>CM072996.1:129162167-133962167 GCA_037038555.1 Rhynchonycteris naso | reverse complement strand
ACCTTTAACTAGTCTCACCAAGAAAAAATAGAGAGGACTCAAATAAATAAAATTAGAAATGACAGTGGAGAAATAACAACTGACACAACAGAAATACAAAGTATTGTAAGAAAATACTATGAAGAACTCTATGCCAAAAAATTAGACAACCTAGGTGAAATGGACAAATTTCTTGAATCATATAATCTTCCAAAAATCAATCTGGAAGAATCATAACACCTAAACAGACCAATTACAACAAAGAAGATCAAAACAGTTATCAAAATACTCCCAACAAAGAAAAGTCCTGGGACTGATAGCTTCACAAGTGAATTCTACCAAAAATTCAAAGAAGAACTAACTCCTATCCTCCTCAAACTATTTCAAAAAATTCAAGAGGAAGGAAGACTTCCAAACTCCTTTTATGAGGCAAACATAATTCTTATCGCAAAACCAGGCAAAGACAACACAAAGTAAGAAAATTATAGGCCAATAATCCCGATGAATTTAGATGCTCAAATTCTCAACCGGATCCAGCAATATATGAAAAGAATCATACAACATGTTCAAGTTGGATTTATCCTGGAGAGGCAAGGCTGGTTCAATATTCGCAAATCAATTAATGTGATTCATCACATAAACAGAAGGAAGGACACAAATCACATGATAATTTCAATAGATGCAGAAAAAGCATTTGATAAAATCCAGCACCCATTCATGCTCAGAACTCTCAGTAAAGTGGGAATACAGGGAATAACATGATAAAGGCCATCTATGACAAACCCACAGCAAACATCATACTAAATGGGCAAAAATTAAAAGCAATCCCCTTAAGATCAGGAACCAGTCAGGGGTTCCTCCTTTCACCACTTATTCAACATAGTTCTTGAAGTCCTAGCTACAGCAATCATACAAGAAGAAGAAATAAAAGGCATCCAAATTGGAAAAGAAGAAGTAAAACTAGCATTATTTGCAGATGATATGATATTGTATATAGAAAACCCTAAAGTCTCAGTCAAAAAACTACTGGACCTGATAAATGAATTCATCAAGGTGGCAGGATATAAAATTAATACTCAGAAATCAGAGGCATTTTTATATACCACCAATGACTGTCAGCAAAAGAAATTAAGTAAACAATCCCCTTCACTATTGCAACCAAAAAAATAAAGTCCTTAGGACTAAATTTAACCAACGAGATTAATGACTTGTACTCGTAAAATTATAAAACATTGATAAAAGAAATCAAGGAAGATACAAACAAGTGGAAGCATATACCATGCTCAAGGTAAGGAAGAATAAACATCATTAAAATGTCTATATTACCCAAAGCAATTTATAAATTCAATGCAATACCAATTAAAATACCAATGACATACTTCAAAGATAAAGAACACATATTCCTAAAATGATATGGAACCAAAAAAGAACACGAATAGCTCCAGCAATCTTAAAAAAAATAAATAAAGCAGGAGGTATCACTCTTCCAGATATCAAGGTTTGTTACAAGGCAATTGTACTTAAGACAGCCTGGTACTGTCATAAGAATAGGCACATAGATCAATGTAACAGAGCAGAGGACCCAGAAATAAACCCACAGCTTTATTGACAACTGATATTTAACAAAGGAGGGAAGAACATACAATGGAGTAAAGACAGCCTCTTTAAAAATGGTGTTGGGAAAATTGGACATCTACCTGCAAAAAAATGAAACTAGACCATCAACTTATACCATTCACAAAAGCAAACTCAAAATGGATAAAAAACTTAAATGTAAGCCGTGAAACCATAATCATCTTAGACGAAAACATAGGCAGTAAGCTCTCCAACATCTGTAGCAGCAATATATTTGCCGATTTATCTCCTCGGGCAAATGAAATAAAAGGCAAGATAAACAAATGGGACTATATCAAACTAAAAAGTTTTTGCACAGCTAAAGACAATCAGAACAGAATAAAAAGACAAACCACACAATGGGAGAACGGATTCAACAATACTGTCTGATAAGGGGTTAATAACCAAAATTTATAAAGAACTTATAAAACTCAACACTATGAAGACAAACACTGCAATGAAAAAAATGGGCAAAAGAAATAAATAGAAATTTCTCCAAAGATGGCCAATAGGCATATGAAAAATTGCTCAATGTCATCACTAATCATTAGAGAAATGTAGATTAAAACCACAATGAGATATCACTTCACACCAGTCAGAAAGGCTCTCATCAGCAAAACAACACAGAATAAGTGATGGTGAGGATGTGGAGAAAAGGGAACCCTTCTGCATTGCTGGTGGGAATGCAGATTGGTCCAGCCACTGTGGAAAACAGTATGGAGATTCCTCAAAAAATTAAAAGTCGAACTGCCTTTTGACCCAGCTATCCCACTTTTAGGAATATACCCTAAGAACACCATAACACTGTTCGAAAAGGAGAAATGCGCCCCCATGTTTGTGGCAGCATTGTTCACAATAGCGAAGAGCTGGAAACAGCCCAAGTGTCCGTCAGAAGACGAGTGGATTAAAAAGCTTTGGTATATATATACTATGGAACAATATTCAGCCATAAGAAATGATGACATCGGATCATTTATAACAAAATGGATGTACCTTGATAACATTGTACGGAGTGAAATAAGTAAATCAGAAAAAAAGAAAAACTGAGAACAGCATGATTTCAAACATAGGTGGGACATTAAAATGAGACTACGAGACACGTACAAGAGTGTGGTGGTTACGGGATGGGGGGAGGGAGGGGAGGGTGGGATAGGGAGAAGGGGAGGGACACAGGGAAAAACAGATAGAAGGTGACAGAGGACAATTTGACTTTGGGTAATGGGTATGCAGCACAATTGAATGATGGGATAATCTGGAGATGTTTTCATTGTACATATGTACCCTGATTTATTGGTGTCACCCCATTAAAGTTAATAAAAAAAAAAAATTAAAAATTGAACTGCTTTTTGACCCAGCTATCCCACTTTTAGGAATATACCCTAAGAATACTATAGCACTGTTTAAAAAGAAGAAATGTGCCCCCATTTTCGTGGCAGCATTGTTCACAATAGCAAAGATCTGGAAACAGCCCTAGTGTCCGTCAGAAGTCGAGTGGATTAAAAAGCTTTGGTACATATATATTATGGAATACTACTCAGCCATAAGAAATGATGACAGATCATTTACAACAAAATGAATAGACCTTGATAACATTATATGGAGTGAACTAAGTAAAACAGAAAAAAACTGAGAACTGCATAAGTTCATACATAGGCGCTACATAAAAACAAGGCTATGAGACATGGACAAGAGTGTGGTGGTTACGGGTTGGGGGAGGGAGGCAGAGGGGGGAGGGGAGGGGCACAAAGAAAACCAGATAGAAGGTGACAGAGGACAATTTGACTTTGGGTGATGGGTATGCAACATAATTGAATGACAGGATAACCTGGAGATGATTTCTTTGAGCATATGTACCCTGATTTATTAGTGTCACCACGTTAAAATTAATTTTAAAAATATGAAAATGAATTCCAAAGGTTATCTCATCTGTGAGAGGCAGTGGAGTGAGTTACCCATGCAATTAAGTAAAAGTTTTCTAGGTATTTTGATAAAAGCCTTGTGTCATATCAACATCTGAATTTGTAGCAGGACTTTTTCCTTTAGGTTAAAAGGATATGCATGATTGCTTTCTGAGCTTTCTCTAGCTCTGTGATTCTGCAGTATGTTTAAGAATATTTATGTTTGTAGGTATTAGATGTCTTAAAGGATAGCATCATTTGTAAGACTTAAACTGAGGAAAATTCTCTCATACAAATCTACTGTCCTTTGATTCAAAATGCCTTATTTACTTAAAGATGTAATATTATTAGATTGACGAGGTGGTGGCACAGTGGATAGAGCGTTGGACTAGGATGCAGAGACCCAGGTTCGAAACACCTGGGTTTCTGGCTTGAGTGTGGGATCATAGATATGACCCCATGGTTGCCGGCTTGAGCCCAAACGTCGCTGGCTTGAATAAGAGGTCAATCTGCTGTTGACACCCCTCATAGCTTTTCATCTTTCTCCCTTTCTGTCTGTCTCTACCTGTCTCTCTGTGTCTGTCACACACACAAAAACAATAAGTAAAATAACAGGTAATATTATTAGACCAAATTTGTAAATAAGAGGGGGGGGGAGTACCACAAAATAAAGCAACTCTTCTAGAAACTTAATTAAAACCATGATGAGACAGACATTCAGCCGGGAGTTTAGTTTTATTTTTAGCTAGTCACCTGCAGCCATGGTTCCCACAGAGGAAGGCTGCCAGGCTCACAGCACACTGTGCAACTTGGATGAGCAGTGTTCCAGGCTGCTTATGAGCATGTTACTTACATCTGGGATCTGTGGAGAGCAGCCAGAGCAGCAAGACTAAGATGCTGAATGCGGGCTATTTTCTAGGTAGGTTACCAAGCCGCCCACAGGCTCATCACTTTTCTTCAATACAGTGTCCAGAATGTAGTAGGAAACAAAATACAGGGTGGGGTACAAGGGTTACAGCTATTCATCTGAAAGGTAATACAGTAATTAACAAATAATGTTATAAGAATAAACTCTTGTGTTTCAGGTACTCAACTGTAAACCTCCTTGTGCCCCACCCTGTATATTTCCAACTTAATTTTTTGTTTCTGATAAGATCATCAAGTTATTCTGATTTCTAAATAGTTCATATGAACGTAAGTCCTATTCTGTGTGCGTGTGCGTGTCTGTGTTCTTCAGGTTAATTTAGTGACTTGTAGCTGAGGCGGTAAACTGGCTATAGCTCCAGCAACTGAAGTAGCCATTTTGCTGCTGATGCTTGGTTAGTTTTTCTATGTCTGTGTCAGAAATTTGGCATGCCTCTCGTGTGTGCATGAGCATGTGCCCCCTTATTCAAGGAGCAGGTACACAACTAAAAGGCAATGCGGAAAGTCCTTAGTCAGAGGCGTGGCAGCTTTACATCTTGGAATCTAGATATTCCTTCAACAAGTATCAAAGAAGTTAGAGCCCCAACTACTCTGGATACAAAAATAAATAGAACATTGCCCTGTTCCCCAGTGGTTTGCAGTCTCGTTTACTTGGCCACAGCAGAGCAGGGCATATAAAAAAGAGCTGTAGCCTGAAATGAGATCCATTGTTCTATGAGAAAAGGTCAGATGATATGACATTGAATTTATCTACAATATCCGTGATGTCCTATTTAGTAAAAAAGAGAACACTCCACAGAATGTGCTGGGTGGCAGTTGGAAGAGAGACTGTCCTAACTTGAAGTCTTGAAGTGTCCTAAAGAAAGACTGTGAATAGTCAGCATACGAGTCCTAAGACTGCGGTCCTTAGAAAGGCCTGCTTATCAGGTTGACGTTTGGTTATTGTTCAGGAACTTGAAGATTCCTGCAATGTTTGAGAACTCTCTAAATGGCAGGAGTGCTCGCTTCCTGTGTACTGTGTCTAAACTATTTTTACAAATCATGTGTGTTCTGTTGAACATCTCTTTTCCTCCTGGGTGGCTATAGCTCTGTTCATGCTCAGCAGACAGTGCCTGTACCACTAGCTCCCTGTAAAAAGCCTGGACACTGATTTCCTGAATGCACTTCCCTGGTAGACGATGTCACAGGTGGCACATACTGCTGAAGAAGTGAGGAATGTTCCGTATCGCTCCGCCAGAAACTCGCACCTAGTTTCCTGCAGACTTCATTCTAAGAGCCTTTTCTTTTCCCTGCTGATTTTACTTTAAATCTTTCTGCTGCAATATAATCATAGCTATGACAGCTTCTGGGTCCTCTGACACCCTCCCCCTGTAGCGAATCATTACAACTGAGGGTGATCTTGGGGACCCCAACAAAGCCAGAATCTGAATTTCAAATCAAGATGTAGCAGCAGAAACTTGATGGATGACAGTATCTTATATATTTTTCTTAAGTCCAAATATGGATGAACCTTGAGAGCATTATGCTAAGTGACATAAGACAGAGCAAGTCAAATACTGTATGATCTCAGAAGTGGAAGAATCTTTTTTTTTTTTTTAATTAAGTGAGAGACGAGAAGGCAGAAGACTCTTACATGTGCCCCAACTGGGATCCAGCAAGCCCCCTACCAGGCAATGCTCTGCCCATCTGGGCCACCGCTCTGTTGCTCGATAGCCGAACTATTTTAGTGTCTGAGGCGAAGCCATGGAGCCATCCTCAGTGCCCGGCTCCAAGGTTGCTCAAACCATTCAAGTCGTGGCTACAGGAGGGGAAGAGAGAGAGAGAAAAATTAAAAAACATTTTGCTATTTAAAAACTATTCTTTTTCATTTTGCAAGAACTAGTTCAAAGTATGCACACTGAAATCCTAGACAGATGAAAATGCTGAGTTTGAGACTTTTTTGAGCTAGAGGGGAGGGCGAGGAGGGCGGAGAAGCAGGTGGTCGCTTCTCCTATGTGCCCTGACTAGGAATTGAATCCAGGGTTTACACACACTGGGCCAGCAGTCTACAGCTGAGCCAACCGACCTGTGCCACAAGTGGAATCTAAAACAAACTAAACTCATGGAAGCACAGAGCAGGTTGGTGGTTGCCATGGGTGAGGAGTAGGGATAATGAGTAAAGGAGGTCAAAAAGTACAAGCTTCCAGTTATAATTTAGTTCCGGTGAAAGAATGTATAAATGGTGACTGTAGATAACAATACTGTATTAATATATTTGAAAGTTGTTACAAGAGTAGGTCTTAAAAGTTCCAACCACTCACACACACTCTTTAACCATGTGAGGTGATAGCTGTGTTAACTAATCTTATTTCACTGTGTGTTTGTGTGTGTGTAATTTAAAAAAAATCACACTAGTCCACCTAATTTGTCTTGTAGCTCTGTCTTCAATATTTTTGTGCTGCTGGAAACATTCTGCCCAAAGTAGCTAATCAATCCAATACACTGTTATTATTTTTAAGTGAGAGGAGGGGAGAAAGTGACACAGATTCCTAATGCACCCCAACCAGGATCCACCCAGTAACCCCTGTCTTAGGCAATGCTCAAATCAACTGAGCTATTTTTAACACCTAAGGCCGATGTGCTGGGAAAAAATGAGCTATCCTCAGTACCCAGGGCCAGTGCTTGAACCAATCAAGCCACTGGCTGCAGGAACGGAATAGGGAGATAGGGGGAAATGGAGGAGGAGAGAAGCAGATGGTCATATCTCTTGTGTGCCCTGACCAGAAATCAAACCTGGGACGTACATATGCCAGGCTGACACTCTATCCACTGAGCAAACCAGCCAGGGCCCAATACAGTATTTTGATTAAAGGCCAATCACATAGATTAGCAACCACTTCCAAAATCCTCTTTTTGTATTCCAATTAATTCCTATACATAAATTAATATGATAAATACCATATTCAGGTTCAGAATATTATTTAGACTTTATGTAAATAATTGGGCTTATGCTTGTCAGATATGTTTAGATATTAGCTTTATTTTTTCATCTAGATTTGCTAATTGGACTCAAGTTAAGCTATTACTGTATTCCTAGGGCCTTTTAATACTATCTTTTCCCCTTATTACTTGCTTCCTAAACACAGTAATTTAACTTTTCATCTCCTCAAAGACCAGAAACATGAACAAATGTTTCCTGCAGAGTGGTCAACCTTTTATATGTAACTCAGTAGAGAAAAAGATGCAGAATAAAGCATGGAATTCTTAAAAGAATTTATTTCCCAGTTGCTTCTTTCTTCTGAGTTTGAACATAAGACTGCTGTGCCATTCCCTCAGTCACAGACAGTATAAAACCAAAATTACATACTTATGGAAATATAAAATTTTATAAACCCCATTATATCTTCTTTGTTTTCTATAAAATAAGTGGACATAACTCATAGAGGATACATGAATTATAAGACAGTACAAAAATGGTAATGCCTACCTATGAAATGTTAAGCCTGCTTTTAGCCGTACCTTTTCCTAGACTTCACTTTGGAAAGAAGCAGAGTATTTCTTCTCATTTGTGACTTCAATTTAACTACACCTGACAGAGCTTAAAAACAACCCAAGATCTTCCATGCTGTGTTTTGGGCAAATGAGTTTGCAAAATTTGTATTTTTTTGAGTTTCCTCACTTTTATTGTTAAAAATGGCGCTGGGCAGCACCAGGTGTATGACCTGTGAAATTGCAAATTACCTTCCTGCTTGGAAAGGGCCATTGTTATGCTGTTTGCTGGAGGAGAGGTTTTCACACCAGAAAAGTTTTAAAACAGTGGTTCTTCACCTTTTTTGAGGTACCGAACCCACCAGTTTCATATGTGCATTCACCGAACCCTTCTTTAGTGATAAATAAAATATGATTTATTTTTCCAAATTCAAGACATAGGTATATGTTTTTTCACTGGTGCACAAAATGAGCCGTGCATGAACATCACCTTGCTCAAAGAACAAAACCAACAAAGTGCATGAACTCACAACAAATTACGATATTACTTTATTCTGGCCTCCCTGGCAGAGGCTTCTCCAAACCCCTGAGACCGAATCATCGAACCCCTAGGGTTCGATAGAACCCAGGTTCAGAACCACTGTTTTAAAAGGAAGAAGAAGAAGGAGAAAAAGGAGGGGGAGGGGAAGAGGGAGAAAGAGAAAGAAGAAAGAGAGAGAAACCATGTTGGCAGAGTGATTGCAGATGGGGAACCAGAGGTGAGGGGCTTTGGGACTGGTGAGGCCTTTGTTTCTAGGAGACAGCAGAGAAGATTCTCCTGGTTGTGGAACCAGATAATGTGTCAGGGCTTTGAGAGCTCTGAAAGAAGAGGGAAGTGTTTTCCCTGTGTGTTTGCTCATTGGTTGGTATGAGACTTTACTAAAGAAATGGCCCACCATTTTTTGGCTCCACAATTTCTTTACCATCTGCCCAAATTCAATGAGAACCTGCATGTGAATGGCCATGATGGTGGCAACTATTGGCCTTACAGTGTGTACCAGGCAAGTACCACTGTTTAATTTTTGGCCAGCTATATGAATGGGCCATTGAAATAAGAGTGCACACTGGTAGGCGGAGAAGAGGAAACATTTTAAATTAAAAAATGGTTCTCTCTCATGTACATACACAAATTTTTATTCTTCATTCCATTTCTCTCCCTTTCTGTTCTTCCTTTTTCCGCCCACTTTTCACTTTATACACAAAGACAGAGAATGCATTAAATACAGTAACATCATTTGCATATATAATTTGTTCATGCTGAAAGAGCGAATAATGCAGAGAGAGAGAGATCTAGTATGAGAAACTGGTTCCAATCCATGAATATATGCCCCAGATCGGGCAGTAAAATGGTAAGTTGCAATCTGTCGTTTCTGCATGAGTTCTCAGTTCCCTGTAATCCTCATAATGTGAGTATAAAACTGACTTTAGTGTGATTCCTTAATTTAAAGCTCCTTTTTTAATATAAAAAATACCCCTAAGGACAAGCCAGATACTTTGCCTGGTGTTTAGTTGAAGAAACGGTAATATGCTCAGGGAGAGAGGGAAAATATGGCAAGTACGGAGCTCGTGAGCGGCAGGAACTGGTGCGCCAGTCTCCAAAAAGATGTACAGATGCTGTTTACTGGAATTTGAGGGTACAACACAGAATTTCGGGTGGTGATTATAAGACATAATTGTCTCTACTGTCTCAATCATCACCACCATCATCGTGTCACCCTAATGACTTAGGTAGAAGGGTTTGTAAGGCTTCTCCTTTATTTTCAAAAGAGTTTTGTCTTTTCGTTACTTATTTCCTGTGTAGTAATTTGACAGTAGTTATCCACAGCCTGAAAAAGAGACATTTGACCCATCAAATTCAATTCTAAAAGCTTATCCTAAAGGAATAGTCTTACAAAGAGAACAAATAGATACACAAATATGTTTCTGCAGGGGCTTTTTAGAACAAAAATTTTAATTCCCAACAGTTATGGACTGTTTAATAAGGCCATCTCAATGCAGTGCTGTACTGTGCAGTCATTGATGATAGTGGCTGATATGTCAGGTGTTTGCTGTGCTCTGGGCATATAATGAACTTCATTGTACTAATGCAAAATAATTCTAGGATTGTGTAGCCTTGCACAAAGAGTGTCTAATATATTGCATTTATAGGTACTCGGTTTATATGTGCATTATGTATTTTGTAGTTTATTCATATATTCAGTAAAAGAAAAGTTCTAAAAGGATATAACAAAAATGTAAATAATGTAAAGGAGGATAAAGTAATTTTCTGAAAAATATGTATTTTAATATTTCTAAAGTGAAGCTATTACTTCATTTGGGCCATTAGTTATGTATTCACTAACTCTGTGCTGTAAGTAGAACAGCTCGTGGCCACATGTGACTATTTTCATGAAAATTAATTGAAATAAAATAAAATTAAAAAATCCACTTTCTCAGTAGCACTTGCCACATTTCTTTGTGCTCAAGAACCACATGTGGCTGGTGATTCCCCTATCAGATAGAGCAGATATAAAGTATTTGAACCATCACACTAAGTTCTACTGGACAGCACTATCTACCTGACTGCTGAATTAAAGGTTGTAGTCCAGTAACAATGTTCCTTGTGGAAGCATTAAAACGTCTTCATCCTACTAGGTAGCGCAGTGGAACTGCTCTGTCGCTTCTTACTTGTGATAGATACAGTAGGGAACTGTGATGACGGCTCTCAGGTAAGCGGGGCAATGAGATCCTGCAGCTGGGAGCTCCGGTTGGGCTTATCTTGCAGACAGGCTGTGAAGGCTGACAGCAGTATAAGCAGACTCTTTCCAAGTGCTTGGGTTGCCCTCTCTGTTTTAATTTGTGCTTTTCATATAGATAGCAACTGTCACCATCTTCTTTATTTAATGGATGGAAAGATTGAATTTCAGAAAGATTGACCAAAAGGCAAGGCATAATATGTCTCTTACTCCAGAGGTATCTTAATTCACAGGATTAATCATAAAAAAATAACTGAATCATTACCAATTGCTGGCTGTCAGAAGGATGAGCAGTGAAATAAGGGTGAGAACTTGTTTGTCTCTTCAGCAATGTTTTCTTTTACTACACCCCCATCTTTGTGGTTAAAATTAGAAATGTGAAAATATACCATTCAACTTCTGCTCCACCTTCTATCAAGTTGAAATTCCAGTAAATGAGAAGAAGACACGTGTTTTTGCCATGCATATAACTTGATTATAACAATTATAAAAACTGTATATACTCTTAGCTCACTACTCACAAAATAATTTGTTTCTCAATACAAGCATAGATAATTGTATAAACTTTTGATTATGTGGAAACTGCAATAAATATGAAGCACAAGATACTTGACTAGGATATACTGTAAAATACGTGCAGCCTTCCATTTCTAAGAAAACTTGAGGGATATTTTAACCCCAATGAGCATTGTTATTTTCATCAAGAAATTATATTTTTCTTTGAAAAATAACTTCTGAAGTTTGGTCACATCCTGAGATCTATCCAAGAGTGACAGACCCATTTCTTATTACTTAGCTAGTTGTGGTTCTCTCTCCTTCTTGTAGGAGTTAAGTAGGTCATGGGTCTTGAGCCCTCTTAGCACATTCCTCATAGGGCAGTGATGGGCAATCTTTTGAGCTTGGTGTGTCAAAATTCGCCAAAAAAACGAGCATAACTCGGGTGGTGTGTCACTTTGAGAAAAATGGCCTAACCAGAAGTCCCAGAACTAGACGCTCTGTGCCACAGTTCTGTTGTTTTGGCCTACAGACCTCCCGCACAGAGTGTCTACACTACAACAAATGTTTTATCCTCAGCTACTGCTCCTGGCCGTGCAGGAGCCGAGGATGAAACATCCTTCTCAGCATGCGGCCCCATACTTCTCTGGTATGCGGCCGCATGCTGCTGTGTGTCATCAAAAATGGCCACACATGTGAGTGCTGACACGCGTGCCATAGGTTCACCATCACGGTCATAGGATCTGCATCCAGCTTCCTTGTGGCGGTGGTCAAGGCCGTTCTTGTTAGCCCTCTGTGGTTTCATCTCTATTGTTTCTTCTCTTTTCCTTTCTTTCCCTTTTTGATATATATATATATACCTATACATATATATATATATATGTGTGTGTGTGTGTGTGTGTATATATACATATATATGTGTGTGTATATATATATATATACATATATATATTTTTGCATTCCTTGATTTATTTCCTAATCTTTACATCCCTCTTACTTTTTAAGTAGAATACACCCAAGTTTTGTATATACCTGTTAGCTTAACTAACAAATCAACCTGGGTTGATCTTGAATTTAATGATTACCCTGACTTTGAAAGGTGTACATTTAAAGTATCCAGGAAAGATCAGTTTAATTTTATTTTCCCCTTGAATCATTTCTGTGTTAGAATTTTTAATCTGTCTCAAATATAGTCTAGGCTTAACCATACCAGTAGCTAAGCTAAACCAGCTCAGCAGGACAAATGACTATTTTTGTAGACTTGAAGGCTAGTTTTGTTTCCTGACATTCTTTTCTTATATCAAGCAAACTTTTCTCCTTAAAGGTTTTAGGAGCTTGCTTGTTTGAATGTTTATTATGGATCAAACATTCTTATAAGTCTACTCTTGGTTCATCGTGGTTATGAAGGTCGTTGATCAGATTCAACTTGTGGATAATACTATTCATTGAATTAGAATTAAGCGAAGTAAAGCAAAATAAAATTTTAATTCAAAAGCTATGATGGTCAGATTTTTACTGATAACAAATAAAGACACTTTAAGGTTTTGAGTCTTTCATTTTCAGTCTAGTTAGTAGAGCTACTACTCCTGTTTTCCTATCTTATGGTCAGCTGATGAGCAAACTTAACTCCTTCTGCAGCCTTAGTTTTGCTTTGCCATGTAAAGCAGCATAGTCGCAGTTTCTGAGAATCAGGACATGAATATTCTCGGGAGGCCTTCCTCAGCCACCCACAGTGTGGGTATCTTTTCCATTTTATAAATAATACTGTAAAACAGTGATGCTCTAATTAACTTCCTTCTATATGAATCTTTAGTTTACATCTTTATTTTTAAGTAAACAGATGGCCAGTGTTTTCCTGTGAGTTAAATAATATTTTACTTACTTCTTTATTAAATATAACTCCAAATTATCTGTATTCCTAATAATTGCCTGATTTAGGTCTAAAGAAAATGATACGGACATATGTTACTTCATATTGATGCCCGGAGTTATTTGCTAGGTTGTAGAGTTTCCACTCCCATATAACAGTTTTCTTGCTGTTTCTGGAAAGTAGAGAATTAAGTTTATGATGTAGAATTATAAAAATTATTGGCGAAAGACAGGTTAGAAATAGAGCTGGTAAACATATAAATTATATTTATTCTTCTGTTGAAATGAGCCTGTGGGGTTTTGTAAAATATTGACTAGTAACCACAAATGAGGTTTTAGACCTTAAAGTAACATGTTATTCTCTACCAACGCATAAGCTCTGCCTGTGCTCACTTGACGTGTATTTGGTTCACTGACTAAAAACATTGTTGTGTCAGAGATGAACAGTATGGCTAGAACCACAGTTTCACACAGCTAACATTTAAGTTTTATTATGCAGTATGGGTGGATTTTATTTTGATTGTTGAATCTCCATTTGAATTTTTAAAAAGTAAACACTTTGAACTATTCCAAAGAAAAATAGCTGAGTATCTATGGTTATTTTAGTAGTTTTCCTTCAAGTATAAACAAATCATATCTGTATGAATCAGATCATAGCTTTATGAGTTAGGATATAAAGTTAAGTCCAAAGAACTATTGGTATTAAATTATAAAATTTTGATTATTTTGTAAGAATTTCAAATAGAGGAAAACATGATATTAAAAGGATCTGTATGTTGACTAATGTCTTTTCTTGTTATGCTACTGCAAACATTGTTAAGTATGGGCAAAAAAATAATCGCGTAAGTTCAATGCCCTCTTGAAATTCTGTTCTGCCTGGCAAAAGGTGATTATTTAAAAAATAGTGTAAGTTTGCATGCTGTTACAATTGCGCTAAGTGTAAATACCTTACCAAGTTGTACATTTTAAGTAAAAAAACTAGATTAAATACATAAGCATTTTCTCCCAAGGATGAGACAGGCAGCAGAACTTGGGCATTGGAGGGAGCCTACCTAGATGGCACTGCTTTTTCTCTGAAGAGCACGGATCCTCTGGGGGGGGGGGGTGCCTTGTCAACCCAATCCCTTCATCCTTTCATATTCGCCAAATCAGACTAAGAGAGTTTCTCTCACAGGGCTGAGAGTGGGGCAAGGTGTAGGGTACAAAGCAGTAGCAAACTAATTTTTGGAGGTTTCTGAAATTAGGAATAGGGTTGCTCATCACTGGTCTGCTCGCATCACTCTCCTGGGTCCCCCTGGCTGAATCAGTAAGAGGGAGGAGACACTGAAGGGCCCCGTGCAGTGACAAGAATAAACACGTTTTTCTTGACTCCAGTTTTCTGCTCTTTCCTCTCGGTATCACTGACACAGTCACTTCTGTGCTTGTCTTGCCAAGAAAGAAAAAAAAATTATTTTTTAAAGTAAACCTAGTTACTACCAACAATGATCTTCGCCACAGAATAATGGCACTTTCTCAAGTAGTAAGTGGCCAAGACCTTAGCTGTGGTCATTAGGATAGAAGCAGCTGGAAGGAGATTAAGTCTATCTACCTCTGGTGCTTTAAAAAACTATTTTTTTCCTCAACATCTAATTACTGCTTGCCCTGCCATCATGACCATGGTAGACAGAGGGAGCAGAGAGCTCCACTTCCCCTTTTTCCTCATGCATTTGTAAAAATGCCCTTTTTACTTATTCCCCATTAAGTCTGCTGATTTTAATTGATTCTAGAGCTCTCGGTAGAGAGGAACGTAATTGGCTTTGAGCCTCTGGTGTAGGCTGGTTCTCTAAGTCCCCCTTCAGAGGCAGCACAGGTCCCTCTCCTCTCTAGCAGCAGACTGGTTACCTAGTCATCTACCCATCTTGGGTGATCTCTAAGTGCTTTTATTATTTTTACACTTTAAGAATTTTTTTTACTGAGAGAGAGAGAGAGATAGACAGACAGACAGACAGGCTAGAAAGGAGAGAGATGAGAAGCATCAACTCATAGTTGAAGCACCTTAGTTGTTCATTGATTGATTTCTCATACATGCCTTGACCAGGGGCTACAGCAGGCCAAGTGACCCCTTGCTCAAACCAGCAACCTTGGGCTTCAATTCCTTAGCACCCCAGGTCGATGCTTAATCCACTGCACCACCACCACCTGATCAAGCAGAACTTTATGATTAATGACAATTTATTTAATAGCAAAAGTGCTAAACTAGACAAGAGACTTAGCTTTAGAAAATGAAAATACATTATATGCAGAAAAAATATGTAAAGCAGTAAATGTGCATAAGGTTTTATGTTTTACCCCAAGCACAGAGTGAATTAACTAAGGATTTCCGTAACAGTGTCTTCAGGATCCTGAGTATGTATGAGAATGGAATGTAAAACCTTTATGTCAAGTCAGGTACACCCTAAAAATGCTTAGCATTAACTCTTACCAAGTTTGCATTTTCATAAGGTGTTTGTGATGACTGATAGAGCACAGGACACTTCGTAGCATATAGTAAAGTGCTCATTGGATATTATTTCTCCTTTCCCTCTTTTATCAGGAGATGAGTTCTGCCATCGATTCCAACTCTAAAATTGAGTTGGTTGAACTCCAGAAATGCTCCATATCTGTTAGCCATTATTCTTGTTTTCTTCTTCTGTATGTTCTTATAAAGAGGCTTTAGATTTCCATCCTAAGGAAAAGGAATTCTATATGCGTAAAAGAAAGTAGAGAATTAACACAATGCCATCAGTTCAAACACACAAAAATATTTAACTCGAACGTATTTTTGTAATTCTTCTGGATTTGCAGGATTAGCTAGATGATTTCACAGCTTCTCTATAGTATCTAAGAATTAAAATGTTTATCATGCAGTATTCCCTCGATACATATTCAGTGAGTCATCAATAATTGCTTTTTTTCTTCAGGTCGCACATCCTGTGTACACATAGTCAGAATATTTTCTGTCACGTGTGGAAAGTCCTGCAGTACTGCCAGTAATTGAACAAGCATGCCGTGGTACCACATGCATGCATTTGAAATGAGCCAGGCAGCGTAGTTTTGGGGGTTTCTGTTTGAGCATCAAAGGGCACTGTGCTGTCAGCATGCCCCACCAAGTGAGCAGCCTGTGTACTACTTAATAATGCATCGCTATGTCAGGCCTCTCTTAGCAGTCTTTTTGCCCAGGGCTGTTGCAGCTCAACTAGTTCCTCCGCTGTGAAACAATCGATCAGCTTTCTTTCCCTGATATTTGGGAAAGGAAAAATAAGATGTATCCATATTAATTCAAAAGAATTTATTCACTTAAACCCATCCTCCAGAAAGGTTTGAGGAATTAGAGAGGTAATAAGGTACAATAAACTTTAAAGTTTATGATTTAGGTAATGGGACAAAGTAGGAAAAGATGAGATGATTTCTACCCAAGGAACTTGCTGTTACGAACTAGGTCACAAAGCCCATCTTTTTCAAAGTGGCCTCCAAACCCCCTGCGTTAGACTTTGTGGAATCAGAATCCTGGCCGGCGCTGTGCGGGGCTGTGCGTAGGGATGAGCAAGAGGGACAGACAAGCGGGAACCGTGCGTTTGTTACCATCTCCGCGTGATCCTTATTCCCTCTAAAATTTGAGAATGGTGTTGCTCTAAATATTTTAGCTGTGAGTACAGAAAGGATCATGATTCACAATGTCCCTATGATAAAACAAATCAGTTGCCCCAGAAAAGCATAAGAATTCCTCCTTACTAAGTCCAGAGTAAATTTCTCTCTGGGTGCTTTGGTGGTAATATAATACCCATTAATATTAATCTGTCTTTTCTTAGAAAGCTTATTGTGATCATCTAAACCCATAGGTATTGGTTTTGGTCTCTTTAACAGGTAAGTCATGCCATGCAATTCCTTCATCCGCAGTATAGCAGGAGAAAGGGGCAGGAGGAATCACTCTGTACTTACCTGTTAGATAATAAAACAGAATAAATTACTTTGGCACCTTGTTCACAGTATTATATTCCATTTTCCCCACTTGCACTTGTTCTACAAGCCCATACTTTTCAGTGAGAGATGAAAGCATCATCGGGAGCATGTCAGGGAATTTCAAGTATGGTCAGTCTGTGTGGTGTTCTCAGTCTTTGGGAACTGAGCAGATCTGTTGCCTTCTATAACATCCTGTCTCTCCAGGGCATGCTCTTCCCCGTCAGTTCTTTGGCCTCATGAGCACCAGTGGACTGAGCTCCTTTTCCATTTATCATGCATCCCCTGCATCAAAGGCATGTCTTACATAGAGTCACATTCAGACCATTACCATCTCCTATAAAATCAAAATCAACAATTTCCTCCCTGGCTATACCATCCATCTCAGACACTGCAGTTTTTCTAGTCAGTGAACCAAATAGGTATTTGTCATGCTGGGTATGACTTCTATAGTCTGCTAAGTTCTTTTCAGTGTTTCCTGGGTATGATCCTTGAGCTGGCTTTCAGTGCTCTCTTGACCAAAACCATGGTAACCAGCATCCTAAATTCCCAGCCCCTTCTTTTATTTTTGCAATTCCAGAAGATGAGAAGTAGTAATGGGCTAACTGGAATCACTAACTAATTATTTGGACTGTTACTTGGAGGTAATCATTGCCTTTATGTCCCAATAGCACTTATTGTCGTTGAACTTGGCCCACTGGAATGCAGTTGGTGTGTGTGGCAGGTTCCCTCCCTCAGTGGCCTGTCAGCCCCTGCCCTTTCACACCGTCCCAGATATTAGTTTTTACCTCCCACTGCTTCTAGCACATTGTGAGCCTTGAATCCGTGAAATTTATTTGCCTGTAATTCTCACATTCAACCATTATGTACTTATTTTTCATTAGAACATCTATTGCTATCATCATGTCTAAATATTTTTTGAATTGCATATATAAGCTGGGAATGTATTTCAGTGTCTTATTTGGTGTTTGCTTTGGCCACCAAGCTGTAAGTGACAAGGATTGTGTAAGAAAATACTGAGTTTGGCAAGGAGAAAATGAGTTAAAAGTGTCTTTTTCTAAAGGAAAACATATTTCTTATGATGTTTGTTTTACTTAATGAATTTAGGTCACAGAATTGAAGGTTTATGGTGCCTGGATACAATAGATGACGTGTTCTAATCTACAAAACTTTAATACTTTGAACAATACTTTTAAATAACATGCTTATTATGGAAAATTGGAAAGATACAAAGAAGAGAAGGTACCTAGATTCTGCAGCCTAGATAGAATGTGTCTTACCATGTTCATGTATTTACTTGTTGTATTTCCCTGTGATTGATTTTAATGCTTAAGGTGCTGCCCTCCACATAATTTTGCATTTTGATTTTTTCACTTTATTCTGCATGCTCTTGATCTATTATTTTGAGTCAGTGATTCTGCAGAGACTCAGTTATAAATAATGTGCATAAAACTGCCTATCTTTGCATAATCACAGTTTTGTGTGACCATGCTCCAAAATGCTGCTTTTATATAGAATGAAAGTTCTTGCAAACTTTTGCTTACAAACAAACATTCCAGTCCATTGCAGCTTAAAATGAAATACTGATTTATTCCCTTTTGTGAGTGCCGAGAGCAGTGTTTTTCATAAAGTAAATGCCACAACGGGCCCTTTTTTCTCAGGCTCTTAAACCTCCAGAGAGGAATATTAAATAGACCAGCACTTTTTCCCTCATGTTTGCATTAATGAGGCATTAGATGGCATACCTTGGAACTAGAGGGACAATAAGTGATGGAAACAAAGACTAGTCTGCATTGTTGTTTGAGAATAAAAGCTCATGAGTCATATGCAGTCATTTTGTTGGTGCTGTTTTCATGGGCTTTGAGGAACCTGGGAGCCCGAGGCTGGCCGGTGGGGTGGGAAGGAGTGCTGCTGAGGCCGGAAGCGTGGTGGGTGCCGAGTTTTGGAACCAAACCATTTAATACACAGCCCTCTACCCTTGTCTCTTACCTTACTTTGGGGTCTTTATTGGTTCTTTAAACCTGAATTGTTTAAATATTATTTTAAGTGTTAACTATTATAATGATTTAAGAGGTTAAAATTTAGTCATACTAAAAATCACTGAATTATACCCTTGAACATGGTAAGTTTAATTGTATTTGAATTATACCTTGATATAAATTTTAAAATAAGGCAAGAAAAAAAAAGATGGAAAGTCATCCCATCCATTCATTCATTTAAACAAGCACTTATTAAGTATCTAAAAATATAGAAAGGAGCCAACTTTGGCGGTTGCAATAGTGAATCACACATAGACTGTGTTTTGAGGGGGATTCATTGTCTAGTAGAGGAAATACAATGTATAGTAAAGTAAGGAATATTAGAGGCAGAGTGGTGTGTATTTTAAGAGAGGTACAGATAAATTGCTGAAGAAAAACAAGGAAAGATGAATAAAGATGAAAGCAGCAAACATTGAAGAAGGAATTGAGAAGAAAAGTATTTGAGTGCTAGTCGGTTTTCCCTGAACTAATGTAGACTTGATCAGGTGGGTTGGTTGCTTTGGTGGCGGATGAAAGGAGGAAGTGCCTCACTGATGGCTCACCCTTTCTCAGAGAAGATAAGGCAGAATATCACCTGAGGCTGGATCGATTGGGACAGTGAAAAGAAGAGTGATGCGGTGAAATAGGCCTTTTGAGAGTTGTAGCATATGCAGCTTAGAGAATTTCAGGTGATGTCAATTGGTGTGCCTTTGTGTAGAGCCCTTCAGCTGCGAGGTATCAGTGCACAGTGGAAGAATAACTGAATATAAGTTAGCAGCGTTGGAGTTTCTGACACAAAGATAATGAAGGTGGAACAGGCCGGGGAATTTGAGAGTGGTAGAAGAAAATAATTATGATGATTTGGAGAAGTAAGTTTTCAAAGCAGTGTCAGCATCACCTGGAATCTTGTGGGAAATGCAAATTCTTGGTCCTAGAATCAGAGACTCGGGCCCTGGCTCAGCAGTCTGTGTTAGATCACGCTCCCAGGTGATTCTGATTCCTGAGAACCCCTGGGGTAGGAAACCTGAACTACTTACAGCAGGAAGTACAGTTATGGGAAAGGGGAAGAAATGGGTGAAGATGGATAACTAAACAGGAGTGCATGTGTGCGTTAACATCTCCACGAGAGTAAAGGATCGTGTGAGGGGAAGGATTCGAGTAAGTGAGCCATGAGCGTAGGCAGTGCTGCTCAGAGACTAGGATGCTGGAAGGATTTTAGAAGTGGAGCACTTAAGAGATTCGTGTTGTCTGAATGGTCTGTGTTGATGCGAGAATCATGATACAGGGGTAGGAATGGAGAAGAAAATCGTGAGGCAGGGACTGAAATCGCCATTGAGTGAAGAGTGACCAGAAAGGAGGCCAACAGCTAAAGGAGGGTTAGAGAATGATCCATTATAGCTCATTTCCTTCCCATCGTCCTCTTCTCCCCTGTTCCCAGCTGGGATATAGGATGTGAGAGAAAGCAGCCTGTACTCAGATCCATGCTGAAAGAAGGTGGAGCCCTCATGTCCAGACTTAATGCACAGGCGCAGTGAAAGGGGGGTGGGGGGGTGACGAGAAGGAGGAAGAGTGTGGAAGTAGATGACCAAGTGAAACCAGGTGACCCGAAGGTCTTGGGCTCCTGCTTGTTCCTGTAATAAGCGGGGATGTAAGACCCGATGAGGGATGGTGAAAGCCCTCTTAGCTGTCAGGATTAGGATCGGCACTTGTTTAGTTAACTGAAAGAAACAGTTATGAGGAAATAATGCATTATATAACTTCAGCATTCTGTTTTCAATCGTACAATTATTCATCATATCCTCTGCTTGAATTTACAGATTGTTTTTCTTGCATAAACCACACTCAGTATTATCATTATGAATTTCAGGTTTAGTTTCTTTCAAATATAACAAGTACTGAAAGATACTTGAGGAGAAGCCCCAGGGCAGACTCATTCTCAACTTTTATATTTTATTCCTTTTTTTATTGTGGTATTCACATAATTTTTTAAGTATTTTACAGTTATGTACACTTTGTAAAGCATATTGGTTTTTTTATTTTTATTTTTTTACAGGGACAGAGAGAGGGATAGATAGGGACAGACAGACAGGAACTGAGAGAGATGAGAAGCATCAATCAGTTTTCCGTTGCCGTTGCAACACCTTAGTTGGTCATTGATTGCTTTCTCACATGTGCCTTGACGCATGCCTTTAGCAGACTGAGTAACCCCTTGCTGGAGCCAGTGACCTTGATTCCAAGCTGACGAGCTTTTGCTCAAACCAGATGAGCTTGTGCTCAAGCTGGCGACCTCAGGGTCTCGAACCTGGGTCTTACACATCCCAGTCCGACGCTCTTATCCACTGCACCACCACCTGGTCAGGCTTGTTTGTTTTTAATACAATTTCTTTTAGCATCTTATGTTTTATTGATCTATGTATTATTTGATTAAATTACATTATTGCGATGACAGGCATAACAAACACCTGATTTGATGTACGTAGAGTTCAACAGATGGGAAACGTGGGCCTGCCTGAGGTCTCACGTATTCAGTATCCTGTATTTTATGGAAAAATTAGTAAATTAGCCTGGCACATTGGTGAGTTGGAGGTCTTACTAGAGAGCTTCTATCATGGGTCTTAGAGATGCACAAGGGGAGGTGAGTGGTCCTGTAAAGCTGGGTGGGACTGTGGGTTCCCCTGAGCTTTCAGAGTGTACGCCAGGAAGAGGGGACTCGTCTCTGAGGTGGAGGAGAGCTCACGTGGGGAACGCCCAGCTTCTGTGGAAATCCCTGACATTTTTACCTTGCGCCTTCCAAAACATTCATAAAATCACTTAGCTTAGGAGAACTGTCTTGTAATATATTAAATGTGATTAATTATTATATTTCTGAGGATTACTATAATCTTTGGATTATTGCTTGATTTGGGACATAACACAATTAACCAGCACGTTAACTCAAAACACGTATACTATCCATGAAATCCTAATTTCTACTTTTCTAACTTTTATTTTTGGCTTTATGGGTTACATCTAATATACAAAGGGGATTTCTCATTGTACAAAATGTATAAAATAGATACAAAAATTTTAATCATGTTTTACACCATTTTTAAGACCTTCCTATTTGGCTAAACATTTTTCTCTTAAAATGGCTTACATACTTTCCATAGCTATCCATGTTTTTGACTGTATAAACACCATCAAATACGAATTTTTTTTTTTCAGTTAAAAGAACATCTTTTATTTGGCTTTTTAAATCTGTAGTCAATGTACTTTGGCATACAACACAAATAAGTGTATTTGTAATAGGAACTAAAACAACATAATTTAGATAATTGGAATCTTTCAGGGCTTATAGTCAGCTGTGCTTGGCAACTTCCAGTCTTCTCAGTTAACTCGGTCTCTATCCCAAATACGGACAAACGCAAACGATTATTAATAGAAGATCCGGAGATGAGTGTGGTATTTGGAAGCATCTGCAACACAGTTAGAACTGTCACCTTTATGCCACATAAATTCAAATAATTATGACTAAATTTCATCTTTTAATTTGCCTTCTTGAGAGTTGCCCTCGGTGTCAGGAACAGTATATTTCATATCTCTTTCATTCATGAAATTAAAGTCTTCACAATTTCTCACCAGAATATATTTGTTTTTATTATGAACGGATAAGTTTTATTTTGTCAGACAGATGAAATTATCCTTTCCCATCTGCCCTGGCTGCCAGCAGTTCCAGAGCTAGCTTGCAGTGACTACGTAGCTCAAGTTTTCATATAATTATCTGCATCCTCTATCTCTCTCACTCTCTCTTCTCAGTCTTTAATTTTTGTTTTAGTGATTCCATGATGTGTCTTTTGTCATGAACATTCTTAATTTTTTTTGAAAGTTAATGAAAAAGAAATTCAATTAATTCAACAAACAATGATTGAGTACCTGGTTCTTGCTGTTAAATGAACTCTGTTGCATTGACCATACAAGTGAAAAAGACAGGCTCTTGCTTCAAGAGGCTGGAAAAAGTAACTTTTTCAGAAATTTGCGAGAAATGCATTAGAACATAAAATATGTATTTTGCCAGACATGCTTATGTTTATTCTTTCATTGCTAGTTAAAGGTCATCAGTGAGATAGATTGCCAAGCCATTACCAAAGCCTAAATGTTTTCTAGAGCTATTTTGTTTTTACCAGATTCAAAATCCAGGCTGGTGGCTGGGTCTCACATCCCTCGGAGATAGCAGTGTACATGCAGCCCAGGCTTCTCTGTTCTTAGATGTCTGCAGAGGCTTATGAGCCTGTCGTCTGTGGGAACATGCTGCCCCCGTGTCTTTAAGCTTCACTCTGGGGGTAGCGGGGCGATGGTATGGGTAGGATAACCACAGGTTGTCCAGGGACATCTTTGAAGAAGATGATAGTGATAGTTTTATCTGATAGGTATTATAAAGTGATTTTGAAAAGAGAAAGCACCCCTACTTTGAGTCTAAAAAGGAGAGAAAGCCTTTTTCTGTTGTTCATATGTTTTTTTTTTTTTATGAAGCAGGCACTCATATGCTTTGTACAGCTTTTCCCAATCCATTGAAAATTCTAACTACTACATAAAGGTGTAAAAGATTATAAATATGGTGGTAGCCAATTTCATATATGGTTGGCCAATAGCATCATTTATGAAAACATTGGAATTCACACATTTTAAAATGTATGTAAATTAAATGTATCTTTTTACTACCCCATGGCCTAACTTTTAAAAACAAAGTTCATCAGTTCTGACCTAGATATGTTATTCTCTGCCCTAAGAAAGGGAATATAATTATTGCCTCAATTTTTCTGGAACTGATTACCTTTGAAGTGAGTATCCTCGCCTTCAGTCCTCACCTTCTCATTCTAACCATTGGCTGTTTGCTTATGAGCCCCTTTATGTTATAGGAAGCTTAACTCCCCCACCCTGAAATGCACATGTTGTAATCTCCACACCCTGTCATGACTCCATTACATGGCAAAGGGAAGTTAAAGTTGCAAGTTGGGTTGAATCTGCTAATCATTTGCCTTATAATAAGGAGATCAAGCTGGTTATAGCCCAGTGAGATCACAGAGGTCCTTAAATGAAGGCAGAGTGAAGTGACAGGAGAGGAACTTGTGCCACCTTTGCTAGCTTTGAAGATGGAGGAAAGGGGCCCCATAAGCCAGGCTATACAGGAGTCTTCCAGTTCCTGGAACAGGCGAGGAAACTTGTATCTGGAGCCTCCAGAAAGAAACACCCTGCTGTCATCTTTGATTTTTGACATCCAAAGAAACCCATATCAGATTTCTGACCTATAGAACTTGTAGATAATAACATTGTATTGATTTAAGCCATTAAATTTGTGGTAATTTGTTATGGCAGCAATGAAAAAAAATTTACCAATGTTCAAGAAAAAAAGATGAAGATGAATCTCAAGGCACTCCATCCAGGAAAAGATTTAGGGTGAGTGGGAGCTGAACTTCAGCCCCTTCTCTCTCAGACAAATCTGCAGGTGCCTGTTGCCAGTGTAACAACCTGAAATAAAACACTTCAAAACAATATATCTTTGCCTCAGTTGGTTGCCTGTCTGCCCATGTGGCTATCATAAGAGTAATCTTTTGATAGAACAGATTTAATTGTGTTATTTCTCATTAAAGTCCGTTTTATAATCTCCATTAGCTACAGAGAAAAGCCAACCACGTACATAGGTTGGCAGTCAAGGCCCCTCTACAACAAAAGCTTCTGCTCCCGCCTTGCATCACTCTCCTCTTTTCTCTGTACTTGATGTTTAGCCACGGTAACGTACTCATGTTCTGTGAGCCTCACGTAGGATTTTGCACTTTTCTCCTCCGTACTAGTCACTTCCTTAACCACCAGCAAGTGTGCTGCCAGGTAATCACACCTGCCGGCAAACCGCTGTGCGTTCTTCCAAGACTCAACTCAGGCATTAATTCCCTGGAAAACCAAGGAAACTTTTGCATCAAATAAAATTGTTTAGTCTGTTCCCTATGATGCCACGTTGTAAGTTGAATACCTTGCAATGTTAAAATTATTTTTTTCTATTTCATTTTCTTATAATAAACTGCAAACTTCTTGAGAGAAACAACTGGGTCTTATAATAACATATCTGTAGGATGTTAATAGCACACAAAACTTATACACTCAATAAACAAATATTAAGTGGGTGAATAATTAAGTTACCTAACCTGGCCGACACACCAGAGATGCCATGAGTATGCAGTCTCTGATTCCTAAGCCAGTCTGTGTTTACACTCTGCCTCTAAAACTTAGTTAACATAAACATATTTTTTCTTAAAGAACTAGGGTACAGTTTTTTGTTTTGTTTTTTGTTTTTGTTGTTTTTTTTACAGAGACAGTCAGAAAGAGGGATAGATAGGAACAGACAGGACCAGAGAGAGATGAGAAGCGTCAATCTTTAGTTTTTTGTTGCGACACCTTAGTTGTTCATTGATTGCTTTCCCATATGTGCCTTGACCGCGGGCCACAGCAGACCCAGTAACCCCTTGCTGGAGCCAGCGACCTTGGGTCCAAGCTGGTGAGCTTTGCTCAAACCAGATGAGCATGTGCTCAAGCTGGCGACCTCGGGGTCTCGAACCTAGGTCCTTCCGCATCCCACTCTGACTCTCTATCCACTGCGCCACCACCTGGTCAGGCGAACTAGGGTACAGTTTTACATTTTAATTTTTCATTTTATTGATTTTAGAGAAGGGTATGGGGGTGGGGAGGAGAGACAGGAACATTGATCTGTTCCTGTATGTGCCCTTACTGGGGATCGAACCAATAACCTCTCTTTAGATGATGCCCTAACCAACTGAGCTATCCAGCCAGAGCTCATTTTACATTTTAAATAAAATTCTGACACTCACCGACTGACTTTTGATAACATGCTTCTTTCTATCTCTTAATTTAACACTTGCAATTTTCTGATTTTATGTTACTGAAAATGAAAACATTGAAATAAACTCTTTTGTTTGTGAGTCTATTTGGAAGAAGTATTCTGTGCATGTATCTGTTTTTTATCCTTAAAACATTGAGAATACTCTGTAATTTAATAGAAATAGCATGGCAAGTTTCACATTTTAACATGCAGCAAGTCTACATTTTTTTACGTACGTAATTGAACCATGTATGATGACTCCTAATTCATTCCATGGACTCGGAGCTTATCTTTGATAGTTCTAGTGAAGCTGTCAGCTACCCCTGTTCCTACCTGTTGGTCTGCAGTTCACTTTTGAAACCTTCAGCCTCCCTGTGCCTTGGTGGAGTGTTGTTTCTTCTTATACAAAGTTCAAAATTTATCTGAATAGTCTCTCTTTTGTGATCCTTTAAACAGTTTGCATGTTAAATTCTTGTTATTGCTATAGCTACTCATGTTTCTTCTGGAGGGGTGTTGTTTTCTTTTGTATTTTTAGGTCAGCTGAATATTTTTCTATAAAAGAATAACTATTTTGTTGGATAACACTCCACAACCACGGTTTTATTCTTGCCTCGCAGGTACTACAGTGCAACCATTCTGCAGATGTCTGGTGTTGAAGATGACAGACTCGCAATATGGCTGGCTTCCGTTACCGCCTTCACTAATTTCATTTTCACACTCGTGGGCGTCTGGCTTGTGGAGAAAGTGGGCCGCAGAAAGCTGACCTTTGGCAGTTTAGCGGGTAGGTGCCTGGATGAGGATTCAATTATAATATTTTCACCAGTGATGACAAGTTAACCTTTCAAAGTACTCCCAGTACCACTTCTGACACTGTGTTTTAGCCAAACAATAGAGTTTCTTCCAGACAAAAAGTTTTTTTAAAGAGAACTTAAGTGAATGTTACAATCTGTAACTAGAAATGAGAATGTGAGTAATAAAAGAATTGTAAGAACAATTTAAATGCACTGAGGGTACCATTTCTCTGTTATTTTGAGTTCTGCTAAAAGGTACAAAAGTGACAAGAATAACTGCTTTTTGTTCATCCTTGGTTGAAAAGCATGGTATTCATAAACTCATTTTTTTTTTTTTCAGGGACAGAGAGAGAGTCAGAGAGAGAGATAGATAGGAACAGACAGATAGGAACAGAGAGAGGTGAGAAGCATCAATCATTAGTTTTTCATTGCCGTCGCAACACCTTAGTTATTCATTGATTGCTTTCTCACATGTGCCTTGACTGCGGGCCTTCAGCAGACCCAGCAACCCCTTGCTGGAGCCAGTGACATTGGATCCAAGCTGACGAGCTTTTGCCCAAGCCAGATGGGCCCGCGCTCAAGCTGGAAACCTTGGGGTCTCGAGCCTGGGTCTTCCGCATCCCAGTTCGACGCTCTGTCCATTGTGCCAACACCTAGTTAGGCTAATCTCAATTTTTTTTAAATTAATTTTAATTGGTTGACACCAATAAATCAGGGTACATATGTACAACAAAAACATCTCCAGGTTATCTTATCATTCAATTATGTTGCATACCCGTCACCCAAAGTCAAATTGTCCTCTGTCACCTTCTGTCTGGTTTTCCCTGTGCCCCTCCCCTCCTCCCTATCTTACCCTCCCCTCCCTCCCCCCACCCCGTAACCACCACACTCTTGTCCATGTCTCATAGTCTCACTTTTATGTCCCACCTATGTATGAAATCATGCTGTTCTCAGTATTTTTCTGTTTTACTTATTTCACTCCATATAATGTTATCAAGGTCCATCCATTTTGTTGTAAATGATCCGATGTCATCATTTCTTATGGCTGAGTAGTATTCCATAGTATATATGTACCAAAGCTTTTTAATCCACTCGTCTTCTGACGGACACTTGGGCTGTTTCCAGATTTTCGCTATTGCAAACAATGCTGCCACGAACATGGGCTGCATTTTTCTTCTTTTCAAACAGTGCTATGGTGTTCTTAGGGTACATTCCTATAAGTGGGATAGCTGGGTCAAAAGGCAGTTTGATTTTTAATTTTTTGAGCAATCTCCAAACTGTTTTCCACAGTGGCTGCACCAGTCTGCATTCCCACCAGCAGTGCAGAAGGGTTCCCTTTTCTCCACATCCTCGCCAGCACTTATTCTGTGTTGTTTTGCTGGTGAGCGCAATTTTGACTGGTGTGAGGTGATATCTCATTGTGGTTTTAATTTGCATTTCTCTAATAATTAGTGATGTTGAGCATATTTTCATATGCCTATTGGCCATCTGTATGTCCTCTTTGGAGAAATTTCTATTCATTTCTTTGCCCATTTTTTGATTGGATTGTTTGTCTTCCTGGTGTTGAGTTGTATAAGTTCTTTATAAATTTTGGTTATTAACCCCTTATCGGACGTGCTGTCGAATATGTTTTCCCATTGTGTGGTTTGTCTTTTTATTCTGTTCTAATTGTCTTTAGCTGTGCAAAAACTTTTTCGTTTGATATAGTCCCAATTGTTTAGCTTGCCTTTTATTTCATTTGCACGTGGAGATAAATTGGCAAATATATTGCTGCTACAGATGTCGGAAAGCTTGCTGCCTATGTTTTCTTCTAAGATGCTTATGGTTTCACGGCTTATGTTAAAGTCTTTTATCCATTTTGAATTTGTTTTTGTGAATGGTGTAAGTTGATGGTCTAGTTTCATTTTTTTGCAGGTAGATGTCCAATTTTCCCAACACGATTTGTTAAAGAGGCTGTTTTTACTCCATTGTATGTTCTTTCCTCCTTTGTCAAATATCAGTTGTCCATAAAGGTGTGGGTTTATTTCTAGGTTCTCTATTCTGTTCCATTAATCTATGTGCCTGTTTGTATGCCAGTACCAGGTTGTCTTGAGTACAATGGCCTTGTAGTAAACGTTGATATCTGGAAGAGTGATACCTCCTGCTTTATTTTTTCTTTTTAAGATTGCTGAGGCTATTCGTGTTCTTTTTTGGTTCCATATAAATTTTTGGAATATATGTTCTATATCTTTGAAGTATGTCATTGGTATTTTAATTGGTATTGCATTGAATTTATAAATTGCTTTGGGTAATATAGGCATTTGAATGATGTTTATTCTTCCTAACCATGAGCACGGTATATGCTTCCACTTGTTTGTATCTTCCTTGATTTCTTTTATCAATGTTTTATAATTTTCTGAGTACAAGTCCTTAACCTCCTTGGTTAAATTTACTCCTAGGTACTTTATTTTTTTGGCTGCAATAGTGAAGGGGATTGTTTCCTTAATTTCTTTTGCTGACAGTTCATTGTTGGTACATAGAAATCCCTCTGATGTCTAAGTATTAATTTTATATCCTGCCACCTTGCTGAATTCATTTATAAGGTCCAGTAGTTTCTTGACTGAGACTTTAGGGTTTTCTTTATACAATATCATATCATCTGCAAATAATGTCAGTTTTACTTCTTCTTTTCCAATTTGACTGCCTTTTATTTCTTATTCTTGTCTGATTGCTATAGCTAGGACTTCCAGAACTATGTTGAATAAGAGTGGTGAAAAGGGGCACCCCTGCCTTGTTCCTGATCATAAGGGGATTGCTTTTAATTTTTGTCCATTTAGTATGATGTTTGCTGTGGGTTTGTCGTAGATGGCCTTTATCATGTTAAGGAATGTTCCCTGTATTCCCACTTTACTGAGAGTTTTGAGCATGAATGGGTGCTGGATTTTATCAAATGCCTTTTCTGCATCTATTGAAATTATCATGTGATTTTTGTCCTTCCTTTTGTCTATGTGTTGAATCACATTGATTGATTTGCGAATATTGAACCAGCCTTGCCTCTCCAGAATAAATCCCACTTCATCATGGTGTATGACTTTTTTCATATATTGCTGGAACCGGTTGGCTAATATTTTGTTGAGAATTTTAGCATCTAAATTCATCAGGGATATTGGCCTATAATTTTCTTTGTGTTGTCTTTGCCGGTTTAGGGATCAGAATTATATTCGCCTCATTAAAGGAGTTTGGAAGTCTTCCTTCCCCTTGAAATATTTGAAATAACTTGAGGAGGATAGGAGTTAGTTCTTCTTCGAATTTTTGATAGAATTCACTTGTGAAGCCATCAGGCCCAGGACTTTTCTTTTTTGGGAGTTTTTTGATAACTGTTTCGATCTCATTTGTTGTAATTTGTTTTTAGGTGTTCTGATTCTTCCAGATTGATTTTTGGAAGATTATATGATTCAACAAATTTGTCCATTTCACCTAGATTGTCTAAGTTTTTGGCATAGAGTTCTTCATAGTATTATCTTACAATGCTTTGTATTTCTGTTGTGTCAGTTGTTATTTCTCCACTGTCCTTTCTAATTTTATTTATCTGAGTTCCCTCTCTTTTTTTCTTGGTGAGTCTAGTTAAAGATTCATCAATCTTGTTTACCTTTTCAAAGAACCAGCTTCTGGTTTCATTGATCCTCTGTATTGTTTCCTTAGCCTCTATGTCATTTATTTCTGCTCTCATCTTTATTATTTCCTTCCTTCTACTGGTCCTGGATTTTATTTGTTGTTGTTTTTCTAGTTCTTTTAGATGCAGGGTCAGGTTGCTTATTTGAGCTTTTTCTAGCTTCTTATGATATGCCTGTAGTGCAGTGAACTTCCCTCTCAGTACTGCTTTTGCTGTGTCCCATAAATTTTGAGTTGATGTATGCTCATTATCATTCGTCTCTAGAAACTTTTTTATTTTTTCTTTGATATCATTGTTAATCCATTTATTATTTAATATCATGCTATTTAGTTTCCAAGTGTTTGAGTGTTTTTCAGTTTTTCTTTTGTGGTTAATTTCTAGTTTCATGGCATTGTGATCAGAGAAAATGCTTGATATGATTTCAATCTTCTTAAATTTATTGAGACCATTTTTGTGTCCTACCATGTGGTCTATCCTAGAAAACGTACCATGAGCGCTTGAGAAGAATGTATGGTCTACTGTTTTAGGGTGAAAAGTTCTGAAGATATCTATTAAATCAAATTGATCTAGTGTATCCTTAAGTCTGCAGTGTTGTTAGTGGGGTATTGAAATCCCCTACTATTATAGTATTGCTGTTAATCTCGCCCTTTATATCCATCAAAGTCTGCTTTATGTATGTTGGGGCTCCTATATTTGGTGCGTAGATATTTATAATAGTTATATCTTCTTGTTTAATTTTTCCCTTTATCATTATGTAGTGTCCTTCTTTATCTCTTACTACAGCCTTTGTTTTAAAGTCCATTTTGTCAGATATAAGTACTGCTGCCCCGGCTTTTTTTTCATTTCCATTTGCATGAAATATTTTTTTCCATCCTTTTACCTTCAGTATGTGCATCTTGTGTTTTAAGGTGTGTCTCTTGTAGACAGCATATGTATGGGTCCTGTTTCTTTATGCATGCAGCTACCGTATGTCTTTTGATTGGATCATTTAATCCATTTACATTTAAGGTTATTATTGATATGTAGTTGTTTATTGCCATTTTATTGTTTAAAGCTGTATTCTTTTTTTGCTATATTCTTTTCTCCCTTTGAACTGTTCACAACAGGCCCCTTAGCATCTCTTGCAGAATTGGTTATTTTTAATGAATTCCTTGAGGCTTTCTTTGTCTGGGAAGCTCTTTTATTTCTCTTTCGATTTTAAACATTAGCCTTGCTGGATAGAGTAGTCTTGGTTGTAGGTTCTTATTCTGCATTACTTTGATTATATCTTGCCATTCCCTTCTGGCCTCAAGTGTTTCTGTTGAGAAGTCCGATGTCATCCTTATGGGGGCTCCTTTGTAGGTGATAGCCTTTTTTTCCCTAGCAGCTTTTAAAATTTTCTCTTTATCCCTAGCTTTGGTATTTTAACTATGATATATCTTGGTGTAGATTTCTTTGGGTTTCTCTTTAATGGAGTTCTGTGTGCTTCTTGAACGTGTGGAGTGTTTCCCAGCCTTAATTTAGGGAAGTTTTCTGCTATGATTTGATTGAACAAAGTTTCTATTTTCTGTTCTCTTTCCTCTTCTTCAGGCACCTCTATGATGCGAATGTTGTTTCTCTTCAGGTTGTTACAGAGCTCCATTAGAGTTTTCTCATATTTTTGAGTCTCTTTTCTTCTTTCTTCTCTGCTTCTGTGCCTTTGTTCATTTTATCCTCTAACTCGCTGATTCGATCCTCAGCGTCATTCATCCTGCTTTTAATCTCTTCCATTGTGGTCTTCAGTTCTGATACTGTATTTTTCATTTCTGTCTGATTTTTTTTTTATTATTTCAATTTTGTTTTTTATACTTGTTATATCTTTATTTAGGTGTTCATAGTGACTATCCATTGTTGCTCTAATTTCTTTGAACATCCTAACTATCATTATTCTAAATTCTGCTTCTGGTAATTTGGTTATATCTGGTTCATTCAGGTCCTTCTATCTGGATTTCTCTTGATTTATTGTGTTTGCATTCCTCTGCCTGCCCATTTTGTCTGTATATAAGCAAGTTGTGGGCACTGGAGTCCAGTAGGTGTTGCCTTTGTGTTCTCTAGGTGTGGTCTGTCTGCAGGCCCGCCCCCTTCCCCGCCGCTGCCTAGGGCAGTTGGATATGGGTGTTGCCAGCGCCGGCTTACTGCGGCTGTTGCTGTGATTTCCGCTCAAGAGTGATTCTGTGTTGTTTTACCTGTAATGTGAAGTCAATTTGCATTATCAGAATGCAGGAACTTTCCTGAACTCTTCTAGCTGATGTCATGTTTTACTGCTCAGTGTGGTCCCCTGCCCTGAAGATGTCCAGAGCCCACCCCTGTTTATTCGGAGGGAACATTAAGACAGTTATTTTTTGGCGAGGGGAGAACAAGAGATTTCAGGGACTGCTTCTTTTGAGCAGCCTGTAGGCACTTTTCTTGTCTGTCCTGTTCTTTTTCCAGTCAAAACCACCAGTGCCCCAGCTCCATCCCCTGCCAAGCGCTGGGCCGGCTGGCCGTGAAGCAGGCAACTGACTCCCTTGTGGCGTGACCAGTCAAAGTGATGATGTAGGCATTACAGTGGTTTAGGTGATAAAAGGCCTGGGTATTTGTCGCAGGTCTCCTCTTACCTGCACATACAGATATAAATAGTGCTGCTTATGTAGTTCTGTTTTTTAACTGTCATTAATAGGTCTCACAGGAACATAATGACCAGCAGAAGTTTACATCTTCAGAAGAAAACTTACTGCTAAACAGCCATTAGTGTATAGTTACCCCTCGGTATCTGCAGGGATTGGTGCCAGGAGCTCCTCAGATACCAAAATTCAGATGCTAAGTCACTTAAATGGTGTAATATTTATATATAACCTATGCACATCCTCCCGAATACTCTAAATTATCTCTAGATTACTTATCATATCTAATACAATGTAAACACTGTATAAACAGTTGTTACACTGTTTTGTTTAGGGAATAATGACAAGAAAAAACGCCTGTACATGTTTAGTTATGCTAGTACACATCAACAACAATGTACCTTTTTAAAAATATATATATATTTAATCCTTACTTGGTTGAATCCATGGATGCAGAACACCTGTATAAAATGTCAACTTGATTAGTATTACTCCACCGTGACCCACAAAATAAATGTTTATTTTGTTTTCTGATAATAGTTGATTCTGAATTAGTCGTATTTTTATTTCAAAGCATTTATTTATTCTGTTGATTTGCGTGTAGGTATATTTTGCAAATCTAATAGAGCTAAGTATTATACTACTCTATTTTAAATTTCTTTAATTAGCCTTAGAATTTTTTAATCTTTGATTCAGTGTTTCTTATTTTGTATTTTTTATGATTTTTTATTATATTGGGTTAAAATTAGTGGGAAAACATACCAAAATAATTTTTGAATAGGTATTCATTCTTTAAAACTGACTGCAAATAAATTATATTTAGCAAGACCTGGACAAAGAAGCTCTTTATACAAAGAAGTAAAAAGACATATAGTCCATGAATAATTTTAAATGTAAGACATTTTGTGGTGTTCTGCCTTTTAATATTTTCAAAGCTTGCTCAGAAAACTGGTGTCCCTTCTAAATATTCCAGACTTAATGACAACCTCTTGATTCTTTTAATAGAAGGTTTATATCTATATAACCTTATTGCTTATGAATAAGAAAGCCAGGAACACTGTGTTATTTTCCCCAAGATATGTTGGTAGTGGACTATTTCTGAAAACATCACTCACAGGCTGTCTGCACCGAAATTACCCGGGGTACTTATTTTAGAATATAGGTTCTTGTGCCTTACCCCATATCTATGAAACTACCATCTCTGAAGGCAGGGTCTGGAGCTTGTGCACTTAACCAGGTTCTCCAGGTGATACCTATGGCCCACAAAGTGTGTTGTATTAGAGTGGTGGGAAGAGAAATGATATGTTTTAAGTATTTACTAATAATCTAAGCCCTGCAGCAGGTAGTTCATGTAACTTTTTTACATCAGGTATTTTTGAGAGTGCTCTTTATCCAGCACACTTCACTTCCTGTGCAGAAAGTACACCATTATGTAGAGGATGATAATTACTGGCATCAGGAGGATGGATAATCATAACTTGCTGTACAATGAGCTATGAATATTTTTATTTAAACTTTAAAAGTTGATATTAGAAAACCTATTTCATTATGTAGATCATTAAAAACTTGGTCATTCCTTTCTTATATCAGAAGTTCATAAAAAAAATGTTTTTCATATTCTGGCTGACTTTTTTCCCTTAGGTGACTTGACAGTGTATTAGTTTTATTCTGAATCTAATTCTCTACATCTAAATCATACATCATATATGGATAGTATCTTTTTTTATTAAACAGCAATTTTTGTAATAATTTGAGGTAACTATTAAAAATATTTTACTTAGAGATATTTTACTTAGAGAGATTATGGATGGACCTTGAGAACATTATACTAAGTGAAGTAAGTAAATCAGAGAAAGCTAAGAGCTGTATGATTTCACACATAGGTGGGATATAAAACTGAGACTCATGGACACAGATAAAAGTAAAGTGGTTACCAGGGGGAGGAGGGGAGTAAAGAGGAACAAATATAGTGATAGAAAATGCTTTGACTTGGGTGATGGGTACACAACATAATCAACAGCTCAAATGCTATAGAGATGTTTACCTGAAACCTAGGTATTCTTATTGATCAATGTCACCCCCATTAAATTTAACTTTCTAAATAAAAATAAAATTAAAAGAAAAACAAGCTAGAGCATGACTTTTTCTGTTTATTCTCTCAAAGGCGGGACAGTAGTCAGAAATATAAAAACTTACTTGCCATCAGATGTCTCTTAGGAACTCCAAAAGTAAGTCTTTTAAGTGATATACTTAATCACCATTCCTACACCTTACAATCAAAAACAAATATCCCACTTCCAAGTACCAATAGGAAAGAGAAATGAATACATGTGTTATGTCATTTCAGTCATCTTAAAGTCTTCAAAAAATGCCACTCCTTTTTGATAAGAAATGCTATTCCAACTACTTTTAAAATATTCAGTTTGTTACTATTTAGTTTACTGATCTGGTTCTTACGTGATTAAATGTCATTAGAACAGTTTTCTTGGCAATGAAAGGAACACTGAAAATATGCCTTTCATACTTCATGACATGTTAAGCACTCGGTAACCGTGGTTACACTAATTGATTGTGAGACTGTCAGCAATGCAGGGTGGGCTTTTTCTGTTGTTTGCTTTTTTGTTTTAGTTTTTTATTCTAGAAAATCATGACTATTCTACTGCCTGGCTAGCAAATGTATCATATCTCAATGAATGTGCTAGTGAGTCTCTGATAATTTGTTCTTAGGAGCACTTTTATAATCCAATGAAGAAATGTTAAGGTATTTTTCAGGGCTTTGTCTTGCCAGACTCAGTCTGCTTTGGGAGAATGTTGTCAACCACACCATTGTCTAATGTAAAACTTTTTTTTTTTAGGTACCACCGTAGCACTCATTATTCTTGCTCTGGGATTTCTGCTATCGGCCCAGGCTTCCCCACGCGTCACTTTTAAACCAGTAGCTCCGTCAGGTCAGAACGCTACTTGCACAAGATACAGGTGAGATCTTATATGACTTCCTTTCCTAAACTAATTCTGAAAACTTGGTTTGCTTTTAATTTTTCCAAAATTTGAGTGATGACTAGGAGCTTGTTTATGGGAAAGAGAAGAAAATGTGAAAGGTGGCAGGAAGTAGCCACCAGGAAATGGAACCATACTTACAAAGATCTGAGGGTGAAAGTGAGCTGTTAGATATAATTTTGCTGTTTTCTGGAAATTCAAAGCAAGATTGATAAGAATCTAAGCAGGAATACTGTATAACTGTTTTGGCTTATGACTGTGACATCTGCATTCCAGGTAAAATAAATAACTTTGTCATGGTGTACATGTCTGATATAGTTGACTACCATCTGGATATTTGACAATATTCACTGAGTTCCACAAGTATCCCCTCATTCATTTAGGCAGAAAAGAAGGTTTCCTGTCACTACTGGAGTTCTTCATGAGGATTAGAAAGTAAAAAGAGAATGGTGGAAATGAGTGAAATGTGTACAAATGTCCAGTTATAGGTTTAAGAGTTCATGAAGTCCACTGGTGTACACACTATGTGATAAATGGATGGAGAAATGAAGAGACAGTCAGATAGACTGAAGATTGCAAAAGTGAATTAATTGAGGTTTGAATGATTAAACAGATCAATTAATGTAGTTGGCAGCAGAGTTTCAGAGTTTTTTACTTCATTTTAGTGGCAGGAGAGGCTAGCAACCCCTTAAAAACATATGGATAGAACAAGACCTAGCTTTAAAAATATATATTTCTTCAGCCTCAACTAGATGGACACAAGTCTCAAATCAATGGGTAAATGATTGTATCGATTTATTAATAATGAGTAAATAATTTACTAATTTCTAGTCAGATACTCCTATATGAAATTATAACATTAACACTGATATACTGAATTCCAGTTGGAATCTACTTGGAGCTCTTATTTAGCAAGTAGTCATGGTGGTTTCTCATCACAACAATGAAGAAGATAAATATTATCAGACCTTCCCAGTCCCACATTGTGGCTTACTAACTTTTATTGTCTTAATTTTATTCCAAAGAAAACTTAAAGGTGTCCTAATACAAGAAGTTAACCTGAGCAGAGACTATTCCTAGATGAAGTGATCTCTCTTTGGGCATCCCACTTCGACTGCTAGAAAGAAAATAGAGTGTGGCTAGAATGTGGCATGCTCTACTTTTGTTTTTCTTGGTGGCTATTTTAAGTAAAATGTTTTTAACACAGTTTTCCTCAAACAAATTATTAAAAACTTGCTGTCGTTTGATCACAGAATATCCTCTAGATCTGATGTCTGATTTAGATTCAGACAAAGACTGATGCACCGTCAGGCCAACTAAAGGCAGAAAGTCAGCTTGAAAGTATGAAAAAAAGTTATATGAGCCTCTGATCCAGGAAAGAAGTGACTAAGTTTTAAATTATTTACATAATGAAATGGGCTTCTTAACATCAACTTTTAAAGTTAAAATAAAAATACTTATTGTCCTAGTAAAGCTCATTGCACACCATATATAAACCCTCTAAGTTATTGTCATCTACCTAATATGTCAAAGTACAGCTAGAATGGAGTGAGAAATGTTATAGTCTTATTTTATTCTTATTTTAAAAGAATCTAAGTTTGTAAACAACCAATATTTAGATGTTCTTTAGGCATCAGTGATTATGAAAATTATTTATTGTGTGCCTTTATTTTATTTATTTATTTTTTTACAGGGACAGAAAGAGAGAGTCAGAGAGAGCGATAGATAGGGACAGACAGACAGGAACGGAGAGAGATTAGAAGCATCAATCATTAGTTTTTCGTTGCTGCTGCAACCCCATAGTTGTTCATTGATTGCTTTCTCACATGTGCCTTAACTGCGGGCCTTCAGCAGACCAAGCAACCCCTTGCTGGAGCCAGCGACCTTGGGTCCAAGCTGGTGAGCTTTGCTCAAACCAGATGAGCCCGTGCTCAAGCTTGCGATCTCAGGGTCTCGAACCTGGGTCTTCCGCATCCCAGTCCAACACTCTATCCACTGCGCCACCGCCTGGTCAGGCTTGTTGTGTGCCTTTTTTTCAGAGTAAAATATTAGCCTTTGTGGGAATTTGAAAGTATGTATTTATAGTATGAGTGATTTTATAAAAGAAACCTGCAGTTCTCGTACTGATTGTCTTGTTAAATCTTATCTATACACTTTTCACCTTTCTGTAAGATAAACATGAAAAAGTCATGTTTGTAATGCCTTGAGATGAGATATCTGTATCCTATAAATCCGTGATGGTGAACCTATAACACGCGTGTCAGCACTGACATGCGTAGCCATTTTTGATGACACGCGGACGCATACCAGAGAAGTATGGGGCCACATGCCGAGAAGGACGTTTCATCCTCAGCTCCTGCACGGCCAGGTGCAGTAGCCGAGGATAAAACATTTGCTGTAGTGTAGACACTCTGTGCCAGAGGTCTGTAGGCCAAAACAACAGAACTCCCACAAAGAGTATCTAGTTCTGGGACTTCTGGTTAGGCTGTTTTTCTAGAAGTGACACACCACCCGAGTTATGCTTGGTTTTTTGGCGAATTTTGACACACCAAGCTCAAAAGATTGCCCATCACTGCTCCAAATGAAGGTTTTATTCCTTCCCCATGGAATAATCCCTATCGGGAAATTGAGCAAATATAATATTTCAGAGGGAGAGTTGGTTCAATATCTATCTTAAGAATATTATATATTATTGGTAGGACTATGGATTTTTCTCTGATTTTGAAAATAATATAGTTCTGCCTAATAAAAGTTAAATTCCCATGCTTATTAACTCAGCTATTTCACTTGTAGAAATCTATAGACTTTAGTGATGAGTTGTGTAATTCATGTGACTAGAGTAGATTTTATTTTAAAAAGAGAATGCTTCAGAAACAATGATTCTTTATTTAATTCAATAAATACAGATTGTATATGAGGAATTATTGTAGTTTCGGGACAAAAATATTGTAGGTTGGGGCTCACTACAGACTTTGAGCCCAAGAGATTGAATACCCTAAAAAACTAATGATAACTTCCTCTTTTAATAATATTTTAATTTTTAATAGATGATATTTTTTTCCAAGGCCTGGTTAGATTTTTGTGAACTGAATGTATTAAAGAGCATCTGTCAGATCTTCTTTTTAGCAGATAAAACTACAGAGATGAACCCAGATGGAAGCTGCTGTAGAAAATGTGCAGTCACCTGAATACAAGCTGTCACAGCACCCCAGCTGTGACTAGGAGAGATAATGCTAATGTGCGTACCATGTGGGCCGTATATCTGAATGAGAACACACACATACACTCCTGATATGGCCCTCAGCTCCAAATTCTCAAGTGGCTGTGTGCTCTTTCTTTCTTAATTAAACATATTTTATTATGGGAGGATTTAAACCTTTCTTAGCTAACACTGTCCTCAAATTTTTGACAGTATTTATAAGTGTGATCTCAGTATATGCAAATTATTATCATAAAACCCTTCCAAGTAGACAGACGTTTTCTAAAGTATACAATTGTAGATTGCATTATTATATCGAAAGCACCTAAAACAGTGTTTGGCATATAATAAGTGCTCGATAACTGTTATAGCCATTGTGATTATCATCAAAGCCTACAGTTAGGAGGTGAGATCAGGGTGATTGGTAAGCTTCCAGAGAAGACTATGCTGAGGATGCAATGTTTGAAGTGAGCCCTGAAGCCAGGGAAGAACGTGCCAGGCAGAAGAAGTAAGCATGTGCAGAGACCGTGCAAAGCAGTGAGGAACTTGGCAAGAGCCGGGAACTGAAAGGAGGCGAAGGCGGAGTGAGAAGAATGAGAAAAGGTCGTCAGATAGGCCGGAGCCAGGTCCTGGAGAACCTCAGATAATCACGTGCGAGATTCTGATCTTCAGTCTAGGAATGTGACGCCACTGAAGGGTTTTAAGCAGGGGAGTGACGTGACAAGATTTTTAATTCCAAACTTTCCCTCTGGAGGTAGGGGTGTACAGAGGTCACAGGTAAATGTGGAGAGACTGGTTATTGTCTGAGAGAGATGATAGTTGCCTCGATAGTGAGAATATTAAAATAAACAGACACATTTTATTTCTAGATATTTTTAGAAGAAAAAAATCAACAGGGGATTAAAAATAATTGATTAACTATGAGCAACCAGCTAGAATAGATCATAGAAATAACATGAGGCAATTGGATGAGGCAATGGCTACGTTTTTGTAAGAATTGACAAAAGAAACTCACCTCTAACTCATTGCTCTTCCTTTTACTATTGCTCAAGGGAGAGTCTGACCTCGAATCATCAGAAGAGGTATTTAAAGGTACCCGTCCCTCATTGCCACAGATCTGCCTCACCAGGACAGGTCAGAAATGCTCCCTCAGATGATTTCAGTACAGTAGTTCCTCGAATAATGTCATTTTATTGTAACATTAATGAGATGCCTTAGCAGCTTAACTCTTGCTTATGACAATTAGCCTATGGTACAGTTGGTTTCATTATATGTCACTACTCTTCAAGTCACAGAACCTTAACAATGTTAAGTGAATAATTACTGTATATATTCCTTTGAGAGATTATTCTTTACCTTTCATTTTTTAAGCAGCCAACTTCTTTATTTTTTCTTCTTGAACATATTAAACCATGAGTACAAAAATAATCAGTGTGGTTTTCTTTCAATAGAGTAATATTTTCATGTTTCCCTCTCTACACAAAGTTTCCAAACATCCAAATTGACAAACTATTCTTTTATCATAGACCTTTCAGTGGGGTCAAGGGTTGACCCATCCCTTCAGTGCCCATTTACAGTAAAAAGACGTTTGCATTCACTATACTTTTCTTCTCCTTCTGCCAACATTTTTGTGAGTTAGCATACATCATTGGAATGTGGAGTATAAGACTATTAGATTCAATCATGAAACTTTTATACAATCTTATAGATGTACAGAAATCCTGTTAGCCCCTACTATGCCTTAATGTTAATATTAATAAAACTACAGAAGAAAAAATATACATCTCAATATATTTGATGAATAATATCCACAGAACAATTACACATGATGATAAATATACATAAAGTGGTTGAAAGGGAAAATGAGTTAAAACAAAATCCCACGTAACTTTATCATGTACCTTTATCTCCAAACAATTGTACAAGTCTTTTCCTAGCATTTAAACAGCCAGTGCTGCATTTGACACCTGGATGGAAGGTTAGTGGAAGATTCTTGCAGGAAATCGGCCATTGATGTTATGGGGGTAATTCATTGAGTTCTTCCTGACCTTTTTATCTTGATGCCTAGGCTGTTGGCCAAGGACCTGCAAAGCCTACATAATGACAGGAGCCTATATTCAAACCTTGTGTTTTCCACAGTCTAGCCCTGCTTCTTGGGAAGCTAGAAAGACAAAAGATGGACTCTAGTTTAGCTGTGCAAACAGTGGGGAAAGAGCAATCCAGGAAGGCAACAGGAAAATGGCACAAAAACATACTGGATGGTGAGCTGTGACAGACCATGCCAGGAGCTCATACCCTGAGAATTTGGGGCATCATCTTAGTATACCAAGAAGCCTTAAAGGATAATAGGATGAGAATGACATAATCAGATTTGGATTTGAAAGGTCAGTTTGACTGCAGAGTAGAGAATTGATTAGAGAAGGACAAAGGATACTAAAGGGAGATCAGGTAAAAGTACTCAGTAGCCCAGGCAAGAAAGAATGCAGCTTTGACCGTGGCAGTGGACATAGGCTGAATATTTTGGAAGGGGTGATGACAGGGCTGGGTGTTTGGGTTGGATGACATACAAGAATAAAAGTTTTACATATAGTTAAGATAGTACTTAGAGGAAAAGAGTCCAGGTTTTGGAAACTTCACTGTATTTCACTTCTTAGAAACATGATTTCAGAAAAATAAATCTGTAGAATCTTTCCCTTACTTTCCAGTTAATTACAGAAGTCACAAAGTCAGCGGAACAGTACTTAATATTAGCTCTTACTTGTACTCATTTGAAATGTCATTTTCATTTCTTCTTGAACTCAAAAAACTTTCTGAGAAAAGCTCTTCTGAACTTGTCCATTTAGGTCTGAAGTAATACAAACAGGTAAAAGAGAAAAATGAGATAACTTGTGAGGACCTATATTCTCATTCTAGAAAGCTGGTTATTGAAATGAACAAATAAAAACAACCTGGAGTTCTGTTCACATTTTAAGTCAAGTCGGCAAACTGTGGCTCAGCAGCCACATGCGGCTCTTTGGCCTCTTGAGTGCGGCTCTTCCACAAAGCACCACGTGCGGGCGCTACCTCAATAAGGAATGTACCTACCTATATAGTTTAAGTTTAACAAATTTGGCTCTCAAAGGAAATTTCAATCGTTGTACTGTTGATATTTGGCTCTGTTGACTAATGCGTTTGCCGACCACTGCTTTAGAGTATTATCCCCCATTTTATTGTGTGTGAACAAGAGGAATACTCAATCCAGTACTGCAATAGCAGTAGACTAATCATAATCACTACTGTATTTCCTTAAAATAATGGCCAAGAAAACTACAGATACAATAAGGTTTAAAAAAAAAAAAAAACTATCTTCTAATTAAGTTTAAATAAAATGAAGATCACCTTCTTGTAAATCATGATAGTGAATAAAGGTTGAAAACAGCTCAGGCATTAACATTTAAGCATGCTGGCTTGTTAAACTGAGGTATTTCCCATCATATTTTAAACCATGTTACATAGCCCTGCTGTTTTCCCTGTCTGAGAGGTGGGAAATACCTATTGCTGTGGACCAACTTTTATTTTTATTTTTTAGTAAAGCATAGCAACCTGGTTAAAATGATCTCTTCAATGAACATAGCTTTGGAAACTATTATTTTGGTTGACTGGTGGTTGGGTGGGTGGGTGGTTGCATAGATGGGGGAATTGGTTTTGTAAAAAGGTACATGATGTTTAACTATAGGAACTTTTTAGTATAATTTTTATCTTGGAACTTAGGAATATGAGCTAGAAAATGGGACAACACTTTCTGACTCTGAAAGAGTTGCTGATGTAGGAAGCTTCCAAGCCTTTGTTTCTTCAAAGTGCTTAGCCTTTACTTCTGGCAATAGATTGTTGTAGGCATGCTGGCAGGCACAGCTATGTGGGTATGAAGATCTCTGAGTAGGCAGCCAGTCACGTTGTTTAGGGAATGCTTCAGTGAATTTTTTTGACTGTTCCTAGGTAGTAACAAGAGTGTTTTATTAATACAATAAATATGTAAATAAGACAAGATGTTATGATACATGCTTCTTGGACCTCCAAGTTATATGGTAAAATAAATTAGAAGCCTAGAGAAATGAAATCATGTAACCTAAACAGCCTGGTTTTAGAAGCAGATAATTAGAGATTGATTGTTGTATGATACTACATACTTTGGCAAATCAGAGAATACAGCCCTTTAGAAAAAAAAAATTATATCTATTTGTAGTCAGTTTATCCTTTAATATACATTTTTGAAAGCTGCAGTAGATCTGGGAGTATTGAGATAAAAGGGGGCGGAGGAGGAAGAAGGCTTATTCCACGTGGAGCTCACAGCCAGGAGCAAGAAAGATAGAAGTAAACAATTGAAAAGCAGTATATAAAAGCTGATAGATGCATCAGAGCATGCCCTGGCATAATTCACTTCTCCAGGGGCCATCACGGAAGGCTTCCGACACGCACGTTATTAACCTTTAAATTAGTCTGCAGGCCTTCTTAGAGTAATGTTTTTAACTACATAGAATAAGTTATATAAGAGTACAAAGGAAATCAATTATATTGAAATATGATTGCCAAAATATTTTTTAAATAAACTTGTTATATAGCAATGAATCTACTTTATTAACATAATAAGTAACAGATCTAGCTGCAGGGCTAATCCCATTGTTTCAGAACCATGGTGAATGTAAATAGTACTTTGAGATTTCTGCACCTACTGTAATGGGTTATGGAAATGTATGTGATTTCTGTTGTTGTCAGTAGTTTTTGCTTACATTCATAATTAAAGTAAATAATAAATTTCAGTAAAATATTAATGAAGCACAGATGTAATTGTTTTTCTTACCTGAGTTTATAGGCTCTCTGTTAAGAACCCCTCACAAAGTAATGTGCTTGATCTCATTATTCCTCAACGATGAGTAGGAGTTTCTGAGACCAATGAAAGTGGAGAAGGCTCCCAGGAAATGGGAGCAACCTGTGCAAAACAGAGCTGTGGGAAACGGGTTTAGTTACAAAGGTGGATGGTGCTGGAGCAAGGGATAGCAGTCCCAGGATGAGGAGTGGGGAAAGGCAGGGCCTCATCTACCAGATCAAGATGGGTTATAGAGGGAAACAATTCAACAGCATCAGGCAGGTGAGTAGCTTGATCAAATTTGAGCTTTATAAGGAGTTTTCTGCAAGAATATAGGGGTATGTATTGGAGGGAGAAGACTAGCAACCCCAAAGAGAGAGAGAGAACAAGAATCTGAAGTTATTGCTTGATGCTGAGCTTGAGGCCAAAGATAGGTTTGAAGCCATGATTAGGAGAAGGCTGATTGAGTGTTTAAAGGGAAAGGCTTAGGGAAAAGGTATTCAGCAGTTCAGGTTTTGGATATTTAGTAGGAGTTATGTGAGCCTTGGTAGTATACCTAGGAACATAGAGAGACCATACTTCTAAGCATGCTTTTTATTTTTAAATAATAATAATACTTTTTGTTAATTCCTTACTGTATACAGGCATCATTTCACAATCTTTGTGAATATTATCTAACATTACCCTTAAACTCTCTCAAAAGAAGAGGGTATTATTACTATTTAATTTTATGGATAAGAAAATGAGGCCCAGGGTTTATATAACTTGCCTAAAGTGACATCACTGATAAGTTACAGAGTTTCTTTGTTCTCTTCACCACCACTCGCCAGTTTTGTCAAACTAATGGCCTTTCTTTGAATATGTGTCAAAACTATCCAATTTGTGTGAGTATTCTAAAGAAACTTTTAAGTATCAATTACCCAAGAAGCACAGGGAAGGGTTTTAAGTTCCACATATTTAAGTCCCAAATATTTAAATAGTAGGGTTTCTTTGGTTGTTGTTTTTATTTTTTGTTTGTTTGTTTGTTTGAAGAGAGAGGCAGCGGGAGAGAGACAGACAGGAACATCGAGCTGTTCCTCTATGTGCCCTGACTCTCTTCGTTCTTTTAAGCTTACCTTTTCTTCTTCTAAAAAAAATGTTAGAAGTTGTGGGACACTGACAAAAAAACTGATCATAGAGTTAGTATACATTGTTCTTTTCAAAATAATACCAAACAACATATAGCTATAACTCACATGGTTCCACCTTCCACTGGTGAAGTGAAGGTTCTTTATTTTCCAAAGAGTATGTCAAGTGCTGGACCCGCACAGAGGGCAGGGAGTAGACCCAGAGCCGGTGCCTATAATTCAGCCCGTGTCTTTGTGAGTAAACAAGCAGCTGCTTTAAGTGGGCAAGATTGTCTGATCCTCTTATCACCCCTACGAATGGATGATCGGCAGTGCAGCAGTCACTGGACAAGTCTCTTCTTTCTCCAAAGCATCAACGAAACATGGAGCAAGGCAATAATTTCTTGACACAGATATTTCACAGGAAATGTATAGCATTTTAAGTGGTATTTGTTGCACTGTGGAAAGTACATGTGAATTTATCGTCTTACTTGGGAGCAGGTGGTTATAGTACAGTTTATGTGATTCTGATAGCAGGACTTGAGCCCCATAAAGACAGATTTGACCATAATATCTCAAAACCATTCCAGAGACCGATTCATTTTTATTTCTTACCCTTGGAGTAAGTTATTTCTCACAAAACCACTAAGCCATGTGACTGACTAATCAAAACACTTGTTATTTACCAGGCTACTTATTTTATACAAATTGTGTATTAATAACCACCATATGCATCTTATCCTACCCAAATCTACACGCCCCTAGTAGTCTTTCCCAAATTATGCTTCCCCTGCAACTGAAAACATATTTTATAACATCTTCCCATATTCTGTTGTGACATGACAGGAGATAAAAGATAAGTAACACATTGTTCCTATTCTCGGGGAGATTTCTGTTTGTGGAACAGCACAGTTTTTGTGGAAACTTGTTATTCCTTGGAAATTAACATTGATATTAATTCTGTGGTAATTTCATCCTAGAGCAGTGGTTCTTAACCTTTTCTGAGGTACTGAACCCACCAGTTTCATATGCGCATTCACCGAACCCTTCTTTAGTGATAAATAAAATATGATTTTTTTCCAAATTCAAGACATAGGTATATGTTTTTTTACTGATGTACAAAATGAGCCGTGCATGAACATCACCTGCTCAAAGAACAAAACCAACAAAGTGCATGAACTCACAACAAATTACGGTATTACTTTATTCTGGCCTCTGCGGCAGTGGCTTCTCCGAACCCCTGAGACCAACTCATCGAACCCCTAGGGTTCGATAGAACCCAGGTTAAGAACCACTGTCCTAGAACATATTGTTTTAATGCTAGAGTACACTAGGTCCAACTTGTAGGTCAATTAATAGTCTCTTACCTCCACAGATGTTAAAAAATGTACTGTTCATTTTTATAATTGTCGATGCCATAAAATCATTGCCAGTAGCCCACATGAGAGTCAGAATTTAATTTTAGTTCCTTATCCTTTCTTTAATTTTTGACTTTTATAAATCCATGCTGATTAGTCTATCAAGAATAAAAGTTGTTTCATAAAACTTATTAGAATTTCTAACTCACCCATTTTTAAAGCAAAATAAATTTTTTTAATTAAATTGATTAGTCTTTATATACATGTTTAACTCTTGGGGCCTAAACGTTTAGCTTTTCCAGATTTTTTATTTTTATCATTGTATGATTGATATGTGACTATGTAATAAATATCTTCACAAAAGTTTAGTGTAAAATAAACAAACATTTGAAATTTAAGATAGTAATTCACCCTCAAAACAACAAATGTAGGCTTATGTAATCAAATTTGGTAAGAATGTATAATCCTCGTTCATATATACTATACAATTGTGTGTAGTACTATGGATAAACAAAGACAAGGAAATGAATGTATAAATTCCTGACAGTTAGCATGTACTAGTATCGACACAAATAGAATTCTTTGTTAGGTTTATTTTAATCTTTCAGTGTGTGTGTGTGTGTGTGTGTGTGTGTGTGTGTGTGTGTGTGTGTGTGTGTGTGTGTGTGTGTGTGTATGTTTGATTTGCTATATATGATAAGAATAAACTTCAGAAATTTAACCAGGCTAAATTAATATTCGTGTTCTTTTGCTTGGAATTCCAACATGGGTGACGTGGTCTTCCATTCTTGTGTGACCTGGCAGTGGTCAGTGCAGAGCAGGAGCATTACAGGAGCACTGCACCTCTTTACGTCTGTTCTGTTTGCAGCTATAGGCTGCCCTTTTTTACTTAATACCTAGATTGTTGGAAAGTATACCAGTGCAGTAGAGGAACTCAATATTTTAAAGAGCCATTTATTTCTTTATGTTTTAAAGTAATATTAGTTCCTTTAACTACCCATTGTCAAATCCATTGACTTTTAGGATATTATAAAAGGTTTCCCAAAGCTGGGCAGCAAGGAACTGGTTGGAGTCAAGACAGACCAGCAGCCTGACCAGGTGGTGGCGCAGTGGATAGAGCGTCAGACTGGGTCGCGGAGGACCCAGGTTGGAGACCTTGAGGTCGCCAGCTTGAGCGCGGGCTCATCTGGTTTGAGCAAGGCTCACCAGCGTGAGTCCAAGGTCGCTGGCTCAAGCAAGGGGTCACTCAGTCTGCTGTAACCCCCCGGTCAAGGCACATATGAGAAACCAATCAACAAACAACTAAGGTGCCTTAACAAAGAACTGATACTCCTCATCTATCTCCTTCCTGTCTTTCTGTCCCTATCTGTCCCTTGCTCTGTCTCTGCCACAAAAAAATAAAAGACCAACAGATGAAGACAGCATTCTGGACAGAGAGAATAGCACGTGTGCAGCGACAAAAAGAAGCTTAATATTTTCGAGAAACAAGTATATGATATTCTCTGGTAGCAGATATTCAACTTTACAGACTCCATAATTTTCTTTCAGTAAACTGTGCACTATATATGCCTGATTTTTTGCAGATGACCTGAGGAGCAGTCATTTTAAGCTCTATCAGAAAGGCATTTGCAGTAAGAGAAAAGGCTAGTCCACCAAAGGGGAGGGGGGCTGAGGACTCTTAAACATGCTTATGATGTGCTCAGGAGAGCTGGATTGGTTCTTCAACTCTGAGGGCCTAACACCGTCTCCTGTCCCTTTCTCTTTCCCCCTTTTCCAGCAGAGGGGCGCTTGCTTGCCAATCAGGGTCAGTATCCTCAGTAAGCATGCCTTCCCCTGGCCTGACCCAATCACCCTCCCATTCCCTGCCTCCGTTAGACAGGTGGATGTGTGCCCAGCTGCACCAGGAGTTTGTAGAGGAGAGCAGCCAAGGCCCTGCTCCCATGGTGGCCTGTGCTGTGATGGCTGTGAAGGGAGGGACTGCCTTCACCTCCCTGCCCCCCAGTATCCTTCCATAGCCCTGCTCCAGGTGCCTGTCGAGGCTGGTTTAGAAGTTTAAATAGCAGGGGCTTTGCAGCTGTCTCCACCATCCCTACAATGGGGGTGGGGGTGGGGGTGGGGGGTGGAGGGGCAGGTACCTCTGGGGAGAAGACCCGGCTTCAGCCCGGGTTCCCAGGGAGGCTCCAACGGCAGTTCCCTGTTGGCAGACGTCTCTCACATATTCAAATGTTGGCTGTCCGGCAAATTTTTAGAAAACAGATATTGCCTGTGTATAATTCCAGTCAGGAGACATGGGCTGAGCTCTGTACAAAGGTAGGAAGTGGTAAGAAATAAACCCAAAGAGCCTGTTGGGATTTAAATTATAAGAAGTCTTGTGTAGCAGTAATAAGGATTTTGAACTCATTTAAAAAATGAAGTGAAGCTATTACGAAGACTATCATCACCAGATTTGTATTTTACAAAAAGCCCCCTGGCAAGTGAAGATGGTAGAAGAGCACCCCGTTGAGTCTACACTGAGACTAAAAGTAGGGGGCTGGGTGGCGGGCAGGTCTCAGTGACTGGAATGACTTATATAACTAACCGCCCAGGTATTATGGCTTGCCTTCTTGAACAGAAACTTGTATCTTGAAAGCAGGCATTATGTTTCTCCTCTTTCTTTCCCTTTTCCTCTCTTCTTGTTTTCTTACATACCTGTAGCAACTAACATCATGTCTTATATAAGGCTTCCTCATTTAGCCAAGTACTGAGACCTGATGCGGGTGTGGCAGTGTGCTTTTCTCGGTCACTGCAGTAATTGCATAAACTCATTCGGAAATTCAGTAAGAGTTTTCTGTTGATCTTAGGCCTACTTCAGCTCACTGAAGGTTCTCAACCAGTCTCTTCCAGTAAGTACCCTGTGAACCACACCTCAAGCTGTTGATAGGTAACACTTCATTTCTGTTTGATGCCACTCCTGCGTTTTGGCTTTCAGCATGTGACTATTTTATTCTGATAAACTCAATTTGAATTAAATTTTCAAGGAAGATGCGGAAAGACACAAGAGTCTAAGGATCTTAAACTGCAGAACTAAAGTAAAATTATGTATATTAATAACAAAAACAGATGAAAAATGCCCCTATGAGATAATATTGTTTTAAAAAAATCATCAGAACCTTGAAGTCTAACCAGGAGAAAATAAGAAAGGGGATACTTGCCATACAGAGTCATTTAGGATCTACAAGATCTTTGAAGATTTAAAGTATTAAAAGAGAAAAGCACCAAATTGGACATATACCAGAACAAACTAAGAAACTTACAGATAAATGAAACTCAAATAAACATGAGTCTCTGAGACTCCAAGAAAGACAACTTGGTAATTACCCTGTCAGAAATTGCAGCAGCATAGAAAGAAGTTTCAGCGCTCAATTACCCTATGAGGGGGAGACACAGAGGAACCATTTACCACCTCAGTCAGAGATGCACTGAGTCAGATAGATACAGTCATGAGCACAACACAAAATGAAATAACCTTGACAGGCTAGATCTCTCTGACCGTCAGTGTCATTACTGAGCTCATCTCACAAATAAAAGGCAGTGCCAGCCACAGCCTCAGCCATTCTTGGAGGGATGACATTAATGGAATGAGGTATTAACTCTGAGATTTTCCAGGTCACCTTTCATGGTGGCCAAGTAACATGAAGGAACCAGTGTGCTTGCTTAATGCTCCCTCCATTTATCACTAGACATTGACTGAGGTGCGGGGCAGAATCACAGTTACCAATATGCAATCATATGCACACAGACACACTATTAGGGACTTTCTCCCAGTTTTCATTCATTCATTCAGCCTACATTACTGCATACTAACGATTTACCAGCTATTGTGCCAGCGGTTAAGGAAACAATGTATGAGAAATAGCCCCTTGTCAAGAGTTGGCAGTATCTTAGAATGACTTTTATTTACATTTTGAACTCACACTCAAGTCTTTAGAGGGACCTTGGGACTTGAGTAGAAGCTGATATTTCAAATATATTTAGAAATGAGCAAAAATATGTTTAGGCATTTGAAAAAAAAAAACCTCTTGTATCAGGTATTGTTTTTGGCTATATACAGCAGACAAACCCAAAATAACAGGCTTAGACAAGAAAGACGTTTCTCTTTCATGTAAAATAAATTCAAAGATAGTAAGTTTGGAGAGGGTGGGCTAGACTTAGTATCCTCAGGGATCCAAGCTCATTTCTTTTTGCTGTAGCTTTACTGCGTCTATATTATCCTTCACAAGTTCATGATGATGCCTGCAGGAGCTCCACATCATGTCTGAAACAGGCGAGAAGGAGACAGTGCAGAAGCATTGCTTCCTGGCTGAATTAGCTCCCTTTGAAGTCTCCCTGAAATCCCATGAATTACTTTTTTTCTATCATAGTCCCAAGGCCATATCTAGTTGTAATGGAGACTGGGAAATAGATTCTTCTATTTAGAGTTTGAAAGAGGAATGAGAGACCATAGTGTTCCCAGTTAAAAATTAGAATTCTTTGAAAAAGAAGGAAGCAAACAGTGGATATAGCAATAGACTCCTAGCAGTATTTGACAGAATAGTAGAGACAGGCAATCTGTTCACTTTATGGGACATTTATGAGTGGTTCTGCTGGACAGCCAAAGGGATAAATTAATTGACCAAACAGAGCACTACCTGCTTTCATGGTTTAGTTCTTAATAGCAATTCGAAGCCTAAGGTAAACCCTGCAGATGGCAAAAAATATGGCCCTCTTAAATAATTTATCTCCAGCTTTGAAAAGGAGAAAGAGTCCTTAAAATCTTTTGTCCTATTTTTTTGGCCTTATAAACCAGTTAAATAGCTACTCTCTGTCATGTTTGTTCCAAATTAGTGATTTGTTTATTTATTCAAAAAGAAATATGAGTCATGCAGTCACCATTTATTAGATAGTCACCATTGTGCCGACCACTGTACTAAGAACTTTAGTATGGGTCCTCTCTTTACCCCTCAGCAAAACTGAGGTAGATGCTGTTATTTTCCCTGTTTTTTCAATGACTGGCTTAAAGACGTTAAGTTATTTTAGAAAAGGACATGGCTTAGCAGAAAGCTTGACCACTTTTCATTCTGAAATTGACCAGTCCAGCTGTGGGATGCTCCTTCTGCACAGAGAGGGTGCACATGCCCTCTGGGAAGTAGACAATAATTCCTTGTAATTAGAGGCCACTGTTGCTGCTTTTTCAGTCATTTAGTGAAGTTGAGGTTTCTTTTTCTGAGAGATATTTTTTGTGAGTTGTAGTTTATTTGGGGCTTGATATTTTTTTTAATTTTGCTATTTACTTTTATTTATGTATATTTCATCAGCTTGGAAAATTATTTTCTTTCATTTTAAGGATCATCATAGAACATCTTTAATATAAAAGCAAGTGTTTAACATAAAGTAAAATCATTCTAAACTATTTTAACCGATTCACCACCTTGGGTGTCCTTAGAGCCAAATGGTCTTAACCACATAGCTTTGAAAATGGGTATGTGATCCAAGTTAAATTATTGATTTTATTTTTGCTTTATTCATTTGGGGTATGTGTTGTTTTTAAGGCCTTTGTTACACAGATAAAAGTAATGCAAGACAAGAAGCAAATATAGATGAGATATACTTACAAAAAAATACCCTTTAGGCAAATTACACTATATCTGTATACCCAGCTGAGAAAAGGAACACCGTGCAAGCCTTCTCTTCTCAGCTTCCTCCCCCAGTTGTGGGCCTGACTATTGTCCTCAAAGAGAAGAACCTGAATGCTGATATTAGCATTTTAACACTCCCCCTTCCGCCATGTCACTTCACTGATTTCTGTTTGTTTCATCCGCCTTGAATTCTTTTGAATTTCATGAAACCCTGGAAATGTGGTAGGTTCCAATTAGTTGTAAGAGCACACGGTTACATTAAGAGTATTCAGGTATCAAAGGCCCGATGAGACCCATCCAGGGAGATGACTTCCAGGCTCTTGTTTCATCTTTATCACACAGCACAGCTTCCAAATCGGACATCTTTCTGGGGCTCCAAGGCTGATTGTTTCTCTCAGTCTCCAAGCAAAACTTACTTCTTCCTCCCCATTCACACACTTCATTTCCTATGAAAATCATAAAGACCTCCCAAGTAACTGTGGAAGAACTTAATAGGCAAAGCCATATATGCCAAAATGTATTTCTTCTTTTGATTTTGTTTTCTCTGTGTGAAGAACTTCCAATCTGATAAGCATAGTGCTACAAGGCGTTGTAGGGCTTGATGAAAAATATAAAACACACTTGGTCATCAAATTACTTTCTTTGTACATAAGGAGATATTTGGATACTACTTAAAAATAGAACAATCAGTTATCAAAGCAAACAAACAAAAGTGGGTCCCCAAAAGAGAGGCAATTTTAGAAAGTGCTTACATAGGTTGATTAAAAAAAGTATGAAGTTTTCACTTTAAAACAACCTATTTTTTTTATGTTGACATAAAAAAGACATATTAAAGTCAGTATGTCTGCATTCATTAAGAATGCAGACATTGTATATTCAAATTTGAATTTTTGATCCTCCAAAGTTAATTCAGAATAAAAATTGATTTCCATTCCCAGTTATAATTTAAAAATCATTTGTAAATACTTAGCTGATATGTTGGTTTGACATATATATTTCTTTATTTTAAAAGTCATGAGCTTAGGTAAGTGCATATTAAAAACCAGCAGTCGTTTCCTTTAGTTGTTCTGAGGAAGAGTATTATTAAAGCGTATTTTGATGGAGAGAGAATTCCCATATATTTCAAGGAAAAGTTATCTACCTAAGAAAATGAGTAAAATTTTTCTTCCTTATTTTTCTACCTCCATTTTTCCCCATCAGATAAAGAAAGAATGCAATTACCAAAGTCCATGAAACACTGACCCAGGACCAAGTATATACCGAACCTCCCTGGCCTCTCTCAGCACACATGTTGAAACCTTAGTCCATGACATAGGATCAAAGTGTGTGGACAAGAGTCTGGTCTCTGTGGGTACTGACCACAAAATGTTTCAGTAACAGATAGCTTGCTTTCTTAACAATTTATTTGTATTTTATATGTTAAACAAATGAATGTTATCTCTTTCAAAAAGGCTACCCTAAGTTGCTTTTAAACTTTTTTTTTCTTTTTTTTTTTTTTACAGGGACAGAAAGAGAGTTAGAGAGAGGGATAGATAGGGACAGACAGACAGACAGAAACAGAGAGGGATGAGAAGCATCAATCATCAGTTTTACGTTGCCATTTGCGACATCTTAGTTGTTCATTGATTGCTTTCTCACATGTGCTTTGACCGCGGGCCTTCATCAGACTGAGTAACCCCTTGTTGGAGCCAGCGACCTTGGGTCTAAGCTGGCGAGCTTTTTGCTCAAGCCAGATATGCCCAAGTTCAAGCTGGTGACCTCAGGGCCTCGAACCTGGGTCTTCTGCATCCCAGTCTGACGCTGTATCCACTGTGACACCGCCTGGTCAGGCTAAACTTTTATTTTATGATTCTGAAAAGTTTCAGAATAGGAAATATTTGTAGTGGTCAGGCTAAACTTTTATTTTATGATTCTGAAAAGTTTCAGAACAGGAAATATTTGTAGTTGTCATTGCTATATATAGAAAGATATTTATGAGCTGCTCACTATTAAGAATTGTACTGTTATATTTTAAAATAGTTCAGGGCTTAATAAGGAAAGTATGTCCCTCAGTGCAGTGCTTAAGTTAAATTTTGATGCATATCAGATAGTGTGATTAGTTAAATGCGTATTGCAGGAAGGGTGTGTGTTATGCATCCTTTTAGGGACACGGCGGTGTTTATCCAAATACAGTCACAAAAAGGTAAAATAAGGCTTACATAAAAAAGTTTTTTATAGGTAATCATGAGCCCCAAACAAAACTATGTTACTTGTGATTTTTGGTGAAACTCTGTTACCTACGTATTGTCTATCAACAAGATGCTGATTAGCTTGTAATACTTTGAGAGAAACAGTGTGCTGATTACTTTTTAAGACCTATGCCAATAATCGTATTACTATATTCGGTAATCAGAATGATACACACATATGTTCAGCTGTTATAGAAGTCAGACTAGAATAGACATTACTAATATAACAGTGGCACACCAAAAACCAAGAACTCCAAAATCTTAGTGGTTTAAAATAAGAGGCCAGAGGAAGCTCCACCACTTGATGATGCCAACCCCTAGCTCAGGCTTCAAGATTATCAGAGAGATGAAATGTAGAGCTGGAGAGTTGAATACCAAAATTAAAAGCTTGGTCAGCAACCATTCTACTCACATTGTGTGGCCACATTTAGTCACATGGCTGCTACTCATCTCAAGAGGGTCGGGAGTTGTAATCTTTTATATAACTTGAAGTGACAGTATCTTCACTATGCTAATCAGTTTTCCCAAAGGCATAACTTTAAATTTTATCTAGGAATATCAATTTACTTGTTGTTTAATAATGGCCAAGATTTCCCATCCTTTCTACAAAAAGTCATAATTTTTTATCCTGCTAATTAGCTCACTACTGTAAGTAATAAAATAGCATTATTATCTTAAAAACATCTTTTTTGGGTGATGCCCAAGAAAAACAGCACAGATTTTCAAATGACCATTTCTACCACAGCTTTGGAAAATTGTTGACATTCAAGAATAGACCTGTATCAATGCAATTGGTTAAAGATCAAATATCAAAGAGTGTGCTTGAAACATCTTGGCATTTTTTTCAAAATGTTAAACATAGAGTTACCATAGGACCCAGTAATTTCACTCCTAGGTGTATGCCCAAGAGAATTAAAAACATATGTTCACACTAAAATTGTATACAAATGTTTATAGCGACATTATCCATAATAGCCAAAAAGTAGAAATAACCCAACTGCACCATCAGCTGATGAATGGATAAACAAAATTTAATCTATCCACACAGGGAATATTATGCAGTAGAAAGGATGAAGTGCTACAACATGGGTGCACTTTGAAAATATTATGCTAAGTGAAAGAAACCAGAAATAGAAGACCACATATTTTATGATTCCATTTATATGAAATGCCCAGAACAGGGAAATCTATTGAGACACAGAGTAGATGACTGGTAGCCAAGAGAGGATGAGAGGTAGAAATTGGAGGGCATGGGGTTTATTTTTGGGTGTTGAAAATGTTCTGGAATTGAGTAGTGGTGATATTTACACAACTCTGAATATTACTGCACTGTAAACTTTAAAGTGGGTTAAAATAGTAAATTTTATGTTAGATGACTTATAGCTCAGTTTTAAAATTTTAATTAAAAAAAAAGTATGCACCATAATGGTCACCACTTACCACATTAAGTGTTGACCTTTCTGCCTTCATTTTACCGGGAATGTAACCACTGCTTCATATGCTGTCTACCCATGACAACAGAAGGTTCCAAGTCATCTGTGCTCAACAGATTTATTTTATCTTACAGTGACAGTATCTTCACTATGCTAATCAGTTTTCCCAAAGGTATAACTTTAAATTTTAACAAACTAAAGGCTAAGTAGAATCAGAGTTGCACTTGGAGTCAGACAACCTTTATTAAAGGCATGAACAAGTCTCTCGACTTTTCTGATCTTTGGTGCCCTTGTCTGTAAATAAGGACACTGATGAACACCTCACCATGTGGGTGGGAAGACCGTGTGAAAGTACTTTGTAAAGTTGAAACTGCTGTAAAAACCATAGTTACTTTTTTCTTTCCAACTTTAATTTAGTATATTCCTTTAAAATGTTTAGCCTATTTTCTTTTAAATAAACTTCTTATGACAATCTGGTGTTGGAATGGGTACACTTGGGTTGGAACCCCAGCTCTGCCACATTTCAGCTCTGTGAACTCTCAGACAGCTTCATCTCTCAACATCTCAGCTTTGTCATCCAAAGCAGAGGAAAGGAAATCCTCTCCTGTAAAGCCAATGTCAGGATTAAATAAGAACATGTGACTATTTAGTACAGTGCCGCTCGTGCCGTAAGCTATCTCTGGTATACCCACAGCAAGGCTGGTGGTAAGACTCAGCCTCCAAATGCTAATTACTTGGTCTACTGGCAAGCCTAGAAATTCCAATTCTAATATATTCCAATTCTAATATTTCTTTTCTGTTTCTTCAATAAAAGATAATATATACTGCCACTAAAGCAGACTATTCCTGGGTTATTTTTTCCTTTAAAGGTGTCATGCTGCATACCAAATGTATTGTATTTGGGTAAATACGTTTTGATTACCAACTTATATGGTAAATATGACTTCACTCTCAATTTATTGATTGAAAAACTTGTTTATAAATAAGCATATTATATATACATAATATAAATAATATATATTTTATAATGTTTTATTATATATGTTATATATAATACATTATTTACCTAAATACACATATGTACATATATCAACATATGCATATACATGTCATCTTATATTTGCAATTAGCTGGAATTGGGTTTTTGTTTATAACAGTGTTGATCAAAGGTTCCAGTATAATAAGAAAACATCAGCCCTATGGAAGATGAGGAAGATGAGAGGCTTGACAGAGTTCTATTCTCCCTCTCTGACTCCCTTTAGAGAAACAATCTAAGAATTTATTAAAAACAAATAAACTATAAAATAGTAGACAATCAGTTACTAGAAATTAGAATGTAAAGAACCAGTAAATGTTTAAAAATGAAACCTATTCTGACAAATAGGCTAAATTTGCCCTATTTAATAGTGCTAAAGAGCAAAAGCTTTTAATATCCAGGCCTCAATGCTGTGAAATGATTTTTTGCCTGTAGCTCAGGAATCCATTGTATTTTTAGTCTCCGTTCCTAAGGGGAAGAGATAAGAAATAAGACTATGTTTCAGATATTTCCAGACAGTTTTATATAGATTTGATCAGAGAGCCATGAATTTTAAGGAACAAATTTATAGTTTAATTCAGTCCTTAATCCTTTAATCCCATTGGACTAAGATACAGGGAACAGGTGTACCTCCTGTAATGGAACTGTAGAAACAACTACCAAATCTGTTGTCTATATAAATGACATCCATCCATCTCTTATTCAACATCTTTTTACTTATTACAGATCCGAGTAGAGGAGTTCTCCATTCTTTGAGATAGAATTGATGGTGTTGTCGCTAAATATAAGGGTGTTCTCAGGTCATGCTCAGGTCTTGAGTTGAGAGACACAGAAGAGCAGTGGGTTTGACAGGAAAGCCAGACATGGAGCTCTAGCTGTGATGAGTTGAGGTAGTTGTGAAGCATCCAGAATATGGGACCTTAGGAAATGTGGGTCTGACACTTGGGGAAGAGAAACAAATTGGAGAAACAGGTCATGCAGAGCCAGTGTACTGATGATAGTAATGGTCATGAGAGGTCAATTTCCCATTGAAAGTATGCAGAGTAACGAAAGAAGATTGCAAAGAACAGAACCAAAGGAGAGAAAGAACAAACTAAGATGGCAGCAGTCTGACAGGTGGCAGGCAGAATTGCGAACGGAGTAGTGTCGAGGGAGGAGATTTCAGGAAAAAGGAAAACATTTTAGGGAATCTTATCCTGGAACTGTAAATGAAGATGAAGAAAGAGAAGTGCCCTGAGTTAACAGTAAGAAGGTGTAAGAGCCACTGCAGTGGAGTGCGGAGGCGTGCGTGGCTTCATGAAATCAAAGCCAGTAGATCTTCCACTTTTTAATTTCCTGCGTGGCCCTTGGCCAGTTGGGTCAATGGTAGAGCATCTGCCGTGCATGTGGAAGTCCCAGGTTCTATTCCAGTCAGAGCACACAGAAGAAACGCCCTTCTCCCATCTGCTTCTCCACCACTCCCAGCCCCCTTTTTCTCCCCTCTGCAGCCATGGCCTCAATTGGAGAGAGTTGACCCTGGGGCTGAGGATGGCTCCATGGCCTCTACCTCAGGCGCTAAATAATGGTTCTGGTTGCAACGGGCAAGGGCCTCAGATGGGCAGAGCGTCACCCCCTAGTGGGCTTGTCAGTTGGATCCCAGTCAGAGCGCATGTGGGAGTCTGCTTCCCCCTCCTCTCACTAAAATAAATAAAATATTCAAACCACTTAAGTCCTCACAATTTTTGTTTTTTAGTCTTTTTTAAATTATCAGGAGTTCTCTATACAGCCCAAATAGGGAGAGGGAGTCACCATCTACACTCTGGCCGAGAGGGAAGGCAGTCCCGTCTTTGCAGTACTCATGCAGAAATCAGGTCCATACAGGGCAGCAAGCAAGGCAGACTGTCCCCTGGTAAGGGTGTTCTCTGGTGTTGGACACATAAAATATATTATGCTCACTTTGTTAAAGATGGCACTGCCCACGTGCAAGTTTTACGAGTAAGCTTTTCCCCACACCCTTGACTGATTGGATGATGTAGGGTGGTGCACTCTCATGAGGAATCCCATTATGTCTCAGATAACTGACTTTGTATCAGAGACTTCCTTGTTTGTAGATTGCATTAAAGGATTGGATTTCTACACTATAAAGTGGGGCAGGCCAGGAGCTTGCTCTCTCTCAGTTCCTGAGATTAACATTAGAGAAGAGAAGAGAGCAGAGAAAGGCCACGTGAAGGCCAGGAGAAGCAGCCAAGATGGTGGAGTGCTGAGGGAGAAGCTAATTTGTGCAGAGTTTGTTCAGGGAGAAGGAGATGGGGAACAGAGGTGAATAAGTTTGGTGAGCTAGAAACTTTTGAGTCTAGGAAACTCGGATAAGTCAGTGGCTTTGGGAGATCTGAATGGAAAGGGAAATGTTTTCCCATTATATTTCTTGCCCACTGGGTGCAAGCTAGGATTAAAGATGATGGCTCACCAGTTCTTGGCTCCAATGTTTCATTACGGACTGTCCGAATCTAATGCGAACCAGCATGGGCCAGGCGACTGTGATGGTGGCCATGGCTACTGGCCTTACATCTGGTAAATGGGATTCCAATCACCTGCCAAAAGCAGTGGGAACAGTTAGGGCTGAGAAGGGGATAGTAAAGAGGAGAGTTTGGAGTAGCTGTCAAAGGGAACAAACAGAGTGACGTTATTGCATAAAGTGGGGTGTTAAATTGATGCCTGAGGAAAGAGGGAGTGGACAGTTCCCCATGGAGAATGAAAGTGAACCTGAGGCAATGGCTCATCCTAACACCTGTGCTTGCCACTGTTGATTTTCTGAAATGTAGACCACGCCAGAAGCAGGCATTTCAAAGACCAAACACTGTTCATCATACTCCCTCTCATTAGCTTTAATGAGACATAATTGAAGCAAATGGACCATTTTCTAAGGGCTGAGTTTATACCTGACTTCACAGAGTAGAAACTAAAAATGTTTGAGTGAACCCAAATCAATTTTTAAAGGATTTTCTCTGGGAGAAAGAATAGGACACATTCAATTCAGACCCAGGGTGCCCTGTGAACATGTATACTATAGAGTAAATGACAATAGGCCATCCTTTCCCTCCCTTAGACACTATGCTGCCTTTTGTTCTCTTCTCTTTTACATTCATTGGAAACATTTTAAAGTTTAGGAACCAGTTTGTTCTAATTATGCAAATACTTCTTTTTCTCCTTTTCTAAAAAGAAAGGTCAGAGATTGAAAAACATAAATCTACCCCTCCCTTCAGCTAGCAGGTCAATTTAGTTCTAATGGCAATTTTTGTCTGGATGAAGTATTTTGACTTCCATTAGTTTCTACAGATGCTGTGCACTCAGTTCCCCCAGCGGTTTCATCGCATAGAAGAGGAGCATCATTGGTTATTAAATAGTCTCCCCAAGAGAAAGTATCAGCAATCAAGAACAGTGTTGTGAATTCTGGGCACAGTTATTTACCACAAATTCTCTCCAAGTCCTGTACTGTGATGTCCTTTTACTATGAGCTTTTGCAGGTTGTGATTTAAAAAAGGACCCTCTCATTCTGTGGCTCTTTTCTAGGGGCTACATGGAAATTGGCCCTTGCAACTGGTGTTTCTGAAAGTGCATCATCAAAATTATTAACCAGTTTCATTTGGGTTGTGGATTGAATGTTTGCAAATGGCAGTTTTAGCCTCTGGCAATTTGAAAACCTAGCTCAGTTTGAAGTACCCTCTGACAATGACCTTACCTTCTTTGTATTTCTAAAAATGACTCAGATATACATACACTTCACCCTCCCCCCCAAAAAAAAATGTTTTCCTTAATTGGGCAGGAACAGGCTAATGAACCTACAGTGAAACTGAAACTGGAAAAATGAGTCTCAGGTCCGGCAGCCTGTCACCCTGAGAACCAATCACATGACACCAGCGCTGGTGCCAAGAGAAGAGTTTTTTTCAAGTGCTGGACACCTGAGAAGATGGGGGGACTCCAGTCCTCAAAAACCTGTTTCCCCTTGAAATACAAGCAAGGGTTCTTATAAGGAGGGAGGAAAAGGGGGGAATAAGCAAAACTAGAACAAAGGAACCAACAAGAGGGGGTTGAGAGTTCTCTGCTGAAGGGACTCGGCAGTTTGTTCATCTAAGTGGGTGAAGGCCACATGTCTTCCGGACCTGGCCCGTCTGGGGGCCAGAGTTTGTCTCTCCAGTCTTTACAGGAACTGAAGCTAGCAAGTAACTTACAAACTAAAATTTTTGTTTTGTGTAACCAGTGTCCACAGGTTCCCACAGTCAGGTTGTCTTTGGCCTTGACCGAGAATCAGAATTGCAAGCCTCAGCATGGGGGGAGTGAGGAGGAGCCATTATTTTTCTTGCCCAGGTGTTAAGCCTTGATGTGCGTCAGTTGGAAGGGAAGAGGCCTTTTAACTGCACCGAGAACTTGGCCAAAGGTGAAAGCACAGCATTGATTATATACTTTGATTTGTTATAGAATACATAACTTTGATCACTAAACTGGAAATATTAGAATAGTTATAAGAGCAACAAAGTGGACTTAACACTGTACAGAAATTCTTTTATAAGCTTGCTTGCTTAGTGCATTCTTATTTCACTCTATTTTATGGCTCGTTAGACTAATATCAGTAAGTCAGTAATGTAGCATATTTATTCCTGGTTACAATGCCTGGATTTACAGAACTGTTATACATTGATTTGTTTGAAATTTAAAATATTATGTATTAATAGAGTGGAACCCTATTTTATTTAATTCATTCAGCAATTCCTTTTATAAAGCATAGTGCTTTGCATTTCTTTTGTAAATTTAGTTTCTTAAAATAGGGCCCACCTATAATTTCTGCCATGAAGTCAGTAAGAGTAAATATTTGTAAGATGTTACAACATTTTAATATGCTTTACACTGTTATTTTTTTTAATTCTATTGAATTTTGGGGGGTGACATTGGTTAATTAAATTAAATAGGTTTCAGGTGCACAACTCCATAACATGTCGTCTGTACACTGCACTCTGGTTCACCGCCCCAAGTCAAGTCTCCCTCCATCGCCATCAATCCCACTCTACCCTCCTTCACCCCCCAACCCTCCTTTCTCTCCTACAATCCCTACACTGTTCTCAATGTTTATACATTTATTATTTGCTTAATCCTTTTCCTTTTATACTTAGCTCCTCAACCCTTATTCCTGCTGACAGCTGTCAGTCTATTCTCCAAAACTATGACTCTGTTTCTGTTTTGTTATTTTGTTCATTAAATTCCTCATACAGGTGAAATCATACGGTACTTGTCTTTCTCTGACTGATTTATTTCAGTTAGTTTAATAATCTCCAAATCAATTCCTGCTGTCACAAAAGACAAGATTTTCTCCTTTTTTATGGCTGAGTAGTATTTCACTGTATAAATGTACCACCATTTTTTTATCCACTCATCTACTGAAGAACACTTGGGCTGCTTTCAAATATTAGCTACTGTAAATAACTTAGCAATGGATATAGAGGTGCATATATTCTTTTGAATTGGGGTTTTGGGTTTCCTTCTTATATATTCCCAGAAGTGGAATTGCTGGGTCATAAGGCAATTCTCTTTTTAATTTTTTGAGGTAACTTCATACTGCTTTCCTCAGTGGCTTCATCTATCTGCCCACCAACAGTGTACAAGGGTTCCTTTTACCCTTGCCAACACTTGTTGTTTGTTGATTTATTGATAGCCATACTGAAAGGTGTGAGGTGATATCTCGTTTTGGTTTTAATTTGCATTTCTCTGATGATTAGTGATGTTGAGCAACTTTTCATATGTCGGCCATCTGTACCTCTTCCGTGGAGAAGTGTCTATTCAGGTTCTTTGCTCGTTTCTTTTAGTTTTGGGTTTGTGTTGTTTTTTTTTTCCCACTTTTCCACATAGTTATTAGTATTATTTTATTAATTGAATTTATCAATTGGATTGTTTGGTTTTTTGGTGTTGAATTTTTTAGGTTCCTTGTAAATTTTGGATATTAAGTCCTTATCCGATGTCTCAGTGAATATGTTCTTCCATTCAGTAGGTTGTCTTTTCATTTTGATGATTGTTTCCTTTGCTGCGCAAAAAACGTTTTAGTTTGATGTGGTCCCATTTGCTTATATTTCATTTTATTTCCCTTGCTCGAGGTGATATATCAGAAAAAAATATCGCTACAAGACATGTCTGAGATTTTACTATGTATGTTTTTCACTAGAATTTATATGATTTTGAGTCTAACATTTAATTCTTTATTTTGAGTTTATTCCTGTCTATGGTATAAGAAGGTGGTCCAGTTTTGTTACTCTATATATGTTCAATTTTTCCAACACCATTTATTGAATAGACTATCTTTACACCATTGTATGTTCTTACCTCCTTTGTCAAATATTAATTGACTATAAAGGTGTGGGGAGGTTTTTCTGTTCCATTTATCTAAATGTTTGTTTTTATGCCAATTATCCTGCCAATGGCCTTGTAGTGTAGTTTGATATCAAGTAGTGATTCCTTCAACTTTGTTCATTTTTCTCAAGATCACTGTTGCTATTTGGGGTCTTTTGTGATTCCATGTAAATGTTTGGGATATTTGTTCTAATATTGTGAAATATGCCATTGGTATTTTGATAGAAATTGAGTTAAATCCATATATTGCTTTGGGTAGTATGGACATTTTAATGATGTTAATTTTTCCTATCCATGAACATGGCATATGCTTCCACTTATGTGTACCTTCTTCAATTTCTTCAGTGTCTTATAATTTTCTGAGTTTAGGTATGCTTAAATTTATTCTAGGTATTTTATTATGTTTGAAGCAATTGTGATTACTATAGGTATATAAAAATGCAACTGGTTTATGGATATTTATTTTGTATCCTGCTACTTTAATTAGACTAGAATTAATCAGTTCTAGTTTTCTTGGTGGAGTCTATAGGATTCTTTACATACAGTATCATGTCACTTGCAAATAATGACAGGTTTACTTCTTCCTTCCCAACTTGAATGTCTTTTATTTCTTCTCCTCGTCACATTGCTATGGCTAGGATTTCCAGTACTATGTTGAATAAGAGTGGCGAAAGCAGACATCCCTGTTTTGTTCCTGATCTTAAGGGAAACATTTGTAGTTTTTGCCCATTGAGTATGATATTGGATGTGGGTTTGTCATATATGGTCTTTATTATATTGTCGTATGCTATCTCTACTCCCACTTTGCTCAGAGTATTTGTCATAAATAGATGCTGGATTTTAGAAAATGCTTTTTCTGTATCTATTGATATCATGTGATTTTTATCCTTCATTTTTTATGTGGTTATTATGTTAATTGATTTACTGATAGTGTACCAACTGTGCATGCCTGGCCCACTTGATCATGTTGTATGATCTTATTAACATATTGCTCTATCCAGTTTGCTAATATTTTGTTGAGGATTTTAGCATCTATGTCATTAGGGATATTGACCTAAAATTTCTTTCTTTATAGTGTCTCTATCTGGTTTTGGAATTAGGATAATACTAGCCTCATAAAATGAGTTTGGGAATCTTACCTCCTTTTAAACTTTTTAAAAGCAGTTAAGAAGGATAGCTGTTAGTTCTTCTTTGAATGTTTGGTAAAATTCACCTGTGATACTATCAGTTCAGGACTTTTGTTTATTGAGAGTTTTTGATTACTGCTTTAGTTTTACTAGTTGTAATTGGTCTATTTAGATTCTCTGATTCTTTCTGATTCAGTTTTGGAAAATTGTATGTTTCTAGGAATTTATCCATTTTGTCTAGATTGTCCAATTTGTTGGCTTATAGCTGGTTGTAATATTTTCTCACAATCTTTTGTGTTTCTTATGTGTCATTTGTTACTTCTCTTTCATTTCTGATTATTTACTTGGGTCCTCGCTCATTTTTTCTTGATGAGTCTAGTTACATGTTTGTCAATATTGTTTACTTTTCAAAGAACCAGCTCTTGGTTTCATTATTTTGCATTTTTTTTCTCTCTTTCATTTATTTCTGCTCTGATCTTTATTATTTCCTTTCCTTACTTTGGGCTATGTTTGTTGTTCTTTTTCAAGTTCCTTTAAAATGTAAAGTTGGATTTTTTATTTGATATTTTTCTTGTTTCTTGAGGTGTGCCTGTAATGCTATGAATTTCCCTCTTAGGACTGCCTTCTCTGTGTCCCATAGATTTTGGGTTGTTTTGTATCATTTTCATTTGTTTCAAGGTACCTTTTGATTTATTCCTTAATCTCATTTTTAACCCATTCATTGTTTAGTAACATGTTATTTAGCCTCCATATTTTTTGTATGTATGTTGTATTTTTTTTTCCTGTGATTGATTTCTAGTTCATATCTTTTTGGTCAGAGAAGATGCTTGATAAGATTTCAGTATTCCTTTAGGATTAGGGTTTAGGGTTAGGGTTAGGGTTATGGTTAGAAAAAAAAGATTTCAGTGTTCTTGTTAGAGTATATGTATTTCTGTCTTTCATATAGAATCTTGCAACTAGGTAGGTATTTAACGATTATGTACTCTAGGGATGGAAGACTTAAAGTCTAGAATTTAGAACTCACCCCTGATCATACTGTGAAAAGAGATAAACCGGCCTGATATAGCTGTCTGCTTTTAAAAAGAATTTTAATCTGTGATTGCAATATTCTTATGAATACTGATTTGTCACCAATATATTTAAATTCTCAGATTTACATTTAGAAAATCCTACATAAATTTATCAGGTCATATTCAAGAAAGCCCTAAAGAGCAAATAATGAATAAAAAATAGCCACTTCTAGAAGTTGTTTCCTTTTTTAATGTCATTTATTAAAGCCACAGTTATTTTATGTGCTCTCTGTAAAAGGTCAATTAGCAGATTACTCAGGATTATTTAAAGTTTTGTGTTACCTTCTAAATGTCAAGTCAAAATTAGAAATGTTATATTTGGGAGAATTTTGCCATAAAAATCATCAATGTAAGTTGGGTCTATACTCTCCATACAGAATTAGTGTGGTTAACTCTTTTGTGAACCTTCATAAAGTTTCTGGCAGACCAGTAGTTGAAAACCAGTGGTCTATATGATGGAAAAAAATATTCCAGGTCACAGATAAGGGTTGACCACATCAGTTCTCAAACAGTGGCCCACTCCTTGGTATAACAAGGATTTGAACATCTTTTAATACTTGACCTCTTTTCAGTGAGTGGCCAGAGATCTTGTAAGAAAGGAGTAACAAATCTGCATAGGTGTTCTAGATCAGGGGTCAGCAAACTTCCTGTAGAGGGTCAGGTCAGGGAGTAAATGTATGTTGCTTTGCAAGTCATATGGATTATTTTAGAACTTCTCTACTCTAGAATTTAAAGTCTGTCTTAAACAGTAGGTAAATGAATGGGCATGGTCATTTCCCAGTAAAACTTTACAAAAATAAATTGACCTGTTAATTGGTCTGGATTTGTCTCAGGGGTTGTAGTTTTCCAACCCTTGTTCAATATAATGACAGCCAGGATGTAGACAAAGTGGAGGTAAAGACTGTTAGAAACCAAAGGACTAAGATGCTTTAAGACTAATATAACTGCTATAAGCCATCTAGATCTAACAGATAACTAAAGAACATGTCACCCAGCAGAATACATGTTCTCCCTGCATGCACAACGAATGCTCAGTATGGATTATATGCCATATAGTGAGAACTGTTAATTTAAAAAGGACTGACACCACTGACCTGTGGTGGTGCAGTGGATAAAGCGTCGACCTGGGAACACTGAGGTCGCCAGTTCAAAATCCTGCACTGGTCTGGTCAAGGCACAAATGGGAGTTGATGCTTCCAGCTCCTCCCCCCTTTCTCTCTTTCTCTCTCTCTCTCTCTCTCCCTCTCTCTCTCTCTGTGTCTCCTCTCTAAAATGAATAAAATAAAAATAAAATTTAAAAAAAAGGACTGACACCACACCAAATATATTCTTTAGTTACAATTGAGTAAAATTAGGAAACATGAAAGAAATTTGGGAAATTCACAAATTTGTGAAAATTAAATAACATACTCCTTAATCCAGTGGAGCAAAGAAAAAATCACAAGAGAAATGAGAAAATACTTTGAGAAGAATAAAAATTAAGATACAATGTATCAATTATAGGATGCAGCTAAAGCACTACTTACAGGGAAATTTATAGCTATGCATACCTACATTAAAAAAGAAAGATATTGCCTGACCAGGCGTGGTGCAGTGGATAGAGCATCAACTTAGAATGCTGAGGACCTAGGTTCAAAACCCCAAGGTCACCTGCTTGAGGATGGGCTCACCAGCTTGAGTGCAGGGTTCCTGGCTTGAGCATGGGATCATAGACATGACCTCATGGTAGCTGGCTTAAACCCAAGGTTGCCGGCTTGAGCAAGGGGTCACTAGCTTAGCTGGAGCCCCCTGGTCAAGGCACATATGAGAAAGTAATCAATGAACAACTAAGGTGCCACAACAAAGAATTGATGCTTTTCGTCTCTTTCCCTTCCATCTGACTGTCCCTCTCTCTCTCCCCTTTGCTAAAAAAATAAGTAAATAAAATCCAAAACATAATCTTCTACCTTCAGACAATGGACATGTAAAAGAACAAAGGGAAAGTACACAGAAGAGTCTGTACTGGTACAAAGAGAGGGAATGCGCTGAAAGCCTGGATAAAGCAGTTGGTCTTAGGTTAAGAACTGATTTTTCTCTGCAACTGGAGTGTGGGAAAACAGATGGTTTATGTTTTGCTGTAAGATTAGAAAATTCCTGTCTTTACCACTTTCATCTCTTTTCTCTGTAAAGCTGGAATTGAGGTCATTTGCAGAGTAAAAGTAAATGGAGCAGTGGAAATTTGAAGAATAGTCTTTGTGTAGGGTGACTGAAATAGTCCTTGTCTGGAATTGGCTAGAAAAAAACTATGGAGAATTTCAGGCTGTTGAGGAGCCTTTTGAGGCTGGTAGTCGTTCATGATAGAGGAACTCCTAATCTGCTTGTTGTGTCAGTCTTTTGGCTGCATTTGGGTGTGTGAGTGAAGGCACAGAAAAGGCAACTGTTTTCATTCACATGTAATGGCTAGGGTTTGGGCTAGATAGGTGTGATGGAAAAATGTATGGTCAGTGAAATTTAAGAGGTTGAAATGATGGGCCATGGTCAACAAGCTCAATAAGGATGGAACTAAAGAAAGGAAAAAGCTAGTGAATAGGAAGCAAATAGCGGGACCAATCAACTAGAGGTCATGGGGAGGGCTAATGCAAATCACCTCGACCAGTGTAGAGAATCTGTTTTCTTCACAAATGTGTCCCAGCCCCCAGAATGGTGCCTGGCACATAGGAAGCATAAAGTATTTGTATTTGTTGAATGAATGACATGGCAGAGCAGGGAAGGACAGTAGGTGTGGTCAGTGTTGGATGCTTGAATGAGTAATAGAGAAGGCAAAGCATTATAGGTAACACTCGGTCTGCCTGACACGTATGTTTGGTAGGTTCTCAGTAAACATTACCTTTTATCATTACATTTTGGGGTCTTTTTTAGGAATAACTTATTTTAAAAGAAATAAAGTAGGCCCTGGCTGGTTGGCTCAGTGGTAGAATATCAGCCCTGCATATGAATGTCCTGGGTTCAATTCCTAGTCAGGGCACACAGGAGTGGTGACCATCTGCTTTTCCACCTCTCACCCTCCTCTTTATCTCTCTCTCTCACTCTTCTCCTCCCACAACCATGGCTTGATTGATTCCCAGGCACTGATGAGAATGACTCCATGGAACCTCTGTCTCAGGCACTAAAAATAGCTCAGTTGTGAACATGGCCCCAGATGGGCAGAGCATTGGCCCCAGATGGGGGGTTGCTGGGTGGATCCGGTCGGGCAGCATGCAGGAGTCTATTTCTCTCTCTCTCCTCTCCTCTCACTAGAAAAAAAAGGGAAAAAAATATTTTTCTAGAAAGAAAGTAGTCATTTCTCTACAAATTGATGAGTTGACCTTGCCCAAATAGTACCATTTAAAGCCATTGAAACAATCAGGGTTGTTATATTTCACCTCATTATAGACAAAATAAACGAATAAAATACCCATTAGAATGATCTTCTTTTCCAAATTAGCCTAATGTAATTCTCAAAGCCAGAAACTCAGGGGACTTCTAATGCTTTCTATTACTTTGTTTATTTTGCTTATCATGGATGTGGATGGTGTAGTATTTACAGTGCTATGTCACCTCTCTAAAGTACACTGCCTTTTAGCAGGCTTTGAAATGCCTCTTTTCCACCTTTACTATAGGGCTGAAATCTCATTCAAAAACAGGGATGGCTATTTGCAAAGGAAATGTTTACAGAAGGAGGCTAGAATGATAATCATCTGATTTTTAAACAATGCCAGTTGTTCATTTAGCTAAATGAATCAAAGAAGTATTTTGATTTTGAGTCAAGATTCACATCTTTTATGGAGAACTTAATAGTAGTTCTTTCCCAGTTTCTCCCCCACACTCCATTGTTCAATTACTTGTATACAGGAGATATTTAAAAGTCTGTACTGACTGACCTTTAATTGTAAAATAAACAGTTTTCTGAAGTACCCTTCCCCCTCTTTCCTTGGTCAATTTCTTTTATGCTCCAACTGGAATAACCCTCTGAAATGATCCCCAGGCCTTTTAGACAAATGAGCATGCCTCTCTCCTAGAGTAGTTCCTATTTTCTCTTACACTGCCATTATTTACTTGTGTATCTGTTTCTCATCCTTGCCTTTTATCTACAGAGGAGCAGGGGCTGGGTCTTACTGTGTTAGTATCTCCAGTGCCTTGTGTGTGCCTGCCACGTGTGAGGTGCCCCAGAATTATCTGAGGAGCAGGGGCTGGGTCTTACTGTGTTAGTATCTCCAGTGCCTTGTGTGTGCCTGCCACATGTGAGGTGCCCCAGAATTATCTGGCAAACAAGTATGACAGCAAGAAACCCCATTCCACAAGCACACTGCAGCCTGAGGTTGGAAAATCCTGCCCACTGATGGATTTTCCCCTGTGTAGAATTTTCTTGCAGTTAGGATACAGCTGTTAAGTGAACATTAATTGATTATGGCTCTGTGATCCAACCAGTAGATGTAATTGACCTAAAAGTTAGCCTTTTTTTTCTGCACTAACTTTTTGTAAATTAAGCATAACACATAACTGATAATCATTATATTTGTTAAAAGTACAGGTAGGCCTGACCAGGTGGTGGCGAAGTGGATAGAGTGTCGGACTGGGATGCTGAAGACCCAGGTTTGAGACCCCGAGGTTGCCAGCTTGAGTGCGGGCCCATCTGGCTTGAGCAAAAGCTCGCCAGCTTGGACCCAATGTCGCTGGTTCCAGCAGGAGGTTGTTTGGTCTGCTGAAGGCCCGCGGTCAAGGCACATGTGAGAAAGCAATCAATGAACAACCAAGGTGCTGCAACAGCAACGAAAAACTAATGATTGATGCTTCTCATCTCTCTCCATTCCTGTCTGTCTGTCCCTGTCTATCCCACTCTCTGACTCTCTCTCTCTGTCCCTGCAAAAAATAAAATAAAATAAAAAGTACAGGTAGGTGTCCACCAGGATGTTAACAGTGACTACTATTTGGATGATAGTATTTCTGTTTTTTAGTAGTTTCTTTAGGTATATTTTGTTTCATTCTTTGAATTTTTCTACTTTGGAATATATATATGAAATATATATATGAAATATATATTTTCTATTTTTAAGATGTGGTACATAATGGAAACAACTAAGAGAAATTAAGGCTTTGGTATAATTTAAAGCCAGTTATCTGGGTCAAGATGGGCCAGTTTATTCTTTCTTAACAAAGCTCAGTGGCTTTGAAAAATACAGTTAATTTGCCGCGGGTTGACTAGGGTCCTCCTACGTCCAGTGTCTCAGACTCAAGCCTCTTCCATGTGGAAGTGAGTTCTGAAGGTGCTGTAACAGGAGAGGGAGAGGTGGGGAGGCCTGCCAGGTCGCACTGCCTCATCACGTTCCTCTGCCACGCCCAGAACCATTCTCATGGACCCGGGCATACTGCAAAGCAACACGGGGAATGAGGGGGAGCACCACTTGTCTCTGCTAACGTGACGGCAACTCTTCTCATTTTACAGTTACTGTAATGAATGTATGTTGGATCCGGACTGCGGTTTCTGCTACAAGATGAACAAATCGACCATCATTGACTCCTCCTGTGTCCCAGTTAATAAAGCATCTACAAACGAGGCAGCCTGGGGCAGGTATGGCGCTCATTACCTGTTGTTAGACTATAGGGTAAAGTTTCAGGAGACCTATTTTAAACTTAGACTGCACTCACCATCGATAATTGCATTTCTTTTAAGCTAATCATCTTTTTAATCAATCTTTTAAACTGACCTCTATACTGTATTATTTTGCAGCGTATACAGGTGAGAGTCAGTGTAAAACATGGTGAGAATGTGTTTTACTCACTTAGAGCAAAAAGCACCCAAACCAAGACTTCAGGACACCCAGGATCCAGGTCCACCTCTGCCCAAGGGCAGGGAAGATAGGGAAGGCCTCCTGTGTATTGGCAAGGCCTTGTTTCCCACTGCATAGTGTTTACACCAGTAATTTCCACACTTAACTTCCTAAACTTAAGTGAAAGACAGAAAATTGCCAAGTCAAAACAAATTAATGTCACTTGAAATTCTTTCACAGAATGACTGTTTTCTTAGTATCTTCCTGGAGTTTAATGAAATTGAGCAAAAAGGATCAAAGTTGGTAATCGCTGACATGTAACCAGTCTGGAAAGCTAGAAATCTTTCTCTTTCTGACAAATCATACTGGTTTGTAGTAGGCAAATAAGTGAACTGAAATATCCATTTCAGCCATGGTCACAGAAAGTATGTAAATATTATTCAACATGGCTTTAACCTCTTTTGATTTTTAAATTCTCATAAAGAGGATAATATGTTCTCATCCTGTCTGCCTTAGAGTACTGAATGAAGGTAATGACTTCTGTTATAAAGTACTTGTACCTCCTCGGAGCTGTAAAATACAATATATTATTATTAATCATTATACTGTTACTGTTAATCATTTTATTGGAGAATTGCTCTGACGAAATAAAAGTAAATTATATGACAGTTGAGTGAAAATCCAGATCACGTTTTAAATACACTAATTACAAAGAAATATGTAAAAGAAATTAAATTACTGAAAATGAAAGCTTTAAAATTTTGAGCTTCTTTTAGAAACACCCAAGTGTGTAATTTTCATCAGCCAAGCTTCATTAGGGAGTTAATTGACTAAATATTTCTGGAAGTAATAGTTTATCATTTTAACCCTTGATATTCTTTTTTCAATAGAAAAAGAACTGAAAGTTACTAGGCTGGGATTAAGTGGACATATTACAGAATTCTTGTGTATTTCACAGAATTAAGGTCTAAATTTATTACAAATGTTTACTAATGGAAACAGGACGGTAAATGAAACATTTCTCTTACTCTCAAAAGGTCTAAAAGCCAGAGGCTTACTTTTAAAACAGGATTCTTGTTGTTATTTTTGCAAATAACAAAGTATATAACTCTTTAATAGAAATGTATTTTCTTTTATTTCAACATATTCTTATGTTTTATTTATAGTTTTGTACTATCATCCCTTGACTGCACACACTGCTAGAGAAAAGTGAGGCACAGATAACACGGAAGTAGGAAAAACATAAAGAACTAAACACAATATATAAAAAACTTTTTATGTTGATAGAGTAGAAAAATCTCAAACTCGCCTGACCTGTGGTGGCGCAGTGGATAAAGTGCCGACCTGGGAACACTGAGGTCGCCAGTTCAAAACCCTGCACTGGTCTGGTCAAGGCACATATGGGAGTTGATGCTTCCAGCTCCTCCCCCCTTTCTCTCTTTCTCTCTCTCTCTCTCTCTCTCTCTCTCTCTCTCTCTCTCTCTCTCTGTGTGTGTCTCCTCTCTAAAAAAAATGAATAAAAATTTTTTTAAAAAAATCTCAAACTCTACCAAAAGCACACAAACAAAACCCACAGGTTTTCTCTCTCTTTGCTGTGCCTCAGTCTGTGCTAGGAAAAAGGCAAAACTGGCAGTACATTTTCGCCGTGAAAATTTTTTATAATAGAATACTCATTAGCAGTTAAATAGCAGGTAGAATGGTAAGACCATTCATGATGGAGACAGTATGAGAATTTTGATAACCTCTGAATTGTCTCAGAATAATGAAAAACATTTGCCCATGTAATCAATTATATCTATGTTGTTACATTTCATAATTTTTTTAAAAAATCATTTAGCTTTCCAAAGAAGATATACAAATGGTCAAGAAGCACATGGAAAATATTCAACATCACTAATCACTAGGGAAATTCAAGTTAAAATGACAATGAGATACTGTCTCATACACATTAGGATGGTGGCTATAAAATATGGTATATAACAGTTGTGGAGGATGTGAACAAATTAGAAAGCCTGTGCATTGTTGATGGGAATGTAAAATGGTGCAGCCACTGAAGAAAACAAGATGGTGGTTTCACAACATTTTTAAATAGAATTACATATCATCTGACAGTTCCATTTCTGTTACCCATATCCAAAAGAATTGAAAACAAAGTTTTAAAGAGACATCGAATACCGATGTTCACAGCAGCACTATTCACAAAGCCAAAAGATGAAAGCAACCCAAGTGTTAGGTGATAGATGAATGGATGGATAAACAATATGTCATATATATACACAATGATACACTGCTTACAAAAATTAGAGGATATTTCAAAAATGAATATGAAACAATAAAATATCCCCTAATTTTTGTGAGCAGTATATATTATTCAGACTTAAAAGGAAAGAAATTCTGGCACATACTATGTCATAGGTGAGCCTTGAAGATATACTGGTAAGTAAAATGAGCAAGTGACAAAATGGCAAATACCATATGACTTCACTAAATGAAGTACCTAGACTAGTCAAATTTATAGGGACAAAAAGAAGAATGGTGCCGGGGGAAGAGAGGAGTGGGGAGTAGTTGTTAAATGTGTATGGAGTTTCAGTTTTGCAAAATGAAATAAGTTTTGGAGATTGCTTACAAAACATTGTGAATATACTTAACACTTCTGAACTGTACAGTTAAAATTTTTAAATGGTTAAAATGGCAAATTCTGTTTTATGTATTTCACCACAATTAAAATTAAAAAGGGGAACCATACTTAATAATCAATCACGTAGCATACTTCTAGAAAATACAATATGGTGAACTGATGGAAAAGCTCCTTCTGCTATCCCCCTGTACTTCCCAAATACATCCCATACACATGCAAATACGGGTTTAGTTTGGAAATTTAAAAGAAAATTATAAATTAATTAATGTGATACAAAGAAATCACAATAGGCCCTGACCCAATAGCTCGGTTGGCTAGAGCCTTGGTCTGCAATTTATATATCATCTGACAGTGGCAATCCGCAGCTTGCGAGCCACGTGCAGCTCTTTGGCCCCTTGAGTGTGGCTCTTCCACAAAACACCATGTGCGGGTGCTACCTTGATAAGGATTGTACCTACCTATATGATTTAAGTTTAAAAAATTTGGCTCTCAAAAGAAATTCAAACTGTTGTACTGTTGATATTTGGCTCTGTTGACCAATGAGTTTGCCGACCACTGGCTAGAGCATCATGCTATAAAGCACAGAGGTTGTCAGTTCGATGCTCAGTCAGGGCACACACAGGAACAGATCAATGTTCCTGTTGTCTCTGTCTGTCTCTCTAAAATCAATAAAATAAACATTAAAAAGTTAAAAAAAAAACCACAATGGAAAACAGAGCATTAAAATTAATAACCGAAAGATTCACAAGCAGTTAGAATGAGAACTAACTGAGTTAGCCTATAGGGTAAGCAGAGGATGGAAATCAAAAGATGAGAAAGAGAATGCAAAGCAAAAATAAAGAAATACTAGACAGGATAAAAGAAAACAACAGTTGATCCTTAAAGACCAATATAATGGCAAAACCTGATAATACTCCTTGAGAAAGAATGCACAGATAAACTATTTAGAATGGAAGAAAAGGCAAGTAAGGACAGATAGTAAAGATTTTTAAAATCATAAGAGAATACTATTAATAATGTCCAATTTATTTGAAAAGAGATAAAATGGACCATTTTCTAGGAAAAAATAAAATTTTCCAAAAGCAACTAAACGCCTCTGTGAAGTACGATTTTTCTTCCCATCACACAGATGAAGACCGTGATGCTTAGAGGGTCAGAATGACCTTCTCAAAGTCAAAAAGTCAGTAAGTTCACCAATTTTAGGGAAACAACAATTGGGTAACAGAAAGATCTACAATTTAGAGTCAGGTCATTGCAAATTAGAACTTTTATTATTTATCTCATCAATGGTACTGGGACAGTCTGGGCCTCTCAGAGCCGAGCTCCATTCCTTATCTGTAAACGGGCGCTGCTATAACTGCTGTGTTGAAAACTATGTTTCTTTATGAAGATTAAATAAGAATGTATTTCAAGATACTTGTATAAAATGTAATGCCCTGGGCAGATAGAAGCAGAACATAGCCTGTAGTAATGTTTATTGTTTTCTTAGATTTGTCAATAAGACATTTTCTGCATTAGATTAAGCGCTTCCTCACAGATAAGTGTATTAGAATACTTTCTTTTTATCTTGTCTTTTCATACACATCCGTATCACCAGGTTCCTGATACACACTAAAGCATAAATCCTCGATTCTGGAACTTCAAACATCCCGACTCTTGAAAAGTATTGCTAATGAGGGATACTTTCTTAATGTGCTGACTCAGTTCTTGTGCCCTATAATGCAACGTTTTTGCTCTGTAATTAGACATACTAAAATAGCTAGCTAGATTCCCTATTTGGCAATTCATTGTTCTAAGTCGCACTGAGTGCCTAGTTTATTGTATTCATTCAGCAGCGATATTTTTATCAAAGCTGCACTCTCATAAAACGCTTAGCCTCTTTTCCCAGCATCCCACCCCTCTCCCACACAGAACTCCAGTTGGTCAACACCTTGCTATCACCCTAATATTCATTACAATTTCCCACCACTGTGCCTTTCTCATGCTGTGTTTTCTACCTAGAATTGACTCTCCTTCAACCCTCTTGTTGACCTCTGCCTGACTTCTAACCATCACTTTTTGCACAGATCAGAAGTCACTTTATCCTTTCAGTCTTTCGGATTAACCCAGAAAACACTGCTTATTAATATCTCCTGATAATCCCTGGCACTTTCCTGTATAACTTATAGGATAATTATACTGGTAGCAGTTGGGTTTGGATGTATCTTCTCTTCTAAATGATAGATTCCAATGTCTGTGTACTGCACTATTTTTAATCACTTGGTACCCTGTACATATCAGTGCAGGCTCACCAGCATGAGTGTGGGGTCGCTGGCTTGAGCATGGGATCATAAATATGACCCCATGATCACTGGCTTGAGCCCCAAAGGTCATTGGCTTAAGCCCAAGGTTGCTGACTTGAGCAAGGGGTCACTCACTCTGCTGCAGCCCTCCCCCACAGTCAAGGCACATATGAGAGAGCAATCAACAAACAACTAAGGGGCCACAATGAAGAATTGATTCTTCTCATCTCTCTCCCTTCCTGTCTGTCCCTGTCTGCCTCTCTCTCTATCTCTGTCTCTGTCACACACACACACACACACAAAAAAAGAAAATCAGTTGATACTAGTATGGTGTTAACACATTATCTAAGTAGTAATTAATAATAATGTTATGTTTTCATTACACTTTTATTATAACTCTCTTCTGTTCTTGGCAAGTGTGGTTGATTGCATTGATTGTTCAGAATATCTGCTGCACTCACTAGAAAAGGATTCGATTTCCCTTGCTCATTCACTCAGTCTCTCCGCGTGACTTGCCCTGGCCAAGGAAATGAGAGTGGACCCAATTTGTGTCACTCCAGAGCTAAAGCTTTAAGAGCTAAGAAGGCAAATATATGGAAAAAGAATGGGAGTTATTAAATTTAGTTAGACTCCTCTGCTGCCATCTCTAAGTGGTCAGGTCTCCAGTTGCTCTGTATTAACTTTCATCCTTCTGTTTAGTAAGGGAAGGAGGGACACCTTTGCAAATATTTGTCTTGCTTCTCAGCAAGTAGGAGAAGGGCAGAGAGCTTCTCCTGTGCTCGCTGCTGCTTAACTGCCTTCAGCTCAAAGTGTAAAATAGGCATATTTTGGAGTGGCATATTCTGGTTTCCTTCATGTAGGATAACAGGAAGGGGGATTGTACACCTAGGGACGTCACTTGAGTTGGAGGAGTGACCTACACCAGTGTAGGAATGCACAGACTAAATTAGGAAGCATGAGCAAAGGATAAAAAGCTGAAAAACGCCCTGGCTGGTTAGCTCAGCGGTAGAGCGTCGTCCCAGCATGTGGAAATCCCGGGTTCGATCACACAGGAGAAGCGACCATCTGCTTCTCCACCCTTCCCCCTTTTCTCTCTCTCTCTCTCTTGCCCTCCTGCAGCAAAGGCTGCATTGGAGCAAAATTGGCCCAGGCACTGAGGATGGCTCCATGGCCTCCACCTCAGGCACTAGAATGGCTCCGATTGCAACGGAGCAACACCCCAGATGGGCGGAGCATCGCCCCCTGGTCGGCATGCTGGGTGGACCCCTGTCCGGTGCATGCGGGAGTCTGTGTGTCTGTCTCCCCACTTCTCATTCAGAGAATATACACAAAAAAAAATCTGAAATACAGTATCACAAAGGTATCCAAATAGGGAAGACAAAGTAGAGAAAAAACTGGAAACGTGCAATGAAGATAAAACAGGGCCGGCCTAGACAATTTCAGGAATGTGTATCTTAGAGACACAGCCTGCCCTGTGGTGCATTCTTTCATTTGCAGATCCTCCCCCACCCCCCTCGCTGGACAAGGAAGTGCCTTTGAAATAAGCAGAATTGCCCCAGATACATTGGCCAAGTTCTGCTAAGACTGACAGCTTTGAGTGCTCCTTACACAGTATTTGGTTTCTGTATACATTGGATATAGTTGATTTGTAAATATATATTTAAAATTTATAAATACTGAAGGTCAAGGAGTATGTATTTTACTTTGTGCAGATAACTTTTTTATGACTGTAGATGGAAGGTACTGTCTGTATGTTTTGTTAAGCCCTTTAGCAGTCAGAAGTCACTTTTCTCAACTGGCTTTGAGAAAAGCTTCTTGTCCTGTAGTGCAGCCCTTTGTTTCAGGCGGAACACTGTGTTCTGCATCAAGTGAGGAGAGGGTGGAATATAAACTTGTGAGAGCCCAACTCTGTGGGGCGGATAATCCGCAACTGGAACTGCCGTCCAGAAGTGAAGCAGGAGTAGTTAGTTCCCTCTGGATTCACGTGGGACTTGTAGCAGCCGTGTAACCTTGGCTGGTGACCTCCTCTCCCACTGCCCCACATACATACACCACCCTCGAAATGAGCAACATACAGTGAACTGGGGAATTCCTTGTGAGTTAGTCTGATTTTCCTTTTTTTTTTTTTTTTTGTAAGAGAGAGGTGCAGGAAAAGAGAGAGAGACAAGAACATTGAGCTGCTCCTGTATGTGCCCTGACCAGGGAATCAAACTGGCAACCTCCATCCTTGCTCTGGGACATTGCTCCAACCAACTGAGCTATCTGACCGTCGGTGCTTAATTTTTATTGATTTTTTTTTTTTTTTTTAGAAAGACAGAGGAAGGGGGGAAGGAGGGAAGGAAGCATTTGTTGTTCCACTCAGTTGTGCAGTTTTTGGTTGCTTCCCATGTGAGCCCTGACTGGCGATTATTGTTTCGGGATGATGGTCTTAACCAGCTAATCTAACTGGCCAGGGCCTTAGTCTGATTCTTTGAAAAAAGATTTTCTAGCCCTTCTGAATGTATTCTGAGTACTCCTACGTAAGATGTTCAGAAAAGTTAGTATTTCCCAATATGAGTCATTCTTTTATTTTCCAGCTCAAAGATTGGATGAGATGTTCTGTGACTGCTGTTGTTTTGAGAAGCCACTACCTAAATGACCTTTTATGTTTTTTTCTTCAAAGCATTTGTGGCTGTTGGCATTCCGAAATTGGGAATGCTCAAAACTACATGGGAATAATAATATACCTGCCTAAGATAAATGATCAAGCATACCTAGTGCACTAGCTATAAAACAAACTCAAAGCATCTGGTCCTGTAAGCATTTGATTAAAATCTTTCCAGCTCTTAAGCATGCTAATGTTAGAATCCAGTAGAGCATTGCTGTTCGGCAGCTTATCCCCAGGAGCTAAGTGGAGTAATGGCAAATGGATAGAGGTTCTTGCAGCATAGTCCAGAGAGACCCATGAAACGGTAGGTTTATTTGCTTTTTTACATCTAGTATTTTTTTCTACTTCTATGAATTTTTCTTTATACTATAGTCTAAAATGTAGCCATGTTCCGTTTAATAAAATAATTGTCTTTGTGATTTATCTGTGGGTTTTTCTGACAGCCCCAGTCTACCACCTACCTATCAGTTCATCCATGAGAAAAAAGAAACATTTGTTTCTGGAAACTGTGCTGTTTGATTCAGCAGCACATCAGAACATGTGCTAATATGACAATAAAATATAGCTCCTCCCCTCAAGTGAGCCCCCAGTTTACAAAAATTTAAAAGTAGGCAAATTCTAGTGAAACTTCCAGATCTCAGTTTAATGTCAGTCAAGATATTATATGCCTCATGGATTTAAATATTACAGTTAGGATTTCTGCAAACACTATACAGTCTATAGCCGTGATGGCAAACCTATGACACGCGTGTCAGCACTGACACACATAGCCATTTTCGATGACACGCAGCCACATACCAGCGAAGTATGGGGCCGCATGCCGAGAAGGATGTTTCACAGCCAGGTGCAGTAGCCGAGGATAAAACATTCCTGTAATGTAGACACCCTGTGCTGGAGGTCTATAGGCCAAAACAACAGAACTCCGGCACAGAGCGTCTAGTTCTGGGACTTCCGGTTAGGCTGTTTTTCTCAAAGTGACACACCACCTGAGTTATGCTTGGTTTTTTGGTGAATTTTGACACACCAAGCTCAAAAGATTGCCCATCAGCTGTCTATAGCATAGCTAGTAGAATAAGACTTGAACATCTAATTTAATTTCTTAAACAAAAAATATGCTCAAAACAGAAGGGAAAATATGTATTTCAGAAATCTATGTCTTCATAATGTTATTGACTGAAAGATAAACATTAACAGATTATTTTTACTTCTGCAATGTTTTGGCTATATTCATTTGACATTTGGTTCTCTTTTACAGAATGCTGGGCTATAAAATAATTTAACTAAAGTAACAGTTAAGTATTTTTCCCAGACTGGAAATGTAAGAAGTCATTTCATTATAGCTAGCACATACAAGATACTTGTCTGCTGTTACTCCAAAACACCATATATTTATGATCTTAAGTATATCTGCTCTCTAACACTTTGTATATAATCTGTAATTATTTCCTTATGTTGTATAGGGTTATATACCTGTTTGTCTCTAACTGTCCCAGATGGGATTATGCCTGACAGACAGAAATCTCTCAGTGCATGTAAATATTATTGAAAGAATCGTAACAAAGAAAACTAGTGCTTCAGCTGTGAGCCCTCTAGATGTCAGCTTTATTCTTCTAGATGATTTGTGTCGTTGGAGAAGGCCAGGCTTTTTGACAGTCTCATAATGGGAATAACAATAGTTAACAATAGCTGACACACCATCACCATATCTACTACAGCTCACACTTTTCTTTGCCTAATTCTATTTCCTCTTTTTCTATTTCTGACTCAGTTGGGTATATGGGATTCAGGAAGTTTTCTTTAGAAAATCAGAAATCAAGGACAGCTCCGCTCTTATGTAGCACAGAGTAGTACCTAGAACCAGAAGACTCAGTGTGGACTCAGTAACTAACCACAGTACAACCTTGGCTCGTATATTTTACCTCTGTGACCCCATTTCCTAATCTTTACAATGAAAGGAAATAGTAACAGTAGATCTGCTTGACATGCAAGATCATTTAAAAATTCAAATCAAAATGTATATGAAAAGAATCTTTACTCTTGATTTAAGAAAAAAAGAACACCTGATTATAAATGTTATTTCCAAAATCTACCTTACTTAATTACATAAACTGAGTGGAATTTCATATCTAATTGGCAAGTGTAGAATTAACATTTTCTTTCTTACGTATGCAAGTATTTTAGAATAAGAGTGTCTTTTCCTGCATACTTAAGTTTGTAAGAACTTTCATCGATTTATTTTCATTAAATCTTACACAATTATAACAGTGCTCGGCAGTATCAGAATTTTGATTAAATCTCTTAAGTGTGTCCTGTGCTATTTGACATAAAATCAGCTAAGTCTTCTTGTGGTTTTCTTAAAGTAATAGATGTTTTTACTCTACTCTCTTTTTTTAATGTTTATTTTATTGATTTAGAAAGACAAAGGAACATCGATCTGTTCTTGTATGTGCCCTGACTAGGGATTGAACCCGCAAGCTCTACATGTCAGGACAGTGCTCTAACTAACCAAACTATTCAGCTAGATAGCCTATATTTGTAAAAACTTTAGGCTGGTAAAAAAAAAAAAAAGATATATAGTGTGAAATTGAATAATTTATTAAATGTCTTTGATGAGTTTACTCCTCGTCAACTTTCAGTTGCTATCTACATCTAGAGCTCATTTCCTTGGGAGGTAAAGCAATGATATTAAAACTCCAGTAGTACCATCTACGTCAGAATGCTTAACTTTTAAGTCATGTTTAAGTCATGTTCCTAGTCTTTACATTTTAAGTTAATTTAACTCTTTTTTTGTACAGGGACAGAGAGAGGGATAGACAGGGACAGACAGACAGGAAAGGAGAGAGGTAAGAAGCATCAATCATACGTTTTTTGTTGTCGTCGCAACACCTTAGTTGTTCATTGACTGCTTTCTCACATGTGCCTTAACCGCGGGCCTTCAGCAGACTGAGCCACCCCTTGCTGGAGCCAGCGACCTTGGATCCAAGCTGACGAGCTTTTGCTCAAGCCAGATGGGCCCGCGCTCAGGCTGGTGAGCTCGGGGTCTCGAACCTGGGTCTCCCGCATCCCAGTTCGATGCTCTATCCACTGCGCCACCACCTGGTTAGGCTAATTTAACTCTTAATTGTCATAAACAAATAACACGATGCAGGCAACATTTTAGAATATTCATGAGCAATTTTCCTCCTCTTATAAGATATGGTATATGCCTTAACAGGATTTGGCAATATAATGTCGATGAAGTAGTAGAAAATTACTCATACAGGAAATTGTCCAAAATTGAAACTTCAAAAATAGGGAGTTACCTAAGATGCATCAATGTAAGCATTAAAGAATTTACAAGAATAACATTCTTTAATATAAAATGGAAACTCAGATTTAAAAATCCATGTAAATAGAACTCAATTTAATTAATATTGTAAATTAAGTTTTTTTAATTATTCAAAATTATAAATCAGACAGAAGTCAAAATGGGACCTAGGGATGGTGGAGGCAGCAGCAGTGTTTCTAAATCTCCCTGAATCTCTTCCTCCCTTACCGTGCCAATAAAAATAATTGCAAAAAATTACCTTATTTGAATCTTGCCTCAAACAAACTGTGGAAAAATATCTTTTTAAAAAACAACAAGGGAGCCTGACCAGGCGGTGGCGCAGTGGATAGAGTGTCGGACGGGGATGCGGAGGACCCAGGTTCGAGACCCCAAGCTTGCCAGCTTGAGCGCGGGCCCATCTGGCTTGAGCGAAGGCTCACCAGCTTGCACCCAAGGTTGCTGGCTCCAGCAAGGGGTTGCTTTGGTCCGCTGAAGGCCCACGGTCAAGGCACATGTGAGAAAGCAATCAATGAACAACTAAGGTGTCGCAATGGCAACGAAAAACTAATGATCGATGCTTCTCATCTCTCTCCATTCCTGTCTGTCTGTCACTGTCTGTCCCTCTCTCTGACTCTCTCTCTGTCCCTGTTAAAAAAATAAAAAAATAAATTAAAAAAAAACAACCAGGGAAATATAAACATTATTGGCTATTTAATGCTATTAAATTATTTTTTATATTTTAGATGCAATAATTATTGTCTTTTTATATAAGTTCTTACAGAGATATACTGAAATAGTTACAGATGAAATAATATATCTCAAATTTGTCTCAGAATAATCTAGGAGAGGTGAGAGTTCATTGAGACTTACATAAAACAAAATTGGTCATGTATTTATAGTTGCTAAAGATTTATAGCAGGGTATCAGGTTATATAGATGTGAAATGGTATAGCAGGTTCATTATACCAATTGCCTTTTGAATACTGTATTTGAACATATTTGTAATAAAAGAAAAATTTAATGTTACATCAAAATAAATGCTAGCCTACGTCAATGACTAAAGATTAAAACAAAAAAAAATGAAAGCCAAGAAGCAAATAGAAGAGATAAAACAGAATGTGAGGCCTGACCTGTGGTGGCGCAGTGGATAAAGTGTCGACCTGGGAACACTGAGGTCGCCAGTTCAAAACCCTGCACTGGTCTGGTCAAGGCACATATGGGAGTTGATGCTTCCAGCTCCTCCCCCCCTTCTCTCTTCCTCTCTCTCTCTCTCTCTCTCTCTCTCTCTCTCTCACTCTGTCTCCTCTCTAAAATGAATAAAATAAAAATTAAAAAAAAAAAAAACAGAATGTGAAAATAGATGTAGTTCAGACAACAAGTATTTTAAAAAGAGGAGAAAGTTGCAAAGGTCAGATGAAATAAGTGTACAAGAAAAAATGGTAGTTTAAACCAACTATATTGATAAATTACATTAAATACAAATGGTCTAGAAACTTCAAATAATCAAATAAAAGGCACAAATTTTGCAAGTAGATTTTAAAAGACGACCTAATTGTTTGCTGTCTTGAGTGGGGGGGGAAGCAATTTGAATACAAAGCACATATGAATTTGAAATAAAGAGATAGAAATAAACATATCGTGCAAACACTAATCTAGACACGGAAGCTAGAATGACTTTGTTAATATTAGAGTAAGAAGGCTACAGAATAAGCTAAGCATTATTATTCGAGATAAAGGGGATATTTCATAATAATAAAGGGGAAAATTCATCAAAATATAAAAATCTTAAATGTATTTTTCTATGATAGCAGATCTTCAAAATACATAAACCAAAAACTGAATCCACAATTTTAGCTGGAGAGTTTTTCACTACTCTTTATTGATGATTGATAGAACAAATATATAGTAAAGACACAAGACTTGAACGGTCCTGTCAATCAACTGGACCTAACTGACCAGACATTTACAAAGCATTCCACCCACAGCAGAATATTCTTTTCAAATAAATATGGAACATTACCAACATCTACAGTACTGTGAGCTATAAAAAAACAAGTCTCAACAAATGCTAAATAACTGAATTCCTAGAAAGTACATTTTCTGACCAGAGTAAAATTAACTTAGAAATCAATTTTTTAAAAAAGTTTTTACAGAAAGTCCTAATACTTGAAAATTAAATAACATAATTCCAGATAACCCACAGTGTAAAGAAGAAATTGCAAGAAAATTAGAAAATATTTTAACCCAATGGAAATATATTCAGAAATGTTGGGATGCAGCATAAAGCTATGTTTTGAGCATATGTTTGGTTTAAAATAATTATATTAGAAAATAAAGGTCTAAAGTCAGATATCTATACTTGCAATTATGAAGCTATAAAATGAAGAGCAAATAAAACCCAATGAAAGTAGAAGAAAAGTAATAGAAGAAATCAATAAAATAGAAATGAGAATGGTAGATAAAGTAAATGAAATAAAAAACTATTGTTTTAAAGATATCAAAGTTGATTATGTTTATCTATACTCATCATGGGGAAAGAAAAGACATAACTAACCACTATTAGAATTAAAAGAGAGGACTTTGAATAAATGGGCAAAATCTGGTGAATGATACCAGATATTTAAGGAAGAAATAATGCTAATTCTACATAAACTGTTTCAGAAAATAGCAAGGGGTAAACTTTACAATTCATAAGGTATCATCTTGATATCAAAACCATAATACAAAAACTGAGAAAGGAAAATTGTAGACAAACATTCCAATACCTGTCACATACAGAAATGGGCAAAAGTTGGTTAAATTACCAGCCACTGTTACCTAAAAGATAAATTATAAGTAAGGATATGAAATAACAATAAGAAGACAAATAATACAAATAAATAATATAAGAATACTACTTGGTGGGACACTTGAGTCTATGTAAACACAATAATTTTTTTAAAAAAAGAATAAACTCTGATTCATGTACTCACAACTGTAAACCCACTTTTGCCCACCCCTGAATATAGACACAAATGCTCAAATTGAATCCAGCAATATAAAGGAATGCAACATTTGAAATCAATTCATTTATTTAATTCACTATATTAATAGAATAAAGGAAAAAAAACACATGATCATCTCAATAGATCCAGAAATTTTTTTTTCACAAATTCAACACCTCTTTGTGATAAAAGAACTTTGAGGAGGCTGTAGAAAGTATGTAACTTTTGGGGATTGCCTTTTTTCTCAGCCTAATAACCTCTGTAGATTCATATGGTTATATTGGTAGTTCACTCCATTTTATTGCTGGCATGTTTGCATAGTGTAGGATATACTGCTGTTTGTTTATTCACTCACTGACAGATACTGAGTTTGTTTCCAGTTTTAACTTATAAGAACTTATTGTCAAGTACCTTGATTTAATTATTACCTCATATATATGTATTATATCTTATATGTAATTGATGCATTTTGGAGAATTCTCAAATATTACAGTATTAACTCTCTGTGTACTGTCTAAAGTACCTTAACATCATTTTTTCTGAGTCTATGTATAAGGAAATTTCTTTGAAGAAATTACATCTTTTCAAGCACAATAGAGTTTCATTTACGTAACACCTAGCTCTGTCTCGGATTAGATTTTACCATAAATGAGAACATGTCTTTTATGAACATTTTGTAATTTGCAGGTAATGATATATGCAGTTGGCATCCTGTGTAGCTTCTAATTAGAGCCTGGGGGAAAATGTATCCAGTAGCTTTTAGAATAACGGGACAGAATGCCATTTCATCTTGGAAAAGGGTGATTCATCAGGCACCTACGGTCAGTTAGATACACTGTTTAAGAATATTTTAAAATTCATTGGACAAAGGTTTGGTTCTCACACGTTCTTCATTCCCATTTCAAGCAATTGAGAGCTTTTGGTCTGATCTTCCAGCTTCAGAGGTTCCAGACAAGGTCGGAGGCATCAACTCTGAAATAGAAACTTGTCCGTAATTTTTTTCTTAATTTTTAGTCCATGAAATTGCATTCTCGAGAGCCCTTGTGAAACCATATTATATATTTGTATACAAGTTGGTTTGTGTTGTTAAATAATCTCTTCTGTAGCTAAGATTGTGTGACTAAGCTTTCTCAGCAGTCAGTATCAGAACCAAGCAGGGAGGCTGCCACTGCTCAGGAAAGTGTTAAATAAATACAGCAGCTGTTAATTGTCTCTTGCTGGTCCGTCCAGTCACCTGTGAAACTAGACAAATTCAGCCCACAGCTTTCTGCTCGTTGCCTGTGTTTCAAAAATATCCCTTCAGCGATCTTTCCTTTTTCCATTCAGGAATCGCAGGGGGAAAGCTAGCTAGCTTCTCTGCTCGGTCAGTTGTCTAAGACCTTGGCTTTTGGCTGCCCACGAGCTCCGGGTTCCTTCCTGCTTGTGTGACTGAGAAGGCACCACCCCTCAACTCCCTTCATTTCCCATTCCCTTTTTTTGTTTGTTTGTTTTACAGAGACAGAGAGTCAGAGAGAAGGATAGATAGGGACCGACAGACAAGAATGGAGAGAGGTGAGAAGCATCAATCATTAGTTTTTCGTTGCCGTTCCGACACCTTAGTTGTTCATTGATTGCTTTCTCACATGTGCCTTGACCGCGGGCCTTCAGCAGACCGAGCCACCACTTGCTGGAGCCAGCGAGTGACCTTGGGTCCAAGTTGGCGAGCTTGGAGTCTGGAACCTGGGTCTTTCACATCCCAGTCCAATGCTCTATCCACTGCGCCACCGCCTGGTCAGGCTCCCTTTGACTTTTAATGAACAGGTTGTTTATGCAAAATGAACTTTTTAAAATATCAGCTGTATTTACAACTTTTTCAAAAAAACTTTAAGCAAAGTTGAAATATATTGATTTTTAAACACCGTTATCATGGGAGTAAAGACTGCAAAGAAAAACAAATCGGAGGCATTAAGAACCTGAGAGAAAGGTTACAACACGGATGGGTGCTGCTGCCTGAAACTCGTTATCCAGGGGGCCCTGCACTGTAGACCCAGAATCCTGCTTGGGCCCTGGGCCCTGCCCCTGTCAGTCTCCCCTGGATTCCTACAGAGCCTCCTAACCCATCTCCCTTTCTTCAGCACTGGCCCTCCGCACCCACCCCTCCACGCATCCTGCACAAAACAGCCACAGTAACCCGTTAAAACTGGAAGCCAGATCACACTGCTTGTCTGTTCAGGACTCTGTGATGGCGTCCCACCTTACTTAGAATAAAAACCGAGCACAGGCAACACACACCTCTCTGATCTGGCCTCCAAGCTGTCTTCCTTGCTCAGGACGCTGCAACCCCCCTGTTCTTGCAGATTCCTGCCGGCTTCCGTCCTGGGCTTACACACATGCCTGGAAAGCTCTCCCCTCAGCTACCTACAGGGGGCGCTATCTTCTTTCTCTGCTCGGTATTCACCTTGGCACAGAGCCCTTCCCTTACAGCCCCATAAAAAGAGTGAAGTACCTCTCTCTGGCTCTTTGCACTACTCACTCTGATTTATTTTTTCTTTTAATACTTACAATATGACATTTATATTTAACATGTGAATGTAATAAGTAAATATAAACATAATTGTGTGTTTATCTATTTGTTTTCTGTGTTCCCACCTGGAATGTAAGCTCCCTAAGAGCAGACACCTTTTCTGTTTAGGGCTCTGATACTGTAGACAATGCCTGGAGCCCAGGAGTCATGTAGTAAATATGTATTGAATCGATTATAATGACTCCGTATCCCCTTTGTTTCATAGTGCATTACCCAACGTGGCAGAATAAGCTAAGAGCAGAAGAATCAGGGAATTCTGAAGTTACTTAATAAGTATAACATGAGATTGGTAAATAAATTGCTTTTGACAGATTATTATTTCTAGCAGTTTCTGAGAATTAATGTTAAACTCTACCATTCTGATCGCGAAGTCAGTTTTTCTTTGAAATCCTGCAGTGTTGCCTTACATAGCTTGCAGTATATTTAATCAGGTGTTTACAAGATTACAACTATTATATTTTTACCATGAAATGAATCTTTGATTATTATGTATCATTTATCCTTAACAACTGCTTTTGCCTTAAAAACCATTGTGTCTTTCATTATGAAGTTTCATCACTTTTTGTTAATATTTGTTTGTTATGTCTCTTTTCTTTATAAATATTTCAGCGGTCTGCATCCATATGGATAGGTGTTTCTTCTAAACAGCATACATAGTGTTTTTCCCACCATTCTAACCAACTGTATTTTCATCAAAACACAGCTTGTTTACATTTACCCACATATGCACCAGTTTTTGTTCATAATTTTTGTTCCATCTTTTTCCCCCTTCTGTTTAGTTTCTGAGCTGATATTCATAGACATAGGAATATATAAGAACAAAGATACATATTTCTTCTTCCTCTGCTATATCTTTTAGAAGCTTTTTATGCAAGAGTATTAGTGGTATACCCTCAAGCTTTGTCCACAATTTACTTATTTTTTCATCACTCTTAAATGATAGTTACTGGACATAGAAATCTAGATTTATAGCTTCTTTCTTTCAACATTTTAAAAACGTTCTACCATAGTTTTCTGAGCAGGCTGCACCAGGCTAGTTATCATTCCTTTCTAAATTTTTGCTTTCTTTGGACGCTTCAGCCCTAGTCTTGGTCTTCAGTATTCTGTAGTTTCACAATGAGGTACCTTGATGTGAATTTAATTTTATTTACTCTGCTAAGTGATCATTGTTCTTTATGTATCTGAAGTCTTGTTTTTCAGTAGTCATGAAAAATTCTTAGCCATTATTTCTTCATGTACTGTCCCCTCGAATTCTCTCTTCTGTCCTAAAATCCCGGTGAGATGCATACTGGCCATCATGTTCTGTTTTCTGTGCCCCTAGTTTCATCTCTTTAAAAAGTGCCATGTTCGCCTGACCTGTGGTGGCGCAGTGGATAAAGCGTCGACCTGGGAACACTGAGGTCGCCATTTCAAAACCCTGCACTGGTCTGGTCAAGGCACATATGGGAGTTGATGCTTCCAGCTCCTCCCCCCTTTCTCTTTCTTTCTTTCTCTCTCTCTCTCACGCTTTGTGTCTCCTCTCTAAAATGAATACAATAAAAAGAAACTTAAAAAAAAAAAATTTTTTTAAAAAAAAAAGTGCCATGTTCTCAATTTTTCTTTTTTTCTGATTTACTTATTTCACTCCGTATAATGTTATCAAGGACCATCCATTTTGTTATAAATGATCCGATGTCATCATTTCTTATGGCTGAGTAGTATTCCATAGTATATATGTACCATAGCTTTTTAATCCACTCGTCTTCTGACGGACACTTGGGCTGGTTCCAGATCTCCGCTATTGTGAACAATGCTGCCACGAACATGGGGGCGCATTTCTTCTTTTCGAACAGTGCTATGGTGTTCTTAGGGTATATTCCTATAAGTGGGATAGCTGGGTCAAAAGGCAGTTCGATTTTTAAGTTTTTGAGGAATCTCCAAACTGTTTTCCATAGTGGCTGCACCAGTCTGCATTCCCACCAGCATAGGTGGGACATAAAAGTGAGACTATGAGACATGGACAAGAGAGTGGTGGTTACGGTGGGGGGAGGGAGGGAAGAGTGGGATAGGGAGGAGGGGAGGGACACAGGGAAAAGGAGATAGAAGGTGACAGAGGACAATTTGACTTTGTGTGACGGGTATGCAACACAATTGAATGATAAGATAACCTGGAGATGTTTTCGTTATACATATGTACCCTGATTTATTGGTGTCACCCCATTAAAATTAATAATAATAAAATATTTTTTTTTTAAAAAGTGCCATGTTCCGGGAAATTTTCTCATGGCATTCATCCATTTCTCTAATATTCTTCACTGGGGTCTAATCTGGTTAGCACATCTAGCAAAGGGTTTCCTTTCTATGACTATATATTTAGGAAGTTATAATTGATTCTATTTCAAATATAAATATTGTATAGTGTTTTCTTTATTCATATATTAGATATTTCCTTTATTATGCATGGGTTTTTTTGCTTCTAAGAGATAGTTTTCAGTCTAAAGATTTTGCAGCTCTGATTCAGTTTGTTATCTACTGTTACTTGCTGGTGGCTGATCACAGTAGATGGTCCTTTATTTGTTCTGTATAATTGTGACAGTTCGTTTGCAGCACAGTTTTTGTCTGCAGTGGTCATGTATGGCCTGAGTTAAGAGCATGTCCTTCCAGAGATTTCTTTTTTACTTTTTTCCAGTTGCTTCTGTTAGAAACAGGGCTATCACCAACCTACAGACTTAAAAGGACACTAAGAGTGGCTACCCTGTGTCCTGTACTTCAGGGGGATCCTTTGGGGTGTTTGCATACTACTCCACTTTTCTGAATATTATTACAAACAAATTTAGAAACGTCTGTATTCCTGGTGTCGTAGGGCGGCCCATGGAAGAGACCTGCAATGAGGCCTGCTTTCAGATGTGATTATGTTGAATGACTCCACAGTGGTTGAGTTGCCCTTCTAGTCAGCACGTTGCTACTTTCTCTAGTTGGACATTCCTAGTTTATTCAGTGTACACGGAGAAATCTCAGTCTGGTATGTTATTTGGTCTGTGCATATAAATTCTCAGGAAAGAGAGACAGAGTTATATATATAGTGTGTCCATAAAGTCATGGTGCACTTTTGACCTGTGACCGGTCAAAAGTGCACCATGACTTCACGGATATACTGTATACGTGTGTGTATGTGTGTGTGTGTAATTTTTTTTTCACAGAACACACACACATGCACTAGGTTCAAGCTGAGTTTATACCAAAACGGACAAGTTTTCTTGTTTCTCTATGCCAGTGGGAGGGTTTTTCTACTTATACACATTTTCATCAAGTATGCTGCCCTCGTGTTTAGATAAAACCCAGCCTTCTACAAGAACCCTGTACAAACTGGCCCTTCCCTACTTCCCTGGCCTCATCTCTTGCCAGTGCCTTTTCTCACCGCTGCTCATCAGTCCTTTTACTCTTCCCTGGTTTTCAAATATGTTGAGGTCATGCTGCTGATCCCTCTCATAGAATGTCCTAACCATCGCTGCATAGATCCAGCTCCTCATCATCCCAGTCCCACTTCTCTGCAAGACTAGGACATGTGTGAAATGAAAATGCAAGGGCCCTCACTAAGACTTCCATGACAGTGACAGCAGCACATGAAAGCAGGTGTCGGCCCCTGAGCCCGGGCTCTGTGCACGTCCCACACCCACGATGCTGGCCCTGCGTCCCCACACCAGCCAGTCAAAGGCCCAGTTCCACTTAGTTTCTCTCTCTCTTCTCCACTTAGTTTTTCTCTGTCATATCACTCTGGCGTTTTTTCTTTATGATAATTACCACTATCTGATGTTATTTATTGGCTTATTTATTATCTATCTACAATTGCTAGAATATAAACTCTGTGTGAACAGCCTTCGTATTGTTCACTGCTGTAGCACATTGAGTGGTGTCTTGGCTCAATAAATATTTTGTTTAATGAGGTAATAACTAGTCCATCATTTCTGTGTTACCAACAGCAATCTACTTTAAGGCCAAATATATCTCAGAGTAACTTTCTCTACCCCTGAAGCCAAAAATTCTCAAATAACATGTTTTTAATAGAAAAGTAAATAGTCAGAGTTTTAAAATATCAACTTGGATCTTTAGAGGGTTAAAGATCGATTATATTTTTTTAAATTCCCTTTCACCTTAAATGGTTTACATTTATTGTAGTTTCCCAAGAACATGTGAAGGCAGATTTTATTTATTTTTTAAATAGCAATTTTATTTTGTTCTCCTCAGAGGTCAAGTAAAACTCAATACTATTGTATGGACTTAAGCAGGTTTTATCACCTTGAAAATATCAGTGATATTGAAATTTATCATTAACATGTTCTCTTGTAGCTGGATTTCATTGTATCCTTGCTCCATGGACAGTCAGTCCACTCTGATCAGATAACCCAGTGCTAAGTCTATAAGAGGAAATTCATTTGAATTTGTTAACTGCTATGGTTCCCTCTACGTACTTACATTATTTTATGACTTCATCATAAAGTACTTTAAAATATTTTTATAAATGTGTATATCCTTTTAGACTAAAATTACTTTAAATCATTTCTAATTTTATTAATACATTTTTAACTATCCTTTTGTTCATAACAAGGAATAGGTTAGCGATATCACCAATAACAGCAGCAATACTACCGATTAAAAATTTGGCAGTCATTTGTGCTAGCTCTATTTTTTTATTGCATTTTTTAAAAACTTAAGCTGTAAAGTCTACAAGTGTTTTCGTTTTCTTTTTAATACTGTTCTAGCTGTTTAGAGTTTGACAGTGATGTGACAGGCAAAGTGAGTGCAAGGAGTTGTAATGAAGTAGTTGGTATTATAGCTATGACAGTTAATACTGCCTCCGGCCTATGAAATGTAAAACCATGCCTGATCATGAGCTTGAGGTTTAACCTATGCAACTTAGTACCTTCCATTAACATTAATGTACTTTCTTTTTAGGTGAACACCAGTTGCTTTGATAGAGTCATTGTTACTTCTTCAAATTAATAGCCTTTAACAATACAGACTATCCTTTCTGTTATTATTAAGCTGTTTATATTTTCTAAATGTGTAGTTTTCTTAAAATAACCTATAAATGGGTTTTCTGGTTAGTTATATTCAGTGAATAAATGATAGACTGTTATAGTTATAACATAAAGATGATTGAGTCCAAGGATAGCAACTGTGCACTTATCTAGCTATTCCTCTACCATGCCTTATTCTGGCAGACATTACTAATGGATCACAGTATTCTTTCCTGACAGATCTCCAAGCAGCCTGAGAATCTCCCTTAATACAATATTGATTTTGCACAAACTAGTAAACTCTAGATTCTAGTCCAGACCTTTTATTATACAAATGAGGAAACAGAATGCCAGATATTTAAAATGATTTGCTAAAACTCACAAAACCAACTACTGGCAGAGTTAGCACAATATAATAAGTGAACCGACTCCAAATCCAATTATTTTTCTCACAGTACTAGTACTGCTGGTGAAATTTCCTGCTCTAGTAGTCTTTGTATTCAACAACCTGATTTTTTAAATAATCTTATATTATCAAGTTTTCTTTAATTTAAAAGAATTTAAAATTGATTTTAGAGAGAGAGGGAGAGAGACAGGAACATCGATCTGCTCCTGTATGTGCCTCAACCAGGGATTGAACCAGCAACCTCTGTGCTTTGGATCTATGCTCTAACCAACCGAGCTATCCAGCCAGGGCCAATTTTGAATCTTACCTTTGTGCCACGGGAAAATAGGCTAGGTCAGCTGTCTCAAGTGGACTGTCACCATCTCTGGGGGAACTGCTCTGTTTATGACTCTGCTACCTGCCATAAGACTCAGTTCTCCTAAGGTCCCTTAGAAATGGCCCTGCCAAAACATATTCAGCATAAGCTGCATTCCTGTTTATATCATTCTCAGAAGAGATTTAGCCAAAAATTTTTCTTCTGTTTATAATATTCATTCAAAGCATGTCTGTACCAATTACCTTTCTGCAAAAATGCCAAGGATTTGTAGACGTATGACTGGTATGGGAAGCTCAATGGCAGTTTTAGAGTTGCTTTGATTTTCTCATGTATTAAAAAGACTGAAATAAGTCTAAATAACTATCATGATACATATTGTGTATGTTTTCTCAGCAAGGATCTGTTTCTCATGGAACTGCTCGCATCAATCTTCATTATGCATTTTGTACGTATCAGCTGCTCCACTGCACATTGAGAGCAAATCTTACTCTAAGATTCTGACAGGTTACAAAATATGCTGTTATAAATTTGATTCTCTCTGGACCAATGCACTGAAAGTTCTACCAGGTTTTTCTCTGAATCATGTGAACTCATAATTCAGCCAACCCTCCTCAGTTGGCAGACTTCAGTAATACGAAGGTATTATCCGATACTCTTTGTCTCCGAACCCGTTCTTCTAGAATAGGCCTTATTTTAAAAAGCACTCAGTCACTGCATGTCACTGACATGCATTCTCCACCTTTTGAATTGGTATTACTTGTACAGACCAATTTGTAGCCTTGGTTTTTGCAATCTTTTTGACCCAGCTGGTAGTTAACCTCAAGTATTTTTGCTCTGTCATACTTGTTTCCTTTATTTGGTTTCCTCTGCCAGTAGTAGTGGAAATGAAACATTAATACTGTCATTTTGGAGATTACTCTGGGCAGGTCCCTGGAAAAGTCTACCTTGGGGGTGCTAGTGTTCAAAATGAAAGAACAGCAGCGGCTCTCCAAGTGGGGGTGCCTGTCCTGGGCGGGGTGTCAGGACGGTGGCATTGCATCGAGTTTGAAGGTAGGCTGTACCTTGGCTTCATTAACCTGCTTTATTCTGGGAACATGTATACAGTATTCTGAGTGTCATTTAGTACTGAAGACTGTGGGAGATTTTTATGTTTGTACAAAGATGTCCTGAAAGCTTAAGAAAACCTGAACTATGTCGCCTGAGTCTCTTGTGCTTTAGCATTAGCCTGGGTGTCTCCAGGGGGTGCACCTGTGTGCCTTGTAAGGAGGTTGCATGCGGGAGGCTGGGGGGCCTGCCCGGGAGAGGAGTGGTGGCTTTACAATTAGAAAAGTTAAAGGCTTCTTCTTATAGCATGTCTGCAGTAAATTCTGACGAATTGGAAGTTACGCAGGGGCCCTGGCCGGTGGCACAGTGGATCGAGCATGGTCCTGGAGTGCCAAGGTCACCGGTTCGATCCTGGACTCACTGGTTTCCAGTTTGAGTCCCAGTCAGGGCTCATATGAGAAGAAATCAAAGGGTGCACAGCACAACTAAGTGGAACAACTTGATGCTTCTCTCTCCCTGCCCCCCCCCTCAAAAAAAAAAGTTACTTGGGAATATAGCTTTTAATTTGCAAAAAGATGTCTCCTTTTGCTTTTAGTCTCTTATTCAGGATAACTGATCTTCATTTAACATTCACAGCCCCCATATTAGTAATCTATTGCAATTTAACAACCCCAAAATTTAGCAGATTCAAACAATAAACGTGTTTTGGTGCTAAACAATTTCTGTGGGTGAGGAGCCCAGAAACAGCTGAGCGAAGAGGTTCTGCTTGGTGTCACTCACGGGTGGCTGGCCAAGGTGTTGGCTCCTGCATCTGACAGGTTAATCAGTGCTGGTCTTTGTCAGTCAGGCCCCGTTTCTCCGCAGGCAGAGCTCTTTGTGTGCCCGCAGGAAGCGGCAGCTGGCTTCCCCAGAGCCAGTGCTCCGAGAGAGACAGGCAGGAGTCCTGATAGCTGTTACTACCTAGCCTCAGAAGTCATACTCCAGCCTTCCACAGGACAGTTACATGGGTTGACCCACAGAGGAGCTCCACAAGGGTTTGGGTACCAGGACGTGGGGTCCCCGCGAGCCAGCTTGCAGGCCAACTCCCACGACCCCAGGTAAAAATTATGTTTGAAGTTCATTTTAATAAAATAGCTTTTATATTCATATGGGTGGAGTATATGGGTTGAGTCCTGACGAGTATTTATTATGTGTCTCTGTATGGCTATGTGTATCATAACTGGCATATAACATGTATCCATTAACTTTCTTTATTTGTATTTCAGACTATGATTAGATTAGCTGATTTGTGTTTATCATTGTCACAGAATAAAAGCTACCAACATGAGACAACAAAAATTAAGAATGCAGTTGTCCCCATCATCTGTGTAAAACTGATTTAGCTACTTTAGAAGAGACAGGTCATTGGGTTAGCTCCCCGTTTTGTGTCAAATCACCACTTACATACTGTTCACATATTGCCGGCATTTATGGAAACAGAAAGCCATTTTCTGTTACAGAACCACAATACAAATGAGAAAGTATTGAGCTGAAATGGGGAAATAGCATTATAATTATATCAGAAAATACAAGTAAGTCAGAATCTCAAAATGAGTTCAGTGCATGCTGAAAATGTTAACATTTTTTAATGTACTTCAAGATAATTACATTGCAAACATAATACAGTGTTTACCATTGTTTCCCAGTTGAGGGGCTTAGGGATGCTTGCATGCTCACTTTAAACCATGCAAAGAGAAATGTGTTACCTTCTTAACATCAGGACTTATACAAATAATTTATTTACCCTAGGCAAGTTATCAGATAGTACTTTTAGATTATTTTTATTAAAGTTATTTTTTAATAAGCAAATAGTTCTCCTATACACTGATGTGAAGAGTAAAACAAATCATCTTTCTAAATGGAAATTTGTCACCTGACCAAGTGGTGTCACGGTGGATGGAGCATTGACCTGGGTCGCTGGCTTGAGCCTGGGATCATAGACAATGACCCCATGGTAGCTGTCTTGAGCCCAAAGGTCACAAGGTCACTGGCTTGAGCAAGGAGTCACTGGCTCGGTTGGAGCCCCCCAGTCAAGGCACTTATGAGAAAGCAATCAATGAACAACTAAAATGTCACAATTACAAGTTGATGCTTCTCATTTCTCTCTCTCTTCCTGTCTGTCTCTCTGTGTATCTCTGTCTCTCGCTAACTCACTAAAAAAGTGAAAGGAAATTTGTCAATACATTTCAGCAGGTCTTTTCATGTTGTCACAAATGGTATGATGTCATTCTTTTTAATGACTAATATCCCATGTATACGTATACGACATCTTTATCTATTTGTGTATCAGTGGGCCCTTAGGTTGCTGCCATTTCTTGGCTACTGAAATAATGCTGCAATAAGTGCAGGGGTGCATATGTCTTTTTTTTAGAAATTAAATTTAATGGGGTGACAATTAATAAGTATTTAGGTTTCAAGTAAATACATCTATAGCATTTGAATTGTTAATCGCATTGTATGCCCATCACCTAAAGTCAAATCATCTTCCATCATGTCTGTCCCTTCCCCCTACCCCCCTCCCTCCGTAACCACTCCAGTTTTATCCATGTTCATGAGTCTCAGTTTTATATCCCACTTCTGTGTGAAATCATACAGCTCATGGCTTTTTCTGATTTAGATATTTCAGTTAGTATATTCTCAAGATCCATCTGTGTTGTCATAAATAGCAATAATAGGTCATCATTTTTATGGCTGAGTAGCATTCCATTGTATATATGTACCACATCTTCTTTATCCAGTCCTCTGGATTGTTTCTATGTCTTGGCCACTGTGAATAACGCTGCGATGAACATGGGGGTGCATATGTCTTTGCGTACCAGTATTGTTGAGCTTTTCAAGTAGATACTCAGTAGGGTGATTGCTGGGTCACATGGTAGCTCTATTCTTAATTTTTTGAGAACCCGCCATACTGTCTTACGTAATAGCTGTACCAATGTATCTTTTTTAATTTCTTCAGATAAATGCCCAGCACAGAACTAGGATTGCTAGGTCTTGATGATATTTGATATTTCTATTTTTAATTTTTGGAGATAACTTCATCCTGCTTTTCACAGTGGCTGTACCAATTTTCATTCCCACCATTAGTGAACAGGTATTGCCCTTTTCGCAACATCCTCACCAATACTTGGTTGATTTATTGATGATCCTTTCTGACAGCTGTGAGGTGGTATCTCCTTGTAACTTTAATTTGCATTTCTCTGATGATTAGTGATGTTTATGACACTTTCATATGTCTGTTGGCTATCTGTATGTTCTCTATGGAGAAATATCAGTTCAGATCTTCTGCCCATTTTCACTTCTGATTTTGTTTTACTTGGGTCCTCTCTCTCTCTTTTATAATGAGTCCAGTCAAAAGTTTATCAATTTTCTTTATCTTTTCAAAGAACCAGCTCTTGGTTTCATTGATCTTTTGTATTTTAGACTATTTCATGAATTTCTTCTCTGCTCTGCTCTTTATCATTTCCTTTAGGCTTATACTCACTTTGGGCTTTGTTTGTTCTTTTTCTAGTTTCTTCAGATAAAAAGTTAAATTGTTTATTTGAGGTTTTTCTTGTTTTCAGGGTAGGCCTGTCCTGCTATGAATTTCCCTCTTAGAACTACTTTGGCTGTGTCATGTAGAATTTTGGGTCATTTTGTTTCTGTTTCCATTTGTCTCAGGTATCTTTTGACATATTCCTTGATCTTGTTATTAACCTATTCATTAGTAGCATGTTATTTAGCTTCCATGTGATTATGAAATTTTCAGTTTTCTTCTTGTAATTGATTTCTAGTTTCTTACCATTGTGTTCAGAGAAGATGGTTGATATGATTTTAGTCTTCTTAAATGTATTGAGACCTAATATGTGGTTTATCCTGGAAAATGTTTCATGTTCACTTGAAAAGAATGTATATTCTGCTGTTTTGGGTTGAAATGCTGTGGCTCTATCAATTAAATCCATATAACCTAGTGTGTCACTTAAGGCTGCTGTTTCTTTGTTACTTTTATGTCTGGATGAGCTATCCATCATTGTCAACGGAGTGTTTAAATCCCCTACTATAAAAAAAAAAACTCCTACTTTGACTGTAGTACCATCTGTCTCTCCCTTTATGCCCATCAATATTTGCTTTATTTATTTAGGTGTTCCCATGTTGGATGCAGAAATGTTTACAAGGGTTAAATCCTCTTCTAGAATTGATCTCTTTAAAATTATTAAATGTTCTTCTTTGTCTCTATTTATAGCCTTTTTAAAAGTCTTATTTTGTCTAAGAATTGCTATTCCAGCTTTTTTATGTTATTGTTTTGTTGTTGTTGTTTTGTATCTTTCTGAAGTGAGAAGTGGGGAGGCAGAAAAACAGACTCTCCTGCATGCGCCCAACCGGGATCTATCCGGCACGCCCACTAGGGGGCGATACTCTGCCCATGTAGGGCATTGCACTGTTGCAACTGGAGCCATTCTAGTCCCTGAGGCGGAGGCCTAGAGCCATCCTCAGCGCCCAGGCCAACTTTGCTCCCGTGGAGCCTTGGCTGTGGAAGGAGAAAAGAGAGACAGAGAGAAAGGAGAGGGAGAGAGGTGGAGAAGCAGATGGGTGCCCCTCCTGTGTGCCCTGACCAGGAATCAAACCTGGCACCTCCACATGCTGGGCCGACACTCTACCACTGAGCCAACTGGCCAGGGCCATTCTTTCCATTTTTATAAAGTATATTTTCAGTATGTGTGCATCTTTCCATCTGAAGTGGGTTTCCTGTGGGCAGCATTAGTTTGAGTCTTGTTTTATCTTCAGTCACCCTGTACCTTTTGATTGGAGCATTTACTTTTAAAGTAATTATCAGTAGATATTATTAGGTTATGGCCCTTTTATTCATATTTTTAACTTTTTTCTTCTTTACCTTCTTAAGGATGTCCCTTTTAACATTTCTTGTAGTACTGGTTTGGCAGTAATTAACTCCATTAGCTTTTTCTTGTCAGGCAAGCTCTTTATCTCTCCTTCCATACCAAATGATAGACTTGTTGTGTAGAGTAATCTTGGTTGTAGGTCCTTGATTTTATACACTTTGAATATTTTTTGCCAATCCTTTCTGGCCTGCAAAGTTTCTGTTGAGAAATAAGCTGACAGTCTTATGAGAGGCCCTTTGTAGGTAACTAACTTCTTTTTTCTTGATACTTTTAAGATTCTTTGTCTTTTAACCTTTGGTATTTTAATTATGATGTGTATTAGTGTGGGCACCTTTGGGTTAATCTTGTTTGGGACTCTCTGTGCTTCCTGAACATGTGTGTCGATTTTCTTCATGATGTTAAGGAAGTTTTGGGGCATTATTTCTTCCAGTTGATTTTCAGTCTCTTGCTCGCTCTCTTCTCCTTCTGCTACCCCTATGCTGCAATGTTGGTATGCTTCGTTTTATCCCAGGGGTCCCTTAATCTAGCCTCATTATTTTCTTTGTTGTTGTATTGTTCCTATGGGTTGTTTTTCACTACCTTATCTTTCAAATTGCTGCTTTGATCTTCTGCTCCATCTAATATGCTGTTGATTTCATTTGATGTATTCTTCATTTCAGTTATTATATCCTTTAATTTTTTTTCAAGTTATCCATATTCACTTTTATTCTGAATTAACAAGAGTCCATGTCAAAAAAATAAAAAAAATAAAGGAGACCATCAAAAAACGTTCCTGGGCAAGGGGGAGTGAGGGCATGATGTTAGGAGCCCCTTTTAGGGAAGGAAATGTTGTCCAGGTCAGGATACCATTTTTGTCAATGATTTGAACACTGAAGATTGGCAGATTCAGGATGACGCATTTCTGGAGCTCCTCTAGACACTTCCTAAGAAGCTCCACTGCCTTCTCACATGAGATAGTTGGTGTGTGGTATCAGTCCAGAATACTGAGAGTTAGGCAAGCAGCATCAGGTAATCCCTGTAGGAGAGTGCTGGACCCTTATGCTCATCGTAGCAAGCCAGGAGGAGGCTGACATGATATGGGGTCCAACTCCGAAGCCAGTCAGCCAGATTTCATTATGTGAAATTAATTGCTGCTGTGGGAAACAATTTATACCTATATCACATCTTACAAAGTTTCACATTTTTCTGATATATTCTGCAAACTGCACAGTGTCTCCAGCCTCTCTAACACGTAGGAAGTGATTTTCTTCACTCATCTTAAAAATCTTGTCATGATCATCCTTCATCTGGACAGTATTGCTAGCGGCCACCCCGTCAGAAGTGACAAGAACATAGTCGGGGCCCTGGATGCCAATGAGGTAATCCATGGTGGCAGGAGGCTGGGGACTGCAGGCTAGATGGCGTGGGACTCACCGGCACTCTGCCTTACCAGGGAGACGGCGCCGAGGACCTCAGTCTCACTCTACTCAGGCCGTGCCATGTTCTTTCATTCTGGCTGGTTCTTTGTTATGTTTCCTATCTCTTTGTGTAAGTTCTCACTGAGTTTAGTTTATCTATTCTTTCCCTGAGTTCCCCATTGAGCATCCTTATAGCCAGCGTTTTGATCTCTGTAACTGGTAGATTTGCTTGCTTGCCTCCATTTCACTTAGTTTTCTGGAATTTTATCCTTTTCTTCCATTTGGGACATGTTTCTTTGTCTCCCATTTTAGCAACTTCCTTGTGTTATGTATTAGGTAGATCCATTACATCCCAATCTTAGCAGGGTAGCCTTATGTAGTAGGTTTCCTCTGGGGCCCAGTGGCACAACGTCCCTAGTCATCTGAGCCAGATGCTCCCGGGATGTCTCTTGTGTAGGCTGTGTGCACCTCCTATTGTAGCTGAGCCGTGATTGCTGTTGGCACAGAGGGGGTGGGACTGACCCTCGGGCTAACTGGTTGTGGGAACTGGCCCTGACCACAGCACATGAGCTGTGTGGGGTTCCCACAGTGGGATTTGATTTAGTAGGGCTCTGGTGCCTGCCAGTCTATTCTTTCCACATTTCATCTGTGGAGCTGCTTAGGTGGTGATCTGGGATGGTCTGAAGCGAGCCTTTTAAGAGGGGCTCTGCGGCAAGCCAGGGTCGGCTGCTGCCTGTGCCTGGCCTCCAGCCAGCTGGTAGCAGTTGCACAGTGATCAGCGGTTGGGAGCAGCGTGTGCTGGGCTTAGAGATATCTGGGAGAAGCAGTGCTGTGTAACAAGCCCAGCTACCATTCATGTCTGTTTGGGAGCTGCTTAGAAAGACGAACAGGATACTCCAAGGCCAGTCACTGTTTGTTTGGGGTTTGTGAACCTTTGAGAGATTTAAGGAAAGTTCCCAGTGTGAGACGATGCTGGACACTTGTGAGGAACAGCTGCTGAAAGTGATTTAGGCTGGTGAACTAGTCGGGTGGGAAAGTCTCAGGGTATCACCAGGGCTGGGTGAGCAGTGTTAGCCAGTGAGGGTGACTCCCGTTTGGAGCCCACCTACAACTTCAGGCTAAGAGGGCTCAACAGTGGAACAGTGGTATCTGTCAGCACTTCCATCCTGGACAGAGTTGCCTTTTAACCTTTTTCCCTGAAGCCAGACAATTCAGTTCTTCCCTTTGTTCCTGGTTCTTTTCAAGCTGCTATCCCTTCACTGGAATTTAGGGCAACATTTGTGAGCAAGTGAGTCTGTGCTTGGGCCTTTAAGATAATGCCTAAATCTACAGCAGCCCTCCTCCTCACCCTGCTGATTTTCACAGCCAAATATTGTGGGGATGCCTCTTCCCAGCACTGGAGCTTGGAGCTGGGAACCCTCACTCTCAGGGGGGACCTCCACAACCAGGATACCCTCCCAGCTCTTTCCCACTGCACGTGGGTGTTGTACCAGCTTGTTTCAGCGAGTCTCTGCCTTTCCTGCCAGTCTCGATGTGATTTCTTTACATGCTCATAGGAGTTCTGTTCAGCTAGTCTTCAGGTGATTCTCAAGCATGGCTGTTCTGTACTATAGTCATAACGTCGCCGTGGTCACAGGAGCAGGCAAGCACAGCACCTCCCTGCTCCGCCATCTTCACCAGAAGGAGCCCTTTTTGATTTTCAGACAGTGAGGAGGTGTAAGTCTCCCAAGTGTTTCCATTCACCTTGCATCATGATCCATTTATTTCTTCACAAGCCACTTTCTCTTTTACTCTTTCTGGTTATTCATGTTCATCCCAAAGTTTATCATATAATATTTTCAAAAGACAATGCTTACATTATGAATAGAAAGAAGAAATAAGTTTATTCATGATTGCATGATAAGTAAACTTGTTTCAATAAAGAGTAAAATGGAAGCTAAGGAAGTATATCAAAATGTTATTTAAAAAAAGATGAAATGATTGTGAGATAGATAAAATGAGCTGAAAGAGAAAAAAAGCAAAATGTCGTAGAAATCCAGATATTATTTCCCTCTCTTTTAGGAAACACATCATATCCCCAAGGGAGGATTATAATATGTAGAACTTCATAAAAGAAAAAAATACATCTTTTTTGTCTTTGGGGCCCAAGCCTGCAAATACATGCATTTTAATAATAGCAACAACAATTACTGTTGTTTTCATAATAATTCCATTGCATGCTAAGCATTTTTAAATGAAGATAGAGAGTCTTAGGTAGGTTAAATAACTTGCTTAAGGTCACTGGTGGAGGCTAATGAGTAGCTGAGCCAGAATGCAAACTTAGGTACGTTCCTGGGTTACCCTCTGTTTAAACCTGGCTATGTATCCATCTCCGTTTCCCTGCAGCTTTCACCAGATTGAGTTCTTCCTGATATGTCACCAGAGGTTTACCTTAACATCTAGGTTGATTAAATTGTTTTTACTAAATTCCAGGGCAACGTTAATTTTTTTTTAAAGAGAAAACATTTACAGGAAATTTAATTGTGACTAGGATTTGACTTACATAAAAATGTTCTCAGGTAAGTGGGACTGAAAAAGAGAGCTCAATGTAGGTCTTTTACTGAAATCTCAAATTTGATCAGCACTTTCTTCAAGGAAAAATATTTTTTGTACCTCTTATAGGAGAGAGGCTTTAGATAAAGCACTTAACCCCCTGAGCTATCTCCCACACTCCACATAGGGTAAAGATGGCACAGTGATTCACTCACCAACGCTGCGCCTGGATTTAATTCTCTCTGTCTGATGTTTTCCCAACTTCTGAAATTTTGTGAAACTGGAATTCTCTTTTGAGGTTAGGGCAGCCTGGCTGATCTGAGCATCCCCGAGGACCCTCCTCTGAATTGTGTTCTGTCCGTCTGTGCCCGTGTCTGCTTAGCATGTGTGTTTCGGATGCTTCAGATCCCCTCTCCCATAAGGGACAGGACGCTGAGACATATGATCAGTCCTTGGGACTCTTCGCGGAAAATTTCCCAAAGTAAACACAAGTGTTTCTCAGTTGGAGAGTTCCCTTTACTTTATACCAAAACCACAGGTAGTCTCCCTTAAGTTAGAGTATGTGCTTTCCCCTAAAAGTTTGCTTTATCTCCTAAGACCTTTGACTGATTTCTAGGAATAGTTACATGGCCATAGTGACCTTAACCCCAGAGTACAAATTCATCTAGGCTCCAAGATAGCACCCAGGCACTGAGTAGTTCCCAGTTCGTATGGTCGTGAAACTCCTATAATCTGAGATTGCCCATTGTTTATTCACTTGCTCAGAATATTTCTGATTAGCAGGTGCTAGAGCCAGACTCCTGGACAATTCTACAAATAAGGCAAATGTGCTAAGTCCCCTCCTGCACAATATGTCAGGGTCCTATACAAGCACATCTTCCACTTTTGTACATTGCTCCCAGATCCTTTACATCTCTTTCTGAGGAAAGCACCACAGATTTCCACTAGTATCTCTTCTATGAGGTATGTCTGTGTGTGTGTCGGGAAATACAAACACTTCCATCTCACCTGCCAGTATTTTAATGTGTCTAATCATTTTATTTGGCTCTTAGCTTGTAGTAAATGATTACTGAATGATGGAATGAATGAATATTTTATATTCATCTATTCTAGTGCTTATTCTTTTAACTAGACCACAACAAATATTTATGTGTTGAAATAATTAATCCAAGGAATAATTTATTGGAGTTATAATATATGTAACTACATTAAATACCTGCTGTAGACTATCAAAATATATAATGCATATGAATAGAATATATCCCAATCACAATCTCCTTAGAAATAAAGGAGTTTTAAATTTGTGAGGCAGTGTTTATTGTGACATTGTCAAACGGTGAAAATCATTAGCTCTGGCCGGCTGACTCAGTGGTAGAGCATCAGCCCAGTGTGTGGAAGTCCCGGGTTTGATTCCCGATCAGGGCACACAGCAGAAGTGCCCATCTGCCTCTCCACCCTTCCCCCTCGCCTTTCTCTCTATCTCTCTCTTTCCCTCCCACAGGCAAGGCTCCATGGGAGCAAAGTTGGCCCAGGCACTAAGCATGGCTCCATGGCCTCAGCCTCAGGCACTAGAATGGCTCCAGTTGCAACAGAGCAACACCCCAGTTGGGCAGAGCATTGCCCCCTGGTGGGCATGCTGGGTGGACCCCGGTTGGGCGCACGTAGGAGTCTGTCTCTCTACCTCCCCACTTTTCACTTCAGAAAAAATTTTAAAATAAAAAGAATATGACTTATACATTTGAGAAATATTTGTTGAGCCCCAGCTATGAGCTGGGCTCTGAGACACGGGGGGCGTGGGGTGGAGGGGTGATGTAGTGAACGAAGTGGAGGGGGGTGCTGGAGAGGCTGGAGAAGGAGACCGAGTGGGTAGGGGCCTCTCCCCAGGGGGATGCCAGGGTCGCTTTTAGGAGGATGAGCGTGACAGGTGGGTGACATGAATGCTTTGCTCCAGTGCCAGTAACAGATTAGAAGGAAGAACAGTCTAGATTTCTTCCTTTTCTTTAATTAAAGTATAGTTGACATACAGTATCATATTAGTTTCAGGGTACAACATACTGATTTGACATGTATAAATACAGTAGATTTTAATGGACCTGTTACGGTATACATTCACCCAAGTGGTGGCAGGAAAATCATCTTGGATTTAGAAGAATTAAATCTTTTTTTTTTTTTTTTTTTTAACCAGAGAGATGGACTGAAGACTCAACTCACTTTTTCTGGCTTTGAGGATAGGAGGCACTATGAGCTGAGAAATGTGGGTGGCCTTTAGAAGCTGGAAAGACAAAAAAATGGGTTCTCCTTAGTCTCCAGAAGGATATCTCTTCCTGACACACACACACGCACGGGAAAGATTGAGACACATCTTGTCTGTTTTATAATTTTGTTCCATTGCTGATAATCAGTATGGTGTTACAGAAGTTTCAATACAAGTCAGGAAATGAGAAAAGGCAATTGCAGTTACAGTGTTTAATTTGTAAAGCTGCTACGTGTCACTTTGCAGTAGAGATAAAAATGTGAAATTGCCCTATAGTTTATAGTTTTATGATAATACCTTCCCATGTCCTCAGTGTTTACTACATTCATTGTCAATAACTAAAGAAAATTTCCTTTTTAAGTAATTACTGAGACATTCTAAATGTATTCTCATCCTCCAAGCAACTTTTGGGGAAGCCTTTTATTTATTCTTTACTAGCATGGCTATTATCAGATAGTCATTATATAGCTCTGTGTTTTAGAGTAGTATGTGTTAGGACTGGTTAATACTGCCATTTTATTGCATTAAAATCACTATTCTCCTTGTAGTGCATGTGCACTGTTGACATCATGCCCTCATATCAGTTATTTAGTTATTGAGTTTGTTATAAAATATTTTAACTTCCAGGTCATATAAGCATTGTTTCTGTTCTAATTACTGTTTTGTGCTTTGGGGCAAAATAGATACTGAGTCCAAAAAGAACATACAAGACACAGAGGCCCAGATCTGCCGAGATACAGTTCATTTTAATTCCTACTGCTCTATGAGAAGCATTTTATTCTCATTTAAGCTGGAGATTTTAGTGACGTACTTTAGTGCTGACATTAAGGCAGAACTCAGACTTAGGGGAGGTTTCAAGCAGAGTTTTCATCTCATTTTCCACTTAAATTCTATAAAAAGTAGGGCAGCTCACGCAGGCAAGGTTTTATATATACATGAACTAGTAGGAGGATTCTAGTGAAGGAAAAGGAAACAGAGATGACTGGGTTTCCGACATTACCTCTGCTGTTAATCTTGGGAAAGTCACTGTATTTCTAAGATTTGTCTCATGAAAAGTGGGAATAACAATGTTGTTTCTTTGGAATATTATGAGAATTAAATAGGTGGTTTCCAACCTTTTACACTTGGGTACCAGTGAAAATAAGAGAATTATTTTGGGGACTGCTAAGGCAGAAAGCAGATTCGATTAAGATTATTGGTCTATAGGAGGGGTCCCCAAACTTTTTACACAGGGGGCCAGTTCACTGTTCCTCAGACCATTGGAGGGCTGCCACATACAGTACTCCATACACTGACCACCAATGAAAGAGGTGCCCCTTCTGGAAGTGCAGCGGGGGCGGATAAATGGCCTCAGGTGGCCGCAATTTGGCCCGCAGGCCGTAGTTTGGGGACCTCTGGTCTATGGTCTTTATACAACATCAGGGTGTTTAACTCTTTTGCGGACCAGCACAAAGTCCCTGATGGGCTGGTCTGTGGACCAGGGGTTGAAAAACACTGGCTTAGTGTATATTAAGGTGGTTTGTATATGATAAAGCTTCACACAAATATTAATCACTTTCATCAAGTGAAGATTTACAACTACTAGAGGACATTTCTGCTGGGAGCACAGCTTTCATAAAGAAACCACAGAACTCACGCTTGATGGAAGGCAGCTGTAGAATGGATTGAAAAGAATCCAAGAAACGCTGTTTGCATCAAGATAGCCTACAGCGATAAATCAGCCACATTCATTCCCCTGCACCTGCCAATACAAATGGGCGAGGGAGGGATATTGTGTGGGCACTCTGGTAGTGGAAGGGAAGTCAAATCAGAACACTGATGTGGTTGGGAATTCTTAAAGCTTGGAAGGGGACAGATGGGTTTCGCAACGCTATGGTCGGGAAAAGCTTCTGCCACAGGCAAGAACATTTCTTAATCAAGTAGAGATTAATTTCTGAGAGGTAGAAAAAAATTTTTTTTATGACAAATATATCTGTCATCAAAAAATAATGTATATAATATAGCGGAGAAACTGGCATCAGATGTCCGCAGATCAGCTAAATGGGAATTGATAAACTATATTTTTATTTAACAAGCATTTATTGATCATTGATTACATGTAAAATGCTGGGCTAAGCACTGACCTAAGAAGCCTAGGGAAAAAAATTGGAAAATAGAGGTGCGGTATCTTCTACAGAGAAAGGTCCCAGGTAATGCAGTGGAGAAGAAGAACTCAAAAAGGGAACGAACCCCTAAGTGTGAAAGAACGTCAAGTCTCTGAATTCGAATTGAGAGGGATGCTATAACTCACCATCCGGAGATCCTTGTGACAGCAGTTACATGAGGGCCAATCTTGATGCTGTTCCAAAGGAACGAAACCAAGGAGCCGACCCGCAGGTCCCAGTGCCTGTCACCACCAAAGCCAGACTCGTCACACAAGTGCTGGTGAGAAGGAAAAGGGATAATTCAAGTGCTGAAAGACTTGAGAAGATAGGGAACTACTGTTTTCAAAAATCTTCCATCTCAGTGCAGCGAGGGCTTTTTGTCAGGAGGGAGAGGGAATGGCAGGAAGGTAGAACAGAGATCAAATAGAGAGAGGATGTTCTGAAACAGGAGGTGAGCTAAGCAAACGCGCCATTTTTCTTGTCAGTTCTGATAAAGACCTTGAGCCTCAGTGGCTATTTGGCAGCTAAGCTGGCTGGCTTTAAGTTGGACAGGATAGAGGCCTCCTCTTTGTATAATTATACTCGAAACATTTGGTTAGTTAGTTCACAGTAGTATAAATCTAATGTCAAAGTCACAGAGAGTTTGAACCTCCTGTTACGATTAACTTGACATCTGCGGTTTTGTTGTTTGTTCAAGTGTCAGTGCTCCTCGTTCCTGGAACAGGCTATTCAGCTGGAACAAGAGCTTGGTCAGAGGTGAAAGCATGGGGCTGGTTACATTATTTGATGTGTTACAGAATACATAACTCTGATCACTATGTTGGTAGCACTGAATCGTGGTTACAGAAATAACTTTGGTCCATTATAAATTGTATTAATTTAATTTACTTTGGTATTTTTTTAAGCTAGCCAGTATACTGGTAAATGGTTTAGATGCAGTTACATATATATATAATTTGTGTGTGTGTAATTTATATTTAATTCATTGTTTAATGACTTTTAGCTTCAAATTTCTAATGCTTTCAAAATTTACCTATGTCTATGATTTAATTATCTCAGTAATTCTAAAGGTTTTATTTTTACCAGAAAATAATAGTATTTAACAAAATAGATGATTTTTTCAACTTGCAGCAACTGTCTCTACAACATTAAAATGGGAGGAAAAGGCTAGCCAATAGGAAAACATTGAAGGCCAAGATCTTCAACGTGGTCTGCGCCTGCCAGCTTGGGAGCCATACTTTTCCCGATTCAACTGCAGAAGTGCTCGAGTTTAAATGCTATGTTGCCACCCTTGACATAAGTTTATCTCGTTAGATTATTATATAGGAAGGTATGCCAGTGAACAGAAATTAAAGTGCATGAGTAGTAATGAGTCAAGTTTGTAAAGGTAGCTTTTCCTGTTTCTTCTGCTTAGATGCTCACAAGCTGAAATTTCTCATCATCCCGGTCCTCTGACTGATGGGTGTTGTGTTCATTTCCCCTCAGAAAAGAGTGAAGGCGCCCTCTCCTGGGCATAAACCCGCCTTTTCTAGGCCCTGATCCACTCCTACCTACTCTCAGACTCTGTGTCATCAGACCTAAACTCCAGCAAACAGCTATTAGTTAACCCTTCAGGGCATCCACTTTTGTTTTGAGGTGATATCATAATGATCTCTTTCAAAGAAATCGCAGTCCTGCATCAGAAACTCGAGATGAGATTGCACTGTACTGACACTTCTCAGTGATGAATGGGCAGGTAAAGCAGGAGCAGTGGGCCCAGTGGGTGAGTGAATGTGTTGCACTAGCCATGGCCTTCTCCCAGATCTTCTGTAAACTCTTTTGAGAAGGGGGCAAAGTTCTGTAGGTTTCTCCATGATTTGATTTAGACAGAATTTTAAGTTTTGTGTTATAAATACAGGTGGTATTCTCTCCCACTCCCATATATAAACATGATGCAGTTAAATAATTTCATCCCAGTGAATAAAGGCACGATACAAAGAGCATGTGCTGTGTAGGAGGCAAGGAATCGATTACTAACGGTTCACTGTGGCAAGAGCAGTTGCCCTGCTTAGTTCTTCTGACTAATTTCTTTGGCCTGAGACTCCAGATATCGAATAACGAGGTCACACAAAGCACAGTAATAAGCAAAGATAGCTCTGCCTGTGCACTGGTCTGGGGCTTGGTGTTGAGTAGGCAAGGGGGAACTGTTCCACCTTCCAAGAGAGCTATCTGTTAATTTCTAGATGTGTTGCTAAAGGAAGCACCGTATTCCGTGGCTGGAACAGGGGACTGATCATTTATTCGGTCTGCGTATCAGGTATTAGTCTAGTCATGCTGCTGCTGAAGATTAGTTCTCTCCCTCTGCCAAAGAGACAGATTCCGCCTACTTGCGTGCGATCTGCAGCTTTGTCCTCCATGCAGCTGCCATTACTGTAATTGTTTTCTGGTTCTGCTCCAGGATGTGGTGAGAAGGTGGCCCCATTTGAGAGCATGACGTTTGCTAAATCCCAACCCACACACTGATGTCAATGTATTGGCGTTCTTTCTCCGGAGCATTCTGTTCTTCTGCCAGCAACCGCTAAGCCAGGAAAACATGAGGGCATTTTGCAATAACATTTGGAATATACATTTATTTTTTTCATTTGAGATTCTAGTGTTTGTATTTTGAAGGCCAGGTGTGATGTCACATTCTTAGTCATTAGCTGTGTACGTATTGCCGACTGTGTAACTCTCAAGTCAGTGCCCGCAGTGCTTTTAAAAACATCAGCACAAGGACGATGGTTTCCTAGGCATTTTACACAGATAAACGTGCATATGTGGCCAGGTGGGGAAAAGCTACGTCAGAGCAAGCACATTCCCCAAAATATGCCACTTTCCTTCGTTCCAGCAAGAGATCATGCAAGGAACTTTGTTAATAATGAATGAAAATAGGAAATAGAATTTGTCAGTGAACAGAATGTTAGTGACTGGATTATTTGTAAGCATTTCCTCCCTAGAAGCCTAGCTTTCTGCCTTTGTTGCCTTTTTCTCCTTGCCTCCCCTCCCTTCCCATCTCACCCTTTCTCTCTTCTTCTTCCCTCATCTCTCTCCATCCCTCCTTTCTTTCTCCCTCACCCCCTCCTTCCTGAGAAGACTATGATTATTTGGAAATGAAGGTGGAGGAATATTGATCAGGGAACTTCTGAGGCTGGTTTCTACTCTGTTAAATACAAACACAAAGGCTTTATTCATCATTCAATGACCATTTATCTCTAGAGAGAGTACTGTTATGGACTAGTGGTTGAAATTTGAAAAGGTAGAATTTGAAATTTGAAAATATCAAAAGATATTTTGGCAAAACTTAAATTGCTGTCTTTGTGCCAAGCAATTATCACTATATTTAATCTTTGTAAAAAGTCTCTTAGGGACTCATATTAGAGCTGATAAGTGGCCAAACCAAGGTACAAAAACATAGACTGATTCTAGACCCTGTGTCCTTAACCATTGAGCCATGCAGCCTGAGATGATAGCCCAGTGGAGAGGGAGTGTATTCAGATAGGAAAATACAGGCTTGAGCGGATGCTTATTTCAACAGGTGAATGAGAAAGCATCTGGGTCAGCCTCGAGGGCTGATGTCGATGGTGGAGCTAGGTAGTGAGAGTTTTCCTTCAGTTAGAGGATGTGACCTGAGTAGGCGACGCTGAGCCTGGGCAGCAGACTCAGGAAATAAGTAATCTAGTCTTGTTGGAGAACAGGATCTGTACAGGAGGACAGAATGAGGCAGGCTGCACAAATTTTGCAGCCCTGTTCCATAGGCAGGTGGGATAAGGGGGGAAGGGTCTCGAGCAGCTACGTGGCAAGAGCACAACTTGGTGAGGTAGTCGTTTGAAGAATGCTAGAATTCTGCAGAAAGACAATGAGGAGACTATTCATTTTTTATTGTAGCATATTACCACAAACTGAGCAGCTTAAAACAGCACACATCTATTATGTCACTGTTTTTGTTTGTCAAAAGTCTAGGCATAGTTCAGGTTTTTGGCTTAGGGTCTCTCAAGATTATAAATGTTGACTGGGGCTGGAGTTCCATCTGAGGCCCAAGTAGGAAGAGTTGAGCTTTTTCTGGCAGAATCCAGTAATTTTTATAACAAGGAACTCAGTCTCTTGCTAGCTGTCTACCAAAGGCTACCTCAGCCCTAAAGACATCTCAGTCCCTCCCATGAGCATCCCAGCGCTGGGGTCCCACAACACAGCAGCCTGCTTTTTCAAAGTCAGCAAGGGAGTGAGACACTTCAGCTAACATGTCAGCCTACATCCGTGATGACGAACCTATGACACCCATGTCACCACTGACACGCATAGCCATTTTCGATGACACACGCCACATACCAGAGAAGTATGGGGCCACATGCCGAGAAGGAAGTTTCATCCTTGGCTCCTGCATGGCCAGGTGCAGTAGCCGAAAATAAAACATTTACTGTAGTGTAGACACTCTGTGCCGGAGGTCTGTAGGCCAAAACAACAGAACTCCGGAACAGAGCGACTAGTTCTGGGACTTCCGGTTAGGCCGTTTTTCTCAAAGTGACACACCACCCGAGTAGTGCTCGGTTTTTTGGCGAATTTTGACACACCAAGCTCAAAAGATTGCACGTCACTGGCCTATGTATTCAATCACCTATGTCCTGTCACCTCTGCCACATTCTGTTGGTGAGAAGCAAGTCACGGGGCACTTCCTCACTCAAGGGCAGAGGACTATACAAGATGGTGAACATGAGGAAACAGGAATCATGGAAGGGCTAGTCTGGTGAGTCTGCCACAGAGATAGGTGTAGTTGATGGCACAAACACTCGAGTCTGAATTAGGGTTTATTAATGCAAATAGAAAGGTAGACTCAGATTTAGGAATTCTGTCTAGGAAATAGGATTTCTTGTCCATACCATGTGAAGTTCTTTGCATACCTTATCTTATGTAAGCTTCAAACTATCTCTTTGAGGTATGTGCCAGGAAAGTCCTTATTTCACAGATGTGGACACAGGCTTTGAAAAGTTAAGTGCCTATATCCTAGTTTCAAATCTCGGTGTTTCAACCTCAATTTGAATTTAAGAGGTCCATCCCAGAGCTCAGAGTCTTAGCTATCTTTCTTTACTTGGACTTAAAAAGTATAAAGGACTTAAATACAGATAGATAAGAAAATATTGAAAATAACTCCAAGATTTTAATCCATTCCAGCTCAGGGAGTGGTGGTGTTAACTGGAATAAAAGTTTTGTGAGTGGCACCATCAAAGGAATCCATCCTGTGCATACCCTGCGTGTGCTAACCACTCTGTATGCATTCTCACATTCAACGTTCCCAACAGCTGTAAGGAGTCTTTCCCCCCGGGTTGCAGATCAGGAAACAGGACTGCACCTGTGCCCGCGACACGTTTCCACAGTGCACATGGTGGTTCTTTTGTTCATGACTATGTCTCTAATGTTGGGCACATAAATTTTAGTCATGGTCTGAATTCCAAATTCCATCTCCTGGAGCAGACGATCTATTCCACCACATCCCTAGTACATCTGAGGCCATAGCAAGATATTTAGGTGTGGCTGATCAACAGACCCCTAAATTCCATCAATGGGGTTTGAGAAACAGGTCAAAGCTAGAATAACCTACCAAGGGACTAAAAGATCTTAAAGTGAGATGAGATCGAGAAAGAAGGTCTAAGCCCCAAAATAGAACCTTACAGAACACCTGTATTTAGAGCTTGAGGGAAGGAAGGGGTATTTTAAAAAAGCAATGAAGACATATACGTTAGAGAGATAAAATAGAGAGATAGAAATAAAAGTGAAGGAGAAAGAGAAGGGAGGAGAGTTGTCAGCAATATCACCCACCGCAGAGTTATCAAAGAGCCTCAAAATTAAAGATAAATGAATTGGAGGATTTGGAGGTGAGTTTTGGATGAGCAGATTCAGGACAACAGAGCCTGAGTAAGAGCCAGCTGGCGTCTGGGTCGGTGGGAGCTGGGTTGGGAAGGAAAGACTGTGTAGTGATGATGTAGAGCTCATTAGTACGCGCTTCTCGGATTCTGGACAAGCCAGTCATGGTCATATGAGAGGCTGGATTATTTGAATAAGAGCAATCTTATGTGTTGTAATAAGAAGGGAAGACTCAGAAACTAAAGACGGTAAAAGAACCCCGGAGCAGACAAAAGGAAATACAGGACCAGTAATAGGAAGAGCAGGTCTTAGAAAGGGTTAAGAGACACAGTTTTGTGATCTTGTCCAGCTTCTGAAAGGTGCTTATTGAAAATTAATGGTGTGCACTGGGCTGGGAAGTAAAACGGTGAGAATGGCGGGGGCATGTGGATTCTAAAGATCAGCAAAGACGGGACCCGCAGGGTCTCAGCTGAGTCATGAGATGAATGAACACGAAGAGTGGAATCTAAAGTGCTCAGAAATGAAACCAAGTGCTTGTAATCAGAACAGTCATGCTCTAAGTGCCAGACCTTAAAGTCAAGTAGTTCCAAATCAAGCACATTATCACTCGCCCTCTCTGCAGTTTCAGAGATTAAATAAGGACCTTTGGGGCCTCAGATTGGCCCAGAAGTACAATAAGTGGATTGGAGAAGGTAACTGACCAGGCACTGCCATCACCCAGACAGGAGGGGGAGTATAGTGGAGGTCAGAAACACAGCAACACAGGTAGGGATTGGATGTCAAGGTTCAAAAGTAAAGGTTGACAGAAGTAGAGCAAGTCTAAAAATGGTAACAGAAATAAGAATGTTTTTTGAGGCTGATTGTGTCTTCAGGTACAATTCAGATTTCAATTAAGGTAAAGAATTGGAAGTGCAACTTGAGAGTCATTCTAAGACCACAGAGGCAGGTGCAGAGTCAGCGGGAAGGACTGACAGAGCAGCAACAAGAGCGCGCAGTGGGAAGGGCAGGGTCAGTGGGAATCAGATGTAAGAATGGTTCCCTGCTCTCATCTATCCTAAGACCCCTTTCTAGTCCTTAAAGTTACCTGTAAGGCATTCTCCCCATTTCACAAATAAAAAAATAATGTTTCTGGAATGTGAATCTTGTCCAGACCACACAACACACTGCACTGACTGTTAGTGGTCAGAAAGTTTAACGCAGCTTTCAAGGACTAACTGGAAATTGTGTCTGACTTATAAGGAATGATTATAAAGCACCCATTTTTCTTTTTATTTTTTTTACTGAGTATAATTGACATATAACATACTAGATTCAGGTAATCGATTGTATGTATTGCAAAATGATCACCACAATGTCTAGTCAATGTCCATCACCATAGTTACAATTTTTTTCTTTTGATGAGATCTATTCTCTTAGCAACGTTCAAAGATGCACTGTGGCATTAACTGTAGCCCCCATGCTGTACATCACATCCCCACTTCTTTCTTTGTAACTAGAAGTTTATATCATTTGACCCACCTCCCACCCCTGGCAACTACCAATATGTTCTCTATATCTATGAACTCGGATTTTCTTATTGGTTTTTGTTTGTTTTAGGATTGCACATTTAAGTGGCGTCATATGGTATCTTTTTCTGTCAGACTTAGCACAATGCCCTTAAGATCCACCTATGTTGCCATAAATGGCACTCTATCCTTTTCATGGAATACTCTAGTGTATGTGTCACATTTCCATTATCTGGTCATCTATCAGTAGCCTCATGGTTGCTTCCATGTCTTGGCTATTTTAAATAGTGCTGCAGTGATCATGGGATGCAGAGATTTTTTTGAGTTAGTGTTCTAATTTTCTTTGGATAAATACCCAGAAGTGGGGTTGCTAGATTACATGGTAGTTCTATTTCTTTCCTTTTTTTTTTTTTTTTTTGAGAAACTGTTATTCTATTTCCATCGTGACTGCACTAATTTACATTCCCACCAGCAGTGCACAGGGATTCCCTTTCTCCCACATCCTCACCAACACACTATTTCTTATTGTTTCATGCAAAGGCCATGTATGCAAAGTGGCTCCAATGCCAGAGGAGCGGAGCGGCCGAAGAACAATGCAGACATATCCAGCTTGTCAGTTTCGAGTTTTAATAGGAACTTAGGGGAATGCAGTCTGGGGGCACAGCAGGACGGAAAATGGGTCCCCGCACTGTTTGCCCCATAGACCATTTGTTGTCTGCCCCTCTGAGAAATGGACTTCGATATTCCAAGAGGAATGCAGAGAGAGGGGTGATGGAGTGTAACAGAGGGACCAGATACCGGTGGCTCTGGCGCCAGGGCAGGTTAAACGTTGAGGGTCCCCAGAGGAAGGACTAATGGTAGTTTGTGATTAACCTGAAGCCTCTGTGCATATTCCAGAGTCAACCCCAGGGAAATGGGCAGGGGTACAGGATTCAGGTTGATTAGTTTTTAAATGGATTCAGCTTTTTAAGATTAAAGTCAGTTCTGTCTACATATCTGTCTTGTTTGATGACAGCCATTATAACAGGTGTGAGGGACACCTTATTGTGGCTTTGATTTGCATTTCCCTAATGACTGGTGATGTTGAGCATCTTCTCATTTATCAGCGGGCCATCTGTACATCTTCTTTTTAAAAATGCCTATTCAGATCCTCTGCCCATTTTTTTTCTTTTTTTTATTAATTTTAATGGGGTGACATTAATAAATCAGGGTACATATGTTCAAAGAAAACATCTCCAGGTTATCTTATCATTCAATTATGTTGCATACCCATCACCCAAAGTCAAATTGTCCTCTGTCACCTTCTATCTGGTTTTCTTTGTGCCCCTCCCCTCCCCCCCCCCCTGCCTCCCCCTCTCCGCCCTCCCCCCACCCGTAACCACCACACTCTTGTCCAAGTCTCATAGTCTTGCTTTTATGTCCCACCTATGTATGAAATCATGCTGTTCTGTTTTTTTTCTGTTTTACTTATTTCACTCCGTATAATGTTATCAAGGTCCATCCATTTTGTTGTAAATGATCTGATGTCATCATTTCTTATGGGTGAGTAGTATTCCATAGTATATATGTTCCAACAGATTGTTCATTTTTTTTGTTATGAATTGTATTTCTGTGTTGCTTTTTTTTTTGTGACAGAGACAGGGAAAGGAACAGATAGAAACAGACAGACAGGAAGGGAGAGAGAGGAGGATGATAAATTCTTTGTTGCGGCACCTTTGTTGTTCATTGATTGCTTTCTCATATGTGCCTTGACTAGGGGGCTACAACAGACTAAGTGACCCCTTGCTCAAGCCAGCAATCTTGGGCTCAAGCTGATGATCTTTGCTCGAACCAGATGAGCCGGTGCTCAAGCCAGTGACCTTGGGGTTTCGAACCTGGGTCCTCCACGTCCCAGTCCAGCACTCTATCTACTGTGCTACCACCTGGTCAGGCTATGTTGCTCTTGAATTACAGTAGCCTCTAAAAATTCTATGTGAGCTTGCATATCTAATACTGTATATTTAAATTTAATTTTTTTCAAGAAAAACATCTTGAACCCTTTTCTTTAATAATATTAAAAAACATCCAAATATGTCAGATGATCACATTGAATTTCTGCAACTATATCCTAAAACTCTAATATTTATATTGCATTATTTTTCAGGTGTGAAAATGAAACCATATTCAAAACAGAAGAAGTATATTGGGCTTACAATTTCTGCCCTACCCCATACTCCTGGACTGCACTTCTGGGCCTTATTTTATATCTTGTTTTCTTCGCACCTGGTAAAAAACCTTCCTTCTTACTTCGGAGTTCATTAAATTGTCTCTTAGAGGAGACAAAAGCTACTCTTTTTTAAAATTCTTTACTGCTTAACTGAAATTTTAAATTTTATAATTCTCAGGAATGGGACCAATGCCTTGGACTGTGAATTCTGAAATCTATCCCCTTTGGGCAAGAAGTACAGGAAATGCATGTTCATCTGGAATAAACTGGATTTTCAATGTCCTGGTTTCACTGACATTTCTCCACACAGCAGAGTATCTTACATACTATGGTAAGAGGCTATTTTTTCAACTGTATTTTTATTTTTCCTATTCTATCTTTAGTCTTTTAATCACAAATACTATACCATTTGTGATTAAAAGACTATACCATCACGGTATATTTTTGCTGTTACAAATATTCCAGTGTGACTTCCTTGTTCCCAAGTCTGTGGAAGCGTGCTTAGGGACAGGTAAGAGGGACTGTCCCTTCCTGGGCAGCACTGCTTCCTGTGCCTTGGCGCTGTACAGCCTCCACCCCCACCGTCAACCCCGCATCTCCCAGATGCCTCGCCAAGGAGAAACCCTCACAGCACAGTTTTTAATTTAATGAAGAAACACAACAGAGAATGGAAGAAAGATGTATGCAGTCTAGGGCTAATGTTTAAAGATGTCCCGTGACAGAATGGAGTCAGGTCCAAGCCTGGAATTCGAGTAGGGCTGAGAGAAGACCCCGCAAGTGCCATACCTTCCCCTGTACCATCTGTGCTTTCAGGTCAGGGCATGCGCAGCTCAGTGCCCACGGACACCCACACGCACACTGCCAGACCTGCAAACACGTCACAGTGTTCAGGTAAAATGTGTGGAGGCCATAACCCAAAGAAAACAATACTGGGAAGAGGCAGAGTTAGGGGAGAACTTTGGGAAACTACTTCAAGTCCATTTTTAGTCAAGTAAAAAGACTTCTGTCTTTCCAGCAAGAGGATTTCTTCATTGTATGAGTTTATAAGTTGTGGCTGGAGTATAAATAACAAAATAGGAGATTCTTATTTTAATTTCTCGTAAGCCTCTGTGGTGTATATGGAATGTCTACTGCTTAGAACAGTGGTTTTCAACCTTTTTAACTTGGGGATGGCTAAGGCATGAATAAGAACCATTATTAGTATTTTATGCATTATCTTTTAATTATAATACCATAAAATGAAAACAAATAACCATATGACAAGTAATATATATATATTATTTTTTAATAGAATACAACTGAAATTTCTAGAGAATAGTTCATTCAAGTAAAGCTCCAAATATATCTAAGACAACCTCAATAGTACTTTCATCAGTGATAGAGGCTGATAAGTAGTAATTACCCTGCCATAAGCGAATTCAACTAAACTCACTGGGTCTGTAATCTTCGTACACCATCAGGGTGGTCCCCTCTTCTGCAGACTGGTGGTTGCAAAACACTGACTTAGACCATTCCCTACCCCCGCCTCCCCTCATTCCATGCTCTGGGTACTTACAATTTCTTTTTGCAAGAACACGTTTATTTGTCAGCTCCCTGCCCCCACAGTACCAGACCATAAAGCCTGTGAGCCTAGGCCAGGACCAGGCATTGTTTGCCATTATAATCCCAGTACCTTCCAGGGCGTCTTATTCACTTGATAACAGCCCTCAAAAGTGTTGATCAGATGAATAAATACACAGATGAATTTTGTAAATGGATGACGAATATGAGAAACATTCTAAAACCTATTCCTCCTCTCTTCTAAACATGCTGAAGTACTGTTTTCTATAATACTATTTGTCTAAAATTTTATTACCTTTTAAAACCCTCTCTCTCCCAGTCACCATTTAGATTATTCAGAAATATTTCTTTTGGAAAGGAAATGCAGAGGCTTTTTAAACTGGTTATATATTACGTATATTCAGCTTTATCCCATTTGGCAATTAAAACTTTTGCCTAAGTTTATACACTTATCTTCCTGACGCCATAAATATTTACCCATACTGCTGATTCTTAAGAATGCTTAAATGTCTAACGACCTAAATACAGACTAATATCCTGAGAAAACATTTTTTATAGAAAGGTGTAGACCAAATAATAAAAGTCTACACAGTAAGACTTTTGATAGCAAACCACCTCCTTCCTGAATTTATGCTACCAGAGAAAACATGCGGAAACAGCCAGGCTTCTTTTGAGAATACCAGTCAAAAGAAGCTTTTTGCTTTGCATTAACTCAAGCTTCTATCAGCTCAGTGCACTGGCCCATTAGGTCTACTGCTGGCTAATAATGGAACAGCATTTTAGTTCAGGTTAGTTTCCCTGTTTTTTCAATCAACATTTTAATCTGCATGCTAGAATTTATGTAAGGTATGTTTATATTCCTGATTTAACAAATATATACCATCATGATGTATGTCTGGAAATACCATGTCTTCTTTTATTTGCTCCTTGTTTTTGTTTCATGAAACCTCAAATTTTGATTCCTTCCAAAACTACCCTGCTTAGACACTCTTCCTTGGACTTCATTTTGTAATGTTTATTACTAAAAATTATCACTGAAATGTCAGCAGTATACCATTTTATGTATATCATGTGTGACTAAATAGCTCCCTTGGAGAGCATTACAATCAGACATGCTCTTTGATTCCTCATTTTGTAAAATTCAATTAAATATTTATTTTAATCTGAAATTTAATACAGGACTTGAAGAAAATTGATTTCCTTGAGAGTAATACTAAGGAATATCTGCAGTGCTAACAATCCTGACAGACTCAGTACAGACATTTTGTTTTTCTCATTTTCATTCCAAGAGGTAATAGTTACGTCAGTTCCATTAACTGACTTGCGCGTCACATGGAGCAGGTCACAGCCTCCTGGGCCTTCCCACACCTCCGGGGTAACCACAGGCCTCACCAGTGAGGGCCGCCTAGGCACTTTTGGCATTAGCCAGCTTTAGATTTTATAAAAGGATCTTGTATTTTATTAGAACTTGCTTGATATTATTTGGCTTTGGGAATCTGAGTCACAGGTAAGAAGCTACACTGCCTTTAAGAACCTTCCCAACCATCAAATTGTTTAGCACTATTTTTAAATCATGCCACTGCTCTAAATTGTGAGAGGTGGTGATTATTTCCTCAGTATTACATTTTATAAAACCAAACTAGATTTGCTCTGTTAGAGATCAGCAGCCTGGTCGAGTCTAAACTATTTTATCATCAGCATGGATAACATCCTTTCCTTGTCCCCCTCCACTAAAGACTCCATTTCTGCTCTGACCTCCACAATTTTATTTGGAATCAGCACAGGATTTCATCTCCTTTCATTTTTTCTCAAAATTCGCACATTCCTTAAGAACTAGCTCGTCAGTATCACCATTGTAATGAAAATATTTCCCATTTACTACTCATACTAGTCTTGTTTTATTCTTTCCCTAACAATAACTGTGCTTCCCGTTGGCAGAATTTAATAATGCTATCACTTTTTTGAGCACTAACATCCAAAATTCTAAAAATCCTGTAATGATATATTGTTTCTATTCTTTTTTCTATTTAAGTAGAGTTGATATACAATATTAGTTATTTAGTTTCACATGTGCAGTATAGGGATTGACCATTTTCATTCCTGATCGTGTGATCACCCCACTAATTCTAGTAATCATCTGTGACAGTGCACATTATATTATTATTGACGGTATTCTTATGTTTTCCACCCGTCTCCTCATATCCAAACTATCCCTTTGGTGTCTGTTTCTATGAGTCTGTTTTTTGTTTGGTATATTTATTTCTCTGCTTAACTTATTTCACTTAACATACCCTCTACAGTGTTTTTCAACCACCAGTCCACAAAAGAGTTAACCCCCCTGATGTTGTATGAAGATTATAGACACAGTGATCTTAATCGAATTTGCTTATGCTCGGGGAGATTTCTGCCTTAGCCATCTCTGAAATAATTCTATTTTCACTGCTCCCTAAGTGTAAAAAGGTTGAAAACCATTGCTCTAGATCCATCCATATTGTTACAAATGGCAAGATTTCATTCTTTTGTTTATTGCTGTGTAATAGTCCTCTGTGTGTGTGTGTAGAAAGGTTGAAAACCATTGCTCTAGATCCATCCATATTGTTACAAATGGCAAGATTTCATTCTTTTGTTTATTGCTGTGTAATAGTCATGTGTGTGTGTGTGTGTGTGTGTGTGTGTGTGTGTGTGTACCACATCTTCTTTATCCATTTATCAGTAAATACCTAGGTTGCTTCCATATGGCTATTGTAAATAATGCTGCATTGAATGTATTAATGCACATATCTTTTCAAATTAGTATTTGGGATTTATTCAAATAAATACTCAGAAGTACAATTTCTGGGTCATATGGTATATATCTACTTTTTGGGTTTCTTTTTCCTGTATTGGGAAAATTTTATTTTGTTTTTAATGAGAGACAAAGACAGAGAGAGGAACAGATAGGGACAGAGAGACAGGAAGGGAGAGAGATGAGAAGCGTCAATTCTTTGTTACGACACCTTAGTTCATTGCTTTCTCCTTTGTGCCTTGACCAAAGGGCTCCAGCAGAGCGAGTGACCCTTTGCTCAAGCCAGTGACCTTGGGCTTCAAGCCAGCAACGTTTGGGCTCAAGCCAGTGACCATGTGGTTTTATATCTGTGATCCCACGCTCAAGCCAGATGAGTCCATGCTCAAACCAGTGACTTCGGGGTTTCAAACCTGGGTCCTCTGCATCGCAGGCCAACATTCTATCCACTGCACCAATTATCGATGAATATATTACCTCCTGATCAGGCTAATCATTAGGTTTTGAGGAATCTTTTATTTTCCATAGTGGCTGTTTCAATTTGCAGTCCTACTAACATGCACAAAGGTTCTCTACTCCACATCCTTGTCAACAGATTGTTTGTTTTTCAGTAATAGCTATTCTGACTGGTATGAGGTGGTATTTCATTGTGATTTTGATTTGCATTTCCCTGATGATTAGTGATGCTGAGTATCTTTTCATATGTCTATTTGTCATCTGTAAGTCTTTTCATGGCCTCTGTTCATTTACTGATCAATTGGATTTTTCCCCCTCTGTTATTAAGTGGTATGAGTTTCTTATATTTTTTGATATCAACCTTCTATTGGATATATCATTTGCTGCAAACATTGAGTAGGTTGTCTTTTTGTTTTGTTGATGGTTTCCTTTGCTATGCAGAAACTTCTTGTTTGATGAGTCCCATTTGTTTACTTTTGCTATTGTTTCCCTTACTTGAGGGGACATATCCAAAAAGATATTATTACTCCACATGACATCAAGTATATAGTTGACTACTTATGTTTCCTTCTGGGAGTTTTATGGGCTTAGGCCTTAAGTTTAAGTCTTTAACCCATTTTGAGTTTATTTTTATATATGGTGTAAAGATCGTGGTACATATTTAAATGTATGAACCAAAACTATAAAACTCCTCAAAGAAAACATGAGCATTAAACTCTCTGACACTGATCTTAGCAAATGTCTTCTTGGGCGAGGTAAAAGAAAAATAAACAAATGGGACTATATCAAACTAAAGAGATTTTGCACAGTGAAGGAAACTATCAACAAAATGAATAGGCAACCTACTGAATGAAAGAAGAAATTTGTCAATGATACATTGTATATGGGGTAAATATCCAAAATATCTAGGAAACTCATACCAAAAAAATAAATAAATAACAATCCCATTTTAAAAAATGACTAGAGGACCTGAATAGACATTTCTCCAAAGAGGACATAACAGAGGGCCAACAGATACATGGAAAGGTGCTCAACATCACGAATCATCAGGGATTTCAAGATAAAACCACAATGAGACCTCACTTCACACCTGTCAGAATGGCTATTACCAATAAATCAACAAACTAGTGTTGGTGAGCATGTGGAGAAAAGGAAACCATCACACACTGTTGGTAGGGCTATAAATGAGTATGGCCACTATGGAAAACAGTATGGGGTTCCTCAAAAAAAAATAAGAACAGAACTACCTTATGACCTAACAATTCCAGTTCATAATAGCATTTACAATAGCCAAGAAATGGAAGCAACCTATGTGTCCATCAATAGATGAATGGATAATGAGTAAGTGATTCATATACACAATGGAATGTTACTTGGTTATAAAAAATGAAAGGTTATAAAAAATAATGAAATCTTGCCATTTGCAAAATCATGAATGGATCTAGAGGGCTAGAGGATATCATACTAACTGTAATCAGACAAAGAAAGACAAATGCCATATGATTTCATTTACATGCAATCTAAAAAATTAATAAAACAAAGAGACTCAGATTCAGAGAACAAATGGTGGTTGCTAGATAAGAGGACAAGAGTGGGCAAATGGGTAAAAAAAGATGAAGAGATTAAGAATTACAGAATGGTAATTATAAAAATAGTCACAGGGATGTAAAGTACAACATAGAGAATATAGTCAATATCATTGTAATAACTGTATGGTGTCAGCAGGGTACCAGACTTATTGGGGTGATCACTTCATAAGTTGTAGAAATGTCTAATCACTATGTTATATACCTGAAATTAATAATAATGTATGTCAACTGTAAGTGGGATATGAAAAAAGTATATTTTAATAAAAAAAGTTTTATAGCATGTCAGATGGTGATAAGTGTTATGGACCCAAAAAAGTGGACTGTAGTGGTCTAAGAGAAGGAACAAGGAGACTAGTTAGGAGACTACTGTAGTCATGCAGACGAGCAAGGATGGTATCAGTGCAATGGTAAGAAGTGTCAGTTCTCGGGTGGTATTTTTTTTTTTCGGGTGGTATTTGAAAGCAGATCAGACAGGATTTCCTAACACACTGCATACTGGAAGAGAGAATAAGGAAAAAGTCAAGGTTGGCTCCCAGATGCTGGTATGAAAGACTGAAAAGATGGAGTTACCGTGGGCTCCATTAAGACATGAAATCAGCAATGTCACTTTATGTCATTGTAGAAATACAAGATGAGAATGAATTTTTTTTCCTTAGATTATCTCCAGTATAGCAGACAACACAGACAAACAGATGCACATAATTATAATATTTCTTGGTTGCTCTGAGAGGTGCCCCAGCAAGGTGCTGTGAAAGCACACAGGACAGAAACCGTTATCCCTAGGCAAGGAACTGAAGACAGACTTAAAAGCTACTGTCACATAGGAGCCTGCTCTACTGTTGTTCTTGAGTTTGGCAATACATGACTTCACAAAAACAAGTTGGATTATGTTTACAGAGTTAGAACAACCAGGTTAGAATAACCAGGCTGGCAGTATTTTAGGGGTCCATTTCAGACCACAGTTATGCATGATTGACCAGAGAGAAAATTCAAAATCAAGTACTCTTTCCAACCTAGGCATGTATACTGGTGTGTACACACACACACTCAACACACCAGGGCCTCCAATAACTTAGTTGCATCCAACATTGTCCTAACATTAATGAGAAGTTGTAGGAATTTACTCTTATCTATGTTAATGAGCCTATGGTAAAATTGGTTTCTTTACCCAGTTATCCCTTGAACAGCACAATTTGAACTGTGCAGTTCTATTTACACATGGATTTTTTTCAATAGATACGTAAATGTACTGTTTTTGTCTAGCTTACTTATTGTAAGAATAGTCATACAACATATAAACCAATACATACAAAATACAAAATATGTGTTAGTCACCTATGTTAACAGTAAAACTTCTGGTCAACACAAGGCTATTTGTGAAGTTTCTGGTGAGGCAAAGTTATATGTGGATTTTCAACTAACAGGGAATAGGGGCTCCTAACCCCCACATTGTTCAAGAATCAACCAAACAGCCCTGGCCAGTTAGCTCAGTGGTAGAGCTTTGGCCCAGTGTGTGGAAGTTCCAGTTTTGATTCCCGGCCAGGGCACACAGGAGAAGTACCCATCTGCTTCTCTATCCTTCCCCCTCTCCTTACTCTCTCTCTTTTCCCCTCCCGCAGTCAAGGCTCCACTGGAGCAAAGTTGGGCCAAGCGCTGAGGACAGCTCCATGGCCTCTGCCTCAGGCACTAGAATGACTGCAGTTGCAACAGAACAAACACCCAGATGGGCAGAGCATCGCCCTCTAGTGGTCATGCCGGGTGGACCCTGGCTGGGTGCATGCGGGAGTCTCTCTGTGCCTCCCTGCTTCTCACTTCAGAAAAATACAAAAAAAAAAAAACCCACACACATTGTTTAGCTTCAGTTCCAAGAACCTATTGTGACATTAATGAGGACTTACTGTACATTATTTTCCATCTCAGGAGCCTTCTTCCTCTATGCCGGATTTGCAGCTGTGGGACTCCTTTTCATCTATGGCTGTCTTCCTGAGACCAAAGGGAAAAAATTAGAAGAAATTGAATCGCTCTTTGACAACAGACTGTGTACATGTGGCGCTTCAGATTCTGATGAAGGGAGATACATTGAATATATTCGGGTAAAGGGAAGTAACTATCATCTTTCTGACAACGATGCTTCTGATGTGGAATAATTTTCAGCTGCTGATATATGTAGTTATTTAAACAAACTTGGGAGAAAAGAGCAACAATTGGTGACCTCACTGCCCTGCTTCTAATCTGGTTCTTTCCACAGTCTAGTTTTGAATAACTTCATATTCTAGAATCTTTAGGAGGAAGATACAACCATGTTGACATTTGTTTATCATAAGCAAAAATGTAAATATATATATATATATATTTACTGAAATTTTAAAATAATCCTTGAACAAATGTACGTAACTGCTTCCTGAGATAGTTCTACAGTGACTGTTGTATTCAGCGACTTCAGTGGTATCCTTCTTCCTTAGACCAGACATAATTATTAGTGGCACCTTGCGTCAGTGCTAATCTAGCTGAATCGTATATATGATATAAAGAAGGATGCTAGGATATGGTCCAAGGATGTTTTCTATCAAAACATAGGTCTGTTGGCCCTAAGTTTTTCTAAGGACAAGTATTTTATCTGTGATCAGCTGTTAGAAAGTAAATTCCATTAAGCTTTCATCAACAAATTCAAAAGTGCCTCCTACAAGGGCACAGCTGTCTTATCTCCTTTAGATTCCACATTTTTTATTTCTCTGCAATTCAGATCTTGGGAGTTCTTCAGAAAATGACTCTGCACAGGATCTTTTGAACATTATGAAAAGCAGGTCTTTTAGGGTATATTTTCATACATATTTTTTGCATCAGTGGTAAGTGTACATTTGCACAGATAAGCTAGCAAGTTTTGATAAGTATATTTTATTGCTAGAAAGAAAGAAAAGATTTTTATGGATCCCTAATGGATTTAAGTCACTTAAGTATGAAACTATAAATATAAATAGCACTAGATCTTCAACTGCATTTCTTTCAGGGTCAGTTTTTGTTCATGCTAAGATCACCTGATACCATGCCTTTGCTCATCAACTTTTAAGTCCTACTGTTTGTGCTTTCGTTTGTGTTAAATAGCTGCTAGCAGACTATTTCCCCCTTCTTTTATTCAAATAATTTCTGAAACAAAAATGGAAGAAAATCAGTGACAATCCTGCTATTAATGGTATTTGTTTCATTAAATAGTGGGACTTATTTTTAACTTTTTATTAATCTTTCTAAGGGAACTGTCACATTTTTTTACTTCATAATACTTGTCCTATTTTACTCTAAAAGCATAAACTAGTTTTATTTTGCACATCCTTTCTCAATGTTCCTGACAATTTATTCCTCCCAAAAAAATACGTAGATCTGTCTGTGGATGTTTCCCTTTACTCGTGTTTGGCTTGAATTTTTTTCCTTCTTGTCTATAAATTGGGATTTTTCTATTGGAACAGGTTAATGGTTCTCACATAGCACATGTATTTAAGAAATGTTGACTTTCTACATTTCTACAATGTCTTTTCAAAGTGTTTGTTGGTTTTTATGTTCCTTCATCAGTGAACTCTAATTTTTTCTTATATTACGAACTATATAGATAAGATATACAAAATTACTTGCTAGTTCCAGTGAAATTATGAATAACCTTTCTGTGGACAGTAGGAGTGCATAAGTTTGATGCATTTTAACATGGCTCTAAACATCTGATAAAGTACTCTTCACAGTGAAAAGGTGGCTATTTCTAAATTCAGTGTGTTCCTGCCAGTTTTCAGTATTTTTTTGTTCAAATTAAGTCTGGCTTGTTCCTATCACAATGTCAAAGCTGAAAGCGTGGCCAAGGAGGTTCATTCTCTAAGTCATCAGAGGTATGACATGTACTTTAATGGTCACTCTACTGGTCTAAAATTTTTTCTCCCTTTGATCACTGCATATAACAAAAAAAAAAATTATAGGTTATTTTTTCCTTTAATTAGGTGATTTGACAATTGATTTCTAAGGAGATATTAATATTAATTTGCCCCATAAAAGCAGATATGATTTCATAGAGAAAATTATTATTCTATTGATAGTTCTTAACCCATAAGGAATTTCTTATCCATGTAATATTTCACACAGGTAAAGTGAAGTTAAAAGGAGGCTGTTGTGTGTTAAAATACAGGAGAAAAAAGTATTTAGACCAATAAAGTACTTTAAGAATTTTTCTGATTTATCCAGATAATTGCCTCAGTTCTCTTTTACATACATTAGCCTTAATCCAGCTGGGCGGAGCGCACAGTAACTTTATATCCATGCATGTACATGACAGCAGGGAATAGCAGGCACACCTCTCCTCTATTCTCTTCAACCCCTTCTTTAAAGGATATTTGTTATTTATATAGCGATAAAAATAATAGTCCATATCTCTGAAGTACAGAACAGAGAGGCACAGTACAAAAATTATGTATATTTTTTTAAAAACAAATAACTACTTAAAAAGGAACCTTATACAATTAGGGTATTATTTTTAGATTCAGTGACTATAGTATATTAAAATTTTAATGTTTAAAATTTTGATTTTTTTATATGATGCACCTTTTAAGTTCTCAGCATCTTTAGCTACCACTATCAACTTGAAAACATTTCATTTGAAATATCATCAAATATATATTTTGTAGGACAATTTATATATGGTATGATTTAACTGACCATATTAAAACACATGAAGCATCATGTTTTTAATTGAAATTATAGGTTTGCTTCTTCTAAACATGCTGCAAATTCAATAGACATATATTAAATGTTAGGAAAATATAGTGAAGAAAGTCATAACCCCTCCTGAGGCTTATTAGCTGGATGGCTGATGATATTTACACTAGACTTGAGAAATACAACTTTTCATCTGCATCTGAACACTTCAGTCAAAAGGTAATGTCAGATAAGTTTTGAAAACCTGGTATTGACATTTTCTTCAATATGAACATGCACCTTAGTTAATAATTACCCAACACATGATTTTTACTGAACATGTAAAAGAGCTAAATTGAAGCTAGATTTGTAAGCTTTAAAATTTTGTTCCAATCACATGCAGGTTCAATGATAGAAAATACTATGAGAATAATGCTATCAAGTGCTTTCTCATACTTTTATTTTACCACTGAACAATATTTAAGTATATGAATCCAATTTTTTTTAAGTTATTTACTCTAAAATGGGAAATCCTAGAAATTATTCTAATTTCAAAATCAGTTATCAAGAGGTAGAATAAATAGGAAAAATATAACGACTTACCCTTTTTCTTTGTTCAGAAAATAAACTTGAAATGCATTATAATAATCTATAAATCCTGGGGAAGATATTCTACAAAATATTCTCCATATGTTATCTAAGAAAATCACACAATCTAACAACACTAACAGTTTACAGTACAGTGAGGGGACTAGAAGGATTGTTTTGATTTTATTCCATTGGCACAGTAATTAATAAAAGTAGTGAGATATTTTGTTATAATCAGAATTTGTTAACTTTTCCTACTTATAAAATCTCAAACTACACTAAGCACCCAATAACTGACAGTCATCATGACAAGTTTCCAACTACCAAATTCAGATCTTTTCACTAAACAACAAATATAAGAATGACATGCCAGGCCAGGAGCAGAGAATTCATAATATGTACTTTTATAAAGCAAAATGTATTAAATTGTGTATAATATTTACAGCTCATATGTTACGTGCTGCCTATGAAAAGACACAGAATGTTCTGTAGATTAATTTTAACATCCTGTTTTCTCTCACTGCCTATTAATCTTCTTAGCCTCATGTGCTGTAATGTTCAGCTAACTGATGAAGGGATTCAGGTTGCAGCAGTGTTTCAATGGTCAGTATATTCAGTTCAGGGTTGGCAATATTGCTGCTGTTTTCTAGAAATAGCAATCATTTAAGAATGCCAAATGGCTAACTTCTACCAACTCTCAAAATTTTTGTGTGCCAATAATCATTGAGAGATATTTTGTAAGAGTGTTAATCTTCAGAAGTACGTGAAAGAATTATATCTTAACTTGCTTTTAAGTATAAAACGATGATTCCTATAAATCTTGACTTTGTATGTATAAAACAGTCTGTTGCATTTGAGTGATTTGGTCTATGGAATGTTAAATACCTACCTTCATTTAGCAGTAATATTTCAGTTTTTGTTTTAGACAGTTCATGTATTTGATTTTGTTATATCAATATAAATGAGAAAAAGAAATGCAACATATAAGTACTTTAAGATAAAAACCAGTGTTTTGTAAAGTTTTAAAATTTTAATAATATTCAAGTATCATTCCATCTCATTAAAGGTTTAAAAAAGGGGAGACTCGACTCTAGCCAAAGTAGTAATTTATACTCTACATGTCCAAACTGGTTCCTAGCAGCTTTTGGATTATATCTCACTTGATGTTATAATATCTTTTATTTATAATGTTCAAATTTCTATTTAGAAATTCTAATGTATATCTAGATTAAATCAAAAGTTTTATGCTTTTAAAATATGTTTTCAAAGTGTATATTTTATTTCTGAGTGCACGTACATAGTGTTTAATATTAACATGTCTTGGCAGATCCAATATAAATATTTATTCCTACATGTGACATATGGGATAGCTCTTAAAAATTATGAATATGTATCATTTCTTTCAAAGTCATTCTAGCCTATAACTGTATCAAAAGTATTGTATATTTTATGGAGATTTAGTGATGTATAAATGTTTTTTAATTTATTTTATCAAAGGTCAATCTTTACATAAAATTAATTTTTTTTAAAGTGTCAGTGCCAGAAATGTAAATGAAAATAATCAAATAAAAGTTAAGACAATTCATTACTCATTTATCTTTCTTGCATGTCTGTATTTTCTGTAATTCTCTTCCTTAGTGGGTTTAGGCTTTAGATTATACAGGAAAAACATCTACAAAGATTCCTTATATCTCTACATATGCAATCCTACTCATTTTGATGATATGTTACCTATTTTGATCATGGGTAAACACACCTTTAAAAATATTTTATTCTAAGGAATTATTCTAAATAATAAATATAAGATTTTGAAATTGAAGTGCTTAGGAATCTGTGAAATACTATGTCTGGCTCTTATCAGAACCAGATGTTAACATGAACCATTGTCGGGTTGGCAAAAATTACTTTTGGTTGTTGCTTTATAAATGAAAACAAAACATCTGTTGGATGACCAGTTAACAGTCCTTTTGAAATTTTGTTGCTCTCTACTACCATTCTGTCCCAACCATAGTCATTATGAGTAAGCATTATATTATTTAACCTGGATAGCTACTAGACTTACCTCCCTAGTTAGGGTGTTCCAGCCCCAGCCCCACCATAGAAACAGCCCAAGCAGACCCTCTGAAGATATTAGATCCACTGTCATTCAAAGGCTTCCAATAGAGTTTCAACTTAACCAAGGATTCTGATGTCAGCAGGTAAGGTAAAAATACTAGTCAAAATGGCCCTTGAAAATCCCATAAATTATGCATAAAATGTCCACTCACCTGGACAACTGAACAGTGTGGTACCTGTCTGAACCAGTAGTCACAAAAGTCCTCATTTAACTATCCAATCTTGAGGGATAAGTGTCATCATCCTTTTACCAACACTAGGACTGAAAATATTTTGGTGACTTGCCCAAGATCATACAGTAAAGTGGTACAAAAACTTCTCTCTCTGGTGACTACTCCAGCAGTCTTCCTGTCTTCCTCTTAGTCCTTATATGGAATGTATTGGCAGATGCAGGAAGAAAGATTAGAGAGGCATTGCGGAATTCCTGTATTCGCACTTAGAGAGTGTGAAGAAGAATCACGCACCTCATTTTAAACTGGACTATAGACACAAATCCTGAAAACCTTTGATTTGGAGATTCTTTTCCCACGACGAAGCAGTATATGGTACATTGTTTACAAGAGGTCAGACTGAAAACAAATTGTATCTGTTTTCAACCTGCTGCCTGGTAAACTATATTACACTGAGTTACTCTTCGCCTCACATTTTTGTCTGTAAATGGAGATGTGGTTACTATCATATATTACAGTAGGGGTCAGCTAATCATGTAAAGCACCTATAGCAATGACTTGAATGACTGTTGGCTGTTCTTAGTACCATCACCCATATGCTACCCTGCTGCTGCTAAAGTCATGATGTCCAAAGTACAAGCTATGTGCTTCTAACTCCCTTAGCTGGGAGCGACTACTGGAAACAGGAGCACAGGGCTTCTCTGACATAAGGTATGTCATACAGGCTGTGTGGCTGCAGCAGCCAGGCTTCCTGCTGACCAGAATACTTTGAGCTGACCTGACTGACTAGCCTGTTCTCCCTCTTCCGTTCTCCATCTCTTCCATGAAATCCTCCTGAATAGCACTGTTGGTAAGACATACTCATGGTCTCCAGATTAACAGCATTAATCTACAGTTTCTATTTATGTGATCTCTCAGTCAAGAAACAAAAATAATTTTAGAATATTTCTTAGTCACTATTATTTAAGTTCCTTTCAACATTTAAAAAATAATTTTTGAAATCCCCTCCAAATGAAAATTGTCACTAACCCTTCACTAAGTGCTATATTAAAATTAAGTTCACATTACTATAGATGCTATGAATTCAATATGAAATAATGATGGTATTTTTTACCTGTAATATTTCATGTACTTTTCCATTACACTTAAAAAAAATGAATTCAGATGATCAGTACATAGAGTGAATGTTTTACATAAAAGGAAATAATGGCATGCTTGACTTTTAGCAAATGGATGCTAAAATCACACACAAAAGAACAAAACTCATAGGCCCAGACAAAAATACGGTGTTACAAGTGGGGAAGGGGGATAGAAAGAAAGTAGCAAAGGGCAAAGGGGGGCAAACATATGGCAATGGAAGGAGATTTGACTTCAAGTGGTAAGCACAATGCAATATACAGAAGATGTATTATAGACCTGTATACATAAAACCTATATAATTTTACTAACCAATGTCACCCCAATAAATTTTAAAATATGATTTGTTAGAACACAAGTTTTCAAAGCGTCCTCAGACTCACAGCACAGGCATCACCTGTGAGTTTGTTACAAATGTAAAACCTGTGGGCCTCACCTGCCCTACTGAATCGACCCTCTGGAGAGGTAGCCCAGAAAATTATATATTTTCTTGTAAATATGACTGACATTTAAGATACACAACGTATTGATTTGATACATTTATATATTACAATGCAATTACCACCTTAGCTTATCCAACACCTCTATCACATCACATACATTTCTTTTTTATGATGGGAACAATTGAGACAGACTCTTTACTTCCAAGTTTAAAATACAGCACTGTTGTCTATAATCTCTATACTGTGCATCAGATCTCCAGGACTTATTATCTACTAGTTCCAATTTGTAACTTAAACATCATCTCCCCAATTCTACCTCCAGCCTCTATAACCACCATTCTACTCTGTTTTATAGGAAAACAATATTATCATATCAGGAAACAATATTATAACAAACTCTCCAGGTGATTCTGAAGCACATGATAGTGTGGGAAACACTGCATTAGAATTTTGAAATCACTTTGAAAAGGAAATCAGCATCATGTTCTTTCAAAAAATGAGCTCATCTAGTGAATAATATATAAAGTGATTGGGTACATTTATATGCAAGTTACTTAGGAATTTATAAAGCTAAGTCATTTTCATCTCAGGAGCTTTGCACATGGTGCTACCTCTGCCTGCATGCTGATTGCCTGTTCTTTGTATGAGTCTAGTTTCTTCCTGTCATTTAGGTATCAGCTCAAAATCATCTCCTCTAAGAGCCTACCTTCAATATAGAATTTAATTGAACTCTTCCTGCTCAATACATTATCATGCAACCTTGTTTTATTTTCTTCCTAGTATTCATCACTATCTGAAAATTATGTTTATTTCTTGGCTGTTTCTACCACTAGAATATACACTGCATGAGGGCAAGGAACATATATTATTTTCCACTAACTCTCCAGCACCACATACAGACCCTAGCATATAGAATGTGCTTACTAACCGTCTGAAGAATGAATGGATGCATGCTTATGTGGCCCACGAAGGAGCAATGGGAGTTTTTCGTGGGCTAGAAAAAATTGGTTAAACTGATACCATGGCACCTGGCCATATCAGCAAGCATGCTTTATAAATGAACCTTTGTATAAGTTGTTTTCATCAAGCAGCAAATCCTCACAGCATATGAATTCATGTGTATTCACACAAACATGTTAGGATGACAAATTTGCCTCAGTATTTAAAGTAGGTTTCTTAAAGATAACATATAGTTGGGTCTTGCTTTTTGATCCGCAATAACAATTTGTATTTTAATTGGTGTATTTAGACAATTGACACTTAAAGTGATATATCTACCACATTTGTTACTGTTTTCTATTATCTTTGTTCGTATTTTTGTTTTTCACTTTTTCTGACTCTTGTGGTTTTAATTTAGCATATTATATGATGCCATTCCTCTCTTAGCATATCAATTATACCTTTTTTCATTTATTTTAGTGATTGCCATAGAGTTTGCAATGTACATCTACAACTAATCAAAGTCCACTTTCCAATAGCACTGTACCCCTCTCTTCACAGTTAGTGCAAGAACCTTGTAAGTACAAAATATTACTAATTTCTCCCTCTTGTCCCTTATTTTACTGCTGTCATTCTTTTCATATGTACATAAACATGTCGAAGACTATTCTACAGGCCCTGATCAGGTGTCTCAGTGGGAAAGCATCAACCTGGCACACTAGAAAGCACGAGTTCAACCACTGGTCAGGGCACTTTCAAGAAGCAATCAATGAGTGCACAATTAAATGGAACAACAAATTGAAACAATGAGTTGATGCTTTTTTCTCTCTCCCCTCACCACCCAAATCAATGGATTAAAAAAAAAAACTATTCTACATATTATAGTGAAATTCAGTAAACCCAGAGCCATTACCAAATAATTTAGGCAGTGCCATTTAGTAATTTGGGAGTGCGAGAGAGGAAGAACACTTGCTGTAAAGTCAGATGAACTTACTGCCAAGTAAAAGCAGCTCAAGGAAATAATGACCCTTTGGATCAGGTCTCTAAAAGAGAAAATCTTAAAAGTAGCAAGAGAAAAGCAGTTACCTAAGAGGGAGTTCTCATACTCTGGTTTCTCTTTAGATCGTATAAATCTTTCACCTTTTACTAAGAGGGAGCTCTCATAAGACTATGCTGCTTTCTCAACAGAAACTTTGCAGGCCAGAATGGACTGACAAACACTAGTCAGTGATGAAAAGCAAAGACCTATAACCAAGATTACTCTACCTAGAAAAGTTATTTTTTAGAATCAAAGTACCCATAAAGACCTTTCCAGACAAGAAAAAGTGGAAGAGGTTCACAGCACCAACTCAATAGTACATGAAATGTTAAAGGATCTTCTTTGAGAAGAAGAAAAAAAGATTAAAAATATGAACAATAAAATGACAATCCATTTCTGTCAACAATTACTTTAAATGCAAGTGAATTAAATGCTTTAATCAAAAGACATATGGAAGCTGAATGGATAACAAAATAATGCCCTTACATATGCTATCTACAAGAGATTCACTTCAGATCAAAAGATACAAAGACTAAAGGTAAAGGTATGGGAAATGATATTTCATAAAAATGAAAACAAAAAATAGCTGAAGCAGTACTAATACCTATATCCGACAAAATAGACTTTAAAACAAAGGCTATTACAAGAGACAAAGAAGGTCCCAGCAATTTGAGCATTTATTTGAAGAAAGCCAAAACACTAAATCAAAAGACATATACACGCATATGTTCACTGCAGCATTATTTACGATAGCCAAGATATGGAAGCAACCCAAATGGCCATCAGTAGATGAATGGGTCAGGAAGTGGTGCATGTATACAATGAAATATGTATGACTCAGCCATAAAAAAGAAAAAGCAGCAGCAGAAGAAATGCAGCAACATGCATGAACCTAGATGGTCTTATGCAGAGTGAAATAAGTCAGAGAGGACAAATGCCAGATGATATCAGTTATATGTGGAATCTAAAAAACAGCATGAATGAACAAGCAGACCAGAAATAGAGTCACTAAAACAAAGAATATTTTAATGGTTGCCAAATGGAAGGGCGGTTAGGGAATGGATGAAAAAGGTGAAGGGATTAAAAATTACAAATATGTAGTTACTGCCTGACCTGTGGTGGTGCAGTGGATAAAGCATCGACCTGGAACACAGAGGTCTCCAGTTCATAACCCTGAGCTTTCCTGGTCAAGGCACATACAGGATTTGATGCTTCCTGCTCCTCCCCCTTTCTCTCTCTCTCTCTCTTCATAACTCTCTCTCTCTCAAAATGAATTAAAAAAAATTTAAAAAATACATGGTTACAGAATAATCACAAGTATGTAAAGTACAGCATAGGAAATATAATCAATGATATAATAAACATGCATGATGTCATATGGGTGCTAAATTTATCAGAGTGATCACTTTGTAACTTATATAAATGTCTAATCACTGGGTTGTACATCTGAACCTAATATAATATTGTTTGTCAACAATAACTGAAAAATAAAAATTATTTTTAAAAATATTTCTAAAACTACAAAATCTAATATAAAAATTGTCAAAAGTATTTTCTACTCATTCTTAAAGGTCTTAATTTTTTCAAGGATGAAAGCAGTTCAATTGCTCTAGTTTTATTATACTTCATATATTTTCCATGAAAACAACACACTTATTTTCTGAACTAGGTAATCTTAGCTCTGAACTGTATGCACATAAGCACATTTTTAATAGCCAATTCTTTCCATGGATCCCCAAACATGAGTCACAAGAAACAATGTAGCAACACACAAAGCAGCAGGAAACAAGGCATCAGTTCTGGAGAAGCAGTGGGTAACTAGCAAATCAAATAAATGGGGTGGGTGAACTCAATGGATAATATCAGCTTCAACTAATGGAAAACTAAGGTAATCAAAACAATTTAAGCTAAGTCATTAGGAGCATATAGGCTTTGGAGTCAGAGAGGAATCTGACTTGAATTCTACCTCCACTATTGACTATACTACCTTGGGGAAGTCACTTCACCAACTTAAACTTCAATTTCCTTATCTCTATAGTGGGGATGATAGTCCTACTGTTACTAGGATTAAAAGAGGTAAGGTATAGAAGTTACTCTCATGTTTTTCACAAAGTTAAGGTCAATCAGCAAATAATTACTGCTTGTTTACTATGTACTAAGTACAGTTCCAAGAAACTGTGGCTCTTACAACTTATGGATAGGGTCAGGCTCAATATATTTGAATAGCTATCATCATGCCATGAGGCAGAAGTTATGGAGTCACAGTCAAGATGAAGTAAAAGTGATACTCAAGTTATGAACTAGAGCCACAGTAAGAAAGTAACTAAGGCAATCAAAACAAGAACAGGTTCACAGGAGAAAAATGAAGTGACCCAACTACAGTAGGTTTCTGGAATGAAGCTACTATACATGCAGTCTGGATTGTGCTTCAATCCATTTTAATAGCATCAACTGAATTTACTGAGTACCTGCTATGTGAAAAGCACTACATTAGATCATACACATTTTTAAAACTAGTGCAAAATAGTATGAACTATGGTGAAGCAGTGGATAGAAGCGTCAACTTGGAATGCTGAGGTTGCCGCCTTGAAACCCTGGGCTTGCCCAGTCAAGGCACATATGGGAGTTGATGCTTCCCGTTCCTCCATGCCCCCCCCTTCTCTTTCTTTTTCTCTCTCTCTCCCCCCCCTTTCTCTTCTCTTTTTCTCTCCTCTCAAATGAATAAATAAAATCTTAAAAAAAAAACCTAGTGCAAAATAGAGTTCTAGCTCTCAACAATAAATGTAGCAATGTAGACAATAAGACATGTAAACATGAACTGTTCCAATTATCTAATGTTGTATACCACATCATCTCTAAATTCTGAGTCGATTAAAACGATATTTTATAAATATCAACCTAGAAGAGCAAGCAGTGACAGCTTATTTCTTTCCATCTTTATTTGGGGATTCTTGAAAACAGGACACTGGTTCACTTACACATCTAGGGCAGGACTGAGAAATCCCACAAGGCTAGGGCTGCTCGGGAATCTTACCCTATCTCTGTACTGTCTTTCCACATGGTCTCTCCAGTATGGAGGCTTTAATTTGATATGTCAATTGTCCCTAAATTACTATATAGATTCAACCCATACCACAACCAGACTTCTTACATGGCAGCTCTGGGCAGCAATGGTGTGTGTTCTGAAAAGGGAAAGAGAAAGGACTAACTTTGTCATTTTTTACAACATAGTCTTGGAAGTCATGCAACATCACTTCCACCTCATTCTGTTCATTAGAAGCCAATCACTAAGGTTCATCCATATCAAAGGAAGAACAATTAAACTCTACTTTTCTTGGAAGAAGAGTCAAAAAAATCACAAATATACTCTCTGTCCTCAAATTAGTGATATTCCTTTTGCAAGTAAAATACACTTCCCACTTCCCGACAATCTGCAAGTGTCTCACCTATTTGGTACCAGGCACAGGTTCAAAGTCCAGAATCTCAACCAAGTGTGTATGAGACTCTTCAGACGCTATTTATCAAGTACAGTACAGCTCCTTGATATAGCTATTTTCAATATGAGTACCTAGAGAACTAAAGAGACAAGTTATATGTCCTCTGAACCCCAACATCCAATAGTGGAAGAAATATAATTGTTATAAATTTTTCCACTGAAAGGAGGGGAAAGAGAGGCAAACAGGAGTACTAATCCATAACAATTCGGAAATCCAAGATAGGTATATGATGGTTCTTGACTCAGACCTGATCTCTGGAAATACAGCACAACATCTCTATAGATCTTAGCTCTACCCTCTGAGCTCATGGTTCCATCCCCTTACATCATCCTTTCCATTTAGAAAAAAAAGATTTCTTCTGTTTGTAGCTAAGTAGTTTTACCAGCCTGCTTCCTGTCAGTAGTCTTCAAAAGTCCAAAGGCCTCTTTTCACATCGTAATGTCTCTGTCCCTTTTAGTCCAAGCAGGTAGTGTTTTTGCAAGTACACTTCTCTTAAAACTATGTGGGTTTCTTATGAATCGTACTGGAGTTCACCTGTTAGACAAAAGTTATACCCACAAAATTCAAAATTGGCTTCCTTAAAAACCCTATTGTTGAACAGAAATAATCTGGGAGAAATGCATGCTCTTTAAGATCCTTAAAGATATGTATCTGTTTGAGATACTGCCTCAAATCTTTGCAGAGGTCATTGCAGAGTTATACACATTGGATACCACCTCAGATGTCTGAGGTCTTAGCAGATAATGCATATCCTTGATATTATCTTTACTCCCTATTTTCCTGACAGTGTCCTGGAATTAACCTTTGTCCAAAGTCTTTTCATAATTTTCTATCTGAATAAACTGGAATGAGAAATAGTTTTATTTTTGATTCTAGCAAGTCTTGGCTCTATTATATAGTTATTTCTTTCATTAAATATTCTTATATTACATTTTACTACAGGCAGCTAGAAAAAGTCAAGTGGCATCAACACTCTCCTTTGAAATCCCCTTAATTTTCTAAATCTGTTTTCTCCTTAGTTCTATTCTCCCATTATTACAGGTGGCAGTGTTGCTTAACTTTCTGCCACTACATAATAAATGTCCCGATTCTTCCAGCTTACAATAATATTATCCTCAATTTCCCTTCAGCCCTCACTGATAAGTGACCTTAGGACCATAAGGTTTCCATTAACAGTTTCTTCAAGGGCCATTAGACTTCAACTAATAATCTTCTCAAGCTTCTTCCAGCTTCAACCTGCCACTCATTCCCCAAGCCACATTTCAGGTTTCGTTACAGCAGTACCTGCCTCACTTCCAGGTATCAAACTGTATTCCAATTATCTACAATTAGGTAACAATCATCCCAAACTTAATAGCTTAAAACATCAATATTTTACTCATAAAGCTGCAATCTAGGCAAAAGCTTTATATAAGAAATTGAAGAAAAGTAAGTGAAGAGATATAACATATTCACTGATTGTAAAACTCAAGATGTCAATTGTCCCTAAATTACTATATAGATTCAACCCATATCAAAATTCAACTAAATTTTTTCTGTAGAAATGAACAAGCTGAGGCCAAAATTATATAAAAATGCATATAAACCCAAAACAATTATTTTAAAAGACAGTAATAGTGCGTGATTTCAAAACTTGCAACATGAATCAAAACAATGTCATATTCATATAAAAAGACATGTAGATCAATGGAACAAAATAAAGAGTTCTAACCTACACACAACAGTCAACTGAATTTTTACAAAAGTACAAAGTTCAATTGGAGAAAGAATTGTCTTTTTGACGACAGATGCAGCAGCAACTGGATAGTTATATGCAAAAAAAAAAAAAAAAAGAAAGAACTTATAAATGAACCAAAGACCTAAATCTAAGAACTAAAAATGCTAACTCTCTAGAAGGAAATATGAAAGAACTTTTGTAATCACAATCATTAATTTTCAGAAAGATTTTATCAAAATTTAAAACACTTGCCCTTTCAAAGACACTAACTAGTAAGACAATAAAAAAACTACTGTCTGAAAAAAGATTACTTTTGCTATAAAATGTTTTAATAATGCAAACTTGTTCCCCCCATGATATAGTAGGAACAATTTGAACATAACTTGACTTTCATACTGACTGATGTCCAATTACATCCACAAAAAACACTAGGTGAATACACAAAACAGCAACCTTCTAAATTGAGCCGCATTGGTATATACAAAATAAACACATCCATTCAAAAATAAATATATCCATAACACAAAGCACAAATATAAATGTGGCAACGGCTAGAAGGGAAGGAGGGTGTGGACTAGGTGGAGGTAGGCAATGGGAGGGAAAATGGGGAGGGAAATAATTTTGGGGTAGAAGGTACATGATGCAGTGTGCAAAGAGTGTTTTGTTGAACTGTAGACTAGAAACTTATATAGCTTTGTGAACCAATGTCACCCCAATAAATTCAATTAATAAAAAAAAAATCAAGTCCTATCTAGGTAGCTCAGTGGGTTTGATTTTCGTTCCCATATATCAACATTCCAGATTTGATCCCTGGTCAGGGTACAGACAAAAATCAACCAATAGAGATGCTTGACCTGTGGTGGTGCAGTAGATAAAGTGTCGACCTAGAACACTGAGGTTGCCAGTTCAAATCCCTGCACTTGCCCAAAGCACATAAAAGAAGCAACTACTGATAGTATATGCTTCCTGCAAGAATCAACCAATGGGAGTGTGGAGGAGGGTGTAGAGAGGATAAATGGTGACGGACAATGATTTGACTTGGGGAAGTGAACACACAATATGGTATACAAAGATGTGTTGTAGACTTGGACAACTGAAATTTATATAATTTTATTAACCAGTGTGTGTATTAATTTTTATGGTTGTGTTATGCTATCCTTTCACATTTTGAAGATACACACACACACACTCACACACACACACTCACACACATCAACATCCCAAATATGTCTAAGTATCTAGATGCAAAAACACCAGTGAATGTTAAAGAAAAGTTTAAAGTAGTCAAGAAAAGCTTGAAATATGAAAGCATTTTTAAAGAAATGAGAGAACATGTGATACTACCTCGGCCACATGCATAAGGGAATGCAGAGCACTGGAGGCAACACAAGGAATAAAATAAATTCCTACAGCTGGAACAACCCCAAGTGCTGTGAAGTCCATACAACCACCTACAGAAACAATAGCAATGGAAAAATTATTGACTTATGGGTTAAAGACCAAACAGTGAAAAAAATCAGAAACTTTTCCCACACACAGAAAAAAAAGCAATGCCTATATACCAAAAACCTTAGCTATAAATCACCAAATCCTTTAGAAATGGTTCCTTAATGCTATTACTGGCTAGTTTGGTGGTTTCAAACAGTGCTAGAGCTGCAGGAGTGGAAAAGCAATTCCAGGGTAGCACTTTCTATCCGGATTGGAAGGTATCATTACAATGTCTTTTGGATTCCATTATTGACATTAAAAAGTCATCTAACACTATAGCTGTCCTGCTAGGAAGACAGTCTTTTTCTCTCCAGCTGTTTTTAAGATCTTCTCTTTGTCTTTGAGGCTAACATTTTACTATGCAGGGTCTCAATATGGATTTCATATTACTTATCATAATTGGAAATGTTTGGCCTTCCTGAATTTGTGAATTAGTACGATTGAGCAATTCTGGAAAATTCTTAGCCACAATTTCTTCAAATTATGCCTCTATCCCAGTCTCTCTCCTCTATTATTGATACTTCAGTTGAACATATATGTTAGATCTAATCATTAATTGAATATATGTTAGATCTAATCATTCACCCTCACTATTTAATTCACATTTTCTTTTTCCTTCTTACATTCTGGATCATTTTTCTGATGTATATTTCAGTTTACTAATTCTCTAATCCCTGTGTCTAGCAGGCTGCTACATGCACTTGAGTTGTCAGCAGGGGGAAGAAATGAAAAACTGGGACTAGAGAATTGTTAAAACTAGAAAAATTAGCAATTTTAATACCTAAGTGTCAATTCATTCATTCATCCATTTACTATGGTCCCTAACCTGTCAATATGGATTCCCCCCAAAGCAAACCATAATCTAGGATAAAAGCGCATGTAGTTGGGGTACGATCTCAAGAAACACTTACAGAGTTGGAGGAGCGAGACAGGAAAGGAAGCTAATAAGGGCTTTACTATCAAGCAAGCTACCACTGTACACAACTGAAGCTTAATCCTTCTGAGGAACTATGGAAGAACAGCTCTTATTTAGGCACAGATTCCTGGGCCCCACTCAGAGAGATTCTGATTCAATAGTTTTTGGCTTGGTTCTAAGATTTGCATTTCTAACCAACTCCCAGGAAATGTTGATGTTAATGTATGGCTCAGTGGATCTCACTTTGAGTAAGCATAGAACAAGCTTCTAAGGGAATTATTCTGCCAAAGACATGGTAGCTGAGGTATTTATCCATCAACTCCCGTCTCTCCTTGTTTTCAAAGACTGCTCTCAAACAGCATTAATTCCCTGGTACGTCTGCCTGCCCGACATAGGTGAGCAGGTATCTGCAGCCACGAGAAACCCCTAAGGAATGTGTCACAGGTACTGGCAGTTGGAAATCAGGTTGGCATGTACTAAAATGGAAAGGGCCAAGGAAATAGCAGAGCACTGACAGCATTTGCTACACTGCTATATAGGGCATCATGGGGAAAATAAACATTAACCAAGAAATTACATGAATAAATTACAATTATGGTAAGTGCTATAAAAGTAAATTACACGAGACCATCCCTAAAGATAGCCTTGTATTATTTCAGGTGGCAACTTCCTAGAGTAGTTGCTGCTGACCAAAATAATGCACTGTTTTACAAACCTGTTAAACACCAACTCCAAATCAGTATCAAATACATTAGCCATTAATGAATGGTACAATATCTCATTTGAAGTCTCCATGATTGGCAATTTACATTACAAATGTGTGAGAAATCATTTTTTTCCGATTCGTTACATTTGGATAAACCCTAGCTAGGATTTAGCTTGTTTTATAAAGCTTAAATTGAAAAATGTGGAAATAAAGCTATGGTTTGATTTTTTTTTCATTAAATCGTTTCATCAGGAGAAAACATAGATCAGTATTATACTTGAAAAGTATGTTATAATCTTTGTATTATATGTCTATTTTATTTTGTAATTCTATACTTGCTTTCCTTTAAGTATATTTGTCTCTTAAAGCACCTAAAGAGTTAGCAACTGCAAAGTTAGGGAATAGTCCACAAAGCAGCCCTTACTTCAGGGATTCCAAGAACTCCTTCATACTTGGCAATTGCTAGAAAGATACGAAAGTCACTGAGAGCTACCATATTCATAGCTACAGTTCATAACAGGGGAAGGATACGGAATAAAATCAGCTGAGGTAAAAAAAAAACAAACAAAAAAACAGCTAGGACAGAACCTGGGAAAGTAATAAATGCAGAGCTTCCAGTTGGCCTCTTCTGTGAAGTCATGGAAAGTATTACTCTCTTGGTATCAATGTGAAAACACACAGAGAATATTGCCAACCGGGGAAGCTCACCTGAGCCTTGGCATCCAGAGTCTTTAAGGGGGTTCCATCACAGTTGCATAGTTGACTGCACACATGGCTGACCTCAGTTTCTAGCCCCTTAGGAAGTTGAGATGATTCTGCTTGTCTCAAAGTCTCATCCTAAATCACATTGTTGCTATCTGACTTGACCCAACATCCTCAGGCAAACTAAAACACTTCTTTCAGGCGTGACAGTCCAAGGGTTTAGAGTACCTCCCAAAAGTCAAGGGCAAAGGCCAGACCTCTTTCTAAACAAATTTAAATTCTTTACTATACTGCCTTTACTCACCCTGCTCTCACTGTGTATGGTCAATACGCTAAGAAGACCTGATATTATTTTTCATCTTACTGAGTTTAGCTGCCAAATAATGATAATATAGCTATGTGTAGACTTCTGAGATGAATGTGCTTTCAATACTGCTAGATTTAGATAAGTACTTTGGAAAAAAATTTGTGAAGCCGACCCAAATTTCACAACTCAATCTTATTGTACTACTACTAGCATAGTCTTCTCTTTCCATACATAGGTCTTCATTGCCATATTTCATGTTTTGCAAATTAATGCCCAAGATAATCAATCCATGATGATATACTTTTCATTTAATATCAGGATGAAAGTATGGCCTTTTGAAAAATTTAGCAACTCATTGTGCAATCTCTGAGCCAACAAAACAAACTTCCTCAAATTAGCTAAAAACACGATTGTTACTGTTTAAACATTAACTGTATTTCTAAATCATTATGCTTCAGATAACCTCTGCAACACAAATTATTAAGTGATATTAAATGATATGTATGCATGTAAAAATACAGTATCTAATCATTCTTTTCATTAAAGGCACAGAAATACCTAAGTTTTATTTTTGTTTCAGTTAGAGATCAGAAAGCCCCCTGCTGGGCACTTTGTAATATATCCATACAAATGACAATTTTAGAGTACATTTAAAATCTTGACACAAAAAATAAATACTAAGTTGAAAACAAAGCTTCTATTTTTATAAATGAGAAATCATAATGTAATATTTAGAAAAAACCTCAGCAATATTAAAAGTAGTGAACATAAATCATTTTTCCAATGCTGAACAGTTATTTTATAAAAGCACTGAAACACTATTTACTAGTAAAGAGAAAAACATTTTCCTTAGAATACAAGCACCCACAAAAATGTTACCCAAAGTAGAAAATCTATTTCATCTAAAAATTAATGTACAATTTCTTAAGGAGGGTATAATATTTAAGATAGTAGCTAATAAAATTTTTGTAATGAGGTCATACTTATAAAATGTATTTTATATTATTTGGTATTATTTTCTGTCTGAAAATCCTGGAAGAGACAATTTTACTAAACATGTGACCGCACTAAATTTTAAAGTAAGTACACGAGAAAGAAAACAATTAAACATACATTTTATCCATAAATAGCAGCATATAATATAATGAATAATCACTAGAAGAGTGATAGACAGTAAATTTACCCATTTATTTTCTAAAAATGAAAAGATATACTAAAACTCTTACAGAAATCTCTATATAAACTTATATTAAAATGTTTTAAAACAAACCATAAATATATCCTCTGAAAAGTTTCACCTTGTGTTCAGCTACACTTTCTCATTCCTTATGATGTTAATGAAAATCTGAACATAGGTGAAATGCTAAATCTCAGGCAGAGATTTCAGAATATTAGTTGTTCTTAAGGATTTCCTGCCCTCCAGTGGTGTCTGCATTAATATTTTCACCACACATTTCAACATTACAAAGAGGAAGCACATCCCTTCTACATTTACATTCTAAAATTATATCACACTGTATGGCAGCATCAAATTTTTCGTTCCTTACAGGTTCACTCTCTGTTTGTACCCAGGCATCACAGCTTACAAACTGCACAATGCAGCTATCACTGGCTTTGTTTTGTAACATGTGTGCTGAATTACTCTGAGACTCTGCAAACTGATCTGTGTTATTTTTGATTGAGAACTGGTGAAAATTCTCATTTTGTTTATGAATTTTGGCATTGTTATCAATAATCATATCATGTGGAAATTCTGCCATCCTTTCTAAAGAATTATTAGTTGTTTCTTTATTTTTGGTGGCTCTCTGACTTGAATCTTCAATTTGCTGCAATGGCTGATCTTCATCTTCAGATGGCTAAAAAAAAATTTAGTAATTTTACTGTAAAGGATACTTAAATTTTTTAAAAATCATCATATCACTTCAAAGCATAAATTTATATTATAGAAAATTTCAAAACACAGAAGAGACTTTGGCAAAATGGAAATCAATTTGGATATTTGTTTTTTAAATATCAAGGAGGTTATGAAGCTTTAAAATAACAAGAACAATAATGATCCTCATAGTAAAAATACAAAAGTTCAAAAAGAAAAAGGAATTTGTCTATCAGTAGCCATAATCATGGGTTACATCATCCCCCTTCCCTTTCACACAGAGGAAATGGTAGGCGACATAGTCTTCAACCACTCAGAAAGAGTGAATGTAGTAGCAGTAATAACTATGAAAGAAACAGTTAATACCGAAAACTTCTATTATTCATTCAATGACTTACTCAGCAAGTCAAAATATAACTATATTGTAACTTTTATGAGCTTAGTCTCATAAAAGATATAACTTAAGCGGAATTATCAACAGGTAGGAAATCAAACAGTAAGATAAATAGCAGTAAATATTATAACATATGAATTAAATTTTAAGAATTTTAAATAGGTTTAGATTTCAATTTACTAGTGTGACTTCTTCAATCTCATGAAAAATTTGTTTTTTAATTACTAAATTAACCAAAATATTCTATAAAAATCTTATAGAAAAAAATTAATTATTTAAGCTGGAAACCAAAACAAAGTTAACTTAAAAAGCCTATATAACAAGGTACACACCTTAGCTGGCACTGAGATAGAAAATGTAAGCACAAGAAAGAACATTGAGACTGTGGGCACAAATTAGAGAAAACTAGCTCAATAAATTTATTTATTCAAGAAATGAATATTAATTTCACATTTGCAACGTGAATGAAGCAGACATGACTGCTACCCTCTAACAGCACACATTCTGGATAAAATGACATTAACCAATAATCACACACATGAATGTACAGTAACAAACTGAGAAATATATTATGAAGAACAAGTATGAAGAACTCTGAGAGTGTAACTGAGGGGACTAATTTAGACTGAGGAGCCAAGGAGGGGCTTTTAGAAAAAGGGACATACTTAAGCTAAGGCATACAGGATGAATAAGAGTAAGGTAAATGAAATAAGATATTTAAATGCCCTGAAGCAGACAAGATACTTAGTAAGTGAAGGAAAGTGAAACATCAGTATGTGTGGAGTGTAATCAGAGAAGAATACTAGACATTGGAGATGTTACCAAGGTCAGAACATATATGGCCCATAGCCACTGTATTTTAGATTCTAAAATAAATTAGAAATCCATTGAATAAATAAAAATAATATGATTTTAATTAAGTTTTCAAAAGATCGTGATAATTGTTGCTGGAGAAAAAGTAGGACGAGTAGAAGTAGAGAAATCTTTCTAGAAACAATTAAAATAGTTTAAGAACAATGTAATGGCATCTTAGACTAGGGTACTGACACCAGAGTTACAAAATGTAGATAAATATGCATTTTATTTTGGAGGTAGAATTAATTAGATAAAGTTATGAAATAAATGTGATTTAAGAAAGCAGGCGGGTTCAAATCCCGGACGAGCCCCCAAAGAAAAGAAAAAAAAAAGAAAAAAGAAAAAAAAAAATGAAAGCAGGTAAGAGAAAGAAATGACAAAATTAACCACTAGGTTTCTGGTGTGAGCAACTAGTGCAAGAAAAGGTATCTACTAACATGAGAACTACAGGAAAGATCAGAGGCATTCTGTTAAAAGTATGAAAATAAATAGATTTTTGTAAAATATCCAAAACGATATATCCAATAGGAAACTGGACATCTAAATAAGGAACCAGGCTAAAGTCATAAAGTTGAGACCTATATTGAAGAGATAGCAAAGTTAGTGTATTAAACAACATTAGAGTTTGGAGTCTAGGTTAAGATTAGAAAAGGGATCTGTAGCAAACTCAAAACATTAATACATTTAAATTGGGGTAAGGATAGAAGAGAAATGGGTAAAAGCATAAAGTATCATTCAGAGAGGTATGTAGTAAAATGAAATAGCGTGCTATCAGAAAAGCAAGAAGTTTTCAAAACAAGAAAATAATCATTTTGATCAATATTATTAGGAATTCTCAGAAAATAAAAACTGAAAAGTGTCCAATAAATTTGGCAACATGGAGGTAATTGGTGTCACAAGAATAGTTTGGACAGTGAGTTAGAGATAAAGGCAGAATAAAGAAAGATGGAAATACTAATGGAGTAGAATTTCATTTAAACCTTTAAAAGAAATACATTGTGTGTGTGTGTGTGTGTGTGTGTGTGTATATGTGTGTATACACACATATACACACACACACATATACACACACACATACATACATCTCGATAAGAATGGCTTTTGTAAATAACAATGCACAGATTCATTATCATTATAAATGTGAATATATGATGCTCATTTACATTTTAATTTTTCATATTCTTATTACATTTTTAATATTTTTATTTTTGTTTACATTTATTTCCACTACTGGGTTAACTTTTTTCTAAATGTAAACTATGAGAAATACAAATAATTCAAAACTAGTAGAGCATATATTAACAAGCAAAAAATAAGAAAAGGGGGAGAACGTAACTTACCATCTCTGAACTAGAACTGAAATAACTATCTGTTGGCCTTGGAGAGTAACTGGAAGACTGACTACAATGGGAAGAATCAAGATCTGAAAATAAAAGTTTAATTTATGAAGAATGGTATTTACTAATACTCTAGAAAACATAAACATAAACAGAAGATATCTGCTGGTAAAATTAAGCTTAGCTAACATACTATACAGTATTTTAAAGTGTGCCAATACTACTAGTTAACATTTTGAGTACTAGGCAGCTTGTGTTATTGACAGAGCATCAAGGGATTCTTTTATACTTAAAAGAGTTGTATCTACAAATAAAATAAGTACACACATAAGGAAAGAAATAATAATAAAAAAAATTGGATTAATTTTTTCCCAATATATGAACCACATTTTTTTTTAGAGAGAAACAGACATGTAAACAGGCAGACAGGCAGGGATGAGAAGTATCAACTCATAGTTGTGGCACTTTGGTTGTTCACTTATTGCTTCTCACACATGCCTTGAAGGTGGAGGAGCAAGGGCTATATAGTCAAGCCAGTGACCCCTTGCTCAAGCCAGCAACCATGGATTATGTCTATGATCCCATACTTAAGCTGGCAACCCCACACTCAAACTGGTGAGCAGCACTTAAGCCAGCAACCTCAGGGTTTCAAAGCTGGGTCTTCAGTGCCCCAGGTCAATGCTCTAACCACTGTACCACCAACAGTCAGGCTAAACCAGTGGTTCTTAACCTGGGTTCTATTGAACCCTAGGGGTTCGATGAGTCATCTCAGGGGTTCGGAGAAGCCTCTGCCGCAGAGGTAAAGACACACTTGTGTAAAGTCGTGATGACACGCCCCGCTTGGCCATCACTTGCTGCAGAGGATCACGTTACATTGCTTGGCCAACCAGTGCTGCGGGGAATTTAGTGCGCGCAGTAGTCAACGACTGTCATAGTTGTACGTCGTGTGGTTTCTTTCTTAATATTTTAATCCATACTAAATATGTCGAGCAAAAAAAGAAAGTGGTTGGACAAATATGTACAACATGGATTCACATGTATCATGGAACGGGATGGGAGTCAGCGTCCTATCTGCATGATATGCAATGCCAAGTTGAGCAACTCCAGTCTCACACTGGCAAAACTAAAGGAACACTTCTTGAAGCTGCATGGAGATGGTGAATACAAGAACACAACACCTGCTGAATTCAAGGTGAAATGAGCCAGATTCGATGAAAGGGCCACTCTGCCTGCTCTTGGACTTGTACCCATTAACAAACCAATCCTCACAGCATCGTACAAAGTTGCTTACTTGATCGCAAAGCAGGGTAAGCCACACACCATCGGTGAAACACTCATAAAACCAGCTGCGTTAAAGATGGCGAATCTGATACTCGGAACAGCGGCCGAAGGTAAATTATCCCAAATTCCTCTTTCAAATGACACCATCAGCAACAGAATAGAGAACATGAGTAAAGACATCTTGGCTCAAATAGTTGCAGATCTAATTTCAAGTCCGGCAAAATTCAGTCTTCAACTTGACGAGACCACAGACGTTTCTAATCTAAGCCAGCTTGCTGTTTTTGTGCACTATGTGAAAGAAGACATGATAAAAGAAGATTTTTTATTTTGTAAGCCTCTTACAACAACAACTAAGGCAGCCGATGTGAAGAAGCTTGTGGATGACTTCTTCAGAGACAACAACCTTTCATGGGATATGGTTTCTGCAGTTTGTACGAACGGAGCTCCAGTCATGCTGGGAAGAAAGTCTGGTATTGGTGCACTAGTAAAAGCCGATGCACCACACATCATTGTTACGCATTGTATTCTGCTCAGGCATGTGTTGGCAACTAAAACCTTGCCTCCGAAAATGGCAGATGTATTAAAAACTGTGGTGGAATGTGTGAACTATGTGCAAAATAGTGCTCTGAGGCACTGCATCTTCAGTGAGCTGTGTAAAGAAATGGGCTCTGAATTCGAGGTACTCCTGTACCATTCTAATGTTCGGTGGTTATCCCGGGGACAGGTGCTGAATCATGTTTTTGCCATGCGTGTGGAATTAGCCATGTTTTTGCAAGAGCAGCAACATTGTCATGCAGATTGCTTCAAAAATCCTGAATTCATTGTGATTTTAGTGTACATGGCTGATATATTCACAGATCTCAATCATCTCAATCAGCAGACGCAGGGTGGTGGAGTCAACATCATGGAAGCGGAAGAAAACCTGAAGGCTTTTCAAAAAGAACTACTGTTATGGAAACAACAAATAGAGAACAATAACTTTGCAAACTTTCCCCTTCTGGATGGCTGTGTAAGTAAGATCGAAGATGTGTCTGGAATTGGAGATGGTTCTGTACCCATGAAACTGAAGCAAACAATTGCCACACACTTAGATGAGCTTGCAAAGTCTCTCAACAGATATTTCTCTACAAAAGAGTTATATCCAGCATGGGTGAGACAGCCATTTACGTTTACTGTTGAGACAGCGGATGTCGATGAATACCTCCACGAAATCATTGAAATTCAGCAGAGCGAGGTTCAACTGCAGCTCTTCAGAACAACAACACTCTCAACTTTTTGGTGTCAACAAATGGAAAAGTTCCCAGTTATTGCTAAGAAAGCCCTGGACTTTTTTATACCATTTGTTACAACATATATTTGCGAGCAATCCTTTTCGAGGATGCTGGACATCAAAACGAAGAAAAGGAACAGACTTTGCTGTGAAGATGACATGAGAGTAGCACTTGTCAAGGTGAAACCACGCGTATCTGAACTGGTCTCCCAAAAACAACAGCAGAAGTCACACTGATTTGCAGGTATGTAATTTGGGCAATGCTTTATTCTGGCCCCAAAAGAGTATTTTGTGGATTCAAAACGACAAAAAACAAATTAAATTTAAAATTAAAAAAAATAAGTTATTAAAAATATGTTAAATTCTTTAAAAAATCCGAATTTATTTTTAATTAGCAAAATAGTAAAAAAATATTTTGGGGGGCTAAAATTCTTTTATGGGGCCGAAATATTTTTGGGGGCCAGAATAAAGTAATACTATAATTTGTTGTGAGTTCATGCACTTTGTTGGTTTTGTTCTTTGAGCAAGGTGATGTTCATGCATGGCTCATTTTGTGCACCAGTAAAAAAACATATACTTATGTCTTGAATTTGGAAAAAAAAATCATATTTTATTTATCACTAAAGAAGGGTTCGGTGAATGTGCATATAAAACTGGTGGGTTCGGTACCTCAAAAAAGGTTAAGAACCACTGGGCTAAACGAACCATTTTTAATGAACAAATAAAGTGTCAACATGCAAAAAGGAGGAACAATCAAGTTTATTAAATACCAAGGCATCAGGTATGTGCTAATCTGGAAAATGAAGCTTTATCGTGCAATATAAACAGCATGTAAAAAAAACTGATTCAAAGCATTAAGTACAATATTCTTTCATTATCCCCTTAATGTAGTCTATTATGATTGTAAGTAAAGTTTAAAAATGAGCCTGAAAGGTAGGTCATGACTTCCTACAACAGAAGCTCCTCCTCTTGTTTGTGAAAATGGGCTTGCTATTAAGAAAAGCAAAAGGTAACAATATGTAGATCAACAAGTCATCAAATCACATGCCCCCCTTACATACAATAAACAATGAGTACTATCTATTCATGCCTTGGGTCAAAACTGATGCTCTCTATAATAAAAACTAGCCATCAGTCAGCTGACAGACAGAATTTAGCTGAACTCAGATACCCTTAGTTCATCACTCCAGAAAGAAATTGGTTATCTCCATGAAACAGGTTCTCCCTGAGAGTGGAGAGCAGAGTATAGAAAACTGAATGGCAGAATTTCACTAACAACATATTCTAAGGGCATTCCCCCACAATAAATGTCATTCAATCCGTAGGTACACTAAACTCAGAGTCATTAATGTAGAAGACAAATGTCTGTTGAATGAAGCCTTAACAGTGTAAAAAAAGACCACGAAGATCAAAATCTAAAGCAATTCAACACTTTATGTAAGGCATTATAATAGTTAGTAGGGATACATGGCTGTAATGCTCAAAGTGTTCAGAATCTTGTAGCAAAAAAAGACATATTCCTTTTAAAAAATAGTCCCAAAATTAGGTACAGTGATAAAAGTCACAGAGGATACAAAAGTAAGAGAGAACTCTAAGGAAAAAGATTTGTTGAAATTATAGAGAAAGCACACTATAAAAAATTGGTTTTGAGAGATGAACAAGAATTTTCCAGAGATGAAAAGTAGCATATGGAACAGAAGAGGAAAAGTGCAAGAACATAGTGTTAAAGAATTCTGCATTTTAGATTATCCAACAAAGAATCTAATACAGGGTGGATTAAAGAAGGGTGTGGCTAGATAAAAGCAGGTTAATTAGGAGATTAACTCTATAATCTAGTTATGAAGTGACAAAGCAATAAAGTGAAATTGGGATGAAGATGCAGAAGATTTAAATTTCAAGCAATTAGATGTATGTAGCTTTAAATTTTTTCATGAATCCAGTATAACATTAGTGCCAAAATCAGAGGATTAGACACACACACATACACACACACACTCAACAAAAAGAAGACATTATAACTGATACTACAGAAATTCTAAGGATCATAAAAGGCTATTATAAACATGTATGTATCAACAAACTGAACAACATAGAAGATATAGAAAAATTCTTAGAAACATACAGTTTACCAAGACTGAATCAAAAAGAAATACAAAACTGATTAGAGCATTTACTAGTAAGAACATTGAATCAGTAATCAAAAAATACCAACAAAGAAAAGCCCAGAGCCAAGACGGCTTCACTAGTGAATTTTATCAAACATTTATAAAAGAATACATACCAATTCTTCTTAAATGCTTCCAAAAAATTGAAGAGGAGGGAACTTACAATCTCATTTTACAAAGCCAGTATTATTCTGATACCAAAACCAGAAAAGAACATTACTAGAAAAGGAAACTATATACCAATATAACTAATGGATATAGATGAAAATATTCTCAAGAAAATGCTAAAATTCTAGCAATCCAAATTCAGAAGCACATTTAAATAATTATACCCCATGATCAGGTGGGATTTATCTCTGGAATGCAAGAATGGTGTAACATATATAACTTAATCAATGTGATTAATCATACTAATAGGATAAAATGAAAGAATCATATGATCATCTCTATAGACACAGAAAAGGCATTTGACAATATTCAACATCTATTTGTGGTTAAAGAAAAAAAACTTAACAAATTAGGCATAGAAGAAACATCTCAACACAGTAGAGGTCATCTATGGCAGGACCAGAGTTATCATACTCTATCATACTTGTTGGTGAAAAGTTGAAAGCTTTTCTTCTGAGATCAGGAACAAGACAAAGGTTCCCACTCAACCTCTCTACTCAATATATTAGTAGAAGTCCAGAAATATAAAAGTTGCCAGAATTAGGAAGGAAGAAGTAAAATAGCCTCTATTTGCATTTTATATATAGAAAAATTTTAAGAATCAACCCCCCCAAAAAAGTTAGATGAATTTAGTAGTTATAGAATATTGACAGTGACATTAAAAAATCAGATTTTATACACTAACAACAATTTTTTAAAAAAATAATTAAAGAAATCAATCCCATTTACAATAGCATCAAAAACAATAAAATACTTAAAAACAAATTTATTAAGGAGGTGCAATATTTCTACTCTGAAAACTACAAGACACTAATGAAAAAAACTGATGCAGATACAACTAAATAGAAAGGTATCCCATGTTCATGGACTAGAATAATTAATATTGTTAAAATGTCCATATTGCCAAAAGTCATCTACACATTCTATGCAATCCCCATCAAGATTCCAATGGTGTGTTTTACATTTATAGTGAAACACAAAAGGCCATAAATAACCAAAAAATAAAAATCCTCAGAAAAAAAAAAAAACAAAGCAGGAGACATCACAATTCTGGATTTCAAGTTACATACTAAAGCTACAGTCATCAAAAAATATAATGCTGGCATTAAAAGCAGACAGACAAATGAAAGAGAGTCAAGAACCCAGAAATAAACCCAACCATATATGTTAAAATAATTGCCAAGGGAGCCAGGAATACTCATTGAAGAGAAAAAAACAGTATTTTCAAAGTCTATAACAAAAATATACGAATAACTCTTAAAACTCAATACCAAAAAAAATAATAATCCAATTAAAAATGGGCAAAGGACCCAAATAGACATTTCTCCAAAGAAAATATATATACAACAGGTACATGAAAAGATACCCAACATAGCCACATCAGAGAAACACATATTAAAATTACAAGATATCACCCATGCCTGTTAGAATGCTCATCATCAAAAAGAGAACAGATAAAGGGTGAAGTGAATATGGAGAAAAGGGCACCCTCTTCACTGTCAGTAGGATTATAAATTGGTGTAACCTCTATAGCAAACAATACAGGGGCTCCTCAAAAATTAAAACTAGAACTATCGTATAATCTAGCAATTCCACTGGGAATATATCCAAAGAAAACAAAAAACACCAGCTCAAAAAAATATCTGTACCCCTATGTAGAAGACAGCATTATCTACAATAGCCAAGATATGAAAACAACCTAAGTGACTACCAAGAGATGAATGGATAACAAAGTTGTAATATGTAAACATACACACACACACAAAAAATGGAATATTATTACACACACACATAAAAAGAACAAGGAAATCCTGCCATTGGTTAAACCTAGAGTGCATTATGCTAAGTGAAATAAATAAGGCAGAAGAAAACATACTGTATAATCTCACAGATATGTGGAATCTTAAAAACAACAACAAACCTCAGAAAAAGAGATCACACTTGTATTTACCAGTGGTGGAGGGTGGGGAGAGGGGAAACTAGAGAAAGGTGGTCAAAAGATATAGATTTTTCAATTACAGTGGTACCTTGAGATACGGACAGACCAACATACGAATTTTTAAAGATACAAGCTACAACTCAGTCCATATTTTTGTTCAAGATCCGAGTGAAATTCCAAGATACGAGTCATGATTTGGGAAGCGCCGCAAGTTGATGCATTGGCACACAGGTCCAGTATTGGCAGCACAACACCAGAATCTCGTTCTTTCTCACGTGTTACCCGCAGAATCAAGTCGAATCTTGTGCGCTGTACTCGTTCTTGCATCATTTTTGCATTTTTACTAACTTTTTTTGTGTGCTATCATGGGGCCGAAGAAAGTGAGTGTAAAGGACAGTGGTGAGAAGAAGAAGAGAATGAAGTCAATAAAAGTAAAGCGAGAAATAATAGAAAAACATGAGCATGTACAAGTGGTTGAACTGGCAAGGCTGTATGACCACAATACATCTACAATTTGTACCATCCTTAAACAAAAGGGTGCCATCAAAAGCGTAAGTCCAGCAAAATGAACTACAATTCTGTCCCAATTAAGGACAAATATCCATGAAGAAAATGGAGAACCTTCTGCTGGTGTGGGTGAAAGAAAAAGAGTTGGCAGGAGATACAGTGACAGAGACTGTAATATGCGAAAATGCATGTACTATTTATGGCGATTTGAAGAAGAAAGAACTATCAACCTCAAAAGAGGCAGGCGATATGTTTAAGGCAAGTCACGGCTGGTTTGAAAATTTCAAGAGATCTGGCATCCTTGGTGGTGAGGCATGGTGAAGCTGCGAGTGCTGACATTAAAGCAGCTGAGGAGTACATTGCATGTTTTGCTGCACTTATCGCAAAGGAAAGCTACATCCCCCAACAAGTGTTCAACTGTGATGAAACAGGATTGTTTTGGAAAAAAATACCCCGGAGGACTTTCATCACGCAGAGGAGAAGAAACTGCGAGGCCATAAACCCATGAAGGACCATCTGACCCTTGCATTGTGTGCAAATGCTAGCAGCAACTGTAAAGACACTGCTAGTGCATCATTCCGAAAATCCTCAGCCTTTAAGACTCACAAGATTCTTAAAGAAAAACTGCAAGTTATGTGGCACGCAAATGCTAGGGCATGGGTTACATGGCAGTTTTTTATTGAACGGGTAAATCTCGTCTTTGGTCCTACAGTGAAGAAATATCTTCAAGAAAGTAAACTCCCAATGAAAGCATTACTAATTCTTGATAATGCTTCAGCCCACCCACCTGGTCTTGAAGATGACATTCTCGATGAGTTTAAATTCGTGAAAGTCCTCTACCTCCCACCCCACATGACTTCAGTCTCACAACCTGTGGATCAGCAGGTCATTCCAACTTTAAAAAGCTTTACACAAAGCACTTGTTCCGCTGCTGCTCTGAGGTGACTGAGAATACAATTCTAACCCTTCGAGAGTTTTGGAAAGATCACTACAACATCATGATATGTTTATGCATTATTGACTTGGCATGGAAAAAGTTATGGCCTGATGTTGTTGCAGACGGGGACTTCAAAGGATTCGAACCAGGCAGGGACCAAGGCCAAGGTAGAAGCATTGGAGGAGACTGTGTCCCTCGGAAAGTTGATGGGTCTGGAGGAAGGTGAGGGTGACATAAACGAGCTCATAGAGGAACATGAGGAACTCTCAACTGAGGAGTTGAAGGAGCTACAGATGATGTAACATACGGAGCTTCTGCAAGAGATTAGTAGTGAGGAGGAGGTAGAGTCGGAGGAAGTGATTTCTACAAGTGAAATTAAAGACATGCTGGCAATGTGGGGGAAGCTTTCAAGTTCATTGAAAAGAAACACCCAGAAAAAGTTTCAATGGTTGTGCTTCAGCACTTTTTAATGACACCTCTTTGTCACATTTCCATAACATTTTAAAAGGCAGGCAAAAGCAAACCTCTTTGGATAGATTTTTATTCAAAAGTCCTGCAAGTGAAAGTGCCGAAAGTGCAGCTAAAAAGGCAAGAACAGTGATGATTAAATGAAAAATACGTAATGTTAAGGGTAGGTTAAGTTTAAAGTTAAGAAAGTGCATTTTTTTACAATTAAGTTTTTGTGGTTTCATTTAAAGTAAAGAAAGTGCAGTTTTACTTTTGTTTAAAGTAAAGAAAATGCAGTTTTAGTTTACATTTAGTGTTTAAAAAGTGCAGTTTTGGTTTACGTGTCTACAGTGCCTGCATCCCTTCCTCCCTTCCTCCCTCCCTCCTCCTCCGACATTCTCCTTCGTTAGCCGCACTCATCTGTCTCCAAGGTAAGAATACAGTACTAAATAACACTTTTTTCTTTTATTTCATGTATTTTGTTATGCATTGGTAAAATATACATGTGTGTTTCTTAATTAAAAACAGGTCTTTTTTCATAATTTAGGATGGCTTGGGGATGTTTCACAGGGCTGGAATGGATTAAATCTATTTCAGTTATTTTAAATGGGAGAAATTTGTTTGATATATGAGTTGACTGATTTATGAGCTTGGTTACAAAATGAATTAAACTCGTATCTCAAGGTACTACTATATAAAATAAATAAGAACTAAACAGATTATGTGCAACATGGTGACTGCAGCCAATACTACCATATGATAGGATAATTAAGAAAGTAAATCCTGAGTTTTCATTGCAAGAAAAAAAATTTTTTTTATTGTTCCTACAAAAAGATGAATGTTAAGTAAACCTACTAGAATCATTTCCCAATGTATGTACATCAAACTATTATGCTATACATCTTAAACTTATACAATGATGTACGTCAATTATTTCTCAATAAAACTGAGGTTGAAAAAGGAAGGAAATAATGTCATATGTTACAACATGAGTGAACTGTGAGTGCATACTATGCTAAGTGAACTAAACCAGTCACATAAGGACAAATAGTGTATGATTCCACTTTTATGATATCTAAAATATTCAAATTGAAATAGATAGTAGTGGTTGCCAGAAACTGGAGTGATTAGGAAGTGCACTTTACACATGAAGTGTTTAGGAAGTTAAATTTTATGTGTTTTATGCCAGAATAATAATAATTTTAAAAAAAGATCTATGAAGGAAAAGCAACAATCATTTTCACTGATGCTCAAAAAAACTCTTCCCCAAATTATTGACTCCTCCAAAATCACCTCCTAAAAAGTCTCAAAATTATCAACCCACATGTGCCTAAGTCCAAAATCCAGAATCTTACTTAACGTAAAATAATTGGATGTATATATTCACACTAAAATAGCAAGAAAAACAAAAAAATAACTACAGCTAAATCTAAGGAGATATACATAATATACATGAGAAAAAATTTACAAAAGTTTGTTAAAGATGTTTAATACAACCTAAAATTACAAAAGTACACTGTATTAATAGAAGGAAACCCTTTGCTCTTAAATAGGACTACTCAGCATAATTACGATGACATTTCACATTGTCATACATAATTTTATTAATAAAAATTAAAACATTTCTTTGGACTTAGACAAGTTCATTTTAAAGTTTATATAGAAAATGATCAAAACAATTTGCAAAATGTATTTTTAAAAAATCTAAATAGAGGTGTAACTCTTTTAGAAATTAAACATACTATAATCATAACAAAAATATTAGTATGGTATTAGCACATGAAAATTAAAGAAAACCAATGGAACAGTAAAGAAAACAACGAACAGACCAAGTACATATGTAAAGGTAGTAAAGATGGCATCACAAATACCTAGAGAAAAGATACATTTTATTTTATTTTTTATTAATTTTAATGGGGTGACATTAATCAATCAGGGTACATAGGTTAAGAGAAAAAATCTCCAGGTTATTTTGACATTTAATTATGTTGCACACCCATCACCCAAAGTCAAATTGTCCTCCGTCACCTTCTATCTGGTTTTCTTTGTGCCCCTCCCCAACCCCCACCTCCTTCTTCTTCTCCTTCTTCCCTCCACACGCCCCTCCCCTCACCCCCACCCCCAGTAACCACCACACTCTTGTGGTGGTTACCTTAGTCTCATTTTTATGTCCCTCCTATATATGGAATTATACAGTTCTTGTTTTTTTCTGATTTATTTATTTCGCTCAGTATAATGTTATCAGGTCCATCCATGTTGTTGTGAATGATCCGATGTCATCGTTTCTTATGGATGAGTAGTATTCTATAGTATATATGTACCCCATCTTCTTTATCCAGTCATCTGTTAAAGGGCTTTTTGGTTTTTTCCATGTCTTGGCCACTGTAAACATTGCTGCAATGAACATGGAGCTGCATGTGTCTTTACGTACCAATGTTATTGAGTTTTGGGGGTATATATCCAGTAGAGGGATTGCTGGGTCATATGGTAGTTCTATTTTTAGTTTCTTTGGACTTAGACAAGTTCATTTTAAAGTTTATATAGACGGGGGGCAAGACGGCGATGGAGTAGATGGACGTACCAACTTTCAACTCCCAGAACCAAAGTGGATTATAACTTGATTTTAAGAACAATCATCTGGATAAACCAACGTTAAACTAGACTGAGAGGACTCTTCAACGGGGAAACACTGAAGAAGCAACATTGAGACTGGTAGGAAAAGCGAAAATACAAAAAGGGCTGCCCAGCTCCCCGAAGCGAAAGGCAGCCTGGAAAGACTCATGTGGTGGGAAGAGAGGCTAGCAGAAGGGTAGGGACCTGGATCCCAGGAACAAAGGCCATGACTACAGCCCCAGAGCCTAGAAGTGGGCTATGGAAAGTATTTAGCTGTGAAACAGGTTAGGATACTGTTTGTGAGAAAGACACAGTTGTCTTAGACCCAAGATTCTTCTTAAAGCGACGCGCAGAAAACCTCTCTCACAACCACTCATCCAGGACTCCGGGAGACAGGGAGAGAGGAAAGGACTGGATCAGCGGGAATAGAGTGCAGTCTGGAAGGCACAGGAAAAAAAGCTTTGAGGGGCAGCCACCCTAAACCCTGGGCTGAGTCACTCCACAAATCTGAAACAATATTTCCCCTGGAACCAGCAAGGGGAAGCAGGATACCAGCCAAACAGGCTCCCCTGCGGCAATTAGAGCACAGTCGCTTAGAAGCAAGGAGCTTTCAGGACTACAGTATGGAGTGTTGGGGTCTGAGATGCAGTGCCCCCACCCACACTGCTGAGGGCTTGCTAGAAGGTAGGCGCAGAGAGACGCGAATACGTGGTTCCATCGGGTGGGGGCAGAGGCCGAGCTGGCCGGCATGAGCTCCATCTAGTCCAGCGGGGGCGAAAGGGACACATGAAAGTGGTAGGGCAGCTGCGGCCTGCCTGCGAGCCCAGATGTGGGGGAAACACGGGAGCCCGGAACGGCAGAGATTCGCTGCTGGGCAGGGGCAAGCGGATGTGCAGCCTCACAGGGCCTCCCAGGCTTGAAGACCTGAAGGAATCAGATTTGCCCACGGAGGCGGGGCGGAAGCTCCGCCTCACAGTTGAGGGCGCACCAGCAGCCACGCCAGAAGCCAAGGTTGGGGGGCAGGTTGGAAGCCCAGCTCTCGGCTGAGTGAGCACCAGCAGCACCTACCATCCGAGGAGCCCAGATTGGCGGGGATGAGGCAGAAGGCCGACTCAGCTGAGTGTGTACCAGCAGCCCCTCCCAGGCGTGGCACCGAGGTTGGTGGGGGCGGGGCAGAAGATTGGCTCGCATCTGAGTGCACACCAAAAACCCCTCCCGGCTAGAGGAACTGGCTGAAAGGGACCAGCAGCTGAGCAAAAGAGCTCACCCTTGCCCTTGGTGCTGTGGTTTGTGGCCCGAGTGTGGTGCACAATACCACCATGGGAGAGGGGCAAAGGCCAAGACCAGCTGAGGCTTATAGAGCCAGGCACAAGAACACAGCCCCTCCAACTGAGGCGAGGCAGAAACCGCAGCAACAGCCGCAGTGCCGGCGCCAGCAACACCCATACTCAACCATCCTACACAGTGGCAGAGGGGGTGGCAGGCCTGTAGACAGACGACACCTAGGGAACAAAGAGACAACACCCACTGGACTCCAGTAGCCAAACCCTTCTTACACACAGACAAAATAGGCAGGCAGAGAAATGCAACCCAAATGAATCAAGAGAAATCCCCAGGGAAGGACCTGAATGAATCAGATATAACCAAACTACCTGCTGTAGAGTTTAAAATAATGATAGTTAGGATTTTCAAAGAGCTTAGAGAAACAATGGATAGTCATTATGAACAAGTAAATAAAGAGATAGTAAGTATAAAAAGAAAATTGAAATAATAAAAAAGAATCAGACAGAAATGACAAATACAGTATCAGAACTGAAGACCACAATGGAAGGAATTAAATGCAAGATGGATGAAGCTGAGGATCGAATCAGCAAGTTAGAGGACAATAAACAAAGGCACAGAAGCAGAGCAGAAAAAAAAAAGAGAGACTCAAAAAATCTGAGAAAACTCTAAGGGAGCTCTGTGACAACATGAAGAAAAATAACATCTGCATCATAGGGGTTCCTGAAGAAGAAGAGAAAAAACAAGTGATAGAAACTATGTTCAATCAAATAATAACTGAAATCTTCCCTAAATTAAGGCTGGAAAACGTTTCACACGTTCAAGAAGCACATGGAAATCCATTAAAGAGAAACCCAAAAAATTCTACACCAAGACACATCATAGTTAAAATACCAAAGTTAAGGGATAAAGAAAAAATTTTAAAAGCTGCTAGAGAAAAAAAGGCTATCACCTACAAAGGAGCCCCCATAAGGATGACATCCAACTTCTACACAGAAACACTTGAGGCCAGAAGGGAATGGCAAGATATATTCAAAGTAATGCAGAAAAAGAACCTACTATCAAGACTACTTTATCCAGCGAGGCTAACGTTTAAAATTAAAGGAGAAATAAAGAGCTTCCCAGACAAAAAAAAAACGCAAGGAATTCATTAAAACCAAACCAATTCTGCAAGAAATGCTAAGGGGCCTGTTGTGAACAGTTCAAAGGGGGAAAAGAATATAACAAAAGAAGAATACAGCTTTAAAGAATAAAATGGCAATAAACAACTACATATCAATAATAACCTTAAATGTAAAAAGATTAAATGATCCAATCAAAATACATAGGGTAGCTGCGTGGATAAAGAAACCAGACCCATACATATGCTGTCTACAAGAGACACACCTTAAAACAAAAGCTGCACATAGACTCAAGGTAAAAGGATTGAAAAAAATATTTCATGCAAATGGAAATAAAAATAAAGCCATGGTAGCAATACTTATATCTGACAACAGAAACACTGAAAAATACTCAAACACTTGGAAACTAAATAGCATGTTATTGAATAATGAATGGATTAACAATGAGATCAAAGAAGAAATAAAAAAGTTTCTAGAAACAAATGATAATGAGCATACATCAACTCAAAATTTATGGGACATAGCAAAAGCAGTACTGAGAGGGAAGTTCATAGCACTACAGGCATATCATTAGAAGCTAGAAAAAGCTCAAATAAGCAACTGACCCTGCATCTAAAAAAACTAGAAAAACAACAGCAAATAACGCCCAGGACTAATAGAAGAAATGAAATAAAAAAGATCAGAGCAAAAATAAATGACATAGAGGCTAAGGAAACAATACAGAGGATCAATGAAACCAGAAGCTGGTTCTTTGAAAAGGTAAACAAGATCTATGAACCTTTAACAAGACTCACCAAGAAAAAAAGAGAGAGGACCCAAATAAATAAAATTAGAAATGAGAGTGGAGAAATAACACCTGACACAACAGAAATATAAAGTATTGTAAGAAAATACTATGAAGAACTCTATGCCAAAAAATTAGACAACCTAGGTGAAATGGACAAAATGCTTGAATCATATAATCTTCCAAAAATCAATCTGGAAGAATCAGAACACCAGACAGACCATTACAACAAATGAGATCGATACAGTTATGAAAAACTACCAACAAAGAAAAGTCCTGGGCTTGATGGCTTCACAAGTGAATCCTAACAAAAATTCAAAGAAGAACTAACGCCTATCCTTCTCAAGCTATTTCAAAAAATTCAGGAGGGCAGAAGACTTCCAAACTCCTTTTATGAGGCGAGCATAATTCTGATCCCAAAACCAGGCAAAGACAACACAAAGAAAGAAAATTATAGGCCTATATCCCTGATGACTTTAGACAATAAAATTTTCAACAAAATATTAGCCATATGGATCCAGCAATATATGAAAAAAATCATACACCATGATCAAGTGGGATTTATTCTGGAGAGGCAAGGCTGGTTTAATATTCGCAAATCAATCAATGTGATTCATCACATAAACAAAAGGAAGGACAAAAATCACATGATAATTTCAATAGATGCAGAAAAGGCATTTGATAAAATCCAGCACTCATTCATCCTCAAAACTCTCAGTAAAGTGGGAATACAGGGAACATTCCTTAACATGATAAAGGCCATTTACGACAAACCCACAGCAAACATCATACTAAATGGACAAAAATTAAAAGCAATCCCCTTAAGATCATGAACCAGGCAGGGCTGCCCACTTTCACCACTCTTATTCAACATGGTTCTGGAAGTCCTAGCTATAGCAATCAGACAAGAAGAAGAAATAAAAGGCATCCAAATTGGAAAAGAAGAAGTAAATCTGTCACTATTTGCAGATGATATGATATTGTATATAGAAAACCCTAAAGTCGCAGTCAAAAAACTACTGGACCTTATAAATGAATTCACCAAGGTGGCAGGATATAAAATTAATACTCAGAAATCAGAGGCATTTCTGTATACAAACAATGAACTCTCAGCAAAAGAACTTAAGGAAACAATCCCCTTCACTATTGCAGCCAAAAATATAAAGTACCTAGGTGTAAATTTAACCAAGGAGGTTAAGGACTTGTACTCAGAAAATTATAAAACATTGATAAAAGAAATCAAGGAAGATACAAACAAGTGGAAGCATATACTGTGCTCATGGCTAGGAAGAATAAACATCATTAAAATGTCTATACTACCCAAAGCAATTTATAAATTCAATGCAATACCAATTAAAATACCAATGACATACTTCAAAGATATAGAAAACATATTCCAAAAATTTATATGGAACCAAAAAAGAACACGAATAGCCTCAGCAATCCTAAAAAGAAAAAATAAAGCAGGAGGTATCACTCTTCCGGATATCAAGGTCTACTACAAGGCCATTATACTCAAGACAGCTTGGTACTGGCATAAGAACAGACACATTGATCAATGGAACAGAACAGAGAACCCAGAAATAAACCCGCAGCTTTATGGACAACTGATATTTGACAAAGGAGGAAAGAACATACAATGGAGTAAAGATAGCCTTTTTAACAAATGGTGCTGGGAAAATTGGACATCTGTCTGCAAAAAAATGAAACTAGACCATCAACTTACACCATTCACAAAAACAAATTCAAAATGGATAAAAGACTTAAACATAAGCCGTGAAACTATAAGCATCTTAGAAGAAAACATAGGCAGCAAGCTTTCCGACATCTATAGCAGCAATATATTTGCTGATTTATCTCCACTGGCAAATGAAATAAAAGGCAAGATAAACAAATGGGACTATATCAAACTAAAAAGTTTTTGCACAGCTAAAGACAATAGGAACAGAATAAAAAGACAAACCACACAATTGGAGAACATATTCGACAGCACGTCGGATAACGGGTTAATAACCAAAATTTATAAAGAACTTATGAAACTCAACACCAGGAAGACAAACAATCCAATCAAAAAATGGGCTAAAGAAATGAATACAAATTTCTCCAAAGAAGACATACAGATGGCTAAAAGACATATGAAAAAATGCTCAACATCACTAATTATTAGAGAAATGCAAATTAAAACCACAATGAGATATCACCTCACACCAGTCAGAATGGCACTCTTCAGCAAAACAACATAGAATAAGTGCTGGCGAGGATGCAGAAAAAAGGGAACCCTTCTGCACTGCTGGTGGGAATGCAGACTGGTGCAGCCACTGTGGAAAACAGTTTGGAGATTCCTCCAAAAATTAAAAATCGAACTGCCTATTGACCCAGCTACCCCACTTTTAGGAATATACCCTGAGAACACCATAACAGTGTTCAAAAAGAAGAAATGCACCCCCATGTTTGTGGCAGCATTGTTCACAATAGCGAAGATCTGGAACCAGCCCAAGTGTCCGTCATAAGACGAGTGGATTAAAAAGCTTTGGTACATATATACTATGGAATACTACTCGTCCTTAAGAAATGATGACATCGGATCCTTTACAACAAAATGGTTGTACCTTGATAACATTATACGAAGTGAAATAAGTAAATCAGCAAAAAAAAAACTTAGAACAGCATGAATTCATACATAGGTGGGACATAAAAGTGAGACTATGAGACATGGACAAGAGTGTGGTGGTTACGGGGTGGGGGTAGGGAGGGGATGGTGGGATCGGGAGAAGGGTAGGGGCACAAGGAAAACCAGATAGAAGGTGACAGAGGACAATTTGACTTTGGGTGATGGGTATGCAACACAATTGAATGATAAGATAATCTGGAGATGTTTTCATTGTACATATGTACCCTGATTTATTGGTGTCACCACATTAAAGTTAATAAAAAACAAAAAAAAACCCTGAATCATTGTGTTTACCACCCAAAGTCAAATCGCCTTCCATCTATCTCCACATACATATTTGACCCCCTTTACCCTTTACTTACACAATGATATACACAGGTGATGTGTTATTTGAAACTTATGTAATTTTATTTACCAATGCCACCTCAATAAATTTAATAATTAAAATAAAGTGGCCTTGTTTTAAGAAAAAACTTGAATCAATACACATTCTACACTTTAAATCAGGAAAAACTCCAAGTTGGTTATAGACTTAAATGCAAAAATATAAAATCATAATAATACCAGAAAAAATATAAATAAATTCAACCTGGAAGTGTAGCATCAGTCTTTAAAATTAAAACCAAAAGTATTAACAGATTGATAAAATTAACCACATAAAAAATGTTAAGCCTATGTTAAGCAACAAACATTATATGCGAAGTGAAAACAAATCAAAACCCAATAACAAACAAAAAGAAAATACTTGTGACATATCACAAAAACCTAAAAATCTTTAATAAAGTTCTTAAATAGCAAGGGAAGAAAAGGGTCATAACTCAATTGATCCAAAAATACAGACAGAGAGTTCACAGAAAAAGAAATGTAAATAGCCACTGAACACTTTTAAAAGGTGTTGGGTTTCACTCAGAGAGAGTGCAAACTCAAGTTTCTATCTATGTTTATAAGAGTCACAAACATTCCTAAATTTGACCACAATCCCTCTTGCTGAGGCTGTGCAATAAAAAGCGCATTTCTGGTGGAACTGCCAGGGAATTTGGCAATATCTACCAAAAAAAGAAAATAACAAAAAAAAAAAACAAAGTACATTAAGTCCTCACTAAACATTGCTAATAAGTTCTACAAGTTTAAATGAAACAACATAAAACTAAAGCAACTTTGCCATAGGCTAATTGATATAAATAAGAGTTAAGTTCCTAAAGCATCTCAGCAATGTTATAACAAATGACATTGAATGGAACAATGTTATTCTAGGACCCTGCTATTATCTCCCCTTCGACTAGATAATCCTGCTCCTGGGAAGTACCCTGACAATGCATCTCCACAATTAAGTAATATATGCACAAAGTTGTTCACTGCAGCATTATCTATAAGAAAACGATTCTGGAAACAACACAAATGTCCACCAGTTGGGCACTGACTGAATAAACTATAGTCCATTCACATTACAGAATACTTAGTGGTCATTAATAAAGGATGAAGAAATGTCTAGCACTAACAGAGAGAAATCTATAAAATATTATATTAAATAAATGAATCCATTAAATTCATTTATAAAATGCCCTATATTAAATAAAATATCCTATATTACATTTAGAGTGAGAAAAGCAGGGAACTAAGACATCTGTATATGTGTGTTTATATTTTTTAAGCATTAATTCCAAAAATACACTGTAATAATAATCTATAACTAACAAAAATACATAGTTATTCATATATGACAGAAGGAAATAAGGCAGACAGAACAGTGATAGAAATCAGACTAATATTTTATAAAGTCATAAAATTAAATTAAATCAAAATGAAAATGTCCATAAAGATTTCTAGGTATCCTAGAATGCCCTAAAGAGACACTTTATCACAAAATATCTCAGTGCCAGAAACATTTGTCCATAAAAAAGATAGTACAGAATAAAAAGACCACTCGAATATGAAGTATTTGCTACACACAAGCCTACAATTAGTATCTAGGATATAGGATACATACATACAGATATAGTACAACTATAAAAGACACAACTAATAAAGAAAGTCAAAATTCCTAAAAGAAACATGGGCAATGGACATGAAAGGCATTTCCGGATGACACATGGATAGCCAATCAATCTAATTAACAATCAGGGAAATATAAATTAAAATTACAATGAGATAGAATGCCAACAATGATAAAAAGCTAATCTATTATAAGTCAGAATATGTAACAGGTATGAGTCTTGTCTCTTACTAGCAAAAGTTTAGACTGGCACAACTAATTTGGAAAACAATTTTGCATTGTCTAAAATAGGTGAAGACGGCATATCATATGAACTAGCAAATTCTACTCATAAAATATATCTTAGAGGAACTTTTTATACATATGTGCCAGAAGAAATGCCAAGAATTGCCAAAGTAGCAGTGTTTATCATAGTTAAATAATCAAAACAACCTAAAAATAATCACTGCTAGAAGATGTATAAATTACATTCATATAATAGAATACTGTATAGCAGTAAACAAATATTAAAATTACTAGTGTCCCAAGTTTCAGAGTAGATGAATCTCAAAATATATTACTGAAAAAACACACAAAGAAACAAAAGTTGTAGAAAAAATAGCGTTTGCTCAATTTGTAGAAAGTTCAAAACCAAGCAAAGGAAAGTCTGTATGTGACATTACAAGAAACGAATTCAGAATAATAGTTACCTCTAGAGGGCAGAATAGATATTGCAATTGAGAAGATCTCCAATAGTATTGGTTATGCAGTCTCTTTCTTTTTTATTTCTAATTAATATTTTTTAAAATTCAGCTTATTGGGTGACACTGCCTCACAACACCAAACAGGTTTCAAGTGTACAGCTCAATAAAACACTATCTACACACAGCACTGTGAGTTCATCAACCCAAAGCAAAGTCTCTTCTCATCGCCCTTTTCCTTACTTTTGCCCACCTCCACCTAACTCACATTCCTCTTTCCCTCTGGCTATTACCACAGCAAAAGAAATCATCACTAAAATGAAAAGGGATCCCACTAATGGGAGATCATATTGGCTAATGATACATCGGATAAAGGGTCAATTTCCAAAATATATAAAGAATTTATACAACTCTAAACACCAGGAAGAAAATTCAATTTTAAAAAAGAGCAAAGAAACTGAAAAGACACTACTTCACTACAGAAGGCCAACAGACATATAGAAAAATGCTCAGCATCACTAACATTGGGGAACAAAATTTTTGTTGCATCCACAAAAACACATGTTCTTACCTAATTCGAGTGTGCTGATCTGACATTAGTTTTTCTCTGTAAGCTACAGGTTTTTTTGCAATTCAAGATTTTAGGTTTTCATCTTATTGTAAAATTTTCAACATTTAGTTTAACATAATGAAGTAGAATGTCTTCTTGGGCATCATCTTTGTCAAAATATAATAATTCATATAATGCATTAAATACACTAATACACTAAAAGATATGATTGCATCAGAATTTGTCTACAATTTTGAAATAGAACATATTGAAACACTTAATCATAAAATTTGCGCAAAACTTATTTAAATTCTATCCATGCAAAAATTTGCGTTTGATGCTCTTGCATTTGTGTACTCATTGAAGACAACCTCGTTTGATTTGATGCTCCAGCAGTAGTCTGCCATCATATTTTTGTCCCATCGCCCCTGATAACACTCTTCCATCATCTTCAGATAAGCATTCTCCCAGCTCATCACTAACAGCTCCAAGATTTTCGGGAAACTTATCAAGGTGACTGTTCAGGAAATGAATCATAATGCTCATGTTATATCCAATGTCACGAAAAGCAAACAGCATCCTTTGAACCAGAAGTTCATAGTTTTCTGTTTTTTTGTTGCCAAGCAAGTTCTTTGTAACTGCCACAATAGACTGCCATGCTGCTTTCTCCTCCTTATTCATCTTCCTGGCAAATTCTTCGTCACGTATGAAGGTTTGAATTTGAGGTCCATTGAATACACCTGCTTTTATCTTCTCGAAAGACAAGGCAGAAAAAGCAGAAATAATATGTTGAAAGCATTCACTTTCTCTATTCAAAGCCTGAACAAACTGCTTCATTAAGCCAAGTTTGATGTGAAGTGGGGGGAAAATGATCCTGTCTTGATTAACTACAGGTTCATTCACAATATTTTGCATCCTTACTTTCCGAGCTTCATGTTTCTGCCATTTCTTCTGTGTCCAGTGTTTCTCCCGAGCTCGGCTGTTCCACAAACACAGAAAGCAAGGATACTTCGTGAACCCTCTCTGTTGTCCTAGCAGGAAATTTACCATGTTAAGATCCACACAAATGATCCAGTTACGCTCCTCATACTTCAGAAAGTCAAGGACAATTTTTATGTCATTATAATCTTCTCGCAGATGAGTTGAATAACCAATTGGAACCGCTGCATAAACATTACCATTGTGTAGGAGAACACATTTCAGACTCCGTTTAGAGCTGTCAAGAAATAGCTGCCATTCTGTTGGACTATAAGTGGTAACTAACACCTATCTGGCTGAGAAGACTACTGATATCATGACAGTAAACAAAGTGTTTGTCTTCGGGGAAAAAAGACCACAAAAATTTGTTCATGATTCCTGAAATGGGATACTTTAGCTGACCAGTGAAGTACATTCTTTTCTTGAAGCCTGGAGGCTAATAACTCAGCTGCTTTCTTTGATAGGCCCAAATCACTTACTAAGTCATTCAATTCGGGTTGGCTAAACTGCTGAGGGTTAATGACTGCTTGGCATCAGAAGAAGACCCTTCAGATTCTACAACCATTTCCTCATGCATCTTATCAAAATACACTTGATCATCATGTTCACTTTCTTTATCCTTAGAAAAAATAAAACCATTGAAAACTGGAACCGGGAGTGTCTCAGAGTGTGGGATAGGTCGTATTGTTGAAGGAATATTAGGATATGCGATCATATGCCGTTTTTTCTTGCCGATGCCCTTTGTATGGATCAGACAGAAATAACAGTCACTACTGTGGTCCTTAGGTTCCCGCCAAACCATGGGAATACCAAAAGACATTCCTTTGCGTTTTCCTTTTGTCCAGTCACAAAGCATTTCCTCACAATTATGACACACAATAGGAGGAGCCCAATTATTGTCCTGATCGCCAAGGGGAACTTAAAAATAGGCAATATATGCACGTGTCACAAATGATGAAATATTGTGCCTCTGACATTGAAGTGTGTAACAGCCACATATATAACAGAAGGTGTCAGGACTATTCTTACATTTACGCCTACTCAAAGAAGCCATGATTCAATCTTAAAATAAAATAAGAGGGTGTCTTTATCAGATAATCATTTTTTACATTTAAAAACAACTACAATTATGTAAAAGTGATGTTTGTAAAACATTAATAGCCTTGTGGTTATGTTCAATCCAAGAGTCGTTGCCCTTTAACTCCAATTTAAAAACCAATGCATGCCATTAACGTAACAAAAAGAAATTAAAATTGCATAAAAACTAGAGAGTACACCAAAAAATGAATTTCAGAATTGGAATCAGTGATGCAGAAATATATAGAAGAAGTTCTAAAACCTCATGCAAGACAAAAAAAAAAAAAAATTGTTCCCCAGTGTAATCATCAGGGATACAGATTAAAACCACATTATCACCTCATACCTATCAGAATGGCTACCACCAACAAATCAACAAACAAGTGCTGACCAGAATGTGGAGAAAGGGGAACTCTCTTGTGCACTGTTGTGGGAATGCAGACTGGTGCAGCAACTGTGGAAATCAGTATGCCATTTCCTCAAAAATTAAAATGGAACTGCCTTTTGACTTAGCGATTCCACATCTGGTAATACATCCTAAGAAATCAGAAACACTAATTTGAAAGAATATATGCTCCCTATGTTCAATGCAACATTATTTACAATAACCAAGATCTGGAAACAGCCCAAGTGCCCATGAGTAGATGAATGGTTATGTATCATTTCTTGAACAATAAAGTGAGTACAAAGGTATCTGTTTCATTATTTATTAAACTGTATATATATTTATATATATACAATATATGTAAACATATTTTCCAAAATAAAAAAATAATTTTAATGAGTCTATTGCATTACTAGTATGCATATTCTAAGTTAACTATGTACTACTTTCTGGCAAAAATCTTAAAAACCAGAAAATTTAACTGATTTCTATTTAAATTTTTTTTTAAGAATAAAATTCATTTACCATTATACTGACAGATTTTCTTTATAGTTGTTGGTGCACCTTTTACAGGACACGTTCCTCCTTCTTCCATAAAATTCTAGAAGAAAAGTAAAATTATAACAACTCCCAAGTATACACAATAATAAGCATTTATATCTGCATTTTAATTTCACCAATTCATTTCTACAGTACTCTTTCTTCATGTTACTTTAATTGAACAAAGATGATTTTGTTTTGAAAATTAGAAAAATTAGCCTGTGATGAACAATAAATAAAATGAAATTAAAAGTACTTTAGAAACACAAACAAAATAATAAACACTTGCTAAGAAATTAGTTACTGACAAACAGGAAAGGTTTCGGGTAGTCAGAGTAAATGCAGTTGAAAATCAAAAAAGATTAGTAATTTGGAAATTTATTGTTATTCCCTTTCAAATTTCTCAAATTAGACAACAGTCCATTTATCTTCAGGTTTTTTAAATAAAAAGCTTTTAGAGGTGTAAATTTTCTGTAAAGCACGTTTGTTTTACTTTCCATCAATTCTTACATAATTTGTAACTTATTTTCATTCTGTTTCTTTTTTTTAACCCAGAATGTTTCTTAATTCTGAAGGAGGTGAGGGAACTTAAACATCAATTTTTGTTGTTGATTTCTAATTCAGTAATTTTTTAGTAGAGACTGTAACTATGAATCACTTAGATACATATCTTAGATTTTATGGCTTCCCACCAGAATTCTGTTTGCACATTCACCATGGACTTACTGAAAATACATGTTCTTTGTTGGTGAGATATAAGGCTTTGATAGACAGACGGATAAGATGAAAGAGAAGCTAACTGCAGCCAAACCAGTTTCCCTTCCCTCTTAGGCAGACATTTCCTAGCCCCCTTTGGAGCTGCTTTGGACAAGTGATGCATGTTCTGGTCATGGGCAGAAGTGGTGTACATCCACCACTGCCAGTCTCAGCCCATAAAAATATGCACCACAGTATCAAGCCTATACTACAAATATAGAAACCACCAGTTAGAGTCCTGCAAACTTGAGACCCTAAGTACCTTTATGCAGTAGAGCCTCTTCTCTAACTCCATTTATTCAATCATTGAAAACTCTTGCATGTTTAACTTTAAAAATAATTCAAGCCCCGGCATTAGAGAATTGGCCCGGCGGGTAGAAATCCCAGGTTTGATTCCCCGTCAGGGCACACAGGAGAAGCGCCCATCTGCTTCTCCACCCTTCTCCCTCTCCTTTTTCTCTATCTCTCTCTTTCCCTCCTGCAGCCAAGGCACCAGTGGAGCAAAGTTGGCCCAGGCGCTGAGGATGGCTTCATGGCCTCCACCTTAGGCACTGGAATGGCTCCAGTTGCAGGGGAGCAATGCCCCAAATGGACCAAGCGTCACCCTCTGGTGGGCATGTCGGGTGGATCCCGGTTGGTGTATGTGGTAGTCTGTCTGTCTACCTCCCTCCACTTCTCACTTCAGAAAAATACCAAAAAAAGAAAAAAAATTATATATATAAAATAATAATAATAATTCAAGCCCCAAACTTGCAACAGGAACACACAGCTGAGAAAGCTATACAGACTCCAAAGCTGACACACACTCCTATACCTACTTCAGACCTGTTGATAGAGGATAACAGACAGAGCATCCCAAAGAATAGAAACTAAATTGTTCAAGGAATTTCCCCATCCTCTCAGACAGCAAGCCTCCATGATGCTTGTCCAGCAGGATTTCATGATTAGTATGTAGTGGTAACTCTGGATCCTTCTTTTCCAAATAGGCATTTATACTGTCTCTAATACTACATACTTTCTTTGTACATCCTTTGCTATCATTTTATTTTCAATCTTTATTATATGTTCTGCATGCTTCTTGAAAATTATACTGAGATTATATTTTCTTTTCAACTTATTCTTTCAATCTTGATGAGAAAAATCACCCCTTCGTATTTAATATATTAATTGCTAAGCAGGTTTCATTCCTTTCATTTTATGTTTACCATTGTAGATATGCTATTCCATTTTTTCCCACCTTGATCAGTTTTCCTAACGTGACATCCCCATTCTTTTGAAATTCCGAAGTTTTTCTATGTGTCTTCATTAGTCCAGTGAAGAAATTACCATTTAAACAATCATATTTAAACCTCGTTCCTCTCATACTTAAAAATTAAATGTTCCAATTTAAGATGGTGACGTAGGATGATACAGAGCTCACTTCCTCTCACAGACACAATGATTCTACAGCTATATATAGAACAATTTCTTCTGAATAAAACCCAAAATCTAGCTGAGAGACTCCTTCCTACACATCAAGCAAACAAGAAAAAAAAAACCACAGAAAAATAGGTATGAGAGGCTAAGACACAATTTCACGATAAACACCATCCCAGGCATGGCAACCCACAACTCCAAGCTTCTCCCTGAGGAGCAGTTTGGACATCACATCTGGTACTCAAATTTTCAAGACCTGAACTTGAGAAGAGCACCCAAAATATCAAGCTGTGAAGGCCAATAAGGCTTTGTATCCACAAGAACCACTGGCCACAGCAAACTGAGAAATAATTCTTAAAGGGCTCATCCAGGCTCACTGTAGCTATACCCCAAAGCCTAAAACAGGATCTGCCCACTGACATACCCAGTCTTTCTTTGGGGGAAAAGAAAAGCCTATTATTTTCATAGCTTTAGTCTGACAGGCAGGCTTCCAATTAAACTCACATCTAAGAGCTGACTGTAATCCACTCCATAAACCTCAGAGTCTGGGAGCTATTATGGCACTCTCCCTCTGCCTTACTCCAGGTTGTCAGTTATCTCCCAAAAAGGAGTTTGTGCAAACGTCTAGAGACCTAGTTTTTGTGGCTGCTGACCAGGAAACACCTCCTGATCACCTACCTAACTCTGGTATCATGGGTCCCAAGGAACTGTAACAGAATAAGAGTTCTCAACCAGATACGGTGTAGGGCACAGCACAGACAGGGATACCCACCCCCAATCATTCTGTGAAAGAGGGCTCTTAGTGTATGTTCATAACCGTGGACTGAGAACCATGCTTCTAATAAAATATACATATAGAGGGCAAGATGGCAATGGAGTAGGTGGGCGTACCAACTTCCAATTCCCAGAACCAAAGTGGATTATAACTTGATTTTAAGAACAATCATCTGGATAAAGCAATGTTCAACTGGACTGAGAGGACTCTTCAACCGGGGAACACTGAAGAAGCAACATTCAGACTGGTAGGAAAAGCAAAAACGCGGAAAGGGATGCCCAGCTCCCCCAAGCGAAAGGCAGCCCGGAGAGACTCGTGTGCTGGGAAGAGAGACCAGCAGAAGGGTAGGGACCTGGGTCCCAGGAACAAAGCCCCAGCCTAAAGCCCCACAGCCTAGAAGAGTCATATAAACACTATTTAGCTGGGAAACAGGTTAGGAGAGTATTTAGCTGGGAAACAGATTACGATACATTTGTGAGAAAGAGACAGTATTCTTCCAGGAGACAGGGAGAGAGGAGAGAACTGGAGCAGCGGAAGGAGAGTGTGACCTGGAAGGCATAGGGAGAAAAGCTTTGAGGGACAGCAACCCTAAACCCTGGGCTGAGTCACTCCACAAATCTGAAACAATATTTCCCCTGGAACCAGCAAGGGGAAGCAGGACATCAGCCAAACAGGCTCCCCTGCGACAATTAGAGCACAGTCGCTTAGAAGCAAGGAGCTTTCAGGACTACAGAATGGAGTGTTGGGGTCTGAGCTGCAGCGCCCCCACCCACACTGCTGAGGGCTTGCTGGAGGGTGGGCGAAGGCAGGAAGCGGAAGCACGGTTCTGTTGGTGGAGGCAGAGGCTGAGCTGGCGGGCATGAGCTCGGTCTAGCTCAATGGGGCCAAAGGGGACATGCGAAAGTGGTCTGGCTGATGTGGTCCCACCTGCAACCTCACCTGTGGAAAAAAAGCGGGAGACCAGAATGAACAGAGATCCGCCACTGGGCAGGCATGAGCAGGCGTGCAGCTTCACTCAGCCTTCAAGGCTTGAAGCCCTGCACGAACCGACTTTGCTCATGGAGATGGGTCAGAAGCCAGGACTCGCAGTTGAGCGCAAAGCAGCAGCCTAGCCGAGGAGCCAAGGTTGGCGGGGGCGGGACAGAAACCCGGCTCCCAGCTAAGCGGGTAGCAGCAGCCCCTCCCTGCAAAGGAGCTGAGATTGGCAGAAGCAGAGCTGAAGCCTCGCTCACAGATGTGAGTGCACCAGAAGCCCCTCCCGGCCAGAGGAACTGGCTGACAGAGACCAGCAGTTGAGCAAAAGAGCTAACCCTTGCCCTTGGTGCCCAGGCTTGTGGCCCGAGTGTGGTGCGCAATCCCACCTGTGGGAGAAGGGCGAAGGGAGAGACCTACTAAGGCTTACAGAGCCAGGCACAAGAACACAGCCCCTCCCATGGCGAGGCAGAAACCAGAGCAATAGCCACAGAGGACGGTTCCGGCAACACCGATACCCAACAGCCCTAGGCAGCGGCAGAGGAGGTGGTGGGCCTATAAACAGACCACACATAGGGAACATAGAGGCAACACCCACTAGACTCCAGTAGCCAAACCCTTCTTACACACAGACAAGATGGGCAGGCAAAGAAATGCAACCCAAATGAATCAAGAGAAATCCCCAGAGAAGGACCTGAATGAACCAGATATAACCAAACTACCTGATGTAGAGTTTAAAACAATGATAGAATGTTCAAAGCTTAGAGTAGTGGTTCTTAACCTTCTTTGAGGTACCGAACCCACCAGTTTCATATGTGCATTCACTGAACCCTTCTTTAGGGATAAATATGATTTTTTTTTCCAAATTCAAGAAATAGGTATATATTTTTTTACTGGTGAACAAAATGAGCCGTGCTCAAAGAACATCACCTTGCTCAAAGAACAAAACCAACAAAGTGCATGAACTCACAACAAATTATGGTATTACTTTATTCTGGCCTCCGCAGCAGAGGCTTCTCCGAACCCCTGAGACCTACTCATCAAACCCCTAGGGTTTGATAGAACCCAGGTTAAGAACCACTGGCTTAGAGCAACAATGGATAGTCATTACGAACACCTAAATAAAGAGATAGCAAGTAAAAAAAAAAATTGAAATAATAAAAAAAAATCAGACAGAAATGACAAAAACAGTATCAAACTGAAGACCACAATGGAAGAAATTAAATGCAAGATGGATGAAGCTGAGGATCGAATCAGCGAGTTACAGGAAAATAAACAAAGGCACAGAAGCAGAGCAGAAAAAGAAAAGAGACTCAAAAAATATGAGAAAACTCTAAGAGAGTTCTGTGACAACATGAAGAGAAATAACATCCGCATCATACAGGATCCAGAAGAGGAAGAGAAAGAACAAGTAACAGAAACTTTGTTCAATCAAATCATAGCTGAAAACTTCCCTAAATTAAGCTGAAAAACATTTCACACGTACAAGAAGCACAGAGAACTCCATGAAAGAGAAACCCAAAGAAATCTACACCAAGATATATCATAGTTAAAATACTAAAGCAAAGTGATAAAGAAAAAATTTTAAAAGCTGCTACAGAAGAAAAGGCTATCACCTACAAAGGAGGCCCCATTAGGATGACATCCGACTTCTCAACAGAAACACTTGAGGCCAGAAGGGAATGGCAAGATATATTCAAAATAATGCAGAACAAGAACCTACTAACAAGACTACTTTATCCAGCAAGGCTAACGTTTAAAATTGAAGGAGAAATAAAGAGCTTGCCAGACAAAAGAAAACTCAAGAAATTCATTAAAACCAAACAATTCTGCAAGAGATGCTAAAGGGCCTGTTCTGAACAGTTCAAAGGGAGAAAAGAATATAGCAAAAGAAGAATACAGCTTTAAAGAATAAAATGGAATAAACAACTACATATCAATAATAACCTTAAATGTAAATGGATTAAATGATCCAATCAAAATACATAGGGTAGCTGCGTGGATAAAGAAACAGGACCCATACATATGCTATCTACAAAAGGCACACCTTAAAACAGAAGAAGAACATAGACTAAACGTAAAAAAATGGAAAAAAATATTTCATGAAATGGAAATGATAAAAAGGTGGGGTAGCAATACTTATATCTGACATGATGGACTTTATAACAAAGGCTGTAGTAAGAGATAAAGAAGGACACTACATAATAATAAAGAGAACAATTCAACAGGAACATATAACCATTATAAATATCTATGCACCAAACATAGGAGCCCCGACATACAAAAAGCAGACTTTGATGGATATAAAGGGCGAGATTAACAGCAATACTATAATAGTAGGGGATTTCAATAACCCACTAACATCACAAGGATAGATCCTGAAGAAAGAAAATTAACAAAGAAACAGCAGACGTAAAGGATGCACTAGATCAACTCAATTTAATAGATATCTTCAGAACTTTTCACCCTAAAGCCGTAGAATATACATTCTTTTCAAACACTCATGGTATATTCTCTAGGATAGACCACATGTTAGGACACAAAAGTGGTCTAAAAAAATTTAAGAAGATTGAAATCATATCAAGCATTTTCACTGATCACAATGCCATGAAACTAGAAATAAACCACAAAATAAAACTGAAATATACTCAAACACTTGGAAACTAAATAGCATGTTATTGAATAACGATTGGATTAACAATGAGATAAAAGAAGAAATAAAGTTTCTAGAAAAGAATGATAATGAGCATACATCAACTCAAAATTTATGGCAAACAGCAAAAGCAGTACTGAGAGGGAAGTTCGTAGCACTACAGACATACCATTAGAAGATAGAAAATGCTCAAATAAGCACCTTGACGCTGCATATAAAAGAATTATAAAAACAACAGCAAATGAATCCCAGGACTAGTAGAAAAAATGAAATAATAAAGATCAGAACGAAAATAAATAATATAGAGGCTAAGAATATAATACAGAGGATCAATGAAACCAGGAGCTGGTTCATTGAAAAGGTAAACAAGATTGATGAACCTTTAACTAGACTCACCAAGAAAAAAAAAAGAGAAGACTCAAATAAATAAAATTAGAAATGAGAGTGGAGAAATAACACCTGACACAACAGAAATATAAAGTATTGTAAGAAAATACTATGAAGAACTATATGCCAAAAAATTAGACAACCTAAATGAAATGGACAAATTTCTTGAATCATATAATCTTCCAAAAATCAATCTGGAAGAATCAGAACACCTAGACAAACCAATTACAACAAATGAGATCGAAACAGTTATCAAAAAACTCCCAAAAAAGAAAAGTCCTGGGCCTGATGGCTTCACAAGTGAATTCTATCAAAAATTCGAAGAAGAACTAACTCCTATCCTCCTCAAATTATTTCAAAAACTTCAAGAGGAAGGAAGACTTCCAAACTCCTTTTATGAGGCGAGCATAATTCTGATTCCAAAACCGGGCAAAGACAACACAAACAAAGAAAATTATAGGCCTATATCCCTGATGAATTTAGACGCTAAAATTCTCAACAAAATATTAGCCAACTGGATCCAGGAATATATGAAAAAAATCATACACCATGATCAAGTGGAATTTATTCTGGAGAGACAAGGCTGGTTCAATATTCGCAAATCAATCAATGTGATTCATCACATAAACAAAAGGAAGGACAAAAATCACATGATAATTTCAATAGATGCAGAAAAGGCATTTGATAAAATCCAGCACGCATTCATGCTCAAAACTCTCAGTAAAGGGGGAATACAGGGATCATTCCTTAACATGATAAAGGCCATCTACGACAAACCCACAGCAAACATCATACTAAATGGACAAAAATTAAAAGCAATCCCCTTAAGATCAGGAACCAGGCAGGGATGCCCCCTTTCACCACTCTTATTCAACATAGTTCTGGAAGTCCTAGCTACAGCAATCAGACAAGAAGAAGAAATAAAAGGCATCCAAATTGGAAAAGAAGAAGTAAAACTGTCACTATTTGCAGATGATATGATATTGTATATTGAGACTAAAGTCTCAGTCAAAAAACTACTGGACCTTATAAATGAATTCAGCAAGGTGGCAGGATATAAAATTAATACTCAGAAATCAGAGGCATTTCTATATACCAACAATGAACTGTGAGCAAAAGAAATTAAGGAAACAATCCCCTTCATTATTGCAGCCAAAAAAATAAAGTACCTAGGAGTAAATTTAACCAAGGAGGTTAAGGACTTGTACTCGGAAAATTATAAAACATTGAGAAAAGAAATCAAGGAAGATACAAACAAGTGGAAGCATATACCGTGCTCATGGCTAGGAAGAATAAACATCATTAAAATGTCTATATTACCCAAAGCAATTTACAAATTCAATGCAATACCAATTAAAATACCAATGACATACTTCAAAGATATAGAACGCATATCCCAAAAATTTATATGGAATCAAAACAGAACACGAATAGCCTCAGCCATCTTAAAAAGAAAAAATAAAGCAGGAGGTATCACTCTTCCAGATATCAAGGTTTACTATAAGGCCATTATACTCAAGACAGCCTGGTACTGGCATAAGAACAGGCACATAGATCAATGGAACAGAACAGAGGACCCAGAAATAAACCCACAGCTTTATGGACAACTGATATTTGACAAAGGAGGAAAGAACATACAATGGAGTAAAGATAGCCTCGTTAACAAATGGTGTTGGGAAAATTGGACATCTACCTGCAAAAAAATGAAACTAGACCATCAACTTACACCATTCACCAAAACAAACTCAAAATGGATAAAAGACTTAAATGTAAGTCGTGAAACCATAAGCATCTTAGAAGAAAACATAGGCAGCAAGCTCTCCGACATCTGTAGCAGCAATATATTTGCCGATTTATCTCCATGGGCAAATGAAATAAAAGGCAAGATAAATAAATGGGACTATATCAAACTAAAAAGTTTTTGCACAGCTAAAGACAGTAATAACAGAATAAAAAGACAAACCACACAATGGGAGAACATATTCGACAGCACGTCTGATAAGGGGTTAATAACTAAAATTTATAAAGAACTTATAAAACTCAACAACAGGAAGACAAACAATCCAATCAAAAAATGGGCAAAAGAAATGAATAGAAATTTCTCCAAAGAGGACATACAGATGGCCAATAGGCATATGAATAAATGCTCAACATCACTAATCATTAGAGAAATGCAAATTAAAACCACAATGAGATATCACCTCACACCAGTCAGAATGGCACTCATCAGCAAAACAACACAGAATAAGTGCTGGCGGGGGTGTGGAGAAAAGGGAACCCTTCTGCACTGCTGGTGGGAATGCAGACTGGTGCAGCCACTATGGAAAACAGTTTGAAGATTCCTCAAAAAATTAAAAATCGAACTGCCTTTTGACCCAGCTATCCCACTTATAGGAATATACCCTAAGATCACCTTAGCACTGTTCGAAAAGAAGAAATGCGCCCCCATGTTCCTGGCAGCATTGTTTACAATAGCGAAGATCTGGAACCAGCCCAAGTGTCCGTCAGAAGATGAGTGGATTATAAAATTATGGTACAGCCTGACCTGTGGTGGCGCAGTGGATAAAGCATCGACCTGGGAACACTGAGGTCGCCAGTTCAAAACCCTGCACTGGTCTGGTCAAGGCACATATGGGAGTTGAGCTTCCAGCTCCTCCCCCCTTTCTCTCTTTCTCTCTCTCTCTCTCTCTCACTCTGTGTCTCCTCTCTAAAATGAATAAAATAAAAAGAAAAAAAATGTATTAAAAAAAAAGAAAGCTATGGTACATATATACTATGTAATACTACTCAGCCATAAGAAACGATGACATCAGATCATTTATAACAAAATGGATGTACCTTGACAGCATTATATGGAGTGAAATAAGTAAATCAGAAAAAAAGAGAAACTGAGAACAGCATGATTTCATACATAGGTGGGACATAAAAGTGAGAATATGAGACATGGACAAGAGAGTGGTGGTTACGAGATGGGGGGAGGGAGGGAAGAGTGGGAGAGGGAGGAGGGGAGGGACACAGGGTAAACCAGATAGAAGGTGACAGAGGACAATTTGACTTTTAGTGACGGGTATGCAACACAATTGAATGATAAGATAACCCGGAGATGTTTTCATTGTACATATGTACCCTGATTTATTGGTGTCACCCCATTAGAATTAATAATAATAATATATATATATATATATAAAAATTAAAAAAGAAAAAGAAGAAAAGAAAAAATGAGACTCGGAGACATGTACAGGAGTGTACTGGCTACTCAGGGGAGGGGGAGGCTAGGTAAGGGTAGGGAGAATGGAGGGACACAAATAAAACCAGATAGAAGGTGAAGGAGGACTATTTGACTTTGGGTGATGCGTACGCAATATAATCAAATGTCAAAATAACATGGAAATATTTTCTCTGAACATATGTGCCCTGATTTATCAATGTCACCCCAGTAAAATTAAAAATACACACACACACACACACACACACACACACACACATCTAGGGGCCCAATGTGATCTTCTCCAGAGACTGAAAAGGCCAGCAGGTGCCATCTTCATACTCTCCCCAGCCCCTCTCCTTTCTCCTTTCTTCAGTGTCTCCTAAAAGTAATTTGGCCTGACCAGGCGGTGGCGCAGTGAATAGAGCGTCGCACTGGGATGCGGAAGACCCAGGTTCGATACCCCAAGCTCGCCAGCTTGAGCGCAGGCCCATCTGCCTTGAGCAAAAGCTCGCCAGCTTGGACCCAAGGTTGCTGGCTCCAGCAAGGGGTTGCTTGGTCTGCTGAAGGCCCGCGGTCAAGGCACATGTGAGAAATCAATCAATGAACAACTAAGGTGTTGCAACGGCAATGAAAAACTAATGATTGATGCTTCTTACCTCTCTCCATTTCTGTCTGTCTGTCCCTATCTATCCCTCTCTCTGACTCTCTCTCTGTCCCTGTAAAAAAAAAAAAAAAAGGGGATTTGTACACATACCTGGCCCCCAGCTTTTGTGGCTATTGCCTGGAAGACTCCATTTTTGATGGCCTGGCTCTGGTAGCCAGTGTGCCTTGTGTTCATAGGTTCAGTGGGATGGCAGCCAACGAGAAACAGTTCTTAACTGACTATCACACCAGGATTCAATGCAGAGAAAGAAGACAGAATTGCCCGTCTCAAAGTATATTTGCATACTTAAAAACAAGACTCATCTACATGCCTGAGGATCTGGTTTCCAATCAGTCTGAATCTAGGTGCTGCCTGGGATCCTTGAATCAGAACACCGGCAGTTACTGGCACATCCCTATCTACTAAAAGCCACTAAAATTAAAGTAGGCTGCCTGGACAACCAAGACAGTTTGATGACAACTAAGAGGTAGGACAGGGTTGAAATAAAAAGTTTATTTCCTCCACAGGGCCAATCCTTCAAGATTAAGTGAGATTTCTTTTCTTATCTAATACATAGAAACGAAAAAAGTCAAGAAAAATGAAAAAATATGAAAACATGCCCCAAACGAAAGAACAAGATAAAGCCTCAGAAAAGGACCTTAATAAAATAAAGTAATTTATCTGATAAGAATTCAAATTAAAATTGCTCACCCAGGTCAGGAGAACAACACATGAGTAAAGGGAGAATTTCAACAAAGAGACAGAAAATATGAGAGAGCACCAAACAGAAAGCACAGAGCTACAGAATATAATAACTGAGCTGAAAAATACACCAGAAGGATTCAAAAAAGACTAAAGTTGAAGAATCAGCAAACTTAAACACATGGCAGTGAAATTTTTCCACTTAGAGGAGAATAAAAAAAAAGTGAAGAGAGTGTACAGGACTTATGAACCAGTATCAAGTGGACCAACATTCACATTATAAGGGTCCCAAAGAAATAATGGAGAGAAAGGACCAGAAGATATACGTAAAGAAATTATGGCTGAGGCTCAGGCCGGTTGGCTGAGTGGTAGAGCGTCGTCCCGGCATATGGAAGTCCCAGGTTTGATTCCTGGCCAGGGCACATAGGAGAAGCACCCTTCTGATTCTCTACCTTTTCCCCTTTCCTTCTTCTCTTTCTCTCTCTTCCCCTCCCACAGCCAAGGCTCCATTGGAGCAAAGTTGGTCTGGGCACTGAGGATGGCTGCACAACTTCCGCCTCAGGTGCTAGAATGGCTCCAGTTGCAATCAATGGAGCAACGCCCCAGATGGGCAAAGCATGACCTCCTGGTCAGCGTGCCAGATGGATCCTGGTCAGGTGCATATGGGAGTTTGTCTCTCTGCCTCCCCACTTCTCACTTCTGAAAAATTTTAAGAAAAAAAGAAAGAATTTATGGTTGAAAATTTCCCTAACCTAGCAGAGGAAACAGATATCCAGATCCAAAAGGCCTATAGGGTTACACATAAGATACACCCAAAGAGACCCTCACCAAGACACATTTTGATTCAGTTATCAAAGTTAAAGACAAGGAGAGAATATTAAAAACAGCAAGAATAAAGCAATTTATGTATACAATAATCCTCATAGGAATATAAGATTTTTCACCAGACTTTCCATGCCACAGGCATTGACATGATATTGTATATTCAAAACGCTAAAAGACTAACTGTCAAACAGGAATACTCTACCCAGCAAAGTTGTCCACTGCAATAGAAAAAGAGATAAAAAGTTTTCTGAAGATGCAAAAGCTAAAGGATTTCATTACCACTAGACAGGCCTTACAAAAACTGTTAAAGGGACTTCCTTAAACCAAAATAAAATGGCACAAATTAGTAACAGAAAATGTATAAAAATATAAATCTAACTGGTAAAGGTAAATATACTGTAAAATTCAAAATAATATAATGTTGTAAAAGTAGTGGGTTAATCACTTATAAAACTAGTATGAAGGTTAGAAGACAAAAGTAGAAAAATATAATAATTTATTGATAGACAAAATTAAAAGATATAAGTTGTAGCATCAAAACATAAAACATGAGGAAAGTAAAAATGCAGAACTTGAGAATGCATTTGACTTAAGTTTTTACCAACTTAAAGTAGACTGCTATAAATATGCTGTTTTATATAAACCTCATGGTAACCACCAATCAAAAATCTATAGTAGAGCCTGACCAGGCAGTGGCGCAGTGGATAGAGCGTCGGACTGGGATGCGGAGGATCCAGGTTCGAGATCCCGAGATCGCCAGCTTGAGCGCAGGACCATCTGGCTTGAGCAAAAGCTCGTCAGCTTGGACCCAAGGTCGCTGGCTCCAGCAAGGGGTTGCTCAGTCTGCTGAAGGCCCGCGGTCAAGGCACGTGTGAGAAAGCAATCAATGAACAACTAAGGTGTCACAACGGCAACAAAAAACTAATGATTGATGCTACTCACCTCTCTCCATTCCTGTCTGTCTGTCTGTCCCTATCTATCCCTCTCTCTGACTCTCTCTCTCTGTTCCTGTAAAAAAAAAAAATCTATAGTAGATACAGAAGAGATAAAGAAAAAGAAATCTAAAGCATACCACTACAGAAAATCATCAAATCAGAAAGAAAAAAGCAAGAAAAACGTAACAAAGGAATTATAAAACAACCAGGAAATAATGAACAAAATGGCAATAACTGTATAACTATCAATAATTACTTTAAATGTAAATGGTCTTAATTCTTCCATCAAGAGATACAGAGTGGCTGATTGAATTAAAAACAAAAACGAGACATCTAGATGCCACCTACAAGAGACTCACTTCAAATATAAGGCACAGACAGACTGAAAGTGAATGGATGGAAAAAGATAATCCATGCAAACAGAAGCCAAAAGAAAGCTGAGATACCTATAGGTATAGAAGACAAAATAGTTTTTAAGACAAAGACTACAATAAGAGACAAAAAGAACATTATATAATGAAAAAGGTGTGACTCCAACAAGAGAATATACATTTATAAATACTTATGCATTCAACATCAGAGCACCTAAAAGAAGTAAAGCAAAATTTGAAGACTTAAAGGGAAATATAGAGAGCAGTACAATAATACTAAGGAACTTTATTATCCCACTTTCATCAATGGATAGATAATCCAGACAGAAAATCAGTAAAGAAAAATAGGCCTTAAATGACACTTCAGATCAGATAAATGAAATACACATAGAGAACATTCCATCCAAAATCAACAGACTACACATTCTTCTCGAGGGCACATGGAACATTCTCCAGGACAGATGAATTACGAGGCCACAAAACAAGTCTTAATAAATTTATTACTGAAAGACTATCAAGCATCTTTTCAAACCACAATGATATAAAACTAGAAATCAATTATAAGAACAAAGCTAAAAATTTCATGAATATGTCATTAAATAACATGCCCCCAAACATCCAATGAGTCAAAGAAATCAAAAGAGAAATTTAAAAATTGAATAGAAATTTAAAAATATGTTAAGACAAATGAAAATGGAAATACAACAAACCAAAACATAGGGCATACAGCAAAACAGTACTAGAAGGAAAATTTAGAATGTTAAGACAAATGACAAAACTATTTTGTCTTCTATACCAAAACATATGGGATAGAGCAAAAACAGTACCCAGAGGAAAATCCCTGGTGATAAACACCTACATTAAGAAACAAGAAAGTACTCAAATAAACTACCTAACTTTATATCTCAAGGAATTAAAAAAAAAAACAACAAAAATGAGCCTATAGTTAGTAGAAGGAAGAAATAACAAAGATCAGAGTGGTAATTAATGAAATACAGACTAAAAAATCAAACTAAGACCTGGTTTAGAACAGAAAAGTAAATTGACAAACCATTACTAGATTAAACAAGAAAAAAGAGAGGACTCATATAAATACATAAATGAAAGAAGAAAAAGTTACAACTGATACCATAAAAATACAAAGAAATATAGAAAACTAATATAAATAATTATACACCAACAACATGGACAACATAGAAAAAAATGGATAAATTCTTAGAAACATACAAACTACCAAGACTGATTCATGAAAAAATAGAAAACACAAATTGATTCATTTTTCATAAGGAGAGTGAATCAGTGATCAAACATCACCCATCAAACAACAGTTGAGGACTAATGGCTTCACTGGTAAATTCCAACAAAAAATAATTAATACCTATCCTTCTCATATCTTACAAAAAGTACAAGAGGAGAGAACATTCCCTCACTCATTTTATGAGGCCATTTTTATTCTAATGACAAACCAAACAAAAACACTACAAGAAAAGAAAATTTCAGGACAATATTGTTGTAATGACCATAAATGTAAAAGTCCTGAACAAAATACCAGCACACTGAATTTAACAATACCTTAAAAGGATTATACACTACTAAGTGGGTGTTAGCCTAAAGCTAACACCATATTCAACTGTGGAAAGCTAAAAGCTCTCCTTTATGAGCAAGAATAAGAAAAGGATGCCCACCTTCACCACTTCTAATCAACAAAATGTTGGAAGAGCTAGCTGAAGCAATCTAAAAATAGAACTACCTATATGATCCATTAATTCCACTTCTAGTTATTTTTCCAAAAGAAATGAAGACATTCAAAAAGGCTATCCAAGTCCCCATGTTCACTGCAGCATTATTTATAACAGCCAGAGTAATGCTAGTTTTTTGTTTTGTTTTTTGTATTTTTCTGAAGTGAGAAGCTGGGAGGCAGAGAGACAGACTCCTGCATGTGCCTGAGTGGGATCCACCCAGCAAGCCCCCTAGGGGGTGATACTCTGCCTGAGGTGTAGCTCCATTGCAACTGGAGTCATTCTAGCACCTGAGGCAGGGGCCATAGAGCCATCCTCAGTGCCCGAACCAACTTTGCTCCAGTGGAGCCTTGGCTGAGGGAGGAGAAGAGAGAGATAGTGAGAAAGAAGAGGGGGAAGGGTGGAGAAGCAGATGGACGCTTCTCCTGTGTGCCCTGGCTGGGAATCGAACCCAGGACTTCCACACACCAGGCCGACACTCCACCACTGAGCCAACTGACCAGGGCCCAGTTGTGTTTTTAATTACAAAACGTACTATGCTCATGCTCTATTATTTTTTTCTCATGTAACAATATAAAATGAGTTTTTCTGGTCAGCGGGCAATTTTTTTCCACTGGTGATTTAGAGACCCAGTTCTTCCCATCTTATACCTCCAAAAAGCGCTTAGGGCTTCAATGTGATCTAGCCATTAAGAGAATAACACTGGAAAAGGAATTTTCCCTTCTTACAATCCTTGAAAACGATGCTTCTCATTTCTGATAGCATTCCATTACTGACATCTAGCCATGTGGCCATACTTAGATTGACAGAAGACTAGGAAATATGCTCCTTGGCTGGGTAGCATTTCACAGCGACAGCTTCACTCTACAAAATACGGTACGTAAATTGTGTTGAAGTGATACCTTTTCTGTAACCTCTTCTGATATTTTCAATCTTAGTGAATGATACCATCCCATCAACAACTCATTCATTTACCCAAATCATAAATCCAGGTCATCTTCAATTTTTTTTCCTTCTCCCTTAAACTAATCAAATCCTAACAATTCTAAATTTTCTAGACTTTTTTTTATACATGTTCCCTCATTTCCATCCCTACTGTCACTGGTCAACTTCAAGCCCTAATCATTTTTACCCTGCCTTGAGTCTTGCCACTTCTCAAATCTCATTATTGGCAGACACAACATCTTAATACTCTAATGTCATCATACTTCTCCGATAAAATTTTTCAGGGGATTCTCTTTCTGTTTAATGATAGGAATTTAAACTATTATGTCGTTCAAGGTATTTTATAACCTGGCCCTTTATATTGTCCCAAATTATTTCTTGATGTGCCCCCTCCCCTTGGAATATGTACTACAGTAGTTGCAATAATAATAACTAAAATAAAACAAGTTACTTGCAGCTTTTAAAACAAGCCATACTCTCTCACATTTTAGTTCCTATCTATGTTGCTCTTTCTGTGTAGAATGAAGACATTTTATCTATTTGTAAGCTTTTTAATACCCAGATCAAAAGATTTCTCCTCAGTCCTGGTCAGTTGGCTCAAGTGGATAAAATTAGCCAGTCATGTAGATGTTCCAAGTTCGATCCCTGATCAGGGTGCATGAGAAGCGACCATCTGCTTCTCTTCCTCTCCCTTTACCCATTCTCTCTCTCTTCCCCTCTCGCAGCCAGTAGCTCCACTGGTTCAAGCATCAGCAATGGGTACAAAAGATAGTTTGGTTAGTCAGAGCGTCCCCGGCCTCAGGTTCTGGGGATGGCTTGGTTAGTCTGAACGTCGACCTCAGGTGCTGAGGATAGCTAGGAAGATTCAAACATCAGCCCCAGATGGGGGTTGCTGGGTGGACACAGTTGGGGTGCATGTGGAAGTCTCTCTATCTCCCTTTTTCTCACTTAAAATAAAAAGTTTCTCCTCTATCACATCTTCCTCTGACTATTCATGACTTTTAGAAGTGCCTTTTTCTAGGCTCCTATTCCCTTTTGTACAAACCCCAGCTGGATCATTTTAGCTAAATGCATTAGATTTTTTTTCTGTTTCTGTCTCGCTATTAGATTATAATTTCTGAAAGATAGGTTCCCTGTCCTTTCATCTCTGTACCTTGCAGAGTCAGGTGCATAACAGAATATAAACTTCATGAGAACAAAAGCTTTGTTTTTTCACCACTGTATCCCCAGTGTCTAGAATACAGGAGATAATAAATATCTATTAAATGAATGAATAATCTACTCAACGTGTGTTCATTGAAGTAAAAAAGAAAAGTATTAATAGAGTCAAAAATTTAGATAAGACAAGCATTTGAATTCTGGCTAAAGTGTGTAACCCTGAACAAGTTATTTAATCCCTCTAAACTTGAATCTCTTTTGCAGTGAAGACTTCACAGGATCAGTTTCTTGTAGATTAAAGTACATAAAGCTCCCAGCACAATGCCTGGATTGTTACAACAATCATACACCCTTATTATGAGCAAAGGTTACAACTTACATAACCAGGGTTTATAAATGTTTCAGTATTTCTAAACATATAATCATGTTCCCCATACAGCACATTAAAACCTAAAGTAGTTTCATCTTGTAAGAAATTTTATAAAATTTATCAAAAGAATTTTAACTATACCTAGGTTGGTCTGTCTCAAAGCACATTATAGTTTCCAAAAAGGTGTTCATTTTATTTCTATACCTAAGCTATAATTTCTTCAGAGTAAAAAAACATAAGTTTCTGATAAAAGCTAACCTTAAATCAAAATAAACTGCAAATACTAAAATATAACATAACTTGATTAATTAGAAAGATAATGTAAGATACGTTACCTTGCCAAGTCCAGCATTCCATGATTTCTTAGAATGCAATTCCTCAGAAGAGTTATTAATTCTAAAAGTCATAAATAAGATAGTATTAAAGTTTTGTTTTATTCCTTCTAAAAATTATTGTTCTAAATTATTATTCCTAAAGTTGGCTGTAAACCAGAAGCTTTTTTAAAAAAGGCTTCATAAATTCCATCCTAAGGAGCTTATTCACTGTGTGTGGATCAAACTTACTATTTTGTATTTTAAAATCACCCCCTCAAGTGATGTGAGCCTGAGCCAGGTTTAGGAACCATGTAATAAACCATTTTCATAAAGTACATTTTAAAATTCAAAGCCTAACATGCTGATTTTCATTCATAAATTTCTGGATATTAAAAAATTTGATAATCTAATTTGTTGATTTATTAAATTGTAAATCTATATTTTGTGGGTAATTTCTTGTGCTAATCCCATCTATAAGAAAATATTTCCAGAATAAAAAACCTATTCTAGTTCATAATTTTTCACTTAGCAAGATTTGACTAAAGCACAATTATTACCAAGAAAGTTAGGACTAGTCTGAAACAAGTTTTTTTAAAATTACCTATAACTGCAGTGTCATAGACTATTCATATGCTTCCTACGCCATTAACATATGAATTCTATCACATCATTGTTCTGGTTCTAGATAAGGAAGCAACCTTCTCAAGGAGAGCTGCCAAAAGTTAGAAAATATGCTTATTGTGCCAGTAAGCATTCCTATATATATAATCCTTTTATATCTTACTATAAATTGATATTCTAAAGGGCATATGTCTCTTGAACACATAAGTCAGTTTTCTCAAATCTAACACCATAATTCAGATTAAAAGATACTTTTGTACTGGCAAATATGAGCACCATACTCTCAAATAGGGTTGTTAGCATGAATAGCTAAATATTAATAAAGGAAGGAAACATAGATTATAAGATATTGAGCTTAATTAACTAGAGATGAGGGAATCAAATATTATGATTAATAAAACTCGGAGACCAACTTCAGTAGGAAGTTACAGCATTCCATTTATTAGGAAGCTATAGCATTTAAAGTTTCAGATACCCCTTCTCCCCATGAAGGGAGGAAGATGCAGTTTTTCAGTCTCCCAAGGTACAACAGGTCCATCCCCAGACTAAGGGAGGAGGTGCTTCTGTGCTTCCAATTTGAGGTATGCACAGAAGCCAAATGGGGGCCACAGAGTCCTGTCAGTCTAGCCTAGAAAAAGAATCTGATTGGTGACTGAGAGCAACCAACAGAAGCCTATGAAAGATTAAGAAGTTGATTGGTTAGTTTGAAGAAAAGATAATCTTTCCCAGCTGAAACAACACAAGCCTAACAAAGGAGTGTGTAGTCTCTCTTTTCTCAATTGGAAATACCTGCTCATCCCATTCGTTCAGGAGTTCTCCAAGCAGCCATGCATTCCTATAAGCCACACAAGTTGGCTGTAGTCATGTGGATTCCAAGCATAGGCCTGAGCACAATTTAGCATTTGGTCTGGACTAAGCTTTGATATGGACTGAAGCATAGTACGAAACTTCTGGACACTGGTCTTTCCCCTGGGCCTGATGTAGACTGGACTTTTTTTATTTTTATGATGGGATGGGTGAAGATGAGACATTAGGAACCTATGGGCAGCCTTCCGTTTCAATCCCAAATAAATCTTACCATGAATGCCCACCTCCTGCCATATTTGAGTCCTGTAGAATGCCTTCCTGTGACTCCACAAAAGAACACAATTTCTAAGTGGAAATAGGATGATAGAACCAAGATTCTGACAATTGGTAAGGCTTCTTTGAGAGCAGCCTGCCCAGCCTCAGATAGCAATATACCTACTTCAGTTAGCATTCATTCATCCCTTCAAAATGTATTATAATAGATTCTAATTTGCATTTCCCAGATTTACCTAAAAACTTACATATTGTTCACTGGATATTTCTGGATTTCTATCTGTGATGTCTTCTCTAGGCAGTCCCTTTCAAATTTTCCTTTAAAAATAAAAGGGTGCATTGAACCAAAACTTTAGCAGAAACTATTTGTTTTTTTTATTTGAAGTTTATCAATATGACTCATATATAGAAAAATGCCTGGTGTACAATGTCATATAATAGAATGCCATTCTACTTTTAATTTTATATTCCTCCAAATACACACAAACACACACACACATACATACATACATACACTATAACTGAAATGGACTATTACGTTTTCTACATATAACACCAACCTTTTTCTTCAGAGCTAGCTGGGTCACAGTCCTCAAAAAATATACTAGGATTATTTTTTTCATTATTGTTGTACTCTCTCTGGTAGCTGTTGTTTGGCTGACACTTTTCTGGATAACTTGTTTTATTAAAGTTAGAACTACTAAAATTTAACTCTGGATCTGTAAAAATACTTCTAATACATCCATCAGAGGAATAGTTTATAAAAGAACTGGTGACTGCACAAATATCTCTCATACTCTTATAACCACACTTATCAAATGGTTTCTTTGTCCTCTCTTGATCTATGCTTAATAAATTGATCACATTTTCATTAAAAAAAGAGTCAAAATTCCCTGGTAGAAGGCTTTGGGGTGGCTGGTTAATATCTTCAAGAAAATTTGAAACTTCTTTTCTATTTTCTTCCCAAATATCTTGTACTGATTGTTTTTCAGTAATGAAGTCTGAGTGCCTTCTCTTATCCATGCTTGCACAATCTTCACCCATAAATACAGCAGGTCTTCCAGTGAGGAAATTAGTATTTCCTGGACTTTAGGGTAAATGAAAACATAGTTAGCAAGAAAAACATAAGAGCATTTTCATTTAGAAACTTTTCAATTCTTAGAAACCATATTGAGCAGCTAGTAACATTTGTCTAGACTATGTTTTTATTTTTCATATTTATATACATAATATTACTCTGGGTAGAAATGTGTCTAATGCATTCTTATAATGCTTTAGTGAGCATAAATATAACTTACACTTAGTTTAGTATCTCAATGTGAAAAATTAGTATGTGGTTCAACTTATTGTTATATTAACAAAACAAAACATGACCAACCTGTAGTATGTCTTGTGTAATAATATCTAGCAAATAACCTACACAACCACTAAACACTGATGCTCCATTTAACCAGACACAATGTTTAAAACTGTGCTGAGCCTGATGAGGCGGTGGTGCAGTGAACAGAGCATCGGACTGGGATGCGGAGGACCCAGGTTTGAGACCGCGAGGTCGCCAGCTTGAGTGTGGGCCCATCTGGCTTGAACAAAAGGTCGCTGGCTCCAGCAAAGGGTTGCTCGGTCTGCTCAAGGCCCACAGTCAAGGCACATATGAGAAAGCAATCAATGAACGACTAAGGTGTTGCAACGAAAAACTGATGATTGATGCTTCTCATCTCTCTCTGTTCCTGTCTGTCTGTCCCTATCTATCCCTCTCTCTGACTCTCTCTCTGTTCCCGAAAAAGAAAAAAGTGCTGAGAAAAATTATCTCCAGTGTTAAAATATTAAATCAAATACAAGAAAATTACAATAGCTATTTCTCAACCTAACAAGGATATCAAAACAATTCTGATGTCCCCAAGGAAGAATATAAATATAAATGCATATATAAGTAAAAATACCAATAGATGAGAGAGTTTGAATAAGTTCCCTTCAAATGCAGAAATCATAATTGTAGGTTATATACAACTTGTATAAAAGATTCAGAGCCATCACAGAAAATTAGTAATCAAGATATTCTGGATTTTGTTGCCATTGACTATCTACAATTTTATTTGGGGTTAGGTTGTTCCAGAGATTGGAGGTACAAAAAAATTTTAGAAAAAAAATTTAGACTGCTAAGACTGATTGATTTCCTATTTCACTTTTTAAGTTACTTATTATATATTAATTTAACAGGTACACCTGCTATGTTCCAGAGAGTACACCACATGTTGGGAGGCAGAGAGATAAAAGAATTCAGGTTTATATTAAAGAGAAAGAGATGTTTTGCTCGTGAATGTTCACAGGTCATCCTTTATTGTTTTGGAATATGTTTTTTGGCAGAATAATGCTATTCTGTTATAGCAAAGGCATAACTGATGGTTAGCAATACTATCTATCATTAACACCAGAAACATTTCTATTACTAACTCCCATTGCATGGTCCCAAACCTAAGCAGCAGCCAGTCTTGGCCTGAAACAGTTTCATCTAAGCCTGGCACTAGCACAGCCAGCCTCCATGCACAACACTGACTTCCTAGTTGCCTCCAAGCCCATCATAAGCAGCAACCAACTGCACATCATCTTGTAACTCCTACCAGGCGGCCCTAATCCTGGCACAAGTGGTAGATGACCTTGGCCTGCACTTGAGAGCTTCTCAGGAAACTCTAGATGTAACATACCCAGTGGTGGGTTTCAGAGCACCACCCAACCAGCTCCACAGATGACACATCAGAGGACAAACTTGGCAGGTACCATAGCCTTGCTAAAGCAACTCCCACACCATGGAGTCAGTCCCCACATAACAGCTTGTCTGCTGTAGTTGTGGCCAATCCTTACAGCTTAAGGATAAACCCCATTCACTGACTACTAACAGCAATTGAGGCCCAAATACAACAGGGCATACAACCCTCCCAGGGGACACCCTTGGAACACCAAGTTCAGGTGCAGGGAGACTACACCACTGGGCCCACAGAACATGTAAGGCCTCTCTGTCAAGACCAGGAGACACAACAGATCTACCTAATACATACAAACAAACATGGAGTCAGACCTAATAAGGAGATAATGAAAGAACAGGACTAAACTCTAGAAAAAGAACTAAATAAAATACAGTGTGTCCGTAAAGTCATGGTGCACTTTTGACTGGTCACAGGAAAGCAACAAAAGACTATAGAAATGTAAAATCTGCACCAAATAAAAGGAAAACTCTCCCAGTTTCATACCTATTCAGTGCAGTTCAATGTGGGCTCCATTTGTTGCCCTACACACATCCAAATGATAGTGAAGTTCTTGCCACACATGGGTAAGGATGTCTGGTGTAACAGAGTGAATAACGTCTCTGTTTTAAGTGATTAATGTTGTTGATATGTTCAATGTACACGTTGCTTCTCATAACCCCAAAAGTAAAAGTCTAAGGGCGTCAGATTCAGGGATCATGGTGGCCATGGCTTGACAGAACCCCTGCCTATCTACCGCCGGGGGAATGTTCTATCCAAAAATTCACAAATAATGGTAGTGTAGTGTGGAGGAGCGCCGTCCTGTTGAAAAATGACACCTTCTGGAAATTGTGGCACTGCATACAATTCCAACATGCCAAGATAGGTGTTTGCCGTCACAGACTGCTCCGAGAAAAAAAATGGGCCTGTCACCTTATCATGCATCAGGCCACACCACACGTTCACTTTAGGGGTGTTACGTTTGTACTCAACGTAGGCATGAAGATATTCAGCAGCCCATATTCAGATGTTATGGTGATGAACATGTCCACAGATATGGAAGGTCACCTCATTGCTAAACACAATCTTCTGCAAAAATCTTGCATCCTTGTCGATCTCATGAAGCGTATCTGTAGCAAACGCGCATCGTGTGGGTCAATCCGCCAGTTTGATAGTGTGCAACAGCTACAATTTGTACCTCATAAGAAAGACGTTTCTTTAACACCTTATGAACTGTAGTCTTGCTTAGGTGTAATTGTCGAGCACACGCACGCACAGATTTTTTAGGGCTCCTTAGGTAGCTATCCCATAGAGCCTCTACAGACTCGTCATTGACTGATGGTCTATCAGAACGGGGTTTCTCCACCAAACTGCCAGTTTCCTTCAACTGCTTATCCCACTGAGTAATGTTATTCCTATGTGGTGGTGCTTCATTATAAACGTGCTGATATTCACATTGCACTTTGGCCACAGATTCGAATTTAGCGAGCCACAGAACACACTGAACTTTCCTCCGTACCGTCCACATCTCGACTGGCATGGCCGTGGGCTGCTCCGCTGTTTACAGTGTTACATAATCATATGCACATGCGCACATGCTGCCACATCATCCTACAGAAACTGGGAGGGTTTTCCTTTTACTTGGTGCAGATTTCATATATCTATCGTCTTTTGTTGCTTTCCTGTGACTGGTCAAAAGTGCACCATGACTTTACCGACACACTGTAGAGGCTACTAATCTACCAGATACAGAGTTCAAAAAAGCTGGTTATAAAGATGCTCAATGAACTTAGGGAAAGAATAGGTGATCTCAATCAGAACTTACACAAAAAGATAGAATCCATAAAAAAAAAAACTAGTTAGAAGTGAAGAATACAGTAACTGTAATGAAGAATACATTACATGGAAATCAATAGTAGATCATATGGTGCAGAGGATCAAATCAGTAATTTGGAAGATAAGATATTAGAAAACACCCAATTGAGACATCAAAAACACAGGAAAGAAGAATGAGTACAGTTTAACGGACCTCAGGGACAACATCAAGCATAACAACATTCACATCATAAGATACCAGAGGAGAAGAAAGAGGGAGAGAAAAATATTGAAAAACTAGCCCTGACTGGCTGTTTCAGTAGATAGAGCATCAGCCCAGCATATGGAGTTCCAGGTTCAATGCCTGGTCAAGGTACACAGGCCAAGCGACTATTTGCTTCTCTTCCCCTCTTGTAGCCAGTAGCTCGATTCATTCCAGGGTCAACCCCAGATGCTGAGGATGGCTCAACTGGTTTGAGCATCAGCCTCACACACTAAAAATATCTCAGTTGATTCAAACATCAGCCCCAGATGGGGATTGCAAGGTGGATCCCAACCGGGACACATGCAAGAGAGTCTGTCTCACTTTACCCCTCCTCTCACTTAAAAAATAATAAAAATAAAAAGATTGAAAAACTATTAAAAGAAATGACTAAAAATGTCCCTAATTCTGAAGGAAATAAACAAACAAGCACAAAAAAAGCAGAGTCCCCAGCTAGATGAACCTAATGAGGTCTACACAAAGACATATCATAACTAAAATAAAAGATTACAAAGATAAAATTCTAAAAATAGCAAGATAAAAGAAGTTAATGATGTACAAGAGATCTCCCATAAGATTATCAAGTGACCTTATAATAGAAACTTTGCAGATCAAAAAAAAATATGGCACAAAATACTCAGAGTGTTGAAAGGCAATAGCCTACAACCACGTTACTCTCCCCAGCATGGCTATCATGTAAAATGGAAGGGTATAGAAAGGGTTCTGCAGATAACAGTAGAGTTCATCACCACTAAACCAGTAGCAGAGGACTGTTAAAGAACTTTTCTACTTCTATAAAGTAGAAAAGATAAAAAACATGAATAAAAAATATAGGAAAGAAAAATAATCTCACTGACAAAGGCAAATACTTAGTAAAACCAGTGAATCAACCAAATATAAAGCCAGTACAAAGGTTAAAAGATGAAAGTAGAAAGACAAAAATCATGCAATTGCAACAATTAAGGAATACACATAAACATACACATAAGAAGTAAAAAAACAACAAAGGGTAAGTAAAAATTGTAGCTGACTTAGAATGTGATCGAACTTAAACAACAATAAACTTAAAATATACTGCTATAAGCATATTTTGGTATATATGAATCACATGGTAACCATAAAGCAAAAATATGTAAGATATAAATAGAGGAATTCAAACATAACACTACAGAAAGTAATCAACATACAAGAGAAGAGATAAAGAGAATAAGAAAGGAACAAAGAGACCCTGGCCGACTGGCTCAGTGGTAGAACATCAGCCTGACATATGAATATCCTAGGTTCAATTCCTGGTCAGCACACAAAAGTGGTGACCATTTGCTTCTCCATCACTCTCCTTCTCCCTCCTCTCTTTATATGTCTCTCTTTCCTCCTGCAGCCATAGCACAGTTGGAGCAAGTTGGACCCCGGCACTGAGGGTGGCTCCATGGCCCCGCCTCAGGTACTAAAATAGCTCAGTTGCCTAGCAGCAGCCCCAGATGGGCAGAGCATTGCCCTGTACGGGGCTTGCCAGGTGGACCCTGGTCTGGGAGTATGCAGGAGTCTCTTTGCCTCCCCGCTTCTCACTTAGAAAAAAAAAATCAGAAAACAATTAATAAAATGGCAATAACTGCATACCTGTTAATAATTACTTCAAATGACCTAAATGCTCCAAACAAAAGACATAGTAGGGTGGTTGAATGGCTTTAAAAAAGACCTGTACATATGCTGCCTAGAAGAGACCAACTTCAGATTGAAAAACAAGCTGAAAGTAAAGAGATAGAAAAAAAATTTCATGTAAATGAAATTTTGAAAATTTAGAGTAGCAATACTTTTATCAGATAAAATAGACTAAAAATAAAGCCTATAGAAAGACACAAGGTGGGTATTTCATAATGATAAAGGAATCAATTCAATAAAAGGATATAACTTGTAAACATCTATGCCCCAGAGGTACAAGTCCCTAAATATGAAGCAAATAGTGATGGACATAACAGAAGAAATCAACAGTAATACAGTAATAAAGTAGGGAACTTTTACCACCCACTGACATCAATGGATAGATCAGACAGAAAATCAACAAGGAAACAATCATCTTAAAATGACACATTAAACTAGATCAGCAATTTTTAACCAGTGTGCTGCAAGAAATTTTAGAACATGGAATACCTGACCATTGAGTCAGGGGCACTAACCTCTTTTCCCTTAGATTGTCAAATTAAAAAAATGGCAACAGTCAACACAACAATAGCTTTTTGATGTGAATGAATCAAAATTATACCTATTTTTTGTCAGACCGGCAAAAAATATATTTTTTGGTGTGCCATAGAATGTTAGTAATTAGTTTGTGTGTGCCATGACATGAAAAAGGTTGAAAATCACTGGAAAAGGTAGACATTTCACCCAAAAGCAACAGAAATACATTTTTCTCAAGTGCACATGAAACATTTTCTAAGATAGACCATATGAGGTCACAAGAAAAAAACAAGAGTAAATTAAATCCAAAGGAAACAGACAACAGGAAATAAAGGTAAAAGTCAGAATTCAGTGAAATAAAAAATAGAAAATATCAAAATCTTTAGCCAACAACAATCTACAGGTGCAACACCACCACAGAATGCCAGCCTAGGAGCTACTCCAATAAATAAAGAAAAATCCTCATATTACAGAGAAGCCACCATGGTCGTGCTGCGGAGAGTGAGCAGTGAATCTGAATAAGAGCAGAGAGGTTGAGGTAAAAGTCAGACCTACCACAGAGAGGACCCTGACTGCTAACATAAGTTTCAGATTTAATGCTCTATGTAGCATATGAGCTCTAGTGTGCAAAGCAACAATACAGCATTGGGGACACCAAAAATGGTGCAATAAAAATAACTCAGTAAGCACACACAGAAAATAAATGTGAATCTAAGAGACGATTCAGTGAGAAGATAAATAAAATTGGTAAGTCTAATCATAATGACTAGGGCCATGATGGCGAACCTATGACGTGCGTCAGTGCTGACACGCGTAGCCATTTTCGATGACACACGGCCGCATACCAGAGAAGTATGGGTCCGCATGCCGAGAAGGACGTTCCATCCTCAGTTCCTACATGGCCAAGTGCAGTAGCCGAGGACAAAACATTTGCTGTAGTGTAGACACTCTGTGCCGGAGGTCTGTAGGCCAAAACAACAGAACTCCCACACAGAGTGTCTAGTTCTGGGACTTCCGGTTAGGCCATTTTTCTCCAAGTGACACACCACCCGAGTAATGCTCGGTATTTTGGCAAATTTTGACACACCAAGCTCAAAAGATTGTCCATCACTGGACTTAGAAAAAAGGGAAAAAGTGCAACTTACCATATCAGTAATGTGAGAAAAGACAATACTACAAATGTTAAAGATTGTAAGTGCATAAGGAAATTTTATGAATAACTTTAACATTAAATTCTACAACAGAGAAAATAGGATACATTCATTGTATGACACAAACTACCAAAACTCTTTCAAGATACTTTACTAACCTTTATCTAGGAAAGAAAGAGAGAGAGAGAAAGAAGGAAGGAAGGAAGGAAGGAAGGAAGGAAGGAAGGAAGGAAGGAAGGAAGGAAGGAAGGAAGGAAGAAAGGAAGGAAGGAAGGAAGGAAAGAAGGAAGGAAGGAAGAAAGAAGAAGAGAAGAAAAGAAAAAGAAGGGAGGGAGGGGAGAGGGAAGGGAGGAGAGAGAGGAAGGAAATAGACTGCTTTAAAAAAAAAAAAAAAACTTCTTGGAATAAGGGTAAGAATGATGTGGCCAGAGGAAGGGATTACAAAGGTGCTCAAAGAAAGTACTGGAGCTGATGAATACTATATTCATTCTATTTACCTTATGTCAAAATTTATCAAAGTGGATATTTTAGGTAAGTTCAGTTTGTTGTACATCAATTAGAGCTGTAAAAAATAAATAAATAAACGGATCTCAGGGCCCTGACCAGATAGTTCAGCTGGTTAGAGTTTTGTCCCAAAGCACAGAAGTTGCTGGGTCAATCCACAATCAGGACACATACAGAAATAGATGTCTCTGCCTCTCTCTCTCCTTTTTCTTTGCTGAAATCAATCAATAAATTAAAAAAGAAAACATAGATCTGAGGACACAGAGGAATCAAAAAGAACTGTATGTAGCTGTTACAATTCTTCTGGCAAGAGGCAATGGTAACTTAAACTGAGATGGAACTGTATAGATAAAAACATGAGTGAATAATTTTAAAGTTTGTTAGAATATAGAACTGGCAATACTTTGTTGGTGAAATGGATACTGGGAGTTGAAGGAGAAAAGAAAGAATCAAGGACACTTTGGTTTAAGCAACTGAGTGAATAGTGGTACCATTTACTAAAATGAGGAAGACTGGGATAGGGTTACAGAGTCAAGGTTTTTCTCTACAGTTACAAAGAATGACTCAAACTGGTTTAGCAAGTTTAATAGATTTAAACAACAAACCAAGGTTTATACATAGACATCAAGAGAATAAAAGTGGGACACTGATCAACTGCCATAAGTGAAAAAGAAATTAGTATGTTTATGATGCAGAAAAAGAAACTAGTAATTCCTGGAAATTATAAAATCGATGCAAAATACTTTGGCTCAAAATATTTTTAAATAAATAAAGGTTGGTGTGTCCATTAGAAAATAATTACTTTACACTATTTTATTTAAATACTATATTTTACTTATAGTGGTTTTTTTCTATAGTATTACCTAGGTTTGTCTGCATTTTTAACTAAAGATATTTGTGCCCATTAAAATCAAATTAATAACTCAAAGAAATAATGCTACAGGTTATTTCCTTCCATATTTTTGCTTACCTGTTTAATCTTCCAAGTAATGTTTCAAATTCTGCTGTTTTATATGATGGACTGAGAGCATTTTGACTTTCATTTAATTTGGAAACCAAGGAATTAGAATAATTAACATTACTGAGCTGAAAAAAGGAAAAGAAGAATCTGCCAAAATGGTAAATGTTCATATACAGAATTAAAATTATTTACTATAAAATGCCACTTAAATGGACATCTATATTAAACCATGTACTTTTAGTCTAAAATAAAGTAACAGTGACTTTATTGAAAACAAAATAAATACTGTTTTAACAATGAAAGTGGTATTAGTACATAGTAATTGTTAAACTAACAGAGTTGGTACTATAGTGATCTAACCATTTTCTCAGAGGTTTATTTTTTTTTTAAATTTTTATTTTATTCATTTTAGAGAGGAGACACAGAGTGAGAAAGAGAGAGAGAGAGAGAAAGAGAGAAAGGGGGGAGGAGCTGGAAGCTCAACTCCCATATGTGCCTTGACCAGACCAGTGCAGGGTTTTGAACTGGCGACCTCAGTGTTCCCAGGTCGACACTTTATCCACTGCGCCACCACAGGTCAGGCCTTCTCAGAGGTTTAAAAAGAAAAAACATTAAAAAAAAAGATCTAGGATACCTGGATCTTGAGGATACAAAAGTTAAATTTCCCTAAGAGAATATAATAGTTTTTCCTAAGGAAACAGCTGTACTTTATCTCAGTTCTTCCATTTATTGAGTAATTTTATAAACTGCTACTTTAATCTTTCTGAACATCAATATCATTGACAACAGGCAAGTATGTGAAGGCTGCTGTGAAAAGCAGATGAAATAACCCATTTGTTAATGTGGAAGAAACCATATAAATGTAAGATATTTTATTGGCCCAACATTAATCTCTCCAGCAATAATAATTTTATCTGTAGTATATTTTCTTTATAAGCAATGAAACAAAGAAATGAGAGTACCAAAGACAATCAAAGGCAGAAATAGAAAGAAAAAAAAAAAGGCCCTGGCTGGTTGGCTCAGTGGTAGAGCATTGGCCCAGTGTGTGGATGTCCCTGGTTCGATTCTTGGTCAGGGCACACAGGAGAAGCACCCATCTGCTTCTCCACCCCTCCTCCTTCTTCCCTTCTCTCTGTCTCTGTCTCTGTCTCCCTCTCTCTCTCTCTCTTCCCCTCCTGTAGCCAAGGCTCAATTGGAGAAAGTCGGCCCTGGGCGCTAAGGATGGCTCCATGGCCTCTGTTATAAATTACACTGAATTATTTCTAATTTCACTACTATCAACAAATTTATAAAAGGATGATGATTTCAAATATTTTTATAGACTATTCCAATATTTAGACTCATAATCTTCTACAGTAAAAAAATTTAAACTTTTCTCCTAAGAGAATTATACTTAATTTATCTCCTAATTTGGCTATATCTATAGCGACTCACAACTAATATTTTTAATTTATAAAAGAAAAAATAATACCATGAAAATACAAGGATATAAAATACTAAGAACTAGTAACCCAAATATACCTGATCATTCTGCTGTTTTTCATATGCAGCTTTTTGAGGACTAGGTGCTATTCTGGTGATGAAATTTTGTTTTATATGATGTCTGTCAGAAGAGAACTCTGCTGAAAAAGATGGTGGAGTGAAACCGCAGTTTTCTATTCTGTTGAACTGAGGTTCAAAAATTCTATATGAGTCCATGACTTGTGATGACTATAGGGAAGAAGATACAATCATGTCAATTGCCAAAATATATAAACTAGGGAAGATGAAAATCAAAATAGAAAAGGGCATGCATAGGTTGCAGAAAAAGTCCCAAGGAAAGGCAAGTCATCAGTAATAGACAGGACTTTCTAAGACAAAAGAAGTTATCAACTAAGCATGTTTTTAAGAGCTCCTTTCTACCTGTCTTTTTCACCCTTGGTCCCATCCACCCTAAAGCGCCATTCCTGCATTCATCTAATGACAGGAAATCTGTGTTTCATTAACACACAAATTCAGGTAAAAAGATTTCCAGGAGATTTTAGTATTTGCCATTATCTTTTTGATGAGTTTAATTTTGACAATTCAAAGGAAAGGATAATAACATGGTATTGGACCTTAAAATTTCAGGCTTTAATCACAACCTATACATTTCTAGTTGATTGCAATATTATTTGCTAAAAAATAATCATACACAATACATCAAAAGATCTTGAGATCAATGTGAATTTTAAAAATCACAATTTGATATAAATAAATCTGGTCACTATAACTGAAGAGATAATTTGACAATGATCACATTAATCGAAAGTATGTATTTCCCAAATGAATTATCCTTTGTAATTCATCAATAATAGGCAGAATCAAATGTTATGTACATATAGTCCAAATGTACATTACCAAAATTCCAAAGGGCTTCTCAGAACAAATCAGATGAAACATTATTATGATACAAGTTCCTTACATCAAAAACTTTTAAGGAAATAATTTTAAAAACTGTAAAAATGTTTTAAAGGATAACTAATTTTTCCTGACATTCAAAATAATTATAGTATTTGGTAGCATGCCACAATTGTTAAAATAACTTATAAAAATATTTTTTTTTAATTCTCACCTGAACTGGGCCTGGTTCTTCCTTGCTGCCCAGTCTTTGATAGTGTATACTAATGAAAATAAAATTTTTAGATTAAAAAGAGAAATGGAAATAAAATTGACTATCTTTTTACATATGTTTTAAAATTCATACTATTCTATACAAATGTACAAAAACACATGAAACTCTAATTAAATCATTCCAGGAACATACTGAGTTTTATAAAAATTATACTATTACTAGAGAGACATTTTATGATAAGAAAAGTCTATCCATGTATACAAAACACTTAGTATGAACATTAGGTCACTTGACAAAGGTCTTAATAGTTTAATAATACAACAAAAAATATATAACGCAGTAATAGAATAAGCTCTTTGTACAGTTTCTAATGAATAAAACAGTGTTAATAATGATCCATTTAAATAATAATATATGACTTAGCTCAAACCTACTTGTTTTCTATATCATCAATGCAGAGCTTAGATGGTACACAAAGAGGCGACATCGGAAGTTCTAAGTTATGTTTTCTTAGAGGTATTTTTATGTCTCTCTTCATATTCACATGGATTGGTTTCCTCACAGTTTCTATAACAAAAAAATTATAATTTAAAAGTAAGAATGAATAATAAAATCTTATAAAAGCACTGTTTGATATACCATGTTATTAAAATAAATGTACATCTTAGAAATTTACTAAAACCATCTATATGAGTTATTACAGCACTATCACAAATCACTCAAATTATTTTTCTTCATCTACATATTTCTCATGAAAAGGGCTCTACTAATTCAGTTCTTGTTTCTTTTCCTCCAGACTTCCTAGCCCTGCAACTAGATAAGATGCTCTGTTCTAGACTGCCATGGCACCACATGTTCTCCATTACGGCACGTGTCAGTGTACTGCACTCGATATCCTCTTTCTTTCCCTCGCTAGATTTTCAAACTTCATAGAAGCAGAAGCCTTGTCTCTTCTTATAAAAGATATCACTATTTTGTCTTTTCAGTACTTTTAACTACTCTCTTGTTCTGAGAAATGCTTTTTATACACACACCCTCATAACTTAATCACCTACTAAGGACCCCACTTCCTAATACCTTAACATTGGGGTTTAGGATGTCAACACATGAATTGGGAGGGAGTAAAACGTTCAGTCCATTAACATTAAGTGAATATGTATTTTTAAATTTTCTGTCATTTGCAGTCATGAGTCCTGACTAATAAAGTTTTATCTTTGTAGGGGAGAAAAAATATTTCTTTCCTCTACTGTTCTAAAATCTCAGCTGGGGTCACTGTAACAAAAGACAGATTAACAAGAGAAATTTATTCAATATAAATTCTTATGTGAAAAACTTTATAAGAAAATGAAGACCCAAAGAAGTGATTAACCTGAGTATTTTCATGCTACATTTGATGAAGAGTAGAAAATCTTGGGAAAAGTTATAGGACATAATAAAGGGTATGAGCTAAGTGTAGTAACCTGGGAAAAAAAGCAAGACCTGTTTATCTAGATTTCCCTCAGTTTCCCTCTGTCTTGGACATAAAGATCCTCTGTGTCACCTGACCAGTGATGGTGCAGTGGATAAAGCATCAACCCAGAACACTGGGGTCACTGGTTCCAAGCCCCATGGTCACTGGCTCTGAGCACAGGGTCACTGGCTTGAGCAGGGGAATCATCCACACAATTCCAAAGCTCACCAGCTTGATCCAAAGGTCACTGTCATGAAAAGCCCAAAGTTGCTGTGGTTTGAACAAGGGGACACTGGCTCATCCCTGGTCAAGGCACATATGAGAAGTAATCAATGCACAACTAAAGTGAAACCAACTACAAGTTGATGCTTCTACCCCTCTCTCCACCTTCTTCTTCTCTCCCTTTCTCTCTCTCTAAAACAAAGACAAAATTAAAAGAACTACTATATGACTTAGCAATTCCACTTGTGGGTATATATCTAAAGGAAATGAAAACATGATATCGAAAAGCTATCTGCACTACCGGATTTATTGCAACATTATTCACAATAATCAAGATATGGAAGCAAGCTCAGTGTCCACTAAGGGAAGAATGAATAAAAAATGTGTTGTACATATACATAACAGAATTTTTTCAACCGTGAATTCCTTCCAAATTGGATGGACCCTGAAGACATTATACTAAATGAAATAAGTCAGACAGAGGAAGACAAATACTACATGATATCAACTATCTGTGAAATCTATAAAAGAAGTTAAAAGTCAAATGCAAAGAAAAAGTGGTTGTCATGGGCTGGGGACTGGGGAGTAGGGGAAATAGGGAGAGTTGGAAAAAGAATAGAAACTTTCATCTATAAACTAAATAGGGTCTGAGGTTCTAATGTAAAATACGATAACTATAGTTGACAACACTGTATTATATGAGAGAAGGGAAAAAATATATCAAACATATTTATAAAATATTTTATTCCTAAAGTCTATAAATAATGTACATATTAAAGTATAACTAAATGTATAACTAAAAGTATAACTAAATATAAACTGTCATCTGTGGAAGGATAAATAAAAATGGCAGAGAAAGGAAAAGACAAGACACTAACAGTACTATGATCAGTTTCTATCCCTCCTTTATGAAAGGTCTTATTTGTTCAGATCTCATTTTTAGAACTTATAAAAATTAAGTATCAGATACATGTTCCTTTGAGAAAGAAAATAATACTGTGTTTAAACTTTTATTTACTTGAAGAATCAAAGTAGAGACCAAAATAAACTTTATTTTGAAATATGAGACTAATACAGTTAACATTCCAGGAATGTATGAGAAATCATTTGAGTTGTGAGATAAAAAACTAATCACTGAGGTAAGTATCTTTTCAGTTCTTCCTTTCAAACAAATTCTCTGAATAGCATAAGAGAGTAAAGAAATTTATTCTCTGCCCTTTAGCTAAACTTTTTCTTTCTTTTTTAAGTGAGAGGTGGGGAGGCAGGGAGGCAGAGAGACAGACTCTCGCATGCGCGCCAACTGGGACGCACCCAGCAAGCCAACTACAGAATGATGCTCTGCGCATCTGGGCCGTTGCTCCATCGCTGAGCTATTTCAGCACCTGAGGTGAGGTCATATAGCCATTCTTAGCATCCAGGGCCAAAATGCTCAAACCATTCAAGCCATGACTGCAGGAGGGAAGGGGAGAGATAGAGGGAGAAAGAGAAACGGGAGGAGGAGGGGTAGAGAAGCAGATGGTCACTTCTACTGTGTGTCCTGACCAGGAATCGAAATCGGGACTTCCACACACCTGGCCGACGCTCTACCACTGAGCAAACCTGCCAGTGCTTTAGCTAAAATTTGGAAACTATCTGCTTAGAATAATAGCTAAAACAACAGTACAATAATAAGCATACCTCATAAAATTAATTTTACATAACACACAACCTAAAAATAAAAATGGATTAAGCAACCCAAGATTTTAATCAAAAATTAACAAGGCTTCTAATTTAGAGGACAACCAGGTTTCAAAATTAGTTTACTTTCTGCATCCTTTAAGTGCTAAAATTACAAACTTATTTGAAAACTAAATGTTATAATCACATCAGAGTCAAAACAAAACACTATAAGACTTACCAGGTTTTTTCTTCTGGCAAGAGATCTGATTTACCACATACAGGTTAAGGAGGTCTAAACTGACAGCAGATTTTTTGACAGGGGATGAAATTCCCAGTAATTTCATTTTTGATTTTAACCTTTTCTTTTCAAAATATTCCTAAAATAATTACAAATTAAAAAGTTATTGCAATAACCATAAGATTTCAGGAAGAATGAGAAATGACAAATGGCAATAATGCTATTAAATAATTTAGTTGATATTTTTATATTTTTGTGACCCCCCGTTATATGTTTACATAAAAATTCAATCATGATGGCTTGTAATTTGCTTAAGGACTCTAATTCTCATAACCAGTTATAATCTTTCTTTTGTTAAATGTAATGCCTGTAAAAGAGAACTTTATAAAGTCATTCCCAGGTATCAAAAGATTAAAAATTTTCTGAATATAGAAAGTTTTTTTAAACCTCATAGAATAAATCTAATAGGCTAAAAACTTTCCTTACAAGGAAGGTATCCTACAAATATAAAAAAAACCTTACAGATTTGCAGGCTCAGGACCATTAAAAGTCACTGTGGCTCTGGTAGGTAGCTCAGCTGGGTAGAGCATCGTCCCCACTTGCCACGGTTGTGGGTTCAGTCCTTAGGGCACATACAAGAAACAACCAATGAAGGCATAAACGAGTGAAACAACAAATTGATGTTTCTCTGTTTCTCTCTCTCCCCCTCTCTTTCTCTCTTCCCCTCTCTCTCTAAAATCAATAAATAAAAAAGATTATTTTAATAAACTAAAATGAAAAGAAGAAAAGAAAAAGAAGCCATGTGAGAACTAATCTCCAGCAAAATCTAATTTTTCTTTATTTTTACAGGGACAGAGAAAGAGAGTCAGAGAGAGGGATAGATAGGGACAGACAGACAGAAACTGAGAGAGGTGAGAAGCATCAATCATTAGTTTTTCGTTGCCGTTGCGACACCTTAGTTGTTCATTGATCGCTTTCTCACATGTGCCTTGACCACGGGCCTTCAGCAAACCGAGCAACCCCTGGCTGGAGCCAGCGACCTTGGGTCCAAGCTGGCGAGCTTTTTGCTCAAGCCATGGGCCTGTGCTCAAGCTGGCGAGCTAGGGGTCTCGAACCTGGGTCTTCCGCATCCCAGTCCAAACACTCTATCCACTGCGCCACTGCCTGGTCAGGCAAGCAAAAACTAATTTAATTTTCTTTGTTAGTCCTCCATGACTTCCAGAATTTTTTAAACCAGACTTGCATATACAGTAATTATAATTTTCATCCAGTATTTATTTTTTTCTTGATTATTTGAACTATAATTATTATTCCTTATCTTCATTTTTTTCCTTCAGATTACATCCTTAATTTACCAAATTCAAAGGCATTTATTTGTTTAAAATTAATTTACAGAGCAACTATTAGACACTGAAAATCAAATCATGAAAACATCTTCTCTTCCATTAAATAGCTTCCAGTACAGTGCCATAAACATGGATTATAAATGTGAGATACCAGAAGTGAGAAAAGTCCAAGATGGCAAACAATTTAATGCAAGTGTAAATATCACTTTTCCAAGAAGTTAAGGCTCTTTTGCATTAATTTCAGAATATTATTAATTATAGCAAACTTTTAGATGTAAAAAACTTATAAGAACTGTAAGAGAATTGCAAGCTATCAAGCAAAAAAAAAAAGTCATGTTCTTATGCAAAATTAACCATAGATAAAAAGTATCTGTTTACATTTCGTTTGAATGATTTGCAACCCCAACTCGAATTTTTTTTTTTGACAGAGACAGAGAGAGAGTCAAAGAGAGGGACAGATAGGGACAGACAGACAGGAAGAGAGAGAAATGAGAAGCATCAATTCTTCACTGCAGCTCCTTATTCAATGACTGCTTTCTCATATGTGCCTTGACCAGCGGGCTACAGCAGAGTGAGTGACCCCTTTCTCAAGCCAGTGACCTTGGGCTCAAACCAGCAACCCTGGTCTTCAAACCAGTGACATTTGGGCTCAAGCCAGCAACTATGGGGTCATGTCTATGATCCCATGCTCAAGCCAGTGGCCCCTCACTCAAGCTGGTGAGCTCGCGCTCAAGCCGGCCACCTCAGGGCTTCGAACCAGGGTCCTCTGTATCCCAATCTGACACTCTATCCACAATGCCACTGCCTGGTCAGGCATGATTTAAATGTCTTTAAAAAGATCATACTGTATAGTTCAGCAATAAAATGACAGGACCTTCAAGATGTAAATATATTTCCCCCTTGAAAAATATTACTATGGGCTCTGGCCAGTTGGCTCAGTGGTAAAGGGTCAGTCTGGTATGAGCATGTCCCGGGTTTGATTCCCAGTCAGGGCACACAGAAGAAGCGACCATTGCTTCTCCACCCCTCCCTTTTCCCTTCTCTCTATATCTCTCTTCCCCTCCAGCAACCATGGCTTGGTTAGAGCAAGTTGGCCCCCAGAGCTGAGGATGGACCCCTGGCCTCCCCTCAGGAGCTAAAAAAGCTTGGTTCCCGAGCAAGGGAGCAAGGACCCCAGATGGGAAGAGCATCAACACATAGGGGGCTTGCTGGGTGGGTCCCGGTCAAGGTACATACAAAGAGTCTTTCTGCTTCCCCACTTCACTTAAAAAAAATTTTTTTAAATAAAAATTTTAAAAAAGAAAAATAATACTATAGCTCTTATAATGACTGGTGTCTTGAAATGATATAAATTCCAAGACTAGAAGATGGAATAGGATCCTCAGGAAGGATATGTAAATTATTGGCAGGTGGGGTGAAAGTAGGCAAAGGAAGAGCTGTAGGATAGGAAAGGTTTCTTAGGAAATTATTTCCTAGAGTCCAGGAATAAGTAAAAACAGTACAAAGACTATATACTCCAGGGAACACTTCTGAAGAGGTTGGACCCTCGTACTTAGCCATCATGATAGCCTCTAATGTTTGCATTCCTAGGAATAACAAAGGCATGTGACTAACTTATTTACCTGACAAGGTTAAGCTTAATTTTTCTGTCAAGTTTCAATTGATAGAGGTAAGTAGGAGAGAATTAGAAAACTTAAGAAAATAAATGATCAAATTTTAATGTGAAAATAGCCGTATAACAGGAGCAGCTGCAAAAACAGAAATAAAATCTGGAGAATATGTCAAAGGTAACAAGGGAAGAGCTTGTTTCAATATGAAGGGAATGGGCAGTTCTCCAAGTTCACTTCATGAAATGGTAAAGGAACTTTGGATCATTTAAGAAAAAAGATAAAAGGAATGACAAACTGTGAAGAAGATGATGATGTATTAATGTTGGACTGAAAAATACGCTTGAAATGGAACAACATTTTTACATTAGCAAGAGCTACATAGTGGAGTAGACTGAGAAGCAAATGGCAGGTAAGACTGAAAAAGCAACAGCAAGAAAGAGAAAGAATCGAGAGAGGCCTGTACTTATTTCAACGAGAGGACTGAAATACCGATAGAAAGCCTCCAATTGACCGGGAGTGGAAATAGACACAGAAAGGGAAGAAGGTCCCTGAAAAAGCAGAAATAAATGAAATCCAGATAACAAAGAAACACCTTCCTTTGACAAAAGGAAACTACTTCTGTAGTCATGGCAGGGAAAGAGAAGATGGTTGAAGATATAAAATGGTTTACAGAATTGGTGGTACAAACTGAGATAATTCTTATCTAATAGTTTCTTTTTCCCCTGAAATATGAGACAAGGTCACCTAATGAGCATGAAGGGACAAAGAATAAGGTTTGGGGAGTCAAAGAAAGATATAAAATTTTCAAATAGGAAAGTAACATGACTAGAGAACACTTGGGGAAAGGGTTGTTTGTCTCTCCCTTTGTTATAAATATTTGGAAGAATGAACCAAATAGAATGAAATTCTGTTTTAAAAATAGTCTGGGGACAGATTACATTCATAGTATATTTATTACTGAATGCCTATGTTATTTCTAGACACCGTTCTAGGCACAGGAAATACAGAATGAACAAAAGTAGTAAGACCCCTCTTCTCATTGATATATTTTAATGAAGGGGGAAGGAGAACTGAGCAAAAATCAGAGGAAAATACCAGATTATAAAAAGAGTGATGAATAAAAGGGTGCAAGAGACGGTAACTGGAGGGTTGGAAGGTATTTTGATGTAATGATTAGAGGAAGTCTATCTAAGGGGGATACTGTAGCTGAGACACAATTGTTGACAAGACAGACATGCAAATAACTTGAGGGAGAGTATTATAGATGGAAAAAGAATAACAGAAAGAAGTCAGTGTGGTTGAAATACAATGAACAATAGAGCAAGTGGTAAGAAATAAGGTCAGAGAAGCAGAGAGGGTGGAGATTCTTCAGGCCCTCTTAGGTTATGGTTAAACCAAATTTTACTCTCTAAAGGTAATGAAAAGCAATTGAGGCTGTTAAACCAAGGAATGATAAATTGTGATCTGTGCTTTGAAAAAATAGTTAATGGCTATGTAAAGAACAGGCTACAATGTCATAAAATAAAGCAGAAAAAAGTTGGTACTTTAATTACATTAAAATTAAGAACTTTCTTTCAAGACAGCATTAAGTAAAAATAAAAGCCTCAGGGTACACATATAACTTACAAAGAAGTCTTAAATATATAAAGTCACGATACGGAAAAGACATATAACCCAAATAAAGAAAGAACAAAAAATTTGGAAAAGCACATCATAAAAGAGGAAAAATGAATGAAAAGATAGTCACATTAGTAACCAAGGAAATACTAGTTAAATTTATAAGGTATCATTTTACTAAGTTACCAACTATCCTGCTTCCATTGCAATCACTTCTTTCATTTTCTTTAAATTTTATTCCTTTTGAAAATATTTTTGTTTGTTTTGGAACTTTTTATAAATGGAATCTTATTGCCTATATTCTTCTGTGAGTGGATTTGTTTTGTTCAAATTTGTTTTTAAGATTCATCTACTTTAATTAGATGTACCTGACAATTTCATAGCATTCATTATTTGGATATACCACAATCAGTTTAACCATTCTACTGCTAATGGACATTTGGATAATCTCCTTCCCTGCCCTTTCTTCCACCCTTTTCCTTTCCTCCCTTTCTCCTTCTCTCTCTCTCTCCTCTTTCTCTTTCTCTTTTGTTTTTTATTTGTTTATTTGCTACTTAACAACAATGATCCAAAGAAGTTTGTACATGTCTCAGAATGCACATGTGGAAGAGTTTCTCTCTGATACATACCGCTCAGTTGTAAGGTATATATATGCTCAAGCTCACTATATAATACAACCAGCGTAAGCTTTTTTGTAATGTTAAGTAGGTCGTAGGTCATAAAGTCATTATTATCACCCCCAGCATACATAATAATTTGAATCACTGCTAATAGGCAGTGAGAAGTGACCAGATTTGGGATATATTTTGGAGCTACAATGCTGAGAATCAACAATGATGTTTAAGTCTCTGCCTGAGCAAACTAGGTGTCTAATCAAGCTATTGTCAGGATGGGGAATAATAAAAAAATTTTTATTCTGTCATCCAATTTCACTTAGATGAATTTAAAACCTGGATAGAGAGCAAGATGGCGATGGAGTAGGCGGACGTACCAACTTGCAACTCCAAGAACAAAAGTGGATTATACCTCAATTTTAAGAAGCATCATCTGGATAAACCAACTTTGAACTAAACTAAGTGGACTCTTCAACCAAGGAACACAGAAGAAGCCACATTGAGACTGGTAGGAATAGCAAAAACGCGAAGAGGGCTGCCCAGCTACCCGGAGCGAACGGCAGCCTGGAGAGAACTGCGTGACGAGAGGAGAGTTTGGCGGAGAGGGACCTGGGTCCCAGGAACAAAGCCACAGCCTGCAGTCACAGAGCCTAGAAGAGGCGTTTGGACAGTATTGAGGTGTGAAACAAGTGAGGATACTGTTTGTGAGAAAGAGACAGTTTTCTCAGACCCAAGATTCTTTTTAAAGGGACAGCACAGAAAATCTCTCTCACAACCACGCACCCAGGGCTCCGGCGAACAGGGACAGAGGAGAGGACCAGAGCAGCGGGAAGAGAGTGTGGACTGAAGGCACAGGGACAAACACTCTGAGGGACAGCCACCCTAACCCCTGGGCTAAGTCACTTCCCTAATCAAAAACGAATATTTCCCCTGGAACTAGCAATACCAGCAAAGGGAGACAGGACACCAGTCAAACAAGCTCTCCCGCGGCAATTAGAGCAGAGCTGCTTAGAGGGAGGGAGCTCCCAGTTCTACAGTATGGAGTATTAGGGCCCTTCCTACTCTGCTGAGGGTTGCTGGAGGGATGGTGGCGGCAGGACGCTGAAACGTGGTTCAGTCGGTGGGGGCAGAGGCCCAGCCTGTGTGAGCTCGGTCTAGCCCAGCAGGGGTGGAGGGGGATGTGCGAAAGCGGTCCGGCAGCCGCGGGTCCGCCTGTAACCCCACTGACGGGGGAAAAGCGGGAGGCCAGGAACGGACAGAGATCGGCTCTGCAACCCTACGCAAGCCGACCCTGACCACACGGACGGGGCTAGGACCAGGGACGGGTGGGGGCTCACGGCTGAGCTCACGCCAGCAGCCATGCCCGGCCCAATAAACCATGGTTTGCCATCCTGCATGCCCAAGTTGGCTATGAATGCAAGGGCAGGGTAGAGCCCGGTGTGAAGAGAGGAAGTTCGCAGCTGAGGGCATGCCAGCAGCCACGCCTGACCCAATAAACCTTGGTTTGCAACCCTGCGCAGGAGGGCCCTGGCCTCAATGGTGGGGCTAAAGCTCCGGACAGGCAAAGGCTCATAGCTGAGAGCACGTCAGAAGCCCCATCAAACCCGCAAAACTGTGGCAAACAGGCTCTAATCGCGGGTGCTGGGTGGAAGCCCAGAAACAAGCTGTGTCCACAGCTGAGCAAAGGTGCTCACCTCTACCCTTGGTGCTAAGACTTGTGGCTTAAGTGCCAGCCCCTCCCTGGAGAAGAGGCAGAAATCACAGCAATAGCCGCAGTGGGCTGGCGCTGGCAAAGCCCATACCCAACCACACTAGGCAGCAGCAGAGGGGGTGGTGGGCCTGCAGACAGATCACACCTAGAGAACACAAAGGAAACACCTACTGGACTCCAGTGGCCAAAACTTGCTTATACACAGATAAAATGGGCAGGCAGAGGAATGCAAACCAAATGAATCAAGAGAAATCCCCAGAGAAGGACCTGAATGAACCGGATATAACCAACAAACCAGAAGCAGAATTTAGAAAAATGATAGTTAGGATGTTCAAAGAAATTAGAGCAACAATGGATAGTCACTATGAACACCTAAATAGAAAGATAACAAGTATAAAAAACAATAATGAAATAATAAAAAAGAATCAGACAAAAATGACAAATACAGTATCAGAACTGAAGACCACAATGGAAGTAATTAAAAGCAGGATGAATCACGCTGAGGATCAAATCAGCGAGTTAGAGGACATAATAAACAAAGGCACAGAAGCAGAGAAGAAAAAGGAAAAGAGACTCAAAAAATGTGAGGAAACTCTAAGGGAGCACTGTGACAACATGAAGAGAAACAACATTCGCATCATAAGGGCCCCTGAAGAAGAGGAGAGAAAACAGAAAATAGAAACTTTGTTCAATCAAATCATAGCAGAAAACTTCCAAAAATTAAGGCTGGGGGCCTGACCTGTGGTGGCGCAGTGGATAAAGCGTCGACCTGGGAACACTGAGGTTGCCAGTTCAAAATCCTGCACTGGTCTGGTCAAGGCACATATGGGAGTTGATGCTTCCAGCTCCTCCCCCCTTTCTCGCTTTCTCTCTCTGTGTGTGTGTGTGTGTGTGTGTGTGTGTGTGTCTCCTCTCTAAAATGAATAAAATAAAAAGAAATTAAAAAAAAAAAGAAAGTGCTTTGCTTTTAAAAAAAAAAAAAAATTAAGGCTGGGAAACATTCCACACGTTCAAGAAGCACACAGAACTCCATTAAAGAGAAACCCAAAAACATCTACACCAAGACACATCATAGTTAAAATACCAAAGTTAAGGGATAAAGAGAAAATTTTAAAAGCTGCTAGAGAAAAAAAGGCTATCACCTACAAAGGAGCCCCCATAAGGATGACATCGGACTTCTCAACAGAAACACAAGAGGCCAGAAGGGAATGGCAAGATATATTCAAAGTAATGCAGAACAAGAACCTACAACCAAGACTACTCTATCCAGCAAGGCTAACGTTTAAAATTGAATGAGAAATAAAGAGATTCCCAGACAAAGAAAGACTCAAGGAATTCATTAAAAACAAACCAATTCTGCAAGAGATACTAAGGGGCCTCTTGTGAACAGTTCAAAGGAAGGAAAAAATATAGCAAAAGAAGAATACAGCTTTAAAGAATAAAATGGCAATAAAAAAGTACATATCAATAATAACCTTAAATGTAAATGGATTAAATGATCCAATCAAAAGACATAGGGCAGTTGCGTGGATAAAACAACAGGACCCATACATATGCTGTCTACAAGAGACACACCTTAAAACAAAAGATGCACATAGACTGAAGGTAAAAGGATGGAAAAAAATATTTCATGTAAATGGAAATTTAAAAAAAGGCCAGGGTAGCAGTACTTATATCTGACAAAATGGATTTTAAAACAAAGGCTGTAGTAAGAGATAAAGAAGGACACTACATAATGATAAAAGGAACAATTCAACAGGAAGATATAACTATTATAAATATCTACGCACCAAATATAGGAGCCTCGACATACAGAAAGCAGACTTTGATCGATATAAAGGGTGAGATTAACAGCAATACCATAATAGTAGGGGATTTCAATACCCCACTAACAACACTGGATAGATCTTCAAAAAAGAAAATTATTAAAGAAACAGCAGACTTAAAGGATACACTAGATCAACTTGGTTTAATAGCTATCTTCAGAACTTTTCACCCTAAAGCAGTAGAATATACATTCTTCTCAAGCGCTCCTTGTACGTTTTCTAGGATAGACCACATGTTAGGACACAAAAATGGTCTCAATAAATTTAAGAAGATTGAAATCATATCAAGCATTTTCTCTGATCCACAATGGCATGAAACTAGAAATTAACCACAAAAGAAAAAATGAAAAATACTCAAACTCTTATAAACTAAATAGCATGATATTAAATAATGAGTGGATTAACAATGAGATCAAAGAAAAAATAAAAAAGTTTCTAGAAACAAATGATAATGAGCATACATCAACTCAAAATTTATGGGACACAGCTAAAGCAGTACTGAGAGGGAAGTTCATTGCACTACAGGCATATCATAAGAAGCTAGAAAAAGCTCAAATAAGCAACCTGACCCTGGATCTAAAAGAACTAGAAAAACAACAACAAATAAAATCCAGGACCAGTAGAAGGAAATAAATAATAAAGATCAGAGCAGAAATAAATGACATAGAGGCTAAGAAAACAATACAGAGGATCAATGAAACCAGAAGCTGGTTCTTTGAAAAAGTAAACAAGTTTGATGAACCTTTAACTAGACTCACCAAGAAAAAAAAAGAGAAGACTCAAATAAATAAAATTAGAAAGGACAGTGAAAAAATAACAACTGACAAAACAGAAATACAAAGCATTGTAAAAAAATACTATGAAGAACTCTATGCCAAAATTAGACAACCTAGGTGAAATGGACAAATTTCTTGAATCACATAAACTTCCAAAAATCAATCTGGAAGAATCAGAACACCTAAACAGACCAATTACAACAAATGAGATAGAAACAGTTATCAAAAAACTCCCAAAAAAGAAAAGTCCTGGGCCTGATGGCTTCACAAGTGAATTCTACCAAAAATTCAAAGAAGAACTAACTCCTATCCTCCTCAAGCTATTTCAAAAAATTCAAGAGGAAGGAAGACTTCCAAACTTCTTTTATGAGGCAAGCATAATCTGATCCCAAAACCGGGCAAAGACAACACAAACAAAGAAAATTGTAGGCCTATATCCCTGATGAATTTAGATGCTAAAATTCTCAACAAAATATTAGCCAACCGGATCCAGCAATATATGAAAAAAATCATACACCATGATCAAGTGGGATTTATTCTGGAGAGACAAGGCTGGTTCAATATTCGCAAATCAATCAATGTGATTCATCACATAAACAAAAGGAAGGACAAAAATCACATGATAATTTCAATAGATGCAGAAAAGGCATTTGATAAAATCCAGCACCCATTCATGCTCAAAACTCTCAGTAAAGTGGGAATACAGGGAACATTCCTTAACATGATAAAGGCCATCTACGACAAACCCACAGCAAACATCATACTAAATGGACAAAAATTAAAAGCAATCCCCTTATGATCAGGAACCAGGCAGGGGTGCCCCCTTTCACCACTCTTATTAAACATAGTTCTGGAAGTCCTAGCTACAGCAATCAGTCAAGAAGAAGAAATAAAAGGCATTCAAATTGGAAAAGAAGAAGTAAAACTGTCACTATTTGCAGATGATATGATATTGTATATAGAAAACCCTAAAGTCTCAGTCAAAAAACTCCTGGACTTTATAAATTAATTCAGCAAGGTGGCAGGATATAAAATTAATAGTCAGAAATCAGAGGCATTTCTATATGCCAACAATGAACTGTCAGCAAAAGAAATTAAGGAAACAATCTCCTTCACTATTGCAGCTTTGGTACATATATACTATGGAATACTACTCAGCCATAAGAAATGATGACATCAGATCATTTACAACAAAATGGATGGACCTTGATAACATTATACGGAGTGAAATAAGTAAATCAGATAAAAACTGAGAACAACATGATTTCATACATACGTAGGACATAAAAGTGAGACTATGAGACATGGACAAGAGAGTGGTGGTTACGGGGTGGGGGAAGGGGGGAGAGGGTGGCATAGGGAGGAGGGGAGGGGGGAGGGGCACAGGGAAAACCAGACAGAAGATGACAGAGGACAATTTGACTTTGGGTGACGGGTATGCAACATAAGTGAATGATAAGATAACCTGGAGTAGTTTTCGTTGTACATATGTACCCTGATTTATTGGTGTCACCCCATTAAAATTAATAAAAATAAATAAATAAAATAAAACCTGGATAAAATGCTACAAAATATCACTTTTCTCATAAAGCTAACACAAATAAAAATCAATTTTCCGTACCTTTTGCTTTCTCTTTTCCTGCTTGATTATAACCCTGGTCCTGCAACAGGAAGGATAAAAAAATGTAACAATTAAAGAAGTGTCTTTGAAACAAATGTCACTTCAATTGAACTGAAGACTAGAATTACAACTAAAAGTGTAGTGATAATTATCTTATTTTCTGAAAATAAATTATGTAAATGCTCTTAAAATACTTATACTACATAAAGTTCCACATAATTTTCTTAGATAGAAAATCTAAGAATAAAACAGATCTATACCTAAAATAAATAATTATGCATAAAATAAGTCTGAATTACAAAATCAAGATAAGCAAAGAAAAGTCAAATATTAGAAAGGATTCGGTATTTTTCGCTCCATAAGCTGTGCTTTTTCCCACCAAAAGCCCATGTGTCTTATGGAGTGAAAACTAGGGTATTTTATTAAATATTTTAACACACATTTGGTTCAGAATATTTCTTATTTTCCTCCTTAATACCCTAGGTGTGTCTTATGGTCAGGTGCATCTTATGGAGCAAAAAATATGGTATATGACTGAAATATTCTTATCTAATAGCAATATTTCTTGGTCAACACTGCTATTTTCTTTGCCTCTCTTTGTATTTATATTACACTAAAACCAACAGAAAATAGGCAATTGAAATCTATATATAAGATCTAAGAAAATGTTGATTATCATTAGAACTTCAGCTACATTAATATATCAGCTATTTGTACTTAAAATCTCTTATCTTCTTTAAAAAATGTTCTTTATAAATGTCCTTCACACCTAAGACCTCTGTGCCAAACATTGCATTGAATCACAATGATAGTGCAATATTTAATAGTTTAAATTATTTGTTCTGTTAATACTAGTAGAATGCTGCCTGACCAGGTGGTGGCGCAGTGGATACAGCATCAGACTGGGATGCAGAGGACCCAGGTTTAAAACCCCGAGGTCACAGGCCTGAGCGCAGGCTCATCTGGCTTGAGTGCAGGCTCACCAGCCTGAGCACATAGTCACTGGCTTGAGCGTGGGACCACAGAAATGACCCCATGGTCGCTGGCTTGAAGCCCAAGGTCGCTGGCTAGAGCCCAAGGTCACTGGCTTGAGCAAGGGATCACTCGCTCTGCTGAAGCCGCCCAATCAAGGCACATATGAGAAAGCAATCAATGAACAACTAAGGAGACTAAGAAGCTGCAATGAAGAATTGATGCTTCTCATCTCTCTCATCCTGTCTGTCTGTCCCTCTCTCTGATTCTCTGTCTCTGTCACACACAAAAAAGTAGAATACTATAAAACATTCATGACAACATAAGCAGATCTGCACAACATACCTTTTGAACAGACATGATACTAAGGTCTCAAATTCAAGATCTGTGCAAGAATTTTAAGTAAAATGACTAAATGTGTCTTAGCTCTATGAGATTATGTAATAACATAACAAAAGTAGCAATTGCTAATAAATGTGTTGCACCATTCTAGATCTATCAGTTACTTCACATGTATAAGCTCATTTAATCAACACAGTAACTCTATAAGGTAGGTTCTAATTTTATCCCTACTTTATTGTTGAAGAAACTAAGACACAGAGAGGTTAAATAACTTGTCCACAGTCATACTAAATCGTAGAGCTCAGATTCAAACCCAAGAATTATAATTTTGAAGTTTTAACAAGTATAGGATATTACTTCCTAAGTATATGAACTGTAAATATACAAAGCTGTTCATTTTCCAAGTGACTTTCATAAGCTACATGATATGATCATCACTGAATACCTCCAGACTCTTGCCATTTAGTGAACCTGTTCTTTACCATATTTCCTAACAGTTGTGTCTTGATTGACCATTTTGAGCTCATTGAGCAAAGAATCTGGTATATTCAGCTCCATGAAGCATCATAAGTTATATTACTGACTTTCAAACTTTAGAAAAGAAAATGTTAATAAGTTACATTTCATTGACTCATCAAATGCTAAGTCTAGAGTGGACCTTGAAGTTCAGTTTATTCCCCATCCTTTTAAAGCTTAGGCACAGAAAACAAAGTTACTTTTCAAAGTTCAGAAATACTATATAAGAAATATGACAGAGCCAGCCCTATTAAATAATCTGTATAAAGAGATAATAAGTATCGATTCTATGAGCAGTTCCCACATTATAAAGCTCAGTAGAATGAGAAACATGTCAAAGTCTAAATACAATCTTTATATACATATAAATCAAGTGACTTTATTCCAGGCTGATTCTCCATTGTCCAGGTTGCTCTTACAGTTCTCACCAAACTGTATATACTAAACTACATAATCCCTATTCCTATGGGCAAAAAAATAAATAAAAACTAATTAGGAATTCAAGATCAATTGCCAGATCAGTGTATTAGTCACTAGACCACAGTGAAAATGAGAAAGGATCCTGACTTGTAAATAAAAGGTACATTTTCTTAAACAAAACATTTAAAATTATTGTTAAGGCAACCAATGCTACTAAGTCATACTACATGTCTTAAAAAGGAGACTGCATCAGTTAAGATTATTAGCTTCAAAAAAGTAGAAGCAACTTAGGCTAATTTAAACAGAAAATTTATTAAGAGGAAACTGGGTAGCCAACAGACTTGCCAAGAAGGCTAAAGAAGTAGATTTGGCAACAGGAATAAGAGAAAAAAAGAAGTTTAGGGAGCTATGTGATCCCAGTCGAAATCCTGTCATAATTAGCCTCTAAAGTCCCCACTGTTGGCATTGCTGAAAACTGAACACCATCACCTGACTGCAGCATCGCCACTTCTAGGCAGTACACACGTCCCCTAGCATCACTGGCATTAATCCTGCTGCAGCTCCTGCAACTACCTGCAACTACAAAAGATGCTCTGCAGTTCCTACTTCTTCAGGTCACTAACGTTGTGTGCGTGCATGTGTGTGTGTGTGCGCGCGTGTGTGTGTGTGTGTGTGTGTGAACTATATTTTATTTAGCCATTTATTTACAACTGAAACTCCAGGATTTCAAAATTAACATCCTTGCCCATGAGTTTTTTATAGACACCAGAAAAACTTTCAACCTTGTGTTCCACATTGTTCTGCTGGGCTTTATGTTCTGCTGGGCTTTATCCAAATGAACCTTCAGGAGCCAGCTGCCACCAGTTTCACATGGATTCTTTTGCCCACAATTGACCTTGAGAAAACCTCCAGGATGGCTTCGTGCATGGCTGTCAGAGAGCGACTCCTGTACTTCTTTGTACAGCTTTTCCAAGTAGGCTTAGGCAGAATTCTCCTCTGAGCAATAAAGACAATGTGCTTCCACTAAACTTTTTCTCCAATTCGTATACAAGCCAGACTTGGATTTTTTGGAAAGAATTCAGTTGAGGAACAGAAACAAAGAGTATAATAGCTTTCTGACTGCCACCAACTTCAATTTCCTTGGCTGCTGTTATACTTAGCTCCTGAAGCTGGCTCAGAGGTCCAAGTTCACCTCCAGCTCAAGGAGAGTTTAGAAGATGCCAGACTCATGGAGGAAGCAGGCATATCACCCATATTCCAGTCTTTCCCTCAAAAGGTTTACCTGTATACTATAAAAGCTGCTGCACAAGATCCAAGCTTATAATTCTCAGAAGCCCTCCCTGGCTGCAATCCTCCCCAGAGACCAGAGAATCTGGAGGATACCTAACCTGCCTTTTTCTTCCAACCCACTCCTAGTTACCAGGATCTGCCTAAACTGAGTTTATATCCACACCTGTGGTCCAGCTTAACAGGGCATCGGGTCCTCTGTCTGGCTCTATAGCCAAAGGGGCTTTCATTCATGAAAACAACAGGACTGTAGAAAAGATTCTTAACTGGATATCACCCCAGGACTCAGCCTAGAAATCAGGCAAGATTGCCTGATGGCAAGGCTTCTAATATAGGATGCATTGAGCAGGCATCAAGGGGCAGGGTGCGGTTTTCCTGAGACCAGAGAAGCCCGCAGACACCTCTCAGGTCTTATCCCTCCAGCCCATTCTAATAATAATACCAAGTTGCTAGTACGTCCTCAGAAGGAGCTTGTTCACTTATCTTGTGCCACAGCTCTTGTGACAGCCACCAGAAAGACAGGTTCCCAAATCATCTCACTTCAACAACCAAAGGGACTTATATTCACAGGTCCCATAGGAATGTAACAAAGAAATAAATAGTTCTTTTCTTTTTTTTTTAAGATTTGTTTATTGATTTTACAGAGAGAGGAGGATGGGGAACAGGAGTGAGAAGTATCAACTCATAGTTGCTTCACTTTAGTTGTTCACTGGTTACTTGTCGTATGTGCTGCTACCAGGCAAGCCCAAGGTTTCAAAATGGTAACCTCAGCATTCATTCCAGGTGGATGTTGTATCCACTGCACCACCACATGCCAGGCAGAAATAGTTCTTATGTATTACATAAGAATATATCTAACTGTACATACAGAGATATATTTTTTTTGAGAGAGAGAGAGAGGAGAGAAAGTAGGAGGGGAAACGGGAAACATCACCTCATAATAGCTGCTTCTCATATGTGCCTTGACGGGCAAGCCCAGGGATTTGAACCGGCAACCTTAGCATTCCAGGTCGATGCTTTATCCCTTGCGCCACCACAGTCAGGCCAGGCAGAAATAGTTTTCTTTTTTTTTAATTCTTTTCCAAGTAAGAGGAGAGGAGATAGACAGACTCCCACATGTGCCCCAACCAGGATCCACACAGCAACCTCCACCTGGGGCTGATGCTCTCCCCATCTGGGACCATGCTTGCAACCAAGGCAGAGGCTCCACAGAGCCATCCTCAGCACCCAGACCAATATACTCGAACCAATCGAGCCATGGCTGAGGGAGCGGAAAAGGAAGGGAGAGGGAGAAAGACAGAGGGAAAGAGAGAGAAAAAAAAGGAGAAGGGGGAGGGGTGGAGAAGTAGATGGTCGCTTCTCCTGTGTGCCCCGACCAGGAATCGAACCTAGGACATCTACACACTGGGCTAATGCTCCACCACTGAGCCAACCAACCAGGGCCATGTAGAAATAGTTCTTCATTATCACAGGAACACCATCCAGACAATATACACTAGGTTGAGCAAAGAAGGATTGGAAAAAACAACTCATCTCCCAGTTTCTTCCCGGAAGGGTCTTAGCTACATACATGCCTCAGCTGCTGCATGAGGTTTCAAGCTTCCAATCAGCTAGCATCTAGGTGCTTACTGTGATCCTCCCCTTTAGGATACTTATGGGTCTTGCCAGACTCTCAACTACTGGGAGACACTAAGAACAAAGAAGGAGGCTAGGCAATTCCAAAACCTGAGAGATAATCAGAGCTAGAGAGCTAGGTAGGGCTAGGCTGTTCAAGCAGCTTCATCTCTTGTTGAGACCATTCAGTCAAACTGGGAGAAGTGGCTGTTTATCTACTTTGCAGAAACCAAAACAGAGGGTCAAGAAAAATAAAGAAACATAGGAAAATGTTCCAAACAAAAGCACAAGATAAGTCTCCAAAAATAGATCTTAATGAAATAAGGGTTAAAAGACAAGATTATTAAATATAACTATAACCACAATAATTTAACAATGGATACCAATGAAAATAATGCGAACTGTGCTATCAAAATATAAAAGGTGGGAGTAAAAGAACTTTGATAGGGGTTTGAAGTTAGTTATTATCAGCTTCAAATAGACAGTTATGTTAATGTCAGACTCATGGTAACCACAAAGTAAGAGCCTATCGTAGATAAGGAAAAGAGAAAGAGAAAAGCATCCAAGCGTAACACTAAAGGAAAATCATCAAATCACATATGAAGAGAGTAAGAGAAGAAAGAACAGAGGGATTACAAAACAGTCAAAAAGAACTAACAAAATGGAAATAGCAAGTTCATAACAATGATTACTTTAAACATAAATGGTCTCAATTCTCCAATCAAAAGAGAAAAAGTGGCTATATGGATAACACACACACACACACACACGGCCCAACTATTTGTTGCCTATGAGAACCTCCGCCCTGACAAGGTGGTGGCACAGAGGATAGAGCATCGGAATGAGACACAGAGGACCCAGGTTTGAAAGCCCGAGGTCGCTGGCTTGATCGCAGGCTCATCTAGCATGAGCACGGGTTCATCCAGCTTGAGCATGGGCTCACCAGCTTGAGTGTGAGGTCGCTGGCTTTATAGTGGGATCATAGACATGACCCCAGGGTCACTGGCTTTAGCAAAGGGTCACTGGCTCTGCTGCAGCCTCCTGGTCAAGGCACATGTGAGAAAGCACTCACTGAACAACTAAGGTGCCGCAATGAAGAATTGATGCTTCTCCATCTCTCTGTCTTCCTAGCTATCTGTCCCTCTCTCTGTCTCAGTTAAAAAAAAAAAAAAGGAAAGAAAAAACTCACCTCTAGTTTAAGGACATTTATAGACTGAAAATGGAAAATGAAGGGATAGAAAGAAAGCTGGGATAGTTATACCTAAATCAGATAAAATCTACTTTAAGCCAAAGACAGTAATAAGAGACTAAGAAAGTTGTTATATAATGAGAAAAAGGTCAATTCACCAAGAGGATATAAAAATTACAATTATTTATAAGCAACCCAGTTTTCCCTCTCTCACAATACCTCTTGCTCTTTCTTTCCAATTTGGGCCTGGCATAATGGCTCCTGAAATAAGAGTGGCGAGAAGAGGGCTGTTCTGCCATCAACAAACAAGGTAGTGACCAGAGTACACCATCAACATTCACAAGCATATTCATGGAGTAGGTTTCAAGAAGCATGTCCCTCAGACACTCAAATACAATAGATCCAGAAATTTGCCATAAAGGGGATAGGACCTCCAGATACATGGACTGCCAGCAGGCTCAACAAAGCCGTCTGGGCCAAAGAAATAAGGAATGTCCCATACCATATCTGGCTGTGCTTTTCAAGAAAATGTAATGAGGATGAAGATTCACCAAACAAGCTCTATACACTGGTTACTTACGTTCTAATCAATTTCAAAAGTCAGCAAACAGTTAATGTGGAGGAAAACTAACTGCCGATTGTTGAAGAAAGTTATAAAACTGCCAATAAAAAAGGGGGGCTCTGGCAAGTTGGCTCAGTGGTCAATTGTTCACCTATCATGTGTATATCCCTGGTTCAATTCCAGGTCAGAGAACACAGAAGTGACCATCTGCTTCTGCACCCCTCTTTTTGCCCTTTCTCTTTATCTCTATTTCTCTTTCTTCCCCTCCCACAGCCATGGCTCAGTTGGTTCGAGCTCATCTCCCTGGGCACTGAGGATGGCTCTGTGAAGCCTCTGCCTCAGGCACTAAAAATAGCTCAGTTGTCAGCATGGCCCCTGATGGGCAGATCATCAGCCTCTGACAGTGGTGGAGGGGTGGGGAGGCGGATAGATCCTAGTCAGAGCACATGTGGGAGTCTGTCTCTCTGTCTCCCCTACTCTCACTTAAAGAAAAGAAAAAGTCCCAGAAAAATAAAAAATTTATATACCCAACAAAAGAGTACTTAAATAAATAAAACCAATATAAACAGAGCTGAAGGGTGAGATAGAAAACATTACAATAACAATAGGAGACTTTAATACCCCACATTCAACAAGTTGATTACTGTAATACTGTGATTAAAATAAAATATATATATTTGTTCTTTATCCCCTATCCTAGCACAGAGCTCCTAAACCCTTGGAATTTCCTAAATGAGAGCATAAAAGGGATCTTCTGTTATATTAATGAAGTGACTTTGGAAACACAACTTGGATGGGGCTGGTTGCCAAGAGACATGCCCATGTTATTAGTGGTTTGGAACTTGAATTCCCACCCACAGGAGGGGATATGAACTGGTGGTCCAATAGCTACCAATAGAAAATAATTTAATTGATCCTACCTGGGTGATGGAACCTCGATAAAACTCAGGTTAGTGAACATGTGCAGATTTGGGGAGGAGGCTCCTAAATCTGGAAAGTACATGGAAGTTCCATGCCCTTTCCCCCTACCTCACCTTAGACATCTCTTCCAACTGGCTGTTTCCAAGTTATACCCTTTTAAAATAAAGCTATAATCTAGTAAGTAAAATGTTTCTCTGAGTTCTATAAGCTCTTCTAATAAATTAATTTGACCCTAGAAGGGGCCCATGGAATCTCCAATCTATTATTGGCTATCAAAAGCACAGGTGACATCCTGGACTTGCAATTGGTGACTCAAGTTGGTGGGGGCCCGATTGGGACAGTCTTACAGGACTGAGCCCTTAACCAATGGACTATAATATAACACTATTTCCAGGTATATACTATTAGAATTGAGTTGAATTGTAGAATACCAGGCTGGTGTTGAAGAATCTTATAAAGCTGGATAAAACAGATACATTAGAATGAAAATCAGAATCAGAACCATCCAGATATAAAATCAATATGGAAACATTGAGCTTAAACTACAGATTAAATCAGATGGACTTAACAAACATATACAGAACATTTCATACAGCAATAGCAAAATATATTTTCTTCTCAAGCACACAGAGAACATTCTCCAAGACAGACCATATATTAATCCACAAAACAGATCAATAAATTTAAGAAAACAAATCATATCAAGCTACAATGAAATGAAACTAGAAATCAATTACAAGAAGAAAAATACACATTTATGAGGAGACTAAACAGCATGCCCCTAAACAACTAATGGGTCAAAGAAATTAAAACAGAAAATTTAAAAAGATGTCTTGAGAAAAATGAAAATACAAACACAACATATAAAAACTTATAGGATGCAGCAAAAGCAGTTCTAAGATGGAAGACTATAATAAATGATTATACTAAAAAAAACAGTCAAATAAATAACCTAATTTACACCTAAAGAACCAGAAATAGAAGAACAAGCTAAGCCTGAAGTTAACAGGAAAAAAGGCTACAATGTCAGAGTGGAAATAAAAGAGACAAAAAAGACAACAGAAAAAACTCAATGAAATTATAAGTTGGCTCTTTAAGAAGAAAATGGACAGCTAGATAGAATTATCAAGGAAAAAAGATGACTCAAATTAGAAACTAAAGAGGAGACATTACAATTGATATCATACAAATAAAAAGAAAGGATCATAAGAGACTATTATGAACAATTATAGACCACAAACTGAACAACCTAAAACAAATGTATAATTTCTTGAACACATACAATTTATCAAGACAGAATCATGAAGAAATAGACTATTTCAATAGGTCAATTACTAAATAGGAGATTTAATTAGTATTAAAAAATCATCCAATAGCAAACAATCCAGGACCAGATGGCTGAACTGGTGAATTCTACCAAACATATAAAAAATAACTAATATTAATCCCTATCTAACTCTTTCAAAAAATAGAGGAGTAGAAAACACTTCCAAATTCATTTTACCAGGCCAGCGTTACCATGGCACCAAAACCAGGCACAGATACTATAAGAAAAGAAAATTGTAGGCCAATACCCCTCTTGAAAATACAGGTAAAAATCTTCAACAAAATATTAGCAAACCAAATTCAACATTACATTAAAAGACCATATACTGTGATTAAGTGGGATTTGTTCCAGGGATGCCAGGACAGTTCAACACTGATACAGGAATCCCAGTTATATACCACATAAACCAAATGAAGGGGGAAATTATATAATTATTTCAGTAGCTACAAAAAAGTCATCTGACAAATTCACCATCCTTTTATGATAAAAATTCTCATAAAAGTATAGAAAGAATGTACTTCAACATAATAAAGACCATAAACGACAAGCCCACAACGAAAACTATTCTCAACAGTGAAATGTTGAAACCTCTCCAAGTTCAGGAACAAGGGATCCACTCTCAACACTTTTATTCAACATAGTAAGGAAGTCCTAGCATGTGTAATCAGGCAAGGAAAATATTAAAGGCATTCAAAACAGAGAAAACATGTAAAATCACCTTTAAGTGCAGATAACATGGAAACCCTAAAAACACCACCAAAAAAGCAGCAATAAATAAATGCAATAAAATTGCAGGATATAAATCAATCTGTAATAATCACTTGTGTTTTATACACTATCAACAATCTATCAAAAAGAGAATTAAGGAAATAACCCCGTTTACCATTGCAGCAAAGGGAATAAATTACAGGAAAATATACTTAAAGCAGGTGAAACACCTGATACTGAAAACTAAAAGACACTGATGAAACTGAAAAAGAGAAAAATAAATTGAAAGATATTTTGTGATCATGAATTGGAATACTATTTTTTAAATGCCCATACTACTCAAAGGAATCTGCAGATTCAATACAATCCCTATCAGAATTCCAATGACCATTCTCACAGAAACAGAACAATCTGAAAATCTCTGTGGAACCACGGAAGAAAGACCTTGAATAGCAAAGGTAATCTTGAGAAAGAAGAATAAAGCTGTAGGCATTATGTTTCCAAATTTCAACCAATGTCCCAAAGCTCTAGTAATGAAACAGTATGGTAATTAGCATCAAAACAGACACACTGGCCTGACCAGGCGGTGGTGCAGTGGATAGAGCGTCAGACTGGGATGTGGAGGACACAGGTTCGAGACTCCAAGCTCACCAGCTTGAGCGCGGGTCCATCTGGCTTGAGCAAAAGCTCATCAGCTTGGACCCAAAGTCACTGGCTCCAGCAAGGGGTGGCCCTTCTGCTGAAGGCCTGTGGTCAAGGCACATGCGAGAAAGCAATCAATGAACAACTTTTCGTCGCAACGGCAACCAAAATCTAATGATTGATGCTTCTCACCTTTCTCTGTTCCTGTCTGTCTATCCCTCTCTCTGACTCTCTCTCTCTCTGTCCCTGTAAAAAAAAGAAAAGAAGAAAAGAAAAGAAAAGAAATAAAAACACACTGAAAAAAAACAAACAAAAAGAACAGCACACTGGCCAATGAATAATAATAGAAAGCCCAGAAACAACACCATATTAATTTATGGCAAAGGAACCAGAATATACAATGAGGAAAAGAGAGCCTTTTAATAAATGGTGTTGGGAAAAACCTAGACAGCCACAGAATGAAACTGGAACCCTACCTTACACCATACAAAAATATCTACTTAAAATGGTATACAGACTTGAATGTAAGTCCTGAAGTCACAAAATTCATAGAAGAAAGTATAGGGAGTTAGCAACGATCTTTTTAAAAGCAAAGGTATTAAGAGCAAAAATACACAAGTGGGACTACATCAAACAAAAAAGCTTCTGCAAAACAAGAAAACCATCAACAAAATGCAATGGAGAAAATATCTGCAAATCATATATCTGATAAAGGGTTAATATCCACAATATATAAGGAACCTATACTACTTATTGCTACATACTGAAAAGAACACTCTACAAGTTTTCAATTCTGGGAAGAAGGAATATAGATATGTTACAATATTATTTGTTAAGAAAGAATCAAGTAAAGAGGCATAAAGAGGTTAAGGGAGGGGAGGAAAAGAAAGAAGGGAAGAAGAGGGAGAGAAGGGAAAGAGGAGAGTGACAAAAGAATTACAACCATGCTGAGAACAGAAAGTATCAAGGTTATTCTTCCTCTTGCTATTCTCTCTAATAAGGAAAGATTTAAAGGAAAATGCTGAAGAAATACTTTCTTTATGAAAAATAGACACTAAAGCAATAAGGTTGTCAAGGAAATATCAAAAACAACACTAACATACATTTTACATGGAGTACACAGGAGATACTGATCCCACATTAGGGATTAAATAAAGCCATATGCCTTATATTGTTAGTCTTGAATTGCCCCGTTTTGTTTATTTTGCTTCTTAGTTTGCTGCTTAATTTTTTAGTGGCATGGTGCCATTCAAAATAAATTGTTTCCAGATTGTTAATATCTAACAATAATATCTTAAGTTGTGAATAAAAGTGAAAATGTAAATAAAATTAATAAAGCAATAACTAACAAATGGAAAAAAACCACAAGATTTTAGGGCTTGTGTTAGACTGAAATTGATACTAATCTTAAAACACGATAATCTAACATTTTAATTAGCAGACTTATTAAGATTCAGGACATTAACTAGCCTAGAAAAAGTACTTACATTGGCTCTCCAAAAAACTAAAAAAGTTCTACCTGATGTGTGAGGAATAGTAATGATATATGTTAGAATGTTACAGCTTTTAAATAAAGTCTTCTAATATAAGAATAAAGTTTTTAAAGATGTGTGAATTACAAAAGATGAGGTATTTAGAAAAAACACATATCAATAAGGCAGAAATCCATCTAATGCAGAATACAGAGCTTAATTAAAGTTAAGTTCTGAGAGACTGAATTATCAGTATTTTTCACACAATAAAAATAATTTTACAGTTATAGGCTATAATGATAAACATAAGCAGCTATCTCCTGAATCCCACAGAAGATTTTAGAATGTGAATAAAACCCAAATATAGATGTATTTATAGGCTACTCACATTAAATCTTATAAACTTTGTTTCTGATAATTTTAACTCACTAAAAGCTTCAAAAATGGAAGGTTTTTTCACTCAATTTATGGGATTCTTTGAATAATGATTTCCAACTGGTTCTGAACAAAATATCATCAAAATTTGGAGAACCTGCTTCCAAAAATGTTCAATAACAAAGTAGAGCACATAGATTTATAAAGTAATTCATCAAAGACTCAAATGTTTGTGAAATCTAATTAATGAAAGGCAACAAAATTTATAATGACATAACCAAGAATTCCTTTTGTATTCAAAATTAGTATTGTTTCAAAACATTGCAATTCAGTTACATTAATTGTGCATACCGAGTTTCCCTGAAAATAAAAGTGTCATATTAATTTTTACTCCTAAAAACGTGCTAGGTCTAATTTTCAAGGGATGTCTTATTTTCCCATGAACGAGAATTCACATTTCTTATTAAACAAAAAATCAACACTTATTAATATACTAGTCATGTCATCACAAACATCAGCATAAACAGCCAAACTCTGAATTCCGTCAAGAATTTCTTGTGACTCTATTTCTATGTACAACAATCTACGTATGTAAAGTTTAAAATTTTGAAAATCTCAGCTTCTGTTTAGTAAAATATCAAGCTTCTTTGGATGCAACTGTGATATATATGTAAACCAAAATCAATTCCAGGTATATCTTGGCTACACTGGTTACACAATTTAATAATAACCCTGTTTTGCCATGATGCTATGATTTACCAAATTTGTAATCATATTATCATTGCAGAAATAATTTTATCTACAATAATCTGCTGCTACATGTGTCAAATTATTGTCTGTAGCAATAATCTCTTTTAAATAACCACTAAAGCTGAAAGTAAATGGTGGTGCTTTTTCAATAGATTTATGTCTTCAGATTGTCATGTGACCAATGATATAAACATGGGAGATGCTAAATGTTAACAAATATTTTATGCACAAGTTATAGATTCATCATCAACCTTACTGAAATACAAAATATCAGTACCTAACATCATTAAGCATTAATTTTCTCCTTTATTTGAGTTCCCTGCTGCCAACAGGATTACAAACACATTACCAAACAATAAAAAAAGAAAATAGTTGTTGGCAAAACAACTATTCCTACTACTCTGTATGTATCTGACAGGACAGATTTGCCTCCATTTCTTGCAAATATTTCACTTACACCTAATCTAAAATCTCCCATGTTTCCTATTGACCTCAAACCCCGCATGGTGGTTATACAAATCTCTCTGACGTTAGTTTGCAATAGTACAACCAGATGGTACAAAAAGTGGCCATCAGAGACAGCAGCACTCAATACTTCTCCCACCCAACTCAGTGAGTTAATTGTCTCTAACTACTCACGTGCCAGCATTCTTTATTTTATCAGCAAGTGCCTTTTATGCTGTCTTTTAAAAGGAGCTATTAGTTACTTTTCATCTGAAAAGTGGAGGCCTGGGTTATCATTGGATGTCTTCAGATTTAACCACATGTTAAACGGGGAACTCTCTTCACTGCACATATGGCTCGTGTACTAATTCAAACCATGGCAAAGGTTAAAACAAAAATATGTTCATTGAATCTACCAATCTACCTGGGCTCATTTAAATAGAACTATTAATAGTAGTTAGTATTTAGTTAAAATACAAAACTTCCAAGACAGATGCTAAACTGGGCATGCCACTAGGATCACAGGCATAAACAATGGATATTGCAGGCAAACTGGAATGAGGTTCACTATACATTTAGGTATTATTATTATCAGATGAAGAAAGAGGCACACAGAGACAGAAGCTACTTTACTGTACAGAGCATTTATTGAAGAGCTAATTATGCCTGAGCTTCAGGCCCTACACTTATATGTGCCCCTTCCAAGTCCTATACCTAATTTTGTAGTCACAATTTTGCATCCTTTTTCCATAAAGAGGGCTCCTCACAAGCTGGAACTGTCCATATAGAGAGAGGTTTAATAATTAACCCAAACTTAGTGCAGGATACGTAAAAAGTGAGTTAGGCCTGACCTGTGGTGTCTCAGTTGATAGAGCGTTGACCTCAAAAGCTGAGGTTGCTAGTTCAAGGCCCAAGGTTTGCCCAGTCAAGGCACAAACAAGAAGCAGAGAAGTGGCTACTAGTTGATGCGTCCCTCTTCTCCTCCTACCCCGCATTCTTGCTCTCTCCTTTCTCTAAAATCAATAAATGAAATCTTTATTTAAAAGAAGTGATTTAGGGGAGAAGCAAGATGGCGACGGAGTAGGCGGACGTACCAACTTCCAACTCCCAGAAGCAAAGTGGATTATAACTCAATTTAAAGAACCATCATCTGGATAAACCAACTATGAACTAAACTAAGTGAACTCTTCAACCAAGGAACACAGAAGAAGCCACATTGAGACTGGTAGGAAGAGCGAAAACGCGAAGAGGGCTGCCCAGCTCCCCGGAGCAAACGGCAGCCCGGAGAGACCCGCGGGGCGGGAGGAAAGTTTGGCGGAGAGGGAGGGACCTGGGTCCCAGGAACCAAGCCCCAGCCTGCAGCCCTAGAGCCTAGAAGAGGCGTTTGGACAGTTTTGAGCTGTGAAACAAGTGAGGGAGCTCCCAGGCCTACAGTGTGGAGTATTAGGTCCCTTCCTACTCTGCTGAGGGCTGCTTAAGGGTTTGGAGCGACAGGACGCTGAGGCGCAGTTCTGTCGGCGTGGGCAGAGGCCAAGCCGGTGGGAGATCGGTCTAGCCCAGAGGGTCGGAGGGGACGCGAGAAAGCGGTCCGGAAGCTGCGGGCCCACCTTTGATCCCACTTTTGGGGACAAAGCGGGAGGCCAGGAATGGGCAGGCCCTGCGCAAGCCGGCCCTGACCGCGGGAACAGGGCTAGGACCAGGAACGGGCGGGGGCTCGCGGCTGAACTGACGCTACCAGCCCCCCACCCCCCCCCCGGGCCGAAGAAACCGCGGTTGGCCAGTATACGTGCGCGAACGGGCTCCGAGCGCAGGGACGGGGTAGACCCCAAGACAAGTGGAAGCTCGCAGCCGAGCTCACGCTACTATCCCAGCCCGGCCGGAGAAACCGCGGATTGCATTCATACGTGCACAAGCGGGCTCCGAACGCGGGGGCGGGGTAGAGTCCGGGATGAGCGGAAGTACGCAGCTGAGCGGAAGCCAGCAAACACGCCCGCCCCAATAAACCTTGGTTTCCGACCCTGCGCAGAAGGACCCTGGCCTCAAGAGCGGGGCTAAAGCTCCAGACAGGAAAAAGCTTACAGCTGAGAGCACGTCAAAAGCCCCGCCTAACCCGCGGAACTGTAGCGAGCAGGCTCCGACTGCTGGTTCTGGGCGGAAGTCCGGAAATAGGCTGGGTCCGCAGCTGAGCAAAGGTGCTCACCTCTACCCTTGGTGCTAAGTCTTGTGGCTTGAGTGACAGCACCTCCCGTGGAGGAGAGGCAGAAATCACAGCAAAAGCCACAGTGGGCCGGCGCTGGCAACGCTCATACCCAACCACCCTAGGCACCGGCAGAGGGGGGGGGGCCTGCAGACAGACCACACCTAGAGAACACAAAGGCAACACCTACTGGACTCCAGTGGCCACAACTTGCTTATACACAGATAAAATGGGCAGGCAGAGGAATGCAAACCAAATGAATCAAGAGAAATCCCCAGAGAAGGACCTGAATGAACCAGATATAACCAAATTACCAGAAGCAGAATTTAGAAAAATGATAGTTAGGATGTTCAAAGAAATTAGAGCAACAATGGATAGTCATTATGAACACCTAAATAAAGAGATAACAAGTATAAAAAATGAAATTGAAATAATAAGAAAGAATCAGACAGAAATGACAAATACAGTATCAGAATTGAAGACCACAATGGAAGGAATTAAAAGCAGGATGGATGACGCTGAGGATCGAATAAGCGAGTTAGAGGACACAATAAACAAAGGCACAGAAGCAGAGAAGAAAAAGGAAAAGAGACTTAAAAAATGTGAGGAAACTCTAAGGGAGCTTTGTGACAACATGAAGAGAAACAACATTCGCATCATAGGGGTGCCTGAAGAAGAGGAGAGAGGACAGGAAATGGAAACTTTGTTCAATCAAATCATAGCAGAAAACTTTCCTAAATTAAGGCTGGGAAACACTCCACACATTCAAGAAGCACACAGATCTCCATTAAGGAGAAAACCAAAAAAATCTACACCAAGACACATCATAGTTAAAATACCAAAGCTAATGGATAAAGAAAAAATTTTAAAAGCTGCTAGAGAAAAAAAGACTATCACCTACAAAGGAGCCCCCATAAGGATGACATCGGACTTCTCAACAGAAACACTTGAGGCCAGAAGGGAATGGCAAGAAATATTCAAAGTAATGCAGAACAAGAACCTACAACCAAGACTACTTTATCCAGCAAGGCTAACGTTTAAAATTGAAGGAGAAATAAAGAGCTTCCCAGAAAAAGAAAGCCTGAAGGAATTCATAAAAACCAAACCAATTCTGCAAGAGATACTAAGGGGCCTCTTGTGAACAGTTTAAAGGGAGGAATGAATAGAGCAAAAGAAGAATACAGCTTTAAAGAATAAAATGGCAATAAACAACTACATATCAATAATAACCTTAAATGTAAATGGATTAAATGATCCAATCAAAAGACATAGGGTAGCTGCATGGATAAAGAAACAGGACCCATACATATGCTGTCTACAAGGGACACACCTTAAAACAAAAGATGCTCATAGACTGAAGGTAAAAGGATGGAAAAAAATATTTCATGCAAATGGAAATGAAAAAAAGCAGGGGTAGCAATACTTATATCAGACAAAATGGACTTTAAAACAAAGGCTGTAGTAAGAGATAAAGAAGGACACTACATAATGATAAAGGGAACAATTCAACAGGAAGATATAACTATTGTAAATATCTATGCACCAAATATGGGAGCCCCGACATACATAAAGCAGACTTTGATAGATATAAAGGGCGAGATTAACAGCAATACTATCATAGTAGGGGATTTCAATACCCCACTAACAACACTGGATAGATCCTCAAGAAAGAAAATTAATAAAGAAACAGCAGACTTAAAGGAGACAGTAGATCAACTTGATTTAATAGATATCTTCAGAACTTTTCACCCTAAAGCAGTAGAATATACATTCTTCTCAAGTGCTCATGGTACGTTTTCTAGGATAGTCCACATGTTAGGTCACAAAAATGGTCTCAATAAATTTAAGAAGATTGAAATCATATCAAGCATTTTCTCTGATCACAATGCCATGAAACTAGAAATTAACGACAAAAGAAAAAATGAAAAATACTCAAACACTTGGAAACTAAATAGCATGTTATTAAATAATGAATGGATTAACAATAAGATCAAAGAAGAAATAAAAAAGTTTCTAGAAACAAATGATAATGAGCATACATCAACTCAAAATTTATGGGACACAGCAAAAGCAGTTCTGAGAGGGAAGTTTATTGCACTACAGGCATATCATAAGAAGCTAGAAAAAGCTCAAATAAGCAACCTGACCCTGCATCTAAAAGAACTAGAAAAACAACAACAAATAAAACCCAAGAGAAGTAGAAGGAAGGAAACAATAAAGGTCAGAGCAGAAATAAATGACATAGATGCTAAGGAAACAATACAGAGGATCAATGAAACCAGAAGATGGTTCTTTGATAAGGTAAACAAGATTGATGAACCTTTAACTAGACTCACCAAGAAAAAAAGAGAGAGGACTCAAATAAATAAAATTAGAAAGGACAGTGGAGAAATAACAACTGACACAACAGAAATACAAAGCATTATAAGAAAATACTATGAAGAACTCTATGCCAAAAAAATTAGACAATCTAGATGAAATGGACAAATTTCTTGAATCATATAAACTTCCAAAAATCAATCTGGAAGAATCAGAACACCTAAACAGACCAATTACAACAAATGAGATAGAAACAGTTATCAAAAAACTCCCCAAAAAAGAAAAGTCCTGGGCCTGATGGCTTCACAAGTGAATTCTATCAAAAATTCAAAGAAAAACTAACTCCTATCCTTCTCAAGCTATTTCAAAAAATTCAAGAGGAAGGAAGACTTCCAAACTCCTTTTATGAGGCGAGCATAATTCTGATCCCAAAACCGGGCAAACACAACACAAACAAAGAAAATTATACGCCTATCTCCCTGATGAATTTAGACGCTAAAATTCTCAACAAAATATTAGCCAACCGGATCCAGCAATATATGAAAAAAATCATACACCACGATCAAGTGGGATTTATTCTGGAGAGGCAAGGCTGGTTCAATATTCGCAAATCAATCAATGTGATTCATCACATAAACAAAAGGAAGGACAAAAATCACATGATAATTTCAATAGATGCAGAAAAGGCATTTGATAAAATCCAGCACCCATTCATGATCAAAACTCTCAGTAAAGTGGGAATACAGGGATCATTCCTTAACATGATAAAGGCCATCTACGATAAACCGACAGCAAACATCATACTAAATGGACAAAGATTAAAAGCAATCCCCTTAAGATCAGGAACCAGGTAGGGTTGCCCACTTTCACCACTCTTATTCAACATAGTTCTGGAAGTCCTAGCTATAGCAATCAGACAAGAAGAAGAAATAAAAGGCATCCAAATTGGAAAAGAAGAAGTAAAACTGTCACTATTTGCAGATGATATATTGTATATTGAAAACCCTAAAGTCTCAGTCAAAAAACTACTGGACCTTATAAATGAATTCAGCAAGGTGGCAGGATATAAAATTAATACTCAGAAATCAGAGGCATTTCTATACACCAACAATGAAATATCAGCAAAAGAAATTAAGGAAACAGTCCCCTTCACTATTGCAGCCAAAAAAATAAAGTACCTAGGAGTAAATTTAACCAAGGAGGTTAAGGACTTGTACTCGGAAAATTATAGAACATTGACAAAAGAAATCAAGGAAGATACAAACAAGTGGAACTTATACCGTGCTCATGGCTAGGAAGAATAAACATCATTATAATGTCTATATTACCCAAAGCAATTTATAAATTCAATGCAATACCAATTAAAATACCAATGACATACTTCAAAGATATAGAACACATATTCCAAAAATTTATATGGAACCAAAAAAGAACACGAATAGCCTCAGCCATCTTAAAAAGAAAAAATAAAGCAGGAGGTATCACTCTTCCAGATATCAAGGTTTACTATAAGGCCATTATACTCAAGACAGCCTGGTACTGGCATAAGAACAGGCACATAGATCAATGGAACAGAACAGAGGACCCAGAAATAAACCCACAGCTTTATGGACAACTGATATTTGACAAAGGAGGAAAGAACATACAATGGAGTAAAGACAGCCTCTTTAACAAATGGTGTTGGGAAAATTGGACATCCACCTGCAAAAAAATGAAACTAGACCATCAACTTACACCATTCACAAAAACAAACTCAAAATGGATAAAAGACTTAAAAGCAAGTCGTGAAACCATAAGCATCTTAGAGGAAAACATAGGCAGCAAGCTCTCCGACATCTGTAGCCTATTTATCTCCATGGGCAACTGAAATAAAAGGCAAGATAAACAAATGGGACTATATCAAACTAAAAAGTTTTTGCACAGCTAAAGACAATAGGAACAGAATAAAAAGACAAACCACACAATGGGAGAACATATTCGACAGCACATCTGATAAGGGGTTAATAACTAAAATTTATAAAGAACTTATAAAACGCAACACCAGGAAGACAAACAACCCATTCAAAAAATGGGCAAAAGAAATGAATAGAAATTTCTCCAAAGAGGACATACAGATGGCCAATAGGCATATGAAAAAATGCTCAACATCACTAATCATTAGAGAAATGCAAATTAAAACCACAATGAGATATCACCTCACACCAGTCAGAATGGCACTTATCAGCAAAACAACACAGAATAAGTGCTGGCGAGGATGTGGAGAAAAGGGAACCCTTCTGCACTGCTGGTGGGAATGCAGACTGGTGCAGCCACTGTGGAAAACAGTTTGGAGATTCCTCAGAAAATTAAAAATCGAACTGCCTTTTGACCAGCTATCCCACTTTTAGGAATATACCCTAAGAACACCATAGCACTATTCGAAAAGAAGAAATGCGCCCCCATGTTCGTGGCAGCATTGTTCACAATAGCGAAGATCTGGAACCAGCACAAGTGTCCGTCAGTAGACGAGTGGATTAAAAAGCTATGGTATATATATACTATGGAATACTACTCAGCCATAAGAAACGATGGCATCGGATCATTTATAACAAAATGGATGTACCTTGATAACATTATACGGAGTGAAATAAGTAAATCAGAAATAAAGAAAAACTGAGAACAGCATGATTACATACATAGGTGGGACATAAAAGTGAGAATATGAGACATGGACAAGAGAGTGGTGGTTTTGGGATGGGGGGAGGGAGGGAAGAGTGGGATAGGGAGGAGGGCAGGGACACAGGGAAAACCAGATAGAAGGTGACAGAGGACAATTTGACTTTTGGTGATGGGTATGCAACACAATTGAATGATAAGATAACTTGGAGATATTTTCATTGTACATATGTACCCTGATTTATTTGTATCACCCCATTAGAATTAATAATAATAAAATATATATTAAAAAAAAGTGATTAAGGAATGGTGTTGATTTAACTTGGAGAATACATAGTTTTACCAGAAAATTAAAATAATGACACTAATCTTTTCTCCTGCAGAATCCTAACTGGTGTCACTATTTTGAAGTCTTTCCCTGCTATATTCCAACCTACATATCACTGACACCACCCACAGTCATAAAATACCACTTTCATTGTGTTACTTCCAAATTTGAACGACTCCTCAATAAAAAACTAATCAAATTTCAACTTCTCAGTGCGATTTTCAACCTCACCATCAAGCAGATCGGATCACTTAACGACAAGAAAAAGAAAAGCTTTGTACAAACCTCCCTAGATGCCTACTTCAAGAAACTGACTCTAACACCAGTCCCATTCTCTCCAACAAGTCCATCATCTTCTGTATTATCCAAGATTGTTTAAGGTTGCATTTGAAATGTTTAAGTATTTACATGCACAGAAAGGTAAAAATAAACACTATGTTAAGACAAACATCTAAGTTGCACTTAATAGGTAAATGTACCTGTTCCAAATTACATACAAATTAAACTTAAGAACAAACCTACAGAATCTACCTCATTCATAACCTGGGGACGGCCTGTATTAAGAACCTGTTTCATTGCTTCTCTGTGGTGCTTGTTCCGGGCAACACTGCTGTCCTTCAAGGCTTAATATAATTTCCTGTTTCTCAGTCCTCTAAATATACAAAGACTTTTACTTGTACCACTTTTACGATACTCATCTTTCCATATAGCATAGCATATATGGTTAAACACATTGTTCTCAAATCCTAACTCTGTCATTGATTAAATAGGTGACCTTGGGCAAATCACTTAACTTTACAGTGCTTCAGTTTCCCTATCAGTAAAATGGGGATAGCATTTGTAAATACCTTATAGGGTTCTTGTTAAGAGTAAATGAGCTAATATACAAAAAGCACTTAGAACAGTGACCGTCATACATACAAATGCTATTTACCGATTATAGATATTTACCTAATTCCACACTCAACATTCTATCATAGATCCTTTTTGTGAACCAAAATTGTTTTATTTATTTTCTGAATCCCCGTCAGGAAAACAGCTGTAGTTAGGCTTGCTCGCTTATTTTCCAGCGGCAAGCACTTTTCATGACTGGTACGTGAGCACGTGGCACAAAGCCGTGTGTGTGTGTGTGTGTGTGTGTGTGTGTGTGTGTGTGTGTAGCCTATATAAGGCTACAGGTACTTTCCCTCCAGTGCACAGTTTTCCTGATTGCAGGCCTACAACTGCAAGGGATGGTTTTCCTATTTGCTCACCCACTGCCATGAGAAGCGTTTTCCCCTGCCTGTTTGCTCATCCACCATTTTGAGAATCCAATAAATGGGAATGGCCCAACACCTTTCGCCTCTGCTGTTCTTCTATGATCTGCTGGAATTCAAGTAAACCTGCCTGGCCTTGACCACCAGCAATATGCCCCTCCCCCACCATGCAGCTTAATAATGCCCTAAACAAGTAGGCAAGTAAAAACATATTTGAATTAATTAATGTGGAATGCTTTGAGTAGTTGTTCCAAGGAAGCTTTGTAAGTGTTCTCCAGTTACTTCACTTGTCTACATTAGGATTAGGAACTATTATATTCCTAATTTGTCTATGCTAGGAATTATTATAGGTGGAACAACAAGTAGAGTTTCTCTTTCTCCCTCTGTCTCCTTGCCCCTTCCTCTCTCTCTAAAATAATCAATAATTAAAAAAAAAACTTTTTTAATTACTAAGTTCCTAACAGTTCTCAAAACTTCCAACTGAGCCTGACCAGGCGGTGGCGCAGTGGATGGAGCGTTGGACTGGGATGTGGAGGGCCCAGGTTCGAGACCCCCGAGCTCACCAGCTTGAGCGCGGGCCCATCTGGCTTGAGCAAGGCTCACAAGCTTGGAACCAAGGTCGCTGGCTACAGCAAGTGGTTGCTCAGTCTGCTGAAGGCCCGCAGTCAGGGCACATGTGAGGGAGCAATCAATGAACAACTAGGGTGTCGCGACGGCTACGAAAAACTAATGACTGATGCTTCTCACCTCTCTCCGTTCCTGCCTGTCTGTCCCTATCTATCCCTCTCTCTGACTCTCTCTCTGTCCCTGTAAAAAAAATAAATAAAACTTCCAACCAAAAAAACAACTCTAACAACAGAGGGAAATAAACAAATACTCCAGGATGATCTGAAATGATTAAAATTTTGATTCTATAGTAGCTCCAATTAGCTGCCAGTAATTACTAAGCACTGTCTCGAACTCTGAGATTCTTTATTTAAGGCCTCATGATCAGAGTGCCATAATCAACTAATTTTGCTTACCCCTGTCTACTGTGATAGAACAAAGTGGAGAGACTAATATTTTCATTACCAATTGAGGGGTTTGACCCTAAGGAGCCTATCCACTCCCCCAAAATTTATTTTAAATTTTACATTTTATCTTAAAACTTCACAAAAGTCTTGCATTTTATTCCATAATGTATCCATGTTTGTTTAAGTTTTAAAAAATATCCTTCTCCTCTGATCTCTCAGTAAAACTGATGCTACAGGGAGGTGCATCATGTTTCTTCTGTGGTTTCTTAATTACCTTGGTACCCAATACCTCCAGGTGCAGCACCACTTCATCTGCATAAACAGTCTAAAACTACATGTTTCCTGCAGTGTATTGTTCCCTGAATAGCCAGAAGATTAAGATATATGACAGAATAACAGCACCTATATTTTAAGCATTTGTAAAGTGATTTCCTATCTCATTTTATATTCACATTTTAAAGTCCAATTCAAAACATCAAATTGTTATTTATCAACTAACTCTTATGAAGCCTGTAAGTGAATTTTTACTTTTCTCCAAATAGGAAACATGATGCTAGAACACTTGCCAGGAATAATTCAGATAAATTCCTAAAATACAATGCTAATATATTCAACAGGATAAATGTTCCTGCTAAAATTATCAGACATAGTTACACTACTTGGTGAATAAAAGCTGTCTTTCCTCTTATAAAATTCCTCAGGATGTAAATGTTATATTCTAACCATATCACCACTGTCCTAGGTCAACTTGTCACAAAGAAAAAAGGAATTTGATGAAGTGAAATTACAGGTCAATATGATTTCCACCCTAGTTGATTTGCATGTCAACAGTAATGATTAGGTTATATAAAACTAAACTGTCAAACTATAATGCTTTATGGGATTAATACAATATACAAGATAAACTGTTAATTCTCTTGCAAATTATTAAAGTAAAAACTATTCCCTTTACCTCCTTTTAAGAAACAAATAAGGGCAACAAGGAAAAGCCTCTTCCATAACTTTCCAAATCCAATCAAAGACTATACTGTATAATGACTCAGAAGAAAGCCCTCCCAAAAGAAAGGCTCAGGTGCGAGAAGACACAGGAGGGCTCAGGAGGCGGAGAACGTGGGAGGAGGGAGGGGAGAGGGGAGAACCTCGTCCACTGCGGGCCCGCCACCAGAAGCCAGAAGAAGGACAGTGGGAGAAGCTGAGTTGCTTTTGGTTTACAGAGATATGGGGCTAGGGCTTCGCGGCTTGGATAATGGTAAAGACTCACTACTAGCAAGTTCTCTCCAGCTAAGTTTATGTACTGCCCTGAAAGCCTAGGAAAGAGGTGCCATGATGGGACTAAATGTCCACGGACTCAAGAAGCGCATAACTCACCGGGACCCTCCGACCCAGTTCATCTTCCCAAAACTTCTGAGTGAGGAGAAAGCGGTCCCAATGGCTAGAGCCGGAGCCTAGACGTCTCAGTTCAGAGCCAAAGCTTAGACGTCTCAGTTCAGAGCCGAGCAGTTTCTTAAGCTGTAGCAGGTTCCATGTGGTTCTCCGACCCTAAGGCCCAGCCTCCCGACAGCCTCTGCGCCTGTGGTAAACTCTTCCCTGCCCTCCCGACAGCCTCTGCGGTCCCCATTAGGCTCCTCCCCGTTCTCCCGACAGCCCCTGCGGTTTCTGCAGAGACCTTGTATTGACAGGGCTCGGCAGAGGCTGTAGGAAAGCAGTCACACCACCCGAAGGAGAAGGAACATGACCACTTACAACTATTCAGGCAAGGAAGCCTAAGTAAATGAAATATCGGACCGACTGTGGTCACATGGTTAGTGTTTCAAACCATTTCCACAATAGTTTTATTGTGGGTCCCAGCCTTCTTTTTCCTTTTTTTTCCTTTTTTCTTAAATAAGAAGCTGGGAAGCAGAGTGACGGGTAAGCCTCCTTCCTATTGGGGGATGTTCTACCCATCTGGATCCACTGCTCCGTTGCTTGGCAACCAAGCTATTTTTAGCACTGGAAGTGTGGCTATGGAGTCATCCTCAGTGCTGGGGCCAACTTGCTCCAACCACTCATGGTTGTAGGAGGGAGAAAGAGATTAGAGATAGAGCAAAGGGAAAGGGGAAGGGGTGGAGAAACAGATGGTCGCCTTTCCTGTGTGCCCTGACCGGAATGGAATCAGGACGTCCATACTCTGAGCAGAGGTTCTAGCACTGAGCCAACCCTCCAGGACCAACCAGCTTTTTTTTTTTTTTCTTCAAGTTAAATACCAGACTTGGAGGACAAGAAGAAGGCAAGAACAAGGTTACAAACCTCCTTAATCCAAAAGATATTTAAATTCCCAATTATTACTCTGTATCCAAATCCTTTAGATATCTCTAATGTGCAGTTTTAATAGCAAACAGTTTATTAGAAACATTGCACTATAGTAATATACTATTTTGTACATTTTGTGAGTTTCTGAAAGAGCTGTGATCGAAACTTGGTTTAGGCCCTGGCCAGTTGATCCAGTGGATAGAGCATCAGCATGACCTGTGGATATTCCAGATTCCACTCCGGTCAGGGCGCACAGAAGTAGCCATCTGCTTCTCTTTCCTTCCCTCGCCCCGTTCTCTCTTGTCCCCTCTCATGCACTTGGGTCAGCCCAAGTGCTGAGGATAGCTCAGTTCATTCAATTATTGGCCCCAGGCAGGGGTTGCTGGTGGATCCAGGTCCCAGAGCAGGCAGGAGTCTGTCTCACTGTCTCCCCTACTCTCACTTAAAAAAAGAAAAAAACAAGGAAAAACTTGATTTAGCTGTAAAGGCCTAATTAAGGCTTTCAATTCTTTACCCAAAAAAGAAAAATCTCAAAACAAAAGTGATTTTACTGTTTGTTTGTATTATGTTTGTATATTGTCACAAAATATTCATTTTATAAACTGTTCTATAATATTTTGGTTAGAAGCTAGAAATCTTTTGTCCGAAATAAATGCACAAGTATTTCCCCCCTGTTATTATGATTATTTTCTAGATTTAAACCTGGGGAATAACTTTTAATTTCAAATAAATATATTTTCTGTTAAGTCATTGGGAAATGGCCCCTACAATAGAATTATGTCCTGTTTAATGATATAAATTCTGATTTTCCTAACAAAAATTCACTAAAGTACATCTATCATTTGGCCAGGTGATTACAGCATTTCAAATCAAATTAGTCTTAGGCACGGAATAAGTGGTCATTTTTCAAACCATACAGTCAAGGCAGAACAATGGCCCAATATATTTACCTTTCCTACTTTCAACATTTTAAAACAGATACAAACTGACTAAATTAACTAGAGAGGGATGAGCACTTTGCTAAAGGATTAACAGGGGGTTTTTGTTGTTGTTTTCTGGGGGTTTTTTTTGTTTTTTTTGTTTTGTTTTTCTTGTTTTTGCTATATTATATGTGAAGGGACATAAAGGAGAAGGTGACCAATTTATTGAAAAAATTAAGACTTGGCAGAGGGATAGAACTATCTCTCTGCCTAACTAGAGTCACAGCTTTCCTTCCTGTCACTCGAAGGTAGTGGAAGTGGTGAATGAAGCTAAGAAAAGATCGATCTATGAGACGCATCTCCAGACAAGATATGTACTGGTTTTTCCTTCACAGAAAATACATTTCCTTACGAACTAGTTATTAGGTAATTATGTGTAACAGTTGAAATGTTGCCCTTAGATCTCGTCAGCATTGTTTATGCCTCACATAAATAAGGCTAGCATAATTGGGGAACTGGGTGGAAAAGGTGAAGGGATTAAGAACTACTAATTGGCAGTTATGAAAAGTCATGGGAATGCAAAGTACAGCATTGGGAATATAGTCAGTAATATTGTGATTACTATGTGTGGTGCCAGGTGGGTACTGGAAATATTGGGGGAACACTTTGTAAAGTGTATGATTGTCTAGCCCAGTGGTCGGCAAACTCATTAGTCAACAGAGTCAAATATCAACAGTACAAAGATTGAAATTTCTTTTGAGAGCCTAATTTTTTAAACTTAAACTATATAGGTAGGTACATTGTTACTAAGTTAATTAGGACCAACTGACACCCCTGTGCGTATGTGTGCACCCGCATGTGGTATTTTGTGGAAAAGACACACTCAAGGGGCCAAAGAGCCGATCACTGGTCTAGCCACTATACTGTACACCTGAAACTAATATAAAATAATATTGAATGTAAACTGTAATTGAAAAATAAAATTTAAATTAAGAAAATAAAAGGAGATATTTTGGTTAAGGGAAAATAAAAAAGGCTGGCATAACTGATAGATAATTAGTCAAACACTGTGCTATTTTAGAACCAGGAGGGCAATTAGGTATTCTCTTTGGTCAGGAATCACTTCAAGAACGGTGATTTTCAACCTTTTTACACTTGGGGACCGTTGAAAATAGGAGAATTATCTCGGGGACCAGGAAGACAGAAATCACCCAGAGCATAAGTGAATTCGACTAAGATCATTTGGTCTGTAATCTTCATAACAGCATCAGGATAATTAAGTCTTTCGCAGACCAGAACGAAATTTCTGGTGGACTAGTCCACAAACTAGCGATTGAAAACCACTAGAATACAGCATATAAAATACTACTTAAGATTTGTTGAGAAGGAAAGTCATCCAAATTCTTAAACCTTAAAGTATCTTATATATGTATATATTCTCTAATATATAAATCTATTTAATTCTGCTCTTATGTGGTTTTTTATAGTGACCACTTTAACACTGACATTGAGAGTCTCACACTTGAGAACAGAGTAATTTGATAATTTTTGCTTATTTTTATTTTCATTCATTTTCTAAATCTTTTTCTAAGATTATGTCTCCCCCCTTAAGAAAATTTGAATACTTTCACACATAAACACATGTAAAATTGAGAAACTCAAATGAAAATTAGGCTGAATTATGTTTGCTAGAGTAAGTGATCTTTTGTTCACTTCCTTTTTCCCTCATAGTTTGGAATTCAAACTAAATTTACATTCTTATTGCTTTAATTACATACTGCCAGTGAGGGGGAAAAAAATGAAAGTACCTTGACATTCTTAGTTTCTCATTTAAATGGCATATATTTCAACTGGAAATACCTATCTAGTTTTTTATCATCTTAAATTCTTCCTCTGCCTTCCCTGAAGGCTTGAGTCTAGTCTCACATACTAGGATCAACCCTGACTCTAGGTGAAGAGTAGGAGTGGAATTTAAATGGTTACAATTAGGTCTGTATTTAAGACTGTACTTAACTAGCTCAACATCAAGTCAGATCTCACATTGACTGTTTTCCCAGTTCCAGTAACTGGCCTTCAACCTTCCTTGTACCACAATTCTGGTCATCAAATTTCTCCTTTGGTTATTTTCCTCATACCTAATTTGTCATTCTACAAGTCTTTTTCTCCAGGCATTAGAAGCTTGTTTCTGTACCCCAACCTTATTATCAATTGTTAAACCAGTGGTTCTTAACCTGGGTTCTATTGAACCCTAGGGGTTCAATGAGTCAGTCTCAGGGGTTCAGAGAAGCCTCTGTCGCAAAGGCCAGAATAAAGTAATACCGTAATTTGTTGTGAGTTCATGCACTTTGTTGGTTTTGTTCTTTGAGCAAGGTGATGTTCATGCACGGCTCATTTTGTGCACCAGTAAAAAAACATATACCTATGTCTTGAATTTGGAAAAAAAATCATATTTTATTTATCACTAAAGAAGGGTTCGGTGAATGCGCATATGAAACTGATGGGTTCAGTACCTCAAAAAAGGTTAAGAACCACTGTGTTAAACTGACCTATCTACAACTAATAGGGACCTACTTAGATCTCTAATATCATTTGCTTATAGATTTTCCACCACCCTGCTCCTCCCCTGATACCGCTGTCTTATGTCAGTGATGCAAGCCACTTGTCTCAATTGCCAGCTGTTTTCTGACCCATACACCCTCTGTGTGCCATGTTCTGCCTGGCTGATATTGAGCAAGTAAGTTTGTAAAATTTGTGTTATTTGATTTTGCTCACTTTTATTGTTAAAAATGGCCACTGCCCAGATATGTGATCTGTGAAACTGCTAATTACCTTCCTGCTTGGGAAGGGGTTTTGTTATGCTAATATGTGCTGGAGGAGGGATTTTCACTCCAAAAAGTTTTAAGAGAAGAAGAAGAGAAGCAGCCATGATGGCCAGATGTTGAAGGAGAAGCCAGTTTGTACATAGAGGAGAAGGCATGCAGATGGGAAACAGAGGTGGCTGAGCTAGTGAGGGCCTTTGATTCTAGGAAAACCCAGGTATGTCAGTAGCTTTGTGAGCACTGAATGAGTGGGTTTTGGTGCCCAGTGTGTTTGTGTTTACTTGCCAGCCGGGTGCGAGGCTAGAATAAAAGGAATGCCGCGCCAGTTTTCGGCTCCGCTGTTTCTCTATCGTTTGTCTGCATCTAATGTGAACCTGCATGTGCCTGGCTGTGATGGCGGCGACTACTGACCATACACTGAACATCTTCCTATCATCCCTGGTTAAGTTTACCCTGACCCTCCACCTGTCCTATCACCGTCAAGAAATGTAACATAAAGCCTTAAAATTTATAAATACAAGATACCTTATTTTGTCACGCAAAAAGCATGAGATTTGGAATATAAGATTATGGTGATTCCAATATGGATGGGGGCAAGCGGACAGTTCTAGAGGATAAAGGGGGGATAAATGATGATGAAAGGACTTGGGTTGGTAAACACACAATACAATATACAACCTGATCAGGTCGTGCCACAGTGGATAGAACATCAGCCAGGGATGCTGAGGACCCAGGTTCGAAGCTTCAAGGTTGCCAGCTTGAGAGCAGGTTCAGCCGGCTTGAGCAAGGGTTTACCAGCTTGAGCACGGGGTCTCTGGCTTGAGTGTGGGATTATAGACATGACCCCATGGTCACTGGCTTGAGCCCAAGGACACCGGCTTGAGTCCAAGGTCACTCACTGTCTGGAGCAAGGGGTCACTTGCTCTGCTGGAGCCCACCAGTCAAGGTACATATGAGAAAGCAATCAATGAACAGCTACTAAGATGCTGCAACAAAAAAATGATGTTTTTCATTTCTCTCCCTTTCTGTCTGTCTGTTCCTCTCCCCCTACACACACACTAAAAATAAATAAATAAAAAATACACTATACAGATACTATATTATAGAATTGTGCAACTGAAACCTATATAATTTTATTAACCAATATCCTAATAAATTCAATTAAAAATAAATTTTAAAAATATTTTGAAATAAACTACTAAGATACTATGAACTCTACATATAGACTTAAAAGTTTTAATGGAATGACAGATTGTGCTGCTAATCTGCAAGCTAACAGAGACTTGCATGAATTTACCACTCATATTAGTAAATCTGCTGAGTTGAATGTAAACAAATGAAAAAAGATCTGTAACGATTCTTGAAATAATATAGGTACATGATAAAGGAGTTTTTAAAGTGTAGGAATATTGTCACTTATAATAGTGAGGATAGTTCCTCCTTATTCATATGGTAAACTGAATGATGAAGATCATTCAATACTGAGATAGGTTGTGTATTCTAGAACAGGGACTGGCAAACTTCTGGAGAGAGCCAGAGAGTAAATATTTTAGGCTCTGTTTCCTCTACCCAACTCTGCCACTGTGGATTGCAAGTCATAGATAATAAGTAAATAAAGGAGTGTGGCTGTGTTCCAATAAAACTTTATTTATGGACATTGCAAAAAGAATTTTATGCAATTTTTACATGTCACAAAATGTTCTTCTTTTGATGTATTTTCAACCACTAAAATGTAAAAATCACTTTAGCTCATAATCCATATAAAAAATAGATGGTTCTAGTCTAATACACATCTTTCCAGACTTCCATCTGACTAGATATGGGCCCGTATATATACACATAGTGTGTGTGTGTGTGTGTTGGGGGGGTGAGGAAGCAAAATGTTTTCACATATTAAAGAATATACTCATCCTTATCTTTTAAAAAATGCCCTTTATTTCCCTTTAAGTATGCAGAATTTTGCTTCACTATTTAGCAGCTCAAGTCCTACATTAGGGATATAGAGAATTTTTTTTAACATTCTTGGTTTTTATCAAATAACTAAAGTGTAAATGGAAGTAGCCAATAGATTTTCTGTAAGCCTAAACAAAACAAAAGCTTGCAAAAGAGAAAGAACTCTTGAAAAATGAAGTAAGGTCCTGGAGAAACTACTTCCACTGTCTAGCTCGGGTTGGATTCCCAAATGCTTATATTTGATTATCAAGTCAGATACCTCCAAGTAAGAAGGGACCCAAGAGGGTGGTAGAAGGGAAACATTGCTCTCATTTATTTAGTAGTCACCTTGTAAATAAATACCAGTGCATCAGAGCTCCTTGGCTAAAAATAGCTGATATGGGGCTGGGAGACTTTTATTATAAGCAAAAGTAAACAGGGATGGAGGTATTGCAAAGAATTAGTTTCTATAATACAGAAGACTTCTCTCCTATTTATTTACAAAATTATGCCCTTTTTTGATAAGTTCTTGGGTTTCATATAAAATCAGAGACAGTATAAAAAATTTTTAAATGGATGGGAAAGGGACCGCAAAACAGAGCCACGTATTTTTCCAGTGCCCTTCCCACTTGTCACTTTCTTCTCTCCCCCTTTCAGATTCATTCCATAGCCTTTCATATTCATATTCTACTGATCCTCTTGTCTTTCCTTCCTCAACTCCCTGGTTCTTTCTCCCTCGTCCCGTTTTACAAGCTTTTGAAAATCTCTTTTTGCTCTTCCCGTTGTGGTATCTACTAAAACCTTAGAGAAGTGATGTACGTTCTGAAACTTCTGTGGGTTTCTAAGTGACGCTGAGCATGCTCAGTAGCGAGGGCAGGTTTTGTTGCCAGCGGTTGCCCTGATTCGACCTCTCCAAAAATAGACATTTAACTCTCTGAATTCCAGTTTAAGGATGTAATTCGTTTTGCTCTCTCTTCATTTTCAAGGTTCAAAGGGAAGCAGTGAAGATTCCAAGGTCCCACCGCCCTGTCAGCCAATGAGGGGTCTGAGAGGGAGGAGCTTGGGGCAGCTTGGTGCAGCTTTAGCTTCTGATCGAATCATCCCCAGTAGATGCCGGAGAGCCTGAGCTCTGCTGCATCTGTCACAGCAGAACAAAATTAAAAACAAAAACACAGAAGAGGAGAAACGCTACATACAGAGTATGAAACGCTGTAGGACTTTCTGAAACATTTACTGGGGATCCCCGCGGAGCATGATCTTTTAAACAATTCTTTTCGAAGCCGGTTTGGGTAACTGGGAAAATGATACATATGCTAAACGCAGCAGCTGATCGAGTGAAATGGACCAGATCGAGTGCTGCTAAAAGAGCTGCCTGCCTGGTGGCTGCGGCATACACTCTGAAAACCCTCTATCCCATCATCAGCAAGCATTTAAAGCAAACTGGCCACAGGAAGAAAAAAGAAGCTTACCCGGCTGCAGAGAACAGAGAAATACTGCATTGCACCGAGATTACTTGTAAAAAACCTTCGCCTGGAGTAAATGCAGATTTTTTCAAACAGCTACTACAACTTCGGAAAATCCTCTTTCCAAAACTTGTAACCACTGAAACAGGGTGGCTCTGCCTCCACTCGGTGGCTCTAATCTCAAGAACATTTCTGTCTATCTATGTGGCTGGTCTGGATGGGAAAATCGTAAAAAGCATTGTGGAAAAGAAGCCTCGGACTTTCATCATCAAATTAATCAAGTGGCTTATGATTGCCATCCCTGCTACCTTTGTCAACAGTGCAATAAGGTACCTGGAGTGCAAATTGGCTTTGGCTTTCAGAACTCGCCTAGTAGACCATGCCTATGAAACCTATTTTGCAAATCAGACTTATTATAAAGTGATCAATATGGATGGGAGGCTGGCAAACCCTGACCAGTCTCTTACTGAAGATATTATGATGTTCTCCCAATCTGTGGCTCACTTGTATTCCAACCTGACCAAACCTATTTTAGATGTAATACTGACCTCCTATACGCTCATCCAGACTGCTACATCCAGAGGTGCAAGCCCCGTTGGGCCCACCCTGTTAGCGGGGCTTGTGGTATACGCCACTGCTAAAGTGTTAAAAGCCTGCTCTCCCAAATTTGGTAAACTAGTGGCTGAAGAAGCTCATAGAAAAGGCTATTTACGGTACGTGCACTCCAGAATTATAGCCAATGTTGAAGAAATTGCCTTTTACAGAGGACATAAGGTAAGAGAAATTAAGGTGATGAGTGAAATGTGAGACTGTTCAAGCTGCCACTTCAGTGCTAGATACCATCTGTTGTACTATTGATAGACCCACGTCTTTAGCGTTTTAGATTCCTGTGACATGTAAACCTTTATTAAAATATATGCTTCATTACCCTGTTTTAATAACAAGCTGTTAAAAAATTATAGATTGCAAACTCTTCTAAAGTTTCATGAGAATGAAATGTTCAGCACTGTAAAAAACAGTAACAGCCTACCTAGCCCTAGTTACCCAAATATGCTCAGAATTATCTCTAAAGCATTTTTTTAAAACTTAAATCCTAACTTAGTAGGTTGTTCTACAGAATTAAAAGAAAATATAGATATGGAAACTAAGTAAACAGACTTCTATTAAGATGGAGAGTTTAGGATGGTATTTCATTATTGTTGTTGTAGTTTATTGTTTTATAAGAGGTGGGGGGAAGCATGCTTTTATTGAAGACAAGTTTGACAATTTTTCATGTCTGGTCAATGATGGAGTGTCCTAAGTTCTAAGAAGTACAGTAGCCTGTGTCTACAAATGGCACTTCCATTACTCTTAGTTAATATTACTCTTAGTTAATGTTCAGCACTATATTTTCACACAAATGAAAAGAAGCAGTGAAATGAAATTTTGTGTAGCTTTGAGAAAAGCTAAGATTAGAAATGAGGAGGAGAAAAGGAGTTCTGAAATGTTATTTTATATATTTAAGATTTTCAACATTAAGCAGATCCCTAAAATAGTTAGCCTAATTACCTAAAATTGCAGTGCATGAAAGTAACTTTTTAATATTAAATATGACAGAAATTATTAAGGTGAAGCATCTGAAATCTTAATACAAATGATTTGCCAAATAAAATATTAAGGTGTTCTAAATTTGAAAATGGTATTTTAATTAGCAAGCAGAATTATTTAATTTTTGAAGCATCAATTATCAGAAAAAATTTTATAGCAAAGTTAGAACTTCTACTCTCACTTGATTGGTCTCATATGTTATATTAGTCATACTGACGTGTCAATTTTCTTGAATCATTTTACTCAGTGATGTAAATTATAGCATGCTGTAGCTTTCTTGAATTTAAGACAAAATCTAATAAATTGAGTTAGTTCAAAACTGGAGTCTAATTACACATACATGTATCATGTGTTTATTTTCAGATATTTTTGGTACAATCAAGAAAGATAGTTTCTAACATTGTTTATTCATGTCTTACAGAATATCATTTGATTTTAACATCTTATACATATAATTTTAAAATCATGATTACAAGTCACATGCATATTTTATACTTAACATTATATTTACTGAGTATCATATTTTTAATATTACAAGTGTGATAAAACTAAATGATGATGAATAAATCTAATATTAAGATGTATTTAATAGTTGTTGGAATTATAGACAATACAATACTGATATGTAACTTACCTATAAAGAAAACTAATATGTAACTTACCTTTAAAGAAAAAACTCAAGCATACAATATTTATTTTGATAGCTCATGCTAAGTTAATTCTTAACTCTTTTTCTTTTTATAGGTAGAAATGATGCAACTCCAGAAAAGTTACAAAGCTTTAGCAGATCAGATGAACCTCATTTTGTCCAAACGTTTGTGGTACATCATGTTAGAGCAGTTCTTGATGAAGTATGTTTGGAGCGGCAGTGGACTAATTATGGTGGCTGTTCCTATTATCACTGCAACTGGCTTTGCAGATGGTGGTAATGGCACTTATGCTTAATCTCAAATATATTTTTAAGATTACTTCTCTTAAAGGTATCGCTTTTGTGTGAATGAAACTGTGTACCCATTGTTCTATAGTTATTAATAGTCAGAAACAATGGAAGACTTTGCAATATCCAATAATAAGACAAGCAATGTGAAAAAAAAAAAAGGAGACAAGGGGCTCAAACAAACTTTCCAGTTCTAAACTATTTCAGAACTCACTGATACAGTGTTTCTGGGAGTTGAACTTGAGCAATTTTAATTATACTGCCTAATATAAAATAGCTCTCTGGTTTAACATTTAAAATCAAAACAAGATATCTTCAAAAAGAGTGTAATACAAGTTTTTCCCTTTGCCAACTTCAGTTCTGCATGTCCAATGCATTTAATCTATAAATATTCTCACACTATATCTGCCCTGTTTTGATTTGAAAAGTTAGGCAACCAGTACTGTTTCCCAGAGTGTTTCATGTCATGATACAGGGTCCCCTCTACTTGAAGGTAATATAGATAACCTCTTATGTAGCATGATTTGCTGGTATTTGGGAGAAGAGGTTTTCAAGTTGCAAGTTTCTAATTCTGTACTATCACCATCTTAATAGTTTTTACCAATATTTTCATCTTTTGGAATAACTAAGAAAGGACAACATTAAAATACTGTGCAATACTTGACTAAAGTGGAGTTTGGACTTAATGGGTTGGGACAGAGGGGAATTAAACAAAGAAGCATCATTTTCTGATCTTTCTGCAAAATAATACATACCACCTCCTCCTTGAAAAACCTCTTGACCAAATTGGCCTTATGGTTGACGGAGCTAAACAAAACCTTTGGCTCTATAGTGAGACAGAGCTTTTCTCAACTCTTGGCTTTCCCTCTATCTGGCTGTATACATCTTAGTCCTATTAATTGAAGGTTCTTCATCTATAAAATGAGAATCAGAAAAGCTTCTTCAGAGGGTTGTTGTAAGGATTTAACAGAATAATGTTTATAAAGTACAGAGCATGGTGTAGATGTTCTTGATATATTGTGACAATCATGACATAGAAAACAGAAGACAACACTAAAAATAATGTAACAGAATTCACACTATTTTGTAGTTATATTTGCTGTATAATTAATGATTAATAATTGCATGAAGGTATCTAATAAAAACAAGTAAATAATTACCATATTCTTTTGTATTTTAACAGTATTTCAATACTGTAATCAATTCTTATAAAAAAAAACATGCCAAATTTGAGTCATTCTTAACCTAAAATTGTTCATTTAAGTAGTTTAGATTAGTCAACTTCTTGTGATAAGTGCTACACTTAAACCAAATATATTTCACAACTCAACAACAAGCAGTATGTTTACACCACTGGGAAAGTGAATTTTATCTGTTTTTATGTTTTTAAAATATATTCATTAAAAATAACATTAAAAAGCTTATATTGGAAGGACATTGTTAGTAATAGTATTTTTAGACTTAATCCTTTCATAATGAAATAAAATAACTTGTTTTTTCAAGAGTATTAAAGGAAAAAAGGCACTTAAAAACCTATGGGCTTAAGATTAATTTTATTAAAATTTGACAAAATTATTAGATATCCATAGTGAATCTAAGTATATGGATATTTTTAAAGTTTCATGTATGATGTATATTAACAACAACCCCAATTACAAGATTATTATATAGTTCTATTAGTCCTTGGAAACACTTGTCTTATTAGAAAACCTGGAGTAAACATGGGACAGAGAAAAATGCATCTATTAATGGTGACAAATTAAACCCACAGAGATCAGTAAGACATAAACAATGTATGCAAAGAATATAACAATCTTACTTCTGTAGGTGTAAGATGTAATAAGATATAAATATATCCTACAAATTCTGAAAATACCATATTAAATTCAAGAAGCAACATTAAAATTTTAGATGAGATTAATAACATTGATGTAAGTGAAACAGAGTGATTCTTAGCTTCCCAGATCATACCTGGTCGGGCTCTCACAGGGTGTTATGACTTTAGATCAAAGTGATTCTTAAAGCTTCTTTACAGAAGAAAGCTTATATTGGTTTATTTTGTTTTTTATACAAAATAAACCAATAAAAGAATGTCATAGAAGAAGAAAATGAGTTCATATGGCAACATTATTATGAGAGTGTGTTCCAATATCTTTTGTAATTTGTAAGGTTACTATAGGTATGCTTTTAATGTTCATATGTATGTGTGTACAGAATACATTTGACCTACAATGACTTAATATCATTTTACTCAGACAAAATCATTTATTTTTTTATATAATGAAATATATGAGGCTTTAGGTCTTAAAATTGCATACCATAGGGTCTAATCTAATCTTTGATCTTAATTTACTCTTGTGCTCTGAGTTGTCCCTTATGTTAGAGATGAATTAAGTATAGGACACTATATATATTTAAGATAGAAAAATGGGTGAATGAGAGAGGAATAGCAAGAGAAAAGGGAGGAAAAGTAGAATCCACAAAAGAAAGAGAAAAAAATAAAGATGCAGGTTACTATTTCAATCGTGACTCTGCTGTTTAATAGTATTTATCCTTAAGAAAGTTACATAAACTTTATATGCCTCAGTTTTTCTATCTTAACTATAAAGATAACAATATATATCTTAAAGAATTGTTATGAAAGTATATGTATTGCATTCATGTGCTTTAAAACAGTCCGTGGAGCCCTGGCCAGTTCTCTCAGCAGTAGAGTGTCAGCCAGCATGTGGAAGTCCTGGGTTTAATTCCCAGTCACCACAATCAGAAGCAGCCATCTGCTTCTCCACCCCTCCTCTCCCTCTTTTCTCTCTTTGTCTCTCTCTCTCTTCCCCTCCCACAGACATGGCTCAAATGGTTTGAGCAATTTGACCCTAGGTAGTGAGGATGGCCCCATAGCCTTGCCTCAGACACTGAAATAGCTCAGCTGCTGAGCAACGGAGCAGCAGCCCCAGATGGGCAGAGTATTGCTCAGTAGAGGCTTGACCTGGTGGATCCAGTCAGGTGCATGCAGGAATCTATCTCTCTGCCTGCCTGCTTCTCGCCTCTCATTTAATATGAAAAAATTAAAATTAAAAAATAAAAATAAAACTATCCTCGGCAAGTAGTAAGAACTTAGGTGGATGCAATTGTTGATATTTATTCTTATTCTTGCCATATGCGCTCTGGAGTCATAATCTGGCTTTTTTGTTTATTAAGCTGTATCTAAGGACAAATAGTGTAACCTTTTAGCATTTAAATTTTCTCATTTTTAAAATGGGGGAAATTATAGCAGGGCAGTTAGGAGGATTAAAGAAGTTTACATACATAAAACTTATAACAATGCCTGCCGCTTAGGAAATGTTTAATAGATGTTTGCTCACATAGTTATTATTAAAGGAGTAAGGCATTTGAAAGTGATCAGGAAGTCAGAGGTAAAAATGCCAATAGGAGGAAGAGCCTGCATAATTTTGGAAGGAAGAAGAAGGAAAGGAAAATAGTACTATAGTAGACTTGTTATACAATCTACCTACAACTTTAAGTGAATCTATGGTAAGGAAAGGATTATGTTTATATTTAAGTTCACATTACAAAATTGCATATGGAGTTATGCCATTTTCACATCAGAAGAGGACCTTCTAGGTCATCTAGCCTGGAGCCCCAGATTTGCGTAAGGTTATACTGATGGTTGGTGGAAGCACTAAGGCTAGAAGACAGTCTGTAAATCCTAGAATATTGCTTATTTTCCCCTCACCATACTGCTTCAATATTAGCTATTGTGGAACTTATTCTATAAGAAACTTCACTTAGTTTGAGACTGGCTAATCATAGCACTAAATGGTTAAAAAAGCAGAGATATTTAATGATATAGAGTTTCCAATATATATATTTTAGAGGACATTACCCCTTCCTTTGCTTTGTATTAAGATAAAAACTGAAATTACGTGAGGAAATAGTTTCCTGGGAGCTATAATCTCAATTTTTTTTAATATTATAGGCCATGTTTCTTCTTTTCTTATCAAAAGCAGTTCTGTGTAGGGCCAGAGAAAGCTACCTGTAGGTTCCTCCTGCCAAACATTATCCCAGACACCTTAACAGGCAGAGCCGAATAGTATCAGTAAAATGAACAGATAAAATATTAAATCCTTAAATGAGATACTTTTGAGAAAATATTTAAAATATTTTTTAGGACAATAAAATGTGTTTAGGATACAAAATAGGTGAGTGCTTTAGGTCATGAACTTGTTTCTCGGTCACTCAGCAATCTGGCCCCGTCCTGGAGGCTATGCTGGTGTCTGCTGTATGCATGACAACATACTACTGGCACTGCTTTCTCAGTACCTGCCAAGGAACAACCAGTAGAATCAAGTCAAATGAAATCTGTCCAGAGTAATTTGTAATTTTGTTGCTCGAAGCATGAAGAAAACCCAGTAAACATTAATCTGGGAAGCAACATGGAAAGTGCCGTGCCATATCAAGCACAAGTCCATCTGTGCTGGTGGAGTTTTTTTTCTTTTTCAACAGAAGCTGTCAGTGAAAGCTACTATTCACACCTCTTTTACCCCAAATTCATAAAATCTTACAAATTTTTTTGATCATTAGTCAGATTCTCTATGAGCCCATACTATTCTTAGAGTTTTAACTAATACAAAAATTTGCTATTTTGTTAGTTTACTGAGAATCCTTTGGTAATTTGTGTCTGTGTGTGTGTGACTTTTCTAAAATTTTCACACATTTCAATGTGTTTAAGACAGTGGTTCTTAACCTGGGTTCTATTGAACCCTAGGAGTTCAATGAATCTGTCTCAGGGGTTTGGAGAACCCTCTGCCGCGGAGGCCAGAATAAAGTAATACCGTAATTTGTTGTGAGTTCATGCACTTTGTTGGTTTTGTTCTTTGAGCTAGGTGATGTTCATGCACGGCTCATTTTGTGCACCAGTAAAAAAACATATACCTATGTCTTGAATTTGAAAAAAAAATCATATTTTATTTATCACTAAAGAAGGGTTCAGTGAATGCGTATTTGAAACTGGTGGGTTCGGTACCTCAAAAAAGGTTAAGAACCACTGGTTTAAGAGTATCTCTACTCTGTTCCCAGTATGTTTATCCAGTCGTATCTTTCACTCCTCAATTATACCAGTACTCAAAGACTTCCTCCCTGCCCCACCAATCTTCAAAGAAACTAACTTCAAGGAAAATAATGACAGTTCTCTAGAGTAATGTTTAACAAGAGAGACCATATTGGATTATCATAAAAGGCCGCATGAACTCAGGGTGTTTCTGATACTCAAATGAAATCAGTGCCTAACACCAATCCACACTGTCTCTTGACCAAGCTATTTATCATTCTGTTGGCATTGCTTGAAATTTCCCCTCTCTGTGCCATTGTTTATTCTGTACTTGTGATGTGTTAAAATCATATGTGGTCTTCAAGGCCTCCCTCACACTCTCCACCTCCATGAAGGATTTCCTGTCTCGTCCAGCAAGAAATGATTGTTGCCTCTTTCAAATACCTCAGATTAACTCTCGTCATAGGCTGCCCAGCATAGTTACTTGGGAACTTGACTTCTCTCTCTTACCAAACTATATAATCTTCCTAAGGAAAGAGTCTGAAAATCATATTTAGTTTTGCATGTCCTATAGCACCCTACCTAATTCCTTGCACATCTAGGTGTTCAGTAAATGTCTGCTGAGTGAATTTTACACAGGGATCCTTTTTGAACTCAGCTGAACTGTCTATGAGCAAATAAGGGTGAAAGTATTTGGTAGTAATAGTGGGGCACAAGTTAAATAACTGTATTGTTGTGAAGGAAAAGGAACCTTTACACTGAGATAAATCAGAGAAAAATAAATATTAAAGTGGGCCTATGGATGTCTTATCATTTTAATGTCTTTATTAACTTATAGTATATAATTTAGAACTTTTTAGACAATCTATATAAGGATCAGATAGAGAACCAAATTGATAGAGAAGAATATTTTTAAGAATAAGACTAAATTGAGTAGATATGCAATAAAAACTAGAGAAAATAATAATGGCTAACATTTGAAGCCGTGGTTTTCAACCCTTGGTTTGTACCAGTGATTGAAAAACACTGATTTAAAGCACTTATAGGCCATGGATTAGGCTAACACTTTATTTGTATTTCACTTTTAAACCTCACAACAACTCTTTATCCCTATTGTTTTTCTCATTTACACATGAGCAAATAGGAATGGAAAGGGAAAATGGCTTGCTCTACATACCTTAGTACCTGCCAATAAGCAATATGTAGGAGAGCCTGGATTAAAATGTAGTCTGACTCCTGACTCTTAACCATAATATTGCATTAACAGTAATTTGGAATATTCATCCATCCATCCATCCATCCATCCACCCACCCATCTGTCCATCTATCCATGCATGCATACATTTAGTAGACATTAAGGAGTATTATGTGCTAGACACTCTTCTGAGTGCTAGTAATAAAGAATAAACACACATTCTTTACCCTTAAGGAATTATAGTCGATTAGAAAAGCTAAACAGGAGTTTTCATTGAAACCTGTATTAAAGAATTAATTCTTGAAGAAAGAGCTAGGCAAAAAGTGAAATATTAAAGTAAGAAGGAATCACATATGCAACTATCCAAGGGTAAACAGAATATTGCATGTTTGGGGAGCTGCTGTATTATAAGGTAAAGGTTGATTGAAACAAGTAGATAGAGGCTAAATTTTGAAAGTCAGCTAATTATCATTTCTATTAAAGGAACCACACTAGAAATATTTGCTTGTATTATAGATAGTTGGATTTTAGTGACCAAATTAATAGTGTTTTATTGCATAGCTACCATAGGGGCAGGGAGTTGAATTTGGAAAGAGTTGAAAGAATGCTAAATAAAAAGTGTCTTAATTCCTATCAATTTAATTGTTCTAACTATTCATCTAAAAAATAATAAAATGGAAATTTAAATAAAATCTAGTATAATTACTACATTTTCAATAATTCATTAACTGTCTATGAAATTGCTATTACTATTGAAAAATTTATGCAATTTCATCTGTATACAAAAACCATTTAATTACTTGAAAAAATTAAATAGTTTTGTAATTTGATTTTATATTTAGAGGATGGCCCAAAACAAGCTATGGTTAGTGAACGGACAGAAGCCTTTACCACTGCTCGAAATTTATTGGCCTCTGGAGCTGATGCTATTGAAAGAATTATGTCATCATACAAAGAGGTATTTGCATTTTTTCTTGTCAAGTTGATTAAAATAAGATATGTGGAAATCAAGCAAAATGTAAATTACCATGTATAATTAGTGGTTTGGAAATATATCTTTTCTTTATTAAAAATTGCAAGGAGTATAATAAAACAAAGGACAGCAATTCCAACGTGTATTATTGTTAATACCATTTCATTTTTACACTATCAATTGTAATTCCTCTTTTTCTGTCTATATATAAAATACAGTACTTGTTTTTAAGTTAAAATAAAAAGCCCTTAGGTATGGATTTTGGAGTCAGAGTGCCTAAAATTAAATTCTTGTTACAATATTTATTACATATTATGTGAACTTGATCAAGTTTCTTAACCTCTGTCTCTGTTTCCTCATCTGTTAAATGGAAATAATGATAACATTGACTTTGTCAGATTGTTGTAAGTTAATACATGTAGAATACTTAAAACAATACATATTAAGTGCTTAATAGATCTGAGCAATAATATTGCTTATATACCTTTCAAACTTTTACTCATTTTTTATGAGAAGTCAAGCCTCACCAAGCACATATAAAATGTGCTCGTGAGTTCACCTTCTTCCTGCCTTCTCTGCAGAGTCTAGCTAGGTCTTCCTTCTCTGTCTTCACAGTACATCTCGTGCATTCCCACTTTATAATTTTCTCTCAACTGCACCAGACCTTGAGTGGAAGCAGTCACTGTCTTATTCACCTTTACATTCCTAATATCCATTTTAGTGCTTGGAATATTATATATGGTCAATAAATATTTGTTGAAGAATGCTAATAAGGCTTGCAGATATCAAAGGGATAAGATTAAAAATCACTTTATTTAATTGAGATATTACTTATAATTTCCTATGGACAGTCATTCACAGTATTAATTGCTCTTGTGACTTTTGTATTAATACCAGATCAACATTATAAATTTAGGTATCTATTAAATCATCCTTGAATAAACCATATAAAAGAATTACAAATTTTGTGACTTGCTGACAAAACTATTTCATTTCATTCAACACTGATTTATTGAATTGTTTTCTTTCAATTTTCAATATCATTTTATTTATTTTTAATTGAATTTATTGGAGTGACTTAAGTTAATAAAATTATATAGGTTTCAGGCATACATTTCTATAATACATCATCTGTACATTGTATTGTGTGTTTATTACCCCAAGTCAAATCTCCTTCTATCACCATTTATCCCCTTTACCCTCTTGTACCTAGCCCAACCCCCCCTTAATCCCTTCACCTTTTTTACCCAACCCCAATCCCCTTTCCTCTTTGACAGCTCACAGTCTGTTTGTTCTCAGTATCTATCAGTTTATTTCTCTTTTGTTAGTTTATTTTGTTCGTGACCAACATTTTTACAATGAAAAGGAGGACAAAAATAATTGAAGAAAACAATATTGTAAATATAAAAAACATTTTATTCATTGCAACAATAATACACTATAATATGATAAATGCATAATAAAAACATTTGTAATATTTTATATTGTAATTATGCTTACAGGCGTATTAATTTTTATTAAATGTAAGAAAAAATACTCATTTAGATACAAATACATCACATCACATGCAATGGATCGACTGCGTCAATCAAATACGGACATTTACAGATTAGTCTTCCAATATCAAAAAGGAGGACATGTAGGAGGACACTTTTCAAGGGAGGACAGAACTTACAAAAGAAGGACTGTCATCCCTAAAGGAGGACGACTGGTCACCTTATCATTATATACTCATTTTTGTTTTGTTTTTCAGACACTCTTTGCCCACTCCACCTTGTAGCTTGGTCTGCTAACTCATTGCCTCCTGCCTTTCTTTAATTGACCTCTACATGTGGTTTTGGATTTTTTCTATGCAAGTATATTTACCCAGGTTTCTCTTGAATCTGTATCTTGTTAATTTTTAGCTGTTTTTCTCCCTTGGAAACCAAGAGATTCTTCTAGATAACATTTTAGAAATTACCCTTTATATAGTTACAATATTAGCATGTAGAAATGAAATGCTAATCTAATTACAGACCTCTCACATACAGTAGAGGCTTTTTAATAATACACCTACTCATTTACTACTTAAGTTTTATACACACAAAAATCTTACCTAAATGTTGACATTGTTGTATTATTTCACAATTCATTGCTTAAGAAACATCTTTAGCGACATTCCTTGCTTATTGGTACCAATTTCCTGGTAAACATTCTTGTAAAGGAATGGTTTTTGTGCTTTCCTTTTCTTTGAGAAAGATGGTCTTGACAGGAGATAGTCACATTTTACAGTGTCTTGATAACAAGATGTTCTTGTAATAGAAAAATAGCTGGAGATTCAGTCTAAATTGGACAATTGGAAGAATAGAAGCAAGACACCATTTGACTAAAGCAGAGATGTTTCTCATCTTGTTTTATAATCTCTTCTAGAAAAAAAGGCATATTTAATGTTTTTCTTTGGTCATATAAATCATGCTTGACTTGAAAAGAAGCTGAATTATGGGATTTGGACTGAAAATGATTTGAAGTTTTCACGAAGCTTACTCCCAATATTGGTCTTTTCTAGAAGGGGTATTCTCTCTGAACAAACTTGGGAATTGTGTTAATCAATTTGACTCACACACATTAATTTTATAATAAGAAAAATGTATGTACTTTTTTCTATTTGAAATCTTCTACTTTAAATAGAAGAAAAGATACCAAAATAAAGATTTCTTATTTTATTAAATGAATTTAAGCTTTTTATAAAACTTCCAATTTTATGAAAATTAAATTTGTCATGTAAACAGAGGTTAAATCAGAAATTTGACTGAAAGGTTTTTAAGTGTCACTAATATTCTGAAATCTTTACCTTTCATTTTGAACCTTTGACTTAAATGAGTCATTTTTTATGTATTTTAAATTCCAATTAAACTTACATTGACACCTTGCTATGTTGCTCTCTTGATAAACTTTTTACTGTTACTTATTTTAATTATCAGATGTATTCTCTATTTTTCATGAATAATAAAATAGGAGCTTTGACATTAAATCAAGAAAATTATATGATGACACATTTATTTATAGTCTGTCTAGCTTATGTATATTACCTTCATTTTATTTCTCTGTGTTGGTTTTAGGTCACTGAATTAGCAGGCTATACCGCTCGAGTGTACAATATGTTTTGGGTCTTTGATGAAGTAAAGAGAGGCATTTACAAAAGAACTGCTATCATGCAAGAATCTGAAAAGCATGACAAGGATGGAGCTAACATAGAATTACCCCTCAGTGACATGTTGGAAATCAAAGGTTTTAAACTTAAATATTTAAATATTTTTTCTGTATTTGAGTACTTATTACAAAACCAAAGTTTTTTTAGATGTTAGCTTTTACCTGTTACAAAGAACCAGTATTTAGTTATTTAAACAGTTATCCCCAGAGTTAGTGATGCAATTTGAGGAGTGGTGACTAACATTACCATAAAAAACATGCTGCTTTTATTTAAGACATTTCTAGAATTATTTTTGGAAAGTGCACATAAGGCAGAATTATTTGTTTGCTTTTAAGATTAAAATAACAGAACTAGAGCTAATGTCATATTGTTCTTTATTATTCTGTGTTTTAAAACTTAGGTTTTGTTATCATATATTTTAAATTGCATTATTCTGTTTCTTAATTCCCTTGTTGCAGCATTGTGTTTAATTGGTAAGAAAGGTTAATTTAGAGAAATAAATAGCTATAAAGAGCATGACTGGGTTATATCAGATAGAATTTGGCTTTGCTCTCATGATTTTGACATCAAAGTATTGCAAAATAATGTTTCTGAGAGAGATGTTCAAGTGGACGTGTCAAAATGTCCCAAATTACATAAAACATTGCTTTAAATATTAATATATTCTTACATTTATTTCTATGGTTTATTACTATAAATGATCTTTATAATAAATTTATTTTTATGCTACATTATACTTTAAAATATTTAATCAGCAAAAACATGTGATAGCTTTTGTAACATAAAGTGTTCCTTAACTTACAGGAAAAGTTATTGATGTGGATCATGGAATTATTTGTGAAAATGTTCCCATAATTACACCAACGGGAGAAGTGGTGGCTTCCAGTCTTAACTTCAAAGTAAGATGATATTCAAGAATCTACTGATTGTTGCCATCACACTAATACAAAACAACTCAGAAATCATAGACCTTATGTTAAATGCTTGGAGGAGCATTTGAAAAGGAGGGGAAATCCAGAAAGGTATGCACAGTGGCTCAATTACAGAAGCAGTTACTTAGAAAGCAGAGAAAAAGAGAAATTTTATTTCTACTGCTATATTGCCAGGTTAAATATCAAAATACAGTGTACTAACAGCCTATACTAGGTAACTCTTGAGAGCAATAGGAAATTTCTTTAGAAATTACTATCTGGAAATAAATTTTAATTTATTTTCTGATAGGAATCACTCGCAAACTACAATACTATGTTATAATATATTTACTAAAATATTAGGGTAAAGGTCATTAGCAGGTTTACTTCTGTAAATACACATTCCCTAACTTTAATTTACATTTTAAATCATTACATCTTAGGAAAAATCAGGTTCTTGGATTGGAATTTAGTTCTTAACTTCTTTGAGAATAAGAGTTGTTATTTAACATTTTATGTCTTGATTACAAAAATTAAGATGTAAAAACAGTTAATAAACCTGAGGCCTTTATTTAAAGCATTATATAATTCAAACATACATTTTAAAATTCAAGTACAAAATAAGTTTCTGATAAGCATTAAGAACTATAATGAAGGCATATGAGCTTTAGTTCAAAGACATGATTGGACTTGATAACAGAATTGCAAACATGACAATACATGTGCTAATGATTTTCATATGAATCTGTGGTCCAAGTTTAATTATTAAAGATGTATTTAGAAATGAATAAGGGTACTGGAAAAGGATGAGAAGTACTGAACAGGGCAAATTTCGTGTTAACAAATATAAGAGAAATTGTGTTTTTACCACAATTTAATGAGGCTTTATTTTTTTCATTTATAGACATATAGAGTTCTCAAACATGAGTACCAATTAGGTGCCAAAAATGCTCTATAATCTTAAATAGATTTGAAATAAAATATTTGAGAAGCATACATGGAATATTTAATTGTTTTTTAAAGCTGAGCAATTTATAATTTATGACTTTTTATATAGAGCTTTTAGGTTGCCAGGTTAGATTTTATAATATCAATTTTTATTGTTCCACTTATTAAATAGAGTAAGAGTCTTGAATTCTACCACTTATTCATTGCATTATTGTGGACCTATCACACTTTCTGTAAAAAAACTCAGAGCCCTGTTTAATTTCTTTTTTAAAGATTTTATTTATTTATTTTAGAGAGGAGAGAGAGAGAGAGAGAGAGAAGTGGGGGAGGAACAAGAAGCATCAATTCCCATAATTGCCTTGACAAGTGAAACCACGGTTTCGAATAAGTGACCTTAGCATTCCAGGTCCATGTTTTATCTACTGCACCACAACAGTTCAGGCCCAGTTTAATTTTATATAAAATAAAATTTTAAATAATCTAATGAGATTTGGCTGGTTGGCTCAGTGGATAGAACATCAGCCCAGTGTGCAGACATCCCTGGTTCGATCCCCAGTCAGGGCACATATAAGAAGTGACCATCTGCTTCCCTTTTCCTTCTCTCTCTCTCACCCTGTTGCAGCCAGTGACTTAGTTGGTCTAAGTGTCAGCATCAGGCACTAAAGATAGCTTCATTGATTCGAGCATCAGTCCCAGACAGAGGTTGCTGGGGCGATCTTTGTCAGGGCAAATGCAGGAGTCTGTCTCTCTGACTCCCCTCCTTTCATTTAAAAAAATCATCAACATCATCATCTAATGAAAGTGTTTTATACCTTTTGAAGTTCTATGAAGACATGTTATTATAGTACATTTCTATGATAATTGTTTATTTTGCCTCAGACAGGAAGTTTTATTTAAAGTGCCAGGTCCTTAAAAAATAATAAAAAGTTCTGTTCCTCTGCACAGATTGACAATCAGGTATTTAAAGAAAAAAATTCTACCCTTTTGTTGGCCTTTCAGAATTAAAAAAAAATTCTTTTGGAGAAAAAAATTCAATAAGTGTGGGAATTCTTTTTGCTTCACACTCTCCGCTTACTAAATATCAGAAAATATGCTAAAATATAAATGTAGAAAAGTCTATTATGAATCAAAGTGTTTTAGATATATAAGAATTTCTAACAGAGAAAGAACCTATTTTGTGAATGTGCCCTATGACATGACACATACCTTTAAAAATAATCATTTGGTAAGTATTTATGTTTCTCTAAAATTCCTTAATTCTCTCTCTAGTCAAAGAGCACAGCAACCAAAAATTAATTCTTTCTGGGCTCTTCCTAGGATTCTTTGTGAACTTTATTCTATCAAAATAGAGCTTTAGTTTGGCTACAATTAAAAAGAAAAAATATCGATGGTCACATTTTATAGACTCAAGCTTGCTTCTCTCTTATGGCCTTGTGGTAACTGTCTTTGCTGCCTGGAATGCTTTCCTCCCAAAGCTGACTAGTTGCTTTTTGTCACATGCTTAGCTAAAGTGTTACCTCCTCAAAGAGGACCTTCCTGACCACCTCCGATCAAAAGAAGCATCCTACCAGCCTCATAATACCTACCATCATTTCCTAACAAGTTTTCTCTTTTGCTGTCCTAATAGCATTTATCACCACTTAAGTTTTTGTTCATGTGTTTATTGTCGTCTTTCCCATTGGAATGTAAGGTTCATGAGAACAAGGGCGTTGTCCTGGCCAACATTGTATTCACTATGCCTAGAAGAAATGTCAGATACATGGTAGTCAATCAATGTTTGCTAAAGAAACGTCTAATTATTTACACAGAATATGAATTTGAACCATTTTTGCTTCACATATACTTATCATATACATTTCTCGAACCTTTAACTAATCTCTATCTCAATTGATCTTTTTTTCCTTTCTTTTCTCTATCCCTTACTCTCCCCACTATCTTCTTTCAACAAAAAGATTTCAGCTTATGTTATACACAGCAAATGAGTCAAGGAAAGACATGGAACTGGTTGGTTCCTTATTATTACATTATTACATAATGCAAGTAATATAACACTCTTCTATTTTTGAGTATCAGTATGATGTATTCTACATCACTGATACTTAGATATTTGTATATATTTACTGATATACTGTAATATCTTTCTCTCATACTTTCATAAAAATTTATTTTTAAATTAGTGATTGTAAAATTTCATTTGTTCTTAGAGGTAGATCAAAATTTTAAAATGTGTTTCTTTTCCTAGTTCTTCACAATACCCTTTAAATATCACACTAAGACAACTTCTCAGTCCTACTGAGTAGAATGGCAACTCATGATGTTTAACTGTTTGAATTTAAATGATAAATAAAATAAAAGATTCTAAAGAGAATCACCCAATTAATAATGGATAAATATCTATTATTGTTATATCTAAAAACTGTATATAGATATGTATATATACTGTAAATATATATTACATACATACATATTTTAATGCATCCGTAGATATAAGATTAAATTACAATCCTCTGATTTTCCTCTCTTTTGGTTTAATAAACATATTTTCTTTATCTGCGAATAAAACAAAACTGCAATAAATTTATTACTCTGGTTATGGGCTTTGTGATTTCTGTAACATTTCAGGCTGCTGAAGTACAAAACTAAACAACCCAGTTGGCTCTTAGAATAACTGTGCTGTATAACTAGTAACTCCAACTGACAAATACAACAAAGCTATATTTTAATGCAATATAACATTAATCAAATATTAATATACATAAACTGAAATTTAATATATTTTAATTTAAATTTTAACAGTTTCTTATTTTCCATGTGGTTATGTTTCTACGTATATGTGTAGTATCTGATTATAAAATATCAATCAAAATTTTGAAAAGCCAAGTGCTCATTTGAAGCAGATTTATTTTCTTCTAGATTGCATTAATTTTTTATACTTTTAGCTTCAGAGCATAGTCTAAACCAAATTTGATGCTGTTAATCCTGATATATTTTTCTCTGATTTCATGTGTATGGAGGATATCATGTGTTTGAAAGTTTTAAAAAATTAATCGCTTTTAAGTGCTGCCAAATGAAATTATTTAAAAATATTGCAGTTTGTAATTTTATTTCTTACTTTAGGTACAAGAAGGAATGCATCTTTTGATAACAGGTCCCAATGGTTGTGGGAAAAGTTCTCTCTTCAGAATTTTAAGTGGACTCTGGCCTGTCTATGAAGGAATCCTTTATAAACCACCTCCTCAACATATGTTCTATATTCCACAAAGGTAGGTTAAGTTTTTTATGTCACAAGCAATAATTTCCTTTTGCTTTTTATTTATCTTCATTCCTTAGGCTCTTTAATTTATGATCTTCAAGCATGTTTTTATTCAGAAAAGCAATTAAGGAAATAAAAATTTAATTCTAAAAAGGCCAATACCATTTCCAGGACAATATCACGTCTGTTCATTTTTACATCTAATTGAATATAAAGAATACCCAAAGGCTACAGATGTTATTCTCAAAAAATAGCAGACTGGTCCTAAAAATAATTAGATTATCTTAATGCCGGATTATCTCTTCTCACAGAAAAAAAAAAAAGTGCTCAGATAGTATACTAATCCTCCCATCAAGTTGCATACACCCATAAATTCTAAAATTGCTCAGTTATGTTTACTTTGTATTCTATTTATTGATTTTAGAAAGAGAGGAAAGGAGAGAGACATCAGTTTGTTTCAGTTATTTATACATTCATTGGTTGTTTCTTGTATGTGCCCTGACCAGGGATTGAACACACAACCTTGGCATATTGGGAACACACTCTCCAACTGAGCTACCTGGCCACTGCCTGGCTTATTTTCTCTTTAAAGTAAGACTGACAGTAGTAGTGGGATGCTACATAGGTGAAAGACGATAAAGAACTTCATTGGCAGTAAGAAAATATTGGGTATAAACAATATCATGGATACTCGTGTTTAACACAAAATGGATAACATCTTGTGACACCAGAATCATTGTCTCTTTCTATGTTTTAAAGTCCTTTGGGAAACCTGAAGCTGAAAGCTAAATTATACTCCCAAAGTTTAAGTTTAAGATATTAATGGTTACGTAGAATGATTTAAATTTTTTATTTGAGGAAAATATTCTGTTATATCATAGAATTCTACTCTCTTAATGAAAATTAAATTATGTACATAAACCTTATATTTTTAGCTATTTTAGAATTCATATATAAATTGAAAAATACAGTTCTTGAATATAGCTGTGACCCAAGCAACATAAGACAGTTCAGAGATACAGGAAAGTCCATAATCCAAGAAAATCATCCTTCAAAAATGGAGGAGAAATAAAGACTTTTGTGATAAAAAGCTGAGGGAATTCAGTGCTGATAAACCTACCTTACAATAAATGGTAAGAGATGTTCTTCATTGAAATGACTTTAAGTCCAAAATAGTAACATGAGACAAAAAAAGTTATAAAGTGATAATGGGGTCAATTTGTCAAGAGTATATAACAATTGTAATATATATGGACTCAATACCAAAACACCTAAATATATTAAGCAAATACCAACAGATCTGACAAGAACAAAATAATAGTTGGGAATTCCAATACCTCACTTTCAACAGCAGATGCATTTTCCTAACTAAAAATTAACAAGGAGACATTGGATTCACACTTGTGATAGAATGGACCTAACAAACATATATAGACATTTAATCCAACAGCAGCAGAATACACAATTTTCGCATGTGTGTATGGAATATTCTCTAGGAAGATCATATGATAGGACACAAAACAAGTCTTAGCAAATTTTCGATTGAAATACAAAGTAATTTCCCCATCACAATAGTATGAAACTACAAATCAGCAATAGGAGGAAAGCTGAAAAATTTACTAATATGAAGAAATTTAACAACACACTCCTGAGCAACCAATGTGTCAAAGTAGAAATCTAAAAAGAAATTTTTAAAAATCTTGAAACAAATGAAAATGTAAATACAACATACCATAACCTATGGGATGCTATAGTAGCAGTTCTAAGAGGGCCATATGCCTACATTAAGAAAGAAAGAGAGATCTTAAACTTAACTTTATACTCAAGGAACTAGAAAAAGAACAAATGAAGTCCAAAGTTAGCAGAACAAAGAGAATAACAAGTATCAGAGTAGAAATAAATGAAATTGAAATGAGAAAAAATCAATAAAGATAACAGCTGGTTGTTTGAAAATATAAACAATATTTATGAATATTTAGCTGCAGGAACTGAGAACAAAAGAAAGAAGACTCAAATAAAATCAGAAATGAAAGAGGAAACATTGCAACCGATAACACAGAAATAAAGAAGATCATTAGAAACTACTATGAGCATTTGTATGCCAACAAATTGGATGACATAGAAGAACTGGATAAATGCCTAGAAATATACAGTTTACCAAGATTGAATCATGAAGAAATGGAAAATATGAACAGATAAAGAGCAAGTAAGGAGATTGAATCATTAATTAAAAACCTCCAAGAAAACACAGAATTAGTTGGTTCTATTGGTGAATTCTGACAAACATTTAAAGAATTAATGATAATCTTCTCAAACTCTTCTAAAAAATAGAAGAGAAGGGACATTCCCAAACTCATTTTATAAGTCCAGGATTACTGTGATACCAAAGCCAGATAAGGGCACTACCAGATAAGAAAACTTCAGACCAATATCCCTGATGAATATAGATGTAAAAATTTTCAACAAAAATATTAGAAAACCAAATCTAATAGCTCATTAAAGGAGTCATACCATGATCAAATGGGAGTTATCCCTGGAGTCAAAAACAGTTTAACATATGCAAATCAATAAATGTGTTGTACCACATTAATAGAATGAAAGATAAAAATCATATGATCATCTCCATAGATGGGGAAAAAAAGCATTTGACAAAACACACCATGTTTTCATGATAAAATCTCTCAACAAAGAGGATGTAAAGGGAACATACTAAACATATAATCATATGCACCAAACCCACAGCTAATATAATACTCAACAGTGAAAGATTGAAAGCTTTTCTTCTAAGATATAAAAAAGACAAAGGTGCCCACTCTCACACTGTTGTTCAACAGAGCACTGGAAGTCCTAACCAGAGCAATAAGACAAGATAAAGAAATAAAAGGCATTCATAGCAGAAGGAAAGAAGTAAAATTTTCTTTGTTTGAAGATGATATGATCTTAGATATAAAAGAAATTTTAAAGACTTCACCAAAAACATTTAGAACAAATTAACAAATTTAGTGAGTTGTAAGATACAAAATAACATACAGAAATCAATTGTGTTTCTATACAGTAATAACAAACTATATGAAAAAGAAATGAAGAAAACAATCCTATTTTCATTGGCATCAAAAACAATAAAATTCTTAATAAATTTAACTAAGGAGGTAAAAGATTTATACACTGAAAAATATAAGACTCTAAGAAAAGAAACCAACAAAGGGAAAGATATCCCATGTTCATGGACTGGAAGAATATTGTTAAAATGTATATACTACCCTATAGATTCAGTGCAATTCCAATGTCAATGTTGACAGAAATATAAAGAACAATACTAAAATTTGTGTGAAACTACAAAAAAAAACCTAAAATGTGAAAGCAATCATGAGAAAGAACAAAGCCAGAGACATCGCATTTTCTGATTTCAAATTATACTACAAAGCTATAGTAATTCTAAAACAGTATGGTATTAGACTAAAAATATACATAAACTAATGTAACAGAATTGAGGGTCCAGAAATAAACACCTCACCTATCAATATTTGACAAGGGAGTCAAGGACTACTCAATGAAAAAAAGATAGTCTCTTCAATAAATAATGTTGGGAAAGCTGGACAACCACGTACAAAAAACTAAAATCGGATTCCTATCTTGCGCCACTAACAAGAATAAACTCAAAATTGATTAAAGACTTGATTGTGAGACCTGAAACCCTAAAACTCTTAGAAGAAAACAGGAAATAAGCTCCTTGAAATCAGTCTGGGCAATGATTTGGGAGGAGGTGTATAATAACAAAAGCACATGCAACAAAAACAAAAATTGATAAGTGGGACTGCATCAAACTGAAAAGCTTCTGCAGATCTAAAGAGGCAAACAGAGAAATGAAACTGAAATCCACAGAATGGGAAAAAATTTTTGCAATTTTTTTTTTTTTTTTTTTTTTTACAGGGATAGAGAGTCAGAGAGAGGGATAGATAAGGACAGTCAGGAACGGAGAGAGGTGAGAAGCAACAATCATTAGTTTTTTGTTGCCGTTGCGACACCATAGTTGTTCATTGATTGCTTTCTCACATGTGCCTTGACCGCGGGCCTTCAGCAGACCGAGCAACCCCTTGCTGGAGCCAGTGACCTTGGGTCCAAGCTGGCGAGCTTTTGTTCAAGCCAGATGGGCCCGCGCTCAAGCTGGTGAGCTCAGGGTCTCAAACCTGGGTCTTCCGCATCCCAGTCCAACGCTCTATCCACTGTGCCACCGCCTTGTCAGGCAAATATTTTGTTTGATAGGAGTTTAATATTCAAAATATATTCAAGAAATATATTCAAAATATAGTTTTTTACAGGGACAGAGAGAGGGATAGACAGAGAGGAATGGAGAGAGATGAGAAGCAGCAATCATTAGTTTTTCGTTGCCATTGCGACACCATAGTTTTTCATTGATTGCTTTCTCACATGTGCCTTGACTGCGAGCCTTCAGCAGACCAAACCACCCCTTGCCGGAGCCAGCGACCTTGGGTCCAAGCTGGTGAGCTTTTGCTCAAGTCAGATGGACCCGTGCTCAAGCAGGCAACCTCAGGGTCTTGAACCTGGATCTTCCAGCATCCCAGTCTGACGCTCTATCCACTGCGTCACTGCTTAGTCAGGCAGACATGTCATCTTTATGTTCTGACTTAAAGGCTTACTTTTGGGTTTGCAGAAGATAAATACACATGCCTTTTTAAATGTTCTTTTGTATCTTTAAAGTATAAGGATGTCTTTCACTGCAAAAAATATTGAAATTGTCAGAGTAACTAAAAAACATTTTTTCAAAGAAGATATACAAATGACCAACAGGTACATAAGAAGAAGCTTGACATCAATAATCATCAGCAAAATGCAAATCAAACTATATAATGAGATGTCATCTCACATCTATTAGGATAAGTATTTTAATAAAAGACAAGGGATAACAAATGTTGGCTAGAATGTGGAGAAAAGAGATGCACTTCTGGTGGAAATGTAAATTGGGGTAGCCATTATGGGAAACAGGATGGCGGTTCCTCAAAAACTTAAAAATAGAACTACCGTGAGACCCAGCAATCCAACTTTTGGATATTTATCCAGAGGAAATGAAAACAGAATCTTCAGAAGATATTTGTACTCCCATGTTAATTGCAGCATTATTCACAGTAGCCAAGAGATGGAAAAAACCTCAGTGCTCATCAACAGATGAATGGAAAGAGAACATGTAATGTGTATATATATACAACGGAATATTTTTCAGCTATGAGAAAGATGGAAATACTGCCATTTGTGACAGGATTAAAGTTTGAGGGTATATTGTGCTAGGTGAAATAATTCAAAGACAAATACTGTGTGATATCACTTATATGTGGAATCTAAAAAGGCTAAACTTGTAGAAGCAGAATAAATTGGTGATTACCAGTGTCTGGAGAGTGGAGGAAGGTGGAGATGTTACCAACTTCCAGTTAAAAAATGAATACATTCTGGTAATATAAAGCACAGCATGTGATTATAGTTAACAATGACATTCTATATTTGGAAGTTATTGAGAGTATATATTTAATGTTCTTATGACAGAAAAGACATAGTAATCTTGTGAGGTGATAGAGATGTCAGGTAGCACTAGGTGATGATCATTTTGCTGTATCTAAGTGTATCAAATCAACATGTTGTACACTTTAAATTTATACAATGGTATATGTCATTTTGCTCTTAGTAAAACTGGAAAAATAAAGAAAAAATACCACTAAACAGTACACTTAAAAATGGTTAAGATGTGAATTTTATGTTATGTGTATTTTACTGCAACTCTTTAAAAGTTGGGGAGGAGGTGCATAAATCCAGTCTTTGCCCTTAGACAAACCTAACTATGTGATTTTGCAACAGACTGGGAAACTTTTTTTAGTTATGAAACTTACTCTTGCCTAAGGAAAAGGTCAACTACAACTTAATTTAGGAGAAAAATGAGAATCAAAAGTATTTCTGAAGCCTAAAATGTTTCTTAATAATTAACATTAAATCATTTTATGTTGATCATATAGCCTTAGAAACATGCCAAGATGTATTTATGTTTAAAATCTTATATCTTGCCAAAAAGCATAGAATTTATTTCAATGTATATGTAAACTAAGTGTCTCGGTGTAGTGTTTATTTCTTATATTCTCAAGGCTGCTGATTTTTCAAGTAAATTTGAAAATAATCTTATAAGATTTTATAATTTGAAAGGAAACTGCTAAAACGTTTTTCAAAATATTTCTCAGTAGCTAATCTTAAACATTTCTTCTTAGATTATTCTCATTAATGAATATTATCAGATTTTTTTTGCATTAAGTTGTAGCAATAGAATATTGCTTAAATACTAGCTTGGAAAAATAAAGTCTGAAATTCAATGTAGAACTGAATCTTATGTACTTACAGAATAAACTTCATAAGTCACAATCAGACCTTTATAATAATCTCCCTGTTTTTACTTGTGATTGAAAGATTTCTTGTAGAAAATAAATCTCCATATGCAATAATGAAATGCACATTAATTGTTATTTTAATTGGGAAAAATTAGTGGGTTTTGTTAAAGTGGATTTCTAATGATGTCATGCAGTGTACAGAAGAAAAAGTAAACTACTGGGGGAAAAATATTCTAATTAAACATATGAGGCCACTTGTTTTTTTTAACCAAATCTCTAGAGAATGCTGCTATGGTTTAGTTTAGTTTAAAAGCTGGGAAACCTGAATTCCTAAGAAATTGTGAAATCATTTTAGCAATCTTAATAATGAGAACCAGATAAAAGAAATCTGGGCCTTAGTTCAAGAATACAAACAAAAAGTAGTGGTAGATAAATTAGTTTCAAAACAGCTTTTTCTCTTGTTTCTTCTTCAAAATGATTAAATATGACAATTACTGGAATATTTCATAAGTTTAAGCAAAGACATATTTTACCTAAAATACAGATTTAGCCACTCTAAATCTATGGTAAAATTCTTAGTCTTGCCCAGATAGTACTTTAAAGAAATATTTTGGCAATTTCAGGCTGTTTGAGACTAAATTTTCTAAGCAATGTGACTGTGGTCTTTAAACTAATGATTACAGCTCGTTTTCCCTACTGACCCTTAGGAAAAGTCTTCCACTTGGATACAGATCTTGAATTTCTTTTGTTAATTCTTGGTGCAGTTCCTCTGTCTTCCCTGCTACCTAAGGGTAGATTTGTGATCTCCTGCTCTTGTTTTCACTTATCCACTAATTCATGGCCCATTTGTCACTCAGTGATTCCCTAGTTGGTCTCTGTCTTCAGCCATTAAAACCTTGAAAGCCCAATCTTTTATTGAGTTATTTAGTTCATGTGCTAACAAAATATGATCATATGCTAACACTTACCAAAATGCGAATGTGAAACTTTTGGTAGAGGTTGGGGGAACAGAGAGTAAAAGAGAGAAAGGGAAGGAGGGAGAGAGGAAGGGTAGAAAGGAGTGATGGAGGAAGAGAGGAAAAACAGAGGGAAGACAAAAGATAAGTGTTTACTAGCAAAAAGTAGCAAAATCTAAGATTTTTTTATACCCTTAATCATCCAGAGGATCATTTGTATACATCAATGTCTGTCCTCAGCAACAGTCTCAAGTTGGGTAACCACCCACCATATAATTATTTTCCCAAAGCTCCTGCTCTCTCTATCTTGAAAGAAATATCTGGGGAAGAAATTTTGAACCATAATCTTACTATTCAAACCTATATGGCCAACTAAATATGCTCAGACCAACAGATATGAAATAGATTCAGATTTCCCTCAATTTTGTATGCAAAAGGAACTTGTACAAACTTTGTTCATCTTTGACTCAAAGTCTGAGAAGTAAAAGTTTGGGAAAGTGAAAGAAGGCTTATATTATGGATCAAATTAAAATTGATAAATATTTTTTAAAGGAGGAAAAAGGGGGATAGAATGGGTGGGATAGTCTAGTTCATATGTTGGGGGAAATTATTGTATTTTATTCTTTGTCAATATTCTACTCTTTTTTTAAATAATTTTAACCAATGGTTACTAAAGCCCTGGTATAAGATACTAGAGCAAATAGACAATAAGTAAAACACAGTTATAGTATGGTGCTTATGTCAAATTTAGTTTTAAACAAAAACATGCAAATAACTTCAATAAAAGCCAGAATAAGATCCTCAAGAAAGGCAAGAAGTGCTCTCTCTAGATGTTATAAATGAGGGAAAATATAATAGAACAGTATGTCATTTGACCTGGGATTTGAAAATTAGGATTTTAACAATTGTCATGAATAGGATGTTTCTCCAATGTCCAATAGATCAGAAACGCCACAGATTCAAGTAAGCATAAGTTTTTCACTTTACTTTTTTGGACACTTCTAAGCAGGGCTGTCCTGTCCACCCTTCCTCTAATACACCAAGCAGAGAAAAGCAAATATTTATTAGATTTATCTCCATTAATATTATGTCATCAACACATACTGGAAATAATAGCATCCATCCCCTAGGTCCTCAAGCATTGCTAAAGTGTTCTTTTAGCTGAAGTTGTTTAAATTACTTTTTCAAGTTCTCTAGTGACTTGGGAGTCTGCCATTTCCCCCCATTTCTGCCTAACGAGCTTATCTCCTCTTTAGGAGTAAACGACACAATCTTTAATGTTAAATTTTAGTCTGCCAATAGTTCTTGAAAAACAACAAAAGATGACAGTAATTGCTTCTATAAGTCACTTTTTTTTGTTTTCTTTTGTCAGAAGAGAACAAAAATTATATATAACATTTTATATACCAGCTTAGTGTTTATTTACTATGTTCAAATACCATGTTACTTAATCTTCTAGACTAAATGTAAATACTGCTTAATAAAGAAATTATGAATCACAGTTTAAAATTTAATGCATCGTAAAAATCCTATATTTGGATATACATAGAAAGGATAGCATGACTAATTAATTTGAACAGCAAATTAAATATAGATAACTGTACTCCTATCTTTTAATTCTGAACAGTACATGTGGATTATGCTTTACATAAGTCATGCTAAATGGAACATTTTAAATAATTAAATTGGAGTTCAAAGGGATTAGAGATTTTAATATTGAGAGTTACCCAGCAGTTCAGAGCCAGAGTTAGACTTTACCAAATCTTTGGAATCAAACTCTCTGAACTCACCACCTCTTATTTTCAGATTAAGAAAATAATCATATTAAAAACATCTACCTGTAATTTTTAAAAATCCACCATTTGACCTTAAATATTTTTAGGCAATCAAAATAATTAAAACCTCTCTAGCACTGTTATTCACCAAATTTATGGCAAATAACTATCATTCTTTTATAGTTTGCATTCACTTTTTAAAATGTCTATTTTCTTCAACTGTTTTTCTTAAGAAGAGCTTTTGACATGAAATCCTAGCTTTTAGAAGTGCCAGAGTTGAATTTATGTTTTCTTTGATGGCATTTTTTTACTCATACCTTTAATGATAATTTATGTATTTTTAAAATAAACTGAATTAATATTGATTTTTATTTTGAGAATCTTATGACCTTTTGATATAATTGATAGATCCTAGGGTATCCTGAGCAAGAGCTGAGCATCTCTGGCCTATTATATGTTTTTTTTTTTTAATTTTTTTTATTTTATTCATTTTAGAGAGGAGACACAGAGTGAGAGAGAGAGAGAGAGAAAGGGGGGAGGAGCTGGAAGCTCAACTCCCATATGTGCCTTGACCAGACCAGTGCAGGGTTTTGAACTGGCGACCTCAGTGTTCCCAGGTCAACGCTTTATCCACTGCGCCACCACAGGTCAGGCTATATGTTTTTTTAAAAAAATACTTTACAACGTATCAAACAATTACTGAGTGCTAATCACTATTTTACACACGTTTCTATTTTTCTATATGTTAACCCATAAGGTTGGTGTTAGTATCCCTAGTTTATACATAGATGAGAACACTTAGAGAGGTTGAAGTCATGAGCTGATAAATGTTGGGACTAACATTTGAACTTAGGTGTGTCTGACTCTAAGGTCACTTATCTTGCTAATTGCCTGCGGTAGGGGACATGTCTCTAAAAACTTACTGTTCTTTTGCCTTACCTTTGCAAGTAAATATCACCAGCTAAGGTTGTTTGCTTGGTATGCTTAAATGGTACTGACATCAAACTATTGTTTGGAAGTAGAGTCCTTTTAATGTTGAGGGTAGAAGGCAATCCATGCCAATTTTAGCATAAAGCTTAACATAGGTACTTGGCTTTCATTCGTTTATGTTAATGTAAAAAAAGTTATAGTCTTGTATAAAAGTGAAATTGCTTTAAATTCACCTATATTCAAATTACTTTCAAATTAGAATATGTTCTCTATTCTTTTCTATTCTTCTAAAACCCATTTCTCTATACAACTTTAATTTCTCAAAATTATTACCTTAATTTGATTTATTTTTTATTATTTATTAAGTGAGAGGCAGGGAGGCAGAGAGACAGACTCCCACATGCACCCTGACTGGGAACCACCTGGCAAGCCCACTAGGGTATGATGCTTTGCCCATCTGAGGCTGTTGCTCCAATGCTCAGAACTGAGCCATTTCAGTGCCTGAGTTGAGGCCATGGAGTCATCCTCAGTACCCAGGGCCAATTTTACTTGAACCAATCCAGCTATGACTGCGGGAGGCGGGGAGAGAGAGAGAGAGAGAGAGAAGGGAAGAAGGGTGAGAAGCAGATGGTCACTTCTCCTGTGTGCCCTGACCAGGAATTGAATTCAGGACTTCCACACGCCAGGCCAACACTAGCACTGAACCAACTGGCCAGGGCTCTAATAAATACTATTAACAAAGTTGACTTTTAAATGATTTACATTCTTATTAGCTTGCTGACACTTTGATTATTCCACTAACATTATTTTTATTAATTGTAATGAACACATTTTCTGCTCTTAAGAGGATGTGCACTTCTTTGCTTTGGCACCTAGAAATATTTTATTCTAAAAATATAATCTCAGTGATATAACTATTTCTCTTCAGTTGTGTATTCTTTTTTGCTACCTATTTATTTTGAAAATATTTGGAATGACCTATGAATTGAGGTCTCAAGTCTTGTTTTAGCTGTTCATGAAAAAATTTGATGACATGATTAGTTCTGACATGTACATTTATACAAATTATTAATAGCTAGTTATGGTTTTCAGATCCCTGATTTCTTATTACTATGGCAACACAGCAGGTCTTAGCTATACCTTATTCTTAAACTTAATATATGCCTTAAATATAGTTAAATTGTAGTGAAACTTATCAGTATTGTTCACAATTAAAATCCAGATTACTATGAACTACTTAGCATTTTAAGTGATCATTCTAGAGACTCCAGGCACAAAGACAGAGTTAACGTTTCTCCATGCTTTCTCCTTCTTTCTATTTTTGTCCCTATTAAGTAGAAAAAAATAGAGAAAAATATAAAAATAAACAAATATAAACCCTAATAAATTTCAACATTTTACCAAAATAGCCATAAATTGTCAATAATTAAAGGGACAGAAAGTGGAGTTATAGTACAAATTATAAAATTACCCTGAGACATTAGTGGTAACTATAAAAAGCCCAAATCTCTGAGTGAGAATGGATTTGATCTCAAATAATTTTACTTTAATTTTACTGTTATAATTGATAGTTTAATTATAGGTGCATTTGAAGGAATTTTAGATTACCAAGAAAAATAACCATGATAATTATTTAAATTATAATGTGATACCTATGGGTTTATTTCAGTTTTTATCCACAACAAATAGAGGCGAATCTGACTTTTACATAGAGAAAGTAAATCAAAAGAATATAATGTTTCTCTTTTGTTAGCTACTAATTATAAGCAATCCATTTTTTGTTGTTGCTTATACTGTGTATGTTGCATGATTTCCTTCCTGATGGGCCAGAACAAGTAAGCTCATAATATTCTGACATGGTAATTGATGTACCTGAAATATTTAGAAGATAATCTGAATAGACAATCTACATATCTAGAAAGGAAAGTTTAGTAAAGTGTACTTTAAATACTTATTAGTTATGTATATCTTTGGTAGGACTAGAGAAGCTTGAGCTAGCTTAAAATGTTAAATTCCACATGCAAACTAATCATATAAACATTGTGCTTTCAAATAGATTCAACAGCATACCAAATTTTCTTTTCTTTTTTTGTATTAACTTTAATGGGGTGACACCCATAAATCGGGGAAAAAATGTACAATGGAAACATCTCCAGATTATTTTATCATTCAATTATGTTGCATACCCATCACCCAAAGTCAAATTGTTCTCTGTCACCTTCTATCAGGTTTTCCCTGTGCCCCTCACCTACCCCTCTCCCACCCTCCCCTCCCTCCCCCCACCCCTTAACCCCCACACTCTTGTCCATGTCTCATAGTCTCACTTTTATGTCCCACCTATGTATGAAATCATGCTGTTCTCAGTTTTTCTTTCTGATTTACTTATTTCACTCCGTATAATGTTATCAAGGTACATCCATTTTGTTAAAAATGATCCGATGTCATCATTTCTTATGGCCGAGTAGTATTCCATAGTATATATGTATCAAAGCTTTTTAATCCACTCGTCTTCTGATGGACACTTGTGCTGTTTCCAGATCTTCGCTATTGTGAACAATACTGCCACGAACATGGGGGCGCATTTATTCTTTTTGAACAGTGTTATGGTGTTCTTAGGGTATATTCCTAAAAGTGGGATAGCCGGGTCAAAAGGCAGTTCGATTTTTAATTTTTTGAGGAATCTCCAAACTGTTTTCCACAATGGCTGTACCAGTCTGCATTCCCACCAGCAATGCAGAAGGGTTCCCTTTTCTCCGCATCCTCGCCAGCACTTATTCTATGTTGTTTTGCTGATGAGGGCCATTCTGACTGGTGTGAGGTGATACCTCATTGTGGTTTTAATTTGCATTTCTCTAATGATTAGTGATGTTGAGCATTTTTTCATATGTCTTTTGGCCATCTGTATGTCTTCTTTGGAGAAATTTCTATTCATTTCTTTTGCCCATTTTTTGATTGGATTGTTTGTCTTCCTGGTGTTGAGTTCTTTATAAATTTTGGTTATTAATCCCTTATCAGACGTGCTGTCGAATATGTTCTCCCATTGTGTGGTTTGTCTTTTTATTCTGTTCCTATTGTCTTTAGCTGTGCAAAAACTTTTTAGTTTGATATAGTCCCATTTGTTTATTTTGCCTCTTATTTAATTTGCCGGTGGAAATAAATTGGCAAATATATTGCTGCTACAGATGTCGGAAAGCTTGCTGCCTAGGTTTTCTTCTAAGATGCTTATAGTTTCACAGCTTATGTTTAACTCCTTTATCCATTTTGAATTTGTTTTTGTGAATGATGTAAGTTGATGGTCTAGTTTAATTTTTTTGCAGGTAGATGTCCAATTTTCCCAACACCATTTGTTCAAGAGGCTGTCTTTACTCCATTGTATGTTCTTTCCTCCTTTGTCAAATATCAGTTGTCCATAAAGCTGTGGGTTTATTTCTGGGTTCTCTGTTCTGTTCCATTGATCTATGTGTCTGTTCTTATGCCAGTACCAAGCTGTCTTGAGCATAATGGCCTTGTAGTAGACCTTGATATCCGGAAGAGTGATACCTCCTGCTTTATTTTTTCTTTTTAAGATTGCTGAGGCTATTCGTGTTCTTTTTTGGTTCCATATAAATTTTTGGAATATGTTTTCTATATCTTTGAAGTATGTCATTGGTATTTTAATTGGTATTGCATTGAATATATAAATTGCTTTGGGTAATATAGACATTTAATGATGTTTATTCTTCCTAGCCATGAGCACGGTATATGCTTCCACTTGTTTGTATCTTCCTTGATTTCTTTTCTCAATGTTTTATAATTTTCCGAGTACAAGTCCTTAACCTCTTTGGTTAAATTTACTCCTAGGCATTTTATTTTTTTGGCTGCAATAGTGAAGGGGATTGTTTCCTTAATTTCTTTTGCTGACAGTTCATTGTTTGTATATAGAAATGCCTCTGATTTCTGAGTATTAATTTTATATCCTGCCACCTTGCTGAATTCATTTATCAGGTCCAGTAATTTTTTGACTGAGACTTTAGGGTTTTCTATATACAATATCATATCATCTGCAAATAGTGACAGTTTTACTTCTTCTTTTCCAATTTAGATGCCTTTTATATCTTCTTCTTGTCTGATTGCTATAGCTAGGACTTCCAAAACTATGTTGAATAAGAGTGGTGAAAGTGGGCAACTCTGCCTGGTTCCTAATCTTAAGGGGATTGCTTTTAATTTTTGTCCATTTAGTATGATGTTTGCTGTGGGTTTGTCATAGATGGTCTTTATCATGTTAAGGAATGTTCCTTGTATTCCCATTTTACTGAGAGTTTTGAGCATGAATGGGTGCTGGATTTTATCAAATGCCTTTTCTGCATCTATTGAAATTATCATGTGATTTTTGCCCTTCCTTTTGTTTATGTGATGAATCACATTGATTGATTTGCGAATATTGAACCAGCCTTGCCTCTCCAGAATAAATCCCACTTGATCATGGTCTATGATTTTTTTTCATATATTGCTGGATCCATATGGCTAATATTTTGTTGGAAATTTTAGCGTCTAAATTCATCAGGGATATAGGCCTATAATTTTCTTTCTTTGTGTTGTGTTTGCCCGTTTTTGGGATCAGAATTATGCTCGCCTCATAAAAGGAGTTTGGAAGTCTTCCTTCCTCTTGAATTTTTTGAAATAGCTTGAGGAGGATAGGAGTTAGTTCTTCTTTGAATTTTTGATAGAATTCACTTGTGAAGCCATCAGGTCCAGGACTTTTCTTTTTTGGGAGTTTTTTGATAACTGTTTCAATCTCCTCTGTTGTAATTGGTCTGTTTAGGTGTTCTGATTCTTCCAGATTGATTTTTGGAAGTTTATATGATTCAAGAAATTTGTCCATTTCATGTAGATTGTCTAATTTTTTGGCATAGAGCTCTTCATAGTATTTTCTTACAATGCTTTATATTTCTGTTGTATCAGTTGTTATTTCTCCACTGTCATTTCTAATTTTATTTATTTGAGACCTCTCTCTTTTTTTCTTGTTGAGTCTAGTTAAAGGTTCATCAATCCTGTTTACCTTTTCAAAGAACCAGCTTCTGGTTTCATTTATCCTCTGTATTGTTTCCTTAGCCTCTATGTCATTTATTTCTGCTCTGATCTTTATTATTTTCTTCCTTCTCCTTGTCCTGGGTTTTATTTGTTGTTGTATTTCTAGTTCTTTTAGCTGCAGGGTCAGGTTGCTTATTTGAGCTTTTTCTAGCTTCTTATGATTTGCGTGTAGTGCAATGAACTTCCCTCTCAGTACTGCTTTTGCTGTGTCCCATAAATTTTGAGTTGATGTATGCTCATTTTCATTTGTTTCTAGAAACTTTTTTATTTCTTTTTTGATCTCATTGTTAATCCATTCATTATTTAATAACATGCTATTTAGTTTCCAAGTGTTTGAGTATTTTTCATTTTTTCTTTTGTGGTTAATTTCTAGTTTCATGGCATTGTGATCAGAGAAAATGCTTGATAGAGCCTTTCTAGAAGTTTCTGTGATGACTTTAACTTCATGATAACATTTTTAAATAATTATATTAATAAAATCTATTAGAGTACCTTTAGTTACTATGTACCTCATTAAACACATAGATAATGTCTTATTTTCACCATTTTACATTATATAAAACAATAATTGGGAGAAAATTGAACTTTAATAAAGCAATATTTGTTGCCCTTAATAAATATATAATTTTAAAGGATGTTTTTTTTTAAATGTTTATTTATTGATTTGAGAGAGAAAGACAGGAACATTGGTCTATTCCTGTATGTGCCCTGACCAGAGATCAAATCAGCAACCTCTGTGCTTTGGAGCAGAGCTCTAATCAACTGAGCTGTCCAGCAAGGGCATACATACAGGGGATCCTCAGGTTATGACAGTCTCAAAATACGACATTTTGAGTTTATGACTCTCATTCCCATAAAAACTTTAAAAAATGGAGACGTGAGTGTTTCAATTTACTCTGTTAGTGTCGTATTTACAGACTAGGTGGACAAGCTAGTTTGGTTAGAAAAAGTCATTAACATTCCAGACTATCCTGGAACAATTCTTTAAGCAGGCAGAGAGGCCTACAGCAGATCCTGTACCCTCTCCATCAGCTGCTTCTCGAGATAAAAGCACCTGTGTACAGGTAGAATCATCTCCAGTGCCTCCTACATGTTCCTTAGGCAATCCTGACTCACCTGACCCAGTATCTCCAGCACCTTCTGTAGGTTCTCCTGCCTCTCCAGTTTCCTCCTCCCAATAGGTCCCTCTCTCCCACCTTGCAATGCCCCTTCCAGTGTGCAAGCCAACCACAGGAATAAAGGTAAGGAATATTTTTATGCTCATTTTTTCAGTTAATATAATACAGTGCACAGCACAGTATATTTATGTCCTTTTCCTTTTTCTGTGGCCTACTTGTGTTTTTATGCTCTAGCATGCAATTTTACAACTGTGTTAGGATACGTAAGTGACTTAGGCTTGGGTGTATTTCAGTTTTCACCATAATTTGTGTTACATCGCTGTCATTGGAACAAAACTGTGTTGTAACCTGAGGAACCCCTGTATATAATTTTATAAAATATTTTTGTTACATTTAATCAGTCTTTTCTTTACATAAAATTTTAAAGTTGCAATGTTCATACACTGTTAAATCATTTTGAGTGACAATATCTCAAATAACAAATTATACGAACATATTTGCAGTTCTTCATCTAGCATCACAAAATGTTTATGGTTTGACATTTTATTTAAATCTCACCCTGATTGAATTAAAAAAAAAACAAAACTTTTCTTACCTGACCAGGCAGTGGCACAGTGGATAGAGTGACAGACTGGAATGCAAGGACCCAGGTTCAAAACCCCGAGGTCACTGGCTTGAGCGTGGGCTCACCAGCTTGAGTACAGGGTCACTGGCTTGACCGTGGGATCATAGACATGAGCCCAAGGTTGCTGGCTTGAGCAAGGGGTCACTCGCTCTGCTGTAGCTCCTGGTCAAGGCACATATGAAAAAGCTATCAATGAACAACTAAGGAGCCGCAATGAAGAATTTATGCTGCTCATCTCTCTCCCTTCCTGTCTGTCTGTCCCTATGTGTCCCTCTCTCTGCCTGTCTCTGTCTCTCTGTCACAAAGAAAAAAAAAAACTTTCTTTTTTGTTTTGTTTTGAATTTTTTTTTTATTTTAAGAGCATGTGCTCAAACAGTATTGATTCATAAACTCAATAAGAAATTAAGTATTGTAAAACATAATTCAATAATCTTGCTTTGCCTTATAGTTAAGAGCCCCCTTGAGATAAATAGCCATATTTGTTCATCAAAGAGAATTGATAGATTTCAAAAGGCATAAGGAAATCTTAAATAATATTAAGTTATCTTTTTAAAGAATTTGAAAAGTCTTGCCCTTCCAAAGTCCTCTTACAAAGAAAGCATATTGATAACTTTAAGGCCATATATATTACTCTAGTAAACTAAATGGTCCTCCAGTTAATTTTAAAAAGTACTTCTAGCCTGGCTTATGGTGGCACAGTGGATAAAGGAACAATATGCAATGTTGAGGTTGCTTTCTCAAAACCCTGGGCTTGCCCGGTCAAGGCACATGTGACGAGCAATCAAAGAACAACTAAAGTGAAGTGGCTATGAATTAATACTTCTTGCTCCACACCCACCTCTCCTCTTTCTATAAAAATATCAATAAAAATAAAATATAAAAAAGTACTTCTAGGTAAACTTGAGACTCTTTCTTGAGTATTTAACAGAATATAATCTCTTTTTTTTTTTAATTTTTATTTTATTCATTTTAGAGAGGAGACACAGAGTGAGAGAGAGAGAGAAAGAGAGAAAGGGGGGAGGAGCTGGAAGCATCAACTCCCATATGTGCCTTGACCAGACCAGTGCAGGGTTTTGAACTGGCGACCTCAGTGTTCCCAGGTCGACGCTTTATCCACTGCGCCACCATAGGTCAGGAGCTGTTGGTATTTTTGAAGTATATCTTCAGAGTAAATTCATAGAAGTGGGCCAAAGACCAAGGGATACATTTGTTTGCCAAATCCCCTCCAAAGGTTTGTGCCACTTTATACTTTCATCATTGTATGAGAGTGCCTGTTTCTCTATAGGCTGGAGTGGGTGGTCAAGCGTTTGAAGCTCTGCCAATGTGATATTTAGGAAACTCATGGTAGTTTTAATTTGCATTTCTCTCATTATGAATGGCATTTTGAAAAATATTTTTGTTCACATTGCTGGCCCAAAATCTCAAATTTTATAATAGATAACCTAATAATATTTGATGAAATACAGAAGCAACATTTATAGAATATTGCAAAACAAGTATGTATTTCTATGCTGAAAATATTGAACTATCTTCTGTTAGATTTTGAAATAGAACACTTTATTTGTGGCTATGTTTCAGGAAGTCTACATGAACATAACAGTGTATTATCCTGTTATGCCCAAGAGAAAAATACTCATCACTTGGCATAAATATAATCCTAGAAATGTGGTATTTAAAATTTTTTATTTTTATTTATTCATTTTAGACAGGAGACACAGAGTGAGAAAGAGAGAGAGAGAGAGAAAGGGGGGAGGAGCTAGAAGCATCAACTCCCGTATGTGCCTTGACCAGACCAGTGCAGGGTTTTGAACTGGCGACCTCAGTGTTCCCAGGTCGACACTTTATCCACTGCGCCACCACAGGTCAGGCCTAGAAATGTGGTATTTAAAGTCTGCTGTGCAGTTTTCAGACCACCAGGATGTCACACCAAGTAAACCAAACTGAATTTTACTAGGATTCTTGTATTCTTGGTGTTTTATAGGCCATACATGTCTCTTGGAAGTCTTCGGGATCAAGTCATCTATCCTGATTCAGTGGATGACATGCATGACAAAGGCTATACAGATCAAGATCTGGAATGTATTCTACACAATGTCCACCTCTATCACATCGTCCAAAGAGAAGGAGGTAAACTCTATCATTCTTTTTTTAACTCTGTGTCATAAAAATAAATAGCCTGTGATTTAATTTAAATATATGCTATTATTAGAACATAAGCACACAAGTAAAGATGGAGTTTACAGCTTTTACTGCTTTCCCATTATTGACAACATCTTTTTTTCTAAGTGTGTTATATTTCATGCAGCATGCTATGCTTTTTATTAAACATTCTTCTTCATTTTAAAAGTTATTTTTCATACTTGAATGTACAAATGTCCCTGAGGCCATTGTCAGTCTAGATATATGTAAAGTTTATGACAAATATTTTCCTGTCAAGTTCTTAGCTTACATTAAACTTAATAATTTGAGAGATAATTGTCATGAAACTTCTTTTTTGTTTTTAGACCCACAGTCTTAACAACACATTTTTCTCTCTCTCAAGCAGCAGATAGAGAATTAGATAAAATATAGAAAATTTTGTGCTGTGGTTTTTCAGCATAAGACATTTTTGAAAGAATAAGAATAACAGTTATATGTCTGAGCTTAAAAAAAGAATTGCTTTATAATAGTCAGACTTTCAAATAACTTCATAACATATAATAAGCTATAAAAGGTACTGAAATAAAAAGCTTAATTTTAGGTTTAATTTTGCATGGATTTTATGCTGTTTCCTATCCCCTTTCCATCATCAGAAGAAGCAGGGTAGTATATTGACTAAGCATTTGAGCTTTGAAGTTCAAGTTCTGGAATCAAATCTTAATTAGCACTGTTCTCTTTATCTTAAGTGGAGATAAATATCTATCTTATAAGGATTCTGAGAAAAAATAAGACAATGTAAGGTATTTAGAACAGTGGCACATAGTATTTGCACAAGAAAGAATTAGCTAAGATGCTATTACTAGTTACAGTATTGATACTATAGTATTTTGTTCTTGTATGATGGTACTTGATATTTTACAACGAAATTTCACATATATGATTTCATTTGATCCTTACAATAAGTAAATGAGGCAGATAAGAAAGTTTTTATTATATTTATTTTATGGTGTTATAGTATCATAAATTATAGATGCTACAAATATGGAAAGCAGGTTGTCTTTTTGTTTTACATGAGCAACTCCTTCCCAGTTTTAAAACAGTGTCAGGTTATTTACTATGTGTTAATCTTGGGTAAGTTATTTTAAATAAGTTTAAGACCCAATAATTCAAATAAAAATTTATGAAAAATATGGCTTATTTTATTCTTTTGGAAGTCATCAAGAAGTTCTAGAATGTTTGGAAGTCATCAAGAAGTTTTAAGAATGTTTCAACTTTAATAATGTAATAGTAATTGTTATGGTTTATTGACTGTTTACGATGCAAAATATAACATATTAAGCAATTTATATTGTCAGCTTATTTAAGATTCATAACTTCTCAATGATGTGAATTTTACTAACCTCCTTTTACAGATGAAGTTCCAAAGTTTAATATATTCCCTAGAGGCCTGTAGCAAGTGGGTGAGACAGGGATTCAAACACAGACCTTCCTTGAAAGTCAGTGTTCTGTACTGTGCTATGACATTATGGTATATTATTTGCTATCCTGGACAACTAGTAAGAATTGTTATATTCTTACACATCAAAAAATTCCAAGGAAACCCGCTTGCTTAATCCTTAAAACATGAAATATGTTTTTAAGCAAAACAAGAAAACACATTTGCAAGTTCATCACTTACTTTAGAAAAAGCCTACTAAGTTCTGTTTAGTCTACCTAATATTTTGCTTAGAGAAATGCTTTGCTTTAGTTGGAATTAAAAACTTTGGTTTAGGCCCTGACCAGTTGGCTCAGTGGTAGCGCATCAGCCCAATGTGTGGAAGTCCCAGGTTCGATTCCTGGCCAGGGCACACAGGAGAAGCACCCATCTGCTTCTCCACCCTTCCCCCTCTCTTTTCTCTCTATCTCTTCCCCTCCTGCAGCCAAGGTTCCATTGGAGTAAAGTTGGCCCAGGCACTGAGGATGGCTTCATGGCCTCTGCCTCAGGCACTAGAATGGCTCTGGCCACAACAGAGCAGCACCCTAGGTAGGCAGAGCATCGCCCCCTGGTGGGCATGCCAGATGGATCCCAGTGGGGCACATGCAGGAGTCTGACTGCCTTCCCACTTCTAACTTCGGAAAAATACAAAAAACAAAACAAAACAATAAAACAAACCAACTTTGGTTTATTCCATCAAAGAGGTTACAAAATAGAAAGTAGAAGTGTTAACAAATGGACATGAACTAAAGCAGTTTGTACATCTCCAAGAAGCAGGAAAACTGTTCTGTTCTCAGCCGTCTTAGTCTTACTAAATCAGCATCAGAGGGTTGGCTTTTTATTTTGTTGATGGTTTCCTTTGCTATACAAAAACTTTTTAGTTTGATGTAGTACCATTTGTTTATTTCTATTTTGTTATATCTACAAGAAATGTCTGAGATTTTACTGTCTATGTTTTCTTCTAGGATTTCTATGGTTTCAAGTCTAATTTTTAAGTATTTCATTCATTTTGAGTTTACTCTTGTGTATAATATAAGAAGGTGGTTTAATTTCATTTTTTCTCATGTATCTGTACAATTTTCCTAACACAATTTATTGAATAGACTATCTTTATCCCATTGTATGTCCTTGCCTTCTTTGTCAGACATTAATTGACTCTAAATGTGTGAGTTTATTTCTGAGCTCTTTGTTTTGTTCCATTGATCTATATATGTCTGCTTTTATACCAGTATCATGTTGGTATGATTACCACAGTCTTGTAGTATAGTTTGATATCAGGTGGTGTGATTCTTCCAACTATGTTCCTCTTTCTCAAGATCATTGTTGCTATTTGGGGCTCTTTGCTAATGCATCAGATAAGGGCTTACTGTCCAAAATTTATAAGGAACTCATACAACTCAACACTAAAAAACAAATAATCCAATTAAGATATGGGCGAAGGACCTGAATTGACATATCTCCAAAAAAGATATACCGATGGTTAACAGACATATAAAAAGATGTTCAATATCACTAATCATCAAAAAATGCAAATTAAAACCACAATGAGATATCTCCACATGCCTGTCAGAATGGCCACTATCAATAAATCAATAAACACAAAGTGTTGGGGAGGGTGGAGAGGAAAGGGAACCCTCATGCACTGTTAGTGGGAATGCAGACTGGTGCAGCCACTGTGGAAAGCAGTATGGAGTTACCTCAAAAAAATTAAAAATGGAACTGCCTTTTGACCCAGCAATTCCATTTCTGGAAATATATCAAAAGAAACCTGAAACACTAATTCAAAAACTATATGTACCCTTATGCTCATTGCCACATTGTGTACAGTAGACAAAATTTGGAAGCAGCCCAAATGCCCATCAGTAGATGAGTGGATAAGAAAGATGTGGTACAGTCACACAACAGAATACTACTCAACCATAAAAAAGAAGGAAATGTTACCTTTCATGACAGCTTGGATGGACCTGGAAAGTATTATGCTAAGTGAAATAAGTCAGTCAGAGAAAAACAATTACCACATGATTTCATATGTATAGACTCTAATGAACAAAATAAACTGACAGAAAAAAATAAAAACAAACTCGTAGATACAGAGAACAGACTGACAAATGTCAGAGGAAATAGGGGTTGGGAGGCTCTATGAAAAAGGAGAAGGAATTAAGCAAAGGGAAGAAACTTCGTAAACACAGACAACAGTGTGGTGGTTACAAGAAGGAAAGGAGGGTAGGGGGAAGTAGTTGAGGGTTAAAAGAGTATAAATTGTGATGGAAGGAGACTTGGCTTTGGGTGATGAACACACAATACAATATGCAGATGATCTATTATAGAATTGTACACCTAAGCCCTATATAATTTTATTAATGTTATGCCAAGAAATAAAATAACAAAATAAATAAATAAATCAGCATCAAAGGTGATACTGTGACTTAGAGTTCCTATTTTTGGTGTTCTGAGATGACGCAGTATTGCCTACTAAAACTTTTGGGTTTAGTGGAACAAAGGACATGTCTTATTTAAATATGTAAAGCTAAAATTTCTTTTGACACAAATACTTTTCTCTTGTGTTTTCTCAATGACAGAGAGAAAAAATTTTAAACCCAAACTATTTCTCCACCATGTTGCAATCTCACCCTATTTTTCACACCCTCACTTATGTTTCATAAATGCTTTAAAATTCAGCCATAGAAAAAATGTTATCTTAACAGTTTTCACTAGATGAAAGAACTTCAAATTACATGGCATTTTGAGATTTTTTTCCTATTATAAAATTATAAGGATATGATTTTATAGAAATTTACTGAAAGGAAAATGACACCACAATTCTTTAATTCGGCTTTTCATATAAAAATATTCTGGATACATTTCTATGTCAGTATGTATAAATTTAACCTATTTTTTAAAAAGTAGAAGCATTGCTTTTTTAATAAAGATCAAACAGAAAGTCAGTAATTAAGATGTAAGAGGTGACATAAGTAAATCATAAAAGCATGAATATAGACCCACATATTATTCCCAACTCTGATGCCTCGCTATGTAAAATAAGACAGGTCAGTTATTCTGTGAGTCTCAATTTACCCACCTACAAAATGTAACTAATAATATTTACCTCATAAGATTGCGGAATATATAATGAGAAAACTTGTGTGAAGTGCCGGACACAGGGAAGCCATTTAAGTTAGTTCGTGCCTCACCCTTCATAGGCTTTGCAACAGGCTTATATAAATTTGTTTGTCTTTTTCTCCCCTCGCCCTCCATAGTAAGCGTAACTATATCCACTCTTTGGAGATATTCAGAAACAAACAAATTTTTAACGTGTCAGTATTTAGAATTCTTAGAGGATTATTTGTCAGTAAAAGGAATTATTACCATTAAAAAAGTATCATATCTACAACAAAATGCTCATACATGATGAGACTCTCTAGTCCATCTAAGCACATGTTCTGTAAAATACCAGATGCTTTATGTTAATAACTTGAACTTGCCAGAATCCCTTGTCTAAAACTGGAAAAATTAAACAAATGCTTTCTAAATATATATCTTTACATTTTTGTAAGGATGGGATGCTGTTATGGACTGGAAAGATGTCCTATCAGGAGGAGAAAAGCAAAGAATGGGCATGGCTCGCATGTTTTACCATAGGTAAGTACACTAGTCTCAGGAAACTACTATTCCATTGTTGTAACCAAAAAACGTTTGGACAAGATTCAATGTCTTCATCTTTAGTTTAAAAAATCTTGCTAAAAAATGCATACTTAGACTTTACAGCTTAATTTTTTAAGTTGTTTTTTTATATGACAAGAAATTTTTAAGCCTTTTATTTATTTCTATTCCTTTTATGTTGACTAATATTAGATGACAAAGTTAAATTTTTATATATTCTAAGTTTGAAAGGAGGAACAGTGTCATTTTAAATTGTGAAGGATGCTTAACCATTGTTACACTGTTGTGAACACTGGAGGCAGGCATTCAGTAAAACTTCTGAATTAAATTGTTAAATTCAAACTAAATTAACTTTTCAACCACTCAGAAGCCTATTCAGTTTAGCATTGCTCTCCTCCTCGAATGAACATCAGGGATACAACCGAGGATAAAGGAACTAGATGTTAATGGACTCGGGTAAAGAGAGATTCAGAAAATAATTTCTCTCAATATAACTTTTTTCTTTGCTACCAGCTTCAGATTCATAGCCTTTGAAGTTCAAAGATATCAGGCACAGGACATTAGAAAGAAATAGTAAAGCTCTTCTGATTTATTCTTTTTGTCTGTCCTATTCTTCTCTGAAAAAGAAATCTCTCTCTTTTTTTCTCTCTTTCTTTTTTAATCTTAGGCTTTTGGCAATGAGAACCTGAGTTGTATGCAGAGCAGGAGGTTATCAGGAAATTACATTATTCACTTTTAGCATTTATATCTTGGTCAAAAAGGACCAGGAATTATATACATGAATGTATGAATGGGCTGCAAACTGGGCAGATACCATACTCCTGGAGGGATGGCAGTGTAAGCATTAATACTTTTGTAAAGAAACTTAAAAAGCTGATAAAAAAGCAAAAATATATCAAGTAAGCCTCACTAAATACTTAGCACCCAGTTGGCCCAACTTAGTAACTAGTTGGCTATCAATTATTTTTAAAAAACAACAAAACTTTTATTATGAATAAAAAACACATCAGAAAATCTCAAAGAAGAAATGTTTTGGGTGTGATAGGTACCCAAAGAGATGGGTAAAATGAACCCATATTCCCAGCATACTGATTCAATAATCTACCATTTTGCCACATCTGATTTACCTATTTTTTTTTATTTTTGAAGCATTTTAAAGTGAATCACAAACATTGTGACATATTCCTTATACTTTGGCATCAATCTCTAGAATCTTAAAAATATTTTCTTACATAATAACATACCATAATTGTACCTAATAAAATTGATAACAATTATTTAAAGTCATCTAATAACTGGTTCAAATTCAGCTTATTACTGATAAAAGCACATATCATTTAAACAATTCTATTAAAATATAATTACATATTCATTTCATAGAAGTAAAATATTTAGATAAATAAAAAGAAAAAGTCTGTTATCTCATCACCTGTATAATACTTAAAATATTGGAATAGTTTCTTCTCAGTCTTGGTACACAAAAGTTGGTCATTATCTTGAATTTTTAATGTAACCATTTTCATAAAGTATGTTAAAATTTATATCCCTTTTATATTGTAAGCTTTTATGTATATTATTACATAATAGCTAACCGGATTTTTAAAAAATCATAATTATTATAAAATTTTATGTACCTAATGCACAAACCTTAAGTATATAATTCAATGACTTTTGCTAAATGAATAAGACATAATGTAACCAACACTTCAATTAAGATAGAGAATATTTCTATCATCCTAGAATGTCCCTCATTCCCACTTCCAGTCAGATACCCCCATAGATAAGTTGTTTTTTCTATCACTGAATGTTAGTTCTTCCTGATCTACGTTATATAAATTAAATCAGAGAGTATGTATTAATTTTGTATCTAACTGAAATTTTTAATGGGAAAAATTGTTGTGTTAATAAAACTGCATTTGTAATAGTGTACATGTTTAGTTTAAGAATATGGCAAGCTAAAAAAAGGTCTGACCCAAAATTTTCTAACTTAGAATTTTCAGTGAAGTGTATTTTATAATGCCCCTTTCTCAGAAGATGTGGTAAGATCCAAGTGTAAAGTCTACAGTTTGACATTTATGACCAGCTGTTACCCATTATCACCCTGAATCTGACTGAGCCCTGTCCATAAATATTCATTCAGTAATGTGATCACCAGCATAGTTGGTGAAATGTAATATGATGGAATATAAAATGTGACCACAAATTTCTCACTGCATCATTTTGTTAATATAATTAACCCTGTAATGAAGAGCAAGAGGCATTAGTAAAAGATGCCAACCCAAAGAGATTTCAAATACCCAAATTTGAAATAACTAGTTGATACTTCCTTATGTATCTAATATATTTTAGATATAATGTGAGACTGAAAATAGATCAAGTTACAAGAACACCAGTGAAAAGAAAATTTAGTAATCATCAAGATGATGAATTTGTTGAAAAGCAGAATCTATTGAGAAAAAAATAAAATAAAATGGAAATATTAAACCTAGTGAAGAAAAAGTATAATGAGAAACTCCCCCCGCACACACCATCTTCAAAGAACTAATAAAAAAAAGTTTGAATTGCACAGTGTGAAGAACTTGAGCTAGCTATAATAGAGAACTTTGGCAAGGAGTATTTAGTATCACAATTGTATAGTCTTTTTGAGAGGACTTTTAATGTTTAAAGAATGATGAATATAGTCCTGTTTTAGTGGGGATAGACTGGATCTTTTGCAGGGCTCACTCTTTTGATGACTTGGCAAAAGAAAAAAAATATGAGAAACCATATTTTCTAATGTTTACTTAGTTATATCAGTTCCAGATTCCTGCTATTGCTTACTATGTTTAAGCACACACACACACACACACACACACACACACACACACACACACACACACACCAGCCATGCCAAGGAAATTAAAGTGTGCAATTTATCTTACATCTGTTGGACTAGGTGTTGCTATGACAACAGAGAATAGATATATACTTTTTCTCTAATTCTAAAATGCCATTTCTTCTCTACCTAGCTCAAAGCACTCTGAAAAATAAAATTCAATACATTAAGCAACTTAACTACTGGAGAGATTTCCAAAAAATAATTTTATCTAAAACCTATCTCTCTTATATTGAAAAAATTTTATTCTTTTAAAAAATTAATTATAATTGACAAACAGTATTATATTAATTTCAGGTGCATACATAGTGATTGAACATTTATATACCTTACAGGTGATCACAACCTAAGCTTTAGAAACCATCTGTCAACATACATATTTATTACAGTGCTTCCTACTTTACTCCTTATACATTACATCCTCATGACTTATTTTATAACTGGAAGCCAACCCTCTCTCTTATATTTCCTTTTCTTTTCCCTCTCTCCCACTTAAAAAAAATATTCATAAAACAGTGATCAACTCTAAGACAAAGAAGTAATACTTAATACTTAAACCAAAACAGTAACCGAAAGCCAAGCAGGGAAATTGCATCTGTTGATGACACGGGGAACCTGCAGTGATCTTTTAGTTCTTTGCATAGAGAGTAGTTATTAAAGTTGAGTGGGTGTCCGAGTTGCCGTTGACTCCTGTATCTACTAGCCTTGACTACCCTCTAGCTCTCTCCCCCCTTGCAAATAGGTAACAGAATCTTATTAAAAAGCAAACCCATCATGGAATAGCAATTTACAGTGCTAAGTAGTAATTATTTATGCTGGATAAAGAATTACTACTGGTTTCAATTTTTATCTTGTCATTGTTGCTTATTTTTAAAAAGCAGAATATCTCCACAGAAAAAAATGTCCTGGTAAATACTTGATACTGATTTTCAGTCCTGAAATAAATATAAATGCCAGTGTATGGGTTGACCCTCGGACCTATTAACAAAGCTAAGTCATGCTGCTGAGTACCAGATACATATCTAATGTCCAGAAGGGCTTGAGGAAGACAGGTGGAGGAAAAAGAAAAATAAGAGTAGGGGGTAAGGTGAAAGGGAAAGAATAAACAGAAGAAAATGTTTGCAAGTTATAGGTTTCTGATAGTAGAAAATAATTTCCAGTGTAAAAAATGAACTAGAAAACACAAAATTGCTGAGTACAATCAGAAAAACATGTACGGTACTGATATTTTCCCTTGAGAATTTGATTGGGAAGCATAGTCACAATGTTACCAAGTTAAATACCAACTCTAAATTTAGCAGATTAGGCATACTTAGTTTTGCAGAATCTTATAGCAATGAGAATCCACTAATAGTGAATGATTAGGTAACCACATTGCTGACAAAATTATCTCCTTTAGTAAATCTCGTTTTACAGGGCTGTGGCTTGTTTGAAAATTAGCTACTGTAATTTATTTTTTATTTAATTGGTTAGAACCTTGTCACCAAGAATGAATCTGCCTTATGCAGAAAATGCCCTCCATGACCTCCCTCATCTCTCCTTGCCTCATGTTTATGATTCACTCATCTGTATAACAACACAGCTTATTGAATTGTGAGCAGGCTTCAGAAAATCTATTTAAAATTGAAGATGGATATCAGGTTCTGGTTAACCTTTAAAGTTAACATCACAACTCATATTGGTCAAATACTTAGCATTCAAATAGGAAAAGCATTCATTTATTTGTGTTTATGATTTTTTTAAAGACCAAAATACGCATTGCTGGATGAGTGTACCAGTGCCGTCAGCATTGATGTGGAAGGAAAGATATTTCAGGCTGCAAAGGGGGCCGGAATTTCCTTATTGTCTATAACACACAGGCCTTCTCTTTGGTAAGTGTTTCCAATGCAAATCTATGATAGGTGGTTTTCCCCTATGTTTCTTTTATTTTTCCTTCTTTTTTTTTTTTTTTTTTTTTTACAGGGACAGAGAGAGAGTCAGAGAGAGGGATAGATAGGGACAGACAGGAACGGAGAGAGGTGAGAAGCATCGATCATTAGTTTTTCGTTGCCATTGCAACACCTTAGTTGTTCATTGATTGCTTTCTCACATGTGCCTTGACCGCGGGCCTTCAGCAGACGGAGCAACCCCTTGCTGGAGGCAGCGACCTTGGGTCCAAGCTGGTGAGCTTTTGCTCAAACCAGATGGGCCTGTGCTCAAGCTGGCGAGCTCGGGGTCTCGAACCTGGGTCTTCTGCATCCCAGTCTGACACTCTATTCACTGTGCCACCGCCTGGTCAGGCTCCCTATGTTTCTTAAAGAATAACTTTTCTAAACTTTTCACTAGAGAGCATAGGACATTTCACTTATTTTTCTACACATATTTTTGTTAACACTTAGTAGTTCAGATACCCCAAGTCTGGCATTAACCTGCTATTTGAAAACTGTCATCGCATTCCAATAGTGCTGAAAGGAAGGAGAAAAATTTGGTGATTTTTTTGAAACAGAGAATATTCATAATTCCACAGCCTGTACTAGGAAGGAATATCCAGGGTGGCAAAAGTAGGTTTACAGTCCTGTAACGTTCATGAGAACGTTAAACACAGTTTATTCTTTTGAATTAATAAAGCCACTGTAATAATCATAACCTGTATGTCTTTTTCCACACAAAAAACTGTACACCCACTTTTGCCCACCTCTGTATTTTATGGTTCTACATCATCTTTTTGGTTTCTTTCTTCAAAATCTAGGAAAATACCTAAATTGATGTTGCCCAAATGATTAAATTGAAGGAAACACAGAACAAAGGCTTTTTTTTTCTGTTTTGTTTTAAGGAAAATGAATGAAAATGTTTCACAAATAATATCTCATAAAAACGTATTGGGGTAATATTTTTTTAAAATGTTACCATTCCTTTACTTTTCCATTGACTCATCATCATAACAGTTGCTAATGCAGATTCAGCACCTATTTTGTCCTGGGTTCATTTTCTTTAAGCCTCATAGCAACTCTAAGGAGCAGAGTAGTCCAATTATTTCGGTTTTACAGAATCAGGTCCAATTACTCCAACTTTACAGAATCAGGGATGTCATAGAAACAGGTCAGAAAACTTCTTGAACCCTCTCTGGTATGGCCTCGTCATATACAGACATACTTCCTAGTTGATCACATGATGGATAATGTGGAGTTATCTCTTAGACAGGTGTTTTCTGATGTCTATCAGTGGATTTGTTATGCTGTCCTGTCTTTCAGTTCCTTATTCAAGTTAGCCTAAAGAGGCAGTGGAAGCAACTACTTTTCTCAATTAAAGGTTGTAGTTACTTTGTGTTTTAGAGCAGTTTTAGGTTCACAGCAAAATTGAGAGAGAGGTACAAAAATATCCCATATACTCTTTGCCCCTGTACACACATAACGTCCCCCATTGTCAGCCTTCCTGACCAGAGTGGTACACTTGTTACAACCAATGAAACTATATTGACACATCCTTATCGCCAAAGACCATAGTTTACTTACAGTTCACTCTTGGAGTTGTACCTTGTATGGGATTGAACAAATTTATAGTTGCATGTATACATCACTATGGTATAATACAGAATATTTTTATTGTTCTAAAAATCCTCTGTGCTCTGTCTATTCTTCATTTCCTTCCTCTGACTCTTAGAAACCACTGATCTTTAATGTCTGCATAGTTTTTGCCTTTTCCAGAATGTCATATAGCTGGGGTCACACAGTATATAGCCTTTTCAGTTGGTCTCTTTTACTTAGTAATGTGCATTTACACTTCCTCCTTGTCTTTTCATGACTTGATAGCTCCTTTTAGCACCAATTAGAGCTCCATTGTCAGGATTTACAGTTTATTATCTATTCACCTACTGAAGGACATTGTGGTTGGTTCCAAATTTTGGCAATTATGGAAAATGCTGCTATAAACATTCATATGCAGGTTTTTGTGTGAATATATGATCATGTCAAGGAGTGCAGTTGCTGGATTGTATGATAAGATGTGTTTAGTTTTGTAAGAAACTGCAAAACTCTTGTCAAGGTGGCTGTACCATTCTGCATCCCCACTCATGACGAAAGAGACTTCCTGTTGCTCCACAGCCTCGTCAGCATTTGTATTGTCAGTGTTCTAGATTTTGGCCACTTTAATAGGTGCGTAGTAGACAAATAACTTTTAAGGAAATAACAAAATATGTTAATTTTTTACCTTTTAACAGGAAAAACATGTTTTTAATTGCAGCTACCCACAGTTCATTTACTCTTAAAACTATTGTCATTTTAGTTCTGCTTATGAATTACTGTATTTTTTGCTCCATAAGACACACCTGACCATAAGACGCACCTAGGGTTTTAAGGAGGAAAATAAGAAAAAAATATTCTGAGCCAAATGGTGTGTTAAAATATTTAGTAAACTATACCACAATAAAATTTCAACAATGTAAACTCAACAGCAGTATTAACAACTGTTAGCACTGTTATTAACAAATGAGAGGAGGCTAATATTCAAATACTCTTCCAGTATTCTGGGAACCCGCAGCAGCTAAAAAAAAAAAAAAAAAAAAAAATGAACATTTGCTCCATAAGACGCACGGGCATTTCCCCCTGTACTTTTTAGGGAAAAAAGTACGTCTTATGGAGCAAAAAATATGGTAGTTAGTGTAGTCAATTTATGTTGTACAAATCTATCATTTCTGATTATCTTTTCTCCCTAGATGAAATTCTTATTTTCCCTGAAAAGATTTCAGAAGAGGGAAAAGATGTATTATATTTTTCCCATAACAAGAAATGGGCAATTTTTATTTGTAAAGATTAATCTCAATAACGGTTTCCAAAATAGTCAAAAATTTTAGAGGCTTATTAAATTATTTGATTCCTAAATAAAATTATAGTTTTTTAATTATCACTTTCCTGTGCTTTATCCTATTTGTTCAGGAAGTCTGCTGATTATTTCCAACATAAGCCTCAGTTAATATAACGGTCTCTTTTAAACTCCTCTAAGATAAACCATGAAATGTTTATGTTAGCCCATCATCTGGAATATGGCTTTGACTCTCAGGTCAAGAAGCTTCTATACAATTTCTTTCTTCCATGTGAAAATTAAATAATATTGTAGGAATGGAATAATGATCCAAACATTTCTTAATATGTTTAAATGGGAGTTGACAAAGATCTGAAGTACCACATTCTAAAATTGCTCCTGGCTGGAGATCCAAGGTTAGGAAGGCCTAAGAAAAATTGAGAGTGAAATAAACAGAATGATATTTTTACCATTATTTCTCTTATACTGCAATTCTTCTTTTGTTTTTTTATTACTTTTGTTTTAGCTCTCAGATTTTAATAGCAGCATCTCCACATTTTTTGGCCTTGGCATAGAAATACATTGTTTTCAATTTAGTTTTTGTGAGTTCCTACCTGTTGGGAGGTCAAATTTTTGAAAACTAATAAACCTAATTATAAGGACAATTTGACTTTTGGTGATGGGTATGCAACACAATTGAATGATAAGATAACCTGGAGATGTTTTCATTGTACATATGTACCCTGATTTATTGATGTCACCCCATTAGAATTAATATATGTAAAAAAAAAAAAAAAAAACCTAATTATAGTAGATACTCAAAAGTAAATGAGCCTGACCAGGCGGTGGCACAGTGGATAGAGCGTTGGACTTGGATGCGGAAGACCCAGGTTCGAGACCCCGAGCTCGCCAGCTTGAGCGCGGGCCCATCTGGCTTGAGCAAAAGCTCGTCAGCTTAGACCCAAGGTTGCTGGCTCCAGCAAGGGGTTGCTCAGTTTGCTGAGGGCCCGCGGTCAAGGCACGTGTGAGAAAGCAATCAATGAACAACTATGGTGTTGCAACAGCAACGAAAAACTAATGATTGATGCTTCTCACCTCTCTCCATTCCTGTCTGTTTGTCCCTATCTATCCCTCTCTCTGACTCTCTCTCTGTCCTTGGAAAAAAAAATAATAAAATAAATTATTAATCCCTTTCACATAATATCAAAAACATGAACTTCAGCCCTTCAACTTAAGAGTGATTTTAGTTTTTTAGACATAGCTCAACCTAACTTAGTTTTCTCATCTTACAACATGTTAAAACCATCCAACCAAAATGGGATGAAACTCAACTATCAAATGATAAATAGATACATAAAAATGTATAATACTATACAATATAATATTTCTCAGACTTAAAAACTATTGAAGTACTAATACATGCTACAACTAGATAAACTTAGAGATCTTTTTTGTTAAGTAAAAGAAGCCAGTCACAAAAATGCACATATTATGTGATTCCATGTATATGAAATGTTCAGAATAGGCAAATCCATAGAGAGAAAGGACATTGGTGATTGGCAGGGACTGAGCAGCAGGGGAAACAGGGAAGGTCTGCTAAAAGGAATGGCATTTATTTTGGGGGTGAAGAAAATATTCTGGTATTGGATAGTGGTGATGTTAGCACGAGCTTGTGAATATATGAAAAGTCACTATTTTTACACTCTAAAAAGATGCATTTATGGTATGTGAATCATATTAATTAAAAAAACATAAAAACTACTAAAATAAGCCCACTGATTATAGTAAATAATAACAGATGAGAGCTTAGAGGGGAATAAGAAATGATAACTGTAAGGGAAAGACAAACACTGAGCACACATAAGAACAGGAGGCACTTCAGCGTGGTGCAGTTCTGTGGCTCAGCCCTGTGCCAGCATCACTCTGTCCACACTTCCCCAAAAATCTCAGAGATGTTGGTGGCCGCAACCTGCCTTTAGCAGAAGATGGGTTGTCTGCTCTCTCATTAATAAAACCATCTCTATACCTCTCTGAAGTTCCTAGTTATGAACCTGAGTCATGAGAAAAAAGATTAAATTATATGGAGGCATAGAAGTTTCTTTAAAAGATTTCTATCAAAGTTTATTTTTTTGAGGTTTTAAAATTTTAATTATTGAGAAGTGTTTACTTATGTAGAATAACTCAATCCAAAGATGGTGTATTAATGAATAGGTATTGTATTTTCTTTCTTTGTTTTTTTTTTTTTTTTTAGTTTCTTCTCTATAAACTTTGAAATGCTTACTTTTCCCCCTCAGCTTCCTTTCCTTATACCCATTCTAAGTGTGCTTTTAGGTTTATTCAGGAGCTGTACTGGGTTATAAAAATAAATTAAGTAGATATACATTCAGTATATGTAATAAATTTAACCCAAGCAATAATATTTCCTAAAGATTAATAACTTTTAGAGTAAAAAAAATCACAGAATTTAACTTGTTGAGGGATTCTTGAAAATCAAATGTAAAATGGTCGTCACCTTATTTAAAGTTTACCTTTGGAAATAAATTAGAATGATAGACCTATAATGAAAATGGCTCTTCAAATTATTGCTAATAATATCATTTCAATCCAATTATACAGGAAATACCACACACATTTATTACAGTTTGATGGTGAAGGAGGTTGGCGCTTTGAACAATTGGATACTGCAATCCGTTTAACACTGAGTGAAGAAAAACAAAAGCTAGAATCTCAGCTAGCTGGAATTCCCAAAATGCAGCAGAGACTCAATGAACTATGTAAAATTTTGGGTGAAGACTCAGTGCTGAAAACAATCAAAAATGAAGATGAAACAACCTAATTTGTTTTGACGTGGTGTAAGGGTTAATTTTTAGGTAAAAGCTCTGAGACACTCTGTTATAGTGCATGCACTGCGTTAAACTAAGCACAGAAAATAAAAAGCAGCAAGAAATATTTTATGAGATTTTAGCATCAAGGAAATATATGACCTAACTTTTTAGAAGAAAATAAAAAAATACATTATGTAAGATTAGTCATTATGACTGATACTAATTCCTAGTGAAAGCCTAATTCACCTGTAAAACAGGATTTTCTAGGTGAATTCATGATGAATACCCAATTTACTGTGTATATGTGATGTGTCTGAAGTTCTTAAGAAACATGGGAGAGTTATCTTCAGAACAAAACAATTTAAGAGCAACATTTGGGTTGAAATTAGTTGCATAAGATTAGAAGTTTGAGTAACATTTCAGTCTATATTTATGGTTATTAGGTTTAATAGCTAGAATTCCATTTCATCATTGCTAGTAGTCAACTAAATCTGTATATAAAGTAATTGCCAGTTTGATAAGTAATTTCAATATGAAAAAATTATTTTAATGGCAGTGGTTAAAGGAAGAAGGATGGCTATATGTATATAAAATGCCATATTTTTTTAATTTTAAATTTTTTAGTGTCTTAATGCAGGCACATACCAAATTAGTTTTAATGAAACTCTTTATATATTTGTTAATAAACTCTTCCATTTTAAAGAAAATTGCCAATACAGAAAAGCAGTATCCAAGCAATATTGGTCTCAGCCTGTTACTTTATTTGGCAGCGTTACATATTGCAACTTCTTTCCAGAAATACTTCGCTTGTTTTTGTGCACCAAGGAGGAGTCCACTACATCTTTAAAATAGCAATATTATACTCAAATATAGGGATTCTCTAAATCACAATAGTAATAACATACAGGAGAATAGAACTTTATGGTTTACAACTCTCACATCAGTTCATCTTTATCCTTGTGGCAATCCTTTGAGATAGTTATCATTTTTTCTAGTTTGCTTTGAAAAATTGACATTCAGACTTGCCTTAATCATGCAATTGATTTAGGAACAGATTTGGGAACTAAACTAAGTTCTCCTGATTTCCTGGTTCTAGTGGAACTTCCACTATATATTATCCTTGAATTCTAAATTTATAAAGTGGAAAAGTCATTGCTCTGTGGTTTAAAATGAACCAGAAAGTTTGCAGATCATTCAACAACTATGCACTCATAATATTAATTTACATCCACAGATAGCAATCAGAAGCAGAATTAATTGTTATAGGTAAATCTAATATTTATTGAACATAATGAGAAAGACTCAGTATAGAATAGTAGTATGAAATAAATGTTATCTATCCATGTGCCCTGGAGTTAAAAGTACAAAACCAGGACTGGCATTTTCATCTCTTATTATCTATGTTGATAAGCTAGAAAAAAGTGGGAATGATTAGTTGTTAATGGTTTCGAATTTTATTTTCATATTTAGACACAGGAACAATAATTGTTAAGTCAGCGATTCTCAGACATTTCTGGTAGTAGGGTACCTGGAAGTCATTCATAATGATTGTAGAAAAACATCATGACATTTCCAGTTCTGCCATGCAAACTAAGGCAATTTTAACTATGAATAACTGTAACTACCTTATATGTAGGAATGCAATATAAAATCATAATAAGTACATCTGCTTAAGTTTTTCCTCTAGTATAGTTATCAGCTACTACTAAATCCTTTAGAAAAGTGAGGCAGGTGTCAGAGGTGTAAAAAATGTTTGCAACCAAAACTTAATAAAAATTGTCCATTAATGATCATTTCTATGTTAGCAATTGTCCATTTTATACTGCTGATGGGAAAAATCTGAGGCAAGAATCTTAAATTAACTTAACAGTGTAAGAGGAAAATGAAAAGTCCTCATTTGAAGCATGTGCACAATTTCACGTCTTAAATTTGATAAGCTGAAAAATAAAATACTTAAGACTCAATACATTGTGCTTTGAAACTTTGAAAAGAATGCCAAAACAAATATTAGATTTGTAATTAGCCCTTATTTAATAGATCCTATTAATGAGCTAAAGTAAATAAGATGCATTATTTATAACATTATAAATTCAAGGATTCAAGGATGTTTAACATTTTGTACTAAAAACTACACACACTATAATTTAAAAGTTAAAGTTATAATAGGAATATGTTTACCATGAACATTTTTGTGCCTATTTATTTTCTGAATTTTCTTCCAGGACCAACACCCTCTAACTTGGAGGGAAAAGATATCTGTTATTTCAATTTCTATTTATGTACTATATACCATATATCATATTCTGCTATTCTTATATTTTATAAAAAATGTGAACAAGATTGAGAAACTAAATAGCCATTTTTAAATATAACAAGGAACAGACAGATGAGAAAAGGAAAAAAATATTACAATTTTCAAATTTCTTTTAACTCATATTATCTATTTGCCCAAACTATTGACTTCTGTTTTTGTTTCTTTTGCTTTGTTTTTGTTTGTCTATGAAAGCTACAAGTTTATGAAGCTTGGTTTTTCAATGTGCATTTTTGGGTTAACATTTAAAACTTGGAAAATAAATTGCATTCTGTGAAAATGTTGCATTATATTTCAACAGCATGTAATGTTATGCCAAGCATGAGTTTAAAATAGTATGTGTTTCTGTAAACAAGATATTATGTAAAAATTCCTATCCAGTAATCTCAAGGAGAATGATATATTGAAATTCAATCCAAGTTTACATTTTTTACAATGGGACTGGTTTTCCCTTGATTTGGTTTTCATGACAAATTTTGCTGTTAGTGAAGGTATAACTGACATGTTAGTTTTTTATTTGTGACTTTGGTTCCAAGTATAGTTTCATATTTGGCAATAGGCTTAGTCTATTAAAATATCTTTGGAATAGTTTTTTGATTCCATTATCCCAGAAAATTTTGTTACACATTGGAACAAAAATCCAGAGAATGTTACACATTTCTGATATGTGCAGAAAATGATCATGACTATTAAACCATTGATTGAAAAAGATTCTTTAATACTTTATAGGCAAAAATTATCCTTATTTAGAAACATACTTTCACATAACCCAGTGTATTTACGGTTCTGCTGATGTACGTTTAGGTATGTCAAATATGTTATAGAGTTGGGCTTGCACTGTTTGCCACATGAGAATTTTTAGATGGATGTGTAAAATATTTTTATTAAAAGCAAATCTCTTCTTCATTGTTGGTACCTTTACTGATAACCAAGTACAAAAACTGTTTTACGGTTTCTAATCTGAAATTTTCAAAACCAGGTATCTACACTTATAAGCAGGAATTGTGTTAATTAAAGAAAATGAGAAAAATGTTCTTAATGGTAAAAATCACTATGTAGCTAAACTAGAATGTGTCTATGTGTGAATATATTATAATATGGTCTTCATCCCCTATACAATTATGTGAGTTCAGCATTCTTTGTGAATTTCTAAATCATCCTATAAAAACTTGATTAGTCTAAGGAATTCCAGTGGTTGAAAATGCCCTATGTCTATATTTTAAATGACTCTGTCAGCTATCTGTCCACATACACTTCAGTTACAGTTTGAGTGGTACACAACCTTGAGTAGTGCTATGCACAATAGTCACCAAGGAGTTGCTGAAATATTTATTTTCTTTATTAATTAAACACACACTTATTTATTAAGTATCAACCTATGCCATTCATTGTGTCAGGTTCTAGGAATAAATAAAATATGGTCCGTGTACTAAGAAACATACAGTTTATTGAAAATTAGGGAAATGAGTACCCTCAGTCAGAGAAGCACTCAATAGCTACTATCTATTATTTACCAAGTAGGCACAAAGCATTGCATATGCAATGAGAGGAAAGTCAAGACAGAAACATTCATCCAACCTCATTCATCTATGAAGTTATAAAGCTGAAATTTTAACCTAGTAATATTTGATTACAAAGCCTATGCAACTCCCTATCAACTTCCTTGTACTTAGTTTAGGTCAGTTTCATTATTACTATCTTTAACTATAAAGTTGTAAGTGTATTTTTAACTGGTTCAAAGTTTCTGGTTAACTAAACAAATGTGTTTTTTTCATCTAGAAAAGAAATTTACCTAAACATTACACAAATTATATATTTCATTGTTTTTATTATAAATGTTGGATGTGGTTCTACAGGAGGAAAACAAAAAGCAAATTTTCACATTTTAAGAAAGAAATGGGCCCTGGCCGGTTAACTCAGTGGTAGAGCATTAGCCAGCATGTGAGTCTCCTGAGTTTGACTCCTGGTCAGGGCACACAGGAGAAGTGCTCATGTTCTTTTCCACCCTTCCCCCTCTCACTTCTCTTTCTCTCCCTCCTTCTCTTTTTTCTCCTCCTACAGCCATGACCCAATTGGAGCAAGTTGACCCTGGGTACTGAGGATGGCTCCATGGCCTCCAGCTCAGGTGCTAAGAAGAGCTCAGTTGCTGAGCAACAGAGCAAGGCCCTAGATGGGTAGAGTATTGCCTCCCTAGTGGGCTTGCCAGGTGGATCCAAGTTGGGTGCATGTGGGAGTTTGTCTCTGTCTCCCTCTCACTGAATAAAAGAAGGAAGGAAAGAAGAAAGGAAAGGAGGAAGGGTGGAGAGAGGGATAGAGGGACGGAAGGATGGAGAGAGGGAGTGAGGGGAGAGAGAAAAGGAAGGAAGAAAGGAAGGAAGGAAGAAAAGGAAGGAAGGAAGAGAAAGAGAGAGAAATAAAGAAAGAAGCAAAGAAAGGAAAGAAGGAAAGGAAGGAAAGAAAAAATGTTCAAACAAGAGAGGCATAGTCTCAGCCCTCATGAAACAGTATATCAATATTAAACAACTGTATTCTTATTAGATTTAATGGTCTCATCTAAATGACATATTTGTTTTGTAGGATATTCTCAGTTCTTGTACTTCCTGACTTAGACTATTTTGTTGAAAATTTTAAGCAAAAGCATTTTCTGGAACCAAGATTTCCTTGACTATACACTTAAGGGCTTCATAATTCTCATGCCCTCCAACTTGGTCTGATAAAATCAGTCTGTAGGACTGTATCACCCTTCACCAGCAGGTGCTCCCATACGTTAGCATGTTGTCTTGAAACCTGAGAGACATCAGCGTCTCAAGTTCAGAGAGTGTCAAGTGAACCAGTTTTGTACAATGAAAAGTATCTCTGTTGTGTTAACCAAAATGCAGATCACTACAGTAGGAAAGTTCTAAAAAAGCAAGAAAAAAATTAATCAATATAAAAGTGAACATACAAGGCTTCCAAAGTTATACACATTTAAAATTATATGCTCTATCTCAGTACTTGTGACCCAACGTAGAAGATAAGGTGATTAATTATTCACCTTGTTTGTTCTTATGAAATTTAATACCTATAAAATAGAATATGCAGCAATGAAGCAATGAAATAAACACTAAATAACATTTGCTTGGCAATATCTTTTAGTTATAGTTTATTTAATCCACAAAAGTTAGGAGGCAAGTTTATATATCAAATATTTAGTTTTAATCCATTGACTATATTAAACATAATGATTGAAATCTATTAAACCTAGACATTATATAAATGTATAAAACTGGAAAAGTTTACACTAGAAACACGTCTTAAGACTTACATAGAAATAAAGCAAAAAGATCTTATAATCAGATGACATTTTATTGGGAAGATAATATAATGGGACCTTTTGCAACATGCTGATAATGATAATTTAAGAGTGACAAAAACTGATGAAGCAAGTGTCAACATCCCCTTGGTCAGGCTAGCTTGTTGCTCAATATGGGACAAGTTTTTGAGATCCAGATAGGTGGGGTTTAGAGAAATGAGGTTAATGTAGATTCAAGCAGATACATATTTTCCTGCAACCTAACACATATTCACAAACACACACACACACACGACTTTTTTGAAGTTTAATACAAAAAAAGCATAATAATTTTGAGAACTTAAGTAACTGAAGAATTTTTTATTGTGATAAACACATTAAATTGAACTTCTTAACCATTTTCAAGTATATGGTTCAGTAGTGTTAAGTTCATTCACATTGTTGTGACACAGATTGCCAGGATCTTTTCACCTTATAGATCTAAACTCTATGCCCATTGAACAACTCCTCTTATTTCCTGCTCCTCAGCCCCTGGTAATCATTGTTTTATTTTTGCTTCTATGAATTTAACCACATTAGCTACCTCATCTAAGTGAAACCACACAGGATTTGCTTATTTCATTTAGCATAATGTCTTCAAGATTCACCCTTATTTGTGACATGCAATAGGATTTCTTTCCTTTTAAAGGCAGAATAATGTTTAATTGTAGGTATATACCACGTTTTATTTATCTACTTTTCTGTTGATAGAATGGGTTGCTCCCACGTTTTCGGCTATTATAAGTAGTGCTGCTATAAACATGCATGTACAGATATCTCTTCAAGAGCTTGTTTTAAATTTTGGGGGGTATAAACTAAGAAGTGGGATTGCTGGATCATATGTTAATTTCATTTTTTACTTTTCAAGGAAACTTCGTACTGTTTTCCATAGTGATTGCACCATTTTACAATCCCACCAACAGTGCTTAGAGTTCCAGTTTCTCTACATGCTCATCAGCCCTTGATATTTTCTGTTTTCTTTATTTTATAGTAGCCACCTAGTGAGGTGGTATCACATTTGGTTTTGACTTGCGTTTCTGAGATAATTAGTTATGTTCAGCATCTTGTCATATTCTGGTTGGCCAGTTGTATATCTTATTTGGAGAAATGCCTAAAGATTTTGCCAGAAGAATTATTTTTAATTAAAACTTACCTCAAGGCCCACCATGGTCTGGCCTCAATTTGTTTCCTCTGCTTCCAAAAAGCTGTCTCCCCAGCCCTGCCTCCACCTCTGCTCCTCATTCCCTTGGCTGTATAGGACAGGTGTTCCCGCTTCCTATTTCTCCTTACACTTTACTTTCTCAGTCAGAAATGTCCTTACTATACTATATTCAGCTATTAAAATCTTATCTAACCTGACCAGGCGGTGGTGCAGTGGATAGAGCATTGGACTGGGATGCGGAAGACCCAGGTTCGAGACCCCGAGCTCACCAGCTTGAGCGCAGACCCATCTGGCTTGAGCAAAAGCTCATAAACTTGGACCCAAGGTTGCTGGCTCCAGCAAGGGGTGGCTTGGTCTGCTGAAGGCCCGTGGTCAAGGCACATGTGAGAAAGCAATCAATGAACAACTAAGGTGTTGCAATAGCAACAAAAAACTAATGATTGATGCTTCTCCCCTCTCTACATTCCTGTCTGTCTGTCCCTATCTATCCCTCTCTCTGACTCTCTCTCTGTACCTGTAAAAAAAAAATCTTATCTAGCTTTAAGAATATTTTAAATTCTTTCTGGTTGTATATGGTGTTTTTGTTGTTCATGCTTACAGAGCCTTTATTGGAAATCCTATCATTACATAAATCCCATGCTACCTTTTATTATTTATTTGTGTACCCATCATCCCCATTCATTCATTCATTCATTCATTTGTCATGTAATCTTCTCAGACTATTCAGATAAAAGAGCCCCTCAACCAGTCCTTCTCTATCATATCCCTCAGTTTTATTTCTTTCACTTATTGTTTCTGCACTTACCCACTTATTACTTGATTCTCTTGGCCTATGACCCCTGTCCTTATACTATAAACTCTCTGAGCCAGGATTTTTGCTTGTCTTATTTACTGCAGTATTCATAACACCTAGAATAATGCATGATAGATGAGGGACACTGAGAGACTATTTGTTCAATAGGTGCATAAATGAATGAGAACAAATGAATAAAAATAGAAGAAAAGAACAAATATATGAACAAAAATAAATTTATTAGAATAAATGAAATCACCAGAGATATAAAAAGTACACTCTCTCTTTCATGTTATTGTTATTAAAGTCACACTGATATATAAATCTATAATGTATAGCAGGGTTTTTTTCTTCATGCTAAAAGAAAAATTGAGCAGTTTGGGAATTGCAAACTATTTCCTTCATTTACTTTTCCCCCTCCTCTCCAAAACAAGTTAGGAAGTATATATTTGTTGTAAGCCTCCCAACCAAATACTGATTATAAAAGTTTTGCAAATATTTCTTCTAATTCGCTGTATCAATAGAAATTAGATATCACATCAACTGTCCAGCTCTCTTCATGTTTTCTCTCTCTCTGAGATCCCACGTGTTTACATATTTCCTCTTTCTGCTTCTTAGGGTGGTTCTAAACACTCCTAAAGTAACTTAGAACAGTCCCAGTAATTCATAGATACTATACTTTTAGTTTTATCAATCCTAGTGACCATAAAGACGTCTTTCCTCAAATGAGTGTCATAGATAGACTTATACTTTCTTTCATATTTATGTAAGATTCAATACCAACAGAATAACCTACCCTAACGACTACTGGAGTCCTTCCTGACCTTAAGAACGAAAGGATTGTTTCAAAGCAGAAAGCAAATTTCAATTCCAACCCATAAGAGAGCCTGTTAGCACCTTCTCTCTCCTCACCACAAGCCTGAGGTACAGGCTATGTTGAGCAGTGATTAAAAACACAGGCTCTGCAGGAAGACTTCTGGATTGAGTCCTGCCTCTGCCACCTCCCTGCTGAGCATGTTACTTAATCTCTGCATGCCTCGGGTTTCCCATTTTTAAAGTGGAGATAATAATAGTAGTTGCCTCATAGTGTGTTGTGAGAATTAAATGTATTCATATTTATAAAGTACTTAGCAGAGAGCTTGGCATGTGTCTATAAGCTATTACCATTTATAGATATAGTGGTATGAGTTATTTAAATAAAATCTAATCACCATCCCTTAGAAGGTGGTTGTTTTGATTAGGTCATGGAAGAGGGAGGAATAAGCTAAGGCATAGGAGTGGCCCTTTTGGATTAAGAGACTTCAAATGCAAGTGGTTAAAAGACAACTAGCTCAGTGTCTGATGTGTAGTAGTTACTCAATATATGCTTGTGGAATAAATGACTGAATGCTGGAATGAATAGATAAATGAGGTATTAGCAGAAGAGAGATAAACACATACCAAAGATAAAATTGCTTTCTTAGTAAGTTTGCCAAGTGTCCAAATGCTAGTTGGCATGTCACTGACCTTGTGTGGGCTTGCTATCTTTCCAGTGGGTCCCACTGTTTACTGAAACTTGAAATTATGCATAAAGTAATATGTCAGAAAAGCTGAAATCTAATCTTCCTCTGAATTTGCTGTCTCCAGTCCCAAATCTGCCAGGGCCCAAGCACCATTGTAGGGACCGCTTCAGGCTAATTTTTCCCATACAAATGCAAAAGGAAAGAAGACATGAGAAGAAAAGGATCTGGAGGAAAAGTGCAATGAGGAGAAAGATAATAAGAGAGAAGAGGAAATGGTAAGTGTAGCTATTGCAGTGACCACAGGAAAAGTGCTGGAGGGGGGAGAGGAATTGAGTAACTCAGGAGACTGACCTTCAGCATGTTGCCTTACCTCGTCTTGGCTCCTACCTTCTCAGGTGAATTTTCATATTCCCCGGGAACTTGAGAACAACTGCCTATTGAAGAGGGACTCTATGACGATAGAAAATTGGGATTTATCACAGTCTTTTATTGATCTACTCTGAATGATTGTATCCCCTCAAAAACTATACTGATTGCACCCTCCTGGCAAATCCCTAAGCCCGTGTGATCCTAGTCACTAGTTCTCCTCCTGCGTGGACAAAGGCAGCCGCAGGCTGGTGGAGCGAGTCCCTCTTTAGGGTAGAATGTTTACTAGAAATGCATGATCAGCTTCAAAAGATTGCTCCATACCACTCATTCTTCCACTATGCAGCTACTTTCTCAGATTTTCACTGCTCTCTGAACAAGTCCAATCCTTTTTCTTTTTTTCTCACAGCTGGTCTTTGCCTGGGCCTTTTGCTTTCTGCTACCAAACATAAGAACTTGGCCTTATCCTCACGCACTCCACCCTTTGTCCCTTCTCATGGAGGCCTTCTCACGGAGGACCACCCCTTTTATTTCCTAAATCACTTGTTCCCAGGAAGCATCCTTTCCACCTCCTCGTTCCTCACGCTCCATATATATTTACCACTAAATCTTGTACATTTTGCCCCCTAAACAATAGCTCTCAGTAACTCTCCTTTCCATTTCACCACACTAGCAAGGCTTAAGGATAAATTGTCCTCTCTCACCTGCATTGCCATTGCCTCCTGACCTTACTGTATCCATTTCGTGAGATTCCACCAATCTATTCTTTTTACAAGTTTTTAAATGTTTTATCAGTGTGGCATTGCACAGACACTGAAAACTGCAAAGAACATAAATATAAAACACAATACATGATCACAAACTTAACATCTATTTAACCACCACACAAGTTAATAAATAGGGCATTGCAGGAATTGCAAAAACCCACCTAATGCCTCCTTCAAATCACTAGTTCTGTTTTCCTTTCTCTTAGTATAACCACAATCTTGATTCCTTACTCCTCTGATTAGTTTTGCCTGCATTTAACTTTATGCGAGTAGGATCATACTGCATGTATCTTTCTTTGTCGGACTTACTTCATTTAACATTATGTGCATGAAGTTCCTTCATGTTGTAGTCTATAGTCATAGCTTGTTCATTCCCATTTTTACATAGTAATCTATTGTATACTTATATCACAATTTATTCATTCTACTCCTAATGAATATTTGTTCTGTTTCTGGTTTAGGGCTATGAACATTTTTATACATGTCTCATGCTACACATGTGCACACATTTCAAATCTAACTATGCTAGTCACAGTAGCCAGAAAGACTTTTTCCTAATGCAAACCTAACCTTGTCATTCTCCCCTTGACTTTCAATTACTATTGGGAAAGATTAAAATCCTTAACCTGTCCTACCAAGTCCTACATAATATGGATTCTCTCTTTTCAGAACCCTTCTCTAACCACGCATCCTTGGCTCCAGGTCCCTCTTTCTTTTCCTGAAATGGTAAACATCCCTCTTATCACGGGGTCTTTCACAACTTGACCCACTTGCCCACATAGCTACTCTTCTGCCTCCTCACCTAGTTCATTTCTTTTTCAGATCTCAACCCTGTCTTTGATCCCGCAGGGAATCTTTTTCTTAGCCTCCTCTACCATTTGACTTTCATTATGTTATATGTGTCCTTCATACTACTTAACACAGTTGTAATTTTACCTTTCTTTGAGTAAAACTTATTTTCAGCCCCTGCCCCCACACATATACATTCACGCTAGATGATCAGTTTCATTAAGACAAGGACTATGACCTGACCAGGTGGTGGCGCAGTGGATAGAGTGTTGAACTGGGACGCAGAGGACCCAGCTTCAAAACCCTGAGGTTGCCAACTTGAGTGCAGGCTCACCAGCTTGAGCATAGAGTCGCTGGCTTGAGCGTTGGATCCTAGACATGACCCCATCCATGGTCACTGGATGAGGACAAACGTCGCTGGCTTGAGCAAGGAGTCACTCTGCTCTGCTGTAACCTCCCAGTCAAGGCACATATGAGAAAGCAATCAATGAGCAACTAAGGAGTTGCAACAAAGAATTGATACTTCTCATCTTTCTCCCTTCCTGTCTGTCCCTATCTGTCCCTCTCTCTCTCTATCTGTCACACACACACAAAAAAAGACAAGAACTATGAAGTTTACTACTTCTTCTTCTTCATCTTTTCTTTTTTTCTTAAAGTGAGAGGAGGGGATATAGAGACAGACTCCTGCATGCACCCTGACTGGGACCAACAGCTAGGAGTGTGGGGGGGCCGATGCTCAAACCAATTGAACCACTGGCCATGAGAAGGGAAGAGAGACAGAAGGGGGAAAGGAAAGGGAAGAGAAGCAGATGGTTGCTTTTCTTGAGTGCCCTAACATGGATTGAACCTGGGATGTCTGCATGTCGGGCCAATGCTCTATCCATTGAACCAACGGCCAGGGTCATGTTTGCTTCTGTTTGTTTGTTTTGACTCTAGATTTTATCTTAGCTTTCTGCCTGGCCCATAGTAAGAACACAAGAAATAGTTGTTCAATCGATAAATCAATGAATCACTGAAGCAATTTACCAGGATTTAGCTTGTTCCATGCATATTGAAATGTTTAATTTTTCCAATTATAAATAGCATTTTATGGGCAGATATAAAAGTATTTTTTCTTAAGATATAACATAAGCATGAGAATTTATTTGAACACTTTAATATTAATGGAATGTTAATTATGGAGTTTCCAGCTGTTTAGTCCTCTCCAGGGCAGCTGTAAGGTACAGAGAGAACTCTCACTGCCGTCAGCATTTCTATGGTGAAACTGCGTGGGGTCTGGCTTGTTCTCAAAAGTGCACAGCAATGTTTTTAAATGAGACAATAATAAATAACAACCAGAAATGCAAAGCACCCTTCCAGACATAAGAACTCTGGGGATATGGGTAAAAAGTAAATGAATATATATTTACATATTTAAATAAATATATGAAATGTATATTTTGGATTGGATATTCTATGTAGATAGTTTAATCATTTAATTGTTTTCACGTTAATCGATATTTTTAATAAAATAGGAAATGTAAAGCTGTTTTTCAATGATGACACCATAGCTTTTATTTATTTCTAGGCAAGCATGAATACTTCTTTGCATATTTTGTATATATTTTGGAATGAATGGTGTTCAAAGTTAAGAGATTGTTTTAATGCTTGAAGTTACTTAGATATCTAAGTACAGACTCTGCCTTATTAAATGTTAAAGCAAAAATTAATATCTACCTGAGATATTTTAAATTTAGAGATTATATACGTTTGAATGAATATGTAGATTATTTTAGACTTTAAATATTTGAAGTAGATTTTTAAAAATTCTACAAACTGGCTTTGTTACTGAAAGAAGTTGATTTACCCTTACACGCGTCTTTTTTTCAGAAAATGGTTTGAAAGTGAAAAACCTTTCAAAAGAAAATGAAATTTATTTATAAATATAGATTGGTAGATGTACTGATTTGAAAAGTCTAACAATTTCCTGTTCATATTTGTTTAAATACCTAGGTCCTTCCTTCTTAAAATCTTGTTGCATTGGGTGTTTTCTAATGTCTCTTCAACATTCTATGATTATTTAATTCCCCTAGATTATTTGATATTTATTCTCCGATTTCCAATGTGGCCAGTGTGAGTGAAATTGTATCTTATTATGTAGCCCTCTAGTGGCTAAAATTTATAAGGAGCACAGTATTAAGGAATAAGAATAGCAATCGCTTAAGAGAGAAAAGAACATCTATTTAGAGAGGAAAAGGGCCAGGAAGGACAAAAAGTAAGTGAACTAGACGGAGAGGAAAATTAAATGAGAGGTCAGGGTTAAGCAGTGTGATATAGATAGATGAGAAGAAGCTAGAAGTTAATATTTTCTTAGCAGACATTTTACAAGAAACTTTTCATGTATTCTCTCACTTATTCTTCATGAAAATTCTCTTAAGAAGGTACAATCCTATTTTATAGGCAAAGAAATTGAGGCTCAGAGAATGAAATAATATGGCTAAATCATAGAATTTGAAATTTGTATTACATGGTTTGGAATTTTATTCTGAAATCTGTGCCCTCAAATATCAAGTGAAGTCAAAAACATTAAGGATTAGTTAGAGGAAAGTTTATTTTTTTCCTTATAGAGTTGCAACTTCCTGGTGGCTCAACAACTGAACAAGCAGGGGAATGATGAATGGAGGTGACAGGGCCACCACCCTACTGCACACCTATTTACCTACTTATGGTTCTTGTGGAACTGGAAGTAAGGGGTGGGGCTCACCGATGACACCCAGGTTCATGGTTCCAATCATGAGGCATTAGCTCCAAAGAGGGGAGGGGGGAGCAACAACCAGCGATAGCATGACAATTTGAGCTAAAGAAGTAGTTTCTATACTTCTGTTCTGCAAAATAATATTCACTTGCAGCTATTCCTCAGGAGCTTAGGTTAAGAGAGATAATAGCCTTCTCTCACATCTCTCCTCTTACTTCTCCCATAATTGTCTGCTATTTTTCTTTATTTTCTTTTTCTTAACCTATTTTTATTACTTGCAATACTATAACTATAGCCAAAGGCTAGGGATAGACTGTGTTTGGTAAAACACTACACTGGTTCCAGGCAATGTGGAGTCACTGTGAATAGTTTCAAGGTTATAATCTCAGGCAATGAACCAAGACATGTGTTAGAGAGTGTCTGTTAAGTTCTAAATAGTGTTTGTCAATTGTTAAAAAGCTAAAGATTACTACTTTTTAAGTTAATTTAAAAAAATATTTGCCTGACCTGAGGTGGTGCAGTGGATAAAGCGTCAACCTGGAATGCTGAGGTCACCAGTTTGAAACCCTTAGCTTACCCAATCAAGGCACATATGAGAGTTGATGCTTCCTGCTCCTTCCCCTTTCTCTCTCTCTCATCTCACTAAAATAAATAAAATTAATTAATTTTTTTAAAAAGGCTGACTTGTGGTGGCACAATGGATGAAGGGTTGACCTGAAACACTGAAGTTGCCAGTTCAAAACCCCAGGCTTGCCTGGTCAAGGCACATATGAGAAGCAACTACTATGGTTTGATGTTTCCTGCCCCTGCTGCTTCTTTTTCTTTTCTCTCTATTTCCTCTCTCTAAAAATCAATAATTTTTTTTTACAGGGACAGAGAGAGTCAGAGAGAGGAACAGATAGGAACAGACAGACAGGAACAGAGAGAGATGAGAAGCATCAATCATAAGTTTTCCGTTATGACAGCCTAGTTGTTCATTAATTGCCCCCCCCCATATGTGCCTTGACCGCGGGCCTTCAGCAGACCGAGTAACCCCTTGCTGGAGCCAGCGACCTTGGGTCTAAGCTGATGAGCTTTTTGCTCAAGCCAGATGAGCCCACGCTCAAGCTGGCGACCTCAGGGTCTCGAACCTGTGTCTTCCGCATCCCAGTCCAACACTCTATCCACTGCGCCACCGTCTGGTCATGAAAAATCAATAAATTTTTTTAAAAACTGTATTCTTTAAAAAAAATATTTGACAGACCCTCCAAATGCATATAAAGAAGAACATTTCCTGGAAAGTGGGTCTCACTATAATAAAACTTCTACATGAATATCTCAACTAAATACTTAAATATGTTGATTTTTTCCCCTTAAAAATACTATTAGGCATCAGAGAAATTCTTGGAGTTCTTTGCATAGACTATGCCCTCAGTAGTTTATTGATCTTTCAAGGCCCATCAATTGTTCTGTCTCTTCATGCTAATTTTATATTCTCATATCCCTTTAATAAACTGTGATTTCTTTTGACGGAATTGTTTTGTTCATTATAGTAGTTTATTTTTACTTATTTATTTATTGTGACAGAGACAGAAAGAGAGTCAGAGAGAGGGACAGATAGGGACAGACAGGCAGGAAGAGAAAGAGATGAGAAGCATCAATTCTTTGTTGTAGCTTCTTAGTTATTCATTGATTGATTCTCTTATGTGCTTTAACCAGAGTGCTCCAGCAGAACGAGTGACCCCTTGCTCAAGCCAGTGATCTTTGGGCTCAAGCCAGTGACCATGGGTCGTGTCTATGATCTCACACTCAAGCCAGCAACCCCATACTCAAGCTGGTGAGCCCACACTCAAGCTGGTGAGCCTGTGTTCAAGCCGGAGACCTCAGGGTTTCAAACCTGCATCATTTGTGACCTAGTCCAATATTCTATCCACTGCACCACTGTCTGGTCAGGCAGTAGTTTTACTTTTAGTGGCAAAAGTATTCATACTTATGGCAAGTCAAAAAGTCAAGATATATAAGGAAGGCATTCATAATCTCTCTCTTCTCCCTTCAATCCTATCCCATGTTACATCCCATGTGAACCAACTGCTGGGTAATCTCTACACCTTTGTCTACTTTCATACTAGTACACAGGGGGTCCTCGGATTACTACACCGTTCCGTTCCTACAACAGTGAGATAACCCAAATTTTGGTGTAAGTTGAAACACACCCTAGCCCAAGTCACTTACCTATATCCTAATGCAGTTGTAAAATCATTAGCTTGAACATAAAAACAGAACTGAGTCACAGAAAAAGGAAGAGGACGTAAATATGCTGTGCTGTACACTGTACTGCGTATTCTTCCGCTGCACACAACCAAACTAGTTCGCCCATGTAGACGTGAGTACAACACTAACGGTGTAAGCTGAAACACTCATGTCTGAATTTTTAAAAGTTTTTATGTGAGTATCATAAACTAGAAACTTCGCATGTTGAGACTGTCGTAACCTGAGGACACCCTGTATATAGGACTTATATCCTTCTATTGCTTACTCCATATATTATAATTCTATGACTTTTGTGGATACACAAAAAAGGGACTCTGTAATAAATCTGACTGAAAGTAACCTCATAGGATGGTCTGGATCACACATTCCTAGCTGGGTGGGTCATGGAAGGTAATTACATTCAGGCCTAAAGAAGGTTTATTTCTGCCTCAAGTGAGCCCTGTCCACTGTTCTTGTGCATCTGGGTGAACACACCTTTGAAATGCCAGAAATAATAAGACCCTCTAAAAATGTAACCACTCTCAAGGGAGCACATCACCTTGTTAACTATCCTGCATCCTGCTTTCTCCAACTTTTCTCCTCCCTGTAGTTCATACATACAAGAGAAACGGCAAAACTCTCCTTCTCTGGAGCATTTGAAACCCAGCTTCCCAACATGTCCTCAGTCTGGCTCAAATAAACTCATAAAAATTCACTACAGGTTTGAACATTTCTTACACTGACATTTTTTAAAAATTAATTTATTATAGATATTTTATCTTAAAACACTTATTTCTAAATAGATTTTTTTTTAGTAGAAGCATATCATTCTGTACTATGGATGCACCATCTCAACATTGCTAGATATTTTGTTACCAGTTTTATGGACATTTGTGCATTTGACCTTTATATGGTAAACATGTTCCTGCAGAATAGCTTCTCAAAAGTGAGATGGAAGAATTAATAGATATTTCCAAGTCTCTAACCAAAAAGGAAGTAGCATTCCTTGCATGGATAAATCAGAATATCTACCTGCTATCCAGTTTCAAGTGCTGAATATTATCAATTCTTTAATATTTAACAAACTGGTGAAAAATAGTACCCTATTGTTTTCTCATTTGCTTTTTCCTGACTATTAAAGATGTCAAATATTTTTTCAATGTCAAAGTCCAGGTTTCCTTTTTAAAGCTTTATTACCTAATATAGTTTCCCCTCGTCTGACATCCTGCAATCCACCCCATCTTCTTCATATACATGTGAATAACTTATCCAGCAACATGGTCATTTTGTTCCTTGGCCTCTTCATCTCTAACAATACTCACCTCCACCCACATAAGCCATCCACTTCTATGACCACAGATGAACTTGTCATCATCTGGAATGACTTGAACTTCTGAACTTAAATTCAAATACATTACTCTGACTACTGTCTTCTCTTCTGCTTCTTTTCCTCTGATACTCCCACAATACCTGTTGACCCATCAAATTAAGGTTTCCAGTCCCATTTGTAAGTAGAACTTCTCATAAGCAAGAAGTACTCTTCCAAAAACAAAGAAGCCAAAGCTTTCAGAGCAATGTTTCTTAATCTTCTTTGGAATTATGTAATATCCAGTGATTTTCAAACTGAAGAGCTCTAGGGAGTGTTTGGGAACTTGAGGATTGTTTTGGGTTGTCACAAAGTCTAAGGGTTCACTACTGGTATTTATGAACAGGCTTGCAGGGATGCTCTATGTCCTTTAAAATCTGGAACCTCACAGAGAAGTACTGTCCTATGCAAAATATCAGCAGTGACCCTAGTTAAGAAACACCAAACTCTCTTAATAATCTGTTTAAAAGCAGGAATTGCAGATGTACATACAATTTTCTTTACAATATAAGGGGTTTCACTGACCTCTAAAGCTCATTTGTAAAGCCCCTATTAGCAATCCCTTTGTAAGGTACTATTTAAAAATATGATTGGCAGCACTGGGCTGTTTCAAAGCTTCCTCAACTTGATCTTTCTGACATACTTGAAGCCTGCAAAAAACAACAACAACAACAAAAAACTTCTCTTCTTTTTCTGTCTTTTGGGCAAGTCTAGCTTAGCATGAACACAATAACCTCTTCACTCTGATTTTCCATAGAACAGCTGAGATATCATTTTTATAAGGAACTTCACTAAATCTAAGAATAATTTTTAAAATACTATAAAATGCATAAAGTTTATGTACCAATATCACAATTAATCATAAATGCCCTCCTTTGTTTTATACTCTGCCTAAAGAATTTATTATCAGGAAAACTCCTTTTCCTTCTGTGCCTAAAAAAGGGATGAAGGAGGACTCGTAGATCAGTAGACAACCTGTACAAATAATGGGTTTTAACGAAGTTTCTAATGTTTATAAGAGATACATCAACATAGTAAAAAGCATCAGTGATTGTACTGAATTTTTTTCTCACCAAAATTAGGTAGAGCTATTTTTTCTTAATTACATAAATAAAAATTGCTTTCAGTTCTAATATGATTTAGATTCCATTTACTATGTCATCTCCTTTTTATTTCTCACAGGCCTTCACTCTTCGCTTTTGTCATATTAGACTAGTGACCATTTACTGGATTTGGAGTGTAATGTCATCCTTCTCTGCTTTTTGTCATATTGTTTTTTTCCTCATTATTGTATCAGTTAGTAAAAGCATATTCTTCCTTTAAAACCCAACTCAAACATTACTTTGTCTGTAAGTGCTCCCTGAATAATTTTGTTTGGAATTATTTAGTGATTATTTGTCTCCATTACATTAATTTCCCTTATGATTTTTTATTTGATTCATTCACATGTTTTTATTTATATGTTTATGTTATGCCTTTCACTATAATAATAATAAGATCCTGGAGATCAGGGCTATGTTGTTGTTTTTTATCATCTTTGGGTTTATGTCTCACAGGACACAGCACCATGCCTTGATTGCGTCTTCTAAAACATCAGCCTTTTTATTTCTTTTACAGTATCTTACTCATTTCCCCTTTAACAATTATCATAAGCTGTAACAATTTTCTTTATTTACTGCCTGAATCCTTCAACAGAATGTAAAGTCAATGAGAGAAGGTTCTATTCTATTCATTATTGTTTCTCTAGATGAAACTACAGCTAATCAATAACTGCTTGTGTTTTGCATAAATGCAGCTTCTTTTTTTTTAAGGTTTTATTTTTATTTTATTTATTTTAGAGAGGAGACACAGAGTGAGAGAGAGAAAGAGAAAGAGAGAAAGGGGGGAGGAGCTGGAAGCATCAACTCTCATATGTGCCTTGACCAGACCAGTGCAGGGTTTTGAACTGGCGACCTCAGTGTTCCCAGGTCGACGCTTTATCCACTGCGCCACCACAGGTCAGACTAAATGCAGCTTCTTAATGGTCAACTCTGTAAAACGATGGCACAATTCATCTTTGGATTATTCCTTAATGTGTAGTAAATATATGCTAATTAAAAATCACATATATATTATTAAAAATGTAGAGGTGCAATCATAAACTAAAAGAGTTCTTAGGAAAGAAATTAATGAGTGGTGGTTTAAAAATATTATTTTTATTTAACTGTTTTCTTGAGTTCTCCAATATACTATTTGACAAGGAAAGGGTGAGAATAATGAAGTGTAGTGATTTAGATGCTCAGAAAGGCTTACACATACACTTGTTTCTAATTCCTATAAACAACACAGTATATTTCAAAAACTCTGAACATAAATCTCAGAATACTTTAAGGAAAAATCACTTTGTGTAAATTATTCATGTAAATAGCTTTGGGCTATATAACCTATAGTTATATAGCCAGAAAATAAACTTTTCCAATGTGGAAATAATAACTTAATACAATGTTATTTATACATATTGAGAAGTATATGATAGTGTAACTTTAAGAATTGTGTTTTATCCCTGGCTGGCTGGCTCAGTGGTAGAACATTGGCCTGGTGTGTGGATGCCTGGGTTTGATTCCCAGTCAGGGCACACAGGGGAAGTGCCCATCTACTTCTCCACCCCTCCTTCTCTTGCCCCTCTCTCTCTCTCTCTCTATCTCTATCTCTTTCTCTCCCCCTCCTGCAGTCATGGCTCAGTTGGATTGAGTTGGCTCCAGGTTCTGAAGATGACTCCATGGCCTCTGCCTCAGGCACTAAGAAGAGCTGGGTTGCTGAACAATGCAGCAACGCCCCAGATGGGCAAATTATCAACCCCTAGTAGGCTTAATGGGTGGATCCCAGTTGGGGTGCATATGTGAGTCTGTCGCTGCCTCCTCTCCTCTCACTGAATGAAAAAAAATTGTGTTTTAGTTATTTTCAAAAATTATTAGCTAGGCCTACAAAGGCAAAATTGTATGAAAGATAAGAAATAATTTTGTGATTCTTACTTATTTAAAGGAATACAGTGCTTTTGACTTTATTATCCACACAGTTGCTGTACTCATCCCCGAGAGTCACAATAATATTTACTAAAACTTTATATTTAGGATTACTTTCAACCTAGATCAAGACTTAGATTAATTTGCGAAATATTTTCCTCACCAGTTGAAAAATAAATTTATATAACTGTATCAGGTCACAAATATCCTCATACAAGCTATCCAGTAGCACAATAGTTGAAGGCAATTTATATGTCTGGTTTTACAGTAAATGCTGTCCATTTGGGATGCTATAAAAAAAATGACAGACTGGGAGGCTTATAAACAATAGAAGTTATTTCTCACACTCCTGGAGGTCACAATGTCCGAGATGAAAGCACCTGTAGATTTGGTGCCTGCTGAGGACCCACTTTTTGGTTCAAGGTGCCACCTTGTTTCATATCAGAACAAATATTGTGTGAATATTTTTGGCTAAACACACTGTGTTGGGGGCCCTAATTTGCTTCATTTTTACATCTGAGTAACATGAGTAAGGGATTAGGGGTTTCCCAAAGATTACATGATAGAGCTAAGCCTTAAACACCGGGTCTTTGGACTCCAAAACTTAAACTGTGCTCTTAAAATACAATATTGTCATCTCCAGTTAATTATTATTATCAGAACGGTTTGCTGGGGCTAACAGAGTATGCCAACAATGCAACAACAACAAAAATTAATTTTCTGTTGTATTTAGTTAGGGTTAATGTAGCTGTGAGCTCTCATCTAGTTCATATTCCCTAATAATTTTTAGGTGTTTTCACTTTAGTTCCCAATAATTTCAGTTTAAAGTGGTCATTAGTACATTCTGAGAGGGAATATGTACATATTTACACATGTGTATATTCCTAATGTAGAATAAGTGCACACACTCATGTAAGAATATATATCCCATGGAGAAAATCTCATTATTTTGTCTATACCTCTGCTGTCAACTCCTTTAGTCTCTTCCATACTTATCAGAAAATAGACACAGGACTCTAGAATCATGACAGACAACCTAATCTATGTCTACCAAATTCTTAAATTAGCCAGAAGAATTAAGCTATAATACAATGGGGTGACATGATTTTTATAAAAACATATAATCAGAAATTATAATTCTAAATCATAAAAAATAATATATAGCACACTTTTGTATCTCTGTTTGTAGTAAAATTTTCTAACCACCCACTGGTTCCACAGTAATGGTGATTTATAAAGTAGAAAAGTAACTTTATAAAATGTATAAAGCAGAGTTACAACAAGTGAAAGCATATAATAATGATTACTTGCCAAGTACTTTGTCAGATTTTCTCTAAGTTTGGCAGAATAAATCTTTATAAAACAACTTATTATAGTTAAATCTATCTTTTTATTTATACTTTGATTGCTCCGCTACCACCCACCATGAAAGCTGGAACACCCACTAGTGGGCAGTAGGGACCAGGTTGACTACCACTGGCCTAACCTGTGGTGGCACAGTGGATAAAGCCTTGACCTAGAATGCTGAGTTCGCTGGTTTGAATCCCTGGGCTTGCCTAGTCAAGGCACATACAGGAAGCAACTACTACCAGAAATGTTTCCTGCTTCTCCTCCCTCTTTCTCACTCTCCCCCTCTTTTTTTCTCTCTCTCCAGTCTCTCCAAATATCAATAAATAAAACTTAAAAAAGAAATAAAATATAGATTAATATATAACCATAAAAACTGGGGCAGAAGAATAGCAAGTTCTAGAAATAACAGAATCAGAGTTGCGGTTCTAATCTCAGCTTTACCATGACCTCCTGTATGACTTCTGTCACATCATGGAACCACTCTGCATTTTTGTTTCCCTATAGGCAAAATAGAATGATAATACTCACCCTATGTCATAGGGAAAATGTTTGGACTATCTAACTAGTGATTGTACAGTGTTATTAAAAAACACTATGCATCCTGACCTGTGGTGGCGCAGTGGATAAAGCGTTGACCTGGGAACACTGAGGTCGCCAGTTCAAAACCCTGCACTGGTCTGGTCAAGGCACATATGGGAGTTGACGCTTCCAGCTCCTCCCCACTTTCTCTCTTTCTCTCTCTCTCCCTCTCTCTCTCTCTCTGTCTCCTCTCTAAAATGAATAAAATAAAAAGAAATTAAAAAAAACACTATGCAATTATTCGATCTGAGTCTTATCTTATGTAATGTAATGAGAATTTTATTTTACCCCTTTAATTATAGCTGAAGATGTTATATAAGGCTTCCCATTTCCTCTACATTATTCCTTGTAAAATAAATTTTGCAATGAGATCTCTGTGCTACATATGGTAGTTTTCTTTTTCTAACTACCTGTTGAGAAAGAATTGTTGAAACCAATAAATAACTTCTGTGTGGACATAGAAGATATGAAATACTAAGGACTGTGATAGGAGGTCATTCTTACCTAAGGATTCAATAAATTAGCTCCTTGACTAAAATGGTAACATCTTTTGTAAAGGAATTACCATACTTAATTTTAGATTCAACAACAAATATTGCAGTAAGCTAATATTTCTTTACTGCATACAAACTCTGATGGATAAAGTCAGCTTTTTACACTGAAAATGTTGGCCTTCAAATCATGAACAATAGAGCATTAGAACTAAAGATCCAACTACAGCAGTTAGTGTCTGTATATAGTTGGGCAAGTAATTCCTTAATGTTACTTCCTTTCTTTTATTTTGATTTCGGAAATCAAACGAAATAAAATAAAAGTTCACAAAACTCAAAATGTAAGACTGAATTTCCAGAGCCTTTTCTAATATATAAAATGTTATGTAAATTTTATATTATTACTATTGTTATTGTCTAGTCATTGATAAACCCCAAAATGTTCTGTGAAGCTGTTACTTTCTATTTCCTTGTCAGTCTCCCAGAGGTCAAACAAACTGATCCTTTCAAATTTGTTTCATATAATAAAACTTTTGTCCATAGTGCTAAGGTTGAATGTATCACAGCAGGTAATGCTCCTGTATAGAATATATCTCAGAACATGTGACTTACCTGAGTCTAGAGAATAAAAATTGTTGCAAAAGTTCTTAAAATAAATACATTCCATGGCCTCTGGATGGGGAACAAACGCATGGACTTCAGGAAATATTTATAGTCATTTCTAATAAGTAAAACAATTTTATTTGCTTATTTTATTTTATAATCCAGTTACTATTCATTGATATTCCAGAGCTTAGTCTTTTTTTTTCTTCACCTTCATTGAGATATAATTTGCATAAAACATTATGTTAAGCTTAAGGTATACAAAGTATTAATTTGATTCATTTATATATTGCAAAATGATTACCACCATTGCATTAGCTAATGTCTGAATCCCATCACATAATTGCCATTTCTTTCTTGTGGTGAGAGCATTTAAGGTCTATTTTCTTGGAACTTTCAATTATATATAATACGGTATTATTAGCCATAATCTCCATGCTGTACATTAAATCCCCAGAACTTGTAAATTTTGTAACTGAAAGTTTCTACCCTCTGACCAGTATCTCTATTTTTGCCACTCCCCAGCCCTGGTAACCACCATTCTTCCCCCTATTTCTACAAGTTTGGCTATTTTAGAGTCTGTATATAAGTGACATCACAGAGTGTTTGTTTTTGTCTGGCTTATTTCACTAAGTATAATGCACTTCATGTTCATCCAAGTTGTTGCAAATGGCAAGACTTTTTGTTCTTTCTCCTGGTATATATACAACACATCCTCTCTAGCCATTCATCTGTTGATGGACACAGGTTCTCTTCGCATCTTGGCTACTGTGACTAATGCAACTAATGTTGCGATGAATGTAATGAATGTGGAAGTGCAGCTATCTCTTCAAGATCCTAATTTTTTTTGTGTGTGTGTGACAGAAAGAGAGACAGAGAGAGGGACAGACAGACAGACAAACAAAAATGGAGAGAGATGAGAAGCATTAATTCTTCGTTGTGGCACATTAGTTGTCTATTGCTTGCTTTCTCATATGTGCCTTGATGGGGGGGAGGGGTTACAGCAGACTGAGTGACCCCTTGCTTGAGCCAGCGACCTTGGGCTCAAGCTGGTGAGCCTTGCTCAAACCAGATGATCCCATGCTCAAGCCAGCGACCTCAGGGTTTCGAACCTGAATTTTCTGTGTCCCAGTCTGATGCTGTATCCACTGCGCCACCACTTGGTCGGGCAAGATCCTAACTTCAATTCTTTTGAATATATATCTAGAAATAACATTGTTGAAGCATATAGCAGTTTTAATTTTAATATTTGAAGGAACCTCCACACTATTTTCTAGGGGACTACACCAGTTTACATTCTCATTAACAGTGCACAAGTTTCCCTTTTTTCCACATCTTTGTCACCACTTGTTATTCCCAGTGCCTAGTCTTATCCACTTTAAGATGTAGAGTGTTCATGGGTCCATCTGAAATGTCAGAGCAGAGAACTGTGGGGTCAGAACTGGGGTTGCAGCCTCATGGAGAAACTGAGCTTCCTGAAGTGGGGTTAGGGGATCACTGATAGAAACAGGAGGGTCATGGAGTTTGGAAGCTAAAGAGCTGATATCTTCAGAGGTAAGCGATGATATTTATGAATTAGCATAGGTTTTTTTCTATGTGTTTATCAGTTTTAAGAATGTTAACCTCTGTTTGTTTGTTCACAGACTCTTTAATAGATGAGATTATTTAAACCAGCACACTAGCTGTGCACGTAGCAAATGAGCAATGTGAGCTCATTAAGTGATTCACTCACAGTTATTTCCTTGGTTACTTTTAGACATTATGAGGTTGTGGTTTCCTTCACACCACAAAAATGAGTAGGACTCCAGCAACCAAATTCCAGTGGTCCACAAAATTAGCCTGTTGATACAGTCACCAGGAGATTTTTAAAAATATGCATTTCTAGATAGGTCCCATCCCCTGAAGTTCTGCTTTAGTAGGTCTTCGGTGTGGTGTGAGAATTGCCCAGTCCATTGTAGAGAACACTGCCCTTCTCTGGTCTTGCTTTCCTCAAAATAGTATCATTAGCACCTTCCTTATGACCACCATTGTCCAACAGTTTATTATACATCATGTTCTATGTAAATTACTTTTCATTTAATACTTAAAATTCTGAAGAGTGAGTATTTTGTCCACTTAACAGTACAGAAGTTATAGATTAGAGGTTTCAGATAACACAGAGACCAAATGGTGGAGCTGGCATTCCAACCCAATCTGTTCTACTCAAGAGCTCGCACTCTGATGTTGCTTCGGACTTGACTCTGTGCAGAGGGTTTTATTTCAGCAGCGTTGCTACCATCCTGCTCTTCCTTCCAACTGCTCACTTGAGAAACACTAGCTTGGCTTTTGCAAGCAGTTTTGCAAACATTTCAAAGACATTTTGTTGAAAGCAATTTTTTTTAAAGGCTCTCTACCCCAGAAGACTGGCCACAGTGTTTTGAATTGGCAAGATGAGTTTGACTTTATTTCATTATTTGCACTGCCAGCTGCCTGCAGGTCAGAGTTTTCTATATGTACTCCCACCACCGTTTTCCATTTGTGATTTGACATGTACCTTAAAAGTGCCATGATGCATATAATGCTTTCAGTCTGTGTCGCAATGTTGAGCCAAAACAAAAACAAAAAACCAAAACTTTTTTGTTTAAGTAACACCAAAACTCATTCTTTGCTGGTAAGAGTCATAATAGAAATAGCTAATGAAAACTTACCTTAAATAGTTATGAGCATGATTAAAGTCCGAACTTTAGTCACTGATATTTACTAACCTGCTGTATCGGGCCTTGGAAGGTTTAAGCTTAGTTTCGAACCCCACCCCCTTAATAAATTATACTAGAAGCAAAAGGCCATATTACTATTCTTATATTTTTGCTTTATCTTTTAAAATTCAAAATGAAAATACTGGTTCTAGCTTTCCAAATAAGAAAACATACACACACATATTTGTATAGAATAAGAATTTTCAAATTACCTTTGCTATGTATGTTAATGACTAGAATGTTTGTTTCTTTTTTCTTTTTCATTTTTTTAGTTTTATTTTATTGTGCTGACATGGTTTCAAGTGTCCCACTCAGTATAACACCATTTACACATAATGTCATATTCCCCCATGCCCCATGCAAAGTCTTTTTCCACCCCCATTTCTCTTTTTGCCTCCTTCTCCTTATCTTCAAACCCCCCTTCCCCTCTGGCTATTACTACCCTGTTGTCTGTATCTAAGTGTTATGTATATATGTTTCTTAGCTAATCCCTTAACATCTCTGATCCAGTCCCCTCTTCCCCTTTCTCTCTGACAACTTTCCATCTGTTCCCTGTGGCCTTGCCTCTGTTTCTATTCTGTTCCTCAGTTTATTGTGTTCATTAGATCTCACATATAAGTGAGATCATATGATATTTGTCTTTCTCTGCCTAGCTTATTTGGAATGTTTGTTTCTCATTGTTGTCTGAGTTCAACAGAATTCCTGAAGCAATGAGAACACAGCTAACAACTGCTGTATTAAAAATGTCCATTGAATCAATAAAAACTTTTTGTTTGTTTGTTTTAAAATTTTCCATTGATTTGAGAGAGAGAGAAAGGGAGAGAGCAAGAAAGAGAGAGAGAAGCATCAACTGGCTGCTCCACTTAGTTGGGCACTCATTGATTGCCTTTGTAGGTACCCTGATGGGGAATAAATCTGCGTTGTTCTGGGATGTCACTTTACCCACTGAGCCACCTGGCCAAGGCAATAAAAACTTCTTTTTAACAAGAAGCCTCTTTCTGATTCTTGCTTACATGATCCATGAATATTTTCAGTCTAAAATGGAACCAGATGATATGAAATGGAAAATCTCATACTGTGCCTTCAGAAGAACAGAATTTAAGAACTAAGACCAATTTCTCATTAATTTATGATTTACAGAAGACTGAAACTTATCTCCTTACCAATAAACATCTGCCAAGATTCTCTCCCCAACCCAAATTATGAACCTACTTCTTAGACTCTGCCTGGACTTTCCCCACTTTGCACTCCTTGCCCATAAATAAATACAGTCTGCCATGAACACTCCATGGACTCGCCTGTGTAGCTCCCTACAGCACGAGGTTCTTGAATTGCAATTCCATTGCTATTCCCAAATAAAATAAATTCTTTTGTAATTTGAGCTTGCCTCAGTTTACTTCTTTATTTAGAGACAACTTTAAGCTTTCTTTACTAGCCATTTATTCATTTAATTTAAAAGTATTATTTGATCTCTATGTGCCAAACATTACATTAAATTCTACTTTTGTATTATTTTCATTTTAGCAAAATATAGAACAAAGAAATGAATCTCTAAATGTAAAACTTTATACATCAATAAGCTTACTGCAAAGATATTTCTGAGGGCAGGAGAGAAATTTCACTATTTCTGAATTCCCAGCAAATAGTTTATCTTCTCCTTTGGCTGTCTTTCTATTTTATTGTTTTAGTTAAAAAAAAAAAAAACATAATATATTTTCAAATTATAAACTTAAGAAAATATCAAAAAACTAAAATGTTATACAAAAGCTCACCATAATCTTTTTATTTACCTAGGTGACAGGAAGGGAGATGATGAGGCAAACTCCTGCATGCGCCTCGACTAGCAACCCTATCTGGGGTAGATGCTCGAGTACTGAGCTATTTTTAGCACCTGTGGCTGATGCTCTTGGACCAACTGAACTATCTTCAGTGCCTGTGGCCATGCTCAAACTAGTCAAGCCACTGGCTGCAGGAGGGGAAGAGGGAGAAGAAGGAGAAAGGGAGGAGGAAAGAAGCAGATGATTGCTTCTCTTGTGTGCCCTGACCAGGAATCAAACCCTGGACATCCACATGGTGGGCTGACAGTATATCCACTAAACCACTCATCAGGGGCACCATAATCTTATCACCTCAAAATGACCACTGTAAACATTTTACTTTTATCCTTTTAGTTTTCTCTTATGCACATATTTACATAAATAATAAAAACAGTTAATGGACATACATTTAAAAAGAATATATAATAAACATATTTTTATGTTAATAGTAATAATGCTAATAACTCATTACAGGTTGGTTTTTGTTGAAAGTGATCTGATGTGCTATCATTTACTAAAACAATCTTTAGTGTTTAATGTTAAGGGGTATTTTTGATATTATAAATTATAAGAGATCAATTTGACTACATTTCTTAATATCTCCTGAGGTTAAATTCCTAAAAGCAGAGCTCAGCAGAGATAAATTTGTACTTTTAAAATACTCTGTCTTGCCTGGCCGGTGGTGGCACAGTGGATAAAGCATCGACCTGGGAACACTGAGGTCGCTGGTTCAAGACCCAGGACTTGTCTGGTCAAGGCGCATATGGGAGTTGATGCTTCCTGCTCCTCCCCCTTTCTCTCTCACTCTCTCTCTCCTCTCTAAAATGAATAAATAGTAAATAAATAAAATTTAAAATACTCTGTCTTAGCTTGACCTGTGGTGGCGCAGTGGATAAAGTGTTGACCTGGGAACACTGAGGTCGCCAGTTCAAAACCCTGCACTGGTCTGGTCAAAGCACATATGGGAGTTGACGCTTCCAGCTCCTCCCCCCTTTCGCTCTTTCTCTCTCTCTCTCTCTCTCTCTCTCTCTCTCTCTGTGTCTCCTCTCTAAAGTGAATAAAATAAAAAGAAAAATAAATAAAATAAAAAAATACTTTGTCTTAAATTTAAGCTGGTTTGCTATCCAATCATATGCTCTGAGAATTCATCTTTCATTGATATTCATTCTGTTTAGTTATATAGATAGCTGAGACCTTTGAAGAAATAAGTGACAGTTATTTTATTAAAAAATGACAAGTTTGTCTTAGCTATTTTCTGTAGTCTGTGGGGTCAGTGACAAAGAACTCGCTGTAGCAGGTAAACAGTCTTGAGTAGGGGTCAGATTTCAGGATAAATAGTACATTTGCTGACATTTAAATTGTGATTAATAACCAAATACCAAAGGCAGCCTTAAAGAGAAAAGGAAAATAAAAGACACATCCTCTACACTGAACAAAGATGGTTGTGTGAAAAGGAATATGGTTGCTGAGCAACCGTCAACACTCCAGAGCTCTTTGCAGGGGGTTCGGGTGGGGAGGGTATGTAATGCCTCTGTGGTTGTACTTAGAAGCTCCTGTCTATTTTAGTGCCAGTTGGTATTAAACCTCCTTCTGACCTTTCTGCCAATTCCTTTCCTCACTGAGTTCCAGTCCAGCCTCCCCAACTTTGAAATGATGTGCTACTTTCCACGTTCAGGCCCCAGATAATCTTCTAAATGAACAGTGTCAATTTAGCTAACAAACTGGAATTCTGATCACTGTCCCCAATAAATACCCAATAACTTCTTGGAGCATACCACTAATATCTTATGACTTTGCTGTTTGAGGCCAGCCTCTGCGACAGGCCTTACAATTCCCTGTAATCTTGGACCATAGCAGAAAAGGAATGGTCTCTTTTGAGGCAGGGATGAAGAAAAGGAGCTACAGGTAGGGAAACAGCAAGGAATCAATTCTCACAAAAGAGAAAACTGTCCTTAAAGTGTGGTATCAATGGCATTAATTACCTTTGTAAGGAAAGCATTGGAAGCACATTATTTATTCCTTATTTATTTATTCATTTATTAAATGGCCATAAAGCATTGGGCTACTACTCACTGAGAGGTCAAAGTTAAATATTTCATAGTCATTGCCCTTAAAGAGCTCACAATCTGAAAGACTCTTATGCAATATTTTTAATTATATCTCATTTTAGAGTGGGGGGAAATGATAGATATCGTTTCTAATGTAAAGTGCAGGTTAGGGTTGAAGAAATAGCATAATTGGCCAGAGTTGGGGTTAATGAAGATGTGTGATGCCTCTTGGCTGCCCTGGGTATGAGGGAACCGGAATTGTATCCCGGCATTGCACTTGGATGAACTCAGCAAATGTCCTTATAGTGTTAGTATTTAATGGTACATCAGGGATATGTCATTAAACTAAGTGCTGTCAAGTAAGAACAATTATGTCATATTTTCACGATGTTTACATCTAAATCAGTTGGTCATTGGAGCACACAAAGGAGAGACAAAGGGATTTATTTGATGTTTGCTAAATGAATGAGAAGCTGTTACAAGATCTTGTAGCGACACAAAAACTTCATTTCTTTAATATGACCTTTTCTTCTTTCTTTCCTTTTGATTCAAACTGGCGCCAAACAGCGCCAACTCACGTGCCTCCATCTCTCTTGTACACCAATGGAGGTTCTGGTCGGCATCAAATAATCTTAGGGAACAAAACCCCAAGTCTGTTGACCACAGAGACAGAGTTTCGGTCAAACTGGAGATAACATCTAGTCCTCAGTTGTTTTTTAGCTCCAGGCCCAGAAAAGCAGCAAAACCAGATGAAGCGGCTACATGGCTGACATCAGGACCAGCTGCACCGATCAACTAACTACCCCCCACCCCAGTGTGGGTCAGTCTATGGAGACCATAACCCTGACCACAACCCAAAGTTCCTTAATGATTCATGATTTTTCACCTATATGACCCATCCCCTCAAAACCATGGAGAGCCAGGTCTTTGAGCATTAACTCACCTGTCCCCAAGTGTAAACCACTTCCTAAAAATAAACCCTTACTTTCTTTGCTGCAAGCTCCTGTTTGTGTCTTATTGGGTTTTGATGTGTGCAGGTAGACGAACCTCTTTAGTCCAATAACAATTTCTTAAGGGAAGTTTATCAGAATGGATTTGACCCAGTGGGTTTATTCCAGAAGCCACCTATCTGGGTTGAGTAAGAGAGCTTGTAAAACACAGGTAATCTGTCTGACCTGCGGTGGCGCAGCAGATAAGGCATCGACCTGGAATGCCCAGGTCACTGGTTTGAAACCCTGGGCTTGCCCTGTCCAGACACATGTGGGAAGCAGCTACTGTGAATTGATGCTTCCCGCTCCTTTCCCTCTCTCTCTCACTCTCACTCTCCTCTCTCTCTCTCTCTCCTCCTTCTAAAATCAGTAAGTAGAATCTAAATAAATAAAGCACAGAAATCTTCTCATTACATTTCTCAGCAGTTCCTCCAAGGAAGTTGTACCATCTAGTTTGAATACAGAGTGTGTCATGGTTAGTCAATACTGGAAAGGATGACAGTGACAAATCAAAGGAACATGCAACAATTAAAATTGCATTGCAAAACTATGATAAGAAACAGATTACCTAGGAGAGATTGTGCCACCAAAACCCAGATATTAAAAAAGAAAAAGGACAAATATCTGGTAGTAGGGAAGTTTGCGAGAAACACAGCCTAAAACTGATTTTTTTTAAAATTTCAATTAAATCTGATGCCTTTCTTTGGCCATGATCCCAGTCTTTGTTTTGGAATAACCCAGGTGTCTCTGCCTATCTCAAAAGATATTATGAAATTTTTATAAAGAGAATTAATTTTACTAAGATAATTAGGTGTAGGAGAATATACTTGACAGGAACTTATGAGATTTAAATCCTATTCAAGCTTGCTTAACTAGTGTGGATTTTAGCAAATAAATTCTTTTTATGACCAAAATTCTTCTTTTTATTAATTTTTAAAAAGATTTTATTTATTCGTATTAGAGAGAAGACAGTGAGAAAGAGAGAAAAGGGGGGGAGGAGCAGGAAGCATCAACTCCAATATGTGCCTTGACCAGGCAAGCCCAGGGTTTTAACCAGCATCCTCAGCATTCCAGGCCAATGCATTATCCACTGTGCCACCACAGGTCAGGCAACAATTTCTTCATTTTAAGTTATGGGGTCTGACTGATTCACAAAGTTTCATTTAATGGTATTTTGTCTTCTTGCATTCCTTGGGCCCCATATGTATGTGTGTGGAGGTGGGGAGATAGTGGGGTGGTATTAGTCCTTTGGAAATCAGAGTTTTGCAACTCTCCAAAACTGGGGACTCATTGTCACATGCTAAATAAAGCCACACTTTCTTTGGGAAGAATAGGAATAAAAAATGGACTTGTTGCTGGGAAGACACACAGAGCACTCCACAGAGCACAAGGGGAGGAAAGAACAACATTTATTGAAGGCTTAGGTCTGGCCATGTAGACAGAGGATGGGCCAGAGAAGCCTATAATGGAAAGCTCTGTTATTCATTTAGTTGTTCCTTTAACATTAATATCTGGCTCAATAAAGTACCAGAATGTCCCTTTCCTGGGATCTTACAATCCCTGAAGTCATGTTCCTGATTGCTCTAGTTTAGTCTTGGCAGAAGGTACCATACCCCAGCTTTTACAGGGTTTATAGCTGAACAAAGCCTTTTGTTTCCCCCTGCTCAGTTTTTAATAGGGAAGAACAATTGTTTTTTTGTGTTTCGTTTTTAATTTGAAGGAATCATTCTGAGCTGCAGTCAACACCCGTCCCAGGCATGTAGAGTCAAGTGTTTTGGCCATCAATACTTCAGCGGATGGGAGAAGGTAACTTGTGGGTCAGGTATCAGCCATAGAAAGGCACTCAGGTATTTTACTTACTGGGTTTTAAAAGACCTACTTGTTATGAAATACTTAAATATGGGACATTGCGGAAAGAAGTGTGCAAATGTTTAGGTTGCCACCACTACAAGTGGTTGCTCACAACACAACCAAGGTGTGGCATTTGTACCACACAGGTCCTATCTTGCTGATTATTTATGGTAATTACACAGGAGGTGAACACACAGTGCAAGATGGAAAAATAAAGAGAGATTGTCAGAGTTGAGGGGAGGGGAGGAAAGGAGTGGAGAGAAAGGAGCAGTGAATAAAAAGGGTGTGGTGTACGTTCTGGTTCCGAAATCTTAACGTCATCAGAAGATATAAAGATCTTCGTAGCACTAAAACTGCTAGAGATCCCATTTAAGCTTCTGTTCCTAACTATTGCTTTTGTAATGCAGCCAGCTTAAGTATACATTAGAATGGTAAAGGAACTGTTTCTTTTTTTTTATTTAAAGCCAAATAAACAAATTTGGCATTTCTCTTATCTGAATCTTCATGTACAAATCAGAATGTCATAAAGATCATTATGGTAGCTGATATTTCTGACATAGTTATTTATTCTTCTTCTATGCTGTTGAGTAGTGTCTTCTATAAGCATCTGACATTTTTAAAACATACTTTTCAAATAAGTTTTTTGTTTAAAGGATTTCAAAATTTTTATTTATAACATTCTGGTTTTATTATGATGCATATTGCTATCTATACTTTAGCTTTAGTATGTATTTGGGAAATTTGTTAATTGAGCTTCAGCTTTTTCAGCAATAAAATGAGATTTGAATACTTTCTGAAGATTGTTGAAAGCATTAAATGAGATAGTATAGACAAATTATCTAGCACAAACTCTGACAGAGGTAGTTTACTTAACTAATAAACGTATATTATTAGCCTGGCAAACCGAGTTGAGTCTTCAAAATGTTTATTACAAGGATATCTAATAGTCCAAAGGAGATCCTGGGCGGGTGGCTCAGTGGATAGAGTGTCGTCCTGGTGCTCTGAGGTTGACGGTGTGTTCCCCGGTCAGGGTACATATAAGAAACAAATAATGAGTACACACTAAATGGAACAACTAAGTGGAACAAGTTGATGCTTCTTTCTCTTTCTCTCTCACGTACACCCTTCTCTCTCTCACTCTCAAATCAATGTGAAAAATGTTTCAATGGTTCAAAGGATAGTATATAGATAAGAATTTAGAGCTCTTGAGAATTTCATTATCCAAAACCCTGCATTTATTCACACAACTTATCCCCTGTGGTCAAAGAAGGCTTCCTAGACCTAACCAGGTAGTGGTGCAGTGGACAGAGCATCGACCTGGGATGCTGAGAACTCAAGTTCAAAACCCTGAGGTTACTTGCTTGAGCTCAGACTGGCTTGTGTGTGGTCTCATAGACATGGCTTGAGCAAGGGGTCACTAGCTCCACTGGAGCCCCCCTGTTCAAGGCATGTATGAGAAGCAATCAATGAATAACTAAGGTGCCACAACTACTAGTTGATGCTTCTCATCTCTCTCCCTTCCTATCTCTCCATCTTGCAAAAAATGAAAAAAGGAAAAGGAAAGGCTTCCCAGTATATATGGGACATTAAAAGAGTAGGATGAATTAGAGAAGCTAAAGCTTGGAGAAAGACAGGAATAAACAAATGGGGATGGGGATTGGGTGAGGGAGAAAAAGTGAACATATACAAAGATTTTCAGAGGCTCCCAAACTCGGCTGCAAATTAGCCTATCTGGGAAACTTTAAAAGCACTGATCCCTGGGCTCCACTTCTGAGGTTCTGATTTAATTGGTCTGGGGTGACAGGGTGGTAGGAGTGTTTAAAGTGCTCCAGGTGATTGCAATGTGCAGTCAAGGCTCAGAACCATTTCCCTAGAGGCAAGAATTTAGGGAGCTACAGGAAATGGAGAGAAAGGATAATAAGGAAGGAGGACAAAGAGGTTAAGAAACTGACAATGTATGAAATACTCTGCAAGTGTGCAATGCCATTCTATGCTGAGCTACGCTAAGGCCTTTAGGCTTCACTCTGAAAGCAGAAGAGTTGCAAGCACATGGTTAACTCTCACAGGCTGCAGGGTTGAGGACCGATTATAGGAAGCAAGACCAGAGGTCGATGAGTTAGAGAATGCAGTTGTTCAGGTTGGAGAAGATGGTAGCTTAAAAGAGGGCAGTGGCAATGAACTGGAGGAAAGTAGAGTGAGTTGAGAAACATTAAAGGAAGGCCTGATGGGAGATGGTCACTGACTGGAAAGCATGGGTGAGGAAGGAGCTGGCTGGATAGGCTGTTAACTGAGGTAACCCAGAACTACTAGTAAGTCTGTGAGAAGAGGATAAATTCAGTGTCAGAAATACTGATTTGAAAAGTGTCCACTGCATGTTTCAATGGAGGTGTTGCTAAGTGGTCAAACATGTAGGTCCAGACCTAGAACAAACAAGGAGGGGTGAGTGTGCTAGATACAGAGAGCAGGGATCTGTGTCTCAGGTCTGATACAAACTTCCTTCCCCTCCCTCATTGCAGCTCCACAGGGTTGGCCCACTCTGGACCTGAACTTTAGGGCCTGTCACACTAATAATCTTTAAACTTAACACATAGTATCAGAAAAACACTGAAAGGGAAATGAGAGGAGAACTTACTATAGAGAACTACTTTGTCACAACCCTCTATGGAGATGCTAAGACATCGTGTGAGCACTAGAAAGACAAAACCAATTAAGATATGAACTCCGCATCTCACCTCAGGTGCTGGTTCTTAACAGCCATATTATTACCTACGTGACCCTGGTCCCTTAGTCAAACCTAACTGGACCAAGTGGAGCACCTGACACCAGTTGGAACAATCTGATACCCTCGGAAAAATTTGAACTGAGAGACATATTAATCACAGAGCTATGGAAAGAGAGTCAAAGGATTGCTGCTTTAGAGTTTACCTTGGTTCCTCCATTCTTGCTGATAGTTATTTGACTTTTCTTTGGATTCCGCATGATAGACGATACTGACAGTGCCAATTTAATGTTCATAAATGCTAATTTAAAGTTGGAAAAATCCTAAATGTCCATCCATCAACATAATGCATCCATTACAAAATAAGGAAGCTTTTTACTCTTGAATACTGCCTCAGATAGTTTTCCACTAAATGAAAAGAAACACTGGAAAAACAAATATAAATAGTACCAGCCTACGTAAAGAAAAAAATGTACATGTAAATAAGTGTAAACTCTGCAGTGACTCACAGCCCAATTTTAATTGTAGTTCCTTCTGGATTTGGAATCATACAATAAGCACTTTTTAAATTTTAAGTGAGAGGAGGGGAGATAGACAGACTCCTGCATGTGCTCTAACCAGGATCTATTGACAACCCCCATCTGGGGCCAATGTTCAAATCAACTGAGATATTTTTAGCACCTGAGGCTGACAAGTTCAGACCAACTATCTCTCCTCAGTGCCTGGGGCCTACTTCGAACCAAATGAGCCACTGCCTGCCCGAGGGGAAGAGGAAAAGGAGGAGGGAGAGGGGAAGAGAAACAAATGGTCGCTTCTCATGTGTGCCCTGACTGAGGATCGAACCTGGGACATCCATATGCCAGGCCAACACTCTATCCACTGAGCAAACCGGCCATGGGCCCAATAAATATTTAATATCTTTTTAAAGTTTTTTTTTCCTTTTCTCTTAACCTAGTTAGAATTGATTTTTCTAACTTATAACCAAAGGAGTCTTCACACAACAGTTGAAGATGTGGAAATTCAAAGCGCTGTGTAGCATAATAGTCATCAACTCTACAGTGGGAGACGGAGAGGGCATTAAGAGCAAAGCATTAAGTTGGAAGGGCATTAATTAAGAAGGGCATTAATTAGGAAGGGTAGTCAGGCTACAGATCGTGGTGGGTCTGATATATATCCAGGTTCATTTCCTTGTGAATAACAGCCTCCGGTCCTAGGAATAATTGAGTGTGAATCATTCTTCTTGCTGTACAGGTATCTGTTGATAAAACCTCATTCCAATTTATAATAACACAAACTGTTTTGAATATTTGAAGCATTTTCAGCTGAAATGTTTGAACCAAGTCTGGAGTTAGTGGTAGAAGAAGCACGTTTGCACTAACTTGTCTTTAGTAAATGCTTCCAACTGATCAATATCAACTTTTAAAACTACGAACACCTCCATTAATCTTTTATTTAACATGACATCTAGAAGAAAATGATAGTGACTGAACAAAGATATTTAAAACATCTAGCCACTAATAGAATAAAAATACGCCATTTAGTTTATGTAAACCCCCAGGGAACAAAAAAAGCTATCTTATTTTTGTTTAAGTATGTCTATCACAGTCTATTGCCAACATTTTCTTTTTTAAACTGCCAACATTTTTAAATTAAGGATTGCCTCTCATCACTTAAAGGTAACACCTCAGCTTGCACTCTCAAAATCGGTACTCTCATATCTAGATTCCATGCAGTTATGAATAATCTTTCAGTTGGATCAGTTTTAAAATGATTTTATATTTTCAAAGTAGCCAATTTTAATGAACTGTCACAGTGATTTTTAGCCTCTTTCTATTGAAAAATATAGCATGGTCAGTAGAGTTTATTTTAAAAATGCAGATATTACCATTACTCAGGTGAGGAAAAAGAACATTGCCGATAACTAAGTAGCTTGCACATATGCCTTCAAGAGTGTATCCTCAAACCCATCCACAGGCAAAACCATTATTATGATTTTATAATAATAATCTATTTGATTTTGTTGTAGTTTCTTTACCAACATATGTAGGCACCCCTTTTCCTGAACTTTTATATAATTGTGTATATACTAATAGTTTTCTTTTGTATCTTAAATATTTTTCTCAATTTGAGATATATCCATGTTTGCTGTATCTGTACTTTGTTCATTTTCACTGCTGAGTTATATTCCAGTGTAAAAACATAAAATTTTGTTGTTGTCCTACTTTTTAAAAAAGATTTTATTTATTCATTTTGGAGGGGGGAGAGAGAGAAAAAAAGTGGAGAAAAGCAGGAAGCATCAACTCCCCTATATACCTGACCAGGCAAACCCAGGGTTTCAAACCGGCGACCTCAGCATTCCAGGTTGACGCTTTATCCACTGAGCCACCACAGGTCAAGCTGTTCTATTTTTGATACACAAAAAAGTATAAAAACATAAGGTGAAATATAACTTGGTATGAGCTTCATAATTGTATCTAAAACTTCATTTATTTTTATTCATGTATTTTTATAAAATGGGAATCTTCAGAACAACATTATTCAAAATCTTTTTCCAGAATATTGGAAACGGCTCAGAAATCACTTTCCCTAAGTTTTTCCCTATAAAATTTTTTCAATATAAGAGATATTTTATAAAATTTTTCACCTGTGGAAAGCAGCTACTCTTTATTACTTTCCACAAATCAAGGAGGAAAGCCGAGACAGAATCTCTCACGGAAATACTCACTAAGGATGTCATTAGGCCTGATGCTTTCCATGGGAATTCTTGAAATGGCGTAGAATTTACACCTCACGTGCGTGAATAACTGCTAAGCACACTCCCTACATGCCTTGTCCCTGTTAGGCTGTCACTACAGCTATGCGACAGGTGCACAGGCTTTTTTTCCTTTCTAAAATATCCGTAAATAGCCTTCCTGCCTTCATTCATTCCATAGGTGCTCCTGAGCCTACAACAAAACAAGGCAATGAGGATCAGATGGTCTTGTCACTGAATTCTGCTCATCAGAAAGAATCAATTTCCAGATTTAATTCAGCAAAAACAATTGTCATTTTCTATCATTGCTGAGTTGAAACACATGATTTGCCGCTTGGCAAAAGTAAATCAACAAATGCTGAAACTTAAGTATTTGTGTGATGTGCTGTTGAGAACAATCAAACACTGGAGCAAAGAGACTTTACAAACTTGGCAGCAACTGAATTAAACATGTTGCTCCCTAAAAATGTTAAATTCCAAATTAATATATGGTCCAGTTATAACAATAGTTTACTCTCTGTTATGTAAGAAGGAATTCTTAAATCAGTTTGTAAAACACTAAATAATAAATGATCACAGACAATTGCCAAATTAGTTAATATTTCTAATAATCAAATACCTCCTTTCACATGGTCCCTTCCTTGCTTAAATTGAAAGCCTTGGGGAATGCCTGCTATTAGCCTGGCTTGGTCCAGTAACTGGAACTGGAGGTGATTGGTTAGTACCATTGGTAGCTCCTACTCCAAACAGGTGGACAGAAAAAAGTTCTACAGTAAAAAAAGAGTATTATGGCCCTGGCCAGTTTGCTCAGTGGTAGAGCATTCGCCTGGCATGTAGATCCCCCTGGTTCAATTCCCAATCAAGGCACACAGGAGAAGTGACGATATGCTTCTCCACTGTTTCCCCTCTGCCTTCTTTTTCTCTCTTTTTTTCCCCTCCCACAGCCGTGGCTCAATTGATTTGAGCACATCAGGCCCAGGTGCTAAATATGGCTCTGTGGAGCCTCCACCTCAGGCACTAAAAATTGCTCGGTTGTAGCCCTGGCCCATTGCCTCAGCAATAGAGTGTCAGCCCAGCGTGTGGAAGTCCCAGGTTCAATTCCAGCCAGGGCACATAGGAGAAGCACCCATCTGCCTCTCCACCCTTCCCCCTCTCCTTTATCTCTATCTCTCTCTTTCCCTCCCACAGCCAAGGCTCCACTGGAGCAAAGTTGGCCTGGGCACTGAGGACGGCTCCATGGCCTCTACCTCAGACGCTAGAATGCTCCGGTTGCAAAGGAGCAACATCTCAGATGGGCAGAGCATTGCCCCCTAGTGGTCATGCCAGGTGGATCCCGGTTGGGTGTATGCAGGAGTCTGTTTCTCTGCCTCTCTGCTTCTCACTTCAGAAAAATATAATAATAATAATAATAATAATAATAATAACTCAGTTGCGATCATGGCCCAAGATGGGCAGAGCATCTGGGCCATGATGGTGGATCCCCATAAGAGCACATGCAGGAGTCTTTCTATCTCCCCTCCTTTCACTTGGAAAAGAAGAAGAAAAAGAAAATAGTATGATATATTTGTCAAAGGAAGAGAAGTTAGAATGTTAATTGTACAAAGTAAATAACATGGTAAAAGTTGAGAGTAATATAAAATTTAGATCAATTAGTTTGCTTATTAGTAACAGATTATATAGAAAATGTGATTGGCATAGTGAAGTTATTGGCTAAAATGTGATTTCCAAAACTTTGTGCCTCTACCACTATGAGTAACCAAGAATTTTCTGTTACTTTAAAATGACATCTTATCTTACTAGTAGGATTTTGTAAGATTGAGAGCATAAATGGAAATTTGAAGTTCAAGTTCTGTTAGTATAAAGATACAAAATATTTTTTAAAAGGTTTTTAAAAATCACAGCATATAAAAATAAACACTTTTAATTTATAGGACAAGAGCCAAAATGCTTTACATACAGGTATCTAGTGAGTCTTACAACTTTAGCTTTAATTTCACTGAATTATTTGGAAGTCATTCTTACTGAGCTCGCCAATTCCCCTTGTAGAGGATGAATAGAACCATCTCAGTTCTAACTGAGCACAAATATTTCCAAAACAGGAAACAATCTGCCTGGCACATATCAGCACCTGACACAGCAATTTCCTCTTCTGAATGCATGCATTTGTATTAAACTGGGAAACACATCTGAACCTGGGTTACTAGCTAGAAAACGATGCTTTTGGGTAGTGTTTTCACAATTTGTTAACATCAAATGAGAGCAAACATGAGCAGATAAGAACTTTACTTCAACTTGATCCATATTTTCCACCCTCAACATTTATGAATAATAAAGAAAAATACGCCTGACCTGTGGTTGCACAGTGGATAAAGCACCCATCCACCTGGAATGCTGAGGTTACTGATTCAAAACCCTAGGATTACCCCGTCAAGACACATATGACAAGCAATCAATGAACAACTAAAGTGAGACAACTATAAGTTGATATTTTTCTCTTGCCCTATCCTTTCTCTATAAAATCAATAAATAAAATCTTAAATAAAAAAGAAAAATTTTTATGTTGCAATCTATCTTGAACTTTATCAGAAAAGATAAACAGCCAAAGGAATTCTGCAGGTTTCTTATTAAGTATATACCAATATTATAAACCAAAATTGATTACATATTAAGATAGATAATTCAGAACCTCCAAACCACTAAACATAAACTATTATTTTTAGATTAAATTTTTATTCTAACACTGAAGATAAACACACTAGAGTGAAGGATTTTGCAAAGCAAACGGGCTTACTAAGGTAAAGATTTGAGGTTGTAAAAATGATGGTTAACCAGTACAATCTGAGGTTTATTTTTCTGTTTATACCCTCCATTTTTAAAATACATACTTAACAGCAAATGAACTTATACTGGGAGGAAAGATATGTTTAATTATTGAAGAATTGAAATTGAAAATGCCAAAAAATGGTATGTGTAAAGCCAGTGGCCAAGACCATTATCACAGCCACCTGGCCCATACAGGTTCCCATTAGATTCGGACAGTCAGTAATGAAACAACGGAGCCAAGAACTGGTGAGCCATCAGCTTTAATTCTAGCTTGCACCTGGCGGGCAAGCAAAAACACACACTGGGCTCTAAAACCCATTCATTCAGTGCTCACAAAGCTACTGACTTATCCGAGTTTCCTAGCATCAAAGGTTTCTAGCTTACCAGACTTATTCACCTCTGTTCCCCATCTCCTTCTCCAGCACAAACTCTGCTCAAACTGGCTTCTTCCTCAGCATTCCACCATCTTGGCTGCTTCCTCTCCTCCACGTGGGCTTAATCTGCTCTCCTTTCTAATACTAACCTCAGGAACTGAGAGAGCAAGCTCCTTATCTGCCCCACTTTAAAGTGTAGAAATTCAAACCCTTAATCCAATCTACAAACAAGAAAGTCTCTGATATAAAGCCACTTACTGAGGCATAATGGGAGAATTTCTCATGAGAGTGCACCACCCCACATCATCCAATCAGTCAAGGGTGTGGGGAAAAGCTTACTCTTAAAACTTGCATGTGGGCACTGCCATCTTTAACGAAGTGAGCATAATATATTTTATCTGCCCAGCAGTATGTAAACCCATATAGATGTGGTATCCTCATAAACAGACTATATCTAATGTGAGGTTGGTTGGCAATGGGGGAAGGTCACATGAGGAACCAGGTCTGGGGCCTTTGGCTGGAACCACCCACATCCATGCCTGTCAAAAGAAACCCCCCAGAGCACTTTGAAAAAGAATGACTGTCTGTCAGCCAATTAAATTTCGCACATGATATCAACCCACCACCACCATACTGACGCTATAAATTACCGCCCCCACCCTCAGGCGGGGGAGGCTGCGTGACTTCTCGCCGGGGACCAGAGAAATTAGCCCTCTCAAAAAAAGCTCTCGCTAGTCCACACTTGGTGGCTATGCCCTTCTTTCTTCCTCCGCAGAGAATACCTTACATCTAAGATAAAATTTTGATTTAGTTTAAAATATACCTCAGGGTATTTTACACACACTCACATTCCAAGTAATATATTGTTGGGCAGATATAATATGCTCATTTTGTTAAAGATGGCGCTGCCCACATGGAAGCCCATCACCCAGGTGATATTATTTGCCCTTATGCTTGGGATGGGTGTAGGGGAAAGGCTGTAATGTAAGCAGGCCAGGTCATTATAGCTTAAGGCTTTGTTTTAAGAGTAAGCTTTTCCCCACACCCTTGACTGATTGGATGATGTAGGGTGGTGCACTCTCCTGAGGAATCCCATTATGCCTCAGATGGGTGACTTTGTATCAGAGAGTTCCTTGTGTGTAGATTGGATTAAAGGTTTTGATTCTACACTATAAAGTGGGACAGATCAGTAGCTTGCTGTCTCTCACTCTTGGTTCCTCAGATATTAGAGAGGAGAGCAGATGAAAGCCACATGGAGGCCAGGAGAAGCAGCCGAGATGGCAGAGTGCTGAGGGAGAAGCCAGTTTGTGTAGAGTTTGTGCAGAAGGAGATGGGAAACAGGTGAATAAGTCTGGTGAGTAGAAACCTTTGATTCTAGGAAACTCGGATAAGTCAATAGCTTTGTGAGCACTGAATGTGTGGGTTTTGGAGTCTCGTGTGTGATTTTGCTTGCCCACTGAGTGCAAGCTAGAATTAAAGCTGATAGCTCACCAGTTCTTGGCTCCATTGTTTCATTACCGACTGTTCGAATCTAATGCGAACCTGCATTGGCCAGGCGGCTGTGATGGTGGCCGCAACTACTGGCTTTACATATATATAATCTGTTACATATATTACACTTAATAATGAAAGGCAGAAACCGCGAGACAAACCAAAAACACGAGGCTAGTGATTTCCAAGAGGAAAATTTGTTTTAAAGGCACTTGGGTGAAAGCAAGCTGAGACTAGCAAAGAGTCTCAGCACCAAGCTGTAGGAGGGAGCGTTAGATATAGTGGTTACAGCAGGCACTTGCTGGCATGGGGTTGCCTGCATCAGGACACACTCAAATTAGCATAACTAGGTTTGTGGCCTTGGTCACTGACTTGGCGATGAGCAGGAGGGGGGGAATTCTGCTGCAGAAACACAAGTCTTTTTCTTCCTGGTGTTCTTGGTAAATTTTGAAGATAACCAAGAGGTCAGGAATCACCCTGAAATATGAGACCTGATTCTGTGGCTAGGCTTTCACAAACAACTATTGAGATTTAAACTCCCCTAATGGTCAGGTTCCTCCCCAGATAGATATTTCTGCAAAGGTTAATTTTTTTGCTACATTTCAAAGTAAAGGCCAGAAAGCTGTCAGGAGAGAGAATAGCAAGCAAATTAACTACAACACTACAGTGGGGGACGAGAATGTTCTGTGTGGAGTTCAGGTGAGTTGGTGGGTGAAGGGAATTTGAGTTTTACAGGGACTGTGGAATTAAAAGAGTCAACTTAAACCTAACAAATAGTTTTAAGATTTTTTCTTTATTTAAATTTTTTTCTCATTCTGATTAATAGTATTTAACTATTATAACATTAAATTCAAAATTTTAGAGATTGGTTTATAAGGGATGATTCGTTCTGAACTTTGGCACAAACCTGTATTATTAAAGTACAAAAGTATTCATCAGTAAAAGGATATATTTTTCTTTTCCTTTAAACCTGCAAAAGGAAACAAAATATAAATCACTGAGTACTGAAGAATATGAAGATATTTTCATATCTGTGTCAAGGAGCAACATATTGAAGTTTGAGCCAGATTAGTTATTATACTACTGATCTGGAAAAATAGACTCAACTCAGTTATCTGATAAAGCTAAATTAAATGAAAACTAAAATAGCTTAGACATAGTCTAAGCAGGAAACCCATACCATAAATATTAAATGGTTACGCTATGTAGACAAAGAGCTATTGCTATAGAAAAGTTAGGAGTAAGTGCAGTTGTTGAGTAGGTCGACTTGCCCTTCTTAAGCAGTGGACCAGCCTTCCCTTTCCTACAGTTAACATGAATGGGGAATTGTCGTTAGCGTGCGGATGTATTCTATTGCATGACAGGAAGGTGCTCCTGTCTCTCTGCAGACTCTCACTAAGGTATTGTTGAAATCCCACAGAGGAGGGAATCAGTCAATGGAAGTGTTCTTTCAGGGTCACAAAGAGCTGGTAATCTAGCTTGTTGGCCTCCACTGATTTTCCACTGATTTGTTCTGTTTGATAAAACACTTAACCCTCGGTTCAGCGGTCTAAAATAAAGGCAGCTTTGCAGCAGGAATGGTAACGGGTTTAATTAAGGAGCTCTGAAATCCCTGGCTAAGGGAAAAATACATAATTCAAGGTCTGGTCTTCCAGAGAAAAAACACTAGGCTGGAAAGGCTTACTATAATGAAGAGCACATGCCAAAACTGTGATAACTAAGGGTTACCTTCCTTAAAGGAAGTTAAAAAGGAAGATAAATTAGCCTAGAAAGTAATACTAAGACAATATAACTACCTAATGTTCAGCATTAGTTTTGGTCAGTGGAAAGGTGAGGATCTGTAAGTACCCAAAGATTGGGAAGACAGGAGTGACTTGTTTGAAGGGTAATACTATGATGAGTGCCATTTATTCCAAATCTACTATGTTTTAGGCTTTTGAGGCCGTTTATAAATATTACTGTATATAATCATTACAACAGTCTTGTTGTAATAAAAGGTAGGAATTATTTTCTTAACGTATGAGCAAACTGTGGTAGTGCAAGTTCCCTTATTTTGCCCGAAGTGACAGAGCTATCAGCATTTAAACCTAGGTGTATTGTGACTTCAAACTGTATAGTTGTCACTCAGTGTTCCAGAGGAAAGAGGTACTGGGTCTTGATACTATTTCAGGAGGAAGACTTGCTTGATAATTGCTATGTACAGAGAAGACAATTCCTTGGAAGCTTTATTCAATGAGATTTTGTCCTTTGGGTGAAGTAGTTAGATGCTGTTCATAAGTGAAGAGCTTTAAAGAATGGCAAAAGAAACAGTCATTTTGGAGGCTGTGCTCCCTAAAGCAGTTAAGGGCATATGACTTTCACAAATTCCATGCCATGATAGTCACATGCAATATATTGGACTCTATATGAACAACTTAAGAAATAATACAGTAACTCATTTAGTGCCTAAGGATGAACAAACTGCTTAAGATGAATGAAATTAGAATTTCAAATTATATTTGCATTATCGGTAGAGTTGTTGGAAAAAGATAGGGTTGCTAGTGCTGCAGATCAGCGCGGCTAGTAATTATCCAGGTCCTGATTGAGAACAGTGTGGAATGAAGAAACAAACTCAGAGAGAAAAAGGATGGGATCAGGAGGTCTCTTTGCAATGGCAAGATACCTTGCAAAAAGCGAGTCTCCACCCCCAAACTGCTTTATTTATAGGGCAGAGCAAAGTCATAAGCAAATCAAAGATATCTCTGATACAAAGTCACATTTTCAAGGCAACCCAAGAATTCTTCCAAGTTCAGAAAACCCTCCACCCCAATAACTGAAATCAACCAACATCAGAACAAACAAAAGGCGAGAAGAATGGCATGCAAATTGCTTCTAGCAACTTAAGCAAGCAAGTGAAGTGGAGGGATGAGGCGAGTACAAATACTCAGCTTCATAGCCAGTACATATGGAGGTGTGAGGAAAGAGCTTACTTAGCCTTTGGCTAAGCCTTAAACTACAAGGGCTTTGCCAGCTTGCAGTTTTCCACATTGCTAGTTTGCTGCACAATGAAATAGATTCCCGTGATGTTTAAAGACATGTAAATAATTATTAGTGTACATATTTATGCCTAAGTCTTACATACATTTATTTATTTATTTATTTATTTCAGAGACAGAGAGAGAGGGATAGATAGGGACAGACAGACAGGAACGAAGAGAGATGAGAAGCATCAATCATCAATCAGTTTTTTGTTGTGGCACTTAGTTGTTCATTGATTGCTTTCTCATATGTGCCTTGACCATGGGGCTACAGCAGACCGAAAAACCCCTTGCTCGAGCCAGCAACCTTGGGTCCAAGCTGGTGAGCTTTGCTCAAACCAGATGAGCCCGTGCTCAAGCTTGTGATCTCAGGGTCTCGAACCTGGGTCTTCCACATCCCAGTCTGATGCTCTATCGACTGCGCCACCGCCTGGTCAGGCTAAGTCTTACTTTTAAATGGGTCTTAAGCTACATTCTCAAAATGAGTAACTAACTGATATTTCATGGAGTGGCACTTGAAACTTCACTTAGTTTTAGTATTTTTAAAAACTTAATTGTAATAAATTTCACTAATTGATCATTTCTTTGAAAGAAAGAAATTCTAAATGTTTTGTTTATATATTTAAAATAAACTGAATGAAAACTATAACATAAAAACATAAATATGTAATTTAAGAACTTGCTGGCATGAGAAAATAACTTGGAAAATACATTTTTAATTCTTCCACAGAAGGAACAGAAGATTGCTCTTAAAACAAAATCACTTACTTTTACCTTAAATGATTAAGAATCAGTGTCAAGTAGTGAAAAGGAGACCTGGGTTTTATTTCCAATTCTTGCATCTGCTAGATCTTGGATAAGCTTCAAGTTGAACTTGGTGATGTCAAATGTTCTGTGCAGTTCAAAGATTCAATATGTCTAAGTTTCCTAAGGGCAGGGTGAGTAGCTTACAAAATATTTTCTTAAGCAAAGGTAGAATCATTGCCATTCAAGTCATTGAAATGTTCACTGGACAGGCTACACATGATGTTACTATACAAGATCTTTCCATGGTTCGATGTGTACAAAATGATGTAATGTTTTAATAGGCCCCACCTTAGTTTGGTGGAATCACTTTATCAGTTGAGCTCTGGGCTGGCAGCTCTGAGAGGAGTAGTAAAAGTGGACTGGGCGTGAAATGCAAAGTCTTTTTTATTATGCTCCATGAGGAATTTGGAAAAATCAACATTCCAGTGTATTGAGAACAAAAACTATCGCTATCTATCCCGACATATGGCACTCACTATGTATGGCAGGGTCTGTGTTGTACGAAGCATGCAGTTGTGCGGATGAAATTTACTTAACAAGGAATTCCCAGTCAGTGAGGGAGGAAGCCCCAGTGATCTTACTACCCTTGTTACCATCGTAAACACAGTGAGTTTCTTTAAGGAAACCTTCTTTCAACTTCTTCCAAATAATGTAGAAGGATTGGCATTTAGCTACAGTTGAAGAATTACCAAAGTTGTTTATGTGGTGGGGGAATTTGCTACAGAGTTTACTGCAACATTCTCTCAATATAATAATAGGGTGAAATTGTTCCTGGCTGGTTGGCTCATTAGTAGAGCATTGGCTAGGTGTGGGGATGGGTGGTGTATGGATGGGCCAGGTTTGATTTCCATTCTGGGCACACAGATGAAGTGACCATCTACTTGTTTACCCCCCTTGTTCTTCTCCTTCTCTCTCTCTTTCTCTCTCTCTCTTCCCCTCTTGCAGCCATGGCTCAATTGGTTCGATTGCATTGCTGTCTCAGCTAAGGTGCTAAAAAAGCTCAGTTGCAAGCATGGCCCCATATAGGCAGAACATCAGCCCCAGATGGATTGCCGGGCTGATCCTGATCAGAGCACATGCTGAATCTTTCTTTTTCTTTTTTTTTTTGCAAGAGACAGACTGACAGTGACAGACAGGCTGAAAAGGAGAGAGATGAGAAGCATCAGTTCTTCATTTCAGCATCTTAGTTGTTCATTGATTATTTTCTCATATGTACCTTGTGTAAGGTTGGTGGATAATGAGGAAAGGTCATGTGAGGAACTCAGACTCGGGACCTTTGGCTAGAGTCGCCCACAACCAAGCGCACCAAAAGAAACTTCCCAGAGATCCTTGGGAAAAGAGTGACTATCTGTCAGCCACTGAGATTTCTTCGCGTCATATTAGCTTGCCCATCCTACAGACCCCTTAAATACCTCCCACATGGTTTTATCCATGAGACTCCTCTGTTCTCTGTCCCCCAGGACCAAAAGACCTCGTCAGGCAGGATGCGTTGTACTAAATAAAGCCCTTACTATTCCACACTTGGTGGCTACGCTCCTTCCTCGGCAGGGAAAAATACCTTACATTTGGTGCCGAAAACCCAGGAGGAGTTGAAGTCCACAAGGACCGCTCCTCTTCCCTTCCCCTCTGAGAAAGAACCAGGATCTCCAACCTTCCACCCACTTCATCCCCTGCCTCCTTCCTTCCCCTCAGTTCTTTCTGCCAAGATTCCCTGTTCAAAACCGTAGCTACATCAGGGACCTCTTTCCGTCAGAGAGTGTGTGTGTGCCTGTGGAGATGTCCTGAGCACATCCACTTTCCCTATCTGTCCGTGGCCAAAGCTTGAGTTTTGGGATCCCAATTTTCATCTCTGACCACTCTGAGGACTGAGGGCAGCTGTGGGGGTACAGGAATCCAAAAACACTCCTGGAGTTGCCTAATCTGAAATCTCTCCCTTCCTAAAGAAGAAAAAATTGTTTTTCTTCTCCACTGTGGCCAGACCACAGAACCCACTGGATAATCAAACCAGGTAGCCCCCTGAAGGGACTTTCAGTTTTAACACCAATTTAACTAGCGCCAAAAAAGCTAGGAGCTGGTTGGAGATCCCTTACATTCAGGGCTTCTAGTTATTTGCGTGCCGTCCTTAATCTCTGTGCCGCCTGTTCTACGTGCAGGCCATTTTGTTTTTGTTTTTGTTTTTTTTTGGCCAGAGAAACCTCACCTAAAACTTCCGCTCCTAATCTTCCCTACTCTGCAGACTCCCAACTCTCTCCTCCTCCTTCCTGACCCCCGGGGGTGCCCCTCTCTCAAAACCCCTCTCTGGTCCCTCTGTGGACCTCTTCCGCTTGAGTCTCTTCCCTCCAGAGATCCCCCTCTTTCTCCCTTTACTAAATCCTGTTTCTCATTCACTTGCAAATACAAGTCTCTCTTTCTCTTCCCCTGCTGGCCAGGGGACCCTCCCTTCTCCACTGCATTCTTAAACCCCTCTTTCATCAGGCGATTCTCCGCCTACCATTGGCTCTTATCCAGGTTTGCAGGATACCCAACTCCAACCTGTTTGCAGAAAATTCTGGCCCTGTCCTGCCTCTGGCTCCAGTGTTTCTGGCCGAATCTGGGTGCCGGGATCCCTAAGAGCCCTCCTCTTCTTATTCTCAACCCTCAGACCCTTATCCGAGACCTGTGAACATGGCATTTAAAGTTTTCAATGGTCATGGCTAGTAGGAAATGGCCAAGACTGTTCACCAGGTCCACATGCAGCAGAAGGTAACTCTCCAAACCTAGGCTCTTGTGGCAACCCTGATGCTGGCAGAGCAATAGGGGGAAGGCACAGAAAGTGCCTAGCCCAAGTCTGGACTGCAAAGATGAATCCTACCAGCAGCTTGCTTTAAGTGTGGCAAGCAGGACCACTGTGCCTGACAGTGTCCCTGCCCGCAGCTACCCACTGAGCCCTGCCCTGACTGCAAGCAGCCCAGTCACTGGCAGTGCGATTGCCTCTTTGGGTAACTGGCTTTTTCCTCAACACCTCTACATGAAGGATGAGCCAGCCAGGTGGGCGCATTGCTCAAACTCCTAGGACATGGCCTGGACTTGGAGAACCCAGGATATGCTGCAACTAGTGGGTAAGTCCATCTCATTTCTTGTGGACACAGGAGCTGCCTTCTCTGTTTTGCCACCATACTCTAGACCTCTATTTCCCTTACAGGTCTCGGTTATGGGAATGAATGGGATCCCTCCTTTTCTCCTTTGCACTCTACCCTGATATGCAGTTTGGACGGAATCCCCTTTCTGCACTCGTTTTTAGTTATGCCATTGTGCCCTGTACCCCTTCTGGGTTGACATTCTTCACAGTCTCAGAGCCACTATCCAGCTGAAAGCATCTTCCCACTTACTCCTACCATTCCTCAAATCCAAGGGCTCCCTCATTTCTAAACATGTATCTTGCCTCAAGCTTGCTCCCATGCAGGATCGCTGGCAGTCAGAACCACTGGACCCTACTTGTCTGTGGCTCACCAAAATGTTGGGCCCTGCAGACCCTCCTGTTGCTCCTGTCCCTCCCACCAGGAAACTGCTGCCAGCGTGAGCTGAAGTAGAAAGCAATGATGTTCAGTAAGACTGGCCTGATAAAAAAAAAAGCATCAATCTCCTCAACAGTCTGTGAGAGAAACTAAGCAAGAATCTCTCCTCCTACAACCCACTTAACTCCTGATGGCAGTCACCCATTCTTACCTGGGCTGCCCTATCCTAAATCTTCTTCTAATTATCAGCATATAACTCATATTTGCTTCTCTTTTTAAAATTCTTACAGAACCGTATCCGCGAAGTTTCTCAACTCATGGCCAAACAGATATTCCTCCTAACACCCCTCAAAGCCACCACCTTATGATCTCCCCCTCCCCACAACACCCCTAATCAGCAGGAAGTAGCCAGAGGAGTAAACAGTACCCCTATTCTATTTAACACAAAAGGTCAGAATGTAAGGTTGGTGGATAATGGGGAAAGGTCACATGAGGAACTCAGACCCGGGATCTTTGACTAGAGTTACCACAACCAAGTGCACCAAAAGAAACTTCCCAGAAGTCCCTTGGGAAAGAGCGACTATCCATCAGCCACTGAGATTTCTCTCTGCATTATATTAGCTCATCCATCCTACACACCCTTGAAATACTTCCCTTGCAGTTTTATCCATGTGACTCCTCTGTCCTCTGTCCCCCAGGACCAGAGGACCTTGTTGGATGGGCAGTGCAGTACTAAATAAAGCCTTTACTATTCCACACTTGGTGACTACGCCCCTTCCTCCTTCCTCGGCGGAGAAAAATACCTTACATCTTTCTTGACCATGGGGCTCTAGGCTCCAGCAAAGAGAGTGACCCCTTGCTCAAGCCAGCGACCTTGGACTCAAGCCAGCTACCATGGAGTCATGTCTATGATCCCACATTCAAGTCATCAACCTCAGGGTTTTGAATCTAGGTCCTTAGCATTCCCAGGCGACGCTCTATCCACTGCACCACTGCCTGGTCAGGCAGGAGGCTGTCTTTCTATCTTCCCCTCACTTGGAAAAGAAGAAAAATAAATAAATAAAATATATATAGTAATGGGATGAAATAAATAAATGTCACATTTCTCTGGCGTTACTACTTTCTCTTCCTAGTCATCTTTCTTTACCTGCATTACTTGTAAAACCAAGAAGCGTATACAAAGGAAAACAGATCATAAAGATGCAAGTATCCTTGTTTAGCTTTTGCTCATTGCACTTTTCTCACTTTATTTTTTTTTCTAGCAAGAGAGAGAGAGAAAGGGAGAGTGATGGGAAGCATTAACTTGTAGTTGAGGCACTTTAGTTGTTTATTGATTGCTTCTCATTTGTGCCTTCACAGGAGGTAGTAGAGCTCCAGCAGAGCCAGGAACCTCTTGCTCATGGGATAATGTCTATGATCCCAAACTCAAGCTAGTGAGCCTGCACTCAAAGTGGATGAGCCCAGGCTAAAGCTGTGACCTTGGGGCTTGAACCTGGGACCTCAGCATCTCAGGTCAACACTTTATCCACTGTGCTACCACCAGTAAGGCTCATTTTTTCTCACTTTTAACTTATAAGCCAATTTTTAAAATTTTTATTTATTCATTTTAGAGAGTAAGGAGAGAGAGAGAGAAAGGGGGGAGGAGCAGGAACTATCAAATTCCATATGTGTCTTGATCAGGCAAGCCCAAGATTTTGAACTGGCAACCTTAGCCAATTTCTTCTGCCTTTAAAGAGTTGGGCATTTAAATTTTGGTTAGAAATATAAATCAGGCAATTAATTAGCCTTTATGCATATAAGCCAAGTATATTCTTTCTTCTCTACCCATCTCAAAGAAATTGGAAAAATGAAGAACATTTTATCCTTTCAATTTCTTTCTGTAGATCATATGTGGTAAGGTACCAGAGAATTGAAAATTAATATTAATATTTTAGGAGAAAAAGTCAGGTTTCTTGTTTTCTCCTTTCTGTAGGGAGTGAGGGAAGAGAAATGTGAAAATTTCCTGGCTTGCAGAGACATATTGTGTAGGAAACCCCCTTTTACTAGGAAGATTAAAGGGCATTTTATAATTTGGGCTAAGCATAGAGAGATTTTGTAAATATAATTTTTATTTTTGTGTGTGATTTGCACCAACTCAGGATAGATGACAATATTATATTGTAAATAGAAAGATTTTGTGCTAGGTTTTGAATAGAAGTAGAAAGAAAACTTGAATTCCCTTCCAACCCCCGTACCTGTGAGGAAGAAAATAAACACTTAGCCAGGTACAGGGGGGAAGGAAAGAGAGATTAAGAGAAGCCTTTCCTTTCCCTTTCTTTCTTTCTTTCTCTAATGGGCCATTCACAAAGCTTATCTCCTGGTGCCATATAGGCTCCTCCTTCCTTTCTTGAAGACATATAGTTAATATATATATATCTCTAGACAAAGGATTGGCAGATAAACACTGAAAGATTTGGAAATGTTTTTAATATAAAAAACTACATTTTTCACTATTGTGTTACCTTATAAGTTTTAATATGTAGAAATGTTTTTTATAAATCCTATAGACAAATGTTATAAACTTAATAATGATTATGTCATTCCCCCCCCTCCTTTTCCCACCAACCTGTGTGTGATCAAAGGTATATAACCTGCCTCAGGGCTATATTGTGGACGGCTCAATTTGGGTCAGCTTTGCCCCGTGTTAGTCATATGCGGCTGGCATATTAATAAATCTCCTTTTAATAAAACTTCTTAAAAATTCATTTAGACTTAATGTCTCTAGATAAACCTGGCAAAACGGTACTTTACAACACATAAACATAGTTCAGTTCAACTAACATTTACCAAATACTATGCTAAGTACTGGAGGTACAAAGCTTTAAAAAATAATGATTCCTGTTCTCATGAAGCATATAGTTAAGTAGAAATATAATTATAATCATAATGCCTAGCACTTGATCACGTGATTCTTAGGGAACCAAGCAGCACTAAATGTTTTAGATGAATTATCTCATTTAATCATCTCTATAACCATCTGGATCACTGGTCTTTCCATTTTTTAGCTGAGGAAATTGAACTTTGGGAGAGGTTTAGTAACTTGTCCATGGTCACACTTGTAATGAATAACAAAGCTGGGTTCAAACTTTGGACTGACAACTCTAGAACCTCATCCTCATATTCAGTATCCCAAAGACCTTTAGGAGCACATCTAACAGAAAAGGAGAGAAAAGGACCCTGCAATCTATGACTCTAGAGATGTCCTGTTAATTCTACAGAAGAGTCGATGGAAGAAAGTAGGCGCAGCCTATGAATTCTAGGTCTTCATACAGAATCAGAACAAGCTTTAATAAAAAAAATAATATATTCCTTTTATTCATTTTGTTCTCTAATTCAGGAATTTATAGAACTCTGATTGGGGATGCTGGGCGTTCATCGGATACAATGAAGAATATGGCCCTTGTCCTCACAGAGCTTAAATCTAACAATTCATACATAACCTGGAAACTTCAGATTTCAAGCAAGTGGTAAAGGCAAAATAAAAAGCACACCCACAGAATCCTGCAATATCTAGGCAAAATTATCCAGGCATAACAATTCTTGTTGCTATATTAATAATAGATTTTAAATTGGAATCTTTGAGCTCTTTGGAAAAAAGATACAGAGACTATGACTGCACAGCAAAATAAAGAAGTGGTTTTAATGTAAAAAGAATAGTACTTAAAAAAAGATGGATTAGGGCACATCTCAATACATCTTAACAGTTTTTACAGCATTGAAAAATACACAACTAAGGAAGATTCATGAGATTTTAACCAGAGTGTTTTTTAAAATTCTAAAGATTAAAATTAAAATAGCATTACTATTGGCTACAGGATTTTCAAGATCTATTAAGACTATTTAAAAGAATCTATTCTATGAGAAGAGCCTAAGAGATAAAATTTTTATTTTTTGAAATGAGACACTAACAGGCTTGATAATTTATGGAGGGATGTTGAGAATCAAGTATTAAGGTAAAGATAGAAAAGAAGACTTGTGGAACCATTTTTATTATTGTTACTAGCAAAGTAAAAACAGGTGTTATTTTTATAACTTCAATTTACTGTTTTGTACAGATTAGAAAAGAAAATTCAATTTTAAATATAGCTGTGCAAATTTATTCAAGTAGTACAGTGATACCTCGGTTTTCATTGACAATCCGTTCGATAATAACCAGCAAAATCTGAAACCAATGAAAATTGAGGCAATTATTTTCATATGAATCAATGTAAATCTAATTAATTTGTTCAAGAAACTCCAAAATACATACCAAAAACACATTTTATAGGGAATAAATGTAGTGTTTAATACTAAAAACACTGGAAAGCAATGGAATTGTGTGGCTTGATGCGAGGGGTGATGCTCACACAATGAGAAACAAGGTCACACTGAGCAGAACACGTGGGTCTCCATTTGTATTTGCAAAATTAGCAGCAAGGTCATATGGGCATGTCAATGAAATCCAAGGCAACTGATGAAAACCAAGACAAATTTTTATCAGAAAAAATCAACAAAAACTGAAACCAACAATAACTGAGATAAACAAAAACTGAGGTACTACTGTATTACTATAGTTAATATTTGGTCTGAACACGATTTGCTTTATTTATTTTTTCTTATGTCCATAAGCAAGCCTAACAGATCAGATGAACTGTTGTTTATCACACACAGAAAATTATCCAGGCATAACAATTCAAATATATATATATTCTTTTTAAATCAATGTGTAATGAAGAACTGTTATAAGACTGACTTTTCTTAAGTGAGTCTATCAGAATATAAGTATTCCAACAGACATTTTTCTTTTTCATACAATCATTGTATATCATCAAGTTCAATTACTTAATCTATTGAGGTCACTGCTACAAATAATTTTAAAAATACTCATTTGAGAACAACCCTTTCTATTATGAATTGCATTTTTTAAAATTTACTATTTGCAAACTTCACCCATTGAAGGTAGGTTTAATTTTTTGAGTAAAGCTAAAATCATTGAACCAAGTCTTATGAATAAGGATTGTTTTTAATCCAAAATAGCTATGCCTATAAAGTAATTCTGATATTGGGATTCTGGAAAGTGGAGTGATGATAAGATAGTCATGTTGCAACAATGATCTGCTTGGTTAATGATGTTAAATGGTTGATTAGCCAGATTACCAAACGAAGACAGAAAAGATTTGACTAAATTGTTCATGGTGAATTTAGCAGAACAAATAGTAGTTGAGCTTTTATTTGAAGACATACTCGGGTGGAGCAATCACTGCTTGTCTTGGCTGGACTAACCAAAATGGCAAATTTTATAATAAGACAAAGAGCGAAGAGAAGAATGGAGGATTTGGTGGTTAAGGGGAAGGTTCTGTGTACTTTAAGAATAAATAAATAATGTAGAATTTCACTTTTTATTATAAGATCTAAGACCAAAAATTTTGTTTAAAATCAAAATAGACGATTTACTCAATTATATTGGATGATGAGAAATAAAGAATGGCACTGTTCTTCCCCCCTTTACACCTTTGTTTTTCAGATTCACAAGGTAAGTAATTAAAAGAATTTTTATAAACATCATTCAACTTTTCACCACTGTCTTCTTTTTCGAAAACTGGCATTCTATTTGGACTATTATTTACAGTGCCTGTTGACAAAAAGAATTTTACGGAAACATAATGCACCCATATTCATCAATTCGAAATACATACATCAATTTGAAATACATTTGGGATAATAATACCTTTGTTGCAAGAGTGACCCCAACAGAGGATTAGACACTCAGACAACTTAATTAATAAAGGAAGGAAAATTTATTAGTAGCCAGCAGAGCACATGGGGCTAGTAGCACCAATGCTCAGGTTCTCTGAATTAGATTTTTTTTACAGGTTATATACCTTTACAGTATCCAAGCAATGGGCATGTGATTTCTTTGTATAAGGTTTCCAAGGACTCAAGGAGAGGGAAGGGGGAGTTTTGGTGGGGTCAGTAGGAGGAAGGGGTTTCCAGATCATTGGTTGTAGCTACATACAGATTCTGCTTTTTTTTGCATTGTGTTGCAAGCAGCTCTAAGCAACCATTTAGAGAACTATAAGATGTAGTTAATATATAACTGACTGACTTGGTTATCCTTGCTGGCTCCTTTCCCTTGTACTCTTCTGGTTTCTCCCTCTCAAGGGAGAAGGGAGGCTTGCTCCCTCCTCACCTTAAAATGGCCCTGGCCAGTTGTCTTAGTGGTAGAGCATTGGCCTGGCATGTAGATGTCCTGGGTTCAATTCCCAGTCAGGGTGTACAGGAGAAGAGCCCATTTGCTTCTCCACCCAACCCCCTCTCGCTTCTCTCTCTCTCTCTCTTCCTCTCCAGCAGCCATGACTCAATTGGAGTGAGTTGGCCCCAGGCACTGAGGGTGACTCCAAGGCCTCTGCCTCATGTGCTAAAGAATGGCTCTAGTTGCTACAAAGCAAGGGCCCCAGGTGGGCAGGGCATCGCCACCACAGTAGGCTTGCTGGGTGAATCCCTGTCAAAGCACATTCAGGAGTCTGTCTCTACCTCCTGTCCTCTCACTAAAAACAAAACTAACAAACAAAAAACCTTCTTAGGCTTTTTCTCGCTTGTGATGTAAGAAAACCAAGGCTCAGTAAAGTTAAACAACCCAAGTAAATCATCTAAGAATTGACAGATGCCAGATTAGAGTTTTTATTCTGCCTTTTAGGATAGGGTTTCACCAACTCCACTCTTATACCTTTCTCTTGAATGTTTTCGGCAGAGCTCATAGCTCTTACTATTTAACAGGGAAATTATTTACTCAATTGCAATGACTTTTTTTTTTAATGTTTTATGACTATTTAGCTAGCATAACTGCTTTGTTCTTGCTTAAAAGATCATCTTCTTGGATTGCATTATTTAATCTTCAATTTATTCACTTTACCTGAACTATGTGATTCCAAAGACTCCAATAGAGCCTACAGTTATATTTACACCTGTAGAATTACCTTGATGCAATGATAGCCTCCAAGAATGCTACCAGAGTAGCTATCTCAGGGGTAAAATATGACCCCTGTGACTCATGGAACAGAAAGCTGTGCAGACAAAATTAAGATGTTCAAGTCAACTAAATCATTTTAAAATAGTGTGAAATCAAAGAAAAGACATAGTTTACAAAAGATTATAGGTAGGAATACCACACTGCCATGTTTTCTATTAATTCTTTCTATTTTTGGAATGTCTTATAGATTTATTTATTTATTTATTTCATATATATTATGAGTTTTCTTAAGACTCACATGCTACTTCTATTCATTATTTAAAATTAACACATCCTATATCACATTACCTTAAATTCCTTATACAAATCTGATGCTCACATCCTGTGAGCTTCAACTATATATCATAAAATAAGAGTTTACTTACTCTCTAAACTTTACACCTTTAGTAAGTTTCACCACTTTTCTTGTATTTTTTAGCCTAATTCAGTACTCTCAAACAATTTCCATATTACAATATTAGAAAAAATAATCACAACCTTTTTAAACCCAACAATCAGTTTTAAGAAAAACAAGTTGATATGAGAGTAGGACTTTAATGTTACCATAAGAATATCAAAGTGGTAATTATGTACAGTAAAGGTGGTGTTAACTAACCTTATTGTGATAAACATTTCACTATTTATATGCATATCAAATCACCACATTGTTCACCTAAAAAGTTCTGATGATTTTGACATCCAATTCTAATGTGTGTAGGGTTGTGGGAGGGAGTGGTCCCACATCTCCAAGCAATTCTTGAACATAGGCTGGTTGTCTTGAAATTCAATGCAGTTGTGACTCTATCTAACCAGAGATAACATCAGATTCCACAGGTTAAGGCCTGGGTCCTACAATACAACCTTTTCTCCCTTCAGATGACAGTTGCTAATCCAAATTGTCACCTGTGCTTCTACCCAACAAGCTATGAGATCCCAGGTTCCAATGACCGCCATCTAGGATTCAATTAATTTGCTAGAGTAGCTCACAGAACTCAGAGAAACATTTTACTTACTAGATTTACCAACTTATTATAAAATGATACCATTCACGAACAACCAAATGAAAGAGTTGTGTATGGCAAGGTATGTGAAAAAGAGTGTAGAGCTTCCATGTTCACATGACTCTTCCCAAATCTCTATGTGTTCACTAACCTGAAACTCTCTATAAACCACCCTTTCTAGTTTTTTATGGATGCTTCATTATATAGACATGACTGACTAAATCATTGACTGTAGATTATCAATTACAATTGCATTCCCTCTCCTCATTCTGGAGGTCAGAGGGTGGGACTGAAAGTTCCAATCCTTAAATCTCATGATTTGTTCTCCTGGCAACTGGCTCCCAGCCTTTGGTGGGGTCACATATTAACATAACAAAAGAACCTTCATGTTTTCCTTTCTTAGGAAATATAAGGAAATTTAGAAACTGTGCCAAAAACAAGAAGACCAAATATATTTTTTGTATTATAAATCATGATGTCACAATACCTTAAACTCACACAATGTTATATATAAATTATAGCTCAATAAACTGTAAAATAAATCATAAATTACAATTTTATTATGGAATTTTGCCTGTAACATCACATCAGATTAGATTGTCACAATAAGGATGGTTTGTACCATTATATTGGCAGAAAAACAGCAGTTCTTGCCTTTAAGCTCATTACAAATTTAAATTTTAAATTCTCATGGATTAATCCAATTTCTCAGATATTTATTTTTTAAAGTAGAGTGTTATGACTAGTATTACAGAGCTCTTCTATCATATGACTTGGGTCCAAAACCACTGCAAATACAAGCATGACAATGTTGTGGTCTCTGGGTTTTAGTAGCTCTAAGTAGAGGGAAAGGGAGAGATATAAGTAACTATCACCAGAATAAAAATGTCACAAAATCAAAGAAGAAAGAATGCTATCTTGAGAAAATAGCAAAAACCTTCTAAGAGGTGCCATTAAGGTTGGATGTGATGAATATAAGTTTGCAAGATGTTTAGTTAAGAAGAAAACAGATAAACCAACCATGTAGAGAAGATATGGAGAAATAAAAGAGCATAGCACGAGACAAATTTGGAATGACTGGAGTGTAGACTTTCTTTGGGTTGGAATGTGAATAGAATAGTAATGTAACTTGTGTCCCTTATATAAAAGTCTTCATAAGACATTGTTATGAGATTTAGACTTTATTTTTAGACATTGAGGAATTATAAAAGAAATTTAAAGATGGGTATAACATAATTAGATTTGTCTTCCCAGATATCATCCAGTTTGGGTCAGACAGCTCAGATTCTTATCTCGGTTTCAAACTTGAGTAATCATTGTTTCCTTCCAGCCTCTACAACTCTGTCCAACTTGCACCTTTGATGTACCAACATCTTCATAATCCCCAATCAACCCTCCTCTTCTCCAAACACACACAGAGAAGCACACTTTGTATCTATTGATTATACTATGGGCTGAAGTTTTCCTTGAATTTTTCTTTCCGTAATGTCCTCTTGGATTTAAAAAGAATTGTAAAGCATCAACTTAGAAGCCATCCAGTTCAACTTCCTCATTCCATTCTATACTGACCTTCTTTAACAAGTTTGAAAATGTTTTATATTATTTAGTTCATAGTTGTATATTCTTAGGCACAGAGCCCTTTTAGTTTCATTTGTAAGTCTATTGCCATAAAGATTTCTTTATAATTATATGCCTTTAGTATATTTATTTACTATTAAAAGCAAAACTCTCAGAAGTAATATCACTAACTTCCTAGGCAGCTCAAAATGTCATTATTGATCATCAAAATTCAAATTATATATATTTGTGAGGGTAATTCTAGGAGTTTAGATATGTGACCAAAAATACATAACAATGGCTTGCTTGAATTATTCTCGTTGCAATTGTTGCAGATACTCCTTGGAACAGAGAACAAGGAAGAGTGTTAGCAGAGTTCTGGCATCAGGTGAAATTAATTGAGCTCCACATTGAAGGCACTTCTGTTCATTTCTGAAAAGGCTCTCTATTTAATCTCCTGCCTGAACACACTGAAAGTCTCCCTTTGTTGTGAATGACATGTATTCAGGTGTCACTCAGAGTCGGGAAACACCCCTTTGACTGGTGCCTGGGAACCTTTAGGGCTTCTGGACTAAACAAAAGGGTTCTCTCCAAATACAAAGGCTCAAATGTCTGTCGTTACCTCTTGGCCTTTCAGGAAGCAACACTGTTCAACCAGTGATTAAAAACCAAAACCAAAACAAAACCTTTGACCCTTGGTAGTAAAATGACTAGAATTTCATAAAATTTGTTATGCTTAAAACTTTATTTTGTATTATTCACTTGTAGAATGTGCCAAATTGATTTTGATTTTAAACTTTGGATTAAAAAAGAATTTTTTAGACAACCTCAAATGGAAGAGTGTACAATTTAAATATAAATTTTGAAAGTGTCATTCAATATTTATTCAATGGGCTTAAAAACATGGTACTATTCCAAGCCATATATATAGCAGTAGTTTTAATAATTAAATAAAGAAAAGAAACAGTCCATAATGTCATAGTCTTCAAAATTTGGAGTATAGGAAAAAATGCTTAGATAAAATTTAAGATAAAAAGGAAAAAACAATTTGCCAAAATGCATAAGAAAAAAGATTGATAAATTCAACTACAAAATCACCTTAAACTCTGTACAAAAAAAGGCCATAAAACAATTTAAAAAAAAGAAAATTAAAAAATATATTTACAACATAGAGAACCAAGAAAAAGAAAATTTTCTTAACACACAAAGGGCTCATAAAATTCAATAAAATAACAAATAACCCATTAAAAATTGAAAAAAGTTATGAAGAAACACAATGCAAATAGAAATACAAATGTACAACAATCATATAAAAGATGATCAACCTCAAATACAATTGATGAAAGGCTAAACAAAATATTTTTTTACTTATCAATTGGTAAGGATAAAATGTTTGATCATAATCTCTGTTTGTAAGACATTCTCAAATACTATTAAAGTATAATATATATAAAATACATGTACAACATCACTGGAGATAATCTGACAGATACTTTTTTTTTTTTTTAACTTTAATGGGGTGACACCAATAAATCAGGGTACATATGTACAATGAAAACATCTCCAGATTATCCCATCATTCAATTGTGCTGCATACCCATTACCCAAAGTCAAATTGTCCTCTGTCACCTTCTATCTGGTTTTCCCTGTGTCCCTCCCCTTCTCCCTATCCCACCCTCCCCTCCCTCCCCCCATCCCGTAACCACCACACTCTTGTACGTGTCTCGTAGTCTCATTTTAATGTCCCACCTATGTTTGAAATCATGCTGTTCTCAGTTTTTCTTTTTTTCTGATTTACTTATTTCACTCCGTATAATGTTATCAAGGTACATCCATTTTGTTATAAATGATCCGATGTCATCATTTCTTATGGCTGAATATTGTTCCATAGTATATATATACCAAAGCTTTTTAATCCACTCGTCTTCTGACGGACACTTGGGCTGTTTCCAGCTCTTCGCTATTGTGAACAATGCTGCCACAAACATGGGGGCGCATTTCTTCTTTTCGAACAGTGTTATGGTGTTCTTAGGGTATATTCCTAAAAGTGGGATAGCTGGGTCAAAAGGCAGTTCGACTTTTAATTTTTTGAGGAATCTCCAAACTGTTTTCCACAGTGACTGCACCAGTCTGCATTCCCACCAGCAGTGCAGAAGGGTTCCCTTTTCTCCACATCCTCGCCAGCACTTGTTCTGTGTTGTTTTGCTGATGAGCGCCATTCTGACTGGTGTGAGGTGATAGACAGATACTTTTTTAACCCAACACTCTTTCAATTAGAAATATACCTTGTGTGTATAGTACTCATATATATATTTTCTAAGGAATGCTTGCTGTGGCACTACAACAGAAATAAGTTGTGAAAACTTAAATATCTATCAGTGGAGAACTTCCAATTTACCTCTATAAAATAAAATACTATGCAGCCATAAAAGGATATATAAGTATGGATACCTAGATACTAGATAGATAGACAGATAAATAGATAGATATAGAGATGTGAAAAGATAGCAAAGGATTATTAAGAAAAAGCAAGTTGAAGAATTGCTGATATAACATGATCGCATTTGTGTTAAAAAAAAAAAAGTAGGGAAAAAAATATAAGCAACAAAAGAAAAACTAGAGACAGAACCTCATCAAAATTAAGAAACTTTGGGCCCTGGCCAGTTGGCTCAGTGGTAGAGTGTCAGCTGGGCGTGTGGATGTCCCCAGTTCAATGCCTGGTCAGGGCATACAGGAGAAGCAATCATCTCTCTTCTCTTTTTCTCTCTCTTTTTTCACCTCCTACAACCATGGCTATTGCAGCAAGTTGGCCCCAGGCACTGAGGATGGCTCCATGGCCTCCCCCTCAGGCTCTAAGAACTCAGTTGCTGAACAGTACAGCAATGTCCCAGATGGACAGAGCCTCACTCCCTCGTGGGGTTGCCGGATGGATCCCAGTCAGGGCACATGCAGAAATCTGTCACTCTGCTTTTCTTTCTCTTACTGAATTTTAAAAAAATTAAGAAATTTGTGTTTCAAAGGACATATAATAAATTTAAAAATACAGTTCACAGAATGAAATAAAATATGGGCAGGTCATACATGTCAAAAGAGATTTGTATACAGAATATACATAATAAGACCCTTTCAATTCAACAACAAAAAGACAAATAACCCGATTAAAAATAGGAAAAGGATCTAAATAGACATTCTCCAAAGATCTACAAATGGCTGACAAGCACATGAGAAAATGTTCAATGTCATTTTCTTTAGAAAAATACAAATCAAAAACATGGTGAGATACAATTTTACTTCTATGATAATGGTGAAAATAAAAGACAAGTAACAAGCATTAGCAAGGAAATTCAGAATTGTAACCCTCATACACTGTTGATGAGATTGTAAAATCATGAAGTCACATGGAAAATGGCTCGTTCCTTAAAATATTAAACACAGAGTTTACCATATGCTCCAGCAATTCCACTCTTATGTGAAAACCCAAGAGAACTGAAAGAAGATGTTGACATGAAATCTTGTGCATGAATGTCCATTGCAACATTGTTCATAATAGCCAAAAAGTGGAAGCTGAAACGTCTATCCACTGATGAATGGATAAACAAATACACTATAGCCACACAATAGAATACTACATAGCCATAGAAAAGATGGAACATGATGTATATTTTACAACATAGATGAACCTTGAAAACACTGTGCTAAGTAAAATAAGCCAGACACAAAAGGCAACATTTTGCATGATTCCATTTATGTAAAATGCCCAGAACAGAAAAATCCATAAGGAAACTAAATTGGGAATTGCCAGAGGCCGGGAGAAAGAAGATGATACGTATAGGGTGTCATTTTGGGGTGACGAAATGTCCTGGAATTAGATAATGATGATGGTTTTACAATCTTGTAAATACTATATTAAAAACCATTGAACCTGACCAGGCAGTGGCGCAGTGGATAGAGCGTTGGACTGGGATGCGGAAGACCCAGGTTCGAGACCCCAACCGAAGTTGCTAGCTTGAGCGCGGGCCCATCTGGCTTGAGCAAAAGCTCGCCAGCTTGGACCCAAGGTCGCTGGCTCCAGCAAGGGGTTGCTCGGTCTGCTGAAGACCCATGGTCAAGGCACATGTGAGAAAGCTATGGTGTAGCAACGGCAATGAAAAACTAATGATTGATGCTTCTCACCTCTTTCCGTTCCTGTCAGTCTGTCCCTATCTATCCTTCTCTCTGACTCTCTCTCTGTCCCTGGGAAAAACAAAAACAAAACAAAAACCATTGAATTGTAAACTTTGCAGGGTTTAGTATTAAAGTATTTCAGGAAAGCTGTTATTTTTAAAGGTAAGGAGATATAGATTTATGTGTGATCTGATTTTGTTAGTTTATCAAACTTGGTAAAGTGCAAGCAGGAAACTATACTTGTTTTCCTCACTGGGCTTCAGAAAAGCTCTATAAAATCTTCCATTTTGGACAAAATCTCAGGCAGATCCCCTTAACTTTTGCCTGTCACTCTCATGAATGAATAAAAAGCCTCATTTGTAGGCATCAAACAATCCAGTCCAGTCTAATATCAAGCATTTAATCTTATCCACTTCAAAGCTTCTCTCCTCCTCCTTCATTCTTCACTATTCTACCCACTCATCTCCTCTCCCTCCCACTCTAGCACCTGCTTTCCTTGTGTAGTTATCACCTGGCAGATGTTTAGATGCTGCCTCTTCCCTCTCAGGCTGCTTCTGTGAGCTCTCTGCACACCTCTCCCCATGCCCACTGTCCAGCACCCTCAATTACACCATGCTTTCTCTGGCAAGCCCCCTGCCCCGCTTCTCAGATCCATCCCACACACCCTCTTTCTGTTTGGGTCCCCTTACCCAGGATGGCTGGTCCTCCTGGTAAGATTCTTTCAAAATGCATCAGCACAACTTTAAATACAAACACTTACAGCCTGACTGGGCGGTGGCACAGTGGATAGAGCGTCGGACTGGAATGCAGAAGACCCAGGTTCGAGACCCCGAGCTTGCCAGCTTGAACGCGGGCCCATCTGGCTTGAGCAAAAAGCTCATCAGCTTGGACCCAAGGTCGCTGGCTCCAGCAAGGGGTTGCTCGGTCTGCTGAAGGCCCACGGTCAAGGCACATGTGAGAAAGCAATCAATGAACAACTAAGGTGCCACAACGGCAACGAAAAACTAATAATTGATGCTTCTCACCTCTTTCCGTTCCTGTCTGTCTGTCCCTATCTATCCCTCTCTCTGTCCCTGGAAGAAAAAAAAATTTTTTTAAAAGAATTAAAAAATATACAAACACTTACATTTAATAGTGACAAGCATTGATGTTGCCTTTGTCTGAGAAAGCATCATCATTATCATCATCATCATCATTATTATTACTTTTTAATCAGAGTGGTTTCAATTCTTTTCTTGAAAGTGTGACCATTTTTTTTTCTTACTGTTTATGCTCTGGTATCTAGATGTAAGTAGATAGCTGAAGCAGTATAATTTACTTTTTATATATTCATTATCAAAATTCCTATTATCACATTTAAATATTGGCTGCTGCATGGTCACCACATTCATAGATTCGTTTATCCCAGCTTGCAAAGATTCCTATTCTGAAAGAAAGTAGTTTGGAAAATGTCATTTCTAGTCTTTCTTGCTTAAAGTCTGTTTAAAACGCATTTCTAGCAAAAGCTTTTCTGACACTATACTGTACTGAATCACCATCAGATTTTCTGAATAGTGCTCACTCTTCTACTATTATTTCTGACTTCTCTTTTCATCTAGAAATAATTGAACACTTACTTTATGCAGGATTGTGTATGTGCTAAGTACTTACATCTATTTAATCTGCAAAATAACCCTTTCTGGGAGGTGGTGTTATTTCTGTTTTAATAAAATCAAAGACAGCTGGCTTCACTTTTGTTTTATTATAAATTATGTCTTGTTCAGATACCAACAGCTTTCTGGTTTCAAGGACTTTACTATGATTTTGTGTTTGGTTTGCACTTTTTAATATGAATGTCCTTGTATGTTGATGAACTATTTGTGACTAAGTTTTTGCCTGTGTGCCAGCTGTGTAACCACAGGACATGGTGAACTCTGAAGAAAAAGCACTGAGTCCTTTTTCTGTTTCCTGTCCCTAATAAATTCTTAGTCTAATATTTAGTCCTGAACAAATATTCATGACAAATTCCAAAATTAATTTTTAAACTGGAAAGATCATCAAAGCTCTGGCTGGTTGCTCAGTGGATAGAGCATCAGCCCAGCATATGGATGTCCCAGGTTTGATTTCTGATCAAGACACAGAGGAGAAGTGGCCATCTGCTTCTCCCCACTTTCTTCTCTCCTTTCTCTCCCTCTTCCCCTCCCACAGCTAGTGGCTCAATTGGTTTGAGAGCTGCCCCAGGCTCTGAGGATGACTCTGTTGGAGCATGTCAGCCTCAGCCACTGACAGTGGCTGGGTACTTGAGCATCAGCCCCAGATGAGGATGGCCAGGTGGATTCTGGTACAGGCGCATGCGGGAAGTTGCTTTACTATCTCCTCTCCTTTTACCACCCCCCGCCCAAAAAGGAAAGGATCATCAAAATTTCAAAGTCTACTATCTTTTCACAGAAACATTTTTATTCAGTAAATGAAACACTCAAGTGCCAGAAAGTACAAACCTTTAGAAAAAAGATGAGAATATTACATAGTGTTTTTGGTCTGCAAAATGTTTTTTGATATACATTATGTATTGTAATTCTCGCACCATGCCTACATAGGAAAAATTATATAATCATTTGGAAGATGAAAATTCTGAGACTCAGATGATAGTAATTAGTAGGGTTCACATTCCAATCTAAGACTTCTTCTCGTTCCAGATCCCTGACTAATCCAAGACACGACAGTTTGTGTATCTGTGGGTGTGCTCATTTAGTTTTCATTGCAGCCAAATTTCCATCAAGAGAGGCTGCTGCCAATTTACAGGTTGTATAGTATAATGGCTATTGACTCAGGGGACACTAACTGTGGGACTTTGGTATAAGTCACTAAACCATGTCTTTCAATTCAACTGTAAAATTGAACTGACAATCTGGTACTTACCCACTGGATTATTGTGAGGATTTAATGAGCTGATATATGTAAAGCACTGAGAAGAGTTCTTGGCACATTGCAAGAAATATACAAGAGCACCAAACCTTGTATATTCTGGCACTGAGGATCTATCAGAATGTTATTACTATTAACAAACTGAAAAAATGCTATTGGCAGTTGATTTATTTTAGTTTGCCTTTTCCATCTACTAGTAAAATTGAGCATTTTCCTATGTATGTTGTCTTCAGGATTTTTGTTTTGTTTTGGGTTTTGTGAACTTTTTGTATTATCTCTTCTGAGTGGTCAGTTTATATCCTTTTGCTCACTGTGTAAAATTGTTTTCCTGTTTTTATATTGAAATATAGGACCTTTATATATATTATAAATAATAATCCTTTGCAATAAATATAAAAGTATTTTTCTTTAGTTATTATCTTTTTATGTTTGATGTTTTTGTTGTTGTTGCAGTTTTAATTTATTATGTATTCATGTCTGTCAAGTTTTTCCACCATGGTTTTTCATTTATGTCATATATTTTACATTTTCTTCTAATATATGTATAGTTTGGTCTTTATATGTAGGTGTTTATTACCCAAGAAATTAATTTTTGTGTATGAAGTGAGGGAAGATGTTTCTCTTTTTCCCTCCAAATGGGTAGGCATCTCCATATAAATAATTTGGAGTTTGATTATTGTCCAGTTTTAAGCATTCATACTCCCAAATCTACCTTCTTGCCTAGATAAAGACCTTATTTTATTAAGGAAAAAATAAATGCCCTGGTTTCGCAACTCAGTTGGTTACCATGTTGTCACCATATGTCAACGTTAAGTGTTAGATCCCTGTGCAGAGAACATATAAGAATCAACCAATGAATGTATAAATAAATACCACGAACCAGTGCGACTAGTAATTTCAGGTCCTGATTGGGAACCGGGCGGAATTAAGAAAAAGGATGGGCATGAGAGGTCTCTTTGCAATGCAAGAGGTAGCTTGCAAAAAGCAAGCCTCCACCCCACTACCTGCTTTATTTATAGGGCAAAGTGAGGCCATTAGCAAATGAAAGAGATCATTAAAACAAAGTCACATTTCCCAAGAATCCCAGGAATTCTACCAAGGGCAGAAAAACCCCACCATACATAACATCTTAACTTTACAAAACAAAGAATAAAAAGAAATTACCTCAAGTCTTTCCCAGGGACATGGGGGATAGGACCAGTATAAACAATCCAGCACCATAGTTAACATGAAGGTGTGGGAAAAAATAGCCTTTAGCAACTTCACAGAAGAGTGAGGTGGGTGGTTGGGCAGACTGTCAGTTTACTGCCAGTTCCCCACACCTCTGTCCCCCAAAAATCTAAACTGCAAAGACCCTGTTGGCTTTTGGTCCCCAACAAATAAGAGGAACAATAAATCAATGTTGCGCTCTCTCTCACACTCTCTCTGGCTCCCTCTCTCTCTAAAATCAGTCAATAAAAATTTTTTTAAAAGGGATAGAAAATCTAATCCAACTCTTTCTGGGCCTTAGTTTTCTTCCCTGAATACAGAAGTTGATGACAGGGAAGGACATGAGCATCCATCTGAGTTCTACTGAAAAGCAGCTTGAGCCTGACCAGGCAGTGGCACAGTGGATAGAGCATCAGCCTGAGATGCTGAGGACCCAGAATCCAAACCACAAGGTGGCCAGCTTGAGCATGGGATCATAGACATAACCTCAGGATTACTAGCTTGAGCCCAAAGGTCTCTGGTTTGAAACCCAAGGTCTCTGGCATGAAGCTCAAGGTTGCTGGCTTGAGAAAGGGGTTGCTCGCTCGGCTGGAGCCCCACCCACCCCGGTCAGGAAACGTATGAGAAAACAATTAATGAACAACTAAGATGCTGAAACGAAGAATTGATGCTTCTCATCTTTCCTTCTCATACTCTCTCACTAAAAAAAAAAAAAAAAAAAAAAAAAAAAAAAAAAAAAAAGGCAGGATAAAATAGGAGGGTAGCAATTCAACTGGTAAGCCATTCTTGAAAGTCACTCTTTTAACAAAATGTCATACACTGGGAGGCTTAAAAGACGAAGACCCAATCTCTGCATACTATCACAGTGGATGCTAGGATTTCAGCATATGAATTTTGAGGAGACACATACATTTGGTTCGTGATAGCGACTGTTAAAGGCAGTGGGTCTACCACTCGCCATGCTTTCCATCCCAGACAGCCTTAAGGTCTGAGTTTTAGAGTAGTGAACAAAAGTCCTCTTGACATTTCACAGCAACCTCATGCGCACTAGAGATGCCACCATCATCTGTCACTCTGAGATTAACCCATAGGACAGCAGAAGCCATACCACTTTTGGTGTGCCCACAGCAGTTGGGTCAGCGTAGATTCTAGTACCCCCATGGGTTTGGGCATATCAGTTGGCTCCACTTTCCAGCAGAAATGGCATAGAGTGCCCGTTATGGCTGGGACAGAAAGGTGCATTATGGCCATTTTCATTCAAGGTTACCTACTGGATTCCCCTTTCAAAGTTCATCAACTCCAGCATTTGAGGCATGCTGCATATATCTCACTCTGGCGACAGCAACAGGGGCTTCATGCATATGGGCTAGGCACTGCCATCACGGCCTGGGCCTCCACCTCAGGCTTGAAGTCCCACATGGGAGGTGGTGGTAGTGGTGCTGCAGCCAGTAGACACATGGCATTTTTAAAGCACTCTATCCACCACTAAAAACAAAACAAAATAATTTGGTACTTAGATCAATTTAGAAATTAAAATAATTAGAAAATATTATTATCAATGTATGATATTGCCAAATAAAAGCATCGTATATGAGGGGTATAAGAAGGTGTGAAAACACCTATTAGATTAGCTATCATCAACAAGTCAGGTAACAGCAAGTGTTGGAGAGGCTGTGGAGAAAAAGGAACCCTCATTCACTGTTGGTGGGAATGTAAAGTAGTACAACCACTATGGAAGAAAATGTGGTGGTTCCTCAAAAAATTAAGAATAGAGCTACCATATGGCCCAGCAATCCCTCTACTGGGTATCTACCCCCCAAAACTCAAAAACATTGGTACGTAAAGACACATGCAGCCCCATGTTCATTGCAGCATTGTTCACAGTGGCCAAGACATGGAAACAACCAAAAGCCCTTCAATAGATGATTGGATAAAGAAGATGTGGTACATCTATGGAATACTACTCAGCCATAAGACATGATGACATCGGATCATTTACAACAACATGAATGGACCTTGATAACATTATACTGAGTGAAATAAGTAAATCAGAAAAAACTAAGAACTGTATGACTCCATACATAGGTGGGACACAAAATGGAGTTTCATGGACATGGACAAGAGTGCAGTGGTTACCAGTGGGAGGGGAAGGGAGGAGAGGGAGGGGGTGGAAGAAGGGGATGGGCATAAAGAAAACCAAATAAAAGGTGATGTAGGACAATTTGACTTTGGGTGATTGGTATACAACATTTGGTATATAATCAAATGTCAAAATGATCTGGAGATATTTTCTCTAAATCTATGTATCTAATTGATCAATGTCACTCTGTTAAAATTAATTGTCTAAATAAAATTATAAAAGAAAAGAAGGTGTGAGAGGCAACAAAAATAATAACACATTATAGTTCACATGTTAGTACTCTTTTATATGCAAATAAATAAGATTATAATTAGCATCTGCTTCTAAATTTAAACTTTGTCCAGAATACGATAGCTATTTATTGTGATGAAACTTCCCATCTCTTCTTTACATGTTATCCTGAGCTGTTTCCCCAATTTAAAAACAATACCCTGGATGTGCAGTAAAAGGTCCTGTGGTTTAATTGATAATGCTGTATTCCATAAAGAGCAGCTAGTGTTTCTCTAACTAAAGTTCATGTTAGTTAACATTCAGACTTGAAGACAGTACTATTCATTCATCTTTTTATCCAGTAGATATTTACTGGGCATCTACTTTGTGTCAATGTACCATAATGAACATCGGGTACAAAGTAGTGAACATGATATGCAATCCATGCCTTGTTGGAGGTTATAGTCAGATTAGTGATTTTTTTAGCCAAAGAGGAAAGAAGAAAAACTGAATACATTAGAATGTGGATTTGATAAAGAACAAGGATTATGAATGTGATCTAAGTCAAAGCGAGTCTGAACAGGAGGCTTAAACTGTTGTGAGCATAGAGACATTCTGAAAAGGACAGGGAAATGTTCAGGTGTGGAGAAGGCAAATAGAGTGTCTCAGAAACGTAGATATCAAACTATTTGTTGATTTTAATTTGGAGACCAATCTATTCTGTGGAATTCTTTTCAGGTTAAAAAAAGAAGTATAGCCTGACCAGGCAGTGGTGCAGTGGATAGAGCGTTGGACTGGGATGCGGAGGACCCAGGTTCGAGACCTCAAGATCGCCAGCTTGAGCGTGGGCTCATCTGGTTTGAGCAAAAAGCTCACCAGCTTGGACCCAAGGTCACTGGCTCCAACAAGGGGTCACTTGGTCTGCTGTAGCCCCAGTCAAGGCACATATGAGAAATCAATCAATGAACAACTAAGGAACTGCAATGAAGAATTGATGTTTCTCATCTCTCTCCCTTCCTATTTGTCTAAGGTAACCATACATCCCGCTTTTGGCGGGAAAGTCCTGATTTTTAACAATTTGCCCCGCACCCTGTGGCATTTTTAAAAAATCCCAATTTTTGAAAAGAATGCACGAAAAGCTAGGGGAGGGTGGGGGAATGGGAAGGGAATATACGGTTTTCAGGAGGGAGACCTCGCCTCGACCTGGAAGCACCCACACTGCTGATAGAGCTGGCTGCCCCTTGTGGAGCCTTGAAACAAAGAAATTCAGGCAGGACATATCTGCTTGGGCGGCGGCTGTCAAGTCCCCTAACTACCCATAGGCCTGAGTCCTGGACGCCAGCGTGCGGCTCTAGGCTCTGCGAGGCGCAAGCAGTTGGTTTCCAGTGGGTGGCGGGGCTGGACGCGGGGAGGCCGGCTACTGAGCGCGCTGGTGGCTTCCTGCTCCCGCCGGCTCATGCAGCTCCGGCATCAGTTTCAGGACCTGGTAACCCGATCCCTCTGATTCACTCAAAATTTCCCATATAGTAATATTTCCGAAAATGATCTTTTTAATGAGGTATCATTATTAAAAAAAATAGATTGATAAGGAAAAGATTAAATCTTGGGCATCAGCAAAAATCACAATACAGAACAAATGGTTAGAAATATTTCGTCATTTGGAAACAAACCATGTTCCATACAATAATGCACTAAAAATTGTGGAATACGCGCTGTCTTTACCAGGAACTAATGCTGCGACTGAACACATTTTTTCTACACTAAATAAAGTGTGGACATCAGAAAAATCACAATTACGTGTTGAGACTTTGAAAGACATTTTATGTGTGAATAATAATTTAACAAATTCTTGTGAAAAATTTCATGACCTTTTAAACAACGACAGCAATCTGCTAAAAAATATTCACTCAAATGAGAAATATGTCAAAGAATAAAATACTATACATATTTTAATGTATTATATTCGTAAATTGTACTTATGTTGAAATTTTAAAATATATATTACAATACTATTTTTGCATTCTAAGAAAATTTTTTTGCTCCATATAGACCAAATTTTCAATCAAGACCCCCCCACCACCCAGTCAATGGTGTCCCGCTTTACCAATTTTAAAATCTGGTCACCTTATATCTGTCCCTCTCTCTGACTCTCTCTGTGGGCCACACACAAAAAAGTATAAAAAATTGATTGTTTTAGTTTTTGTGGGTTTTTGTTTTTTTGCCAAGAAAAATGCATGTGTGCATAAAACATGACACTATAAATATTTTAATTTTCTACATTCACTAGTTTCTTTTTTTAAATAAACCTCGGATAAATATTTCCAAAATCTTAATGATATAAAAACATTGCAACCCTGGCCAGGTAGCTCAGTTGCTGTTGGGCAAACAAGTTTGTAACAAGTGGTTTTTAGATTTGCTCACTTGTATTGGGCAGCACCCTGTGCGTATAGTCTATGGAAGGCAGCGGTGCTTGCCCTCAGGGTGGTAAATTGCAAATTGCAGACTGCCTGCTTCCATGGGGAGGGGCAATTGTTTGCTGTAGTTTGCCAGAAAGGGGGTATTTTCGATCCTGCCTGTTTTGCTGGAGAGTGTGAGGGACTTGGAAGCCCCAGTGAGGCTGGTGGGGGCCTGTAAGTGTGTGTAAGTCCGGAGAATGAGTCCAGTAAGTAAATCTGCAGAGGTGAGTCGGTGCTTGAGAGCCCTGAGAGAGAGGGATGTGGTCTTCCCTGTCTGCTCATCCACCGTTATGACACTCTAATAAACGGAATGACCCACCATCCTTAGGCTTCACAGTTCCTTTACCATGTGCCCGAATTCAATTTGAACTTGCATGGCTTCAGCCACCAGCCTTACAGGCTTCAAGCCAGTGACCTTTGGGCTCAAGCCTGCAACCATGGGGTCATGTCTATGATTCCCACGCTCAAACTAGCAAACTGCACTTAAGCTGGTGAGCCCGCTCTCAGGCTGGCAACCTTGGTTTTTCTGTTTGTTTTTTTTTTCCAACCTTGGGTTTTGAACCTGAGTTCTCTGTGTCCCAGACCAACACTTTATGCACTGCGCCACTACCTGCACTACCTGGTCAGACTCTCCTTCCTTCTTTCTTTTTTAAAATTTATTTTTTAAAAGATTTTATTTATTCATTTTAGAGAAAAGAGAGAGAGAAGGATGGGGTAGGAGCAGGAAGCATGCACTCCCATATGTGCCTTGAGCAGGCAAGCCCGGGGCTTTGAATCCGCGTTCTCCAAGTTCTAGGTTGATGTCCCATTCACTGGTGCCACCACAGGTCAGGCTCCTTCCTTCTTTTAAATCCTTTTTTCTAATGACTTATAACCCATAGAATAAAATAAATGTCCATGAGTCCATAATGATGTAAATAGTAATGGAAGAAATAAATAAACGAGGGAGAAAAAACAGCTATCTTTTAAGTAGAATTCCAATGAATAAATATAGAAGAAATGATGAAAATAGAAAAGCAATATGAAGCAAAGATCCTAGTAGTAATTATGGTTTTTTAAAAAAAGAATCATTGACAGGCTAAAATTCGTGGATGAAAGTATAAGAAAAGATGATTACACTGTCAACACATCTCCCTATAAGTTATTTATTAATTATGAAGACAAAGTAATAATTTTGAAGAAACATAGCAGACTCCACTTCAATCACATACCATCAAAGTTAGCATCACTAGTGTTACAAACTGAACTTTGTCCCAACCCAATTCATATATTGAACCCTAACTCCAAAATGGCCGCATTTGGAGATAAAATCTTCACTAAAGTAATTAAGATGAAATCAGGTTATAAGGGTAGGTCCCTGATTTGACAGAATTAGTGTTCTTATAAGAAGAGACAACAGCCTGACCAGAAGGTGGCGCAGTGGATAGAGCATCGAACTGGGATGCGGAAGGACCCAGGTTAGAGACCCTGAGGTCGCCAGCTTAAGCGCGGGCTCTTCTAGTTTGAGCAAAAGTTCACCAGCTTGGACCCAATGTTGCTGGCTTGAGCAAGGGGTTGCTCGGTCTGCTGAAGGCCCGCGGTCAAGGCACATATGAGAAAGCAATCAATGAACAACTAAGTGTCTCAACGGCAACAAAAAACTAATAATTGATGCTTCTCATCTCTCTCCGTTCCTGTCTGTCTGTTCCTATCTATCCCTTTCTCTGACTCTCTCTCTGTCTCTGTATAAAAAATAAATAAATAAATAAAGGGACAACGGATTACCTGTCTACTGTGTAAGTACCCAGAAGGAAAGCAGTCATCTCCAAACCAGAGAAAGCTCTTATAAGAAAACAGCCTTGCCAAACCTCTACATGGGATGTGTAGCCTCCAGAACTATGAAAAAATAAATGTCTGCTATTTAAGATACCCATTGTATGTACGATATTTTGTTAGGGCAGCCCATGCTGACTAATTCATCTGGTAATAAGAGCAAAAGGCATCATGTATCTGCTGACACAATGTACTGAGAAGGGCACATCACTTCGCTGGGATTCTTGCCAAAAATGCATAACCTTAATCAAATCTTGCATAAACATCACATACCCAACTGAGGGGTATTCTGTAAAATAAATGGCCAATACACTTCAAAAGTGTCAAGGTCTTGAAAGATAATGGAATAGTCACAGACCAGAGAAGACTAAGAGGACTGATAAATACAATGTATAATTCTGGATTGTATCCCTTGGAATAGAACAAGAACCAGAGACAGATTAAGGTCAGTTGAGGCCCCAGGCACAGAAGAAAATGTTGGGCTCCTTAATAAAAAAGAGAGAGGGAAAATAAAAATGCATGTTAAACATATTTTAAAAGGTACTGCTCACAAAAATTAGGGAATATTTCAAAATGAATATGAAGCAATAAAATACCCCCTAATTTTTGTGAGCAGTGTAAATAAAAAATATTATGTACTATGAATGTTAAAATTGCACACATGAAACCAAAAGTGGTGTCATTAGAAAAAAGTGCAAAGTTGGGGTTTTGCAGGGCCCTTCAGAAGTCGGGGCCCAGGGCGCACGTCCTGTGCACGCACCGTTAAACCCTTCTCTGAGAAGAACATTATTTGGAGTAAGGTTAATGTTCCCATTTGGTAATTACAGTATATTTATTTGGGTTGTTATTTTAGGGGAGCTAAGGATATGGGAACTCTGTTTTATTTTTGCAATGCTTCATAAGTCTAAAGTATTTCAAAATAAACAAATATAAATGAAAGTACACACATACACATGTGCATTTATCTCCAGAACTTGACCACTTCTTATACCTTTAAGCAGTGGGAGAAAATGAAAAAAGAAAGGGAAGAAGACCTTGGATTCTCACATGGCAGTTTCAAATTTTATAGAGTGGGAGATCAAGGCCTTCAAAGAGGTCCAAAATATAGTCACCTGAATTGGTGGTCTAAGAGGAGGGAGTATCCCAGGGAAAAAAAGCATAAATAATTCTTAATTGCTATTTGGAATTCAAGGACAATGAAGAGGGATTTTTAGTCATCCACAAACATTTACTGAGTATCAAAACTCATATACATTGTGTTTGGAAATGCAAATAAAATGAATAAGGCACTGTATCTACTTCTAAAGAGTTTACTATCTACTGGAGAAGGCATCTTTATAAACAGATAAATTCAAAGTAAATTAATAATGTATTCATGCCCATGTACAATGTGAGTATATAAAAGGTGTTCTTGGTCTAGTGTAAGTGCGAGGACATAAAGAAAAGAGTCTGAGAACATTTTCAAGGTTAGGTAAAGTTTGGCTAAAGAAATAAGATATAGCATGGAGATAAGCTGATGAAAGAAACTTTTAATATACTTTCATTTAGGTGTTAAAGCACATGTTGCATTGGCTTAATGGCTTACAAGTGGAAATAAAATTTAGATCAGTCCCTTTTGTATCCTGATTATGAATTCCTATCATCAATCATTAGTTCCCTGGACACCTAGCTTTCTCCCGTGTCCTATTAAAACTACTCTCTATGGTTCCAATTAGCTATGTTGATGTGACAGATCCATTTATTTTTTTCTCTGTCTTCATTGCCTATGGTTCTTCCAGTGTCTTGATGGTCATGGTCTACCCATGCCTTGACAGTGTCTTCCTTTATTTTTGTCACATTGCTTCAATCCAAGTTCACCTTCTACTGTTCACTTCTTTTACAAAATGAGCTCTTTCTTCCTTCCACCCAGCTTGTTGGTTTCAACTAGTAGTACTATACTCTCAACTACCTGGAGTTAAGTATATATATATTTAAAAAAAAATTTTTTTTTTTACAGTGACAGAGAGAGAGTCAGAGAGAGGGATAGATTGGGACAGACAGACAGGAAGGGAAAGAGATGAGAAACATCAATCATCAGTTCTTCGTTGTTCATTGATTGCTTTCTCATATGTGCCTTGACCGCTGGTCTTCAGGAAACTGAGTAACTCCTTGCTTGAGCCAGCGACCTTGGGTCCAAGCTGGTGAGCCTTGCTCAAACCAAATGAGCCTGCGCTCAAGCTGGCGACCTTGGGGTCTTGAACCCGGGTCTTCCGCATCCCAGTCCGACACTCCATCCACTGAGCCACCGCCTGGTCAGGCAAGTTAGGTATATTTTTAAAAATCACTTTATTAATTTGTAATCTCTTACTGGAAAAACCCTTTAGTTCCAGTCTCCTGCTGGTTCTCCACAGCTCATGTTTGCATCTTTAAGTGATGTCTTTGTCCAGTGGCTTTCCAGCCTCTGCCTGAACATTTTCAAACACAGAAAGTTTAATACCTTAATGCCCTATTATTCTCTCATGTTGCTAAATTCTGTTAATTCTTTCTTAAGATTGTCTTTCATTTATAAGTTCTACTTTTTTATTTTTACCATAGTCTATTAAGATGCCTCGTTTCTTCCCTTACGATGTTATAATTAAATTAGTATGGTATAGTTGCTGACTGAGTCTCTCTAACTTATCTCACAGACTTGGAAAATTTTAATCCTTAGATTTTTTAATATTTTACTTTACATATTTTAAAATACTGCCACTGGCTTTTACTTACAAAGTTTAAATGGTTTCTGATATTCTATTTTATCAATTTAAACTCCTCTGCTTTCAAAACTCTATGAACCAGCCCTGGCTGGTTGGCTCACTGGTAGAGCATTGGCTCAGCATGTGTATGTCCTGGGTTCAAGTTCCAGTCAGGGCAAAACAGGAGAAGCGCCTATCTGTTTCTCCACTTCTCACCTTCTCACTTTCTTTCTCTCTCTTCCCCTCCTGCAGCCATGGCTCAGTTGGAGAGAGTTAGCCTGGGGCAATGAGATGGCTCCATGGCCTATGCTTTAGGTGCTAAGAAGAGCTTGGTTGCTGAGCAATGAAACAGCGCCCCAGATGGGCAGAGCATTGCCCCCTGGTGGGCTTGCCAGGTGGATCCTGGTTGTAGTGCATGTGGGAGTCTGTCTTTGCCTCCCCTCGTCTCACTGAATAAAACAAAACAAAACCCTTTCCTGATCTGTGGTAGTATAGGATAAAGCATCAACCTGGAATGCTGAGGTTGCTGGTTCAAAATCCTGGGCTTGCCTGGTCAAGGCACATATGGGAGTTGATGCTTCCTGCTCCTCCCCCATCCTTCTCTTTCTTTTCTCTAAAATTAATAAAGTCTTTAAAAATTATATTAAAAATCCTCTATTGACCGTATATCTCATTTGTATCAAAACACACCTTTTTTGTGCATGTGTGTGTGTGGTGTATGCATAAGAAAGTGTTTAGGTGTTGCTATTATTGTTTTGTTGATAATAACACACATTGACATCTTATCGTGTCCTACCTTTTTTTTTTTAACTGTTGTTGTCAAAGCCAGAAGTGGAATAAAGTCCTATAGTCATTCTGAGAGATACTTGGACTAAAAAGGAAGTTTATAGATAATTTTTCTATAAAAAAATGGTTTTTCCGTCTGACCTGTGGTGGCACAATGGATAAAGCATCGACCTGGGAACACTGAGGTTACCAGTTCAAAACCTTGCACTGGTCTGGTCAAGGCACATATGGGAGTTGATGCTTCCAGCTCCTCCCCCCTTTCTCTCTCTCTCTCTCTCTCTGTCTCTCTGTCTCTCTCTCTCTCTCTCTGTGTCTCCTCTCTAAAATGAATAAAATAAAACTTTAAAAAAATGATTTTTCCTTTTGTACTTTGGCAGAAATTGAAAGTGTGACTTGGGTTTATACAATAAGTACAATTGTCCCAGTTTCTCCTCTTTAGTAGGACTTCCTTGGTGGAGTTTACTGTAGACTCTATTCTCAGATAAGATCAAGTTAGTGAGAGGTAAGTTGTATACTGATTTAGGTAAAGCATCTTACAAACATAAGCTGTGTGTGCTTGCACTCATTCCACCACATAGGTGTCAGTCTAAGGAAAATTAAGGATCTAAATGTTAGGGGTTTGTATCCTCTTTTTTACTCTAGCTTTTTTTATGGGTGGTAGTAAATCTAAGCATATGTGCATTGTAGAAATTAGTGAGATATTTATCATATTATAAATTATAATTAACTTGGTATTTTTCCCTTTTAATTGAATTTATTAGAGTGACATAGAATAACAAAATTTACACTTTTAATTGCTATAGGTTTTCAGAAATAAGGAACAAAAATCCAGAGCTTCATTAATTTTATGGTTTCAGGAATCAAGAGCCATCAGAATTTGAAAAATACGCATATGAAGAAACAAGAAAAACTTTAGAAAATGAAGGCAAAAACTTCAATCAACAGATATAGAAAAAGAGTGGTGGTTAATCAATGATTAATCAATAAGAAGAGGGAATGGTAAATGGTAAAACATTCTCAATTAAAATAATGAATAAAATTATTTTTCAGTGATTTAGTTCTATAACATTTTTAAAAAATGAAAGAAAACCACACACACACACATCAAGAATGAGGTTCTAATGAATGACTATCCTAAACTGCTTATCAAGTTCAGTCCTGCACAGTTAGAAAAAAAACACACTCCTCTTACAAACTTGGCTCAAGACTTTGGCTCAAGACCAGCATGACTTAATAGCTGTAATTTGCATTTGAATGCAATTAACTGGGCCAGTACTTTGGGGTAATCAAGCTGTGAGCAATACACATATGCTACAAACTCAACTGGAGACTAGGTCTTTATTCTTTGAATTTTCTTAAATTTGAAATTTAGGTCTAAGACCTTAAAGGCAACTTTTAAATTTCAAACTTTGATTTTAAGTATGAACAATGAAACTTAACTTTTATCTAATTGTTTATTTTTAATAAAGAGAAGTATAGGTAGTTCACATATTTTTCTTAGATGAATAATTGCATTGTTTTTATAAAAATGATGTATATTAATATTATATTTTCAAGCAATATAAAAAGATACATGGAAGGGAAAAAGAAAATTTCAAACCCTAAATTTCCACTCAGAAATAACTCCACCTATATTCAAAATAAAAGAGAAAATGTGTATATAGTTAAAGTTTTGTTTTTAGTAATATTCTCAGTCATTAAAAATCTACAAGATGTTGACAAACTGCTCTTAGTATAAGGTAAATTACTATAAGCATTTATGCTTGCCTTCTGTTACTTTTCAGTATATATTCTTCATACACAAACACTTATGGGCTGAGATTTTCTAAAGCTTGAAGAATAAAATGTTTTGTAAAATGAACAGTAAAAAACAAAGAGCTCAGAACAGGGAGTCAAGATATGTACAAATTAATTTAGCTGCGCTATTAGTTGACTATGGATGTAAATAAGTGTGTGTATGTGTGTGCTCGGGGATATCTGGTGGTGAATTCTTTGCTTAGGAACTCTGTCTCTTTATCTGTAAAATGAAAAGAATGGATTCGAATTGTAAACTGTCTTTCATTTCCAGAATTTCAGGAGCCTTGCTTACATTTTCTGGTTTACAGAATCTCTGGTGCTCCGGTCTCCTTCCTGATAGTTTGAACTCCACTTTCAACAGACACTATGGTTTAAAAACAGTTTTTTTCTGAGAGCTATAACCAGTGGGCAGCAGATTATCCACAATGAAAATTTGTTTTTGTGTCAAAATCAAAGCACAGCATGCCTTTCTTTTGGAAATCACTGATTTAGTCATCAAATAAGTATTGACTGCACTTCTGTGTTTTCCACAAATTCTACCTTTTAGGAATTTATAGCCTAGCCTAGTTGAGCAAAAAAGTTAGTAAGTACAGCAATAACAAAGACATAAATGAAATGCAATGGAGATTTGGCAGAAGAAAAAAATTACACATCTGAAATCCGGACAAGGATGAAAAAAGAGGTAATTTTTGAGTTGGGCCTGCAATATAGTAACAATATTAACAGCTAGAGATTGTTTGGAAATCTTCTATTCCCCCACGTGTAAAACAAATAGTAATTGTATCCACCTTATAGAGTCACTGAGAGAAAGAATTCAGTGAAATAATGCATGTTAGTTAGCATATTGCAATTGAGCTATACTTGGAAGAGATAAGAAAAATATGGAACCCAATAAACTGCAGTAAGAGCACCAAGATCATAAGACATTCCAAGCAGTTGGGGGTATAAGGGTGCTCTCCTGAGCTATAGAAGGAATGGTCTGGTGATTAAGATAAAAAAAAACAAGTGAAATTTATTAAAGTTGTGCACCAGTGTGCACCAGTCAGCAGTGGTGATCTTCTTGCTGGTCTTGCCATTCCTGGACCTGAAGCGCCGCATGGCTGTCACAATATCTATGTCTTCTTTCACCTAGCCCAAGATCACACATGTGCCATCCAACCAGTCAGTCTTGGTAGTGCAGATGAAAAACTGGGAACTATTTGTATTAGGTCCAGCATTTGCCATGGACAAGATGCCAGGACGTGTATGCTCCAGGATCCAATCCTCGTCATCAAATTTCTCCCCATAGGTCGACTTGCTGCCTGTGCCATTACGGCGTGCGAAGACACCACCCTGGCACGTAAATCCCAGAATAGGTCTGTGAAAGCAAGAACTTTTAACACCAAATCCTTTCTTCCCAGTGCTCAGAGCGTGCAAAGTTTTCTGCTGTCTTTGAATTTTGTCTGCAAATGGCCCAAAGGGCTCCCCAACTGCAGCAATGTGGAGGACTTGGGGAGGTTCCCCATGGCTGGGCGTAGGCAACTCCAGGACAGGGCGACCGCGAGGATGCTTTCCAATGTTGTTAATGAGGAAAATGCATAAAACAAAAAAAAAATCACTGAAGGAACTTTACTAATTCTGATTGAGATAGTAAATGTTAGTTTCCTAATGATTTTTTTAAAAAGATTTCTGAGGTGTTTGTCTAGGCATGCTCTTCCAAAGCCAGTTGGTTGCATGTGGAGTTGTAATCAGAACTTTTTTCTTTTAATCTTTCTGCTAGCAGCAAAAAGGAAGAGGCAAATAGCTTTTAATGACTGATTAGAATGTGGAAACCAGAAAAACACAGGGTAAGATGGCCTAGAGGGAAAAACTGGTAAGATAGTTGCCCTAATGCATGTTGTAGCTTCTTTTTTGGCTGTCTGTTTAGGGTGTGTTAGAATGTGTCTCTCTTCCAGATGCACCTTAGACAGGTGCAACTATAGCATGAGTAACTGTTTTTTCAAAAAACACTTTGTACTTCCACAGATATTTATATTTGCTAATTTTATTGTGCACTTATTGTGAGTCAGTGCTGTGATTAATATTTGATAAGGAAAGATTGATCTTCAAAACAACTCTGTAAGGTAGAAAATACATTACTTCTATATAAGAACTGAGATTTAGGTCTTGCATCTTGCCCAAAGTCACATAGTCATTCAGCTAATACTTCATGATCCTTACTATGTGTCAGATACTATTGTGGGACCTACAGATACATCCGTGAATAAAACAAAAAGATCCCTGCTATCTTGGAACTCACATTCAAATGAAGGGAGGCAAACAATAAATAAAAAAAATAAGAGAATATCAATTAGTGATTGGACTATGAAGAAATAAAATTGTGATGGGATAGCAAGTAACTGAAGATACGGTGGGTGAGTTGTCAGTATGGTCACAAGGTGCTCTGTGCTTAGAGGGACTTTACTCTTTTTAATAATACTCTGCTATCACTGCCTTGAAATTCTTAATAATTTTATCTTTGGATTTGTGTTTTGTAAGGCAGGTCTGATAGAACACTGGAGCATGTGGGTAGGCAGAGGACACATGCAATATGCATGTCCTCCTTTTTATTTCTTTCTTCTTTTTTTATGAGAGAAAGGGAAAAGTGGAGGGGAGAGAGAGAGAGAGAGGAAAGAAGAGAGATGAGAATCATCAACTTATAGTTACGGCACTTTGGTTGTTCATTGATTGCTTCTCATATGTGCCTTGACCAGGGGCTTCCAACCAAGCCAGTGACCTTGTGCTTCAAGCCACAGACCTTTGGGCTCAAGCCAGTAAGTATGGGATCACGTCTGATTCTACGCTCAAGCCAGCTCTCAAGTGACTTTGGGGTTTCAAACCTGAGACGTCAGCACCTCAGGCTGACACTCTATTTATTGTGCCACCACTTGTCAGACGGTCCTTCATTCTTTGTCACACCATTCTCATGTAGCTTTCTTGATGTCCTGTGAGCATAGAATTTTGGCTGTCCCATGATGTGTGGGCTTTAAGTGAGATTCAAAGCCAGTACAAGTACTGAGTAAAATGTGTTTTGTCTACAACTGACTAAGCAGGGATGCTAACAGTTTGAGAGGCCACGATTCCCTCAAACTGTTAACTTGCTTCAAATGCAAAAAGAAGTAAATGGCATTTTAAGGAAACACAATGACCAAAGAACCCTATCTTATTCTTCTTTATTTATTATTTCCCTGTAGCGGCCAACTACTGACTCTGAAAATGATGACACAAAAAGAAAGCAGAGACAGGGAAAGATACTGTTCTTCCTTTCAGTTCTTTCTGATCCACCTGTAAGCCAAAGGTAGAAAGTGTTAGTGGAATGTAGGTGTATCAAGAAATAAAATAAAAACAATTGAATTAATTCTGTGCAATGTTTCTATGGTTCAGTTAGAAATGAAATACATGGCCCTGGCATCATCCAGATATGCCAAGATTGCAGGTTCAATCTCTGATCAGGGCACGTAATAAACTCAACCAATGAATACATAAATAAGTGGATCAATAATATGAAGCTTCTCTCTCTCAATGTCCTCTCTCTAAAATCAATAAATAAAAGAATTTTTTTTTTTAGCCTGACCAGTGTGGTGGCATAGGGGATAGAGCATCGGACTGGGATGTGGAGGACCCAGGTTCAAAATTCTGAGGTCGCCAGCTTGAGTGTGGGTTCATCTGGTTTGAGCAAGGCTCACCAGCTTGAGCCCAAGGTCACTGGCTTGAGCAAGGGGTCACTCAGTCAGCTGTAGCCCCCTAGTCAAGGCACATATGAGAAAGCAATCAATGAACAACTAAGATGCCTCAAAGAAGAATGGATGCTTCTCACCTCTCTTCCTCCCTGTCTCTCTGTCTCTGTGTGTCCTTATCTCTCTTTCTCTCTGTCACACACAACTTTTTTTTTTTTTTTTTTTTTTTTTTTTTACAGGGACAGAGAGAGAGAGAGAGAGTCAGAGAGAGGGATAGATAGGGACAGACAGACAGGAACGGAGAGAGGTGAGAAGCATCAATTATTAGTTTTTCATTGCCATTGTGACACCTTGGTTGTTAATTGATTGCTTTCTCACATGACCTTCAGCAGACCGAGCAACACCCCGCTGGAGCCAGCGACCTTGGGTCCAAGCTGGCAAGCTTTTGCTCAAGCCAGATGGGTCTGCACTCAAGCTGGCGACCCTGGGGTCTTGAACCTGGGTCCTCCGCATCCCAGTCCGATGCTCTATCCACTGTGCAACCGCCTGGTCAGGCACAAAATTTTTTAAAGAACAACATTAACATGTGCACATGAACTACACAATTGGAAGTGTATAATTTTGATAATTCCACTTATGAATTAAATGCTTTTTTATATATACTTAAAACTGGTATTGCACAATATAAAGATGAACAGTAAAATCATGCTAATAGTTAAAATTTTTAATTTTTCTTTATGGAAAGTGACACCAAATAATAAATAACAAACACTGTAACAAATTGAGCAAGAGAGCTCAAAAGAAAGAAAAAAGCTTTATAGATCAGTTTTCTTTTGTTTTTTCTTTTTTTTACAGGGACAAAGAGAGTCAGAGAGAGGGATAGACAGGGATAGACAGACAGGAACGGAGACAGGTGAGAAGCATCAATCATTAGTTCTTTGTTGCCATTGCGACACCTTATTTGTTCATTGATTGCTTTCTCACATGTGCCTTGACCGTGGGCCTTCAGCAGACCGAGCCACCCCTTGCTGGAGCCAGCGACCTTGGGTCCAAGCTGGCGAGCTTTTTGCTCAAGCCAGATGGGCCCGCGCTCAAGCTGGCGACCTTGGGGTCTTGAACCTGGGTCTTCCGTATCCCAGTCTGACGTTCTATCCACTGCGCCACTGCCTGGTCAGGCATGGATCAGTATTTTAAAGAAATTTTATGTTGCTTTTCTAATAACACACTGTATTTTCATTTTGCACTGGGCCATGCAACCTTGTGGGGATGCTACTTTAGGTTGCATAGGAGAGGTTTCTCCAAGGTGACAGCATTTGAGTTGATACCAAACAGACCCAAAGGAGATACCCATGGGAAGATCTGGAGAAAGAACATGCCACTTAGAGGGTATAGCTAGTTCAAAGGACCTAAGGCAGAAAAAAACTTTATGTGTTCAAGGAATAGAAAGAAGGACAGTTTCACCAAAAAGAAGTGGTTAAGATTTTAAATGGCAAAATATAAGATTAGAGCTTAGAGAGGCCAGATTGCAAAGAGCCTTATAGACTAGAAGAATTTCTTTCTGTTAGGTAGCCATTGGAAGGTTTCTGGCAGGAGAATGACATAAATGCCTTATGTTTTAAAAGGTGGTCACTTTTACTTCAGTGTAGAGGCAAGAGTGGATTCAGGGAGACCACCCGGAGTGGTTTATACCTGAAGAATTCCTCACCCTTCCAGATGGAATTCATTATGCTCTTGTCATAAATTCTATTACTAACATTTAAAATTTTTTTTTTCTCTCTGAACTAGGCTGTAAGTGCCATGTAAACACTGACAGTCTTAAGTGTCTCCATATAACTAGTGTCTAGCACTGTCTGCATGCAGCAGTCACTCATTAAAGATTTATTGAGAGAATAATTGGAATAGGATATAAACCACTCTTGTGGTAAGCTCTCCTCCCTTGGCGTTTCCCTCAACTTAATTTGATTAGTATGAACGTTCACGTACGTCCTCGTGCCTCCTGACCATCCAGAGTACGATCGTACATGTGTAAGGCAACATTACAAAAAGGCAAATGTATGTTCTTGTTTCCATAAATTGGTTATCAAACATGATTTTAAGTTAATAAAACTGTTACTGGAACTAATTTCATTTTTTGGAAAACAAAAAACAACCAACTCACTCCCATGGGTCAGCAAGCATGAAAAAAACTCACTACTCAAAGGGTTAAGATAATTATTAGATGAGCCATAAGGAAAGGGATTATAACAGTTCTAAAGGAATTTGAAGTAAATACAAAATAGACCATTACTTTAAAAGGTTTGAAACTTGGAAGAAAATTACTGACTCAGTCATGAATGGGAATTTGAATTTTTATACTACCTCTTCTTGAACCCATGTGTGACATATACTCAAAGACACAGCCATATTGGTGCTAATGTTTTGGTCAGAAGTTCCATCCTCATGGTTTGGGATTGAAGTTGGCCCAAGATGTGTTTTGATTGGTTTGCCTAGTATATAAATATGGTGCTGAATACTAAGGAGTTTTCACCTAAAGGTTTGATGTGTCTCTATCTCTTGAGAAGTAGCAAACAAAAAGCTTGGCGACAGTGGGGCTGCCTTTCAGCAGTCCAGAGCTGGGGACGGCCACTGTCTTTGGAAGGGGCTGAGTTCTCTACTACAGTCCTCACCTGGCCGGGCTCCAGGTGGCATTTGTGTTGTATCAGCTCCTACTGAGGCAAATGCACTAGTGCTATTTTAAATGAAAATTTCTTTCAAAGTCTTAAATTATGCAAATCTCTCTTGAGTTTTCTTGTTAAATTTGCTTGGCTTTACCTGCCTTTGTTGTAGCTTTTATCACTCCAAGAAACAAGGTGGCCAGTCCAGATCCACCCAGACAGATGTGGGACTGCCAGGGCTGGAGGAACCAGTGCTGGATTTGTTGATAGATAAATACTGAAGAAAGGGGAGGCTCTCCAGAATGGCAGCCAGAGGAGAGCTTTGCTACCAGTTTGTTCTACAGAAGGATACTCACCATTGCGCTCTTTACTTCCGTTTATATGTATGGTAAGACTCAGGGGTATAAAGGTTAAGGGACAAGAGTAAGTTTAAACCTATCTATAATTATACACCACACTTGAGCATGCACTTAAGATCATTAACCACTTCTCATTTGTCCCAAAGTATGCTGTGTCTTCTGACCCTTGCTGCTGTACCTCTGCTTAGGTGTGTGATTTTCTTTTTGCAGGTACTTGCAGCAGTGCCTTTGTTTGAATGGTGCCATTTAATTTATTATACTGTTTTGTGTGTCCCCACATGTTTATTTAGAGGAAGTATAGGCAGTCCACAAAAGATACTCTGTGGTAAAGCTAATAAAGGCTGTTTCCACAGAGCTATCCAAAGGCATGTGGAAGCACAATAGTCACAAGCAGAAACCACAATGTGTCAATGTTGATAGAATCCCGGGTATTGGAGGTGCTTTTTGAAGGTCAGAGGGAAAGAAAGTCAGTTTGGAAGGATTCACTACACAGCAGGTCTTGGTGGATATGCAGTTCTGGGAACACTTGGCTGTACCAGGCAGGGTGGAGTTCATTTACCAGTGTACAAGTGATTTAACAGAAACGCATTCAAGAATCTCAAGAGTAAATGATTTCCATATCCCACGCGGGCTGGTAATCGGGCGCTGGGCTGCAGAACAGCACAGCTGTCCAGAGACAGTGGACAAAGCCGGGAGCCAGTTTGGCACTAGTGACTGATCAATGGGAGGGTGTTCAGCAGGGGGCCGAGGAAGGGGTCAAAGTCCAAGCCGGAGAGAAGACAAGGCTAAGTAAGGATGGAAACAAAGCCGAATGAGAGCGGCAGCTGGTTGATTCCCGACACTGCGCTGGAGAACAAGCTTTGATTTTATAAAAGACACAGGCAACAGGGCGAGCGTCGGCTGCTGCGTTCTCACAGGACAGCCTGCAAGGACGTGCCGGCTGCTGACCCTCGGGCGTGGGCAGCCCGCGGCCGGCCACCCTCCCCCGCGCGCCTCGCTGCCCTGCAGCGCCAGGCAGTGCCCCGCCGAGGGCAGGGCTAGCCGCGGCCGCGGGGCGGGCGAGGTGGGGCCGGGGCGGTCGGGAGGGAGGCCGGCGCTGACGCAGTGCGGTGCCAGCAGACCCCGGCGCCCGGGCGGGCCTGGAGGCCGCGTCCCCACCGAAGGGGGCAGGGCGCACTCAGGCCGCCGTCTGGAGGCCGCCGGCCGCCTGCTGGCTCCTCCGCCGCCGCCGCGCTCGCCATTCAAGCGCGCCTTGTCCCCGCCCCCGCCCCGGGGGGTGCGCGGGGGAGAAGGGGCGGGCACCCGGCGGCCGTGAATCACCTCCTCCTCTGCGCCCGCCTCAGCGCCGCCGCCACCTTTCCATTCAGTCGCCCAACATGGCTGGAGCGCGGCGGAGGTGAGCCGGCTGCTCCCTGCGGCTCCAACCTCCTGTGCCCCAGCGCCGCGGCTCCAGCGGCGCCTCGGCTCCGCGCTGCACAGGCCCAGGGGCCCGGCTGTCGCCCGTCGCCAGCATGTGGGGCGCCCCAGACGAGAGCTCGGTGCGGGTGGCTGTCAGGTGAGCTCGGACGCGGCGGCGGGCTGCGGGCTGCGGGCGCGGCCCGGACCTGCTCTGGTCCGGGACACCGGCCATGGTGGTGCGGAGCCCTGCGGCTGGCCTGCCGGGGTCTCGCGGCGGTAGAAACTGAGGCAGTGGGTCTCTGCCGCCCTGGCGCTCGCGGGAGACCCAGCGGTCCCCACGCCGTCGGCGTTTGCAGGTGGCCCCGCGGCGCCAGGTCCCCCAGGATGCCTGACTCCTTCGGGTCCCGCACCCGAGGACCAGTCACCTCCGATTTGGCCGCCTTGGGCGATCGCCCGTCCGGTTTGGCCTGGAGGAGCACCCTCTCTGCTGGGCTGTGGCGCTCCATTTATTTAAAGGGTGTCTGTCATACATGTACATGCAAACCTGGCCTTCTGAGGCAGGAGACAAAGCACCAGCCTGACAGCGCTTCCACCCTCAGGTCCTAGATGTCTGCAAATGAAGTCTTGTTAAGCATCACTGCGAGGTGGATAATAGCACAGCGTGTTGGGTACAGGAGAAACCTCTGGCGTCTGAGGCGTCGGAATGGGAATTACAGTTAAGATAAAAATCTGTGGTGATAGATCCGTAGAAGGAAGGAAACCTTTCAGCAAATGGCTTAAAATGCGTATCTGAGGTTAAGCACGGTGGATACAATATAAAATTATACATGCCTGGGTGTGAGTTTGTAAATACTGGCTGGATACATTAAAAATGCATTTTGAAAAAAATGCATTTTGGCCACTGACAGATACACGAGTATTGAATGCCATTCAGACCGTTTTGATGTGTCAAGAAGCAAAGCTCTGACAGTTGCACATGGAAAATTGCAACATCATCACTGAAATATTAATGAAGCATTCATGGTGGAATAAGTGCGGGCTTTCGCAGCTCAGATAGACTGCTACTGTGAATTCGCTTCTCTTTATGTGTACTTTAAGGATTATAAAAATAATCAGTTTTCCAGAAACTATTTTTTAAAATCCTCCACCTTTGTAGTCTTTCTGGAAAGTTATTTTGCAAATCTTAATCATGTCAACATATCTAAGTTATTTTAGTGACAAATATTGATTAGGCACAGAAATGGCGGTTTTATATATACTTTGTATCTTTAACCAATTTAAAGAATACAGCGAATTTTAGAGATTTTTTTCATGCCTTTTACACACAAAGAAATGACTACCCATGAGGTGACAGTTTTATGACTGTTTAGAATTACCTGTTATAAAGCTTTTGAAGGTTTAATTTGGGCTTCTTGGTTATTCTAGGGCTACTTATTTAATTATTGGATTAGTTTGTTTCTCCTATTTGCTCCTACTATGTCTCTTTGGTCTTCCTTTCCCCCTTCCCCCCTCCCCCCTTCCCCCTTCTCCCTTCCTCCTTCCCCCCTTCCTCCCTTCTCCCCTTTTGTCCTCCCTCCCTCCCTTCCTTACTCCTTTTTTTTAAAAAGATTTCATTTATTGATTTTAGAGAGAGGAGAGAGAGTGAGAGAAGGTGGGGAGGAGGGGAAGCATCAACTCATAGTAGTTGCTTTCTCTTATGTGCCTTGACTAGGCAAGCCCAAGGTTTCAAACCGGTGACTTCAGCATTCCAGGTGGATACTTTATCCACTGCGCCACCACAGGTCAGGCTCTTTTGGTCTTTTAATACTTATAATAATGGTACCATAGCAGAGGAAGGGAAAGGAAGAAGACAGGAAACCCAGTAAGAGGCAATATTGTTAGATAGCTGATCTGGTCAAGGAGTGTGACGAAGGAACATTACCTAGTAATGGAAACAGAAAATTTGGCTGTGAGAGAAACCATTTTCAGAGATAGAAGATTTTTATCTGTGAATTTTCTAGACATCGTAGGGCAGTTTATTGGCCATACTATTCAATCTGCAGTGGAGGAGAGCAGAGTCGTGGATAACCCTAAAGTGAGGTTGACAGATAAATAACTTGTGTTTGCTTGTGACATGCATATTAGCACTTTTCAAGTGATTAAGTGTGGGTCTGATTGTTGGATAAAGGCTTTATAAAAATTTAACAAGTCCGTAAGCCATATTGTGAAGATTTTTTTCTTTATTAAATACATTGTTTAAATAGATCCATTCTCTAAACTTACTTATATGAGATAAAAATAGCTAACAGTATATAGCCTTTGCTATTTATAAAGTGCTTGGACACTTTATACAAATATTTATCAGGCATATATCCCCATATCTATTATCCAGATTTCTGAGCTAAAAATAGCAGTAATTGTTGGACACATACTATGTGCCAGGATCAGTGCAATGTGTTAAGATATTTTTAAATTCTGTGAAACCTTGTTTATTCCTTGTAACAATCTTTGACTTAGGTCTGGTCCAGTTATTATTATGTCCATTTTACAGATGAGGACACAGTTTTAGTTACCTGCCCAGAGTTAAACTGAGCGCAAGTGGTGGAACAAGAGTTCCAACCCAGACAGCTTGATTCTAGCCCAAATTGTTAACCATTAAGCCTAAGCATGCTTTGCAAAGCTTTACTCAGCATAAGATTATGTGCCTCTTCCTGATTCTGTACTAGTTCAACTACAAAAGAATAGCTTTGACAGGTTATTAATACCTAGATTTTGGTAGAAAAGACAGAGCTTAGAGAGGACTTGAATTTAAGGCTAAAGTATTTCCTCAGTCTTTAATCTTTCCAATGTCCTCCTACTCTCCTGCCCTCCAGTTTGTGATAAGCTTCATCAGCAAGGTAAGTAAATGAACAAATAGACACACAAATCAGCAGGGCATTTGACCTGCTTTTCCATTTTGCTGTATAATGTAACAACAGGTAATAAATAGAGAGAAGATTCTACTTGTGTAAATGCACAAAAATGTCCTAGAGTTATTGTATTTTATTAGATGTAGAGACTTACCAGTATGTCAAAGCTGATGACTATGACTATTTTAGTTTTCTCGAAATACATCCATAGTCATATAAAGTTTTGGGGAAAAGAAGTTAAACAGAAAGTTTCTCATTTAGGGAGAACATATTTTTTTATTCCATTTCTGAAAAGCCTTTTGGCAGAGTATATCTAAAGTGTTGTGCAAGGTATCTCTCACTATGATAGATATGAATTCAAGTGACAGCTGCTCTTCCTGACCCCATGTTGCTAATGAGTGCTTGAATCATGATTAATGCTCTCAAGCCACTAAATTATAAAGGATTATAATAATTGGTCCTTGATTTATTTTCTGGAAAACTTTTATGTATGCTTGGAACAGCTTGGTATGTGAATCTACATTTCTTTTTTTAAGTGAGAGAAGGGGAGTTAGAGAGACAGACTCCTGCATGCTCCCTGACTGAAATCCACCCTGCAATCCCCATTTGGGGTCAATGCTTGAAACAACCGAGCTATCCTCGGGGCCTGAGACCAAAACAGGAACCAGTTGAGCCACTGACTGTGAAAGGGGAAGAGAGAAGGGGGAGAGGGAGGGGAAGAAGATCAAGATGGTTGCTTCTCATGCTTGCCCTGACCAGGAATCGTACCTGGGACATCCGTACACTGTGCCAACGCTCTATCCACTGAGCTAACTGGCCAGGGCCTGGATCTATCTACTTTTTAATTGTCAAGTTTATGAAGTCTAAATATAGATAAAGTATTTATAGTGAACAGTTAGTGTCTTAATTGACATGGGAAAGTTTAATGTATACATTGGATTTCAGAGACTTATGAAAAAGTGTGAAGAAATTAATGTAAATATATCAATAATCTTTGTATTGATTATGTGTTGAAATGATAACATTTTAATATACTGAGTTAAATAAAATCTTATTAAGATTAATTTTATTTATTTAATTTTTCTTTTTTTAAGAATGTGGCTGCCAGAAATTTACAAATTAAATAATGTTGCTCGCATTATATCTCAATTGGATATTACTGCTTCATAATTTAAAAATGGTGAAAAAAATATAGACTAAAACTGATCAAGCCATCCTGTGATAGACTAACCTCATCCTTAGATCACAAAAATACCAAAATATTAGGTGTTTGTTTTTAGAGTGGTTATACACACACACACACAAAATGTGTGTATGTGTGTGCGCGCGCACGTGTGTGTGTGTGTGTGTGTGTGTGTGTATCATTTGATTTAAAAGCAACATTTTTCCTTCCTAATACATAGGTGTTGAAAGTTACTAATTATGGGCTCCAAATGGTGAGTGATTCTAAATCCAAGACGTTATGAGATGGTCTGTCCTTTTCGTTTCCCTATTGTAATGCTGACATAACATTTGAAACTCTTTTTTTCTTTGCAAGAACTTTAGATTGCAAAATATATCAGCAGCTGAACGAAAATGGAGATACAGAAAGAACCATTGTGTTTTCATGTCATTGTCATGGTTGTGAGCTAAAATTTCTTTGCTTAGCTTTGGCAGAGGACAGTACATATCCTTGACAGTGAGTTTGGATTAATGTGTAATGTCTAATTTGTTGTGTTTTCACCTTACTGAAGCACTTTTAAGAAGTGGCGTTGCTCATCAGACTTAAGGGCTGATTGGACAGTCAAAAGCTCTGGTTCTGGTCTGTCACTGGCACTGATTTGCAGTTTGACCTCCCTGAACTTTTCTTTCTTCATGCTTAGGTGGCAGTGTATGGTATTAAGGGTTCTAAAACCTTTCCATATTCAGACTTATTAAGTAGGATTTTTGTTGTTGTTGTTAGTTAAACTGTTGGGACAAACGGTGCCTCCATATCGACAGGACGGAACTATTTTGCCATTTCAAACTTGACTTTTCCAACAGTATGTTTATTCTGGTGCTGTTGTTACTGAGGAGGAAACATTTAGACATTTGTGGTCTCTTTGTTCCATTCTGGTTATGATACAAGTGTACAACATTTTACTTAAGCTACATAAAGACCCTGTGAGGTAGGCTGGACAGATATTATCCCTATTATACACATGAATAAACGAGTCTACAAGATACTAGTGACCTGTTTGAGATTTCTCAGCCAAAGTATAAAAACTAAGCTTTCTTTTACTTATTTATTTAAACAAAATTTATTGATTGATTTTAGAGAGAGAGGAAGGGAGAGAGAGAGAGACAGACAGACAGAAACACCTGTCTGTTCCTGTATGTGCCCTTATTGGGATCGAACCTACAACCTTTTCATGTTAGTAGGACAATGCTCCAACCAACTGAGCTATGTAGCAGGGTGAAACTGGGGTTTCTGATACCTATTTCTGTTCTTATACATAGTATCAAATGTTTTTAAAACATTTTATGTACTAATTTCAATGTACTAAGGATCTTTCAAGCAGCTGAAACAAGAATATACATGTGTGGTAAGTCATTTGAAACAATTTAATATCTAGAAAATGTAGAGCTAGATAAGCAAGGCTCTTATAAATATTTACTTTATAGAAATAGATGGGTGTCTGGTGTTTGTTCATTTGTTTATTCCTTCCTTAATGAAACAAATATTTATTAAATAAGTGCCTACTGTGTGTTGGATGCTTTCCCACTGAGATTACACAACACATGACAGACATGATCCCTACTTTCATGGAGCTGACTCGTAACATGAGGCTCTTCAAATGCCCAAACTGTGTTGGAACTAACATAAAATATAGGATAACAGCACAAACTAGACGTGAAAAACAATTGTTGCAGTTTAGTTTTATTTCTCTCTTATTTTTTTCAGTAGCATTTTTTAGTTCATACATTCCTCAAGAACAGTGATTTAAAATGAAAAGTGTGTCCTATTTCCAAACATATTTCATACAAAAATCGAACTCCAGAGCTTATGCATTAGATGGATTTTATTTATATCATGTTCTACTTGACATAACATATATGCCCTATTGTATGTCTTTATATTTGTATCAGGAAGTAAGGGTAATGAAGGGAGGAGTAAAAATTAACATGATGTGAGTTGAAAGCCGATGAAATTATTTTATTTACAAAATATGAGTTGGTACATTTTCTTCAGGTTCATTAAATTTATAGAGTGTGATAGACCTGTTTGAAACTTTGTGGAAGTTCAGATTTCATGTCTAATTATCATTACTTGAGCTCTTACCATTTTACCTGCTAATTGTTTAATTATGGGGTAGTGAATGATGCACTAGAAATTCCAGTTTAGTGAAGCCATGAAAGCAGAAATTATCTTGGCAGTTAATTCCATAATCTGCCAAATCTTCCAATTCTCATCAATTTCTCCTCAAAGAAGTCAACATGGAATTTTCATTATTATGGATGTTTTTTCCCAAGACAAGTTACAACGCACCTACCTGTGTGACCGACTTATAAATGGCTGTTTTCTGTCAGCATTAGACAAGACCTTTATCTGAGTTTTAGATCAGGAAGAAAAACATCAATAAAAATGCATGTTAAATGATAGAAAGTGTGGACAGTATGTCACTAGAATAATTTTATTCAAAATAAAACAAATATGTTTGCTATTTTCAATGTTTCTCTCTGGGAAGCGGATTTGTGAATTCTGTTTTTCAGTGTGGTTTCCCAGTGGATTAACTATTTAATCTTCTCAGGGTGTTAAAATAGTTTTCCTTTGGCTCAGGCTTTAGTTTGATGCAAATGACAGCCAAGTTAAAGGGGCAATCTTCATGACACCTTAGAGTTATTATGAGGTTTTTCTAATTGTATTTGAGGTTCCTTTGTCCTTTGCTTTTTGAAATTATTAAACATTTTATATATTGAACATCATTTTTAATACTTCTATAATAATTGGAAAAATTGGTTTTAAAACTTGAAAAGGACCTTGCAGGGACTCGCTGGTTGAGACAGTTGAGGCAATAGAAGCCCAGACAAGTTGAGGAAATTGCTTGAGGACCCACAACTAGCAGCTCAAGTTGTCTTTGCCGTGGATTTTCAAGGACTTCAGGTTTTGCTGGCAGACATCCCAGAAGTAGAATATATTTTAAAAACTGCTGTTTTGATTCCTTAAGCACTCCTTACAAAAGTTTAAATTGACATTTAAGTGAGTTCTCCTGTTCTGAGTGCCCATTATTTTGGTTGCATGATTGCCTCAGTTCTAGAAACTAGACCAGTGATTCTAAAGAGAGAGGGACCGCTGGAGTAGATATTCTGGTTTCTATACCTGGTATATGCAAATATATGAAGAAATGCCAAAACTGGGTTATAAAAATCATATAGTTTTCACCATTTACACAGAACACGTGTTATTAATGCTTTAGCAGCGACTTCAAAAGAACAATGTGTATGTATTCTAATTCTGAAATAATGTTAAACGTGTAAACGGGAAGGATTTTGTGAGTGCTGGGCCTGGACCGTGTGGCCTCTCCTCCTTCCCTCATTTTGGTTCTTACAACTTTTTTTCCTACTGCTATAGACTTGAGGATGATAGCACATTTCAGTAATAATGGCAGCCTCACTACCAAGGAGGTGTCTGGAGGGTGGGATTGGAGTGCATAGGTCAAGTGGAGTGAGGTGAGCTGTATTTATTGGGGTCTGGAATTGGAGATGGTGGTAGAAATAAGAGTGGTTTTTAAGACCCCTTTTGAATATTACTTTACTAGATAGGTGGTTCTAAGTTTTTAAATAATGTATCAGCCCTTCCCATCCTTATTTTATAAGGAAATAAATACAATAAAATTTGATTATAATGGAGGCCCATCATGCAAAAAGTATTCCAGCCCTGGCCAGATAGATTGGTGGGTTAGATGGTTAGAGCATTGTCCCGAAGCGCAGGGGTTGCTGGTTTGATTCCTAGGTTAGGGCACATACAGGAGCAGATCAATGTTCTTCTTTCTCTCTCTTTCTCTCCCCCCTCCTTCCTTTCTCGCTAAAATCAATCAATTAAAAATTTTTTTAAGAATATCCCAGATCTGCCTGACCAGGCGGTGGAGCAGTGGATGGAGTGTCAGACTGGGATGCGGAAGACCCAGGTTCGAGACCCCGAGCTCGCCAGCTTGAGCACGGGCCCATCTGGCTTGAGCAAAAGCTTGTCAGCTTGGATCCAAGGTTGCTGGCTCGAGCAAGGGGTTACTCGGTCTGCTGAAGGCCGGTGGTCAAGGCACATGTGAGAAAGCAATCAATGAACAACTAAGGTGTTGCAACGAAAAACTGATGATTGATGCTTCTCATCTCTCTCCGTTCTTGTCTGTCTGTCCCCCTCTCTGGCTCTCTCTCTCTCTGTCCCTGGGGAAAAAAAAATCAGATCTCACCTTTTCACAAAGCCTTTCTGGACTGCTCCTGTACAGGGAAGATTCTGCCTTTTGATGCCCCTGACCTTCTTTAAATGATTCTACTCTCTCTCCCTCTAAAATCCCAATGAGAAAGACATACCCAATGTGATGATTTTCACTGTTTGGCTTGAAAAAGTCCCAAAACTCAGCGAACAATTAATGCTTTTTCTTTTTTTTTAAGAAGGTGCTAACTATATTGTATTGACAGCATTATTACAATGGACCAGTGGTTCTTAAAGTGTGCGCCAGGGCACACTGGTGTGCCCTAGAAGATTTCCAGGTGCACCTTATGGTATTCCAGAGAAATATGTGCCTCTTAGGGACCAAAAAATCAACAGGGTTTGGGAGTTTAGATTTCTGGGGGACAGAGGTGTGGGGAATTAATTGGCTGTAAGCAGACAGTTTGCCCAACCCCCCACCTCACTTGCCTGATTAGGTTGCAAAAGGCTGTTAAGCTGTGTTGCTGGATTGTTTACACTACCTCCCATGTTCCCTGGAAAGACTGGAGGCAAGTTTCTTCTATCCTTTGTTTGGTGTAAAGTTAAGATGATATGTATGGTGGAGGTTTGGATTGATGATTAAACATAAGAAATTGTCTCTTGAAGCCTTTTGGATTTCTATTAAAGAAGATTATGTGGCAATATCTAAAAAAGTCTTTGAACATTTTAGTACAATTTTCAACATCCTATTTATGTGAATTAGGATTTTCTACCCTAAACACAAGAGTAAAAAGAGAGGAATTCAATGTATTGATGAGGAAATGAGAGTTTGTGTTTCAAATATATGCCCAAACATTGAAGAAATCGCTAGGACACATCAGGTTCATGTTTCTCATAAACACAAGAATGAAAAAACTTAAGACATTTGCACCGGGACCTGCTGAATTTACTAGATTTTACTAAGAACGTATCTATATATATAAAAAGATAACATTTTTGTCGTTTTTTTTTTATTTTTTGACCCCTCTTTTTTACGAATTCTAGAAAGCATAACTCAAAAAATATAAAAATGTTTTTTAATGTCAGAATAAATTTAATTTTGTCATATTTATTTTGTTTAATTTCCATAAAAGCACGCTTGGACTTTATATTTTTTCTTTAATATTTGACTTGTTATATTTCTCAGAAATTTGTATATAGCTTGACCAGGCGGTGGCGCAGTGGATAGAGCATCGGACTGGTATGTGGAAGACCCAGGTTCGAGACCCTGAGGTCGCCAGCTTGAGCGTGGGCCCATCTGGCTTGAGCAAAAGCTCGCCAGCTTGGACCCAAGGTTGCTGGCTCGAGCAAGGGGTTACTCGGTCTGCTGAAGGCCCATGGTCAAGGCACATGTGAGAAAGCAATCAATGAACAACTATGGTGTCTCAACGAAAAACTGATGATTGATACTTCTCATCTTTCTCCATTCCTGTCTGTCTGTCCCTATCTATCCCTCTCTCTGACTCTCTCTCTGTCCCTGTAAAAAAAAAAAAAAAAAGAAGAAATTTGTATATAGTGTGCCTACAATTATTTGTAGGATTTTAAATGTGCCTGACTTCAAAAAGTTTGAGAACCACTGCAATAGACTATTTGAAGGACATTGGAGTTATTATATTGAAACAAGCTGATATCTACAAATCTAGGTTGGAATGAAGGTCATTCAGGATTTAATTCCAGGGTCAATTAATGTGGGTAACTATCCTCCATCTGCTTCTTCAGCAAGAGCAAGAAACCAAAACAAGTTTAGACTCGATTGTGGAGAGGTGGGCAGCATGGGCCCACCCAGGGACTAAAACAAGGTCAGCTCAAGGTTTATTCTGTACTCTTTGGATCTCATAGTGTGTAGTAAACTTTTAGTTTTTGAAATTATTCTCAACTTTTGGAAGCTGTGTCTGTCACTTAGGCATGACAATATCAGTTTTCTGAATATGATAAATTATATTTATTTTAGAGTAGATATTCACATTCTTTGACACAGCTACACAGTTTGGGGTTCCAAATAAGAGACTTTTTTTTTCAGGAAGCAGGAACAAGAAACCTTGGAGATGATCAAGCTGAAGTTAATTATTATGATGTGGTATGTTGATCACATGGTATATTAATGAGGCTCAGGGCATTTCTACCCTCAATATTATCCCTTCTAATTTTATTTACTTTCTTAGATCAAAATTCATTAATTTGTTACATAATTATTGAATGTCCACTGTGCACTAATATCACAGAATTTGGAGGTTTTAGAACAACGGGAGGTGAGGGATAGAATGAACGATTGGAAGGTTAGAACTCTTGATCTGGACTCTAGTCACTGTCAAACTTGGATCTGAGTGCAGGTAGTTATCCACTTACTTCAGTGCGCTTAGGAAAAGATGAAAAGAAATAAGCATGTGAAAGCATTTGGAAAATGGTTTTTGCACAAACAGAGGCAGTAATTCAGTGTGGCCGTAAAGTCATGGTGCACTTTTGACAGATTACCGGTCAAAAGTGCACCATGACTTTACGAACACAATTGTATTATTAGAGATTAGTTTAATATAACTAACGATGGGCATGTTGGTTATATTCCAAACTCAAGCGGTTGGATTAGTCATTCTCTAATATGTAACCCATAACTTGAATTTGCAGAGTGCTTATAGGTGTTTGTAATTATTTTTGTTTTGCTTTTGAGTGTTTATCACTTGCACATCTATGAATGAAACTGTTTGTATAAATACTTCCAAAAACCTTACCCTACCTAGTCTTTTGTTTTCACTATGTAAATCTCATATCATCTTGCTCTATCTTACCAGATTCCTTCTTCTGTAGTTCAGTGAAAAACACTATTATTCTTACCATTCTCTTTCCACAAAGACTTCTGTGGAAATTTGGTATGTTTTTTTTTTATTTTTTTATTTTACAGAGACAGAGAGTGAGTCAGAGGGAGGGATAGGTAGGGACAGACAGATAGGAACGGAGAGAAGTGAGAAGCATCAATCATTAGTTTTTCATTGCTGTTGCGACACCTTAGTTGTTCATTGATTGCTTTCTTACATGTGCCTTGGCCGCGGGCCTTCAGCAGACCGAGCCACCGCTTGCTGGAGCCAGCGACCTTGGGTCCAAGTTGACGAGCTTTTATGCTCAAGCCAGATGGGCCTGCGCTCAAGCTCAAGCTGGCGAACTCGGGGTCTCGAACCTGGGTCTTCCACATACCAGTCCGATGCTCTATCCACTGCGCCACCACCTGGTCAGGCAGTATGTTTTTTAACTGAGTTATATTTCTTACCTATTGTAAGAGGATGGTGATTATATTGGTTAATAAGCTAAAATGTGGATTTTCCTTCCGAGTTGGCTTTCACCAGATTTTTGAAAATGTTGCTAATGTTTTATTTGCTTCCTTTCACCTAAGTGTGGCAACAGCATACTAAACTGTAAATTAAAGAGAGCTGCAAGGAGTAAACTGAGTAAAAAGGCCATGAATAGTAAAAACACAGGATTTAAAAAGTAAATTTGCATTTTTAAATAAACTTTATTTTCTTACACCTGGATCTGCTGGGGCAGTGCACCCATACTGTTCATTGATAGAGCTACGTGAAGGCTTAGCTGAAAGCATTTTAAAAGATAGAACTTAAAAGGAGGAAATAGATTTCAAGCCTGATCTAATTATCTCAAAATCAATTTTGGATTTTATTCTGTTATTTTTTATTTTTTTCTTATCGAAATAATGTAATCACATTAATAAACATATCTGGGAAAATATGAGAAAAATCATCAATCATATTTCACCACCATGATATAATTACTTTTAGAATTTTGGTACATACATGTTAATCTGTTTTCATATGTATATCTACATTTTTTTAAAATTGTTGTAATCTGGATACATTTTTATAGCCTGATATATACCACGTTAGAATATAGTATCTCAATTTTTCTCTATATATTAAAAAAGGACATTTTGAATAACATTAAATGAATATCATGTGTTTTATTTCAGTAATTCCATTCAATATATATTAAATTTCATATATCAAACAGTAATTTAATTTTCAAGACTTTATTGTCTAATAAGGACATTAAATTCATTTGTCTAAGAGTTGAATTGTGTCTTATGATTCCTGATAATGTTTTCATTTCCACTCATGAGCACAGACTCTACAACTGATAATTTCCTGGAACTGAAGTCTCTAAATAAGAGATTCTTTTCTTCCAGCAAGCTGGAATAGGAAATCTTAGAGAAGGTCAAGCTGTAGTTAATTATTATGATAGGGTGTTTTTATCACTAGTTATTGAAAGGGGAGAATAGCACTGTTCACTCAGAATATATGATTAAATGTTATGATACTGAGGATGATTTTCAGAAAAAAAGTATTGATATATAATTTTTTATTTTAAGATATATGTATAGCAAAATATAATATACTGTATTAAGATAATACAGACAATTGCTCAACATGTTATAGCCTAAGCTACTGATGGTAAACCAAGTATAGGCTCGTAACTATGCTATGTTCCTTGGAAATCAGTGCATTTCTTTCTTTTTCTTTTCTTTTCTTTTTTTTTCTTTTTTTTTTTTTTGGTTAGAGGAGGGGAGATAGTGAGGCAGACTCCTGAATGCTCCCGAACTGGGATCCACCCAGCAACCCCATCTTGAGCTGATGCTGGAGTACTGAGCTATTTTTAGTGCCTGAAGCTTTCACACTGACAGAGCTATCCTCAGTGCTCAGGGCCACATTTGAACCAATTAAGCCATTGGCTGTGAGGGGAAAAGGGTGAGAGAAGCAGATGTCCTATGTGTCCTGGCCGGGAATCGAACCTGGGACGTCCATATGCCGAGCCAACGCTCTATCCACTGAGCCTCTGGCCAGAGCCATTAGTGCATTTCTAAGGCATTTATTTTGCTTCTTTTTACTTCAGTTCCACAGAAAACACTTTTATGTGAGTGTCCTGCTGGTCATTTAATCTGCTTCTCTTCTGTACTAAAATGGGAGTTGTCAAATGCTGATGGATTAAACCTGAGATTACAGGTTTCATTATTCATTTGGCCTGCAATTTAAGGTTCCTTAATCCAAACCTGACCTCTGTGACATTTACAAGTCTCCATTTAGACAATACAATATGATGCTTTTGAATTTTAGTTTGCCAACTTGGCAACAAATTCTATTGTCCTAGAGTATGTTATCTATTTTGTTACATAAGTATAATTGGACTTTTGTAGCAGATTTAGTTCTTGTCTTTGAGTATAGGGTTTCTTTAGTTATCTTTGATTCTAAATTTTATATTAACTTTTTATAATGACATAATTTTTCATTGATCTTGTTCAGGTGTCCTATGACTACAGTTCCCAACACAGAATAACTCAGAGACTTGATGATTTCACAATTTGAAATTTGATCATGTTTGGACATCAACTTTGTTATCTCATTTTATATGTTTCAATATTAGGATTCTACTCATTTATAAATAGGCATAAAAATGTATTATTGAGTGCTGTGGGTATTGGTAATTTTTAAATCCAGTGATTTAAGTGTGAATCTTAACAATAAAGCCCAGACTATGAGTTTGATCCTTAGATGGACTCAGTAGCTTTGCTACTTTTTAATGTAACCTTTATAGTCATAACAAGTACTAATATTTGAGGCAGCAACTGGATATTAATGAGAATGAATCAGTAGAAATTTGTTAACACGTGAAAAATATTGCCAACCATGTTCGGGTATTCTCATTCCCCCCTTTTTTAGATCATTATGAATAAAAATATTTTTATATTCAAACTCTACAGGGGGCTCTATTTAGATAAAATAATGCCTATGTTTGTTGTGAGAATTAAATAAAATAAGATTGTAAAACATTGTCAGAGTACTGGCATTAGAAAATGTTTTATAAATAAAGTTGCTACTGGGAGGTAGGGGGAGGTAGAAGAGGGTAAAGGGGGCGTAAATGGTGATAGAAGGAGACTTGAATTATTGTATGGATGACCAGATAAAACAAAATATAGATGATATACTTACTATAGAATTGCACTTCTGAAACTTACTAATTTTTATTAACCAGTGTGACCCCAATAAATTGAATTAAAAAATCAGAAAAATAATAGTTGGTGCTATCATTTTATCAGCATTATTTTACTCTGCTGAGTACCTCTGAGTTTCTGGGTCAGTCCTAAGTCAAGTCACTAGTAAATCAGAGCACTGTTTTTTGCCTTGCCAACCCATTAGTCTGAAATTTGTTTTGCTGCTTAAATTTACATGACTATGCCTTTAGGATTATAGCTTTTCCTGTCACTTCCTGCATTATTTGTCCAGATGTGGCTTCTCTCTTGGTTTCTTGATGTACATCCTCCCTCCTATTTTAAATACAAATCTATTTGAATAAATGAAATTATTGAAAGCCCCCTTTCTCTGCAAGGGGAAACTTTCCCCCTTTTTTTCAATTGGGATCTCCTTCAACTCATGTAGGCCACTCAGAAGTGGAAGCTGCTATCAGATTGAATCTACTGGGACACCTGTGCTGGCACTGATCAAATCTGTGTCACTTCTGGGCCTCACTTCATTTCCACATCATCCAGGTCAGCCAGGCTGCTGGCCAGGCCAGTTGTTCAGCTTGGAGGTCCCAGTATGTTTTAAGAAATATTTCACCTGAGATCAAGAAGCTGTGATTTTGGTATGAGATTGACATATGCTGCATGTGTGTATGCACACACACACACACACACTCACACACACACACACGAGTTGATGAATCTGGCCAATTGGCCAATATGGTATGAAATTATTAATGTTAATAAAATAAGCTGATATTTGTTTCTTTTTTCAATTACAGTTTACATTCAATATTATGTTGTGTTAGTTTCATGTGTGATATTTGTCTCTTAATATAAGTTGATGGAAAAGATTCTCAGCTTGTCCCTGTGATATTTTGGTTGGCTAAGATATATTGAGTTTGTTGAGAAACTTGAAGCTTTGAGTCCTTGCCTCAGCTCTCGTGATTGTCATTTTGAAATGGAAAATTTAGGTCACACTTGAACTGTCTACCTTTGCATTAATACATAAATGGTTCTGTTGGCTTCTCTTGTGGCCATGAAATATATATGCACAGTGATGGAACAGCATATCAGTTTTTTTTTCTATTTTTTAATTTTTTTTCTTTTTATTTATTTATTTTAGAGAGGAGACACACACACACACACACACACACACACACACACACACAGAGAGAGAGAGAGAGAGAGAGAGAGAGAAGGAAAGGGGGGAGGAGCTAGAAGCATCAATTCCCATATGTGCCTTGACCAGACCAGTGCAGGGTTTTGAACTGGCGACCTCAGTATTCCCAGGTCGACGCTTTATCCACTGCGCCACCACAGGTCAGGCACAGCATATCAGTTTTGATCAAGCAGCCTCTCAGTGTGTGATGGGCCGGGCCAGGCCGCTGGTATATACTCTGCAATTGCTCAGTATGGCACTGGCACACCCAGGTAACTTGGCAATTGCTTTCTTTTTATGAGCATCATTGAAAATGAGAAGGAAGAGGGAAGAACACAAATGAATGATGAGATCAAGGGCATTTATCCTTAAAATTGAGTAGCCATTCTAGTTCCAGGTAGCCCTTCATTGCATTGAAAGCAACATACTCTGGCAACAGTGCCCTGTCTTATCCTAGTATCCGTCAAGGAACTGCTAGAAGCTGATTGAGCTCTCTTTTTCTAGCTTCACATTCATTAACTTTCTTTTCCCTTCACCCTTGTCTCTGTCTTAATTTTATTTACCTTGGCGACATGGCTTATTGAAAAAAGCATGAAGTTTAGAGTAACACTGATGTGAGTACAAAATTTTAGAACAACCCGTCATCTATAAAATGAAATTAATGTCTATCTTATAGGATTATTAAGATTATATGAAATTTGTAAAAGGCTTGCATTTAGAAGTGTTTTGGAAATGTTAATTCTTTTTCCTTTTTTAGTTTTCCTTCTCTCCTTACTACTCTTCCTATCACCTGTTTTTTCCTCTCTGCTTATCTCTAGATTTATAAATCTGTATTTTTCCTCTACAAGGTGAGACTTGTAATGACTAATCATAGTTTTTTTTCCAATCACCTCAAGGTAGGGATAATTTCTTTGTTGGGCTCTTTATTAAAAAAATAAAATTCATCTTGGTTTTGTCTACTATATTATCTAGTGGAGACTATAAGAGTACTAATTCATAAGATTGTCATGAGAATTATTTGGCATATTTATAAAGCATTCAGAATAATATGCTTGACATATAGCAGTCATCAATAAATGTTAGTCGAAGTAATTTACTTGCAAGCATTTTTTAAAAACAGGAATTCCCTCAAGTCTTTACTTGGGGTTCTCTTTTAACAATTTATTATGTATGTCTCTACTGATGAAGAAAAGGGATGATAGGGGTGGAAGAGTAGGGAGAGGTTGATAAAAGGATACAAACTTTCGGGTGTAAGAGAAATATAGTTTGACCATAGGATTAAATGTTCTCACCAAAAACAAAAAAGACAAAAGTCAAACAATGTGAGGTGAAGGATGTGTTAATTAACCTGATGGGGAACCCTTTTACAATGTATATTAAATGAAATTGTCACAATGTATGCTTTAAATAATATACAATTTTATTTGTCAATTATATCTTAATAAAGTAAACAGAGAATGATAATAGTGCATTTTATATTAGATAACATATGACCTTGATATTACCAAAGTTATCAGCATTGTGTTTATATGATAAAATGGAGTCTTGGTTTCTTTATAGGAATACGAGTTGTGAAAGTCAAGATGGAGATAATTATTTTTTGACCAGTCTGAATCAAATTTTAAAAATCTTTATCCTCTGTTAGTTTGTATACCAATGGCATTACATTCATTTCATGTTTATCTTTAAGCACATGCGAATACTTAATTGATTTTCAACTGCTTACCTGGCAGGGTGAGCTGACTGACATGTTAATCCTTAAACCTCTTAAATCTACTGCTTGGTATATCATTAACCTGAGCACACTTATTATACCAACAGAGTTTTTAACCAAGAACTCTAGAAGAGATCTGAAACACACAAACACATACTCTCACACTTACATACATGTGTATATATGTTTACACACACATACACACTTTATATAACATTTCACTTTTTCCATGATTAATGTGAATAAGTTGAAAGACTTGAATAGAGCTAACAGTTTTTTTGGCTAACTTAGAAAGGTTAATTTTGTCCTTCCTTTTTGTAGTTCATATGTCATTTGCGTATTTTAAAATTTAATTACCATGATTCAATTAAAAATAAATTTGTGACTTTTTTCCACAAGACCTTCTCAATAAGTAAGTCCTTCTTGTTTATACATGATTAGGTCTTTGACTAGATGACTAGTTTTATTTTGAATTGTGGCATCAACAAAGTCTGAAACAAATGATTCTTTAGACAGACTTCACTTTTTAAAACCTGTTTAGAAAAAGAAAACCTGACTGAACTGGTTAAAATAAATACCTTTTGAGTCCTTTACAAATTGGTTTACTGTGAAATGGAACACTGTGAAGACAGACAAACTCAGAAAATGTGTAATAGAAATTTAAGTTGACTGTTGAAGATGACTAAGACCTTACTATTTGCTGTCACTGAGAAGCAAAAGAATCCTCTCAGTATTAGCTATGAAAGTGGTAAACACAGGGGTAGAAATAGAGTAATGTAATTGAGTACGACTATCCTTCAAAATCACCAGATTCCCTACCCTCCTACGAAAAAAACAGTTTTGCTTACTTTTTTGAGTTGTTTTTGGTACATTCTGATGAGAACCACGTTATCTATTTACTTGAAAAAGAATGCAATCACAGAAACTTGTGTTTCCAAAAGCAATCATCTTTGTGCCTTTTTATGACCATCAAATATGTTTATTTGCACATTACATAATTTTCTTTTTATGATTGAATCTTTTAAAAATGAGCTTTGGCAGTGAAAGTAATGCTTTGTGACTTTGAGTGCAGATCTCTTCTGTTTCACTGACTCACTTTGAGGCGGCAGTGGTGTAAAAGTAACCCTGTGGAAAAATAACACAACACCTCTCTATGACTCAGGTCCCTCTTCATGTGAAGTGGATTATACGTCTTCTAAGTACAATATAGCCTCTTTGTAAAGGGCTATCAAGGCAGCACTAATATTAAAATTGGAACTATACAGAGAAGATTAGCATGGCCCCTATGCAGGGATGACATGCAAATTTATAAAGTGCTTCATATTAAAAATTAAAAAAAATGTTAAAAGAAAGCTGTTTGCTCTACACTCGTAAGTACAGCAGAAGTTACTTTAAATAACTTTTAGATATTTTGATCTTAAATGGAGAAATAAAAATAAATTTGTCAAAATTATAAGTAGCTTTTATTTCTGACCATCCCAATTAATTTAGGCTCAGATTAATTCAATATATTTCTATTTAGTTCAATTCCATTTATTATTTATTGAGCCTTACTAAAATCAAGTTTACCCCAAACACTTTGCTAGGCACTGGGAAATGCAGAATGAATAGCTATAAATTTTGCTCTTGAGGAAGTCAGTCTAGTTGCGAGTCTTCCAATGTCCTTACAAGACCTGATAGCCCTTCCATGAGACATGTCATAAATGTAATATGAAAAATTGTGCAAATTACTGGTATAGTCTACCTCTATAGCTATTGCAATCACATTAGCTTATATTTCTAAGACAAATATGACTCCTTATTTTCCAAAAGATAAATGTAAACTGTTTTTAATAATTAAAGTCTTATGACATCTAATCTTTGTATTTTCCTAATCTTTAATGTGGTCCTATTGATTGATTTGCTTTCTATTCTTTTCCTTTGTACTTACCTTCTCCTAATTTTCATACTTATTCTATTAAAAAATAATCCCTCTCCATAAGTTTTATTCTATTTTCATCAGATGGTACTTGCAAAGATTTACTGGTACTTGCTCATCCACACATAGAAGGACACAAGTATACACACATACACGCACATGTGTGCACATTAAACACATATCCTTTTCCCACATCATTTATAACTTATTCCTTTGGAGTATCCATCTTGAATCTGAGTGAGGTAGGAAGCTTCCATGTAAAGTTGTCTAAAATGTTCCACTTCTAGAAATAGTTTGAATAAAGTTTAACATCCCTTTGTTAACTGCATATCTATTGTGTATACTTCATCAATCCTGGTGTTTTTCCTCAGGAGACTGATGATCTGTTTTATCTTTTGGGACACAAAATCCAAGGCACTTTGAACATGTGATAATGGACTTTTAGATGTCCTTGAAATCTTCTATTTCTTCTTCTTCTTCTTCTTTTCTTCTTCTCCTTCTCCTTCTCCTTCTCCTTCTCCTTCTCCTTCTTCTTCTTCTTCCTTTGCGAGACAGACAAACAGGAAGGGAGAGAGATGAGAAGCATCAACTCATAGTTGTGGCACCTTAATTGTTTATTGCTTCTCATATGTGCATTGACTAGGGGGCTCCAGCTGAGTTAGTGACCCCTTGCTTATGCCAGGGACTTTGGGTTTTGAGCCAGAGACCTTTGGGCTCAAGCCAGCGACCATGGGGTCATGTCTATGATCCTACATTCAACCTAGTGACCTTTGGGTTTTGAACCTGGGTCCTCAGCATTCCAGGCCAATGCTCTATCCACTGTGCCACCACCTGGTCAGGCTTTGAAAGCTTCTTTTGTGATCATTCAAACTTTTGTTAGATATAACTTTCAAAGTAACCAGCTCTGGTTTCCTAAGTGGAAGAAATGATTTCCTAAGATAGTGGTTCTTAACCTTTTATGAGGTACTGATCCCACCAGTTTCATATGTGCATTCACCAAACCCTTCTTTAGTGATAAATAAAATATGATTTTTTTCCCCAAATTCAAGACATAGGTATATGTTTTTTTACTGGTGCACAAAATGAGCCATGCATGAACATCATCTTGCTCAAAGAACAAAACCAACAAAGTCCATGAACTCACAACAAATTACGGTATTACTTTATTCTGGCCTCCGCGGCAGAGGCTTCTCCGAACCCCTGAGACGGACTCATCGAACCCTTGATAGAACCCAGGTTAAGAACCATTGTCCTAAGAGGAAAATGGGCTTTGACAATTCACTGTGGGTGAATTGTTTAAGTTGGCTGAGTCTGTTTCCTCCTCTGTAAAGAGTTTTGATAATATATACGTCATAGAATTATTCCCCTTGAAGGATGCCTTTCCTGACTAATTCTATCATATTTGGATATGTAAGTATAATTTATAGTATATGATAGACTGTGAATTTTGAATTATTTAAGCGCAAAGGTAGACTTTTATATATTTTTTGTCCTTCTCTGTGAAGTGATTAATACATCAGTAAGCATGTCAGATCTGGTTCTTAATACCAGAGAAGAAAATACAGTATACTCCTGATTCTATTTTTTTAATGAAAAAAAGTTATTGATTGATTTTTTAGAGAGAGAGGAAGGGAGGTAGATAGATAGATGATAGATAGGTAGAGAAAGGAAACAGAGAGAGAAATAGTGATTTCTTGTTCTTATTTATGCATTCATTGATTGATTTTTGTATGTGCCTTGACAGGGATCAAATACTCAACCTTGGCATATTCGGATGATGCTCTAACCTACTGAGCTACTCGGCCAGGGCTACGCCTGGCTATTTTGAGGACTTTGATCAGTCTGTCAAAAAAATATTTGACTGCTATTGATTTTGCAGGAAGAGTGTTCTGGGTCGGGAGGATATAGATGTAGCAAGGTAAGAGTTTTCACTTTCAAAAAGCTACCAGTGGGTAAGAATAGAGACCATAACCATAAAAAAAAAATAATTTCAGGGTTCTTAAGTGCTATAGAATAGAGAGGATGAAATAATATGCTTGAGAGTAATTGGCTTTGCCTGGAAGGAGACATATGCATTGAGACCTGAATATTGAGAAATGAGCCATGAGGAGATCTGAGAGGAGGGCATCATAAGCAAAGAAAAGTGCAAAAGCCATGAAAACTAAGATTGTCTGTTAGTGGAATGGTATTAAGAGCAGTATAGGTTCTGGCCAGTTGGCTTAGTGGTAGAGAGTCGGCCTGGCGTTTGGAAGTCCTGTTTTCGATTCCCGGTCAGGGCACACAGGAGAAGCAACCATCTGCTTCTCCAGCCCTTTTCCTCTTGCTTCTCTCTCTCTCTCTTCTCCTCCTTTTTCCAGCCATAGCTCAATTGGAGTGAGTTGGCCCTAGGTCCTTAGGATGGCTCCATCGCCTCTGCCTCAGATGTTAAAATGGCACTGGTTGCGCCTGACCAGGTGGTGGCGCAGTGGATAGAGCGTCGGACTGGGATGTGGAAGACTCAGGTTCAAGACCCTGAGGTCGCCAGCTTGAGCGTGGGCTCATTTGGTTTCAGCAAGGCTCACCAGCTTGGACCCAAGGTCACTGGCTCAAGCAAGGAGTTACTCGGTTTCCTGAAGACCAGTAGTCAAGGCACATATGAGAAAGCAATCAATGAACAACGAAGAACTGATGATTGATTCTTCTCATCTCTCTCCGTTCCTGTCTGTTTGTCCCTATCTATCCCTCATTGCTCTCTCTGTCTCTCTGTCTCTGTGGGGGAAAAAAAAAAAGGCTCTGGTTGCAAAGTAACAAGGGCCCCAGAAAGGCAGAACATTGTCCCCTAGTGGGCTTGCGGGGTGGATTTTGGTCGGTGTGCATGCAGGAGTCTGTTTCTGCCTCCCCTCCTCTCACTAAATTACAAAAAAAACCCAGTATAGCCAAATATAACAAATAAAAAAGGGAGTATAGATAATAACAGGTATAGGCTAGAGTCAGATTATTTAGGGCAGGGGTCCCCAAACTTTTTACATAGGGGGCCAGTTCACTGTCCCTCAGACTGTTGGAGGGCAGGACTATAAAAAAGCTATGAACAAATCCCTATACACATTGCACATTAACGTAAAAAAACAAAACGAGAACAAATACAATATTTAAAATAAAGAACAAGTAAATTTAAATAAACAAACTGACCAGTATTTCAATGGGAACTATGGGTGCGGATGCATCCTGTGCTCCTCTCACTGACCACCAATGAAAGAGGAGCCCCTTCCGGAGTGCAGCGGAGGCTGGATAAATGGCTCCAGGGGGCCACATGCAGCCTGGGGACCGTAGTTTGGGGACCCCTGATTTAGGGCCTTACAGTCTAGAATGGTGGTGGGAAGGCTTTTATGAAGCTGTAAGTGGAATTATAACGTGATCTGGTTTCTGTCTTATACAGATAACTGGTTGCTAGAAGATGAACTGTGTTATAAGAGTTCAAGATGGAGGTGGGAGACCGTTGCGAAATCTGTTATTGTGTTCCAGAAGAGAGTTGAAGGAGACTTGGACTATACAATGGCAGTATGTAGATTTGGGGTATCACTTGCTGATAGAGCTGTCATGATGAGAGAAGAATTAAGTAGGTTCTCAGATTTGAGGCAATGAGAAATATTTATTTTGGGGGAAAGGGGATCAATAGTTTGACTTCGGCTGTGTTTGTGATTGCTATGCTTATTGGACATCCTAATAAAAATGTCAAGTTGGCTGTTGAATATATAGATTGGATCACAGGGAGTATATCTGGGCTGAAAATAAGCTTTTAGAAACAACAGCCTTTATGTGGTTGAAGCATGGGGCTATATGAGGTCACCCCTGAAGGGAAAACATTTCGAGAAGACTTGTGGGGAGAAATCCTTGGGACACTGTAAAATTTAGAGGCCAGTAAAAGAAAAAGACCCTGCCAACAAGATTGGAAAAGAGTATCCAGAGAGGTTAGAAAAAAGCAGGAGAATAATGTTGTTCTGGACACTAGTCAATTTTTTCAAATGTTGGCTGGGAAGTCAAGTGAGATGTGAGCAAAAATTGACCATTAACTTTGGTAAGAGTTTATTGGTGACTTCAGATACGATCTGTTTAGGGGAGTGGTCATTTGGAGTGGAGTGAGGAAAGAATACAAGATGAGAAAGCAGACAGTGAAATCAGTCATGCTTTTAGAATTTTTTGCTTTGAAGAGGAGCAGAGAAGAAGGTTAGGGGAGATTATTTTAATGGATGACAATGAGCAATGCTTGTGCCTGACTGGAATGATCCAGGGGAAGGAGAAATTGATGTTGTGATAAAGAGAGGAGAGATTTGTAGGACTGAATCTTGAGAAGGAGACTAGGGATGAGTGAAGAGAGAAGGTGGAGAGAGTGGCCATAGCTATAAGTAGGGAAACTCTTATTTTAACAGGATAAAAAGAATTTTGGGGTATAGATGCATGTGGTTTGGAATTGGAAGTATAAAAATAAAGTAAATCTTTGGATTACATCTTCTTTTTTAAACAAAAATAAGAATGTTTTTTTAAAAATGTCAAACTATGAGATAATGGTATTGGGTGTATCACCTAAGGGATTTATAGTTGCCGAGAATGATAATAGAAGTCATGGTGAAGTGATACTGTAGACTCTGAGATCAATGGATGAGGCAATGTGACAAGGACAGCAATAAGGATGCTAAGGGGTTATAAGGTCTGATGACATGGGCTTCAAAAAAGATGGGCTCTTTGGAAGAAGAATGAAGAGTGACAAGTTGAAAACTGTGCTAGGAAGCAAGAAGAAAATTCACCTCCAAGCAGTGACTTCTATGTGATGTGAAAGAAAAACCAGTCTTACTTGAGACCATTTTAATAAAAGCCATGTATGTCCCCAGGGAATGGGCAGGTCACATTTTAGGTTTAGAAAATAGGTGACTTTCTAATTAGTATAAATGAACAATCAAACATTCACTCTATGACAGAGCAAATGTTCTAAACTCCAAATCACATGTTAACTCACATGAGCCTCACAATAATTCTATAACATAGGCCCAGTCATGTGCAGCATAAGGACATTTCACTCAACGATGGACCACATATATGACCATGGTCCCATGTATTATAATGGAGCTGAAAAATTCCTATTGCCTAGTGGCGACATAATGTTGTAGCACAGTGCATTTACTCACATATTTTTTGATGATGCTGGTGAGGCTGATGTAGGTTGTAAACAAACCTACGGGGCCCATACAACTATGTATACCATATACAGTAATACTTGATGACAATAAATGACTGTTAATGGTTGATGTATTTACTATACTATATTATACTTTGAATTGTTAGAGTGCATTCTTTTAATTATTAAAAAAGTTTTCTATAAAAGAGTATGCTGTGTTATACTGGCAGCAGCCTCATACATCTCGTGTTTATATTGCATAATTTTCTCGCGATTGATTTAATCTCATGTTGTTTGGTACAGTCACATGCTGTACAGGCTTGTAACCTAGTGCCATGAGCTTTATCAGATAATCTAGGTGTGTAGCAGGCTAGACCATCTAGGTCTGTGTAAGTACTTCTAATGACACATTTCTCAGAATGTACCCCCATTGTTTAGTGACATGACGATACTATTACTAGTCCCACTTCATGTGTGAGGAAGTTGAGAAGTTAAGCAAATTGGTTGGAATCACACACTCAGCTGTAAGAGAAAGCTGGGTTTGATATTGGTAAATTTGACTCCAACCACTGTCCCAGGTTTAACCATGCATCTATACTGCTGCAGTTCGACCATGATTTCCAGTACACAGTAGAGGTGTTTAGGAAGGAAGTGAAAAATAGACAATGGGGTTAAATTATAGGCTCTTTTGAGTAGTATTGAATGAACATTTTTATACAGTATTAAAAGATGACCTGGGAAGTTTGTACTTCTAGTGGAGATTTTGATGAATGGGAGTTTGATGAGCTTTTAATAATTTATTTATTTATTTATTTTTACAGAAACAGAGTCAGAGAGAGGGATAGGTAGGTACAGACAGACAGGAATGGAAAGAGATGAGAAGCATCAATTATCAGTTTTTCATTGTGGCACCTTAGTTGTTCATTGATTGTTTTCTCATATGTGCCTTGATCATGGGCTACAGCAGACCGAGTAACCCCTTGCTTGAACCAATGACCTTGGGTCCAAGCTGGTGAGCTTTTGCTCAAGCCAGATGAGCCCGCACTCAAGCTGGCGACCTTGGGTTCTTGAACCTGGCTTCTCTGCATCCCAGTCTGATGCTCTATCCGCTGCGCCACCGTCTGGTCAGACTGATTAGCTTTTTCTATATTTTAGACCAAACAACAAATTGAAGATTTTAGATGGCTTCTTTTTCTGGGGGCTAGAGATGTTTTGCTAACTGGGAGAAAGTGACTGGTGGCACTACTGTGAATGGGTGGAAATATAATTGATTATCTAAATTCTGGTAGCAGTGGCTGCCATGTTCTTGTCGTATGGAGAACTGATTTGACAGTTCAGTGCACATTCTATTGACCAGTTTATCTTTCTGGCCCTGAAACTCAGAAATATTGTAGTCCTCATTGTCTGATATTATTAAGGAAATTGCCTTTGGCTGCATGATGTAAGAATAAAAATTTTCATATTTTTTTCACAAAGCTACTTGTGACAGCCCAGTTGTCAATGCAACGGAAACATTTTTAGTGGTATATTTTTTCTGATTTTTAAAGTATTATCTATTCATTTTCACCCTAGATAAATAAAAACATTTTATCTTAACATAATCTCATTTGTATAATATAATAAAGAATTGAATTCTATTGCATATGTAGTTTTTCATTATGTTTTATTTTCACTTTACATTTTTTATTTAATGACTGTTTCCCTAGTTTATTAAGTTGTCCTCTCAAATGTGATTTCTAAAGACTGTGTAACTGGTTTGCTGAGTGAGCTGAATTTGGCAGCTTACATCTAGGTAAGATTTATGCTTCAATCAAAGTTTGTCTAGTTCTTGTTTTCAGACTCTTGGGTAGGTCTCATTCCACGCAGGTTATTTTCAGCTATAAGAATGGTCTCATTTTCAGGAGTAAAATTCCTAATCTTCCTAATCGTCTCTTTCCATCCAGAGGGTCCTGACCTCTTCCATTTCTTCCATGCTTCTGGAGACGGAGTGGGGAGACATTTAAAGAAGAAGAGCACCGTTTCTTTTTACTTTCTGTTCTTTGTACTTCTTTCTCTGGTGCTCTTTTGTAGTTCTCTCTTGGCTTTTCCTAGCTGGCTGTTTGGCCTTTGGGTTTTTGAAGAACCTCCTGAGGCTTGCAACATCTGTCATGAGAAGGGCACTCTGCCTGACCTCTTAGGGATGCTCTTGCTCCTTTTTCCTCCGTACTCTCCCAGAATTCCTATGGCCTCTTACAGCAAATGTTCATCTGACTCAGTGGTAGTCAACTTTCCTTGGTGAAATTTCTACGAAATGGCTTATTGTCTGGCCACTCTAGTCTGTCCACTTGGACAGTGGTAAATATCACATATATGTGACTTGTCAAATAGGGAAAGTGCAGCTTGCTGGCTCCATTACTGCCCTCTAACATTTTTTTTTCCACTTCCTATCTTCAGACTTTCCCAGGGCGATATGGTATATATACCTGGATTCCAGAGGGCACATCATATTTTCCCAGGGAGTCTATCACCCCTCCTGTGTGGACACTCTGAGCTGGGCCTGCCCTCTATGAGAAGGACATTTTGAGATGAAACACTGTATTCTGTGGAAGTGACATGCCATAATTCCCTGTCTTAAAGTTCTTCAGTCTTTAAACAGAAGAAAACCTTGGACCACCGTCTCACATGGCTTGATAAAGGGAAGATGTTTTACTTCCTTATACTTTGGAGAGGAAAAGAAAAAGAGAAACAAGTTTCCTCCATACCTATAAATTGTCTTTGGAGTATCCCCACTGTGGGTTCTTAGCCTCATCTTACATAGCCTGAAGATGAGTGGTAAGGACTGATAGTTGAAGAGCTAGTTTGGCCTACTCTTGCCAAATGTTGTGGGGATGTGTCTAGAAAGTTTTCTTGAGGTGTGTTGTATTTGAGTTTAACAGGCAACAAGAAAAGTCCCATCTCTTACTTTGGTAAAATTGCTAGTATTATATGAATTATTAGTGCAAATGATTTCTTAGTAAGCACTGCTGGACAGTATGGCTCCTTCACGGAGGAGCTCCAGTCAACACCCAGGGGAGTGGCAAAAAAGGGGAACTTTCAGAAAATAGCCAGTGCCATGTCATCCTATGCCATTTAACTCCTTTCCATGTCACACCATTCTTTCCTTTCACTTAGTTTTCCATCAATTCGTTTATTTAACAAATACCACTCTGTTTACTCTTACAGTTATAGTCATTGTACCAATTTCACATACAAGGTAGATAATGAACCTTTTTCTCTAAAGCAAGGGGAAATAATCATAGTTTGAGAAACTGTAGTCAGGGAAATAGTAAATAAAATAATAGATATAGATTCTAAGTATGGTTTCTGGTACATAGTAGTTGTTTAACAAATATATGGGCAATTAAAGCCAGTTGAACATCTCCTGGGGGCTTTACTAATGGTGCCCTGTTATTGCTAAATTGTTGAGGATTTGTGGGTACTCTTAGTACTTTATTAATAAACATAATTATATTACATCATAATGAAGACAGGCATTTAGCAACATGCTCTGTTGCAAAACCAAATCTTCCTTTTCAGGCATACCTAATTTTATTGAGCTTTGCTTTGTTGTGTTTTGTAGATTGTGTTTTTTACAAATTGAAGGTTTGTGGCAACCCTGAGTAGAGCAAATCTGTCTGCACCATAGCCCAACAGCATTTGCTCACTTTGTATTTCTATGTCATATTTTAGTAATTCTTGCAATATTTCAAACTTTTTTTATTATTGTATTTGTTATGGTAGCCTTTAGCAGTCTTTTTGGTATTACTACTATAATTGTTCTTTTTTTTTTGGGGGGGGTGCCATGAACCATAAAAGATACCCATATATGATGGTGAACTTAATTGATAAATGTTGTGTATGTTCTGACTGCTCTGCTGACCTGCTGTTTTTCCATCTCTATTCCTGTCCTTGGGCTTTCTTCTTCCCTGAGGCACAATAATATTGAAATTAGGCCAATTAGTAACCATAAAATGGCCTGTAAGTGTTCAAGTGGAAGGAAGAGTCGCATATCTCTCACGTTAAATCAAAAGCTAGAAATAGTTAAACTTAGTGAGGAAAACATGTCAAAAGCCGAGACAGGTTGAAAGCTAGGCCTCTTGTAACAGCCCAGTTGTTGATGCAAAGTAAAAGTTCTTGAAGACCATTAAATGTGCTACTGCAGTGAACATACAAATGATAAGTGAAAGAACCCTATTGTTGACACTGAGAAAGTTTTAGTGGTCTAAAGAGAAGATAAAAATGGATACCATTCTCTTAAGCCAGAGCCTGATCCCGAGCAAGGCCTTAACCCTTTTCAATTCTATGAAGGCTGAGAGAAGTGAGGAAGCTGTAGAAGAGGAGTTTGAAGCTAATAGAGGTTGGTTCATAAGGTTTGGGGTAAGAAGCCATCTTTGTAACATAATGTGAGACAAAGCAGCAAGTACTGATGTAGAAGCTGCAGCAAGTTACCCAGAAGGTCTAACTAACACAATTAAAGAGAGTGACTACACTAAACAACAGATTTTCAATGTATATGAAATAGCCTTCTATTGGAATAAGATGCCATCTTGGATTTTTATATCTAGAGAGAAGTCAGTGCCTAGCTGCAAAGCTTCAAGGACAGGCTAACTCTCTTGTTAGAAGCTAATGCAGCTAGTTGCTTTAAGTGGAAGCCAATGCTCATTTACTGTGCCAAAAATCCAAGGGCCCTTAAAAATTATGTTAATTCTACTCTGCCTTTTCTTTATAATTGGAAGAATAAAACCTGAATGTCATTAACCTGCTTACAACATGGTGTACTGCATATTTTAAGCTCACTGTTGATACCTACTGCTCAGGAATAAGTATATGTATTCCTTTCAAAATATTTCTGCTTGGTGACAATGCACGTGGTCATCCAATAGCTCTGCTGTAGAGGTACAATGTGATTAATGTTGTTTTAATGCCTGCTAACACAACATCCATTCTGCAGCATATGGGGTCAAGAAGCAATTTTGACTTTTTATGTTTTATTATTAAAGAAATAGACTTCATAAGGCTATACCTGTCATGGATAGTGAATTCTTTGATGGATCTAGACCAAGCAAATTAAAACTCTTTTGGAAAGGATTTACCATTCTAGATGCCATAAAGTACATTTGTGATTCATGGGAAGAGGTCAAAATATCAACATTAATAGAAGTTTGGAAGAAGTTAATTGATTCCAACCCTCATGGATGACTCATGTGAAGAACACATGATAAGTTTGTGACTTCAGTGAAGGAAGTAGCTGCAGATATGGTGAAAATAGCCAGAAAACTAAAATTAGATGTGGATCCTGGAAATGTGACTGAACTGCTGTAATCTTATGATAAAATGTTAATGGATGAGGAGTTGCTTCTTATGTATGAGCAAAGAAAGTGGTTTCTTGAGATAGAACCTATTCCCTGGTGAAGATGCTTTGAGGATTGTTTAAATGACAATAAAGGATTTAGGATATTAGATAAACTTAGTTGATAAAGCAAGAGTAGGGTTTGAGAGAACTGACTAATTTTGAAAGAAATTCTATGGTGGGTAAAATGCTATCAGAAGCATTGCATGATATAGAGAAATTGTTCACTAAAGAAAGAGTCAATTGATGCAGCAAACTTCATTGTTATCTTATTTTGAGAAATTGCCACAGCCACCCCAACCTTCAGCAAAACTGTGTCAAGCACCCCTCCACCAAAAAGATTACTATTCACTGAAGGCTCAGATGATGGTTAGTATTTTTTATTAATAAAGTATTTTTAAATTAAGGAATGTACATTGTTTTTTAGACATAATGCTTTTGCACACGAATAGGCTAGAATATAGAATAAACATAACTTTTATATGCACTGGAAAATATAAAAGTTTATGTTACTTGCTCTATTGTGACATTTGCTTTATTGAGGTCATCCGGAACTGAACCTGCAATGTCTTCAAGGTATCCTGTATGTGTTAATGGATAATTCTCACTGATGCTACTGTAGATGCTTAAGTATTCACCACTCATTGAAGAACATTGTGAATTAAATGACTTTGGTTCATAAATACTGTTGCTTCCTTAGTTTTATAGTATTTCCAAAGCACTGATGTTTATATGTTCAGGTGAGATAGCATAATAAAATACTGTATTAGGATCAATAAACAATGAATTCATAGAGAAGTCCAGGAAACCCTATATTGTTTTCATATATCAGATGTCCAAGTTAAGAAGCATTTTTGGAGGACACTGATCAACAATATATACTATGTTTTTCATCATTCAACATGTTACTTTATGTGTGGGTCATTCCTACTGAATTACTAACAAGACAGGCCTCAAAACTCTTAAAATCATCTTAGTCCAGATACAGACCTGACCATACTAAAGCAATGTTTTCTGGATACTATTTCGCCCACAGCTTATTTGCTCATTTAGATGACAGAATTAGCTGTTGCTCAGAAGAGAGCCCAGATTAGATTGCCACCAGTGTAACTGAAGAGGTAGAGCCCTTTGCATTCCATATTCACATACAGATGTGTTGTGGTTTCTGTCTTTTGTATCTCCACCATTTTTTTTTTTCATTTCATTTGCCACTGCCCTAGTTCAGGTTTTAAATTATTCAGTGCCTGAACAATTACAACAGTGTTTTAGTTAATGATGTGGACTCGTATGATATAACATTTCTAAAACCTTCCTTCTAGGATGATCAAATCTATGCAGAATCACTAAGGCTTTGTCTGGTTGCTTGTAGCCTTTACATAACTTCACAGGTGACATGAAGAAGCAGGCAAAACCAAAATTTCGTTGTCTGCTACATTTGCAAAGTAGTACGAGGAAGCCTCACAGGTTTTTCCTTTACTAGTAAAAAGTAACCTGATACATTATTTCATTATTTGTCTGTTTCATAATATAAACATAGGAAAGTTTATTCAAATCTGAAAAGCTACAGTTGTCACTGTCTTTGATAATAGAAAGTGTAATCATGATTGAACAATGTGGTTGGTACCCACTTGAGCATTTTATACCATGTTTATTACATGGATTTAGTACAACTAGATGACATGTTTAATTAGTTTTTCACAATTCAATGCTCTTTTATTTATTTTATCACTTTCTTTCTCAACAATGTCTTCTGGTACTTATGCTTAAAAATTTATTTTAATTATCCCCTAGTTCCATGATGGCGAACCTATGATGCACGTAGCCATTATTGATGACATGTGGCCGCATACCAGAGAAGTATGGGGCCGCATGCTGAGAAGGACGTTTCATCCTCCACTCCTGCCTGGCCAGGTGCAGTAGCCGAGGATAAAACATTTGCAGTAGTGTAGACACTCTGTGCTGGAGGTCTGTAGGCCAATACAACAGAACTCCAGCACAGAGCATCTAGTTCTGGGACTTCCGGTTAGGCCGTATTTCTCGAAATAACACACCACCCGAGTTATGCTCGGTTTTTTGGCGAATTTTGACATACCAAGCTCAAAAGATTGCCCATCACTGTCCTAGTTTTTGCCAAATCCTTCTGCTTCCTTCTCTTTAATGTCTCTCTCTCTCTCTTATGTGTTTATTGTATTGATTTTAGGGAGAAAGGGAGGGAGAGAGAGAGAGAGAGGAACATGGAGCTACTCCTGTATGTGTCCTGACCAGAGGTTGAACCAGCAACCTCTGTGCTTTGGGACGATGCTCTAACCCACCGAGTTATCCGGCCAGGGCATTAGTGTCTCTTATATTTTGTTTTTCTTCACACAGCCTGACTATAGTAATTCACATTGCCTTCACTGTAGTGAAGGTGTTTCCAATTCATGAGTGAACTTTTGCTGTAACGATGGTAATTAGCTAACATTTGCATGGATGGCTCCTTGCAGATCAGAGAGTGAATCCTCATGTTCTTTCTTGAGCCTTCTAATGAAATTTTTGTTATTCCTGTTTTAAGGATGACAAAATATAGACTATGTAAAAATCAGCGAATGTGAAGGAAAAGAGCTGGGACTAGAACCAAATTTTCTGGCTTTTAATCATTTGCTCTTTCTGTTATACCCTCTGCCTTCTTCTATGTTCCTCTCCAATCTATTTCATTGCTATGAGATTATTTTTTTCTAAAGCATTTGCTTTGAACTCATCTGTTCTGATCTCTTTGTCTTCTTGCTGCTGTATATGTCTACCCTTTGAAGTTAGACTATTAACACTTGGAGATTTATCATTAACATAGACTCTCAGATTGTTCTTAAACACCAGATTATCCTGAGTTCCAGTGGCTCAAAAGTCAGTTTTGTCTTGTCTTTTTTGTTTTTTCATTTCTAATAATCAGTGCTGACATAACTTTTTTTTTTTTTGCTAAATGAATTAAACCTTTATTACCAGACCTTAAATAGCTTAATTCCAGGAATTGAACTTTTAACTCTGCCTTGTGTCACTTATTTCAATAAATTGTACTCTGTCTTGTTGCTTCATGTGCCTTAGTTACCGCCTTTGTTTACTGCTTAGTTCATTATTAAACTTTTCCCTTGAACTCATGTCAGTAACGGAAACAACACTTGTATTCACAGAACGTTTAGCACAGACCCTTTTATATAGTTAAGTAATCTTCTTTGTTTCATTCATAACTGGATTGCTGGAATGTAGAACAGTGATTACTTCAGAAGAGACTTTCAATAAAATGTGTTGATTGACTATACCTTTATGTTATAATCATAGTTATTGAGTCTCTGATACCTGCTAACATACTCTCCCTGATGTTGACTGTATCTGCTTAGACATCTGCCTCCTCCTTGGCCTATTCCTGATGTTTTCTGCCTCCTGGTAGGCCGACTTATTTGTCACCTGCCTATATGCATGGATATCTTCCTGTTACATGATACCTCCTGATTGTCAGGACTTCCTGAATCTATTAGGTCTTTGGATCTTATGTTTAGCTGGATCAGATGTTTACAAAGCCTAGGCAGAATATTTTAAGAGCTGTACGGTTGCAGTACATAGTGTAGTTAGCCAAATAGCATCTAGATCTTTTGACAATAAAGTGCCGGAGACAGTGATGTAACAGCAGTCAGTGACCTCATAGTGATCATGTTTGGTCTGATTTCTGCACAGCTGCACTCTGTCATGGAATAAACTGTGGGGGAGGAGAGTAAAAAAGACAACTGGGTGAAACAATCTCTATATTACTGTTTCTAGCAACAGAAGAATAACTATCCCTAAATTTTTAAGTGAAACATATTTAAGTATATACAGTGATTTAGAATGTTTCTACTACTATGTGGAGAAAAATATCGAGTCAGTTTTTTTATATATACTATGTTTGTTTTCCTTTAAGTTTCTTATACAGTAGAGATTAATTTAAATTAGAGAACATCTGAACCCTTTGTGAAATCAAAGTATATACCCTATTTGTGCCCATTTTGTGGGTGTTTGTACAGCACTTTTATTAGCTTCAACAAATAGGTTTATTCATTAGCTTCAACAAATAGGTTTATTTTTGTTTTATGACATTTTGTTCTCATTTGTCAGAATTGTCTTATATTACATCTTCCTATGGAAAAATAATTTTACTAGATATTTACAGTTTAATATAGCTTTAATTATATAGTTCAAATTTAATGCTTTTATATATCATAATGGCAAAAAAATGACATGGCCTGAATATATTTTTATATCGTATACTATGTGTATGATATTTTTAGTTTCTATTTCACAACCAGTTTTGCAGTAGTTCAAATTAGTGATTTCTTGTAGGACTTGTATCCATCAGAACTGCTTTTGTTCCTTTAGAACAAAGAAGTGAGGTGTGACAATGGCCATCTGTCTGTATACACTTTCTTCCTGTCCCTGAGGAACCTCTTCTAAGTATTCTGTCTGGTCAAAGGGACTCAAGGATTAGATGTTGATGTTTTGTTTAAGTGGAATAGGTAGGAGCAGGAAGGAAGAATCAAGCAATTGTTTCCAAATGGGGTTAAGAAACTGGGCATGCAATATAAGCTACTAATTTATCTCTTTAAACTAGAAACAAAGATTTTTAGATACTACAGTGTCTTTGAAATTTTACTTTCTCCCTGGTATCTTGTCAGGTGCCATCATTAATATTTTTTTTTCTTTTTTGTATTTTTCTGAAGTTAGAAGTGGGAAGGCAGTGAGACAGACTCCCTCATGTACCTGACTGGGATCCACCCGGCATGTCCACCAGCGGGCAATTCTCTGCCCATCTGAGGCGTTGCTCCGTTGTGGCTGGAGTCATTCTAGTGCCTGAGGCGGAGGCCATGGAGCCATTCTCAGTGCCCAGGCCAACTTTGCTCCAATGGAGGCTTGGCTGCAGGAGGGGAGGAGAGATAGAGAGGAAGGAGAGGGGGAAGGATGGAGAAGCAGATGGGCGCTTCTCCTATGTGCCCTGATTGGGAATCGAACCAGGGATTTCCATACGTCAGGCTGACACTCTACCACTGGCCAGGCCGCCATCATTAATTTTTAAAAGAAGTTCAGCTAGGTCAAGATTGATGCTTGCTCTGAAAATGAGGAGACCTCTCTAAAAGCTTTGCCATATTAATGGTCTCAAACCAAACTAATGACTACGCTATACAAGTACTTTTTTTTTAATTAAAAGTTTTTTATTTTATTTTATTTTTTGTGACAGAGAGACAGAGAGAGGAAAAAATAGGGACAGACAGGAAGAAAGAGAGATGAGAAGCATCAATTCTTTGTTGTGGTACTATAGTTGTTCATTGATTGCTTTCTCATATGTGCCTTGACTGGGGGAGGGGGGCTGCAGCAGACTGAGTGACCCCTTGCTCAAGCCAGCAACCTTGGGCTCAGGCCGGCAACCCTAGGCTTCAAGCCAGTGACATTGGGCTCAAGCCAATGACCATAGGACCCCATGCTCAAGTCAGTGACTGCGCTCAAGCCTGGGGAACTCAATGCTCAAGTCAGCAACCTTGGGGATACGAATCTGAGTATTCTGCATCCCAGTCCAACACTCTATCCAATGCGCCTCTGCCTGGTCAGGAATGAGTGTTTTTTATTTAAATTTCCAAATCATTATGTAGGTCCTCCAAAATGACAGAAAGATGAATTCATATTTGTTTGTTTTACATGAGATATTAATTTTCTCATTTTGTAAATATCTTATAGTTTCAGCACTCTGGTAAACAATATAGACTTGTTACAATCTGGAAGTAGTTTTAGGGTAGTCTTTTAAAGCAAAATTAAACATCATATCCTTGAAGGCTTTGAATGGGACTAAGGCAGTTCATATGTAGGTATTCGTAAAGTGGTGTTTGAATGACTGCAGATGTATGAGTTATAGTACATATATTTCCAGTTAATGGTTGACTTAGCTTTCTTTTTCTTTTCATTTGGTTTTCTTTTTCCTCATGTGCCATTCTTAGTGAATAGTCACACATTTAAGAAACTTGTGCAGAATTTCTAAATAAGTAGGAGAAACACAATCCTTGATTTTTATGGGCATGTTAGGTTGCATTGTGTCTAGATTTTAGATGTGTCTACCAACATACCAAAAACCATTTCCTCTGTGAAAATATATATTTTTTCTGATTTTAAATTTATTGTATGATATTTGGATGTTAAAAACGTCACAGCATGCATGTTATATTTTTAGATCAATGTGAATGATATTATTTGAATTGCTTCTATGAGAAGAAGCACTGTAAGGCATAGCATTTCAAACTTCAGTATTCATTGCAGCCAATTGAGGGTCATGTTAAAATGCAGATTTTAATTTAGTACATCGGGGTGGGTCCCGAGACTCTGTATTTATAACAAGCTCCCTAGTTGATGGTCATGTCGCTGGTCCATCTATCTGTAGCAAGTCTATACGACATATATTATATCATTAAGTAGATGACATTCTTATTGAAATGTTAGTGTTTATACATATGAAATATTTAAATAGTACTTCAAGGTAAGAGGTTATTGAAAGCAAAAGGAGACATGGACAGTATGTGCTCTAAAAGTTGAAGGGAAGTTGAAATCATTAGGGACTGCTTCATGGCAAAGGGAAGGTTTAAACTGGTCCTTAAAGGGAGGCAGGCAATTGTGGAAAGGCTTGCAGAGAAAGGGAGCAGTGTCAAAGACAGAGATGAGAGAATGAAGACAGTGACTTTTCAGAGCTGGGATAACCATTCATTCTCTCTTATTTACCCTCTCTCTCAAAACCTCCAAGACAGGAGTCCCCAAACTTTTTAAACAGGGGGCCAGTTCACTGTCCCTCAGACCGTTGGAGGACCGGACTTTAAAAAAAACTATGAACAAATTCCTGTGCACACTGCACATATCTTATTTTAAGGTAAAAAAACAAAACGGGGACAAATACAATATTTAAAATAAAGAAAAAGTAAATTTAAATCAATAAACTGACCAGTATTTCAGTGGGAACTATGGGTGCGGATGCATCCTGTGCTCCTCTCACTGACCACCAATGAAAGAGGTGCCCCTTCCGGAAGTGTGACAGGGGCCGGATAAATGGCCTCAGGGGGCCTCATGCGGCCCTCGGGCCGTAGTTTGTGCTCCAAGGTATGAGAATTTGGGGGGAGAGGAAAACAGAAATGGAACCCTTTAGTTTGGTTAACTTTCCAATACTTAAGAGTTTTAAAGTTATTTCTAGTTTAATTCCACTGTAGTCAAATAATATACTTAAAACTTTTCAGTTCTCTGAAATTTGTAGCCCTGGCCAAATGGCTCAGTTGATTAGAACATCATCCCATGGCGCCAAAATTGCTGGTACGATCCCCGGTCAGGGCACGTACAAGAACAGATGGCCCTTTCTCTCTCTCACTTTCTCTAAAATTCAATGAAATAATTATTAAAATATATAAAAAAAAACTTGTAGGGACTTACTCTATTGCCTGGCATAGATTTTGGTAAATGATGCATGTGCACTTAAAGAATCTGCATTCTACAGTGGTTATCCTTAGTGTTTTATAAATAAGATCTAGGTTAAGGTAGTTAATAGTATTAATTAAATCTTCCATATCTCTTTTGAAAAAAATCAGCTTTTTCTTTTTGGTTTGTTTGTTTAAGGTGAGAGGAGGGGAGACAGTGAGGCAGACTCCCACATGTGCCCCGGCTGGGATCCACCTGGCAACCTTATCTAGGGCCGATGCTTGAGTACCAAGCTATTTTTAGCACCTGAGGCAGACACACTTCAACCAACTGAGCTATCTTCAGCACCTGGGCCTACACTCAAACCATTTGAGCCACTGACTGTGGGAGAAGAAGAAGGAAAATAAAGAAGGAAATGGAGAGATACAGACGCTTCTCCTGTGTGCCCTGACCAGGAATTGAACTTGGGATGTCCGTACACCAGGCCAACGCCCTATCCAGTGAGCCACTGGCTAAGACTGGCTTGTTTGATTAATTATTAAAAGATGTCACATTTTCCAACTGTGATAATGATTTATTTATTTATTGACAGAGACAAAGAGAATCAGAGAGAGGGACAGATAGGGACAGACAGACAGGAAGAGAGAGAGATGAGAAGCATCAATTCTTTGTTGTGGCACCTTAGTTGTTCATCAATTGCTTTCTCATATGTGCCTTGATTGGGGGGCCTACAGCAGAGTGACTAACCCCTTGCTCAAGCCAGTTACCTAGGATTCAAGCCAGTGACCTTAAGCTTCAAGCTAGTGACCTCTGGGCTCAAACCAGCAACCATGGGGTCATGTCTATGATCCCATGCTCAAGCTAGCAATCTCACGCTCAAGGTGATGAACCCATGCTCAAGACAGATGAGCCCATGCTCAAGCCAGTGACCTCGGGGCTTTGAACCTGGATCCTCTGCATCTCAGTTTGACGCTGTATTCACTGCATCACTGACTGGTCAGATGATAATGACTTGATTAATTTTCTTTGTGTTCTGTCACTTTTTGCGGTTTATATTTGAAGCCATATTATTGGGTAAAGAGATTAAAAATTATATTTTTGTTTTATTGGTCCTTTTATTAGTTTTTTGTTGCTGCTATAATACATTAACACAATTCAAAACAATACAGATTCATTATCTCCCTGTGTTGTGGGTCAAAAGTCCAAAATGGATTTTTCACTGAGCTAAACCCAAGGTACTCCAGAGACCCTAGGGGAAAAATCCCTTTCCTTGCCTTTTCTAGCTTCTGTCGCTGTAGTTTTAGTCCTTTATTCCTTGGCTCATGGTTCTTCCTCCATCTTCAAAGACAGCAGAGCAGTATCTTTAATCTCTCTGTTTTTACCTTCATATTGTGTTTTCTCTTATACGGACTCTTGTGGTTAGATTAAATTATATATCTAACATGGATACCTGATATCTGATAATGTAGGATAATCCTTCAAGTAGAGATCCTTAATTTATTCACATCTGCAAAGTCCCTTTTGCCATGTAATGTAATGTTTTCACAAATTTCAGGATTAAGACCTGGATATCTTGGTGTGGGCATTATTCTGTCTCTCACAGCCCTGTTATTATGAAATACTCCTATGTGTCTTTGGTAATATTTCTTGCCATAAACTTAACATTATTTGCTTATAGGGTTCATTGAGTTAAATCTCTGAGTTTATGTCTTTCAGCAGGTTTGGAAGTTATTTGTTTTTTGTCTTTTCAAATATTGCTTCTACCTCGTTTTCTTGCTCTTCTAGGACTCCCAATTACACAGATATCATGTGTTGAGAGTGTCCCACATCTCCGTTATGCTCTTTTTCTGCTCATTATTTTTTTCTTGTATTTCAAATTGGATATTTTTCTATTGATCTCTTTCTTGAGCCAAACATGTCTTCTTTATCCAAACTGTTGTTAAACCTATTAGTTTTTAATTCAGATAGTATATATTTCAGTTCTAGAATATCCATCTATTTTTCAAGATTCAAATTGAAATTTTCTAATTTTTATCTATTTGTTCATCTTTTCTTTAATATATAATACTTATTTTAAAATCCTAATTAGCTAACTCCAATGTCTTGATCATCTGTGGATTTGTTTCCATTATCTGTTTTTTTAATTTTCTCTTGATGATTGGTCACATTATTTTTCTTCTATTACATATGTCTTGACCTTACTGACTTTATGCCAGAATACAAGGAAATTTTTGTTTGTTGGAATGAGGCTTGGGTTAGAAGAATGAGAACCACTGTCAATAGTATAGTAGGGACATATGGACACCTGCTTGATGCTTGTGAAGGAATTGAATTGGGAATCATGTTTGTTAAAATGATTGGTAGAGTAGAGTCAATTACCGGGTTTTCTTTAGAATTTGCTGAGAGATTGAGTAAGCTGTGCTGTTTTTTTTTGTTTTTTGTTTTTTTTTAGGTTTATGCCTACAAAATTTATTGAGATAATTTTCTCTAGTATTACCTTATTTATTTTTATTTTAAAAATTATTTGTTTACATTAATGTCAATATTTTATTTATATACCAAACAGAATTTATATATATTTAAAAATTTATTTTTCAATTACAGTTGACATTCAATATTTTATATTAGTTTCAGGTATACAGCAATCACTGTAGACAATTATTAAATTGTGTGATATTGAACAAGTTATTTAACCTCTTGTTATCTAAGTTTCTTCTTTAAAATGAGATAATTATAGACTCTATTCCACAGAGTTATCTTGAGAATTAAGTGACTATGTCTGGCAGCATAGGAGGTGTTCAGTATGTGGTGGCTGTTATTTATTTGAAGACTGAGAATAGGCTATTGGATTTGGTTACATGGTAGCCATTAGTTAATGTCTTTGTTAGGCGGGTTTTCAGAGTTTGGTGGTGGAAAACCTTAGTGGAGGAGGCTCCGGAGAGAATGAGGAATTAGAGATAGGAAGAATAGGCCACTATTTTGAGATAGTTATAACAGGAATGAGAAAATGTGTAGCCAGAGGAGGTCACGAGTTTAAGTGATAGATTTAAACCATGGAAATAATAATTAGAGTAATCTTTACAGCAACTCGATAAAGGATGTACTATTTTTACCCCCATTGTAAAAATGAGGAATCTGACATAAAGAGAGAAGTGCAATTATACAATGTTTGTACACTGACAATGATCTAGCTAGTAGGGAGGCAAGAATGCAGGAGCCGAAGGATTTATTCTAGGAGTAAAGTTTTCAAGAAGGTGAAAAGTGATGAAAAGCAACCTACAAGTAGAGATATTGAAAGCAAAGTATATACGCAGAAGTGGGAGGAAAAGGTTTTATTTTGACAGTTTGTCCTTTTTTATTGAAGAAAGAAACAAGGGATTAGCTGGGAGTGGGATTGGAGATGTTCGAGAAGAAGCAGTTAGTTATTTTGGAGAGTAAAATAACTTGGGGTAGAGATGAGCTTTTTGGTAGTGTTTGGGCTAATTTGAAGATTGTAATCATAAATTTAAAGTGGAGATTGTGGAGGTGGAGAGAATAGGGAGTTAGGGAGCTCAACAATTTTGAGAAGATGTAAAAGATACATTAGCATGGAGAAGTAAAGAAAGGAATAAGACAGTTTTTGCCCTTGAAAAGCTTAAAGTCTACTTGCTGAGTAAAGAGGTGCACACCTAAAAGGATACATTAGTAAGCAAATGACAGATGCCAAAAGGATCATCTAGAGACCATTCAGAGGAGGGAGGGAACACTTTAGGCAACATGGGTGGCTTAAGTAAAATGTGACCATTGATTGGGCAATAAAGTATTTGAAGATACCAAAAAGATAATCATTTAGTATCTCTTTAGTTACTATATACTATAGTATATGTATTTATATATTATAATATGTATTATATAATTATATATTATAAATATATAATTTTGTTATATATTATATATGTAACTTTTACAAGCTATGTTTTGTAACTTCAACTTTCTGTTAGAATTTACAGAAGTGATTTTTTTTTAGCATTTTAAGCTTTCTTTAAACACTATGACTTGAATATTCTAAGCTTCTTGGCCTTTTGACTAAGGTCAAATATAGTTGTTGTTGTTTTTACTTGAACATGAAGGGTTGCCAGGAAAGAAATAGTATATAAAAAATAGCGTTACATATGAGATAGAGGGGAGATTATTTGTATACAAAAAAAAATTTCAATTAGTCACATAACACAGTGATGTGTTTGTAACTGTTCTGTAACTATTTTGCACACTGTTGAGTGAATTTATTTTTCTTATTACATACTTTTTTTCTTATGGCCTAGTTAAGTATGAGCAAGTCCGTGTTCTCAGCTATTTCACTGAACAGGCAGCCTTCTGTTTTGAACAGTGAAACGTCTGTTAGCAGGAAACATGCAACAATAATGTGGGGCTTTGCTTAGTAGTTTGTTTTGGAACTTTATATACACTTTTATAAAGCAGCTGCAAAGAAAAATGTGTGTAGGGTTTTGTTTCTTAAATGTTCATGTAAAGAATATTTCAAGAACTGTATGAGGTTTTTCAACAGTTCTTTATTTGCCTGGTACTATTTAAATAAATTATTTCTGCCTTTTAGTCCTATTAGATGGCTGCAGTTTTACATAATACCATCATAGATATTTTTATCAAATAAACTTTTCTTTTTAATTTTTTTTTTTTTTTACAGGGACAGAGAGAGAGTCAGAGAGAGGGATAGATAGGGACAGACAGACGGGAGCGGAGAGAGGTGAGAAGCATCAATCATTAGTTTTTCGTTGCCATTGCAACACCTTAGTTGTTCATTGATTGCTTTCTCACATGTGCCTTGACCGCGGGCCTTCAGCAGACGGAGCAACTCCTTGCTGGAGCCAGCGACCTTGGGTCCAAGCTGGTGAGCTTTTGCTCAAGCCAGATGGGCCCGCGCTCAAGCTGGGGAGCTTGGGGTTTTGAACCTGGGTCTTCCACATCCCAGTCCAACAATCTATCCACTGCGCCACCAGCTTGTCAGGCTAAATAAACTTTTTTTACATAGCTGTTTAAAATGTTACGGTTATTTTGGTAAAGATACATTTTTGGACAATAAATAAGTATACTTTAAAATTAATTTTTACTTCTAAAAATAGCATTTAATATTAAAGGCAATTTAAAAAGTAATTTCTCAACTATAATTTTATCATGTAAATAGCTTTAAATTTTCTATTACATATTTTAATGGCATTCACTATATATTTTTTAATTTGTGGAAAAAGGCCTTATGAAAATTTAATTTATTTAGGCATAAGTCACTTAATACCATGAATTTGAAATTTGTGTTAGTTCAGTAAGGAATGTATAATATTTGGAATAGTATAGATATTGCTTAAATAGTATGTGGGTATCACTAATTTTATACTTAATTTGCCAAAAAGAACTCTTAAAAATTTCTTTATTTTCTTTGTGTGTATTAATATAAAATTCAATAAGGTACATGTAAGAAGTCTCATTTACTACGGAAATTATAGAAAGCATAGTCGCAGAACTATTGACTATGTATTTTTAAATTATTTGTATTATGAAACATACTGGTAGTATTATATTACATTATAAGGAGCAGGTGACATTTACACTAAATTGTGTTATCTTAAGGAAAAGAGAATTTTTAAATTAAGGGCTCAAAATGCTTATTGCATACTTCCCAACTCCCTTTTTTGTTTTTTTTTTTACATTGAGAGGAGGGGAGGCAGAGAGAAAGACTCCTGCATATGCTCTGACCAGGGTCCACCCGGCAAGCCCACTAATGGGGATGCTCTGCCCATCTGGGGCGTTATTCTGTTGCTCAGCAGCCGAGTACTTAGCACCTGAGGGGGAGGCCATGGAGACATCCTCAGCGCCTGGGGCCAACTCACTCCAATCGAGCCATGGCTGCAGGAGGAGAACGAAGAGAGAGAAGTGAAAGACGGAGGGGTGGAGAAGCATTTGGGCGCTTTTCCTGTGTGCTCTGACTGGAAATCGAACTTGGGACATTCACAAGCCAGCCTGACGCTCTACTACAGAACTAACTGGCCAGGGCAACCCAACTTCTTTTGTATGTGTTTTTCAGTTATGAAAAAGAATAACTTAGATTATTTTTAGCACTACATAAGGTAGTGTAACTAATAACTGCACCATGTTATTCTTTCTTAATTTAAGAATATCTTTAAAAGACCTGGAAAATGCAGTAAATATTCTATAAGATCTTTTACTTTCTAATCAAGATTTTTTTTTTCTGATCTTATTTGCTAGTACTGTCAGAAGAATGAGTTGATCTTTTTCCGTACTTTAGTGTCTCTTAGATCTTAATGTGTGTAAAAATCTCCTGGGTCTTGATAAATTTGTGCAACCCAAACTGAGCCCTGTAGAAATTCAGATTTACAAGTCAGCATGTTAAACAGGCTCCTAGGTGATTAGGATATATCTGGTCCATTGAGAAACTGGCCAAGTGGCTGTTCTTTAAGATTAACTTAATACTCACTAATATTAATTCAATGTTAATTTCAACATTAACTCAGTTTTTTATTAAATTATCAATACAAATCTTAAAAGGAGCAAGACTCTGCAGTTGAGCTGAAGTTGTTTTAAAAACTTACATGAAAGTATTTTAGCTATTTCAATAGCTTTGGAAGTTATAATAAGGTCTCATGTTTTGAACGGTAATAACATTGTATGCACTTTTTTAGAGTTCTATAATTTAATAAAAAGTATTACATCTTTTTGCCATTTTATATACATGATAAGCCTGTGAAATAGGCTTTATTTTGTGCATTGGGAAGTAGGCTAATGAAAGTTAAATGACCTGCCCAATGTAACATAGCTAATAAGTAGCTGAGATTGACTAGAATATAAGTCTTCAGTCCTGGATCAGTGCTTTCCCATGATATCACATTGTATAAACAATCTAAAACTGAAGAGTTAAAACAAGTGTGTGAGTGTGTGTGTAGACTTACGTATATACATATTGCACTTAAATGTTTATTCACATACATATAAATCATCAGACATGATTAAAGATTTCCAATAAGAAAAGCTAGCATGGCTGATTAGATTTCAGAATATTTTTAGATAAATGTACTTTATCTTACAAACTCTAGAATGCAAGTAGTGTAAGGGCATGGACTGTGTTATATATCTGTATTCTAATCGCCTAGCTTACTGTTTTGCACAGAGCACCCAGGTGTTCCACAGGTGTTTGATGTATGAACAAATAAATAAATGAATGACCTTTAGGCTCTTGTGTCAAGAGGGAGTGTTTGAAGTTTTTTGATGTGTATTCTTATCTTAAAGTGGGAAAGACTGATTATTGGGTTCTTGAGTTTTAAATGGGGACGACACATTCCTGAATCGTGAATATACATGTTGTGCCAGTTCTCACAAGCAGAAGCCAAATTGTGCTTCAAGAATTCTTGCACAACAATGATAAGAAGCTAGTTTTTTTTCTTTTCTTTGATGCATTATAGAAATAATTTTTAGGCCCTAAACACACTTTCTTTTTTCAGTAACACAGTGTTTGTTACCAGGGTAGAATTTAATTCTTAGTAGAGAAAAGAGCTTTCTTTTCTTTTATTTTTTATTTATTTTATTTTATTTTTACAGGGACACAGAGAGAGACAGACAGAGGGATAGATAGGGATAGACAGACAGGAATGGAGAGAGGTGAGAAGCATCAATCATTAGTTTCTCGTTGCCCTTGAGACACCATAGTTGTTCATTGATTGCTTTCTCACATGTGCCTTGACCATGGGCCTTCAGCAGACCGAGCAACCCCTTGCTGGAGCCAGCGACCTTGGGTCCAAGCTGGCGAGCTTTTACTCAAGCCAGATGGGCCCGCGCCCAAGCTGGCGAGCTCAGGGTCTCGAACCTGGGTCTTCCGCATCTCAGTCCGACGCTCTATCCACTGCGCCACCACCTGGTCAGGCAGCTTTCTTTTATTTTAGAAATATATCACAACCCTTTAGAGAATATCTAAATAAAATATTTCTAAACCTAACAAACCTTTAAACTTCCATTATAACTTTCGCCTTGCCTTTCCAGAAAGAAATTGACCCACATTCTCCTCTACCCAAATGGTTTAGGTAGCTCAGGAAGATTTCCAGTATTCTGGTATATGTTTAGTAGAGCTCTTCTTGTGCTACGTAAAATAAAATGTTTTTAGTTTCTCTTCCTAAGTGTGTAAAATCTCCTAAAATTCACAATCACCATTCTTTTTCTAGAACCAGATCATTCCTTATACCAATTATTCAGAATGTTCAAATAGACAGGTTTTGTGGGTGACTAGTTTTGACTTTGTTTTATCAATATATATATAATTTTCTGTTTACAGGGGTAGTAGGAAGAATGAATGAATCAAACATATTCAGTGTATTTCTATGTGGAGTTGCATATTTACAATTCATAACTAGTTTGGCAAGGAAGTATATTGAATCAGCGGTTTAAAAGACACTTTGGATGAACTGTGATTTTCATGTATGTCTACAGTTCCCTTTTAAAAAATATATGTAATTGATAATTGCATTTATCGTTAAGCCTGAAGTTCTATTTCCAAAAGGTAGACACCTACCTTTTCTTGAAAAAAGATTTTATAACTTAAGAAGAGGAAACACATTCAATGTTTCTCATGAAGACATGCTTTTGATTGATATGCTGGGCACTGGTTTTGATTCAGCAGTGCTTGGCACTCAGCCTGGTGTTCCGCCCATGCACTCTCGAGTTCTTTGAGTTGCCTCAGTAAGTATCTGTAGAATCATGGGAACTTGGCCTTTACTGTTGTTGATAACATTTGACTGTGAACACCCTTTAATCCTTGCCATACCAAACTTTTGTCTAAAGCATTTTTTTCAGTGTAAGAAATATTTTTCAAAAATTGTCTTTATAAATAGGGTAATTGAGCAAAAGATTTGCTTTGAAATTTTCAACCACTGTACTTTCCCATTTATTATTGTTTCTGTTGACCTAATAAGTTTATTTTCCAATATAATTCTTTCAGCTTTTAGCTCTTCTGAAAACTGTAGCTTGTTACTATAGCAACTATTGCTTACCAATGTTCTGTTTTTCCTTGCATACTATACTTTTTGACGTTTTCCTGATTTCCTTTGGATTCCCAAGCATTTTTTTATTCCCTTTTGCACTACTTATTTTATCCTGTATTTTTTAAGGAACATAATCTGAATTCTCTGAAATGCAAGTTCTGTGAGTGTAAACTCATATCTTATTTATCTTTGTCACCTGTACCAAACATAGAGTTTTCAAAAATGCATGCTCAATAAATATTTATTCTTTTAAATTAAGTTAATCTTTTAGTGTGGTTTCCATGAATGTAATTCTATAAAAACCACTTGTCTCCAGTGCCTTCGTAAAACTTAGATAAAAGATGATTTTCTCCTTTGGTAAAATTAGCCATTTTCTTTTAGAATTTTTTGGCTCTGATTTCAGATGCACCATCAGAACTGCATATCTTTGGTGGTATCTTGTTTTCCTTTAGAGATAAGATAGTCTTCAGAGCTTCATTCTAAATCATCCTTTATCTGTGTACCTAGTTAATACTGGTTGATAATATTAGCAAACCTCTATGATTAGTAAGAAAGAAGCAGCAGTTAAAGACACTCTTCTTCTAGCATTAAAAAGATCCTGGGCTCTTCTCTCCTTCTACATTACTGAAAGTAGGACTGAGCATTGACTCCTGGGTAAAGAAAGTTATGAACAATGGAAAGTAAATTTAAAGCCATGAAGTGGGGGTTTTTACTATAACCAGGAAAAGTCCTGTGTTGTATCACATTAACTCTGTTTTGTATCTATATTGCTGTTTTCACTTGTTAGCAAAAGAACTTTATACTGCTACCATGCACAAGAAGCACAGATGGTAAATACACTATATACAGAATTGATAGATGATGCTATTCATTCCTATTCTTTGCCTTTGATAGCAGTAAGATTTGGAAACGTTAATTGGGGTGGAGTCACATAAAGAAACATTTAAAAAATCCTTTAACTTCTATTAAATAAATGCTTTTTACTTGTGGTTATCAGAAATGTGAAATCCATCTTTCAGAAGAGCCAATTAGTGACTCACAGACAATTGTTAAGAACAACAGTGTGACTCCCCTTCCCTTCTATCATCAGTCCTCTCAGTCTAATTTTGTCCTAATAGAAAATTTGACTTTCATTGCTGAAGTTGTCACAATTTTCATGAAGTATATTTCCAAATTACAGACAAGATACTTGCTGGCCATATGACTTGGGATAAATTATCTCTCAGAGTTTCTGTTTCCTAATTCATAAATTGAGGGCACGCAGCTCAGGGATTTTACAGGACCTGCCTTTTTTCCCTAGCCTAGATTATTTTCCCTTTTGCTTAGCTCCAGTGATGCCTCTAAGTTTTCTGTTTATCTTGTCCCTCCAAGTATCTGCTTATCAGGACCCTCAATCTAAGCCTTCTTAAGATGAACCTGTGCATGTAATTAATCTTTTTGACAACCATAGATTGTTAGTACCTTTCTCCTCGTCTTAGAGACAAGAGAACCGACGCACAGGGAGATCCACTTACTTGCCAAAGTGCACTGAACTGTATGGAGTGGCAGAACTAAATTTCAAATTCTGATCATTTAATCTGATACTGTGTTCCCTGTTCCTGACCACCTCACTATGCCAGTGTTTTCTATACACAGAGCTCATGTTTTCTTTGGTGCAGGCAAGTCTCTATATGGATTTTCTGTGGTATTTTCTCACCTCTTAATTATATAATCTAGTGCATATCAATACTTGAATTTTGACTGAGTCTCTAGTATTTCTTGCAGGACTGCCTGAAGGACCTAATTACCTTCATAGAGAGCAATCTCCATAATTACAGGGTTTCCTTGGGTCCTGAGTCTCAGCTCCTTATCTTTGCTGTAGCTATTGAGGCACATCATCTGGAATTTGAGGCCAAGATGCCCATTACTATTTTTGTTTTTAAGGAACATAGACTATATAAAGAAATGTATAATTCTATTCATTTCTTAAAACGTGTTATTATATATGTTTAGAATCTTTAGAAAAAAATATAAGGAACTTTCATTCCTGTTTAGTGACACTAACTTTTTTCATTTTTATGTTTAATATGTCCAATGAATTTTGCGTATGTCTTACAAGCTATTTACTGGCTACTTATCTATGTTAATACATCTTAAAAGTTTCACCTGTGCCTTAGTGACTACACACTTATTCATCTCCTATTGCAGAATTAAATATTCTAAAAAGCATATGCACATTATTGGGCCTTTACACTTGCTGTTCCTTCTTTTGTGTATAACATTTCTCCTTCACATATCTACATGACTACTCTTTCTTCAAGCTTTTGCTCAAATATTATTTCAAATATCATACCATGATAATGAGATCTTCTCTGACCACTCTCTATGCAATAGCAACCTGCTTGTTTCCTCAATCCTGACACTCTACTCCCTTTTCTGCTTTAGTTTTTTCCAGTGTATTTATCACCACTGAACATACTATACACTGACTTCATCCTCACTGGAACCTAAGCTACTTGAGGGTGGGAGCTTTATCTGTTTTAGTCAATGTTCTTTCTCTAGTGCTTAGTACATAATAGTTGTTCAGTTAGTATTTGTTTAATAAATGAACGGATGCCCTGGCTGGTTGTCTCAGTGGTACAGCATCAGTCTGGTGTGTGGAAGTCCCAGGTTCAATTCCTGGCCAGGGCACACAGGAGAAGCACCCATCTGCTTCTCCCCCCTCCCCCCTCTCCTTCCTCTCTATCTCTCTCTTCCCCTGCCCCAGCCAAGGCTCCATGGGAGCAAAGTTGGCCCCGGTGTTGAGGACGGCTCCATGGCCTCTGGCTCAGGTGCTAGAATGGCTCTGGTTGCAACAGAGCAATGGCTCAGATGAGCCAAGCATCACGCCCTGGTGGGCATGCCAGGTGGATCCCAGTGGGGCGCATGCTGGAGTCTATCTGTCTGTCCCTCCTACTCCCCTGCTTCTCACTTTGGAAAAATACAACATAAATAAATAAAAATAAATGAATGGATGGGGTGCAAAATGATTGCTTGGGATTCATTTAAAATACTGGGATTCTTTTTCTTCCTTAAAAAATTGTGTGTAGTCATAAGGAAAAGCTTTGGTTATAAAGGTTATGAAGCTACTTAACCTGGCTGTCAAGAAACATTTTATGATATGGTTAAGCATATAATAAATATTAACATTTGAAATAATAATAACTTTCTTAAAGTTTATCTGAGAGCAAAAGGATGATTAACATTAGTTACACTTTTTGAACCTGTGGCTCAGTGATAAATAAACTAAAAAATAATTTTTATAATTATTAGCAATAATTTATGGACTATACCCTCTTTCCAAATATGTACAAAGAATGGATTTGGGGATTAAAAGATTTGCCTTCTTTATACGGAAAAACAGATACATTCAGGAAACAGGAAAGAGAAATGTATGGCAAGATAAGATTTGGCATAAAGTGAGTTGGAGCCAATAGTGATGTGGGAGTTCTGAGAATGAAAAGGCCAGTGTTGGCTGGAACGGTGAGGAGGTCACTGTCTGGACCTTGGAAGATGGATCGGATCTGTAGAAAGGTGAAGTGTATATCTGATGGAGGTAGGAAAAAAGGTGCTGAAGGCTTGCTTACATAACATAATAAAGAGTTTGAATTGAAAGTATTAAAAGTTATAAAATTAGGATGTAACTCGATCAGATAAATTTTTTAGAAATGCAGTAATTGGTATTGTATGGAGAATGCATAGGGGGAGAGATGGTGGCTGGAGCACGAATATACTGTACTGTATTTTTCACTCACTTCATAAGACGCACTTCCACCTCCACCCCGCCCCCCAAAAGTGGAGGGGAAAGTGCCCGTGCGTCTTATGGAGCGAAAAATACGGCATTTTATTAAATATTTCAACACGTCGTTTGGTTCAGAGTATTTTTTTTTCTTATTTTCCTCCTGAAAACCCTAAGTGTGTCTTATGGTTAGGTGCACCCTACGGAACGAAAAATACGGTAATTAAGGAAAATAATGAAGGCTATTATTGTAGTAATTTAAGAGAGGTGATACTGTTCTGAACTCAAGAGAAGTGACGGATTTTTTATTACCCTTTATTAAAATTGTTTATGCAATTTATAGCTCTCCTTTTCACCAACTTTTATGATGACCATCATATATAGGTTTCTGTTATTGCACATAGTACACAATATTGCAATTACTTTTTTCCATGCTTCTATCCTCTACTAGTTCATTGTCATCTTGTGTCCCAGTCATAGAGCTCAGTGCTCAGAAGATGTAGGACACAAGTGAGTTTAATATATTCCTTAGCTGTTTGGTTAGTGTAAGGTATTTTCCCTGCCGAGAAAGAGGGAAATCAGCGTAGTTACTAAGTATTAACTATTAAGGCTTTATTTGGTACAGAGCGCTTCTCGGACAGGACTCACTGACACAGAAGATGAATGCCAGGAATCTCGCGCTGGGGGTCGTCTAGTTAATATTACGTAGTGAAATCTCACTGGCTGAAGGCAGTCGCTTTTCTCCCAAAGGTTTGTGGGAAGTGTAGTTTCCATGCGCCTGGCCATGTGGGCAATCCCAGACAAAGACTGGGGCTATGATTTCCCCACGTAACCACCCCCCTTAGTCACCAACCCTATATTCCAGCCTTTTTGGTTAAATAGAAAAGGGGCACAATTTATCTGTCTGACTGCTTCCTGCTGAATAGGGGCATTGTGGGGAGGGTAGGCTGGTGGTGGCTTTGAGGGGTGTAAGGAGCAACATCAGTTTGGCCGTGAGTTGAGAAACTTAGCGGATGCGCTTCTGTAAGAATTTAAAAAAGAAACACATGAGTTATACATTGATAATTAGAAGAGGATTTAGGATAGGGGCAGCCTAGGTGAGAATGGGTGGCTGTCATCAGGAGCTAAGTAAGTTGTAGGAGGAGAGATTTTTGTTTGCAGATGGTTGAGGAGATGGAAGTTTCTTTCATCAGGCCAGTCCTACTGAACAACATTGCTCCCTGCTTCAGCTCACTACGGTGGCAGGTTCCTGGTGGGAGGGACAGGATGCAGCAGGAGGGTCTGCAGGGTCCAACTTTTGGTGAGCCGCAGACAAGTAGGGCCCAGTGGTTCTGACTGCCAGCGGTTCTGCATGAAGCAAGCTTGAGGCTAGAGACATGGTAGAAATGAGGGTAGTATTGATTATGGGCGAGCCCTTGGTAGTGAGGAATGGCAGGAGTAAGTGGGAAGATGCTGTCAGCTGGATAGTGGCTCTGACACTGTGTAGAATGTCTCGACCCAGAAGGGGTACAGGGCACGATGGCATAACTAAGAATAGGTGCAAAAAAAAAAAAGAAAAGGAATTCCATTCAAACTGCATGTCAGGGGTAGTGTACGAAGAGGAAAAGAAGGGGTCTCATCAACCCCCTAACCGAGATCTGTGAGGGAACTAGAGGTCCAGAGTGTGATGGCAAAACAGAGAAGGTAGCCCCCGTGTCCACAAGAAATGAGATGGACTTACTCGCTACCTGTAGCTTCACCCGTGGCTCAGAGAGAGTGAGGGGGGTCTCTGAGTCCAGGTTGCGTCAGCTGTCCATGAGGCCTAGGAATTCGAATGATGGGTTCACATGGCTAGCTTGGCCTCCCATCTGAGCAGCCTGTCCTCCACACTGAGACGCCGAGGATGTGCCTGCTGTCCAGAGGGGGCAATCGCTCCGCCAGTGACCAGGCTGCTTGCACTTAGGACAAGGCTTAGTGGGTGGCCTCGGGCAGGGGCACTGCTGGGACAATGACCCTCCTTGCCACACTTAAAGCAAGCTCCCGGTGGGGATCCTATTTGTGGCCCAGACTTAGGTTGAGCACTTCCTGTGCTTTGCCCCTGTTTCTCTGGTCTAAGGGCTGCCACAATAGCCTGGGTTTGAAATGTTACCTTCTGCTCCATGCGGGCCTGGTGAAAAGCCTCGGTCTGTTTCTCTCGACCATTAAAAACCTTAAATGCCATGTTCATCAGGTCTCGGATAGGAGTTTGCGGGCCCTCCTCTGCCTTCTTAAGTTTCTTCTGAATGTCCGGGGCCGATTGGGAAATAAAGTGAGTGGCTAATACAGTGGCCCCAGCACTGGAAGTAGGGTCTAAACAAGTATGGAGGACCATAGCGCCAGTGAGGCAATTTAAGAAGAGAGCCAGATTTTCCTCAGGTCCTTGAGTAATTTTCCTTAACTTGTCATAGTTAACTATCTTTTGTGCTGCATCCTGCATGCCAGCTATAAGACATTCAACCATCTGATCACGTCGTCTCCTACCTGGCTGTTCCTTCTGGTAATTTCAGTTGGGGTCCATGTCAGGGACCGCCTCTGGGCCCACCGGCATTTGAGCGTTAGAGGTGTGGACCTTATCTGCATGAGCTCGCGCTGCTGTCCGGATCCGGTCTTGTTCGTCGGGGGTAAGGGTAGAAGACAATAATAATATAGAGATCATGCCAAGTAAGGTCATATGCCTGAGTAAGATATTGGAATTCCTTGGTATAGTTGGTAGGATTAGAAGAATAGGAGCCCAAACACTTTTCAATTGCAGGCAGATCAGAGAGGGAGAAAGGCACGTGGACTCTAACGACCCCTTCCGTCCAGGCCACCTCATGGAGAGGGCACAGGAGGTCGGCTCCCTCTTGTGGCCTGGAGTGGGATCGGGTGTGAGGAGAGAGAGGGATCAGCATTTGCAGGCGGAAGAGAAACAGGATTTAGCGAAGAGATGAGATGGGACTGAGGGAGTGGTGCAGGAGGGGAACAAAGTTCCTCAGGGGAATTGGCAAAGGAGGAAAGATCTGGAGTGGGGAATTTAGTTGAGATTTCTCTGGCCAGAAAGACCTGCACTGTAGAGCAGCCAGTGCAGAGATTAGGATGAGAACGCAACTGAAGAAACCCCTGTATATAAGGAATCTCTGTCCATTTTCCAACTTCTTGGCAATAGTTCTGTAAACCAATAAGGATGTTAAAATCAAAACTTCCTTCCTGAGGCCACCTGGTCCAGTTATCCAGTAGGTATTGTGGCCAGGCTATGCTGCAGAAGAAAATTAGTTTCTTCTTTTTTAGGGAGGGATCAATGTTTGGGAGGTTTCGGATAAGGCACCCAGGGGTGTTTTAGAGTCAGGCTTGGATTCCTTTGCCCCCATGGTCACCCCTCAGTTCTCGGATAATGGTCAAGAGATGAGTACTGGCGTCCCAAAACTCAGACTCTGGCCACAGAACGGATAAGGAAAGTGGATATGTGCTTGGATGTCTCCAGGGCACACACACACTCGGACGGAAAGGCTTCCCTGACGTAGCTACAGTTTTTGGACAGGGAGCATCGGCAGAAAGAACCTGAGGGGGGTTTGGAGGCAGGGAGCTTACCACACTGAGCCGAATTGGGAGGTTGGTCGGATATCCTCATTCTTTCTCGCAGGGGACAGGAAAAGAGGAGCGGTCCGTTGCGGACTTCAAACTCCTCCTGGGTTTCGGCACCAAAAATGTAAGGTATTTTCCCCGCCTAGAAAGAAGGAAATCAGTGTAGTTACTAAGTATTAGCTATTAAGGCTTTATTTGGTACAGAGCACTTCTCGGATGGGACTCACTGACATGGAAGATGAATGCCAGGAATCTTGTACTGGGGATCCTGTAGTGCCAGATTTAAAAAAGGGCCCTCCTGGGGTCGTCTAGCTAATATCATGTAGTGAAATCTCACTGGCTTAGAGCAGTTGCTTTTCTCCCAAAGGTTTATGGGAAGTGTAGTTTCCATGCACCTGGCCATGTGGGTGATCCCAGACAAAGACTGGGGCTCTGATTTCCCCACGTAACCACCCCCCTTAGTCACAGACCCTATAGTTAGTATGGGATTCATCTAAGCTGGTTAACTTCTTAAACTCAGCTTTTAGAATGTTTAAAGATTCTAGTCTTAAATTGGGAGATAGTCAAAGGCTGTTCACATAAATACATTAGAGTAGGTCAGGTGATCGGCACAAAATTAAAAATTTGCATATTGACATTGTCTGCAAAAGGCATATTCCCCTCACTTCAACTCCCTCAAGGCATGTCTGTTATTTTTTTCTCTTATAGTTTATTTGGGCATTATTCCATTCCCTTCATCTTGGTTATCAAATGAAGTGAAAGCATTTGTATATAGAGAGCTGAAATGAGCAAAACATTACATTTAATGTTTTAATGTAATGGAGTAAAGGTAAGCATCTTTCAGAGAGAAAAAACATTTTAGTATTTGTCTTGGAATTATTTTGCTACCAAGAACGATTTTTAATTTTTATTCTTAGATGGATTTTATATGCAGAATCCCTAGGCGTAGCCATTTGGTTAACCCTTATGATTTCAGAGCAAAGATTAGAAAGAGTCACTGTCTACGAGAAATCTGAGAGGATGGACAATAATAACATGTCTAAAATGCATACCACAAGCACAAAATATGTGTATATTTCTTTGGGCTCTTTAAGTATTTTTAAATGATTTTTTAAAGCCTTATTACAACCTGGGTAGATAAACAGATTAGGTGCTGTTTATTTCTGTTTGGCAGATGAGAAAATGTGGTGCTATCTCCCATCAGCAGCCTGTTTCTCCATATTTCCTTATATCTCTGTGTATGATCTCTTGTAAAAGAACTTCGTGAACTATCATTTGGTACTAAATGTGGCGACTTTAAACCAAAATTCATGACCTTCTCTTCTTATGATGGTTTTTTAAATGTAGGCTATAAATTCCCCGAAACAGTAAAGTGCACATTTTGAATAATCTGTATAGCACTGTTGGCACCAGAAGGAAGATGTCAGTTACTTTGAGTCTGCAGCAGAATTTCAGTTCGAAAAATCCTTTTTGGTTGTTAATATGACTTGTGGTTACATAAAAGATCCTTGAGATACTATTTAAAAGTCTGACTAAGAGTATTGTGTTAGATTTGTGTGGGTGGTTTTGGTTAAGGCAAAAGTTTGTATGTCATACTCAGAATCTGAGGGATTTGATCCTCACTTCATCTAACATTGTGTTAAGTCTGTAAGCTCAGCACACAGCTATTTATATCTTTGTGGACAGTGCTTGCTGTTATACTATTTTTGCCACCACTCAAGTTGCTATGGCCATGTGTGTAGGGCCGTGGGCCAGTAGATCTCAACTCTTAAGTTGCCGTTATCTGGAAAAACTGGTGAATATGTATATTTCGGGGTCCCACGCCAAGTGTCCATTTGGTAGATCTGAAGTGAAGCCCAGGAACCTAAATTTCATTAATTCAGTAAATATTTGAGTATCTACAATATACATGTGCCAGGAACTGTGCTAGGTTATGAGATATGTCAATATGTTTTCTCATGGAGCCTTCTTGCTATTGTACATGTATTTGTGTGGGAGTGCAGGAATAACTGCTGGGAAAAGGTAATAATATAATAAATAAGGTAATTATATGGTATGTTAGAAGGACATAAAACACTGTGGAAAAAATAGAATTGGTTAAGGTGGATTAGCAGTGTAGAGAGTGGTGTGTGTGTGGTGGTTAGGGATTGGAGGTACATATCAATATTATTTGGGTATGTTTTTTATCACACTTTGAGAAACACTGACATTATAGTTTAAATTGGTAATTTAGGTATATCCCAGGCCAGGTAGCTCAATTTGTTAGAGCATCATCACAATACACCAAGGTTGCAGGTTCAGTCCCGAGTCAGGGCACATACTAGAATCAATCAACCAATGATTGTATAAATAGATGAACAACAAATTATTGTATTTCTCTCTCTTTATCTCAAATCAATAAATAAACATTAAAAAATGGTAATTTAGGCAGACCAGGTGGTGGCCCAGTGGATAGAGTGTCCAACTGGGACCCAGATGACCCACCTTCGAAACCCCGAGGTCACTGGCTTGAGCATGGACTCATCCAGTTTGAGTGCGGGCTCACCAGCTTGAGAGCAAGGTTGCTGGCTTGAATGTGGGATTATAGACATGACCCCATGGTCATTGGCTTGAGTCCAAAGGTTGCTGGCTTGAGTAAGGGGTCACTCACTCTGCTGTTGCTGCCCCCCTTCCTTGGTAAAGGCACATACGAGAAAGCAATTGATGAACAACTATGGAGCCACAACGAAGAATTGATGCTCCTCATCTCTTTCCCTTCCTGTCGTATTTGTCCCTATCTTTGACACTTTCCCTGTCCTTTGTCCAAATATATATATATATATATAAAATTTAATATTATTTCTCATCAATGTGGTTCTTAAATTTTTTAAAAATCTAGTATTAAACTCAAACATTATGTTATGAATTATAAAGAACTGAAAGAAACGTAGTTTACAGGTTTTTTAAAATTGATTTTGGGAAAGAGAGAGACAGCGAGAGAGAAATGAGAGAGAGTAAGAAGCATCAACTCAGAGTTGCTTCATTTTAGTTATTTGATTGCTTCTTGCATGTGCTTTGTTGGGGGCTGAGGCTCAAGCTGAGCCAGTGACCCCTTGCTCAAGCCAGTGACCTTGGGATCATGTCCATGGTCCTGCACTCAAGCCAGCAACCCCATCCTCAGGCTGGCAAGCCTGTGTGCAGGCCAGGGAACCTGCACTCAAGCTAGTGACCTTAGGGTTCCAGGATGACACTCTATTCATAGTGCCACCACTGGTCAGACTAAAAATCTTTTTAAAAAATGAAATAATATAATATTTAGTCTTTTGAGTTGGATATCTTTCACTTAGTATTATGTTCTTGAGGTTCACCCAAGTCATTGCATGTATTAGTTTATTATTTGTTTTTATTGCAGAGTAATATTGTATTGTATGGCTATATTGCAGTTCACCAATTGGTGAATATTTGGATTGTTCTTAGTGTTTGGCTATTTTAAATAATGCTGCTATGAATTTTATACACCTTTCTTTGCATGCCCATTGCCTTTAGTTGTGTTGGGTAGATATGTAAGAGTGGAATTACTAGGTCTATGGTTAGAATGGAGATGAAGACTTGGGAGCTGTGACTGTTAACAAGGTCATTGTAAGTAACAAAAGTTGTGACATCTGAAAGTGCCATACAAATACTGTATTATCTAATCAGCCGTGGCTGGGTAGCTAAGTTGGTTATAGCTGGTGTATCATCTCAATACACTGAGGTTGCTGATTGATCCGAGTCAACCAATGAATGAAATAAGTGGAACAATAAACCCATGCCTGTCTGTCTGTCTGCCTCTTTCCTGTCTCCCTCTATGTCTCTAGAAGTCAATAAAAACATTTAAAAATATTAGCTAATCAATTACCTGATGTATAAGTGGTAGACCAAGCTCTCCTGAACTTTAAAATGTAAGCTCTTTCTCTCAGTGAAGTACATTCTGATGACAAAATAATGGAGTAGATGTAAGCAGTAGTTGGGGGTTGAACTTACATGATTTTAAGGTCTTTTCTGACTTTTCTAAGTTCTGAGGTTGAATGAGTTAAAATGGAAAGACCACAAACCAGTGCCTGGCACATATTATGTGTTGCATTAAGTGTGACTACTCTGTAAATCTGTAGAATCTGTGTGGTCTCCATTAACTTGGACCAGTACTGTTCAGATACATTGATACCATTTGATTGTAAAATGTATACAGAAATAGCAAAATTAACTAAAATGCAATCCAGTGTTTTATTTATGTCTAATTATTTGTAAATCGACTTTCCAAAAGCAGCAATGGTTATGCTTGGCTAGAACCATGTGAAGTTTCTGTAAAAACCTGGAGAATGAAAGAAAATTAAGTTTATTAGCTGAAATTCAACAGGTTTTCTGTTTTAAAAAGGCAAACAGACAAAGACGATGACATCTGACAGGAAGATGGCATCTGTATTGAATACTCTGTCCAATTTACAGAAGAATTGGTTTAGGAAATGTGCTTTCTGGCTGTCCCAGGGCTTTGATTAGCATCTGAAAGGAGCAATGAAGAAGATGAAACCCAGCATTCAGAATGAGGAGGAAGCGATGAAAGGATTTCCTGCAGATTGGTTTAGTATTGCAGGCACTCAAGTTCTGGACTGTGCCAGCACTGGTATGCCTGACAGCTACACTGAGCCCAGCTGTTTGGCCTGCACTACTGTGCTGAGCTCAGTATTAAACAAGTTAAAAGCTTAACCACTTTCCCTATATTTCCTTGCTTTTCATTGATAAATTTGAATGGTTCATTGTGAGGACTAAATGAGATAAAATGAAGTAACATGAAAACCCAGTACAGTGCCAGGTACACTGTAAATGCTAAACCTGTGTTAGTTCTTGTTCTCCTTACTCCACTGCAAACACAGTGATGGTTAAAAATGATTCTTTCTTAGTCCTTCGGGAAAGGATCAAAATGTTGCCTCAGTTAGCTTAATACTGCCGCATGTCTAAGCCTGGGTTTCCTAAAAACAGCCTGAGGCAAGGCCTAGGAGCCAATGCTATGCCAGAAGTACAATCCTAGGGTAGCAAAGTGAGGGGGAAAATAAACAAGGCAGAGAAGAAGGGATAGCAGGTACAAAGTGCGCGTTATTGAGCTGGAAACACGGCAGTGCCATCAGGGATGTCTCTGGGTAAACCATATGGAAACACTCATTTTGGAGCAGTCTGTTGGATGGAGGAAAGAGGAATAATTAATGTGTTTTTCTTCCTATCTCTTGTGTATCATTGGTTGGTGTGTGCCCCCTAGCTTACTGGGTTCTGCTACTGCCTTCTGGGCTGCTGGTGGGAAGCCAGATCTAGCCACCTAACGAGCAGCCCTTCACCTGAGTCTGGAAGCAGTGGGAGGCGCCAGGGCACCAGTGTGAGTCTGGTCGGACCAGGTCTGGTGCCAAGCTGCTGCAGGCAGTTCCAGTGTGGCTCCAGGAGCCCAGCCCTCTCCGCAAGCAAGGCCGAGACAGCTGACAGTGCTGGGAGGTGATGCAGGTAGGGCTGAGATAGCTGCAGAGGATCACACACTGGGTTCCGTTCACGGCAGGGTCTTTATCACACTATTGTCTCGGAAACATTTTATTTTCAAATATTAATCCTTTTATGTATAATCTGTAGGGTAGTTCCCTGGTAGTATATCTTTTTCTATTGATCTGAATATTATTTTACACTCTGACCAGTAAGAGCCAGCGCTGCAGGTGGTACTGAATCCGCCTTTGAATGGGAGTGCACAGCACAATACTGCAAATGCTCGCAGCTAACTAGAGCACCAAATGTCTCTTGAGCTGAGGGCCATCTGCCAGAAGTAATGCACTTGACTTTGGCCTTTCCACTGACATTTATTTCACTTCCTGGCAAACACAAGTGGTTGACAAAAAGTGTGGAAGTGCTGGTTTTGCTGCGGAGAAACAAAGGGCTAAACTATTGGATTGTAAATTCAAATGATAAGTGTGAGAATCTTCAAGGAAATGCTAAGCAGATTGAGGATAGCCTCCTTCCTACACAGCAGAAAGCATTATACACATCTGGCACGTGAGAGGGCTGGCCCACCCGCAGCTGTGTGAACAGGAGCTGGAAGAATGACGATGGAGCAGTGTGAGAAGACAGACATATGCATTTCAGACTGTTCTCGCTCTTCCATGATTATACCCTATTGATTAGTTCCTGTCTCCTAATTCACGATTCTTCCTGTTGGCTGGAAATAACATATTTTTTTATGCCCAGGCCTTGCCAATTCTCCTTTCCTCCTACAGTAAGAGCAACTGTATTACCCCCTGAATGTGTGCCTTTGTGATTATTGTTATTATCAATTTTTGCTTTTTAAAATGATTGCTCTTTATACCATTTGATTTCGATATTACTTTGTCCATAAATAAGACTTAACCATGTATTTCCATGCATACAGGAGTGAGAGACTTTTTTCTCCAAAGAGATTGTAATGCCTTGTGTATAAAAATTCCTGTTGTAAATCTCCTCTGTTTCCCCCACTGAATGTAGTACAGGATTCACAGTAATTATTCTAGGAAACTGATTCACATGATTTCTCCTGTCGGCAGACCTCGAGCTATCTGAACCCAGGAACTGAAAAAATTCTGAAAACTTTTGAATGAATCCTTCGGTATTCACACTGTTGCTATTTGCTATGCCAAACTTAAGATCCAAATAGATTTGTAACTTTTTGATATCAGAGTTTGCAATCAGAATTCTCTCTGTCCAAGCTTAGGAACCAAACAGATTTAGGCAGCACAGGATATCATGTTGTGTTTCCATGCTGGGGTCCGCAGTTATACTGAGACTCGAGCTATAGCTCCTATCCTGATTACAGTACACAAGTATAATACCGTACTCCTATTGTTATCATTGTCTCGAGGGCTATCTCCAAGGAGGAGTATGCATAGATTTTGCCTTGAATTTTGGTTATGGCACTTAATTCTCTATGTTTACTTTTCTCACCTATAACATTGTGAAAATTATGTATTTTTTAGGATTATTGCACAGAATAAAAATTATGTATGTAAAGTGACTGGTATATATAGTAGGCACTTGATGAATGACAGATATTTTTATCTCCGTCATATTATTAATCATCTCATTCAGTCCTGACAAATTGTTTTCATCTCGTTAAAAGCACCCAGTCAGCTAGTATTTATTGAATAAGTTCTATGTGTTCAATACTAAAATATTCTGACTTAATGTATAATCTTCTTGTTGATAACTCTTTTTGATGTAGGTTGGTTTAAGGTAAATGAAATTTATACCAAAATTTTGTGGTTGAGTAAGGTTTACATCTTGAGTCTCCTTTGTCTAGTATTTTTTATTTGAAGAAAGTAGTCTTTTAATTAAAAACTACCTTTAAGAAAAGTAAATCTAGTATTTAATAACCTGCTTATCTCTATTTTTTCTTAGAAACTTGAATTTTTAATCTCTTTCTTGTTAGCATAGGTTGTCTGCTATTGTTTGCTTAAACCAGCATTGTCTTGGCTATTATAAATTCTTATTTAAATAACTCATTCATATAAAATGTACTAGGAATGATCTGAACATTCATAGTCTGTAAAAGATGTACTGTGAATGGATTGCATGCATGGAGACAGGTCAGATGATTTTTTTTCTTTTATTCTTTGAATTATTTCCATAGTCTTCTCTCTCCCACCATCCTAAGAACCTTCTAGGTCAGTGGTTCTTAACCTTTTTTGAGGTACCAAACCCACCAGTTTCATATGCGCATTCACCTAACCCTTCTTTAGTGATAAATAAAATATGATTTTTTTCCCAAATTCAAGACATAGGTATATGTTTTTTTACTGGTGCACAAAATGAGCCGTGCATGAGCATCACCTTGCTCAAAGAACAAAACCAACAAAGTGCATGAACTCACAACAAATTACGGTATTACTTTATTCTGGCCTCTGTGGCAGAGGCTTCTCCGAACCCCTGAGACCGACTCATCGAACCCCTAGGGTTCTATAGAACCCAGGTTAAGAACATTGTTCTAGGTGGAAAGCACAGTGTTAAGTGAGAAAAGAGATACAAATAAATGAATCGGAAGTGTTTTTACAGTCTCCTACCACACAGTTTGAGTGGAAGTGTGTGTGGGAGAGAGAGAAAAGTCCCACGTGAGGGTAAGGAGAATAGTGGGACTGAGCGTGGAGGAGAAGAGAAAGGTGTTAAGCTTCCAAATTCCAACCTGCATGATATCCTAGCAGAGAGATAGGCCGTGTGATGGAAACTACTTATAAAGCTCTACAATATGTAATTATTAATGGGAATTGAAGTAATTTATTTAAACATGCCCTGGCCGGGTAGCTCAGTTGGTGAGAACATTGTCCTGAAGCACAGAGGTTGCTGGTTCGATCCCCAGTCAGGGCACATACAGGAGCAGGTATTCCTGTCTCCCTCTTTCTCTCTCCTTTCCTTTTTCTAAAAATTAATAAAAATAAACTTAAAAAGAAATAAAAAGCTGTGAATTGAAAAATTAAAGGATTTTCATTTTCCTAACAATAGATAGTACTTCAGAAAAAGTGCCTTGCACTCCCAGTGAGTGATAGGTAAGACTGTGCTGGGAGTGATCTGCTCTTGGGCGAGGGTGGCCATTCTCCCAGGAGCCCCAGACTCCTGGCATGCCCTGAAGACTAACGTAAAACATCTGAGTTTATGGTAAGCGTGTCTTCCCTAAAATTCTTTCATGGTTTAAAGGCTTACAAATGTTATTTGGCTTATGAGGATTCTGCACCGGCAATGGCAAGCAGATCCCAGTGGAAAGAAATCTGTGGGAAGATAATATTTTAGTTGCCAGCTAGTGTGGCAGGAATGCGTTATTTATCAACTTATACCACAATGGCTTCTTTGACAGCTGTGTTATGGAGAAAAAAGAGAGAGAGGGAAGGAGGGAGAGAGACAGACAGGGACAGACAGACAGGAAGGGAGAGAGATGAGAAGCATCAATTCTTCATTGTGGCACCTTAGTTGTTCATTGATTGCTTTCTCATAAGTGCCTTGACCCAGGGTGGGAGTGGGGGCTCTAGCTGAGCCAGTGATCTCTTGCTCAACCCAGAGACCTTGGGTTCAAACCAGTAACCTTGGGCTTCAAACCAGCGACCTTGGGATAATGTTGATGACCTGCACTCAAACCAGTGACTCCATGCGCAAACTGGCGAGCCCAGGTTCAAGTTGAGGAGCTTGAGCTTAAGCCGGATGAGCCCACACTTGGCCACCTTGATGTTTTGAACCTGGGTCCTCAGCATCCCAGGTTGACGCTCTATCCACTGCACCACTGACTAGTCAGGCTTATATCTTACTTTTGAATGAACAAATTTCTATATTTGAAAGATACATGAAAAGTATGTGAACTGTGAAACATGTTATGAACTATTTTTTTTCTTAGATTTTTCAGGAGACATCGACATGTATATAATAACTTTTTATTGAATAACTTTTAAGTAATGAAATATTGAGTTAATATTAATCTGTATGATAGATTTATTTCATTGGAAATTATTTTTTAAAAATTGAAAATGAACTGATGGAGTATTAATCTTACCAACTGTATATCATATGTGCTAGTACAAAATTTACATTTTAAAAAATACCGCCTTCCCAGGTGACTTTAAAAATTCTCAAAATTTGTAATTCAAGGCATTTTTACTGTGTTTACAAATTTCTTTTACAATAATGCATTTTATTGCAGTGAGGTTTCAGTATGTTTAGCGTTTTTCCATTTTTTCTTAATAAGAGGCAATTTTTCATCATATTTTAACACTATTATTATCTTGTAGCAAATGGTTTTATTAAACACAGAATTACCATAGTGAGTCACAATCTAAATTAGCCAGCACTTTAGTTGGAATAGGGATTTAAAGCCATTTGCTGTGTCTGTACACATGTCTATACATTAGATCGAAAAGTTCCTTGTCATATTTTTGTGAGCGTGTTTAAGTTATGCTATAGATTTGGCTACTCTCACAGATTTGATATTGATCACGTGTATGAATGGGGACCACCATGCTTATATCCCAGCAGGATGCAGTCCCTTTATTTTAATGGACTGACCTAAAAGTAGTACACATTTCTCTTGCATATTTTTTATTTAGAACTCAGTCATATCCTTATCTGTAGTAACAAAGGAGGCTAAGAAATGTAGGATGCCATATACCTAGCTAAAATTGCTAATACTATGAAAGGAGAACATGAATTTGGGGAGACATTTAACAGTTTCTGCAATGTGCCCTCTATCCCCCAAATATGAAACATACCCACTCCCTCTTCAAGTCTTAGCCATCTCAGTTTATCGTACCTGAGTGATGAGAGGTCAAGCCCTGATGGTTTTGTTTGACACATTCAATCCGAAAGCCAGTTTATCTGCCGTCTGCTCATCTCTCAACTCCCCTAAATGCATATCCAATATACAATGGTAAATCTGAGGCAGGGAAGCCCTTCCAAAAGATATTGGTAGAGGAGAAGCAGGGCAAGACACTCCTATTTGGAAAAGGGGGCGATAGGAAACCCAGCAGTCACTCATCAATGGCCGAATCCCATGTTAGGAGTCATGAAGAGATTTTTATTCTGGACATAGAAAAAGTTCTTTGTTTTCCTTCCTGGCAAGCTTGCCCCCTTACCCTCAGGGAAGAAATCACTTGTTCTCTGTGGTTCCTGGCTTTGTCCTTTGGGAAGTTCTTTATTGTCTATTATTCTCTATGGCCAAATCTAATGTGGGCATTGGAAAGTCTACTCTTTCTTGTGGATAGATAACTTTCAAAGCTGACTTCCTGCTGGCACAGGTAAAGGCGCCTGAGGGGTTGCCTTTGAGTTGAACATTTATAGGCTTTTACAGTTAGGGTATGTAATACAAGAACTTAGTGGTTTTTCTGCGTATTTGCACTTAGTTGCAAGTGCAAGTAAACATAGCCAACCATTAACTGAGGCATAGTTCTGTGGGCTTTTGTTTTTGTTTTTCCCCTAGCTAAAAATACTGGATTTTAATTGTTGGCCTTTGTACTCTGGGAATCCTTCAGTGTCTAAATGAAGGTAGTTACCTTGATGAGTATGGAAATTTACATTTGTATAAACCATTTATGTTCTGTGAAATCAGAGTTGCTGGGTACATTTAATAAGGACTCTGAGTATTCAGATATTTTAAGAAGGAATATTGATGATATCTTTGTCCCACCCTGATTTTTCCAAATAAATCTTTTGCATCTTAAAGGGGGAATAAAAGGACAGTTATCTTCAGTCTTTGGTAAAAAGATGTCAGACCCCTTAATATCTTCTTGATTGCAGGGCTGGTTCCCGTCTGGCTGTGGAGGAGTTCCAGGATTGTATCACCTCAGGCTGTCTTTGAACCCCCGGTTTTAACTGTTTGTTTGGGATATGGAAGAATTTGATTTTTAAACCTTATGAAGCCCCATTTTACCACTCAGTCAACTTAGATTTCAAGCAAAGGTAGGGTGAGCTTTTTTCAGTGGAGCTGAATTCCCTTCCCCTTGTGCTTGAGACTGCTTTATTTAGGCTGAGTTTATATCTCTAGAAAGATTTTTTTTTTAAGCAGCAAGAAGTAGTCGATGCATACTAATGATCTTACTTTTTCCAAACACTTCCCTTCAAGCATGGTTTGGTTAGTGCTTTTAAGACATTAACATTGAAGGTGACAGTTTGATTAAACATTTTGCCATGGAATAGCAGAATTCAGCAGCTTTTTCTCTGGTCGTGTTTCCTCACCTCCTGCTGCTCACCCTCCAAGTTGGGATCTGTGAAGGCAGCTATCAAATTGTGTGTGTTACTTAGAATACGGGTTCGGCTGCTCTAACAAAGACCCCAAATTATAAGCACTTAATCAAAAAAGAAGTTAGCCTCTCTTGCACATTCCATCTGGAACAAGAAGCTCAGAGCTGCCATTGTGTTGGGGATGCAGGATCCTTCCGTTTTGTTGCTCCACCGTCCTTTGAGTGTTGCCTTTGTCCTCATGATCCAAGGTGGTGCGTGGCTACCACTCCTACATTCCAGCCCGGAAGAAGGGAAGGCCCTTTTCTCCATTTAAGACTCAATCAACTGTTCACATCAACCAAAACATAGCCATATGGCCACATCCAGCTACAAAGAGGCTTAAAATATGCAGGATATCTAAATATGAAGTATATTTAGATAAAATTTACTAACTATAAAAGGATTTAGTAATATGGAAGAAGAAGAGAATGAATTTTGTACTACTCTTCTCAGTTTATATCAAAAAACATAGGATACACATTTGGATTTTAAAGAAGGGAACTAAAATCAACCAACCAACTAAACAAGGAACATTTATTACCACATTGAAAACGAGTGGTTGGTTAGGATAATTGTAAAACACAACAGCCTAGGCATCAACGCCTCACTACACAATGTACAAATTTAACTGCCTTTATGCAACTTAGTCTGCAGTTTGCCCTCCAGAGACTACAGTGGATATGCTCACGTACATTACATTTGAGACTATGTGCTTAAAAACTTCTTTCTTCCTCTGGGAGTCCTCCCCCCACCCCCTGCAACCCCCTACCCTCACCACCCTGCTGTTAGCAGTTATTGAGGTATGAACTACAGAGTAGACCCAAAGTAGCATTCACTGTCCAGTATTTCCACCAAAGTTCTCCTAACTGCCAAGAGACAAAACATGTAACATTCTCTCCAACTAGAAATTACTTTTTGAGGGAGGACTCGAGTGTTACCTAAGAAATTCAGTGCAAATTTTATGTTGTATTTTATTTTGTATATCCATTCTATAAATATGTTTGTTTTTAATATCAAATGGTTAAATTACTTATTAATTTTACCAAATAGAAAGTAGGACAGTCCAGGAAGATGTACAGTATTTTTTTTTTTGTTTTATTGATTCATACCTCTTGAGTAGGCATTAAATAGTTGAGAAGTTGGGTAATAGACTTACAAAACTCACACTAAATACTTTACTTAGATTCATTAGCAGCCAGTGATTAAATTAAGTGATTGCTGATAAGGCTACTGGAGGCAGCCGTTTTCAGGGCTCCCCCCTTCCTCCTTATTTCGTCTGCCCTTCCCTGCGTTCCCAGTGATTGCGCCCTCCGCGTACTGCTTTCACACAGCTGATTCCTCATTCTGCAGGTCTAATCAAATGTCACATTTTCTGAGAATGGAGTATTTTGTTTTTTTTTAAACTACCGCAGATAGCTCTACAGGTGACACCTAGTGTTCCTTGCCTCCCGGCGTTCATGTCTTTCTGCAGTCCCCTCTGCTTCATTCAGTCCATGCAGTACCCGTGACTTGCTTCTAATTAGTAGCATTTTGGCAAAAATGATGATGGGATGTCACTCCCATGACTTCATTATGTTATATGGGACTTGGTTTTAAAAGACTGGAGCAAGAAATTCTCTTGGTGGTTTTTGAGTAATAAGCTGACATGTGCCATGTATGGCTAGGACCCGAGGGTGGAATGTTCCTACAAGAACCTTAGTGTGACAGCTGAAAGCAAATGAGTTCTGCAAACAACTCAAGTAAGCTTGGAAGTGGACCCTGAAATCCAGCTGAGAATACTGCCCAGCTGATGCCTTGATTTCAACCTGATGAGACTTTGAGCAGAGGTCCAAACTATGCCATATCTGGACTTCTGACTTACAGAAACTGTAAAAACAAACAAACAAACAAAAAACAGTCGGTAAGGTTGTAGACCCCTAAGTTTGTAATTTGTTATACAGAAACAGAAAATGAAGAGAGATGCTAAGAGTCCTGTGTCACGTGAGGAAAGAAAAAGCATCCCTGTTCTGCATCCCACTTCCTTCCACCTGGGTGCAGCTGTCACCATTCGGGGCAGCCTGGTCCAGGGATGGTGGAATGGGATGCAGTCCAGGATCTAAGCTTTATCGGCTTCAGCTCCGGATGAGCCTTCCTGTTTGCGCTCGTCTGTGAACTACGAATTATGATACTGTGGGGTGAAGCTGTTGGACTTCGCAATGGCTGGACCTTAGTTATTAGGAATGGCACTTTAACAGAATTCTGTCCATTGTATGTCTACAGGTGATATCAAATAGCTCTTTTAAAAGAATAGATCTAATAATTATCATTAGAATTTTTTTTTCATTAGAATTTATTTTTAAAGTGAAAACACACTATTAGAAAAAAAAAGCATGTTCTTTGTTTGATTTATTTTACACTTCATGCCTTTTCTTCACAAAAGCTTACCTATTTATGAGCCCTCTGAAGTATCATCTCCCTCCCTGACATGGCAATACTTTCTTCCCTTTTCTAAGGTAGCGTGACGCCTTCCACCTGTTTTACTTTAAGGCCCAAGTGCTGCCTCAGGATCACCTGTAAACTTATAATAGAAATGCAGTTTCTCAGCTTTTTTGCAGACCTTCAGTATTAGAATCTGCATTATTATAGGCTCCCCATGTAATTAATATGTACATTAAAATTTGAGAAGTCCTGTTGTAAACCTCCTTTTGGTATTTACTAATTTATATTGTCAAATTATAACTATTTTTCTGTTTGCCTTATTTCCTGTATTAAAGGGTAAATTTCTAGGTGTCAGAAACTTAAAACTTATTCATATTTATTTCTCAGGCTGTGTCTAGCATTGTACCTAACATATAGTGGTGTAAAAATAATTTATACAATCAATTATTTGTTAAATTGAGTTGGTTGTAGGAAGATTTCTATTTAATTCTTACAGTGAGCCTAAAATGTCCGTTACTTGGGACACCATTCTGTTGATAAAGCCGGAACCTTCATAATCTGCTTCTAGATATTAGACATTTGCCAGAAACGAAAAGCAAATGGCCTGGAGAGCTAGCTCATTGTGGTTGGAAAATCTCGAATGACATTTTTATTCAATTCCTAGCACTCAGCTTGTTTTCTCAGAATGCACAAATGTGCTTCCTAACTCTTTTAATATCCACAGTAATGGATGAGATTTATCTATTTCCTCTGACCTTCAATTCAAGAAGAGGATTGAAGTGCATTCTGTGCATGTGTCAAAGATACTTTGTTCTCTGATGTTTCTCTGTTACTGAGAGGAAGCCAGCTTTCCTTGTATCTCTGATCACTTCCCTCAGAGCTTGCTCTTTTTCAATCACTTCTTCCTCCTCTCATTTTTTGTTTTGACAGTAAAACACAATGCGCACACACACACACATTAAGGTAATAGGCTACTAGTATAAAATGGGTGAGAATTTTATGGGGAATGCTATTTTTCATGCTCCATTCCTGATTCTTTCGGAAATTATATAAACTGCATGGGTTAAATTGGGCTGACTTTCTAAAATTGTAAACAAACAATAAAAAGTGAAGCAAATGGGTGGAAGTTTAATTTTGAGAAAAATAATTGCATTGATAGATAATTTTATTCCACAGGGTGTATTGGGTGTATGTATTTGTGTTTAGAAAAAAATATGATTTGCTACTTGTTTACTTGGGGAAGCTTCCAAATTTAGTTTTGTTTTATTTTGTCTTATTTTGTTTTTGTATCCTAAGTCACCCAGAGACTTTCATGGTCAGTGCTACCTCTTGGCACTTGGCAGCATGATTGTATAATATAGCAGAATTGTTTCATAGAGTAAACTCCCAATACAGTGTTTTAGTCAGTGTGGCTGTTGTAACAAAGTGCCATAGACTGGGTGGCTTAAACTACAGACGTTTGTGTCTCACAGTTCTGGAGGCTGGGAGGTCGGAGACCCTGGGCTGGCACCTTCTGTTTGTGGTGAGGGCCCACTTCCTGGCTTGCAGATGGCTGCCTTCCCTCTGCCTTGTCACATGATGGTGAGAGAGAAAGAGAGTGGTGTCTGGCGGCTGTGCCCTCTCAAACATAATTCATGTTTTTATTTTGTTGGCCATCATATTACCTGTAATTGTTCTTAGAATCATCACAATATGAAGTTTTTGGAATTTTATAGCTGATGCGTAAGGGAATTTTAGGATCATCTGGTTCATCTCTTACCATACGCAGGAATTCACTCTACAATTAATGGTTATCAAACATTTATGAACTCCAAATTGCCTTCCTTTAAAAATAAAATCTAACAGATAAATAAGGAACTGAATCTGGCATGCTTTAAAGAAAACGATGAGAAACAAATAGGTTCTTCACCCTTCACCTACACCTCAACCTGAAGGCTCCTCAGGCAGAAAAACTGAAATCCAAAGAAAGGTAATTTATTACAAAGTGGATGACAAGGCCCAATTTATTATATTCTTTGAGACAAACTCCAAATGCATACTTTTTTATTTTTATTTTTGACGGAGACAGAGAGCCAGAGAGAGGGACAGACAGGGACAGACAGGAAGGGAGAGAGATGAGAAGCATCAATTCTCGGTTGCTGCACCTAAGTTGTTCATTGATTGTTTTCTCATATGTACCTTGACTGGGGGAGAGGGGCTACAGCAGAGCCAGTGACCCCTCAAGCCAGCGACCAACCTTAGGCTCAAGCCAGCGACCATGGAGTCACGTTTATGATTCCACGATCAAGCCAGAGACCTGTACTCAAGCTGGTGAGCCCCCACTCTAGCGGAATGAGCCTGCGCTTAAGCCAGAGACCCCACACTCAAGCTGGATGAGCCCGCACTCAAACTGGTGACCTTGGGTTTTGAACCTGGGTTCTCTGCATCCCAGTCCGACGCTCTATCCACTGTGCCACCACTTGGTATGGCAGCATACTTCTTAAAGACAGTTGCTTCTCTGAGTAGTAACAGTAAACTGTGGGCATCCTGGAGTTGCCTACCTGCAAGGATTGGAGGCTTGGTTTTAATAGGCCTGTTCTCCAAGGAGCCCTGGATTTCACAGAGGAGACTCTTGGGCTGTTCCTATCAGAGTCTAGTGGTGAGGAACCCCTGGGGTACCTCCAGAAGGAATGACTTCAATTTTGTGTTTTGTTCTTTTGCATAGGGGGGGGGCTTCAGAACTAAGATTGTGTTTAGGAGAAAAGTTTGTTGCGGACGTTGTGGCATTATTACATGGATGTGTGTATGAGGACCCTAGGGCAGTAGGGTCCATTACCAAAATAAAGCTGCTCACCAACCGCTTCCAGAGTCTGGTGCTGAGCTAGCATTGTGTTAGAATCACTTGGAGAATTAATTATAAATATATATTCTCCCTCCCTCCCCCACTAGAAATTCTGATGCAGTATGTTTGAGGTAGGCAATGGGAATATGAATTAAAAACATAACAAAACAAAACAAAATACATGCACTGAGACATACTAGGTGGTTTTCCTTTGTGGTCAGGTTTGCGATTTTGTGCTGTGTTGTCTGTTATCAGTAGCTATTGTATGTACCTCCCTCCCTCCTAAAGCAATTCATCAATTCATCTGTTTTTGGATGGATTAACTGTTAAAAAGCTTTTTCTTCATTTTGACCTGAAATATACATCTCTGTAACTTGGTTGAATTCTCTGCTGTGCATGTAGCATGAGTAGGCTGATCTCAGTTTTCCTGGGACAACTCCAGTTATGACTGCTGTCCAGGTATGATTATTGATAGTATCCTTTTCCCTTTTAAATGTATCCTGGTTTGGTCAGTAAATTTTTGGTTAAGGGTTCTATAAACATGGGTTATATTTATATAAAGCTGAAGAGCATATTTTAGTTTCCTGTTGCTGCTGTAACAAATCACCACAAATTTACTGGCTTATAACCCCCCCCCCACCCCCCACATGGATTCTCTTATAGTTCTGGAACGCTGAAGTCTTAAAATGGTTTGTCAGGACTGTTCCTTCTGGAAGCTTTATGGGAGTCTCTTTCCTTGCCTTTTGTAGCTTCAAGAAGTTGCTTGCAGTCTTTGGCTTTTCTTCTTCACTTGATGTTCAAAGCCAGCAATGGCTGGTTAGGTATTTCTTACAGTGCATCATTTTGGCATTCCTGTGGAATTCATCTCTCTCTTCCTGACTCTTACAAGGACACGTGTGATTACGTCGGGCCACCTCGATAACTCAGGGTAATCTCAAAATCCTTCATTTACTCACATCAGTAGCGTCCCTTACCATGTAAGGTTTGGGGAATTTTGGACCGTTATTCAGACTACCATAGTGCATAACCTATTCTGTTACCTTGTCATATTTTGCCTGAGGGCAAGAGAGTCCCCCCTAGAGGCTGGAGGGTGAGAGAGCCTCTTGTAGCTCTTGAAAGTCAGTCTCTTAGGGCACAGGGTAAGGAAGATGGGTGAAGAATTGATCTAGGGCAGTGGTTGGCAAACTCATTAGTCAACAGCTAAATATCAATAGTACAACGATTGAAATTTCTTTTGAGAGCCAAATTTTTAAAACTTAAACTATATAGGTAGGTACATCCCTTATCGAGGTAGCACCCGCATGTGGTATTTTGTGGAAGAGCCACACTCAAGGGGCCAAAGAGCCGCATGTGGCTCACAAGCCGCGGTTTGCCGACCACTAATCTAGGGGAAAACAAAATTACATTTGGCAGAGATCTCTACTGTGGCTTTTATGTGCCCTTTGGTTGCATCTTTCATCTTGCAGAGACCAGGAAGTTCATTTGAGAGAATAATGCCTTAGGTAGGATGCCTACCTACATAGGTGGTGTCAACATCTATAAAATATTCCTAAATTCTAGCAGCTCTTACCATCCTGGTGCTTCTGCCCCAGAGGGACTATGCTTTAATTAGGAACAAATACACTTCAAGCGTCATTGCCTTTATTTTGCCTGAACAGACCTTTTCTCCCTTCTCAGCCTGAAAAATTCTAATCGTCTTTCAAAATCTAGTTTAAATATTATTTCCCCTTGAAGGTTTTTCTATACTTATCCCATTCTTCTCTGGCTAATCATTATTCTCTTTCTTCTTTATACATAATATTCCTTTGAGCACACGGTTAAATTTCTTCTAGTTTATTTCCCCTTCTCTCATGGCTACTCTCCTCAAGTTTTTTGCTTTGGCTTTTAAAGTCCTTGCCTTGCACACTGTTTGACATTTAGTAGGTGTGCCATAGGGATTTGTTGACTCAAATTTTCTGTTGGCCTTGAATTATAGATACGGCATTACGTACAGCTACCAGCAACAACAGAAGTTTATGAATACTTTGTACAATAGACGAGTGGGTCATGTTGCCACTTAAAGTAGCCAGTTTTCTTACTAATTCCTCTTTTGTGGGGAGTGGAAGCTCTTGTATTTCTGGGACAGAGGCTCAAGAAGAAAGCTCCAGAGTTTCCAAAAGGATTAATTACAGTAACTCAGAGAATTTGGACTTTTCTTTAACCCCCCAATTTCCCCTTCTTTATTTTGTCAGCTCTTGTACAGTCTCATTGTAGTTTTCTGAACTTGTGGTATTCAGCAGAGAAAGTGGCACGATGCGACCCTCTGTGAAAGAGAGTAGTTTCTTCTCTCAATGTGCTATACCTTTGTGGAACCATAGGATAAAAAGGCATGAGACATGAGAATGATGTCACAGAAAGATGAGACAATATCCCTTCATCTTATTTCCCCCTCTTGCTTTTCCTAGTTAGTCCATTGGAACTGCACTTGAGGAAAACAGATCTTTGTTTTTACAAGTGTTGGTGCAAACTAGAGACTGAGTAGCTTGGTAATAGACCCAAATATTTACAGTGGGCACTGTGAATTAAATATTTTAACTGAAAATAAGTATGACTGTAGCCTGACCAGGCGGTGGCACAATGGACAGAGCATAGATCTGGGATGCTGAGGACCCAGGTTGGGAACCCCAAGGTCGCTGGCTTGAGCATGGGCTCACCAGCTTGAGTGCAGGATTGCCAGCTTCAGCATGGGATCACAGACATGACCCCGTGATCACTGGCTTGAACAAGTGGTCACTGGCTCAGCTGGGCCCCCCGGTCAAGGCACATATGAGAAACAATCAGTGAATAACTGAGGTGCTGCAACAAGTTGATGCTTCTCATCTCTCTCCATTTCTGTCTTTCTGTTCCTGTGTGTCCCTCCCTTTCTCTCTCTCACCAAAATAAATAAATAAAAATAAAATAAAAAGATAGATATGACTATGTATGTCTTTTCGTGTTAATGGGTAAGAATAAACTTGAGTCATACGGACTACACAGAGATGAGGCAGTAAGGTGCATCGCTAGTTATACGGATTAGGATAAGTTTTCTGGTTAAAATAAAAAATGACTCATTAATGGAGTAAAAAGTACAATTCTCGTCTCCATCTCTTTTATTCATAGATGTGGGCACTTTCCTGGTCCCTGGTACACACTGCTGTGCTTTATTGTTCTTAGGCTTTTACAGACTTAATGTCTTTAATGGAATTAAGGAGATGTCTTTTTCTTCAATGTCTTGTAGAAATACCTTTCTTTCCATCGACCATCATTGTGGTTAAAGATCCATTTTCAGGAGAGAAGTTCCTTATTTTCAATAAGTCGTACTTATTTTCAATATTTGTGGACCCACGTCGTGTATTTATGGCTATGCCTGGTGTCTTAGTAAAACGATTCAACAAGGCTACAGATGGTCTCTAGCAAGTTTCTAATGTCCAATGTTTACCTGAAGCAGAAGGGGGAGAGGGTCAAAGTAGGGCAGATCCTTTCTTAATGTGTGTCTACGAAATGGAATGAAGTAGAGGAGGGTCCAAAAAGGGACCTGAAACCCCAGTGGCTCAGTTTTGGTGACAAAACTAGAGCTGCCCTATCTTTTAAAAAATGGAAGGGAGGGAATTAGTAAGATATAATTAACATTAGACTATCAAATTGAACAGCAGTAAGTGGTGTCCAATATAATGATCACACAGAACAGTGACAAATGAGGTAAATAAAGAAAGGCAAAGGACCTTTACAGGGGACAGATTTATTGCTGTTTGTGTAGGAAGAACAAAGGTGTTAACAGGGTGCCAAGTGGGCCAGTCACAGATAGCTGTGAGTGAAAGGGCCGCACAAAGGGGGAATCAGGTCAGGTTACTGAGTAAACTGGAGAACTACCATGGCCGCGTCGCGTGGGGATGAGATCAGAATAACTCAAGTGAAAAAAGAAGAGACGGTTCACAAAGACATTGAGGTAATGGAAAAATTGGTCACGTTTATGAAACCATAGATTAAGGACAACAGTGTTTTCTAACAGGACAAGAAATTCAAAATGGCCAGCAGCAAAAAAGGAAGATATTTTGTGTGTTATTCCTCTTCTGTTAGTGGGAAAAATAACAATAAGTTGACCAGTCAATAAGCAGAAAGACTTATCCCTTGTGATGCTTTTAATATAATAGAAAACAGGGATAAGAGAGGTGAGGGTATATGAGACAGTCTGGGAGATACTACAGGACTATGTGTTTGAAAATATAGGTTTGACTGCCAGTGTCCTTGGACTTAGGTTAGTGAGTGATGTTAGTGCTACTCTTCTCATTGTGGGGGGGGAAGGGAGAGGGTGACTATATTGTACAAGTCCCAGAAGGGTATAAATTATAATGCAAGCAATTATTTATTTTCCTTAAGTGAGCATCTCTTCAATCACTACAAAGTATTGATTAGTTATTAGTCAACATTTTGGTTACTAGCATTTAATCAAATTTAATTCAGTATAAGGGCAAATTGTAAATAACAAATTAATCCCACTTTTTAAAAGAACTTTTTATTCAGGAACTTGGTTCTCTTTCAATCTGAGTGAAATTTCTCTACTGGCTCTATGGAGACAATGAAGATGTTGATAATGAAAGAATAAAAATTCCCATTTTGGTGTTTATAATACTCGATTCTGATATGAATAGCAGGATGAATGGATGAGATGAGAATTTGTTATTTATTACTATGGAAAGATTCACTTTGGCATTATGACTTTTCATTGTAAATGGAGATATAATACTCAGCTGGATTATCTTTGCACAGCAATATATGTATGTATATTTGTATGTGTAGGCACACTTATATCCAAGTAACAGTGTTCACTAGTGTGTTATAGTTCTGTAGCTGACGTAATAGTTTTACATTTTTAATTGTTCTCAAGATTTGAAGCATCCACAAGATATTTTGAAAAATATGGCTATAGTTTAGGGAGGCAAAGAGTAAAGTATGCATTCCTTAACATGTTGGAAGGTGCAAATGGATAAATCAATGTTAGGGTGCCTTATGGAGGAACTGACCTTGAAGAATTTCAAGTGGTGCTGTAACAACAACACTTTATACGTACATAGACTTTTATTGCCACATACTCTTATTTGTTCTGGGTGCTGCGATGTGGATGTGGCAGTAGTAACATTACCATTTTACAGATAGGAAACTGAGGCTAAGAGAGTGACTGGCCAAAGGTCACAGTTAGTATGTGTTAAGTAAGATCTATGAAGAGCCTGAGATTTTGCACAAGCTAGCTTGTTACTATTTCATTGACAGTGGGAGAAGACAGGAGTCTCCTGAGTCAGAGACAAAGAAAGGACTTTCATTCCTCACAGTACAACAAGCATTGTGAACTATAGGCTGGTTTGAACTGCTTCCCTGTCTATCCTTTGCTCCCAATCCAATGAATTCAGTGCAGGGAGACCTATTATTTCATGGATACTGTCCCGGCAGTGGAATATGGAGAAACACTGAGCTTGGGAATTCACTGTATTTAAAGAAAGCAGAAGCAAGCCAGCTCTTTGTCAGTAGAAAGACATTATCCGTGAAGGTTGCTTGCTGCAAATGTAACCTTGAGGAATGGTCCATGAAGAGAGCAGTCAGGGTCTTGCATTCTTGGGATGCCCATCAAGAATGTGCAGGAATGCTCAGGTCTCATCCAGCAATTAAAACTTAGGTGCAGTTTTGCTGGCTTTTGTGGTTAAAACTCTAGCTGAAAATATCGCAGCTACAAGCCGCTTCCCCCTAAATACATTTAGCTTTGCGTTTCTCTGTCCTATCTAGGACATCTTGAAACAGGTCCTTTGGCTTATTTGATATTCTCAATTACTCATACCAGTTATGGTTTTTATGAAGGCAGAGAACAGAAAAGCAGACCCAATGTAAGGAAACTTACTGGTCTCAGTCTCAGAATCTTCTCTAATCTTGGTAGTTACTGCCACGGCAAGGAGCCATGCTAGTGTTTTCATCAATGAAATTTCTTATTCCTATGGCCACAGTAACATTTGCTACAAAAAGAACAGGTTGAATCACTAATAGTGGATATACGGTGTGACAGGGAAAAAGGTTGATTACTGATGCCTCCTTTTAAGTCAGGATCTTGCTGTTCTTTAAGGAATAAATACAATAGAACTGGAAGTTAGAAAGAGCATTAAAGATATTACATCCAGTCTCCTCATTTTATAGATTAGAAAATTGAGACATAGCATGGTTAAATGATTCTTCAAGATCAAATTTCTAGTAACAGAGTGAAGTGATGGAACAAAAGTTACATTATTGTGATAACCACATAGTTGGTATTGGAATGTCCCCCACCTAGCTAGAGAAGTTTATAAGATTCAGTCAATCAAAACTTGTTGAATTACTTTGCATTATGAATGAATAAATATATTCTCTGTTCTCAAAGAATTTATTTACTAGGGGAACAGCAAGAATTCAAATTGATATCTAGTATTCTAAAATAATGTACCAATTGTATAGATTAATTCAAACTTGAGGGTAGGAGGCAAAGCTTTATTGAAGTATGTAATTTGAGCTAATTCTTAGAGAAATTATTTGAGCTAATTCTTAGAGAAATTATAGAAAGGTTTCTAGTAAGAGAAATGGAGGGCCAGAGAGGAAACCATTAGCATGATGAATGAAAGTATGTATGTTGATTTAGAAACAGTCAATGGCCTGACCAGGCGGTGGCGCAGAGGATGGAGCATCAGACTGGGACATGGAGGACCCAGGTTCGAGACCCTGAGGTCGCCAGTTTGAGCTCGGCCTCATCTGGTTTGAGCAAGGCTCACCAACTTGAGCCCAAGGTCCCTGGCTTGAGCGAGGGGTCACTCGCTCTGCTGAACATCCCCCCCCCCCCCGTCAAGGCACATATAAGAAAGCAATCAATGAACAACTAAGGTGTCGCAATGAAGAATTGATGCTTCTCATCTCTCTTCCTTCTGTCTGTCCCTATCTGTCCCTCTCTCCATCTCTTTCTCTGTCACAAAAAAAAAGGAAAAAGAAACAGCGATTTGATGTAGCAGCATGTGACTAGATTTGAGAATGAAATAATAGGTAGAGTAGTAATTAGGAAAATCTTAAGAGACCATGCTAAATAATGAGGACATTTGGGGGGTGGGGAGAAAATGTTAAGATTTTAAGGCAAGTTGCTATATGACAGAGGTCCCCAAACTACGACCCGCGGGCCAAATTGCAGCCACCTGAGGCCATTTATCCGCCTCCCACCACACTTCCAGAAGGGGCACCTCTTTCATTGGTGGTCAGTGTATGGAGTACTGTATGTGGCGGCCCTCCAATGGTCTGAGGGAGAGTGAACTAACCCCCTGTGTAAAAAGTTTGGGGACCCCTGGTATATGAGGTATAATGGGGAAAGATGGGCTTATAAATCAGAATCAATTAAAAAAAGAAATGTCACAAAAGCCAACTGCAGATAAAGAGTTGAGAAATATGGTGTTAGATGGGTAGCAGTATATGCCATATCCAAACATGCCACTTTTACACAAGGATTATTTTGAGTAAAAGACAATTAAAAAGCAGTGACAAGAAAGCATCTCCACCGTCTCCTATTGGCCTGAAAGCAGGATGTAAATTAGTGAAGGTGTTAGCTCTCACCTCTCTCCCTGGAGGGGCAGAAGTGAATCACTGCACAGGGCACTAGAGGAACCTATTTAACAAACTACTAAAACAAGCCTTTATCTTCTATTAGTTTCTCCCTATATTTATTTACTTTCCCACAACTTGCTGTGCTGGAAACTCAAACTCCTTTTTCCTTTTGTTAGTATGTTACAGAAGTCCAAGTTCTAACTACCTTCTGATTACTCATCACTCATTCTCATGTGTTATGTATGTTCATTAACATAACTTGATGTTAATAAGCTTCAATTTGTTGTTGTTTTTGTTTGTTTGTTTTTAATCTTTTATTAGTCTAATTTACAGGAGAACCTAGGAGGGTAGAGGGAAAAAGTTTTTTCTCCTCTGCAAGTTGTAAGTAGGATCAAATGCTTAAACAAGATCAGGTAGAACGAAGACTAAACAGGGTCTGCTTCATTTGGAGATGAAAATCTCGTTGGCATCTTCTGTCTGAGCAGTTTCCACAGAATGTGAGAGCAGAAGAGAAATGGATGCTGTGTGCTGGGGGGAGAAAATCACGTGAGAAAATGAAAACCACATTTGTTCACCTCCTTTTATTTTACAACACATTTAATTTTATTGCTATTTTTACCCAGTGACCAGATCACTTATTTCTTTCTATTACTAATGACAAGAGACTAATCACTTTTAAGTCCTTTTGTAATATTTAACTTCAGCGATTGTGTTTTCTGTTACACTGTTTCTCTCTAAATGACAACAATGAGAAGCTGAGAATTCTCGTGATTGGCCATAAGCCTTAGAACAGGAAACGCGAGAATTCTTGTCATCTATATCCACAATGTGTTAAAACTGAATAGCTTGACCTGACCAGGCAGTGGTGCAGAGGATAGAGCGTCGAACTGGGACCCAGGTTTGAGACCCTGAGGTCACCAGCTTGAGCGTGGGCTCATCTGGTTTGACCAAGGTTCACCAGCTTAAGCCCAAGGTCGCTGGCTCGAGCAAGGGGTCACTCAGTCTGCTTTAGTCCCCCAGTCAAAGCACATACGAAAAAGCAATCAATGAACAACTAAGGTGCCACAACAAAGAATTGATACTTCTCAACTCTCTCCCTTCCTGTCTGTCTGTCGTTGTCTATTCCTCTCTCTGTCTCTGTCACAAAAAAAACCAAAACCCAAAACAAAACAATAGTTTATGTCATATTCTGTTTCAAACCTTCAACCTTCATAAACTGATATAACAAATTAGATTTTTTTTCTCTGTGGCTCTTCATGGGTTTTCCCTTTCAGATCCTATACCGTTGGTCAATGACCCACAAGGGATTGAGAGGTTCCATACCTCATGCTAACAAAAAAACACATTCTCTAAGCCTTGGCCAGTTAGCTCATTTGGCTCGAGTGTCATCCCAACACACTGGTGTTATGAGTTTGTCCCTGGGCAGGGCACATACAAGAATCAACCAATGAACGCATAAATAAGTGGGACAACAAATCTCTTTCTCAAATCAATAAAAAATAAAAAAAATTAAAAAGCACATTCTCTAGTAAAACTATTTTGCATAACAGTCTCACCCTACCTATATTAGTTTCCAGTGTAACATTTTTTTTTTCTTTTTTTGAGAGAGAGAGATTGGAAGAAAGAGAGAAGAGAAAAGACGAGAAGTATCAACTCATAGTTGTGGCACTTTCATTTGTTCATTGATTGCTTCTCATATATACCATGACTGGGGGGAGGGGGTGCCAGCAAGCCAGACCCCTTGCTCAAGTCAGCAACCTTGGGCTCCAAGCCAGTACCTACCATGGGATCATGTCGATCCCACGCTCAAGCCGGTGATTCTGCGCTTATGCTTGTGAGTCTGCATTATAGCCAGCGACCTCGAGGTTTCAAACAAGGAACCTCAGCATCTCAGATCAATGCTCTATCCACTGTGTCACCACTGGTTAGGCTCCAGTGTAACTTTTTTCTTTTTTAAAGATTTTATTCATTGATTTTAGAGAGAGAGAGAGAGAGATCATAGTTGCTTCACTTTAGTTTTTCATTGAGTGCTTCTCATATGCATCTTGATTGGGCAGGTCCAGTGTTTTGAACTGGTGACCTCAGTGTTCCAGGTCAACACTATATTCACTGGGCCACCACAAGCCAGTCTATGACATAAGTTTTATGCATAATAGTTTTACATAAGAAACATTTTCAGAATATATCTAGTTGTATGATTACCCATTTTAAAATGACTACAGGGCTTTGTTATTATTTCTTAGTGTTGATGTTAAGCAAAATGTTAACACTATTCTTAGTGTTGGGATTAGATGAATGTGTTTAATGTTATTTTTATATAAAAATACTAAGAAAGTATATTTCAAAATATTTAGAAGAATGTCAGATTCTATTTATAGTCTTTTCTCAGAAGGGTTGGTATATTTTGTCTATATATAATCTTAAATTATAGTTTTAAAATTGAGTGTTGTAACTGGGTAAATTTCAAACTTTACATTATAAAAGCAGATGATTTGGTTTGGGTTAGAATTTCATCTGAGAATTCTTGACTTAAGTATAAATTTAGGGAGTTTTAAAAAGATACCAATATCTCTAACTTTTGAAGCAGTGGTTCTTAACTTGGGTTCTATCGAACCCTAGGGGTTCGATGAGTTGGTCTCAGGGGTTCGGAGAAGCCTCTGCCGCGGAGGACAGAATAAAGTAATACCGTAATTTATTGTGAGTTCATGCACTTTGTTGGTTTTGTTCTTTGAGCAAGGTAATGTTCATGCAAGGCTCATTTTGTGCACCAGTAAAAAAACATATACTTATATCTTGAATTTGGAAAAAAAAATCATATTTTATTTATCACTGAAGAAGGGTTCGGTGAATGCGCATATGAAACTGGTGGGTTCGGTACCTCAAAAAAGGTTAAGAACCACTGCTTTAAAGTATAGTATGCATATAGGCCAGACCGTTGTCGTATAGTGCAAGTTTCTCAGACCTGCTGGACAACTGCCATTCCTGGATGTAGTAGAAAAGGATTCTGTCCATCTTGTTGGTTTTTAAAGTCACTCTCTCTCCCTGCCTATGTAAATGGATGGAATTGCTTCATTCATGCTTCAAACACAATTCCCTCAACCATTAGCAAGGATTTTCATCAGATGAAATAGAGGTTAGAAGATTAAGTTCTGAGTGACCTTAGCATTTGCTGTCATATCTGAAATTGAGATGGCAACTATTCTTTGTCCTGTTGAAATTGAAAGTATCTTAATAGCCAAATAAGTTAGCCTATGGTTGTAACCATTTTCTTAAAATGAATGCAGGGCTGATTTCAAACTTTTCATTTAGACAGTGTCTTTATTTTCATCTATTACATGGGATTTATCAAGCTGCACTCTATAGCTAGCTATCAAGCAGGGAGAAAGCAGAAACCTGGGGTAAATGTGGTGGCTTTCAGGAAAGAGAACAGCCTGAGCTCAGCTATGACTTTATGTTGGAATGCAAGCTGATAGTGGGAGTTTCTCAAGGAAGTCAAATCTAAACAGAGATTGAAAACATGAGATGTTCAGACTGGAAAAGGAGATGGGAATTGGGAGGTGAGGAGAGTAACCCAAGAAACGAGAACAAACAACATGATTTAAGGCGTAGTGGTTAGAGAGGGCTTAAATTTCTTAGTGAAAGGGGTTTAAAATAAACCATCACCACCAAAAATCCTGTAATGAGAAGAAGAAACATGGCAGCAGGAGAAGCCACAGAGAGATTTAGGGATATAATGAAGGGTGTTAAGCAAGGTAGTGACCTGATCAATTTTGTATTTTATAAATATCACTAAGATTACAGGGTACGGAACAGATCGGGAGAGAAGATTGGACATTAGACATTGGCTGATTAATGAGGAGACTTTTGCAATAATCCAAGTAAGATATAATGGTAGCCTTGATAAGGGTGGTGGTAGTGAGGAAAGAGAGAAATTCGTGGGCTCAAGAGCTATTTCAGAGATAATTGGTAGCTTTCGGAGACAGATTAGATAGATGAAATAGGGAAGAGGGAGTAGTAATTGAGGCTGACACTCCTGTTTCTGGTTTGACAACAGTCGGAATAGTGACTCCCCCAAGGAGATGGGGTTTTGTTATGGTTTTCTCCCCATGGCTAGATGAAGTGAGAAAGGAAAGAGGAATTTGGAAAGATGAGAATATTAATTTTGAGAAAGACCATTCATCAAGGAAGTGTGGAACCAGAGAGCTCAAGTTACTACTTTCATTGGCTGTTTTCGTAGTTCATGGACATAGCTCCTTATAAGAAACCCTTTGTTTTAATTAATTAACTTATTTATTATATCTGTATCACAGTAAATAAATATGATTTTCCTTTTATGTTTTATAATTTTTATTTACTTATTTATTGATTTTAGTGAGAGAGGCAGGGAACAGGAGAGAGAGAGAGAGAGAGAGAGAGAGGAACATCAATCTGTTCCTGTAAGTGCCCTGATCGGGGATTGAACTGGCAACCTCTGTCCTTCAGGACATCGCTCTTAACCAACTGAGCCATCCAGCCAGGGCTCCTCTTCCTTTCCTTTAATAATAAATTATCCTGCAGTCAGATAATGTTAGATCTGAAAGGAACCTTGGAAATGATAGTTTCTTTCCACAGGTGAGCTCTGAGAGAAAACCATATGGTATCTATAGAGTGACAGAAGTAACAGAACCCAGATCTCCTAACAGCCACTCATTGGTCTTTCCACCATACCTAGCCAGCTCTACAAAGATTACTGCATTCCATTAAAACAAATAAATGAAGGTAGAGACTTTATAAAAGAATAATACTATTATTTCAAAGGAAGGAAAAATTTGCATAAATAAATATATTCTTTACTTAAAACATTTTCTTTTTGCAGTAGAGAATTCTGTTTTAGTTAACCAGGGTTGCAGAAGTTTAGTCCCTTCTCAACATTGTGTTTCCTATCCTTCCATTGACCTTCCAACCTGATGAATTGGAAAGGATGGAAATCAGGAGATCTGTACTTAGGCTTGCTTTATTTCTTATAAATATGGGAACGGATTCCACTTGCATAGACCTCAGTTTCTGTATCTCAAAAAATAAAAATGTGGGACTAGAATCCTTTAAAATCCTTTCTTACTCTGTCTTTATCATCTTACATTTTCCATCACTGGTTGTGTTTACTTTCTTCTTTAAACTGCTTTTCCTTTTCCATGGCAAATAGGAACTTCTTAAAAAAAACTCAGTGATGTATGTGTCCAGGATGGTCCTGTTTATTTTGTGAATAGAATAGGGCTATATTTAGGTTTGTTCTTTTAGCATATCATCGTATTTACTTTCCTTCTTTGAAAATAAAATAGAGGCCTTGGCTCAGTAGTAGAGCATTGGTCCAGTGTGTGGATGTCCCAGGTTCAATTCCCGGTCAGGGCACACAGGAGAAGTAACCATCTGCTTCTCCACCCCTCACTCTCTTCCTTCATCTCTCTCTATCTCTCTCTTCTCCTCCTGCAGCCATGGCTCAGTTGGAGCAATTTGGCACCAGGAGCTGAGGATGGCTCCACGGACAGCCTCAGGCACTAAAAATAGCTCAGTGGCTCAGCAACTGAGCAATGGCCCCAGATGGGCAGAGCATTGTCTCATAGGGGGCTTGCCAGGTAGATCCCGGTCTGAACACCTATGGTAGTCTGTCTCTCTGCCTCCCCACTTCTCAATTAAAAAAAATTAAAAAAAAGGAGAAAGGAAAGAAAAATAGGCCTTGATGTTAGGAAGGGAGGCAGAAGAGGAAGAATCTGGAGTAAATAAGGGTGGGTGCAATGTGGTTATAATGCTGGGGTCTCCTATGTGGAGAGAGGACACCCCAGCAGTTGTACATGATGATTCACTGGGTTTTGGAGAGAAACTACTGGAACTTTTATTTTTATTTACTTTTTATGTCTTTACGAAATTCTGCTTTTGTTTACATAATAATATATTGCAAATCAATATTGTACATTCATGTTATTTACAAGTGAATACATATACACATATTGTGGGAATATGCTTACACATGTTAAGGTAACAGAAGGATATGTTCAAATAAATTTGGGAGCCTTGGTGAAGAGTTGGCAAAAAAAAGCAAGTAAAGGGCATCAAGATATCATCCTTTTTGGAAAGAAAAAGAACTCTAAAACAGAAATCACATTTTGCTAGCGGAATTACTTAACTGAGTCTTTACCCCTTACAGATTTGAAGAAAAATATTCACGCACAAAAATATCTAATTAATTTACTCTTGTTCATGGTTTTTTGGATTGTCAAGTAACTGATACTGAAATTGACTACGTATAATTTAATTTATTTAAACCAGGGGTGCCCACACTTTTTCAGCTTGTGAGCTACTTATAAGATGACCAAGTCAAAATGATCTATCTACAATAAAAATGCAAAACAGAAATTTATTTCTTCTATATTATCATTATTTAAGTTACTATTATTACTATTTAATATTGTCTATTCTTCTTTCACCTTTCTCCTTCTTAGCTCTCTTTAAGGAGGGAAGTCAATGTCATAGTTTTTATGAACAGTCTGAAAAAGCCGCTCCACATTTCCCTTCTTTGGAATAGCAATGGCACACAGACAGATGAGGCAAACGCACTTATGAATATGACATAGTGAAAAAAATCCCCTCCCATTCTGTATGAAAGTGGTAGGTTTTAGGTTTCTTAATCGGACCAGCCATGGCACTCATTTTTATACCCTTTGTTGTATTTAGTTTAAATAAATTGAAGGCTAACTATGCAGCAATGTAACTGAACAAGTTAGCACGGTTTAACGCGCATGCGTAGGGTGTCAAAAGTTCAGATGTCAGATTGGCTACCCTGTATGCCAATCAAAAGACAAATGTCTTTTTAATGTCATGCGAACTACCCACACTTCCTTCGCCATTGACTAGTAGATCGCGATCGACGTATTGAGCACCCCTGATTTAAACTGTTCACCTGAAGGACCAGGAGTAGATTAATTACATTAGTGTTTTTAAAAGATTTGGCCATGAATTTTTAAGTCCTAGTTATTCAGTTTTTTGCATTTATTTTGTTTTTTTATTATTTCTCATAGAATAAGGCCACAGCTTGCCAAAGAAAAAATTGAAGGATGCCATATTTGTACATCAGTCACACCAGGAGAACCTCAGGTCTTCCTAGGCAAAGACAAAGCTTTTACTTTTGATTACGTGTTTGACATTGACTCCCAGCAAGAACAGATCTACACTCACTGTATAGAAAAACTAATTGAAGGTTGTTTTGAAGGCTACAATGCTACAGTTTTTGCTTATGGGCAAGTAAGTACTAAATTATTTTAGTAGAAGTTGTAACTTTTCAGAAGTGTCCATTTCATTTGACCTTCAGTTTTGTTATCGGAGGTCATGCTCTGAAGATCACATATTTTTCTCTCTTCCTGTATTCAGACTGGAGCTGGCAAAACATACACAATGGGAACAGGCTTTGATGTGAACATCATTGAGGAAGAACAGGGTATTATTTCCCGTGCTGTTAAACACCTTTTCAAGAGTATTGAAGAAAAAAAACATGCAGCAATGAAAAATGGGCTTCCTCCTCCAGATTTTAAAGTGAATGCGCAATTCTTAGAGGTAAAAGACTGATTGTTACATTAGTTTCCTTTAAGTCTTGTCCTTAAGACCATAGACTTTATGAATTTAAGCTTCTGGCTTCTAGTATAGTGTTTTGCACACAGAGCTTAATAACAGTTAGAGTAAATTAACATTAAGCCATAGGTAGCAAGAAGAATAGATAACAGGTAGAAAGATACCTTACTTGTTGGCATTTAAGATTATAAACACTCATCCAGTGTCCATAGAGTAAAACAATATTGTTTATTTTAGGATCTCTCTGTACCCTAATGTAGGCAGGCTCACAGAGTGCTGGGAACTCAGAGATTAAGACCAAAAGGTAATGGGAGAACATGAGGAATAATAGGATTGAGGCTGTAGCACTTACCTGGCTGCATAAACTGGTATTCCTGCAAGGACAGGCAGATGTTTTGATGCAGCATCCAAAGGTTGGGGCAGGTTTGGATTCATTTAGGACAGTTTAGTGTGGTGGGAGGGACATGACAGTGAGTAAGAGGACATATCAGATAGGAGCAATATTGCACTTAGTTGAGCAGTGACTAGAGTTCTGGGTGCTTGGTTCAAAGAAATGTTCTAGTCTAGTTCTAGTATGATTTACCTGAGCTAATAATTTTTATCATTGGTGAAATATTTTATTCTACATTATGTAGCCCAAATTGGAAAACAATTCAAATTAACATCAGTTTTCTTACTACTGGTTTTAACAGACACCCCAATTTAGTAGAAACCAAAAGCAAGGTAACTAAATTATAGAAAAAGAAAAAAAAAGTGTTCTTCTATCTTCCCTTTTACCCTCCAAAATGTTGTCAGGCATTGTGGCTTTAAATCATATTTATAGGAAAGTGGTGTGTGCATCCTTTACTGAGGAGGTAGCTCAATCTTGTCAGCTGCTATTGACACAGAAACATTAATATCATTGCCCACCTTGCAAAAATACTAAGTACTAACTTTTAGATACATTAAGAAAGGAGTAGAGCAAGAGGAAATAGATTTCTAACTCAAACAGTAAAAATTCTTAAAATCTTCTCTAAGCTTAAATAGGATTTATCTACATTTGGTACATATTTCTTACAGTTTGCTTGTATTTATAAATATCTGTTTATCACTTACAAAGAATTAGTAGAGCATTTTAGTTAGCCCTTATCTTATTAGTCATGATTAATCATTGACTGTTCTTACTCTTATAAAGAAATCTGGCATTCATTTGAATTTTTAATAATCATTGCCTCGTTCATTTTTATGTTATTTTGAAGAACTTTTAAGATACATTTGAAAGATAACATTATATATATTGTGTTATTAGAGCCATGAGGCAATGTCTTCTAAATATAAACTTGTAATATTTCTTTTTGATAGCTGTATAATGAAGAGGTCCTTGACTTATTTGATACCACACGTGATATTGATGCAAAAAATAAGAAATCAAATATAAGAATTCATGAAGATTCGACAGGAGGCATTTATACTGTGGGCGTCACAACACGTACTGTGAATACAGAATCAGAGGTAGCATTAATATAATAGTTAAAATAGAGCATATTTTACTTTATTTAATATTCAACTTTGTTTATGGTTTGCTTAAGATCCAGATATAAAATGTGTATTTTTAAGTATAACATCTTGTCTTTATTTTCTTGTATTTTTACATCAGCATTTCATTATTAAAAGTGTTACAGTTACAGTAAAGTCAGTTCATTTATTGTAGCATCAAATGATCCAAGTCAATATATGTATAGTGTGGTTTTTTTTTTCACAGCTAGAAGAAGAGAGTTAGATATTGAAGGTGAAGGATGGGTTCACAATCTTTTTTTTTATCTTTGTTGTCACATGTAAAGGACTGTATCATTGCTCCTGAAGGGAAACTGTTAAGAAAAGTTACAAAAACTATTTTGAGAGTAGATACAGAATAGCCTGAGTAATACAAGTTATTGCTCAGTTTGTTCCAAAGTGTTCTGTAAGCTGCAAATGTCAGCAAAAAGCAAACAATGGAATCTCAGTGTTTTCTTCTATTAAAAAAAAATACACTCTTATACTGAGAAGTTCAGCTCAAAAAATGCACGTAAATAAAATAATATGAAATTCCACATCCTTTACATCTCTTAATATGGTGGGGTTTAGCCATTAGTTCAGGTTTCTCATTGTCTGATCTCTTGCTTAAATACTGTTCATGTAAAAGCCTTCTTTTTTCCCCTTTCCAGATGATGCAGTGTTTGAAGCTGGGCGCTTTGTCCCGGACCACTGCTAGTACGCAGATGAATGTACAGAGCTCTCGTTCACATGCCATTTTTACCATTCACTTGTGTCAGACCAGAATGTGTCCCCAAATAGATGCTGTGAGTGATCAGTTCTAATTTCTTAAACGTTCAGTCTTCATTTCTTTAAAATCACATAAATCCTAGAAGAAGAGTACATTTGAACCAAATTTAGTTTGTGTATTCCTTTTCCTAATGAGATGCCTCTGATCATATTTAAGCTGAAGTTGGCTAACTGTGTAAGATTTTGAAATAAAAAAAAATTGGATATGTGTTTGCAGCAAGCAGAAAGCAGGCTGTGGCCATGTGGTGATGCTTGTAAGTCTCCTAAGGTGCTTTGCTTGCCGGTGTTCTTTTATCAACATAAACAAAGTCTCAGTTCATACCAGCAGGATTCTGACCAGCAAGTTTCTTTCTGTCTAAGCCTTTCTCATTGCCAGCAGAAAATTTTGCATTTATAGTTATTTGGCTACATGCCTAGGGGAAGGTGGGGTTTGAGAATATTTAGTGTCATATTAATGCCAATATTTTCCATTAATTTCTTCAATTGCAGGAAAATTCTACTGATAATAAGGTGATTTCTGAATCTTCAGAGATGAATGAATTTGAAACCCTGACTGCAAAGTTCCATTTTGTGGATCTGGCAGGGTCGGAGAGACTGAAGCGTACTGGAGCCACAGGCGAGAGGGCAAAAGAAGGCATTTCCATCAACTGTGGACTTGTAAGACTAAACTGAGACTAAGGCTTTGTGCCGAGAGTGTATAAGAGACTTTCCATGTTCCTTTCTCTTTTGCAATACTTAATACCCGAGAGGAAATCCTTCGTGCACTGAGCTGAGAAACGCGAGTTACAATAAACTTGTAAGCTTAGGCGTAACACATTGGATTTTGATCTTTCATTATAGGATTTTTTTAGTTTTTCACATAGCAGATTTTCTTCATGTGTGCATATTCAGGTAGACTAAATTTATATGTGCCGAAAATAATATATATTGTGGAAAGGTTTTTAAATATTCCATATTTTAAAGTATTCTGTCAAAATCAACATTTAATTTTAGATCCTTTCAAAGTAACTTTTTTGGCTAACATTTTATGACAGTCACTTCATTTGGGGAATTGTCATCAACGTTTTTAGTAGATTGTTTCTAAATGGGAAGGAACTTTTCTAGACGACGGTATATTAGGAATTAACTTTTAACACCATGCCACCTAGTGGCGTTTTTGATTGGAAAACACCTTGTGTTTGTTAGCATCAAGCTTCTGTTATATGGAAGAACGTTTTTTAGAGGAAGTTTTTGTGTAGTGAATCTTTTCTTTTTATTGACTTTGTTATAGAACTGGTCATTTGTTCCTACATAAGAGTTGTGAGACCCCTATACTTCTGTGAAGCTTACAGTGTCAGATCCCTATACTTCTGTGAAGCTTACAGTGTCAGATCCCTATACTTCTGTGAAGCTTACTTACAGAGATCCCTATACTTCTGTGAAGCTTACAGTGTCAGATTCCTATACTTCTGTGAAGCTTACAGTGTCAGATCCCTATACTTCTGTGAAGCTTACAGTGTCAGATCCCTATACTTCTGTGAAGCTTACTTACAGAGATCCCTATACTTCTGTGAAGCTTACAGTGTCAGATCCCTATACTTCTGTGAAGCTTACTTACAGAGATCCCTATACTTCTGTGAAGCTTACAGTGTCAGGGCTTGTGTTTTCTACTTCCTCTCTTCCATTCTAGAGCTGGGGGTTCCATCATATGTTTCTATTTTGTCATTGCCTGATATTTGTTCATATAGGATTACAACTCTTCTATAGGGGAATTAACAGACTTCCCAATTCTATCTTGATACCCATCTTGATGCTTCCACCATATGGTTGAATTTTGTGTTAAAGGGAATGACATGGATCCTGGACTTTGTGTATTGTTCAGAAATTCTTAGGAGATAAGTTCATGGTGGTATTTACATTTGTGCTATCAGGAAAAGATAAAAGCTGTTGGTCTGTTTCCCTGTTTAGACTTTTGAAAGCATTTTCAGATATATCTGGTAAAGTTTCAGTGTAGCCGGTTGTTAAAACTGTAGCCTCTCTGGAATAGGGGAACAAAGAAAGACACAGTGCAGTACTGAGGTCACTCTCTGCATTGACCCACTGGCCCTGACAAAAATGTGGTTATAGATGTTTGCATTACTGAAGGGAAGTGTGACCAACATTAAGCTAATGCTTATGCTGTCAGTGCCAGGTCAGTGTCAGTAAAAAAACCGTAGGGGTCGCAGGAGCTAAATAATATGACTTAGTTTTTTCAATATTGTAGGCTTAGCTCATAGATTCATTGTATTCCTTTTATTAAATTTTATTTTTTTTTAAGTGAGTGGAGGGGAGACAGACAGGCTCCTGCATACACCCTGACCAGGATCCACCTACAATCACTGTCTGGGACCGGTGCTAGGACCAACTGAGCTATCCTCACAGCCTGGGCTGACACTCAGACCAGTTGAGCCACTAGCTGCAGGAGAGGAAGGAGAGAAGGGGGAAAGGGATGGGAAGAAAAGCAAATGGTTGCTTTTCATATGTGCCTTGGCTGGGGATGGAACCCAGGATGTCCACATACTGGGCCAACGCTCTATCCACTAAGCCAGCCAGCCAGAGCCTCATTGTATTTCTAAAGACAGCTGTGTTTACATTAGAAATACCTTGTTCAGAAGAATCATAGTGATATTTTTCAGTTGGTTCAAGATGTTGTTTTCGCATAAGTTAGTTACAGTTCAACAAGAAAGTTTCATGAAACTGTTAAACTACTTGAACATTTTATTTTTCCATTGAGTGAAGGAGAAGAGTTTGCAACATGAATTGACAGTATTCTGGGAACATGACCTGACTGGTAATTCTAGGGATGATTAAAAGTTACCAGTCTTTATTTTTAAAGAAAATTTCTGAAAAAGGTTTAAGTATGAGTGAAGTGAGAATTATGACTATATGGAGTAAATTTTGAGTCAGTTTTAGTCCAATTTTATGTCAGTTTTTAATAGTTAATATAGAAAAATTTAAAATTTATCTCATATTTCAAAACATAAATGTAATAAAACCCAAACCCGAATATTTTCAATTGAGTCATGCTTTCCCACTATTCTCTATAAGCTTTTGTTATTTAAAAGTGTTATAATTAGTAAATTTTTGTCATTTTTCTTTCACTTTTAGTTGGCACTTGGCAATGTAATAAGTGCATTGGGAGACAAGAGCAAGAGGGCCACCCATGTCCCCTACAGAGACTCTAAGCTGACAAGACTCCTGCAGGATTCCCTTGGCGGTAATAGGTATGCATGGTACTAATCCATGTTTGTGAATTTCAGTTATTCATTTTAAATTAAGTTTCTTTTGTTTTGTTTTGATATTTGTATTTTTCTGAAGTGAGAAGCAGGGAGGCAGAGACACAGACTCCTGCATGCTCTCGACCAGGATCCACCCCACATGCCCACTAGGGGTCGATGCTCTGCCCATCTGGGGCATTGCTCTGTTGCAACCAGAGCCATTACAGTGCATGAGGCAGAGGCAATGGAGCTCTCCTCAGCACCGGGAAAACTTTGCTCCAATGGAGCCTTAGCTGTGGGAGGGGGAGAGAGAGAGAGAGAGAGAGAGAGAGAGAGAGAGAGAGAGAGAGGAGAGAGGGAAGGGTGGAGAAGCAGATGGGCACTTCTCCTGTGCCATGGCCCGTAATTGAACCCGGGACTTCCACATGCTGGGTCAGCACTATACCGCTGAACCAACCTGCCAGGGCTAAAGTAAGTTTTAAAAGTGATTTCTAACAACATTTTTAAATGTAAATTAGATAAATAGGATGAGGAACTGCTAATTATTAAGTACCTAAAATGTGTGAGTTCTTTTGTATATTGTTACTTCACATAGTCCTTATACCATCCCTTGAGGTAGGTATTATTCTTATTTTGAGATAAGAAAATTAAAGTCCTGAGAGGTAAAATAATTAATTCAAAGTCACTGAGCTTGTAAACGAAGTTCATAGCATGTGCTCTTTGTACTTTATCATTGTTTCTGCCTAAGTGTGTGGCACATAGCATATGCCTAAAAAATTCTGTTGAAAAATAAATGTTGTCTAAGTAAATACAAAGTAATTTAAATATATTTTGTATCATTTTACAAAGTCTTCTAAAAATTAAACATTTTTTTCATATGGAAAAATATCATTTTTACAATTTATTTAAAAATATTTTTCCATTGATTTGAGAGCAACAACTGGGGCATATGAATAAACATCTTACTGACCTATTTGGTTGGTAAAGCAATTTGTCATTACCATAAAGTAATAGTTTCTAATTTTCCTGTGTAATTTGTCCAGAAGCGCTGGAATTTTGACCACTGAATCACAAACATATAAAACATATGGATATACTCAATACTCTTCTCATTCAGGTGAAAGGATTTTGTGCAAATTTTTTTTGCTGACAACTAAAATTGGATTACAAATGATTTTTTAAAAGTATAAATTCCTCAGGTATTAAGTAAATAAATTTTAGAATTGTTTTGTGTGTGTTGCCTCCATTTTTTTCGTAAAGAGGTGATATATAAATATATTCACTTGTACTTTCTCAGGTATTATAGATGAAAGAAGGATAATAGAAATGCATTTTCCCCAATATTACTTAGGTAAACAAAATCTTTTTCTTTTAAATTTGCTTTTATTTTTAGGTTATTAGTATCATTCTTTTGGTATCTTGAAGATAAGGAATTATTCAAAGGGCAGGGATTTAAAAGTGAATTTTGCAGTGTTTTATTTGCTTTTATCTGTAAACCTCATTATTCTTTGTAACTTCTAGCCAAACAATCATGATAGCATGTGTCAGCCCTTCAGACAGAGATTTTATGGAAACTTTAAATACTCTGAAGTATGCCAATCGAGCTAGAAATATAAAGAACAAGGTGATGGTCAATCAGGACAGAGCGAGTCAGCAGATCAACGCACTCCGCAGTGAGATCACACGACTTCAGATGGAGTTGATGGAGTATAAAACAGTAAGCTAACGGGCTTGACTCTGCATTTTGTGATACATTTTCTGAACACAATGATGCCTTTCTGTGATGGCTTGTACATGTGTGTCTCTGGAGTCTCTTGCTTGTCATGGTAGTGGCCTCTTTCCTTTGGAAGGTAGAATTCTCTAGTTTTCCTTGTGCAACCTTTAATAATGTTTAGGCTTTCAATCTGACCAACCTCTGTTTGGGCTTCCTATTCAATCTTTTTATTTTATTTATTTATTTTTGTGACAGACATACCGAAGGGATGCAGCAGAGGGGAAAGGATCTCTTTGGCCTTGAAGCTGTTAAGACAAAGGGCTCTTGATTGCAGAACTTCATAGTTTTATAATGCCTTAAACAAATCCTTGTGTATTTAAGGCTCCTCAACCAGCAGGGCAATATCTTTCCTTTCTAGGGTAAAAGAATAATTGATGAAGAAGGTGTGGAAAGCATCAATGACATGTTTCACGAGAATGCTATGCTCCAGACTGAAAACAATAACCTGCGTGTGAGAATTAAAGCGATGCAAGAGACGGTGGATGCCCTGAGGACCAGGATCACACAGCTTGTCAGTGATCAGGCCAACCAAGTCCTCGCCAGAGCAGGTGAGAGTGCAGGGTGGGATGAGTGTGAGGGGCTAACCTTTGGAGGGCAGGGCACATTCTTTGAGTTCATTAATTTCCTGGAGCATTTGAAATAGAAATGTCAGTCAGTGTGTGTCCAGTCTGTGATTTGAAGTTAAATATTTGATTTGTAAAGAATACATTCTTCTAGAAACAAAATATGCCCTTTACATTGTTATATTATCTTACAGTCTGCTTATATTTAGTTATGCGTAGGAGATGTGCTGTATTGTGTTGTGTTTTATTTATTTAAATTTATTCTTTTTTTATTATTTTGTTTCCATAACTTTTTTTTTCTCCAACTCTGTTTTGTTGAAGTTTTAATTTAAAGGAAATTCTTAATTTCACATTTTATCTTGCAGGGGAAGGAAACGAGGAGATTAGTAATATGATTCACAGTTATATCAAAGAAATTGAAGACCTCAGGTACATTTCATGTTCTGTGATATAAAAAATACATCTTGGGTTTTGCAGTGTAGTTATACCACTGTTGGTTGAGTTTCTTATTTCATAACTCTTCACAGTGATAAACCAGCACTATGGTCAGGTTAACCTCAGGGGAATAAGTACATGCCTTTCAATAATGTCACATCCCAAACAACTTTCCTTCCATCTTTCCATATCATGTTCCCATGTTATCTTCCTAATCTGGTTGTCATAGCCCTTGTGGGTGCTTGCCTAACCTGACCCATAGGACACGCATAATTGATGTTGATGAAATGACCTTTGGGCCTTCCCTCACTGTTTGGAGATGGTCAACATCTATAAAAGTAATCTCTTAATTTTTTAAATCTCCCATTCCTCCTATTTGCTTCTGCTTCTCTAGCTGCTCCTCAGGTGTGAATCGTTGCATCCCTACCAGTTTGCCTGCCGCTCTGGCACAGAGACTCATTCACCATTCACGTTTCACACACACACACACACACACACACACGACAAATGTTCATTATATGCCCAGCACCAGGCCTGAGCAAGTGTTCCGTAAACAAGGAGTTCACAGTCTAGCTGGGGCCACTTGCATAAACAATCACACGTAGTAAACGATAGAAATTAGTAAAAGGAATGTCATCGCCTGGTGTGGGAATGTAGTGGGGACCACTGAGCTCAGACTGGGGAAAAGGGGTTGGAAAAAGAGTCAGGAACACAGCATTTCTATAATCTGTTCATGTTCCATGGTTTCCCCGATGGCTCAGCTACTTTCCCTTGAAGTAAAACCACGGGGAGCATCTCAGTAGCTCACACCTCACTGTGCGCATGTGCAGAGAACAGCCGAGCAGAAGCCATGTTTCGCAGCTACCCTGGCACTTCCTCGTCTGGTATTTGTGTTCTCTGTCCCTTTCTCTCCCTCTCATTGCTCTAGAGATTCTTTTTTTTTTTAATAGTCTTTTTAAAGCTTTTATTTCTGCCTGATATTCTCTCCTCTTTTTTAATTGTTTTTATTGGGGTGACGCTGCTTAATGTAATAATACAGATTTCAGTTGCCCGATTCTACGACACATCTCTGTACACCGTATTGTGTGCTCACCCCCACCCCCAATATGATGAAGTCTTCATCCTTTACCATTTATCCCCAATACCCTGTCCGCCTCCCTGCCTACCCCCACCCCAGCAGGCCCCACATGGCTGTCTGCGTCTGAATAGTAATGAGTAATGTTTCCACTGTTTCTGTCTCTGCAAGGCTCACCAGGTCCCTACATGTTTCAGAAGGCAGACACAACTGGGGAGACATCTGATGTGGCCACAGATAGAGTTACTCTATTGACTGTTACTTTATTTTTTTCCTGCCTACATATCTCCAAGCTTTACCTTTTTGGTGGAGATGTTTCTGACATTGGGTCCTGGTTCTGGTTAGCAGCCACCCTGGACTTGCATTTCTATCCTGTGTTGGCAGTGCTCCTTCCCACCTCCTGCCCCAAACTTGTCTTCCTCACTCTGTAGAACCCGTCTTTTCCATTCCTGCAGACACACTGAGATCTGTCTTTTAGTTCCTGAAGATTCTCTTCCTACTTCTGGCTTGCTTCTCTTTTCTTTCCGTGGCTCTGGCTGGCTGGGAAGGCTGATTCCATGCTCTAGTTGTTCTGTTCTGTTTCTGTCTCTCACCCTGTTATTCTAAGGCCTTATCTAAGCTGGATCTCACCATTGGACAAATGGCCTCCCTGGTGTTATTATTTCCCAGACAACTGACTGAATCATTTCCACTCCTCCCACTGACACTGAAAGCAGTGTTTATCATCTTTCTTCTTCTAGATCTTGAGTTAAGATCATTCTTTAAGCCATTTAGACAACAGAGATGACTCAAGCCCCAAGTTCAATCAGTGACCAAATCTTTCTTGTTATATAGGTTAATAGCTTGTTTCACTTTCTCAACGTTTCTTTGATGGTTCTTAGGTGTGTCCCACTCCTGAGGAGTAGTCTTCTAGAATCTCAGCACTGTAATTTACAATATAAAAATAACTTACAGGTAGAATAAGCATAAATAAGCTTTGAATTTAAGTGGGATTACTTGGTTTGAAATTTAAGCTTCTATTTATTAATAAGTATGTGACTTGGGAAAGTTACCCAACATCCTTGAGCTTTAGCTCTTCATCTGTAAGAATGAGATACTACTTGCAAGTCTCAAAGAGTTTATATTGGGCTCACATAAAAGCACAGGATATAAAAATTCTTAAATTCATAAGTACTGTAAAGGTCTAACATTTTACTATTATTTATGTTCAAATTCGCACCTTCCATTTTTATTTACTAAATCCTGCTCCAATTCTATCAAAACTTGGCCTTAGGAAGACATTATTAACAGCTTCTTAAACTTAACACAAATTTATATATTGTCGCTTGGAGATGTTTGTATTTCAAGTGCTATCATTCTAATTGTAAAATAATACTAGTTACCTTTTAATAACTTACATGTCATATTATTTTTTTTAAAATAATAATAGTCACTAATTCTTTTTTGGGGGGATTTAATATTTTTGTAGACATTTTAAAAAATATAAAGCAGTATAAACAAACTTAAAATCATTCATATTTCTACCATTCCTAAAACCGATGCTAACATAGTGGTTTATCTCTAATATTTTTCAATACAAACCTTAGCAAAACTGGTATCAGGGTGGAATAGATTGCTTTGCTATCTATTCTTTAAAATTTGACAAGATATTATGAGCATTTAAAAAATGTTATTAACTATTTTTCTAACATGAGTTTTGCATAGTTCCGTATAGTACTATCGTCTGTTTTTATTTATTTATTATTGAATTTATTGGGGTGTCACTGATTAACATAATTATACAGGTTTCAGGTGCCCAGTTCTGCAACACATCTCTGTACACCATATTGTGTGTCCACCTGTCCAGTCAAGTCTTTATCCATCCCCATTTACCACCCTGCACCCTCCTTCACCTCCCCCACATCCTCTGTTTTTAACTGATTTAACTAATCCTCTATGTGAGATAATGATATTGTTAGCAAATTTTTGAGAAGAATAGTTATTATTTGTTAAATATATTATTGGTCAGGTGAGTTTTAAATTCATTGAATCATTGAGCCCAAGGAAATCTGTATACCTCCTTTAATGTCTCACCGCTTAGGCTCCTGTTAAATAAAACACAGGCAGAACCAAGTGGGTGGGTGGGTAAATAGGAAGAGAGAGGGTAACAGAGAAATGCTATCTCTATAGCCCGTATGAAAAGCAGGTTCTGCTAAATTAGCATGGCATATTTATACGTTAGCTCTAAAGGTTTTAGCTTTTATCAGCACCAGTATTAAAGAAACATTGAATATACCAAATACAAACTTTGAAAGTCCGGTAATAAAACAAAACAAGTTGTCTGATTATTATGTAAAGCAACCAATTAAAAGATGAGTCATTATGGACAGTTAATTTATTATATTTTTATTTATTAATATTCATTATTATGCACCCAGGCTTTGTGATAGATATTGAAAATATAAAAAAGTATAAAATTTGACTTTGAGTTTTTATAGTTAAGCTGAGTTTTTATACTTAGCTTGCCCACTTGTTTTAAAAATGACAAAATTATATTTATGATGTTCTTTCAACTAATTTTGAAGTCACTTAACCTAGAAGTTTGTACACAGCTACTTACCCATCTGGGCGGGGCACATACAAAACTCAACCAATGAATGTATAAATAAGTGGAACAATGAATCAACCTCTCTCTCTCTCTCTTCCTTCCAATCTCTCTAAAAAAGAAAAAAAGAAATTGACACCAGATATATAATAAAACAATTTATTTAAAGAATTTGTAGGACAGTAACCTGAAATAGATATTCACTGATTTATGTACACCCTGTCTCTAGCTGGTTTCAACACTGTCATGAATAATTGTGGTAGATAATGGAAAAACACAGATCTGACTATGCATTTGAGAGCTTAATAGTTGCAAATAATCTAGCATCTTCCTCTGACATATTTGTACATATGGCAAAAGTTCTTAGTAATATTTTTTTAAGGCAGAGGTAGCAGGTAGCATTTCTCTTTATAGTCCCATCTCAGTCACCTTTGCCAATTGACCTTGGAAATATATTGTATCAAGGTAGATAATTGTATTCTTGATGGTTTAAATCAAATTGAAGTAAAGGGACTGGCCTAGAGGATTCTCTGAATCCCTTTTAGTCTCATGTCCAGGGTCTTTTAGGATCTTATTATTCTGTGGTTTTGCATATTACTGACAGTACATACATTATTCTCCTGTCATTAGTAGGACAACTTGAGTAAAGAAAAGAATGTTTTCAATTATCAAACTCAGGTTTCCTTGGAGATTTCATCTTTTCCCATGACATATTCAGGAGCCAGATGTCTCTCAGCCAGTTAGGGACAAGTTTGACTAACTATTCTTTGCAAAGATTTGGGAATGCTATTATAGCATGATGAATAAGGATCTAGAAGGTTGGGAACCATGCTGCTTGTGTATTTTAAGTTTCAATGATGGCTTTACAAAGAAAGGATAAATAGTGCCTAGTAGCCAGAATGCAAGTAATCGAATTACTATTGGTACTTTTGAGCATAAAGACTGTGATTTCAAATTTTTATTTTAATGAGGGAATTAAAAAATATCCTAAACATTAATGTTTGTGAACACATTATTTTTTTTAAAGCCTACATTGTAGCAATGTTGAAAGAAATTTTGGAAATCTTTTTAGCATGCAAAACAACTCGCTTAAATGCCTATTTATTCCTGGTGTAGTCAACTTTGTAGAAGCAGAAAATTGAATGATGGCTGCGCTGTGCTGGGGGAGCGGGGAGGAGAAGTTAGTGTTCCATAGATACAGAGTTTCAGTTGGAGAAGAAGTTCTGGAGATGGATGATGACCATGGTTGCAACAGCAGTGTCAACGTACTTGATGCTATAGATTGCAACAGCAGTGTCAACGTACTTGATGCTATAGAACTGTACGCTTAGGAATGGTCAGGGTGGGAAGTTTTATGTTATGTATTTTCTGCCACAATAAAATGTTTCCCATTTAAATATATTTTTATTCACTAGGGCGAAATTATTAGAAAGTGAAGCAGTGAATGAGAACCTTCGAAAAAACTTGACTAGAGCCACAGCAAGATCACCATATTTCAGTGGACCATCACCCTTCTCTCCTGCCATACTGTCCTCAGACAAGGAAACCATTGAAATTATAGATCTAGCTAAGAAAGATTTAGAGAAGCTGAAAAGGAAAGAAAAGAGGAAGAAGAAAAGGTAGTGTTTTAAAATCACTGGTCTATGAATTCCTTTTTTCTTTTCTTATTTTTTTTTTTTTACTTTTCAGGATATTTTAATTTGTGATTACAATGAATATACATAGTCTTAAGTATATTAATAAATGAAATGTCATTCAAATTAGCTGACAATTATAATTATGCTTTTAATAGTTTGTCTCTACTTATATATAGAAAAGTTTAATTATAATAGTATGGTAATGAATTTTATTTAGATGAGGTAAAATAACTATTAGAGGCTATTTTATTATTTCTTCAAATAGCTGCTTTTGCATTTCATTCATCTTTCTTTTCTGCAAAGCTTGCTGTACCATTACAACTCAGTGTTTTCATTTTTTCCCATTTTCTAATGCGATTAAATAGTCACATGGATATATATATTATAATTCCTGTCTAGATTAGTTTAACTAAAGGCTAAACTAATTCATCAGACTGTCATTTAATATCATTCTGTCTCTTAAATATTTTCTGCAGGGCTTCTAATATGATTATGTGAAAGTTATTTATTATCTGAACCTTCAAACAAGGAGTTACTCAGCTTTCTGCCACTGTTCTAGGCTTTCTTTTCCTTGCATCTTGATAATATCTCCTTCTGAAATCACCAGGTTGCAAAGAAGAGGTGAAAAATAAATTTTTACCTCTTGTAGTGTATGACTGGTTAAATACTCATAAATTCTTTACATGTTTACATATTGAGTCTATGGTGCAGTCAAATATATTCTGAACATGCCAAATTAATTTTAAGCATTTTTGGCTAGATATTCAAAAGTAGGCAAAGCTATCTTATTTGTCAAGTGGTTTGTTACAGGGGTGCACTTTGTAAAAATGTTATAGCTATTTAGTCTACCTACTACTTTGCTCAATTTATTTAGAAATTTATTTAGGCAACCAAACATTTCTTCCTTGGGGGAAAAACTGTTGGTCAAAGTTACTGGAGGTAAAATTCTTCATATTAAATATACTCTGTGTCCTTGAGTTAAAAAGAATGATTGAAATAATTAAAACAAGAGGTCACACATCTATGGTTAGAAGGCATTGCAATTGCAATTGAATTCTTAAGATGCTAGTGTCTTAGCAGGGGTTTTTCATGGGTGGCTGATTGTGGCAGCAGTAAAGAAGTATATAATTACTTCCTCTTATGCAAGGCAATTAAAACTGAAATAATTATCATAGAATTATCAAAACTGGGGTGACCAAACATACTGATGGAATGAAAGTGTGACTTAAGTACATGACTTACCATTTACTTCTAAAATCTAGTTCTGTGGTTGGTCTGTATGTCAAAGGTTATGACTTGTTTTAAAGGTTTAGGTGGTTTGTGTTTATGAATATTAAGCATAGCCAAGGGTACAGTTTTCAAGGTTATGAGCTGGTTATGCTCTTTCCTTTTGAGTTAAAGTTAGATACGTTACCTTAATCACCTGTTGAATTTGAATAATGGAAAAAGGTAGAGATCCCAGTAGTAACTAACCTAGGCTGTTGTTGACATTCCTTCAGTAATCATAAATACCCCAAATTAAAACATCTGATGCAGGTCATTTTTGTGACAATGAAAATTTTATGACAAATTTTATAAGCATTTTGACTGACAAATAGTATTAGAGGAAAACTATTTTATTAAGATTTGTCTCTGTTGCTTTATTATGAAAATTATAACCATTTCAAGATAAAAAATATTAAATAAAACAGTTATTTTAAAGTGAAAAAGTATGACTATTTCAGTGATTCTTTTAGATATAATAATTATTAAGTTAAAAATAATAGCTGATTTAATACTAAGAAGAACTCACCAAACAACTGGATTTAAACGTAACAGTCCAAGTGAAAAAATTTTTTATTTCTCCACAATAAAGTGTTATGAGATTTCAAAACTTTTTGAGGAGCAAACAAATCCAGATAAGGCAAATTGAGAGATATTATTTTAATCTTCTGTGAAAAATGTGGAAGATAGGTTAGAATGAGAAAAACAAATTTACTAAAAATAAGTAACTGCTATGCACTGTTTAAAAAAATGCTGTATAAAGCATTTTTACACACATGCTATAGTTTGTCTTTGTAAAACTGAAACCTATATACTATAGTGTGAATCTAGAAAATTTTTGTATGTACCATAGACTGTATAACTGTAAAAGCCTTTAGAACCAGTTCATGAATTTACCACAAATATTAATTTATAAAATTTAATAGAATTTTCTTTACCACATTATTCAAACTTTGTTGTGGATTTAAAAAATGAAAATAGTGCTATTTGGCTAAGCTTGATAAAGATTTTTTTCATCATCAATAACTTTTAGCTAGCAGTATGTAATATTCCTATAATAAAAATGTAGGTAATCTCTTGCCCTGGCTGGTTGGCTCAGTGGTAGAGCATCAGCCTGGCCTGTGGAAGTCCTGAGTTTAATTCCCGGTCAGGGTACACAGGAGAAGCGCCCATCTGCTTCTCCTCTCTTCCCCTTCCTCCTTTCTCTCTCTGTCTCTCTCTCTCCTCCCGCAGCCAGGGCTCCATTGGAGCACAGTTGGCCCGGGTGCTGAGGATGGCTCCATGGCCTCCGCCTCAGGCACTAGTATGACTCTGGCCACAACAGAGCAATGCCCCAGATGGGCAGAGCATTGCCCCCTGGTGGGCATGCCAGGTGGATCCCAGTCGGGCGCATGCGGGAGTCTGTCTGACTGCTTCCCCGCTTCTAACTTCAGAAAAATACCAAAAAAAAAAAAAAAATGTAGGTAAGCTCTATCTTAGGCAAAGGTTGTGGTATGAGTTGAAACAAACGATTTTTAGAAGTGTTGAGAATGATATCAGGTTCACTGAAGTTAGTGATTCGTCTTCCACAGGAGTTCTTTGGAGGCTATAGATCCTCTTTGGATGTATTGATTTTGGTCAAGTTGGGTTACATGCTTCACATTTATTTTATTAGAGAGACATTATAAAATTTGGGTTCTACCTCAAACTTACATGTACAGTAATTTCAAATAAAAATTGTTTGGAACTTGGACTAATTTTTCTTTGAAAGTATTATAGTGTCCAGGTTTCCCAACTCAATCACACAAAATGATTTTTACCTATTTTAATAGTGTCATAAAAGCAATTCAGAAGGGGATAGAAAAAAAGGTGAAAAAGGGGTAAGAAAGTTTTATTTTGATGAGTGTAGCCAACCTTTGTTAAAAAAGAATAGTGAATTTCTGCCTTAGTCCTTCTTTCTTATTCTCATCTACTGACTTTTTGTGTCCCATGCTACCTTGATCCATTGTCCTTTATCAGCCAGTTCTCATGTAAATCTGTCCTGCTCCAAAGTACTCCCAATTTCAAAATCATCGATTTTTCTTCTCTTATCTTTTCAGACTCAGATTTGGGAGCAAAAGCCATTTGACAAAAGTAATTCATGCCAGTGTAAATGACTTATACCCAGTAACCTTCTTTTTTTAGGAGTGTGTGCAATTTTGAAAGACAAAGCATCAATACAAATACTGAAATTGGGGCAGCTCCCCTCAAGAAAAAATAATCAAGTCATGTAGGAAAGAATTGGTTTTATTGGTTTTTTATTGTCTTTTGGCTGAGAGTTTCCCAAAATGTCTGGGTCTTGACCTCTGGGGTCAGCTTTCTCAGCTGTTCTGGTTCTATGACTGCTTTCTTTCCTCCCCACCGAACCCAAATGTTCTTCAGAAGCTCATGTCTTTTAATTTACTTTGTTTAGTGGTGTTAGTTTTTGATTTTAGTGGCTATGGGGCCTCTGACACAGTAGGGTTGGAGGAGGAGCAGCAGCTGGGTCATTTTTATGTGAGTGGCATTTGTGTTCAAGGTGAATGTCATAAGTCCTGTTTTACACCAAGTTTCACCCTCTTCAGCATCAAAGTCTTTATCAAAGTTACAACCGATAGCTAATATGTGGCATTTTAAGGTTTGCTCTTCTACCTTTCTCTTGATATGTAAAATAGGTGTAGAAAGTAAGAAAATAGGGTGTATAAGAAATAAGGGTGAATGATTGAATAGACTATATTGGCTTGTTTTTGAGTTACGTAAATGTTTTAGAATGGTTAGCAAGATTTACACTTGCTTTTCTGCCTGCCCCTTCCCCCATGTAGAAGTATTGTAGTGGAACTAAATGGAATAAAAACTGAACTCCTTTAAATATGGAGACATGTCAGATTATTAGTTTATTTCTCTGACCCTCTACTGTCTTTTTGAACTATTCATTTCTAGAGCAAAGCTTTTTATAAAAGGCAATTGGGAAAGCATCTAAAATTTATCTACTTATTAACTCATATCATCCATAGATTCTAACATAACTCTCTTGTTTAAGGCAAACAAATATTCTTTGTATTGAAAAGAGAAACTTTGGTATCTTTGCCAATGAACCCTATCTTTGAGCCATTGTAACACATTATCATCAGTATAAACCTAGATTAAAAATAAAGTATTTTTGCATTTTTTTGTGTATATGGAGAAAGAAAACCTATGATTCACACATTTATCCCCATACTTCTGGATATCTAGCTTTAAATGACTTGCACTGTAAAACACGTCTCTTATTCATCAGACTGCCTTATGTTTGTATTTAGTGGTGTCTAAACTCTAAAAACACAAATATTGAGGCGATGGCTTTCCTTTCTGTTTTTAGCCATTACACTGGACCTTGGATCCCTAGTATATATCACTCTGTTGACTTTTTTTTCTCAGAAAGATTGCTAGTCTGTTCTTGTAATAGCAGTATATAAGTACATAAGAAAAACAATCATAGTCCAACAAATAAAAATCACATGTGAGCACATATGTGACAAAATGAAAATGAAAACTGGCTTGATAAAATAACTCGTATAGAATACTCAGTTTTTTTCATTTTAAAATATTGATTCTGGAAAATATTTTTGGAATTCTGGGCAGAAGAAGGCTGTATCAAGATTGCTGTATGCTTCTTCAGAGCCTAGCACATCTACCCTTTTGTCTACATGGCAAATATTAATATTCAGTACATTCCATTGAGTAAAGATGCCCAATTCTGCATGTTCAGTATTTAAATTTATTTCAAAGCCTTTAAGTACATATTTATAGTTTTTAAAAATACTTTTCTGATTATAATATAATCTTACTAATGGAAAGTACTACATTTCCCATTTTATTGCCACCTTTGCCTTAGATGTCCTTTTAGTAGGTAGTTTTTAATAATTAGTACAGTGATATGAAATTTTAATTTTCAATTAATAAAATTACAGTTTTTTACTGATATCATAACAACCATATTCATTTGACCATAATTCCATTTTATGTATAATTTTGAAATAGAATTTCTTTTGGATGTAGTGATGTTCACATGTATATTAAAATAGAAAACAAGTTTTAAAAGTAGTATTCTAGTATATAGTATTAATGGTAATTTCATATTATGGTATAAAGGCATTACTTTTTGAAGTTCTTTTAAAGATGCCATAAAAAGGTCTTCTGTAAAAGGTATAAAAGGCAGAGGATATCATTTAAAGTAGGCCTTTGTGGGAAACTGAGAAAATTGATTCACTTCAGATTATAAAGAAAAAATCAATGGCATCTCAACACTTTTATAACATATATAAATTAAGAGTTTACATTTTATTGCTAACTAATTTCAACTGATAGTCTATATGTTCTTCTTCAATATGATGCTGCTTGTTTTTCTACTTACTTTTATTCATACAAAATGTATTGCCTTTTTACTGTGTATTGTCCTTTGATGATATCTTTTAAAATTTATTTTAAAGTCTTCAAGCTCATGTTTCATTTTTACCTTCTTATCACTCTCGCTTTTTACTGTCTGGTTTGTCCTTCATTGGCTTGGCCTTCCAATACTGTGCCTCGTGGTTTTGAAGGCTACAGAAACTTGAGGAAAGCAATCGAGAAGAAAGAAGGTTGGAATATTTCCCAGGTTTTTTATTAAAATGTCATTTAAATACTTAGTTGCCATTGAAAAGGAAATGTGTTATAGAATTATAGATTGTTTTAGACTAGATTAGCTTGGTGCTCCTAAAAGTAATGATGGTTTTTGCAAAATTAAAAATACCAAATAGAGTTTTGAAAATACTTTTTAAGTAGAAAACCTCAACTCATAGGAATTAAAATTCAGGCAATTTTATGTGACTTCAAAATTAACTATTGTAATTATTTAGGTGACTTACCTTTCTTAGGTTGCAAATAACCCCAAAACCCCATCTGACTTATAGAATGTTTATTTCAGAAACTTGCAAGCAGACTGGGAAGTATTAGTTGGGTGGGAATGGACATTTTGTTGCAGTCCATGCTCAATCTGGGTGAGCTCTCTCCTCTCTTTCTTACTTGGTGAAGTTTGTTCAAAAGCAACATTAAGATGGCAACAAAGAAAAGGAAACTGTGGCCTTAGTACAGATAAGACTTACAAAGTATTTTAAAGTTGAATAGGAAAACAAGTATTTTAAAATGTATTTGAAGTGAGCATCAGAAACAAGATACCTGTTCTTTTATTTCCGTTTGAAGTTCTAGCAAAATTTAGAAGCACCTTACTCCATCTAATAAACATTTGCATTTTACTCATTCAGAATTATGGTTATTTAAACCGGGGTCAAGAAGTATTTTACCTCTTAGAAAGATTTCTCATCATAGATTTTTCTAAACAAATCTTCAGATTATATAATCAAAATGGATAAGAAAATAAACTGGTTTCAATAATATCCATGTAATTTAGAAGTACCATTTTAGAAATTTTATCTCTTAAAATAAGTCTTTGAGAACGTTTACCATGCAACAGCTTGGAAAAATAATGTTATTTTAAACATGAAAACTTAAAAATTATAATTTCTTGAAATTACTTAATTTACATTTCACAATTATATCATACACATTATATTATATTCTAAAGTTTCTATAAATCTAGTCTATAATTCTATAACTTATTTAAAGTATTCTATAATTAGAATTTTGAGTGTCTATGAGTCATATTAGAACTTACCTGATTAGTATATATCTAGGACATTATGTTTATTACTGGAATTAAATTAAGGGCCTAAAAATGTGAAATTTCTTCATAGTTAAAGTAGTGTGTGGAATTATTTTCCCACCTCAAAATATTTAAGTCCTTTATATGTACTTAAGGGATAAGTTGCTTCCCATTTTTGTATCATCTCTAAAGAACAGCAAAAACAGAGCAGTTTGGTGTTCTAGGACAGGGCTTCCCGAGCATGGTATGCATGCAGATCACTTGGGAGTTTGATCGAATGACGATTCTGACTCAGGAGGACTGAGGCAGAGTCTGGCAGTCTGTATATCTAACAGGCTCTTGGGTGATGCTGGTGCTTCCCCATCTGTGGACTGAACTTTGAGTGCCAGATCTAACACACTGGTCTGGGAGTCATGACACCTGATTTTAGTCCAATTGAGTGGATTAAATTATTCAGGCCACAGCTTCTTTTTTAGTTGTCAATAAAAATGTTGACACTGGTTGTCAAGCATTATAGGGGTTAAATAAACCACAAGAGCACTAGTGTTCCTTTGAGCTCCAAAATTTCAATTCTATATGAAGCGCAGACTTAACTGTCTTTCTTTGCTGCTTAGTTATATTTGATACCAGTTTGCCCCAGTTTATTAAGGAAAACTTGAATATTTGAAGCATAATAATTATAAAGTATCAATTTCTATTTTAAAATGCTTAAGCCTTAAGTGATTTATGAAGGTAAATTAATCATGTTAAACTGGATATTGGAGGGAGGAAGAGAGTGTGTTTGTTCAAAAGTTTGTAATAAAGTGGTTGTACAGCTATAAACCTGAGGAAAAGAAAATTGGGGTTAAAATTTGAAGTAATGAAGGAACCAACAATAACAAAAATTATATGCTGCAACAGTTGCAGGTGAGAGAGACTACCTAGGTGAGGGAATGGGGAATGTTACTGGGGTTATTTTTTCTAACACATTCTCCTTTGTTAGCCCTTAACCTTATTTCTACATCTCAGGTAGAAATGTTTCAGCGTATGGTACTCACCTTTGAATGGAATGATTGGACAAAGGGGGAGTTTCTTTCTAGATGCTTAGTTTGAACTGTGTGATGGTGGAAAATCAGCAGTTATACTATAGTTCAAGTGATGTAAGACAGGCATTCAGTCTACTCAGCCTTTTTCTCTAACAAAATGATATAACAACACTCATGAAACCTTGTTATAATTTACTTGATTCCTTTCCAGTTAAGATTGTTTTATTGATATTCCTACTGCTAGCTTCTTCTCACCCTAGAGATATTCTGTCTTCCATGCATCTTTATGCATCTTTTAAACTGCCATTGAACTCCAACATAATTAATGCGTATGACAGGTAGGCAGAGGTTCCAGATGGAGGTGCTTTTGCACAGACGTAAGGATTGATATATTGATATTTAACATGGCACACGTGTTGTGCACATCCTCTGGGTATTGGGAAAATTTAATACTGAGCCAAACAGACATGATCCCTGCCCTCATGAGGCTTACAGTCTAGTGGGGAAGAAAGAAATTAAAGAGATAATCCATAAATAAACATAAATTAAGAACTCTGAAAAGTACAATAAAGAAAAGGTATAATTTATTTTGTCTTGAGTACAAAAATATTGGTGAGAATTGAGACCTAAACATTAGAGTTTAATAATAATAACAACAAGGACTAAATAAGATTAAATTTTTATTCTAGAGTCTAAAAATAAATCTATTATTTAATGTGGTAGAATATCTGAAATAAATGATAATGTTATGAAGTTATTCTAATAGAGTTTTTAAACTCATTCTAGGGGAGATTTTATTTGGTGAATATTGCCTTATTTGAGTGTTCTTTTTATTCTTAATAATTTTAAAATGTTACTTTAGCACAAGAGGAAAAATTTTCAAATGTAGATACATTTAAAATTCTCTCTTAATATTACTTAGCCTGATTAAATGTACAACTCTAGTGTGCAGGAATGTAACTTCTGTATATAATTGATTACGGTTGCTAGTCTCTTAGAAGGGTCAAGTGATTGAAATGTGCAAGAGGCTTCCATAGAGTTTTCTGTCTTTTCCTCAGGGCCACCAGGCTGACCTAGTTGAGTTATAACCATTAACTGACATTAGTGTGTAGTTAAGAGCTGTTAGTACTCAATAATTGGAGAGGAGGCTTCTGTTTATATAGGAAATCCTGTGGCAGACCCTGAAACTTAACTATTCACTGACAGGTTAAGTTGCACTTTAGACAGTTTTGATGTGCAAAGACTCATTTCCATGAGATCCTCAGAAACAAATCTGTGCTGTAGGTATGACCTAGACCCTGGTCAGCAAACTGCGGCTCATGAGCCACATGTGGCTCTTTGGCCCCTTGAGTGTGGCTTCCACAAAATACCATGTGCAGGCACTACCTCAATAAGGAATGTACCTACCTATATAGTTTAAGTTTAACAAATTTGGCTCTCAAAAGAAATTTCAGTCGCTGTACTGTTGATATTTGGCTCTGTTGACTACTGAGTTTGCCGACCACTGACCTAGGATAAAAGCATCATGAGCTATTACCTGAACATTCTGTTGGATGCAGCCAGTGTAGACAAATTTACTGTGTAATAAAGATCAATTTATTCTGGATCTTTGCATTTATTCTTCAGTTGTATTAGGATGTCAATAAATATGCAGTTTCTGTATCTTTGTATTTAGATGCAAAATGTTTTATATATTAAGATGAGAAAATGTAAATCTTTGTTTTGATTACATTTGAATTGAAATTGCCTAGATTCTAGTTACTGTATTTTTCATTCCACAAGATGCACTTTTTCCCCCAAAAGTGGAGGGGGAAATGCCCATGTGTCTTATGGAGCAAAAAATATGGTATTTTATTAAGTATTTTAACACACCATTTGGTTCAGAATATCTTTTTTTCTTATTTTCCTCCTTAAAACCCTAGGTGTGTCTTATGGTCAGGTGCGTCTTATGGAGCGAGAAATTCGGTAACTGGCTGTTACTGTGACTAGTTCTTAGCTGTCTCATCAGGTCTCATGCTCCAGGGTGTAATCTGTTTCTCAGTGTTTCTGGAAAGTAAGTTTTCCTTCATTAATATAAGTCACTAAACTATTGGTTGACTGGCAATTTCTATTTTCTCTGAAGCATCAGACATGGTAACTTAGGTTAGTAAAATGATCAGCTCTTCTAGTTTGCTTTCCCAAATAATTGATGAGTTTTAAATACCTGAAAGAAAAAAGTGAATCATTTTGCTCTCTACTTTAATACCGTAACCTTTTGTTTCTTTTTTTGAAAGCGTGACTGGTAAAGAGGAGAATGCAGACACTGACCAAGAGAAGAAAGAAGAAAAGGGTATTTCAGAAAGAGAAAACAATGAATTAGAAGTGGTAAGTATGTAAACATGAACTTGTCAATTTTAGTCCCTGGATTAGGTTGTTCTTGGTTGCTGATCACTATACTAACTACTATGTAGAAAAGAGGAATGGTTATCATGCATCTGTTTTAAATTATTTTCTTGAGAAACTACTTTCTTTAGACATGTGAGCTATAAATATTAGCAGCACTAATTTTTATGCATTATGAAAGTATTGTGTATGGGGGGATAGAATCCTATATAAGATGATGTACTTTCAGATTAAAGACAAAATTGTTATGTAAATAACCTTAAAATATGGAATGATTTTTGAACTGATGAAAAGTGAAATTCTTGTACTTCAGCACTTTGTACTCTAGTAGTGTTTCTTAATGAGGTAATCAGTTTCCTTTGCCATAACTGTGCTATTAATGGTCACAAACCACATTTTAGGAAGAAAATCAGGAAGTAAGTGATCATGAGGATGAGGAAGAGGAGGAGGAGGAAGAAGAAGATGACATTGAAGGGGGTGAAAGCTCTGATGAATCAGATTCTGAATCAGATGAAAAAGGTACTCCCCTTTGGTACAAGAACAGAAATTAATTTAGGAACTTGTTCAAGTCTTAACATTCTCCACTTCATCGTTGATGGAAACAACTTTTATAACTACTGATCTATGTATGCCCTGTGAGGCTCATGCTTCTTCCCTTACTGGGTTTTAGTCACTGTGCGATTTCTATTCTTATTTAGTACAGATAATATCTGTTATCTGGATCAGTGTGAACGTTCTTTATCTTGTTCACCTATTGTAGGCTTTGCTTTATCTTGAACATTTTTTTTTATGATTACTAAGTGAGTACCTAGATGGAGATGGTCATTTTCACACTCTTGCTTAAAAGACAGAACTGTACTATTTTTTGTCTCTCCAACTATTTTTATTTTCTTCTTTTATAAATAGCCAATTATCAGGCAGACTTAGCCAACATTACTTGTGAAATTGCAATCAAGCAAAAGCTGATTGACGAACTAGAAAACAGCCAGAGAAGACTGCAGACGCTGAAAAAGCAGTATGAGGAGAAGCTGATGATGCTGCAGCATAAAATTCGGGACACTCAGCTTGAAAGAGACCAGGTGCTCCAAAACTTAGGTAAGAACTCTGTTTAATACAGATTGAAATACAAAATCATCAAAATAGATTTTTATCATGTCTTCCTTTAGAAGAAAATATATCAGAAGCCACATTAAGTGTGAATATGTCTTATATGTTAACTATTGTTTATTTTGTTTATTACATTCTGGGACCTGTCTAGGCTATTTAAATTCTGTTGTCTGAAGTTGTGGTTAATTGTTTTAATGTCTTTGATTTATACTGGAAACATTTTCTCAATGAAAAAGACTTGAATAATTGTTTTTATAAAAATGTTAGGAGATAATAAAAGAAAGAGTGACTCAAAAATACCCTGGTTTGTGTTGGGGAGGTGGTTCTTCTTTAAAGTCATGAGTTGTAAATCCATGAAATAACAACCTCTGTCTCACAGAAACAAATACAAATATCCTTTGATCATTTAGGTTCAGTGGAATCTTACTCAGAAGAAAAGGCCAAAAAAGTTAGGTCTGAATATGAAAAGAAACTCCAAACCATGAATAAAGAATTGCAAAGACTGCAGACAGCTCAAAAAGAACATGCAAGGTTGCTTAAAAATCAGTCTCAATATGAAAAGCAGCTGAAGAAATTGCAGCAGGATGTGATGGAAATGAAAAAAACAAAGGTATTGATTATATTTTCCATTAAAGTTTGATGTGTACGATGCTGTGTCATTTGAGACCAAAACAAAAATTATTGCTGTTCTTTCCATATTCAATAAAAGGTAACCCTGTCTTAAAAATGATGTACTTCCTTTGGGCAATTAGAAGTTGTTCTATTTATTTATTTATTTATTTATTTATTTATTTATTTCAAAAACAGAGAGTCAGAGAGAGGGACAGATAGGGACAGACAGACAGGAATGGAGAAAGATGAAAAGCATCAATCATCAATTTTTTTGTTGTGATACCTTCATTGATTGCTTTCTCATATGTGCCTTGACTGTAGGCCTTCAACAGACAGAGTAACCCCTTGCTCAAGCCAGTGACCTTGGGTCCAAGCTGGTGAGCTTTTTGCTCAAACCAGATGAGCCTGTGCTCAAGCTGGTGACCTCGGGGTTTCGAACCTGGGTCCTCCGCATCCCAGTCCGATGCTCTATCCACTGCGCCACCATCTGGTCAGGCAGAAGTTGTTTTCTATAGTCATCCATTCTCAAACCTTTCTTCAGAGTAGCTGAAAAGCATGCAGTCAATAGGGCTTCTCATACTTTGATGCATATTTCTCCTTTTAAAGTTGTTACATGAGGTCAACAAAAACATAAAATATTTCAAACATGCTAAATGTTTAAGATATTAAACATTACAGATATATACAGAGCCACCTTTATATTTCTTTCTGATCATATTCCTCTTTCCCTGAGAGGTAACGACCATCTTGAATTTGATGTTTACTATTTCCACGCATAGAAAAGTATAAATGTTCTTCCCTTGACTGAAGAGAGTACATAAATCCTGATTTGTTACCTGTTTTTATTGTGGGATCAGTTATTAACATTTAGCGTAAAAGTCAATGTTGTTTTCTTAAAATAGCAAATGTGGAAATGTTTAGGAAGTAGGTTATTATGTTGTGTATTGTCTGATGATAGCGACAAGAGCTTAAATTATTCAGCACTTACTATATGCCAAATGTAATAAAAGCCAAGCACTGTTATAAACTCTGCACAGATATTAACTCATTGAATTCTCATAAGAGTTCACTGCCATAGAACTATTATCTCCATTTTGTATGTGTGAAAACCAAAACCTAAAGAGGTTAAGTAACTTGTTCAAGGCTGCACAGATACTAGTAATAAGTACCAAAATTCATTCATATAATGACTGAACGCTGAATGTAAAAATAGTAGAGTACTAAGCAATTAGATGAAAACATACTATAAATGTATTAGAAATAGAAATGTAATTAACCCACAAATATCAAAATTGACTGTTTGAAATGCAGCAAAACTCCACGTTTGTATGCTAAATTCCAGAATTCTCAGAACTTACTTCCATACATGTGATTTATTTAATGAATATTGTAATAGCATAATTTTCAATAGATATATCTACCTAATTTTTTAGGTTCGCCTAATGAAACAAATGAAAGAGGAACAAGAAAAAGCCAGATTGACAGAGTCTAGAAGAAACAGAGAGATTGCTCAGTTGAAAAAAGATCAACGTAAAAGAGATGTAAGTGAATTTTACTCTCAGTTATATACGCATGTTGTACATCAATCAAAATTGTTTAATAAATGGAAGGAAATTTTCTGATAATGCTAAAGACAGGCTAAGAGCAATAAGCATTAATTTCATATGATGTTTATTATAGTATGTGGATTTTTGTTATTCAGTATAAAAGTTTATTAAAAACTATAATATTATAAAATTTTTTTATCCTTTTTTTCCAAGTGAGAGGAGAGGAGATAGAGAGACAGACTCCTGGCATGTGCCCCAACCGGTATCTACCTGGCAACCCCCATCTGGGGCAATGCTCTGCCCATCTGGGGCAGTGCTCACAACTGAGCTATTTTTAGCACCTGAGGTAGAGACTCCATGGATCCATCCTCAGAACCTGGGCTGATGTGCTCCAACCAATCGAGCCATGGCTGAGGGGTGTGGGGAGGGAGAGAAAGAGAGAAGAGGGAAGGAGAGTCATGGAGAAGCAGATGGTAGGTTCTCCTGTATGCCCTGACCATGTATCGAACCTGGAACATCCACATGCCAGGCTGACACTTTACCACTAAGCCAACCAGCCAGGGCTGTCATAATGTATTTTATTGATGACTTATTTTCTAGCACAATGTTATCAAAATTCATCCTGTTATAGCATGTAATAGTAGTTCATTTCTTTTTATGGCTGTATGGACAGAACACATTTTGTTTACTTATTCCTTGATGGACAGACCTTTGCATTATTTACACTCCGGCTGTTTTTCTTTTAAAGAAAACTTTTAGATGACAGGAGCAATTGCCTTATACAATATATGCTATTTAGTTCTTTATTACTAATTCATATGTAATATAGAGAGATCAATATTGAACCATTAACTCTTGGGAATCTTATCTACAACATATGGTCATATATGATATAATATAATATTCTATTATAAAGATGTGTGAGGCTGGCTAATTACATACAAAGCTAACATTCAGATTCCTTTTCCCTTTTTTATTTGTTGCTTTGTGAGAATATTGACCTTTCTATATTGTTTCCTGTCATGTTCATCTTTGAACTGTTAGAGAATCAAGTATATTTGTACAGCTTACAAAAATATGAATGAGCTTAAGGTTTTACTTTTAATAAGATGAAATATAATGTGGTAACAAGTCTTAAACTGTATGTTAATTTTAGTTTTTGGTAATTTATTCATTTAAAATAAATTATGTTGATCATTATTGTAGACTATAAAATATGGTGATAAGATAGAGTCCTTTACTCTAAGAATTTTCTTCTTGTGACACAAGAATATGCCTAAGCATGAGATGAATGATCTATTTGAATTTGGGATACAAAACACAAGGAGTTATTTGTTATATCACAAAATTTAATTAAGTTCAATTTCTAAACTTTGTCCAAGATCATAGAGTTGAATAAATGACATATCCAGAATTAGGATCTATGTTGTTTTAATTCAGAATTCTTCCCTAAATTATAGCCTTATGAAATGGCTTAAAATAATCCATAATTAATTATCTATATCATAGGAAGCACCTAGAAACAAACTAATAGCCAATACTAACATGTTTTATTGTCAACTTACTTTACTCAACATTTTCAAAGTTATTATAAAGTGCTAGCACAATTAATTTATGTTCTCCTATATTTAAAGCAGTGTTTGGATTGACTGTCCATATTGTAAAGTATGTCTATTGAAAATATTCTGGCCCTGGCCAGTTGGCTCAGTAGATAGAATGTCATCCCAGCATATGGAAGTCACAGTTTTAAGTCCTGGTCAGGGCACACATGAGAAGTGACCTTACGCTTCTCTTCTCTTCCCTCTCCCCTTCTCTATCTTTTCTCATTTTGCAGCCAGTGGCTTGAATGGTCTGGGCATCAGCCTCAGGCACTGAGGACAGCTCAGTTGATCTTAGCATCAGCTCCAAATGGGGGTTGCCAGGTGAATCTTGGTTGGGGTACATGTAGGAATCTGTCTCTTTATCTCCCCACTTCTCACTTAAAAAAATATTTTATGCTATATTTCCTCCTGTGTGTACCCAGCCAACAAACAAAATGTCTAACAAATGAAATGAGAATAGTTGTAAAGCATTTAGGAAAGTATTTGTATATAGTAAGCACTATTTGAATGTTCGTTAAATAAAAGTATGTGTCACAGAGACAGCTTTTCATTTTTCAGAGAGAGATAGCTAATCAATATACATTTGTATTTATTGGAATAAAATATATATGTGTGTAATAATGAATGTATGGTTGTTGTTTGCTCAGTTTTTGCTAAGAACTCCTATAGTTCTCATCAGGATCAGGAATATGTTAATGTAGGAGTAGGAAGTATTGTATCTTCCAGTTTACTATTTTAACTTACCCATATTATTTTATAGCATCAACTTAGACTTCTGGAAGCGCAAAAAAGAAACCAGGAAGTGGTTCTTCGTCGCAAGACTGAAGAGGCAAGTTAGGCATTTGGAGGAAACATTCTGATTGAGATAAATTATGTACTTCTATAGACTGAGAGAATGAGTCAACCTCTGTTGCCATTTCAGGTTACAGCTCTTCGTCGGCAAGTCAGACCAATGTCAGATAAAGTGGCTGGGAAAGTCACTAGGAAGCTGAGCTCATCTGACACCCCTGTTCAGGACACAGGGTTCAGTGCAGCTGCTGTAGAAACAGATGCATCAAGGGCAGGAACTCAGCAGAAAATGAGAATTCCTGTGGCAAGAGTCCAGGCCTTACCAACGCCCACAACAAATGGCACCAGGTCAACAGGATTCTTCTTTGCTTCCTAACATAATCTTTGTGGCATTATTACTAAATGTTGGACTTAAATGGGAAACGGCATATTATTTGCTAGCGCATAATCAAATAAGCATGTAAGTCATTATGTTTGTCTGTTTTTTATATGATTACAGAAAAAAATACCAGAGGAAAGGATTGACTGGCCGAGTGTTTATTTCCAAGACGGCTCGCATGAAGTGGCAGCTTCTTGAGCGCAGGGTCACAGACATCATCATGCAAAAAATGACGATTTCCAATATGGAGGCTGATATGAACAGACTCCTCAAGGTTTGGAAAATAGGAGCATATAGGCTCTCCTTTAGCTGGCTGTTAATTTTTAGTTTTTCAAATTTGTTTCCTGGGTAAATTTAATATTTACCAAGGTTTCTTTCAGTGAGTTTTGATTGCCTTGTATATAAATCGATGAACTTCATTTTTTAAAATTTGAGGTGAGAACAGGTAATAGGAGATCTATACTCGTCACACATTTTTAAGTGTACAGCATAGTATTGTTAACTATAACCATAATGTTCTAGAGCAGGTCTCTAGAACGTATTTATCTTGCATAACTGAAACCATTCTACTTATTACTTCAATGAATTTGACTCTTTTACATACCTCATACATGTGGGATCCTTTAGTATTTGTCCTTTTGTGACTCACTTATTTCACTCAGCATAATAGTCTTAAGGTCCTAGATGAATATCATTTCTTAAAATCTAACCTTTTTTCTCAATAGCAACGGGAAGAACTCACAAGAAGAAGAGAAAAACTTTCAAAAAGAAGAGAAAAGATAGTCAAGGAGAGTGGAGAGGGAGATAAAAATGTGGCTAACATCAATGAGGAGATGGAATCATTAACTGCCAATATAGATTACATCAATGACAGTATTTCTGATTGTCAAGCCAACATCATGCAGATGGAAGAAGCAAAGGTTTGTAATAAAAAAAAAAGTTTTATACTTTACTAAAAAGTATTTCTTTTATTATTAAAGACATTTTTTTTTTATTAAAGACATTTTTAATTTTTATATGAAGGAATTTTTAAAATTGATTTAATATGATTCCTAGTTTTTGTATGAATACCACTCCCTCCTGCCTGCTCTTCAGGTATTTCTGTTTATTTTTGTAATGTTATGTATTGTTTGTAAAAGATATATATCATTTATTCATCTGCCTTGAATTCAGTGTGTCTTATCTTCCCAACTAGACCATACAGTTTTTGGTGTAGGGGTTATATAATACACTATTCTGAGGAGTCTCATTAGCTAGCTCACTACTGTCAAATAAATATGTGAAACAACAGACATTTGCCTTCTATTCTGAATACAGTTAGCTCACAGTAGTGTTACATCATTTGCTGGTTTGATGCAGGAAGAAGGAGAAACACTGGATGTCACTGCAGTCGTTAATGCGTGCACGCTTACAGAAGCCCGATACCTGCTAGGTCACTTCCTGTCAATGGGCATTAGTAAGGTAAGGGCAACACTATTATCGGAAACCTAAGTTTTGATTAATTCATTGTAGTTTTGTTTATCTTTCTCCAGTGACCCTTTCCTTTGTGATAAGGAGGAAGATTCTTTTAAGTTAGAAAGTATTCCTTTTACCTTTCTTTATTTTTATTTTTTGAAAAAGATTTTATTTATTGATTTTACAGAGTGGGGCAGGGATGAGAAGTAACTGCTCCACTTTAGCTAGCTGCTCATTGATTGCTTGTCATATGTGCCTTGGCGGGGGCAAGCCCAGAGTTTCGAACCAGGAACCTCGTCATTCCAGATGGTGCTCTATCCACTGCACCACAATAGGCCAGGCCTTTTCATCTTTCTTTAGAGTTAAGAAAAGTCAGCAGTAGTTAGGTCGAGTCCATTAACTTTTCATTTATTGTGTTTTTATATTAGAACAGGTAAACAACTTAGCGAGTAATTAATACCTCTTTTGCTTTAACAAAGGAAAAATTAAAAGAAAAATCTCAGGTTGCAAACAATTTAGGTTTCATAACTTTGGTTGAATACTGATTCTTTAGAGCTCAAAAAGAATTAGAATGGAAAAAATACAGTTGCACATCACACCCTTCCTTCTTGAGTGTGAATGCATTAATCTGTCACCTATAAGGAACTTCTGTCTGACTCAATTTTTTTTCTCGTGTTAGGGTTGTGCTTAGACACTTAATGTTATGTTCTCAGTTAATCTTCACAAGTGCTAGGAAGTAGGTGTTATTCATATCATTTTGCATCCAAGAAAACTAAAAATCAGGAAGATAATGTAACTTGCTCAAGGTCATCAATTTAGTAAGTGGAGGAGTTGAGATGAATCAAGGTCTATCTGATGTTGAAATTCATATATTATATGCAGTTGCTATTTGATACAGATTTTTCTATGGTAGATTCTGTTTTGTGTAACCTAAGATATTTCTGTTTATATTTTCGGTGTTGTTACAGGGTCTTCAGGCTGCCCAGAAGGAGGCTCAAATTAAAGTACTTGAAGGCAGGCTTAAACAAACTGAAATAACCAGTGCCACACAAAACCAGCTCTTATTCCATATGTTGAAAGAGAAAGCAGAGTTAAATCCTGAGCTAGATGCTTTACTAGGCCATGCTTTACAAGGTAATAGGGACTAAATTTTGGTGATATGGATTGCATGCTAGCTTTGCTCTTTGAGTATGCAGTACTATATACTTCTTTCCCCTATAGCTTGACTGAATAGATGCTATATTTACTTATTCTTTTATTAATTATTCCTTTTTTAATTTGCATGTATACATTTTGGGGAGTGTAATTATTATCATGTCAATAAATGATTACCAACTTAAAAGGCTTACTTAACCTCATTAAGTTAGTTTTTATGGATGAAGATCAACTAAGTTTCTGAATTGGTTATTTTAATTATTTACAATATTAGTGAACTGTCATTACTTGACTCTGCATATCTAACTGCCTTAAAAATTGTTAAGTTTTTGTTATGGCATCTATTCTACATAGTTTATAAATGGTACCATAATCTTGCTTTATGTGGGAGTTCTTAACATTGGATTTGTTTTGATTAGAGTATTGCTTTTTGTTTCCTTTTTGCTGTTATTGACACAGATCTAGATAGCGTACCATTAGGTAAGTATGTTTAGCTTTCTGTGTACCCTACAGCTGCATGAATTACTAATTGTTCATGTACACTAATTGTGGTACATCTTATTTTTAAAATGTTTATTGGCCACCACTATTTTTGCATGATCTATTTTGAAATGTATCCACAACCACAAACATACTGTCTTTTGTTTTTCTTATACATTCCTGCTTTTAAAATTTTTAAGTTGTTTAAAGAAGTATGCTTTAGTTATTTTTCCTTTGATCATTTGAGCTGTAATTGTGGCTCCAGTTTTGTAAGCCCTTCTTTCTCTTTCTTATAGAAATAAAATGAAGTATACATTTCTTTTTAGTTTTTAAATATATCTGTTAACTTACATCTGTTGTTTTAATCTCATAAATAACTTTCTTTGGTATATATCTTTGGTGTATATTTGTCTTTGGTATATGTTTGCTAGATTCTCAGCTGTTCTTAACATTTATAAAACTCACCACATATATTTTAATATTGTAAATTGAATAAAACTCTCCAAGGATTTTACATGAACAGATTGAAACAATATTTAAAATCATAACATATTTTTAAGCTAGAAGGGGCTTTATGGATCATTGTGTATGAAGATTTTCAACCTTCTGTTGTCACTGCAGCATTCACATGAGCTGCATACACCTACTGGTAATATCTCTGTTTCTAGTGATTACACACATTAAAGGACCAGGCGTCTTAGCACAATTTTATAACTTGCAATTTTTCTGGATGATTATTTTGGAGCAGTTTATATTTAATTAAAATTATTTTGCAATCTGGTCTGAACTTTATTTTTTTCTGATCATACAGCTGTCGAAGTTTTCTAAATGCTTTTCCTTGAAAGAGAGGAATGTAACTGAAAGATTAAATGTAATTACCTCTTTCTGTCACTAGAATACATATAAACTATGGTTTTGAATTCATTATTTTTAAATGTTACACAAATAAAATACATGAGCTATACGATTTTAACAATGTTTATAGTTCATGTTAATCTCAGAGTATTTCTTTGATATCAAACATATAACATAGACATGGAAAGGCTACTACTTTTAAGCTGCTCAAACAGTAACAAGTACAGATAGAAAAAGTAGGATTTGTTATATCCTAATCAAAGCTGCCCAAGTGTCTGGATTATAACCAGAATTTTTGCCATTTCATGTGTTATCAGTACATTTCCTTACCTCCTTCTACTCCCATTTTTCCTTCTTTTCCTCCTTTTAGGGGCTCACCTTATAAATTCTTATTTAAGGCCATGATCTCTTACTTTGGAAGAAAAATGCAGTGCTCTCGTTGATGTCCTTTTGTGCAGAAAGTATTGAGCTGCTAATTGAGCAGTGTTATTTTTTCACAACTTTCAATTATCTATAGCTTGAAGAAGGGTCAGAAGCAGAGAGTTGGAACCCCTTTAACTGGTATAACCTATGTCTTATTGCAGAAATCTGCCATAGGTATTGGAGCCATAAATCTAGGTGCTTGGAGGAAAAGTATGGAAGGAGGAAAAAATGGAAATGAGACACACAGTAGTTAGACAGTCATATATAACATACATTGCTAAAAAACAAAAACTCATTTATTTAACTCCATTTTTAGTTCAATCATTGGGCAGAGTGCTGTGAATTAAGGATGAGTAAGGCCCAGAATTTTGCCCTTCTGGTTTTGCTGAGGGTGACAGACCATGAACAGATTATGATACATTATAGTGAGAGCAGTGATTGAGACACACACACACACACACACACACACACACACACACACACACACACACATATAGTTAGAAGAGCAGAGAACAAGCCCATCCAACAAGAATGAGGAGGTCATGTTTGAGCTGAAACATATAGGAAGAAAGAGCCAGGCAAAAGACAAGGGGGAGGGGGTCCAGCGCAGAGTGACTCTAGGCAGTGACTGAGTTATTGCATTAGATTTAGCCCTGATATTGTTTGCATGAGGTCTTCAAGCAGATGGGTGCCCTGGTGCAACATGTATATGACACAGAACGAAGGAACATAAGGCTAGAGGGTGAGCCAGGGCCAACACCTCGTGCTAATAGGCTTGTTTTGTCACCTTTGAAGAACATCTTTATTTTCCCTACTTGGGTTAGCATCCCTAAGATCATCCATATCTTGCAGATATTTGCTAGCAGAATCATGGGGCTCTCAATATTCTATTCACAGCAAAGATCCATGAGCATTGCAAGGACACATAGCTGTGTCATAAGGAAGAAAGACACAGAGAGTCTGGAGGAGTCCATGTCCGGGCTTCCTTCTGTGTCTCCCTCCCATGAGAGATTACATAGAATGTACTTCTTTTCCTGGAATGAAAGGGTAGTAACATGTGTGCAATGTTTATGCCCAGGGAAATCCATTGGATACTCAGCACCCAGGGTTTTACTGGGGACTGGTCCTTAGATACCCACTGTCTAGTAAACACCTGGATCCCCGGCTTCCAGAAGGAAAGGAGGAATTCGGCATAAGCAATGTTTGCACAAATTCTGAGTACAATGAACTACTCTCATTAGTTAACTGGTGACAGCAGTCCCTCTACTGGCCAGCTTTCCATTTGCCAAAGTCTGACCTTGTAAGTAGGCAATTCTAAGGATAATAGTCTTTAGGCTGCTAGGTTAATCCTTTTATAAACACTACTTTTTTTATATAACCTTGATAAAAAATCACTTAAAGAAAAGATTTAAAAAATATTTGGTTAACTTCCTGTGAAGTGATATTGTGCAACTTGTGCACTTACGTGAATGAACTTTAAAGCGTTTGGGAATTATAAGTCACTACCTTTAGCTTTAATTCTGTGGCGATGAGTAAAGAAGCTGGCATTGGGCTGGATTTATGTTTTTGAAGTTGAGAGTGTGATAGTGAGGTGATGGTGTGCCCTGCTGTCCAGATGACTATAATGTTCTTACTGAACTCAGTCCTGAAGAGGAGTCTGATTTGGTGACTGTGTAGGTAGTGCCTCTAATCTCCGGCCAGGTTGGTTATATCAAACCATAATTATCTCTAAATAAGGTAAAGATGAATAAGCAGGAGCTAAGTAGTTTTTACTAACTGCTCACATAATATTGAACCTGAAATTGTTTCTCCCTACGAGAACGATCCTAGTTGACCTCAGTCCATTTTACACATGGGGAAGTAAAGGCTAGGTTGGTTGTTTCTTTATAACCCCATTTTCTTTTTATTTTTTTAACAGAGACAGGGAGAGTGTCAGAGTGAGGGATAGGTAGGGACAGACAGACAGGAGTGGAGAGAGATGAGAAGCATCAGTCATCAGTTTTTCGTTGCGTCACCTTAGTTGTTCATCGATTGCTTTCTCATATATTCCTTGACTGTGGACCTTCGGCAGACCAAGTAACCCCTTGCTCGAGCCAGCGACCTTGGGTCCAAGCTAGTGAGCTTTGCTCAAACCAGATGAGCCCGTGCTCACGCTGGTGACCTTGGAGTCTCGGACCTGGGTCCTCCGTATCCTAGTCCAATGATCTATCCACTGCACCACCACCTGGTCAGGCTTTAACCCCATTTTCTATATTAACAGCTCATTCAGTCACCTCAGCACTCAATTATCTTCTCTGTGAAGCAAGTCCTTTAAGTCTCCCTCTAATGGTGGGCTTAGAGATACACGTTGCCTTCAAAACCACCATTTTCTTCACTTCAGAAAGTAAACTCCCTTGAATGGGCTCCTTTTGAGAAAATACTGTCAGGTATTACTGATTTACTCTTGTATCTGTTCAATAGTGAGGGAGAAAGAGAACACCAGAGAAAGGAATTAGTTGACTTAGGTGCACAATCCACCGGTCTAATATAAAATTAAAAGGGGATGATTCATATTTTTATTAATCTATGTTATTTATACTGCTGTATTTAGGTTTGTGGAATGATTTTATAATACAATGTGGAGTGTAGTTTTGAAAACCAGCACCTATGTTATATTCTAACTGACATTTTAAATAGTTTTCTTTCAGTGATTTTTATTTAATGACTTCTACTAATTTTATTTGTTTTTTTTCTTCTCTATTTTTACTAGCTTGCTAGAGTTGTTCTGAACAGCAGTGGTTTATTCGCACTCATTTATAAAACCGTTGCATGCAAACCTACTGTTTTCGTCTTTTGTGTCCACGTGAATGAGCTGCATGCTTATGTGTAACTGCTGAATACCTATACACAAACATACTTTCTCTACTTGAAAACAGAAATAAAAGTAAAGGAATAGAAATGTCTAACCATTGTGCATAAACCTGAAACTAATATAATATTGAATGTCAACTGTAACAAAAATTTTTTAAATTAAAAACAATTATTTTTGGAAAATGAAAAAAATACAGCGCTTGTGATAAAGAGTAAAAGAAATATTTAAGTAAGTTGGCATAGTGATGAAGTATAACAGATGTGTTTACACATACAGGTTTTGAAGTTGGCTTAGTAAAGGCTCATGAGAAATTTCCTTTAATTTTGTATTTTATTCAGTGGGTTTTCAAAAAATTAGATGGCATGGGATAAATACATACTCTGAAGAAATATATTTCTGTATACTCCGATAAATACATGACTTTACTTCCATCCTATGAATGTTGTTCTATGTTTTTTCAAACTTGTGGGTTTCTTATTTTGAACATGCTTTTCTTCACTATCCTAGGACATACAATCAAAGGATTATTTTGGAAGTATTTTTTTAGATTTCTGTTTTGACTCAGGTACTAAAACCAAATTGCCCATATTGAACGTGTGGTTTCATGTTATTGTAGCACAGGGATTACATCATTCACATTGTGACATGTGAATAATACATACATTTTGGACTTCTTTTTTTTTCTTTTTTAGAAAATGCAGAAGATAGTACTGATGAGGATGCACCTTTAAACAGCCCAGGATCAGAAGGAAGGTAAAGAGAACCTTTGGGAACTTAATAGATTTTACTTGTTCCTGTCATATTTTTAATACATTTATCATGTTGCTTTAAATATACTGCTCACTAAAATTAGGGGATATTTCAAAATAAATATGAAGTGATAAAAATATAAGCATTTGATTTTTTTTTTATTAAACAAGAACATCAGAGAAGCAAACAACAAGTCAAAGAAAGTTATTTGGTTATGCAAATGCGATGCAAAACCAGCTTTTATTTCATTGATGAAAATGTGCTAAACAAAAGGCTGAAAGTACTGGAGTATCTGCACATTTCCTGGTCCCCTATTTTTTATGAGCAGTGTAATTACCCTTATAAAACAAGTAATTTTGAATTTTATGGCTAAACAAATAGCACTAGAAACAGTAATGTGGAAAGCAAACTGAGTCATGCTTAATCACCAAAAATTTTAAAATAAAAATACTGAAATAGTTAACTAAGAAAAATGATTTTTTAAAACTAGTCCATTTTGGATTTAAATATTATCTTTCTTTGTTTTCTTTTTTTAAAATTTATTTATTTATTTAATTAATTGTGTTTACATAGCTTCTAGGGTAACCCCAAATGCATCCCCCCCTCCCCCGTGTTCGCCTTCACATCTCCCTTACCCCCCTTCCTACTCTTTCTTTGTTTTCTATAGATACATATACACACATTTTTTTCTATAGTTGTAAATGTAGAGGACATACAGTTTTGTATAATAAGTTCCCTTTTAATCTTGTTGTTATTTATTTGCATATAGCACACTGTCTTCAGACCTTATGAAGCTTTGTGGTGAAGTGAAACCTAAAAACAAGGTAAAGGGGATGGAAAATGCCCGATATTTTTTTCCACTATTCTTTATTATCACTATTTTAAATTGAATCTATTGGGGTGACATTGGTTAATAACATTACACATCAGTTTCAGGTGCACCATTCCATAATGCATGTCTGTGTACTGTACCACGTGTTCGCCACCCCAGGTCTAGTCTTCTTCCTGGTTAGCAAGTAGGCAGACTCTTACCAAAGCATCCATATATCAGAAAGCTAGTTTTTCATAATAGTCACCTTTGAAAAAAGTTATATTAAAACTTTTCTCTGTTGTGGAATTTGCTATACTCTTATACTGATTGTACTCTTATACTTTACTCACTAGATATCATTATGGCTGGTTTTAAAATCATGTGTTGGAGTCATTATGATTGCCTGAAGATGGCATGCCCAATCTAAAGCAAATAGCTACCACTCCTAACTCTTGCTCGTTTTTGCCATGATGGAATACGGGTCTAGCAGATCCTTTGTTTATTGAAGAGAAGCCTTAAATATGAGTTTTTATGTAGAATTTTCTTATCTTTAGAACACTGGGCAAACAAATCCAAAACCGTCTTCAGGCTCTCTGTGTGCTCCTTGAGCCACATGTTTGTGTTTTATTATTCTAAGTGACTAAGCAGGAGTTACCAAAGCTCAAAGAAAATATTCTAGTATAGTTTGGATCTCGTCTTAAGTGGAGCAGAGAATCTCTCAAGATAAATTCAGTGGTGGGATTCAGCCAGTTTGCACCGGTTCAGCAGAACCGATACCTAATTTTTTTATGAGTTTGGTGAACCTGTTATTAAAATGGCACTTGTAATCAGGGTTCTCTCTAAGGTGGGCTCTTGGGCAGAAGCCCAATGTTGGAATTACAAATTTACATTCATTACTCTTTTTTAACATCCATCTGCACAACAGTGTATTCTAAACACCCGTAGTGATGTTCATTCGGTTCATAGGTGAAAAAAATTTGACAGAACTATGCTTATAATATTTATTTATTCATTTCATAAAACTCATTATACCTTTGATGAAATACTACCTTTTAATTCCCTTGTGTTTGTTACTTCAGTTAACAAGCATATAACGTAATGTGAAAAAGTACCAAACAACCAGATGGTGACAAGCTGTCACTGGAAATATCTTAAATAACAGTTTTATTGTTTTTCGTCAGGTATTATTTAATCTTTTTTATTAATATTTTAAAACTCATAACATAATCTAGTTTTGTGTACCTCTTTTTATTGTTCTTATTTAAGTATTAAATGCATGAAATAATAAACTACCTTTCGATATATGTATATATACAGTGTGTGTGTGTGTGTGTGTGTGTGTATATATATATTATACTTAAAACAATCAGTAGGGCAGAGAACAGGTTGTTAGAGAACACGTTATTAAATTATTTGAATCCCACCACTGGGTAAATTCATCTTTCAAGCCCTGTGAAAGCCTAGTTATTCCTGTTCTTATGGGGCATCAGAGGGACAGTCAAGTGGTGGCCTAATGGTCATCTAAAAGAACTACTGTGTTAGAAGTTCCCAAGAAAATGATTTCTCTCTGCCCTGGGCCCTTGGTAATGGTGCGACTGATGGTGTAGAAACCTGGCTGCGGGCTTTCTCTTCCCTAGTTTTCTGGAGCACTACCTACTATCTTTTTTTGAACTACAAAGATGCCTAGAGGAATCTCATGTCATGTATGTTTCCTCATTGAACAAATGAAGTTGACTATATATTTTCAATAGGTGTGTACACCAGCACTATGTGAAGTTGTTGGTGGTGGTGGGGTTATAAAGTGGAATAAAACAGGGTGCTTGCCCTCTAGAGGCTTATCATCTGGTAAACACCATGATTACCTGTTAATTCCTTCGTGCTGACAACAGATATGAGCAACAATAGGGTATTCTCTTGGTTCTCAAGAGTAAAGAAGGAAACACTTACAGTGATTTTAGGTTCTAAGAAAATAACCGTCACCTGCCTCACCATGCTGCCCAGAACTGGCAGGCTGGTTTTGAGTTACCCAACAGGCAGATTAAACACACAGAGAAAACATCAGGGAAACAGGGAGCAACAGCTGAGAAATAGGTGTAAAAATTGCTATTAAATAAAGTAAGCATGGGTAAATTTTAGAATTTAGTTGCGCTTCTCTGAAATTATATTTGGGTTTCATTCCTTTCTTCTTTCTTAATTATATGCAGAGGGAGCTGGCCATGAGGGGCAGGATCACACAGTAATATTGGAGGCAGATTGCCTACTGTTGAATCTGGCTTCGCCACTTACTTGCTGTGCAACGTTGGGCAAATTACTTAGCTTCTCTGTGCCTCCTTTGCGAATTAGGATAATGATAGTACATGCTAGTATTAAAAAAGTGTTTAGAACAGTGCCTGGCCTACAGTAAGTACAAATACACTGTTGCTTATTACTATGGCCTGTAAAGGTCTTATCTGGCTCTGGCTTGTTACTGTTTTACAAGCTATGTTTGACCTCCTTGCTAGGATAAGATACACCCAATGTGTTTACCTATTTAAAACTCAGGTTAAATTTCTATTCTCTAATCATCACCCGTGCCAAAGTCTGCTCCTGATTGCTTTTCCTTCTGTTCTCTGACTAGGCGCGAAGGAGAACCACCACTCAAATGGAACTGCTGTATGCAGATAGTGGTGAGCTAGCCTCAGACACTAGTACAGGAGACGCCTCCTTGCCTGGCCCGCTGACACCTGTTGCGGAAGGGCAAGAGACTGGAATGAATACAGAGTCAAGTGGTGCTTCTGCTAGGGAAAAAGAACTCCCTCACCCATCTGGCTTCCCTTCTAAGATAGGCAGCATGTAAGTCTGGCCCCGCTACACTAACTTCTTTTCTTTTGGCACTTCTTTTTTTAATATGCATGTTGCTAATTTCTTATTTCTATTTTAAAGAGTTATGTAAATAAGATCTCTTGTTTTTAACATAATTTTTGTTAGGTATTTATCTCACCTGATTTTTTAGACATTCAAAATGATTTGAGATGGAAATGTTTTTTGTTGAACTACATTATCTTGTTTCTCAACTTTAGAGTTATTCTTATAGGATTATAATTTTTATAAAGACTGAGTTATGAATTGCAGGTAAAATTTATTTAGCACCACCTAAATTAGGTTAATATTATACTTATAAAACTACTATATAAAACAGAAACTTTAAAAACTTATGTTAGCTCTAAATTATGTATGTCCTAGTTCTAAGAGCCTGATAAGGATAATAAACCATTGCTGACCATTTTAAAGAAAAAGAGAGATATGACTTACAAACAATACATTTTGGGCTTTCCTAATATTTTGCCTTAGAGCACATTACTCTGACATGAGTGTTTGGACACAGTATTTTTATTGGTATTATTAAAGATTTGAAGGAGGGCGTATTCTCTCTCCCATCTATGATGATCTGAACAAAAACATTCTACTTGAAACAAACCTTATTTAGAAATTTTTCACTATTTTCTTGAGGAAAAGAAAGATTTCCCTATGCAGGCCAGTTTGTGTGTATATGTGTGTGTGTTTTGAATGTTGTATTAAAATTAGATAAGTCATTCACTGGTAAAGATTTAAATATTTTTCCAACTAACCCTCATATATAGTCTAGCAATGATTTATGGGATGAATACATGATAGCATTGAGAAATACTGCCCCCAAAACAGCACATACTATATGACTCTGCACATAATAAAATATAACAAACTTTTCCCTCTTGAATATCTCTGTTTCCTATAACTTCATACATTTTACAAAGATATTTCTGTTGTCTTACAATCAGTAAACCCATCTGCAACTATTCCATAATTAATTTTAATGATGACAGAACTTTCTTGCATGTGCTTGAAGTGGCCTATGTAATTAACTACAGGATTTGCTCTTAGAGATTGCTAACCAGTATAGCTTATGGCTTCAGTGCTTTTTTGATAAGATGGCAGTAAAAAGAAATGTTTGGTGAAGGTAGTGAGATAGAACTGAGAACAGATTTTAGGAACCCACATGTGTTCAGCATAGTCTGTCAGATGAATAGACTTTTGGAACTTCAAGACTAAATCTTTCTCCTGGAATCGAGATTCAGGTAATACCTTCTTTTTGCCTTTCTCTTTCATTTTAAAAATGTATCCCTTATGACAGGTGGTAGAAAATACCCTTTGGACTCTCTCTTTGCATGATTTATTTTCAAGTTTTCATAAATTCAGATACACAAATTTAAGAGCTGGTCATGTGCTTGGTGCAGCAACTTTTATAAGCCATTGCTACATGACTTTTGTTGCATAAAGTAAAATAACTTACTCAAGTGGCCCTTATAATTTAAATCAGGGGTAGTCAACCTTTTTATACCTACCACCCACTTTTGTATTTCTGTTCGTAGTAAAATTTTTTAACCGCCCACTGGTTCCACAGTAATGGTGATTTATAAAGTAGGGAAGTAACTTTACTTTATAAAATTTATAAAGCAGAGTTACAGCAAGTTAAAGCATATAATAATAATTACTTACCAAGTACTTTATGTCAGATTTTCGCTAAGTTTGGCAGAATAAATCTTTATAAAACAACTTACTATAGTTAAATCTATATTTTTATTTATACATTGGTTGCTCCGCTACTGCCCACCATGAAAGCTGCAATGCCCACTAGTGGGTGGTAGGGACCAGGTTGACTACCACTGATTTAAATGATGCAGAAGTTCTAAAATTTTATTTTCTCTGATTAGAAAACTTAGGCACACAACATTTGATTATACTTAGTTTCTGCTTCCAAATAGAAATCATGTAACCCTTTCTAGGGCAACTAGCCAAGAATTGCAGAAATTCATTTTTTCAATTAAAATTTATTACTACCATATTCAAAAATTGTAGTTTTAAATTTGTTAGTTATTATTCAACATTTAAAACTTATAAGACAAGAATATTTGAATTACAAAAATTTGTTAGTTACAAATTAAGTAATATAATTAATTAAAATGATTGTGAGTTTTTTTGTGTGATTATGTCTAAATATAATTCATTATATCTTATTGCTTCTCACAGTCTGATATTCTAATATTTTTGTTCTTGCAAAACTGTAAAGACATTTTTTTCAACTGAAGCAATTCTTTTTTTTTTTCAACTGAAGCAATTCTGATTGAACTTAAACACTTTTGTTTATAATAAAATATTTATTTTAGCCATTTAGCAGTATAACTTTGATTTTTATACTCAAAATTGATTTTTATACAATGGGTTTGCACTTATTTCAAATGGTAGCTAATTTAAAAATGAAATGTGTAGTTAAGTATCCCTTAACTAAAAATAACTCATAAAATTTTATTCTAGTTTTATTTATTTATTTTATTTTCAAGTTCTAGTTATTAATCTATTAAAAAATTTTTTTAAAGGTTTTATTTCATTTTTTTTCCAGGGACAGAGAGTGAGTCAGAGAGAGGGATAGATAGGGACAGACAGACAGGAACAGAAAGAGGTGAGAAGCATCAATCATTAGTTTTTCGTTGCCATTGCGACACAATAGTTGTTCATTTATTGCTTTCTCACATGTGCCTTGACCATGGGCCTTCAGCAGACCGAGCCACCCCTTGCTGGAGCCAGCAACCTTGGGTCCAAGCTGACGAACTTTTGCTTAAGCCAGATGGGCCCACGCTCAAGCTGGTGAGCTTGGGGTCTCGAACCTGGGTCTTCCGCATCCCAGTATGACTCTCTGTCCACTGTGCCACCACCTGGTCAAGCTAAAAAAAATTTTTTTCCTGCATTTTTCCAAAGTGAGAAGCGGGGGTCAGACAGGCAGACTCCTGCATGCGCCCTACTGGTCCACCCCACATGCCCACTGGCTGGCGATGCTCAACCCCTCTGCAGTCGGGGCCATCCCAGTGCCTGAGGTGGAGGCCATGGAGCCATCCTCAGCGCTTGGGCAACTTTGCTCCAATGGAGCCCTGGCTGCAGGAGGGGAAAAGAGAGACAAAGAAAGGAGAGGAGAAGGGTGGAGAAGCAGATGGGCGCTTCTCCTGTGTGCCTTGGCCAGAGATTGAACCCGGGACTTCCACGCATGGGGCCGATGCTCTACTGCTGAGCCTGCTGGCCAGGGCTAATGTATTAAAATTTTTAAGTTGGATATCTGCCAAATAAAGTTATATGTACATATTTATAATTAGATTATTACTGAATCTTTTTCTATTTTAGTTCCAGACAGTCATCTCTATCAGAAAAAAAGCTACCAGAGCCTTCTCCTGGAACCAGAAGAAAGGCATATGAAAAAGCAGAAAAATCAAAGGCCAGGGAACAAAAACAGTAAGTTACTTATACTTTTTTCTTTAACTTGATTGTATAAAATGTTTGCTACCCTTAGATGCCAAAGGACAATAGTGAAATTACTTTCCAGCTGGCTCTGTATTTGTAACTAATTTGACTAATCGAGACAATCAAGTCAGCTATTGGCTTAACTAAGTCGTCTTCTAAATTTCTTGGTCACACACATCTGTAAAAATATTTGAGCACTGGTCCTGGATCATGTGTACTCTTATATATTGTTCAATTATTTGTGTATATTATTGTAAGTTAAATATACACTTGAGGAGACGGTTATTAAATCAAAGTCTTCTAGAAAAATTTGAAATTAATTTTGGCTGTAATCTGATAAAACTACATTGATTTCACCTCTTTAAAGTGGTTGACAAAAACTAGTGTGGAAGGGGGTGTGAGTTCTGCCATTTTCTTGCTGTTCTTCTGTTTAAATTGTTATTATCCCCAGTTGGTGTTTTGCTAAAATCTTTTAAAAGCAGTTTGCATATTTTGTGAGGGTTATTTAACAAAATATAGTTTGATGACCCATTGGACAGCTATAAATTGCAACACCACAACATGAGGAAAGGTGCATGAGTGGGTCAGAGCCATTGTCACCCGCTACTCTGTGGCACACCCACCTCTCTCTCAGGTCACCTAATGCGTTGCATGTGGCAGGTGGATCTTTGACATGACCTTGAGTGAGGATATTAGTGCCAATCTACATTTAAATACTGGTAAGACTCATTTCTTTAACATAAAAATAAATATAAAAAGAGATTCTCAAATATTTTCTGTAATTGAGTGGATGGTGTTGTCCCATCCCTTCCCTGTGCCAGCATGCACACTCTCTACCTGGACCACTGGGTTAGCTGACTTGCCTATCATGGAAATTATCCTTCTATTCATCCTTGCTTCCTTTATTTAAGTTGTAATTTGTTTGTGTCAACTGAATCAGATGCCTCAATAATAATTGAGAGATAGGGGATGGAGCAAATAAGGACTTTAAAAATAAATAAATGAGTCAACTGATGAGACAAATCACTCTTTAATTTGCTGGGTCTGTTTTCTTGTCTGGAAAATGAGCAACTTGGTCTCAATTCTAAATTGTATAAATTTAAATTTGGCTTGCTTTATTTGTACTATAGAGGTTGGCAGATAGAACTTTTTCTTCAGTGCCATCTTGTGGCCAATCTAACAAAATTCAGTGGAAAAAATGGTTCAGAGTGCATTTTATCTTACAAAAACAATGTAAAGAAGAAGGGAGGAATAAAGGAAGGAAAGAAGGAAGGAAAGTAGGAAGGAATTCTCTAATAAAAAGCTTTTTTTAAAAAAGCATGTTTCATATAACATTCCTAACACATCATAAACCATTAAGCCATCTATTTAATGTTCTTTTTTTCTTATAGCTCAGATTCTGGAACCTCAGAGGCTAGTCTTTCACCTCCTTCTTCCCCACCAAGCCGGCCCCGTAATGAACTGAATGTTTTTAATCGTCTTACTGTTTCTCAGGGAAACACATCAGTTCAGCAGGATAAGTAAGTCATTATTGAAAAGAGCCCAATGATTTATTACCATATTCTAAACCTTTTAATACAGTCCGTGGAAAACATTTAGCCATCTCTCTGTGTGGGAGATGGAGTCTGACTTGTTAACTCTTGCCATATTTTATGTGTTGTTCCAACAGGAAATGAACCACAGAGACAATATTACCGAAAATTATTTTCCTGCTGAACATTATTCCCTGTTGTAGATTTGCGTTGCTGTACTTTCAGCATTTCTTGCTCTTTCTTTTACAAGTACATTAGATTTGAAATATCTTTGAGACCACCTGAAATTTCATTTTCTTGGGATTCTTCGGCTTCTGTGAGCATACAAAAGCTTCTGATATGGGTAGCCTGAGTTAAAAAGAGGCAAATTATCTTACCTTTGGTGAATATACCAGCTTACTAAGATCACTGTTATATGTGGAACGTTATTATCATTTAGTTGTGTTATACAGATTCACCAGGAAACGTCCACAATAGTGTTGTTGGGATAAAAAAGTACCTTTCTGAGTGAAGGGGGTGTGACTGAGGGTGGGGAAAGAGAAGTTGGAGGGGTATGAAAATATTATTTTCATTACATATGACATGGAAAAGTATTCTCACATTGAGCCAGAATCTCTCTTGCAAAAAAAATCCAATACTAACAACGCTACCATAAGGTATTTATTAACTTTGATTTATCTGCTTTGATTTTGAATAACATTGTATGTGTTTATACTTGACATCAAGTCTCTCATCCCAATTATTTGTTTTCTATGTTATAATATCTCTCTATATATCAACAATTTCTGAAATTTATTGGATTCTGTTTGAGATGTTTGGCATGTTTAAATCATGCTAAATGGTTCTATAGATATAGACAAACACAATGTCATTTTGAAAAAAATTTTAATTAACTTAATTTATCAATAAAATTCTTGATTAGATTTTAATATAGTTTAATCAGTGGATGACATGTCCTTTAAATTGATCTAGATAAGAAAATATTATGTGTTACTTTCATTTAATTGAGAATAGAAGAACTTTAGGGATGTTTTGGGGAAGTCACTTTTCACTAGTGATACAAAGAATTACTAAATTTTCTTTACCTTGCACTTAAGTCATAAAATTTTCTGTCAGTCTTTTGATAATCTTGACAATTTCACCATTTTTACTAAAATGTTTTATCAGCTACCAGTAATTTGACCGGGTTGTCGTCTCTGAAAGTAAAAACAGAATAACTGACTACTCTACACTTTCAAGCACTCTCCTTCCTTTTAAATTACTTTTCTTTGGGCTCCTATTTGAGACTAGCGTGTTTCGTTAGCTACATGTAGATCCTGCACACATTGTTTCTGGTTCCGTTCCGTGCCAGCGGCACTGTTCTCATCTCATTCTCCCCAAACCTAGTATCCAAGCAGAGGCGGGTTAAGGTCGGTGAGGCCCCCTGGGTGCAGAAGAAAATATTGGGCCCCTTAAAAATAAAGAGACAGGGAAAATAAAAATACACATTAACCATATTTTTAAATAAATAAAATATATTATGTACTATGAATGTTATAATTGCACATATGAAACCACACTTGGTGTCATTAGAAAAAAAGTATAAAGTTGGGGTTTTGCAGTGTCCTTCAGAAGTCAGGGCCCAGGGCGCATGCCCTGTGCGCCCACTGTTAAATCTGTCTCTGTATCCAAGGTAAACAGATGTTCATGATAGCCAGACTCACTGGCAGGATAGGGCTGACAGGGGTGGGTCTTCTGTTTTTAAATCCTGCTGAAGTTCCCCAGCTATTACTAAGGGGCTCCCTAGTCAGGACTCCTTCTTTTAAAGATAAGTTAAAAATCAATGTTTATTCAATTATGAGCAATTTGCTTTTCTTTCAAACATGTAATGTATTTTTGCAACGGCCACATTAGAGTCCAAATCTAAACTAATTATCAAAAGAAATAAGATTTATGGAATTATTGAAATGGGAAAATTTTTCTGGTACTAGTCAATTAAATGGAAGGAATCTTGCAGTGATGTATACTGCCCACAAAAATTAGGGGATATTTTATTGCTTAATCTTAATTTTGATATATCTTCTAATTTTTGTGAGTAGTATATTTTACTTACTTGAAACTGTTACTCTTCAGGACCTAACTTTTAGACATAAGGGTAGATGGGTTTACTGGATCACTAATAGAATCTCCCCCCCCCCCCCCAATGTCTTGGTAGAAAACATAAGAATTGAATAGTTTATGTGATTTAGCTATACATTGAATATGCCGATATCCAGTGCAAATGAAAAAGCAGGGCAGTATACGGGAGGTATTGCTATATTTCTGTTATTCATAGTGTTGATTCTCAGTTCAATTTCAGTGTCTTTATCTGTGGACATCTGTATTCTTTCTTCTCATAATTCTAACTCTTTCACTGTAGGTCTGATGAAAGTGATTCCTCTCTGTCGGAGGTACACAGGTACTTTCTTTCCATCTTTTCTATATTCTGGCATTTTACGATGTTCTACAAAGCTTTCCTAGAAACTCTAAGCAGGTCTCATTTTTGTTGCATGTGTAACTTATTGTAAACAATGTAAATGCACTCATATTTTTAAACAATATAATTGTAATGTATTTTTGTGATGTGCCTTCTAGATAAAGTAGTGGTAAGCTCTTTTGTATAACCTAAGAACTTGTGGCATTTCTTTTTCTGTTATCTAATTTTTTTTTCTTTAAAAGAATGGAAATTCTGTGAAGACTGATTTCAAGAAAGTTTGCTCCTCAGTGATCTTTTTTATTTCCAATAGCTTTGAGTGTGGGAGGTGAATAAGGTTACTTTTTCTTTTTTGTTTAGCAACTTTATTTATTTATTTATTTATTTATTACACAGGGACAGAGAGAGAGTCAGACAGAGGGATGGATAGGGACAGACAGACAGGAATGGAGAGAGGTGAGAAGCATCAATCATTAGTTTTTCATTGCTGTTGCGACACCTTAGTTGTTCATTGATTGCTTTCTCACATGTGCCTTGACCGCGGACCTTCAGCAGACCAAGCAACCCCTTGCTGGAGCCAGCAACCTTGGGTCCAAGCTGGAGAGCTTTTGCTCAAGCCAGATGGGCCCACGCTCAAGCTGGTGAGCTTGGGGTCTCGAACCTGGGTCTTCCACATCCCAGTCCGACGCTCTATCCACTGCACCACCGCCTGGTCAGGCTGTTTAGCAACTTTAAATAAAGAGTTTATAGCAGATTTTGTGATTAAAACAAAAAGAGGTGTGCTAGGAAAACAATGAACATGGTGGTACCAAAATATAAAAAGAAATAGAATGTAGAAGATCTTTTTTAAAAAAATAAGTATTTTCTACTGCTTGATGCTATTTTAAAACTAACAATGTTGCATTTTTTTCATGTTATGGATTTTTTTTGTTTGACCCTGAATTTCTCTCTCTTCCTCTCTATCATTTCTTCTTCCCATTTATCTTTACCGTCTATCTTGCGCTCGTTTCTCCTGGTCTGTGGCAATTTTGTGACCATCAGTAGATCCTCCAGAAGGTAGGCAGGGGAGGGAGATGAGATGAGTCTCACAGGTTTGCATGGAAAAAGAATGAACTTTTCTTTCCTTTAAATCGGGTTTGTTTTACAAGTCTGCAACATTTAACCTTGACTTAATGAAACTATTTTAAAGTTGATTTTTATACTTCAGAATGTGACTAGATTAATTCCAATAGAAAAAATACCAGGGATGTGTGTTTCCAATTTCTGTATTTTTTTTCTATTATCTTTGATATAGGGTACTATATATATTAGGATTATAATATCTATAATATATTAATTCTAATATTACGAATATTTGAGAGCATTTTTCAGTATCTGATTACTAAAATGCCATATTTATTGTTGAGATTATTTTTCTTCAGAAGTGTAATCAATAACATTAAAACATAAAAGAGTCTTGGTAAATATTTACTGAATACTTTTATAATATTACAACCTTTGACATAAAAGAATTATATTGGATGTTATATGATAGGGGAACATTTAGTAAATTCTATTTATTTATTTATTTATTTATTGAGAGGAGGGGAGGCAGAGAGACAGACTCCCCGCATGTATTCTGAATGGGATCTACCAGTCAATGCTCTGCCCATCTGGAGCCTGCTCTGTTGGCTACAGCTGAGCTATTTTAGCACCTTAGGTAAGGCCACAGAGCCATCATCAGTGCCCAGGGCCATTTTCTCAACCATTTGAGCCATGGCCATGGGTGGAGAAATAAGAAAGAGAGAAAGAAAGGGGAGGGGAAGGGGGAGTAGAGAAGCAGATGGTTGCTTCTCCTGTGTGTCCTGATAGGAATCGAATCTGGGACTTCCACATGCCAAGCTGATGCTCTACCGCTGAGCCAACCAGCCAGGGCCAGTAAATTTTTGAAAAACAGAGTTGTGTTGGATGTTATCCCCTTGGGGAAGATTTGGAAAATTCTTAGGATAAAGCTGATAATTTGAAATAAAGAAATCTTTTGGAGATATAGTGCCACATAATTTAGGCTACCAATTTTTTTCCTTAGGATGATTTGTGTCATTAACTGCAAATCAAAAACAGCACTTAGACTGCTACCATGAATTTTTTTCCAGTAGTACTTGACTGCATTACAGCATATCTTTTGAACATTTGAAACAGTAGTTTGATGGCTTCAGTTCATAGCTAATAACCTTACATAAACAGGAGGATTTAAAAATGTCCGATTCAGACTTCTGAAGAGGTCTTGCCCCGTTTTAAGTTTTAATCTGTTTTAATTCTTACATTGCAAACAAGTTACTGAGCATTAATTTCAAGAATCTCAAACTGACACATTTATGTAAATAATACCATTAGACTGTATACTTATATCTAGTAATAACAGTTTCTGGTATAATTTCTAGTAATAAGGAGTTTCTTTTACTTTTTGAAATCATTATTGCTAGACCCTAAAAATAAAGCTTTAAAAAAAATTCTGAGCCTAAATTTACTTCCTTTAAATTTCTACTCATTGGTTTTTCTTTAGCCCTCTTGAGCTATATCATAATTAACCCAATACCTCTTTTCTTGTATATGTGACAGTTTTTTAAATATTCAACTCTTTAATTGTGCCGTTGTATCCTCTCTAATGAATGTTCTTTTGTCATCTGAATAGGTCTAGTTTCATTTCTGTTTCCTATATGACATAGTCTCCAGATTCTTCATTCTGCTTCCACTGTTTTTGGAAAGTATTTAGCTTTTCAGTGTTCTTAAGATGTAGCATCTAGAATTCAACTACATTCCAGAAGTGTCCTCGGCAGGATATAGTAGCTCTAGTACTTTCCTTCTCCTGAAATATTTACTTCACTCGACCAAGTCGTTGAACGTGTTGGGAGAGGAACCACTAATTGTCAATTCATTGATCTTGTATTCCATAACTAAGTCACTTTAGTTTTTCAATATAGGCTACCAGGAAGCCCCTCTCCTGCTTGGAGCATTCTTGTATATCTTTGACTTAAATGTCATTCAAGCATTATTTTCATGCTAACTATGTTCTTAATAATAAATGAGTTTCAGTTATTTTTCTAGGTACTACAACACAGTAGCCAGCTTTTTAATAGATCAGCTTAATAAACAGTCCATTTCTGTCTTCAGGGCTAAAAAATATTGACTAGATTTCGCAGAACTCCTTTCAGACTGAGAGGACCATTGATTCATTAGTTGTGACTCCAAGCACTGAGGAAGCTACCCGACCTCAACAGTTTTGTACTAACCTCCCATGACCACCAGAATATCCTTTGAAAGGCTTATTGTATGAGCCTTCTTGGAGTCAACATATATTATGAATATTACATTCCCCTATTTTGCTGCCTAGTAACTCTACAAACAGCTTTCTTCGTAAGATCATTGAGCTCGAGTTCTCTTCTTCAAGAACCTTTATTTTAAGTGTTTCTAATGATTTTATTCATCTGTACTTACCAAAATCCACTTTTCTTTCCTGCTTTTTAGAGTTGAGTCTGCTTGATTTGTCCCTTTCTCAGTCCCCATAATAGCATATACTTTCAAAAACCTATGATACAATGATTGAAAAACTGAAATACTTGAACTCATCAAATGTCTCCATTGTTAGCTTTACTTAGTTTGGCTCATGTTTTTTTTAGTTATTTCTGACCCTTGTATCTTGAAGATTGTTTTCTTTCATCAAGAAGATAGAAACAGACATATTTTGTCTGTTTTTGTCCTAATATTATGCCATCTATCTAATATAATGGACATATTTCAACATAATTTTCTTCTTGCTCTAAGAAAAGATATATTTGACCAATATATTTATCATGTCTTAATTCATTCTCACCTTTATTCTTACTGGCACAATTATTTCAATTCAGATCCCGCATTAAACTCCTTTGGGATAGGAATAATGTTTTGATAATCTGTGTATTTCTATAGTGTATAGACCAGTAGTATAAAGCAGAAATTCCAGAAACATAAAGCTTATAGTAAAGATCCCTAAAGAACCTCACTATTCTTTTAAATTCTCATTTTTAAAATCCTCTTTGAGATTGTTTAATGTTTTCTCTAAGTTTTTGATATTTTAAAACCATTCTCCCTTTAAAATTGTGATTCATATAATCTTGTCTTTTATTTTAAAAACTGTTTAAAATTTGCTTAGTATTTTAGGTGATATGTGTTATACTTTCTCAGAAATGCCCTTCTTGACGTGGAGTCACAATCCAGCATGACACAGAGTCACATCTTCTAGTTACTATCATTTATACGTTTTTATTTGTCAGAATTCACTACCCTCAAACAGCTCCCAACATTGCTTCATTGAACTTTGAAGAGATGCAGTTGTTAAGACAATCCAAAAGTATCATAAGCTTTGTGCTTTGTAAAATGCTAGCTGGTGCTGAATTATTTGATGTACTTCATCACTACTTCGCTTTACTGCTTACAAAGATTAGGGGATATTCTACCACTCACATTTATTTTGAAATATCCCCTAATTTTTGTGAGCAGTATATTTCAAATGCTGTCTCTGTCATTTTGCTTAAAAAAATGAGGGAGCAGTCTGAATTGTAGTACTACTTAGAAAAGTGTCTTAAATTCAGAGAAAAGCTCCATTTAGTCTGATGATATAGCTACTGAAGTAAGTCTTGTTTTATTTCTCTCTACCCCAGGGGCATAATCAACCCATTTCCCACTTCAAAAGGAGTCAGAGCTTCTGCACTGCAGTGTGTTCATATAGCTGAAGGGCACACGAAAGCTGTGCTCTGTGTGGATTCCACGGATGACCTCCTCTTCACTGGATCAAAAGGTGCTAGTAGTTGTTTCATAGGGTTATATAAAAGATATAAAAAAAAAATTGTATTTTTTAACAAGCTTTGAAAAAAAAGTGAAACTGTTTTAAGACTCTTTAAGAATCCAAGAGATAATCTAGTTCAATCTCTGAATTGTATACACTGTAAAATCTTTCACAGCTGGGAGAAAGTAAAATCTCTGTTGCTGTTATGTAAATAGAATATTGAGGGAACACATCTCTCTTTGGTAAAGGAGCATCTGTGCATACGAGGCCCTGAGGTGATGCAGTGTATGTGAAAATTTACAAGAAGCCAGTACAATGTACAGTGTGGTAAAGAAAATAAGATGGGTAGCAACCACCATTTCTTGAACACTTACCATATATCAGACACTATACTAGACATGTACAAATTATATCTCATTTTATCCTCACTGTAACAACAATGAGCTCCATGTTGCATCCTCATTTTACAAATGAAGAAACTGAGGATTCAAGAAATCGAATAATTTCTCCAGAAACACTTAGCTAGTAAGTGGAAGAGCCAGGACTGGAGCCCTAGTTCTACTTGTTTCCAAACCTGGACTCTTAACTCCTTTGGTACAATTGCAGGTAACTCGAAATCAACTATATATGCTTTGAAGAGTTACAAACCAGGAGTTTTGGGGGTTTTGGAAAAGGGAAAGATTTCGCAAGGTATGAGAAATAAGGAAGGCTTTGACAAAGAGGAATTTAGAATGACCCTTATAGGATAGCTTTGTTATTGACACGGAAGGGTTGGCAACCAAGAACAACAGGAGCAAAGACATGGCGGTAAAAGTGGAATATCTTTGGAAGTACATCCAGTTGGGTCGAATAGGAGAATATATGTAAGAGAAGTGGTAGATAGTGAGGCTAGAATGGTGAGAAAGAAGCATGTACAGGAACTTGGGGAGTTAGTAAAAGTTGCGTAGTATTTAGGGATGTTACAAAATTTAGTTTAACCAGCAAACATTTATTGCTCATTGTCTATGAGGGACATATAAAAATCTAGCTAGAACTTTTGAACTGTAAATAATGACAAACAGTTCCCAATTTAAAAATAATCCGCTCTGTGAAAATATAATTTTCTAATGACTCAAATTAAATTTATCTTTCCAGGATAATTAGTCAGCATGTCAATAAAATACAATAGAATGATTTTATGCTAATGTGTTTCTGTCAAAAATAAAATCCATCATGCAGTGACCCCTGGAGAAAAGAGGTGTTTCTGTTTACATGTGTGGTGTGATATGAGGAGGCAGGGACGTGATCAAACCAGAATGTTTTAGAGAGGCTGATTTGGGGTGGTCATTTTAAATTCAGGGGCGATTTGAAGCAAGACTCATTTGATATGAGTGTTTCAAAATTTTATAGAATTATCTTTAACGTCACATAATGCATACACCAGGAATCTGTGGCTTTCATCCAATCCTTTACACCTGCTTTGCCCTTGAACCTGCTACAGAGGGCCCGGATGGAGTCGAGATGCCTGTGGCAGATCAATAGGATAATTACTGTGTTCTTATCATATTTCCTTCTCATAATAGAGAAATAGTTTAAATGATTCTTATTGTTAAGAGAACCTAATTTATTTCATATTGACAGTATTTCATCTTTTTAAATTTATTTGTTTTAGATCGTACTTGTAAAGTATGGAATCTGGTGACAGGCCAGGAGATAATGTCACTGGGAGGCCATCCCAACAATGTCGTCTCTGTGAAATACTGCAATTATACAAGTCTGGTCTTCACTGTGTCAACATCTTATATTAAGGTGTGGGATATCAGAGATTCAGCAAAATGTATCCGAACGCTGACGTAAGTAACTTAAAGACAAGTAGCAGAAGAGCAAATAGTTATGTTTACAAAATATAAGAAACGATAGAGCTATAAATGCACTTTTGTGTGTGTGTGTGTGTGTGTGTGTGACAGAGACAGAGAGAGTCAGAGGGAGGGACAGATAGGGACAGACAGACAGACAGAAAGGGAGAGAGATGAGAAGCATCAGTTCTTCGTTGCAGCACCTTAGTTGTTCATAGATTGCTTTCTCATGTGTGCCTTGACTGGGGGGCTACAGCAGACTGAGTGACCCCTTGCTCTAGCCAGCGACCTTGGGCTCAAGCTGGTGAGTTTTGCTGAAACCAGATGAGCCCGTGCTCAAGGTGGCGATCTCAGGGTCTTGAACCTCGGTCTTTGGCATCCCAGTCTGACACTCTATCTACTGCGCCACCGCTTGGTCAGGCAAATGCACTTTTGCTTATATATTCCTGTCTAATTCCAAAAGGATGTTAAAATGTGTACAGTAAGAACACAGATAAAATAAATGGAAAAAGAATGTTAAGAAAGTAAGACAGCCTAGTTTTAAACAGGAAGGGATAAATCATATTTGGTCTATGACTAAATATATATTTTATGTTTTCTTGCTCCCAAATACTAAGGTATTACATTTGCTCAGTACTTACTACTTGATGTAGTTAAATGGTTTATATTCCTTGCTTGGATGCACACCACTTCTTGGAAAATGGCATAAACTACTGTTGTAGACCTTTAAGAAGTGATTTTAATGTTTAATTGGTGGGTATTGAATAATTGATAGGTTTATTGAGGGAAGGGACTTGCATTGCTTTGGTATTAGCATAAATTCATAACTCCAGGGTACACTGGGCAGCTGGAGGGTGAGTTTGCTTTCTGTGTCTATTATATATGTACTTAAAATGTGGAACAAATAAAGATTTTTTTTGCCATAAGATTGATGAACTATTTTATAATTGAAATTGAGGTAGAGTTTGCTAGTTTAAATAAGAAAAGGGAGCATAGAAAAGGTTAACTTTTACTAAAAGAAGGGATTTAGAGCAGGGATTAATAATTTGTAAGGTAAGGATTATTAACCTTTAATTGCTAATTTGTATTTGGAGAACTACTAATTATTTATTGTCTTGAATACAAGTCTCCCTTGAGGAGAATTTATTAAAAAAAAAAGATGTTAGAAATTTACCAATCCAGTTGATTACCTAAAGCCAAATTTGAAAAGATTGATTATAACTTGATTATAACTTGATATTTTAGAAGTTAGTTGAGAAAGTGTTTTAAAATTTAAAAATATACTTACCATTTAGAATTTGTCTGAAGAAATATAAATAAGTTATTTGAGTCTTTAGCACATAGTAAATACTGCATGTATGAATGGGCCAAGGTAAACAAAAACTGAAAATAATTTAAAAACTCCTTAGAAGCTTCAATTCAAAAGGGTAAATCTGATAGACCTGGCCCTCAGGGGGCTTCTGAAAGCATTAAGACAGTGGTTCTTAACCTGGGTTCTATCGAACCCTAGCGGTTCGATGAGTCAACGAGTCGGTCTTAGGCATTTGGAGAAGCCTCTGCTGCAGAGACCAGAATAAAGTAATACTGTAATTTGTTGTGAGTTCATGCACTTTGTTGGTTTTGTTCTTTGAGCAAGGTGATGTTCATGCACGGCTCATTCGTGCACTAGTAAAGAAACATATACCTATGTCTTGAATTTGGAAAAAAAAATCATATTTTATTTATCACTAAAGAAGGGTTCGGTGAATGCGCATATGAAACTGGTGGGTTCGGTACCTCAAAAAGGTTAAGAACCACTGCTTTAGGAGAATGAATTACCTTTATGACACTATCATTTGTTGAGGTTTTTTTGTTTTGTTTTGTTTGTAATCTTAGTCTCCTAATCATTCCTTAATAATATTTTGGTCGTTCTTGATTCAGGGCTTTTAATTCCTAGATTTATACTACAGTGGTACCTTGAGGTACGAATTTAATTTGTTCTGTAAAACCAAGCTTGTAAGTCAGTCAACTCATATCAAATTGCCGATACTGGACCCGTGCGCCAACGCACCAAGTAGCGGCATCTTCCCAAATCACGACTTGTATATCGGAATTTTGCTCGAATCTCGAACAAAAATACAGACTGAGTTGCAGCTTATATCTTAAAAAAATCGTATGTTGGTCTGTTTGTATCTCAAGGTATCACTGTATATAGAATTGCAAGGTTAGAGTTTTAATGTCATCTTGTTTTATTCATTCAAAACATTTAAAGTGCCAACTCTGTGTGTGTGAGGTACTGTGCTAGGTTCTGTGTATACAGTGACCAGCAAGGACACAGGTCTTACTGATGCTTATAGTCAGTTTCCTGGGAATTTAAGGAATTTTAAGCTGAACTCATGAGCAGTAATGTGACTTTATCGTTTTGTTCTTTCTCTGTGAAGATCTTCAGGTCAAGTCAGTCCTGGAGATGCTTGTGCTGCAAGTACCAGTAGGACAGTAGCTATTCCCTCTGGAGAGAACCAGATCAATCAGATTGCATTGAACCCAATGGGCTCTTTCCTTTATGCGGCTTCCGGAAATGCTGTCAGAATGTGGGACCTGAAAAGGTAGAATTTTGAAGAAAATGTACTTCTCTCACATGGAAAACTTATGTACATATATACAAAATTCAGACTTAACTAGTGCATGTGAAATCTAATCTTTATAACCCCAGAAATTAATGTTAAATCATAGGCTTTTCTATCCAACTCTACACCCTTAAAACTCTCTTCTGCTCTCATTAGCAAACTAACAATTTTCCTTTCTTTTCAGTTGCATTGCTGGGGAACAAAATGAATATGAAGAAAAACAGAATCGCAACCTTAGCCTTCCTTAATATTTTTCTACAAATTGTGTTAACAGGAAGAGACCGGGATTCTTATCCTAGTTTTACCAGTACATTTGAAAGAATTACTTTTCTGAACATTATTTCAACATCTTATATCTCTAATTTTTAGTTTATAACTTACTTGAACAAATGTGGGCATAAACCCTTAAAAGGTTTTTGTGAATATAAAATAAAAAATACCTATATAATAAAGCATTAAGAGGATAAAGTGGTTAAAAAGAAAAAAGGATTGATAAATTGAAATGTAAGGCATTACAACTTTGATTTGATTTTCGTTTACCATGAAATATAAACTTTTATCCTTTAGTTGACTGTTTATTTTAATTTCTTTTCTAGTTCTTAAAATTTTGACCACAAGAGAATATTCATTTATTAGTTAACAAATAGTTATTCAACATCAATCATAGCAGGCACTGCCACACACTGTGTTGGGTCGTGGGAATAAAGACTGTTACCAGACAAATGTGACCTCTGCCTTCATAGAGCTCATGTTATAATGGAGGAAAAAGGCCATTCAACAGGCAATTCCAGGGTCCTAGAAAAGTTTGCAATTTGGTTGGTATAGAGTCTGTCCTATCTAGAAGGGCTTTGTCAGTGGTAAATCAAAGAGATATTTATGTGACAAACTTTGAGAATAACTAGTTATAACATTCCAAATGATGACTGAGGAAATACTTTTTGTTCCCCAGCAATGAAACTTAAAAGAAGGAAAATTGTGAGTTTTCTAATGAGAATAGAAGAGAGTTTTAAGGGTGTTGGACTGGATAGAAAAGACTATGATTATAACATTAGTTTCCAGGGTTATAAAAATTAGATTTCACATAAATTATAATAATAAGCATAATTTATAGATAGACGAGAAAAAAGAGAGGAACTAGCATCCTGAATACAGTTTTAAATATAAAATGTAGAAACTTTTAGATGGTGCTTGTTTAAGAAAATTAGAAAAGTGAAGAGTTGGTTTATTCTTAAAGGTATTAAGTTTTGACTCTTATTAGGAACATCGTAGATGAAGATAGTTAAATCATGACATAAGGCAGAAAAGATAACAGCTTTTGAAAATCTTTATCCTTTTTATTTTGCTGAAAAGTTAGATCTTGTGAGACCTGGTTGATTTCAGTAAAATGATTAAATATAGATGCATCTTAACAAAGTAACTAAGATAATAGTTTTCAGGAAACTGATCTTGAAAGCCAAATATATAAAGCTCTATGTTCTGGCAGTTTGATTTGAGGTAGGACTGTGAAACTAAGGTTTATTGTTGTTCCCTATAGATTGACATCAAACAGTATTTTTTCAGCCAGATATATGTTCTGGCCATTTTCATATCTTTATAATAACTAATAAAATATACTCCCTATTTTCTGATATACATATACACACATATATGTGTGCATAGGTGTGTATATACATGTATACATGAGTGCTTATATGTATCTAATGTATATGTAAGGGTATGTGTGTGTGTGTTTAATAAAGTAATCTTATTTTCTCCATATTATTAATTAGGCAATTTATATCTGTGATATTTTCTTTGCATTGTTATTTATTAGGCAAATTATATTAGTGATATAGTTGTTTTAATCAAATTTCAAAATTAACCTAATAGCTTGACCAGGCGGTGGCGCAGTGGATAGAGCGTTGGCCTGGGATGCGGAAGACCCAGGTTCAAGACCCTGAGCTTGCCAGCTTGAGCGCAGGCCCATCTGGCTTAAGCAAAAGCTCACCAGCTTGGACCCAAGCTCACTGGCTCCAGCAAGGGGTTGCTCGGTCTGCTGAAGGCCCGCGGTCAAGGCACGAGTGAGAAAGCAATCAATGAACAACTAAGGTGTCGCAACGGCAACGAAAAACTGATGATTGTTGTTTCTCACTTCTCTCCATTCCTGTCTGTCTGTCCCTATCTATCCCTCTCTCTGACTCTCTCTCTGTCCCTGTAAAAAAAAAAAGAAAAAAGAAAAAAATTGACCTAGTATCAGTCATATGTCTATCACATGTTTGGACATTTAACAGATTAAGGTTTATCTAGATTTAGGTTAGAGTTAAAATTAATCTTTAGCCGCTGGTTCAATCCCCTATCAGGGCACATACAGGAACAGATTGTTGTTCCTGTCTCTCTCTTTCCCTTTCTCTGTATAATCAGTAAATAAAACAAATTATTTTTTAGTCACCAGCAACTATTGGTCTGTTGCTGCCTTTCTGTTTACTACCTAAATGACATTATTCAGCTTTGAAATAACATCTTTTTTAAAGGATTTTATTTTTATTTATTTTTTTACAGGGATAGAGACAGAGTCAGAGAGAGGGATAGATAGGGACAGACAGACAGGAACAGAGAAAGGTGAGAAGCATCAATAATTAGTTTTTCCTTGCCATTGTGACACCTTACTTGTTCATTGATAGCTTTCTCACATGTGCCTTGACTGCGGGCCTTCAGCAGACCGAGCAACCCCTTGCTGGAGCCAGTGACCTTGGGTCCAAGCTGGCGAGCTTTTGCTCAATCCAGATGGGCCCGCGCTCAAGCTGGGGAGCTCGGGGTCACAAACCTGGTCCTCTGCATCCCAGTCCAACGCTTTATCCACTGCGCCACCACCTGGTCATGCTAAAATAACATCTTTAAGACTCTTCCCACTTCAGTCATAGATTAGTTTGGCCATTTCTAAAACTCTAATTCAAACGAGTTATATAGAAGTGGAGCTAAAATTAAAAAAATTAGTGAACTATTATGTCAAAGAATGTAGATTATTTGTATTATGAATTGGCCTCAGTTGCTAAGAAATATTTTCAAAGAAAATTATTTTTCTTTCTTTTTAAAGGTTTCAGTCTACAGGGAAGTTAACGGGACACTTGGGCCCTGTCATGTGCCTTACTGTAGATCAGATTTCCAGTGGACAAGATCTCATCATCACTGGTTCCAAGGATCATTACATCAAAGTGTGTAAAATAGAGTTGTTTAAATGTAGTTTGAAGTATTCAAACTCATTCACTCTTTTTCTTAATCAATTTTCTTTTTCCCTGTTTTTAGCCTTTGCTTTTTCTTCCTGATCTTTTTCTCACCCATAGATCCTGATTTTATTATCTCATTTAACAATATATTCTCATTTTTAATAAAAGATATTTGGGAGGGATTTTAACCATTTTAACATAGTCTCACTAATACCTGATTCTCTGTCACCATCTTTAATAATGAGCATTTTATGACCTTCAGATTTTATAAAATTAACAGGTAAGGTGAGGAAAGTGTATAGTTTGATTCTGGAAATGCTATATATAAGATACTAATAGAGGACATCCTTCTGTAGGACAGCAGGTTATTTAGAAAGGCAAGTCTAGAGCTCATGATAAGTTATAACTAGAGATAAAGGTTTTGAGAACCATCCAAATAGAAGCAGATGTTGAAGGACTTAGAGTAGATGACATGGCCAAAGGAAGAGAAGTTGACAGGACTCAGCCTTACAGGGAAGTACCTGTAAGCACCAATAGGAATAAAAAGAGGATACAGCAAGAGAGAGAGTGTGTTAAATATTCTTTCCCAAAACTTTAAGAGAAGAAAAATGAGTTAGTGACTCGAAAATAGAATGAATAACAGGAGAAGTTTTGTATTCAGTAGGCTTGGCCACGCTTACATGCTTAGGAAATGGGCGTAGAGGAGAAAGGGAAAGGCCAGTGAAATGGCAGTTGATTAAGATGGTAGGAGGAGTTAGATTCAGATCAAAGATGTGACCCTTGGGAGGAAGTAAGTACACTTTAGCATCAAAGAAAAAGGGGAGGGTAGAAAAATGTTTGAAGATAAAAGGAAACTTTGGAATGGAGGAAAGGGTCCAAAAATATGTTTTTGATCATGTTAGCCTTTTCAGAAATCACAGGGTCAACAGCTCAGGGCAACTGAGGGGGTGGAAGGTTTTGAAATAAGGGGAAGGTTTCAAAATAAAGCATTAGCAGAATTTGAGATGACCACCAGGACTGCAGTTCTTTCTAATAGTGTTTAAAGAACAATCATATCATTTATTTAAATTCAACTGGATTGAAATGTAGTGTTTTTTTTTATTATTATTATCGAGTATATCATTTGTACATGAAAAAATTTGTTGCCTCTCTTAAAGGTCTATAGACATGTAAGCAGGTGACATGTAAGGAGAAGTAGTGTGAAAATAGGACTCAGGTTTATCCTGAGGGGTTTACACCAGATTGATTTTGTTAATTTAGTAAGTAAGTAATTATAACAAAACAAATCATGTCTGGTTAATATACATGTGTACATGTTTCTGTGAATGAACACCTGTTGGTTCTTATTTGTAAGTTAAGTAGGGTGACTGATTTCTTTCTGCTTTTTTAAAAAAGATGTTTGATGTAACTGAAGGGGCTCTTGGAACTGTGAGTCCCACCCACAATTTTGAACCCCCACATTACGATGGCATCGAGGCGCTAACCATACAAGGGGATAACCTATTTAGTGGGTCCAGAGATAATGGAATCAAGAAATGGGACTTAGCACAAAAAGATCTTCTACAGGTAATATAGAACCTTTCCCTGTGATGGAGTGGGTACTTCAAAACCATTCATAAGTTTATGAAAGAATTTGAAGAGCCCCCATTGTATATCTTCATTGTATAGGAATAATATTGAGAACTTCCTTTGAAAGAGTGTTTCATTCTAACCCACCCATGTTACTAATTATGAGAAGGGCAACATTTAACATTAAATAATACTTCATGATAAGAGGAGAACAGTGATAAGAGTTGAAAGATCTGGGATTGTCCTAGGTATGTGTTCCCTAAATAAAATCAGTCTTGTGGTAGAGTAGTTACAGTTTCTTATTTTGTTTGTTTTGTTATATGTACCCATATTCCATAGAGTACAGAGGTTAGCTAAAGTCAAAGTAGTGTAAATGTTGCCTCACATTACAAGAACACACTCATGCATCCAAAAATGATGGTTTTCTCATTTCCTTTAGAATAATAGTTGAGTTGAAGTGTTGTGTCAGTCAAATATTGGTATCTTTTTCTAATTCCCAGGAGAAGAAATTAATTAACGGATGAAATTATTATTAGTTTCAAGCTTTTCCCTATACATGTACAGGTGGTGTTTATATATTGCAGTTGCTACCACTTTTCCTGCTTGCGACTAGACAAAAACAAATAAACAAGTAGCATGAATATTAATAGAAAAAAAACCTTGGCAACAAATATATATGTGGCATTCAAAAGCTTTTACAGACATATATTTATGGTGTGATGTTTCTTTTGTGCATATATATAACTATATTTATGCATAAAGTATAGTTACACAGTCTGAACTTATAATTATTGTTGGCTTATTATAAATATTATAAATATATAGGTTAGCTCCAGTCTTCTACAAAAAGCTGTAGGCTTCCATGTTCTCTACCAAAACTTTGAGGCAGTGATTTTATGAGGCAGTCCTTAGAGTCTGTATACCAGGATGGAGTTTTTAAACTTGCTGTATTAAATACATTTTGAGAAGGATGAGATATTTACTGCCAATGAAAAGGATGCAATGTTGGAAAAATCTTGTATACTTTCCAGGTCTTTTAGATTCTCTAGGTTTTAATACTATAGGCCTTGAATACTGATAACACTAATGTTAATTAGTGAGGCAAATTGAGGAACAAATTACAGATTTATTTAAGTCCCTAAGAGTGATTGCATAGAAAATGATGTTTACAGTTTTCAGGCCATTCAGCATTCCACAAATTAAGTTTTGTCAATAAAAATGTTTATAACTTTTGGGTGTAAAAATGTATGTTTGGAAGGCTCCCCTTACTTAAGCTTCTGATTTCTCTTTTTCCTCTCAGCAAGTTCCCAATGCACACAAGGACTGGGTCTGTGCCCTAGGAGTGGTGCCAGGCCACCCGGTGTTGCTCAGCGGCTGCAGAGGGGGCATCGTGAAACTCTGGAACGTGGATACTTTTGTCCCGGTTGGAGAGGTGAAGGGTCACGATAGTCCAATCAATGCCATATGTGTTAATTCCACCCACGTTTTTACTGCAGCTGAGTAAGTTGTTCCTATGTGGTTTTTCTCCATATTGGCTACTTGTGTTCAGATTTAATAAATATTGTAAGTTGTAAAGATCTGGAAACATAGAACATGAAAAACTTGAAATCCCTTTTTTTGTTACAGTCATTCTCATGTCTGTCTTAAGCTGTCTAATTTCTATTTTCTGATGTGTATGGTTTGTGCTGGTTTAGGCTCCCCAGCCTGTGTAAGAGTGTACACTCTGCTTATACTAAGAAGTTTATACTAACTATCCTTCTACTAAGTCTGCTTATACTAAAATCTTCCCTTGCTGATTTTAATTTTTATAAAGTCATTCATAGATGACTAATTTCTCAAGATTTTTTTTCCCCAGAAAGGCAAAAGTTGCCATTCTGCACATTTAGAACAAGTCATTTAAAAAATCTATTTGTCCCTGGCTGGTTGGCTCAGCGGTAGAGTGTTGGCCCAGCGTGTGGAAGTCCCGGGTTTGATTCCTGGCCAGGGCACACAGGAGAAGCACCTATTTGCTTCTCCACCCTTCCCTCTCTACTTTGTCTCTCTTTCTCTTTTCCCCTCCCGCAGCCAAGGCTCCATTGGAGCAAAGTTGGCCTTGGTGCTGAGGATGGCTCCATGGCCTCTGCCTCAGGCACTAGAATGGCCACAATGAGCATTGTTCCCTGGTGGGCATGCCGGGTGGTTCCCAGTTGGGCGCATGTGGGAGTCTGTCTGACTGCCTCCCCACTTCTAACTTCAAAAAAATACAAAAAAAATTTTTTGTGTGTGTGCCTCTTCTACCTCCATTTAAAGTAGAAGTACATAGTAATAACATTTGCTTCTTCCTTCTTATGGATGGCTGGGTTGACTGATTCATTTGTCCATTTATTCCTTCACAATGAATCTCCTGTGTGCCAGGCTCTGTGCCAGGCCCTTGGGAATAAAAATGTGAACCAAACAAATCCAAACCTTCTTTCAATGTCTTTCTCAATAACAGTAACATTGTCATTTTATTTAAAATTGTAATCTCTCCTGTCACCTAGCACCCACAATCCCTGTTCCCATGCTCTGTCTTGTCTTTTTCTATAACATTTATTACTTTCTAATAAACTCTATAATTTCTATCTTCTTTTGCTACAATGTATGATCTACAAAGACATAAGCTTTGTGTGTATGCATGTTTGTTGGTTTTTAATTTGTCCTCAGCCCCTAGACTAGTACCTGAAACATAGCAAGTTCTCAATAAGCATTTGTTGAGTCAATGGTTGAATGAATAATGGAATTGGATGAATGAGTGGATGAATGAACATATATTCTTGCTGTTAACAGTGTACATGTGCTGTGTAGGTTGAGGAGAAGATTATTATTTTCCTCCCAGTTTTATTGAGATGTAATTGACATATAGCACTTTATAAGCTTAAGGAATACAGCATAATGATCTGACTTAGATTGTGAAATGACTACCACAATAATTTTGAAAGGAAAAGAAAATATTGTTTTTTCCACCTTGTGATGAGAGCTCTTTGGAGTGAGAAGATTATTGATTAAAAACTAGAAAGCCTAGACTGTAGGATCAACTTTCCCCTCTACTATGTTACATAGTAGACAAGTCACTAGATCAGCGATGGGCAATCTTTTGAGCTTGGTGTGTCAAAATTTGCCAAAAAAATGAGCATAACTCGGGTGGTGTATCACTTCAAGAAAAATGGCCTAACCAGAAGTCCCAGAACTAGACACTCTGCCAGACTTCTGTTGTTTTGGCCTACAGACCTCTGGCACAGAGTGTCTACACTACAGCAAATGTTTTATCCTCGGCTACTGCACCTGGCCGTGCAGGAGCTGAGGATGAAATGTCCTTCTCGGCATGCGGCCCCATACTTCTCTGCTATGCGGCCGCATGTGGCTGTGTGTCATCGAAAATGGCTACTCGTGTCAGTGCTGACACGCGTGTTATAGGTTCACCATCATGGAACTAGACTCTTAGACTCTTTTTTATTCTTGAAATGGACTATATAATCTCTATAGTGCTTCTAGTATATAATTTTATGGAAACTTTCTCTTTTGGCTTTGGGTTTATTAGGAAATTGGAGAATAGCAACATTGTCTTTAAGCCATGAGAGACTTGGTAAGAAATGTGATTATCTAATAATTGGTCCTCTCTCCCACATGGTGGGTAAACAAACATGTTTTCTTAGAAACACTTTGAATATTCTGTTCTACAATAGGCAGAGTGTTATTCCAGTTCTCAATAGCCTCCTGCTTTTTCTGTGGGCTAATGCTGATTTCATCCGAACATAATTCTTCCTTACTCTTGCCAGAGTCAGCAAATGCCTGGAATCTCTGCTGCAGCCCCTCCCTTTCCAGAGGCCTCGCTGTGACCTTACTCTGATCATATGTCATGTCACATCTTGTTTTCTGTAGTCATAAGTGCAGCCTAGTGGTTAGGAGATGGGGCCCTGAAACCAGACTGTCTAGATTTAGACCTTGGCTCTATCACTTACTTTATGATCTTGGGCAAATTGCTTAACGTCTCTGGACCTCAATTTGCTCATCAATAATGAGGGAATAATAGCATCATCTACCTCTTAAGGTAAAGAGAATTAAATGCATTAATGTTTGTAGAGGGTGCTTAGTAACAATGCCTGATGCACACTCTGAGAATATGAGTTATTTTTAATATCATTAATATGGGTACCTATTTGACACACTTATGGGACAAGGTATATTTTTACTTACATCTGTTAAAGACCTATTCAGAAAATGTTTTCATGATAAGTAATTCTAAAAACTAGTTCTTTATCTTTCTGCCTGTTTTATCATGTTTGTTTTTAATTTATTGTTTTGTAGTGATCGAACTGTGAGAATTTGGAAGGCTCGCAATTTGCAAGATGGTCAGATTTCTGACATGGGAGATCTGGGGGAAGATATTGCCAGTAATTAAACATGAATGAAGATAGTCATAAACTGAATGCTGTGATAATACTCTGTATGTTCTTCATGGAAAATGTTACCCTATATTTATTAGGCAGAAACTTATGAATGAGATTAACTGGAAAATATTTCTGAATTCAACTTTTGAATATAAATGTATTCTAGTCAAATTGTGTACTATCCTGTGTGCTTAATATTAACATCTCTGAATACATAGATATCCTGTAATTGATATATTGCTTGATTCACACTTTCATTGTGGCTGGATTTTTTGTGACTAGCTATAAAAAAACACTTTCAAATTATTTAAATTACAAAATGTCTCTTTTTGCGACTGAAAATGTACTTGGAATATAATGCAACCCACTGTTAACTGATCTGTATAGTCTGTTCAGATGATTTACGTATTTAAACATATTGGAAATGTTAGTCAAATTGTGGTCTGTTTTTCTGATATTTTTATCAGTCTGTGGAGGATCCCCAAATTTCAAAGTTCTTTTAATGTATGGGGGGAAAAATAACAGGAGAATAGTGTGGATGAGTTTTCATAAGGTGGAATTGACTTTAATCTACTAATAAAGAATATTAAACAGTTTGTTAAATGTTGACGTTTACTCGTATTGACCAAAGTTTTGCAGCTGTGCTATATCCTGTGCTCAGGACTAAAATGCCGTTAAATTGTTTTCTTAGTGCTGTGCGTACATTCTGTGATGGGAAACATTTTTGATGTCCTAACAGAAATATATTTTGATCTATTTTCCTATGGAGTTATTTCTATGATCACCTTTTAATTTCATTTTTATTTAATATTAGTATTTCCTCCCCCTTTTACCTAATTTTTTTATATGCTGCTAAATATATTTTAAATACACTATGTTTGCAACCCTTGGTAGTTATGATGCAAACTGTATCTGTGGTGGGGAAAGCTATGTAAATAGGTAGATTGTAAAGAGAGAATGTCTTACACTGTAACTGTATGAATTTTTAAATGCTGTAGATTGGATTTTGCAAAAGAATGTATAATTTATGTCTGCTCAGAATATTAATTTGTAAATTTTTCAAGTTTAATTTTTATGTAGATGGTACAACATTTGAAAATATTGTCTTATGATCTTTTTATTTGAAAATATTTGCTTGTAAATGAAAGCTTAGCGAGGGCTTAAATAAACATATTGCTATGAATTATTTTTATTCTCCTGTTCTTTTTCTGATTATATGAAAATGGTCAATATTTGTAAAACTTTATTTTGCCTGTGTGTGATATAAGGAAAGGCATTTCTTTCTGTTACCCAGCACTTCATATGGAGTCCTTTCTTTGTTCACTAGACACGAAATATTCTTGGAAAGTTTAAGCCATAACCTAATCTTGATGAACCAAGGAAGCTCACTGTTTAACGGAATTAAATCAAGCTATATAATTTATACATTTGAACATAGATAGTAAATTGAATAAATATTATTCCCATGCATTTTAGGGCAATAGTGATTTTGGTTACTTGGAGAAATGGAGGGAATGGTGACTGGAGGTGTTACAGGAGGTCATTTGGGAGTGTTGAGCGGTGTGGAGGTATTTGAGGGATGTGGCTTCCCAGTAATGTTTTACTGTTTGACTTGTCCCGTGTGACATGTTAAACTGCACGTATATGTCTCTTTCCTATTTTATATATGTGTGTTCTATTTTGAAAGGTAGAAAATACCAGCCGAACCAAAAACACAAGGCTAGTGTGTTCCAAAAGGAAAATTTATTTCAAAAGTGCCTGGGTGCAGGCGGACTGAGACCTACAAAGGGTGTCAGCCCTGAGCTTCAGGAGGGAGTGGTAGATATAGGGGCTAAGGGTGGATGAGCGTATCTTGCTTTATGGCCTTGGTCACTGACTTGATGATGAGCAGGAGGAGGGGGCTTCAGCTGCAGAAAAGCCTCCTTTGCAAGTTCTTCTGATGTAGCACAGGCCTAATCAGCATGGTCCATCTGGTGTCCTCAGTAAATCTTTAAGACAGCCAGAGTCAGGTATCTCCCAGGAACAGTCAGGTCCTGGTGCTCCTGGGAATTATTTGTGAAAATTTTCACAGGGACTCTGTTTTCTTTAGGCTAGAAAGTAAAGATTTAGGATTCATGATCTAAGTCTAATTAATGTAAAGTCTTTAACTTTCCACAGTAAATCCTGTGTCTAGGCTTTTACAAACAACTCCTCTGATTTAAACTCCCCTAATTGTCAGGTTTCTCCCCAATGTAAGTTTTTCCTGACATTCCTGCAGAGGTAAACTTTTTGCTACATTTCGAAGTAAAGGCCAGGAAGCCATTAAGAGAGAGAATAGCAAGCAAATTAACTAGTACCTCACAGTGGGGGATGAGTATGTTCTGTTTCTAGCCCTTCTTCCTCCTTTGGGCCTGTGTTTTTCTTGGAATGGCAGCTGAGAAGCCATTTTATCTATTATATTTCAGAGTGAAATATCAAAAATTAAAAAAAAAACATTTTAAAGAAAAGATTTTCTGATAAAGAGAAACTCGGCTACGTTGTAATTTTGCCTCCTTCCCTGAAGGGAAGATACTGTTCCCGCACCTGAGAGATACTGTCAGGACTATTTTGAAATTCATCACTCTCAGGGAGTTTCCTTTCAGGAGCATTGCTCAACAATTCACTCACTTGAGCATTAATTTATTCAATAAATGTTTATTGAGCATATACTGTGCCAGGTACTAGGGATGAAAAAATTACTAGTCTGAGATGAGGCTTGCCCTCTTGAATCGAGAGAGGATAAACCCAGTGCTTACATAACAGCTAGGTAAGTTCTCCGATAGAGAAAATCTGGGTGCATTAGAACCTGTGAGACGAGGCACTGAGGCTGACTGCGAGTCTAATTAAAGGTCTGTTCTGTGATCCTGAGCACTGTTTGCTTGTGCAGATAACAAAGCCCTGCGTCTGTTTTATCTTTTGAAATACTGGAGGCTCAGAGTTTATCTGATTCCTGCAATTAAAATGAATATGTAAAAGAGGCAGTCCTATTAAGACTTAAATTTTGAAAGGTGCTCAGAGAAGCCATGGAGAGGAAATGATTGGGGGTTGACCTGAGAGCGGGACCCCGGCAGTCAGCGGCTACTACACACTTGCACAACTGTCCTTGGTGTGTAAGTTCCGCCTACTGGGATGTCCCTCCCACTGTTCCCACAGCTGAGCTGTTACAGAAGGCAGTCTGGACAGCGTAAAGTGTTGAGGTCAAGGGGGTGGGGATAGGAAACTGAACCCAGTTAAGACCTCTATATAAGCTTAAGGTTCTGGCTGGCAGGGGCAGAGATTACTCATCTTGTGGTCACCCAAGATGAAGCTCAGTGCACTCCCTCGCTTATTACGACTGCCACCTAGCTATCTGAGAGGTCTGTCTCTTCCTTCAGTAACTCCTTGCCCTACATGTAAGGAGGGACGGAGCTAATGTTTGGACCAAGAAGATATAGCCTTAACCCCTAAAGATCCCAGTCAGGATGGTTAACAATAACTCAAAACAGTTAAAATAGTGCCTCTAAAACTTAAAAATGGGTTATTCCACACTATGTAGCTAATATATGCTTTGTCTGCCCAGAATAGCATCTTTTTAAAAAAATATTTTCTTTTTGGAGGATTCATTTCTTCTTACAAATCTAAATCTCTGCATTTTAGCTAAGGAGTAATGACAAAGCTTTTGCATATGATGTCCACATTTTTAATTTAATTCCTAGCTGATATGGCGTCTTTTATAAAAATTGAAATTACATCAACATGAAACAAAGTTGTTTCATGTTACTGTTTGTAATTTTTCTCAAGCATTGCCTGTACCCTACCCCAAAATCATTTTAAATTCTGTTTTCAGCCTCAGAATAAATAGGTTGTAGTCTTCCTATGTTGTTGGGGATTTGATTTGCCAACTACTGTGCAGATGCTGATAGTTGGAATTTTGTATTTGCATATTATAGGCATAATAAAAAGTACAGATTTCTGTTTTTGAGCATTAGGGTACAAAAATAAGAGTTATCTTTCTTTCTAGTTTCTAACCATAATGAGATGTTCAATTTTAAAATGTCACAGCTGCCATTAATCTCCCCTCTTTTTTGATGAGGTGAATAATTGTAATGGCCAACATATGCTGAGCTTCTACTCTTCCCCCTTTGTTTCTGACCAATTGTCTCCTGAAACGGGGAATCAGGGTGCTGCCAGGCCAGTGGTCGTGGAATTCGAGCAGACGGTAAAGGAACAGTAGAGACAGAGTGTGGTGGGCCATTCCAGTTTATTGGATTCCAGTTTATTGGAGGCTCACCAAAACAGGCATACCAAGAAGAAAGAAAAAGGGGGGAAAATGTGCAAAGGGAAAGGAAAACCTGCTTTTCCCAGTGGAGGGCAAGGGATCAGGAAAGCCCAACTGCGCCTCTGAGGGGCGGGACATAATCTCTCCTTGCCCCCTGACGGGAAGCATTTACATCCTTATACTTGTGCTGTCACGTGCTGTGCTCCTGCACTATTTGCACAAAGGGCTTGCAGTCAGTAAACCTGTGAGCATTCCTAACACAGCCATTTTCCCCACAGATGCCATTAATGGTCAGAAGCACCCAATTATTTGTTTTTTTTTACAATAACCCAAGTGGGTTATTGTAATTGTAAAAAAAAAAAAAGTGTGCATCCTAGACTGGTGAGCTACATCTTAGAACTGTACAGTATTATGAGGGATTCTACCAGACAGACATTAGTGACAATGTCCACTATCATATATGGCGCAGATAGTGAGGCAATCCCCTGCATGCACCCCAACCGGGATTCACTCAGCAACCCCCTAGCTATCCTCAGTGCCTGGGCAGCTATTCTCAGCACCTAGGGCTCTAGAACCAATCAAGCCACTGGCTGTGGGAGGGGAAGAGGGAGAAAAAGAAGAAGGGAAAGGAGAGAAGCAGATGGTCACTTCTGTGTGCCCTGATCAGGAATCAATCCTAGGACATCCACACACTAGGCCAACACCCTATCTACTGAGCCACCAGCCAGGGCCATGTTTGAACTTTCTAAGAGTTTTGCTTAGTAGAGGTTTCCTTATGTCATCTCTGGGGTCTGAGCCGGTGGCATGCAGCCATGGGGCAGGGCACTGTTGGTCGCTGCCTTCTGTGAGTCCCACTGAGAGGGTAAGCAGTCCACTGTGAGCACTTGGGGCCGTGTGCAACTGCTGTGCTCATCTCCACCCCCACCGGATGGTGAGAAAGTAAAATGAAAGGTGAATGTAAACTTTGAGCAGATCCTAAGCCTGGATCTAATAGATGTTTGCACACTTTTGGATTTCTTAGTACCTTTGAACAATTTTCCATGTCATCTGAATTATACCTCTCTCGGTAGATTCCAGTTCCTCATTTTACACACCTGGTCTTGTGGCCAGGGTGGAGGTGACCTGGATTTAACCCATTAGAGCCATTGGCAACAGACTGAATTGGAAGCTAGTGACACAGAAATGTTGATACTTCACTGAATCCCTGTGATGGGGGTGATGGGAGCCAAGCTATTTTCCATGGATACAATGGAAGAGGTTTGAGTGCCATTACTGGAGTCTGTGCCTGGTGGCAGGAAGAAGCCACCAGTTGTGAAATATGAATCTGCTCATTATTCCTGGTTAGATAGCCACCGAATCTCATTCTCTGGCCCCTCTGAAAATTGTATGCATTACCTGCTAACCTCCAGTACGTTTCTTTTCTGTTTGAACTGGCAGAGTTGGTTGCTGTTATTTGCAGCTAAGAACCACTGCTTATAAACTGGGTCAAAGCCCAGGACAAATGAGGATGATCTTTTGGGAACTGAGTTTCAGTAACAAAAATCGAATGACTGTAGACGGTTTTCTTTTTCCAACATGTTCACTTTAAACATCTCACTGGATTAAAGTAGCTTTTTCTATTTCACATTCCTATGGGAGACTCACAAAAACATCTCCATAGGGGGTCTGAAATTGCAGTTCCTTCCATAATAAACATGATTCTGCCTCATGGATCATTAATGTGTTTTGCCTGTTGTCCTTAAGCAAGGCACGTCAAGATCACTGCATCCTTACTAGGTGACTGATTGCTTGACTTGAAGATAAATGTATCTGCAATACCATGCTTAAAGTGCCTTTGTTTAGTATTAATGTGCTTTTCGGGCTGTATTTGATGAACAGTTTTCTATAAAGAGGTCAGAAAAATCTTATCCTTTTGTTTCTTAAATTAGCCAAAGGTTGTAATCAGTTTTCTCCTGGAGCCCATCATTTCTGCCTTAGGGAGAGTATTTCATATCCCAAGAACACTGCCTTTGTTTATTGGAATGAGGTCTGGTGTTCCTTGCAGGTGTTAGCTGTAGAGTTGGGGTAAGAAATGGTCAACTGACTCATCACAGTGTGAACAATAACATCTTGGCAGCTCATTTGAGTAATTAGATTCTCACCTGCAGGTAGAATAAAAGTAATACTAGAAATTGTTGTGCATTGCACTTGGGAGGAAATAATGGGCACTTGAAAATTCTTTGGTTGGTCTTAGTGTTCTAAAAAGTCTGTCTTATTACAATAAAAAAATGAAGTACAACCTACCTACCTTAGAGAAGAGAGGTAGTCTTAAATTGGGTGGACTCTAAGACATGGTATATTTTTCTCAGACTTTAATTCAGGAGTTCATCCTACTCTAGACAGGCTATGTGATTCAGGAAAACCCAAGAATTGTTCCAATTAACCTGAGCCAGTGTTTCTCTGTCAGCATGCTTAGCTGGAGGGCTTGTCAAGGCCCAGATTGCTTAGTCACACCCCTAGACTTCCTGATTCAAAATAATTTGCATTTTTAATAAGTTCATGAATGATACTGATGCATGGTTTGAGAAATACAGGTCGAAGTTGGTTCTATTCCCCTTTGTAGTGTGGTTCAGGAATCTAGTTCAGACTTCATCAAAAACAGGCATTCCCTTGACCAGACATCTTCAGACATTTTATAAAAACAGCCCACTTTTGCAGTTCTCGTCTACCTGGTCCCTACCTCCCACTAGTGGGCGTTCCAGCTTTCATGGTGGGCCAATCGCGGTGCTGTTTGGTTGCTCCACTACTGCCCATCATAAAAGCTGGAATGCCTACTAGTGGGAGGTACGGACCAGGTTGACCAGCACTGCAAAAGTGGGCTGTTTTTATAAAAAGTTTGAAGACATCTGCACAGTAATCATTGGTCTAGGTAAGGACTCCTGACCTATTCCTGGGTCTGTTGAAGAGAAGGGTTATGGTTACACCAAGACCTGAGAAGCTCACTGCACACTCCGCTGGAGCAATTTAGTAAGCATATGTAGCTCCAGGTGCTCCTGGAAGCCATCTATGACCACAAAGGAATCAGCCTTGGAATGATTACAGGGGCATGAATATCAGAGCAGACTGACCTCAGGTCTAACAACATCCACGACCCCCGCCCCCATTCACGCCCCATTCTGTGAGATGACACTCTTCTTGATAATAGTGTCTGAGCTGAGGTTCATTTTTCATCACTCAAAAACACCCTAATTGAAACAATTTTACCCAGAAGAGAGGAATCTATACATGCAGTTAAATAAGAGACAGTTTGAAGAAATTTGAGGCGTGGGTCAAGCTAAACACTTTCTTGAAAGTACCGTTGATACTGGAACAATACTGGTTTGAAATGAGCAGGTCCATGGATACCAGAAATTTTTTCCCAATAAATACAGTCAGCCCTTCCTATTCATGGCTTTCGCATCTCAGGATTCCAACTATGGCAGAGCAAAAACTATCTTTGCATATCAAACCTCGGATTTGCAGTCACTAATTCAAAATGCTATTTCTGGTCTGTGTTGAATCTGCAGATGCGAGGGCCCAACCAGAGTCAAAGTAAAGTAGGTGCTGCTTTCTCACAGCGGCAGGGGGCACTCTCAAGCCTTGAGCTGTTCACTGTTCCGCTGTACCATGTTAAGAGTTTTGGGCTGGCTTCATAAAAGGCAGAAACCATGGGCCGAACAGAAAACATGAGGCTAGTGTGTTCCAAAAGGAAAGTTTATTTTAAAAGCACCTGGGTGCAGGTGTGCTGAGACCAACAAGGTGTCAGCCCTGAGCTGCGGAAGTGAGCATTAGATATAGGGGCTCCTGCTGGCATTTGCTGGTACAGTGTGCCTGAATTTGCTCAGATTAGCATATCCTGGTTTGTGGCCATCGTCACTAACCTGATAATGAGCGGGAGGAGGGGGATTCAACTGTAGAAACACCTTTATGCAAGTTTTTGTTGTTTTATGTAGCACAGGCCTAATCAGCATGGCCCTATCTGGTGTCCTTGGTAAATTTTCACGATAGTAGAGATCAGGAATCTCCCAGAAACAGATGGGTTCTGGCACCCCTGGGCCAGTGGCTAGGCTTTTACAAACAACTACTGTGATTTAAACTCCCCTAATTGTCAGGTTCCTCCCCAATGTAAACTTTTTTTTTTATAGGTCCTTTCTTTTTTTATAAGATTTTATTTGTTCATTTTAGAGAGTGAGGGGAGAGAGTGAAAGAGAAGAGGGGAGGAGCCGGAAGCATCAACTCCCATATGTGCCTTGACCAGGCAAGCCCAGGGTTTTGAACCAGTGACCTCAGCATTCCAGGTTGACACTTTATCCACTGAGCCACAGCAGGTCAGGCCCCAATGTAAGCTTTTTCTGACGTTCTTGAAAAGGTAAATGTTTTGCTACATTTCAAAGTAAAGGCCAAGAAGCCATTAAGAGAGAAACTAGCAAGCAAATTAACTACAACTTGACAGTAGGGGATGAGAATGTTCTGTTTCAAGCCCTTCTTCCTCCTTTGGGCCTGTATTTTTCTCGGGATGGCAGCTGAGTAGCCATTTCATCTATCACTTCCATCTACCTGTGTCTCTGGTAAATAGAAAACTGAAGGCTGTTTTCTCTTGGAGAGGTGATGCTGGAGTTTGAGTTTACAGAGGTAGCAGTGAGGAATAAAAGTGGGAAGAAGAGGGAGAAGGAGAATTCTCAAGATTAATGAGTGACAAATCATGGGCCAGGTCATAAGGACCTCGGGAGCTGAGTTAAGTAGCTTGAACTCTGGCTTCTAAATATGGTTATGACAAATTACTTTGGTAGTGTTGTGCAAATGGATCAGAGGGAAAAGATGCACACGGAAAAGCTTCTAGGAGGCTGTGGGAGTAACACTGGTGAGAGGTTTCGAGGGCTTGAAGTAGGGGAGCAGCCTTGAAGGACCATCAGAGTGAGGAAGATGAAGCATCCCATGGATCCGTGCGGGTAGTTGGATGGATGTAATGCCAGGCTAGGAAAAAGATAGCAGTAAAAGCCTAGATGTCATCCTGGGCCCCTCCTTCACCCTCACCTTCATGTCAGCTCTTGCACTGAATCCCTCACATCTTTTAACCTTCCTCCATCTCTGCTGCTAACCACCATTGTTTCTCTGACCCGGGCTCCTGCTATATCCTATTCTTTGGTTTCCTCTCCATCACTCTGATCAGCCTGCCAAACTCTTCTCCACAGTGAAGTTTTCCAAGTAAAACTTTTTGCAGTCACCTGCTGCTTGCAATGCAGAGGATTTCGCTGGATCTCAAGACAGACACCAGAACACTGAGATTCTTCATTACCAGGCCTCCATGGATATTGGCCTTTGTTTGGTTATTGAACAAATCTTTGCACATGGTGTGTCCTCCATTTGCACCATTATTTCCCATCCATCCAACAAAGTTTATTTCAAGCCTGAATTCCTTAGGAAGTCATGGTTCCTGAACGTAGAACACATTTCTTTTAAAAAAATTTTTTTTTAATTTTTATTTATTTATTCATTTTTTAGAGGAAAGGGAGAGAGAGAGAGAGAAAAAGAGAGAGAGAACGGGGGAAGAGCAGGAAGCTTCAACTACCATATGTGCCTTGACCGGGCAAGCCCAGGGTTTTGAACCGGCAACCTCAGCATTCCAGATTGACGCTTTATCCACTGCGCCACCGCAGGTCAGGCAGAACACATTTCTTAACAACAGAGTTATTTCCCTTTCTTCATATAACTTATGTGAGTTTTTAATTACTAGTTGTGATTTGTGTACCTTCCCTACTTGACTGCCAACTTCTATAGAGAAAGGTCTGTCTGATCTTTGTTCACCCTGTATCTCCTTTATTTAACATAATGCCGGCCACATAAAAGAACTCAGTAATTATTTGTTGGATGAAACAATAAATTCATTTGGGAGCAAGTTCTAGAGTTTTCTTTTGGACATCAGAGACTTGTGGGAAGTCCAAAGGCATGTCTAGCAGCTATCTTTACAAAGAACATGTTTAAAATGTGAAAAATGAAGAAAAAGGTTGACAATACTCTATTGAATATTTCAAGCTGGGCTTTATAACTTTGTTCACAGAAGAGCAGTGACCAGTGTTAGCCTAACCTGCTTATGAGATTTTTTAAAATTTAAGATTAATTGAATATTTTACAAAGAAACATGCTACTGAAGTTGGCAGATACTTCATAAACATAAAGGGAAAGTTTAAACACTGAACTGTCACTGAAATCTTTTAAAATATAAGGAAAAATTGTGTTTCCAAAGAACTGCACAAATGGCTTCAAAATGTGATAAGCCAGACAGTAAAATAAAAATTACCTTACTCTGTGTACTAGAAATTATTAGCACAGTGATCAGAAGAACTCCAAATGAATTCATTTCCTCTATTCCATTACTATGGTTTGCAGAAAGAAGAGTCAGTGAGGTGAGGAGGATGTCAGAAATCCAGAAAATGACCATCAATAAGAGAATAAAAGTATGAAAAGGATATGTTCCCCTTCACTCAAGTAATGGTCATAAGAAATGAAAAGTCAGGGAGAAAGTGTTCTTTAACATAAGTGACAATGGATTCAAAAGGGTTGTCTATATTTGAAATCTTTAAAAGTTACTTTATGAAAAACATGGTATTTTTGCCAAACCCATTGTTTGCACAACCCGGAGGGCACTGAGTCAGGCTGGCATTGGGACAAGGACATAATAAATTAACAAAAATAGTACTGGGCGCATTATTTTTGGTCAACACTTAACCATCAGGGATTTTAGTGAAATTTCTTCAATTCAGTAAATGTCATTTCAACAGTGCTAGTAATAAATTTCTGAGTAACCTCTTCAATGACAGTTTATTTGCAATGATAATTAACAAGACATGCTCTTCTTACAGGTAAGCTGTGTATTATATATTAGTATCAAACTAGTTTGCTCTGTTATGAAAATGGAGTAATGATGAAATAGCACAGAAAACAAGACTATTATATGGGAGTCCCATTACAAAGTATTTAATTCAGTTGGAACGTCTTTAAAAAATTTCAAGATGTAGGTATCCTTTGCTAAACATTGGGGAATTGATGGATTAGAAAAAGAAATAAGCCAATATAAAACATTAAGTGGTAGATCTCTGAGGACTGAAAGATTAAAAAGTAACAAGTAACTAAAATTTTAAAAAATCAAGATTTAATTTTACAACATAGATTCATGTGATTCTGCCAATTTTGAAACTGACATATATCAATTCAATATGATTATTGTGTTTCAAGTGTCTCTCAGCTAATGTAATAATATAAGAGTTTCTGTTATAATACCATATATGCATTTCTTTTTCTTTTCGGAAGTGAGAAATGGGAAGGCAGAGAGACAGACTCCTATGTGCATCCAACTGGGATCCACCTGGCATGCCCACTAGGGGGTGATGCTCTGCCTACCAGGACCATTTGCTCCATTGCAACTGGAGCCATTCTAGCGCCTGAGGCAGAGGCCATGAAGCCATCCTCAACGCCCGGGTCAACCTTGCTCCAATGGAACCTTGGCTGCAGGAGGGGAAGAGAGAGATAGAGAGGAAGGAGAGGGGGAAAGGTAGAGAGTCAGAAGGGCACTTCTCCTGTGTGCCCTGGTCGGGAATCAAACCTGGGACTTTCACATACAAGGCTGATGCTCTACCGTTGAGCCTGCCAGCTGGGGCCCATTATATATGCATTTTTTAAAAAGTGAAAAACCAGGTAACATAAACTTTATCATTTTAATTATTTTTAGGTATGCAGTTCAGTAGTATTAAGTATACTCCCCTTGTTGTACAGTAGATCCCTAGAATATTTTTGTCATGCAAAACTGTAACTTTACACCAATTAAACAACAGCAGCCTATTTTTCCCTCACTGGCACCCCTGGCAACCCCAATTCTATTTTTTTGTTTGTAGGAGTTTGACTATGTTAGGTATCTCATATGTGTGAGATTATATGGTACAGTACTGGTATCTGTCTTTTTGTTCTAGCTTATTTCACTTTGCATATGTTTGTCAATGGAGAAATGATAAACAAGAGTCAAAGCTAAAATTGTGCACAGATTAGGCATTTCCATTCATTCCTTCAACAGTAATGTGTCATAGAGATATAAAAATAATTCAGATATAATTTTCTCATCTTACTGAAGTTATAGTTTACCGGAGGGAGATAATAAAAAATAATTACAGTATGACATTATAGGCCCTGTGACCAATTCTACCTGGAATGAGGAAGGTTAGAAAAATGCAGTATAAAAGGGGGGCCTTGAGAGTCTTTAAACATTGTTGGTTTTTTAAATTGAATTTTTTAGGGTGACATCAGTTACCATAATTATACAGGTTTCAGGTGCCCAATTTTATAATCCACCTCTGTACACCATATTGTGTGTTCACTTTCTTCAAGTCAGTTCTTTGTCTAGCACCATTTATCTCTCCTATGCCCTCCTCTACCAACCCCCTCCCGGCAATCACCGGACTGTTATCCGTGTCCATGAGTCCCCTGCCCCCCCGTTGGTCCTATTTTGCTCTCTCCCTCCAGCAGAAAGGGGTAGGATTATGGGGAAAGGCAGCTCAAGCAAGGTCATAAGCAAAAGCCAGCAGTTCTAAAATGGTGAGGTGTGTTCAGAGGAGCTCTAAGCTGTTGGACACAATTGAAACATAGCTTTTGCATATCATGCTAGAAAACAAGAATTTTATCATATGCCATATGGAGAGCCAACAAAATTTTGTTTTCTTTCTTTTTTTTTTAAGTGAAAGGAGGAGAGAGACAGACTCTTGTATGCGCCCCAACCAGGATCTACCTGGCAACCCCCATCTGGGGCCAATGCTCAAATCAACTCAGCTATCCTCAGTGTCTGGGGCCAATGCTCAAACCAATCGAGCCACTGGCTGTGGGAGGGGAAGAGAGAGAAGAGGGGGAAGAAGGAGGGGAAGAGAAGCAGATGGTTGCTTCTCATATGTGCCCTGAACAAGAATTGAACCCAGGACGTCCATTTGCTGGGCTGACACTCTATCCACTGAGTCAACTGGCCAGGGCCAACAGAAGGTTTTATGCAGGGGAATAACAGCATATAATTGGTATAAAGAAATATAACTCTGAAAGAAGTGTACAGGATGGATGAGAAAGTATATCTATTCTCATAATATATTGAACCCATTGTAATAGCCCAGAAACAAGATAACAGTGATGCATGAATGAAAGTGGTGGCAACTAAAAAGGGAATTACTTTTCATGACATTAGTTACACAAAAAATGCAAAACAAACACTGCTATTGAAAAGTTTCAAGTTTAGGCCCTGGCCAGTGGCTCTGTGGATAGAGAGCCACTGGCCAGGGCCTAAACATTGGCCCAGACTTATGGATGTCCTAGGTTCGATTCTGATAAGGGCACACAGGAGAAGTGATCATCTGCTTCTCCCCCCGCCCCCACTTCTTTCTCTCTTTCTCTCCCATAGTCAGTGGCTCCATTTATTCAAGCGTGGTTCCGGACGCTGAAGATAGCTTGGTTGGTCCGAGCATCAGTCTCAGGCACTAAAAATAGCTCAGTACTCAAATATTGGCCCAAGGCAAAGTTGCTGGGTAGATCCCAATCAGGGCACAGGTGGGAGTCTACCTCACTATCTTCCCTCCTATTACTTAAAAACAAACAAACAAACAAAGAGCAAAATAAAATTCAAATTTACTTAGAGACTTTATTTATTCATAAAAACAGTTTGGTTCTTTACCCTGAAATCCCAATTCAATATGTGTGGTGTCTGGGAATCCGCATTAAACAATGATAATAACAAAACAACAAATTCCGGATGATTCTGATGCGCAGGCAGTACTGGCATGCACTGGTTTAGAAAATGAGACCTCATGGAGCTCAAAGAAGGAGTCAAGTTGGAGTTGTTGCAGAAGGATTTTCCTGTGAAAATGGCTCTTAGATTCTTTCACTATGCCTGTACAGGAGGGGGGAAGGCCCTGAGGGTCTCTTACTCATGCTTCATCTTTTTCAAAAGGAAAAGAAATGTGAAAAATTGGGAACAAATTAAGAGGTAATTTGCAAATTGGCTAAGTTTATATAGAAGCCAAATTTTTGTAGATTCATGATTCAGAGCTCTCCATAAATTCCAATACTGTACTAATTTTAGTTTATGAATACAAACTTTTGCCTTGTTCTAAAGTGATCTTTAGGTATTTTGTCTAAGGCCCTTGGCTAGGAGTCCCTTTGGATCACTATCCTTAAGACTATCCGTTGACGAATTGTAGGTATCGGTTCCTCTCTGAAGGAAGGGTTGAAGGATTAGGGAGGGGGGAGAAAAAGTGGGATAACCCAGTCACTGGGACCTCACAATCTTTTAACTTTCCTGTTTCTCAAGTTAGTTTTTTTTTCTTGATAATCTTGCAGAATGTTCTTGTCCTGCAAATATTTTAAACGTTGTGGAAATGTTCTCAGGAACATTTTTTAATGTTTCCACCAGGGGAGAGTAATGTCCTTTACAATATTGGTACTGTGAGTAGGAAAATTTATCATTCTTTTTTTAGACTTGAAGTGGGTGTGAGTGGGAAGAACGAATTAATTCTGACTGACCATGGACATTAAGGTGGATTTTGAGCCTAATTCCAGCAGATGAGAGAGCAGGGAAGGCTACATAGCATCTGGAGAGCTACAGTCTTTTAAACCACAGTGACCACTTGATTAAATCAGTTTGCTGCAGTGGGTTAAATTGAGTAGCTATCTTAAGGCTGAAAATTTATAATTCTTCAATATCCTGTCTAGCAGCCTTAGGAAGTTTGAAGACTTTGATTTTGCACGAATTATGTGCCCCACGAGACCATAAGAAGCAAATATTGCAGAACAGAGAACAAGGGAGAATTGCTTCCGAAGAAATAGGACTGTTAATAAATTCAGGCTGTCTTGTCAGTGATGCCACTGTAGCTTGTCAGAAGAGGTTTGGCTGCTGGAAGAATAAAACTGTGTTTCCACTGGGGTGAGTTTCATGGGCTTGGCCTTTAGCAAGATGGAGGAGTTGTGGTGGGAGAAGGGCTGGACTCAAAATCCAGGGCAGACCTTTGAGTCCTGGCACTGCCCTATGAATGACTGGAATGGGTGTGGATTGGGATCCTCTAATCTGGGCTTTTTCTCCTGGCTCTGTCACTAACTCTGTGTCATTTTAATGAAGTCACTTGGCCTCTCTGGCCTTCACAATCCACATATGTAAAATGAGTCGGTTGAGCTTTAGTATTCATCACAACAATAAAATTATATGTTCTATGAAAACACAAATCTGTCCCCACTGTAGGATTTAGCAGCTGTCTGCACAGTTCAGGGTAGTTCTGTAGAAGAAGAGGTTTCCAGTATGACACGGAGAGGGAAACTTTTACCCACAGCATGTGGGCTTAGTTATATAAAAGAAGGACGCTCATGGTTGTATTCAATGGGCAAGGAGCTGGGAAAGATGGATCATATAACCTTTCGTTTAAAACGCATTGCTTGCCTGACCTGTGGTGGTGCAGTGGATAAAGCATCAACCTGGGAACACTGAGGTCACCAGTTCAAAACCCTGCACTGGTCTGGTCAAAGCACATATGGGAGTTGATGCTTCCAGCTCCTCCCCCCTTTCTCTCTTTCTCTCACTCTCACTCTGTGTCTCTTCTCTAAAATGAATAAAATAAAAAGAAGTCTTAAAAGGCATTGCTTTTCTTTCTACCCCATTACATTACAAATGAAGAAGAGGAGACATGTTAAGATTCTTCGAGATTCATTCATGCAGATACTGTTCTGGGTGGAGATACAGCAGCAAACAAAGAGAAGTCCCTATTCTCTTGAGCTTCAGTTTCAGCTAGACGAGAAGCAACTGCAATGTTGTACATGGTGATAAATGGAAGAAAGACAGTATAGTAAAGGGGCAGGGTGTGGCAGGGTTCCATTTCATTTAGGTCCTCTTGAAGGCTTCTCAAGGAGAAGACATTTGAGCAGAGCTCTAAGGAAGATATCTGGGGAAAGAAGATTGTTTCAAGAGAGAGAACAGTGACTGCAAGGCTTGGAGGCAACCCAGGTATGATAAGCACAGCCAAGATTTGTCCACTCACTGCTCCGTTTGTTCATTCAACAAATACTTGCAGCCCACTCTGCGCTATGCACTGTTTTACCTCCAGGATTGGAATCTTGTTTAAATTCAGAGCATTTGTTTTTAACTACCTTACATGCTTTCTCCTAGGTGTAGTTGCACTGTTGCCGAACACTTTATAGACATCTAATTAAATCCAGTCCTTAAAAACAAATGTGGCCTGACCTGTGGTGGTGCAGTGGATAAAGCGTTGACCTGGAACACTGAGGTTGCTGGTTCAAAACCCTGGGCTTGCCTGGTCAAGGCACATATGGGAGTTAATGTTTCCTTCTCTTCCCCCTTCTCTCTCTCTCTCAAATGAATAATATATATATAAATTGCATGAGGTTGTTTTATAAAGAATGAAAATAGCCTGACCTGTGGTGGCGCAGTGGATAAAGCATCGACCTGGGAACACTGAAGTTGCCAGTTCAAAACCCTGCACTGGTCTGGTCAAGGCACATATGGGAGTTGAGCTTCCAGCTCCTCCCTCCTTTCTCTCTCTTTCTTTCTCTCTCTCTCTCTCTCTCTCTCTCTCACTCACTCTGTGTCTCCTCTCTAAAATGAATAAAAAAAAAATTAAAAAAAAGAATGAAAATAAATGGTTCTAAGAAATGAAGAAAAATATAATAATATTTATTCCAGTTCTGATTAAATTAAACGGACCTTTTTTTCTTTGTATTGTGAATACTAGTGTGACATCATTGAAATTATTCATTTAAGTCATGTGAACATTTATTGAGCTTCACCTTTGTGCCTGGTGTTAGAGGAATAAAGCATGGACACACACAAAGAATTATAATAGTGGTGATAAATCTTCTCAGTGTCAGGGTGAGCTCAGAGAGTGAGCAAAATGCCAGTCTTCCTGGGGAAGTCAGGCAAAGCTTTATAAATCAAGAAAGCCTTGGGCAGGAAATTCAAGGTATTGTGCCAAGGGTCCTGGATACACACACACCATTAGCACTGCATGCAGCAGATATTTAAAAGGGCTTACTGGCAGGGGGGAGACTTACAAACAGAGAATTAGTAGAGCACATGCAATAGCCTGTTCTGTTACAAATTCACAGTGCAGGTCAGTGCTAGGTTGCGTAAATGAAAACCAACATTCCAGTTGGAAGGCTTTCCAACCTCATGACTCAACATATTTATAACGTCAGAGGAATAGGCAGCTTTGTCTGTGACTTTGTAACAATGGGCAAGAAAATGGCATTGTTATTAAGGGGCAGTCTCTGAAACCTTGCAGTTTGGTATCATTCTCTTTTTCTTTCTTTCTTTGTTTTGGTGCTAATTCAGGCTTGATGATGCAACTCTCTGCTAGTCTACCCCAAAGGAAGTGAGCCTTCAAGCTCATCAATATCTGTTCCTTCTTGGATGGACAATTGGGAGTTTAAAGGGGCTCGGGGATGGTCCTTTACGGAAGGAACAGTGTGCAAACTGGAGCAAAACCAGAGATTGTGGTATGTTTGAAGTCACCGTTTAGGCTGGTGGGTCCCCTCACATGGCCTCTATGAATGGTGGGAGCTGGTGGGCTGGGAGCTGGGAACGCGGGACACGCCCACGGCCCAGGCAGTAGGGGTGCGCAGCTCGTGTTGTGGCTGTGTGGAAGCCTGTGACCAGTGTTACCAGAGCTTTGGATTTTTGAAGCAGAGCCATAAATCTAGATTTGTACACAAAATAAATGTTGGAGACAAATTCAAATTTATGTAGCAAATGTATAGGCTGAACTAAACAGACTGGAATGGTCTTTGATTTCTGATCCCTGTAGGATCTTAACAGGGTGGCTATGGGTTCAGTTTTGCTTTTTAGAAGGATTTTTCTGGGAACAACCAGCAGAATAAATTGGAGGAAACTAGGATAAAGTCATGAAGCCTAACTATGAAGCTCTGGAAATAAAATGGAGGAGCTGAACTTAATGCACGGGTAGGTTGGAATAAAGCTGAGGGACATTTAGGAGAAGAATGGCAAGATCTGGCAACCAAAAAAATATAGGTACTGTAGAAAAAGGAGTGTAGGATGACTTACAGATTTCTACTGTGGGCGGCTGAGTAAATGATCTTTCCAGTCACTGAAATAGGAAACAAGAGTCAATGCCAGTTTACGGAGTCATATCAAGAGTTCTTCCTGTGTATATTGTGTTTAAGGTATCTGTGGGACATCCGAATGAAAACACCAGAGTCAGTCTGATTAAGTCAGCAGCTCAGGGAAGAAGTCCAATTGGCATTGCACACTGGAGAGTCATCAGTGAACGGCTCACATGCATTCTTTTATTTTCTTGTGAGGGGAAACAGAGTCAGCCACCTCAAAATACACCTTTTCAGGATATTGACCATTTTAAGCAGATTATCTTTAAGAAATAAGAGACTCATGAGGAACCTTTTACCTCCCTCTTAATTGCCTAAAAGAATTCAGGTAGTAAAACTGGCTCTAGGAAGGGAGTTCAGCTTAGTATAATATGAACAGAGCATGACAGACAGGGCGTCACCTAGCAAAGTCTGTGAAACTCCCCTTCGTGCCCCGTGACTTCTGGGTGGCCAAACAAACATTTGTTTACCACATACGTGCTTTTTCTTTTCTACCTGTGAATTATCTACTTTCCCTCTGATGTTCAGACGCCTGCCTCCCTCTTCTGTTCCGAAACAGTGTATAAACCTCAACTGCCCAATGTGTCCTTGGGTCCCATATTCCTATGAACCCTTGAGTGTACATACAAAATAAATTATGTTTTTTTCTTCTGTTAATCTGTCTCATGTCAATTTGATTATTAGACCAGCCAAAAAAGCTTTGAAAGGTAGAAGAAAAATGATTTGATTTTTCCTCTGTTAAATCTTCAGTATGTCAGGCCTCATGCTAGGTGCTGTGGGTACAAATGGTTAGCAACACATTGGACTGTGTGCTCATGAAAGTTTCAGTGTAGTGAAGTAAGCCAATAGTAGACAAGATGGCATGTAAATACAGTAATTACATGTTGTGGTAAGGGCTATAGAGGACATGTGGTTCATGTGAAGATCAAAGATGATATGGGAAAAAAACCAGAAGGGACATTGGTCACCCCAAGTCTGTAGCTGGGAGGAATGGGAGGAGAAAGGAGAAATAGACTGTTCTTTGTCCAGAGCAGTTGAAACCATGGTACTGAATGAGAGGAGAATGAGCGCAGAACTTGGGGTCCATCTGTGTAATAGGCTTGTGAGAGAAGGAGCAGAACTCTGAGTGTCAGAGTGACCTGGAGCTCAGTCCTTGGGGCTCTTCTCTTTTCTATTGATCTTAAACCCCCTTGTGATCATCCATTTTCATAGCTTGAAATACCATTTTATGATCCTCAAATTTCTATCTGTAGCTGAACTGCTCCTTTGAATTTCAAACTTATATACCCATGTTGGGCAGATAAAATATATTATGGTCTCTTTGTTAAAGATGGTGCTGCCCATGTGCAAGTCCATTGATATTAATGTGTGTTGGGGAACAGGTTGTGGGCAGGCTGGGTCGGTATAGCCTAAGGCTTAGTTTTAAGAGTAAGCTTTTTCCCACACCCTTGACTGATTGGATGATGTGGGGTGGTGCACTCTCATGAGGAATCCCATTATGCCTCAGATAAGTGACTTTGTATCAGAGACTTTCTTGTTTGTAGATTGGATTAAAGGTTTGGATTTCTACACTATAAAGTGGGGCAGACCGGGAGCTTGCTCTCTCTCGGTTCCTGAGGTTAGCATTAGAAAGGAGAGCAGAGAAAGGCCACGTGGAGGAGAGGAGAAGCAGCCAAGATGGCAGAGTGCTGAAGAAGAAGCCAGTTTGAGCAGAGTTTGTGCTGGAGAAGGAGATGGGGAACAGAGGTGAATAAGTCTGGTGAGCTAGAAACCTTTGATTCTAGGAAACTCGGATAAGTCAGTAGCTTTGTGAGCACTGAATGAGTGGGTTTTGAAGCCCAGTGTGTGTTTTTACTTGCCTGCCAGGTGCAAGCTAGGATTAAAGATGATGGCCCACCAGTTTTTGGCTCCGTTGTTTCATTACCGACTGTCCAAATCAAATGTGAACCTGCATGAGCCAGGCTGCTGTGATGGTGGCCTTGGCCACTAGCTTTACAACCCAATTAGCTATTGTGTATCTCCAAGTGAATATCTGATCACTATCTTGTGTATCACCTAAGCCAGAGCAAGCTTTTGACACTCTGTCCTCTTCTCTCACTGAACCCTATTTCACCTGCAGTCTTCCCATCTCTGGAAAGGGAAACTCTGTTCTTCCAGTTGCTTAGGCCAAAACAGAGTAAGTCCTGTAAGCTCTGCCTAAAAAACACATCCAGAATCTAGTTATTTCTTATTATCTTACTACTACATCCATGGTTAACAGCAATATCTTGTTAAAAAGCAAGTCTTATCATTGTCTGCTAAAACCACCCAGTGGATTCTTATCTCACCTCATGGAGTAAAAGCCGAGCTCCTTCCAATGGCCGTTACAAGGCTCTATGCATTCTCTTTTTAATAACTTTCTTTGCTCAGTTCTGACTTTTTCCCCCTTCCTGAGTATGTTCACTAGACACTAGGCACATTCATCTTCTTGGAGTTCCTCTAACATAGCCTGCAAGTTACTGCCTTATGTCTTTTGACATTACTACTCTCTCTACCTGGATTGATTTTCCTTCAGAAATCCACATGGTGTATTCCCTTACTTTCTTCAGGTTTTTGATCAATATCCAACACCACCTTTTCTGGATACTTTCTCTAAGATTGCAACCACAAACTGCTTCAACTCCTTAGTTTACTTTCCTGCTTTATTTTTCTTCTTCTTAGCAGTTATCATTTTTTCTAGTCTACTACATTTTTTACTTATTTTTCTATGTCCCCTTCACAATATAAATTCCATGAGATCAAGGGTTGACTGTTTCATTTAGTCTTTGATGGTTCTCTGTTTTCATCAGCATATAAATATCATCTTCTCAATAATATTGTTAGTTCCATAAACTCATTTTTTAAAAAATATTTCCATTGATTTGAAAGAGAGAGAGAGGAAGGGAAAGGGAGAAAAAGGGAAAAAGGAGTGCAAGAGAGAGAAAGAGAGGAGCATCAACTTGTTCCACTTAGTTGTGAATTCATTAATTGATTCTCATGTGCCCTGACTGGGGATTGAAACCCATGGTCTCAGTGTGCCAGGATGTCACTTTATTCATTGAACCACATGGCCAGGGTCCCTTAACTCTTTTAGTAGTGAGTTTTTTTCATGGCCCTAGGAGTGAGTTTTTTTTTTAAAAATGAAATTAGTTCCAGTTACAGTTTTATTAACCTAAAATCATAAACCAATTTATGGAAACAAGAAGAACATAAATTTGCCTTTTATTAATGTTGCCTTACACATTTGTAAAATAAAAAGTTTTGTTACAATAATATTCTGGATGGTCAGGAGGCACAAGGATGTAAATGAACTTTCATACTACTCAGAGGGTTAAATGCATTCTTATGTTCCTTCAGTATTTTCCCTGGTCAGAACTTAGTGAATTGCCTCTAGAGTTCTTTGTTGAACTGAAGAACTTAAATTGGGTTGATTAAGAACCTAAATTAAAACCAATAATAAAGTTCATTTTAAAGCCAGTAGCCACTGCCACCATCACAGCCGCCTGGCCCATGCAGATTTGCATTTGATTCGAACAGACGGTAATGAAACAACAGAGCCAAGAACTGGTGGGCCATTACCTTTAATCCTATCTTGTACCCGGTGGGCAAGAAATACGCACAGTGGGAAAACATTTTCCTTTCCATTCAGGGCTCCCAAAGCCACTGACTTATCCGAGTTTCCTAGAATCAAAGGTTTGTACCTCACCAGACTTACTCACCTCTGTTTCCCATCTCCTTCTCTCTGCATACTCTGCACAAACTGGCTTCTCCTTCAGCACTCTGCCATCTTGGCTGCTTTTCCCCTCCTCCACGTGGCCTTTTTCTGCTCTCTTCCAGCATGGGTTCTTCTACCCCATTTTATACTGTAGAAATCCAAACCTTTAAGCCAATATACAAATAAGGAAGTCTCTGATACAAAGCCACTTATCTGAGGCATAAAAGGGATTCCTCATAAGAGTGCACCACCCCCTATCATGCAATAGTCAAGGGTGTGGGGAAAAGCTTAGTCTTAAAACTAAGCCTTAGGCTATAACAACCCTGCCTGCTTACAGCCTGTCCCCCACACACGATGCAAACTATAAGCGAATAAACATATATGTCATATTTACAAACTTATTTGACCAACACCATTACATACTGACAATTGCTTTACAATCTCTTGTGCTGGAGTATGTTTTCCCTTTCCCAGACTGGTCATTTTCTAACCTCAACATCCAAGATATATACTAAAATAAGATCAGACTTTGTTTTTGTGGTCTATAATATTTTCACTGTAGAGTTTAATCAACGTATCTTTTTGTTGTTTATTCTTTTAATGTTTATATGTCTGATACTCTTATGTCTCAGCTGTGCTATACTAGGGAAGCCAAGGATGAATTCAGTCTCTGATTAAAAATCAGCATGTATTATTTTTTTCAAAGAAAGGAAGAAGAAAATAAAAGAAAGGTAGAAAGTTAGACCTCAGAACTGTAGTTTTGTGCTGCTGCGTAAAGTGAAACCCATATGGCGGGAGAAAGGCTGTCAGTAATCCTGTGGAGCAGAGGAATTTTGTTCTTTCAAGTACCCCATTTTTATTCCTAAAATATTCCAAAGTGGAAGTAAGCAAAGCTTATTCCCACATCACCATTTTCTATTTCAGACTGGTAATTCTAACAATCACCAGAAATCAGCAGGAAACTCTCAAAGAAATTAGCATTAAAATGCAAAATCTCTGTCATCCACTCCATAAAAAACAGTTTTTCTTAAGTGCATTTGACTTTTGGTTTGCTCTTATATTCCCTCCATTCATTTTCATTTTCTTTTCTCCTTTTGACTGATTTAAACTTTAAAAATTTAAGATTTTATAATGAAAAGTAATAAACTCTCATTTGACCATGCTTTTTCTCCAAATGTATATCTGAGCCTGACCAGGCAGTGGCGCAGTGGATAGAGTGTTGGACTGGGATGCGGAAGACCCAGGTTCGAGACCCCGAGGTCACCAGCTTGAGCGCAGGCCCATCTGGCTTGAGGAAAAGCTCACCAGCTTGGACCCAAGGTCGCTGGCTACAGCAGGGGGTTGCTCTGTCTGCTGAAGGCCTGCGGTCAAGGCACATATGAGAAAGCAATGAATAAACAACTAAGGTGTCACAATGAAAAACTGATGATTGATATCTCTCTCCGTTCCTGTCTGCCTGTCCCTATCTATCCCTCTCTCTGACTCTGTGCCTCTGTAAAAACAAACAAACAAACAAACAAACACATATCTGAGAAGCAAACTCTTTTAATAATTTCTTTTTATCTTTTGGTGACTACTTCAGTGAACCAAAATATATGGTTATAGCTCTGTTTTTACTTTCTCAAGACATAGATTGTTAACAATTTAGATAAAAATGTTTAATAGATAATGTTGGGTCTCCACTGGGAAAGATGAAGCTTTGGCTTCAGTGGCTTTCTGTTCCCTCCTCCTCTTCCTCCTGCCTGTGTCCAATGGTTACATTTCTCAGTTCCTGTCTTTAACTTTGTAAGCTTAAATAGTAACTTAAATTCCCTGTTTCTTTTTCTATTACTCTCTGTAGTGTATCTTGATACCCCAGTTATACAGTGTGTCCGTAAAGTAATGGTGCACTTTTGACCGTGTGATCAGCCAAAAGTGCACCATGACTTTACGGACACACTGTATATACTGCTCACAAAAATTAGGGGATATTTCAAAATGAATATGAAGCAAAAAAAAAAAAAGAAGCATTTGATTTTCTTATTCGACAAGAGCATCAGAAAAGCAAACGAGAAGTCAAAGAAAGCTGTTCAATAATGCAAATGAGATGCAAAACCAACTTTTAGTTCATTGGTGAAAATGCACTATACAAAAGGCTGAAAGTCCTGGAGTATCTGGACGTCCCCTGATCCCCTAATTTTTGTGAAAACATCAGCATCCTTCTCCTTTTGTCTGCTCTTCTTCCCTCCTCTTCGATCTACTTGATATCAGTTAGGGTTTTGCTTTTATTAAGGTTATTAAAATTTGCTTTAGAAACTATACCCAAGTCTTTTGTGTTTTGTCCACATGTTAAATCTAATGCTGGACAGTGATAACAGAAAATGATATTATTATAACAATATAAATAGACTTCAGTGTATATCAAGAGGATGATAAGATTACATTTCTCCTTCTCTTGCAAATAGATGGTCCCAATTGTTTAAAATAATACTGCATTTTAAATTTGTTTATATTTGAACCTTGATATTTTTATAGTACCTTCCCTCAACCCCATTTTTCCTGGTGTTTATTTTCCCACTGCATTTGCCTTTGTCATATGCTTAATTTTTCCTGGCAGCCCTAGAATCCTTCCTCTCAAAGCCCTTTAATTTCCCTTCTAAAATAGACCAGTATGTCCTTAGGCCTCTTGACCTCTTGGGATTTTCCTTCTCTCGTTTTCTCATTTAGTTCCTGTGTACTTATATTCAGTATATTTTCATTTCTTGCTCTATGGTCTTTGGCTAGAGTTAATCCTCAAGTAATTTTTAAAGGAAAGACAGATTGAAAGGAAACTTTCTGAGTCTAGTCAAATATCCCAACACTCGATTATTGAATTGAGTTGGTATAGAGTTTTTAGTTGAGAATACTTTTTTCTCAAAATTTTGAAAGTATTAATTTTTTTCTATCATGTTTTATTGGTGACAAAAATGTAACATATCTACTTGTTATTGGAGTATCATATTATTTTTGAAATGTTCACTTTATCCTTGATGGTCTGAAATTTCCATAATATGAATATGTATTCTTCCATTTCTATTCGAGGCTATTTCAATGTGCTGATGCCTATCTTCGTCATCAGTTATTTCTTTGAAAAACATCTCCCCTTCATTTTGTTGTTCTCTCTTTCTGGGACTTTCCTTAGCGTTGGGAACTTCTTGCCAAGACCTGTATTTGTTTCCCTCATATTACTGGTTACTTTGTCTCTTTGCTCTGCGTCTTGGAAAATATCTTGGACTCTATTTTCCAGTCTTTATTTTGATTCTTTTTATTACTTTATGCAACTTATGCTATCCAGGAATCATAACAGATGAATGTTGAAGAGGATACTAACACTACTGACCATCTTCCAATCTCTTTCCCTTTCCAAATTGGGAAATCTGCGTAAGTCCCTTTCAAAACTCAATGCTATTTGGGGGAAACAGGGTAAGAAGGATAGACTTTTAGAGAAAGGAAAAAAGTCTTTGAAGAATTTTGAACTTTGATATTTTAAGGATTTTTTTCAGAAGAGAAAGCATCCCTCACCAAAGAGATTTAAAACGAGAACTAACAGAATAACTTTGTCAAAATTTTAATTGAAAATGTGGCACAAGAGCAAAGTGAACTCAGCTTTAGAAATAAATGTAACTATGTGCTTTTTTTTTTCATAGCACATAGTACTTTGTTGTGACACTCAGTGGATAACATCTGCAAACCAGCTTACTGAAGTGGTGACAACTGCAACACATTCTAAAGCACTTTTATTATATTAGAAAGGGCGGGGAGGGACTTCCGTTCACTCCTCTGTGACAGCAACTGGGACCTGAATACAGAGCTTTTTAGGTATATGTAGCTTTTATGCATCATCATGATTTGTTGAGTTTGTTTCTTTTAAAAAAATGCCTTCTTTGCCATAAGTCTAAATGCAGCATATACAAAAGAGGAATACAGGTAAATTGAACAACCAGTGTACATCAGTGTGTGACACTCTACTCTCTTCTAAACATGGTTCCAAAGGAAAGGCAGTGATGAAGACTGGGAAGTTTATTGTTTATTCCAAGGTGGGGAGGGGGGGGGGAACTCGGTGAATACATTTTGATTCCATTATAATGACTTTGAATATTATAATATATATTATATTGGTATATTATAGACTTCCAAGGTGAGAAAAAAATCACTTATAGATTTTCAAGGTGAGAAAAATCAGAATCTCTGGGGATGGGACCCAGACATCAGTACTTTTTAAAGCTCCCAGATGATTCCAATGTGCAGCCAAGTTTGAAAAGTAGTGAGCTAGGATTATGACAGATGGATAATCTGCAAAGTGCCTTTTTTGGCACTGTCCAGCTCACTAGCTATAAGTTTTTCTCTAAACATATTAAAACTTTTGAAGGCCAGAAAATATACCTTGATTTTAAATAGCTTTACCAAAACCCCTTGTTGCATGGAATTTTTTCTGTAGGCCGGGTAAGTTAGATATTTGATGACAAACATCTGTGACAAGGTAATTGAAGAGAAATTCCAAATCTTCAATTTGGGATTGAAGAGCAATCAGGTTAGTAATGGGGGGAAAATGGAGTAATGGTTTGCTAAATTTTTCCTGGAGGTCCAGTAAAGCTGTAATTTATATTTTTGCTTTGGAGAATAGAAGTAAAATTTAACCACAGAAGTATGAGGGAACAGAAAGTGGTATTGAAACACTATATTGAAACTGACTTAGGTCAGTTGGGCAGAAAGGTGAAATCGAGGGTTTATAAGGTACTGACTGATTTTTAGAGAAGCTGGCTCCTGGTGGCAATCTCCTGCAACCACTGAGTGGTTTTTTTTTATATATATATATCTTTCTGTCACCTCTCTACTAAGCATCTTACTATATATTGGTTGGCAGGTTTAAGTAACTCTTTCTACTTTTGAATTTTTAATGCATGATTTTAGGGTCATGTGCTTAATTCACTTTTCTTACTGCTGATCTCAGAAGATACAGTTCATGGGAGAAGCCTTCTTCCAGGATTCTCTGTGGTCCCTATCAATAAGCCAATGGCTAGGAGAGGTTTTAAAAGCTTACCACTCACTCAGGTCCTGGTTTACCTCCTGGACCAATCTGACCATCTGATTCCTGTAGCGTTTTCTTTATTTATGTGCTGTTGCCGAAGACTTGTGGAAGATTCTCCAAGGTCATCTTTTGAGTTCATTCCCTGTTTCTAAGTAGGATAATCTTTTTTTATGCGCAAGTAATGATATCCTTGTTTGTAAGAGGCAATTTCTGTAGTAGTTTGTTAAGAGCATTGCACAATTTAGAAACAATCTTAATGCTGTATTTCTGGTCAAATTAACATAGAATTCTCATTTTCAGATTTTGTGAATTATTTGCAAAAGTGACAATGCTCTTTATGTTAATTTATACTCTTTATTTATTCCTTTGTAGAGTAAGTTTTTGACTATTAAAATTATTGACAAAATTTCTGTTTCAGAAGAACATAGGGAAACCCTAAGGAAAAATATTGACATATCTGATTATATAAAACAAATATGTCTAGAGGCAAAAGATTCCACAAACAAACTCAAGAGATAAAACCTACAGTGGAAAAAATAACAAAGTTGTTATTGTCCCTAATATACAAAGAATATAAATGTGACAAAGAAAACACATCAAGCTGATAATATTAGTTATTCCATGGTGAGGGAATTTGGGGGTGTGATAGGGCTGGAGACTATAGATGAGGGGAAATTGGTTTGAGCATGGCCCGGGGTAATGAGGATAGCTTGGTTGGTCTGATCATGTCAGCCTTAGGCACTAAAACTAGCTCTGTACTCGACCATCAGCCACAGACAGGGGTTGCTGGGGTGGGTCCTGGTTGGGGCGCATGTAGGAGTCTGTCTCTCTAACTCCCTTTCTCTCACTTGGAAAAGAAGAAGAAAGAAAAGAAAAGAAAAGAAATGTGAGGAAGGAGGCACATCAAGCTGATATTAGTTATTCCATAGGGAGGGAAATTGGGGGTGAGACGGGGCTGGAGACTAAAGATGAGGGAAATTTTTTTATATGTTTTTGGACATTTATTATAGTGAATACATAGTACCTTTGTAATAAAAACTTAAAAACTGTAACATGTTAAAATAGACATTTCAAATGTAGTATTAAGATATGATACATATCATAGTCCAAAAGTGGTTTGGAAGATAGACTGTGATGCAAATAAAGTAGATTTCTAGAAACTTAATAGACTATTTGAAAGTGGATAAAATGGTTGGAATGATGGAGCTTAGGAGAGAGGTGAAGGTTTTTTGGGGGGAGAGCTGCACTGGGGGGTGGAGAGGTCTGTTCTGCCAACCAAGTAGAAAGAAGGACTTCAATGTGTGTGATCTTTTCTCTCACCCTCCTTTTTATTAGAGGTCCTTAAATGTTGTATGCCCAGGGGTTCTGATGGGCATGTGAGGAGACCTCTTAGGAGGCTAAGCTACTGCTCTCCCTGACTGTGGGTCAAGGATGGGCCAGGGGACTCCAGTAGACAGAATTCTGTGGGGTGAACTGCTGGAAACCTGGGGGCTGACAGCTGAGAAGTGAGAATAAAACCCACCAATGGCTTTACAGGATTTCCAGCCTAATCATTTTCCGTCAGCATTGGTATTAAGCGGGATGCCCAGGTTTTTTGAAAACCAAGCCTTTTGAATGACATAGGACTTTTTTGCTACTCTTTCTCCCTTCTGCGCATCCTGGCCACGGCCATGGCCATGGGTCAGAAATCATGGCCAGCCAGCTAGGGAAAGAAGGATTGCAAAAGATATTACTTTTAAATAGATTTTGGTGTCTAGAATTAGAAAATTTTATAAATGCACTGAGATTATGTTGGTAATTTGAACCCCACTAAGGAGGTGTGACTTGGAAGTGTATAAAACTGGTCATTTAATAGAGTCTCCTGTCAAAAAGTAATTGAAATGAGGCTGAGATATAAATACCTTTAATCTATTTAGATAATTATTTGAAAGCTTGCTGACAGAAGACAATGCATATTAACTAATGGATGACTATAGTCATGAACTAAACTCTATTCCTGAAAAAAATAAAAATATTTTTTTTCCTAAAGGAAATAACCAAGTTGATAATGACTATGATTTCTAACGCCAAAATCTTTTAGCAAGTTCTATCGCAGCTGAGCTCCCCTCTCTGCTGTCAGGATGCCTGCTCCAAGTAAAGGAGCAACAGCTTTACAGGAGTCCTGAACCGTGGTGCCAGTTCACTGCTAGAACCTGTTAAGATTCGTGCCTCTGAGTTTAGGGAGATTGAATTCCTCTCCTCTCCTTTGTCCCAATAGAATTTTTATTTTTTTCTTCTTTTTCCAAGTGTGAGGAGGGGAGATAGACTCCCACATGCGATCCACCTGGCAGGGGCCGTGCTCATACCCAGCTATTTTTAGCACCTGAGGCAGAGGCTCCACAGAGCCATCCTTAATGCCCAGACCAATGTGCTTGAGCCAATGGAGCCATGACTGTGGGAGACGAAGAGAGAGAGTGTGAGAGAAAGAGAGAGAGAGAGAGAGACAGACAGAGAGAGAGAGAGAGAAGGGAGAGGAGTAGAGAAGAAGATGATCGCTTCTCCTGAGTGCTCTGATGGGGAATCAAACCCAGTATATCCACACAACAGGCTGAACAGGCTGATGCTCTACCACTGAGCCAACCAGCCCAGGCCAAAATTTATTTCAAAAGGCATTAATGTTAGCATATTGCCAATAAAATTAACAAATGATTACAGCACTTCAGTTGGGTACAATTGTAACAGATAAGTTTGTTTGCTCAACCTCTATTTTCTTGCTTGTATTACTCCTGCTGCTTTCTGTGCTTGAAAATGCTGGCTTTCCTTGCTTAGTCATGGGAACCTCATGGACCTCCTTCCATAGGCTAACAGGAGCCTCTCTGTGCCAAGTACTATTTAGGGACATTTCTTCTTGTACTTAGACTATAGGTTATTAGAGTTCCCGGGAGAACATTTCTATGAGGTGGGCGGAGGCATCCACCTTTCTCCATTAATACGTGTAGCATCTCTCTGGAAGTCTTCACACCATATACCATGTTTTCTACCCATTTAAAAAGAACTCCTCCAAAGCATAACAAACAAAATGGGCATCATTTATACGTATTTCTTTATAAACCACGTAGACCATGTTTTTCTGATGATTATTTATATTTGCTAAGTACAAAACTATCTTTTAAAGTTATTAAAATATAAAAAGTCTTTTATATTTGCCTGCATGTTTACCATTTGCAGTACCCTTCATCTATTTATACAGATCCCAATTTCCATCTGTTACCATTTCCCTTCTGCCCAAAGAACTTGAACATGCAGTGCATGCCAATGAATTCCATCAGGTTTTGTTGTTTGAAAAAGACTTCATTTTGTCTTTATTTATTTTTGCTGACTAAAGAATTCTAGATCAAGGTTTTTTTTCCCCCTTCCTTTTTTGTTATTTTAAAGATGGTTTCTCTAATGTATTCTGGGTAGTATGGTTTCTGACCAGATGTCTACCATCATTTCTGTCTTTATTTCTCATTCCTTTTTTGTTTTCTGTTAGTTACTTAGGTTTTCTCTTTAACACTGCTTTTCAACAAATGATGTGACTTGATGTAGTGTTCTTTGTTTTGGTTTCTTTGAGGCTTTTGTACCTGGGGGCTTATAGTTTTTATGAAATTTGGAACTATCCTAGCATTTTTCTTCAAATATTTTTCTGTTCCACCACTTTTTTTGGGACTTCAGTTACATGTATGCTAGACCTCCAATATTGTGTGATAGTTCATTGAGCCTTCCCACTCCTGGTTATTTTGTTATTTTTCTCTCTGTGTTTTATTTTGGATAGTTTCTATTGATATGACTTCAAGTTTACTAATTTTTTCACCTGTACTGCCTAATATGCTGTTAATCCCTTCCAGTGTATTTTTTTTTAAATTGCTGACATTTTTCTCATATCTCGAAGTAAGCTTTGGGTCTATTTCATGGCTTTTATTTCTCTTCTTATTATGCTTTTGTTTTTCTTTACCTTTTTGAAAACACATATTACATTTATAATAATTTGTTTAATGACTTTCGCTGTTTCATCATGCTATAATCTTGAGATATATTTATATTGATTATTCCCCCATTTATGGACAATATTTCCCTGTCTTATACTCATTTTTTTTTAGAGAGAGACAGAGAGAAGGACAGATAGGGACAGACAGGAAGGGAGACAGAAATGAGAAGCATCAGTTTTTCATTGTGGTACCTTAGTTGTTCATTGATTGCTTTCTCATATGTGCCTTGATGGGGAGGGAGCTCCAGCAGAGCCAGTGACCCCTTGCTCAAGCCAGCGACCTTGGGCTTAAGCCATTGACCTTGTGCTTCAAGCCAGCAACCTTTGAGTTCAAGCCAGCAACCATGGGGTCATGTCTATGATCCCATGCTCAAGCCAGTGACCCCACACTCAAGCTGGTGAGCCTATGCTGAAGCCAGCTACCTCGGGGTTTCAAACCTCGGTCCCCTGCGTCCCAGGTTGACACTCCATCTACTATGCCACTGCCTGGTCAGGCTTCATTTTTAAATAAAATGTTGGGTATTGTGAATTTGAAAGTATCAATTGCTATACCTTTTTGTATTTCTTTAAATACAGTGTTGGTTTTTTTCTGGCTTAGGTTTAAGTTAATTAGAATCAGTTAGATCCTCTCAAAGCTTTCAAGCTTTGTTAAGGTAAATCCAGGGAAGCCTTTAGTCTAGATGCAGCTGAGCTCCATTATTAAAGCAATATTATTTTTTTTAGGATTATTCTCAGTGTCTGATCCTGTGTTGGTTCCAAGAAATGTTCTGTTTGCTCCTTTTCATTTCCCTGGCTTTAGGTAGTGTTTTCTTAGCATACACAGGTCAGACAAAAATGTAGGGGGGACTTCTCCTGCATATCTCCAGGTCTCTGTCTCTGTAGTTCCCACCGCTCTGTCTCACTGGCCACAGATCCTACCTGTCCTAAGCTCTCTGAACTCTGATCTCTGTCTCCTCAGCTCAAGATTACTGGGCGCTGTTTGAGTTCCTTCTCTTTTTTTAATTTCATTTTTAAATTAAATTTATTGGGATGACATTGCTTAATAGAATCATACAGTCTTCAAATCTACATTTCTAGGATACATGATATGTATACTGCACTGTGTGCTCACAACCCAAAGTCAAACCATCTTCCATCACCATATGCTTGGCCCCTTTACTTCTACTCACCCCCTTCCCTCTGGTAACACCCATACTGCTGTTTGTGTCCATGAGTTTCAGTTTTGTATCCCACAACTGAACAAAATCATATGGTTCTCAGTTTTTCCTGACCAATTTATTTTGCTTAGCGTAATATTCTCAAGGTTCATCCATGTTGTTGCAAATGGCAGTATTTCATCTTTTCTCATGGCTGAATAGTATTCTATTGAATATAAATATCACATATTCTTTATGTAGTGCTCTTAATGAAGGACATTTTGATTATCTTCATGTCTTGGCTACCATGAATAATGCTGCAATGAATGTAATGGTACATATATCTTTGTGAATAGATGTTTTTGAGTTTTTAAGGTAGATACCCAGTAGAGGGATTGCTGCATCACATGGTGACTGCATTCTTAATTTTTTGAGAAAACACCAGCTGTTTTCCATAGTGGCTACCAGTTTACATTTCCTTCAGCAGTGAGTGAGGCCTCCCTCCTCTCCACAACCTCTCTAATACCTGCTATTACTCGTCTTGTTGATAATAAACATTCTAACAGATGCGAAGTGGTATCTCATTGTAGTTTTGATTTGTTTTTCCCTAATAGCTAGAGAAGTTGACATCTTTTCATACATTTGTTGACCATTTCTTTGTCTTCTTGGGAGAGGTATCTATTCAGGTCCTCTGCCCATTTTTAAATTGGGGTGTTTGTTTGATGTTCAGTTTTATGAGTTCTCTATATATTTTCAACATTAACACCTTGTCAGAGCTGTTGTTTGCAAATATCATCTCCCATTTAGTTGGTTGCCTTTTTTTTTTTTCTGTGCAGAAGCCTTTTAGTTTCTATAGTCCCATTCATGTATTTTGCCTTTATTTCCCTTGCTTTTGGGGCCCAATCATAAGTTGTTCTCTACAACCAAGGTCCATAAGTTTAGTACTTACGGTATGTTTCCTTCCATATAATTTATTGTTTCAGATCTAATATTTGGAATCATATAGTCTCATGACTATACAGTTTAGGTCTTTTACCCATTTTGAATTAATTTTTGTATGTGGGGACACACTATAATCTAGTTTTATTATTGTGCAGGTGGCTTTCTGATTTTCCCAGAACCATTTATTAAAGAGGCTTTCTTTTTTCCATTTTGTGTTTATGACTCCTTTGTCAAAAATTCTTTGCCCATATACATGTAGTTTTATTTCTGAGCTCTCTATTCTGTTATATTGGTCTGTGGTTTTTTGTTTTGTGTTTTCCCCGCCAAACCGTGCTGTTTTGATTATCATGGCTCTGTATTATAATTTGAAGTCAGGTAGTGTGATACCTCCAGCTTTAGTCTTTTTTCTTAGGATTGCTTTGGCTATTCAAAGTCTTTTGGGTTTCATGCAAATCTGATAATTTTTTGTTCAATTTTTTTCAAAAATGACATTGGGGTTTTGATGGGTATTGCATTAAATCTGTATATTGCTTTAGGTAATATGGCAATTTTAACGATTTTTGTTCTTTCAATTCATGAACATGGAATATCTTTCCACTTCATTGTGTCTTTCTCAATTTCTTTTAATAATGCTTTGTAGTTTTCAGTATATAGGTTCTTCACATCTTTTGTTAAGTTTATTATTGGGTATTTTATTCTTTTGGTTGCAATTGCAAAATAAATTTTTTTTTCATTTCATTTTCTGAAAATTCATTGTTAGTATATTGGAAAGCAGCGAATTTTTGTATATTGATTTTATATCCTTCAACTTTGATGTATTTATTGTTTCTAATAGTTTTTAGGTTGAATCTTTAGGGTTTTCTATATATATAATCATGTTATCTGCAACAAGTGACACTTTTACTTCTTCCTTCCCAATATGGATGCCTTATTTATTTCTTTTGCTTGACTGCTTTGGCTAGGACTTCCAGAACTATGTTAAATAAAAGTGGTGAGAGTGGGCATCCTTGTTTTGTTTCTAATTTTAGAGGAAAAGCTTTTAGTTTTTCATCATTTAGTTTGATATTAGCTGAGGGTTTGTCATTATGGTCTTTATTATGTTGAGGTACTTTTCTTCTATACCTATTTTATTGAGTGCTTTAATTATAAATGGATGTTTTATCTTATCAAATGTTTTTTTGCATCTATTGATAAAATCATATGATTTTTACCATTTGTTTTGCTAATGTGGTGTATTACATTGATTTATTTGCTTATGTTGAACCATCTTTGTGCCCCTGGAATGAACCCCACTTAAGTATTATGTATTATTTAAAATATATATTGTTGTATTCTATTTACTAGTATTTTGTTTAAGATTTTTGCATCTTATTGATCAGAGATACTGGTCTGTAGTTTTCTTTTTTGTGTGTATTATTCTTGCAAGTCTTCATAAAATGCTTTAGGAAGTATTCCTTGTTCTTCAACTTTTTTGAAGAAGCATAAATATCAGATCTTTGAATGATTGGTAGAATTCACTAGTGAAAGCCATCTGATCCAGGACTTTTAGTTTTGGGGAGGTTTTTTATGGTTGTTTCAATTTTCTTACTGTTTATTGGTCAATTTAAGTTTTCCAATTTTTTATGATTCAGCCTAAAAAGGTTATGCATTTCTAGGAAGCTATCCATTTTTTCTAGGTTATTAAATTTGGTAACATATATTATTTTCATAGTAATATTGTATGATCTTTTGTATAGCTGTGATGTTATAACTTCTCTTCTTTCATTTCTGATTTTGTTTTTATGAGTTTCTTTTTCTTTTTTTCTTAATAAATCTAGCTAGAAGTTGTCCATGTTATTAATCTTTTCAAAGGACCAGCTCTTTGTTGTATTAAGTTTTGTAAAGTTTTTCATTCCATTCTGCTCTTTTATTTTTTTTCTTCTCTTTACTTTGTGTTGCTTCCGTTTTCTTTCTTTCTTTTCTTTGCAATGTAATATTAGGTTGTTTACTTGGGATTTCTCTTGTTTCTTAAGATAGGCCTGTAATGATATAAATTTTCCTCTTGTTACTGCTTTTGCTGCATCCCAGAAATTTTGATATGTTGTAATGTCATTCTCCATTGTCTCTCTATATCTTTTGACTTCACTTTTTAACTTATACTTTGACCCAGTATTTATTAGTAGTATATTGTTTAATCTCCACATAGTTGTGGGTTTCTTTACAAAGCATTGGGTGAGAGAATATACTTGGTATCATTTCAGTCTTCTTGAATTTGTTGAGGCTAGTTTTGTGACCCAACATATCCTCTGGGTTATTTTTACATTTATGTATTCAATATCATTACTTCTTTCCTCCATTTGGTCAGCTCTATTTACTGTGTTCACTAGTTCATTCTTGATTTATGTTATTGAGTTTTCCATCTCCAGAATTTCTGTTTGGTTCTTTTTTGTTGTTGTTGTTTGGTTCTTTTATAAAGTTTCAATCTCTTTGGTAAAGTACTCATTTTGTTTGTTAAGTTGTTTTCTGAGTGTATTAAGTTGCCTGTATGCATCTCATTGATATTTTTGAACTGCAATCTTGAATTTTCTGTCATTTATATCACATATTTACACTTGTTTTAAGTTTGCTTTCTGGAGATATTTTCTTTTCTTTTTGAGCTTCCTCACTGTCTTGGTTATTCATGGTATTTAATAGGTTCTTTCTCTGTCTAGGCAACTATGTATGGGTGGCACTTCTCATAGATTAACACAAAGAGGTTTTTGTATTATTTCCCAGTAGGTGGCACTGAATCACAAGTTTTTTGTTTTTGTTTTTCATCTCTGTGAAATCCCAATGCTGATCCCTCAGCATCTCTGGCTGCTGTCACTGTAGCCATGATACCTGGGGTTGAGGTTGACTGGGGGGAGCCTAGGCACCTTCTTTGTTTTGCCCTCTTGATGATGGTGACCTTGGGCCAATCCTACTCAAAGAGTATACACTTTATTAAGGAGAAATAGTGACTCTGTAATACCAGTTTTTGGGTGTGCAGATAATGTGCTCGGCAACGCAACACCAAGGGCAAAGGGAGCCAAGTTCTGGGAATTATTTGGTTATGGAGCTCCATGGCTTTGTTTCTCTGTCTGAAATGCTGATGGCTGACAACCAGGGCATACCCCAGGACTATGCCCTTTCCCACTTTTGTGGGCTCAGTCATCCTTGCAGGAGTGCCCACCAAATTTCTCTTTTCCTCCTGGCTGGAAGAAGAACCAGCCACAACCTGATTTTTCCCCTTTTGGGCTGAGTCCCACTGTGATCTCCCAGCTGCAGGGCTGCCTCTGTGGCTCGCTGAATCATCCACCCTTTCTGCCTCCATTGACTGTTCCCACTTGCCCACGTTTAGATGCTTTAGTGTGCAGATCTCTCAGGCATGCCTGTACATTGAGCAGGGAATTCTTTCTTGAGTTATAACTGTTCAAATTGTTGAAATTTCAAAGGGAGAGATAGAAGGAATCTCTCACATCACCATAACTCTGAAACCACCTCTATGATTGATTCTTTCTTTTTGTTATATGGCCTGTAATCTGACTCCAGGCATGAAATTGATGCAATTATAGTGCTTACCTTGTTTGTATCTCTTCTATCAGGGATCATTGTCCTGTGCTGCCTGTTTCACATGTCTGAAAAATGTTTATCATATACTCTGTTCATTTCTTGGTGGTTCTAGATAGGCACATATTTTTTACCTTGTTTCACTGTGGCCAGAGCTGAAAATATTTATTCACTCTTTTTAGAGTTACTGTGGACACCAGAGATTCTGATATGTTTGTTTACTTCATCAGTTGTAGTCCTAAATTTTCTTTCAATTTGTACCTATCAACTACCTAGTCAGAAATTGTCATTGCTCATTATCTAAACTTACAAAAATTCCTCAATGCTTTTTTTTTTTAAATTTATTTTTTATTAACTTTAATGGGGTGACACCAATAAATCAGGGTACATATGTACAATGAAAACATCTCCAGATTATCCCATCATTCAATTGTGCTGCATACCCATTACCCAAAGTCAAATTGTCCTCTGTCTCCTTCTATCTGGTTTTCCCTGTGTCACTCCCCTTCTTCCTATCCCACCCTCCCCTCCCTCCCCCCATCCCGTAACCACCACACTCTTGTCCGTGTCTCGTAGTCTCACTTTAATGTCCCACCTATGTATGAAATCATGCTGTTCTCAGTTTTTCTTTCTTTCTGATTTACTTATTTCACTCCGTATAATGTTATCAAGGTACATCCATTTTGTTATAAATGATCCAATGTCATCATTTCTTGTGGCTGAATGTTGTTCCATAGTATATATATACCAAAGCTTTTTAATCCACTCATCTTCTGATGGACACTTGGGCTGTTTCCAGCTCTTCGCTATTGTGAACAATGCTGCCACAAACATGGGGGCGCATTTCTTCTTTTCGAACAGTGTTATGGTGTTCATAGGGTATATTCCTAAAAGTGGGATAGCTGGGTCAAAAGGCAGTTCGACTTTTAATTTTTTGAGGAATCTCCAAAATGTTTTCCACAGTGACTGCACCAGTCTGCATTCCCATCAGCAGTGCAGAAGGGTTCCCCTTTCTCCACATCCTCGCCAGCACTTGTTCTGTGTTGTTTTGCTGATGAGCGCCATTCTGACTGGTGTGAGGTGATATCTCATTGTGGTTTTAATTTGCATTTCTCTAATAATTAGTGATGTTGAGCATTTTTTCATATGTCTTTTGGCCATCTGTATGTCTTCTTTGGTAAAATTTCTATTCATTTCTTTTGCCCATTTTTTGATTGGATTGTTTGTCTTCCTGGTGTTGAGTTTTATAAGTTCCCTATAAATTTTGGTTATTAACCCCTTATCAGACCTGCTGTCGAATATGTTCTCCCATTGTGTAGTTTGTCTTTGTATTCTGTTCTTATTGTCTTTAGCTGTGCAAAAGCTTTTTAGTTTGATGTAGTCCCATTTGTTTATCTTGCCTTTTATTTCATTTGCTCGTGGAGATAAATCGGCAAATAAATTGCTGCTACAGATGTCGGAGAGCTTGCTGCCTATGTTTTCTTCTACGATGCTTATAGTTTCACGGCTTATGTTTAACTCCTTTATCCATTTTGAGTTTGTTTTTGTGCATGGTGTAAGTTGATGGTCTAGTTTCATTTTTTTGCAGGTAGATGTCCACTTTTCCCAGCACCATTTGTTAAAGAGGCTGTCTTTACTCCATTGTATGTTCTTTCCTCCTTTGTCAAATATCAGTTGTCCATAAAGCTGTGGGTTTATTTCTGGGTTTTCTGTTTTGTTCCATTGATCACTGTGCCTGTTCTTATGCCAGTACCAGGCAGTCTTGAGTATAATGGCCTTGTAGTAAACCTTGATATCCGGAAGAGTGATGCCTCCTGCTTTATTTTTTCTTTTTAAGATTGCTGAGGCTATTCGTGTTCTTTTTTGGTTCCATATAAATTTTTGGAATATGTTTTCTATATCTTTGAAGTATGTCATTGGTATTTTAATTGGTATTGCATTGAATTTATAAATTGCTTTGGGTAATATAGACATTTTAATGATGTTTATTCTTCTTAGCCATGAGCACGGTATATGCTTCCACTTGTTTGTATCTTCCTTGATTTCTTTTATCAATGTTTTATAATTTTCTGAATACAAGTCCTTAACCTCCTTGGTTAAATTTACTCCTAGGTATTTTATTTTTTAGGCTGCAATAGTGAAGGGGATTGATTCCTTAATTTCTTTTGCTGACAGTTCATTGTTTGTATATAGAAATGCCTCTGATTTCTGGGTATTAATTTTATATCCTGCCACCTTGCTGAATTCATTTATAAGGTCCAGTAGTTTTTTAACTGAGACTTTAGGGTTTTCTATGTACAATATCATATCATCTGCAAATAGTGACAGTTTTACTTCTTCTTTTCCAATTTGGATGCCTTTTATTTCTTCTTTTTGTCTGATTGCTGTAGCTAGGACTTCCAGAACTATGTTGAATAAAAGTGGTGAAAATGGGCAACCCTGCCTGGTTCCTGATCTTAAGGGGATTGCTTTTAATTTTTGTCCATTTAGTATGATGTTTGCTGTGGGTTTGTCGTAGATGGCCTTTATCATGTTAAGGAATGTTCCTTGTATTCCCACTTTATTGAGAGTTTTAAGCATGAATGGGTGCTGGATTTTATCAAATGCCTTTTCTGCATCTATTGAAATTATCATGTGATTTTTGTCCTTCCGTTTGTTTATGTGATGAATCACATTGATTGATTTGCGAATATTGAACCAGCCTTGCCTCTCCAGAATAAATCCCACTTGGTCATGGTGTATGATTTTTTTCATATATTGCTGAATCCGGTTGGCTAATATTTTGTTGAGAATTTTAGCGTCTAAATTCATCAGGGATATAGGCCTATAATTTTCTTTCTTTGTGTTGTCTTTGCCCGGTTTAGGGATCAGAATTATGCTCGCCTCATAAAAGGAGTTTGGAAGTCTGCCTTCCTCTTGAATTTTTTGAAATAGCTTGAGGAGGATAGGAGTTAGTTCTTCTTTGAATTTTTGATAGAATTCACTTGTGAAGCCATCAGGCCCAGGACTTTTCTTTTTTGGGAGTTTTTTGATAACTGTTTCGATCTCCTCTGTTGTAATTGGTCTGTTTAGGTGCTCTGATTCTTCCAGATTGATTTTTGGAAGTTTATATGATTCAAGAAATTTGTCCATTTCATCTAGATTGTCTAATTTTTTGGCATAGAGTTCTTCATAGTATTTTCTTACAATGCTTTGTATCTCTGTTGTATTAGTTGTAATTTCTCCACTGTCCTTTCTAATTTTATCTATTTGAGACCTCTCTCTTTTTTTCTTGATGAGTCTAGTTAAGGGTTCATCAATCTTGTTTACCTTTTCGAAGAACCAGCTTCTGGTTTCATTGATCCTCTGTATTGTTTCCTTAGCCTCTATGTCATTTATTTCTGCTCTCATCTTTATTATTTCCTTCCTTCTACTTGTCCTGCATTTTATTTGTTGTTGTTTTTCAAGTTCTTTTAGCTGCAGGGTTAAGTTGCTTATATGTTCTTTTTCTAGCTTCTTATGATATGCCTGTAGTGCAATAAACTTCCCTCTCAGAACTGCTTTTGCTGTGTCCCATAGATTTTGAGTTGACGTATGCTCATTATCATTTGTTTCTAGAAACTTTTTTATTTCTTCTTTGATCTCAATGTTAATCCATTCATTATTTAATAACATGCTATTTAGTTTCCAAGTGTTTGAGTATTTTTCAGTTTTTCTTTTGTGGTTGATTTCTAGTTTCATGGCATTGTGATCAGAGAAAATGCTTGATATAATTTCAATCTTCTTAAATGTGTTGAGGCCTTTTCTGTGTCCTAACATGTGGTCTATCCTAGAAAACGTACCATGAGCGCTTGAGAAGAATGTATATTCTACTGCTTTAGGGTGAAAAGTTCTGAATATATCTACTAAATCAAGTTGATCTAGTGTCTCCTTTAAGTCTGCTGTTTCTTTATTGATTTTCTTTCTTGTGGATCTATCCAGTGTTGTTAGTGGGGTATTGAAATCCCCTACTATGATAGTATTACTGTTAATCTCGCCCTTAATGTCCATCAAAGTCTGCTTTATGAATGTCGGGGCTCCTATATTTGGTGCTTAGATATTTATAATAGTTATATCTTCCTGTTGAATTGTTCCCTTTATCATTATGTAGTGTCCTTCTTTATCTCTTACTACAGTCTTTGTTTTAAAGTCCATTTTGTCAGATATAAGTACTGCTACCCCAGCTTTTTTTTCATTTCCATTTGCATGAAATATTTTTTTCCACCCTTTTACCTTCAGTTTATGTGCATCTTTTGTTTTAAGGTGTGTCTCTTGTAGACAGCATATGTATGGGTCCTGTTTCTTTATCCACGCTGCTACCCTATGTCTTTTGATTGGATCATTTAGTCCATTTACATTTAAGGTTATTATTGATATGTAGTTGTTTATTGACATTTTATTCTTTAAAGCTGTATTTTTTTTTTTTTTTTTTTGCTATATTCTTTTCTCCCTTTGATCTGTTCACACTAGGCCCCTTAAAATCTCTTGCAGGATTAGTTTGGTTTTAATGAATTCCTTGAGGTTTTCTTTGTCTGGAAAGCTCTTTATTTCTCCCTCAATTTTAAACGTTAACCTTGCTGGATAGAGTAGTCTTGGTTGTAGGTTCTTGTTCTGCATTACTTTGATTATATCTTGCCATTCCCTTCTGGCCTCAAGTGTTTCTGTTGAGAAGTCCGATGTCATCCTAATGGGGGCTCCTTTGTAGGTGAGAGTCTTTTTTTCTCTAGCAGCCTTTAAGATTTTTTCTTTATCCATTAGCTTTGGTATTTTAACTATGATGTGTCTTGGTGTAGATCTTTTTGGGTTTCTCTTTAATGGGGTTCTGTGTGCCTCTTGGACATGTAGAATGTTTCCCAGCCTTAATTTAGGGAAGTTTTCGGCTATGATTTGATTGAACAAAGTTTCCATTTCCTGTCCTCTTTCCTCTTCTTCAGGTACCCCTATGATGCGAATGTTGTTTCTCTTCAGGTTGTCACAGAGCTCCCTTAGAGTTTCCTCACATTTTTTGAATCTCTTTTCCTTTTTTTTCTCTGCTTCTGTAACTATGTTTATTGTGTCCTCTAACTCACTGATTCGATCCTCAGCGTGATTCATCCTGCTTTTAATTCCTTCCATTGTGGTCTTCAGTTCTGATACTGTATTTGTCATTTCTGTCTGGTTCTTTTTTATTATTTCAATTTCATTTTTTATACTTGTTATCTCTTTATTTAGGTGCTCATAGTGACTATCCATTGTTGCTCTAATTTCTTTGAACATCCTAACTATCATTATTCTAAAGTCTGCTTCTGGTAGTTTGGTTATATCTGGTTCATTCAGGACCTTCTCTGGGGATTTCTCTTGGTTGATTTGGTTTGCATTCCTCTGCCTGCCCATTTTATCTGAGTGTAAGCAAGTTGTGGCCCCTGGAGTCCAGTATGTGTTGCCTTTGTGTTCTCTAGGTGTGGTCTGTCTGCAGGCTTGCCACCCCCTCTTTCGCTGCCTAGGGCGGTTGGGTGTGGGCGTTGCCAGCGTCGGCTCACTGCAGCTATTGCTGTGGTTTCTGCCTCTCCTTTGCGGGAGGGGCTGTCACTCAAGCCACTAGCGTTAGCACGCAGGGCAGAGGTGAGCACCTTTGCTCAGCTGCGGACCCGGACTTTTTCCGGAAGGCTTACGCCCAGCCCCCTCAGTCCGAGCCTGCTCGCCACCGTTTTGTGGGTTGGGCAGGGCTTTTGACGTGCTCTCAGCTGTGAGCCTTTGCCCGTCCAGAATTTAGCCCCGCCCTCGAGGCCAGGGCCCTCCTGCGCAGGGACTGAAACCGAACACCGGGGATTATTGGGCCGGGCGTGTTTGCTGGCGTGCGCACCAGCGGCTAGCTTCCGGTCGTTCCGGCTCCTACCCCGCCCCCACGCTCGGAGAAAGCTCGCGCACGTAGAATGGTACTCCGCAGTTTCTCCGGCCGGGCGGGGAGAGCAGCGTGATCTCAGCAGGGAACTTCCCCTGGTCTCAGTGTCTCCCTCGCCCCCGATTTAGGAGCCCGCTTGCGCCCGCAGATGGCACACCGAGGTTTCTCCTTCTGGGCGGGGTTGGCAGCGTGAGCCTCGGGCCCCTCGCCCGTCCCTGGTCTTAGCCCGGTGCCCGCGGTCAGGGCCGGCTAGCGCAGGGTCGCAGGGCTGATCTCTGCCCGTATTTTTCCCCACAAGTGGGGTCACAGGCGGCCCGCAGCTGCCGGACAGCTTTCGCGCATCACCTCCGCCCCTGCTAGGCTAGCCCGAGCTCTCACTGTTCCGCCCACACCGACAGGACTGCGTTTCGGCGTCCTGTCCCGACCATAGGCTTCAGCAACCTCAGGGGGCTAGAAGTGCCCTAAGTCTCCACACTGTAGGCTTGGGAGCTCCCTCCCTCTAAGCAGGTCTGCTCTAATTGCCGCGGGAGAGCTTGTTTGGCTAGTGTCCTGTCTCCCTTTGCTGGTATTGCTAGTTCCAGGGGAAATATTCGTTTTCGATTAGGGAAGTGACTTAGCCCATAGGTCGGGGTGGCTGTCCCTCAGAGTGTCCTCATGCCTTCAGTCCACTCTTTGTTCCCGCTGCTCTGTTCCTCTCCTCTGTCCCAGTTCCCCAGAGCCCCGGGTGCATGGTTGTGAGAGAGGCTTTCTGAGCTGTCCCTTTAAAAAGATTTTTGGGTCTGAGAAGACTCTCTCTTTTTCCCAAATAGTATCCTCACTTGCTTCACAGCTCGATACTGTCCAATCGCCTCTTCTAGGCTCTGGGACTGCAGTCTGGGGCTTGGTTCCTGGGACCCAGGTCCCTCCCTCTCCGACAAACTCTCCTCCCGCCACGCGGATCTCTCCGGGCTGCCGTTTGCTCCGGGGAGCTGGGCAGCCCTCTTCGCGTTTTCGCTATTCCTACCAGTCTCAATGTGGCTTCTGCAGTGTTCCTTGGTTGAAGAGTCCACTTAGTTTTGCTCAAAGTTGGTTTATCCAGATGATGGTTCTTAAAATTGAGTTATAATCCACTTTGGTTCTGGGAGTTGGAAGTTGGTACGTCTGCCTACTCCATCGCCATCTTCCCTCCTCCCTCAATGCTTTTTAAAATATATTTTATTGATTTAAATTTATTGTGTTTACATAGATTAAATTGTCCCACCAAATATATCTCCCCCCTACCACTGTGTTCCCCTTGACACCCCCTTTACCCCCTTCCCCAATGACTTCCCCCCTTCCCTCTAAGATTTGCTGTCTTGCTCTCTATAACACTGTGTTATGTATATATAATTTCACTCATCTCTTTCCCTTTTCTGTTCCATTCTCTCATCCCCTTTCCCTCTGGTCCCTTTGATCCCACCCCTGCCTTTGTTCTGTTCCTCAGTTCACATTGTTTATTAGCTTCCTCAAATAAGTGAGGTCATATGATATTTTTCTTTCTCTGCCTGGCTTATTTTACTGAGCATAATAGTCTCCAGGTCCATCCATGTTGTCACAAAAGGTAAGATTTCCTGCTTTTACACAGCTGAGTAGTATTCCATTGTGTATATGTACCATACCAAAGCTTTTTAATCCAATCGTCCACTGACAGACACTTGAGCTGTTTCCAGATCTTGGCTATTGTAAACAATGCTGCAATAAACATGGGGGTGCATTTCTTCTTTTGAATCAGTGATTTGGTATTCTTAGGATATATTCCCAAAAGTGGAATAGCTGGGTCAAAAAGCAGTTCCATTCTTAATCTTTTGAGGAATTTCCATACTGTTTTCCATAGTGGATACACAAGTCTGCATTCCCACCAGCAGGGCAAAAGGGTTCCCTTTTCTCCACATTCTCGCCAGTACTTATTATGTGTTATTTTGTTAATGAGCATCATTCGGCCAGGTGTGAGGTGATATCTCATTGTGGTTTTAATTTGCATTTCTCTAATGAATAGTGATGTTGAACATTTTTTTCTTATGCCTGTTGGCCATCTGTATGTCCTCTTTGGAGAAGTGTCTATTCGTTTCTTTTGCCCATTTTTTGATTGGATTGTTTACCTTTCTGGTGTTGAATTTTACAAGTTCTTTATAAATTTTGGTTATTAACCCCTAATCAAAAGTATTGTCGAATATGTTCTCCCATTGTGTGGTTTGTCTTCTTATTTTGTTCATATTGTCTTTAGCTGTGCAAAAGCTTTCTAGCTTGATATAGTTTCATTTGTTCACCCTGTTCTTTATTTCGCTTGCCTGTGGAGATAAATCAGCAAATATATTGCTGCGAGAGATGTCAGAGAGCTTACTGCCTATGTTTTTTTTCCAAAATGATTATGGTTTCACAACTTACATTTAAGTCTTTTATCCACTTTGAGTTTATTTTTATGAATGGTGTAAGTTGGTCTAGTTCTACTTTTTTTGCAAGAACCTGTTCAATTTTCTCAACACCATTTATTAAAGAGACTGTCTTTACTCCATTGTATGGTCTTACACCCTTTGTCAAATATCAATTGATCGTAAAGGCTTAGGTTTATTTCTGGGTTCTCTGTTCTGTTCCATTGATCTGTGTGCCTGTTCTTATGCCAGTACCAAGCTGTTTTGAGTACAATGGCCTTGTACTATAACTTGATATCAGGAAGTGTAATACAACCCATTTTATTCTTGTTTTTCAAGATTGCTGAGGTTATTTTTATTCTTTTTGGGTCCCATATAAATTTTTGGAATATGTGTTCTATATCTTTGAAGTATGCCATTGGTATTTTAATAGGAATTGCATTGAATTTATACATTGCTTTGGATAATAGAGACATTTTAATGATGTTTATTGTTCCTATTTATGAACACGGTATGTCCTTCCAATTGTTTGTATCATCCTTGATTTATCAATGTTTTATAATTTACTGAGTACAAGTTTTTAACCTCCTTGATTAAATTACTCCTAGATACCTTAATTTTTTGGTTGCAATACTGAAAGGGATTGTTTTCTTCTTTATTTTCTTGTGGGAGAGACAGAAAGAGTCAGAGAGAGGGACAGATAGGGATAGACAGAAAGGAAGGAAAAGAGATGAGAAACATCAATTCTTTGTTGCGAATCCTTAGTAGTTCATTGATTGATTTCTCATACGTGCCTTGATCGCGGGGCTACAGCGGACTGAGACACCCTTGCTCGAGCAAGCGACCTTGGACTCAAGCTTGTGAGCCTTGCTCAAACCAGATGAGCTTGTGCTCAAGCTGGCGACCTCAGAGTCTCGAACCTGGGTCCTCCACATTCCAGTCTGACGCTCTATCCACTGCGCCACCACCTGGTCAGGAGGGGATTGTTTTCTTAATTTTTCTTTCAGACAGTTCATTGTTGGTGTATAAAAATGCCACTGATTTCTGCATATGAATTTTATATCCTGCTGCCTTGAGTTCATTTATCAGATCCAGTAGTTTTTTGACTGAGACTTTAGGGTTTTCTATGTACAGTATCATGTTATCAGCATATAATGATAGTTTGACTTCTCTTTTTCCAGTTTGGATGCCTTTTATTTCTTCTTGTCTGATTACTGTGGCTAGGACTTCCAGAACTATTTTGAATAAGAGTGGTGTAAAGGGGCACTTCTGCCTTGTTCCTGATCTTAAGGGGATTGCTTTTAATTTTTGGCCATTGATTATGATGTGGGCTGTGGGTTTGTCATAGATGGCTTTTATCATGTTAAGGTATGTTCCCTGTATTCCCACTTTGCTGAGAGTTTTGATCATAAATGGGTGCTGGATTTTATCAAATGTTTTTTTTTTTTCTGCGTCTATTGATATTATCATGTTATTTTTGTCCTTTTTGTTTATCAATCACATTGATTGATTTGCAAATATTGTACCAGCCTTGCCTCCCCAGAATAAATCCCACTTGATCATGATGTATGATTTTTTTTCATGTATTGATGGATCCAGTTTGCTAATATTTTGTTGATAATTTAAGCTGCTAAATTCATTGGGAATATTGGTTTATAGTTTTCTTTCTTTGTAGTGTCTTTTCCTGGTTTTGGAATTAGAATTATGCTTGCCTCATAAAAAGATTTTAGAGGTCTTCCCTCCTCTTGAATTTTTTGAAATAGCTTGAGAAGGATAGGAGTTAGTTCTTCTTTGAATATTTGGATAAATTTGCCTGTGAAGCCATCTGGCCCAGGACATTTGTTTGTTGGGAGCTTTTGATAACTTTCAATCTCATTTGTTGTAATCAGTCTGTTAAGTTTTCTGATTCTTCCAGATTGATTTTTGAAAGATTATATGTTTCAAGAAATTTGTCAATTTTACCTAGGTTGTCTAATTTTTTGGCATACAGTTCTTTACAGGATTTTCTGACAATCCTTTGTATTTCTGCTGTGTCTGTTGTTACTTCTCTACTCTCATTTCTAATTTTATTCATTTGAGTCATCTTCTTTTTCTTGGTGAATCTTGTTAATGGTTCATCAATCTTGCTTACCTTTTCAAAGAACCAGTTCTTGGTTTCGTTGATATTCTGTATTGTTTTTTTAGCCTCTATGTCATTTATTTTTGCTTTGATCTTTATTATTTTTTTTCTTCTACTTCCTCTGGGCTTTACTTGCTGTTCTTTTTCTAGTTCTTTTAGATGTAGGGTTAGGCTGTTTATTTGGGCTTTTTCTTGCTCCTTAAGTCATGCCTGTAATGGTATGAACTTCCCTCTCAGGACTGCTTTTGCTGTGTCCCATAAATTTTGAGTTGTTGTATGCTCATTTTTATTTGTTTCAAGACAATTTTTATTTCTTCTTTGATCTCGTTATTAACCCACTTATTATTTAATAACATGCTAGTTAGTTTCCAAGTGTTTGAATGTTTCTCAGTTTTTCTATTGTTGTTGATTTCTAGTTTCATGCCATTGTGATCAGAGAAGATGCTTGATATGATTTCATTCTTCTTAAATTTATTAATACTTGTTTTGTATCCTAACATGTGGTCTATCCTAGAGGATATACCATGAGCACTTCAAAAGAATGTATATTCTGCTGCTTTAGGGTGAAGGATTCTGAAGATATCTATTAAATCCTGTTGATCTAGTGTGTCCTTTAAGGCTGCTGTTTCTTTGTTAATTTTCTTTCTTGAGGATCTATTCATTGATGTTAGTGGGGGATTAAAATTTTCTACTATTATAGTATTGTTGTTTATCTTGCTCTTTATGTTCATCAAAAACTGCTTTATATATTTAGGTGTTCCTATGTTAGTCACATAGATATTTATAATGGTTATCTCTTCCTGTTGAATTGTTCCCTTTATCATTGTGTAGTGATCTTTATCCCTTACTATAGCCTTTGTTTTAAAGTCTATTTTGTCAGATATAAGTATTGCTATGGTAGCTTTTTTTGTTTTCATTTTCATTTGCATAAAATATTTTTTCCATTCCTTCATTTTCAGTCTATGTGTATCTTTTGTTTTGAGGTGGGTCTCTTGTAGACAGCATATGTATGAGTCCTGTTTTCTTTTCCACACAGCTACCCTATGTCTTTTGATTAGAGCATTTAACCCATTTACATTAAAGGTTATTATTGATATGAAGTTGTTTGTTGCCATTTTATTTATTTATTTATTTATTTATTAATATTTTTTAAATTTATTTTTTATTTTTATTTTATTCATTTTAGAGAGGAGACACAGAGTGAGAGAGAGAGAGAGAGAGAAAGAGAGAAAGGGGGGAGGAGCTGGGAAGCATCAACTCCCATATGTGCCTTGACCGGACCAGTGCAGGGTTTTGATCTGGCGACCTCAGTGTTCCCAGGTCGACACTTTATCCACTGTGCCACCACAGGTCAGGCTGCCATTTTATTTTTTAAATCTACATCCTTGTTTTCTAATTTTTTTTCATCCTTTGTTCTGTTTTCAACAGGCCCCTTAACATTTCTTGCAGCATTGGTTTGGTTGTAATGAATTCCTTGAGTTTTTTTTGTCTGGGAGCTTTTTACTTCTTCAATTTTAAATAATAGCCTTGCTGAATAAAGAAGTCTTGGTTGTAGGTTCTTGTTTTGCATTACTTTGAATATTTTTTGCCATTTCCTTCTGGCCTCAAGTGTTTCTGTTGAAAAGTCGGTTGTCATCCTTATGGGGCTCCTTTGTAGGTGATTGACTGCTTTTCTCTTGCAACTTTTAGTATTCTTTCTTTATCTCTTAACTTTGGTATTTTAATTATGATGTGCCTTGGTGTAGGCCTCTTTATGTTCCCCTTTAATGGGACTCTCTGTGCTTCTTGAACTTGTGTGACTTTTTTCTTCATCGATTTAGGGAAGTTTTCAGCTATGATTTGTTCAATCAGGTTCCCTATCCCTTGTTCTTTCTCTTTTCCTTCAGGACTCCCTATTATGTGGATGTTGTTTCTCTTCACGTTGTCACAGAGCTCTCTTAGAATTTCCTCAGACTTTTTGAGCCTCTTTTCTTTTTGCTGTTCAGCTTCCATGCTTTTGTTTATCTTGTCCTCTTAGTTGCTGATTTGATCCTCTGCTTCATCCAGCCTGCTGTTAATTCCTTCTAGTCTAGTCTTCACTTCTGATATTGTATTTATCATTTCTGACTGATTCTTTTTTATGATTTCAATGTCCTTTTTGATGCTTGCTATCTCTTTTTTTTAGGTGCTCATTATGTCCGTCCATTGTTGCTCTAAGACCCTTGAGCATTCTAACTATCTAACTATCATTATTTTAAACTCTGCATCTGGTATCTTGGTTATTTCCATCTCAGTCAGTTCTTTTCCTGGGTATTTCTCTTGTTGATTCATTTGGATTGCTTATCTCTGTCTTCCCATTTTGTCTGTGTATAGACTCCTCTTTTGGGTGTGCTGTTTGTGTAGCTAGGTGAGTATAGGGTTGCTGTTTTCTGCCTCCAGCTTCCAGTTGTGTTGTTTCTAGATCTTTTTGGGTTGGCATCAGTTGTTGTTTGTAATCTGCTGCTGCTGTTCTCTTTGCTGTTTGTGTCGAAGTTTTCTATGCCTTAGCTGTGTCAGGTGTGAGGATCCATTCCTTAAGATACCACTCTAACAAGGGTTATTAGGTCCTGAACTAATGCTCTTCATATCTGGTCACTGGATATGCTAGCCATGGACCTCCCTGGCTGGAACCTGGTACAGACCAGTCACTGCCTATGACTGGCCCTTTGCAACATTTTTGGAGCTACAGGTGATCCATAATTTGTGGCTGCCTTTGCTGGGTCCTGATGCCATTGTAAATATCAGCTGCACTCCTAGGCTGGCTTTTATCTACTCTTGACCAGTGGGTGTGGCCTCTGTGTTCCTGAGGTGTGATCTGCCTGCCGGCCCACTGCCTTCACTGCCTCTTCACCACCGGTGCTGCCCCTGCTACTGCTGGCACAGCGTGCCAGCCCACCGTTCGGTGAGTACTCAGCAATGTGTGGGGGGGTGGCAGTGTAGCTTAGACCTCACACTCAAAACCTGTGTCTCTGATGTGCCCCCTGCTTCTAAGCAACTCTTTGCTCTGACTGGAGCAGGAGAGCCTCCAGTGGGCAGGGTAATTGCTTCTCTCTGCTGGTGTCTCTTCTCCCAGGAAAAATGGCCACTTTAGATTTGGGGAGTGACTCAGGACAGGGGTTAGGGTGGCTGTGCCCCACAGTGTCTCTTCCTATGCCTCCAAGATGACACTTTCCTCTCACAACTCCAGTCCTTTCCATGTCCCCGCTTCTGGAGCCCCAGGTAAGTGGCCGTGGACAAGGTTTTCTGCGCAGTCCCTTTAAGATGGAGCCTGGGTCTAAGAGTTCTGTTTCTCACAAACAGTAACCCAGCTCTTTTTTCAGCTAAATACTCTCCGTACACCTCTTCTAGTCTCTGGGGCTCTAGGCTGAGGCTCTGGTCCTGGGTCTGGGGATGTACAACTCTTTTGGCAACCCACCCTGCCGTGAGAGTCCCTCTGGGCTGCGGCTTACTTTTGGGAGCAGGGCAGCCCTTACTGCGTCTCCACCCTTCCTATCAGTCTCAGTGTAATTTCTTTGGTGATCTTTAGTTATAGATTTCTCTTAGTTTAGTCCAAAGTTGGTTTTTCAAGATAATTGTTCATAAGTTAATTTGTAATTCATTTTGGTTCTGGGAGGTGGGAGTTGGAACATCTGCCTATTCTGTCGCCATCTTCTCTCCCTTTTCTCAATGCTTTGATGTAGCAGTTGTCATCAAGTGAACTGTTATTTTGAACTGGAAATATTGAAAGCTGTCTAGGAAGGTTGCACAACAGATGATCACAAGTTTTTTGTTGTTGTTGTTAATCTAAAGAGGAGGCCATAGATACCAGTAGATTTCTCTTTCATAAATGTACTGGTTACCGTTCTCATCTAGGAACCTCTTGGGAAACAGGCACACGTTGAGACTGGGTTGTGCAATGCTGTCCACTGGGTTTCAGGACTTCTGTCCCACAGAAATCAAAATGACTACCCTGAAGGGGCCTGAAGATTGCAAATAGAGGAAAACAATCTGGTTTTAGAATTTTTAGAAGTCTTGTTTCTTGTAACATTTTTGGTTCAGGCTTGGTGTTATATTCATGTTATTCAGTTTTAATTTCTGTGTTTATTTCTGGATCACTTTTTACTGTTGTGGTGATTCAAAACATAAAGGAAAATATGGTTTATTCACTTAATTAAAACTCACCAGCCAAAGAGGAAGTTACAACTCACTTTGTATTTCTTTATCATTTGAAAGATTGCCTGCCTGATATCCAGATATACTTACTATTTTGTACTATGATATGTTTCATTGCAAACCAGAAAAAAAATACAAATCTTATTAAAAGAATATTTTCTGAATTATTGTTACAACTCGGTTTAAGGAAATTTCTTGATTTTTCTGCAATAGTGCAATTCTATTAAAATAATACTTGCCATGTATTAAAAATTTTGAAATAATTTTATGATTTTATTAAGAACATAATTGATTTAATATCATAACATTATTTATATATAAAATATTTGGGGAAATATTATAAAAGTTGAAAACTATAAGTGTATCTGTTTTCTTAATAATAAACAAGAAGCAATCTTTGAATTAAGTAAGTGACTTTAATAATTATTAAGTAACAAAAATGTTCAAATGTGAATACTGTCAATACGTTACATAGAAAAAAATATATTTATTCTTCCAAAAGTTTTCTTAAATGCCAGAGTCATAAATCAAATATCACATGTGATTTGTATTAATTTTATGTGTCTTTCTGTATTTGGAAGCTATACTTTTTTCATGTTTTTATTAAAGGATAATTTACATATAGTAACATTGAAGCATGTTAGCGTATAGTTAGTTCTGTGAGTTTTGATAAACGCATGCAATTGGGTATCTGCAACAGCTATCAATACATGAAATAGCCCTCTAAAATCCCCCTAACATCTTTGTAATCAACCCTTGGCAATTGCTGATCTATATTTATCATTACAGAGATATGTTTTCTAGAATAATGTCATCCAAATGGAAATATGTAGTTTTTTAATCTTGTTCCTTTCATTTAGAAAAATGCATTTGAAATTCATCCATGCTGTTACATGTAGTTCTTTCCTTATTAATGCTGAGTAATATTCTACAGATAGATGTCTTGTCCTATGCTTATATATTCTCAAATTTGTCTTATATTAATATAGGCAGTCTAGCTTTCTTTTTTAAATTTATTTTTAAATTTTATATATTTAAATTTTTTTCAATGGCAGTTAACATTCAATATTATATTCATTTTAGGTGTACATCATAGTGGTTAGCCATGTATGTAACTTACAAAGTGATCTCCCTGGTAAGTCTAGTACCTACCACACACCATACATAATTATTACAATATTATTGACTGTATTTCCTATGCTGTACTTCATCCCCATGACTATTCTATAACTATCAATTTGTACTTCTTAATCCCTTCACCTTTTTTTACCCAGCCTCCTAAACCCCACCCATCTGAAAACTATTTGTTTTCTGTATAAAAATGATTTTGTTTTTGTTTTGTTTGTTTATTTATATGTTTTTTGTATCCTACACATATATGAAATTATATGGTATTTGTCTTTTCTAAGTTATTTTAGTTCAGTCTAGCTTTCTTTTGATTAGTGCTTATCTAATTATGTCTTTTTCTATTCATTTACTTTTCTCCTGTCTAGGTGGTTTATCTATAATGAGTATCTTGCAGACAGCATATTATTTTCTTATCTGAAAATTTGTTATTTTATTAGCATGTTTAAACTTGCTGCATTTAATGTAGTTACTGATATGTTGGATTAAAATTTACCATTATATCAAGAGCTGTTTCTCAAAAGGGGAGCAGTTAGCTGTAGAGAATGGCAGGACGTTGCTTCTAAACTGTGAGGGCCTGGGCTGTGGTTCACCTACAGAGACCTTCCAGATGCTCCAGGCAGCATCTCTGTCTGCCGCTGCACTGCAGGGACCATGATATCTGTGGATCATGTGGCCCAAACTGCAGAGCATCTTGCATGACAACTTAACTTGCTGCAGAGGCTTCTCTTGTTCTGGGTTCCACTCAAAACCAGCAGATTTTTACGTCATTTGGTAAGTGGGCTGGAGTAATACCCTCATGAGGAATGTGTTGCCTCACAAATTCAAAGAGCTCTGGCCAGTGGCACAGTGGATAGAACGTCATCCTAGAGTGCAAAGGTTACTTGTTGGGTCCTGGGGTTGCCGGCTGATCCTGAGGCCACTGACTTGATCCCAAGGGCGCCGACTCAATCCTGAGGGTGCCAGCTTGACCCTGAGGTCACTGGTTCGAGCCCTGGTCCGGCACATATGAGAAGCAAAAACATACACAACTAAGTGGAACAACTAGTTGATGCTTCTTTCTCTCTCACCCCCTGTCTCCCTTTCTCTCTCCCTCAAAAAAGAAAAAATCCAAAGAAGCCCCCCTAAGTAAGGAGGAAAATATGTTTAACATAAAATTCACCAATTTAAATGTTGATCTTATACAAAATCACCCTTACAGAAAGATCCAGAATAATATGTGACTATCTGAACATCATGGCACAGCCAAATGGACACATAAAATTAATCATCATCTACCAAAATCTGACTGAGAAATAGAAGGTTCAGGGAGTTTCTGAAGAGCAGACAGAATTTATATTAGACCTAGAATGTGAATATTCTCACAGGCTGGGATGCAACTAGCAAATTAATGTTGTATATAAAGGTACGTGTTATTTATATACCTGGAAGGTTTAAGTTTAGCCCCCTTAGGTTCTGGCCGGTTGGTTCAGCAGAAGAGCATCAGCCCGATGTGTGGAAGTCCCAGGTTCGATTCCCAGTCAGGGCACACAGGAGAGGTGACCATCTACTTCTCCACTCTTTTCCCTTCTCTCCCCATCACTCTCTTCCCCTTCTGCAATTATGGTTCAAAAGGTTCAAGCAAATTGGCCCTGGGCACTGAGGATGGCTCCATGGCCTTGCCTCAGGTGCTAAAATAGCTTGGTTGCCAAGCATTGGAGCATTGTCCCCAGATGGGCCAGACCATCAGCCTATAGGGGCTTGCTGGGTGGGTCCTGGTCGGGGAACATGTGGGAGTCTCTCTCTATCTCCCTACCTCCCACTTAATAAAAAAAGTTTAGCTCCATTATTTATTTTGTCTTTACTTAATTTGCAAACAGTACAAAATGGTACAGGATAGCTTGGATTTGCATCAAAGATTGGTAGTGTCTTTGTTATAACCATGGTCTGATTTCAGTGGTGGCCTGTATCAAATCTAGATGTGGAACTAAACCTTAGTATGGAAGGTCGTACCATTATCAGCAAGGGAAAGCAACTGAATAATTTCTCCATAGAGACTTCCTGGAATGGAGTTACATGGGCTTTCCCCCCATACCAACATCTAAATGACATTCTATAACTATTGTATGGGTAGCAATTTATTTTTTAACTGAATTTTTATTTTCCTCTATTGTTCTTATCTTAATGAAATGACTATTTTCCTTAATATACAACCTTCTCCATATCAGTGCCTTTTAGAAAGAACATATACATTAAACAAATATTTGGTAGCTAATAAAATACATGATAGCTAATAATCTACATTATAAAAATATGGTAGCTAGTTTAAATGAGTATGTAAATTGTCTTTGTAATGTCTATGGAAATATTTTGAAATACATGCGAGACATTTAGGTGGATATTTAACCCCATATTACTAAATGTGAAAATATCTAAAAGGTACCATAGTAATGGCATTACTAATATTAATAGAAAGGATATTTTAAAATCTGACACTATGTCCTTATTTGAACATGACAAATCTCTAATAGCAGTGCTCTCTATGGGGAAGAATATGTGTTTATTTAATCCTTTTATCTACAAAGAAAAGTTTACACAGTGCCTTGTATATTGCAGATAATCAATAGGTGTTTGTTAATAAACATATGGCTACTGTCAGATATTCATTTAAGGAGTACTAAGTAATAACAGACATGTAATTGAGATGCTAGATGTGGGAATTCCACTTTGAAGTTGAAAGCCAACGATGACGAGAAAGTGCGACCATGAATACTCTCTATGAGTGGCGCACATGAATTCAGACTGCTTTCCTCTCTCCCTTTTAGGTTGAAATAGGAAAGCTGGCAACATCTTCTGTTGAGGTCACTTGATTTACTGAGATACCTGGAAGGGAGAGAAAATTCAGAACTTTGTTCCCCTTTGAGGTTAACAGAAGCCAAGGAACTAATACGTGGGGGGCAGGAGCTAGGGAGAAGACTGGATTGCATGACTTCTATTTAGAACACAGTGAACATTGTCTTTTGAATTGTATTTCTACCTCCCTCCTTCTTTTAAATTCACAGGACCAATTATTTCTGCAGTGAGGTTGGTGTAGTATCAAAGGACACCTAGTTGCTTTCCCCAGTGAGGTGGCTTCCTTCTGTGAGAACGACCTTTTATTTTGCTTGGCTGTTGCAGGTACCTGGAAAGACAGACTTAACACCCCTTACTCATGCTCTGTGCCTCGCAGAGGGACTCGTATACATCACCTTATGAACCTCGCTTTCCTTTCCCCACTGCTGAACCTATAAAATCAGTTTTTATAGAGAAAAGGAAAATATTCTTCCCAACAGGGATTAGCAGTTGTTGATTTAGATTTTATGTGATATTTCTGTCCTTTGGTCTCCATGGCAGCCAGCACTGAGGCAGAGCCTATAGTTACAAAAAAAACCTTTGTTTCTAGCAAAAACTTTTTTTTTATTGCAAAAAGTAAAATCTTTTCCAGAACAATTCAATATTTCAATAGAAGCATGGGCTTAAAATAGAACTATAAAATGACTCTACCACAATGCAGCTATAAATTAAAAGTAATCTATTATTATTGATTAATCTTTCTTTCTACATACTTTTAAAGTTCAGGATGACTCCCTTTATAGAACAATAATCAAATTGGAAAATGAGAACAAAGCACTCTTGCCTACCACTTGATAACTTAATGTCTGAATTGGGTTTCTAGTTCACACTAGGGATAGAAGCCTCTGTATTGCTCGAGTGCATGTGTTAGTCTGAGAATCATAGGAAACTGGGGTGAGAGAGTTCCCTTTGGAGACCAACTCTTTCAACCACCTAGGTTCACAGATATAAACACCAAGCCCTAGAAACACTAAGAGACCTTGTCCAGTGAACTGTAGTAACAAGTCCAGGATTCAAGCCTTCTAACTTTCAATATTGGAACAACTTCCACTATGTCCTGACCTTTTCGAGAATGTCCTAGCTGAGCACAAGTGTGTGTTATTTTTAGCCACCAGGTACTGCCCAACTTCTGTTAATTAAATGGAGCTTGAGTCATGTTTGGGTTGGGTCAGTGTTCATGTGCTGTCTTGTTATTCAGGAGCGAATGACAGTAACATTTTGTTTGATAAAATTTCCTTCTAAACTATAAAACTTTGGAGGCTTTCTCCCATGAGTTTGATTACCCACTCACCAAAATACTCCAGGGAAGAATTTGGCTTCGCCTGCATTGCAGAGTTTTGTCCTGTGGAAGTTAACTCCTAAGTATCAGTTGCATCTTATGTTTTTGTCAAATGTGTAGAGAAAGGTAGTATTAAGTAACAGGTTGAGTGCTTGTTACAAACTCTAATACAGTGGTTCTTAAATCTTTTTTGAGGTACCGAACCCACCAGTTTCATATACACATTCACCGAACCCTTCTTTAGTGATAAATAAAATATGATTTTTTTTCCAAATTCAAGACATAGGTATATGTTTTTTTTACTGTTGCACAAAATGAGCCATGCGTGAACATCACCTTGCTCAAAGAACAAAACCAACAAAGTGCATGAACTCACAACAAATTACGGTATTACTTTATTCTGGCCTCTGCGGCAGAGGTTTCTCTGAACCCCTGAGACCGACTCATCCAAACCCTAGGGTTCGATAGAACCCAGGTTAAGAACCATTGCTCTAATTACAAAGACTTTTGTCATTTTCTCTAGACATATGAGAGAAACACTGGTCTACATTCTTTGTGTATGTGATTGGGGTAAGGCAGTAGACAGAAACCTAGGTTTGAATCCTTACTTCATTATTATTAATAGTGTTGAATAATTTACTTAATGTTTCTGAGCCTTAGGTTTCTCCTTTATAAAAGAGATAACACTGTTTCATTGGTAAGGATTAAGAGTACCAGGTGCTAAGAGCATTGTGCAACTAGCAATAATAGGTGCTGAAAATATTAGTTTTCTGCCTACTCTCTGATTATCCTGTTCAAAAATTTTTTGAACGTAGGCCGATCTTCTCAATTGCAAAAGTTGGTTATGTAGGTATTTATTTTAGAGCTTGTGTGTAAAACAAGACTTATTTTTGAGATTAGCATTATTAATGTCTTATTTTGGTGTTTGGTATATTTATTGGACGATTGCCTTTTTTTCTAGGCATTTTGTAGAAATGGTGAATCCTGTACCATTTACTCTTACATGTAAATTTGATTAACATAAATTTTCATCATTTAAGCAACTCATGGAATTTTTTAGATGGAGAATTTTTCAGAGATTAATCACCAGTGGTGTGTACTTAGTGGAGAGCTTTCTGGTGAAACTCTACTTTTTGAATTACAGCTTTAACAGGAGCAAATATGGCATACACTGTTCCTCATTCACCCGACAGCATTATTCTTTTCTTCCTTGTGAAGAGAGTTGTGTTTTGAGTGTTAGTATGGCAATCTCATGTCCCTTTGCCAGTGACTGAGCAGTGGGCATGTAACCCTGTTTTAGCCGGTAATCTGTCAGAAGAAGCCCACTCAGTGCTTCTGAGAAAGATGTTCCTCTGGATTAAATCATAAACCATGCAAGGAAAAGCCTTCCCTCTCTTGCCTTCTCACACCTGCCTGGGATGCTGTGATTTGAGGACATATTCTTAGTATCCCGAGTAGCCATTTTGCCATCACAGGGTAATAGCCAACAAATTAAAAAAGCAAAGCAGAAAGAGAGAAAGAAGCAGTGTTCCCTTAGCCATGGACTCGCCTCCAGAACCAACAACCTCCAGATTTCTCATAAAGTAAGCAATAAAGGTGCTTGTAATTCCAGTCATGTTTGGTCAGTTTTCTCTCTTGATGCCAAAAGCCATACAAACTAATGGCATACAGTGTGAGTAATAGAAATGTGTTTATAAAAGATGTCAGGAATTTAATGCCAGGAGGCCTTTTTTTTTTAAGCTTTAATAAGCCATGGTAAAAAATTTGGAAGTCCACTAATGTTTTCCACTGGTCTGTCCTTTACTCAGGCCACAAAATTATGCTCTTCAAGTTCTACCAAAAGCTGGGATTCAAATAGATACTTCCTATTTTTGGAATCACTGCTACATCTTAATTTCAAATAATAATAAATCCTCAAGTAATATAGTTGTTGCAGACATTTGATAACTCTTTTATTGTATGTACATGAGAGAGATCTTAATATATGTATGTTTTCTTCACCAGTAATACTGAGGGATGTAATTGTCTTATAAAGATGTAAAGAAAGCAAATTTATGTTAATTTTACTTTTTTCCACCTATAATTTTTATTAATTATATGAAAAGAACTAAAAATTATTTAGAAATTATATTACATTTTAAAAGGAAAACGTTTTCAGTGAAATATCTGAATGAAAGTAGCAACATATTAAAAATGTTATGATTTTCTTCCCTTTAAAAATCAGATATAAACCTCTAGCCAGGCTAAGCAAGGGACAAAAGAAAGGAGACATATTTTGATATCAGAAATGAAAGAGGCTCATTATTTATGGTCCCACTGACATTATTAAAAGGCTGTTATGAACAACTCTAGGATCACAGTTTTTTTGTTTCTTTGTTTTTTTTCAGAGACAGAGAGAGAGTCAGAGAGGAACAGACAGAGATAGACAGGAACGGAGAGAGATGAGAAGCATCAATTATCAGTTTTCAGTTACCATTGAGACACCTTAGTTGTTGATTGATTGCTTTCTCATATGTGCCTTGACCGCGGGCCTTCAGCAGACCTAGCAACCCCTTGCTGGAGCCAGTGACTTTGGGTCCAAGCTGGTGAGCTTTTGCTCAAACCAGATGAGCTTGCGCTCAAGCTGACGAGCTCGGGGTCTCAAACCTGGGTCCTCCGTATCCCAGTCCAACGCTCTATCCACTGCGCCACCGCCTGGTCAGGCCACAGGTTTGATAACTTACATGAAATGAACAAATTCCTAAAAAGTAACAAAAACTAGTAAAAATAAAAGTCACTCGAATATACATATCTCTTCAGAAGCACACAGGAATGCAGTAGTTTGTCCTTAATTAGGGCCTAACCAGCTAGGGTTGCCAAGCCAGCCATTTGTGTTAATATAACATTTTAATTTCTAAAGTGAATAAAACAGGCTCGTGTAACTTATTTCCTTTGTAGCTTTTCTTGCCTGTGGTAGACAGAGTTTTGCATACTTATGTGGTATTCTGTAAACACATAAGATGAATATAATTTGATAGGTCAGTTATAAGTGACTCAATGAAATCCTATGAGGGAAAAGCTTCACACATGACTGAATGATCATATGTCAGCAGATTCCTGGACATCAGAGATATTGTGATTGGTGTTTAATGTTAGATGATCAGTGATTTAGTTAACATGTCAATAACAGAACTTAAAATACAGTGAGCTAATGTTATAATTTGTACATGTATTTTGATTGTTTTTTCCCCCAGCACCACTAGACATGCATGTCTTCCTATGACATTTTTGACTATTGAGGGTGTCTTTTTCTTTTAGATGTTCTGTGGTAGCACACCTGAAAATACTGTTTAGCAATGCACAAATGTAAATATATCTATGTAATTGGTGTTTTTAAAATGTATCATTGTGCTAAAGTGTAGATTAGGGAAGAACAATTAGCAAATTCATGAATATATTCTAGCATTGTTTAAGTTTAAGGTGTACAACATGACCGTTTGATATACTTATATATTGTGAAATGGTTATCGCAATAAGATTAGTTAACATGTCTGTTGACTCATGTATTTATCTTATGTTCTTTTTGTTTGGTGATAACTTTTTTTATTTATTTTTTATTTATTTTTTTACCAAGAGATATGAGAGAGAAGGAGAGAGACGGAAGATAGGGACAGACAGAAGGGAGAAAGATGAGAAGCATCATTTCTTCATTGCAGCTTAATTGTTCATTGATTGCTTTCTCATATGTGCCTTGACTGGGGCTACAGCGAGCCAGTGACCCCTTGCTCAAGCCAATGACCTTTGGGTTCAACCCAGGGACCATGGAGTCACGTCTATGATCCTATGCTCAAGCTGGTAACCCCATGCTCAAGCTAGTCAGCCCACGCACAATCTGGTGGCATAGAGGTTTAGAACCTGGGTCCTCAGCATCCCAGGCTGACACTCTATCCACTGTGCCACTGCCTGGTCAGGTAGTTCTATTCAATTTTTGTGAGTAGTGTAAATTAAGAGTCTAATTCTACTATATGTGATCCAGTTTTCTCAACACCAGTTATTGAAGAGCCTGTCCTTTCCTTATTGAGTATTCTTGGCTCCCTTGCCTAATATTAGTTAATATAAACATTTGGGTTTATTTTTGGTCTCTGTATTCTGTTCCATTGATCTATGTGTCTGTTTTTATGACAATACTATAGTGTTTTGATCTATAGCTTTGTAGTATAGTTTGAAATTAGGAAGTATGATGCTTCCAACTTTATTCTTTTTGCTGTTGTTGTCCTTAAAATTTTTATTTTCTAGTACTATATATTTTGTTGTTTTTTTAATTTTTAATTTTTAATTTTTAATTGATTCTAATGGAGTGACATTAATAAATCAGGGTACATATGTTCAAAGAAATCATCTCCAGGTTATCTGATCATTCAATTATGTTGCATACCCATCACCCAAAGTCAAATTGTACTCAGTTACCTTCTATCTCGTTTTCTTTGTGCCACTCCCCTCCCCCTCTCCCTCCCTCTCCTGCCTCCCCCCATCCCGTAAAAACCACACTCTTGTCCATGTCTCATAGTCTCGATTCTATGTCCCACCTATGTATGAAATCAAGCTGTTCTCAGTTTTTTTCTGTTTTACTTATTTCACTCCGTATAATGTTATCAAGGTTCATCCGTTTTGTTATAAATGATCCGATGTCATCATTTCTTATGGCTGAGTAGTATTCCATAGTATATATGTACCGAAGCTTTTTGATCCACTTGTCCTCTGACAGACATTTGGGCTGCTTCCAGATCTTCGCTATTATGAACAATGTTGCCACGAACATGGGGGCACATTTCTTCTTTTCCAACAGTGCTATGGTGTTCTTAGGGTATATTCCTAAAAGTGGGATAGCTGAGTCAAAAGGCAGTTTGATTTTTAATTTTTTGAGGAATCTCCATACTGTTTTCTACAGTGGCTGCACCAGTCTGCATTCCCACCAGCAGTGCAGGAGGGTTCCCTTTTCTCCACATCCTCGCCAGCACTTATTCTGTGTTGCTTTGCTGATGAGCACCATTCTGACTGGTGTGAGGTGATATCTCATTGTGGTTTTAATTTTCATTTCTCTAATGATTAGTGATGTTGATCATTTTTTCATATGCCTATTGGCCATCTGTAGGTCCTCTTTGGAGAAATTTCTATTCATTTCATTTGCCCATGTTTTGATTGTTTTTTTTTGTCTTCCTGGTGTTGAGTTTTATAAGTTCTTTATAAATTTTGGTTATTAACCCCTTATCAGACGTCTTGTCAAATATGTTCTCCCATTGTGTGGTTTGTCTTTTCATTCTGTTCTTATTGTCTTTAGCTGTGCAAAAACTTTATAGTTTGATATAGTCCCATTTGTTTACCTTGCCTTTATTTTCTTTTGCCCGTGGAGATACATCGGCAAATATATTGCTGCGACAGATGTCAGAGAGCTTACTGCCTATGTTTTCTGCTAGGATGCTTATGGTTTTCACAGCCTACATTTAAGTCTTTTATCCATTTTGAGTTTGTTTTTGTGAATGGTGTAAGTTGATGGTCTAGTTTCATTTTTTTGCAGGTAGATGTCCAATTTTCCCAACACCATTTGTTAAAGAGGCTGTCTTTACTCCATTGTATGTTCTTTCCTCCTTTGTCAAATATCAGTTGTCCATAAAGATGTGGGTTTATTTCTGGGTTCTCTGTTCTGTTCCATTGATCTATGTGTCTGTACTTATGCCAGTACCAGGCTGTAGTAGACCTTGATATCTGGAAGAGTGATACCTCCCACTTTATTTTTTCTCTTTAAGATTGCTGAGGCTATTCGTGTTCTTTTTTGGTTCCATATAAATTTTTGGAATATGTGTTCTATATGTTTGAAGTATGTCATTGGTATTTTAATTGGCATTGCATTGAATTTATAAATTGCTTTGGGTAATATAGACATTTTAATGATGTTTATTCTTCCTAACCATGAGCACGGTATATGCTTCCACTTGTTTGTATCTTACTTGATTTTTTTAATCAATGTTTTATAATTTTCTGAGTACAAGTTCTTAACATCCTTGGTTAAATTTTCTCCTAGGTACTTTATTTTTTTGGTTGCAATAGTAAAGGGGATTGTTTCCTTAAGTTCTTTTGCTGACAGTTCATTGTTGGTATATAAAAATGCCTCTGATTTCTGAGTATTAATTTTATATCCTGCCATCTTGCTGAATTCATTTATCAGGTCCAGTAGTTTTTTGACTGAGACTTTAGGGTTTTCTATATACAATATCATAACATCTGCAAATAATGACAGTTTTACTTCCTTTTCCAATTTGTATGCCTTTTATTTCTTCTTCTTGTCTGATTGCTGTAGCTAGGACTTCCAGAACTATGTTAAATAAGAGTGGTGAAAGGGGGCACCCCTGCCTGGTTCCTGATCTTAACGGGATTGCTTTTAATGTTTGCCCATTTAGTATGATGTTTGTTGTGGGTTTGTCATAGATGACCTTTATCATGTATAGGAATGTTCTCTGTATTCCCACTTTACTGAGAGTTTTGAGCTTAAATGGGTAGTGGATTTTATCAAATGCTTTTTCTGCATCTATTGACATTATCATGTGATTTTTGTCCTTCCTTTTGTTTATGTGATGAATCACATTGATTGATTTGCGAATATTGAACCAGCCTTGCCTCTCCAGAATAAATCCCACTTGATAATGGTGTATGATTTTTTTCATATATTGCTAGATCCGGTTGGCTAATATTTTGTTGAGAATTTTAGTGTCTAAATTCATCAGGGATATAGGCCTATAATTTTCTTTCTTTGTGTTGTCTTTGCCTGGTTTTGGTTTCAGAATTATGCTTGCCTCATAAAAGGAGTTTGGAAGTCTTCCTTCCTCTTGAATTTTTTGAAATAGCTTGAGGAGGATAGGAGTTAGTTCTTCTTTGAATTTTAGGTAGAATTCACTTGTGAAGCCATCAGGCCCAGGACTTTTCTTTTTTGGGAGTTTTTTTATAACTGTTTCGATCTCATTTGCTGTAATTGGTCTGTTTAGGTGTTCTGATTCTTCCAGATTGATTTTTGGAAGTTTATATGATTCAAGAAATTTGTCCATTTCATCTAGATTGTATAATTTTTGGCATATAGTTCTTCATAGTATTTTCTTATAATGCTTTGTATTTCTGTTGTGTCAGTTGTTATTTCTCCACATGTCCTTTCTAATTTTATTTATTTGAGTCCTCTTTTTTTTTTTTCTTGGTGAGTCTAGTTAAAGGTTTATCAATCTTATTTACCTTTTCAAAGAGCCAGCTTCTGGTTTCATTGATCCTCTGTATTGTTTCCTTAGCCTCTATGTCATTTATTTCTGCTCTGATCTTTATTATTTTCTTCCTTCTATTTGTCCTGGGTTTTATTTGCTGTTGTTTTTCTAGTTCTTTTAGCTGCAGGGTCAGGCTGCTTATTTGAGCTTTTTCTAGCTTTTTATGATATGCCTGTAGTGCAATGAACTTCCCTCTCAGTACTGCTTTTGCTGTGTCCCATAAATTTTGAGTTGATGTATCCTCATTATCATTTGTTTCTAGAAACTTTTTTATTTCTTCTTTGATCTCATTGTTAATCCATTCATTATTTAATATCATGCTTTTAGTTTCCAAGTGTTTGAGTATTTTTCAGTTTTTCTTTTGTGGTTAATTTCTAGTTTCATGGCATAGTGATCAGAGAAAATGCTTGATACGATTTCAATCTTTTTAAATTTATTGAGACCATTTCTGCATCCTAACATGTGGTCTATCCTAGAAAACGTACCATGAGCTCTTGAGAAGAATGTATATTTCTACTGCTATAGGGTGAAAAGTTCTGAAGATATCTATTAAATCAAGTTGATCTAGTGTATCCTTTAAGTCTGCTGTTTCTTTGTTAATTTTCTTTGTTGAGGATCTATCCAATGATGTTAGTGGGGTATTGAAATCCCCTCCTATTATAGTATTGCTGTTAATCTCGCCCTTTATATCCATCAAAGTCTGCTTTATGTATGTCGGCGTTCCTATGTTCGGTGCATAGATATTTATAATAGTTATATCTTCCTGTTGAATTGTTCCCTTTATCATTATGTAGTATCCTTCTTTATCTCTTACTACAGCCTTTGTTTTAAAGTCCATTTTTTCATATATAAGTACTGCTACCCCAGCTTTTTTTTCATTTCCATTTGCATTAAATATTTTTTTCCATCCTTTTACCATCAGTCTATGTACATCTTTTGTTTTAAGGTGTGTCTCTTGTAGACAGCATATGTATGGGTCCTGCTTCTTTATCCACACAGCTACCCTATGTCTTTTGATTGGATCATTTAACCTTTTTACATTTAAGGTTATTATTGATATGTAGTTGTTTGTTGCCATTTTATTCTTTAAAGCTGTATTCTTCTTTTGCTATATTCTTTTCCCCCTTTGAACTGTTCACAACAGGCCCCTTAGCATGTCTTGCAGAATTAGTTTGGTTTTAATGAATTCCTTGAGGTTTTTTTTTTGTTTGGGAAGCTCTTTATTTCTTCTTCAATTTTAAATGTTAGCCTTGCTGGATAGAGTAATCTTGGTTGTACGTTCTTGTTCTGCATTACTTTGAATATATCTTGCCATTACCTTCTGGCCTCCAGTGTTTCTGTTGAGAAGTCGAATGTCATCCTTCTGGGGGCTCCTTTGTAGGTGATAGTCTTTTTTTCTCTAGCAGCTTTTAAAATTTTCTCTTTATCCCTTAGCTTTGGTATTTTAACTATGATATGTCTTGGTGTAGATTTCTTTGGGTTTCTCTTTAATGGAGTTCTCTGTGCTTCTTGTACATGTGAAACGTTTTCCAGCCTTAATTTAGGGAAGTTTTCAGCTATGATTTGATTGAACAAATTTTCTATCCCTTATTCTTTCTCTTCATCTTTGGGTACTCCTATGATGCAAATGTTATTTCTCTTCATGTTGTCACAGAGCTCCCTTAGAGTTTCCTCACATTTTTTTAGTCTCTTTTCTTTTTTCTGCTCTGCTTCTGTGCCTTTGTTTATTATGTCCTCTAACTCGCTGATTCTATCCTCAGCTTCATCCATCCTGTTTTTAATTTCTTCCATTGTGGTCTTCAGTTCTGATACTGTATTTGTCATTTCTGTCTGATTCTTTTTTATTATTTCAATTTCTTTTTTTATACTTGTTATCTCTTTATTTAGGTGTTCGTAATGACTATTCATTGTTGCTCTAATTTCTTTGAACATCCTAACTATCATTATTTTAAACTCTGCTTCTGGTAATTTGGTTATATCTGGTTCATTCATGTCCTTCTCTGGGGATTTCTCTTGATTCTTTTTTTTTTTAATTTATTTTTTATTTTATTCAATTTAGAGAGGAGACACAGAGTGAGAGAGAGAAGGAGAGCGAGAGAGAAAGGGGGGAGAAGCTAGAAGCATCAACACCCATATGTGCCTTGACTGAACCAGTGCAGGGCTTCGAACTGGCGACCTCAGTGTTCCCAGGTCGACGCTTTCTCCACTGTGCCACCACAAGTCAGGCGCTCTCTTGATTCTTTTGGGTTGCATTTCTCTGCCTGCCCATTTTGTCTGTGTATAAGAAGGGTGTGGCCCAATGGGTGTTGCCTCTGTGTTCCCTAGGTATGGTCTGTCTGCAGGCCTGCCACCCCCTCTGCTGCTGCCTAGGGTGGTTGTGTATGGGTGTTGCCGGTACTGGCCTACTGTGGCTGTTGCTGTGATTTCAGCCTCTCCTCCCCGGGAGGGGCTGTGTTCTGGTGCCCGGCTCTACAAGCCTCAGCTTGTCTGGGCCTTTGCCTCACCCCCACAGATGGGGCTGAGCACCACACTCAAGCCACAAGCCTCAGCACCAAGGGTAGGGGTGAGCACCTTTGCTTAGCTGTGGACCCTGCCTGTTCCCGGGCTTCTGCCCAGACCCCGAGGTCCAAGCCTGCTCGTCGGGGTTTCTTGGGTGAGGCGGGGCTGCTGGCATGCATGCAGCTGTAAGCCTCCACCTTTCTAGAGCTTTAGCCCCGCCCCCGCGATCAGGGCCGGCTCACGCAGGGTCGCCAACCCCAGGGGCCAGGTTATATTGCGTGCTCATGAGGCCCTGCTCTGCAGCAGATCTCTGCCCATTCCTGGCCTCCCGCTTTTCCTCCGCAAGTGTGGCTACAGGCGGGCCCGCAGCTGCCGGACTGCTTTCGCGCGTCTCCTCCACCCCTGCTGGGTAGACCGAGCTCACGCCTGCTGGGCCTCCGCCCTCCCCCACCCCCACCGAACTGCGTTTCAGCATCCCGCCGCCACCATCCCTCCAGCAAGCCCTCAGTAGTGTGGGTAGGGGCACTGCAGTTCAGACCCTAACACTCCATACTGTAGTCCTGGAAGCTCCCTCCGTCTAAGCAGCTCTGCTCTAATTGCCGTGGCAGAGCTTGTTTGCCTGGTGTCCTGTCTCCCTTTGTTGGTATTGCTAGTTCCAGGGGAAATATTTGTTTTCGATTAGGGAAGTGACTCAGCCCAGGGGTTAGGGTGGCTGTCCCTCAGAGTCTTTCTCCCTGTGCCTTCCAGTCCACAGTCTCTTCCTGCTGCTCTGGTCCTCTCCTCTGTCCCCATTCCCTGGAGCCCCAGGTGAGTGGTTGTGAGAGAGGTTTTCTGCATTGCCCCTCTAAGAAGAATCCTGGGTCTGAGAAAACTGTTTTTTTTCTCACAAACAGTATCCTTACTTGTTTCACAGCTCAATACTGTCCAAACGCCTCTTCTAGGCTCTGGGGCTGCAGGCAGGGGCTTTGTTCCTGGGACCCAGGTCCCTCCCTCTCCGCTAAACTCTCTTCCCGCCACGCGAGTCTCTCCGGGCTGGGCTGCCGTTCGCTCTGGGGAGCTGAGCAGCCCATTCCACGTTTTCGTTTTTCCTACCAGTCTCCATGTGGCTTCTTCAGTGTTCCTTGGTTGAAGAGTCCACTTAGTTTAGTTCAAAGTTGGTTTATCCATATCATTGTTCTTAAAATCAAATTATAATCCACTTTGGTTCCAGAAGTTGGAAGTTGGTACATCCACCTACTCCATCGACATCTTGCTATTTTGTTGTTTTAAAATATTTTAAATTATGGTTTATTTTCAATATTGTTTTGCATTGGTTTCAAGTGTACAGCTTAGTGGTTAAGTTATCATATAATTTACATAATGCTCCCCTTGATATTTCCAGTACCCAACTAGCAGCATACATAGTTATCACAATAATATGATTATATTCCCTACAGTGACTCTACATATCAGTAACTATTTTATAACAACCAATTAGTACTTAATCCCTTCATCTCTTTCTCCCAGGACCCTTACACATCTGCCTCTGGCAACCACCAGTCTACTTTCTGTGTCTATGAGTCTATTTCAACTTAGTTTGTTCATTTATTTTATTTTTTAGATTCCACGTGTGGTATAAGTGAAATTATATGGTATTTGTCTTTCTCTGACTGATTTCACTGAGCATAATACTTTTTAGGTTCATCTATGCTGTTGCAAATGGTAAAAATTCTTTTTTTTTATGGCTGAGTAATATTTGAGAGAGAGAGAGAAAGAGAGAGAGAGTGTGTGTGTGTGTGTCTGCATCTTTATATATATGACAGTGTTTTTATTCACTTGAGTATTGATGGGCACTTGGGTTGCCCTCCAACTTATTCTTCTTTTCAAGTTTGCTTCAGCTATTAAGGTTCTTTTGTGGTTCCACATGAATTTTAGGATTGATTTCCTATTTCTGGAAAAATACCATTGGAATTATGATAGGAATTGCATTGAATCTAGAGGTAGATTTTGGTAGTATGAACATTTTAACAATTTTAATTTTTCTGATCCATAAACACAGGATATTTTTTTATTTACTTGTGTCTTCAATTTTCTTCATTGATGTTTTATAGTTTTATAGCATTCAGATCTTTCACTTCCTTGGTGAAGCTTTTGTGCATGTTGTAATAAGTCATTTACTGTTTTTTAATCACAAAAATAATTTGTTTCTATATTAATGTGAAGTAGGAAGAAGCGGGAAAGAAATAGAATGGTTTTCAGGATTTTGGAATGATTAAGTTAACAGCAATATTATGACCTTGGATAAACAACAGAACAGGAAATGCTGGTTGGTTAAGAAGAATTTGGGAAAAGAAAATGGGTTTAATTTTGAATACATTGTTAAAACAGTGATTTTTAAAGTATGGTCTCTGGATGGGCAGTCTCAGTACCATCCAGGAACTTTTTAGAAACCGAGTCTCAGGTCTTACAGTAGACCTACTGAATCAGAATCTTTGAGGGTAAGTTGTTTTTTCTTCCCTACAGGGACAAAGAGAGAGTCAGAGAGAGGGACAGGTAGCAACAGACAGACAGGAATGGAGACAGATGAGAAGCATCAATCATTAGTTTTTCGTTGCAACACCTTAGTTGTTCATTGATTGCTTTCTCATATGTGCCTTGACAGTGGGCCTTCAGCAGACTGAGTAACCCCTTGCTCAACAGCAACCTTGGGTTCAAGCTGGTGAGCTTTTTTGCTCAAGCCAGATGAGCCTACGCTCAAGCTCGCGACCTCAGGGTCTTGAATCTGGGTCCTCCACATCCCAGTCCGATGCTCTATCCACTGTGCCACTGCCTTGTCAGGTGAGGGTAAGTTTTAGCAAGCCCTCCAGATGAATCTGAGGCACCTTAAGTTGAGAACCACTGTGTTTGGCTCATCCAGGTATAGCTTTTTGGAAGTTCATTAGAAATAAAGATTTAGCCTGATCAGGTGGTGGCACAGTGGGTAGAGCATTGGACTGGGATACAGAGGACCCAGGTTCAAAACCCCAAGGTTACTAGTTTGACTGTGGACTCATTTGGCTTGAGTGCAGGCTCACCATCTTGAGTGCGGGGTCACCATCTTGAGTGTGGAGTCATGGTTGCTGGCTTGAGTCCAAAGGTCACTGGCCTGAAGCCCAAGGTTGCTTGCTTGAGTCCAAGGTTGCTGGCTTAAGCAAAGGGTCACTGGTTTTCCTGGAGTCCCCCCACCCACTGTCAAGGCACATATGAGAAAGCAATCAATGAACAACTAAGGTGCTGCAATGAAGAATTGATGCTTCTCATCTTTTTTCCTTCCAGTCTGTCTGTCCTTATCTGTCCCTCTCTCTATCTCTGTCTCTGTCACACAAAACCCAGAAAATAAAAGACAAAAGAAATAAAGATTTAAAGCTCTGATATAGGCTTCAGGTGAAAGATTTCGAGTGACCAGCACATGTATGGTAACTGAAGCCATAAATGTGGGTGAGATTGTCTAGAGCAGGGGTGCCCACACTTTTTCAGCTTGCGAGCTACTTATAACATGACCAAGTCAAAATGATCTACCTACAATATAAATGCAAAACATAAATTTATTTCTTCTATATTATCATTATTTAAGTTACTATTATTACTATTTAATATTGTGTATTCTTCTTTCACCTTTCTCCTTCTCAGCTCTCTTTTCAGAGGAAAGTCAATGTCATAGTTTTTATGAACAGTCCAAAAAAGCCACTCCACATTTCCCTTCTTTGGAATAGCAATGGCACATAGACAGATGGGGCAAGTACACTTAGAATATGACATAGTGAAAAAAATCTCCTCCCATTCTGTATGAAAGTGGTAGGTTTTAGGCTTCTTACTTGGACCAGCTTACAGCACTCATTTTTATACCCTTTGTTGTATTTAGTTTAAATTGAAGGCTAACTACGCTGCTATGTAACTGAACAAGTAAGCGTGGTTTAACGTGCATGCATAGGGTGTCAAAAGTTCAGACGTCAGATTGGCTACCCTGTATGCCAATCAAAAGACAGATGTCTTTTTAATGTCATGCGATCTACCCACACTTCCTTCGCAATCGACCAGTAGATCGCGATCGACGTATTGAGCACCCCTGGTTTAGAGACAGTATCTAGAAAAAGAAGAACACATACCGAGTACTACTTCATGACAACAGTGGTTAAGGGAAGATGCCAGTGATGTTTTTCCTGTATCAAGGCTGGACAGCAATGCCTACATTCCCTGTTTAGTTTTCTTTGGCTTCTAGCCTCCCTAGTTTTACTGTAGCCTCTTCCCATAGACCCTAGAACCTAGGAAGCTACGAATAAAGTAATAGCCAAATGAAACGTATTTGCATGAAAAGTATTTTTCTTCCATCCTGGAGAATTAGGTATGAAAAGTACACTATGATTGGCATCGGAAAAAGAAAAATTACTCTTGATTTTCATTTTCTTGGTTTTACCCACATGATGAACTATTTTATTATTTCTGAGGTACTTTGCAAGCCTAGTTTGTTGGTTTGCTTTGTTTCTATGGTAATATTTCAAAGCCTCACAAAGCTGAACTGTTCTTCATTACTTTTCTAAAACTGGCAAGCCAACAAATAGACTCAGCAGAAGACAACTGTTAAGAAATTTTAGTAATTATCTCTTAATCACTGTCTACTCACTTTTATTGTGTTTAATCTGCAGCCATGTTTGTTACACTTGAGTTTCTTATCTACTGAAGCTGCATTTTAGTTATATTACATAGAAAAACCTCTCTTTAAAAATAAACATGCTTTTAATAAAGTGTATATTATATAAACATTCTGGATTGTTTCAAGAGAGGTCACTGGGCATGCTCCATTATTTACATTAATTCTCAAACATCACTTCTCATAGGCGTCACCTGGAGATCTATTAAAATGCAGAATCTGCAGCCTGACCAGGTGGTGGCGCAGTGGATAGAGCATCGGACTGGGATGCGGAAGACCCAGGTTTGAGACCCCGAGCTCGCCAGCTTAAGCGCGGGTCCATCTGGCTTGAGGAAAAGCTCGTCAGCTTGGACCCAAGATTGCTGGCTCCATCAAGGGGTTGCTCGGTCTGCTGAAGGCCCGTGGTCAAGGCACATGTGAGAAAGCAATCAATGAACAACTAAGGTGTTGCAACGGCAACGAAAAACTAATGATTGATGCTTCTCAGCTCTCTCCGTTCCTGTCAGTCTGTCCCTGTCTATCCCTTTCTCTGACTCTCTCTCTCTGTCCCTGTAAAATAAACAAACAAACAAAAAAAAGCAGATTCTGCATTTCTAACAAACTAGTCATGGATATGGCTAGTCAGGGAGACCATACTTTGAGTAGCAGGACTTCAGATAAAATACACTGATTAAATTAGAAACATCAATTCAATTGCATATTTTGAAATGATTAAAAAGATAAGGTCATAAATGGAGAAATCTGCAAGATGTGCTGCTTAAGTGGAAAAAAAAAGCAAAATAAAGAACTGTATATATTATGATCCCATTTGCATGCTTTTAAGAAAATTTATGCCAAGAACATGTCTGTAAGAATATATGAGAAACTTAACTAGAGATCACATTTGAGGAAGGGCATGAGGACTGGGGTGGGAGAAACACGTTCTTTTATTGTATATAACTAAAATGTGTTTTCTTTTAATCAAGAAATATTTAAATTATGCAGAGCCATATAGAGCATATTATAAAGAAAATGAACTCCCCAAATAGAAAAATGGTTTTGGGAGTCATATTTGCTTCAAATCTTTTTTTTTTCTTTCAACATATATCATGTTATTGAAACAATTACAGCTCTTTATAACTCCTTTTTGGTACCATTTTCCACAGCTACTAGCATTTTGAGTTTGGTAGACTTTCCCTCGTTCATATTTTTATAAGTCTGTTGTATAGGAAATGTTAACATATATTTTAGTTTTGTTTAAAAATTTTTTATAAATGGATATATATATATATATATATATATATGTTTTCCATGTGAATCTATTGTTCTTTCAATAAAATAAAAGAAGCAAACCCAAATCAATAAAATAGGTTTATCAAAACTGTCTCAGATAGCTATGCTGTAGGAGATGCCCTGAGTCAGGAATCAGAGCTATATCCTTAAAGTAGGTCCCCACTAGGCAGGTTGTGACATTGGATGAGCCATTAGACCTCTCTGGATCACAGTTTTCTAATTCAGGGGGTTCTCAGGTTATGACACAGTTCCCTTCCTACAACAGTGACATAATCCAAATTTTGGTGTAAGTTGAAACATATCCTAGTCTAACACAAACGCAACACTTGCGCTTTTAACAGTCCAAAATGGCATAGGTAAGTATACTGGGGAACACCAACTCCCTTACTTATATGCCACGTTACTGTGTATTCTTCCACCTCGCACAACCAAACTAGTTCACCCACATAGTCCGTAAGTTCGACACTAATGATGTAAGCTGAGACACTCACATCTCAATTTTTTAAAGTTTTTATGGGAGTGAGTGTCGTAAACTCAAAATGTTGTATATCGAGACTGTAGCACCCAAGGACTCCCTGTATATAATGTAGATGTTCCTGGGTCCCTATATCATTTAACTGCCCAGTTATGAAATATACATATTTTTCCTGTTCTCATGTCACAGTTTTCTACAGCCTCAAACTCTCATTCAGATTTCAGGAAGCCAGCAGGATGCATTGCAGTTTTTGCCACTTGGGTGCTGACTTGACCTCAAGAGTTTGACCGAATGTCTGACCTCTAAGTTGATTCCAGTAAGGTGACAATCAGTCAGACAGTGAGAAGGAGAAGTGACAAATGTGAGTGACGACTTCACCTGATAAAGATGTAGGAGATGTGTGTTCCTGTCTACCCTCTTTGTTCAAAACGCGTGGATGGAGTGTTTTTTCAAATTGAGCTACAGCAGATCTCTGAAATAGTGGCAGTAAGTGCTCTGGTTTATTGCCCATTTCATTGCAGTTGCTGTCATTGCTGTGTTTTCTTGGCTTAAACATGTTGAGGGTGTGAGTCATAGGGATGTAGTCACCTACTCAGGTGAGCCCAGTGCTGACCTTGGCTGGAGAGGGAGAAGAGAGGTTAGAGGGTTGGTAGTGGCTCCCTCCCCACCTGTAAGCATTTGTTGGTAAGATGGAAAACAGAAATATTTAAAGACAAGATTATGAAAATAATAAATGAGCTAAGTGAATGTTCTGAAGGGCAGTTTGAGATTGTGAAAAGGATTGATGATATTTGTTACTTTATGAATTGTCTGAAATATCAGCTATGGAGGAGAGATTATTTCATGTATTTACCAGAAGAAACCAGGAAGATCTAGGCTTCTATTCAAAATGGAAAAGTTAAGACTCACAAGATGTATAGTATATTTCTTGAGTAAAAGATTTAGTAGTAACACTCATTTTCATGGATATGATATATCTATAAAATGCAGTCAACCTCTTTAAACATAAATGTCAGTTTAATGATGCCAGATACTTTTCTTTCCCCTGTTTTGATATAAAGGGAATAAAACAATTGTATTAGTTATTTATTGCTGTAAAATATACTACCCTCAAACCTAGCTGCTTCAAAAAACCGAACATTTATTACATCATGCAGTTTCTGAGAATCAGGAATCTGGGAGAGGCTTCCCTTGTGGTCTGACTCAGCATCTCCTGAGGTTGCAATCAAGACATTGGCCGGGACTGCAATCATCTGAGACTTAACTGGGCTTGGTGGATTTACTTCCAAAAAATGACTCATTCACATGACTATTGGCAGAAAGCAGCAGTTCCTTGATGGCTATTGTCAGGAAGCCCCAGTTCTTCACTACATGGAGCTCAGGGATTGCTGTCATGTTCACATGACATGGCAGCAGTGCTCTAAGAGCAAGTGATGAAAGAGAGAGAGAGAGAGAGATCAAGAGGACACCACAGTGCATTTTGTGATTTAGCTTGCAAGTCACAGACTGTCACTTCTGCCACATTTCATTCATAGAAGCCAGTCACTAAGTAAGCCAACATTTGAAGGGAGGCATATCAAAGAATTTGTGGACAGATTTTTAAAAGAATCACGACAATCAAATTAATTAAAGAGGTCTCAGTACCATAAAATCAATTATAAGATTGCAAGGAATACAACTTCAAACAGTCCTTTAATTTATATAATTTCCATAGAAAACCCATTAATAATTACTAATATTTGTGTAGCACTCCACACACCAAGTATTGTGTTTGTCTTTTCACGATTCTGGGAAATAGACCTTCCTCTTATCACCTTGCATCAAAATCAAAATGCAATGAATTGTAACATGCATCTTTATGTTCCATTAAGAAAGAAACAAAAAATGCCAATTAAACCATATCACAAAACCTTATTTTTTAGGACGTGTACTTTGTACTTACTTATTGAAACTATGGAATTCTAGGCTTATTTAGATTTTTTGCAGGGGTCACAGATCACTCTGTATACACATAAACAGGAAAGCACAGTGACATAAATTGGTATTCCTGAAACTTTTACATTCAGAGTCCAGTCTTTCTGAGTCGTTGACATTGTTGTTCCCACCAGGAAACCCAGCCTTAAATTCCAGGTCCCATGCATGCAGCTATTTGGTGTAATTTAGAAGAGGGGGTCGTAACTCCAGCCTTGAAGGTATAGCCCTCATTTGGAAAAGGGAATTTGGGGAATCAAGTTGGAAAAGAAAATATCATCTAAAGACCAATTGATATTTTAAATAAGTGTCAGGCCTTAAATTGTGTTTCCCACGTTCCATTCAGATATCTATTCAGTATTCTCAGGCTCTGGACAATATTTTTTTTTTTATCTTAGATCTTATGTAATTAGCCCATACCTAATTTCATATTAGAAAAAAACCCCCACATTTTTATTTAATGTATTCCGATTTATTCAATGGGTTATCATTAAATGGTTCCCTAAAATTGTATGAACAACTGGATAGGGAAATGTCATTTTCACATGATATGCTTATTTTTTGAACTGACTTTTTCTTCCTAATCATCTACATTTTATTTGTTCCAAATATCCACGTAATGTATCTTTCACTTTTGTTGAGTTTGCTTTAAGAAAGGAAAGTTCCTTACTTGAATTTAGTTTGGTTTCTTCATGGTGAGCATGCTTCAACACATATCTTTTGGATAAGGAATGATTCTGTTTTTAGAGAAGAGGCTAGAGCAGAAAATTAACACTTCTCAATATTATATTGCAGATGACTCTTGCATGCTTATTAAGCATGACTGTATGCATGCTTAAGTTTCTGTGATTGACTGTTAGGCCTGATAAGCTCCTTATTTCTCCAAATTTTGCTGTTTTCACAACTAATCAAATTAAGTGACCGCTACTGCAAGATTTAAAAAGTTATGGTCGTAGAATGGAGAAGTGAACTTTTTAATGCAAATAAAGAGTTTATCTTGTGAAACTGTTTTTCACCATTAAGTTTGGGTGATTATAGCTCTTTATTTACATTTCATAAGCAATTACAGCCATTTGCATGTGCAGTGATTCAGTTCCCACTGAACGATAATGACAAGGAAAACAAAACTGAAAAGAACAAAACTTAAAATCTACAAATGATGAGCCACCATGTTTCAGGCTTTTGGAGGTGCTATAAGGATGCTCATCTGTCCCCTTCAGATGCTGCTGCACGACAAGTGGGATCTGAAAGCTCTTCTGCACTTCCCCCCGAGGAAATCATAACAGAGGCTCTGAGCACAGCAAGCAGGGCGAGCAGAGATGCTAAATCCACTTAAGTGCCTTACACAAGGAGCTGAAAGCCGCTGCGACTTGATGGAAACTTACCAGATTCCTTCAGCTCTCTTCCAAGAAGCAGCTTCTAGTAGGAGGGTGGAGAACAAGAACGCCGACACCATTAAAATGGTCCTGAGAGGGGCTGTGGGGCCGAAGGAGAAAAATACACGGGCTTTGGAGACACACATACCTGATTAGGTTTCCTCTGTCATCTCCCACGTGTTTGGGGTAGAACAGGCCTCTCAAAATTTAGCACATACACAAATCACCTGGGAATGAAGATTAAGACTCATTAGGTCTGTAGTGGGGCTTAAAATGTCACGTTTCTAATAAGCTCCTCAAAGTGCCAATGCTGCTGATCTGTGATCCCCCACCTTGAGAAACAAGGGAGGGACTAGAGGAGTCTGTTTTATTTCCAAGTTTCAGTTACTCCTCTGAAATTTAGAAATACTTAGATACTTATAGTATCTAAGTCCATGATTGTGGTGTTGCTAAAAAATAATATATGTAAGAGATCTAGCACAGTGCTTGGCACGTCCTTGGTATTAAGTGACACAATGTTGAACAAAATTTTCTTCATCTAATCAGCTTCAAATGTTTTGCCAGTTTAAACCAAGCAGCAGTTAAGCCAGGAACATTTCCATTAGGTGTGACAACAGATTTGACTGTCAAAGGAAGCTTGACTCTTCTTTTATTTATTTATTTATTTATTTAATTTTTTTATTTTATTCATTTTAGAGAGGAGACACAGAGTGATAGAGAGAGAGAGAGAGAGAGAGAGAGAGAGAGAGAGAGAGAAAGGGGGGAGGAGCTGGAAGCATCAACTCCCATATGTGCCTTGACCAGACCAGTGCAGGGTTTTGAACTGGAGACCTCAGTGTTCCCAGGTCGACGCTTTATCCACTGCGCCACCACAAGCTTGACTCTTCTTATGTATTGTTGGGTTTATTTTGTAATGAGTGACTCTTTTAGTATCTGAAGATTTCTGGTTTTCTTTTCCTTTTTTTTTTTTTTTTTGACTAATAGAGCTTAATATAGAGTCAGAAAAAAAAATTGAAATGAATTGAATAGGATTTTAACCTTAATCACTTTTTATAAAGAAAGAAGTAAACCAGCACAAATTTTAGATGTGTTCTTCAACAACTCAATGTACAATGCATTAAAGAACGTTGTTTGCAGTTGGGCTGAGTGGTACAGACATGCTGAGAGTACTCAGTGCAACAACAGAAGATCCAGAGTCTCAAGGCTGTTTTTTTTGGTTACAAAAATTTTTTGTAGCTCTTTTACATTTCAACAGTCTAAGGTTTTATGACTCGGTGTAATTTCTTTGGTAACCATTTGTGATTTTATAAGGTTAGGCTTTTGAGAAAATTAGGAGTTCTATTCTGGTGAGAGTACAGCACTCCTATAATTACCCAGGGCACTCCATAGTACATAATTATTTGTGCTGTACCTTTTTTCCCTATGGCCAGGGAGACCTGACTGATTAGGATATGGTAAGTTCTTAAAACGTTTTCTCAGGAGAAAATGGCTGTGAGGGGGCCTGCTCCCTTTCTCTGCAGGAGGTGAAAGATTGATACACAGTGTCCAGATCACTCTGCCATGTGTTTCTGTGCACATTCTGCAAGTGGCTTGAATTGAAGAGTTTGTGAGCAGATGAAAATTGTAGTAAAAAAAAAGATGCATGTAGTAAAGTGATAAGGAGATGCTTGATACATAAAAGAGTTACATTTGTTTCCTTTTTAAAATTTTATTTAAAAAAATTATTTTTTCTTTTCTAAGTGAGATAGAGAGACAGACTCCCATATGTGCCCTCACAGGGATCCACCTGGCAATCCCCATCTGGAGCTGATGATCTATCTGCCCATCTGGCACCACGATCCCAACTGAGCTATTTTTTAGCACCTTAGATAGATGCTCCACAGAGCCCTCCTCAGTGCCTGGGACTAATGCGCTCAAACTAGTTGAGCTATGACTGCAGTAGGAGAAGAGAGAAAGAAGGGGGCGGGGAAGGGGTAGAGAAGTAGATGGTTGCTTCTTCTGTGTGCCCTGGCCAGAGATTGAACCCAGGGCATGCCAACACTTGGCCAATCCTCTACCACTGAGCCAACTGACCAGGGCCTATATTGGTTTCCTTAACTGATAGTTTTGAAAACCAAATGATGTGGGTGGAACTTTAATTTTTCAGATATAGCTCTTCTTAAAATTCTAACTAGTTATGTTGGTGGCAAAAATGGCACCAGGTGTTAAACTGGCAGAGTCAGATTTGACCTCAGTTCAGTAACCTTGGTACTTGAGTTCTGGCTAAGAAAGAATTCACAGCCAAAAGTCAAAGTATAAGTGAAAGTTTATTTAGACAGTCACAGAGGTAGAAGAAGTGAGCCATGGAAGAAACAGGCTTGGGAAGCAAGTTACAGAGGCAAAAGAAGGGGCTACTGGAGCTTGGGTAAGAGAGAGGGGGAAGCAAAACATGTCTGGGAGTAAGGTGATCGGAAAAGCATGGTAGTGATCCATAAAGAGAGCCACGCTGGGTTCTCCATTGTAAGGGATTTTAAGGGTGAAGATTTCAGAGGACGTCCCAGGGGAGGGTCAATTGAATAGTCATCAGTTTTTCAGGTGTGTATTTTCAAGGTTGTGGTCTTCACTGATTGGTTAGCACCAGGGTAGGGGCTCATTAGTCAAGATAGCTGGTCCTGAGGTCAGCTATGGCATAGCTTGTCTTGTTTGCTTCCTTTCTGGGCCTGGAGTTGAAACACAACTGAGGCCTCAATGTTATCAATAGGGGTTAGTGCTTAAGAGAGTGGTAGTGTAAGAACCTGTATGAGAGTTGCATGATGCCTCTCTTTCGCCCCTTTTTTGTTCCTCCTCTAAGGGGGGTCTACTGCATGACTAGCAACATGCCAGGGGAGGAAAGGTTACTATGGGGACGAGGTCCTTGTTTTCCTAGTTTTTCCCATTGGTAGGCACCTGAGGCTTCTGCCCTGGTGACCTTCTGTACCTGACCCACTGTCTTCCCTCTGCATATGTCTGTCTAACTGCCTACCACAACTAGAGCAACCCATTTTCTCTATAGATAATTATTTTTTATTTTTTTACTAGTGCGAGAGATAGAGGCAGAGAGAGGTACAGATAGGGACAGACAGAAAGGACAGAGAGAGATGAGAAGTATCAATGTTGCAAAACCTTAGTTGTTCATTAATTGCTTTCTCATATGTACCTTGACTTGGGGGCTACAGCAGAGCAAGTGACCCCTTGATCAAGCCAGTGACCTTGGGCTCAAGCCAGTGACCTTAGGCTTCAAGTTAGTGACCATGGGGTTATATCTATGATCCCACACTCAAGCCAGCAACTCTGCGCTCAACCAGCAACCTCAGGATTTCAAACCTGGGTCCTCTAAACCCCAGGCCGATGCTCTATTCACCGTACTACCACCTGGTCAGGCCCTCTATAGATAATCTTAAAGGAGCATTCAAATTTTTAATTAATATGGCACAACACTCCTTTTCTAAATAGTTCAAAGCAGACTGACCTGGCAGTGGTACAGTGGATAGAGCATCAGTCTGGGATGCAGAGGACTCAGGTTCAAAACCCCGAGGTTGCTGGCTTGAGCACAGGCTCACTTGCTTGAGAGTGGGGTCAGAGCTTGAGCATGGGATCATAGACATGACCCCATGATTGCTGGCTTGAGGCCAAAGGTCACTGGCTTGAGCCCAAGGTCACTGGCTTGAACAAGGGGTCACTTGCTCTGCTATAGCCCCCCACCCCCTCCCTGTTAATGCACATATGAAAAAGCAATCATGAACAACTAAGGTGCCACAAGGAAGAATTGATGCTTTTCATCTCTCTCTTTTCCTGTCTGTCTGTCTGTCTGTCTCTCTCTTGCTAAAAAAAAATTCAAAGCAATTTTGTATAAATGGGATGATTTTTCTTCAAAACATATTTGTAATACAACTAGAGAAATGCTATTATTGCCTCAGTGTTGAATATGTAGAAGAGAGAAAATTGACCTTGGTGGCAGGTTTCAGACTAGATTTACATATATTTGTTCCCTGGATCCTTCAGGTTTTCTCACTCTCTTGTCAATGAGGGGTGTTGTGAGCATTTTCTTTTAGAAGACATTGAGTCCCTCAATCCTACAGGATGGCTAATAAGTTAAATTAATTAACTAGAAAATATTTAATAAGCATCTTCTATGTGCTAGACATTGTGATTGGTGTTGGGAATATAACCAACAAGCAGGAAACCAGCATGGTTTTTATCCTCACGGACCTTGTGGTCTAGCATGGCAAGTGATGCCATATATAGATTTGGAGCTCAGAGGCGAGGTGGGTCTGAAGACTTTGATCCTGAATTTAATACAAATAGTAATTGAAGCTCTGGGGATCAGTGAGATTGGCTGGAGCTATAGTCCTTAGTCACATATTAGAATAATTTAGGAAGCTTTAAAAAATTCTGAAGCTTGCCTGACCAGGTGATGGCACAGTCAGACTGGGACTCGGAGAACCCAGGTTTGAGGCCCCAAGGTCGCCAGCTTGAGTGTGGGCTCATCTGGTTTGAGCAAGGATCACCAGCATGAGCCCAAGGGTCACTGGTGTGAGCAAGGGGTCTGCTGTAGCCCCCTGGTCAAGGCACATATGAGAAAGCAATCAATGAACAACTAAGGTGCCGCAAAGAAGAATTGATGCTTCTCATCTCTCCCTTCCTGTCTGTCTGTCCTTATCTGTCCCTCTCTCTGGCTCTCTCTGGCTCTGTCACACACACACACACACACACACACACACACACACACACACACACCATTATGAAGCTTAGGCCTTAGAACAATTAATTAACTCAGATCATCTTCTGGGAGTGGACACTGATGTTGGTATTTTCTAAAAGCCCCCCAGGTAATGCTAATATGCTGCCAAAATTAAGAAGTACTGTTTTAGTTAGGGACGGGTCGGGGGCAGGTAAAAAAGAAGTTATGAGAAAGCATAGATCCTAGCTGTTGATGAGATTTTCAAAAAGTTATTTTAAAGAGGAGTTGATGCATGAAGTTGTTAAGTGTTGAGGAAAAGGCTCTAATCTGTGGAATAGAGGAAGGGTTCCATTTTGTCTTGTCTTCCACCTTGCATGTTGGTGTGATTTGGAATTTTGACACTCTTCCTCAAGTATCAGAAAAACAAACCAGAATAGTATGTTCCCAGAATTAGCGTTGCTTCCATAGCTATGGAGCTGGCACTGGGAGCTGTTCAACTTTGGTCGGTGGAAGATAAAAATAGCCCTGGAAACATCACAAGAAAAAAATGCATGTATGAAGGTGGATGTTAACTAGAGTTATTATAGTCATCATTGCATAATATGTACAAATATCAAATCCTCATGTTGTACATCTGAAGTTAATATATGTTGATTATACCTCACTAAAAAACAATATAACCCTGGAAAGGACATTTCTATGAATGACTTCCACCTCTTCTACTGCAAGAAGACATTATTAGCACTTGTGCATGTCTGATTATAGCACATCCTTCCCGCTGGTGTGTTCCCTCCTACTTCACATTTCAGATTTTGTACCCATCCTGACTTTGCTAGTTTTTAAAATCTCAGCATTAATAGGTATTATTACCTAGGTACAAAATCAACAGCGGGATATAATTCATGTCTGAATTTAAAGAACTCTGTGTTCAACTGGTTAAGTATCTTTTATTCCGAGTGTTACCACTGTAATAAGTTCAGGAAGTGGAGAGGGGGAGGGAGGGACCATCCGACTCCCACTCTCAAGGAGCTTACAGTACTGATTATATTGGAAATAAGTGCTCAGTGTTATGGCAAGTGTGTTAGAAGACTTACAATGTATATGAAGAGGGCGTTTCCCCTGGGCTATGGAAGCAACCCAGTTCAGGAGGGCAGAAATATGTATACCTAAAGATTTAGGACTCCACCATGCCCAGAGTCAAAGGTATACATGTTTACATTTTCGTGAAAGCAAGCATTGCTCATTAATAACTTAGTACTGTACTGTGATCACCGTTTTACTCTCTTATAATATTATCTCCCCTGCCACGAAGGTACTAGTGGCTCTTATTCATTTGCTTAGTTTTCTGTATATTTGCCTTTTTTAAATGCTTCATCAAATCGTTACCATTTATGAACCCTTCTTCAAATGCTCAAACACTCCAAATAATGTCATTCCCACTACCCCTCCGCCTCCAGACCTCTTTTCTGTAGCCCTGTGTTGGCTGCCCTAACATAGACTGGTTACTTCATCACCTGACGCCGAGCTCTCTGACTCAGTGCTGCTTCTCACATATTTCTGTTTTGTATCTTTGACCTGGATCCTGTGTCCTCACCTTTCTTGGATTCATTCCTTTATTTTGCTGAAGGACATCTTTTTGTAGTTTTCTAGAAAGGTATGCATGGGAATATATTTTTTGAGTCCTTGGGTATTTGAATACCTTTATTGTATCCTCACACTTACATCTTAGTCTGGATAAAATACTATGTTAGAAATGTTTTCTAATAATTTTGAAAGTACTGTCTCAACTATCTTCTATTGTTGAATGTTGCTGTTAGACAACAATGATATTATCCTATCCCTCTTTCTTCGTATATGACTTTCCTGCGCCTGCCTGGTTTGAGGATATTTTCTTTAACTCTGTTCTGAAGTTTCACAGTGCAGGTTTGTATGGGTCTTCTGTCAGTCCAAGAGGTGGGCACGCAATGGGTCTTTTAATACAGGAACTTATATTTTTGAGCCCTGAAAACTATTTCTTGTCTTTTTTTAATTTTAATTTTATTTTTATTTTATTCATTTTAGAGAGGAGACACAGAGTGAGAGAGAGAGAGAGAGAGAGAGAGAGAGAGAGAGAGAGAGAGAGAGAGAGAGAAAGGGGGGAGGAGCTGGAAGCATCAACTCCCATATGTGCCTTGACCAGACCAGTGCAGGGTTTTGAACTGGCGACCTCAGTGTTCCCAGGTCGACGCTTTATCCACTGTGCCACCACAGGTCAGGCTATTTCTTGTCTTTTATTTTTGATAACTTTTTCTCCTTTGTTTCCTTTCTGAAACTCATATTGAGATATTGTCCCTTTTGGTATCATTTTCTAATATTTTTTACTTTTCTCTCCTATTTATCAGTTATTTCTTTTGATCTTACAATCAACCTTTCTATTGAAATACTTGTCATAGTTTAAAAACTCAGGTCTCTTTCTTGCTCAATGTGAGTTTCCTTTTTGTTCATCCCTATTCTGGATATCTGGGCATATCTTCTCTTCTCTAAGGATATGATTATAGTTTCTCTCATTTTGAAATTTTCTTCCCCTTTTTCCAATGTCATCATTTCCTCCAGCTCTCCCCATTATTTTATTCTTATTTTGGCCCTTCTCCCTCAAGGCAAAGCTTCTCCTTAATGTATGTCTGGTGTTTCTTTATCTAACCATTCATATTTAAGAGTGAAATACTAAAAATCATCTTGGAAGATCTGTGAGTGTAGATGCAGTTTGTTGACTGGCAGGCTTCATTCAGGGGTGATCGAGCCACCTGCCAGCTTTGGGGAACTACCACATGTCTGCAGGAGTTCAGTTTCTCCAGAAAAGAATGATCTGATCTCCTGCACACATTTGTTGTTGTTCTAGGAGCAGGTCTGGGGAAGAAGGCTAAGACGCTCACCATTCATTATGGAAATACTCTCTCAATTCCTTTGTTTTCAGCTTGCTACCCAGTCCAGTTCTAAATGTTGCCTGGAGTCCCTGGGCAAAGAGATGAACTTCTCTGATTTCCTCTGAGGGCTACAGGAATCAGATGGGGAATGCGAAAGCTCTCTCTCTCTCCAGGTACATTAGCATGGCTGAATGTGTGGTTGATAGATTCAGACATTTTCATTGCCATACCAAGTAACTACAAATACTGGTTGTGATATCAGTGAGTTATAGTGGTGTGTGTTTGGAGAATTTCATAAATGAATTCTTTTGGTAATCAACATGAAAGAGAAATATAGTAGAATATGGAATATAATTATAGAAATTGACTGTCATACCTACTGCTAAGTTTTTGAATAATTTTATATTATACTTTGTTTCATTTATTTAGTTTTGATTTGTCTTGAGATAGAATGATTATGAATTGACCAAACAATATTCCGACTGGTAAAAACAAAAAATGCTGCACATAGAAGTAGACCTGTTAACTATAGTTTCTGGGGTGGAAATGATTTTATGTATATGAGAGATTCAACACACAGAAATAAATGAACACTTTAAGCTACTCACATAAAACACACAAAAAAGTCATGTCTCCCTAATTATTTCACAAATTTTTCATTAGCATGCTGTCTCCAGTTCCACAATAAAATGTAAGCATTTTGTTCCTAGCTCCAACTCAGCATTGAAAAGCCTTCCTTTAGACCCCTCCACCCACATCAATGCTCTCCAAGAACTTGTTAATTGCATCTGAATTAAATTGCCAGTTGGAGTTCTTAAATAAGAATTAAGTTTCTTTAGATATGTATTTTTTCAATATGAAAAGATCTAATTCTAAATCTTTACATAGTTTAGGAGTAAGAATAATATAACTTTCACAAATCTGAACTTAATGAATTAAAACTATGAAAATTGTGTACCGGATCACTTAAAAGTTGGATCTACCTTCACAAGGCAAAGTAAAGTGTTTACCAAGTGTATTCATTTGCTAGGGCTGGTAAAGTACCACAGATGCAGCAGATAAAGCAACACAAATGTTATTTTCTCACTGTTCCGGGCTGAAGGTGTCTGCCTGGTTGTTTCTGCAGGCCACCCTTCCTGACTCGCAGAGGGCCGTCTTCTCACTGCGTTTTCCATTCTTCTCCTTGGCCAGCTTTTGTGTCAGTGTCCAAATTTCCTCTTCCAAGAATACCAGTTGTATTAAATTAGGACTCACCCTAAGACTTCACTTTAACTTCACTACCTCTTTAACCCTATCTTCAAATGAGGTTATGTTCTGAGCTAGTGGGGGGTTAGAACTTCAAAATAGAAATTTTTGAGGGGACAGGGCACAAACCAGACTATAAAACCCAGACTCTTAAGTGGAGCAACTTTCAGTCTATTCTATTTCTCAATTTTTTTTTCCCTCAAAAATAAAGAGAGAGTTGGGTTGTACCTGTCAGTCAAACAATAAGTTGTGTGTCTGTAAAGTCTGATTTAGGCACAAGTTGTGTGGCCAGCTGTTTAACCAGATGTGGAACCAGCACATTCACATACTTCATGATGAACATATAGAGCAGCAGTTACAGCATTATCCCATGTGCTAAGGACCTTTCATATATAATTTGTTATCTGTTTGATGCTCACAGCAATCCTATGGTGAATGTTTCACAGATGACTGACATAGAAATCAGAGATTTAAGTCATTTCCCCAAATTAGCAGTACTACTAAAGGAAGCTTGGATTTGATTATCTGATTCCAAAGACCACATTCTTTCTATTGGTAGATTTGACCATTCTCTGTATTGACAAACTTTTTAGTCACACGAATCAACTTTGTTCTGACTCAGATTTATTACAAAGGCAAAATGTAAAAGAGAAAGTTTAACGTATCTGAACACTCTCATGTTTGTCTTCATTTGTAAGTGTACACGCCAAGACAGTATTCAGGAACTGAAAAATCTTTAATGATGTTGTGAGTATTCTGACACTACTTTATAACTCATAAGAGAAAGTAATAAGAAATGTAATTAAATTGCTTAAATGTGTCTTTAAAAACTTTTGTAAAATAATTTATATTCTTTAGTCCTTACCATATAGTGCATAGGAATTTTTGTACCACTTGCTTTTATGACTTTATTTGAAAAAAAAAGCACTGAAAGAATTATTTTCTCATGTCCTTGTGCTTCTATGAATGCTATATAAGAGATCTAGTATCTGTTCTGAGTAATTTTACTTCTATTAGGAGTAAAAAATTCTTACTTATTAGCTTCATTGTAGAGGAAAAGCATATGTCTTTCACATATAAGCTATCTTATACATTTTGTAACAATCTATAATTTTTAGGTATCAAGTATTTTTTATTTCTTAGAAGATAAATTGCACCATTATATTTTATAAGTGCACTGGAAAATCTACTGACATTCTCTATTACATATGTGGAAATAAATTAATTTTATGAGATTCTAGAAAATAGCATTTTTCTTATGATTTCTTTAAAAATGATCTTAATCTTTGGGGGTCACAATAATGACATGATTCTCTTGAAGTTCACTGAATTTTTAAAAGTGAAGTTAAACAACTGGTCACGATAAGATGTGGCACAGAGAACAGAGAAAACAGATGATTTTTTCTGAACAACCAGCCATAATCTTAAAATCTTCTCAAAATTTAAGTTGATGTTAAAAAAGAATTTTGGATGGAGTGTGTAAAATTCACAATAGAAACTTAGTTACCTGTTTTGGAGAATATGAGAAATTTTATTTATTTATTTATTTAGGTATATTTCCAAAGTTAGAAGCGGGGAGGCAGTCAGACAGACTTCTGCATGCACCAGACAGGAACCCACCCGGCATGCCCACCAGGGGGCGATGCTCTGCCCATCTGGGGCATTGCTCTATTGCAACCAGAGCCATTCTAGCACCTGAGGCCGAAGCCATGGAGCCATCCTCAGAGTTCCCACTTACTTTGATCCAATGAAGCCTTGGCTGCAGGAGGGGAAGAGAGAAACAGAGAGGAAGGAGGGGGGAAAGGTGGAGAAGCAGATGGGTGCTTCTCCTGTGTGCCCTGGTCGGGAATCAAACCCTGGACTTCCACACGCCGGGCTGACATTTTACCGTTGAGCCAACCCTCCAGGGCTGAATATGAGAAAATTTTAAACTAACAAAGGGTAAAGAGCACTATTCTCTGTTAGCTCAAGTCTTGTAAATAAAGGCAGACAATAACCAATCAAAAACCCATAAAACTTATCTAAAAAAGATATAGTGGTAGGTTAATAATTTAAGAAGTATTGCTGACATATTAGATTTTGGTATTTTATTAAGATGTAAAAAGGATAAAACTATTTTTTTGCTGGAAACTATAAATGTGACCTGCTAATAGATTAGAGTTAAATGCATGTACAAATTATAAAGATAATTATGAATATGATTCTTATATGAGCTTATAGTATATTTTTGGCAATTAGGTTGTTTCAGTGCTAATGCAGTTTTCATTACTTGCTACATGATAGGAAGGTATTTATATTTATTAGTGAAATTGTCATGTGATACATTTTGATATTGAAATGAGCAAATATGAAGTTTTGAGCTGGTATTTAAAAGTTAAATGCAAAGTACACTTAAGAATATTGCACTGGGTGCATCTCATGGCATTGTATCCTCTTTCTAGAAATCAAAATGTAAAATAAGTTGTAAGTCAATTAAAAATGCCACCTTTGAAGTTATAAAAGATATTCACTATTTTTTCCATGAGAGAATAATTATATACACACATGTAGTTATGTGTATAATTCTAATGTAAAGAGTTGTAATGTAATGGGGTGTTTTTTAGGTTTTATTTATTTATTTTTAGAGAGAAGAGAGAGAAAGAGAAAGAGAAAAAGGGAAAAGAAGCTGGAAGTATCAACTTGTAGTACTTGCTTCCTGTATGTGTCTTGACTGGGCAAACCTAGGGTTTTGAACTGGCAACCTCAGTGTTCTAGGTGTCAGTGCTTTATCTACTGCAGCACCATAAGTCAGGCTCAATGTGTGTTTTAATTCAATTGGAAAAAATACATATGTAGCTTTCTGTTATTAATATTATAAAAGGGTACATAGAATAGTAAAAATAAGCAAAATTATAGGAAGATATTTTCAAAGTTTGTGCTTGGATACTAACACCATGTGGCTCCTAAAAAAGGGAGTTAAATTGTAAACCACTTTTATCAAAGTATATGGTAGAAGCCAACAAGCCATATTATATTTAATAATTCTGCATAAGTACTTGCCTAATATATTAACTGTTGAATTTGTGCACAGGAAGGAGACAGTTTATAGTATGTTACAATAAGAAGTGATTATTCTTCTCGGCTGCAAGCAGAGCTAGCTGTGAAGTCAGGGACGAGCTCACTTAGACTTTTCACCTGACCTTTTTTGGAAAGAAACAAGAATATGGAAATAATTGGCCATCTTGAAATAATCTGAAATATTTATGGAATTCTTTGACATATAGCTTGTTAATGATGATTCAAACACTTAATGAACCTTATTTAAATGAAAGTAATTTCTGGTCTTATAGTGATGCAAAAGAACTGTTAGTAATACCATTGTTGTATCTAATATATTTTACAACAATCCACTATAGTATCTCCAGTTAAAATATGTGGAGAAAAGTATTCAACAATCATCTGCTCCAGAAAAATAAATTGAGGAAAGAATGACATTTGGTAAATTTGCACTTCAGCCAACAGAGGCTTCCCATTTAATGTGTTCCAGGAGCTTCTTACTTTTAATAGGAACAAGAGATTTCACATTGAATATTAGACATTAGATACTCTTTTATACCTTATTCCACCTTTTTTTTTTTTTTACAGCAGTGGAAATGCAAGAGCTTATTTATGTCTGAATAACTATTCTATTGATTTTATTCTAGCCTCATTTGGCTTTCTTTAAAATAAGTCTTGTGGCCTTGATTAATTTATACAATCAATTGTATGCAAGACACTCAAGATATTTATTTCTGAAAGTGACCAAATATAGGTCAAAAGCAATGAGCACTTATTGAGTATTTCTGCTATGAAAAATATATGGTGAGTGGTGGACAACATGAAAAAGGAGTGTATGATATGGTATCAATCAAATCAACAAAGTGGAGAAATTAACTTAGCTAACATGAAAGAATTTGCAAACAGTACAGAACAGTATAAATTATAACTTATTAATAGAGACAAAATTGTGTAGGAATACTCAGGAGTGAGAGATCACTATAGGCTGAAATGAGGAATATTTATGAAGAAAAGCAAGGCTAGACCTAGATATGAAGGCTGTTCAAAATTCAGTTTAGTAGGAGAACAACAACAACAAAAATAGTCAACTTAATTATTCAATGCTGCTTTGACCAGATATAAAAACACAAATATATGTTACCAAAGAACCTATATTTATAACTATGTTTATCATATAATAAGTCATTTATTTATATGTCTAAATATAAATTCTTTTGGCAGCATTATAGGCGTACTATGTTTAAGTCTTTGTAAAGTTTCTTATTATAGGAACAATTATTTTCTTTGAAAAAATAAAGTACTGTTGGAGAAAAATACAGTTTCATGAATACCCTCAATTGATGCTTATTCTAAGAGGTCATCTGGTAAAATCAGTAAAAATAAGCATTTAAACAGCAATTATTCCTGGGTATATTGTGTCACATCTATACTCTTGGCTGTATGTCCACATCACAGAACATAGTAACATTGTAGAAATTATTAATAAAACCTACTGAATTGCCTGCCCAGGCGGTGGTGCAGTGGATAGAGCATCAGCCTGAGATGCAAAGGACTCAGGTTTAAAACCTCGAGGTCGCCAGTTTAAGCCCAAAGATCACTGGCTTGAAGTCCAAGGTCACTGGCTTGAGCAAAGAGTTACTGGCTCGGCAGTGACAAGGCATATATGAGAACACAATCAATGAACAACTAAGGAGCCACAACAAAGAATTAATGCTTCTCATCTCTCTCCCTTCCTGTCTGTCTGTCCCTGTCTGTCCCTCCATATCTCACTCTGTCTCTCGTCCAAAAAGTAAATAAATAAGTAAAACAAAAAACCTACCAAACTAATTTCTTTATAAAATCCTTTTTTTTTTTTTCATTTTAAAAATGAGAAGATGGGAGATAGTGAGATAGATTCCTGCATGCACGCAGAATGAAATCCATCCAGCGACCCTTGTCTGGAGCTGATGCTGAGTATTGAGCTATCCTCAGTGCCTGAGGCCAATGCTCAGATCACCTGAGCTTTCCTCAGTGCCCAGAACCAATGCTCAAACCAATTGAGCCACTGGCTGCAAGAGGGAAAGAGAGAGAGAAGGGGGAGAGGAAGACTGGGAATCGAACCCCGGACATCTATATGCCAGGCTGATGCTCTATCCACTGAGCCACCAGCCAGGGCCACTTTATGAAATTTTAGTGTTATGCCAAGATCCCTGTGGCTTGAGATAAAATTTCTTGTGATGGTATTTTCAATTCCAAAGGATTTATGTCTAACAACTTATATGGAAGTAAAACTGTATGTTCTGGGCAACTGTGTTGGATGTCTCAAAAGGTTTGATTGGTGAGGATAAAGGTATTGATATTAAAGCTGAATGTTTAAATAAAATAATTTGATACAGTGTCAAAGTGGGAAAAGTGACACTCACCAATAAATATTGGGTTAAATATTCTGTTTAAATCAATGTGTAATAAGTAGATTTTTGCTCTTTTTACTTAATTCAAATCAGGTACATAAATTTTTTAAGAGGCCCTCCTCATTGGGAAAGTGTGGACTATGTAATATTCAATATAGGTTTCCTTTAGGATTTCTATGGCATTTTGTAGGGGACTCCAATAAATGCGACTAGATAACTTCCAGGATAAAACCATGGCCTATGAAATAATGAGATCTCATTTTATTTATTTGCTTATTTATTTATTGTATTTTTCCAAAGTTAGAAGTGGGAAGGCAGTGAGACAGACTCCCACATGAGCCCAACCAGGATCCACCTGGCATGCCCACCAGGGGGCAATGTTCTGCCCATCTGGGGCATTGCTTTGTCGAGGTTGGAGCCATTCTCACACCTGAGGCAGAAACCATGGAGCTGTCCTCAGCGCCCGAGCCAACTTTCTTCCAATGGAGCCTTGGCTGTGGGAGGGGAAGAGAGAGACAGAGAGAAAGAAGAGGGGGAAGGGTGGAGAAGCAGTTGAGCGCTTCTCTTATGTGCCCTGACAGGGAATTGAACCAGGACTTCTACACGCCAGGCCGATGCCCTGCCACTGAGCCAACCGGCCAGGGTCAAGATCTCATTTTTAATTCCAGTTTATTTAGTTAATGATTAGATCATAGTCCATTTAGTTTTGAAAAAGCTTATCGTTGTGTTCAGGCCTTTGGGGGATTTTTAATCCGTTTCATATATGTGAGGTTCATGCTGACTCTTGTCCACATGGGTTAAGGAGATTTGTACTGTTGGTTGTTTGCATTAATCATGCTTTGAAACATAGGACATAGGCCCCAAAGGGTGTAAACTGTTTCTAAAGAAACCAACTGGCAAATGCTTAACTATGGGCAACACTGACTTAATATTCTCATAAAAACTTTCAGTAAAAATAAACGTATTTCCATGCTGCTTTTGCATTTATAAAGCTCTTTGACATACTTTATGCCATCAAATCTCTTTTTTCCCTGAGGAAAGTATTGCTACCTTCAGGGATTACATGAAAAATATTTAATCAGCAGTATGGAAAGAGTCAAAGGAGAGCAGGCCAGGCTGCTGAAAAAATTGTGGGATTGTCCACGTGTGCGGTGATGGGAGATCAAGGGCCAGATGGTGGAGGGACTGTCTGTCGTGCTAAGTGATTTGGATCTTAACATGGCACCAATGAAATCTTTTGAGAAGACAAGTATGTGATTGGTCAAAAAAGCTTAAGTCAAAAAAGACCATTCAGGCAATGTATAAAAAATATTTTAAAAGTCAAATAATGGAGCCTGACTAGGCAGTGGTGTAGTGGGTAGAGTGTCAGACTGGGATGTGGAGGATCCAGGTTCAAGACCCCAAGGTCTCTGTCTTGAACGTGGGCTCATCTGGTTTGAGCAAGGCTTACCAGCTTGAGCCCAAGGTCACAGGATCAAGCAAGGGGTCACTTGGTCTGCTATAGCCCCCTGGTCAAGGCACGTATGAGAAAGCAATTAATGAACAACTAAGGCCGCAATGAGGAATTGACACTTCTTATCTCTCTCTCTCTTTTTGTTTGTCCCTCTCTCTGATTCTTTCTGTCTCTGTAAAATAAAAAAAAAGTCAAATAACAGAAGTGATCGCTATTACCCAGGTCAGACAGGAAGAAGAACTTAGAGGCAATAAAGATGGAGTCCTATAGACTTATTACAAGACTTATTTGAAAGGTATTAAGTAGGTAGAGTTAACTCATTTGATAACGGCTATTGGCTTAGGGGGATAAGAGTAAAGGAAGGTCAGAGTTGGCTCTCACGTTTCTGTTTTGGACAAGTAGACAGATGATAGTGAAACTCATAAGGCTATAAAATGGGGATCAGACACAGATTTGATGGGGGAAATGAGTTAAATTGTAAACATTGAAATTACAGGCATATGAATAAGTGATGAAATAATATTGTCTACCAAAGAATTCTTAATGTGGATCAGTTTCATAAGAGGAAGACAAACTGGAGATTTAGATTCTATGGTTTCAGAGAAAAGAAAGTAGGTAGTTGAAACCGTGAGAGTGAATTGGATAACAGAAGAACATGTAGACTGAGAAACAAAAATACCAGTGAAGAAGCCCTGGTGAAGTACTACTTTTTAAGTACATAGTCTCTTCATGTGTTTGTGAATATTTTAATTATTACTGGTTAGAAAAGAAATGTCTGTTTTAATTTTTTAATCTCTTGAATATTAATTATTTTTCTCACAAGTTCATTGACATTCTAAGAGTAATTTCTTGATTTGCCCTTTGTGGAAAAGCTTGATGAACTTTCTTTAAAATTAATTACTAGTTATTTAACTTCATAATGATGTGTAGCTATTAAAAGTATAATTAAAATATATTTGATAAATGCGAGGTTTTAGTTAATTACTCAATTCATGCCATTTATAAAACTGCTTTGTTCTTTTTCAACACACTCTCATCTGACATCTTCCTGTCTTGAAACTTGTCAGAGTAACCAGCAACTTTCATGTTTCCAAAGCCAAAGAACGCTTTTCTGTCGTTCTCTTCTTCAATCTCTGAGCAGGACAGCCACTTTTCACCATTCCTTTTTTCTTTATTTATTAATTATTAAATTTATTGGGGTGGCATCTGTTAATAGGGTCATATAAGTTTCAAGTGTACATTCCTATGATACATGATCAGTATATCGCATTGTGTACCCACAACCCAAAATCAAATCATCCTCTGTCACCATATATTTGGCCCTTGTTACCCTTACTACCCCACCTTCCTTCCAATGGAATCTTCATAGAAATTGCATTGAATTTGTAGATCACATTGGCAGTACAGACATTTTAATTAATTCTTTCAAACTGTGAACATGGGAAATGTTTCCATTTATTTGTGTCTTTTTCAATTTTTTTTCATCAAAATATTAGAGTTTTCAATGTCCAGATCTTTCACCAATTAATTTATTTATATATCTATCTATAGATTTATTTTTTAAAATTGAACTTATTGGGGTACAAGTTTAGGTGTACCACTCAATTAAACATCATCTGCACACTGCATCATGTGCCCATCATCTCAAGCGAGCCCAGTAGAGGAAGCCACAAACTGTGGATCACTTATTCTCTTCTTGAAACCCTTTCATACACATGTTTGTAAATTCAAGGGTTAGCTCTGGAGAAGGCTGCTCAAGAAACTGTTAATCCATTATTAGTTTGTAAGTGTGATGACTGGGTACTCACACTTTTGTGTGAGATGTGCTTCGAACATACCTAATTACAACATCAGCACATTACCCATCTGATGTAAAAAAAATAAAAGAAGAAGAAAAGAAACTGTAACAATGTTTAACCCTGGACAGGGAAGCAGGAGGCAAAGGGAGTTAATTTTCACTGTAATGTCTCTTACATCTTTTGCATTTTGACCATCTGTATCATCTATCAAGGAAATAATGAATGCAATTTATAAAAAGAGCAAAGACCATGAAGATGTAGTTTTCTGAAACAACATAACCTAATTTCTGCACAACATAGACTTTATTCATTATATAATAGAAATTGAATATAATTCAATTCAAACATTTATTTGATATTGTCCTCACTATGTTTTAAATAATTCTGTAGTTGTAATAGGCATAATAACTTAGGTCTTTTGATTATACATAAAATTCTTTGTCTAGAGGGTCTTTTTATTTTTTAAGTATTAGGCCTTGTCTTATACAACAAGAAGTCCTAAGACAGCCAGTCCAGGATTGATTTGGTGGCTCAGCAATGGTATCAGAGACCCAAGCTGTTTGCATGTTTCTATTCTGGTATTCTTAACATGGAGTGTTCTGTTACTGTGTTTGTTGCCTCATGGACATGGCTGGGTGCTCTATTTTTAGAAGTTGTCTTCAGGAAGAGAGAAGAACAAATGGTAATACATAACCACAAGTTGGTATCTTCAAAAGTCTTCCCTGAAGCACTGCTGAATAACTTCCATTTATAATTTTTTGCTATAACAGTATCATGAGGTTTCATTATGACTTTGTGAAATTAACATTTGTTAAGTGGAGCACAAGTGTCAGGGGATGAACTGTGGTTCAACAACAGATCACAAGAGAAACTGAAGTAGAGAAGTTGATTACTCCTAGGTCCTGGAGGAAGTACATGGTGTGCCTCAGAGGCCACACCGGAGCTCAAGGCAGAGTGCAGGCAGAGACAGGAGCTGAGGCACATGCCTTTATTAGAGTTCATAGGTGGAGTGCTTTGGGGTTTCTGGGATAGGGCCAAATTGGTTAATTCAAACCAAAAGAATGGAGTTCTTTTCTGACCTATGGGGTGGTCTTATCTAAGGCGAGCATTAGGCATACAGCTCATAATACTACTGGAAATTTTGTCCTCATTGCAATAGACTAAATGTTTGTGTCCCTCTAAATACACATGTTAAAATCCTGACCCCCAAGGTGATTATATTGGATATTAGGTCTTGGGGAGGTCACCCCATTAGCTTGTGAGAAAAATGAAACAAAGACAGGAGCCCATCGAGTGCGGAGGATCAATATTCAAGACTCCCTCATATAAATATAGAACTTCAAATGGCCACACACTCAATGTAAAAGTGAACAAAAATAAGTTTTCTAACCTCAAGTTCCAGGAAACCAAGAGTCAAATAACCTGTTCTGAAGCTTAACACCAGGTAAAGGAGGGAATAATATCTCTGAGAATGCATTTTATAGCAAATTCACAGCAGGTTTTGCAGCCCACACATCACACTATTTGGGTGGTTTAAAGAACATTTAAGAATATTTTTCTATGTCCATGAGCCTTAATTTTGTATCCTACCTATGTGTGGAATCACACAGTTTTTAGCTTTTTCTGGGAAGAGGGTTGAGGGAAGGTATAAAGAGGGAAAAATATAAGGTGACAAAAGATGATTTGACTGGGTATACAACAGAATAGCCTGTTCAGATGATGTGGAGATGTTTACCTAAAATCTATGTATTCTTGTTGATCATTGTAACCCTATTAAACTTAATTTTCTAACTAAAAGAAAAGTAAATACAGTGGTAGAGCGTCAGCTTGGTGTATGGAAGTCCTGGGCTCAATTCCCAGCCAGGGCACACAGGAGAAGCATCCATCTTCTTCTCCACTCTTCCCCCTCTCCTTTATCTTTATCTCTCTCTCCCCCTCCTGCAGCCAAGGCTCCATTGGAGCAAAGTTTGTCCGGGCGCTGAGGATGGCTCCATGGCCTCTACCTCATGCACTAGAATGGCTCCAGTTGCAATGAGCAATGGCCCAGATGAGCAGAGCATAGCATCACTCCCTAGTGGGCATGCTGGGTGGATCCCGGTCAGGTGCATGTGGGAGTCTGTCTCTCTGCCTCCCTGCTTCTTGCTTCAAAAAATACAAAAGAAAAAATAAGGTAAATAAAAAAGAATATTTTTCAAAACTAGAGTTTTTGGTTAGTAGAGATTGTATTACCTAAAGAAGGCAAATACTTATCTTTTCTAGAAAAATAACCCAACTTTATATCAGGTCTCATCAAAATCTGATAAATAAAGAGATCCAAGAAATGTAAAGTTTCAGAAAAAAATATCATAGAACATGCAAGAAACAAGACATTATGAGTAAGAAAAGAAGAAAGACTGAAGATCAACTGACCAAGACTTCAATCAAATATTGGAATTGTATTTAATATTTTGAAGAAATAAAAGAAGGAAATCAAAATATGAATAAAAAATGAAAGGAAAACTCTACAAAGATTTGAGGAAAAATGAACTTCTAGAAAAGAAGTTGTATTTAATAAGCATATGAGACCCATTTGAAGATAGAAGTAGAGAACTGAAAAATAGGTATGTAGAAGTTATTTTGACTATAGCACAAAGAGGGCACTGGAATGGAAAATGTAAAAAAGAGTGTCTTTCTGACTAATTATGATTCATTTTCTAAACAGCATTTGGTCATGATAAAGCCTTTTTGCTTTAAAAGCCAGTCAAGAAAGTGTAGTCCATGGATACTGTAGCTCTTAAAAGTAAATTAAGTGCTGGCAATGAGAAGTCTTTTGAAGCCCATCAATGAGGATTCTATCTCTGAAACAAATATAACTTAAAAACTTACCTTTATATCAGAATAGATTTTTAAAAGTTGGAAACACATTTATGATTTTAATTCTATATTCTCTGAATTTTAAAGAATTAAGACGTACACATTGTGAAAATCAAATAATTCAAAAACCTACATTAATAATTACTACAATCTCCTGACCACTCCTCATGTCCATTCCCATACCCACAGTCAGCATTTCTAAAGATTTCTATTCTTTTTAGTTTTACTGGTTACTTCCTTACCTATAAATAGTTCTATTTTTTGAACTTTAGACACTGTCTGATTTCTGCACTGTAAAAATAAATAAATAAATCTAGCTGTAGGTCACTTAGATTACATCTTCACTCTTCCTCTCTTCTTCTGCTCGGTGTTTGAGGGTTTGTTTCTTTTTAGTCCTTATATTTGTTAACTTTAAGTCCCATACTCTGTATAGTTCTATCTATCTGTACCTTACTCTCTGCTCTATGAGAGGATGTAATGCAGTGTACCTGCCATTTCCTCTTTCTCCTCTCCCCTTCCAACAGCCTCTAACAGCTATAACTTTAGCATTTCATCTGAAAAATTGTTAATGCTTAAATTCATCCACCACTCCAATACAGACGTTAATGCTTTGTCCACTGATTGACTTGAAAAGTTGGCAACTTGTAAATGACATTTCCTTATTAATGACTAGATAATTCCTTTTCATAGGCTTAAGCTGCGCATCAGAATGGTATTTCCTTCACTGCTAGCTTCATTCCTAACAAGGTCAAGTAACTTCACTAGATTTCCCTTTCTTATACTTTATCTCATGCTTAAAAGTCATTTGTTTTTGTTTGCCTTGTGTTTGAAACACAACTTTCTCTTGGCACTTTAGAATGCTCCTGATGGAGAAATTTCTAATTGCCTACTTTCTAACTGAAATATGTTACTACGTCCTCAATTATTTCCATGCTGTAATTATATGATTCATTGCACTTAATTTTTTTCTGGAAAACACCCTCCTGGAGTAATTTATTGTTCTAAACCAATTTGAATCAGTGACCCAGCTATGGCTACTGCTCAGCTGTCTCCTTAGGACTTATGATTATGCTTCTGAATTGGATTCCAGCTTCCTTTATAAGGATCTCTGTGGAAGACAGTTCTTCTTCTTTTATTCTTTTGTAAGAATTGAGTTTTGTTTCTTTAAATAAATGTCAATTTATCTTTATTTGATATTAAGATAAAATATTTTGAACAAAGGAAGCATGGTACTCAACATGAGCTGAGGTGTGATTCCTTAGCTGTGGAGTTTAGAGACTATGGAAGCCTTTGTTGGTTGGTGTTGCCTGGGAGGGAGGCATGTCCATTTACTTTTCCTTCATTAGAAAATTTGTTACTTCTTTTACTTAATTAGATAATTACAAAGTGGAACATCAATAAATAATGACTTTTCATAACTGCTCACAACAATATCTTTAGATGCAATTTCCAAATGAAAGCCATGTCTTAATTTTCAAGCTTAGAATGATGTTCACATTCAGATTTTCACATTAACAGAAAAAAAAATTAAAAGCTATTTATTTTCTAAAGTAATAAGGAGACACATTAAAAGATAAACTATTCTATGGTTGGAGCCCATGGGCTACATATATGATTATTATTTCAATGGAAGCTTTTGCTGTAATTGAAATATATGTGTTTACTAGTGACTATAAATATGAAAAGTAAAGGTATGTACTGGCTGTACATTTGAAAGGAAATGAAAAAATATTGTTTAAAGTATAGAAATGTAGTGTAGTTTATGTTATTCATATACTAGCCTCAACTCTTTAAAACAAAGTTGTAGGTAATAATAGCATAAATGAAAAGAATATATGTTCAGATACATTCTGTTTTCACTTGATAAAATTAAGTCCCAGCTAAGACTACCATCTGGGAAATTAGCACAGTCCCTTAATTTTTGACATTGTCCTCCCAGCAGGCATCACTGCAGTCATTATTAAATTATCTCCTTAGGTTACCACCAACTCAGTTTGCCATTTATCATGACCTTCTCCAAAGTTGCTATGACAACAGCATGGTACTTGTAACAAGTGGCTATTTAAGGCTAAGCCTATCAACAGTATGAAGTACTTGTAGAAATATCATTATCTGTTCAATTTTGAGAGCTTCCAGCTGTTTACATAATTTTAATGAAACTTATTGAAATCTAGATTGCTTCCAGGGTTGAATTATTTGAACCAAATATATACATATCTTATAAATAAGGCATAGAGAAATATTAGTATTGAAATTACTTAATGTAATTCAGAATCCAGTAGTTTTACAACACAGGTTATGGTATATTTTCTTGTGGTTAAAAAAGGAGAAAAGGGAAAGACTAATGCTAATACTTTAAACTCCTCAAAGGAGACAATCAGGTTTTCTAAAGAGAAGTTAATGCTATATAAAGCTTTCTGCTCACAACTTGTTCTATAATATAAATTATGAGCCTTTCTCTCTCTCCATGTGTCCATCTCTTCATTTGAGAATCCTGGTGGGTAATTTCTGGAGCCACTATTGCTGAATTACCAATACATTTACTCATTTAGTATTTAAAGTACTCCTAATAAAGAAGATACAGTGGTAATCAAGCTGTCATTCTGTCCTCTGGGAGCTATTGGTTTAGTTTTTTATTTCCCCCAGTTTGTAAAATAAAACAGAGGAAAATAGGGTAGAGATATAAAGGTTTGTGGCAAAACCAAGAAACTTATTGTAACTTCTCAGAACAAGATCCTGGATTCTGAGTGAAATTTTCAAGTTCCTGAATGGTTCATCACTAAGATCCTTGAAATTTTAAAAGACCGCTAAGATACCATTTTGTATTGCAGAAGGTGTAGAATTAATGCTCATTATACTTGTGAGACTGTGTGCTGAGTTCCATGGGAAATAGAAGGGGAAAAAAAGGACACCTTCATAACAATGATCTTGTTTGTTTATAAATGGCACAAATTAATTCTACCAACATGTGTAGTTAAATGAATTTTACTATAATCATCATTTAAATTTGTGTCCATAAGAAGTGTAGCATTTGATAAAGTCGCCAAGATAAAAATCCTTTATAGATTATTCCCTGTGTAAGGATTGTAGATGGTGTCTTCAGCATGTTTGTTTTTCAACTTCAAAGTACCTAAGGACAGTCAGTTTATTTTCCTTCCTTCAAAAATTGACAATACTTAATACAAACAGTTCTAAAATTTGGAGATTAAGTTGGAAGTGTCATACGTGTCTTATGATCAGACCCTATGTAGTAATTATTATATTATTAAGAAAAATTATTATTTATAGCCAAAAATAGATGTAGCCAAGTCCTTATGAGAACCCTTGGAATTTTTTCTCCATATGGCCACATTAAATCAAGAAATGACATTTGTCACAGCCTGCAAAAGCAAATCCTACTCCACAAACCATTAGCAAAGATTGGATTTTACTGAGGATATTGTAGATAAACTGGTGAGAAAAGGGGGCAGTACTGTACCACACTTAATAATTAATTCATGGTCAAAACCCCATAAGCATTTCCAAAGTCCTTTAGCGATTTTCCTTCAGCCAAAATTCACTTCAATCATATGTCTACCATTTGCCTCCTAACCTCTTCTTCTTTGCTGCTTACAGCCACTTCTTAATTCCAGATATGCTCTTATTCAGCTCTCTTTAGGTAGTCCTCTCTTGCATTCTCCTGCTTATCACCCAGTTCAGAAAGCAAGGCATTCTCTCCAGGAGCAACTCACTTTAGAAGAAAGCAGGAAATTGCATATTCAAACAAAATTATACAAGCATTTTTGTTATATTTTGAGAGATTACAATCGTTCTCTTTTCTTGACACATTATCTAGAGAAATGTGAGCAGAAATGAAAATTACATAAAGATGACATCAATTGGAGTTATTTCTAGTCCCATTTCCTGTAATGCATGATAAACTTCAGATGTTCTTTCTCTTTTATGGCAAAATATATTTCAAATCAATTTTCTTCATTTGACTGGCAAAACAAAGTACAGTGTATGCCCTACTTCGCTTCTGTGTACTGATACAGAGAGACACCACACTTTAGTTTTTAAACCACTAAATAAAAAATGACTCATTAATTTAAGGGCAACTGGTACCAGGAGCGAGGGCACACTGTGGCAATCCTATACATACTCTCATTATTAAGCACTGAAATCCACCTCAAAAGTGGAGAATTTATTAGAACGATATTGGAATAGCTCATATGGCTGATGGAGGAGCTCTTGGAACCTGGCAACATTGGGAAAACTCAGGACTTAAACAGTGGAGTTAAATTCCAGATTCTCCACATTTTGTCCTTCATTTCAGATATGGTACTATGAAACCTGTGTCTTAAGAAGGAGAGGAGGCTCTATTTTGCTAATTCTACTTAGGAAAAGACCAGAGATGGCCTATGATTTGTTCAGATGGCAGCCAAAAATGAAGATACACCTGATCGGTGGTGGTACAGTGGATTGAGCATTGATTTGAGGTATTGAAGAGCCCCAGTTTGAAAGTCCAAGTTCACAGGCTTGAGTATGGGATTATCAACATGGTCCCAAGGTTGCTGGCTTGAGCCCAAAGGTTGCTAGCTTGAAGCTCAAGGTTGCTGACTTGAGCGCAAGGTCTCAGACTTGAGCAGGGGGTCACTGGCTTGGCTTGAGCCCACTGGTTAAGGCACATATGAGAAGCAATCAATAAACAGCTATGAAGTAAAGCCATTACTAATTGATGCTTCTCATCTTTTTCCTCTACCCCCCTCTCTTCTACGTTCTCTCTCTTTCTAAAAAAAAGAAAGAAAAAATATACAATGCAGGCAAACCTTTCCTCATGCAGAGAGGGAAGTAGAGCCCTGTTTCCATCTCAGGAGTAGAAATAATCGCACTGGCTAGACAAAACCATTATTGGCAAATCAGTCATACTTATATTTAGATAATTATTCTTATGTTTCTTAATGGCTTGAGCAATATTTAAAACATTTTTAAAGTGTGATACAAGTCTAATATTTTGTTATGGAAAGCGTAGAGGTTTAACTTTTTAATGTAGTGCCCATGGATCTTTTACTTTACATCCCACAGTGGGAAAGATTTGTATACGTTTTTTATAATGCATGTTGCAATGATCATTGTCAAATCACACGATTCTTGTTTGCTTTTTTGGCTCCATCTGTCTTTTCCTGCAAAGAGAATCTTGTTCCTATTAAAACGAATCATTTTTCAAGGCTCTAATTATGTATGAGAGGAAACACAGCTGTGAATTCATCATTGTCTTTGAATCTCTCATGTATTACTGTGTTGGTGCACACTTAACACAGTGTGAGCTACCACACAGACGAATCGTCCTCAGCAATCCTGAATTCCATTAGGGTTGCCACTGGAAAAGATAAACTTGTAAGTGACTTCAAGATATGCATATATAGATAAATTTAAATTCATCCAAGAATGCTGATGATGACTCTGGAATTCTATACTTGCACCGTTTGCCTGAAGTAGCCATTGGGATCTTGGATTTGGCCTAAGACTGATTTTCCCAGAAAGAGGAATTTTGCAAGGAATTCAAAGGATAAGAAAAATAATGATAAAGAATTAAGTAGAAAGAAAGAAGCTTTATCTGGAAATAATATATTTGTTTTTTTTTCTTAAAAATAAGTAAATAAATAAACATATTAAAATTTCCCACAACTGAAATTCATTTACTTGGGGCAGAATTGGGAGACTTTTTTACTACTCCAAGCAAATTATCATCAAAACGGATGATCTTTATATTTAAAAAAAATCATAATATTGCTTTAAATCAGTGGTAGTCAACCTGGTCCCTACCGCCCACTAGTGGGCGTTCCAGCTTTCATGGTGGGCGGTAGTGGAGCAACCAAAGTATAAATAGAAAGATAGATTTAACTATAGTAAATTGTTTTATAAAGATTTATTCTGCCAAACTTAGCAAAAATCCGACATAAAGTACTTGGTAAGTAATTATTATTATATGCTTTAACTTGCTGTAACTCTGCTTTATAAATTTTATAAAGTAAAGTTACTTCCTTACTTTATAAATCACCATTCCTGTGGAACTGGTGGGTGGTTAGAAAATTTTACTACTAACAGAGATACAAAAGTGGGCAGTAGGTATAAAAGGTTGACTACCCCTGCTTTAAATAATAGTTACAATAATTAAAACAGTGAATTAAGGAGCAAAAAGCAAATACATCAATTTTATTTAACAATTCCTATATACCATGCAGTTTGCTAGGTATTTAGCTTTCTTATCTTGACCTCACGTGTATCTGATAGCTATATTATCATTCTCCTTTCAAGGATATGGGAATGAAGGAAGGTCCAGAGATTAAGCAATTAATCAAAGGAACACGTCAATTAAGAGCCAATATTCAAACCTCACTTGCAAGTTATCTATCCTTTTATTGAACTAATATTTATTTGGTATCAATGCTACCTTATCAATACCAGGTAGTATAAGAGCTAGGAATACAACAGAAAACAGCGTGCCTGGCCCTGCATTAGATCAGCCCTTTGACTCTCACTGAATTAGTCCCAAACCAGGAAAGCCTAGACCCATATCTTATAATGCACCATTGATTACTAGAGCTCTTCCATTTTGCTTTAGTGTCTGATTTGATTTCTGCCCTGAGCCCCAATAAGAAATGAGAGTGCAAACCCTCAACCACCTATTTGGCCAACCTAAATTATGTTTCTGCTTAATGTTTGTGTCTTGATTCTGTTTTCTCATCCCCTTCCAATTTCAGTGTGGTGAATTCTGTGATCCTAATTTTATCTGTGATTTGAATATATAATTCCTCTTTGATCCCATGGGCAAAATCTAAGAGGCACTTAGACTATTTCGAAAAGAAGCCGACCTTTCCTTAGGCAAAGTATGAGAAGAGGCCTTTTTCATTCTAGCTTACATTTTTCTCTCATGTTTAATGAAATCGTACAGATGTGATAAAAAAAAAAAAACTTCTGAAGGAATTATGGATGTGGATGAACTGTTTTGTTGAGCAATTCTGCCTTGGGGAGGAGGGAAGTTTTCTCAGACAAATCTTAATGACTAGGTAAAATTCAGATTATGGGGGAGGGGTTTAAGGGCAGCACAAGCAGAAGAGCCAGCTGAGCAGAGCCAGAGACTGAGCACTGAGGCTGTGAGACAAGGCAGGATTAAGGAACTAGATTTAGAGACTGTATTACTCCACAAGAGTTCATTGCAAAAAACAAGCATTTGATACTCTGGTTTCTCTTCAGATTGCATAAATCTTTTGCCTTTTACAAAAACCGAGCTTTTGATGCATAGTTCAGTGTTTTATCTGATAAATCATTTCTTTTTGTGTGCTTCTAATGTTTCAATTGTATTTCATATATTTATAATGTCATATTTTAATGGGTACATGAAGCTTTTTCTTGGTATCAGTTATGAGTTGGTTTTGAAACAATTCAGCACTCTACCAGCTTTGATGATCACTGAGCTCTCCGTTCCTTTGGTGACTGCCCAGAAGGGACTCTGTATGCACCGGGCAGCAACCCCATTCCTCTCCCAGCCCTTGCAGCCACCATTCAACTTTCTGTTTCTATAAGTTTTACTACTTTTGATAGCTCATGCAAGTTGAATTATTTTGTATTTGTCCTTCTGTGACTGGCTTATTATACTTAGCATAATGTCCTCAAAGTTCGCCTATGTTGAACTTTCTTATGGCTGAAAAAATATTCCATTGAATGCATATACCACATTTTGTTGTTCTATATACTAGATGCTCAGGTTGTTTCCACCTCTTGTTTATTGTGAATAATGTTGCAGTGAACACTGGGGAGAGGGGAACATATCTTTTCAAAATCCTAATTTCAATTCATTTGGATAAATACCCAGAAGTGAGATTGCTGGATCAGATGGCAGTTCAGTTTTTAGTTATTTTGAGTAATCTCCATACTGTTTTCCATAGCAGCCTTATCATTTTACATTCTCACCAACAGTGAATATGGATCCCAATTTCTTCACACCTTTGCCAACTCTTGTTATTTTCTTTCTTCCTTCCTCCCTTCCTTTCTTCCTTCTTTGATCTCTCTCTCTCTTTTTATAATGGCCATCTTAACAGGTATGAGGTGATGCCTCCCAGTGGTTTTAATTTGCATTTCTATGATGATTAGTGATCTTGAGCATCTTTTCATATACCTGTTGGCCATTTGTATGTCTTCTTTGGAGAAATGGCTATTCAAATCCTTTGCCTATTTTTTATTCAGGTTATTATTATCGTTATTTATTATTTATGTATGTGTGTATATATGTATGTATGTATGTATGTATGTATGTATGTATTTGCTGTGTACTTGTATGGGTTCCGTATATAGTTTGGATATTAATTCCTCATCAGATAGATGGTTTGCAATTATAGTCTGTATTTTATGGTTTGCCTTTTCATTCTGTTGATTGTTTCTTTTACTGGAAAAAAGTTTTAGTTTAATACACTCTCACTTGTCTATTTTTACTTTTATCTGTGCTTTTTGTCATATCTAAGAAATTATTGCCATGACCAATGTTTTCTTCTAGGAGCCTTATAGCTTCAGGTCTTATGTTTAAGTCTTTAGTTTTGAATGTACTTCTATGTATAGTGTAAGATAAGGATCCAAGTTCATCCTTTTGCCTGTGGATATTAGTTTTCCCCCATACCATTTACTGAAGATACTATCTTTTCCCCATTGTGTGGCTGTCCTGGCTGGAACAAGCTGTTCTCCACTCTTACTTGTTCCCAGGGGCCCCAGACATAACAAACTATGCCAGTTTTACCAGTGGTCTAAATGAGTTAAGACAGAAATCAGTCCCTTGGGTGGTCCTCTGAGAAACCAGAATGTTTGATGTAAGTTTCACTCTATAAGTTCTCACCTGGAGAAGTTATGGGTAGGGGCATTTTTTCTATGTACTCCCCCCTCCAGAGAAGTTATATTGGGTTGTTCATCCCTGGTGCTGAGCTTTGAGCTGTGCTGGCTTGGGAGGGGGCTGAAATGGTTATTACCCATTTCAATGTGGATATTCTTAGTTTTGTGCTAGTGTGGAGTGCTGGAACTTCTTAACTGAATTCTATAAATGTCATTAAAGTAGTTTGGCTGGTATATCTTTGTTAAATCATTGTTTCTGTAGGGGAACAAAGGTTGAGACTTCCTTTTTTGCCATCTTGCTGATGTCTGTTTTTAATGTTTAGATTACTTGGGAATGTCTGTTATAACAAGGGATAAATACAGCAATTTTATTATGTTCAATAGAGTTTTTCCAACTTAATCACACAGCTATTCAATGAAAGGATTCTAAGATAACATAATAAATGGGATTTGCTTCATATGGTCATTATGTTACTATTAGATAAGACAAATCAAGATATTTTCTAACAGACTATTTAAAACTTATTTAAATAAAGCTTTTCAGATGGAAGAAACTTTTTAATGTTCATAAAAGGTCCCAATATATATGTTAAGAAGTCTTTCTTATCAATTGTGCTGATTAAGTACAGAGTACAGAATTATAAAAACAGACAACCTGAATTTTTAAATTAATTTTAATTTATTGTGTTTACATGGATTTAAGTATCCCACTGAATATAACACCCTCACCCCCACCCCCATGTCCCTATTTATATCGCCTTTGCCCCACCCTTCCCTCTGGGATTTGCTATCCTCTTATCTGTATCTGTGTTAAGTATATATAATTTCACTAATCCCTTCACCTTCTCTGATCCCATCCCCTCACCCCCCTTCCCTCTGACAGCTGTCCCTCTGCTCCCTGTGACCCCACCTCTGCCTCTATTCCGTTCCTCAGTTCACTGTGTGCATTAGATTCCACATATATGTGAGATCATATGATATTTTTCTTTCTCTCCCTGGTTTATTTCACTTAGCATAATAATCTCTAGATCCATCCATGCCATCACAAAAGGTAAGATTTTCTTCTTTTTATGGCTGCATAGTATTCCATTGTGTATTTGTACTACAGCAGACAACCTGAATTTAAATCCTAACTCTAACCTGTGTTTGCTTTTTGACATTGGACAAGTTACATAACCTGTTTCTTAGTAGTTGTTGTTTTTTTTTCCACTTGTAAAATGAGGATAGTAAAGCTACTTACAAGGTTTGGGGTAATATGAAATGAATTGATGTATGTAAAAACTTTGAATAATGCATTTCAAATGCAAGATTTATTGCTCATTAAGATAACTAAAATGATTTCACTTTTCCTCCATTTTGGTCTCTCATAAATATTCCTGATGCTAACTTACATGAGTGGCTCTGTTGGAGTTAAACAATGTAAGCAGACACTGTTGATTTCCTGTGTAGCTATCAATTCTATATTTAACCATTGTCCTTCTTAATGAAACCCTGTTGCCTTTCAGGTATCACGGAGCTATGTATTCATGAGAAATAGGGCCTCCTTTCATATGAAGGGGTGAATCTGGAGTAATCAAATATTTTTACGAGTCAATCACCACAATATAATTTTTTTATTCATGAGCCCTTTTTGTTCTTTTCTGTACAGAATGTAAATTTATTCAATAAAAAGTAAACTCTATCAAAGATTTTCCACATATATTGGAATATTGCAATATATAATTACAGAATTCCAAATCAGATCTTCACACTATTCAAGCTATTATTGTTTAATTTGTTTAGTTTTTCATTGTTTTTAGAAATACATTTTAAGCTCTTATTGCAAGCTTTGGTTCTTTTTTTTTTTTTTTTCAGAGACAGAGCGAGAGTCAGAGAGAGGGATAGATAGGGACAGACAGACAGGAATGCAGAGAGACGAGAAGCATCAATCATCAGTTTTTCATTGTGGCACTTTAGTTCACTGATTGCTTTCACATATGTGCCTTGACCGCGGGCCTTCAGCAGACCGAGTAACCCCTTGCTCAAGCCAGTGACCTTGGGTCCAAGCTGGTGAGCTTTGCTCAAACCAGATGAGCTCACGCTCAAGCTGCAACCTCGGTGTCTCGAACCTGGGTCCTCTGCATCCCAGTCTGATGCTTTATCCACTGTGTCACCGCCCAGTGAGGCTGCAAGCTTTGGTTCTAAGAACTGGAAATCACTCAAAATGTAGAAGCTAAAAATTTTGGGTGTTCTAGTTAATAAATAATTTTATTAAAGATTTACAACTAATTGAAATGCATCTAAAATTTAGAGGTTTACCATTATAGAAGAGTTGTACTGATTTTTTTCAAGCACTTGAAAATAAATCTGATTATGGGAGATAACAAAGACAAAGTGAATATTACTATACTGAAGGGTTTTGGTGTTCAGTATAAACTTTATTTGAAAATATTATAGTTCACTTACTGTGTTTAAATAAAATATTTGTAAGTTTTGACAATTACAGCTTTTACTTCAATTGTTAGAACATCACAGCCTGTTTACATGCACATTAATTATGTACTAATTACATTAAGTAGTTGACTGCTGAACAGGACTTCAACAATTTATACTCACAACACTTGATTATTGGCTAAGGATATAATTCATTCAGGGCAGGAGGGGATGTGCCTTCAAGTGGCTCTGAAACAATCTCAAGTGCAGATTTCTTTGCACTCCCACCGCTGGATCACACAGGATGTTCTTTGCCTCCAGTTCTTGAACTATCACCAGAGCATTTATGAAATTTGGAAAACCAGGAGGCTCAGACCTGACCTGTGGTGGCGCAGTGGGTAAAGTGTCGACCTGGAACACTGAGGTCACCGGTTCGAAACCCCGGGCTTGCCTGGTCAAGGCACATATGGGAGTTGATGCTTTCTGCTCCTCCCCCCTGCTCTCTCTCTGTCTCCTCTCTCTAAAAATTAATAAATAAAATCTAAAAAAAAAAAAGAAAGAAAGAAAAAGGAAACCAGGAGGTCCAAAGTCTGCTTTTGTAATGGGTCTTTCATAGGGAGTTGGTTATATAAGGTACATTTCTGCTGTGCAATCAGTTGTTACTATGAAAACATCTGGGCCTCACCAAACCAGAGGCAAATCAATCAAACAAATCACTACATCTGTAGAATATAAAGCATTTCACATTTTTGTGATAACTCAGGTATGAGTATCTATTTAAAAAGACAAATGATCCTGTAATTCCTGCATGTTTCCTTATACTTTGTTACTACCTTTGTCTACTGTAATTTGGACTCTGTGGTTAAGTTTGAGCAGACAGATTTAATACTATAATTAACTAATTACTAATTAAAATTAATTTGATTTAATGCCATAATTAAGTGATTACTAATTAAAACTAACTCTTTGTGATAAATTTTTCCACCAGGATTAACTACTGGTGAGGTTTAAACTCAATTTTCAGTACATTCGACCCATCTGTATCTGTATTATTGTAGATCTTAGTGACAACTATCAAATTGCCCTCACCAATAACTTGCAGTATGACTACAAATATAAGAGGTATCATTATATAGCAACTCATAAACAAAGACGGTAGTGCTTCTTCATTGCAGGTATGGTCCTTTCCCATACAAAATATTGTTATGTACTGAGGTATAAACTGAAGTCCATGGCTGGTTGAATTTGAGATTCCAAGCATTCTGTGAACACAACCAGATACCTTCCTTCATTTCACAGGACTGAATTGAAATGGCTTTCCAGTGGGGTGGTCTTTCAAGATGGCTCATCAACTTCTTATTAGGAGTGCATGAGTAAAATTTAAATATATTCCCTATTCCCACATATTGTACAATACAGTATGTTTTATTCTTCTCTATCCATGGTAGCAAAACAGTTAATGGACACTAATATAAATGGCACTTGCCACTTAGGAACTCCCATAGAGGGCCTAAATGTTTTCCAAAAATAGACTCCCTGTGAGTTGGCAGTCAGTATGGGCTTGGCTACTTCAGCTTCCATTGGAAATAATATATCCAAAAGCCCAGCTTCAGTTACAGCACAAGTTCTTCCCCACCACTGTGTTTTAGCATGTAGTCTTAAAGTTTCTTTTAGTTGATAACCCCATTATCAGACCACTGTGCTCACTATCCTTTGCTGTGTTCCTGAAACAATATTCCCTGTGTTTGCATGAAGGCCCTTTTCCACTGAGTGCCTCTATTCATTAATGGAAAATTGTGTTTGTTCTAATATTCTAGGCCTGATCCTATTTCTTCCAAAACAGTCTTTGATCTGGTAGGGCAAAATTGTGCTCTTTTTCAATTTCTTTTTTAATCCACTATATGTGCTGTTGCCACTGTGTGCTAATTGCCTTGATGCACGTGGAAAATATATCTTATACGCAAAAATGTGTGTTCTCAAAGAAAAAGTCACATAGGAAGTGGTTACTTCTAACTGTACTTTTGTGTGTGTCAGAGGGTCTTCCATAGGCAACTTCCTTTAGATTTCAGAGGTTCTGGAATCTAGTATATGAGCTCCCCATATGATTCTCCATGAATTGATTGATCTTAATAAACAACATGTTCTTTCTTTTCAGCTTTCCATCCACAAAAACAAGGCAAGAAGCTGTCAATGTGGCATGCTGGCCAATTATGGATGGCTCTTTACCTTTATAACTTAGTACTTTTTTTTTTTTTAACATTTCAACATCAATTATGTGGTTACACCAGGATTTTTAGCTACATTCCAGATCAGAATATTTAAGAATTGATCTGGTGGAAGAAATTTCTCTGGGTAACCCCCTTTTTTAGATCCCTGCTAGTAAATGTAATCTGCAAAATGAGGGTCAATAGAGCCATGTTAGTGCCGTTCCATTTACCCATCATGAGAGTTTCCATTGTTTCATGGAAGTCACCTCTGTAACCAGAATTTTCAGGCCTGCTGCCTTCCAGTTCATGGTCTCTTGTCTTAGTAATAGCAGAGGTTTTGAAAGACAGTGCTTCATATTTACGGGCATCTGAGCAAATGCTAACAGAGAAAATTATTCTTTTGCTCTAAACCTCTCTCAAAGCATCAAAGTTATGCTTGATTTTCCAGTTTTAATTATGTTTTTTGTTAGTTTCTTATGCCTTGGCCATTATTTCACCTTCTTTCCATTTATTGCTTATTTCAATTCAAAATTTCCCTAAGAAGGCACATCAGGTTCAGCCAGTAAACTGGCCTATATTTATAGAGTAGAAAATGCCTCAATAATTGTGTTTTTATGAATTTAGTATCTGATCTTGAGAAGGCAACATTACTATTATATAAAATTTTTTTCCATTGATTTGAAAAAGAGAAAGAAGGAAAGAGAGAGAGAGAGAAGCATTAACTCGTTGTTCCACGTAATTGTCCCATTTAGTTGTGTACTCATTGATGGCTTCTCATGTGTGACCCGACTGGAGATTGAACTTGTGACATTGGCAAGCCAGGACACTGCTTTATCCACAGAGACACCCAGCCAGGGTTTGGGAAGGCAACATTATTATGAGAGCAGATTGCCATTTGATTAAATCTAGAACCACATAAGAACAACAAATGACTGTGGCTTGGCTACCTATTAGAATACTGATATAATGATTTAAGGTAAATATAACAATAATATAATTACAAAAAACTTTAGCTATTTTAAGGTTGAAAAAATTTCCTTCTTTCCTCTTTTCTTCCTTCCCTTCTTTCCTCCTTCTCCCCCTCCCTTCCTCCCTCTCTCCTTTCCTCCCTCCACCATCCCCCCTCCCTCTTTTCCTTCCTTCCTTCCTTCCTTCCTTCCTTCCTTCCTTCCTTCCTTCCTTCCTTCCTTCCTTCTTTCCTTCCTTCCTTCCTTTTCAAAAAGGACCTAACCAAGTTCATGACAGAGCTAACAAAAGCCTAGTAAGTTTTCCTAGTAAATATTCTAATAAGTGCAGGTCACTTTAATATACAACCCATGCAAATAAAGATGAATGAAAAAAAGAATCCCTGCAAGTAAACAGAAGTTTAAAGTGGACAATTACTTTATTTATTTTTTCTGTGACAGAGACAGGGAGAGAGAGAGAGGAACAGATAGGGACAGACAGGCAGGAAGGGTGAGAGATAAGAAGCATCAATTCTTTGCTGTAGCACCTTAGTTGTTCATTGATTGCCTTCTCATGTGTGCCTTGACTGGGGGGCTACAGTAGAGTGGGTGACCCCTTGCTCAAACCAGTGACCTTGGGATGAAGCTAGTAACCATGGGGTCATGTCTACGACCCCACATTCAAGCTAGCAATCCTGCACTCAAGCTGGTGAGCTCACACTCAAGCTGGATGAGCCCATGCTCAAGTCGGCGACCTCAGGTTTTTGAACCTGGGTCCTCTGCATCCTAATCCAATGCTCTATCCACTGTGCCACTGCCTGGTCAAGCTAAAACATTTTTTTTAAGTAAAGGCATATCCCACTCTTCTGACATACAGGGAGCTTTAACTAGTCTCCTCTATTTACTCAGACTTGAACACCTCCAACCTATGGAATTTTCCACATTAATGAAACACAGACACATGCTTTGTTTTGCGTTGTCACCCTTGCAAGTTTCCACTGACCTTCAAAGCCTATTCAGGGGAACCACAGCCAAGACATGATACACAAACTTCCAGTCACTATACTGAAGACGGATGTTGAACCAAGTCTACTACGCTCTTGCCTGGATTTAAGAAAAACATCACAGCTTCTAGCAACAACCCAAAGAAACCATTCAGACTCTTACTGTAAAAGATAATAACCTGAAAATCAGGCCTTTATTTAAGTTTCCAAACAATATTCTTATGTGACTTATAGAATTATGTTGTTCTGTTTCTAAGCTTTGAAAGATGAAGACATCTTTGGTAAATAGCTACATGAAAGTCTGAATACGAGTCCGAGTCCAATCTGCCCTGCACACACACACACACACACACACACACACACACACACACACCCACCAAACAACAACAGCAACAAAAACTCCAAACCCCACAGATGATTCATAGCAGCCCAGGAGACTGGAAAGTCAGGAAGACCCAAAGCAGTTCTCACAGACATGTTATCATGACATTCCTTGATCCAGATTTCAGGGGACTTTCCAGACTGCCATAGTGCAATTTTTAAAATGTTATAAAATACAATTCTCATATGTAATAAGCATATATCAAAGTTTTATATAACCCATAATGAAGGGATCCACCAGTTCAAAAGAGTGTAAGAGAAACCTATGCATGTGTGGTCATTGAGGGAGAGGGAGAGTGACAGAGGCAGAGAGAGAATCGGCTCTTGACCTGCAGGTCATTACAAGTATCACCTTGGGGATTATCTCCTCTATCAAACAAAGATAATTTGTATTTCTATCCGATAAAATTTATTTTTATTTTATCATTTTTCTGCAAACTGACATTAGACATTATAGAATTATAATGTCTGAGTCCTAATCAGTAGTAAGTCGAAGTTTCATTTCCTTAGAGTCAGATGGTACTCAGGCGGGTTTGTTAGAAAACACTGAGATTAACACTGAAGGCATTCCAGTCACTTTTTCTCTTTACAAGTTTTGGATAATTTTTCTTAACATCTCACAACGCACCAAGCAAGTCTGGAAGAGCAGGACCTTTCTCTCTCGTAGAGAGGGGGACATGTATACTCACCATGAAGGAAATAGTGCACACTTGGGTGGAGACCCAGTGTCTTCTGTTTTTGGGTAAAAAATAACATTTTGCTTTTATTATTATTGAAGTTTCAATATCTAGCAAGTAAATACTATTTCATCAAAATTATAGGTGATGTTTGTTTGCTGAAAACGTTACATACTTCTTTAACGGTGAGACTTAATTTTGTTGTTGATTGATTCTTCCTTAATGAAACTGATGAGAAATTTTGTCATGCCACTCTTGGGTTTTCTTAGTCTTTCTACAAAATGACAGCTTTTTATCATGTTCTCTGGACTTTTAAGTTAAAATTCTCTAAAATGTCCTAAACATTTTAAATAGAGAAAATAGTAAAATATGATTAATAGCTTTACATCCTATGGTAAATTTTATTTTTAGATTCCATTATGTTAATGAAATCAGTAACAGTGCAATTCTTTCAAGATTGTCTCCTCATATTTTTAAATCTCAAAAAGCTGTGAAAAACACAAAAGGATACAATGATTTTACTCTAAGGAAATGAAGATGGAGCATTTTGGCTCTGGGGGCAGTGGTCCCCTAAGCATGACTTCCCAAGTCACGTCCTACCCTAAAGACGATGGGATGCTATCTTTTACTCTGCAGCTACTTAGAAGAGCATTTCACAAACTTCCATCTGTTACCCTGGAAGCACATCTTCTTGTAGGGAAAATACAATTTTTAAAAGTTTAAACATTAAGCTAATTTAATATGCCTGTTTTTCTGAATTCTTATTGAGTTAAGAGCGTGAGGCATTCAGAGGTCTTAAAATGGATGTGTTTCCAATTCACATTTTCTGTGGAAGTCTTTCCAGGCCAAATGTTCATGCTTTTCAAAACAGAAGTACTTTTATTAGAAAGAATGTTATTAATCATTATTTGACAGCAATTAAATAAGGCACAATGAACAATGACATCCTCTGTCACCATTTTTACTAAGGAAAATAAAGTCTTAAAACAATTCAGATTCTTTTTTTTGCAACTAGTAACAATCTTAGTACAATGTTCCTGCACAGGCCATGGAGGCTTAAAAGATGTGGGGTCCTTTCTTTTAAGCCACAACACTCATGTGAGTTCTCCTTGCAATCTGTAGCTCAATAAGAAGTTAGCTAGGTATTTTATGTATGTATGTATGTATGTATGTATGTATGTATGTATGTATGTATGTATGTATATATGTTTGCAAAAGATTTTTTTTAAAAATTTAATTCTATTGATTTCAGAGAGAGAGAAAGAAACTTTGATCTGTTCCTGTATGTGCTCTGACCAGGTATCAAACCATAACTTCTGTGCTTTGGGATGACACTCTAACCAACTGAGCTATCCAGCCAGGGCTTAGCTATATACACTGCTCACAAAAATCAAGGGATATTTTATCACTTCATATTCATTTTGAAATATCCCTTAATTTTGTGAGCACTTATTTAGACTTTGGTAGTCTAGAACACTGTTTTAGGATCCCACTTCTATTCTCTTTCTTCTTGTTCTCTTATTACCTGTTGGCATTTATTTGTGTAATTCTCTAACTTTTGAAGAGAGAGTGACTTGGGGAATGGGGGAAGAGTCTATTTAAAAATATAGATTTGCCTAATGCTAATCAACCTTATTTTTTTCTCAGATGGGGTTTCTGCTAAATATGTTTATTCACCTGTTCATTCATTCAACAAATAATTAATGGACATTTATTCTATGCCGATATGGTAGTAGATGCTAAGGGTGAGAAAAGAACAGGCACGTGAACAGAACAAGGTCCCTGGTCTCTAGAACCTCACAGTCCAGTGGGAGTTAATGAAGAACCCCTTGCTGTGTGAAACGTGTTCTTATACAAAAGAAGTTGTCTGCTTGTTGTTTACTTGTACTAATCTTGTAAACAGGATTAAAGAAAGTCCAGCCTCTTTTTAACGACTAGGGAAGGAATTGCAGTGGAAATACATTTATTGATTTAAGAGATTTCAAATACCAGACCACAAATGGCTGCCTCACACTTTCCACAGCCACAGTGTCATGGCCCGCAGAACCAAGAGCCAGAACTGATTTTCCACCCTAATTTAAAGAAATAATCAGGACTAAAACCCTCATGCCTCACCTTTGATCTAACTTGATCATCTAGAGAAGTCTATGGTTCCCAGACCATCCATTCTATCCAGGACTCTCATTTCCATAAATTTCTATGTACCCCTAATTCAAATTAAGTCCCATTCTTCCTCTTCCTTCTAAAATTCTTTTACTGTCGCCTCTTAAACTGTAGGGTCTGTGAACAGCAAAGTCTCCTGTATTAGTCGTTTCCTGGAATGCCTTTGACCCCTTTCCTTATGAGAGCTTCCTCTGATACATTTCAAATGAAGAAAATTTTCTTTCTCAGAAAGGCAAGATAAATGTTCCGTTTGTTTGTCATAGTCACTCCTAACTTTTCCTTTTAAACAAGATAACTGTTTTGAAATTCATGTCACGTTATGGGACCAGCTGTAAACGTTCTTTACGGCTGCCATCCACAAACCACCATATCCTTTACATTCTTATACTGAAAATTTTCTTCCTCTTCATCTCACCTCTATCATATTCTGAATGACTTGATTATCTTGTGAATGACTGATTGTGAACCCTGAAAATATTGTCCAGAGAAGAGAATCCCAATAGATAATTTAGGCAGAAAGAATTTCCTACAGGATAAAAAATAAATTAAGGAATCCTTGGGAGGTCTGGAAAAAATAAGATTTATTAAACTTCCAACAATAACTATTCAAGCTTGTTCTTTTCCTTTTTTGTTTTTCTTGTGTTCACTTTTGGTGCAACTGAAGTGTTTTCATCTTTTCAAATTATTGTTACTTATCTTTCAGTGGGGGTTATTCTTCTTGAACCAAGAATCTGTTTACTCCCTATTGCATATTCTTTCTGCTAAACTGCATATTCTTTTCTTAATGGAGAGTAAAAACTTAATATCCTGATTGCTTTGTCTCATTAAGTAGTGAGTCATTAACTCATTTTCTGGTTCCATTTAAAATAATTAAAATTCTCCTGAAGGAAGGGAAAAAATGTTTTGATTGTAAGACCATTTTGGTTAATAGAGTCATGTCTGATTTCCAAATCATATAATTTCAGAATTAAATAAATCCTTAGATATCATTTACCACCAAACTTTACCATTGTATGCATCTCCTCTAGTAATCCACAATAGAGTAGCGCCATGAGGATGGAGCACATGCCCTTTATGTTAGCGGCTCGATCCCCCGTATTCCAGCATGATGATGCCTAGCATACAGTGGGTGCTCATTAAACAATTTTTGAATGGATAACTGAAAATATTCATTTGAGCAACATAATTTTCAAGTTCAGAAAATATAAAGAGAATGACAAATTTTGGCCTGAGGAAACAAGCACAAAGGCGTTCACAGCATTTTTCTTGAAAAGCAAAATGCTGTGGAAGCATCTACATGTAGGAAAATGAATAAGTGTCAAATATTCACTGGACAGAATCATATATACAGTGGTCAAAGCAAGTGAACTACTGATCTATTCAATATGAATGAGTCTCAAAATATAATTTTGAAGAAAAAAACTAAGTCATAGAAGAGTAATGACAAATTATTCCATTATGTGAAGCTTAAAAAATGAATGGATCTTGAGAACATTACAGGTATTGATCGACTTACGACCTATGCAACTTACGACCATTCAACTTTACAACCACAATCGCTAGCCATGACTGCTCCGCGTCTGGCAGTGCAAGCATTGCCCAGCTGGGTGTAGACAGTGCGGACCACCTTCCAGCAGCACTACCACCTCCGCGTGCACCATTTCAACTGTACAGCAATTTGTGTTTTGTATCTTGGATATCTTTCATCAAACCCCTCCCAAGAGGAAATTGTCTTTGTCTTTGACTTAAAGATCTTTATAAGATCATTTCACAGTACTGTACATGTATAGCCTACTCAGCTTACGACCAAATCGTGTTACGACTGATCTGTCGGAACCAATCGTGGCCGTAAGTCGAGCACTAGCTGTATACTAAGTGAAATAAGGAAATCAGAAAAAACTAAGAACTATATGATTTCACACATAGGTGGGATATAAAAATGAGACTCATGGATATAGACAAAATAGAATTAGTTACCAGTGGGACAGCATAGAGGGAGGAGAGTAAAGAAGTACAAATATACAGTGATAGAAAATGATTTCACCTTAAGTGATGGGCACACAATGCAATCAACAGTTCAAATGCTATAGAGATGTTTATCTGAAACCTATATTATTATTATTATTATTATTATTATTGTGACAGACAGAGAGAGTCAGAGAGAGGGACAGATAGGGACAGAAAGACAGGAAGGGAGAGAGATGAGAAGCATCAATTCTTCGTTGCGGCACCTTAGTTGTTCATTGATTGCTTCTCATATGTGCCTTGACTGGGGGACTATAGCAGACTGAGTGACCCCTTGCTTGAGCCAGCAATCTTGGACTCAAGCTGGTGAGCCTTGCTCAAACCAGATGAGCCCGTGCTCAAGCCGGCAACTTCAAGGTTTTGAACCTGGGTCCTACATGTCCTAGTCTAGCGCTTTATCCACTGCGCCATCGCCTGGTTAGGTGAAACCTATAGATTCTTATTGACCAATGCCACTCCATTACATTTTATTTATAAATAAAAATATGCCAAACTTATAAAATATATACTTTGGGAGACAGGCATATGTGAAAGTATAAACAATTGCTTTAGTGTTGTAAAGAAGAAATTTAAGGTAATGTTTTTCTGCTGATGATGGCAGTGAGTGGGTAGGAGCCACCTAGGAAGGCCACACAGGGGCTTCATGGCAATAGTTTATTTCTTAAATTGGATGTTGGGTACAACATAGCCTTTGTTTTATTTTTCATATTCTTTTATTTGCCTAAAATAATTCATAATAAATGTGAAACCTCAATGGACTGTAATACAATTGAACAAGAAAAAGATATTATTTTTTAAAAAAAGTGAATATGAGGTTCAGGGAGACATTCATTGCATATTGACTAGATTCCCCAAAGACATTGAATGTAAATTTTATATGTAATATATGGAAAAACAAATGATATTGTCAATAACATCTTAGATATCAACTAGTATAATTTGGTATTCAGTATTTTGCCCCCAAATTAATTATTCCAGTTATTGAAAACATCAATAAGCATCATGTTCAAGTCTTTAAAATTGTTTTTCAAAAGAAACAACAACATGAAAATGTATACACTAAAATATAAATGTAGCTATAAGTACCATATTTACCCATGAATAAGATGCACCCTTTTTAGAAAAACTTGGGGTCTAGAGACTGGGTATGTCTTATACAGTGGTTGTAAATATTTTTACTTGCATTTTCTGCTTTTTCACGTGAATAAAGAATTGTATGAACTTTATGATGAATAAAACTTCAGTTCAGTAACTTTACGTAATGCATATTTTTTTCAAATTTCGGGCCCCAAAATTAAGGTGCATCTTATACATGGGGAAATATATTTATAAGAAGGTTGGATTCTGGATAAATTTGCATAGTATTTTTGTTATAAAAGTTACTTTGTTCAAAGGTAAAATTCTATGTTTTATAAATGTTTATACTTTGATAGTGTGAGAGTTATGATTAAGCAAAACTTGTGGAGACAAAATACTTTGATAAGGCAACTTTAATAACTTCTGCAGAAGGGCGTGCTGCCTCTAGTGAAAGCTGGCCAGCAAGTGTGCAGGGAGGGGGTTGGGTTCAGTTTTGTTCCCAATGTGGGCCCTAATCTGGGTCTTGCTCCATTGGCTGGGGTGGTGAGCGTACAATCTTATTCTCTCCCGACTGACTTTACATGGCCTTGTGAAGTGGGGAGGGTGGGGTGGGGATAGTGTTAACTTCATGAAACTGGATGAGGGAGATTGGGAAATTGTTGGAGAAACCAGATAAAGGGGGTTGGGAATCTTCTCTGAAACTGGATGAAGAGGGTTGGAGAAATTCCCACTGAAGAAAAAAACACGAGGTAAACAGGTCATTTTTTCTTCAATAGTAAATATTATAAATTAATTACAAATGTTAACTCAGTTAGCCCTCATTTACAACTGTTACTACCTCATTTTACAAAGTAAGTAATTGAGGTATAGAAAGTGAAGTGAGTAGTATGCCATTGTATAAATGTACCACAGCTTTGAAGGAAATCTTACTCTTTGGAACAGCATGGATGGACCTGGAGGGCCTTATGCTAAGTGGAAAAGACAGTCAGACAAAGACAAATACCATATGATTCACTCAGATGTGGAATCTAATGAGCAAAATGGAGAGAGACGCGTAGATAGAGAGCAGGCTGACAGCTTTGGGGGGGGGTGTTGGTGCGGAGTGGAGAGTGGTGTTGTTGAAAATACTGAGCTAAAAAAGAAAAAAGAGAAAAAAACACAAGGACATGGACAACAGGGTGGCAGTCGCTGAGGGGAGTGGGGTGAGGGAAGGCAGAGTAGGGGCCAGAGAAGATAAACGGTGATGGACAGAGACTTGGCTTAAGGTGGTGAACACGCAATACAGATGTACAGATGATATAAAATTGTGCACCTGAAACCTGTATAAACTTGTTAGCCAGTGTCACCCCAACAAATTCAATAAAAAGGAAAAAGAAAGTAAAGTGACTTGTCTGAGGTCATGTATTTCAAAAGAGGTGAAGGCACAACTGCCACCCAGATTGTCCAGCGTCAGAGCCTCTGCACTGACGTTAATTTCCCACCCCTCTCCAACAGACAGTTTGGCAGTAAAACAGAAAACCGTATTTTTAAAGCTCTTTCAACTGTGATCTATCATAGTTTTGTGAGGAGGAGAGCTCTGAGTGCACACTATGTGCCAGGCCGTTTGTCGGAGCTCTGTCACTGTATCTTCACAACACTCCTCTGAGGTAGGAACTGTTGTTATCCATGATGCATAGGTGAGAAAGGTGAGGCACAGAGACTGGGAATGAATTTCCCAGGCCCTTATGACCAATCTTTTTTTTTTTTTTTTTTTTTTTTTTAGCAGTGACAGAGAGAGACTCAGAGAGACAAATAGACAGGGACAGACAGATAGGAACAGAGAGAGATGAGAAGCATTAATCATCAGTTTTTCCTTGCAACACCTTAGTTGTTCATTGATTGCTTTCTCACATGTGCCTTGACCGCGGGCCTTCAGCAGACTGAACAACCCCTTGCTGGAGACAGCGACCTTGGGTCCAAGCTGGCGAGCTTTTGCTCAAGCCAGATGGGCCCACACTCAAGTTGGCGACCTCGGGGTCTCGAACCTGGGTCTTCCACATCCCAGTCCGGCGCTCTATCCATTGCGCCACCACCTGGTCAGGCATGACCAATCTTAATTAAGCCTTGTGCCTCACAGCTATTATTACATACAGAAACAAAACAAAACAAATTATTTTTAAAGAAATCTAAATTGGGGAAAATAGAGAAGACGGTTTTCTATGTGGAGTAGAAAGTGGGGTAGAAACAATTGTCTCTGAGTGGACTAAAAAGAGTACCATACGAGCCCTGGCTGGATAGCTCTGTTGGTTAGAGCAGTGTGCAGAGTTCGAAGTTTGCATGTTCGATCTCTGGTCAGGTCAAATACAAGGCTTGATGTTCCTGTTTCTGTCTTTCTCTCCCTGCCTCTCTGAAAAACAAAAACAAACAACAACAACATGTAACGAACCTGTTTAAAACTCTGGACTGCAAGTATTGATAGTGTGTTTCCAGCTAGAGTTTGAGAGCATAGGGCCAAAATGGTTGAATCTGTAATAGATAATCTCGGCGGGTGCCTACTCTTCAGGGTCCCCTGGTGTTGAGGCACAGTCGCTAAAGGCACCGGTAAAAATGGAACACTGGTGGTCTGGGGGCTGTTCTGAATGTGTGTCCTCCGGCTGAGAGGTACCCTGGAAACTGATAAATAGCTAATGTGTAAATACAAAGACAAATGGGAATGACAGTGGGGAAGGAAGAGATTATGATGGATGGTGCCTTCTGAGAATGTGCCAGAGAAGACAGGGAATGGGACATGGAGAGGACAGAGAGGCTGTCTGTGCAGAAATGGACCCCACCTTGGGGAGCAGGCCCTGGGAGGATGGCCCAGTGGAGGCTTCACCTTAATTAAGCACTGTGCATCTGGGTGACTGCAATGTGCTGGGTCAGTGTGTTTTCCTGGAGGTGTAGTGCAGACCCAAGTTCCTACTCATTCTTTCTACTCGCCCACAGCCTTTTTGCCTTTTTTTCTCCAATTACAGCTTATATTCAATTTCAGGTGTACAGCATAGTGGTGAGACACTCATATAATTTACAAAGTGGTCTTTCCTGCTATTTCTGATACTCACCTACCACCACACATAATTAGTACAATATTATTGACTATAGTCCCAATGCTGTACTTTACATACTCATGACCACATTGTGACTACTGATTTGTACTTCCTAATCCCTTCACCTCTTTCACCCCACCCCTTCCCCAACCCTCCTCCCCTCTGGCAACCATTAGTCTGCTCTCTGTATCTATGAATGTGTTTCTGTTTTGTTTATTTATTTAAAAGTGAAATCATATGGTATTTGTCTTTTTCTGACTGATTTACCTCACTTAGCATAATCCCTGTAGGTCCATTCATGCTATTGAAAATGGTAATATTTTATTCTTTTTTATGGACAAATAATATTCCATTGTATATATGTACCACATGTTTTTATCTACTCATCTATTGATGGGTACTTGGGTTACTTCCATATCTTGACAGCCTTTATTTTTGGTACACATTTTGCTCTGTTTTTTTCTTAATAGCTGTAATCTCTGCCCACAATCAATAGCAACCTTATATCAAATAATTACCTGTAGATTTTAAAAGACAAATACCTTATTTTTATATCTATGTGAATTCTTGATTAAAATAATAGATGTAGCAAGTTGTAGACCCTAAGCAGAGCATTTTTCAGTATTTTCCTAGAAACTTGGTTTTGGGTATTTCTTCCTCATTTCCCCTCCATATTCATTATAATAATGCTGTGAGGAGATATAAGATAGAGTATATTACTGTTTGGAATAGCTTTTGATCAATTTGTGGTAACATATACACAAAAAGGTAAATTGTAAAGTTATATATATAGTACAGTATAGACTGAAACATAAATGGCAAAGGAAAGTAAAATAAATGAGTGAACAGAGAGAAATGAATTTCTAGATGGCAAACTAAGTTTGATACACTGCTTTCTTTTCTGTAACATACATACAGGGATTGAGAATTTGACAAATTGGAGGTAATTTGTACCAACATAGTTTTTAGAATAGAGCTTCCTTCCTGCATCAGATCACTAAAATCAATAGCCTGACTTAGAGCTCAGCTGTTTTGTTTTGTTTAGTAGCTCTTGAGGCAGAAAACAGAGCAACTGAAGCAGGGTTTCAAGGATACAATCAATAATGTGGCCGACATTTATGTTATCTCGGTAACCAGAACTTACTGCAGCACACTGGACTTCTCTTACAGGCCACTTCTCTCCAATTTTCCCCAACCAACAATTAAAGCCAGTGAATCCAAAGGCTGTAGTATTGGCCATCCTTTTACGAGATATTTTAAATTATAAGGCACACTGTCCATTTTATTCTACAGTGTGTCTGTACAGTCATGGTGCACTTTTGACTGGGAACTGGTCAAAAGTGCACCATGACTTAATGGACACACTGTATATTGACCACAAGAAGTTTCTGAGGAATGTATGAGGAATACCATAAAATAATAAGCTATTCCCATCACTATTCGAGAAACTTTTCAGTTGAATAGGTTAGTGGTTCTCTAAGTGTGCTTTCTTGATGAGCTGCATCCTCTTAGTTAGAAAAGATGTTCGAGTTTATTGCTTACAAATTCTGCTTTTCATTCAACAGAACACATTTCAACCAAGCCCTCTGCTATTTTATAACAAGAATTGGCCTGTCCTTTACTTCCCAATAGCATGTTTGTCATTTCCTTCTGAAACCTCACTGGAAGCATGTTTAACACACATATTTCTAGCCACATTCTATTCATGACCAAATATCTATTCTTCAGTATAATAGATACTCTTTCTACAGCTCTCCATTTTTCTTTCCGGGTTCTCACCAGAATCTCGCTCTTATTTTTTCTTCTTCTTTTCCAAGTAGGAAGAGGGGAGATAGATAGACTCAAGCATGTGCCACGACTGGGATCCACCTGGCAACCCCCATCTGGGGTCACTGTTCTGCCCATCTGAGGTCATGCTTGCAACCAAGCTATTTTTAGCACCTGAGGCAGAGGCTCCACAAAGCCATCCTCAGTGCCCAGGCTGATGCACTTGAACCAATCAAGTCATGGCTGTAGAAGGGGAAGAGAGAGAGAGAGAGAGAGAGAGAGAGAGAGAGAGAAGGAGGAAGAGGAGGGGTGGAGAAGCAGATGGACGCTTCTTCTGTGTGCCCTGACTGGGAATTGAACCCGGACATCCTCATGCTAGGCCAATACTCTATCACGGAGCCAACTGGCCAAGGCTACCAGATTCTCTTTTAATGGCTGTGTTTTTACCAATAATTTCTTCAAGGCCATCTGTGCTTTTCCCCTCATGTGCCTCAAAAACTCTTCCAGCCTCTATTTATTACCCACTTCCACATTTTTAAGCATTTGTCACAAGAGCATGTCACTGCCTGATGCTAAAACCTATACTGGTTACCTTTTGCTGTTACAACAAAGTACTACAAACTGAGTGGTTTAAAATATTAAATATATTTTCTCACTGTTCTGGAGGCAAGAAGTCTGGAATCCAGGTGTTGGCAGGGTTGGTTCCTTCTAAGAACGGTAAAGGAAGGGTGTCTGGTGTCTCTCCCAGCTCCTGGTAGTTTGCTGGCAATCTCGGGTATTCCATGGCTTATAAATGCATCACTTCAGTCCTCCACCTTCATGTGGCATCTCCTTGTGTTCTTCACATAGTCTTCCCTGCATGCATGTCTGTGTCTCTGTTCAAATTTTCCCTTGATATAAGGACACAGTTATAGTAGATTAGGGCCCATCTACTATATATATAATTGGATTAGTGTTTATCTTAATTTGACTATATTGGCAAAGACACTATTTCCAAGTAAAGTCACATTCTGAGATACTGGGGGTCAGGACTTCAACCTGTAATTTTGGAGAGACACAATTCAACCCATAACAACATCTACATATGGTACAAGTAAAAAATGCATCATTGTAATTATGACTTTTTATATTTTTATGTCTTTTAAAAGAGCTGAGAGAAGAAAAGACGACTAGTGTATATTTATAGAGTTTGCTCTTTCTTTAACCTTCTTAAATTCTATTTTTTGTTCTCTTCATTTGTTGCTGTGGATTCAGGTTACAACCTAGAATCATTTCGTTAGCCCAACACAGCTTTGCTTCAACCCACCCCCTCCGTGCTATTTTTGTGAAATAAACTGCATTTCTAGATGTTACAGGTACAACATTACAATTATATGCTCACTTATTTTAGAACAGCTTTAGGTTCAAAACAATGTTGACTAGAAAATACAGAGATTTCTTGTGTCTCCAGATTTCACACAAGTACAGCCTCTCCTACCATCAGCTTCTCACACCAGAGTAGTAAGTATATTTGTCACAATCGATGAAGCCTACACTGATACATCATTACCAATCAAAGTGTAGTTTACCTTAGTTCTCTCACACATTCTATGGGTTTTGAAAAATGTGTACTGACTTGTGTCCACTGTTATAGTATCACACAGAGTAATCCTCCATGCTGGACCTGTTCATCCCTCTTCTAATTCCTGACAACTACTGATGCTTTTACGACTTTCATAGTTTTGACTTTCCCAGAATGTCATTTAATTAGAATCAGATAGTTTATAGCTTTTTTAGATTGGCTTCTTTCACTTAGTAACATGCATTTAAGCATCCTTCATGCCTCTTCATGGCTTGATAGCTCTTTTCTTTTCAGCATACTGAATAATGGCCTATTGTCTGGATGTACCACAGTTTATCCATTCATCTGCTGAGGGATACACTGGTTGTATCTGAGTTTGGGCCGTTAAGAATAAACCTTCTATAAACATTTAGATGAACCTGCTATAAATATCTATGTGCAGGTTTTTGTGTGGCTGTCAGTTTTCAACTCATTTGGGTAAATATGAAGGAACACAATGGCTGGATCATATGGTATTAATATGTTTAGTTTTGTAAGAAACCTCCAAACTATCTTCTAAAATGTCTGTACCATTTTTCATCCTCATCAACAATGAATGATTCCTGTTACTTCATATCCTCACTAGCATTTGGTGTTGTGTTTTTGCATTTTTAAAATTTTAATATATAAGTAGTAACTATAATTACTTTTAAATACATAAGAAATATTTATATTGTCTTTTATAATTCTAGTCATTTTTATCAACCCTCTTTGATTTTTAGTGTGGATTCAAGTTACTGTTTGAAGTTATTTGCTTTCAGTCTGAAGAACTTCCTTTGGTATTTTTAGTGAGATGGGTCTGTTAGTAACTAATTCTCTCAGGTATCATTTATCTGAGAAGGTCTCTATTTTGCCATCATTTTTGAAAGAGAGTTTGCTGTATATAGATTCTTGGTTAACAGTTTAAAAAATACTTCCAACACTTAGAATATATCATTTTATAGCTTTTGGTCTCCATTGTTTGTGGTGAAAAGCCAGTTATTAATCTTACTGTTGTCTTTATGTGTGACAAATCGTGTTTTTCTTGCTGCTTTCAAGATTTGTCTTGGTGCACAAAATTTTGTTATGGTATGTCTATGTATGAATCTCTTTGAATTTATTATATTTAATTCAATTTACTCATTGATCTTCATGAATATACGAATTAATGTTTTAATATCTTCTGGGGAAATTTTTAGGTATGTCTTCAGATTATTTTTTCATTGTCCTTTTAGTTCTATCTTACTAAATATTCACTGACAAGTCACATATATAGCTATGAAAAACTATACATTAACTAATGACATAGACCATATAAAAAAAATCAGCTGATTAAGACTTCAGGCAATATGTCATTTCAGATAGCCAGGATTTTCAAACAGCTTAAATTGTTACCATTTTAAAACTTTAATCATTGTACACGTGAAACTTTCTTAGGTGTATTCTATAATTCCAAGCTTTATGAAATGGGTCATAGTAAATTTGATGTACTTTAGAATTAAGGGTTATTAACAAAAAGAATTATGAAATACTGTGACACACTAATATTCTTATTGAAGGCATTAAGATACTTTGTTCTTGTATGAGAAAACTCTAGGCAGTTTGGTACTTTGTGGGCCTATGCATAGAGCCTTCACATACGTCACAGAGATATTTGTTTGACTTACTGAAGGGTGAAACAATTTTAGTACGCTTAGGTATTAAAATTGGGCAGAATTCTGTAAAATCTAATTTTTTTTTACCTCTTTTAAAAACTCAGAATATCTGGCTGGCACTTAGCTTTCACTTCCATTCGACTACAATTGGCTGACACTGTGCAGTGGCTGTTGCTTGTAGATGGAGCACATGTTCTCCATTTTCTCAGTCCCCACCCCTCCTACTGACTTATACAGGTTTCCTTCACTCATTACCTATCTCACTTACTCTTTTCTGTAAGTATCAGTTTGGGGCTTCTGACTTCCTATTTTGGTTGGACATGGAATCCAGGTAGCTATAGTTCTTTTTAAAAGCTACAAAAAGTGTAAATAATTTCTAAGTGAGGCCTGAAAACTTTTCCTTTGAGTATATGCATGTTGCTAAATGGACTTTGTGCCATATTATTTGGCCACTCACAGTCCTTTAAAAAATTACTTGTACCATTGATCTGTATGCCTGTTCTTATGACAGTACCAAGCTGTTTTGAGTACAATGGCCTTGTAGTATAACTTGATATTAGGAAGTGTGATACCTCCCATTTTATTCTTCATTTTCAAGATAGCTGAAACTATTCTTGGTCTCTTTGGTTCCATATAAATTTTTGGAATATTTGTTCTATATCTTTGAAGTATGCCATTGGTATTTTAATAGGAATTGCATTGAATTTATAGATTGCTTTGGGTAATATAAACTTTTATTTATTTATTTATTTATATTTTTTTACAGAGACAGAGAGAGTCAGAGAGAGGGATAGATAGGAACAGACAGACAGGAACGGAGAGAGATGAGAAGCATCAATCATCAGTTTTTTGTTGCAGCACCTTAGTAGTTCATTGATTGCTTTCTTATATGTGCCTTGACCGCGGGCCTTCGGCAGACCAATAAACCCCTTGCTTGAGCCAGCAACCTTGGGTCCAAGCTGGTGAGCTTTGCTCAAACCAGATGAGCCCACGCTCAAGCTGGCAACCTTGGGGTCTCAAATTGGGTCCTCTGTATCCCAGTCCAATGCTCTATCCACTGCACCACTACCTGGTCAGACTGGGTAATATAGACATTTTAATGATGTTTATTCTTCTTATCCATGAACATGGCATATGCTTCCATTTATTTGTATCTTCCTTGATTTCTTTTATCAAGAGTACAAATTCTTTACCTCCCTGATTAAATTTACTTCTAGTTACTTTATTTTTGTTGCAATAGTGAAAAGGATTGTTTCCTTAATTTCTCTTTCAGACAGTTTATTGTTGGTGTATAAAAATGTCACTGATTTCTGAATATTAATTTTATATCCTTCCACCTTGCTGTAATCATTTATCAGGTCTAGTAGTTTTTTGACTGAGACTTTAGGGTTTTCTATGTACAGTATCATGTCATCAGCAAATAATGATAGTTTTACTTCTTCTTTTCCAATTTAGATGCCTGTTATTTCTTCTTCTTGTCTGATTGCTGTGGCTAGGACTTCCAGAACTATGTTGAATAAGAGTGGTGAAAGGGGGCACCTGTGCCTTGTTCCTGATCTTAAGGGGATTGCTAAGTGAAATAAGCCAGGCAGAGAAAGAAAAATATCATATGATCCCACATATATGTGGAATCTAATGAACAAAATGAACTAAAGAATGGAATAGAGGCAGAGCTGAGATCACAGGGACTAGAGGGACAGCATTCAGAGGGAACGGGGATGAGGGGATGGGATCAGAGAAGGTGAAGGGATTAGTGAAACTATATATACATAGCACAGAGATATAGATAACAGGACAGCAAATCCTAGAGGGCAGGAGGGAGGGAGTTAGGCAGAGAGGGGCAAAAGGGGTATAAAAAGAGACAAAGGAGTGGGGGTGAGGGAATTATATATTATATTCAGTGGAACACTTGAATCCATATAAGCACAATAAATTAAAAATTAATAAAAATTAAAAAAAAATTACTTGTAACCTTTTCTTTTTGTAAACTAGCTTCAGATCAGTGAGCTTTCTAGAAAGCTGAGTCCTTTAAAACTGATGTGCCAACAGAGGGTTTTGATTGATATCTTTAAAACTATTAATGCAATTGATAAACTTGGATACAGTTTATTAACTCTTATGAAAATTTATAAAAAAGGACATCTTGACATATGTACAATACATTTATAATAATACAATGATGCACAGTAGTTATTTTGTGTAGCAAAAGTATAGCCCTTTCTGCATCCCCACTTCTTTCACTTTGATTTAGGCCCTAAATCTTGCTAACCTAATTTAATAGCTTCTAAATTGTTCCCTTTACTGCTAGCTTTCCTTTTTCAACCATTTTTTAATGCTTTGGTAGAATGATACTTCTAAACCAAAGATTTGATCAAGATAACCCATACTATATTCTGTGGCTCCACATCTTCAATAGCTATAATTGCAACTCCTTAATATAACCTAATTATAAATTCCCCTTTCAACCTCATCTACTATTGAGTGGGAAAAGATCTCTTCAGGTAAATTTTCTACTCTTCCATTAAATTGTTTTATTCACTAACTTTTCTATTAGTGCTCTAGGAAGGTCAAGATGAATACTGGAGGGCAGATGTTCTGAGTCATTTTCATGACATTATTGCTAGCTAAAATTTTATCTGTAATTAATCAACAGAAACCTTTCAGATATATTTTTAAATGTCTTATCTAAGGATATACTGTTATCCTTTAACATGATCTAGTTATATGTTATTTGTGAACATTTCATTGTATCTATCACCCATATTTTATGATGAAGTAAGATTGAATGAGCCTGACCAGGCGGTGGCGCAGTGGATGGAGCATCAGACTGGGATGCGGAAGACCCAGGTTCGAGACCCCGAGCTCGCCAGCTTGAGCGCGGGCCCATCTGGCTTGAGCAAAAGCTCGTCAGCTTGGACCCAGGGTTGCTGGCTCCAACAAGAGGTTGCTCGGTCTGCTGAAGGCCCACGGTCAAGGCACATGTGAGAAAGCAATCAATGAACAACTATGGTGTCACAATGGCAATGAAAAACTAATGATTGTTGCTTCTCACCTCTCTTCGTTCCTGTCTGTCTGTCCCTGTCTATCCCTCTCTCTGACTCTCTCTGTCCCTGAAGAAAAAAAAAAAAAAGATTGAATGAGGATGGTTCTAAGTGTTTACAGGCTCATTTGTCTGGAGAAAATGATGGGATTTTATATATAAGGTTGTCAAATAACTTGGAGAATAATATTAAAATTTAAATGATTTTTGAATTGAGGAAAGCAACCTTGTGATAAAACCAAGCCATATAATAGTATGTGCTAAATATCAGGTACACCAGGAAGGGCAAGCTACAGATCTTGTTTCTAGAACTGGTAGTGAGGTCCTACCTAGGATTATCAACTCTCGTACTCTGTCTCACATTCCCTTAGACTGTAGCCAGGAGGTCAATTGGTCAGGGTTACTTGCTTCAATTTTTTTGTATAGAGTAGCTATAATCTTTCATTAGTGTTTATCATCAGGCAAAATTGTATAAGAAGAGCCCCTGGCTATTCTTTTTAATTGATTGACTTTAGAGAGGCAGAGAGGAAGGGGGAAGAGATAGAAGCATTCATTTGTTGTTCCATTTGCTGTGCATTCATTGGTCGCTTCCCATATGTGCCCTGACTGGCGATCAAACACACAACCTTGGTGTTTTGGGGTGATACTCAAACTAACTGAGATAACCAGCTAGGGCCAGAGTCCTTGGTTTTGACCTATACTATCCCTAGGTCTGACATGTATTTATCAGGAGTCACAATTGAAATCTGTCCATAGAGCAAATAATGTAAACAAAGTACATTGAGTAAGGAATATTAACTTGCAAAGATATGCTCTAAAGCCCTGTCAGAACATGTCTCACACTGGCTATGAAGATCAGATAGTACCTAATGATGAATACGTTATATAATGATTTACATTATGTGTGTGTGTGTGTGTGTGTGTGTGTGTGTGTGTGTATGTAAAAGTATACTATTCTCTCTGGTAGCTGAAAGCCAGCCTTTATTCAAAATGTTTATTCAACAGGGGAAATACTCATTCAGTATATTTGGAATTACATATCAATTGCTATGCAATGTGTCAATTTCTGGCAGTGTCTTAGTCTGTTCAGACTGTTATAACAGAAATAGCATGGGTTGGGTGGCTTATCAAGAACATAAATTTATGAGAGTGTCACCTGCAACATGGCTGAATAAGATGTCCCTTCACGATATAAACTCTCAATAAACTGATAATAGAAGGAATGTACCTCAACATAATAACGGCCAAATATGACAAAACCATAGAAAACATCGTACTCAATGGTGAATGAAAAGTTGAAAGTTTTTCCTTTAATATATTGTAGAAATAAGACAAAGATGTTTGCTCTTGCTACTTTTATTCAACAAAGTATTGGAAATTCTAGCCAGAGCAATTACAAAAGAAAAATAAATTTAAAAAAATTTTAAAGAAATAAATGCAACCAAATTTGAAAAGAAGAAGTAAAACTTACAAAGACTATTTGCAAATGATATTATGAGTCAAGAACCCTAAGAACTCTACCAGAAATTTAAAACTAATAAAGAAATTCAGTAAAGGTGTAGGATATGAAAGTAGAATACAAAAATATGTTGTATTTCTATACACAAATAATGAATTATCAGGATGAGAAATTCAGAAATATGACTGGTTGGTGGTGGCACAGTAGATAGAGTATCAAACTGAAAAACTGAGGTCACCAGTTCAAAACACGAGGTCACTAGCTTGAGTCCAAGTCACCTGTTTGATCCCTGGTCAAGGTACATATGAGAAGCAATCAATGGATACACAACTAATGAGGAGAAATGAGTTGATGCCTCTCTCTATCTATCCCTATCTATGTCCTTCCTCTCTCTTCCTTTTCCTTCCTCTATCCTTTCCCTCTCTTCCTATTTCCCTTCCTCCCTCTTTCTCTCTCTCTCAAAAAAGAATTCCATTTACAACTAAGGAGGTGAAAGTCCTGTACACTGAAAACTATAAGACATTAGTAAAAGAAACACAAATAAATGGAAAGATATTCTATATTTACAGATTGGAAGAATTAATATTATTAAAACATCCATATAACCCAAAGCCATCTATAGATTTAATGAAATCCCTATTAAGATTTTAATGACATTTTCCATATAAACGGAAAAAAAATCTAAAATTTATATGGAACCACAGAAGTCCCCAAATGTTCAATGTAATTCTGAGAAAGAAGAGCAAAGTTAAAGTAATCAAAATAGTGTGGTACTCATGTAAAAACAGACACATAGATCAATGAGGCAGAATTGAGAGCTCACAAATAAATCTATCCATCTATCTATCTATCTACCTATCTATCTATCTATCTATCCATCCATCCATCCATCTATCTATCTTCTATCTATCTATAGCCAACTAATATTTGACAAGGGAACCAAGAGCATACAACAGGGAAATTATAATCTTTTAAATAAACAGTGTTGAGAAAATGAATAATCACATGCAGTAGAATGAAATTAGACTCTTAATTTCCAATATTTACAAAAATTAATTCAAAATGGATTAATTACTTAATCATAAAACCTGAAACTACAAAAGTCTTAAGAGAAAACAAAAGGAAAGTCCTTTGACATTGATTTTGGTAATGATGTTTTGGATAGGTCACAAGGGACAAAAGCAAAAATGAACAAGAGGGACTAAGTCAAAGTAAAATGTTTCTGCACTGCAAAAGTGACAGTTTACAAAATAAAAAGGTAACCTACGGAATGGAAGAAAATACTTGAAAAATATATATTGGATAAGGGGTTAACATCTAAAATTTATAAAAGAAACTCATTTAATTCAATAGCAAAACAAAACAAAAATCATTTAAAAACACACAAATAATTTGTTTAGAAAATGGGCAGAGGAAGAACTGAAAAGACATCTTTCCAAAGAAGGCATACACACACAACCAACAAGTACATGAAAAGGTGTTCAGCATCACTAATCATCAGGGAGATGCAAATCAAAGCCACTACTGAAATATCACCTCATACCTGTTAGAATGGCTATCATCAAGCAACAAGAAATAACAAATATTGATGAGGATGTGGAAAAAAAGGGAACTCTTGTGCAATGTGGGTAGGAATGTAAATTAAAAATAGAACTACCATATGACCCAGTGATCTAACTTCTGGGTATACTGTATACACAAAGGAAATGAGATCAGGATATCAAAGAAATATTTGCTTTCCCATTTTCACTGCAGCATTATCTATAGTAACCCAGATATGAAAACAGTCTAAGTGTTTATAAACTGATGAATAGACAAAGTTGTGATTGTTATATATATAGAACATATATAATAGAATATTATCCTCCCACGAGAAAGAGGAAACTGCCTTTTGAGATGATGTGAATAGAACTTGAGGGCATTATGCTAAGTGAAATAAGTCAGCCAGAGAAAGACATTTACTGTATGGTATCACTTATATGTACAATCTAAGAAAAAGCAAAACTCATAGAAACAGAGTAGAATGGTGGTTACCAGAGGCTAGGGAGTGTGAGAAGTAAGGATGTGTCAATCAAAGTGTACTAGCTTTCAGTTAATAAGTTCTAGACAGCTAAGATACCGCATGGTAACTGTTATTAACAATACTGTATTTTATACTTGAAAGTTGCTAATAGGTAAATCTTTAATGTTCTCACCATAAAAAATCAATGATAATTATGTGAAGTGATGTAGGTGTTGACTAATCCCATTGTGGCATTCCTCAATATGTAAGTATATCAAATCATCATGGTGTACGTCTTAAATGCGCATCAAGTTTTATATGTCAGTTACATCTCAATGAATCTGAGAAAACAAACAACAACAGCAATTTATTCTTCAGAGTTCTAAGGGTTGGGAAGTCCAAGATTAAGGTGCTAACTGAATTGCTGTTCTAGTTTATACTATAGATGGCGTCTTGTCACGGTAACCTCACGAGGGAAGAGGCAAAGGGGCTCTCAGGAGTCTCTTTTATGAGAACATTAATTCCATTCATGAGTGCTCTGCTTCCAAAAGGCTCTGCCTGCTAATACCATCCATCATATAGGAAGTTCGGTTTCAACATCTAAATTCAGTCTGTGGCTGGTGGCAGTAAGACCACATTGGCAATAGGAGTCACAGCCTAATTTCACTTCTGATAATTTGCTGTCATTTTTCCATACCCACCCATGTTCTGCATGTACTAAAATAGATAATTAATGGAGCATATGACCTATCTTACATTTGGCATCTTTTAAGCTTTTATGATTGCACAATTCTCTATGGTTCTCCAGTGAATGTGGTTGTGGACTTTTGTTCACTCTTATGATAGAAAGAGAATGACAGTGGCTTTCATATGGCTCTTCCTTTCACAATTGGTTTTACTACAGGACAGGGAGCCAATGTTGAAGTACCATTCGAACTTTACAACTAGTGAACAGGGTTAGGGTATCCCTGTGTCTACTGTGAGGCAAATTCAGTTTAGAATACTATTTATCACCTGATCCTCATTAGCCTTAATTCGGACATGTGGCATACAGTGACATTGCGGATCCCTGATTATTAATGTTATTTTAGAGTCTATATTCAATTATTCCTAAAAGAATTTGGAGTGTTTTCTTTGTTCTAAGACGCAGAGACCCAGATAAAATGGCCACATAGTCCTTTGGAGAAGTTTAGGGGGAAGATTCAAGTGTACAACATTGTGCTAGTTTGTGGTCTTCTCTCAAAGACACCCACTCCCATTTATTTAAGGGCCTCTGTGTCTGTGAATTGACTTAGGGCTTAGGATTGTTTGAGAGGCAATGACACAGCAAGGTAACTTTATCCTGATGTTGTTTACTAGGTCTTTTTATTTTTTTTTACAAATTAAATATGACTGTGGTGATTGGTGATAAACTCCATTCCTAGAGCTTCCCATTTTAGCTAGAATCAGAGATCTCATGTCCTAATGTTTGCTGTCATCTGATTACTGTACCTTTTCCACTGCCCATTGTGTTGATGATGCCACCTGGTTTTAATCATTTTGGGTTCCTGTGCAACTTGCTGATATTAGAAAATCCTTTACATTCGCCGCACTTCCTGAAGAGATTACTGGTCTAAATATCACAGCTGGTAATTAACATTTAAAAGACTGGTGTTTTCTCCCCAGTGGATGAATGGAGATTGATTTGGGTTCTAATGGGCAAGGAATAAAGGGCAAGTGGGTGAACTGCTCAATAAATCTAGCATTCCAGCCTTTGAAACAATTGAACTCCTACATTGCAACAAAAAATTACCGGTGTCTCTATGTCACTTGGCAGGAACCAGTATTAGGCAAGTTGACAAAATCAGACTCTGTGCGCTAGCTGGCATATGGATTGTAGCTTTGGGAACTTGCATCAACATTAACAAATTCAGCTCTACCTGCTCCAAATCATATTTGGATTAAAATGAATCCAAAATAGTCAAGATCATTTAAAAACCATTATCACAAATATTCTCTAGATTAAAAATAAAAATAAAATGAAAACCCTATCAGTCAGTAGAGTCCTTCAGCTCCTTGTAGGCATGGGGTTTCTCTCCTTTCTCTGTTTGTTTGTGACCAGCCGTGGTGAGTTGATTGGGCTGTGTACTGGAGCAGAGTGAACAGAGGAACAGAAATGGAATTTGTATGTGCATTTTCCCTGGAAGAGTATCGTGATAAATTTGGGTAAAGAAAGCCTTCTGGTGTTTCTAAGGCAGGGGTCAGGAACCTATGGCTCACGAGCCAGATGTGGTTCTTTTGATGGCTGCATCTGGCTCGCAGACAAACCTTTAGTAATAAAAAAATAATAATGTTAAAAATATAAAACATTCTCATGTATTACAATCCATTCATTTCCTACTGCTCATGTTCATGGTTGTGGGTGGCTGGAGCCAATCACAGCTGTCCTCTGGGACAAAACCAAATTTTTATTGGATAATGCCTAACATACATGGGTCATTGTATGGCTCTCACAGAATTACATTTTAAAATATGTGGCATTCATGGCTCTCTTAGCCAAAAAGGTTCCCAACCCTTGTTCTAAGGGATTTGTGAGTTTGAAGTTCTCCATTTCTTCTCATTCTCTTTAGAGGTGGTATTAAAATTATTAATATCTTCCGTGTCATGATTAGTGCTCACATGTTTACAGAAATGATCTGTTGAGATTGTGTTAAATTATCTGGGGGGCAATTGGAGAATTCACAGCATCAGTTTCTGTGTTTGGTTTGCTATACTCTCAGACTTAAAAGCAGTGGTAAAAAGACACTTGCAGATTACTGTAAGGCCCTGAATTCCATTCTGTGCCTTGAGAGGAGGGTTTTAAAATCAGTTCATTTCAATTTCTTTTCTTTAAGTTCCTTTAAGTTGTCAGGGCCACCATTGTCCAAGTAGTCTAAAGTCTCTTTATGCCCTTTATTTGATTCCTGGTAGCAACTATTGAATGTGCTACAGCTTCACACTCAAGTCTCATTTTCTGAGATGAGTGTTATTCATACCTAGTTCAGTTGTTTTGCCCCTTTGTAGCAATGGCTACTATATAGTTTCCCTTCATGAAATGAAGAGTGAATTTTTACTTCCATCTGGCCCACCTCAGCCCAGTAAGTAAAATCAAATACCACATAAGTCCCTGAGATACTTGTGCCTGAATTCTACACTGGTACCAATTTATCTAACTTTGGTACCCTTTAAGGACAGAAACCAATTCCAGCTAACTTAAGCAAAAAGTAATTTCTTAAAAGCATACTTGTTTGCTCATAGAATAAGAAGGAAATTTGAGCTACCAAGGTAGGTCAGGGGGTCAAATGGCAGAGATGTTTAAACTATGTCTAGGGCATTTCCTTCAGTTAACTCAACTCCAAGTGCTTCCTGTCTTAATGAATCTTTGCTCATGGTTCAAACTGGCCTTGGTCGAGTCATAGCCTCACCTTGTGATGGTGGGGGAGGAGCGGGCAGAGAACAGTTCTGGGATGAGCAGCCCCTGCAGGCACACATGGGTGTGGGGACAGGTTTTGTATCCAAAGAAGGGTTCTGAGACAGACCAAACAAATAGATTTCCAGGCTACCTGTTAACAAAGAAGAGATTCAGTCTAGCTCTTCTTTTCTTTCTTTCTTTTTTTTAAAAAGCAGGCTATGATGGTTTTAGAAGATATTTCTTTTGTTATCAGCTGTGTTTCTTTCCTAAATAGAATTGGTGGAAAGTGCAGAGTATCTAGAAAAATAGCATCCATGTCTATGTAAAAATCACATAATAATTATAACTAATACTGTTATTGATTAAAATTGTATATAATTATGTAAAGGGATGTGTGGTTCAATTAGCTTCTTCAATCTTTGGAGATGACGGAATAAGTTAAGTGAAAGTAGAAACAAAAGCAAATGCTCTTGCATGACAAGGGAAAGATGATGGTTAGACATATTTTTAAAAATTCCTAAGGCTATTGATGGAGGAAAAAGAAGCTGCTCAGCATGTGTATAGTGGAAGTAATAATGATCTCTACATGAGTCTTGAAGGCATATAATTAGCTCATGGGGAAAAAAATGGTGTTGACCAGTAGCTTTCAACTAGTGTGTATTAGAATCATCTTTTTTAAAGCACGTAAGCCCCATCACTATTCCCAGAAATTTACTTGTGGGGCTCAGTAGGACTGCTATGATGCACAACTCCATGGGACTCTATTCACATTAAAATTATATGCGTGGTTCCCCTTGGAGCTGTACAGTGCACAGCCTGTGCAGCTAGAAGCAGTATCCCATCAGCATTTTTAAAAAGTTCTCCAGGGTTGTTATTGTTGTTGCTGTATATGTGTGTGTTTTAAATGCTTAGCCAGATTTGCAACTGAGTCACATAGTCCCTTGTCTCTTATTCATACACCCAACATACAGTACCTTTTTGTGATTACTCATCTGAGCTCTCTTTGTATTAAATATGATATTAGCTATCTAGAATCCGATGGCTGGAATTGGGAGTACTGAACACACAGAATTTTTCGTTTCCGCCTGAACCTCACATGGATTCCGACTTTGAACCCTGCATCTGATTGCAGAGCAAGTGTAGGAAGATCTATATTTGGGGAATGTCTGGTAACAATGAAATACTCAAACCTGTGAATAGTAGATGACTAAATTTGATTTATCTGCAGTAATAGTATATGGTAGAAGAAGTTATTAGTATATAGTTAATCTCTATGTGTCTAGAACAGTGATTTTCAACCAGTATACCATGGTACACTGGTTTAAAGCAAGAATTTTTAAAACATGCAATACCTGACTATGTAGTCAGGAACACGGACCTCTTTTCTCTTTGATTGTCAAATAAAAAAATAACAACAGCCAATACAACAATAGTTGTCCAGTGTAGACGAATTAAAATTATACCTATTTGGCCCTGGCTGGTTGACTCAGCGGTAGAGCGTTGGCCCAGTGTGTAGAAGTCCTGGGTTTGATTCCCTGCCAGGGCACACAGGAGAAGTGTCCATCTGTTTCTCTACCTTTCCCCCTTTCCTTCCTCTCTTTCTCTTCCCCTCCCGCAGCCAAGGCTCCGTTGGAACAAAGTTGGCCTTGGTGCTGAGGATGGCTCCATGGCTTCCGCGGCAGGCAGTAGAATGGCTCCAGTTGCAATGGAGCAATGCCCCAGATGGGCAGAGCATCACCCCCTGGTGGGCATGCTGGGTGGATCCCAGTTGGGCGCTGCAGAATTTTTATAATTAGTTTATGTCTACCATGAGATAAAAAGGTTGAACAATCACCGGCCTAGAACAATGCTTATTACCTAATGATCCTCTGATTTGCTTCCTTTTTTAGGGAGGGAATAAAGATAGTATGTACATTAACTTAGAAAAGCAAGAGAGTATGAAAAATTCAGGTTTTGCACAACCAGAAACTTAAAAAAGAGATTATGAGGTTATTTTCCAATTTATCCTTTGTGTCTTATATATTAGAAATAGATGATTTTAAAAAACAGGTGAAAATGAAATATTAGAAATAATTCTCAGTCTAGGAATAAATTATTTAATCATGACTTGGTTATATTCACTTATTCCCAAAGTTGCACTTTTATTTTTAATTTATAAAGCTTTCTTTTTGAGGATTGATTGAGATGCTTGTATAACTCTTGAATTTCTTATGAAATGTCCCAGTTGCTGAGGCTTGGATTTTTTTCGAAAAGGATTTATTTATGTTTGTTGGTACTGCCTTTGCATTTCTTATATGCTTAGAGTGAATCATTTTTTAAAAAAATATAAGTATGAAAACTTTATTAAAAATGGTCAGAGAGCTGGCAGATGCAATCACCATTTTCAAATATTGAATCCTTAATATCTTGTTTTATAGAGACCCAACTATAAAAATTTGTAAGCTCACCATTTGTGAAGTGTTCAAGCCTCTGTCATAAGATATTCAAATAAAGATGTAAATTGATATTAATTAAACTCATAAAAATATCCTGACTACTGTGATCACAATCTATGTGTGTTGAGTAGGACTGGCTGAGTTTAACCAGCTCTATGCTTACTCTGGGAACGTCTGGAAGTCTGGTAGTGATAAGACAAGATAAGAATGAAATATACTACTTAGTGATTTTTAATGTGCTGTTAAATGTTGAAAACAAACCTGGAGGCATTGGGACTGGCTTATCTACTCTGTTGAGGGATGTATTAATTGATGGTTTATAACTAGGGCAGTGGTTCTTAACCTGGGTTCTATCGAACCCTAGGGGTTCAATGAGTTGGTCTTAGGGGTTCGGAGAAGCCTCTGCCACGGAGGCCAGAATAAAGTAATACCGTAATTTGTTGTGAGTTCATGCACTTTGTTGGTTTTGTTCTTTGAGCAAGGTGATGTTCATGCACGGCTCATTTTGTGCACCAGTAAAAAAACATATACCTATGTCTTGAATTTGGAAAAAAGAATCATATTTTATTTATCACTAAAGAAGGGTTCGGTGAATGCACATATGAAACTGGTGGGTTCGGTACCTCAAAAAAGGTTAAGAACCACTGAACTAGGGTGATCATTGCACAACCTGGCTTAGCTATGTGACCAGCAGGGTATAAGTTCCCCTGGAATCAAGTTATATCTTGTGTTAATGAGGAAGACCCTTAGAAGGCTGTGCCTACAGTTCTCTGAACCCTCAGTGACAGCTTGGGCACCCTGTGCCTTGCTGTATAGTATCCTTTACCTTTACTGAAACCTTATATGAATAAATGCAGTGAAGTATAGGGTGGGGGAGAGGGAAGCTTTCCTTTTCCCTTCCAGGTTCTTTCAGCTGGTCTCATAATCAAATAGACATGAGACAGATTAACAAGAGACAATAACAAGATTAAACTACATATGTATGTATGGGTATCCTACTTATGTGAGAGTGTCAGAGACAGGACATGAAAGACTTGGAGACAGAAAGGGATGTCCAGTCTCTGACTCAAAAAAATAGGAAGCCATTGGCTTCAGACATTAGAAACATCATTGTCAGGACAATAAAAAGGGTAGATGTTCAGTAAGTAGAAGTGTTCCCTGCTCTAAAGCAAGGTCATAAAAAGTTATTCCTGGTGATAACTCTTATTTGGGGCAAGGCTCATAATTTAAATTCTTTAAGAAAAGGTAAAAGTATTTTAGGAGATTGCAGGGTCTTGATTGCCTTCAGCACAAAATGATTTATGTGCCTAAGTGGCATATGTTCAGGAGGCCTGTTCTGAAACCCTTCAGGAGTCTTTGAATTCTTTCAATATTTGACCCTGCGTTACTGATATATAAACTATTTGCACTTTGCTCTATTTATTAGGGTATCATGAATGAATAGACAAAAATGTACACCTAAATATAAATTATAACGTAGCATACTTGTACCCAACTATAACCTTAATTTGAATGTTTGATTTTAAATCTATATTTAGCTCTTTGTATACAACTTGTTTCTCACTTTTTTTGTTTGTTTGTTTTAGTTTTTAGTTTATGTCTCCCTCGAAAGCATCTTAAAAATTTTGAACTATAAGATGTCTGGTTTTTTTTTTTTTTTTTTTACAGGGACAGAGAGAGAATCAGAGAGAGGAATAGATAGGGACAGACAGACAGGAATGGAGAGAAATGAGAAGCGTCAATCATCAGTTTCTCATTGATTTCTCACCTTAGTTGTTCATTGATTGCTTTCTCATATGTACCCTGACTGCGGGCCTTCAGCAGACCAAGCAACCCCTTGCTTGAGCCAGCGACCTTGGGTCCAAGCTGGCAAGCTTTTGCTCAAGCCAGATGGGCCCGCGCTCAAGCTGGTGATCTTGGGGTCTTGAACCTGGGTCCTCCGCATCCCTGCCCGATGCTCTATCCACTGCGCCACTGCCTGGTCAGGTAGATATCTGTTTTCTTGGGGGGAAAAGAAGACAAATGGAATACAATGTAAAGCACTGGTAACTTTCAGAAATTTGTTCAGATTGTATGAATATTGTAATAGCTTGAGACTGTTGGTCAAATTGTAACCCACCTGTCCAGCATTTATTATTATTTTTTAAGATTTTTATCTGTTGATTTTACAGAGAGAGGGGTAGGGGGAGCAAGAAGTATCAATTCATAGTTGCATCAGTTTAGTTATTCATTCCTTGCTTGTTGCTTGTCATATGTGTCTTGACCAGGCAAGCCTAGGGTTTTGAACCAGTGACCTCAGCATTTCAGGTCGACGCTTTATCCACTGTGCCACCACAGGCCAGGCTTATCTAGCATTTAAATGAACGCTAAATAGGTTTCTAATTTTGTAAGTTCCTTTTCATATTATAATGAAAAATGAGATAAGACAGTTTTTGGGGGACAGTGTTCTTAAAATGAAATTGGTTTTAATCACTAACAAGGACAATTTATGTTAATGTTACCACTTAACTTGTATTTGCTAACTTGTACAGCTGCCTATATCCTTTGTTAAAATTTTAGTAATTGCATAATTAATTTTTAGTGCTATGCATGCCTTTCGTGCCAAGAAGTATTTTTTTAATATCCTCACAGAAATAGAGTTTACTCTTTCTTTCCAATGAAGGTATTTTTGTTTTATCTTTAAATTTTGTTTTTATTAAATGGAAGGATGTATTTCTCTTTCTACTTAACCTATTCATACGCTGCTGGGCATACTTTAACACCACCGTATTTGTACCTCTTGGTAGAACTTTGTCACTAATAATGGAAAAATTATATAATGTGTAGATTAAAAATAAGAGGATCTCTTAAAAATAGGATATTAAAATTTCCCACCTATTTAAAAATTTCTTTTTAAAAATTCTTCAAAATTAAATTTTATTAAACATTTGGAAGTATTGCAATTTTTTCTCATGAAATTGTATCATGGCTTAAATAAACATATTAGTTTCTCTGATTTCACTTTACTTCTGGCTATATGATAATGGCCAGAGTTTAGAGTCTTTAAAATGTTGTTTCACCTGTGAATAATATAAAAAAAAACCCAACACATATCTTCTTCTTATCTAGCAATTCATGGGTGTTCTTTCTTGCTTATTTAATATATTCAACTATCTGAAAAGCCAGCTACTTGAATTTGCCAAATATTTTAAATATCCAAACAGAAACTACTATTCAAAAGAATTAATTATAATAATAATTTTGTAAGATTAAAATACTATTTGTAATGTACCTCTTATTCCCAACATTTTTTTCTGCTTATATATGAAGAGCTGTAATGTAATGGGAGTATATCTAGTTACTTCTGAAGTCATTGTACATATTTTGAGCTTGGTCTATATTGCTCAAACTATAAAATATGGCTCAGAGGAGATGTTACGTCTGTTAGAGACTGTTTCCACAGAGTTGAAGTGGAGAGGAGCAGTGTGTCAGAGAAATGAAGAAGGTAAATCGGAAGGGATGAGTCCTCTGCTGCCTGCAGGAAAGTATTTAATTGCAAGTGATAGACATTCAACATGTACCAGCCTAAGCAAACCATGGTTTCTTTCTTTCTTTGTTTTTTAAAGAAGCACAGCAGCTAGCTCACAGAAAGAAAGAAAATATTTCAGGAACACTGGATCTCAGCAAGGTGAAGTGAGAACTGAAATGTTACTTTCATTATTGCTCTTATTTTCTTTTTGTTTGTGGGCTGCTCAATATGGCCAGGACCATGGTCCTGAAGGACAGCCTCCTCCAAGCCATTCCGGGGGAAGGTTGGTCCGATCTAGCTGAGTCGTATGATTGAGTCTTAAAGTGTTCGATTACAGTGACATGGACCAACCATATGACAAGGAGGTGGCAAGGGGGAGGTTGGCTGTCTCCACAGGAACTATATGCTTGGTGTACAGAAGAGAAGTTATTACCAAAGAAAGGAGTAGTTATTACCAGAAGTCGGTAGAAAGTGGTTCTAGACAAAGAAAGCCATCATGTGGCAACTTTTACATGAATTCAACATGGGTGTGATGTGGAAAGTGATTCTATATTAACTTAATTTCCTTACAGATAAGGTTAACCAAGTAACAAAATTAAAAATGGCTCGCATAAATCTTTATTTCACCAAATTATTTGGCAAAGTCCCACAAAATCCTTTTGAATAAACTATGTATTACAGACTGAATGACAAAACTTTTTGATAAATTATTAATTTGAAGAATGTGATGTCAGTCTGGAGTGAGGTCTTTGGTAGTGTTTTCTCAAAATGAGTCTTTGCACCATTACACATTGCTTTTGTAAGTGTTTGTAATGAATACAATAACTAAGCATGCTTTTAACCAAGAGCCTCTTATGCACAGGGATTATTCTAGACTCTGTTGATATAAAACATCCTAGATAAACTCCCTCCCTCAAGGAGCTCACTGTCTATTAGGGAAGATCACCTTAAGAGAATATTATTTTAAAAACATGATAGCCTAAGTTGAGGGGATGTAAAAAGGAATTCTCAGGAGATGGTGAAACCTGAGCTGAGTCTTAAAGTGGTCAGTTTGGAAGGAAAAGAGAGAGACATTTTAAGCAGAAGCATCGCAAGCCATGAAATGGGAATAGCATAACACATTCAAGCATCAGCAAGTAGTTCTATGCATTCTAATAACAAAATGGAAGTGGAATATGAATTAAAATAAATTCTCTATGTTTGGAGGAATGAATGGAGATCTGGCTAAAGGGTGTTGATCAGATCTTGAAAAGGCCATGTGAGTTTGAGAGAAAGTCCATTGCGTGTTAATCAGGGTAGAAACATGTGTTTAAAAAATCCTGGGGATGATAAGGTAAAGTCATTTATGCTGCTCTAAGAATTGAACTCCAGTATAACTTATAAAGAAGGGCTTCTGATCACAGCTACACCAAGACAGGTAGAGAGAGGGGAAGTTGTACCTTGGCAGATGTCCAAAAGTAGTTTGCATCACCTCAGGGCATATATCAACAATACTGCCTTTGAAACAGCCATGTCCTGGAATGTGGGTGGACTTTGAAAATATCTTTGAATTCTACTTGGTACGCCCATAAGACTAGCTGACAAGGTAGATGAATGAGGAAGTTTGTAGTTAGACTGTTTTATTAACCCGCCCCTACTAGTTAAACTACATACTTGTATGACAGATTGTAGCAAAAAAAGATGGGAGACTGGCCAGCTACTGAATAATATAGCCTGCGCACCGCATCAAAAGAGGGCTTCTCTTAGGTCAGGGAGCCTGTCTGCTGTGTGCTGAGTAATAGCCTTGGGTGACGGTATTGAAGGAACTGTCTGGAAACAAACAAAAATCAAGTCACTCTCTGACCCATCTCCTCTCATCGCCCTTCCCTTAACTAATCTTCAAGCAACAGCTAGCCTGGAAACAAACCAGCCCCCACTATAAGGCTTGCTTCAAAACGTATAATACACTGATAATGCCTTTGTTTTATGTGGTGCTCCATCTTGCTAGCAGAGTCCATCTAAAGCAGGGGTAGTCAACCTTTTTATACCTACCGCCCACTTTTGTATCTCTGTTAGTAGTAAAATTTTCAAACCGCCCACTGGTTCCACAGTAATGGTGATTTATAAAGTAGGGAAGTAACTTTATTTTATAAAATTTATAAAGCTAAGTTACAGCAAGTTAAAGCATATGATAATAATTACTTACCAAGTACTTTATGTTGGATTTTCGCTAAGTTTGGCAGAATAAATCTTTATAAAACAACTTACTATAGTTAAATCTATCTTATACTTTGGTTGCTCTGCTACTGCCCACCATGAAAGCTGGAATGCCCACTAGTGGGCGGTAGGAACCAGGTTGACTACCACTGATTTACAGGTTCTTTCTCCTTTGCTGGCTTTGAGAAAGCAGCTGCGAGGAATCTGTGAATCCTACCTCCACGAGGAAATGAGTGCTGTCAACACCAGAGGGAGCTTGGAAGCAGGTCCTTTCTCAGGCAGGTCATCTCATACCTCCAGTACAGTATTGTGAGCCACTCCCTGGAGGATATAGTTAAGTCAGGCTCGGATTCCTGACTCACAGTAACTCTGAGATGAGAAAAATATGTGTGTTGTTTTAAGCTTGCTAAATCTGTTATACTTTGCTACACAACAATAAAAACAACTACAAATATATATATCAAATTATTGATTTCTAGTCTCATGGGTGACCTAGATAAATAAACAGTCAATTGAAATAGAGTAGGGTGAAAGTTTAGAAGTTTGTTCCCAGACAAATGAACATATGTAATTCAGTGTTGCTGATATCAGGAGAGAAAAAACCTTCTCAGGGGAGCGGATAGAGAGCAGGTCAGGGAAAGTTTTGGGATCCTTGTGCAGTAACCTCACTCATGTTGGAGCAAAGAAGAAGCAAAGAAATGTTTAAAGCATCAGAATCCTAGAATCTAATTTGCATATTAAGTTGATCACTCCAGTGGTTGTGAGAAATTTAGATTTTTAACAGAAAGATTGGAGTTGGAGAGGCCACAAACATATCTGAAAATATTACAGATGTTTGGCCCTGGTGAGTTGCTGAGTTTGGGGGACTGAAGAAAAAAGAAACTGACACTGAGGTTGATAATTTATGTGACCAAAAGAGATAATGCAAAAATATTGATTTTCAATAGGTAAAATAGTTCTCCTACAAATATAAAATACACATGTCAAAGATTATATTCAACTTACTAGCATCCTTTAACTTACCTTTTAAACAATGAGATGTTATTGGTTCAAAGGATAAACTGAAGTCATAGATAATTGAAATGCCAAAATGAATTTGCTAAGGGATGCAAAATTTATAATAACCTTCAGGACAATAAAATGTAATGTTTGGAATAATTGTTTCTACAGGGTGTAAATCAAACTAGTAAAAATTAATTGGTAATTTTACGGACAAGTATAACTAATTTCAGTTTTCTTCAGTTTATGATGTTGCTAAGTAGCTAAACACAAGCATACAATCAAATAAATGTTCAGTCTCAGCATTCCAGTTGAAGGACATCCAATAATCTTTTGCCCACTTTAGATTTTCAAAATTTCCCCGGACGATGGTGCCAAAAATGAATCCAGGAAAAGATGAGTTCAGAGAGGAACACAGGACAGAGAAAACCCGGCATGTCGTTGTGAGGAGAAAAACTTCCTTTGGCCAAATGGTGGGCCGAGAAGCTGAGAGGACGAGAGGGCAACTCCCAGGTTGACATGGTGGCCTCTCATGGGTCCACTTTGCATGAGTCTGACGTGGTGGCAACTTCAGACAGGCCCTGGGCAGTCAGGAGCACTGGAAGTAGTGGTGGCTCTTCCCAGGCACGGGCTGAGGGAGCGGCAGGCCTGCGGGAGCGCTTGTGCGTTAGGCTCGGCGCTGCAGCCGGCACTGATGGGGTTGGTGGGGGGGGTGGGGGGTGGGGGCAGGCTGGAGCAGGAAGGCGCAGGTTGCCCTTCGCTCCCCCACGGTCCGCACACCCACGGTGTCCACCTGGCATGCGAGGGATTGAGAAGCGCCTTCTACTCCAGCTCAGCAATTTTCAACCTTTTTCATCGCATGGCACATAAACTAATTGCTAAAATTCTGCTGCACATCAGAAAATAGATTTTTTCTTTTTGCCAACCTGACAGAAAATGTGTATAATTTTGATTCATTCACATTGAATAGCTATTGTTTTGTTGGCTGTTGCCATATTTTAGTTGACAAACTAAGGGGAATGAGGTCAGTGCTCCTGACTAAGAGGTCAGGGATTGCAGGTTTTAACAATCCTTGTGCCCCCCCACCTCTGGTGCGCATGCGCCGGGACAGCAGTTGAAAATCGCTGCTCCAGTGAAAAGCCTGCAGCAGAGCTGAGAGGGAGAGGGGGCCATGGAAACTCCAGACCACAGAAAGTGAGAACTGCAAGGCCAAAGGCCATTGCCACACCACCTCGACATATTGTTTGCACACTTCTGTATGCTGTGAGTAAAATTTGCAGCTTTATTTCAGTGAAGGTTAAAGGAGAGAAAAATAGCGGCAGAAAATAGAGGCAGGTGCATTTTATTCTTCCATGAAGTATTTAGTTAACACTAACCCTAGTTAGACCAGTGACTGGTATCCTTCGCACTGTATCCCCATTTAAGAAGTAAAACCACAGGGAAGACACCTTTTAGGCAAAGATAAGTATATATTCCCCTAATCTTCCCTTTTGGAAAAAGGACATTCCTATATTATTTCAATTCACAGAAATTTCTTTCAGAAGTTCAGCCAAGATGTATTGAATGACTCCTGTGTGCCAGGTGTAATGTTAGGTCCTGGGGAAGAACAATCCTTCACAACATAGACACAGTGTTTGCTTTCCTTCTGGTCTAGTTAGAAAGTAACAATTACCTGATTGTGGTGTAGTCTTGTAAGCATTCTACTGAGCTAAGTGCAGTGTGTTAGAGAAAGACCTATGGCCGACACTGAATTCGGAATTAGGTTCCATCTTCAGGCTTGGTTTTACCACTGTCAGGGTACCTGCAGTTTACTTAGAAATTCTCTGATTTATACGATAGATATCATGTGTGGAATACCTAGGCTAAGGTACAACTCATTCAAAATGTGAGGGCTCAGTCCAAAATTCATCAGCTGGGATATTAGAAAGGCCACACTTTAGAGGTGCTGATCATGCAAGTTGATTGACATTTGAAACTTTGCTAATTAGCATACTAATGTCAGAAATGAGTTTATAAGTGGTGAAAATAATGGCTTGATAATTAGAAAGATAAATGTTACAAATGGGCTCTAATTGGTGAAACCAAGTGTATATATGGATTGGCTAAAGAATTTTAGATATACTCATGCATAGACATTGAGTATAACCAGCAAACCTGATAACGTAGCCTTTTAGGAGGTTTGAGCTCTGTGAGGTCCCGTTGTCCAGCCACTGATGTAGAGGATTTCTGGTTGCCTGATGTTGCACCTAAGAGAAGAAGAATCCTGCTCTGGAATGCTATGAGCAGTGGTGGGATTCAGCCAGTTCGCACCGGTTCGGCAGAACCAATACCTAATTTTTTGTTGAGTTTGGCAAACCAGTTGTTAAAATGGTGCTTGTAATCAGGGTTCTCTCTAAGGTGGGGATTTTCAAAGATGAACATAATATGTTCAAAGAAGAGAAGTTGCCTGTTTCTAATACATCAAACACAATGACTATTAGTCTAATTGGCCTGCCTCTATAGGAATGGGGACCTACTACTACAGTGAAAAGATGGTAAAGGATAAATTACTCAGCCGATGATGCTTGGATAAAAGCAAATTGTAAATGAGGAAGCCAATCAAGAAGCAATATGGGAATATCTTAAATAACAGTGTTATTGTTTTTGTCAGGTATTATTTAATATTTTTTCATTAATATAAAACATCTAGTTTTGTGTACCTCTTTTATCATATTTACATATTAAATGCATGAAATAATAAATTACCTTTAGGTATATCTTTTTTTTATACTTAAAATGGTCATTCGGGTAGAGAACCAGTTGTTAAATTATTTGAATCCCACCACTGGTTATGAGTAAAACTTTCACGAAAAGTGGGGGTTGGAGTACACAAAGGGACAAAGATCTGGGACTTTCTTGAGCTTATAGGACATGTTATATTAATTTTGTTCCTGCTTTCTAAGGAATGTTGGTTTAATAAACATGGCAGTATTTGGTCTGAAACTTGCTTTTCTTATAACCTGGTAGCAAGGTTGTGGATCAGTAGTTTATTCTCAGGCAACTACCATTATTTTCTAAAAAAGAACTTATAGAAGTTAAAGGTAACACTAACTGACTTAATGCCTGACTTGGAAATGCCAATGAGTTAGCACAGAAGCTTATTTTCCACTCATGTAAAATACAAGTGGTAGTTGGAGGTAGGAAAGGTTCCTGCTCCACAGAACCATTCAGGTACCCAGTGTGAGACCACATGGCTTTCAAGGTTGCTGTGGTGTCAATGCTCAGTGAGTAGCAAGAGAAATCATGTGGGAAACATTTTATGCCAGGAATTACTTCTGTTTGTATTTCATTGGCCAAATTTAAGTTAACTGGCCACACCCAGATATGTGGGCTAAAATAACATGGTCTCTGGTCAGAATAATGCCTCCAAATAAACTCCTTCAATAACCAATAGCCCTGTAGAAGGAGAACACAAACCTTTGGTGGACAGTTAGCATTCTTTGCCACAAAAGCTAAGAATTGTGCATGACCAACTACTTTAAGTCAGTTCTCAGGATTACTCTTAGAATTGTTCATTCCTGAGGTTTACTAAAACAACAAAATTTGGAAGCAAGAGCTCATTTTACTCCTTTATATGACCAGAATATATTAGTGTCAGAGGTTGCAGTGTGATATGATCAACATGATTTAAATTAATTTGTGCATGTAGCAACTGCACCAAACGGAGGACTATATTTTGAAAAAGATGTTTATTAACCCCCCAAAACCCATCCAAAGATAGTAATATAATTTTAATAACAGACTTGTGCTCTAGGTTCTTAAAATTAGGTCCCCCCACACCTGTCTGACTGGTGGTGGCACAGTGGCTAAAGCATTGACCTAGGACGCTAAGGTCCCAGGTTCAAAACCCCAAAGTCAGCAGCATAAGCGTAGGCTCACCAGCTTGAGCGTGGGGTCACCGGCTTGAACGTGGGATCACAGATGTGATTATATGATTACTGGCTTGAGCCAGAGGTCACTGGCTCAGATGGAACCTCCTGATCAAGGGACATATGAGAAAGCAATCAATGAGCAACTAAGGTGCTGCAACTACGAGTTGATGCTTTTTATCCTTCTCCCTTCCTGTATGTCTCTCTGTCTCTCTGCCTCTCTTTTGAAAAAAATAAAAATAAAAATAATAAAGATGGTTCCCCCCATTTTATATAAAAATGGTTTCTCTTCTTATTCAAAAAGAAAAGTTAGGTTTGAGCTCAGTAATGTATCCTCTTTCAAATTCAAATAAGCAATAACTTACTGAATTATTATTTTTCTTATAATAATAAGAATTTTGTCTATTGTACCAGCCAGGAACTGGAAAGAAAAATATGGCATAATTGAGCTCAGTATTAAGGAGTTTAACAGAACTCTACAAAGGAAATTTACAAAGCTGTGAGGCAGAATTAGGGACATCAGTTGGGATAGTGCAATACCTTGAGGCTAGTGCCAGCAGGAAATTGTTACTTTTAGGCCTGCTCATGGATGTCAGCAAAAGAACAGGCCTCATGGGTAAGGCTCACTGAGGTCAGCCACTAGTATGGGTTTTATACAGGCCACCATCTCCTTTTTCAGAGACTAGGTCTGGAATTCTTTGAATAGACAACAGTTCATAACTTACACTCAGTAGTAATGCCTGTATGTGCTAGCTTATAAGTGTGTAAGGACACACACACACACACATACACACAAACACACCTGCTACTTCTTTATACCTGCCATGAAAAGTATTTATCAAAAACATTGCATAATTCAAAGTAAAAAATGGGGAAACTTTATTTCAAAAGGGAGAAATAAAACATGGTTAAGAAAGTTTAAGGTAGTTTTCAGCTACTTGGATGGTGACCTGAAAAGGCTGGAGCTAAATGTGTTCCCTGTCTGAGTGCACGGTCTGATTATTTATCTCTCCCTTCCTCCTCCATCAGCCTGTCCTCACACAATTTGGAAATAAACTGCTGCTTGAATCTGACAGGCAGACATGTCAGGGCAATAACACAGCCTAGAAGCATTTTCCAGATGCCTTGAGTGCCGAATTAAGGAATTAAATGCTTATTTTTAAGACTATGCAGATCCTTGAGAAATTATTGAAAGACTCTAAGTTAGGAGTGATATGCCTGTGGGTTAAATGAGAATGGAGCGGAATGAAATATAGCAGTTTTCAGTAGATAAGTGATCATCTTTGGGTTGAGGGACTCAATAAAATGGCTGTGCTCTGATACACTGTTCTCTTCCCCTCCCCCAACTCCTGCTCAGCAAAACAGAAGGGAGGATGGAACTAGAGGGATTTCAGCACCCTTATTTTTGTCCTTCCTTAGCAAGACAAAGGGCACTCCTGCCTGCCTTTCTCACTGAGTAGGACTACAGTGTAGCTGTAGAAACCTTCATTCCTTCCAAGGCTGCTTTGACTTTTTTTTTTTTTTGCTTTACCAGATTTTATCTACTCACAAAAATTGTGAGCAGTATATTTAAGAACAGAGCTGAAGGGAACAGACAGCCCTCTAATTCACCTCTTTCCTGGAACCCCCTAACTAAAGAGGACCCGCAGGAAGGTGGAGTACTTTAAAGGGTTAAATGATGTTTCGGGGACAAATACTGGAAAATGGAGGATTTTCTCATGGTCACCTTGCTATTCACATCTAAGTGAGTCTTTTTTGCTCATATTGAAAAACTGAGAGCTTTTATTTTTTTCCCATTCTTTTTCCTTTTCTTCTTTTTCTTTTTAAAGAAATGTAAAGTATGGAGCAATGTTAAGAGAAAATCTTCACAAACTCTAAATAAACAGGAAATGAGAAGACAAAACCCAATAGAACATTGAACAAAAGCTATAGAAAGAGCAGGTGATGATTCCTTCCACGGAAACCATTTACACACCCTCTCACTCTACATTATCTCACTGTGTGGGCATTGACTTGGGGCCAACTGCATCTGCACACTTTAAATCTTCATGGTTTTTTCTCCCTGTGTTTTATTTGTTTGTTTGTTTTTTAAGCTATTGGAAAAGTCCAGCAGCAGCTAGGGGATATTTTGGTTACAATCCAAGGATAGATAATTAGACTTTCAGGAGAAAAAAGGAAAGCTGGTAGTTTAGGTTAGGATCTCTTTGTATCCCAGAAATTCTAGCCCACAGGTCTTATCCCTGTACATATCTGTTGCTATGAGTTGACCTAAGTGATTTGGTCAAGTACGACTATGGTAAACAATCCATTGGTAAGCAATGGTTCCCAACAAGATTTTGAGGTTGTCAGGGTTAGCTGCACCTTTCACCTCCCAAACTCCCTATCAAATTATAAAGGAAGCAGTCCTCAGACGAAATGCTGTCATGCATGCAATTGTCCACTAAACAAACATTTATTAACAAGCAGACATAAAACAATTCATAAAATTCATTCTGTAGGCTTAATGAATTTCTAGCCCTCTGTTGTTTTGTTTGCGCTGACAAGACCTAACATGAAATATTTACTCAAGGCAAATGTGACAATATGTTGTTTTGTTTTTTTTTTACAAGGACAAAGAGAGAGTCAGAGAGAGGGATAGATAGGGACAGACAGACAGGAACGTAGAGAGGGGAGAAACATCAATCATTAGTTTTTCATTGCTGTTGTGAAACCTTAGATGTTCATTGATTGCTTTCTCACACGTGCCTTGACCGCGGGCCTTCAGCAGACTGAGCAACCCCTTGCTGGAGCCAGCGACCTTAGGTCCAAGTTGACGAGCTTTTGCTCAAGCCAGATGGGCCCGCGCTCAAGCTGGCAAGCTCGGGGTCTCGAACCTGAGTCTTCCGCATCCCAGTCCGATGCTCTATCCACTGCACCACTGCCTGGTCAGGCATAATGTGACAATATTTTAAAGGCAGAAGTCAGTTAGATTTATAATTAGCATCAAGCGATATGACTCCTCTAACACAGTGGTTGGACCCAGTTCTGTTGTAGAATCAATCTTTGGAAGCCTTTCTAAAAATAGAGAGGCTCACTGAATTTTCACATTTATTTGAGAGTTCAAATCGATGTAAATTATTTTAGCCAATGTATGTATTTTTATTTCATTACTGAGAAATCTATTTTGAACATCTGTTATCTGATTAAAAGGCCAGAATTTTTCACCAAACTTTTCCCTAGCATTCATTATGTTAATTTATCAAGCTTTTGGTATTGATTGGAGATAATGATATCAGAAAGGCTTGGAGTAGCATCCTTTGGAGCATAGATATTTCTGAATAAATACTAATTGATCAGGCCTGTAGTGTACCTTTCTCATTAGAGTGACAAACTGCTCCTAGAGTGTCACTTAAGCTAATACAGGAAGAATATCACATTGTCTGTGCTGAAGTATTTTTAAATTATAATGCTCATAACAACCTGCTATTATGAAAGGCATGTTTGTGTGTTTCCCTTTTCCCCTACCCATCCCCCACAAATTCATATGTTGAAACTATAATCCTCAATTTGGAGATGGAACATTTAGGATGTGATTAAATCATGAGAATAGAAACCCCATGAAGGAGTAAAAGCTTTTTCTTATAAGAAGAAGCCTGAGATTTAGCTAACCCTCTCTTTGCCATAGGAGAACACTGCAAAAGAGAATGATCTTTAGACCAGGAAGTGGGACTTCACCCTTATCTCGACCATTCTGGAACCCTGATTACAGACTCAGCCTCCAGAACTGTGAGAAATAAATGTTCATTGTTTAAGCCACCCAGTCTGTGATATTTTGTTATAGCTGTCCAACTGGCTAGGACACCTGCTGTGGTTAACATCCTAGCCGAGTAGGTGATGGAAGCCTCACTGAAGTCTTCCCTTACTCCTGGTCAGACCCGTATGTAAGCATTAAAAATGATGTTACTGGTGCTCCTTTAAAACAATGAGAACACTTACATTAAGCCACGTTAAAATGATCTTGTTACTTTGCTTTTACTCTGATTACCTAACTCATTCATATTCTCAGGAAGAAAGCTTCAGTTTGTAAAATGGTCCAAAATCTAATGTTAAAGTACGCCATACATATAATTTAATGAATAGCGCTTTAGAGAACACACTTGACATTTACTTCGGAAGTTTGATTTTGTTGAGAATTATTTATCACTAAAAGAGTAATCCAAGGTAAATTTATACTGATAATATCTTCTAAAACCAAAATTGCCTTTCCTTCAATAAACAAATCATGTCAATTTTAGACATTTTTTTAAAATTGGGAGTTGATGTGTATTTTTGTGTTGTTATTCAGCAAAGCCTGATAAATTACAGGAAGACCACTTCACTACTGCAAGATAAAAAAGCATCTTTCAGTCTTGGGCAACATTGCAAATAAATTTTTTAGACAGTTGCTTTTAAAAATATGAGTGGCTTAGACAACTTACATATCCTTTTTAAAAATTTTTCTGATTAGCCTACCATTGACTTTATCTTATTACATTAGTAGTGAAATGTGGTAGTAGAACACATTAAGTTCAACTTGAATATTACAAAAAATAGTTTTTTTCTTTACTAGTGTATCAATGAAGCCCAAGGGTTCCCACCCTTCACCGTGCATTCATTCTGCTGTGTAAGTCAGCTAATAGACCGTGATTGAATATGTAAATATTCCTCAGAACATGACCTTTTTACTGATGGGAAAAAGGAAAGAGAGGCATTAGGTGAGACTCACTGTCAAATGAGACCCTAATGACATGTGGGGAGCTCAGCTGAGCAATCAATGTGATGTGAGGCTGCAGGTGGAGTAGAAATAGGTTACCCCTTAAAATACTGGGTTCCCAGTTAAACCTGAGTTTCAAATAAATGAGTATTTTTTGTATAAGTATTCTTTGTGAATAAATATGTGTTGGACACACACTAAAACAGTATTTCTTATTTTTTGTGAAATGTGGCAACTCTAAGTAGGAGATGGGGGAGATGAGGAGTCTCTATTTCAATTTCTGTCTTTATCTGCATATTATAATTCTTTTTAAAAATAGTTATCTTAACTAGAAGCTCCTTGAGGAAATCATTTTGAACTGAGATTTAGAAGGCTGCTTATATTTTTACCTAAAACTTTGTGAACTTCTCTTTCTGAAATCTGTAAATCAAATTAATGAGAAATGAACTTGTTTGGAAATGAGTAATGCAGGGCCATTAAAAGGGGAAAGTGGGATGGGCATTAAAACAAATAATACTTGTAAAAGTCTTAGCATACTTGACTTATACACAATACTCAAGAAGTGGTAGCTTTATTCTCTTAAGGCTTTTCAAAATCAAGTGTGTTTTGCACAATGTTGGATATTTTTTTTCTTAAAAACAAATAAGCAAGAAAAATCTTTAGGTTTACTAAGGTCAGTCCAAGAAGAAAACATTTTAGCCTGACTAGGTGGTGGCGCAGTGAATAGAGCTCTGGACTGGGAAGCAGAGGACCCAGGTTTGAAACCCTGAGGTCACGGGCTTGAGCGTGGGCTCATGGGGCTTGAGCACAGACTCACCAGCTTGAGCAAAGGGTCGCTGGCTTGAGCATGGGATCATAGACATGACTGCATAGTTGCTGGCTTGAAACCAAAAGGTCGCTGGCTTGAAACCCAATGTCACTGGCTTGAATCCAAGGTTGCTGGCTTGAGCAAGGAGTTACTCGCTCTGCTGTAACCCCCCTCCCCCCCTGTCAAGGCACATATGGGAGAGCAAACATTGAAGAACTAAGTGCCACAATGAAGAATTGATGCTTCTCATCTCTTTCCCTTCCTGTCTGTCTGTCTTCTCTGTCTGTCTCTATGTCTCTGTTGCTAAAAAATAAAAGAAAAACAGATAGCATTTTATTTCCTCTGTAAATTGGGCTAAGAAATAGGCATGAAGAAATCTATTTGTCTAGAAGAATAAAGATCATGAACAATTTTGCTTGTACTTTTTTCTTCCCTTTTAAAATTTTCTCCCCTTTTTGATTGCTAGAGCTCTAGGAATTATCACCTAAACCCCTTTTAATATTTTATTATCTGTCATACATAAATACTCATTGTCTATTTGAGTAAAAAGGTGAATTTATATCATCAGAAATAATGGTAATCGAAAGATCCATGGTGTTTCAAAGCAGAAAGATTATATGTATTTGGAAATCTTTGAGGATTTCATTTTTCCTATTATTGTAATAAATTACTTCAAATATTTGTTTATTTTAATGTAATTTCTAATACTATTTCAGGAATGTTTCTTTTCAAACAGATGTATTATAGAAATATGACATGATGATTGTAGTTAGGCATGAGGTAAGTAAACTTGTGGTAAAATTGGTATGATATACCTATATTTTTCTCCTTGAGTAAATCAAGCTGTAATAACCTGGTGAGCCACAGTCTCAGAATCTCTGGGAATGGCATTGCCTTTCTCAGAAGCTTATGCCTGGTGGGCTCTGATTGGCTTATACCTGATCAAGTTGAGTAAACCATTATTCTGATTGTTTTACATGAGATTGCGTCATTCGTCCTTTGAGGAATGAGGAGGTTCAGTGACTCTGAAGAAGCCAAGTTCTCTTTAATTCTGTATTTGAATCCTTTGGGAAATTGTGCCACCTAATTGACATGGAAGAGGTTTAGGAAAACATTTTCACTTAATAGGAAAGTTCATTCATTCATTCATGACTAGATGGGCATAATATTCACTCTTAGATAATTTACAGTTAAAAGGAGGTGGATCACCAGAGTGTACGGTTGGTTGGAAATAAGAGTATACAGAGACAAGGACAAGAGTGTGGTGGTTATTGGGGGTGGGGAGGAGGAGGGGGAGGAAGAAGAGGGAGGGGGTGGGGAGAGGGTTAGAGGAAGGGCACAAAGAAAACTAGATAGAAGGTGACGGAGGGCAATTTGACTTTGGGTGATGGGTATGCAACATAATCAAATGTCAAAATAACTTGGAGATGTTTTCTCTGAACATATGTACCCTGATTTATCAATGTCACCCCATTTAAATTAATAATAATAAAAGAATTGAAATAAGAGTATATGTGGAAGAGGAGGGGAGATCAATGAGATGACCAGGGAAGTCTGAGAGGTCAATCTTAAAGTGGGGCTTGGTAGTGAAAACAGGCAAGTGCTCCAAGGATTTAATAATAACTGGTTTGGGACAGAAAGGAACTGGAGCAGGTTTAAGGATCTCTCTGAAAAATGACCTATTCAGAAGATCTTAATAGGAAGCCAAATAGAGTGAATTTTTCCTAGACCCAACAGAGTTAGAATTTTTTACATATCTAAAATAAATGCTTTCATTTATAGTTGACTAGAATAATAACAAATGTCTCAGATGTTAATATGTAGCAGGTTTAAGCTCTACCTATATTCTCTCATTTATTTTTCACCACTACTCTTTACAGTATAATTGTTTCCAGTTTGCAAGTGAGGAAATTGGGGCTCAGAGAAATTTAAGAACCAGGGTCTACCTTTTTAGTCTGTAGTCTAATTTTACCATTTTGTGTACTACTTCTCTTTAATTTAAGGGATGATTGCTTGATATCCTCTTTATGCTAAGAAAGCAGAGTAGACAGAAGAAGTCTACAGAGGTTCTTTAAAATTGAATTCTTAACATGGCCTTTAACACTGTTCACCCACACATGAAGAAAATGTGTGCTTTCAGACATTTACACAAAGTAGGCACGTAAGGGATTTATCATTCTCTCTTTCAATGGAATTATCCAATAGAGAGGAGGGAAAGGAACAGTAATTCAAATATTTGTCTGTTGGCATATCCCAGAAAACAGAATTCATTTGAGGAACTATGGTATAAAAGTTGACTATACAACTCATTTTATAATGCTCTGCTGTTTTTAGGTGGTCCCCATTGGAAAAGGAGATAGAAAGCTCTCTTGTTAAACATGTTAAATGATGGGGTCTATGTCTTGATGGATGTTTTAAAGATTTGAGGATGGCTGAATTTGTTATACAGATAACAAAGCAAGGGATAAATAGAAATTAGGCAAATACAGCCAAGTGAATGCCAAGATCCAGAAATGAGGATAGTTTTCTGAATTCATTTTTTTTTCTTAAGCAGAATTGTGAACCCACTTGTGAAAATTCCATTCTGTGAGACATAGTCTTAAAATAGTCTTCAGTATTTCCACTAGAGGGCAGTAATATTCTCTACTATATCTTCAGTGATGGCAAATGTTCATTAGTCTGATAGAACAAGGAGAGTGATTAATCTAGCTAAGGTTGTATTGCAGGGTAGATTTGGTACCAAAGCGCAATAAAATACAGAGCAGGAATATTATAGCAACAATTGTAGAGCTACAAGGAATTTTAAAATTGAAGTCACAAACACAATAAATTGCCATTTGTTGAAATGAGATGACATCCAAAGTGCTCAATATGATTAATCCTGGAAGATACTGTTAACAGCCTTCAGTGAGTCTTGTAGATGGGCATAATCTTTGGTTTCTAATTGGAACCATAGGGAGATCATCTTTCAGACTAGAAAAAGAAATAGGAGTATAGCATTCCTTCTGAGGAACTCATATGTCTAAATCACTTTGTCTTGTGCAAGGATTCGGTCTCTTACTACACTTATCTCTCATTCAACTATTGCAGATTGGCTTAATGGGATTAGACACTAAGATGGAATCTGAGTTGTAGAGTGCTTGTTAGGAGAAGAACACCTGTAGAGAGTAGGGGGAGAAAGCACGACTGGGCAGAACATGAGGTTTAATTGTGATGCAGGCCTGGCAAAGCTTTGGCTAACCTGGCTGAGAACTTTGGAGCAAGAATTTCCCAGTAGTGTCCTTTGTTAGATTGAACTGAATAACTGTTATGCCCCTTTTCTCACTCAGTCATAGAACTGAGCTCCCCCGGAATAGCTCAGGAAGACCCTGAAGAAAGTGTGAGGTAAAGACAGTGTGAGTACCTCCAGGTACTCTGTTGTAGGCTGAATATTTGTATCGCCCTCTAAATCCATATGTTGAATGAATCACCAAATTTGAAGGCATTTGGAGGTGGAACCTTTGGGAAGTAATTAGGTTTAGATGGCGTCATGAGATTTGGGATCCCTTGATAGGATTAGTGTTCTTATAAGAAGAGAGAGACTAAAGTGTGTTTCTCTCTCTCTCTCTCTCTCTCTCTCCTTCCTGTACCCCTCTTCCACTCTCTCATCCATGTGAAAATATAGCAGGATGGTAACCATCTGCAAATGGCTTTTACCAGACCCAGAATCGAATAGCACCTTGATTGTGGGCTTCCCAGCCTCCAGAACTATGAGGAATAAATGTTTATTGTTTAAGACACTCAGTTTATAGTAATTTATTATTGCAGCCCAAGCTGATTAAGACATCTTTCTCTTTCATAAAATTATATAGTTAAAAGAATAGAGAAAGCTTACTCAGGCCAACCTACACATTGTACATATGTGGATGTGAAGATTAGGTGAGTTATGTAACTTACTGATAATTTCGGTTCTTATATAGAACATTTAGTAGCAGAGCTAGAATTTGGATCTCATTCCAGTACTTAATCTAGTACTCTTTCTAATTTGCTGAAATCTGCCAATCTGGCCTTGCATTATTGCCAGGTATCTCCTGTAATCAGCCATGTCAGTAAGTAGATGGCTTCATGTGGAAGTCCACCCTGCCCCTGTTTTCTAGTTGTTTACGTCTTTCTTTCATGTTTAAGTCAAATGCAGTCTCCGTTCTGTTTGGTTGAATTTTTCTGTACCTGGTGAGAAAGGCAGTATCAGGTGATACAAGTTTCTTCCTGATTGGAAGCCAACTTAGTGTTGTTTGAATGGAACTGTACATGTGTGTCCTTAGTGTGGGAGGAAAACAAGAGAAAAATAGAGGAGTAATAGAGAAGGAAAGAAGTTAAAGAGCTAAGGCAAATTTGAGTTGTGCCTCAAGCCTGTCTTGTCTGCATGAATCAGTTCTTACAGACAATAATAGGTTGTTATGTTATACACCATACCTATGTTATTACATTTTTATCATTGCAACCACCGAGTGAGGTTGAACACTATTGTCCCATGTTACAGATGTCAGAACTGAGGCTGGGATAGGTTTAGTAGTTTGAACAAAGTAAGACAGGACTTCCTTCCTTCTCCTTTCCTTCTATTTTTTCATTCAATCATTTTTGTTTGTTTTTGTCTTTTTAAATTAAAAAAAAATATTTTATTTATTGATTTTACAGGGTGAGGAGTGAGATGTATCGATTCATAGTTACTTCACTTTAGTTGTTCATTACTTGCTTGTTGCTTGTCATATGTTCCTTGACCTGGCAAGCCCAAGGTTTCAAACAAATGACCTCAGTGTTCCAGGTCAGCAGATGATCCACTGGACCAACACGGGTGAGGCTATTCATTCAATCTTATAACACACATTTTGTGTCAAACACTGGGATGTATGTGTGACCTACATTGGACTGTGATGTGTGAAGGAGAAATAAAGTTTTATTTCATAAGCCACAGAGATTGTCTTCTTTTTATAAGTCCATTCGGACTAGTACAACAGTATTGGTCAGTGTCTGTCTTTGTGACTTAATACATTGAAAAAAATCAATATTTAAGAATTGATTTTCATCTGATATGAAAAACACATTTGAAATGGTCTGATTATAGTGCTGGGAGTGTGTGACAGTTCATTGCAGTACTCACAGTTCTAACACATTTTCTATGTTATATGTTTACATATATTATAAAATTTATTTATTTTAATCTTATACTTTAATTCTATTTGTCTTACATATAGTGTTTTGGTGTAATCATTTTTCTCCTACTCTCTTTTAATTGTTTTAGTATTTCTTTTACTTTTATAGTATATTTGGTCTATCCTAAGATGTTTCTTTAATATTTAAGAAATGTTAGAGGTTTTACATACAGATTAATCAGTTTTATCTTTCTTACAACTTAAGAAAAATTTGATTAAGTAAATGTTCCATGATGCAGACAATTTTTTATTAAATACATAAACTCTGAAACTCACATTTTTAATAAGCTTCGATGTAGTGTATTGAGTTCAGAATCAGTGATGCATGTTGATGCTTAGGACACTGTAAAATTAATTTTAAAATATTAAGTCAATACATATTCAGAAATGTATTCAATTTTTTAAAACCTGGGAGTGTCAACATTTATAATTTTTCAAGGCTGTCTGTCTTTCACGTTATGACTAGTTACTTGTCTTCATTGATAGATGTGATCATTTGAAAACTCACTGAGGTGAAACTTGAGAAAATACAGGGTTTGAATTTTTTAGGTGGTTTTTCAATAGCCCTACGAGGTTATGATATAAAAAAGAAGTAAAAAAACAGAAGGGTTGAAAAATGCTGGGAACTATATTTAATGTTACTTTCTGTTCTAACTAAAGCAGGAGAATGAAGGACTTACAGATTTGCTGGAAAAATAATTGTCAGAAGAGAAAACTTCCAGAGTGAAATGCCACTGACTTAAGTAATCAGTTCAGTCACTGTATAAACTTTCATTGAGACCAACAGCTCTGTTCTGGAGTAGGCAATAAAAAGATAAATAACATGTAAGTCCAGACCTCAAGACTTCATGGGCGGAGTCGGTGGGAGGCAGATATGTGAACAAGCAGTTACAATACAATAGCTACTGTCTCTAACAGAGCAAGTGCAAGTTGCCTTGTACAAAAAACAAACACTTGACCCTTCTTGGGGGAAAATAAAAGGCCCTTCATATAGGATGGACTGCTAATGAGAGGAGTAACAGGATATTATAGATGGGGAAGGGCATCCAATCCAACACTGATAAAATAGTATGAACAGCTCTGGGTAAAGATGTAGAAATCACTAAGTGTTTGAAATGGCAAGAAATCTGGTGTGCTTGAAGTACAAAGTGAGAAAAGGGAAAAGGGAGAGGGATGCTGGGAGGGAAGGGTGAAGGTAGAGATGACAAGACAGACTTTGTAGGTGATAGTACTGAGTTGGAACTTTATCCATAGGAAATGGGATCTTATAGTGTGATTTTTACTCAGGGAGTCATAGGACCAGAGTTGCCTTTTGGGAAGATCATCAGTCATAGCATACAAGATGGAGGAAGGTGCCAAGGATGAAGGCTGGAAGGTAGATTTGAAGTCCATAAGAAAAATAGGAGTCTCCCTAAGGCAGAGTCAGAAGGGAAAAGTTGAAGGGATGGAAAGAGGAGGATTTTAGGAGGTAGAATTAACTAAATTTGCTACTTCATTAGATATAATTAGTGAGGAAGAGAAAAAGAGTCTAGGATAAGTGTCGGGTTTCTGGCTTGGCTAATGACATTCTTAATCTTTTATTCATGATGATAGGGAATGCAGAGTGTTATGGACTGAATTGTGTCTCTCCCTACCTCATTCCCCAAAATCATCTGTTGAAGCCATAACCCCCAATATGACTATACAGCCTTTATAGATGTAATTAAGGTCAAATGAGCTCATAACGGTGGGACCTCTAATCCAGTAAAACTGGTATCTTATAAAATGAGGAAGAGATTCATTTATATATCCCCTCTCTCTTTATAGCAGTCATTCTCAAAGTGTGAGCCAGGGTGCTCTGGTGCGCCCTAGAAGATTTCCAGGTGTGGCCTATGGTATTCCAGAGAAATATGTCTCTGTTGGGGACCAAAAAACCAAAAGGGTTATTGGAGTTTAGATGTTTGGGAGACAGAGGTGTGGGGAATTGGCTGTAAGCTGACAGTCTGCCCAACCCCCCACCTCACTTGCCTAATTAGGTTGCAAAAGGCTGTTAAGCTGTGGTGCTGGATTGTTTACACTAACCCCCCCCCCCATGTTACCTGGAAAGACTGGAGGCAAGTTTCTTCTATCCTTTGTTTGGTGTAAAGTTAAAATGATATGTATGGTGAGGGTTTTCTGCACTCAACACAATTAAGAGTAAAAAGAGAGGAATTCTTCAATGTATTGACAAGGAAATGAAATATATGCCCAAACATTGAAGAAATTGCTAGGACACATCAGGCTCATGTTTCTCATAAACACAATAATGAAAAAACTTAACACATTTGCACCAGGACCTGCCAAATTTATAAAATCTTACTAAGAATGTATTTATATATATAAAAAGATAACTTTTCTGTCATTTAAAAATTTTTAACCCCTTTTTTTACAAATTCTAAAAAGCATAACAAAAAATAGTGCGCCTACAATTTGTAGGATTTTAAATGTGCCCTGATTTCAAAATGTTTGAGAACCACTGCTTTACAGTGAGAAGGTGCAGTCTACAAGCCAGGAAGAGAGTTCTCACAGGCAACCAACCCTCTTGGCACCTTGTTGTTGAACTTCCAGCTTTCAGAACTGTGAGAAATAATGTATGTTGTTTAAGTTACTCATTGTGTGGTATCTTGTTATAGCATCCTGAGCTAACTAATACATAGGGCATGTGATGGGTTTAAGGGTGAGGTTCCTTTCTGAAACATGTGAATTAATCTGAAGTTCTTTTAGAACAAATAAGAGGAGATTTCTAGTGAGCAGATAAATCTATCCATTTGAGCCTGGGGAAAGTCCTGGATTGGAGATATAAATCTGGGAATCATTGGGGAATATACATAGTAGCTAGGCCTTGAAAGTGGATGATATGGCTCCCAAGTGAATATGCTGATTCATGCATTCATTCAACAAATAATTAGTGAATATTTAACATATTCCAGGACTTCTCTCTGTAGTTAGAGTAAACAAAACAGAGACCCCCAAATTTCAAGCACTTGAAGAAAAGTAGTATATAATAAGTGCATTATGAAAATAAATTATATGGAATATTAAAATATAATAAGTGATATTGCATAAGGTAAAGTAGACCTGGGAAAGGGGAATTGAAATGTGTGTTGGGATAAGGTAGAGGATGCAATATTTTAAGAGATGAATCAATACATGTGATTTGAAGGAAGAAAGGAGACAGCAAGTGCTTATGTGGGTGAAGAGCATTTCAAACAGAGGGAACAGGTGGTGCAAGAGTTTAAGGCAGGATTATATCCAAGGATCATCAAGTAGGGCAGTGTGGCTTGAGTGGCATGAGTATGACTAATGATGGTAGATGAACTCAGAGCATCTGGTCTGTGGTGGGTGTTCAGATCAAGGCCCTCCATGGGCCAAGGACTTTTTGACTTTAAGTCAAATGTGATGTCATTGGGAATTTTAGATAGAGCAAGGTGATATTATCTGATTTTCGTTTTAAAAGGATCACCCTGGCTTCTTTGTTGAGAACGTATACTATAGGGGAACAAGAGTTGCACTGCTGGAAAGCTATTTCAGAGTTCTGAGTAACTGAATTCTGGGTCTGTTTTGAAGGTAGAGTGAACAGGATTTGTTGGTGGATTGGTGTTGCTTAAGAGAAAGGCAAGAGTCAAGGATGTCCCCAAGTTTTATAGTCATAGAGTTAAGAAGAATGTTCCGTATACTGAAATGAAGTAGGGCTTTTCTTGTTTGTTTTTGTGGAGCAGAAAATGGGAAAATAAGAGGACTTGGTAAGTTTAAAGTGTCTGTTGCACATCCAGGTGTAAATGTGGAGAAATCTGTTGAATTACTTGAGCTTCAACTCAAGAAGAAGTGTATTCTAGAGTTATAAATTTGGAAGTTGTCAATATATACATGGTCTTTAAAGCCATGATGTTAGTGTATGTAGCTAGATGTTATAAAAGATTAGTTAACTTGAAAGAAAGCCTGCTGTCTTCCAAACCCAAGGAGATATAATCAGAGCTTAACAAAGGCTTGGTTCATTTGTTCACACGTTCACCCCCCTTTCCCCTTGGCAGCTATGCAGGCTGAAACAGGTAGCCAGTCAAGCCAGAGAACGGCCAGAAGCAGAGGCTATGCTGCGCTACTGGAGCTCAGGGTGATGGCCTTACAGTTCCGGATCCTGTTCCTCCTGGTGGGCACCTGTGCTCTCTAGGCGCAGAACTTCCCAGTGAAATGGAGCTGAGCTAGCTGATTGTAGATGAGACATTAGCATCTAGGGCCAGTTCTTTGTTTTCACTCCAATAAACCTTGCCACAATGGCTCACATCCTCCTATGTGTGAGTCCCTGAAATGCTTTTCTTGACTCCATGGAAGAATTTGATTTCTTTTTTTTTTTTTTTTACAGGGACAGAGTCAGAGAGAAGGATAGATAGGGACAGACAGACAGGAACGAAGAGATGTGAGAAGCATCAATCATTAGTTTTTCATTGCTGTTGCGACACCATAGTTGTTCATTGATTGCTTTCTCACATGTGCCTTGACCGCGGGCCTTCAGCAGACCGAGCCACCCCTTGTTGGAGCCAGTGACCTTGGGTCCAAGCTGATGAGCTTTTGCTCAAGCCAGATGGGCCCGTCCTCAAGCTGACGAGCTTTTGCTCAAGCTGGTGAGCTCGGGGTCTCAAACCTGGGTCTTCCGTATCCCAGTCTGACGCTCTATCCACTGCGCCACCGTCTGGTCAGGTGGAAGAATTTGTTTTCTACTGTCAATACTGAGATTGGATGAGACTACCAAAAGGGAGATGATGTATTGAGAAAAGTGGAAGGTGAACACCTGAGTCCTGATGTACCTAAATAGTAAGATTTTGAGGGAAGGATGTAGAAAACTGTGAAGGAGTAAGATAGAAGAAAGGCCAGTAAGATAGAAGAAGAACCAAAAGAGTGTGGGTCCTGGAAGTTGAGTGAAGGAAGCATAAAAAGGAGGAGAGAGTGAACAACTGTGTCAAATGCTGCTTATAGGTCAGTTATGGGAAGAACTGAAACAGAGCCTCCCCATTTTTTTTGGTTCATGTTACTGTTAGAGACTTCAGTACATATTTTATGGCCATCTGAGGCCAAACGAAATACCTAACAGTGCCCAAACAACTTAAATACTTGTGCTGTATCAACTTAGGAAAGCGGAAAACCTAGCATACATAACTACAAGGAAAAAAAACACCCTCATTTGTAATTTCACCCTTAAATAACCACAATTATTATTATTTTTTTAATGAAAACATATCTTTGGGCACTGCACTTTTAACCTTGGAATCTCTTTGGGCACCATCAGACTCACGTCTTGTTCCACATTGATTTCTTACACTGTTACTTTTTTTATCATAACAAAAACTAAAAACCCAGACTTACAAAAATGTGACATTGTCGAAAGGAAAGCAGGGCAAGCTAACACAGAAACTGAACTACTTGAGCTAGTACTTTGTGTTATATTTGACAGAGGGTTTTCAATGGGAGTCATAGGGAGACTCCATATTTTATTATCCAAACAGGGATAGCAAATATAAAAATGAAAAGGGGCACTGTCATAGTAAGTGTGACAGCTGGAGCCAACTCAGGAAACTGGACACTATCAGTTACCTAGTAAATTAGGTGGAATTGTAGAGTGAAACCCTGGTCTGAGTGGCTTTAAGCAACAGTGGGAGAAGACGTACTGGAGATGGAAGAAAACAGGTAGCTGAGAATACAGCCCAGTGCTTATGGAGCTGATGGAGGAAGGAAGAACAGAATGATAGGGGGAGAGAAAAAAAAGACCAACCAAAGGAGGAGAAAATTGCAAGGTGGCTATGTTTAATCAGATTAAATACCAAAAGTAAGCAAGATAAAGAACTGAAATGTATATAGTAGATATGCAAGCAAGACAAGAATAGTGTTTGAGGAACTGTGGGAGTTCAGCCAGCATGCAGTGGAGTAAGACATGTACAGGAAGAGTGGCAGAAAACAGCAGAGTAGGTTTCACTTTCCAGAAAAGATGGTGAGGCTGATCACTAGGCGAGGTTGCCTGGAAGAGTGCTGAATTATTTTAGAATGTAAGAGACTTGAGAATCACTTAAACTTTTTTGTTTTTAAACTTTTGGTGGGATGTGATCTCTCATCTTTGTAACTGCTTTGTAACTTTTGCAAATGCTGTGATCATTGACATGATTCCTGTGGTAAGAAAATCGTAAGAAACATTACAAGGACCATTTAAACTCTCATCTCTTTCTCAGTACTTTTGAAAATCCTCTGAGATTTACTGTTTCATTCTTTTGGGAACTTCCTAGTTTTTGTTTATTTATTTAGTCCTTGGCTGACTTCTTATTTTCAGGGTGCATGTCTGGACTTCTTAGTCATTGTAAATTTTCTGAACTGGGACCCTCCCAGTATGCATCAGGCATGCTCCTACCACAGAGTCTTGCTGTTACAAGGACTGTTTCCAAAGACTACCTGCTTCAGATCTGTACTCCAGTGTCCCCTTCTTAAGGAGGCCTGTCCTGCACTCACCTATATAAATTGTCACCCTTTCTTCCCTCATCCCAACGACTCAATCACCCTTACTCTGCATCATATTTTCCTATAGAATTTTCAACTTCTTACCTATAGTTATTAATGTTTTATGTTCATTTTCTGCTTTCCTCCAAACAGAACATAAGCTCTACCTTTTCTTTAGGGGGTGGGGGGTCGGTGGGTGGGGAGTCTGTTCTGTTCATTGATGAATCCTAAAGCCCGTATACATAGGAGGTGCTCCAGAAGTCACTTACTGAGTGAACAAATTTGTTCTTTGCACTACATCTTTAATGTAGTAAGTCTCATCCGTGCCCTCAATAAGCCTTGCTGATTTCAAAGGTCTGACTTATATGGTTTCAAAATCATAAAAGTTCCATATAGTCCCAAAGTGACGACAATTGCTTCTTTTATCCCTAGTGCCAGAGCACATTTTGCTGCCTAGATTGGCCAGTCAAAAGGTTTTCATTTTTTTTTCAAGCCTTGAATGAAATGTTTGTTGAAATGACATTGACTGCTTTTATGTTCCACATTTTTATTTAGAATTTCTTTAATTGATTATTTTTTGTCTCTCTTTTGTTCCCTTATACTTTCAATATAGCTTGTTGCCTCAGGATTCTATTTGATGATACGGCTTAAAAAAATAATAAACAAATTTTTCTTTCTCCAAAGAAGGAGAAAACTTTCCTTTATACTCCAAGGGCTATGCAGGAGGAATACAAGCATGAATTCAAGCCATGACTAAGACTCAGCATGCAGTTTTCTTTCATAGAGTTGGAAAAGTTGAGCTCTGGAGCATTGTTTGGTGCAGTTGAATCGAATTAAACTGCATGAAAAATAAAGGCTGTCAACAGTCTTATAGAGCAAATGGTGCTGTTTCCAGAAAAAGCCTCCTCAATCTTCTTTTTAAAATGTCCTCAGGTGAGGTAAACAGGATCTATTTTTTGTATTCAGAATTCTCTATTTCTTCCTGATATTTCCTCCAATCAATAGAAATCAGCAGGACACCCCAACAGGAATTAGCATTAAAGTGCAAAAGTACTTTAACCTCTTCTCTAAGATAAATATTGCTTTTAGGGATTGAACTGAATCCCTCTGCTCTGTCACTTCCTTAGGTTATTTCCAGTTTTTATTTGTAGTTTGTTAACACATTAAATACTTATTTTGTGGTTTTGTATATATATAAAAATTTAATTATATTAAAAATGAAACACTAGGTATGGGTTTCCTGCCTGCTGATGTGCGTTCAGCCAGGGGCGTTCGCATGTTCCACGTTGCAGTCAGCAGGTGAGTAGCCCGCCAGGTCGTGCACACCATATTCAGAATTGCCTTTACCTGCTTTAGAGTTCGTAAGTCAACCCATTGCTTTTGCTCTTTTCATTAATACACTTAATTTTTTACTTTTTTTTTTACAGGGACAGAGAGAAAGATAGTCAGAGAGAGGGATAGATAGGGACAGACAGACAGAAACGGAGAGAGATGAGAAGCATCAATCATTAGTTTTTCATTGCCATTGCGACACCTTAGTTGTTCATTGATTGCTTTCTCACATGTGCCTTGACTGCGGGCCTTCAGCAGACCAAGCAACCCTTTGCTGGAGCCAGCGACCTTGGGTCCAAGCTGGTGAGCTTTTTGCTCAAGCCAGATGGGCTTGTGCTCAAGCTGGCGACCTTGGGGTCTCGAACCTGGGTCTTCTGCATCCCAGTCCAATGCTCTATCCACTGCGCCACCGCCTGGTCAGGCTACACTTAATTTTTTTAGACCAGTTTTAAGTTCATAGCAAAATTAGCAGAAAGTTCCCACGTACTCCATTTCCTCCTTCATACACACACACACACACACACACACACACACACACACACACACAGCCTGTCCTACTATCGACATCCCACATCAGAGTGGTGCATGTGTTATAATCTGAAATCTTCATCAACACATTATTATCAGTCGAAGTCCATGGTTTACATTAGGGTGCATTCTTTCTATTGTATGTTTTATGGGTTTGGACAAATGTATAATGACATGTATCCACCATTATAGTATCACACAGAGTAATTTGACTGCCCTAAAATTTTTGTTCTAACTATTCATCCCTCTCTACTACCAAAACTCTGGCAACCATAGTTTTACTGTCTCCATAGTTCTGACTTTCCCAGAATGATGCAGAGTTGGAATGGTACAGTATGTTGCCATGTTAGTGTGGCTTCTTTCACTTAGTAATCAGTATTATGGGTTCTGTATGTCTTTTTTATGGCTTGGTAGTTTTTTAAAATGACTTTTCATTGTCTAGATGGAAGTTTTTTTATTCTTTAATTTATTGAAGAACATTTTGGTTGTTTCCAAGTGTTGACAATAATGAATAAAACTGCTATAACCATTAATGTACTGGCTTTTATGTGAACACAAATTTTCAACCCCTTTGGGTAAATGCCACAGAGCATAATTTGATCATATGGTAAGAGTATGTTTAGTTTTGTAAGAAACTCCCAGACTATCTTCCAAAGTGGGTATACCAATTTGTGTTCTCACCAGCAATGGAAGAGTTTCTGTTTCATTCACACCCCCACAGGCATTTGGTATTGTCAGAGCCCATCATTAAAAAAAAATTTTGTTTTCTAACTTTATTTTAGAATTTCTAGAAAAGAGGAATCAAAGGCCAGAAATCAATTAATAGCCTCCCACCCCTTTTTATCACACACATGCAGACACAGATCTTTTTTTCCCCTTTATTATATTTCTTATTTGTGAGGTTTCCCAGGAAACTTGTAGACCATTTCAGGAGAGAATACATATTCACAAGATCAATAACTATAAAAAAAAACTTTGAAGAGGATAGACAAGTAACAAATGTCCACATTTTTAGTTCTATTTTGGAAAAATTTTAAAGTATTTATTTTGTATTGTAGGATTGGAACTATAAACTTGGCTGCATATTCATTTCTAGTTACTACTTTTTCTTCCTATTTCAGTAGCATTCAATCAGGTAAAAGCCTTTTACCACATCTTACCTCAATATTCAAAATTTATTAAGTAGTATTTACATTGGATTCATTATATATTGCATCCTTTACTTTTTTAACAGTTACTCTTGCTAAAATAATTAATAATAAAATTCATAATCTCATAAATCAAATAATATAAGTCTTTCATTTTGCAATCTCCTTTTAATATGAATGCACAAATCGCTTCTCAGCCTTTTGGCTAAGATCAAGTGTAATATGAATGCACAAATTTTATAGACTCAAATTATAAATTGTACTTTTTGGGGAAAGTTTGTGAATTAAATTGAAAGTAATGAGTTTAAAAAACTCAAGTAGTCAAAACAGGCAGGTCACGTTTTCTGAATTTCAGGAAATCTCGGAGTTTTCACTTGGTGATTCATAAATCCATAGGTGTGTAGAAAGGAGTTCCCAAGCACAGGTCATGAATTTAAGGTGCCAATAGCACTTTTTAAATTTCTACTAATAAAAGCTAATCAATGAAGTTACTGATAATTTAGTACTCTGAAATAAACACTGTGAAAGCCTCCATTTTGAGTTCCCATACATGATAAATTGAAAGTCCTTCTCCAAGGAGATGAAAGGAACATGCTGAGGATGTGGATGTTCCAGTAAGTTAGCACTCAGCTAAACAGAGGTTTTCAGTATTATAAGTTTTAATGGTTTTTATTCTCATATATTGTTCTATTTATACTCACAAGTCGTTATTAACCCATTTATACCTCATATTCCATTAATGGAACAACAGTAATGTGGAAGTTATTTATATCCTATTGCTCAAGGTCATCACTAAGGTCTGATTTACATACATGTCTGCCTACTGAGGGTACATGTTATCATATGGTGCCCAGAGTTAGTCACTGCTGCAGATACTGGTATGCTGGGAGCTTGTCAAAAAGAGATGTGAATTTTTGCAAAATTTTTGAAGAACTGAATTTCAAAAATTTTAACCTCCAGCATAAACAGGTTAACTCATTAGAAATGAAAAAAAAAAAGGAGATGTTAAAATGAAAATAAATAAATAAATAAATAAAATATGAAGAGTGATAAAATAATCCAAATTTACCTAAAGATATTTGCCAGCCTGACCAGCATTGGCCTGGGATGCTGAGGTTCCAGGTTTGAAACCCCAAGGTTTCCGGTTTGAACATGGACTTATCCGGCTTGAGCATGGGATCATAGACATGACCCCATGGTCAATGACTTGAGTCCAAGGTCTCTGGCTTGAGCAAAGGGTCACTGGCTGGGCCAGAGACACCCCCGTTCCCCAGTCAAGGCACATATGAGAAAGCAATCAATAAAAAACTAAGGTGCTGCAACTATGAGTTGATGCTTCACATCTCTCTCCCTTCCAGTCTTTCTGTCCCTTTCTCTCCTCCCCCTGTTCCCACAAAATAAAAATATCTCTCAGATTTATGCCTTGTGTCCATCAAGTTTTATTCAAAGTTTAAATACCCTTGCCCTTCAAAAAGCAATTTTAAATGGCAAAAGTATCACATTTATAATTTTTTTATTTGTAAATAGTTCTTTTTGTAACAGCAATGTGTTACTTGAAGATAAATGGTATTTTTAAAGCCTATAATTCTCCCTTTTAAAATATTGAAAATTAATTCATAAAATTTAATTTTGTAAGTATGATAGCAGGAAAGTCATAATATATACTGACATTAACTTAACTAAAAATACCCAAGCCCCTTAGGCAGAAAAATATTAAACTCTAATAAAGGACACAGACATTGATCTGGATAAAAATCTGACATTCATGCACTTGAATGGGATAACTTAATATTATAAAAATGTCACTTCTCCCTAAATTAATCTACAAAGTAAGGCAATTCCTAATAAAATTCCAGTTAGATTTTTAAAGAACTTAACCACATTGTAAAGTTTAATTGAAAGAATAAAGCTTCATGAATAACTTAACCACCTTTAACAACTGTAGAAGCTTGCCTTCCCAAAATGCCGTTTTCTTATAATGATTTTTTTCTGCACTATATATGTGTGTGTATATATAAATAATAAAATCTAATAATATACTTTTGTTCGAAAAAAATAACATAACACTTTTAAAGAGTATTTTAAGAAAACCAATTCACTAGAAGCTTTCAGGTATGATACGGTAAACATTATGTAAAAATGATATGTCCACATATGCCATATCCTACAATCTTAACATGCGATGTGAAGAACCTTCAGCTTTTTAAGTGAGGCCACTGGATTCAGCTTGTATGGTATTTGTGTTCGCTTAGCTAAAGTAGTGTCCTTTGTCTGAATTGAGGTTTATTGTAGTTCTACTTTCACCTCATTAAACAGTGACAAGCTCGACTTTCACACTTACACATGACGTGTCACAACTTTCATTTGCTAACAAAAGCCTGTCTGTCCTAGTGAGAAATTTCACTGAATGATGTCCCTGGAAGTATCAGGTTCTCACTTCAGCTAATAAAGTGCTTAATTAATGAAGCTGCCAATGGCAATTTCTTTTTGTAAAACACTGAATACTGTTAGACCTTTTACCAGATTAGAAAATAACCTTAATTTTTCCATTGCCACTCTTCATCCTTATCTATAAGTCCACCTTTTAAAAGTCCTTGCCTTCATAGTTTCTGGCCAAAGAGGAATGACGTAAAAGCCTTTGTTGAGTTCTCCTTTTTAAGGATTTATATTTGATTTATTCTAATTGTGCTTTAGATATACTGACAGATATACTCTTCTAATATTTCTAACCAAATGCTGTAATAGAAATTCTAAAACAAAGTAACTTTTTAAAAAAACTTTTCTATTTTTGTGGTTAGAAATTAGAAATATATTTATGTTTTTTAGAATGTACATTTAGAGAAAAATTACTCACACAGATTTACAAATTTAGGATGTTATAAAATATTCCACAATCTGCTTTTTTTTTTTTTTTTTGCTAAAGATGTGTTATAAATATTCTTCCATGTTATTAAAATGTATTCACAACTATATTAACACAAAATCATCTTTCATATTAAAGTACCATAATCTATTTAGCTATTTTCCTGCTCTTGGATATTTGGTAATTTCAAATTCTACCATCATCATTAATATTGTAATAAAAAAAGAAAGTATTTCTTTACTGAGATGGACAATAAGCTACAAGGTCCATGTAAGACAAATGTGAGCTGTGTCAGGCCATACATTTATTTGCCCCTTCATAGAAACATATTCCATTATATCTATTTCTCTTTTTTCCCTACATTGGGAATTTGGAATAAAATTTATAAACCATGTTAGCGACATTGTCCCTTCTTCAACTAGGAATTGACAAAAGAGAACAGTTTACTTTTTGGTCAGTGTCATTTCCTTTTTTACTAAAATAATTAACATGTTGGAAGAAAATTCAACCTACAAAGAATAGCAACAGCTTTAGCCTACTGTTAAAACTTAGATGTGAAGGTAATAGGAAAACATCAAGTACCAAATGAAAGTTTGAGTCTGTCTAGAAATACATTGATGTCTTGTTGCTAGAATTCAGTGAAAACCCCTGAGTGTTACTAGACAGAGCAATGCCTTGTGGATGGTGGGGTTACCTATGCCCTCCCACTGCTACTGGGAGGTCACCATTCATGGCACTTACCACCCTGCTTGGACTGTGAGGGCAGAATTCGGGTTGTGTCCCAGTATCTAGGCAGCATTTTGCCCATAGTAGGAGTTTGTAAATATTTATTGAATGAATAATGTACCTTTCAGAAATTTGTTTCCTTAACCAAAACCACACCCTTAGGGAACATCTATAATGGAAGCTCTATATCAGTGGTTCTTAACCTTTTTTGAGGTACCGAACCCACCAGTTTCATATGCGCATTCACCAAATACTCTTTAGTGATAAATAAAATATGATTTTCCCCCCAAATTCAAGACATAGGTATATGTTTTCTTACTGGTGCACAAAATGAGCCGTGCATGAACATCACCTTGCTCAAAGAACAAAAACAACAAATTGCATGAACTCACAACAAATGACGGTATTACTTTATTCTGGCCTTCGCGGCAGAGGCTTCTCTGAACCCCTGAGACCGACTCATCGAACCCCTAGGGTTCAATAGAACCCAGGCTAAGAACTGCTCTATATAAATGCTATGAAGAGGATTTTTGAGTAAAATAAGAGTCTGGAAAAGAAAAATGTGTGTTAGTGTGCATGCTATCTCAGACTGATTATATTATTCACATGAACATGATAAATAAAATGTTGTCACCTGTGTGCTTTCTCATCCCGCCATCACCAAATCACTGGGATATTAAGGAAAAAATTTGAAGTGATTACTGAGTTAGCTCTGACCTTCTTTCTCCATATCTCTTGTATTAGGAGATCTAGCTATTTTCCTCATTAGACTATCTCCTGAAAATTTCACTTCAATATCTTTCTTATTTAGATTTAATATCCAGAATGCTCTCATAAGCAGGTTTTCCTACATAATATACCGATCCCTAGATATTGATGGATGTTTTTGATCTATATGTCAATGCGAAAAATGAGAGATGCAGCATATTAGGATTTCTGTTTATTTGTGCTTAAAAATAGCAATGCACTGTTAACTTGTATAAAAAATATGGTGCTTAATATAATCAACATAATCTGTTGATGAGATAGTCAGAAAGAGGTGATTATAATCAAGTGAGTAAATATGTACCACAGGAAATATTTGATATTAAATTTTTATTTTAATTGGAATTTTAAGATAAATTATTTTAATAAATTTTTAGGGAAGGATCTGGTTTGCCTTTTGGCTTTTAAATTATGAACAGTGATTTAAAATGTTCTACAAAGCTTGCAAAACCTGCAATTCTTTATCCTAAGGAATCAGAGAGGATCCCTCAATTAATTAGGGATGATCATAACATAAATTTATTTTTACACATCTGTTCTTTCCTTTGAATATATTAAGCAAATAAGGATAGTAGTTAAAATATGTAAATACAACTGGGAATTTCAAGTATATCTGTGGGATAAATATAAATTAGTACATGTGTACATACAATTCTACTATCTAACAGAAAATATTATATGAGATAAAGTTATCAGAATTTTAAGTTTATGATACGAAATTTGAACAAATACTTTTATTACAAGTCCCCCAGTTAAAATTTATACATATGTCATATCAAATATGCAAGTAGTATTTCTAGGCATGTTTCTGAATTTCAGCCAATAATCCAGATTTCAAAAATTCTCCTTTAAAAACACACTGAATTTGACCCTAGCACAGATTTAAATTTTAACAAAATATGTGCTGTGAATAAATGCACAGTAAATGTTACTGACCATTTCCTACTTTGTCACACTGGGAATAAGTCAAGTCTAAGATTTTCTGTTATCTAAGATTTTTTTGCATTGTCTGAATTTTAAATATTTGATCTTATTCTCTTTATTAAGTCAATTTCTTTATATGTTATATCCTATGTTTGAGATTGATAAATATGGTGCCACAGATACATGAGAGCTTGACAAGTTCTTATTTACTTACTTACTTACTTACTTATTGAGAGACAGAGAGAGTAACAGATAGGGACAGACAGATAGAAAGAGAGAGAGAGATGAGAAGCATCAATTATTTGTTGCAATACTTCAGTTGTTCACTGATTGCTTTTTCATATGTGCCTGGACTGGGGGCTACAGCATAGCCAGTGACCCCTTGCTCAAGCCAGTGACCTTGGGCTCAAGCCAGTGACCTTTGTGTTTTAGCCATTGACCATGGGGTCATGTCTATGATCCCATGCTCAAGCCAGCAAGCCCGCACTCATGCTGGTGAGAGCAGGCTTAAGCCGGCGACCTCGGAGTTTCAAACCTGGGTACTCTGTGTCCCAGGCCAACACTTGACCCAATTAAACAGTTTTTTATATAAATAACTTATTGCATTTTCTAATTTACATAACTGAAAAGTGGCTAGAATTCAAGCCCCTTTACTTTGTATTATTTATATAGACCTTTTACATTAACTGTATGAAAAGTTGTGCTTCAAAATTGAAAGTTTATAGTAAAGATGTGGGCTATAGTTCTCAGGGGTCTGGTTAGGCCTATCTCAGATGAAAAAGTAAATATGATTAGTTTATTAATAAAAATATTTAACTGACCTGACCTGTGGTAGCTTAGTGGTAGAGCAATGACCTGGAATGCTGGTTGCCGGCTCAAAACCCTGGCTTGTCTGGTCAAGGCACATATGAGAAGCAGCTTCCCGCTCCTCCCCCTTCTCTCTCCTCTCTCTAAAATCAATAAATAAAATGTTTAAGAAAAATATTCAATTAGATGATAAATGTGAATACTATACTTATTGGGTTTTTAAATACCTGTACCTTGTGGGGCTTGTAATTTCTTTACAGAAGCTATCTTATATATTCTTGTGATACAGAAGGACTTAGGTTATACACGTCTGCCTTTGTAACCGAAGACTAAGTGTCCTAAGGCTTTTTCTTGCTAACTAGAATTAGAAAGGACAGTGCAGTAATATTTCAAATGTGCAGATATCTTCCTTCCCACACTTCGGCAGCTGCGTTTAAATCATGGTGGCATGGTTCGGCTTTGGCTTAGATCTGGGCCCTGCGATTTGATGCTGGGATTCTGAACTCCTCTATTGGTTTCTGAATAACAGTGTGTCCAGGCAGAACTTATTACAAGGGATTGAGTTCTTGGGCAGATACCAATGAAAGTATCAGTATATTTGCCAACAGATTCAGTTTCCCACTTGAGATGATTAAGAGATTCTTTTGTAAAAATGTGAGAGAAAAGTCTGTCTTTGCCTTTTTCCTCTGGTGGCTTTTCACTGTTTGATGTCAACTCCCCCCGTCCCCTGGATTTCAGGTTTCTGCTTCTGATAATTAACTAATCCAGTCAATTATTGTAAATGGACGAGTAGAAGGCCTTTGCTCTATCCTCCCAGGATGCTCTCTTTCTACTTAGAAAAAAAAAAGTGAAACTATTCCTTTCCACTTTATTAAGTTAAAATTACTTCCAATAAAAATGCAACTCTAAGCTCTGATAACACTAAAGCTTGAGACTTTCTGATTGGGAGAAAATGTCTCCTGCTGTGGCTTGTTAGTGAAGGGAAAGAACACTAGAAGATACCTCTATAAATTTCTCCACAGATGGAGCTGCCCATTGGCTTGTATGTAAAATGACTAGGCCTTGTTGAATATTGATGGACTACGAAATTGTGAGACCTTGGTTAACCTGAGTTGTCTTCTACATAAACTCTTTCTCCCAACCCTTTTATGCTGACCCTTAAAGGACAGTTATTGAATTTTTTGCTCAACTGGAAACAGCTTAAAATACCTATAGAACGGAAATTTTAGTTTAGAAAGAAAAAATTATAATTCATTTGCAACTTCTTTTACCCAGTTCTTAGCTTTTTCAGTAGGCCAAGGGACTGAGGTCATATCGGGTGAGAAGCTACTTTTTGCTGAAGACTGCCTTTTTAGGGTAATGTTATAACTGTGACTTCCATTCCAACCCCATAAAATCGGCAGGGCATGCATTGTATCCATTTTACAGATGAAGAAACCTCGACTCCTGGAGGTTAATTAACCCTCTGAGTAGTGAGTTTTTTTCATGCTTGCTGACCCCCAGCAGTGTTTGTCTTTTTTTTTTTTTTCAAAAAATGAAATTAGTTCCAGTTCCAGTTTTATTAACTTAAAATCATGTTTGTTTGATAACCAATTTATGGAAACAAGAAGAATATACACTTGCCTTTTTTTAATGTTACCTTAGTCTTGTATGATTGTACTCTGGGTGGTCAGGAGGCATGAGGACGTTCATGAATGTCTGTACTACTCAAAGGGTTAAAGGCTACATCCATTACCACAGCCAATGGAGAGCTAGGATAAAATCCAGGCCACCTTCATGCTAATTTCATGTCTTTCCATTACACAGTAGTGCCAGCCACTGGTAATCTTGTGGGAAGACTTTTAAGAAGTTGTTCTTGGCCATGCTGCTCTGTAGAAACAATTCAAGGCCAAATAATTCATTCACATTGTCCTGTGTAAATACGTCCCGTGCCAGGAACAAGTGTCATTTTCCTGGGACCATGAAGGCCATACAACTTCTCTGTTTCTGTTCTATGATTCTGGCAGGTGAGCAACTCATTGTTTGAAAAAATTTAACAAATTTTTAATCAAAATTTAATACAAAAACACTGTGTTAAATCAACCTATGCATTTTATATTGTTTAATATCTGTTGTTCTTGATGGATTTCCAAAAGAATTTAAATAAACCTCCTATTTTTAATAATAACAATTAAGAGTTTTAGCATATACCAGTTTATTGTACCAAGCACTATCTATGTAGAACAACAGCTGACTGACTAAAAATCTTTACATGTATTATCCTATTTAATTTCTCAAAATTCTATAAGGCAGGTGCCATTTCTATTCCTGTTCTTACGGGGCAAAGTAAAGTATTTTCTCCTAAGACATATATAGTAAGTGTTAAAACTGAGAATGAACAGCGATCATATAGCTCTAGGGTCAATCCAGCCCCTTGACCATGATTTCTATATATTATATCTTACTATATATTCTTTAATAACTTTGACAGAAATCATAAGAAGGAAGAAGTTAGCTCAGAACTTATAAACTAAGCTTTATCATCGCTATTTTAAATATAATGGAAGTAAAGCTTTGTCATTGCTATTTTAAATATGTGGCTTATCTAAATCTATATAGCTCCTAAGGCAAGGGTTGGGAACCATTTTGGCTGAGAGAGCCATGAATGCCACATATTTTAAAATGTAATTCTGTGAGAGCCATACAATATGTTTAATACTAAATACAAGTAAATGTGTGCATTTTATGTAAGACCAACACTTTTAAAGTACAATAGGTCTCTGAATTCTTTTAAATAACATTGTTATACTGTTGCTAACCAATGATGAATAAAGTACTTCTTGCCATTAATGCAATTTCTGGTGCTGCATGGTTTTATTGATGACTTTCTAGTCTGGTTGATATGTGGTGAGGTTAAGCTTCATGCAGGCGTTGAGACTTGCATCCATTAAATGTGATCATAGGTTGGTCTTAACATTCTTTAGATGTGAAAAAGACTGCTCACATGCATTGGCAGAGCCAAACATTGTAAGTACAGCAATACTCACATGCTGTAGTGTATGGTATGTGACGGAAAGCGCATTCCAAGTTTTGACAGTCAGCTGGTCTGCGGATTGAAGTTTTTTCATTTCTCCCCACTTGTGTTTGCTCGCCAACTCTGCTTGCTGTTGTGCAAGTCTTTCCAAATCTTCATTCAGTGACTTGAACTTATTCACCCACATGTCTGCGGCTTTCAGGACAGCAGCTTGTAGCTCAAAATCTCTGAAGGAAACATCAGGGATGTAACTCATTTCGGCTCTGTCCACTGCACACTTGTGTGCATGGGTGATGAACTTAAAAGATGAGTGTGCTCATGAAATTCTCAAAAGCATGCTTTGAATGACTGCAGGAGATTAGATGTGAAGGCTGATAGCTGCTGGAGATCAAGATGTTGAGCAGGGTCACTTGCTGTGCATGCATCTTTAAACTCTCCCAGTTTTTCAAAGTGTAGTAAACGACCTGTATCAACATCAGCGATGAAGAGTTCCAGCTTGTTTTCAAATGCAAACACTGCTTGTTGAAGGGATAAGACTGTATTTCCAATGCCTTGCATTTTCACATTGATCTGGTTCAGATGTTCAGTCATGTCCACAAGATAGTAGAACTTCAGGAGTCACTCAGTGTTAGCTAACTCAGGATGCTCAATGTTTTTCATTTCAAGAAAAGTCCGGATTTCGCTCTAACAAGCTGCGAAATGGCTGAGAACCTTCCCTCTTGACAACCAACGCACATTGCTGTGCAGAACCAGACCAGGATAATTATTCCCAACTTCATCCAGCAGTGTTTTAAACTGGCAATTGTTTAAAGCTCGGGCAACAAGAAAGTTGACCACCCGAATGACCAGCGACATCACCTCACCAAGCTGCTTGCCAAACATCTGAGCACAAAGTGCCTCCTGATGTAGGATGCAGTGAAAACTTAGGATCGGTCTCTTTTTATGTACACGAAGAAGCACTATGAATCCCGTTTTTCCCCACCGTGCACAGAGCACCATCAATACACACTGAAATAAGTTTATCCATCGGTAGATTTTTTTCTTTAGCGAACTCAGTGAAAGACTTGAATAAATCTTCCCCTCCTGTTGTCTCTTTTATAGGCATAACAGCAAGACTTTCCTCACGCATTGAGTCACTGACAGTATACCTTGCAATCACGCTGAACTGGGATAAATGGTCTATGTCTGTTGACTCATCCAAAGTGAGAGAAAAGAATGGTACTGCATTTATGTCCTTCACTTGTGTTGCCTCAATTTGATTTGCCATCATGATGGTATGATCGTGAACAGTTGTGGCCAACGAAGCATGTCTTTTATTCATTTGATTATCTTGTCTTTATCTGAAAAGTCGTCAAAAAGTTCATTTGCAACATCAAGTATGAATGTTTTGGCATACTCTCCATCTGTGAATGGCTTTCCATTTCTCACAACTGCTAAAGCACCAGCAAAGCTAGCCGAATTCCAGTCACCTTGTTGGGTCCAAACACGCACTTGCTGCTGACTAGCTTGTACTCTGCACAGTAGCTCTTGACATGCTTTCTTCCTGCTGTTCCCTACTGAATATTTCGATGCAATTGTAGTATGGTGTGTGCCGAAGTGCTGCTTTATATTTGACGGTTTCATCAATGCAATTTTATCATTGCATATTAGACACACTGCAGAACCTGCTCTCTCCACAAAGGCAAATTCCTCTGTCCATTCCTGCTGAAAAGTACAATACTCTTCATCTTTTTTTCCTTTAGCCATCTTCTTGGTCAAAAGGGTTTCTGCAATTAGCTAGCTGACTACTTGATTAAAAGGAGGGAAGTTTACTTACTGACCTCACAACAACTCATGTACGTTACGCATTATCCAATAAAAATTTGGCATTGTCCCGGAGGACAGCTGTGATTGGCTCCATGAACATGAGCGGTAGGAAATGAATGGATTGTAATACATGAGAATGTTTTATATTTTTAATGTTATTATTTTTTTTATTAAAGATTTGTCAGATGCAGCCATCAAAAGAGCCACATCTGGCTCGCAAGCCATAGGTTCACGATCCCTGTGCTAAGGTATCAGAACTAGGGTTGACCCTAGGATCAAATCTCTTCAGTTGATATAGAATAAGAAAGGGAACCTCAGAAAGGACAGCAGAGCAGTGAGGAGTCCTTCAGTAAAAAGCAAGAGAAATTAAACCAGGAACTTCAGTGGAATCAGGCAAGATGTTCTTTTTGTTTTCATGAAGTGATGAGTACAGAGTGATCTGACGCACTACAAAGGTAAGCTAGGGGGATGCCTAGACATCTCTGTGTGAAATTGTTTTTATAGTGATAGTATTTGCTTATTTGAATTTTGAAAAACAAAGGTGAGATAATACATTTTCTAGTTGGTATTGTGGAAAATTGTTTGGAGGAAAATTTATTTTTTCCAGGGACAGAGAGAGAGTCAGAGAGAGGGATAGATAGGGACAGACAGACAGGAACGGAGAGAGGTAAGAAGCATCAATCATTAGTTTTTCATTGCCATTGCAACACCATAGTTGTTCATTGATTGCTTTCTCACATGTGCCTTGACTGCGGGCCTTTAGCAGACCGAGCCACCCCTTGCTGAAGCCAGCGACCTTGGGTCCAAGCTGGCAAGCTTTTGCTCAAGCCAGATGGGCCCTCACTCAAGCTGGCGACCTCAGGGTCTCGAACCTGGGTCTTCCGCATTCTAGTCCGATGCTCTATCCACTGTGCCACCGCCTGGTCAGGCTGGAGGAAAATTTTAAGGATCGATTCAATTACGTGGTATAGAACAGTAGTCTTCTAACTGCAATTTACATACTCCTGGGCATGCGGGATATTTTTCCTTGAGGTAGATATACTTAGTTTTTGAGGGGTTCTCAATATTTGTGTACATGAGTCTTTGTGTGCCTTTGTGCACATCTGTGTGCCTATGAGCAGTCTGGTCAAGCATAGCAGTCCTTTCTTAGAAGAATTTTTAAGTGCGTACCATAAAATATATAGGATTGCAGTTGAAACTAATTATATTGAAACATTGTTATAAAATATTTATAAAAATTTGTGACACATCAGTAAATGTGCTTCTTTAGTAATGCATTAAATAACAAGATCCAGCATCTGGTCTCAAAACTACTATAATTTCAAAATTATGGTGAATTTCAATAATATTATCAGATATATACATGACTATAATGTGATACAAAAATACCTGAAATATCTTATTCTTATTTGTGATGAAGTGATGTGTACTTTGAATACTGCTATAGTTTGGTGCCTACTTTGTAGGTGAAGGAAATGCCAAATTCTACTTAGAATTAGTGAAAGTAGATATAATTTTTTCCCATTCAAGTTCATTTATTTCCTCATTATCTTTGGTTGTTCAGGCTTTTAAGTCTCATTCTACAGAAGTCTTTCCTACCACCATCTTACTTTATTTCCATTGATGTGTTTGCATTAACATAATGTATTAATAACCAGTTTATCATTTGTCTTATTTGTTTTGAAGAAAGTCCCACATTCTGGATTTGGCTGATTACTTCTCCATGTTGGTGTCATTTAAATGTTCTTCTATCCCCAGTATTTCTTCTGTTTTATCTAGCTCCTGTAACTGGTTGTTGGTTCTAGAGACTTGAACAAGTTCAAGTTCAATAATTTTTGACAGGAATACTTTACAAGTTGTACTGTGAAATTCCTATTGCATCACACAAGGAGGTGTATAATGTCTCTTATTTTCCCATTTTCAGTGATGCTAAGATTTATCTGTGTATCATGTGATAGCTGCCCAATTCTTCATTATAAAGGTCTCCATCAGCTTCTGTTTCATGGTTTTACTACCCATTGATAATCATTATCTAAATAGATTATTTCATTAGACATTGCAGAATAAGGTCTAATTCTATAACTTCTAAGGCATTTACTATTTGAGATTCCAACTTTTTATCATCAACTACTTGGTGATCCTATAATAAAGTTTGTATAAGAAACACAGGATAATATATGATTTTTTCTGTTCAGTTATCAATTTTGTGTAATCAATATTCAGTTTTTTTTCTGGGCAAACTATGTATCAGTATGTCTATCTATTGAAGGATCTTTTATCTTTTAGATTGTTCCATCTAATGCCATTGAGAATCACTTCAAGTTGGTGCCAGTAAGGTGTAATGCTTTTCTTTATTTCTTGAATATAAAGATGTCCTGAGCTCCTCATGTACATTCCTTACCCTAGGTGGAAAATGAGTCATCTTGTTCAAGGAATGAGCCCTTTTCTTTGAATGAGCAGTGGTAACAAAAGGCTACAATATTGATGGTAGAGGAGCTTCTTGCTAATGTGTTGTCATAAAAGAGTATGATCAATCATTATTTTATGCTAATATTTTCAAATCAAATTATGATGAGTTATAAATTATTTTTTAAAATTATAATTACTTTTTCTTATGCTGAAATATTGATTCTTAGAAACAGTAACATAATTATTTGCTTTAGACTATAATATATTTATAATAACTTAAAATAAAATATCAATATTAATAATAATATAATTACTGGGTTCATGTTAATATTTTTTGTGGTTTGTACTTTAAATATATATACATATATATGTATATATATCAATTATTACAGATATAATAATATTTGCTTTAAAGTCATTGGGGTAATTTCTTTTTTCTGTGTGGACACGATACCTACATGATAAAATAAGGAGGTGCATCTTTCAGTATGTTCAGTTAATAGCAAATTTTAAAACATTTCTTTTCAAAAATTTTTATTTATTTTTTTTCCACACAATATTTTTAAAGTTATTTTATTTATTCATTTTCGAGAGGAGAGAGAGAAAGCGAGAGAAAGGAGAGAGAAGGGGGGGGAGGAACAGGAAGCTCCAACTCCCATATGTGCCTTGACCAGGCGAGCCCATGATTTCGAACTGGGGACCTCAGCATTTCAGGTTGATGCTTTATTCACTGTGCCACCCAAGGTCAGAAAAAATCTTTATTTATTTATTTTAGAGAGAGAGAAAGAAACATCAACCTGTTGTTCCACTTATCTGCACATAAATCGGTCCCTTCTTGTATGTGCCTTAACCAGGGATTGAACCTGCAACCTTGGCAATTCAGGATGACAATCTAACCAACTGAGATACTCGGCCAGGACTTAAAACATTTTCTTTCTTTTTTTATTTTTTTAAGATTTTATTTATTGACTTTAGAGAGAGGATAGAAAGAGAGAAAGGCATGGAAAGGAACAGGAAGCATCAACTCATAGTGGTTGCTTCTCATGTGTGCCTTGACTGGGCAAGCCCGGGCTTTCAAACCAGGGACCTCAGCATTCCAAGTCAATGCTTTATCCACTGCGCCACCACGGGTCATGCTTAAAACACTTCTTTTTTAAAATTAATTTTGTTTTCTTGAAAAATCAATTAAAACATTGACATGATTTCAAGAAAAACCTATACAACAAGAAACAGCTAAGGAGTGATCCTGTCTACTTTACCCTGTTCTGTCTTTTCCCCAATATGTAACTATTTTCCTTAGTTTTTTATTTATCCCTCCATTGTTTCTATTTGAAATTATATATATATATATGGATATCTCCCATCTTATTTTTACAGAAAAGGTGTCATTCAGAAATACTGTCCTAAACTTTGTTTTTTCTAACTTAGTATATTCTGGAGACCATGCTATCTAGTAGAAGTTTCCTCATTCATTTTTATGACATTCCTGCCCATAATTTATTTAATTGGTTCACTGTTGAAGGATATTTTGTATATTATTTGCATTACAAATGAAGTCTCACTGAAGATCTTTGTGTATCTTGGGATAAATTCCTAAAATATAGTTAATTCTGGTCAAAAAGTGAAAACATATGTAATTTGTTGTATATTGTCAAATATCCCTACCAACTTTTTACTGATGAGATTGCTCATTTACCAAAAAGTATGTTTACCAATGTGACAGGCAATTCTGAAGCAAGTGTTCCATGGACCTCACTTGTAAAAGCTTAGTTTACAAATTATTTATGATAAAATAAAAGAGATCAGAATGAAAAGGTGAATTGTATCTGTGTTCAGATGTTTTATCCAATTTATGGAAAAAATATTAATAACGCATCAAATTTCTTGTATTGGTACTATAAAGCTCTCACAAATACCAAAAATGATGAAAGCATCACCATCTGCAGCACAAACTTAAAACTTTTAAAAATAGCCACAACATAAAGAAAATAAAAAAAATATACCCGGTTTGTGTCATTTTTGAGGGTATAATATCTGATAGAAAAAAAAATTGATTCATTCAAAACACAAGTTGGGAGGAGAGCTCTGTGAATACTTTGGACCATGAGAAAGGCGAACAGGTGGCTTTTAATGCAAATTCAGCCTCCCTCAAGTATCATTGGAGGCAAAAATGACCAAACTGAAGCTGCCCTACTTTAGGCATCTCCCGAGAAGCAGGGTTCTTTAGAAAAGACAGTAAGCTAGGATCAATAGAAGACAGCAGGAAAAGAGGAAGACCAAATATGAGATGGATTGATTCCATAAAAGAAACCAAAGGCATGAGTCCATAAGAACTGAGCAGGGTTATTAAGGATAGGACATCATGGACATCACTCATTCATAGGGTGATGTCACCAGGAGTTAGAGTTGACTCAATATTGGCACATAACACACACAATGCCTAAGTTAGTTCAGAAGAAACATGTATAGATATTTCTGCACTCTTATTACTAGAAAACTGACAACTGCTCTCAAGTCTATAAATAAAGGAAAACATAGCAAATAGGAATGGCAATTATATTGACTTTTGTGAAATGCAATTGGTAACATTTAGAAGATAGTAATGAATAAGTGCCTAATATTGTGGAGATACAAAGAATGTGTAGGCTGAGAATATCAGGAGTGATAAAGTAAATTGTTAGTGCTATATTTTTAAGGGACAAGTTTTTTGCTTTGCTTTGTTTTACCTAGGCTGAGAAATTTAGAGTACTGTTTAATATCTGCCAATTATTTTATTTATAATATTAGCACTTTGAAAAACTCTTCTTTTTCTAAGTTCTACCGAAGTGTCTTAATGATAACTATGGGGTCTAGATATTTTTGCATTTCCTCTGCACTGTTTTCCTTCTTGGTTCAGTCCTAGTCCAGCCTATTTGTTCAAGTTCATGCTTGGCACTTCTAGCCCCTCAACTCCGTAATGACTCTCACCCTGATCCTGAGCTTCCGAAGCCAACTGTCTGGCCAGGAATTGCTGCTGGTCTCCATGGAAAACCCCAGGCATCCCTTGGTGTCTCGAGAAGGTTGATGATTTGTGTTCTGTAGTACCTAACTCACAACAAGTTGACTATCACCCAGGCAGGGCCAATGAAGCTGCCTGTAGAAACTGAAGATGTCACTGGTGTGCCTTTGAGAATGCCACTGCTCTGTTTTGTTTCTATAACTTCAAAGAAGAAGCTACTTGTTCCATGATGTTTCCCATTGAGATATGTATTGATTGCCATCCCCAACCTGGAGTTTTGCAAGAAATCTGTGAAGCTGAAGGCTGTGTCTGGTGTTTATTGCAAATGTTCCCTTGTTCTTTTACCCAGCAGATGGTACACATGGCTACACGATGAAAGATGTACCTCAAAAAACCGCTCAAGGATGGAGGTATATATCTTCCAGAGCTTGCATTTTTCTTTTTTTTTTTTTTTACAGGGACAGAGAGAGAGAGTCAGAAAGAGGGATAGATAGGGACAGACAGACAGGAATGAAGAGAGGTGAGAAGCATCAATCATTAGTTTTTCGTTGCCGTTGCAACACCTTAGTTGTTCATTGATTGCTTTCTCACATGTGCCTTGACCGCGGGCCTTCAGCAGACCAAGCAACCTCTTGCTGGAGCCAGTGACCTTGGGTCCAAGCTGACGAGCTTTTTACTCAAGCTAGATGGGCCTGCGCTCAAGCTGGCGAGCTTGGGGTCTCGAACCTGGGCCTTCCACATTCCAGTCTGATGCTCTATCCACTGTGCCACCGCCTGGTCAGGCATCTTCCAGAGCTTTTAACCTGAAATTTCTGATTGAGCCTCATGATTTTTTTTGGTACACATATTACCCCACGAGATTTCCTTCTATTTTTATTGGCTATGTCTTGAGAACTCTGAGTCTTCATGGTGAATCAAAAAGACTAAAATACATGGTTTTACTCTTTCTAATCAATTTTAGTTCTATATCACTGTCATAATTCTCCTGTTGAAGAGTAGGTTGCACATTTCTTTCTTGTTTCTCTTTTTTAAAAAAAATATTTAATTTATTGGGGTGACACTGGTTAATAAAATTCCATAGGTTTCAGGTATACAATTCTATAATACATCATCTGTATATGTGTTTACTGCCCCAAGTCAAGTCTCCTTCCATCACTATTTATCCCCCTATTTCCTTCTTCTACCTTTCCCTACCCTCCTTTCCCTCTTGTAATTCCTGTATTGTTGTCTGTGTCTATGAGGGGTTTTTATCCTTTGCGTAATCCCTTCACCTTTTTTACCCAGCCTCCCAACCCCCATCCCTCTGACAGCTGTCGGTCTGTTCTTGTTTCTCAGTCAGTTGTGTGGGCCTTGCCAAGTAGCCAGAAACACTCATTATTTTGTGTGCTGGGATGATTCATTGCAAACAAGTTGGGCTAAAGTAAAACTTTTGTCTTTTATGCTATCATGTCAATCTTTTAGAGAGAAGCCTATTCTTTCTGTTGCATATCTTTTGTGAAGTATGATATAGCACTTAATTTTCAGTGAAATGATATAGAAAGTTAGAATGAAAAATTACAGTTAGAATGAAAAGTTCTGAACAGCAACTATTTCAGAACTTCAGAAATTATACTTTAACATCATCAGAGTGTTTCCTCTAATTAATAAGTACAAAAATAACTCAATCATAAATTATAGGCTTAACTTTTATATAAAGAACAGAATAAATTGTCATTTTCCTTTCATATGATTCTCAAGAGAACATTCACATTTATTAGTTTAAGTCTCACTTAAGAAAATTTATTCCTGTACTAAATTTTAAAGATTAGGTTTTGATTTTGAAGACACTTCTTTTGAGGGGGGCAATGTATGGCATGTGTAAAATGATCGCATTTGCTTAGTTGGAGCTCAGCAGAGTGTTATAAAAATTGACTCTACTTCAGTTTCTATTTGGAATTTATGAGCTATTTCATCCTTACATTACAAGACCAGGGCTTGAAAACTGTGTCAAAATGTGTTTTCCATTTACGTTTTTTACCAAGCAGTGATATAAAATATAACTGTGATATTTAGGAGTAAGAATTTGGAGGACATTCTCATTAAAGACAAAGACCAGAAATGACTCTTAAGGTGCTAGCTAGAAGCAGAAGGGTCAGGTCTGAGCTGAGAGGAACTGACTTATGTCAGGGTGAACAGGGTAGTCTCAGAAATATAATGAATTCCAAACTGAAGAAAGATAAAAAATATATATCATTACACTTTTTAAAATTGCTTTCTGGATCTTGAAAATGCTCTTCATGAAAGACACCAGCCTATTTTATGGGCTCAAAAATAGAACTTGATTGAGCTAGTTTATATTATATGCTATTTTCTCTTATTCTAAATTTTCCTTTGGTTTGAGTTTTTATAGATTTTAGCAGAGACCATCATGAAAAATGTTTTGAAAACAGATTAAAATATAAAATTAAAGTAAAAAGAGCTCAAGATAAATAAGAACAGTGAACCATATAATTAAATAAAATCAATAAATACCAGAAAAATTAAATTATAACTGTATTACATTCTGACTGGGAACAAAGATTAGGCAGAAAGAGGAATTGCAAGAGAAGCAGAAACACTCTGCACAACTCACGAAGACCCCAAATGTCAGAGTGTTCGCTGTCTGGGATGCCTCTGGCTTATTCATAATGTGTGCCTTGCCTTGCACTTAACTCTGGGCCTCGGAGATCTCATTGTGTTTCAGTTAGGCCATCAGATCATTTTGTTTGCTGAATTTATACAACTCCTCAAATATTAATGGATTCTTTGTAAATCAGGAAAGAATGTTCCACAGCAAAACAACATCAGTAGTGGGTGCTTTTCCATGCTAGACCAAAAGTGGTGGACCTAACCAAGAATATACCTGAGGATATGGGCCTCTCTCCCTGAATCTAACATTGAAGGCTTGATTGGAGTGGGTGGTAGCGGTGATGACATTGAGTTGGAGGCTCTAGTAGCTGGACATATGTAGTAGTCTCATACATGTTTGTTCAGGGTCATGAGGGAGGACAGAACTGAGAGGAGAGGGGCTATGCCCAGAGCTTAGGGTACATGACTGTACATTGATTAGTTCTAAGCCTGGTTTTTAGAGGTCATTGTGAGCCATCCTGATTGAACATGGCAAGAGATTTTATTCTACTACAGGGCAGATTGTATCAATATCAACTAAGTCTGGTGGCCATGTTTTTTATTTTGTTGCTGTAGTTTTCTTATTTTTAGAGATGTATTAAGAAGGAAATTACTTGATTTTTCTAATATCATTCCAGTGTTTCACATCCACTCCTCAGCATCTCTGCTCTTGGTAAAACATTTCTTACCTGAAATTTTTTTCCTTTAAAGTGCAAATTGTTTATCTCTCTATTTATCAACATTCTTTTTACCTGAGATAATCCACTCATTTGTAAAAATAAATATGCTTCATTTGGATTAATAAAATTGGTTTATCTTTATCTTATAGGTTAACATTAAACAAACATGGTACTATATCCCTATTTGGAAATGGTATTTCTCTAATTGTAATTAATGTAGAATTTCATACCAAGGACCGGCTCTGATTTAAGGTAAGTATAGATAATGGTCTGTATTACCATGAATATAAAGCTTATTAACGTAAAATTTTAAATGTCATAACATTATTTGATTAAGTATTTCACATAATATTTTGTTTTAAAGGTAACTACAACTTGCCATTTTACGTAGGGGTAACATTGCAATTAGATCATTTAAAAAATTAATATACTATTTTATCTAACCTGTTTTAGATATATAATCCTAACAATAAATGATATAAAGTTTCACTAAATATTGAAGCTTCCTCAGATCTGTCTTTCAAACCCAACTATGATGTTGAATTTATAAATGATACAGTCCTTAAATTCAGAGTAATAAGGAAGAAGACAAGAACAGAATTGTAAGTACTATTCATGTTAATATGCTCTTAGTTTTGTCCTCAGAACTAACACATTGAAAAGTTATGGTGACCCTGGTCGGATGGCTCTGTGGTAGAACATGGACCCAGCGTGTGGATGTCCTGGGTTTGATTCTAGTCAGGGCACACAGAAGAAGCAACCATCTGCTTCTCTATCCCTTCCCCATCTCTCTCTCTCTTTCTCCCTTCCCACAACCATGGCTCAATTGGCTCGAGGGAGTTGGCCATGGTTGCTAAGGATGGCTTGATGGCCTCTGACCTCAGGTGCTAAAAATAGCTTGGTTGCTGAGCAACCAAGCAACACCTCAGATGGGCAGAGCATCACCTCATAGGGGGCTTGCAGGGTGAATCCCGGTGGGGGTGGGTGCATGCAGGAATCTATCTTTCTGTCTTCCTTGCTCTCACTTAATTAACAAAAAAGAAAAGTTATGGACCCTGCCTGGCTGGCTCAGTGGATAGAGCGTTTCCTGGTATATGAATGTCCAGGGTTGGATTCCCAGTTAGGGCACATAAGAGAAGTGATTATCTGCTTTCTCACCCTCCCTTTCCTCATTCTCTCCCTCTTCCCCTCCTACAGCTAGTGGCTGGATTGGTTCTATTATCACCCCAGGAACTGAGGATAGCTTGGTTGATTTGAGCATTGTCCCCAGACAGGAATTACTAGGTGGATCCCAGTCAGGGCACATGTGAGAGTGCCACATTATTTCCCCTCCTCTAACTTAGAATAAAAAGAGTTATGGAGGATATGAAATTAACAAGATTAAAATATTAGAAATATGAGTTTAACATCTGTTTTCAGGTGGGGTAGGAAATATATTCATTTAGCCTCCTGTTAAATTGTGTATTCAGGACAATTAAAGTAAAAAAATTGAATTATAAGCTACTTGCAGTTTTATAATTCTGTGTTCCCTTTTAAAATTGAATTTACTTGGACTGGTGCATGGTACATATTTTGTTAATATCAGCTATTTCTATATTTACTGTTTTTACTATTAATCGTTGATATTATTTTTTAGTATTAAGATAATCAAAAGCACATGCTTGATAATCTAAAGTTATAGTGATAATTTTTTATTGATTTGGGTCTTGTTATTGTTATACAAAAGAATATAGTGCCAATTTTCATTTTGGATTTCCAGATATATCTGTTATCCTGATCATTGAATTCCTTTCACTATATATTGGCCTTGAATTAACATAAACTATAATGTAATTATACCTCTAATAATATGTACTTGGGCCCATAAAGAAAGGAATTTTACTCAAAAAGAACTAAAAATATGTTCTGGGGTTGTACGGCCAGTAGTCATGGCATCAAGGCCATGAAGGTGCAGGTTCAGGTTGAATTCAGACAGACAGTGAAGAAACAACTGAGCCAAAAACTAGTGGGCCATTTGTTTATTCTAGCCTCGCAACCTGCCGGCAAGTGAAACACACAGGGCACCAAAACCCACTCACACATTCTTCAGCTCCACAACCAGGAGAATATTTTTTATTTTTTCCTAGAATCAAAGGCCCCCACCAGCCGCAGTCACCTCGGGTTCCCCATCTACACACCTTCTCCCTTCTTCTCTCTGCACAAACTGGCTTCTCCTTCAGCACCCTGCCATCTTGGCTTTTTCTTCCTTTTTCTTCTTCACAAACTTTTCTTGGTGCGAAAACCCCTCCTCCAGCACATATTAGCATAACAAAGCCCCTTCCCAATCAGGAGGTAATTAGCAGTTTCCTCTGGGCAGTAATTTTTAACAGCAAAAGTAAGCAAACTTGAAAAATATTTTACAAACTCATTTGCCCAACAGGGGTATAAATCATATTTATAGGAAACCCAGAAAGGTTTGAAGAGCATGATATCAACTTGGGCTAGAAAAGTCAGAGACTGCTTAATATAAAAATATATCTCTGATGCTGTACTTTCTATAACCAGTAAGGATTAGACAGCTACTCAGCTATCAACATTGGCCTTTTGTATGATGAAGGAAGGACTTCTCAAAGCATGAAACCAGAAGTCCTGATGGGAACCAATGAGGCACAGAACAGTGAGTTAGGAATCAATTCCTAATGACTGAAACTGGATTCTTATTAAGTAACATTTTCTAACCCCAGAGTAGGGGGTCTTGATAATGTGTGCCTGCCTGGATTTCAGAATTGCTGTGGGCTACAGATTGCTGTGTGCCTTATAATCTTTTCTCTTTTAAGAATAAGTATTGCAATTCTCCTATCCTTCAATCATTGTATGCTGGGTGTGCATGTGTGAGGGCAGGACAGATATTTTGTTTTTGGAAAAGGTGACTACCAGTGGTGGAATTCAGGTGTTTGCACCAATTCAGGAGAAGCAATACCTAATTTTTCGAGTGTGGTGAACCAGTTGTTAAAATGGCACTTATAATCAAGGTTCTCTCTAAGGTAAGTGCCTGGGCAGCTGCCCAATGTGGAAATCACAAATTTATGTTCCTTACTCTTTTTTAACACTTATTTTTGCTATAGCATATTCTAAGTGCCTATAGTAATGTTCATTCTGTCCATAGGTTAAAAAAATTGCGCCTAACCCTACCCATCCCTCTATCTGCCTCTCTCTGTTACAAAAATAATAATAATAATAAAATAAATAAATTGTAGTGAGGGTGCCAATCAAGAAGCAATGTGGAAATATCTTAAATAACAGTTTTATTGTTTTTGGTCAGGTATTATTGAATATTTTTATTAATATTTTAAAACTCTTTCTTATAACATAATCTAGTTTTGTGTTGTTGTTTTATTGTTCTTATTAAAGTATTAAATACATGAAATAATAAACTACCTTTTGGTATATTGTTTTTTTAAACTTAAAACAGTCATTAGGGCAGAGAACCAGTTGTTAAATTATTTGAATCCCACCACTGGTGACTTCCCCTGAAGAAATGCCCTGAGAAGCCACATCATGATGATATTATGGATAATGTTATAATGAGTTGAACCTTTTGAAGATCTTAGGAGGGACAACATATGAATCTAGATAATTGTTGCCAGAAGGTAAACTATAATAGATAAAAAATATTTATAAATCTTTTTCAACTTCTGCCATCAAATGGCAAAGTCTAATTCATGACTCTGGTCTGGCCTTGTAACTTGATAGGACTAAAAAATATGGCAGAAAAGCTGTTGTATGATTTCTGATACCCAGCCTTAAGTGGTTCTACAGATTTCACTATTGTGTTCTTGGAACACTTCTGCACCATGTACAGAAAGAAGCCTGCGATGAAAGACCATGTAGGAAAAGAAAACCAGTAATCCCACCTATTCCAGCCATTTTATCTGAGATTCTGTTGCAGAAAGCGACCCGATGGAGGATTGATACTCAGATAACTCAGTCATTAAAGGATAGAGAATTTATTAAGCCAGTAGAGCATGTGGGGTTTGTAGCTCCAAAACACGGGCTCCCCGAAGTTGATTTTCTTACAGGTTATATACCTTTACAGTATCTAAGCAATGTGCATGTGATTTCTTTGTTTAAGGTTTCCCAGGACTCAAGGAGAGGGGAGGGAAAGTTTCAGTGGGGTAAACAAGGGGAAAGGGGTTTCCAGATCACTGGCCATAGTTACATACAGATTCTGCTATTCTTGCTTTGTATTGTAACTATGGGGTATAGTGAATTTATCACTGGCTGACTTGGTTACCCCAGCTGGCTCCTGTCCCTTGTATTCTTTTTGTTTCTTCCTTCTAAGCCAAGAGGGGGTCTGCCCCTCCTTCCACACTTCCAGATTAATCAACCCCAGCCAAGCCCCCAATTGACTGCAACTACATAAGTAAATCCAGGCAAGACCAGCAGAACTCTCCCAGCAATTGTGAGGAATAGGGCATTGTTAATATTCTAATTCACAAAGTTCTGAAGTGGTAGGATGCATAACAATAGAAAATTGATACAATAACCTTAAACAGCTGACTCTCAGCTGCATGACCTTGGTCACAGTGGTCAGGGTAGAAGAGATTGTGGTGGGTAACAAGCTCATCCCATATCCTCCCCTTTCTCCTCCTCCTCCTTCTTCATCTAATGAGAGAGACAGACAGGAAGGAAGAGAGATGAGAAGCATAAACTTGTGGTTGTGGCACTTTAGTTGTTCATTGATTGTTTTCTCATATGTACTTTGAACAGGGGCCTCCAGCTGAGCCAGTGACCCCTTGCTCAAGCCAGCAACCTTGGGCTCAAGCCAGAGACCCTGGGCTTCAAGCTAGCAACTTCTGGGCTCAAGCCAGCAACCTCAGGGTTTTGAACCTGGTTCCTCAGCGTTCCAGGCCAATGCTCTATCCACTGTGCAACCACCTGGTCAAGCTCCTGGCAGACTTCTGAATCTTTATATCAAGCTTTGACTTGTACCAATTTCATATTGTCAGCCTACTGTTAGACAACAGGAACTTTATTTTACTGCTAAACCTTCAACTTTACAATGTCCAAAACTGACTTCCTACTTCCACACCTGGCCCAGATTTCACATTGTTCTCCTTTGTGCCTCCTACCTTGAGTCAAACTGGACTATTGACTGGTTCTTTCTGGAACCTACCTTAAACTTGTCTTCCTTTCCACATTTATTCAAACTATTCCTCTTTCTTGAATGCCTTTCTCTCCTGTCTCTGCTTATCAAAATTCTTCCCAAGTGCAATCTTCTGTCTTTGTAAAGTTGGCTTGATTGCATTCCCATACATGAAAGTGACCCTCTTTCTAACTTAAGTAGAACCAAATCTGTGCTTTACCTTAAAATACTGTACTGTATCTTACATCGTATTCATTTCACCTTACTGTCTTATCTCCCTGTGGATTTCAATTTCCTTTATGTCAGAATCAATGTCCAGTTCATTATATCATTTCCATATCTTCAAGCACACAGCTGATTCATGAGTAAACATCAGTGAATACTTGTCCACTATCCTGTAAGTACATGTTAGATATGCTGAGAAATAGCAAGACTATTAGACTAAAGTTAGAGAAATATGGAGTTTTTTACCTAAGCTGAAGAGAATGCAGAAAGTGTCCCAGGAAGGAGGGTGGGAACAGTTCCATCCAATGCTGCTTATGGGTTAAATCGAATGAAGACTGAGACTTGAACACACATTATACCAACATAGCTTGTTGCTCATCTTTAAAAAAAAATTATTGTGGTAAGAACACTTAACATGAGGCCTACCCTGTAACAAATTTTCAAATGTACTCTATGTTATCATTTACAGTGCTGCACAATGCTGTACAGCAGATCTCTAGAGCTCATTGACAAGGCAGCACCAGTAGAGTTTTGTGGGGGTTAAGGGACTGAGGGGAATATCTTCAAGTGACAGTGGAGAGAGAAATTGGAAAGACTGGGGGTAAGTGACTTTTGGAAAATTTAACATTAAGAAAGAGAGAAATAGAGTGAAATCAGATCAGGAGAGCAAATGTAAGTTTTTTTGTTTTTCCCCTAAGCTGAGGAAAATAACTGTGCTTCTTTATTGATATGGGAAACAATGTAAGAAAAAGTGGAGAGAAAGGCCAGGGTTCAGTGACTCACAGGAGGAGGAGTTAATCTGAGGAGCACAGGCAGTTCATTCAGTGTTACAGATGTGGAGGTCGCATTTGAATTTACGGGCACAGAACAGTTGACTTGGTGGCTGCTAAAGGTTTACAATGAAATCCTTTTGAAATTGCTGAGGCTGAAAGCTAAAAAGAGCAATCTGGGTCTAGTTTGTTTGGCTTGTCATTCTGCCTTTTAGGAAAATGTCCGAGCTTCAAGGATAAATAGAAAATAGTATTTTCTCATTGTTTACTTAGCATTTTGTGGGGTAGCTGTGTTAGGCTTGCTCGCTGGTGTACCGGCTACAAGCACTTTGTCTGATTGGTGTGTGAGTGCGTGGCTACAGCACGTGTGTGTAGCCTACGTAAGGCTATGGGTGCTTGCACTCAAGGGGGTTGGGGATTGAAGATAGCCTGCCCACCACTGTGAGGGGCCATTGTGCTGTTAGTTTGCCCGAGAGGCAGTTTCCCCTGCCTGTGTGCTTGTCTGCCATTGAGAAGCTTTATGAAATGGAATGGCCCAATGCTTTTAGGCTCTACAGTTTCTCTACTGTCTGCCCGAATCCAATGTGAATCTGCCTGGCCCCGGCCACTGGCATTATACATTTGTTATTAGAAATGAGGAAGAATAAAGAATACACAGGAGGTCCTCGGGTTACGGCACAGTTCCGTTCCTATGAAGTGACATAATCTGAATTTTGGTGTAAGTCAAAACACACCCTAGCCTAAGTCACTTACCTATTTTAACACAGTTGTAAAATCATAATCTAGAACATAAAACCACAACCAAGCCATGGAAAAAGGAAGGGGACATAAATATAGGAGTCATGCTAAGGACCAAAAAGTTGGCAAAGCAACACAAATGGAACACTTCGACCCTTAACAGTCCAAAATGGTGTAGGTAAGCGTACAGGAGGACCAACTCCCTCACTCATATGTCACGTTACTGTGTATTTTTCTGCCACGTGCACAAAACTGGTTCCCCCACATATTCCGTAAGTACACGCTAATGGTGTAAGCCAAAACACTCACGTCTCAATTTTTAAAAGTTTTCATGGGACTGTCGAAATGTTGTATGTTGAGACTTGTGACCCGGGGACCCCTGTACTACCTGCTGTCAATAGGGCTAACTGGAACAGCTGAGAGAATGAAAGATGGGCAAGGTGAAGCTGGGAGCAATGGAAAAAGAGGTTTAAATTCTGACAGGAAGAATGAGGTAAGATTTTAGGGATGAGTTGGTTGCAGTGAAGACTTCTTTGTTGTTGTTGTTTAAGGGAACTACATAAAAAAGGCACAAAAGAATAAAAAGCCTGGGTATCTTCTGGTTTAAATGTACAGCAGGAATCAGGATGTGGTTTTATCATTTGTATCATCAGTGCATATAGCTCATGCAATGGTATAGTGGAGGAAAAGTTTCTCTTGACCTTCTTAGGGTCCCTGGCTGGGTCTGAAAATCAAACTGACAAAAACATTAACAGGAGAAAAGCATACACATTTTTTGAATTTGTACATGTACATGGGAGCTTTCACAACTGAATGGGTACCCAAAGAAGTGAACATAGCAGGAAGCTTTTATACGTTTTAGACAAAGTGACAATAACTTTGAGAAGAATTGGCAAGACAGGGGTAGTAAATAGTGAAGAAGTAGCTAGGAAGAAAGGGTCATTTTAATGAGGTTTGTTTATATGGATTTCCTGGCCCCAAGTTCCCTGTCTCTAGTGGTAAAAATACTTTCCTTCCTCTTGGTACAGTGAGGATGCCTTTCACATGGGGGACTTATGACCCTCTTAGGAAAGACTAGTGAGGGGCAGGAGGTTAGCGTGACTTTTGTGTTTCTGCCACTTTTTTGAACTCTTTCAGCTTAAAATATACAGTATGCCCAGGCACCATATTTTAGGTTAGGGTGTTCTGAACCTTATCAATAGAGTTTTAAGGAGGTAGAGGTGGCAAAGGGTCCTGCATGCCTTGTTACTCTGTTTTCTTCAATTGTTACTAATTCATTAAATGCTGGCCTTGCAGTCATTGTATGAACTTCTCTAATTCTGGTGGAAATATTCTATTCTTTTTTTTTTAATTTTTTTAAAAATTTTATTCATTTTAGAGAGGAGACAGAGAGAGAGAGAGAGAGAGAGAGAGAGAGAGAGAAAGGGGGGAGGAGCTAGAAGCATCAACTCCCATATGTGCCTTGACCAGACCAGTGCAGGGTTTTGAACTGGCGACCTCAGTGTTCCCAGGTCGACGCTTTATCCACTGCACCACCACAGGTCAGGCCTCTATTCTTTTAAAAATGTTTATTTTATTGATTTTAGAGAGAAAGGGAGGGAAAGAGAGAGAGAGAGACATTGATTTATTGTTCCACTTATTTACGCATTGATTGGCTATAGCTCAGTTGGTTAGAGCACTGTCCTGATACACCAAGGTTGTGGGTTTGATCACCAATCACCAGCCAGGGCACATACTAGAATCAACCAATGAATGCATAAATAAGAGAAAACACTGTATTTTAATCATTCCTTCAGTGCATAGTATTCAAACAACTCCTCTTCTGTCAGATGTTTACCTATTATATGATGACATTCATTTTAAGAGCTACACAGCAATTTTAATGGTTTATTAGTGGCAAAAGTTTATTTCTTTTTATGGAATCAATGCTGAGTTAAAAAAACTATTTCTTTAAATGTATTGAAGAAATAGTTTTGGGGGTGAGGTGATTATATTATAGTGCTATTTAAAATTCTTTTGAAGTTCTAGGGAGACCCTTCTAATTTAAATGAATAAAGATGGCTTTTAAAAGTTTACTTCATACCAATAGCTTTTATAAGTGGGTTTGAAATAAATGGGAATATGTCAACATTAAAACTTTGCATGTTGGGTGCTATGAACACTGTGATTGTAAGAATTCTATAATATATTCAATAATATTCATTTCAGTACATTTAATACGTTAGAATTCCATCATCTGTTGACACAGATTAAGGAAAAATTTGGCTTACAGTTGTGAGTACATGAAACAGCTTACTATTTATCAATTATTGTATTTTCCATACAAACAACTGTAAACCTACTTTTGCCCCACCCTGTATATCTAAAACAGTGGTTCTTAACCTGGGTTCTATCGAACCCTAGGGGTTCAATGAGTCAGTCTCAGGGGTTCGGAGAAGCCTCTGCCACGGAGGCCAGAATAAAGTAATACCGTAATTTGTTGTGAGTTCATGCACTTTGTTGGTTTTGTTCTTTGAGCAAAATGATGTTCATGCACGGCTCATTTTGTGCACCAGTAAAAAAACATATACCTATGTCTTGAATTTGGAAAAAAAATCATATTTTATTTATCACTAAAGAAGGGTTCGGTGAATGCGCATATGAAACTGGTGGGTTCGGTACTTCAAAAAAGGTTAAGAACCACTGATCTAAAAGATGTATCTTGTCTACACCAACTTTTTTTCCCCCCACATTCTAAAAGGGTAGTATTTCCTGGCATAAGCCAGAGCATGTGCTACTCTAGTTGAAAAGAGAGATTGCATATAAAGAATTATAACTACAAGGACTTTCTTATGATAAATGCATTAGAGAGAGCTATCTCTTTGGAAAAAACAAGTAAAATTCTAACGCAGTTCTATTTTACTTTTAATGAACTTTAATTTTTATCTTATCTACTCAGTTTTCTTTCACTTATAAAATAGTTGAGGAGAAAATAATATGGGATTATTTTATTTTTCATCTGGTGTTATTTCAATTGCACTAAAATTGTGTTTAGTTTCATTTGGATAATGAGAATGCATTTCAATAATGTATTTTATTATCATTTTATAACTCAACATTGTGGACATAATACTATGGCTTTTTCACTTATTAAAGTCTAGTAGGTCTAATTTTTAATGTTTAATATAGATAATTTCTAAATAAACAATGAAATTTGCTCCTTTATTCAGGAAGTTTTTTTCTTCTGTACACCTTATTTTATAAGCATAAATACATATTATATATAATTATATATACAATTAGTGCTCATGAAGGAAAATGAGAAATAGGAAAGACTATTTGTTAATAAGACTTTTGAAAATCTTACGTGACTGTGTTCCCTTTGACTGGTGCTAACCCTCTGAGAGCACTGGGAGTTATACCAAGATGCAGAAGAGAGGACTGACACAGCTTATGCCTCTTAAATGAGTTATTCCAGTCCTAGGGAACTGGTGGTAACAACTCACAATATGCCACGAACTTCTGACAACCCAGCTCTTTCAGAAAAACTGACGTGAATTCTATAGGTAGTGATTAGATTCTTTTCTTTCTTTCTTTTTTTTTGCTAAGGAAAAGGGTGTAAGTCTGTATTTGATGGAATATATACAGGAGGTTGCATCTCAGTTTTGTGGTTAGAACTAATGAGACCTGTAGCAGGTTAGTTCTGCCTGCCTTATACTATATAAACAAATGACATTTTAATAAATCCAGGAAAACCAGATGCTTCTGTAAATAGTAGTATAGACTGGTTTTTGAAGAATCATTGATAGTATACTACTCAAGTTTAAGTGATACCGTTCTATACATAGAAAAGTAAAGGCCAAAGGATTTTTCCTAAATGGCATTTTCTGAGAGGTTAAGTTACCTTTAGGTCCTAGCTGGTTGGCTTAGTGAAAAGAGTGTGGCCTGGTATACGGACATCCCAGGTTCAATCCCCAGTCAGGGCACACAAGAGAAGTGACCACTTGCTTCCTTCCTCCACCCTTTCCCCTTTCTCTCCTTCTTCCCCTCCTGCAGCCAGTGGCTCGATTGGTTCCAGTGTTGGCCCAGGAGCTGAAGATAGCTCAGCTGGTCCAAAGGCATCATCATCAGGTGCAAAAAAATGGCTCAGTTGATTGAAGGATCAGCCCTAGACAGGATTGCTGGGTAGGTCCTGGTCAGGACACAAGTGGGAGACTCACTATCTCCCCTCCTCTCAGTTAAAATAAAAAAGTTAGCTTTAAGATTTATGACAAATTGAAATAGAAAATAATTCCTTACCTCTAAGAAATGGTTACTATTTCTTAGAACTAGGCTACATTATAATTATAGCTGCTGTGAAATGTTGAAATGCTTCCATAATAGTTAATAGCTATTCCCTGAGCTGGTCTTGTATCCCCCCTGCATCCTGTTGCCCTCCTTAGCCGCTCTACCAGGACCCTATGATTTCCTAACTTCTTGCAAATGGCTAATGTCTGTCATCTCTGGGGTCTTCAGGTCCCTGCCTCAGCCTGTGGTCCACAGACGTTCTGATTGATCACCATGGGTTGAACTAATTTTTAATATTTTGAGTATAAACAGTGATGAGATTCAGCCAATTCACTCCAGTTTGGCAGAATCAATACCTAATTTTTTGTTGAGTTTGGCGAACTGGTTGTTAAAATGGCACATGTAATCAGGGTTCTCTCTAAGGTGGGAGCCTGGGCAGTGGCCAAATGTGGAAATCACAAATTTACATTCTAAAGGAATGGGATCCCACTCCTACAGTGAAAAGACGGTTAAGGATGAATCACACAGCCAATGATGCTCAGATAAAAGCGAAGACAATTGCTAAGTGGGGGTGCCAATCAAGAAGCAATATGAAAATACCTTAAATAACAGTTTTACTTTTTTTGTCAGGTCTTATTTAATATTTTTTCATTAATATTTTCAAACTCTTTCTTATAACATAATCTAGTTTTGTGTACCTCTTTTATTCTTATTTAAGTATTAAATGCATGAAATAATAAACTACCTTTAGGTATATCATTTTTTTATACTTAAAACAGTCATTAGGGCAGAGAACCGGTTGTTAGATTATTTGAATCCCACCACTGGTATAGCCCTTTTGTAGACTCTTCCTGAATGGTTACTTTGGAATTCAAACTCTAGGTAATTTTTTAAAGTACTGTTAATATTTTTATTCAATGTTTGAGGCAGATGCTTAATAGTCAAAATAAGACCACATTTCTCCCTATCATTACTCTTTTTAAACAATCTTTGAGGTGAATGATTACTCCTGATATAATTAGTTAATCAGAAAGCATCATGCTAGCATTTTGGTCTTTATTTCATATCTTTGTGGCTAAGTGAAACTTTTGATGAACTTTTAGGAAATAATATTTTGAGGCTTTGATACTTAGAAAAAAATATGAAGGAAATCTTGTTCTGAGGCTTCTGATGACCTAATAAATTAAATGTGGTTTCTTTTTTATTAGGGTCTGAAAAACCTGTATTCCACTGAGAACACAAGGAAAAAAACAAAAAAAGCTTTTTTTCTTATGGAAAACAGAGTGGGTACCTACTATCACTCTTCATATACAGCCCCTGTCCTGCTCACAGTATTTCCCTGGAGCCTTCCCCTTCCCCGGCTGTGATATGTGCTCTGTTCTGCTCCTGTATCAACACAGACTTGTTTATCTCCAATTGTGCTGTCACTACCTAGTTGATCCTGACTCTTATTCCTCTGTGTATTTCTCCAGCTCCCAGTGATGGGCACCCAGGAAATCATCTTTGAATAGGGGGAAAGAAAAGGGAGAGGGAGAGGGAAACACTAAAAAAGCAACAATTTCCAACAATCCTAGTTGAGTGTTGCTACTCAGCAGCGGTCTCCTCCAAGGCTGGGAACGCCCTCTGGCCAGGGAACGCCCTCTGGCCGGGCAGGAGCACCTGCCTCTCCTGTGTAAGCAGTAGAGGCTGGAACGAGGTTATGGGTCTGGGAGCAACATGGGGCCCTCCCACCTGTGACTGCTGTGCTGTCACTCTCTCCTTCCCATGACTTAACTCTGGCTTTCACAGTGTAAACAGGTGTTCTAGGACAAAAGTCTTCTTTTGTCAATTACCTTTGGAAAATGTCCGTCCAATCATCAACTCTCCGAGATTCAGTTTGCATTGCTTCTTATTTAAAGCTCTGAAAAAGTCCTCCGGAAAAGAAAATCTAGCTCATTTAGGTAATGCAATATTTCCCAAGTTTTATTTGAACACAGACTACTTTTATTTCAAGAAAGACCTACTTCCAGCTCAAAAAATAAAATGCTGCACAAAAATAAGAACAGCAAAACTGACTGAATCCTGGCAGTATTATTTGGGTAATTTTAGGCAAGTTGTGTAACTTTACTCTCTCTGAGTCTTGGTTTCTTCATTTATAAATTGGATTTTAGTGCCTTTCCAAATGGATGTCATGAGGAGTAAATGAAATACCATGTATATTATACCCGATATTTATCAGATGTTCAATAAACCTGAATGATCATTTCCTCAGATCCCTTGCAGCCATCTTTATTTTCTCTTTATTTTCATTTTTCTTTGTTTTCTCATCTCCCTTCAACTTTACAGAATTTTTCTTGACAGGGGTTTAATGAAGAAAATAGTTTTTATTAAGTTTTATAAAAGTTTTTATTAAAAAAAAAAAAAGCCACCTAGTCACATTCTGCTTCTCAGCTTGGCACAGGTGGGAAACAACTATTGGAGATATTTTCCAAACAGTATATACAAATAATGACCTCCGTCCTATCCACTTCGATCTGTGAATTCGGTGAGCATGAACATTCATCCTTTAAGCGTAACGTGAACTATGTTATATACAGAATGTTTTCCAGAGATCAGGCACCAATGGTAAAATGTGAATGAAGATTCTTAGTACTAAAAATCTGTTTATTGAAAGAAAAAGAGGGCATGAATAAGATTTCTACAAGGTACTATAAATTTACTCTCAGAAATAATTTTGGATTATATTTAATTGGTTATAAAGGCAAATTTGAAATTTTGTACCCACTCAAGTTTTACTAGTTTGCATTTTACTCTCATAAGAGATATTATACATTTTGGTTGGTCATTAATTGCTGCTCGATCTCATTGAGATAAGATAATAAAATTATAATAAATCCTGAAAAGCAATATTTCTTTTTGCATTACAGGCATTTAGCAATCTCTGTAGAGTTCATCCTTTCTATATGTGCATTGAGAAAGATTTTAATACTCATGGTGTTCTCCTCTTGAATTCCAGTGCTCAAGGTAGTGTGATTATCTAGTTAAAGCATAAAGAAACAAATGCACAATTTAGATGCTTTTTTCTTTTTTGCCTTTTCTTCCTTTAAAAATTGCTTATTACTTAGAACAAAACAGAGTGAGAAATTTTCTACAATTTAATATTTGTTCCAAAATGAAAATTATTTGAGTGAAACATATACAGCTATCCTAATAGATTGCAAAATACTATTGAGACACATAGTACTAAAAGCATACAACTTAAGAGAACAGATGCTCTTGTACAAACAATGTTAGAAACTTCGGTAATGCAGTGTTGTTTTCTCTGCCATATAACCTCAGACACGTAAACACTGCCAAGGCCTCCTTTCTGCATTGAAGTAGAAGAGAAGTATTTAAACTCTATATGTCTGCAGCAGCTTTTCTTAATTGTGTGTCTTGGGTTTAAACTCTAAGTCTCTCTGTCTCTATCACTCGCATACGTGTGCACACACATGCGTGTGTGTATAAATGCAATGCAATATATAACTGATTTGGTGACCTCTTCAGAAAAGAAAACTGTGAACACACAGAATTTTAAAATCCTGGAAGAAACTTAGATGCTATCAGAGCTATCAACAGTACCTAATATTAGACAGCAAGACTAAGTAGCCTCTAAATGGTAGAAATGTTAAAATAGTGATCTCTGCCACTTATATTATTTGAGCTTATTCTATATTTTCCTTTTTTCTATTCAGATGTCACTCTGAACCCATTTTCTTCTTTAAAATTCAGGACTATTGGAGGAATTCTTGATTTCTATGTGTTTCTTGGCCCCATTCCTGAAAATGTTATCCAGCAGTACACAGAGATGAGTACAGTGGTGTGGTTCATGTTCAATCTCCATTTTCCCGGCTCAGAGGGAAGGGGGCGCAATTAGCAATTTGCCTGCTAGTCTCTTAGCTAATTATATCTGCATTTTGGCAAAGCCAAAATTCTGGCTTGGCTACAATTTTATCTCAGCTCCATTACTTCTGATCCACCATACCCTGTGCCAGTTGGCTCTTTTCTTAAAGGATTAATCTCCCAGGCACTTGGATCACTGGGGCCCTGTGGAACTGGGTATTGAGGAGTCAGTGTTTGGAAGACAAACTCCTGATGGGGCAAAACTCATGAAAATTGTGCAGTAGTGATCTTGGTTTATCATCCATACTCACCTTTCTTTTTGCCCTTCTTCTAGATCTAGGCAGAGATACTCTGCCTCTGTCCCCCTCTGCTAAATCTACCAGGAATTTGGTGCACAGATGCAGTGAAGGTGTACAGCCAATTTGATGCTCCAACCCATCAAACTGTCATTCCTTAACAGATATCTAGGATGAACTAGTCAAATACCAGAATCCACAGGGATAGCTGAAATTTCAAGTAGGATACTTGATGATTCTGAATAACTGTCTAACAAGATAGTTGTGGGCTTCACACTAGGTAGGTGGAGAGGCAGGGTGGCTGTAATTGGGGCCAGAGGAGTGCCTCCATAGAGCTGCTTAATAATTACTAGAGTGCCATTTGTCATGGCTGCCACTCACCTTGATCTGTGGGCAGTTCAGCATGCAATGACAGGAGCCTTCGCTGTGATACTCACAGGGAGAGGAAGGTGTCTTTTCCATCAGAAGATGTCTCAGTTCTCAAGAGACTGGAAAGTGCCTGACCAGTGTTCCCACGCTGAGCTGGAAGCCAGGCCTGCACCAACTTTTGTGATTTCAGGGGATCCCATGAAGATGAATCTCTTCTCTTTTCCAAAGTCAACAGAAGCTTCTACATGGGGTTTAAAAAGACGGGATTGAGAATGGAGACAAGAAGGGGGTGGAGAGTGGGCTCCACAAAGCTGAAAGTGACAGCCTTCCTCCTGTTTCTTGTGGCTTTTTTATTTCAGTTCTTCTTCATTCCAGCGACAGTTACCGCAGGGGTTAGGGGATTGGAGGGGAACCCCAGCCACCCAGCCCCTCCGCCTAGAACAGCTGTGGTTTGATTCTCAAAGCCTTTAGAATAGCTAGCAACGGTGGTGACAGAATCTAGCAAAAGTTGCTCTCATTTACCTTGTCTCCTTTAGCAGTCTCTCATTTCCCTGAAGAACTGACCCAAAGCTGACAGCTTGAAAGAAACTTTATTCTTTCATCATATTTTCAACCTGTTGTTGATAATATAAACTTCCCCTATCCCAATTAGTGTTGTAGGGAAGGTTATGACCTGGTTATGTTCATTCATATAGCTTGGATTTCTAGTAAGAGCACCGCTACAGATAGCCTGGGTTTGAATACTGTCTACTACTTGATGTACTGTGTGATCTTGGGCAAGTTGCTTAACCTTTCCGTGCCTCTCATTTTCTGCATTTGTAAAATAGGGATAATTATATATAGTAGACTTTCATAGTGTTGCTGTGAGAATTAAATGTAATAATAAATGTAAGATACATGTAAATTATCCATGAAACTGCAAAAAGAATTCTATTCAATGGGCACTTATTTTAGATTTCTCTGTAGCTGCTGATTATTGTTTGTGAAATCTACTTGCTAGGCTTTTGAAACAGTATTTCCTGGTTCACCTCTCCCTGCTCTAGTTTCTTTGTCCTAATCTCCTGATAAATGTTTTATTCACTCAGTAAGTGTCTGTATGCCTCAGAATTCTGTACTCTTCAAAAAGAACAGTTTTTCAACAATGTCATCACCCGCTGTGCACACATTGATAAATCGTATGTCCCTGTCTCCTGTCCGAAGCTACCTCTGAAACTCCAGCATATTTATTTTTGTCTGTGAAAATATACATATATTCCAGGTCGCAGAAGCATCAACAACATATTCTTACAGAATTAGCAATCTCTTCCTAAACTTCTTAATTCAGCTAGATCTTCCTGTTAGCATCTTCTGAGTTAACAGAATCATCAAGAACCCAACCATCCAAACAAGAAACTTAAAACTTTTCTTCTCGATCCTTTGTTGTCTTACAACCCATGGATTGAATCTGTTCTTTTATTTTGTCTCCAGCACTGTTGCCTTAATAAGCTTTCATCTTTTCTCCTTGGAAGGTTGTAGTAACTGGAGAACTGGTTTTCCTACTTCCTGTTTGGTTTTCCTGCAAACCATTCTTCATTTGCACTTTTGCCGGGAGGATACTTCTACAGGGCAAACCCTATCTTTCACTCCTCTGTTAAACACATAACTATTATCTAAAACATCATTGTTAATTAGAAATATATATGTATTGCAACACACATATGTAATTGATAATATTTAGTAGCATATTTAAAAATGTAAAGACAGGTGAAATCCATTTTAATAATACATCTAAAACATTATTATTTAAACATCTAGTCAGTTAAATTATAATAATGATGTGTTTTATATTTTTATATGCTCAGTCCTTGAAATCTGGTATGCATTATTTTACACTTAACATCATATCTTAATTCAGGCTAGCAATATATATATGATTTTGTTTATTGGTTTTAGAGAGAGGAGAGAGAAAGGCACGGGCAGGAACAGGAAGCATCAGCTCATAGAGGTTTCTCCCATGTGCCTTGACTAGCCAAGCCCAGGGTTTTGAACTGGCAACCTCAGCATTCCAGGTTGACGTTTGATCCACTGAGCCCCCACAGGTCAGGCTGGGCTAGGCATATTTTAAGTAATTACAGTTACATGTGGCTAGTGGCTTCCATACTAGTCTATACAAGGCTAAAAGATAAAATATCCAAATTAATTTGCAGGGCATATGAAGGCTCTTAATTACAGCTTCCATCCAATATCTATAACATCATTTCCCATCAACTTCTTTTAAACTCTCTACTCCAGCCCTACTGAAAAATTTCAAGGCCTGCTATGTTCTTAGCATTCATGCTTTCCCTTCGCTTGAAAAAACACCCATCTCATTTACTTGGTGATTGGCTTGCTCTTTATACCATTTTCTCTGTGAAATCCTTCTCCCACTGCTGAAGATCTAAACTCCCACTATACTTGTATACTTCCTGGTTCACGCCCAGTATGAATGGAAGCTTTGTTATCTCATGTCTTCTAGTCCTGCCTTTCCAACCAGTCCAGGTTTTCTCTCCAATACTATGAAATCAGATATTGTGGAATTTATTCTTGGCTGGCATAATGAAGAGACACACTTGAATTAATTTTTTTTTCCTTGCTTTAGCCTATGTTCTGGATAATTTATTTTTATTATTTTGGCTATACTTTACAAACCTACTTTTTTTCTAACAAACATTCAAAGGCACATGAAATTATATTATTGATACTTATTTTACGTTATTTTTATAAAGCTAAAGTCCCAACAAAATTAATCATGAGGAAAGTAGACAATGTGAAATTTTAGTTAATTAACTTATTAATCATTCTTTTATTAAATTAAAATTTATTGATTTGAGAGAGAGAGAAAGAGAAAGATTGATTTGCTGTTCCACCCACTTACACATTCATTGGTTGACTCTTGAATGTGCCCTGCCCAGGGATCAAAGCTGCAACCTTGGCATATCAGGACAGCAGTCTAACCAACTGAGCTATGAAGGGCTAATCATTCTTTATTTAATAATTTTTTCTTCATTTTTTAACCATAACCCAAATGGCTTATAACAAGTTTCTAGCATACTGTGATATTTAAAAAAATCCTTATATTGTTAAAAAGAACATCTACATTTCTAAATAAGCATGCACTTTGTAAATATTTCAGATTGTTTAAAATGAAGTCAGGGGATATTTTTCTGAATAAGTTTACTTTTAATTACATATGGACTATGGGAATTTATTCTCCACATAAAAGTGTCAAAAAACGCAGAAGTATATCCTCATATCCTCCTGCCTTTAGCAATACCAACAACTTTTAACAGTTTCCAAATATCCTTCTAGATATTTACTATGAACTTATGCACATATATTTATATTTTTCACTTTGTATAAATAAGATCATACCAGAGCTATATTTTTGTGGCACAATCTTTTAATTTACCTCTGTGTTGGAGATCTTTCCATATGAGTACATATAAATATATATAGTTTTTAGAACATATGTTTTTAAGAGCAGTTTTAGGTTCATAATGAAATTGAGAGTAATTTACAGAGCTTTCCCACATCCTCCCTGCCTCCCCACATGCCTAGCCTACGGGTTAAAACAGCACTCAGTGGAATGCTACATTTGTTACCAAGGATGAACCTACATTGACACAGCATAATCACCAAAGCCCACAGTTTACCTAAGTGTTTAGTGTTGGTGTTGTACCTTCTATGGGTCTGGACAAATGTATATTGATATATATCCATCATTATAATATACAGAGTATTTTCATTGCCTTGAAAATCCTGTTTTCTTCTTATTCATCTCTCATCAGCAGCCATGTCTCCATAGTTTTGCCTTTTTCAGAATGTCATATAGTTGGAATCATACAGTTTGTAAGTAGCCTTTTCAGCTTGGCTTCTTTCAATTATTAATATGCATTTAAGATTTATCCATGCCTTGCCTGACCAGGCGGTGGCGCAGTGGATAGAGCATTAGACTGGGATGTGGAAGACCCAGGTTTGAGACCCTGAGCTCGCCAGCTTGAGTGCGGGGCCTATCTGGCTTGAGCAAAAAGCTCACCAGCTTGGACCCAAGGTCGCTGGCCCCAGCAAAGGGTGGCTCGGTCTGCTGAAGGTCTGCGGTCAAGGCATATGGGAGAAAGCAATCAATGAACAACTATGGTGTCGCAACGACAACAAGAAACTAATAATTGATGCTTCTTGCCTCTCTCCATTCCTGTCTGTCTGTCCCTATCTATCCCTCTCTGACTCTCTCTCTGTCTCTGTAAAAAAAAAAAAAAAAAAAAAAAGATTTATCTATGCCTTTTCATGGCTCAATACCTTATTTCTTTTTAGCACTGAATAATATTTTATTATCTAGATATACCACAGTTTATCTATTCACCCACTGAAAGACATATTAGTTGTTTCTTGGTAATTGTGAATTAAGCTGCTACAAAATTCATGTTCTGATGCACAATTGCTGGATGAAAAGTAAGAGTATTTAGCTTAGTGAGAAATTGCCAAACCCTCTTCCAAAGTGCTTCCAAACCAGCAGAGAATGAGAGTTCCTGTTCCTCCATATCCTCATTAGCGTTTGATGTTTTCAGTGTTCCAGATTTTGGCCCTTCTAATAGGTGTGCAGTGATATCTCATTGTTATTTGAATTTGCATTTTCCTGATGACATATGATATGGGATATATTTCAGAGACTTACTTGCCATCTGTAGATCTTATTTGGTGAGGTGTCTTTTAAGGTCTTTGGACCATTTTTTATCAGGTTGTTTCTTTTTTTTTGTGACAGAGACAGAGAGAGGGACAGAGAGGAACAAACAGACAGGAAGAGAGAGAGATGAGAAACATCAATTCTTCATTGCGGCACCTTAGTTGTTCATTGATTGCATTCTCATGTGTGCCTTGACTGGGGATGGGGGGACTACAGCAGACCAAGTGACCTCTTGTTCAAACCAGCGACCTTGGGTTCAAGCTGGTGAGCCTTGCTCAAACCAGATGAGCCCACACTCAAGCCAGCAACCTCGGGATTTCAAACCAGGGACCTCCATATCCCAGTCTGATGCTCTATCCACTGTGCCACCTCCCAGTCAGGCAGGTTGTTTATTTTTTTACTGTTGACTTTTGAGAGCTCTTTGGATATTTTGGGTAACTGTCCTTTATCAGATATGTGTTTTACAAATATCTTCTCCCAGTCTGTGGCTTGTCTTCTAATTGTCTTGGCACTGTCTTTTGCAAAGCAAAAGTTTTACTGTTAATGAAATCCAGATTATTAATTATTTCTTTTCGATTGTGTCTTTGATTTTATATCTCTCTTCTTTTTAAAAACTGTACTGACTGGCATTTTAATGTTTCTTTATCACAGAGAGTGGAGTAACAAACACCTTTGTTTAAATGTCTTTGAGCACATGTATGCTTCTATAGGATATATTTCTGCAGGTGAAATAAATGAGTGAAGAATTTGCTTATTTAAAATTTTGATATATGTTCCTTTTATCCCTCCTCACCCCAAAAGACTCTAATTTCCATTTGTATCTAGAATATGAAGGATAGGAACCAGACTTTAAGGCACTGTTGCTTGTTGGTGGCAGGAGCACTGGGTTCAAGCATCAGAAGTGGTTCCCCCCTTTCAGATGTGCTAATTAGCTCTGCAGCATGACATGCATCACTTAACTAACCTTCTTGTCTCACTGGGTCCTTGAAACTCTCAAAAATGCTAGTAGATAAAGCTTCTAACCTTGGCTTTCAAGCGTGTAACAGAATTCAACAGGCTTAATATGCAGTTCCCGATGACTGCATTTCTAAATCAATCTGATAAATCTTCTGCTTGCTGAAACTCCTTTAGAATGGAGCCAAGTGCAGAGAGAAGCTAAGACCTCCAAAATAAACTCTGATCCTGAGGGGCCAGCTCTGCCTTGGCCAGCTTTGCTGACCTAATGCTCCCTTGGCTCTGAGCCCTGCTTTTGGCTTGACTGTCTGAAGCTGGGAGTGAGTCCAGACAGGCAGCAGACAATCAGAAGGAGAGAAGCAGGGCCACAGTGTGTGCAACGCCACTTGCCAAGCATTCTATGAGAAAATACCGTGCTGCTAGACTAACCTGTTTCTCAGTATTCACAGGTGGAGGTTTTCCACAAGAAAATTGTCCATAATACAAGAGTTTTATTTCCCACACTTGTGCCAGAAGAGGATTCAACCAGTGGTTCAACTAAACACTGTCTTTTACTAGCATTACTAATATTACTGTAAATGCTGGTTTGGTTTGAATACAATAGTACCTACCACAAGGTGCTGGCTTTACAATCAACTCCTCAAGGGAACCTGCTTCCAGGTATTGCAGGAAAAGTGAGAAAGTGAATGGAAGGGTTGCTGCATTTATTTTTTCTCCCTCCTAAATACACACTTCAAAGAGGAAATAAATGAAAAGATATTCCAACTGTAATTCTGAAATGAAACTGAAAGGAAGATTGCCAAGTGATGCCAGTGACGGTGGGTATTTTCTAGGCTGCTGGTTCTTCTGCGTTGCTTTACAGTAGAATCAACTGGTTTAAAAAAAAATTGACATGAGGCAGAAGGTGGGGGGTTGTGGGAAGGGACTACCAGAGATTGTGATTTAATTGACCTGGGGACCAGTATGACATTACGACTTTAAAAATCACTCTAGGAGATTCTAATGCCCAGCCCAGAGAGCCAGAGGTCTAGCCTTACTGCTGAACACTTGAAAAGTGTCCACGTCAATCTGAGACATGCTCTAAGGCTTAGTGTAGGAAAAGGAAGTAATATTACTGATTAATGTATCATTGATACTGTATTTTAGTATCAATGGTATATTTTACACATTAATTTCATATTATATTAATGACACCATTATCAGTACTACATTAATAACTACATTAATAATAATAAAGTACTATATTTTATGAATCACATGTTGAAATAATATTTCACATATCTAGAGTTCCATAAAATATATTACTAAAATCAACTTTTAGTTGTTTCTTTTTACTTTTTAAAATGCAGTACTAGACATTTTAAAATTACCAATGTGGCTCATATTTGGGGCATGCATTATGTTGCTATGGGACAGTGCTCGGTGTCATCGGCTTAGTCAAGATCTCTGAGGCTGCCTGTGCATTCCCATATGAGGAAGATCCAGGACACAGACTAGGAGGTGGGAGCAAGTTCCATGTCATCATTGGGGCAATTGCTATTTCTCATAACCACAAGAAATTTTTTTCCCAATAAGATTTAGTCAACTACTTTGGAAATATAATTGTCAACCTAGTGTCATCTGTAAACACTTCATTTCACTGTTGTAGTATCAAAGTAAATTCATCAACGTTTGTTTTCTAAAGTAAGCTTAAAAATTACAAAGAAGATATTTTCAGAGTCCTCTTCTATGGCTGAAACCCTTTGTGAAATTACTTACCTTTTCAGTGGAAAATGTTATGAGTGGGAAGAAATTGACAGCCTTCTCCAAAGAGGAAGAAAAATCATGTGACTTTGAATCCCAGGACATCAGATGGCCTTTCTTTTTTTTTCCCCCCAAAGAATTTTGATATACAGGAAGAATTTGAGAGGCATAATAGTAGTCAATATTGAACCAATCAGATAGGACATTTTGTGTGTGTTTGTGTGTGTGACAGAGACAGAGAGACAGAGAGAGGGACAGGTAGGGACAGAGAGACAGGAAGGAAGAGATATGAGAAGCATCAATTCTTTGTTGCAACTCTTAGTTGTTCATTGGTTGTTTTCTCATATGTGCCTGGACTGGGGGGCTCAAGCAGAATGAGTGACCCCTTACTCAAGTCAGAGACCTTGGGCTCAAGCCAACAACCTTGTGATTCAAGACAGCAACCTTTGGGCTCAAGCCAGCGAGCATGCCATGGGGTCATGTCTATGATCTCATGCTCAAGCCAGAGACCCCACACTCAAAATGGAGAGCCCATGCTCAAGCCGGATGAGCCTATGCTCAATCCAGTGACCTCCGTGTTTTGAACCTGGGTCCTCTGCATCCCACTGATGCTTTATCCATGGTGCCACCACCTGGTCAGACCTGATAAACCTTCAAACTTACCATTTTTCTTAGTAATCAGTCCATTTTTGAGTAGTGGGAAAGCCAGAAAGCAACATTTCCTAAGAACAAATTCACAAAGGTAGAGAATTTAATCTAAAATATTTCTGGAAAGAAAATCTGTGAATCATATCTCCTTGTGATAGGTAATTAGTGCATTGCTTTGTCAAATTTAAACTTTTAACAATTTTTATCGTATTCCTTTCAGTTATGCCCTTTATGTTCCTTTCTGGCTGTGCTTTCCTCTTCCTTCAATATCTTCTGAATTAGAAATTGAGAAGAGGCACAAAGCAGATAGTTTTGGGTGGGATACATACTATTATCTGTATTCCCAATTTTATGGTTGTAAAAATGACCAAGGTTTATAAAACAAAAGCTATATGTACAAAATTGAAGGGCCACTAAATTGCTAAATTTTATGACACAAAGGAAAAATTTGTAAAGGGATTGTTTGAAATGACCCACTTTGCTCAATGGCCAACAAGAAAACCATTAAGGACATCTTGCAGACTTTGAAAACCAAAAGTAAAACACATGACAGTATATCAGTTTGGCACATCAGTCCTCTGAGTATTTTTGATTTGGGGTCTTTTTCTCTTTAAAGATATGATCTTAAAAGCTTATATATCAGAAGTCTTAGAGTTTTAAAATGATTATACTCCAAAAATCCATTTTGAATCTTGCTTTAAACAGGCTGTGATGCTACATAGAAAATTTTCAACTCTTGACATATACCTATTAAATAGATGTTTCTGACATATTTAGTTTCTACCCTAATCCTTCATATTTATTCATTTTTCCCCAGATTTTTGTATAAATAGAGCTCAAGAAGATTTGAGTGTTCCACTTTTGTGTGAGCTTGCATAAGAGTGTGAAATTTTCTGAGAAGGTAAATCTTTGGCAGTTGAGGTTCAGACAGACCTCAACTGTTGAATTTTTGCTTTTCTCTATAGGGCTCAAGTGATCAATTGATGTACCTGTCTAAGTTTTAACTTTTTTATCTTTAAAATTCAAGTTATGACTTTCCCTTGCACAGTTCTCTCAAGATTAAAGGTATCTCTATGTCTAGGTCTGGTAATGTATGTAGTAGGTCAATGAGTGGTGATTCCCATTATGTGGTAGTCAATGTTTGTCAGAAATGCAGAAGCTACTGTGTTTGTATTTCTTTTTTTGCCTGAACGGTACTGTATTGTATAAGAGAGAGGCAGTTGACTATAAGATACTGACCCTGAAGATAATACCCTAAATTTAAATCCCATTTCTGGCCCTTACTATCTGTAAAATGTAGGACAAATTTTTAAATGGACTTTTCTGTGTACCTGCCTGATAAGATTAATGTAGCTATTAAAAGAGTTAATATATATAAATACCCTAGAACACAGCTCCTGGCATATAGAAAAGTTATGTAAGTATATATTCATTCTGGCACATTCTAGGTACTCAGCAAATGCATTATTTTATAATTGGGCCATGGCCAGAGACAGCTGTTAAGTGACAATTTGGGGGGAAAAGAAGAAAAGCTTTTGAATTTCCCTAGGATACCAAATGTATTGGGTTATGATTTGTCAGTAATACAGGATTGGAATAATGGGTATGTGTTATCAAAATTATGAAAATAATCCAACTTGCATTTTCTAGGCACTTTAACATGTTTTTCAATAAGTTGCTTCATGTAAAAACTTGAGAGATTTTCAGGACAGGCATTACCATGTCCATTTTAAAACTGAAGAAACTGAGCTTGAAGAAGTTGAATTGAGTTGCCTAGGAACATTAAAAGAGGAGAACCACATAATCATGACTTCCAATTTTGGTTATTTTTTTACTGTATTGTACTTTCTACATATGAAATGGTGCTGGTAAAGGGCTGTAAGCATTTTATAGATTTTCCAACGTGTTCATTTAACTTCACTGTTTTAGTCCTTTCCCAAAGAAATTTTCTACAGAACAACCTATACAGACACATTTGAGAAAACTTTATTAGTTCTTTAAAACTTTAGCTTTAAATTTTAAATAAATTAGAAACACTTTTATCACATGATTTTTTTGTAAGCAAAGCTATTGAGAGTATGTATTTTTTTTAAAGAAAACAAATATGACCTTCAGGTAAGAATGCTAATACATTCTAGGTGCTTTTAAAAATCTATTTTAAATTGCAAAAGTATTGTTTCCCCTGAAGCCTCATTAACCTCAAGGATAATGTCATTTTTATTTTGAATAGTATTGATACTGACTTAGTTTTCACCTTCATTTGAGAATTTGCATAGTTATGCACAAATTATATTAGTATTCTTTTCATATTTGTGAAGCAAGCCATTAAACAATTTTAATGAAAGGATTTCCTCTTTCTTAAGTTTCAGGATCTTTAAGTTATGTTTACACTCTTTAAGTGTACATAGTATTTTAAATATCAGATATTTTGTGAATTGCTTCTGTTGTGTTTTAATTTGGGCATGGTTTCAGAATATTACTGACTTTATTTACTTTAAGTTTGTCAAGTTTTCAGTCTCTATATCAGAAGATATTTGGCTGCTGTAATCTGAACTCTTCAACATCTGGCCTATATCCAGTCAGTTGGCAGGGGTTACCTGAAGTTTTGTGGCTAATTTGAGTTTGAAATAGGATCTTGTCTCTTACACAAGCAACCGTTTATAATTTGTTGAAAGGGTTTACTTCAGTTGATAAGTCATTTGCTCAGAAACCACACGAGCAAGGAAACATAGGAGATGTAAGTAAAAAAATTTAAGAATGAATAACCCAGCTACTGTTTTCTACAACTGAGGGTTCTTTCAGTTTAACAGCGTCTGCGGCTGCCCCTACAGCTCCATCAGGAGGTGGATCAACCAGTCTTTGCAGAAGCTTTACGAGTCCTCTTCTATAAATCTTTCTATTGATGGCTAGATGGATCCCATAGTTATTTTTGGACTCAGAAAAACAAATTATTGGTTTAGAAAAGCTTAAGTTTAAGGCCAATTTTTCTATCCCTGGAGCTCTTTGCCGTTCAACCTGTCACTTGATCAACGACAACAACAAAGTGATGTTTTTGTTAGAGCCCTTTTTAATTCATTACACCCTTCAAGACCACACAGAGATTATGCAGTGGTCTTTTAGTGCAGGTATCACAATTCAAAAGTTTATGAGGCATGGCTGCTAAAGTAAACAAGTAGAGTGGGTGATGGGGTTGTGGCTACCTCCAGAGAAAACACTCCTACCAAGAATGGGAGGGTGGGGTGTGTGGGGAAGAAAGCATTCCTGAATGGAATACTGTATTCGTTATTTTTATTCTCCTTCTAAGCATATGAGTTCTTCATTCCTCTGAATGTCAGCAGTTTCCTGGAACCTTACTTGTTTTTCTTACTTACATCCCACCTGGCAACAAATGGCTCTGTTGCTCATGAGTCCTGCTTTTGTTGACATGGGGCAGAGACATGGAAAAGCCATCTACCAAGTCCAGTGATGGGCAATCTTTTGAGCTCGGTGTGTCAAAATTCGCCAAAAAACCGAGCATAACTCGGGTGGTGTGTCACTTCAAGAAAAACGGCCTAACCAGAAGTCCCAGAACTAGACGCTCTGTGCCACAGTTCTGTTGTTTTGGCCTACAGACCTCCGGCACAGAGTGTCTACACTACAGCAAATGTTTTTTTCCTCGGCTACTGCACCTGACCATGCAGGAGCTGAGGATGAAACGTCCTTCTCAGCATGCGGCCCCATACTTCTCTGGTATGCATCCGCATGCCATCGAAAGTGGCTACACATGTCAGTGTTGACACACATGTCATAGGTTCACCATCACAGATCTAGTCTCTGCTGCTGGCCTAGCGCCCAGTATCTGACCTATCAGTGCTCAGGGCATGCTCAGAGCCACTTCCACATTTTTTTTTCTTTTTTGAAATTGCTTTATTAACTTCACAATAATAATGAGCATCTTTCCATGCAATAGGTAAAATTCCCCTGCTGACAGAAACTTACACAATGGACCAAAACACCTTTAATTAGAAGCTGGTAATAGGAGGTCCATAGGAAACACCAAAAGATTTGCTACAATGTACATATAAACATGTAAGTTTCATAAGCAGGTATGTCTCCCTATTTTTCCGGGAAAAACAACAGGTTTCAAGGTATAAGGCAAAACTCATCATGATGGTCATGGTGAGGGGGGCCAGTGCTAACTGCCCGCAGACTCTGACTCAACTGCTTTCCCCTCAGCTTTTCCATCAGCTGTCTCATCTCCTCCCCAATCCTTTCCATAATTTCTGCTCTCGTTCTTGCCTGTGGCTCTCCAAGCCTCTGACTCCGGTCCCATCTCTGCTGCAGGATACGCTGTCTAACATGGAACCGCCTTCGATCTCTAGGCGCAGAATATTCACCAGCTTCCAAAGGGATGACCAATGGCTCTCCTTTATTAGCATCTTGCTTGTTTTCATATTTTTTTTCATTTTCCTGGTTGGCATTTTCCAAATTGAGATTTTTTTACTGCTTATTCCTCCTTAGACATCATTGCTCCTGGGCCTATCCTTGTCCAATCCTCCTTTCAATTCTCGTCGCAAGTGTGCTGACACTTGCGCCCGCAGACCTGTTCTGCCCGGGCTGCTACTCTTGGGGCTCCCCGGCCCCAAGACCTCAGGACCACCGGGAGCCGGGCCCCACGAGAGTGAGGGACCAAGCCACCACTGGGTTTCGCCACTTCCATTTTTTGTAAGAGAGTTCTTTGTGCTTTCTTGTCTAATCAGATCCCTCTGCTTTCTGTCTTTCTGAGACTTCCCCTTGGTTAATGTTCACCAAGGGTACCTCATGTAGTTTTTCAATTGATAAACTGAATTTATAAAAAGTATTTTTCCTTCAATATTAAGAGACTTGAGGTAGGAAATAGAGGTTGCAAAAAGTCTGACATCTTGAATCAGAGCTATCCTATTTCTATTTAAGGTAGTTAAAGTTATAAAAGACTAGAAATATGCTTATTGTAGAACTCATTTCTCGTTCTGAAATAATCATTATTTTTTTCTTAGCTAATGACTGCAGACTATTTTGTTTTGGGATAGCCCTCAAACCCATTTACATACTTCAAAACTCCTATTTTTCCAGATGACCTTTGCATATAACTGTTTTTCCTGGCACTGCACATTCTACAATGCTTCCCAGCAATTAAAAAAAAAAAATTTCCTCCAAACTTACGCTAGTCGGATGCTTGAGATCTGAGGGAAGTAAAGTGCCTACTCCTGATGCAAAAGAATTGAGTGACTAATTCAATATACAAAAACAAACAAACAAAATGCAGATTTGAGAGGATAGCAAATAACCAAAATCCAAGACTTAGGTAGAGGAAGGTGACAAAGCTATGCTCAAAGCAGCTTGAACTATTTGCCACCTTTAATTTTCAGCTTTGAAATCAGAGATCATAAAGAACAGATCTGAAGATCTTATGTTCACAGTTCACAACTTTGTCTTATTTTTATCTGTGTCCCCACAGTAGATTATAGTTACTAGCATGTAGTTGGTGCTCAGTTAATGGTCGCAGAAAAGAGGATGAGCTATTAGCTCTTTTAGAGATCTAAATTACTTGAACATACAAAAGCCTACAAATAATTATTACAATAGGTGATATTTGTTGAGCACTTAATGTGCCAGACATGGTGAATCACCTTTCCTTATTACCTCCCCCACCCCTTCGTACCATGACCTCATTTTATGGATGAAGATTAACCGATGCATAGAGAGCGGGGGACACATAAGATACAAGTAACAAGCTCAAAGATTTTAATCTAGGGCTGTTTAACTCCAAAATCCATACTTGCAAATAGTCTACTTTACAGCCAAATTGAGGATTGCAAGGCAAAAAACTATAAACACATAAGCTGACAAATAATTACTTCGGTCACCAAGTTAAAATCTCTGGTTTTCTTGGAGGTGTGAATTTTAGGTTTTTGTGTTAGAGAAGAATTCCAAGCTTTAGAAAGTGATGGTTGTTTTAAATCAATGAATAGTGTTTAAAATATTTAGTCTTTGTTTTTCCAAATTGTCATATATATATATATATATATATATATATATATATATATATATATGTAAAAATAAAAGTTGTATACATTTGTTTAAAATTAGTAGAGAAAAGATCATCCTTCATCTTTACTCATAGTTTCACTCTGTGAAGGGAAGCACTTTTGATCATTTCTGCTTATAGTTCAAGTCTAGTCATTGTTTCCATACTTCTGAAAAGACATTTATAAAGTAGTTCTAGACTAGGATCTATTTTAGGTGCAAGGTGTATAGGAGTAACCAACAGTTAACGTCATCCTTCTTGTGGAGAAAACTTTCTAATAAGGATATAGTCAATAAACAAATAAATACAGTGGGTAAGTTTAGAGAATGGTAAGTGCCATGAAGAAAGTTTGGTTGATTTATTTGTTCATCTTGGAATTGTAGGTTTTCTCTTTCTTGTTGGTGGGTTTTCTCAAATATCTGTGACCTTTGTGTGGCTAATCTTATGAATGAAGAGCCAATCGGGTAGATGACTGGAGGTGCCCTCAATTCTCCCTCCATGAGAGGATTGGAGCTGTAGTTGTGAAGCAGGAGTACCTTCGCCAATACCAGGCACTCTGGGGAACCTACCAAGAGTAGAAACACATTTAAAGGACTATCTGGGATGTGGAGGTAAGATAATTAAATGAAGCTTCCTAGTGAGAGATTTTTGTTTCTACTCAAACCCATTGGCTTGATTCTAGACTGTAATGTGGATAAATGTGAACAAATATTTTTCTCCCCAGGAGAATAGAAAATTTATATTTTTATGTCTAACTTCTTAATTGCTAAATATTAAGCGAATCTTTAAAAAATTTTATAGACAAATGAAACATGCTTCTGGGCTATGGATGTGTGACTTCTGCCTCAATCCAGTGCTGTCTCTTTATATGTAATATTTGTATTTACTATATGTTATCCATGTTATATATATTGCCATAACAGACGTAGAAAATGACAATATTAGGTGGCATATTGTGGTAAACAGACTTAGGCTACTCACTTGGCATGGAGCCTCTGGTTGCCTCAGAACCTACTCAGCTTCCCCCAAAGTTGAGAGGATCAATATCTCAAGAAAAACATAGCTTGACAACTCATAAATTTGTCCTCAAGAATCCCAGTTTGGCCCTGGCCAGTTGCCTCAGTGGTAGACAGTCGGCCTGGTGTGTGGATATCCCAGGTTCAATTCCCAGTCATAGCATGCAGGAGAAGTGCCCATTTGCTTTTCCTCCCCTCCCTCTCTCCCTTCTCATTCTCTCTCTTCCCCTTCTGCAGCCATGGCTCTATTGGTTTCAGTGTTTCAGCCCTGGGTACTGAGGATGACTTGTTGGAGTCTCCACTTCAGGCATTAAAAGTAGCTCAGTTGTGAGCGTGGGCTCCAAATGAGCAGAGCATTAGCCCCAGAGAGGGAGTTGCTGAGCAGATCCCAGTCGAGGACCATGCAGGAGTTTGTCTCTCTATCTCCCTTCTTCTTACTTGGAAGAGAAGAAGAAAAAGGAAAAAGAAAAAAAGAGTCCCAGTTTATACCAGTTGCCCAGGGGTGTGATTTGAACAATGTCATATGGTCACCCTACCCATAACCCATTCCCTATTCCTGGCACACAATGGTTGGGGAGCCCTGAGGGGTTTTTGGCAGTGGCGGGGAAGGAGACTAGTTTCATTTCTTTAGAGAGATATCCTATGTTGACTTGATGCAAACTCGGTTACTGCTCATGAAAGATGGGGCAGGAACAGCTAATTAGATACTGTGGTTTCTGTCCCACTACACTCCTCCATTACTATAACTGCCTACCCTGAGACGGAGTTGCTGGTAACTCAGTCAGAAGGAATTCTCTCTTCCCTACTGCATTGTTCCTCCTCATGCATTCTGGGTGATACCTCCCTCAACTCTGCTTAATGAGTAAAATCTCATCTGCTCTCTGTATTACATCCATGTTTTAAATCGTGAGCTTGCTAATGGGTTACCCCTATTTCTCAGTACTGTTAGTGAATAGATTTTTCAAATTTATGGTAATTTAAATGGAATTGGAGAGCAGAGGGAAGAGAAATGTGGATGCTTAATGCAACATCTTGAGCCAAACCTTTTTACCACTCTTTTTTAGTGACCCAATTGCAATGAGAAAAAATTGGCCCTGAATTCTGTTTTCCCTCTTGTTCTCTTGGGGGGGGGGGAGGGGTGCATGCTTAATGAAGACCAGATTCCTAACTATACAGCTGTCTTCTTGAAATTGAGTTATGGTTTATCAAGATGTTGTTCAAATACTCTCAGAGATCTTATCTGATCTTGTTATGTGGCAGTGGGTTGTCCTGCCAGTCGGATCCCAGGAGTTGCCAGGTTATCCAGATAAATTAGATCACAGCAAAGGCACATATCTATTATCTGTGCAAAAATAAGTTCTGTGCTGTTCATTGTCAGTTCTGTCCTTGAATCCTGGCTAGAGATCAGTTTTAAGACTGGGACTACTGGATTAGTTTGCTCTTTTTATTCTCCTTTCAAGGTAGGTTTTAAGTAAGATATATTTAAAATTTAGTAGTGAATTTATCCTGAAGTACTTTCTAAAGCAGGAGCCCCAAACAGACATTATCAAAGAGATTAGCAGCGAAGTGCCAGTGACATTTTATAATCAACGCTTGCCAGTGCTTTTGAAATCAGGAGTGGGAGAAGGGGAAAGGATTAGAAAACTCTCATTTAAACAACCAGCTTTTGCCCATCTCTAATAAGCTGCTTCCTTTCTTGCCTGGGAGTTTCCGAGCAAATAAGCTGCCAGTGACACAGCAGGGGCAACACCAGTGGCTTTATCTTTTTGCCTCCTGTTTCAGTGAACACACACCCACGAACCTGGGATACTTGTCAATAATTTAATTTTGTTATCTAGACTAGGGAGTTCACCCCATGCAACTAAACTCTTTAAATGATCATGTCATCAATCAAACGTAGACACTGAGGGAGCATCCAAGGGAATGGTTAGGGAAACGTCAGCCTTATAAAAAATTCAAGAGGTAAAGCAGGAAGAGTAGCTCTTGTTTGGATTTTTAAGAGGCCAGTTACAGGGAGTTGATTCTTATAGTGTCTCCTTGCTCAGCTGCTGGAAGACATTTTTATTATTCATTCCCTGAACCAAAATAATCACTGGGTGTAACACTGCATCACCACACAATATACATAATAGAGTTTTTTTTTTTTTGAATAGATAGAAAGGAAAGTGATGCCACCCAAAGGGGAGAGTAGCTGTCCAGAGACTGTACTTTTGATCACAATTCAAGCAATAGGATTGAACCCTGAAAAAGTACATAGCTAATTATTCAGTCCATACAAACAAACTACCCTAAAACAAGGCACTCATACAAGTAAACCTTTCTTTATTTTCTTTCCTTTATTTTTCTAAATTTATTTATTTATTTTTATAAGTGGGGAAGCAGTCAGACATACTCCCGCATGCGCCCAACCAGGATCCACCTGACATGCCCACCAGGGGACGTTGCTCTGCCTATCTGGGGCCTCTTCGTTGTGGCTGGAGCCATTCCAATCCCTGAGGCAGAGGCTATGGAGCCATCCTCAGTGAATGGGCCAACCTTATTCCGATGGAGCATTGGCTGCAGGAGGGGAGGAGAGAGACAGAGAGAAAGGAGAGGGGAAGGGTGGAGAAGCAGATGGATGCTTCTCCTGTGTGCCCTGACTGGAAATTGAACCCGAAACTTCCACAGGCCTGGCTGACGCTCTACCACTGAGCCGACCGGCCAGGGCCACAAGTGGATCTTAAATGACCTATTCTCACCAAATCAATATTTGAAATTTACTCAGCATAGGTGGGAACATATGTCTTCTCACCCAGAGTGAAGAATTTGGCTAAACTGCTTAATTCTTGTGAGCTTTAGATTTCCTATATGCAAAAAGGGACCATGATGCCAGGCCTGCCTGTCACAGACTTCCTGTTGATCTCTTAAGAGAATAAATTAAAAACCCTATGGAAAGCTCTGAGATGCCATTGATTGTGAGGTAGCAGTAGTGGTATTTATATATCTTTTTCTTAAAACTTGACAGCTAAACAATTTATTAATCCTGTGTCAGATAAGCTGTTACCTTTTATAAGTCTTTCCTCTTGCAAATTAAGATGGCTGAACTGTTATTTATCTCAGCTAAAGCTGAACACAGCCATCTGTAAGAAATTGACTCTCTTTCATTCCAATTTTTTCTAGCATTGATCGGTTGATTTCATAAGCTTAGCAGACGGTGAAATATTTAACAACAGAATTCTGACATTGGGAGGAGTTGAGTTCTTTGACTATATTATATTTTATTTTAAAATATATACTTGATTTTTTTAGTCACTTGTGATTCTTTTTCTCTCAGACATTTTGTCTGGCTCAGATGAAAATTACAAAGTAATTTTCTTTCCTCTACACAAATTTTGGTCCTCTTATGGTTTGACTCCTGCACTTTGACCTTTTGAAGCTATAGTTTACATTATGTAGTAGAAAGTAATCAGCCTTGTGCATCTGCCCTGTCCAGTTTTGACAAATGTGTAGTGTTGCTTCAAGCTTCTGTGTAATTTAGGTATTCTGTGACTAACCAATACCATTATTGCAGCTAATTTAAGAATGTTTCTCCCACTCAGTTTTTTATAGCTCCCTCCTACATTTGTTACTAAGAAAAAAATTTAGGCAAATATCACTTATTGAGTCATGAGATATGTGTCTCCTTAAAAGTCCTTGAATTTCAAAGGAAATTTCATGGTGAATTCATACACACAACCTCTCCCTCTAACTCCCTGTCACCCTCACCCAAGCTTATCTGTGAAAAAATGAAAAGCACTTACTTAGCTTTTGAGCTTTGAATTAAGTCATTATGTTTTCAAGGTCTACACACAATTGGTATGAGGCTCACTTTAGCCAATCACAGAGCAAGGAATTTACCGAGAGTCCTGCGCAGCTCCTTTGTTGATTAAATGGGAAAATGAAGCTCTGGAGGGACTGGCTGGCCCTCTTAAAACCACACACTGGCCTGGCCATTGGGTGCAAAGCTGAAGTCTGAGCGCAGACCTTCAGCACTGAGCAGTGCCCTTTCTACTTCTTCATGAAGCCAACTTCCATTTTTATTTTATTTTATTTTATTTTGTTTTTGCTGCTCCTCAGTCCAAGCCTTAAAAAAGTTAAAAATTGCAGGAGTTTTGCCTGTTTGAAACTTCATTTCTAGACAAAGTCTGGTCTATCTGACTACTGTGGAAATATTGATCAGGGGAGATGTAACTACATTCACTTGCTGCTTTAAAATTTAGGCTTTTTTGAAGTCCAAATACAAATGGAAAAATGTAGTCAAACCTTTCAAATTATTATCAAGTCGAATCAAAGGAAAACTTTTCCATTTCAGTGAACAGCTATGTTGTGAAGTGTCAACTTGAAAATAAGTTTGTTAATTTATGAAAAGCAAACTATTTCCTCCTGCTTCCTGGAACTGACTTCTTTCACCTCTGTGTTAAGTTCATCTTTCTAATTGAATGATTTTGGGTAGAAAAAAGAATCTGATGATTTGTTTAATAGTAAGGAGAATTAGCTACATCTTTGTTTAGATCCCAAGTTCTTGCTTAGTACTAATTAGCTTTTTGGTTAACAAGGATGTTTTTCTTCCTAATTAATACATAGAAAATTATGAGAGCAAAATAAACCACAGTTGATGGAAGATGGCAAGTAACTGTTGAGCAGTTTATTTTCAGTAGTCCTCAGCTCCTTGTTTATCATTTATTTATGGGTCAATCCATAGAAATTTGGGCACAAGAATTTTTCACAACAAATTAGAGGATTGCTCTGGCCAGATATCTATTGGTTGGAGCATCATCCCAAAGCCCAGAGGTTTCCACTTTGATTCCAGGTCAGGGCACATACAGGAACAGGTTGATGTCCCCCACCCCTTCTGCTCTGGCTCAACTGAATAAATATTTTTAAAAATAAAAAGAAAACATATTAGAGGATTGTTTGGAAGCTAATTTTTACTTCTACTTTAGAAAAAAAACAGGTTGATAATGTAGTTTAAGATTAATACTAAGAAGTTACTTGTGTCTAATTGGTAATAATTTGAAATCATACTATAATCTCATGGGATGGATGCCTCGTGGTGCAAGGGAAAGAGTAGTGGATTTGGAATCAGAGCTGACTGATTGGGAAAATAACATAAATTCATTGAACTTCAGTTTCTCATCTGCTCAACTGAGGTAAAAATCCTTATCTACAGTACTTCCAATGATTTCATGAAAGAACATTTTTGAAAAGCTATAATAAGACCTAGTCCAAAGGCAATCAATAAGAGAAAAATTATTCTAACATAAAATGTTTAATTCAGTATAATATAAAGTAAGGTCAAGTAGGTAGAGATGGCAAGCTTTCAACTTTATTTTTTTTTAATTCCTCAGAATACTTTTAATGCTCTGTTTTAATAAGGTTAAAATTCATACTGTAATTATTTTTGTTAGCCAAGCAAGTGTCTATTAAAATTTGGCTTTAATTAAATGTCTTGACCTGTAAGAGTGCTATAAGATTGCTTACTAAAAAGAAGAGATTCAAAATTTGAATAAGGAACAAAGGTCATTTAATTTGTAATGTTCATGTATGCATGATTAGTAATGATGATCAATTTTCTAAGAGCTCCAGAGCAACCCAAAATAGATATTTAGCAACAAAATGTTAAAAAAATCTCCTTTAAAAGAAAATAAGAAAAATTTAAAAAAACTCAGAAATAATAAAACCAACATGGTACAACTCAGCTTTCTGCCATTATCCAGGATTACTTGTCAACAGTGTTCCTTTGCAACGAAAACCGGCTAAATGCAATGAATCAGATAGCTGGTCCTATACATGTTGCCTATACTCTGTGATAGCATTTGTATGGCCTCTTTGCTTACTAGATCCATTCTAAACATGTGTACCTGAATGCCCATCTCTCTGATCCAAACTTACCTTGTAGTAATTCCAGTATAAATTCTCTACTCTGGTTAAGCCTGTCTTTTGGCATGTATTTTTTGTTGTTGTTCCTGCCTGTTTTTCTTTGCATATATTTGCTACCCACCTACCTAAGATAATACAAAATATAAAAGCTACATTTCTCAGTTCTTCCATAACATTTTTCAGCTTACTCCAGACTATTCTAGTCTTCTCTTTTTTACCCCCAATGCCATGGCACTTTCCATGGTTCCAGACACTTTGGCAGATGATTACCTTCTGACCATGGACTTTGACATTTGTATCATGTATATAAATCTTTACTCACTATCCAAAGACTGTATAGGCTGTTATCAGGGATGGGGTTCAGTAGGTAGACTCTCATCAGAGCAAAATTCAGAGAAGTATTCAACGTGCAAGTGTTGTGAGAGCAGAGAGCTGGCTTGCATCCACAGTGAGAGCAAGTAGCATCATATTATGAAAGCACAGAACTCTCACAATCCTAGTATCTCCATCCTTAATATGATTAATGCACACAGTGGCAATGATTAATGTACACTGGCTAAAAGTTCTACTGAAATAGTGCAGTGGGGAAAATTGGTTTGCTCAGGGTATGTAAGTGACAATGATGATTTCTTTTGGGGTTTATCTGTACACATTTGCATATCAGAGAATGATACTTGAATTTGCATGCTTCATAAAAGTTATGGAAAGCAGGTTTCTGTCTTTACCCACAGATCTAAGTGGTATTCTGTAGAAGGGTATTATTATTGATTTTCAGTGTTTGCTTAAAAGTCAGAGATACACATTCGGATTGCTAACATTAGCAGTTGCTTATGAATGAATTTTTAATTATAGCCTGACCTGAGGATGTAAACCAATGATTGAAATTCACGTAGCTCATAATAATTACCTTTATGGATAGGCTAAGTAATATATGCAGAATGAGGTGGGGTAACACAGTTTTGTTCAGAGAGTCATTAGAAGTTAATTCAAGACTTATCTTCTATTAGCTTTGATGTATATTTATAAGGTTATTCCTGTTTTCTATCATTAATGGATAAAATAAAATGTTTTATTAAATTTTGATGGACTCAGGCCAAGGATGACAGTATCTGTTGGGGAAGAGGAAAACAGTTAAGAGTATCAAGTTGTGTGTACTCAGTTTACTTAGAATTCAGTGTCTGTAAGTAATTTTTTTTTTCGAAGAGAATGTCTTAAAATAGCTCAGTGGATGATTTGGCCATCAAGTTCAAGAACCTGATGATTTTGGAATATACAAGAATGAGACATATTTTTACCATAAAGCATTTTGAGTAATCTCAGTTTGCAGGGTTCTTTCTAGTAGAGTCCATTAGTAATTCCCCATAGAAATTCTATGCGTTAGGAATGGACTTTTTTCCATTTGGCAGAAGGAGAACTGATGTAGAATAATGGTGGAGTATTTATCAGATTAGTAACACAGGAAGAAAGTTTCCAAATCATGTCCTTTCTAGTCTGTTGCTTAGCTTCCTGAGTTCTATTTTCTTCCTTCCAAAATTTCATATAAAATATACGTATAGGTTAAAAGTAATTAATTAAAATTCTTCTTTTAGTTGCTATAGCAGTGTTAGTTCCTTAATGCATCCCGTGTTCCTTTTTTTCCTCTGGGTTAATAATGCACAAAGCAGCTCAATTTTAGAAATAAGGTCCTTTGAAAGTAGGTATCAAGTATTATTACAGGGATTTTATGATGTCCAGATGAAAGAATGTCTGTTGACGTAATGAGAGTTCATGACCTTGTGGCTATGTGAGAAGGTAGACTCCTCCTCCACTGGTCCCCTCTTCCCTACTATGGTCATTGTATTTTGAGAGCAATCAGTGGGACTTCAGGTTAAGAAATGTGTAGAATAATATTCAGAATCCTTTTTTTTGTAACTGTACACTAAAAAACAAATCCAGAATCTCTCTATGCTCCCTTTTCCACAATTTATTCTCTTGAATCTTCTGTATGCCTAAAGGGAAAAATAAGAATGTTAAAATAATTTTATTCAAAATTACTTCTAACGTACTAAAAAGCAAAGATTATTCCTGTTGACACTTAATGTAATTGTAATGCAGTAAATGATGGGCTTTTTGGCCATTCTAGAAGATAAACACCTTCAGTTGATAGATTTGTTCCTATTTGAAGAAGTAATACTATATTTTAATAAAGTAAATCATTTCAGATGTTTATATATTTATAAATGCTAAAATATTTATTTAAAACTGAAGCTAATAAATTAGTAAATTTTTCTTCTTTAGAAAAAATAGTTTAAATTTTGTCAACAAACTATAACCAAAATCTCTAATGCTACTTATCAGCATGTAAGAAAATGAACGTAACTAACCAAAGGCTTGTTTATCTCTCTGCTGTGATCATATGTAATTAAATAGCTTAAGGAGTTCAACCCATGGTGTTCATTTTATTTTGCTGTATCAGTAAGTATTCCCTTAGTGAGTCAGACTCACCAGGTGATATAAATTTGTTACAGGAATTTGACCTTATACATATGTGTGAACTAGTTAGTCCTCCAAATATCTCATAGGATTCTCTATTATGGTTCACCCTAACCAGCAACCCATAGAGAAGGGAATTCTGGTAAATGTAGTTCAGCCAACCCAAGTTGACACAACTAAGCTACCACATGTAGTTTGTGATTTAAATACTTTCTTTAGCTTCTAGGGTTAAAAAAAAAAAAAGTAAAATGCTTCCATCTACCTCACGCTTCTTGCAATTGATCTTTTAAAATTGAATTCAAAAATCAATCATTAGCACTAAAAATAATATAAATGATAAGATGGCATAGACTTTTTAAATTTTTATTATTTTTTTTAAATTTAATTAACTGTGTTTACATAGATTCTAGGGTCACCCCGAATGCATCTCCCCTCCCCCGTATCCCCCTCAACATACCCCTTGCCCCTCTCCCTATAGCGCCCTCCCCCTTCCCTTCAGGTTTATCCCATCCTATCATCCCCTTTCCCTCTGTCCTCTTTTCCTCCAGTCCCTTTGATCCCTCCTCTGATGGCATAGACTTGAAAAGAAAATATTTCTTTTTAAAAGTAATGATCAATAAACCTTTTATTAATATCAATCATGCATATATGCCCTCTTGTTATTAGGCAATATACTATATTAATACAAGATCTTTGAAATCTGACAGTGGAAGGGGTTTGTATGCTGGCTCTGTAAACTGCAAACTGAGTGAATTTAACCTCCATTTTCTCCTGTATAAATTGAAGACAATCTCACCCACCTCCTAGGATTGCTAAGAGGTTAGTTGCAATAATGCATGTAAAGGTCTTCATTTTGTTCCTGGGACACAGTAATTACTCAAAATTATAAGTATAATTATTATTAACAATAGAATGTTCATCATTGTTTTCTTGCTTTTATATGAAAAACAGTGATTGATAGCTTTGACTTGCTTTTGTTCAAATGGAATTCCTGACTGCACTGTGCCAGAAGGTGAATATAGAGATGCTAAGATGAATTTGGGACACCTTACTGATTTTCCAAACCTATGAATTCTAAATCCCCAGTGCTGAAATAAGCTTTCTGCCCTCGTTTGGGACTGATTTGTTTAGAATCCAGTGGACAGCAGAGGAAAGCACCTGGTAAGCGAGGAATCAGGTGGAAACACCTATGTTCAGACAGAAGTTTGCCATTTCTCAACACACACTTTTCTTGTCCTTGTCATTCCTGTGCAAGGCCATTCTATTTGTAGATGGTTAATGTCTGAAGCCAAATAATAAGCAAATACAATTAAGGGTAATGGGTGACATTTCCCAACGTTAGCCTTTTCTTTACTCTCCAGGCTGCAGAAATTGTAATTGTTTATAGCAGAAAGTAGTAAGAGCAAGAAAAATTATCTGGCTCTATACTGTAAAATGAGTAAAGGGGCAATTTATAATTCACAGTGGATTTTGTTTATCTGTCCGGTGAAGAAATACTGTGTTTTTGTGGTCTTTGAGCCATGAGGATGAACCTAAATCCCTCTTCTTCCTATCAGTAGTACCTATTCAAGGAGATCCTTTCTACTCTAAGGGAAACAAATCTAAAATTTGGTTAGGATAGAAATGGATTTAATGAAACTTATGATTAGATTAAGGCATTCTAAAATCATTGGACTGTGTAGCATAAGGAAAATGGTGATGAGGTAAAGAACTCAATCCCTTAACCTTTTGAACAACTCTCATTAGGCATTCCTACAGAAATAGTCTAAAATATAAAATGACTTCAGTGGTATTTATGGGGTGGTAGAAGTTATTAGAATCACCAGATTGAAATATGAGCTATAGTTTTTCCCCCTACTATTTTTTTTTTACCTGGGTACTAATCATTTATGATTATGGATTACAGATTCCTCCACTCTAAAAGAGAGATGATAACATTTGTTCTGTTTACCACATAATATTGCTGGGAAGGTTAAATAATATAATGGAACCTTACAAAACATACATCCTTATTTAGTTAGATGTCCTGTACTGCTTCCTACTGTTTGGTGTGCTCTAGCTTTTTGCATTTCTACCGGAGGCTCACCACCAGCCGGCACCTCATGCTCTCCAGGCTCTGTTTGTAGCCCTCCAGGCGTATATTGTTCTCAGCTGTGGTGTCTGCGCTGCCTCCTTCTCCTCCAGCTCTTCACTGTCTTTTAGGGGAGGTGTTTGCTGTGCTATTGAGAAGGTGGAAACAAAACGTTCACCACTTATTACAAGGTGAGAATGAAAGAAAATGGATTTAAAAGGTAGTCACAGAGGCTGACGCTACATGTAGTTGTGTAAGAATCACTTGGCTTAGAGTTTAGGAGACCAGCCGATAAGGTCTTTGATGTGCACAGATGAGACATGCTCTGTGTCGGGAGATGGAGTTATGGGGGACAGACCTATATTGGCTCCCCAGTTGCTCACAATCTACCAGAGTAATTCCTAAACAGGACTCTGCCTCAGTCATACAGAGGTCCTTTAAAAGACAGATACCTGGAGTTCACCTTCTGAAATTCTAACTGAATTATTTTGATCAAATTAATCTAGGATGGGCCCTGGAGAGAGCACATATTGTTATTTAAAGCTCCCCATATGATTTTAATGTTCAGCCAGATTTAAGAATCATAGTTATAATCAGTTCTAGTGTTAGTCTTTTATGTGCTACTGAATCAAAAAATTCACAATATCTTCTTTTAGACTTGGTGTCCCCATCCATGTGAAACATGGATGATATTATGAGCTCTTCATTCATTCATGTCATTAATAAACATTTATAAAATTCATATTCTGTGTTCAGTATTATAATAGGGTTCTAGGGAAAGATGAGTCCTAGTATCTACTGAAAGGGTTTTATAGGAAGAAAACTTTAAAATTGTAGACCTGAATAGTTTTTGACACCAATATGCTGTACACAGCAGACAGGAACTTTGTGCTAATTTATTAATGAAACCAGAACCCACTCTGGAGAATCTGAAAGTGGCTGGCCAACAATCACATGACTATGCTGACAAGTCTCCCTTTGATTTAATCTCCAGGTGCACTTCCCTGACTGACAAGGCTGCCAAATGTCCAAGACTAGTCTATTTTTGATCCTGCTCACAGAGACTGTTATTTCACACTTTCTTTTCTAAAACTACCAACACCACTACACCCAACTTTCAGCTGTTGTTGTGTCATCTTATTATTTCACAGCGAAAAATAGAAGCAGTTAAAAAAGAAACATGTTTCCCAAGTATAGAATCAATTTACCTGCAACACAACATGTTTTGCCTTTTTTCTTGTTAAGATGGTTCCTGCTCATTTCTAAATGTAACAATTCTTCCTGTGCCCAAAATCAGCGATGGAAGTTCTTCAACAATCTCCATGCTCAACTGTATCATAAATTTACCCCTCTGTCAGGTCCTTCCCAACAACAAACCTGTGTTGATAGCACCTACCTGAACAAAACAAAACAAGAATACCCTCCTAAGAACCAACATTGTCCTCCATCTCTTTACTCCTCTACACTGTACAAGTTTTTGAAAGCATCTGTATGGGCTGTCTCTACTTTCTCTTCTCCCAATTTTCTACTACATTCCAACTGGGTTCTAATTCCTACCATTCTCCATAAAGGCCTTACCAAAGTCACACAGTATGTTTTTGTGTTGCAGTAGTCTGTCTTTATCCACAGGAGATATATTCCAAGACCTCCAGTGAATGCCTGAAACTGCAGATAGTTCTAAACTCTATGTATACTATTTTTCCTCTTATATGTACATATCTTTTTATGTAAAGGAAGTACTTTATGACTTCCCTTTGGCATATCTGAATTGGCAGCATCACTCCTCTGAGACAGTCATTCTGATAACCTAGGTGGCTACTAAGTGACTAACAGGTGGGGTGAGGATGTATATGTTGTAGATATGCTGGACAAAGGGATGATTCACATTCCAGGTGGGACAGAGCAGGATGGCAAAAGGTGTGAATTTAAAACTTATGAATTGTTTACTCCTGGAATTTTTTATTTAATATTTTCAGGTCACAGCTGACCATAGGTAACTAAAATACAAAGTGCTTTGAAGTTAAGTGTGTATGATAAATCACTTTATCTCTTTTCTTATGAAATAATCAGAAACTCACACCAATATTTAAATTTCAAGTTATATACAATCACTTATTAGCTACTTATTAGTCTTTGGCAATATTTATCTGTTTTGGTAAAGCTTGAAGGCTCTGTCTACACTTTTCTTCTGTGTAGGACATTCAGTGTGGTGACGCTGACTACATGGAATGTCACATGGACTTCACATACAATGAAGTAAAGCTAACTTTGCTGGTCTCTCTCAGTACATTAAGAAACCGAAAAATGATAGAATGCATTATGTCCTTATTTTGGTAAATTTCTTTTGAAGATCAAACATACATTACTTAAAAATCATATATTCTAAGCATTTCTAAAAATATATACTACAATTAATTTAGAAAAAAAGAATTTCCAGCACTAAAGTATTTTTGAAATACAAAATTTTACTTAATATATCATGATAAGTGTTACTTTTATTGAAATATTACATGATATTCCACTGTTCTCATATGAGGAAATTAGTTTAACTCCTAATGATGAATATTTTCTTGTTCTCATATCTTAATATTATAAGCAATGCTGCTATAAACCTGTTAATACATCAGTTATATTTTCTTGTCCCATGTCCATATGCATTTTTAAAATGTAATTATTACAACTAAAATTTTATATTGCAATTTGATGCAACTTGACATCTATATAGCATTGAGGCTTCTCATCCACAAACATTCTATATATCTCAGTGTTTAAGTGTCTTCTTTTGAATACTTCATGAACATTCTGTAGTTTTCATTAATTTTTTTATGGCTCTTGTTGACACCACACATATATTAAAATTTTGTTGTTATTATATACTGCTCACAAAAATTAGAGGATATTTCAAAATAAATATGAATCGAAAGATATCCCCTAATTTTTGGGAGCAGTATAAATATAATTTTATGGTTTCTGATCTCTATATTTTTATTGATATTGAATAATGTCTGGAAAGAAATTGTTAAAATATAAAAGAACAATAAAAAATACAATTTCAGCCTGACCAGGTGGTGGTGCAATGGATAGAGCATCGGATTGGGATGCAGAGAACCCAGGTTCAAAACTCTGAGGTCCCGGGCTTGAGTGCAGGCTCATCTGGCTTGAGTGTGGGGTCACTGGCTTGCATGTGGGATCATAGATATGATCCCATGGTCGCTGACTTGAGCCCAAAGGTTACTGGCTTGAAACCCAAGGTCACTGGCTTGAGCAAGGGGTCACTCACTCTGCTGTAGCCCCCCCCCCCCAATCAAGGCACATATGAGAAAGCAATCAATGAACAACTAAGGAACTGCAACAAAGAGTCACAACAAAGAATTGATGCTTTTCATCTCCCTCCCTTCCTGTCTGTCTGTCCCTCTCTGTTCCTCTCTCTGTTTCTCTCTGTGTGTCTCTGTCAAAAAAAATTACAATTTCATGCACAATTTTATGGTTAAAGAACACTGGACAGTCATGTGGGATTCTATTCCCATTCTACTACAAACTTGTTATATACCTTTACTTTGTACTTATTTAAGTATTTTAAATTTCACTGATTCTCAATTTTTATTTATATGACTCAAAATCCAAAATAAACCCCAACTATAGATATTTCTACACCATATTAGGTGGGTGGTTATTAATTAACTTGACTTACTTGTCCATTGGAGACCTGGCCTCTGTGAGTGAGATTCAGTGTATCCTAACTATACCAACCCCCAGAAAGCAGAATGGTAGATTCAGATTTGTACGGATTTAAAAAACGTCCTTAATTATGATGAGATATGGATTGTAAGTCTAAATTTATTGCTTAAAATTTTTTCCTCTGGTAAAAACGTAAAATCTTTACTTAGTTGTTTCTCTCTCTCTTTTTTTCTTTTTCTATTAAGTGAGAGGCTGGGAGGCAGAGGCAGGCTCCCGCATGCACCCCAACCAGAATCCACCTGGCAAGCACACTACCACGGTGATGCTCTGCCCATCTGGGACTGCTGCTCTGTTGCTTGGCAACCAAGCTATTTTAGTGCCTGAAGTAAGGCCATTGTACCATCCTCAGCACCGGAGGCCAACTTGCTCAAGCCATTTGAGCCCTGGCTGTGGGAGAAGAAGAGAGAGAGAGAAAGAGAATGGAGAGGGAGAGCGATAGAGAAACAGATGGTTGCCTCTCCTGTGTGCCCTAACCAGGAATCAAACCCAGGACTTCCACATGCCGGGCCAACATTCTACCATTGAGCCAACCTGTCAGGGCCTCTTTTTTTTCTTCTTTTTTTTTTATCTTACAGTAAGCTGAAGAAGACAAACAGTTTTTTCTCCTGTTTCTTGATAGTCTCTACCTAACTGCTCTAATGCATCCCTGGAAGGAAGAATACTTCCTCTGAGAGTGACAGCATCTTGTCTGCTACCTTGATCCATGCTTCATCTTACAGACTCTCACACGCACCCAACTGGGATCCACCCGGCATGCTCAAGGGGCAATGCTCTGCCCATCTGGGGCATTGCTCTGTTGCAGCCTTAGCCATTCTAGCGTCTGAGGCGGAGGTCATGGAGCCATCAGTGCCCAGGCCATCTTTGCTCCCCTGGAACCTTGGCTGCAGGAGGGGAAGAGAGAGATAGAGAGGAAGGAGTGGGGAAAGGGTGGAGAAGCAAATGGACGTTTCTCCTTTGTGTCCTGGCTGGGAATCGAACCCGGGACTTCCACATGTCGGGCCAATGCTCTACCGCTGAGCCAACCGGCCAGGGTCTTCCTTTCCTTTATTTAAGAAACACTGATTTACTGAGCATTTATGATATGTCAGGAAGCACTGAGTACACACCTAGAAAAATTCTTGCCTTCAGGGAGTTGACATTTTAGTGGAAGATATAGATATAATCTTGTTAATACAAGATTAATAAAATATATAATATGTTGGATAATAGTAATTATTAAAGAGAAATATTAATCTGGAAAGTAGGTGCTTTTGTTGATTCAGGCTACTTAGTCCTTTCAGATTGTTAGCTCATAAACAACAGAAATTGATTCCTCACAATTCTGGAGGCAGGAAGTGACTGCAGGGTGCCAGCATGGTTGGGTAAGGACTCTCATCCAGGTTGCAGACTTTGTGTTGTATCCTCACAATGTGGAACAACTAGGGAGCTCCTTGGGGTCTCTTTTATAAAAAGCACTAATCCTATTCAGGGACACAAACATTCTGACCATAGCAGTGAGTAGGAAATTTAGAAACTTAAAAAAATTTAGAGTTTAAATAGATTGGTTAGGGAAGGTTATAACAGATAACAGCCAAAGACTGAAATGAACCCTGGGGATATCTCAAAGAGGAACATGGAGGCAAGGGACCAACACTTACAAAAGCCCTGAGCTGAGCATGCTTGGCATTTTCCATGAATAAGCAAGGAGTCCAGTGGAGCTAGAGCAGATTAACCAGGAGGACGATTAGAGAGCAGAGGGTCAGAGGGATATAGAGGCAGTATCATAAGCAGCAACTGTAAGGTCTTCAGGTTTTACTGAGTAAAGTGGAAAAATGCTGGAGGAATTTGAGCACAGATTTTCAAAGGATCATTCTGATCATTACATTGAGAATAGACTATAGGAAGGCAAAAGCAGTGTGAAAGAGATGAATCCAGATTTTACAGAGCTTTATAAAATTTTGACCACTCTCCTTAAAAAATTATCAAAAATTGCAAATAGAACTGTAAATATTAAATCATAAAGGGATCTTGCAAAAAGGGGCCATGAAACTTAAGTTTCTTTTGCTTCCAAATAAATAAGCTATTTACAACAATCCAAGAAAGAGACAATGGTTAGTGTAACCTGGCAATGCAGTGATTATGACATGGTCAGATTATGTATATATTTTGAAAACAAAGTTCACAGGATTAATTGATAGATTAGATTTGAGCTACTAGAAAAAAAATTAAGAATAATTTGTGTCTGCAACCATTGGAAGATTATAATTACCTTTCACAGAACAGAAATGGTGGTTTCTATTTCTGTTCTGTGACATTTATGTAGACACTTGTGAAACTTGCTAATAACCAACAAATACTCTTTCAAGCCAACAATGCTATCTTATTTATTGCCATGCCTCACGGAGCTCTTAGCATACCATCTCACGCAATTAGATACTCTAGATATTTCTCTTGAATGAATGAATGATCTCTATGTGCTCTGTTTTCCCTAATAAAAAATAAAGAAAACTGTGCCCATTATTACTCACTGAGTTTGTATTTTTAGGTAAGGATATGAATTAACCATCCAATCTTCAAAATGGCCAACAGCCAGGATGTGAAAAGAATAATCTAAACTACCCACCATATGTGCCTGGTAAGTATATTGAAAGTGTCAAATGATTTTGAAACATTTGTATATTTCATGGGGAAGAATCTTTTTAATGCCAGTCAGTTTGTTTTAGGAAAGGATACATTTCCTTTTATAGCTGTCAATCTAGGAATAACCCAGGAAATTTAGAACATGTATGTGTACCTAATGAATTTTTTTGGTGGTTTGTGAGTTGTGTCCTCACTTGTCTAAGAAGGATCCAGAGACTTCCTTCCTTGGCTATCCTTATAAGGAGTCAGGGAGCTAGATTTGTTGGTGTGGTGTCACAACTGATTCTTAGATGACTAAATTCTTTTGACTACAAGGTGTTTGCAAGTTATAATTTCCACAGTTTTTGCTATTTCCGTAATTAATCACATACAATCGAAAATGCTATTCCATAGAAAAGTTGTGAAGAGTTCATTGACATATAGAGTTCTGCAATCACTCTGAAAGGCTTATCCTTGACTGCAGACTTCTAGTTTGAGTGATCCTAGCACTTCATTTATATTTGCTTTGAAATGACAGCCATTTGCAAGTACAGTGATTCAGTTTTCAGTGAAACCCAAAAAAGGGAAAAGCAAAAAGTGAAATAAAACCCACTTCTAAGAGCTGGTAAACCCTAAAGTCCACTCACAGTCCTTCAGTCCACGAGAGACTGAACTCCCTCCACAAGTTACTTGGTAGGCCAAAGAAATGGTGTTCAAAGTTGCTCCTTTCTCTCATGGTTTGGTAAAATATCTAAATGTAAATATCAAGGAGACATCCAGCTGTATAAATCTGTAGAGAAGCATCTGGGCTTGAGATAAAAAAACAACAACTAAGAATTATATATATATATATATATATATATATATATATATATATATATATATATATATATATATATATATATATATATATATATATATATATATATATATATATATAAATGGTGTTTAAACCCACAGGGATGGATGAGTCAATGTATTGAGAATGTCAGGGTATAAAAGATGTACTTGACAAATGGACCCTCCAACCTTGAGCCCTGGGTAGACCTATACCTCAACATTTAGGATTGGATAGGAATAAAAATTCAGCTGAGAAAATCAAATGGGAGCAATTGAATAAAGACGAGGAAAGGAAGAAAGGAGGGATGCCTTGTGTCCCAGATGAGGAGACTAAGAAACAGTAGAAAACTGATGACATGGTCAATTCTGTCAGATGGTGACAAAAAGTTAAAAAAGGCAAGTATATAAAATGTTCAGAGTTCAGCAATATGGAGGTTGGCATCCCAACAATCCTAGTTCAGGGGAGTGGTGAGAATAGATATCAAACCCAACTCTGAGCAAAAGGGAGATGAGGAAGTAGAGACAGAGGTGTAAACAAATCTTTTCCAGGTTTGGCTTGTGAAGAAGTAGACAAATGAGGCTGTAATTGGGAAGGATGTGAGCAGAAAGGATATTTTATTGTCTGTATTTTTTTAGAGATACTCGAGTGTGTTTTTTGCTGTCAGGGATGAACCAGTAGAATGGATAAAGTGGTTAATGCAAAGGAAGGAAGAGGTAATTCAAAGATTGAGGTCACTGAGAAGAGAGCCTGGGAGAGCATTAATTGTGCAGGAGCAGAGCTTTTTAAAAAGCAGAAACTCTTTATTGTTGTTGAGGGAAAAACCTGCAGACAGATGCACATAGGCAGCTGGTGGGAGACTGCAGGTATTCCCTTTAGGAAAGTTTCTAGTTTAAAGATTTGTTCATCAGTGGTAGGGAAAATGAGATTGAATTTGGGGAGTGGGAAGTTTCCAGAGATAGAAGGTCTGCCATAGTCATATCAGACAGTGGTGGGCTTCCCAGGGAGTATTGAGGATTCATTTGTGGGTTGCATTCTTCAAGCAAAGGATGAGAAATAGAGAGAATGAAAAGGTCAGGGAGTCAATGGAATAATACATAATAATTCCAGCAATGAGACTCCTGTGTGCCATCCTGCCTAGTGGTGTGAAAGCACTTCCTAAGAAGGGCAGTTGGCTGGAGGACCGGCTACCATACGAGGGTCACACTGCTCCAAATCCTAGCTCAATCCCTTTCTAGGCTGGCTTGCCTTTTTTCTTTTTCTTTCAAATAGGGATATGAATTCAAATTTTGCAGGTTAAGGTTTAAAACATTCTATATAAGGTAGGTGAGTGACATATTTATAATAGGTATAGAAAAAAAATAGCCACTATTGGATCTATTGCAAACAATTTGGGAGGATTTAAAATTAACTCCAACAGCTTTGTTAAATACTACAAATAAGCAATTAATTGCTTATTTGATTTTTATAGCATTTCCCATCATCTTTATTGCTTCAGGGAGTAAAGCCAGAATTAACGAAGATAGTCCTTATTTTTACCCCAACTGGGGTCATTTTTTCATGAATGATGCATGACTACCTTATACTTGATTTACATTCTTTTAAATAACAAATCTATTACTATGTGGAACTTTTAAAAAAGGAAAGAGTATGAATCAGAGAAGAAAGTGACTTTTAATACCAACTTTAAAAAGACAGAAACAAAGCCAGTTAAGCTCTCAGATGCATTTTTTCTAAAAACAGATTATTGTAAAAGGCACTGAAGAAATCTGCTTGTAGTCAAGGCAGACGTTACCAAGACACCAGGCCTAAAGACTTTAAAGTCTGGTGCAGCATCAGGTGAATATTCTTATTCTCTGTGCTATTTTTAACCAATATTATTATTTTTTCTCCACAATTCACCAGTCTAAGACAGCGATTTTCAACTGATGTGCCAAAGTACACTGGTGTGCTGCAAGCGCCTTAAAACATGCGACACCTGACTATTTAGTAAGGGGCACTGACTTCTTTCCCTTATCAGTGGTAGTCAACCCGGTCCCTACCGCCCACTAGTGGGCGTTCCAGCTTTCATGGTGGGCGGTAGCAGAGGAACCAACATATAAATAAAAAGATAGATTTGTTTTATAAAGATTTATTCTGCCAAACTTAGTGAAAATCTGACATAAAGTACAGTGTGTCCATGAAGTCAAGGTGCACTTTTGACAGGTCACAGGAAAACAACAAAAGATGATAGAAATGTGAAATCTGCACCAAATAAAAGAAAAACCCTCCCAGTTTCTGTAGGATGATGTGGCAGCATGTGCGTATGCGCAGATGATGATGTAACACCATGTATACAGCGGAGCAGCCCACCGCCAGGCCAGTCGAGATGTGGATGGTACAGTGGAAAGTTCAGTGTGTTCTGTGGCTCGCTAAATTTGAATTTGTGACCAAAGTGCAATGTGAATATCGGCGCATTTATAACGAAGCGCCACCACATAGAAATAACATTACTCAGTGGGATAAGCAGTTCAAGGAAACTGGCAGTTGGGTGGAGAAACCTCATTCTGGTAGGCCATCAGTCAGTGACAAGTCTGTAGAGGTTATAAGGGATAGCTCTAAAAAATCTGTGCGTGTGTGTGCTTGACAATTACATCTAAGCAAGACTACAGTCCATAAGGTGTTAAAGAAATGTCTCTGTTCTACGGGGTACAAATTGCAGCTGTTGCATGCTATCAAACCGGCAGACAGACCCACATGATGTGCGTTTGTTACAGATATGCTTCATGAGATCGACAATGATAAAAGATTTTTGCAGAAGATTGTGTTTAGCGATGAGGCAACCTTCCATATCTGTGGACATGTTCATCCCCATAACGCCCGAATATGGGCTGCTGAACATCCTCATGCCTACGTTGAGTAGGAACATAACACCCCTAAAGTGAACGTGTGGTGTGGCCTGATGCATGATAAGGTGATAGGCCCATTTTTTTTTTTGTGGAGCAGTCTGTGACGGAAAACACCTATCTTGACATGTTGGAATTGTATTCAGTGTCACAATTTCCAGAAGGTGTCATCTTTCAACAGGACAATGCTCCTCCACACTACGCCTCCATTGTTCATGAGATTCTGGATAGAACATTCCCCCGGCGGTGGATAGGCAGGGGTTCTGTCAAGCCATGGCCACCACAATCCCCGGATCTGACACCCGTAGACTTTTACTTTTGTGCTTATGTGAAGCAACATGTGTACATTGAACGTAACAACGACATTAATCACTTAAAACAGAGAATCACAGCCTGACCTGTGGTGGCGCAGTGGATAAAGTGTCAACCTGGGAACCCTGAGGCCGCCAGTTCAAAACCCTGCACTGGTCTGGTCAAGGCACATATGGGAGTTGATGCTTCCAGCTCCTCCCCCCTTTCTCTCTTTCTCTCTCTCTCTCTCTCACTCTGTGTCTCCTCTCTAAAATGAATAAAATAAAAATAAATTCTTTAAAAAAAAACAACAAAAAACAGAGAATCACAGACGTTATTCACTCTGTTACACCAGACGTCCTTACTCGTGTGTGGCAAGAACTTCACTATCGTTTGGATGTGTGTAGGGCAACAAATAGAGCCCACATCAAACTTCACTAAAGAGGTATAAATCTGGGAGAGTTTTCCTTTTATTTGGTACAGATTTCACATTTCTATCGTCTTTTGTTGCTTTCCTGTGACCAGTCATAAGTGTACCATGACTTAATGGACACACTGTACTTGGTAAGTAATTATTATTATATACTTTAACTTGCTGTAACTGCTTTATAAATTTTATAAAGTAAAATTACTTCCCTACTTTATAAATCACCATTACTGTGGAACCGGTGGGCGGTTAGAAAATTTTACTACTACCAGAGATACAAAAGTGGGCGGTAGGTATATAAAGGTTGACTACCCCTGTCTTAGATGATCAAATAAAAACATGGAAACTATCAGGCTAACTGAAATAAGCCAGGCAGAGAAAGAAAAATATATGACCTCACTCATATGAGGAATCCAATGAACTGAGCAATGGAACAGAGGCAGAGGCGGGATCAAAGGGACCAGAGGGAAAGCAGTCAGAGGGAAAGTAGAAGAGAAGATGGGATCAGAGAAGGGAAAGAGATTAATGAAATTATATATACATAAACAGCGTTATAGGGAACAGGACAGCAAATCCTGGAGGGAAGGGGGAAGGCTTTGGGGGAAGGGAGAATAGGGGACCAAGGAGAATAAAGGGGTGGGGGGAGATATATTCGGTGGGACAATTGAATTTATGTAAACACAAATTAAAATCATAAATTAAAATAAAAAAGATCAGCAAATGACTGCATAAATAAGTGGAACAACAAATTGATCTCTCTCTCTCTCTCTCTCAATGCCTCTCTCTCTCTCCCTTCCTCGTCCTCCTCTCAGTCTCTAAAATTAATAAATAAAAGTTAAAAAACTAGAAAAAACCCACATTTAAACAGCCAACGCAATAATAGCCATCCAGTGTGAATGAATAAAAATTATACCTGTTTCTTTTTGTCAGATAAGCAAAAAATATATTTTATTAATTAGTTTATGTGTGCCATGAGATGAACAACATTGAAAGTTGCTGATCTAAGGTTTTGCCATTTTTTGCAGTCTCTGTGGTAATGTCTCTGATTGTGTAAAGTTAGGTTTTTGAGATAATTAGGAGTTATATTCTTGTTAAATTCAGTAATTACCACTGCATTCCAGCGGGTAATTATCTACATTTGTTCCATTTTTTTTTCTTTGTGGCCAAGCAGACTGGCTTTATTATGATATAGTTGGTGCTTAAAATGTTCTCTCAGGAGTGATAGAATATGAGGAGGTTGCTGCCTTCATTGATGGATGGTTAGATAATTATAACACAATATCTAGATTCCTATGTCACTATTTTACATGTACTACAAATAGCTTTAACTTGAGCTGGGCTATGTATGCAGTTCACTTTAAGTAACTAATGACCAAGGTAAAATGATCGAATTATATTTTACATTTAGAAAAATCATTAGAAGTTCCGTTAGACTTATTCCCAAATGCATAAATTTAGAAATGAAAAGTTAAGAGGCTTTAGAAACACATTCTTTTCAAAATAACAACATGTTGGGAGAAAAGTTTATGTTAAAAACTAAAATGCTTTAAATGGATGTGATTCTCTCACCTCCACCCCTCTTTCCAGGAGACTAAATCCTTTTAGTATTTAAGATCTTATATATCTTCAGTATATCACAAAGACAGCTTTGAAATGATATTAAAATCTCAGGTTTGAAGATCTAAATCAAGGCAGCAGAAGGTGGATCACAATTAAATTTCCTTGTGTGTTAGGCTCCTTCCATGCTTGCTGCTGTGTTGAACAAAATGCATTTAAAAAGTCATAGAAGCTAAAATTAATGATTCCAAGAGGAAAAGCCAAGAAACTACAGGAAATCAATGGTAAGGCAACTCAGAAGGGATCCATATAAAGGAGCCCCATTAGAGCCACTAAACAAAGGGCTGTCTCTGAGTAGACTTGTTTTAAGCCAACCTTTTGCATTACGTACTGTATGCATTTTGAGAGGTATGATTTGATTTGAGGAGATAGGCAGATCTGAAGATTTTGGAATGCTGGCACTCATTCAAATATTAAGAGCATCTTTGGGCTCAGACTTTCCCAACAACACCACTGTAGGAGGTATATCACCTATATCCAAACATCCCTGTTAACCCCTTCCACTGCAAAGGTTAGAGTGGGACTTGAAAAGAGACATGTTTGACCAGGTGTGGCAGCTTTTGCTTCAGAGCTGCACAAGGGAATGCTACAAGACTTCCACCATGTGACATAACCTCTCACCCTGGTCTTTTATCAGTCTCTCCTTTCCCACTTTGCAGGCTTTTACAACCACACTTCTCTGAAGAACTATTAAGAATATACAACAAAAAAGATTTCCATAATATGGGACCTTGTGTTTTAGTAGGATACTATTAGTGTGATTAAGATTATAGAATATATTGCCTGACCAGGCGGTAGCACAGTGGATAGAGCGTCAGACTGGGATACGGAAGACCCAGGTTCGAGACCCCGAGGTCACCGGCATGAGCAGCTTGAGCACGGGCCCATCTGGCTTGAGCAAAAGCTCGTCAGCTTGGACCCAAGGTCACTGGCTTCAGCAAGGGGTTTCTTGGTCTGCTGAAGGCCCGCGGTCAAGGCACATGTGAGAGAGCAATCAATGAACAACTAAGGTGTTGCGACGGCAATGAAAAACTAATGATTGATGCTTCTCACCTTTCTCCATTTCTGTCTGTCTATCCCTATCTATCCCTCTCTCTGACTCTCTCTCTGTCCCTGTAAAAAAAAAAAAAATGATTATAGAATATGATTTAGTCATGTATGATCAAATCCACATCTAAATTACTTATTCCAGGTGTTGACACAGTTATAGAGTTAGGGAGAAGGCTGTTACTATGAAGAGTAGCTGAATCTCAACTTCAGAAATGTACAGAACTTGGGGAGACTGAAAATATACTAAGAAATAGTCAAATATTAGGCAATAAAGTTAAGTACCAGAGGGGATAGAACATCTTTATACATCTGGTAAACTATTGTTTTTAAATTGTACTGAATGGAAATTTTTTTTACTTGAGATGAGTGCTTCCCAACTCAGAGAAATGGCAACCATGAGTTACCTCTCAATTACCCTATAATCGGTACCAACCTGTTAGTGTGAACACTTAGAAATCGTGCTAGGTTGATTAGTTTTCTATTGAAACAATGACATATTATCCCAAATTTAGTGGCTGAACAACAATACAAATTTATTATCTTACAGTTCTGTAGGTTAGAAATCTGACACTTGGCTAACTGGGTTAAAAATCAAGATGTTGGCTGAGCTGCCTTTCTAGAAGCTCTATGGGGGAGTCCCTATACATTTCATTTCCAGCTTCCAGATGCTTCCCACATTCCTTGGTTCATGGTCCCTTTCCTCCATCTTCCAAGCCAGTGATGTTGCATCTGTCTTTAACTCTTTTTCCACCATTGTGTCTTTCTGAACACAGTTGCCAAAGGTTCTCACCCTTTAAGAATCATGCCATTGGATTGGACCCACCCGCATAATCCAAACTAACCTTATCTCCAGGTTTCTTAATCTTAACCATATCTGTAAAGTCCCTTTTGACATATAGGTACCATAGTCATAGGTTCTGAGGATGAGGATATGGATAGTTTTGCGGACCATTAGTCTACCTACCACATCATGATCCTGCTTTTCATTACTATTTTCTTTTGCTAATATTTAGATTCAGTTGACTTTGTTTTTACTTTGGTACCAACTTGTGCACAAGCCTTTTCACAATCAAATGATTACATTTCTCGGACTTGATCATTTTTATAAAACCCCTCCTCAATTTTCCCCCCTACAAAGCCTGATAAGTTTATTATTTATCAAATGCTATGGATTTTATAACACTCCATCTTAATGTAAACCAGGCTATATAGGAAGTACTGCATTACTTTATTTCCTTTCAAACAAATAAAATATGCTTCTCAGCTTTTTTTTATATATATATATATATTATTATTATTAATTCTAATGGGGTGACACCAATAAATCAGGGTACATATGTACAATGAAAACATCTCCAGGTTATCTTATCGTTCAATTATGTTGCATACTCGTCACCAAAAGTCAAATTGTCCTCTGTCACCTTCTATCTGGTTTTCCCTGTGTCCCTCCCCTCCTCCCTATCCCACTCTTCCCTCCCTCCCCCCATCCCATAACCACCACTCTCTTGTCCATGTCTCATATTCTCACTTTTATGTCCCACCTATGTATGAAATCATGCTCGCTTCTCAGCTTTTTTCTCAACCTTCCCAGGTGAAAAAAAATCTTTCTCAGTCATTAATTTGAGCCCACTTCTCTATGCTTCCCACGTCATGGGAAGGTCTTAATGGTCTTAGAGAAAAATTATTTGAGGAAGAGCTTTTAGTCTTTGGCTTCTGCTGAGATGCAAGTCCAGTTGTCCAAACCCCATGTCTGCCTCAAGTCTGATCCTTTGTTTGTTTCCCTGACGCATGTGGGCAATCTTTGCAGACCTAGGTAACCTTGGCAATTCTGCAGGTCCAGAAAGCTTCCTGCGGTGCTCCACATCCTTTCAAATGTCTTCTCTAGGGAAGAGAAGACAACCAAATCTCTGTCCCTTTCCTAGCACTTTTAAAATTAGTATACCCTAATATGCAAACTCCTCTTTCTCTTACCCCTTTACCTACGCTCTTAAAAAAAGAAAGAAATATATTTCTGGAGGTAAAACTCAGCAATAAATTTGTCTGCTGGGAACTAAGACCTTTTAGAAAGTGTTTAGAAATACCTGTTGAAATTAGAGACATCTTGAAACAATGGGGAGAAAAATATTTCTAGAATGAAGCACAAGTTAATAAGTTGATCAGTGACTCCTCCATGCTTCACTCTACTTGCTGTTATAGGTCTCTGTCATTCCAAAGTAGATCTCACTGTTCTTTCTGCCACTGGTTGTGTACAACTTTACCACAAGTTGCTACAAATGCCTTGAGATTAGGCTCTATAATTTAAGCTAAGCACTAAACATAAAGTCATAGTAGGAAGGTTGAGACTAGACTTAAAAAGTCTAAATTGTACAAGAAGAACATGTAATATAAGATGTATATTTCATATGAAGTAATGATTAGTAATAGTATTTATTATTAATGTAAATATTAGTAATAATGTTTATCAATATTAAAATATTAAGTAAGAATAATATAAAAGACCTATTATACTAATTATTTCATGTAATTCTCACAACATAACAATGAAATATGGATTTCTATTACTTTAAAAATTTGTTAAACACCTCCATTGTGTCACCCAGTATTCTGAGGTTTGGCAATAGCCTTAAAACAGTGAAATAAGGAGCAAGTGTTTTTTTAATAAAGTTTATTAAAAAAATCACTATTCTGATATTCCAGATGGAGAAACTGAGGCTCAGATAGTGAAGTATATTACTCAAAGCCACAAGGTTAGTACATGGCAGTGCCAGGATTGGAGCCCAGGTCTATCCGATTACAGCTCTGGTCTCTCAGACTGTGAAAATGCACACACCAGTAAATTTCTATATAGAGGTCCAAGCTGAGCAGGACTGCCACATTGTAGGAAACGTTCAGGTTTGATGCTGGCCCTAGAAACTGAGCATTCATCTTTGATTGGAGTTTGTTTGACAGAATTCAGTGTAAGTTGGCAGACAAGTACATACAACCCTGACAGTCTTGCTCATTTCTATAATCTCTGTCAGTTTGGAAACCTTTTAAATTCATTACCATGTTAATTAAGCAATCTAGATTATAAAGCAAAAAGAAATCCTTTTCATATTTTTTTTTGCATTATAGTAACTTTTGTTCAGTTTATGTTAGATAGCCCAAGGCATGGAGAAAAATAATTTTCAATCAAAGGCAAACTTTTCTCCAAACTTAAATAAAACGGTAAAGGTTGCTATGTTAAAGATTTTTTTTTTACTAGTGCTTTGTAAAGTCTTTTCTTACAGAGTATATCTTTCAATAACCTTTCTGAGTTATTCTCCTCCTTTTTAAATTTTAAACTGCATTCAGCAAATTTTTCTTTATTGATGTAATTCAAACATACTTCAGAGATGAATTTTTTTTTGTCAGTTGCTATGATATGACAAAACATATACTTTAGTGGTTGTCTATTTGGTGCTGGGTGCTGTTCTTGAATATTTACGTCTCTTTCCCCTCTGTTATCAGTTATACAAATGAGTAAGTTCTGGAGATCTGCTTAGACCTATGGTTAACAATAGAATACTGTGCACTTAATTTTTTAAGAGGGTAAATCTTATGTTGTTTCTTAGCACACACACACTCACAAAAAAAGATATGAAGAAATTTTTGGAGGTGATGAATATGTCTGATTGTGGTAATGATTTCATGGCAGATACATATGTTCGAAGACATCAAATTGTATACATTAAAAATTAATTGTATGTACAATTTTGTATATATCAATTATACCTCAATTAAGCTCTTTTTAAAAATGAAATGGAAAAAGTAGAAGAGGATGGGCTAATACTTTCTACAAATAGTTTTTTTTTTAACATTTTTATTTTATTTTATTCATTTTAGACAGGAGACACAGAGTGAGAGAGAGAGAGAGAGAGAGAGAGAGAGAGAGAGAGAGAAAGGGGAGAGGAGCTGGAAGCATCAACTCCCATGTGTGCCTCAACCAGACCAGTGCAGGGTTTTGAACTGGCGACCTTAGTGTTCCCAGGTCGACGCTTTACCACTGCGCCACCACAGGTCAGGCCTCTACAAATAGTTTTTAGAGATGAGTTAATCCCCAGTTCTCTGTCTAAAAAAAATTCAATTTTGACTCCATCTTACTGTTTCACACTGAGTTAACTTGGACGAAAGATTCCCTTCCTGACCTGATATCCCCTTTCCGGAAAGCCAGAGTTTCTGCCATCAACAGGTAAGACTTATTCCTCTCTTTGTATGCGCAGAAGTCAAAACTCTTAAAGCAAGTAAGAAAATGTTAGTAGTGCTTAGTCTTTTCCCTACTTAGTTATGACAATGCTCAAGTTTTCTTATATAAGTATAGTCTTTTCTATTTTTAAAAATCTTCGGAAAGGAAGTCATTTTGTTTGGCATTTTTTCTTATATTCAACCTAAACTTTCTATACTTTATACATGTTTCCTCTTCAATGTTTTGTAGAAATGGGGGATAATTACTTAGTTGTGCCAGTTGAGAATTCTTTATACCCTTGATGAACAATCTTTTGCTCTCTGTTATGCACAGTACAAGATGCTGAACAGCCACCATTCATTAAATCTGTCCAAGGTCCTGGGCATGCAAACTCAAAGGACAAGCATCCCTAAGAAGCTCATAGTCTATTGAAGGTGAACAGTATTTAAACATAAAGCAAAATACATTCAGGGACTTGTAGGTGATGATGGCAAAATGAAGCCATACCCAGAATTTCATATATTAATGAAGTGGGGGAAAATAGTAAAAAAAACAAATTTTGTCCACAGCAATCAAAAAATAAAAAGAAATTCAGTCTTACGCCATTACCTTTAAAAGTGACCGAGGATGTCTCAGCCCATTTCCCCCTTGAAAACAGAGCCTGAGGCATCACTTTTCTGAGAATGATGAGGTTCTTTTTGGGGGGTGCAGCAGGGTAGAGGAGTAGCAGGTGAAGCAATCTCAAGGCAGGAGGGGTAAGAAAAAAAGTGAAATAAGGCAAGGGAGGAAGGAAAACAAATATGTGATGATGTTTTACTGAACTGACCAGAACTAAATAAGAAAATAGAGCTGGTTGCTCACCCATCTAAATGTTTTTGTTAATCGGGTGTGTGTGAAATGTCAGTTGGTTATGTATTTAATTTGAAGGCCGCTGGTTATAAATGAGCTTAAGAATTTTTCCTCTTCATTGGTTTTTCAAGTTTTATGGACCTGTTATTTCTATTTTTCTTTTGAGCCTTTATCTTTAGTTGTATGTGTTAAAAATATCTCTATTAATTTCTGGCTTATAATTTCACTCTTTTCAGTATTTTTTTATTGTTTATTACAACTTGAAAATATTTTATTTGAAAACTTTATACAAATTCAACATTTAATGTGCTCCTTGATTTTACTTTTGAACTGTTTTACGTTTTTGTTTTTTACAGCTTGACAAAATTTTTAAAATTAATTTTAATGGGGTGACATTGATAAATCAGGCTACATATGTTCAGAGAAAATATTTCCAGGTTATTTTGACATTTAATTATATTGCGTACCCATCACCCAAGGTCAAATTGTCCTCCATCACCTTCTATCTAGTTTTATTTGTGCCCCTACCCTCTCCCTACACCCTCCCTCACCTCTCCCACACCCCAGGCCCCCGGGTAGCCAGCACACTCTTGTCCATTTCTCTGAGTCTCATTTTCATGTCTCACATATGTATGGACTTATATAGTCCTTAGTTTTTTTCTGATTGACTTACTTCACTCAGTATAATGTTATCAAGGTCCATCCATTTTGTTGTAAATGATCCGATGTTATCATTTCTTATGGCTGAGTAGTATTCCATAATATATATGTACCAAAGCTTTTTAATCCACTTGTCCTCTGACGGACACTTGGACTGTTTTCAGATCTTCGCTATTGTGAACAATGCTGCCACGAACATGGGGGCGCATTTCTTCTTTTTGAACAGTGCTATGGTGTTCTTAGGGTATATTCCTAAAAGTGGGATATAAGGCACTTCGATCAAGACAGTTCGATTTTTAATTTTTTGAGGAATCTCCATACTGTTTTCCATAGTGGCTGCACCAGTCTGCATTCCCACCAGCAGTGCAGGAGGGTTCCCTTTTCTCCACATCCTCGCCAGCACTTATTCTGTGTTGTTTTGCTGATGAGTGCCATTCTGACTGGTGTGAGGTGATATCTCATTGTGGTTTTAATTGGCATCTCTCTAATAATTAGTGATGTTGAGGATTTTTTCATATGCCTATTGGCCATCTGTATGTCCTCTTTGGAGAAATGTCTACTCATTTCTTTTGCCCTTTTTTTTATTGAATTGCTTTTCTTCCTGGTGTTGAGTTTTATAAGTTCTTTATAAATTTTGATTATTAACCCCTTATCAGACATATTGTCGAATATGTTCTCCCATTGTGTGGTTTGTCTTTTTATTCTGTTCTTATTGTCTTTAGCTGTGCAAAAACTTTTTAGTTTGATATAGTCCCATTTGTTTATCCTGCCTTTTATTTCACTTGTCTGTGGAGATAAATCGGCAAATATATTGCTGCTACAGATGTCGGAGAGTTTACTGCCTATGTTTTCTTCTAAGATGCTTATGGTTTCACTGCTTACATTTAAGTCTTTTATCCATTTTGAGTTTGTTTTGTGAATGGTGTAAGTTGATGGTCTAGTTTCATTTTTTTGCAGGTAGCTGTTCAATTTTCCCAACATTATTTGTTAAAGAGGCTGTCTTTACTCCATTGTATGTTCTTTCCTCCTTTGTCAAGTATCAGTTGTCCATAAAGATGTGGGTTTATTTCTGGGTTCTCTGTTCTGTTCCGTTGATCTATGTGCCTGTTCTTATGCCAGTACCAGGCTGTCTTGAGTACAATGGCCTTGTAGTATACCTTGATATCTGGAAGTGATACCTCCCGCTTTATTTTTTCTTTTTAAGATTGCTGAGGCTCTTTGTGTTCTTTTTTGGTTCCATATATATTTTTGAAATATGTGTTCTATATCTTTGAAGTATGTCATTGGTATTTTAATTGGTATTGCATTGAATTTATAAATAGCTTTGGGTAATATAGACATTTTAATGATGTTTATTCTTCCTAACCATGAGCATGGTATAGGCTTCCATTTGTTTGTATCTTCCTTGATTTCTTTTATGAATGTTTTATAATTTTCTGAGTACAAGCCCTTAACCTCCTTGGTTAAATTAACTCCTAGGTACTTTATTTCTTTTTATTATCTTTTATTGGACAAAAGTTTCTAAGTAAACTATTGTCAAAGATGTCAGTCCTTTTCTTTATCAATTTGTAAGTTAAGAAATACTTTTGAACCTAAGGTCATAAGTGTATACAGTTTTAAAAATATTTTATAATTTTGCCCTTTTACATTTTGGTCTTTAATCTACTTAAAGTTTATTTTGAGTCATATGAGGTAACAGTCAAACTTCATTTTTTTTTTTAATGTGGAAAAAGAATTGTCCCAGAACCAATGAAAAAGCTATTCTTTCCACTACTGATTTGCAATGCTTAATTTTTAAATAGTTATTTATATTTATGCTATGTGTTACTCCTAGACTGCTATTTCTGTTCTATTGATTTTCTTTTCTCTTTACAAATTTGACACTGTCTTAACTTCTACTGATTTATAATAAGCCTTGAAGTAATACGGGAAATAGAACTCATCACCTTGTCCTTCTTCAAAATGTTTTTGGCTGTTGGACATTAAATTCATAAATCCATTTGGAAAGAATTGACATTTTTATAATACAGAATTTCCAATGCAATGAGTATGGTACTTGTCCCCTTTATTTGTCCTTTTAAATTAGTTTTGATAAAATTTTATAGTATCTTTATGAAGTTTTAAATTTAATTTGGTTAATATTATTTATCCAGTTTTTCTGGGTTTTTAATACTATTTTAAATGCCTCTTTTTAATCATTTTGTTTTGTGTTTGTTGCTGACTTATAAAATGTAACTGCTTGAGTTTTGTATATTGATTTTTTTAATCCAGAAAATGTGCTATACTGTAATACTAATTCTCATAATTTACCTGTTGATTCTTTAGGATTTTCTTTCTATGTAGATATCACATCAGGTACACATAGCATTTGTCCTTTCATTCTAATCCTCTGACTTAGTTTTTCTTGCCTTATTTCACTGGACAAGAACTCCAGTACAGGATTAAACAGAGTGGGTAATGGAAGATACATTCTTGTTCCCAATCTCAATGAAACGTTTTTAATATTTTACAATTATTTATGAATTTGGCTATAGGTATTTTTGTAGATAACCTTAACAAATTAGGTAAGTTTTATTTTATTACTTTTATACCAAGAGATTCTATCATTAGTCAAGTTCAATTTTCTCAAACATTTAAAGCATCTGTGGAGAAGCATATATCCTTTTTAAATATGTTAATATATAAAATATGTTGATTGATTTTCTAATGTGAAACTAACTTTGTATATCTAAGAGAAATCCAACTTAGTCTTGATGCTAATAGCCAACTATGTCTCATAAATTCAAGATACAAGTAAAAAATTTTTGCTATGTTATTATAACATTGTTGTCACTACTTGAAAGACATTCATCATCCTAGAGAAGCTTATAAGTCTGACCTGTGGTGGTGCAGTGGATGGGACATTGAACCGAAATGCTGAAGGTCACTGGTTCGAGGTCCTAGGTTTGCCCAGTCAAGACACATATAGGAGTTGATGTTTCCTGCTCCTCTCCTCTTCTTTCTCTCTTTCTCTCTCTCCTCACTAAAAATAATAAATAAATAAAATTTAAAAAAAGAAGCTCATACACTAGTGAGCGTGACCAATATATAAACAAACAAATAAAATACAATAAGGATATTTAAATTATATTGAAAACGCATATTTATCTTACTTCATTTTTAGATATCACAGGTGGATTTTTTGGCTGAGAAAACATTATGTCCCAATTCTAAGACTTATCTGGGATCTCCTTATAATACCTGTTCTCTATTTGGCTGGTAACAAGCAAAATCTATTTTCTAGTGAGTAGTTTGTAAATCTCTTTGAAATGTTTTGTTTTAGTATCCACAAATTTTTATTAAAATATTCGTTAAGAAATAGGAAAAAAATCTATTTAAAGCTGATGTTGCATGTTATTATTTCTTAATTTTTTCAAGAACTAGTAAGTAATCTTCTAAGACTTTATCTTGCTGACTTATCTCTATTAAATGTTCATATTGATTTTGCAAATATTTTTACCAACCTGTTGCTATACCACTAAAGCAAAGCAGAATAATCTTATTAGAAGCAATAAAATTCGTCAAAAACAACTAAAGCTAAAATTTGACTTCAGATAAATGTTAGAAACAATTTGGGACAGTTTTATAATGTAGAAAGTAATTGTTAATACACTTTAAAGTTTTAGGAGGGATGTGCACTAATACTGCCTTTATCTTACTTTGTCACCTCTAGAGCCATTTTAAGCCCAGTTAAATATGAATGGGTAAGGTCCCCACATTTAGAAGCATAAGTCAGGATCTGTGCTTCAATAAGTTTAAGACACCAAATGCAATACACTGAAAGTCTGGCAGGCAATACTCTTCTCTCCAAGAAATAATAATCCTGGGTTTTGAAACATCTTCTCAGTGATTTATGCTGCTCCTCTGTGTCACCATATCTGTCTTTTCCTGTGTATATCTATTGGGAGACTCTCGTAGCCTGCATTAGGAGAAATAAGGTCATGGGTTCAGGTATGGAACCCTGTGTTTCCATTTACTGCATTCTTGTCTGTCTAAAACAGGTGTTCATTCCAATTCAGGTTCATTAGAGTACTTTAAAAAATTTGTCATAAGTATAAGCAAAATATATATGACTCAGAGTCAGATTGTTTGATTTATAAAGTGAACCCCTAGAAATACTGGGTTTTAAGGTATCAGGATCAAAATAGAACAAATTATTTTGGTCATACGAATACATTCCAATTTAATACTTTGGAATACAGTCATTTTCCTAGAGCTATGAGGTCAGGGAATGTAATGAAATTTGTTTGGTGAACATGATAGAAAATTACAGAGCTGGGAAAGAACATAGGGTAATTTAACCAGGGTCTCTCTTACCTACTACAGAAAAATATTTAGGTCTTAATTTGACTAAAAACAGAATTAATAGACATACAGTAAACTTGATAGACAACATTCTGAATATATTTTTAATGTGGGTAATTAAACAGAATCAAGTGACCTATATAACTATTTGAGGTTTATCTTATTTTTTAAAGTTTTATTGAACTTGGGGTGACATTGGTTAATGCAATTATAGATTTCAGGTACACAATCCTATAACACATTCTCCATATATTGTACTGTACATTCACCACCCCAAGTCAAGTCTCCTTCCATCACCATTTATTCCCCATATACACTCCTCCACCATCCCCTCTGGTAATCAGCACACTGTTGTCTGTCTCTGTCTCTATAAATATTCTTTTTCTTTGCTCAATTCCTTTACCTCTTTCTTTTCTTTTCTTCTTCTTCTTTTTTTTTTATTAAGTGAGAGGTAGGAAGGCAGAGACAACTCCTGCATGTGCCCTGACTGGGATCCATCTGGCAAGCTCCTATCAGGCAATACTCTGCCCTATCGAACCTCAACTCCATTGCTCGGCACCTGAGCTATTTTAACACCTGAGTTCAAGGTCATGTAGACATCCTCAGTGCCCAGAGCCAATTTTGCTTGAACCATTTGAGCCATGGCTGTGGGAGGAAAAAAAAGAAGATAGATGGGGTAGGGGGTTGGGGGTGGAGGTGCTGGAGAAGATGGTCTCTTTTCCTGTGTGCCCTGATCAGGAATCAAACCTGGTACTTCTATACACTGGGCTGACGCTCTACCGCTGAGCCAACTGACAGGGCCATCCCTTTACCTTTTTCACCCTTATTTTAATAAACCATTTTAAATTCCTATTGAAAAGGCAAATTCATTTTTCAGATTTTCAAATGTACCACTCATACCTAGGTTACCCAAGAAACTGCTGATTGTTTTTAACTCATCAAAGAATTTAGGCAAGAAGAAGATAAAGAAGGAATAAGAAAGAGATAAGGAAGAGTAAATTTAGACAAATATTTTTCTTCAAGTGTTGAAAATATATTTCTGAACACTTTTCATATCTCAGGGATAAAAAAAGATGACTTTCAAATTCTGAACTTAATGAAACTCAAACAATGAAAATTTTACATCTCAGAAGGCATAAGAAAAGTTTTAAGTGTAAGTATTTGCAAGCTTTATCTAGAGAAGGCATAAAAAGTGTTTACTGAATATATTACTAGAGCTTCTACCATTCAATTTAATCTAATAATTTAACTCCCTCCCTCATTATTTTACCTTCGAGAAACAAAATGGTCAGTCCTGAAGTTCTAGGTAAATAATGGCTAAAACTGAAATTCAAATTGTCTAACTAGGGGGAAGCAGACCTGGAACTGTAACTGAGTGGTACAGTTTAAAAAGTGCAGGAAGAAAACGAGCCCTTACTGAGCACTCATTTTATGCTAGCTGGTTGTGAGAGGTGCTTTTGTTTGTTTAAACGTTGTATCAACCCTGTATAATTAAGCATTATTAATAACGTGCTCAAAGTTGCATATATTTTATACTAAAGAGCTGGATAAAGTTTAAACTACATTTGTTTGATTGCAAAACTCATTTCAGTTAATGTTTTATTTATAAGTAATAATAAAAATAGTTAAGCATAGCATCAAATAAATTCTAACTTCTTTAGCTAAAATTTTAGCTCTCACCTGAAAGTATGCAAAGAAATATTGGGAAAGCCTGGCATAGATCTTATTCTTAAAGGGAGTGATAAGAGAGAAAAAATCCTTGATTTTTTATTTCTGTTGACTCTAACAGGCAATAACTCTGAGATTTTGCCTAAATAACTCATCATATATTTGAATCTTTCCAGCCTTCTAGCCCCTACAGAACCAATTAACAATATCTATCCTATAAAACCTAATCATTCTCTCATAAAACAGAATTGAAACTATTATCCTATCCATGAGGTTAGTCTCAATCCTCAATGACAATCATTGCTCAAATTTAAGTTTCCTTTCCTGATAATTAATTTTTGGAACTTCATCTTTATTAGCCAAGGCTAAATGATATTATTCTTTACATAACTAAACATAAGTTAACCTTCTGAGAAGTTTGTGTACGAATATGGTGAGACTGACATCTATTCCAGGATCCAAGAAAGTATTTTAAAAATTATCCTTTCTTCCTTCATGCTTTCAAAAGTATTTATGGAACAACTACACAATGTGACAAGAGCTGTTTTAAGCACTGGGGAATATATCAATAAATAAAACAGAAGTATATCCCTGCATTCAAAGAGATTTATAGTCACTAGATTTTAGCAAAGTTTTCTAGTACAAAAAAGAATATATCAATTTTTACAATAAATTAATTTTTATTATGTATAATGTACATAAATGGGTAGAAACAACTGTCAGAGTTTCAGTGAAGTTACAGGGTGGTTTTATAGAAGAGGCCAAAAGAAATACGAGAAAAATATCAATGGCAATCAAAGTTAGGATGGCGCTGAAATAGACTGGAGACCAGATTTAGATGTTAAAGGAAAAACAAAACGATTAAACATACAAGTTAAACTCAAACGAAAGAACAACCAAACCAGGAAACTAATAATACTACTAAATATCTACACATACATTATTTTTCATATACATGTAAAATTTCTCTAAGGAATTTTAATAAATTATCAAACAAAAATTACTGACATGTTCAATGTTAGTATAAAAGCTGCCATTGTTGCATATTAAAAGAACACAGAATATTTAAAAAAATGTTGATGTCCGGGACTCATTCTTAGGAAGTCCGATTTAATTGATCAAGGATGGTACCTTCCTTTTCTTTTTATCTTTTAAAGCTCTCAGATGTTTTTAATGTACAGTCATGGTTGAGAAACCGTGTACTACCTGCACTATAGCATAACTCATAAGAAAAGTTTAGTGTGAGAAAATTTGGTTTGGATGTTTAGCATTGGCTTTTAATACCTGTTGGTGTAAAATGTGTAAAATAGTTTCCATATGGTAAATTCACTTTTAATTCTCTTCATTCCCTCCATTTCAAATTCACCCAGATTTTACTTTTGATAAAATGTTTAAGCTTCATGAAATGGAGAATTGTTCATACCTTTTAAGATCATGTGTTTTCTTTTGTTTGTTTGGTTTTTTTTTTTTTGGTGGGGAGGGGAGGATCTTTTTAGAGTAATACTGAAGGAAGTTTTTCTTATTTTTTCTCAGTGCTTTTCAGAATGCTCCAGGAAAGCAAGCGTTTGTTTTGAATCATTCTACATTTGTTGGGAATAGGAAATACACTGGCCATTGTGATACACTGGCCATTGGTGATAACTTTTCCAGTTGAAGAGATATGCATATGTCAATCGTTGGAATGCTAGAATTTAATCTCTTTGGGAGTCCATAAGTAAGTTCTACAATCAAACATTCAATTAAATTAAGGTCTATTTGTCAACCAACATTATTTGGGAGTGCCAAACTACTTCTATGAGGATGAAATGCACTGACGCTGTTTTCAGTTCAATATAAACAATACACTTCATACAGCCACTGTAGAATTGCCCTCAACCTATGCAGTTGTGAGGAGACCCACATATCTCTTAATTATCTTTGTTTGTTTTATGTCACTAAGATTTTTGTTATGTCACTAAGATATTTGTAAGATAACTGGCGAAATGTATTTCTTTGTGATTCACTTCTAGTCTTATTTGTCCACATTTTTTTTTACAACTTCCTTCTATGAGCTCTATAGATAACACTGGAAAACAATTATTTTTCATTTTCTATTGCATGAGGTTTTAGAACTTTTTCTATATATGTCTGCATTGCTCATTCCTAATCTGAAATCTGTTTTTTGGTGCATGCTCTAGTTTTTAGGCAATTTTAAATACTTTTTGTTACAGTTAATGGCATGCATTGGTTTTTCAATTGGAGTTAAAGGGCAACCACTCTTGAATTGAGCATAACCACAGGCAATTAATGTTTTATAAACATGACTTTTACATAATTGTAGTTGTTTTTAAATGTAAAAAATTATTATCTGATAAAAACACCCTCTTATTTTGTTTTAAGATTGAATCATGGCTTCTTTGAGTAGGCATAAATAAATGTAAGAATAGTCCTGACACCTTCTGTTATATATGTGGCTGCTACACACTTCAATGTCAAAGGCGAAATATTTCATCATTTGTGACATATGCATATATTGCATATTTTCAAGTTCCCCTTGGCAATCAAGATAAGAATTGGGCTCCTTATGTTGTGTGTCAAAATTGTGAGGAAATGTTTCATGACTGGACAAAAGGAAAACGCAAAGGAATGCCTTTTGCTATTCCCATGGTCTGGCATGAACCTAAGGACCACAGCAGTGACTGTTATTTCTGTTTGATCTATACAAAGGGCATCAGCGAGAAAAAAATGGCATATGATCACATATCCTAATATTCTTTCAGCAATATGACCTATCCCAAACACTGAGACACTCCCGGTTCTAGTTTTCAATGGTATTCTTTCTTCTAAGGACTAAGAAAGTGAACATGGTGATCAAGTGTATTTTGATAAGATGCATGAGGAAATAGCTGTAGAATCTGAAGGGTCTTTTTCTGATGCCAACAGTCATTAACCCCTCAGCAGTTTAGCCAACTTGAATTGAATGACTTAGTAAGAGATTTGGGCCTATCAAAGAAAGCAACTGAGTTATTAGCCTCCAGGCTTTGAGAAAAAAGACTGGTCAGCTAAAGTATTCCATTTCAGAAAGCGTGAACAAATTTTTGTGGACTTTTATTCCGAAGACACTTTGTTTACTGTCATGATATCAGTAGTCTTCTCAGCCAGCTAGGTGTTACCACTTACAGTCCAACAGAAGGGAGGCTATTTCTTGACAGCTCTAAACGGAGTCTGAAATGTGTTCTCCTACACAATGGTAACGTTTATGCAGCAGTTCCAATTGGTTATTCAACTCATCTGTGAGAAGATTATAATGACATAAAAATTGTCCTCGGCTTTCTGAAGTAGGAGAAGTATACATAACTGGATTATTTGTGTGGATCTTAAAATGGTATATTTCCTGCTAGGACAACAGAGAATTTTCACAAAGTATCCTTGTTTTCTGTGTTTGTGGGACAGCCGAGCTCAGGAGAAACACTGGACACAGAAGGAGTGGCCAAAACATGAAGCTCTGAAAGTAGGGATGCAAAATATTGTGAATGAGCCTGTAGTTAATCGAGACAGGATCATTTCCCCCCCACTTCACATCAAACTTGGCTTAATGAAGCAGTTTTTTCAGGCTTTGAATACAGAAAGTGAATGCTTTCAACATATTATTTCTGCTTTTCCTGCCTTGTCTTTCAAGAAGATAAAGGCAAGTGTATTCGTGGACCTCAAATTTGGACCCTCATACGTGACAAGGAATTTGCCAGGAAGATGAATAAGGAGGAGAAAGCAGCATGGCAGTTTTTTGTGGAAGTTAAAAAGAACTTCCTTGGCAACCAAAAAGCAGAAAACTATGAACTTCTGGTTCAAAGGTTGCTGTTGGATGTAACACAGTGGTTCTTAACCTGGGTTCTATGTAATCTATCAAATATCCCATTTTTGTTTTGATGGCAGGTGGTTAGTATAGTATGATCTGATGTTAGATTCTCTCTTTAGTTTTAAGGTAAAATTATTCCTCAGTCAATGACTATGAACTTGCCCTCTCTCTTAAAGAAAAGTTATAGTAATGACCTTTATTCTTGAAATGATTTAAAACTATTCTGTTAGCTGAGCATACAAACTATACACTACATACAGTGATTGGAAAAAGGTTTACAGTTGTTTGTATGGAAAAATATGTAAGAATAAACTCTATTTCATGTACTCACAACTGTAAACTTACTTTTACCCACCCCTGTAGAATATGTAAACTTTATAGAATGTATTTGATTGAGAAACAACCATGCAATAACCTACTACTGTGAAAGGCTTTCAAGTTGAAATAAATATTTTTAAAATGTTCTGTTTCGCCTGACCTGTGGTGGTGCAGTGGATAAAGCGTCGACCTGGGAACACTGAGGTCGCCAGTTCAAAACCCTGCACTGGTCTGGTCAAGGCACATATGGGAGTTGATGCTTCCAGCTCCTCCCCCCTTTCTCTCTTTCTCCCTCTCTCTCTCTGTGTCTCCTCTCTAAAATAAATAAAATAAAAAGAAACGTAAAATGTTTTGTTTCTCCTGAACCCCCAACCCCCAAGAGAAAAAAAAGTAACACTTGAAATTTCCCACTCTAGGTAATAAGTCTATTGAAACATTTCTCTTGCATAGGAGCAAGACCCTGGGACATTTGGAGAAGAGTTTGCTGCAATTTCCTGTTCTGCATAAAGGATTAGATCAGTGGTTCTCAAAGTATGTGCCAGGGCGCACTGGTGCACCCTAGAAGATTTCCAGATGCGCCCTATGGTATTCCAGAGAAATATGTGCCTGTTGGGGACCAAAAAATCAACAGAGTTTTTGGAGTTTAGATTTTTGGGGGTCAGAGCTGTCGGGAATTGGCTGTAAACCGACAGTCTGCCCACCCTCCACCTCATTTCCCTGATTAGGTTGCAAAAGGCTGTTACGCTGTGGTGCTGGATTGTTTACACTACCCCCCATGTTCCCTGGAAAAACTGGAGGTTTCTTCTATCCTTTGTTTGATGTAAAGTTAAGATGATATGTATGGTGGGGGTTTGGGATTGATGATTAAACATAAGGGATTGTCTCTTAAAGCCTTTTGGATTTCTATAAAAGAAGAATATGTGGCAATATCTTAAAAAGCTTTGAACATTTTCCTACAATTTTCAACATCCTATTTATGTGAGTTAGGAATTTCTACCCTCAACACAATTAAGAGTAAAAAGAGAGGAATTTTTTTAATGTATTGACAAAAAAATGAGAGTTTGCCTTTCAAATATATACCCAAACATTGAAGAAATCACTAGGACAAATTAGACTCAGTTTCTCATAAACACAAGAATGAAAAAACAACACATTCACACCTGGACCTGCTGAATTTATTAAATATTACTAAGAATGTATCTATATATATAAAAAGATAACTTTTTTGTCATTTAAAAAAATAACCCCTCTTTTTTATGAATTCTAAAAAGCATAACTCAAATATGTAACATAAAAATGTTTATTAATGTCAGAATAAATTTAATTTTGTTGTATTTATTTTATTTAATTACCATAAAAGCACGCTTGGACTTTATATTTTTTTCTTTAATATTTGACTTAATTATTATAACATATTTCTCAAAAATTTGTATATAGTGCTCCTACAATTATTTGTAGGATTTTAAATGTGCCCTGACTTCAAAAGGTTTGAGAACCACTGGATTAGATACTTACTGCTGCCTTACTTATATACCCTTTTCTTCCATTCTCATGTCAGTGAAAATACAAGGTCTGACTATTGATGCATGAGTAAATTAGACTTAATAATTGTTCTAATCCTGGGTTTTCTGCTACATAGATCCTAGAAACCTGGGTTTTCCTATTAAGGGAAGTATTATAAGAATAAATAAGTATGCAAATTAGTGTTTTCCTCACTGACCATGATTAGAAATAGTTTACAGATTTAAAGAATTTAGTTAAGAAAATACTTTCAATCAGTTAACAAAACAAAAGGTCCTATCCTGCTGTGTAAATAGCATGAAATATAGAAAAAGAATGGAACATGGTCCCTGCTTATAGAAACCTGGGATAGTCACAACTAACAGATTTAAAAAGAAATTGAGTGTAATATAGAACATTATATATTTATGCTCTAATTATATGGCATAGCCTATACAAATTCAATGAAAGGCAGGGTCAATCTCAAATGAAATGGACTGCTTTGTGAAGGAGATGGAATTGATGCTGAATCTGTAAAGGCTATTTAGAATGCAAAAAAGAACAACAAAGCTTAAGACAATTTGATTGCTTGGCACAGTTTTGTCCTTAGCTTTAATGCCCATTTATCTCCTGTTCAGAGAAGACAACTAATTCCAGCTGCTTTACTTGATGATAAGATTTTATTCTTAAAAAGCTCTCTTTGTACCCTAACCTTTTATCTTTTTGGTTTTCTTGGTGAACTTGACATGGTTGAGCAAGACTTTAGTTACTTATGCAAAGACATGAATTTGAATAAACTAATGGTTTTTCACCCTAAAAATCTAGGTTTACACCAGATCAAAAGACCCATGACATTGACAGAGCATTCCTTTGGGGGCCAGCTTTAATGATTGCTCTGATACTTTAAGAGGTAAGTCCTAGAATTTTATATCAGCATGATATAGTTGTGCACAGCAGCTTACCTTGGTGCTATTTGATACTTACAACCAGTCCAGGCTTGCTGTATTCTCTTGTTTTTCTTACATCATTTTTATTCTTTTATTTGAAAATATTATGTTTATATGTTTATCTTAACATACATAAGATATACTTCATGTTAAGTAAATATCAAGAAAATTGAAATGTATGCTTCTCATTGGTAGGATTCAAATAACACTGCGGAACAAAATACTTGTTGCATCAACAAAAACACTTGTACTTACCTAATTTGAGTGTGCTAATCTCAAATTTGACATTAGTTTTTTCTCTGTAAGCTGCAGTATTTGTGCAATTCAAGATTTTAGGTTTTCATCTTATTGTAAAATTTTCAACATTTAGTTTAACATAATAAAGTAGAATGTCTTCTTGGCCATCATCTTTGTGAAAATATAATAGTTTATATTATATAGTAAATACACTAATACACTAAAAATTATGATTGCATCAGAATTTGTCTAAAATTTTGAAATAGAACATATTAAAACACCTATTTTAATCATATAATTTGCGCAAACTTATTTAAATTCTATTCAGGCAAAAATTTGCATCTGTAGCTCTTGCGTTAGTGTACTTGTTGAGGACAATCTCGTTTGATGCTCCAGCAGTAGTCTGCTCATCACTAACAGCTCCAAGATTTTTGGGAAACTTATCAAGGTGATTGTTCAGGAAGTGAATCTTAATGCTCATGTTACATCCAATGTCGTGGAAAGCCAACAACATCCTTTGAACCAGAAGTTCACAGAATTCTGCTTTTTTGTTGCCAAGGAAATTCTTTGTAACTTCCACAAAAGACTGCCATACTGCTTTCTCCTCCTTATTCATCTTCCTGGCAAATTCTTCGTCACGTATGAGGGTTCCAATTTGAGGTCTATCGAATACACCTGCTTTTATCTTTTTGAAAGACAAGGCAGGAAAGCAGAAATAATATGTTGAAAGCATTCTCTTTCTGTATTCAAAGCCTGAAAAAACTGCTTCATTAAGCCAAGTTTGATGTGAAGTGGGCGGGAAATGATCCTGTCTCGTTTAACTACAGGCTCATTCACAATATTTTGCATCCCTACTTCCAGAGCATCACATTTCGGCCACTCCTTCTGTTTCTAGTGTTTCTCCCGAGCTTGGCTGTCCCACAAACACAGAAAGCAAAGATACTTCATGAAACCTCTCTGTTGTCCCAGCAGAAAATATACCATTTTAAGATACACAAATGATCCAGTTATGTATACTTCTCCTACTTCAGAAAGCCAAGGACAATTTTTATGTCATTATAATCTTCTCACAGATGAGTTGAATAACCAATTGGAACCGCTGCATAAACGTTACCATTGTGTAGGAGAACACATTTCAGACTCCGTTTAGAGCTGTCAAGAAATAGCCTCCCTTCTGTTGGACTGTAAGTGGTAACACCTAGCTGACTGAGAAGACTACTGATATCATGACAGTAAACAAAGTGTCTTCTGAATAAAAGTCCACAAAAATTTGTTCACGCTTTCTGAAATGGAATACTTTAGCTGACCAGTCTTTTTTCTCAAAGCCTGGAGGCTAATAACTCAGTTGCTTTCTTTGATAGGCCCAAATCTCTTACTAAGTCATTCAATTCAAGTTGGCTAAACTGCTGAGGGGTTAATGACTGTTGGCATCAGAAAAAGACCCTTCAGATTCTACAGCTATTTCCTCATGCATCTTATCAAAATACACTTGATCACCATGTTCACTTTCTTTGTCCTTAGAAGAAAGAAAACCATTGAAAACTAGAACCGGGAGTGTCTCAGAGTGTGGGATAGGTTGTATTGCTGAAAGAATATTAGGATATGTGATCATATGCCATTTTTTCTTGCCGATGCCCTTTGTATGGATCAAACAGAAATAACAGTCACTGCTGTGGTCCTTAGGTTCATGCCAGACCATGGGAATAGCAAAAGGCATTCCTTTGCGTTTTCCTTTTGTCCAGTCATGAAGCATTTCCTCACAATTATGACACACAACATAAGGAGCCCAATTCTTGTCTTGATCGCCAAGGGGAACTTGAAAATATATGCATGTGTCACAAATGATGAGATATTGCATCTTTGATGTTGAAGTGTGTAACAGCCACATATATAACAGAAGGTGTTAGGACTGTTCTTACATTTATGCATATTCAAAGACGCCATGATTCATTCTTAAAACAAAATAAGAGGGTGTTTTTATCAGATAATATTTTTTTACATTTAAAAACAACTACAATTATGTAAAAATGATGTTTGTAAAACATTAATTGCCTGTGGTTACGTTCAATCCAAGAGTTGTTGCCCTTTAACTCCAATTTAAAAACTAATGCATGCGATTAACTGTAACAAAAAAACTTAAAATTGCATAAAAACTGGAGCATGCACCAAAAAACAGGTTTCAGATTTGGAATCAGCAATGCAGATGTATATAGAAAAAGTTCTAAAACATCATGCAACTGAAAATGAAAAACAAAATTGTTCCCCAGTGTAATTTAACAACTGCTTCTCTGCTCTCATGGCCGTTTTTAAGTATAAACAAACATAAACCGAAAGGTAGTTTAATATTGTATGCATTTAATACTTCAATAGGAACAATAAAAGAGGTACACAAAACTAGTTTATGTTATGAGTTTTAAAATATCAATGAAAAAATATTAAACTTATTAAATAATTCCTGACAAAAACAATAAAATGTTACTTAAGATATTTTTGTATTGGTGTGTGTGTGTGTGTGTATGTGTGTGTGTGTGTGTGTGTGTGTGACAGAGACAGCGTCAGAGAGAGAGACAGATAGAGACAGACAGACAGGAAGGGAGAGAGATGAGAAGCATTAATTCCTTGTTTCGGCACCTTAGTTGTTCATTGATCGCTTGCTCATATGTGCCTTGACTAGGGGGGGGGGGTGCTACAGCAGACTGAGTGATCCCTTGCTCAAGCCAGCAACCTTGGGCTCAAACTGGTGACCTAGGGATCTCGAACCTGGGTCCTCTGTGTCCCAGTTTGATGCTCTATCCACTGTGCCACTGCCTGGTCAGACTTGTATTGCTTCTTGATTGGTGTCCTCACTTGCAATATTTTCACCTATGAACAGAGTGAGCATCACTACGGGCACTTAGAATATGCTATTGCACAGATGAACGTTATAAAAAGAGTAAGGAATGTAAATTTGTGATTTTCACATTGGCTGGCTGCCCAGGAGCCCAGCTTAGAGAGAACCCTGATAACAAGTCCCATTTTAACAAACTGTTTTTGCTAAACGCAACAAAAAATTAGGTATTGGTTCTGCCGAACTGGTGTGAACTGGCTGAATCTCACCACTGTTGGGTGGTTCAGCTGTTTGGAGATTCTGAAATCCATCTCAAGATAAGTTGCATAAGTAAGACATTGACTCCCAAATATATGCCACATTAAAAAAGACTAGAGATAAATTACTCTGTTCACCTATGTCAATGTAATAGCAAAAGAGTCTATTCAGAGAACATCAGTTGACTCATTAGCCTTTTTGAAAAAAAAACAAATCTCATTTGAACTCATTTTTCAGGTAGCTGTCTTACCCATAATTTAGTCACAAAGGGAGGAATAACATGACAGTAATCGGAGAAGACTGGCGGTGAAAGTCACATATGCAGAAAACAGGCCAGAAGCGTGTCTTGAGGATGCACTAACAGCACAGCTGTGCAAAGTTTCAGAACTAAATGTCAGAATTCCCAGAGGCAGAAAAGTACTTTCAAGGCTGCCTGTTTTTGTGTCAAATTTCACTAGCAATGATGAATTTGTCACAGCTACACAAAAACCGAAATTGGGCCCTTATGGGATTTTTCAAAGCAACTACTTCCTCTTGATTGTTCTTGAATTCACAGCAGATCTACCTAAAGATACACATGTACTAACATGCACAAATAAAATATACTCTACTCTATACACACACACATATATGTATATACATATGTATATACATACACATACATAAATATGTATATAAATATGAAACATATACATATAATTATATATATAAAACATACATAAGATCAAACTTGTACTTAGTGAAAACTCAAAAATTTTTAAAATAAATTCATGAGTATTTCATATTTTACATTTTTTAATAACCATATCACAATTGCCATTGAGCTAAAATGCCCCAAAATAAGTACATGGTCAGTAATAGAATAGATCTACATTGTACTGAGACTTAATATTTTGAAATATAGCAAACCCAATTAGGCTTTTTAGAAAATATTATCAACAGGGTACATTAAAACTCCATAATCAAGACATGAAATGTATTTTCTGATGAATCATGTTTCACAGCGATTCTCTTGCTCTACTGCATAGTTATGTCTGAGTTGCCTGGTACTTGGATTTAATGCTAAATACAATGGGATTCCACATCCAGAGAGCCAAATGTATTTTTGCTGGAATATTTTAATTCAACAAAATATTTTGAAGTCTAATGTTTGTGTTTTTTTTTCAAGTGGAGCAAGTTTTGTACATGTGTATTTTCCTGAAGCATCCTATTTGATTTTTATACAGAATGTATTTAAAAAAACAATAGTATAAGTCTATCAACACCGAGATGCATATGCTGGGGTTATTTTTGTTTGCTGTTCTTATATTGACTTCTAGAGCACTGTGTAATTCTGATGACTTGTTTCTTTGTGAAACCCTTTGTTTTTCATTGCTCTTCTCAAAATTGTAGAATTAGGCCATAAATCAATTGGCAAATCTTTAAAATGAGAGATAGAATGAATTCTTTTTAGAAGTAGAGAAGATATTTATTTTGTGTAAACACTTAAATTCTTAAAAGCAAAAATACCCTATATAGTGATACTTCCTTGTAGCAAAGTATAATAGATACTATAATTCAGAATTAGATACTTTATTTTGCAAAACAGAAACCCGTTCAAGCTTGCTCAAGTATGTGGTTTGTTACAGGTATACACATGAAATGACAAAAGAAACCTTATGGAAATCCAAGAACGAACATTCTAATAGCACTGGCTTTCTCGGACAAATTTGGAATCAAATGCAAGTTTGTAAAATCTCAGCCCATTTTGTGTCATTACAAGGATTCAGCATTCCATGAGACCATTTTTATTTTATTAACAACTGGCTTCGGAAAGACCTCAGCTTCTTATGGACCCTATATTTTGAACTTATATTTTATAAAATTTTGAATTTATAGTTTATAAAATATATGTTCAAAATATAATGAACACATTTTAAATATCATTTCTGCCACATATCTTTTAATATATCAAAAGAGCCATGCACAGCAGGCTCTTTTCAATGTTTTATAGTTCAGTTTCCTCAGAAATATAATATAATGGGTCTAACTAATCTTTTCCACATTAGCTACCCCTAATCTATGCAGTGGGTGCTACAGTCTCCATGATGGGAGAGAACAGTGGAATGGGAGGGAAGCAATGTGACATCTCCCTGTAACTGAGTTCCCTTCTTCCATCAGTTTAGTATGGTTTGATGAATATTAGCTAATTTCACTCTTTATGGGAGTAAATTTACATGATAAAGATAAGATTAATCCCACATTTGAAGAAAGGATGTACAATCTAATTTCAAATTATCAGTGAGTTGTGACTGGGCGAAGTGGTAGTAAGAATTCTGCATTCTGGTGGTCAGATTATTATAGTATCCTGAATAATTAAACCAATGATTTTCAAACTGTATTCTGTAGAGATGATTCACAAATTTCTTTAAATATTTGCATTAAATTTTATTTATTAATATAATTGATTTTAAAAGGTATAATCAATATGCTCACACAAAAGTGATATTAAATCAAATTTTAACACTTTGGAGCTCAAAGTTAATTTGTATTCTTGTTTGACTTTTTAAAGTAAATATGGTTATAAAGTTGAATTTCTAAAATAAGTATACTCTCGCCTGACCAGGTGGTAGCGCAGTGGATAGAGCGTCGGACTGGGATGCGGAGGACCCCGGTTCGAGACCCCAAGCTCGCCAGCTTGAGCACGGGCCCATCTGGGTTGAGCGAAGGCTCACCAGCTTGGACCCAAGGTCCCTGGCTCCAGCAAGGGGTGGCTCAGTCTGCTGAAGGCCCGCGGTCAAGGCACATGTGAGAAAGCAATCAATGAACAACTAAGGTGTCGCAATGACAACGAAAAACTAATGATTGATGCTTCTCTCCTCTCTCCATTCCTGTCTGTCTGTCCCTATCTGTTCCTCTCTCTGACTTTCTCTCTCTGTCCCTGTTAAAATAAATAAATAAATAAATAAATAAAAAAGATTAAAATAAGTATACTCTCATGAATGTTGCTTTTATGTGTTTTATATACTGGAGTTTATGTAAGATTTTTTCCCTTTTTTTTAAAAAAATAATGATATAGACTTTCTATTAGTGAATTCCATGGGTGTTTTGTTGCATTTAAACAGAAGTTTGGATGTTAACTTCTTGTGTCTCCCAAAATCTATTATTTGTTTACCTGTCATGTAATTGGGGTGATTACCTCTGGCTTGTTCTGTGCTACGGGGAACAAGTACCACCTTCTTGGGTGAAGAAGTCTGTCGCAGTTCCTGCTCACCTAGATGTGATTCCCCTTTTCATTCATGGAGAATGGATTCTACCAACACAGCTTCCAGCCAGAACAACAGTGCTGAGGTGACAGGCACATTCTTGTCAGGAGACTTGATATTGAACTAGGGCAGTGGTTCTTAACCTGGGTTCTATCGAACCCTAGGGGTTCGATGAGTCGGTCTCAGGGGTTTGGAGAAGCCTCTGCCGCAGAGGTAAAGACACACTTGTGTAAAGTCGTGATGACACGCCCCACTTGGCCATCACTTGCTGCAGAGGATCACGTTACATTGCTTGGCCAACCAGTGCTGCGGGGAATTTAGTGCGCGCAGTAGTCAACGGCTGTCGTAGTTGTACGTCGTGTGGTTTCTTTCTTAATATTTTAATCCATACTAAATATGTCGAGCAAAAAAAGAAAGTGGTCAGATGAATATGTACAACATGGATTCACATGTATCACGGAACGGGCTGGGAGTCAGTGTCCTATCTGCCTGATATGCAATGCCAAGTTGAGCAACTCTATTCTTGCACCGGCAAAATTAAAGAAACACTTCTTGAAGCTGCATAGAGATGGTGAATACAAGAACACAACACCATCTGAATTCAAGGTGAAACGAGCCAGATTCGATGAAAGGGCCACTCTGCCTGCTCTTGAATTTGTACCCGTTAACAAACTGATCCTCACAGCATCTTATGAAGTTGCTTACTTGATCACAAAGCAGGGTAAGCCACACACCATCGGTGAAACACTCATAAAACCAGCTGTGTTAAAGATGGTGAATCTGATACTCAGAACAGCGGCCGAAGGTAAATTATCCCAAATTCCTATTTCAAATGACACCATCAGTGACAGAATAGAGAACATGAGTAAAGACATCTTGGCTCAAATAGTTGCAGATCTAATTTCAAGTCCGGCAAAATTCAGTCTTCAACTTGACAAGACCACAGACGTTTCTAATCTAAGCCAGCTTGCTGTTTTTGTGCGCTATGTGAAAGAAGACATGATAAAAGAAGATATTTTATTTTGTAAGCCTCTTACAACAACAACTAAGGCAGCCGATGTGAAGAAGCTTGTGAATGACTTCTTCAGAGACAACAACCTTTCATGGGATATGGCTTCTGCAGTTTGTATGGACGGAGCTCCAGTCATGCTGGAAAGAAAGTCTGGTATTGGTGCGCTAGTAAAAGCCGATGCACCACACATCATTGTTATGCATTGTATTCTGCACAGGCATGTGTTGGCAACTAAAACCTTGCCTCCAAAAATGGCAGATGTATTAAAAACTGTGGTGAAATGTGTGAACTATGTGCGAAATAGTGCTCTGAGGCACCGCATCTTCAGTGAGCTGTGTAAAGAAATGGGCTCTGAATTCGAGGTACTCCTGTACCATTCTAATGTTCGGTGGTTATCCCAGGGACAGGTGCTGAATCGTGTTTTTGCCATGTGTGTGGAATTAGCCATGTTTTTGCAAGAGCAGCAACATTGTCATGCAGATTGCTTCAAAAATCCTGAATTCATTGTAATTTTAGCGTACATGGCTGATATATTCGCAGCTCTCAATCATCTCAATCAGCAGATGCAGGGTGGTGGAGTCAACATCATGGAAGTGGAAGAAAACCTGAAAGTTTTCAAAAAAAACTACAGTTATGGAAACGATGAATAGAGAACAATACCTTTGCAAACTTTCCCCTTCTGGACGACTGTGTAAGTAAGATCGGAGATGTGTCTGGAATCGGAGATGGTTCTGTACCCATGAAACTGAAACAAACAATTGCCACGCACTTAGATGAGCTTGCAAAGTCTCTCGATGGATATTTCCCTACAAGAGAGTCATATCCAGCATGGGTGAGACAGCCATTTACGTTTACTGTTGAGACGGCGGATGTCAATGATGAATACCTCCACGAAATCATTGAAATTCAGCAGAGCGAGGTTCAACTGCAGCTCTTCAGAACAACAACACTCTCAACTTTTTGGTGTTGACAAATGGAAAAGTACCCAGTTATTGCTAAGAAAGCCCTGTAATTTTTATACCATTTGTTATAACATATCTTTGCGAGCAATCCTTTTCGAGGATGCTGGACATAAAAACGAAGAAAAGGAACAGACTGCTGTGAAGATGACATGAGAGTAGCACTTGCCAAGGTGAAGCCATGCATATCTGAACTGGTCTCCCAAAAACAACAGTAGAAGTTACACTGATTTGCAGGTATGTAAATTGGGCAATGCTTTATTCTGGCCCCAAAAAAGTATTTTGTGGATTCAAAATGACAAAAAACAAATTAAATTTAAAATTAAAAAGTTAAGTTATTAAAAATATGTTAAATTCTTTAAAAAATCCAGATTTATTTTTAAGTAGTAAAATAGTAAAAAAAAATATTTTGGGGGGCTGAAATTTTTTTATGCGGCCAAAATATTTTTTGGGCCAGAATAAAGTAATACCGTAATTTGTTGTGAGTTCATGCACTTTGTTGGTTTTGTTCTTTGAGCAAAGTGATGTTCATGCATGGCTCATTTTGTGCACCAGTAAAAATCATATACCTATGTCTTGAATTTGGGAAAAAAAATCATATTTTATTTATCACTAAAGAAGGGTTCAGTGAATGCGCATATGAAACTGGTGGGTTTGGTACCTCAGAAAAGGTTAAGAACCACTGAACTGGGGGTTGACCTTCCTGTTGTGGTCAAACTTCCGTACTGAGGAGGGGCTGTTTGTGCGCAGAAGGTCAGTGACAAGAGAGTGGCTCAGTCAGCAGTGCAATTAATCAGCGGTCTATGTTTGTGTTTTTAGATGTGTATGCGTGAATCGTTGTGTTCATGTATGTACGTGGGAGAAATAGAGAAAAAGAAGAGAAGGAAAAGAAGAAAAAAGGAGTAGTGAGAAAGATGAGCAGATGATATACTTGAACAATTTAATTCAGTTCTAAGTTGTCCTTCCCTAAATATCTGTCCATTGTTATTTTTAAGACAGCCAGTGATTTCTAGAATTCTCTCCTAGGTTGTCTATGAAGGCTTGGTCAGGGTCCTCATGTTTTTATCTATTTAGTTTCTGTTTAATTAGTCCTTTCTTTTCATCTGTTGATATCTAATCAAAGATTTTGCCTGGCATACAAGCAGAATTGTTTTTAGCAATTACGGTTATTTTATATTTCTATTGTATATCAAAGATTTATAATAGCAAATCAGAATCTCTAATCAGTATTAATTGAAAATAAAATTAGCTAAAAATATGCATCATTATCAGAGAGAGGTTTTGGCTAGATATTTTTGAAATATTGAAAAGTCCCTGAGGTCCCCTTGAACTATATACTAGATCTGTAGTTTCAAAGCACTAACCTGCAAAATTGACTCATTTGATTTCGATTTAGTATATTATTGTTCATTGCCAAGGAAGAAACAAGGGTCTCATTCTAAATTTTGTATTTCACTAGAAAATATTTGAATGAAGTATGTTGTATATAGAACCAAAATATTTTCCTTAAGTAATTGTCACTGTAACTCAACTTCTCCGACAGATTGTTTTATCACTTGTAGTGTGCAATTCTTTTCTCTGGCAATTTTTGGTTACCAATAGATTAGAATCAAATCCTTGAGTCCTGTCTCCATTGTGGAATGACAAAAAGAGGACACATGGTTCCTGGCATCTTTTCTCCTGGGATGTTAATACAACTCTCTACAGAGCAGACTTTCCAAATGACTATTCAAGTTTCATTTTCCTAGATCCCTTGGGTCATACTTTAAAATCAGCTCCCAGGTTCCCAGAGCCAAAGACTTTGGCAACTTTGTAGACAAGCCAAAGAGAGTAAGGGGTTTACCTTCAATCAGTATATTATAATAATTATTTTATCACTTTATTAATTATAAAAACATCTACTTTTCTTTAAATTGGAACACATTAAGAGGCATGTGCTATTGCAATCACTCCCCCTCCCCCCTCCCAAATTGAGCAGTTCAGAGCAGATATACGTTAGTTACTTAAGGATGTTTTAAGTTTTCTATCACTGGATGTAGTCAAAGGTAAACTAAGTGGAAATCTGGTAAAGATGTTTAAGAAAAGACTCGACATTTTTGTAGGTAGTTTCATGAGATGATAGGAGTTAGGTTCTTCTAAGTCTGAGAATATAATATTTACTCTTTTCCTACAGCCATCTGAATCCCTTTGACCTCATAATTGCTCTGAATGAGCAGGGAGAAGCATCTGGCTCCCTTTTTTGGGTTGATGGTGACTCTGTTGGTAAGTAGACCATACACAACCATTGAAATATTCTGCATTTTAATATGACATTACTTAAAATTAAAAACTGGAGACCTAGATCAATAAAGTAAGTATGATATAATGGACACTGTGTCAAGACTCTTTTATCCCCACATTACTGTCCAGGAACCTGAAAAGTTCCTCATACCCGCCACTCCTCTATGTCATACACCTACAGGTAAGAACGTTATCTCCAGGAAGGTGCTAACAAAATACATTGTATTTATATATCATGTCCAAGAAGGTACTAACAAATTACACTGTGGTTACCTTCAAGGAGAGAATATTTACTTATTAGTACGCTAAAATAAAAGTTTTCTCATTAATTTATTCTTGCTTAGGAATGAATGGAGATTCCAGTCTTAAACAGTCAAAACGTTCAATAGAAGTTTCTAAGAACTTGGCTCCGGTGGCACAGATGTTAGGGTAGACGAAGGAAGAGCTATTAAGAGTTTATGGTGAGGAGACATGGACCATCATTTAAAGAATTAGTATAGTAGAGGTAGAGCTGTAGCTTAAACTGATTACATAGGTCAAGATTTAGCTGGCTAAAGTATGGTATCAACGGTGTTGTTTATTCATTTAGCGCTTGTTATTCCTATTTTCTCCTTCAGTCTAATCTCATACATCAGTGAATTATAGAAAAAACTTTCTCTGGACAATAGAAAAGACTTATATCATTAAGAAGATGAGTATTTACTATATACACTAATAAATTATTCAAAGCAACCACATTTTAAAAATCAGAACTGGATTTTCCAGTAAATGGACATAATTCTGGAGACAATAATGCCTATGTAGTTACGGTAAAGAACATTCCTTCTGTCACCTTATTAGGTCACCTTATTAGTTGACTTTACATCCATTTTTCTTGCCTTGCCCCTCTTTTATAAGCAAGAAAGACAGGGAATAGTGAGAACCATTTTCATAAGGAAGATGAGCAGGTAGAAAAAGAGAATATGAAACAGCAAATGTCAATGTAAATAGGAAGATACACTCCTAATCGTACAAATGACTGGTTCTGTGGTAGAAGCTGAGAGGGTACAGAAACTGTCACTGCCTGTATTTTCATGAAAATCACCGTTCTTTTGTGTCCTCTTTCATTTTTTTTTTTCAGTGAATTACCTCAGGAAATTCTAACACTTGAAAGATTGTTTTTAAACTTTAGAGGACAAAGATTGAAATCAAAAGAGAACCAGGGAGAAAGATAGCTCTGTCTGTCTGGGGCAGTGAGTGTGTATTTGGACAATAAAGAGAAATGTGGGAGGAGGCTTTCTACAAAGTTTTACACTATCTCCCTCCTTACTAAATTAAAGTGTTGTCAACATGTCTAAAACAAAGCTACTTTTTCTCTATTTTTCCATGTAAAGTAAGGATGGGAAATGAGGGGGAAAGTGGAAGGTGTGGTAAGATGATGAGGTTCACTTCACCAGGTTAACTATTTTTTAATTTCCAAAGACTATCATGAAAACTGTAAGTCTGAGGCCAATAATGATTCACTAGTTTTTTTGTTCAGCATCTGTGAGGTAGTTTAGGAGTATAGGATTTAGGCAAGACCTGTGGACTTAGCAGTTTAATTGATCAGAATTTAAGTTTTTTTTAAAAAGTAAAAGATAAAAAGTAGACCTTTATTTTCTAACATTAATACTTATTTTGCAGATTCTATTGAAAGGGAAGCATACTTCTATGTCAAATACAAATTCAGTAATGTAAGTTTAAACATTTGGTATTTGCTGTGATATGGCTTATTTTTATGATTTATATAAGGAAAATACTTTCTGAGATATTTTACAAGTAAGAAATATATAAAATTATTGGTAATTCTTCATACCACTTAGAGCTATACACTTCTGTGTGTTACCATTATTTGTTTAACCCTTTGAATAATGAATTTTTTTCCATGCTTTCTTTACTGCTCCAGCTTAAAGGACATACATGAATGTTTATACTACTAAAAGAGGTGAAATCTTTTCTCTCCTCCTAAACAACAGAGAGCTCTAAAAGCAACTGTGATAACAAATGGCTACCATGGAATTACAACCTCATGGTATGGCCATATGGTAGAAATTATATTTAAAAATCCTAAAGAGTCATGATTTTAAGTGATTTGGCCACAGAATAATACTTTTTCTTATTTTTATTTATTTATTTATTTATTTATTTATTTATTTATTTATTTTTGGTAAGTGAAAGCAATATGTAAGGCATATATAACTAATCAAATTTAGAACATCTTGTTTGAACTGAATTTTTTGATTGCTAATTAGATATTTTGAAAAAGATAACTTGTAAAATAAAAAACGTTTGAATTAGAAAACAGAATTAGTGTATAAATCAGTTAGTGTTTACAAATCTTGTAATATTTGTATGTTGATATCTAACAGCTCTTCATCTCTACAATGTGTGAAAAAAATGTTATGTTGTTTAATTACAGGAGAAAAGTTTTGCCAGATGTTGAAACTCTTGAGGTAGTTGTTTGGAAATGGCATTATAATTTGTGATTATAAAAATTTCCTGTGGCTCATTTGACCAGGGGGTGAGATTTTGTTTTTCTATCCCATAATCATTATCCCAAACCCTTCATATACAATTTGCAAATTTCCTTTATGGTTGACAAGATTTCTTAACCTGTTTACAAATATAGGTATACCTTGAAGCTATAATGGGTTCAATTTCAGAACATTACAATAAAATGAATATTACAGTAAAGAAAGTCACATGGATTTTTTGGTTCCCCAGTGCTTATAAAAGTTATGCTTATACTATATTTTAGTCTATTAAGTGTGCAATAACATCATTATGTTTAACAAGTATACATACCTTAACTAAAAAATACTATTGCTATCAAATGCTAGTCATCATCTGAGCTTTCAGTGAGTAGTAATCTTTGCTGGTAGGGGAGTTGCCTTGAAGTTGATGGCTGATAACTGATCACATTGGTGGTTGCTGAAGGTTGGGGTGACTGTCACAGTTTCTTTGTTTCTTTTTTTTTAGGTGAGAGGAGGGGAGATAGCGAGACAGATACTGCATTCGCCCTAACAGGGATCCGTCCAGCAATCCCTGTCTGAGGCTGATGCTTTCCATCTGGGGCCAATGCTTTCAATTTGGGGCCATGCTCACAACCAAGCTATTTATAGCACCTGAGGCTCCACGAAATTCATCCTCAGTGCTTGGGGCTGATGCACTCCAACCAATTGAGCCATGGCTGCAGGCAGGGAAGAGAGAGAGGGTGAAAGAGGAGAAGGAGAGGGGAGAGAAACAGATGGTTGCCTCTCCTGTGTGCCCTGACCAGAAATTGAACTCAGGACTTCCACAGGCCAGGTGGACACTCTACTGCTGGGCCAACTGGTCAGGGTTGGCAATTTCTTAAAACAAAGCAACAGTGAAGTTTGCCACATCAATTGACTCTTCTTTTCATGAACAATTTCTCTGTAGCATGCAATGCTGTTTGATAGCATTTTTTTCTGTGGAGTCAATCCTTTTAAACCCTGCTGCTACTTTGCCAACTAAGTTTATGTCATATTCTTAATTTTTTGTTGTCATTTCAATAATCTTCACCATATGTATTTTACCAGGGTTATAATCCGTCTTAAGAAACTCCTTTTTTTACCCAACCGTTAAGAAACAACTTCTCATTTGTTAAATTTTTATGATGCATTTACACTAATTCAGTCACATCATCGGACTCCACTTTTAATTCTAGTTCTCTTGCTATTTTCACCATATCTTCAGTTAATTCTCCACTAAAGTTATGAACTCTTCAAAGTCAACCATGAACATTGGAATCAACTTCTTCCAAACTCTTGCTAATGCTGACATTTTGACCATTTCCCACAAATCACAAATGTTCTTAATGACACCTAGAATAGTGAATTCTTTTCAAAAGGATTTCCATTAGCTTTGCTCAGATCTGAGATCTGATGGAGGAGTCAATACTATAGAAGCTATGACCTTATGAGATGTACTTCTTAAATTATAAGACCTGATCTAACTTTTATTGTTTCATTTAAAGAGCACAGGCAGAATAGATTTAGCATAATTCTGAAGGGCCTCGGGATTTGCAGCATAGTATATGAGCATTAGCTTCACCTTAAAATAACCACCTGCTTTAGCCCATAACAAGAGAGTCAGTCTGTCATTTGGAGGTTGAAAGCCAGGCATTGACAGCTCCTCTGTACCTATGAACAACATTCTAGATGGCATCTTATTCCAAAATAAGGCTGTTTCCCTACATTCAAAATCGTTTGTTTAGTGTAGCCAACTTCATTAATTATCTTTGCTAGGTCTTCTGGATAACCTGCTGCAGCTTCTACATCAGCACTTGCTGCTTCACCTCTCACTTACATGTTCTGGATTTGGCTCCTTTCCTTAAACTTGACGAACCAATTCAGGAGTTGTAAGTGTGGTGCATGATATAGAAATTGAGAGTGTGATGAGAAATAGCACCCAGAAGAATACAGGGTTGGTAGAAGCAGGTGGGCAGTACGGGGAGATACCAGTTAAAAGGAAAATTCAATAGATAGAATTTTAAAAGGATTTAAAGTGTTAAGAACTAGAGAATGATATGTAAGAATAGAAAGGAAATGCCAGATGCAAGACCCAAGCATTTTGTAGCTAAAATTTCTTAGGTTTAGCAGCTAATTGAACACGCTCCATGAAAGAAAAGGGTGAAAATATGAAATCCACTATATACATATATTGTTAAGTCACTCCAAACCATTTGAGAAAGACAGTTTTCCTTACTTTGAGAACCAGTATGATACAGTGATCAGGGGAGTGCACTAGACCTCCCCCTCTGTAACCGGGGATTGATGGTGATTCTAGCACGTGGTTGTGAGGATGAAATATAAACCACTGATAACGACTATGTAGCTGGCACATAGTCAGCACTCTATAATTTAGGATACATTGTGATGCTAAGAGATCAAAAGACTTTCATGAGCATAACACAACTAGTAAGTGGCAGATAAGTATATTCCTGCATTATAAAATTCTTCAAAATTCATTGCACAATCCTAGCAGTTGATGAGAAAATGACCTACGGGATTTGCTTGGCCTCAAACCTAATACAAAGCTTTGGTGTTCCACAGCTGCTAAAAAGCTAATGTAATCTGAGGATTCATTGATGGATACGCAGTGCTCATATCAAGGAAGATAATGCTATTATGTTGAGCTATGTGAAATTGCCATTTTTGTAGGTCAAACACGATTGTGTTGATCATTTCATGTGATTCACTCGAACACCATTGTATTTTGCTTTGGTGGGAGCAAATCTAGAGTGTTACTTTTCAGTTCTGCATTTGAGGCCATTGAAATGCCAAGTATGTGTTTAAGGGGGCGACTGTCTTGAAGAAAGTTATGGAAGCTATGGCATAGCCATTAAGGAATGTTTAACCTAGAAAATACAAAGACTCTGAATAGCATAATAATTGTCCTCAAACTCTTAAAAGTATTCTCATTTGGAAATGGAGATGTATTTATTTGACATTGACACAAAACAAAGAAAAGGGAAACAGAAAATTTGGCCCAAAGGATGGAGGGACAAAGAGGCATTATGTAGCCCACTGTGAAGAAGACATTTGTAACATTTAGAGTATCTCTTAGTAGAATGCGTTTTTAGAACTATATTAAAACAGGTATTAGATGAATTCATCAGGTAAGAAGTTGTACTTTGTTAGCTCTAATTTCCTCACAGTGTATGATTTTTTTGGTGATGTAGAGTTCGAAAAGAGTTTTCTACTCATTTCATCAGTGCACTCAAGTATCTTTTAAATATTGAACTTTATTTTGCAAAATAATAACAATATCCGGTGTGATAATATGGGGGAAAGAGAAACTCCTCTGCCTTTCTAAGTTCTTTATGTTGGTCCTACAGCGAACTAGACCTGAGGGAGATTAACAAAAGAAAATGTCTTAATTTAATTGCCTATGTAAGTATGGGAACCCCACATATGTGAGAATGTTAGAGACCCACCATACCTGAGAGGTTCAGAGACAGGAAGGCAAAAGGAGTTAAATATGATATCCTGAGCTTAGGATGAGGTAAGGCATCTTGAAGCTTCAGAAGGTAGGAAGGTGATTGCAAGATGGTAAGAAGTGTACTTAGTAATCAGAAGTTTGTCGTGCACTATAGATAGATAGGGTGGTGATAATTCTTATTATGAGTTGGGACCCTTATTTAAATTCTTTAAGGGAGTGGTGCTCAGTTAATATTTCTTGAAAGGATAAATTTGAAGATACCCTCAAACATGGGCACACGCTTATCATGGGTTCAGAATTTATGAGTTGGAAGAAATCTCTTTAAATCGTTTGGTACAAAGGTCACATTTTTTCATGTGAGGACATTTATGTCATAAGTTAATAAGTTCTGAGAATCCAATGCTTGTTTTTCCTCTTTTTATCTTAAGTGTAATGACATATTTTGGAGTTTGAATTATAGCATCCTTTGAAAACATGCTCTTTACTTCCTAGAGCTTAGGGGATATTCATTTCATATTCCTTTTTTTTTGTTCTGTAGAAATATAGCTAGACATCTAAAGTTACCAACATGGGGAAGAGGAACTTCCACACAGTGTTCAGGCAACACTGCTGCTAAACCTTTCAGGGTCCCCTATGGCTGCCGACACTGTCTCCACTATTTCGGAACAAGGGGATATTTTTGTTTGGTTTGGTTTGGTTTTCTTGGCTCTTTCCCCCCCACCACCCCTTTTTAAAAGAAAGATTTTAACCGTCATATACTGCTAAGCATTTGTTCTGTGCAGATTATATTCCTTTACGAAACATTTGAAGGATTCTCTCTATAGTTATCGCGATTTCACTGTGAGTGACTGAGGGTATTGAGGCAGAAGGTATTTGATGTTCTCGTACAAGAACACTTGTGTAGCATGTGGTTGAAAGAACTTTGCAAAACCTACATGTTCCATGGAATGTATAGTCAGCCTTAACGCTTTACTTTTTTAGCAAAAACAAGTTGTGCGTCCCTGGGGAAAATATGATATACATTGCATTTAAATTTCCAATGCCAATCATACTAGTTTTGGAAAGAGAACTTCAGATGAGTTTTGAAACTTTTTTATTCAGAAAAGGACATACATACTGTACATTAATTTTACAAATATTTCTGGCCACAGATAATTAGACCTGTGGCTTAATATAAGTTGCCCGTAGTTTATAAAGCTAAATTGAAGCCTATTATCTCTATCAGTCTGCTGAGATTTCCTGGCTTTGCTTCTCTCTCTTCTGTATTTTAAAAATTGACATTGGCGCTGGCTTGAGTGCAGCCTCATCAGTTTGAGTGCAGAGTTGCTGGATTGAGCATGGGATCATAAATATGACCCCAAGGTTGCTGACTTGAGCCCAATGTTGCTGGCTTGAGCAGGGGGTCACTGGCTCGTTTGTAGCCCCCCCTCAGTCAAGGTACATATGAGAAAGCAATCAATGAATAAGCTATCAACTAACAACTAAGGAGCTACAACAAAGATTTGATGCGTCTCATATCCCTTGCTTCCTGTCTCTCTGTCCCTATCTGTCCCTCTATCTGTCTCTCTCTCTGCCTCTGTCACACACAAAAAGATTGACATTGGTTGGGGTGACATTGGTTGATAGGATCATGTAGGTTTCACATGTACATTTCTGTCATACATGATCTGTACTTTGCATGATCACTTCTCCATTTCTTCTTCTGCATTATCTGGACTATTTCTCTTCTTTGGCACTAGTTGTTCCAAGCAAAAGTTCAGTAACATTAATTAACTTCCCTTCTGTCCAGCATTGGGCCCACCAATGTTTTCTGCTTTTGCATCCTGTAATAACACCAAGAGTAACTTTTTGTATCTCTCTACATATTGTGCTTGTCAGCAGGAGTGTTGGTTTGTTACAAGGGACTCCATTAGAGCTGGAGGCAGAAGTCCTCACACCAGATAATAATTGCTGAATGTTGTGAAATAGGATAAATTAGAGATAACTTGAGGCTTTGGTTGATCTTATACTTCTCCAAAGTGGGTTTACTTTTGCTTCTGGGGAAACAACTAAACTACGGGAAATTCACCTAATTTCAGTTAAAGATTTGACTGACTCTAATCTGAGCTTCATTCCTCTGGAAAAATGCATTTCTTTTTTATTTTATTTTATTTTTTCTGCCATTAAAAATATTATATACTCTCAATTTTAATCTTTTACTGTTCCAAGCTTCCTCTTTAATTAGTTTACTTATCTATATTTGCAATCCAGATACTTTGCTTAAGCAGTTAAGCAAGTGTTCTATAATTCATTCATTATTACTTAGGGAAGGGCTGTATTTTATTGATTGATTTTAGAGAGAGTGAAGGGGGAGAGAGAGAGAGATTGTTTCATTGTCCACTCGTTTATGCATTCAGTAGTTGATTCTTTTTTTTATTGATTTATTGTGTTTACATAGATTCTAGTGTCCCCCCAAATATATCCTCCTCTTTTTTATTTTTTATAGCATTTTTATTTTTTATTTCATTTTTGTTAATTTTAATCTATAGTGTTTACATGATTCAAGTGTCCCACTGAATATAACACCCTCACCCCCACCCCTGCTTTCCTACTTATACCCCCTTTGCTCCCCTCCCTCTAACTCCCTCCCGCTTCCCTCTGGGATTTGCTGTCCTGTTATCTGTATCTCTGTGCTATGTATATATAGTTTCATTCATCCCTTTACCTTCTCTGATCCCATCTCCTCACCCCCCTTCCCTCTGACAGCTGTCCCTCTGCTCACTGTGACTCCACCTCTGCCTCTGTTCTGTTCCTCAGTTCACCGTGTTCATTAGATTCCACATACACACGGGATAATATATTTGTCTTTCTCTGCCTGGCTTATTTCACTTAGCATAATAATCTCCAGGTCCATCCATGCTGTTGCAAAAGGTAAGATTTCCTTCTTTTTCATGGCCATGTACTGTTCCATTGTGTATATGTACCACTGCTTTTTGATTCACTTGTCCACTGACGGACACTTGGGCTGTTTCCAGATCTTGGCTATTATAAACAATGCTACAATAAACATGAGGGTGCATATCTTCTTTTGAATCAGTGATTTGATATTCCTAGGATATATTCCGAAAAGTGGGATAGCTGGGTCAAAAGGCAGTTTCATTTTTAATTTTTTTTGAAAACTCCATGCTGTTCTCCATAGTGGCTACACAAGTCTGCCTTCCCACCAGCAGTGCAGGAGGGTTCCCTTTTCTCTACATCCTCGCCAGCACTTATTGTATGTTGTTTTGCTGATGAGCGCCATTCTGACTGGTGTGAAGTGATGTATTATTGTGGCTTTAATTTGCATTTCTCTGATGATTAGTGATATTGAACATTTTTTATATGCCTATTGGCCTTCTATAAGTCCTCTTTGGAGAAGTGTCTATTCACTTGTTGTGCCCATTTTTTAAAATTTATTATTATTAATTTTAATGGGGTGACACCAATAAATCAGGGTACATATGTACAATGAAAACATCTCCAGATTATCTTATCATTCAATTGTGTTGCATACCCGTCACCCAAAGTCAAATTGTCCTCTGTCACCTTCTATCTGGTTTTCCCTGTGCAACTCCCCTCCTCCCTATCCTACCCTCCCCTCCCTCCCCCCCCACCCCGTAACCACCACTCTCTTGTCCATGTCTCATAGTCTCACTTTTATGTCCCACCTATGTATGAAATCATGTTGTTCTCAGTAAGACGAGTGGATTAAAAAGCTATGGTACATATATACTATGGAATACTACTCAGCCATAAGAAATGATGACATCGGATCATTTACAACAAAATGGATGGACCTTGATAACATTATACGGAGTGTTGTGCCCATTTTTTAATTAGATTGTTTACTTTTCTGCTGTTGAGTTTCAGAAGTTCTTTATAAATTTTGGTGATTAACTCATTATCAGACATATTGGGGGATATGTTTTCCCATTGTGTGGGTTGTCTTTTGATTTTGTTTGTATTGTCTTTTGCTGTGCAAAAGCTTTTTTTTAGTTTTATATAGTCAAATTTATTCATCCTGTACTTTATTTCACTTGCCCTTGGAGAAAAATAGGCAAAAATATTGCTACGAGAAATAATTTACTGCCTATGTTTTCTTACAAGATGTTTATGACTTCACAACTTACATTTAAGTTGCTTATCCACTTTGAGTTTATTTTTGTGAATAGTGTAAGATGGTGGTCCAGTTTCTTTTCTTTTCTGTCTTTTTTTTTTTTGCATGAACCTGTCTGATTTTCCCAAAACCATTTATTAAGGAGGCTGTTTTTACTCCATTGTATGCTCTTACCTCCTTTGTCAAATATCAATTGACCATAAAGGTGTGGGTTTATTTCTGGGTTCTCTGCTCTGGTCCATTGATCTCTATGCCTGTTCCTATGGCAGTACCAAGTGGTTATGATTTCTTTTTTGGTTCCAGATAAATTTTTGGACTATTTCTTCTATATCTTTGAAGAATGCCATTGGTATTTCAGTAAGAATTGCATTGAATTTATAGATTGCTTTGAGTAATATAGACATTTTAATAATGTTTATTCTTTCTATCCATGAACACGGTATATGCTTTCACTTCTTTGTATCATTCTTGACTTATTTTTTCAATGTTTTATAATTTTTCAAGTACAAGTCTTTTACCTCCTTAGTAAAATTTACTCCTATGTACTTTTCTTCTTTTTTTGCAATAATGAAGGGGATTGTTTCCTTAATTTCTTTTTCTGACAATTTATTGTTGGTGTAAAAAAATGCCACTGATTTCTGAATATTAATTTTATATCCTGCCACCTTGCCAAATTTATTTATCAGGTCTAGTAGCTTTTTGACTGAGACTTCAGGGTTTTCTATGTACAATATTATGTCTTTAGCAAATAATGATAGTTTTACTTCTTTTCCAATTTGGATGCCTTTTATTTCTTCTTGTCTGATTGCTGTGGCTAGGACTTTCAGGCTTATGTTGAATAAGAGTGGTGAAAGGGGACACCCCTGCCTTAAGAAAATTGCTTTGATTTTTGCCTGTTAAGTATGATGTTGGCTGTGAGTTTGTCATAGGTGGCCTTTATTATGTTGAGGTATCTTCTCTGTATTTCCACTTTGCTCAGTGTTTTGATCATAAATCAGTGCTAGATTTTATCAAATACTTTTTCTGCATCTATTGATATAATCATATGATTTTTCTCCTTCTTTTTGTTTATTTGTGAATATTGTACCAGCCTTGCTTCCCTGGACTGAATTCCACTTGATCATGATGTATGGTGTTTTTTTTTCATGTATTGCTGTATCTAGTTTGCTAACATTTTGTTGAGAATTTTAGCATCTAAGTTCATCAGTGATATTGGCCAATAGTTTTCTTTCTTTGTAGTGTCTTTACCTGGTTTTGGAATGAAGATCATGCTTGCCTCATAAAAATAACTTGGAAGTCGTCCTTCTTAAATAGTTTTAAATAGCTTGAGAAGGATAGGTGTTAGTTCTTCTTTGAATATTTGGTAAAATTCGCCTGTGTAGCCATCAGGCCCAGGACTTTTGTTTTATGGGAGATTTTTTGATAACTGTTTTAATTTTATTTGTTTAATCTGTCTATTTAGGTTTTCTGATTCTTTCAGATACAGTTTTGGAAGATTGTATGTTTCTAGAAATTTATTCATTGCACCTAGGTTGTCCAATTTTTTGGTATACATATCTTATAGTATTTTCTTATAATCCTTTGTATTTCTGCAGTGTCAGTTGTTTCTAATTTTATTTATTTGAGTTCTCTCTCTTTTTTTCTTGATGAGTCTGGTTAAAGGTTCATCAATCTTGTTTACCTTTTCAAAAAAAACCCAGCTTTTTAAATCGATCTTTTGTATTTTTTTTTAGCCTCTATGTCATTTATTTCCACTCTGATCTTTATTATTTCCTTCCTTTCTATTCCTCTGAGCTTTTATTTGTTGTTCTTTTTCTAGTTCTTTTAGATGCAAGGTTAAGTTGTTTATCTGAGCTTCTTTTTGCTTCTTAAGGTATGCCTGTAATGCTATGAACTTCTCTCTCAGGATTGCTTTTGCTCTGTCTCATAAATTTTGAGTTGTGGTATGTTCATTTTGATTTGTTTCAAGGGTTGTTCTTTTTTATTTCTTCCCTGATCTTATTGTCAACCCTTTCATTATTGAATAACATGCTATTTAGCCTCCAAGTATTTGAATGTTTTTCAGTTTTTCTATTGTAGTTGATTTCTAGTTTCATGCCATTGTGATCAGAGGAGATTTTAAATATGATTTTAATCTTCTTAAATTTATAGACACTCATTTTTTGTCTTAATATGTGGCTTATTCTGGAGAATGTACCATGAGTACTTGAAAAGACTGTATACACTGCTGCTTTGGGATGAAAGGTTCTGAAGATATCAATTAAATCCAATTGATCAGGTGTGGCATTTAAGGCTGCTATTTCTTTGTTAATTTTCTCTCTGGAGGATTTATCCATTGATATTAGTGGGGTATTAAAATCCCCTACTATTATATAAGTTATATTGCTGTTGATCTTGTCCTTTATGTCCATCAAAATCTGCTTTATATATTTAGGTGCTCCTATATTAGGTACATAAATATTTACAATCGTTATATCCTCCTATGAATTGCTCCCTTTATCGTTATGTAATGACCTTCTTTATCCCCTACTATATAGCCTTTGTTTTAAAGTCTATTTTGTCAGAAATCAGTATTGCTATCCTAGCCTTTTTAATTTCCATTTGTGTGAAATACTTTTTTCATCCCTTCACTTTCAGTCTATTTGTATCTTTTGTTCTGAGTTGGGTCTCTCATAGACAGCATATGTATGGGTCCTGTTTTCTTATCCATGCAGCTACCCTATGTCTTTTGATTGTAGCATTTAATCCATTTACATTTAAGGTTATTATTGATATGTAGTTGTTTATTGCCCTTTTATTCTTTAAATCTACATTCCTCTTTCTCTTAATTTTACTTTAGTTTTCTTTGCTCTTTTAATAGTAGGTCCCTTAACATTTTCTGCAGTACTGGTTTATTTGTAATAAGTTCCTTAGGGTTTTTGTTTTGTTTTATTATTTGTTTTGTTTTGTCTAGGAAGCTTATTATTTCTCCTTAATTTTAAATGATAGCCTTGCTGGATAAAGTAATCTTGGCTGTAAGTTCTTGTTTGGCATCACTTTGAATATTTTTTGCCAATCCCTTTTGGCCTCAGGTGTTTCTGTTGAGAAGTCTGATGTCATCCTCATGGGGGCTCCTCTGTAGGTAATTAACTGCTTTACTCTTGAAACTTTCTTTGTATCTTAAGTTTGGCATTTTAATTATGATGTGTCTTGGTGTAGGCCTCCTTGGGTTCCACTTTAATGGGATACTGTTCTTCTTGAATTTGTATGACATTTTACTTCATCAATTTAGAGAAATTATTTACTATGATTTCTTCAAACAGGTTTTCTGTCCCTTGTTTATTCTCTTCTCCTTCAGGAACTCCTATGATGCGGATGTTGTTTCTCTTCATGTTGTCACATAGATTCCTTAGAGCAGGGGTGCCCACACTTTTTCAGCTTGCGAGCTACTTATAAAATGACCAAGTCAAAATGATCTACCTACAATAAAAATGCAAAACATAAATTTATTTCTACTATATTATCATTATTTAAGTTACTATTATTACTATTTAATATTGTGTATTCTCCTTTCACCTTTCTCCTTCTCAGCTCTCTTTTTGGAGGAAAGTTAACGTCATAGTTTTTATGAACAGTTTGAAAAAGCTGCTCCACATTTCCCTTCTTTGGAATAGCAAAGGCACACAGACAGATGAAGCAAATGCACTTAGAATATGACATAGTGAAAAAAATCCTCTCCCATTCTATATGAAAGTGGTAGATTTTAGGCTTCTTACTTGGACCAGCTATGGCACTCATTTTTATACCCTTTGTTGTATTTAGTTTAAATAAATTGAAGGCTAACTACGCAGCAATATAACTGAACAAGTTAGTGTGGTTTAACGCACATACGTAGGGTGTCAAAAGTTCAGGCGTCAGATTGGCTACCCTGTATGCCAATCAAAAGACAAATGTCTTTTTAATGTCATGTGGATCTACCCACACTACCTTCGCTATCGACCAGTAGATCGCGATCAACGTATTGAGCATCCCTGCCTTAGAGTTTCCTCAGTCTTTTTATGCCCTTTTTATTTTGCTGTTCTACTTCTGTACTTATATTTATCTTGTCTTCTCAATCGCTGATTCAATCATCTGCTTCATCCAGCTTGCTGTTGATTCCTTCTAATGCAGTGTTTATTTCTGATATTGTATTTGTCATTTCTGACTGGTAGTTTTTTATAATTTCAATGTCTTTTTTGATGCTTGCTATCTCTTCATTTAGATGTTCATTATTTCCATCCATTGTTGCTCTGATATCCTTGAGCACCCTATAAAGCATTATTTTAAACCCTGCATCAAATAGTTTGGTTACTTCTATTTCATTGAGTATTTTTCTGGGGATTTCTCTTGTTGATTCATTTGGGTCACATTTCTTTGCCCATTTTGTCTGTGTATTAGGTCGCACTTTCTGACTTTGAACTTTTTCTGGTGTCTTTATGGGGAAGATGGGCTCGGTGATACTGGCCTCCAGGCCACCTGTTTTCCTTGTTATAGAAATGCTTCTTAGGGTACTATTTTTCCTCCTGTTATCTGTGAGTATTGAATGCTGTTGGTCCCTTTGTGGGTATGGCTATTCTTCTAGACTGGCTGGCTCTAAGAGTCAACCTTGATCAAGTGTATTACACACTGTGCAATGTCCATCTTGCTGGGCATATTTATTCTCCACAGTGTCTGGTGGCTACTAGACTACTTTTTTTGGGTGGGCTACTTGTGTACCTCGCTGAGTCTAGAGTTGGTGCTTTCTTCCACCCACAACCAGTTGTGTTGGTTCTAGATCTTCTTGGTTTGGCATCAGTAATTGTTTGTAACCTGCTGTTGGCTACTTGTCTGCAGCTACTGTTCTTTTTGCTGTTTGTGTCTCCATTTTCTGTGCCTGGGTAGTGTGGGAGGGGCCAAACTGTGTATAAGAATCCGCTTCCTCCTTCTTAGAGAGGACGACAGCTCCATAAAACCCCAAGTTTCATAAGATTTGCCTCTACTTTTCAGCTCCTCCTCCTCCTCTTGCAGCTGCCAGGTCTTCCCACAGAGTCTTCTGTAGAAAGACTGTAGTGTGGGCCCAGAATGGTCTCACCCAACTCACCCCTTACAGGTTGCACATTTGGTGGTTTAGAGCAGCTGAGGTTGAGAATACAACATCAGTGGGACACCCTACTTCAGGGGTTTCTTGGGCAGAATCTCAGTACAGGGATTGTGGCCCTTACTTCATAGCCTGATTCCTTAGCCACTGCTAGATACTCAAATTTTATTTCTCCCCAACAAGTTGAGCAACAGGTTCAGATCAAGTAGGGCCAACAGTTCCCTCTGCAGAAGTTCTTACAGATGATGAGACCCTGGTCTGAGGGAGGAAAACTGAGAGAGTCCTCTCCTGGGGCTGACTCTCCCCCCCCCCCAGAAAGTGACTAAGCCCCTTGACCAGATCCAACAATAGGCTCACAGGGACCCATACTTTAAATGTTCATGCTTCAAACCTCTCTCCCTTCCCCCAGTGGAATCTAGCCCAGCAGGGTGGGATATCCAGTACTTGGACCAACTGACTGTGAAGCTGCACCTTATCCAATGCACATGAACTGCTGTGCCAGTGCTGATCACAGAGAGCAAAGTTTACCTTAGCTTGACCATGTGTGAGGAGCCCTTCCTTTGGTTACCACTTTAGCAAGGGTTGTTAGGTCCTGAACTGATGTTCTCCACCACTGGCCACTGGATGTACCAGCCTTGGGCTTTCCTAGCAGAAACCCAGCACAGACCAGTGAGAGACACTGCCCATGACTGGCTCTCAGCCACCTTCTTGGAACTAAAAGCAATCCAGAGTTTGTGGGTGGCTCTGATGTGCCCAGGTGTACGTGGAAATACCAAGCTGCTAACCTAAGCCTGGTTTTTACCCATACTGGGCCTGGGGGAAGGTCCACTTAAAATGTCAAGGTTCCCTGAGTCCTGCCTTCTGCAGCCTCTGTATGCTGAGTGATTGTTGGTCATGATCACTGAAAAAACCTGCTAGAGTCCAGAGCCTGTGGCAATTCAGGGTTTAGAAAAGGTGGTGGGTGTAGCTCCTCCCCTGGCCCCATTTATCAGTTAGTCCATACTTTTTTTCATAGACGTCAGTAGGGTGTGGCTTCAGGAGTCTGGTTGGTATGGCCTCTGAGACCCAAAGGTGCAGTCTGCCCACACTCTGGACAGTGTCCACTGAGTCTCCCATGAGGTGGAATTATCAGTCTTAGACTCAGGAGCATGGGGCGGGGGGGACTTGTGGTCTCAACACCAGAAAACTGAGTCACTGACATGCTCCTCCCTCCTGGCTTCTCAGCACAACCCTGTTGCCATGACTGGCATAGGAGAGACTCTTGAGGGCGGAACAGTTGCTTCTTTCCAGTCTGGTGCCACTCAGAGGGGACTGTTCCACCCAAGAAAGGTGTTGACTACAGTACTGGAGAATGATTTAGCATAGGGGTTCTGGTTGCCTTCCCCCACAGTGTCTCTCCTTGGGCCTCCAATTTTGTACTCTCCTCACACAACTCTAGTCGGCTCAGCTTTCCCTCCACCGGAGACCCGGGTAAGTGACTGTGAACAAGATTTTCTGCCAGGGCCCTTTAAGACAGAGCCTGCATCTCCAAGAGCTTTGTTTCTTTCTCACAGTCAGAAAATCAGCTCTTTTCACCACCAGAGGCTATGGGGCTCTAGGCTGGGGCTCTGGGCCTGGAGCTGTGGACCCACACCTCTCAGGGCAATACATGCCACCATGAGAATCTTTCCGGGCCGCCACTCGCTCCTGGAAGTGGGGCAGCCCTATCCATGTCCATACCCTTTCTACTACTCTCAGTAAAGCTTCTTCTGAGATCCTTGGTTAGACTTCTCTTCATTTATGTCCAAAGTTTGTTTTTCAAGATGATTGTTCTTAGATTAAGTTATAAACTAATTTGATCCTGGGAGGTGATAGTTGGAGTGTCTGCCTACTCCTTCTACATCTTTGAATCTCTGAGAAATGCTTTTCTGATTGATTAATTCTTACTCCTTGCTATAGCCTTTTGGGGTCCCAACTCAAAGCCTTTGTTCCCTCCATTTTTTAAAATACTTCTTTAAAAATATAGACATGTGACAAGTGTAAAGAAATATCGAATGAACATGTATTTACCTCCTTTGTGGATTTTTAAAAATTCCTTTATCTTCCTTAGTTGGTTGAGACTAGAAGTTTCTGCTCAGTGTGGCTTATCTTTTTCAGATGTAGGACTCTGCAGGGCTCCTCATTTCTCTAGCTTTTTGTTTCCACAATTTATAACTTTTTATTAGCTCTCTGATGCCTCCAAAAATATCATTTTAATATTTTGTTCAATTTTTGTGTTCATAGGGGAAGAGTTGGTCTGAAACAACTTAATTGACAGAACAAAAAGTTTGCTGTGACCTCTTTTGAAAGAAAATAATTCTCAGACTTAGCTTTGCAGTAAATCTGTTTTCCTATAAAAATATTAAAATGAGTAAAACTTGTAACTATAAACACTGAGAATTTAAGAATCTCAGTGCTGAGACTGTGCCTACACGTCTACCTTATACAATTATTTCAGGAAGGGGAAAAGTGTGTTTCAAAATCTGAAGAAAGGAGTACGAGAATACAATAATCTTTAAAAAATCTGGGAATTAATAATTAGGAGGATTTCAAGAAATTTATTAAAAGTCAGTTTGGAGAATTTTAAATACATAATTGCCAGCTATTTAATGAGTGTCAGTCAACAACACTTATTGTACATTTGTGTGAAGAACTGCTTTTGAATATTCAAAAACATATTTTTCAAATTTATTTTCTCTTGAATTAGATAATCAATGAAATAAAATAACCTAATTTAAAATAACTAGTCAACCTAATTTAAAATAACTTACAACAATTATCTACCCAATTTATTTAAAAAAATATTTTGTCTTCACAGAAATTAAAACTAACTGATCTGTGATAAAATTACCCATACTCTTCAGTAAGAAACTCATTAATAAATTGAGTCCATTTATTCCCCTATTTTCAGATGGTAGAACATGTCACTAATCACAGGATTAATTGCAAGGAAAGACATGGTAAAAACAGTTTCTTCAAATGCTATTATTTTTTTATGATTATGATTTAATATTAAAATGTTTAAAAAATTTTTTAACATTATATAATTTATTTTTAAAAATTGATGGTGTTTAGTCCTTTTAATATTTTATGTGTGACAATTACAGTGACAGGATAAAGGTGTCCTTTCTTTGATGGTAAATAATTTAGATTCACACCTAAAAATATAAGAACCTACAAAGTGAAAGAAAGTTCCTTATGTGAGATATTCTGTCTTAACCAGGAAGATTAGAAGAAAGTCACTTTACTTTTCATTCTTTCCCTTTGCATGTGTGTTACATGCATCGCTATAGTCGTATAGCTAAAAATAAAAATTAACAAAAAAGAATGTAAATCTCCACTTTTGGGTTTGCAAACAAGCACTTGCTCATGCACTTCTATTTGTTATCTTTTACGCAGGTTACATATGCATGCTCCTAAACTGAGGTTCTTTTTATTGATCCCTAATAATGTAAAATCTAGCTTGAGCCTTCAGATTTTATACTTGTCTTTTAATTGAGTTTAAGATTATTGATTTGTAAGACAAAACAAAAAAAGAAAGAAAGAAAGAAAGAGAGAGAGAAAGGGGAGGGAAAGAGGGAGGGGAGGGAAGGAAAGGGAGGGAGGGAGGGAGGGAGGGAGGAAGGAAGGAAGGAAGGAAGGAAGGAAGGAAGGAAGGAAGGAAGGAAGAAAAGAAAGAAAGAAAGAAAGAAAGAAAGAAAGAAAGAAAGAAAGAAAGAAAGAAAGAAAGAAAGAAAGAAAGAAGAAAGAGAAAGAAAAATTCTTGGATAATGTTATATGAGAAAACTGTATCTGTTTTCCTTAGAGGAAAATGTCCATGGATTCTCAGTACTCCCAGTGTTTAAATGCTAAGAGGAATTGTATATGGATGAACCTGGAGGTTACTATGCTGAGACAAGTAAGCCAGGCAGAGACAGACAAATAGCATATGATCTCATCTATGTGTGGGATCTAATGAACACAATAAACTGATGAACAAAACAGAAACAGAGGCAAAGTCAAAGGGAACAGAAGGACAGCTGTCAGAGGGAAGGGGGAAGAGGGGTGGGGATCAGAGAAGGTGAAGGGATCAGCCAAATTATATACACATTACACATGGAGACAACAGGGTAGCAATTCCCAGGAGGAAAACGGGGGTGAATTTAGGGGGAGGGGAGCAAAAGGGATGGAGTGGGAAGGGAAAGAGACTTTGCATGGGGCATGGGGGGCACGATGCTGGGGTAGAGTGTGTTATATTGAGTGGGACACTTGAAACCATGACAACACAATAAACTAAAAATAAAAATTAACAAAAAGGAATGTAAATCTTCACTTTTAGGTTTGCAGGTAAGCACTTGCTCATGCACTTCTGTTTGTTATCTTTTATGCAGGTTACATATGCGTGGTCCTAAACTGAGGTTCTTTTTATTGAATTTATCTTCATGTTACGTCTGCACTACTCAGTTCGTCTAATCTTACAGTCTAATCTCTGGGGCCTGTCCTCTGTAGCCCATTACCCAGATTTAGAGATGCTATAGTAACAGAATTTAAGCTGTGCCCTGCTCCAGATGCCCCTTTTCCTTCACCACTTGTACTTCAGTTGAAAACTGAATATGATGCTGGGTGGTTGTTCTGGGCCTTCACAATGTGTGAAACATTTCTACACATTTTTCTTAAGACAAGAGTTCATCTGCTTGGCGCCATAAATAGATGAACATTTTTCCCAGTATCGCTCCTCAGAAACAGTCTAACAATTAGTTGATTTAGAAATCAGGAGTATTTCCCTTCCATCATTTTCTGCAGGATTTGTTCCTAAATTGGAAAACAACGTATTTATCCACTTAGCTCAAGCATAAAACAAAGTGAAACTTTCAAAGTCTTGATTGTGAATTGTTTTTTATTATTATTATTTTTGCTTAAAGTTTTACAAGAAACAATATTTTATGTTTTATCAAAATGAATAGTTTATGTACTTTTTACAAGTGACTAAAAACTTTCACATTTGGTGAGCAAAAGAAGATGTTTCTTAATTGTGAGATGATGAAACAATACTGTATAATTATGGAAACATGCTTGACTATCCATGTATTTGGTTAAGGTCATTGTGCCAGAGATTATTAAAATCAGGTTTGTAAGTACTTCTGACAATCTAGTATTATTTATTTTAAGAAAAAGATATTTTTAGGATACACAATACAGTTCTTTCAAATATAACTTTTTAGGTGTATACCATCAAAAAGATTATTAATTATTTTTCCCCAAAATTTTGATCTTTTCATCTGTATAATATTATATGTAACTGTTCATTTTCTAAGCAGTTAGAAAAGTTTACTCTAATAATATAAGTCATTAGCTAAGACAAATTTTACTTCAAGTCAGAAAGATTAATCACTTGGTGTATAGCTGATATAATTCCAACCTCTGGGAAGAACCAGCATATTTCCCAGGAGCTGAACTAGTCTTAATGTATCTGTGGCTTTTTCATTATTGCCAGCATCCTCTTTTCAAAATAGAATGAATTAATGGGAGCAGTCCTTCAAAATTTTATATTATTGATTTTAAAAGTAAACATACCCACTGTAAGAAATTAAGAAAATGCAGATAAAATATATTAAAAAAACAATTAGCAGACAATTTCTACATTGTGGTATGCTTTCTCTTTCTCTCTCTCTCTTTATATATATATATATATACTTATATTTTAATCAAAATTGACATACTATACATTATCTTTGATATTTTTTCTCTGAACAATATACTGCAAATCTTCTTTAGTTAGCCACTTGCTCAATTTTGTATACCTGTAAATCAAACAGATACGTTGTCCTGTGCTTTCATGGAGCTAAACTGCCTGGAGAGTGACCTATCAAACAAACAAATAAATAGAACTATAATTCCTAAATAGAAGTTTTATGGGAAAAAAAAGCAAAGGAGGCTCTATAGAAGAATAAGTATAAGGGTAGGGACTACCTTTAGGTTTGCTATTAGAGCCGGAATGCTGACATTTCAGCCAAGGCTTAAAGGGTGAGGAAAAGCCAGCCAGGCAAGAATGGGGTTAAGAGCATTCTAGGAAGAAGAAACAGCAGGTGCAAAGGACATAGGATGAGAAGGGCTTGGTGTGTAAAGGGATTTGAAAAGACCACCAGGCCAGGGCAAAAAGAAAAAAGGAATACTGGCCCACGATGAAGTTCAAGAGGTAAATGGGTACAGGTCCTGTAGACAAAAGAAAAGAGATTTTATTTTAAGTACTATGGGAAGCCGTTAAAGACTTTTAGAGTGCTGAAATTGTATGACTGCGTTTACATTTTTAAAAACATTACTGTAGATGTTATATGGGGGATGATTTTAAGATGGAACAAGAGTAGAGGGAGAGGTAAGTTAGGAGGCCCTCAAAGTGATTATAAGATGAAAGCTTGATTTAAGCTAATAACAGAAACTATGGAGAGAGGTAAAGAGCCATAAGATGTATTTTAAAATTGGAATTGATAACTTCTGAGTTTGTAATAAACAGGCATTGAGGATGACTTCAATTCATGGCCTAGTAATCAAGTAGACAGTGGTGTCATTTATTGGGAAGAGGAATGCTTGGTGAGGACCAGGATGGGGGTGGTGGTTCTGGATTTAGATAATTCTGAGGGCCCTGTATGACAAGTGAATCTGTAAGTTAAGAAGACAGTTGTAGCATGAATGTTTATTCAGGTGAGACTGGGCTGATGATACACATTTGAACGTTGTCATCATGTGGATGGGATTTAAAGCCAAAGGAGCAGATAAAATAACCTAATAGAGGAGTGAAGATAGAGGAAGAGGGCCTCAAACTGTGCTCTGACAACGAGAGACTGAATGGCTGAGAAATTAAGAAGAGGGAAAATGGGGAGGGTGTGCTGTCAGAAAGCCAGAAAAAAAGGTTTCAGAGAGGAAGACGTGGACAGCTGTGTCAGGTGCTGCTGCGCAGCCTTGTACAAGCAGGCCCATAAGTGACCGCGGACTAGAGCAATAGGAAGGTTATTGGTGATATCTTCCAAAGCCATTTCTGAGCGATGTGTCTGAAAGCATATTGTAATAGAAGTTCATTATTCATAGAAGATTTGCTAAAATTTTAATGGCTACATAGGAATCTTCACTTGAGATAATGGAGTACTCAGCCAACCATATTGCTGACAAGCCAGTGTCCCTGAGAAACAAGCTTGTGGGTGTTTTAGTTGCTCAGTGGCCCTCGGAATGGCTGGTTTAAAATTCAGTGGGTTGTACCCCGGGGAACTGCACCTCATCTTCTTACCACTGCTAGTGAGTTGGGGTTAAAATCCGCAATAAGGATTTGGGCGCTGGAAAATATGGATACTGGCTGAGCCGGTGTTTGAGAGTATTGTGCATTTGCCTGTGTGATGCTCTGCGCTGGCCCGGAAACCACTTTACCCACCTGAACTAGAAAGGCTGGTAGACCTCAGACTCTCTCATGTTGGGATTTGTACTCCTTGACCTCTGCTCTGCTCTTTTGAGGTCCATGGGCACTGCCAGCCTATGGCTATTAGGTACATATTATATACATGCTCTTGCTCCCATTCCGTTAAAATTGGAAACTATGGATAAACTCATCATAGAACCTTTCCAGGCCCTAATGTGCTCTTTGCTGAGATAAAGGAGGGTCCTAGAAAGAATGTAAGTTTGGTCTGACCTGTGGTGGTGCAGTGGATAAAGCATCATGGAATGCTGAGCCTGGAACGCTGAGGTCACTGGTTTGAAACCTGTCAAGGCACATATTACAAGCGATCACTGAACAACTAAAGTAAAGCAACTATAAATTGATACTTCTTGCTCTACCCCATCTCCCTCTCTCATCTTTCTGTAAAATCAATAAGTAAAAAATTAAAAAAAAATACAGATTTTGTAGCCACAGTAATTTAGGTTGGGATCCTCCATTTAAATCCTCTTGTCTACAGAGTGGGGCTCATAATACCTACCATTCAGGGTTATGATAAAGATTTAAAATAATGTGAGAAAAGTGCTTAGAACCAAGTAAGTACTCAACAAATAGTGTCTGTAATCATTATTATTATGTAAAGTGAATGCTCAAAATTTAGGAAATGTTGAGTTCTTACCTTGTTTATGGTTCGTCTGTATGATATTTGTCTGTGATGTAAAACACTGTCCAGTGCATAAGCCTGTGCAGACTAGTTTTTTTTTCTCAATAACTAGCTTTAGCCATAATGCATCCTTTGTCATCAGCATTTTGTACCATAGTTTTATTATCAAGATTTATGTAAGCTCATGACCTTCACGTTTCAGTGGATTAGCAGGTTTTTCTAAAGTCCTATTAAAAGAATAGTTTTTCCTTGAACTTTAATAAAACTGTGTTCTCTGATAAGACAGCATGCATAATGCTGTACAGGATCAAAGATTAAATTCTCTCATTAGAGTTCCATGGCTGTAGGAGGGGAAGAATGGAAGCTTAATACAAAAAAAAAAGGATGTAAAGTTTATATTTCTGCTTTATTTTAGCAGGTGGTGCCTGATGTTCAACCCTTACATTGAAAAGAAGGGCTAGATATGGAGTTTTGTTTCTTGGTTTCTACTTTTTTAAAGATGAAGACACTTATTTTTTCTAAGCAAAAGTGCAACGCACTTGTTTAAAACCATGTAAGAATCATACATAGATTTCATGTTTTCTGTCTAGATACCAAAGGATTTAAACAAAACATAAACCAAATGATGGAAGTGTGTAATAGCTTATAAGAAAGTTCTGCCCAAAACACAGCTAATAACTGTTGTGTAGAGGACTGCTTGATTATGAATACCTTGACCCCTCCAATTGTAAGAATAGGTGTTGCTTAGCCTCGTTATACCCTAGCCTAGGCAAAATATATGTGATAAATTTACGTTCAAGCTAGAAATATTTCCTTTTGATTAGAAAGGGATTTGGTGTTCAAGCGGGGAGGAAAGGAGAAAAGATATTACGGCTTGTTATATGAAATTTCAGAAGCTGATTTTCTAGTCATTCGAATGAATTCAGAGCTTGTTTTCTGATTTCCCTAGGTAAATAAGAAAGAATAATTTGATCTCTAAATACTTTTCTGAAGGGCTTTATTTTATCAGATCTCTTGGATATTTATTGCTTATGTTTTCAAGGAACTCTGCTATGACTAAATGCTATACTGTAATAAGTAACTTCTGCGAACCAGTGCGGCTAGTAATTCCACGTTCTGTTTGGGAATGGAATTAAGAAAATAACTTAAAGAGAAATAGGATGGTATCAGGAGGCCTCTGCAAGCTGCTGGCAAGAACACAGAGCACACTCTCTACCCATAATCCTGCTTTATTTATAGGGCAGATAGAGTCATTAGCAAATCAATGATATCTCTGATCACATTTCCAAGGCAACCCAAGAATTCTTCGAAGTGCAGAAAACCCCCACCATACATAACATCTTAATTTCACAAAACAAAGGATAAAAAAAAAAAAAAACTGCTTCCAGTCTTTCTGAGTGACATGGGGGATAGGAGGAGTATAAATAATCCAGCACCACAGCTAACATGGAAGTGTGGGAAAAAACAGCCTTTAGCAACTTCACTAAGCAAGTGAGATGGGGGCTGGGAAGACTCTCAGTTTACTGCCAGTTCCCCACACCTTTGTACCCCAAAAATCTAAACCACAAAGACTCTGTTGGCTTGCAGTCCCCAACAAGTAACCGTGCAAGGCTTGATTTTATCCTCTCTGTCTGTTTCTCAAGAGTTTGGAAGGACTAAAATAATTGATAACACATCAAATCTGGATTTTGTAAGGAAATTTATTCTCAACTACTTTTTCCAAGAAAGAATCTTTGTTTTGACTTGTAAATTCTACTAAAACTTGCATTAAAAAGTTATCAATTAAAGGTAATTTTAATAACATATGGTTGGGTCCTTTGTTTCTACTGAATAATAGATTGTATTGGAAGGAAACCAAGATAATTTTATTTAGAATGTGACCTGAGCATTGTCCATAATATTGCTTTGCATTTGCTAGATTTTTGACTAAACGTTTATTAAAATAGTAAGTGAAATATTTAACCAGGTAGAATATATTATGATTACATGAGTGTATGAGCATTATATACGGACGTTCTTTCAAGATGTCCTATGCCTTAGTAGGTTTCTTACACTGCTGCATCTAATCCACAATGATCTCATCTATCCCATGGTGGACGTCTCTCAGATCTTTCAGTTTCCCTCAGCTGCTGCTTTGTACAGTACACAGATCTCTGCCTAACTCTGGTTTCTTTATATCATTTCATAGCCTCGTATTTCTATGACCCAGGATGCTTAATACTTTTAATATTCTTGTGATTTTGACAGTGAATCAGGCATATTAAAATATTTTTGTTAAAATCAACTTATCCACAGAGAATCTGGAGTCAGTTTGTTTATAAGATATTATTAATTATTGAGTCTTTGTTCTACAGAAGTAAACTCTGGTGATTGTTGAAGTATCTGGATATTGTTTAAAAAAATCTCATTAGAAGGGAAAGCATAACATATAGTATGTGCTTAATATGGTGAAATGATTAAAGAGAGTTTATGAGAATCACATTTATATTTTAAATAGCTGAAAACAAGTAAACCATGCTGTCACATTTTTAAAAACTTTTAAAATCTTATTTGAAAAAAGTCATAATTTGCCTCCTTATGTAGAAAAAGCTCTCTACTATTGGTAGTCTTTCTCATTTTTCTCTAAAAGTCTCCAGGAAAATAACCTGCAGTGCCTGGTTAAATAGGGGAATCTTATACCAGCCCCTTTCCTTCAAGACTTGTAGGAGTTCTAACTATTTTTTGTATTCATCAAGTAAAACTTTTTTATGTTGTATTTGGTTTTTATTTCCATGAAACCCCTGTAGAAGTCATTAAAAAAAAGAGGCTCATGAGAAATAAACAACAACAAAGGAATGTAATGATTTCCTGACTATGTTTATCATGGAGATAGCATACAGTGTTGTTGTTTAAAAGCAGACATAAAAATCAGGTAGCATGTGGTTTGATGCTCATATTGTTAGGGACTTCATAGTAATTTTTAAAATCAAGTATCCTTTTTCTTACACCAGCATGGAACTTCTTTAATTTTTTCCTTTACTTTTAACTGACTTTGTTCTAAACCAGCCACTTATTTCATGATTCTTTTTTGTTCTCTCTATTTTCTTTTCTCTTTCTTCTTTCTCATTCATTTGTATTGTTTTCTCTGATTTGAAAGTAATATATATTTATTATAAACCTGAGTTAATACCAGCATTGAGAAATTGAAAGTTTCTTATTATCCCAGTACCAAAAAATTGTTTTATTTCTTCCAATGATTGTCCCAACACAATTAGTTCTAGCTTTCCCTATTGGTTAAGGGTTTCCTTATTCAATGGTCTAATGTCATGACTTTTTAGTCACTTTTTTTTATTAGAACCATCTCACTTTGATAATTGTTATTCACTCTTCACTTTAAAATTTTAATTTCAAATTTAATTCACTTTCTTCCCCCTCAGTTGGAGCTGTTGTCAGGAGAGAAAGGAGGTGGCAGAGAGAAAGGCTGGGGCGTGGGGAGGCAGACATGTGGATCTCCTATCTCCTGAAAAATCTAGACTTTCGAGGGTACCAGCATCACAGGGCCTGTACTAAGCAAGCTGCTTAGCTTCCTCATTGTGTTGGAGAGACTGCATAGGGCCATTGTACCTTGTTCCTCTGCTCTCAGAAGGTGTTTTCTAGGACTGTGATCTTACCTTCTCTTTCACTGGCTGCAGAAGGGGGACATGCAGGCAGGTTGTATAACTGACTAGGAACCCTGATCCTCTCCTTCCCTTCTCTTCTCGTGAACACACCAGATTTTGCATCTCCCCTCTGCTTGGCTTTTGGGAGTAGAAAGAACTTAGTCCTTCCCTCTTAAGAGGTAGGGAATAGGCTGTCACTTTATGAGAAAGCTTTGAGGAGACGGGTCTGACCCTAATGTTAAAACTCATTTACTCATTCATCTGTAGCTCTGAACTCAGTATGGGCATCCTTAGCCTCTTTTATTTTTGGCTTAGATCTGAGTTGGGATTTTAGAATACAAGAATAGTTGCAGTTGACATCTGTTACCATGTCATAGAAAACACAAACCTTCAGATCCATCCAAATCAGTTACTGCTCTAATACTAAAATTCAGTGGAAAGATTAAGTTGTTTACAAAATTCTCTTTAGTAAATTTAGAAACAATGTTGTGTACCTTTATCAGGGTCAACTACTGGGTTTCCGCTTTGCCATGTATTCTGTCTTCTTTAAGGAGAGTATGACACTCATAAACCAAGACAAGCACAAACATACCTGTGCACACACAAATGCTCACATTCACACACACACAGACTGTAATGATTAAGATGTAGTGTTTATCTTCTGACCTGTGAGAGTGATGAACAGGATTAGTCTTGATACTTTTGGAAAAGTTAAAAGGAAAATTCCATTACTATAAAAAGCATGGCCATGCTGATTGGCTCAGTGGCAGAGAATCAGCTGAGCATGTAGAAGTCCTGGTTTTGGTTCTTGGTCATGGCACATAGGAGAAGCAACCTTCTGCTTCTTCTTCCCTCTTCTTCTCCCTTCTCTCTCTCTGCCTTTCCCTTCCCCTCCTGCAGCCATGGCCCAATTAGATCAAGTTGGTCCTGGGTGCTGAGAGTGGCACAATGGCCTCTTTTCAGGTGCTAAAGTAGCTCTGTTGCCAAGTAACAAAGCAGTGGCTCCAGTGGGCTTGCCAGGTGGATCCTGGTCAGGGCCCATGTGGATCTGTCTCTTAGCCTCCCCACTTCTCACTTAAGAAAGAAAAAGAAATCATAGTCATTTCGAATGCATTGTACAGTAATTCAAAATGATATCCAAATTCTTTAGAAGTATGCTGCAGATTATCTGTTTTGGGGATAATAACATTTATAAGGCACTGGAGGATTCCAACATGGTGACAGAGTAGGAGAATGTCCCAACAGACACCCCCCAGGAACAAACTGGATTACAGCTTAATTTAAGAACAATTTTCTTGAACAAACAACTTTGGACTAAATGAAGAGTAGTCTGTAACTAAGGATCACAGGAGAAGCCACACCAACACTGGAAGGAAGGGTGGAGATGTGGAAAAGGCTGCCCTGCTCCCAAGAGTGAGCAGCAGCAGAGGGTCTGGAGGGACTCTCACTGCGGAGGAGGTTTCCCTGAGAGATGTAGATCCTCTTCCCCAGGGCCAGAGCCCCAGAGCCTAGAAAAGGTGCCCACACAGCCTTTGGCGGTGCAAAGAGCCAGGTTTCTGTGAGAAAGAGACATAGCTCTCAGAGACACAGTCTCTGTCTTAAAGGGCCCAGGCAGAAAATCTTGTTCCCAGCCACTTACCTGAAACTCTGGTGAAGGGAGAGCTGAGAGGACTAGAGTTGCATGAGGAAAGTATAAAGTTGAAGGCCCAGGGAGAGACACTGTGGGGGACAGCCACTGGAACCCCTGTGTTGAGTCATCTTCCAATACTATACTCACCATCTTTCTTAGGTGGTACAATCCCCTCTGAGCAGCAGCAGCCTGGGGAACAGCAACTGCTCTACCCTTAGGAGTCTCTCCTACCCCAGTCATGGAAACGCGTTGTTCTGAGAGGCCAGGAAGTAGGGGGCATGTCAGTGACTCAGTTTTCTGATGTTGAGGCTGAAGTTTACCCTCACACACTCCCAACTTTAGTACTGGTGCTTCCACCTCATGGGAGACTCAGTAGAAACTGTTCAGAGAGCAGGTAGACCACAACTCTGGGTTTCAGAGGCCATGCCCACCAGACTGCTGGGGCCACACCCTACTGAGGTCTGTGAAAAAAGTCTGGACAGACAAACACCCTGGGACAAAGGGTGGAACCACAGCTACCACTCGTCTTGATCCCTGAATTACCCCAAGCTCTATATTCTAACAAAGGTATTTTCAGCAGCTGAGCCCAACAAACAGCAGACAGAGGCTGCATGAGGAGGGACTCAGGGAACCTTGGCCTTTTAAGCGGGACTTCCTCCAGGCCCAGATTGGGTAAAAACCAGCGTAGGTGTGCAGTGTGCAGCTGGTATTTACATGTACACCTGGGCCCAGCAAAGGCAGTGACAAGCTCTGGAATACTTGTAGCTCCAAGAAGGTTGCTGAGGACCAGTCACAAGCAGTATCTCCTCCTGTTCTGCACCAGGTTCCTGCCAGCGAGGCCCAGGGCTGGCTCATCATGTGGCCAGCTGCAGAGAGCATCGGTTTAGCACATAGCAACCCTTGCTAGAGTAGTATCCTAAAGAAAGGCTTCTCACACCTGGTCCAGCTTAGGCAAGTTCTGCTCTCTGTGATCAGTACTGGCACAGCGGCTTATGTGCATTGGAGTGGTGGAGCTTCAAAGTCAGCTGGCCTGCGTGCTGGATATCCTGCCCTGCTGTGCTAGACTCCAAAGTGAGAAGGGAGAGAGGCTTGGAGCATGGACATTCAAAATATGGGTCCCTGTGAGCCTATTGTTGGATCTGGTTGAGGGGCTTAGAAAGTTTCTGGGGGAGGGAACAGTCAGCCCCAAGAGAGGACTCTCTCAGTCTTCCTCCCTGAGACTAAGGTCTCATTAGCTATAATAACTTCTTAGAGGGGACTGTCAGCCCCACTTAATCTAAACCAGCTGCTCCACTTGTTGGGGAGAAACAAAATTTGAGTATTCAGCAGTGGCTAAGGGATTAAGGTCTGAAGTATGGGCCACAGTCCCTGTACTGAGCTACTTCCCAAAAGACGCCTGGAGTAAGGGGTCCCACTAATGTTGTATTCCCGAATTCAGCTCCCCTATACCACCAAGCATACAATCTATATAGGGATGGGTTGGGTGAGACCAGTCAGGGGGTACAGTCTTTCCACGGAAGACTCTGAGAAGACCAGGAAGCTGCAAGGGGAGGTGAAGCAGCTGAAAAGTGGAGGCAAATGTTACAAAGCTTGGGGCTTTTATTGAGCTGCTGTCCTCTATAATCAGGAAGAAGCTGATCCTTATACATAGGTTGGCCCCTCCCACACTACCCAGGCACAGAAAACATGGAAACAAACAGTGAAAAGAGCAGTAGCTGTAGACAAGTAGCCCATAGCAGGTCAAAAACAACAGCTGACACCAACTAAAAAGGTCTAGAACCAACACAACTGGTAACAGGTTGCAGACAGCACCAACCCTAGACTCAGCTAGGTACACAAGCAACATGCCCAAAAGAGGAGTCTATATACCAAAAAAATGGGTAGACAAAAATCCTAACCAAAAGAATCAAAAAGAGAAATCCTCAGAAAAGAACTCAATGAAATGGAAATACCCAAACTACCTAATGCAGAGTTTAAAATAATTATTTTTAGAGTGCTCAATGATCTTAGAACAACAATGCATGGACATAATGAATACCTAAATAAAGAGATAGCAAGCAAGCAACAAAAAGGACATTAAAATAATAAAAAACAACCATTCAGAAATGACAAATACAATATCAGAAATGATGGCTACATTAGAAGGAATCAATAGCAGGCTGGATGAAGCAGAGGACTGAATCAGTGATTTAGAAGACAGGATAAACATAAGCACAGAAGTAGAGCAGCAAAATGAAAAGAGGCTCAAAAAGACCAAGGTAACTCTAAGAGACCTCTATGACAACATGAAGAAAAACAACATCAACATTGTAGGGGTTCCTGAAGGAGAAGAGAATGAACAAAGGACAGAGAATCTGTTTGAAGAAATCATAGCTGAAAATTTCCCTAAATTGGTGAAGAAAAAGTCACAGAAGTTCAAGAAACCCAGAGACTCTCATTAAAGAGGAACCCAAGGAGTCCTACACCAAGACACATCAAAATTAAAAGCCAAACTTAAGATACAAAGAAAGAAGACTGAAATCTGCAAGAAAAAAGCAGTTAATTACCTATAGAGGAGCTCCCATAAAGATGACATCTGATTTCTTAATAGAAACATTTGAGGCCAGAAGGCATTGGCAAGAAATATTCAAAGTGATGCAAAACAAGAACCTACAACCAAGACTACTTTATCCAGCAAAGTTATCATTTAAAATTGAAGAATTAAAAAGTTTCCCAGACAAAAAAAAAAAAAAAATTCAATAAATTTATTACCACCAAACCAATACTGCAAAAAATGTTAAGGGGCCTGCTGTAAAAAGAGCAAAGGAATAAAAAAGAAATTGAGAAAAAGAGGAATGTAGATTTAAAGAATACAATGGCAATAAATAAGTACATGTCAATAATAATCTTAAATATAAATGAATTAAATGTTCCAATCAAAACACATAGGGTAACTGCATGAATGAGAAAAGAGGATCCATACATATGCTGTCTACAAGAGGCCCACCTTAGAACAAAAGATACACATATATTAAAAGTCAAGGATGAAAACAAGTATTTCACACAAATGGAAATGAAATAAAAGCTGGGGTAGCTATACTTATATCTGACAAAATAAACTTTAAAACAAAGGTTATAGTAAGAGATAAAGAAGGTCACTACATAATAAAGGGTGCAATCCAACAGGAGAATATAACCATTGTAAATATTTATGCACATGATATAGGAGCACCTAAATATATAAAACAGATTTTGATGAACATAAAGGGTGAGATCAACAGCTATAATATTTATATAATAGTAAGGGATTTTAATACCCCACTAACATCAATGGATACTCAAGACAGAAAATTAACAAAAAAACAGCGGCCATAAATGACACACTAGATCAACTGGATTCAATAGATATCTGCTGAACCTTTCACCCCAAAGCAGCATAATATACATTCTTTTCAAGTTCTCATACTACATTCTCTAGGATAGGCCACATGTTAGGACATAAAATGAGTGTAAATAAGTTTAAGAAGATTGAAATCATATCAAGCATCTTCTTTGATCACAATGGTGTGAAACTAGAAATCAGCTACAATAGAAAAACTGAAAAACATTAAAACACTTGGAGGCTAAAAGACATGTTATTAAATAACAAATGGGTTAACGACAAGATCAAGGAAGAAAAATATTTTTCCTTTAAACAAATGGAAAGAAACATACAACAACTCAACAATTTATGGGACACAGCAAAAGCAGTCCTGAGAGGAAACTTTATAGCATCACAGGCATACCTTAAAAAGCAAGAAGAAACTCAAATAAACAACTTAATCTAGCATCTATGGGAACTAGAAAAAGAACAGCAAATAAAACCCAGAAGAATAGGAGGTAAGCAAATAATAAAGACCAAAGTGGAAATAAATGACAAAGAGGCTGAAAAAAAAAACCAATAAAAAAGATCAATGGAATCAAAAGCTGGTTCTTTGAAAAGGTAAACAAGATTGATGAACCTTTAACCAGATTCATCAAGGAAAAAAAAGAGAGAACTCTAACAAATAAAATTAGTAATGAAAGTAGAGAAGTAACAACTGACACCACAGAAATACAAAGGTTTATATGAAAATACTATGAAGATCTATATCCCCAAAAATTGAACATCCTAGGTGAAATGGATAAATTCCTAGAAACATACAATCTTCCAAAACTCAATCTGGAAGAATCAGAAAACCTAAACAGATTGATAACAACAAATGAAATTGAAACAGTTATCAAAACAACTCTCAGCAAACAAAAGTCCTGGTCCAGATGGCTTCACAGGCAAATTTTAGCAAATATTTAAAGAAGAGCTAACACTTACCCTTCTCATGCTGTTTCAAAAAATTCAAGAGTATGGAAGACTTCCAAGCTCTTTTTATGAGTCCAGCATTATCCTCATTCCAAAACCAGGTAAAGACACTACAAAGAAAGAAACCTATATGCCAGTATCTCTGATGAATTTAGATGCTAAATTCTCAAAAAAATATTTGCAAACTGGATCCAGGAATACGTGAAAAAAAAACAAAAACAAAAAACATGATCAGTTGGGTTTATTCTGGGGAAGCAAGGCTGGTCAATATTCACAAATCAATCAATGTGATTCATCACATAAACAAAATGAAGGATAAAAGTCACATGATTATATCAATAGATGCAGAAAAAGCATTTGATAAAATCCAGCACCCACTTATGATCAACACTCTCAGCAAAGTGGGAATACAGGGAACATACCTCAACATAATAAAGGCCATCTATGACAAACCCACAGTCAACATCATACTCAATGGGCAAAAATTAAAAGCAATCCTTTAAGAAAGGGAACAAGGCAGGGGTGCTTTCTTTCACCACTCTTATTTAACATAAGTCTGAAAGTCCTAGCCACAGTAATCAGACAAGAAGAAGAAATAAAAGCCATCCAAATTGGAAAAGAAGTAAAACTATCGTTATTGCTGATGACATGATACTGTACATAGAAAACCCTGAAGTCTCAATCAAAAAACTACTAGACCTGAAAAATAAATTTGGCAAGGTCACAGGATTTAAAAGCAATATACAGAAATCAGTGACATTTTTATACGCCAACAATAAACAGTCTGAAAGAAAAATTAAGGAAACAATCCCCTTCACTATTGCAACAAAGAAATTAAAGTACCTAGCAGTAAATTTAACCAACATGGTAAAAGACTTGTACTCGGAAAATTATAAAACATTGATAAAAGAAATCAAGGAAGATACAAACAAGTGGAAGCATATACCGTGTTCATGGATAGGAAGAATAAACATCATTAAATGTCTATATAACCCAAAGCAATGTATAAATTTAATAAAATTTCTATCAAAATGCCAATGGCATACTTCAAAGATATAGAAGAAATATTTGAAAAATTTATATGGAACCAAAAGAGAACACAAAGAGCCTCAGAAATTTTGAAAATAAAGAATAAAGTGGGAGATATCACACTTCCTGGTATCAAGTTATACTACAAGGCCATTGTAGTCAAAACAGTGTTGTACTGGCATAAGAACAGGCACTCATATCAATGGAACAGAACAGAGAATCCAGAAATAAACTTATGCCTTTATGGTCAATTGATATTTGACAAAGGAGGTAAGAGCATACAATGGCATAAAGACAGTCTCTTTAATAAATGGTGTTGGGAGAATCAGACAAAAATGAAACTAGACCAACTTACACCATTCACAAAAATAAACTCAAAATGGATAAAAGACTTAAAGAAAGGTAAGTTGCGAAAGCATAAACATCTTAGAAGAAAACATAGGCAGTAAACTCTCCAATATTTCTCATAGCAACATTTTTGTCGATACATCTCCAAGGGCAAGTGAAATAAAGGAAAAAATAAACATATGGGATTATATTAAACTGAAAAGTTTTTGCACAACAAAAGGCAGACACCATTAACAAAATAAAAAGACAACACACACAATGGAAGAACATATTGCCAATACGTCTGATAAGGGGTTAATAACCCAAATTATAAAGAAGTCCTGAAACAACATCAGGAAGGTAAACAATCCAATTAAAAAATGTGCAAAAGATCTGAATAAACACTTATCCAAAAAAGGACATACAGATGGCCAATAAGCATATGAAAAAAATGTTTAACATCACTAATCATAAGTGAAATACAAATTAAAACCACAATGAGATACCACCTCACACCTTTCAGGATCGCATTCATCAACAAATTAACACACAAGTGCCAGCGAGGGTGTGGAGAAAAGGGAACCTTTCTGTAGTGCTGGTGGGAATGCAGACTTGTGCAGCCACTATAGAAAACAGTATGGCATTTCCTCAATAAATTGAAAATAGAGCTGTTTTTTACCCAGCTATCCCACTATTAGGAATATATCCTTAGAATATCAGATGACTGATTTAAAAGAAGATATGCACCCCCATGTTTATTGCAGCATTGTTTACAATCATCAAGTTCTGGAAACAGCCCAAGTGTCTGTCAGTCCATGAGTGTATTAAAAAGCAGTGGTACATATGCACAATGGAATAATACACTGCCACGAAAAAGAGGAAAGTCTTACCTTTTGTGATGTCATGGCTGGACCTGGATATTATTAAGTCAGTGAAATAAGCTAGGCAGAGAAAGACAAATACTATGTGATTTCACTTACATGGTTAAGCTAATGAACAAAATAAACAGAGGAACAGAACAGAGGCAGAGGCGGGGTCACAGGGAGCAGAGGGACAGCTGTCAGAGGGAAGGGGGGTGAGGAGAAGGATCAGAGAAGGTGAAGGGATGAGTAAAACTATGTATACATAGCACAAAGATATAGATAATAGGACAGAAAATCCCAGAGGGAAGCGGGAGGGAGTTAAATTAAAATAATAAAAAAAAAATTTATAAAGCTTTGTTAAAGACAATGAAAGAGGGTGTATGTGAAGATAAACCTTTGTTAGAAAAGCATATTTCTTTTCTTTGTGCTTTTTTTTAACTGAACATGGCATGTAATTTCTCCCCAGTGCACACTAAACCATTTATAGAAAGCAGTTTCCAGGACTGATTCTCGGGAAGGAGCTAGTGCAGTTGTTGCACCTTTGATATTACTTCAATAGCTATTTGCAATCTTCTCCTTAAGAAAAGTCTTGAATAAAAAAAATTTCTTAAACAAGAAGTATTTTTTGTGCTAACGCATGTGGGTTTTTAATAGAATGTGACCATTTGCTGATTTAAAATTCTAGTTTACAGTCGTTGAGAGTGCTCAGCACCCACTGATGCAGAGGAGAGTACTTTGTAATTCTTCTGAGGCAGGCATTTGCATCCCATAATTTTAAAGCCAATCTGTGGTAAGCGTTCCTTGCTAGGGAATAAGTGCACCTCTGCTCAACATCAGTACACTCAGTGAACTCTGATTCTTGTCCTTTTTTTTGACTGAGATGCTTTGTTTCTTTGGCAAAGCATTCTTGCTACGTGAGAGGGAAGACTGTAATTAACCTTAAAAAAAAAGGCAGTTAAGTTTTGGTAGGAAGCGACACAAGGAATGTGCAAGGAGTGCAAATTGGGAGAAAGACTGATGCCAGTGCAAATATGTTCCTGATATTCAAGAGTTTGGCAAATTCTGGTTGATTTAACTGTTAGTGATCTTACCACTTCTACAAATTCTTTAAAAGAGGAGGCTAAAGTGGTAGTGAGTGATGTTTTCCCAGGGTCTCTTCAAGAAATCATTTCTTCCCAGTGCCAACTTGTCTAACAAAGGACATATAGTAATCCTATATAAAACCATTTTTTTGTGTGTAAATTATACTTTTTCCCCAAGTTCCGTGATTGGGGAAAAATAATGTCTCATTACTATAACCAAATCTGCAAGTTAACAGCAGCATTTGAGATATTGAATAAGAATTAGAATGTATACACGTGACAGCCTGTTGCCAGTTACCAACCCTTCTGTATCTCTTTTAATGGGATCCAGAGAAGATGAATTGCAGTTTTTAGGGAACTCTGAATAGTATTAGAATACTAATGTCTTCACAGAAAAGAGAAATTCGAAACTTGTCTTATCATGTGGCAGAATGGATGACTGAAAATAATAGGACTTCTATTTAGGCTGTAGATATACAAGTTTTTCTCCCTATTGGTGAATTCTGATTCATTTTTATATTCTTTATGGTTTTTTGGAAAGTACTGATATTTTTCTCTAGCTGAATGTTGTGGAAATAATTTGATTTTACATTTTAATCTTTTAGGTACGATATTGATTCAAAGAGCCACAACTTGTCCAAACATGTAAGTTTGTATTTTATATTTTTACGATGGTTGCATAATATAAATTATGTCATGATTTATGATTAGCATTTATGTTAATTTATTAATATTAAACATACATGTCTATAACTTTCATGTATTAATTCCCACAGAAAATCAATAACAGCTTAAAGAACCTTAGAATAACATTGGGAAGAGCTTTCTAAGAAAGATACCTTCAGTATGTGAAATGGATGTCATATTTATTTTTTATTAAAAAGAAATAATGTCAGTTTTCTGTAATATTTGAAGTTGGATTAAGTTAAGAACATTGAAATAGTGAGCCTGTATCTTTTGGGAAAGCTTCACTTCTGAGGGAACGGGAAGTGCTTACTTGGGTGCAGGCAGATGATTTGCTATGCCTCTGTCCTGATAGTTCACTTGTTCAGCAATGTTTTCTGAATACTTTCTTATGCAGGGCCCTGTTCTGGTTTCTAAGGGCACAATCTTAAGAAGACAGACATAGAGTCTGTCTTTGAGTCACTCACAGTCTCTATTGTTCTATCTGGGTTCTGATCTCCCATACTTGTGCTGTGAAGAGCTCTACTCACAAGGCCATCAACCCTGACCTGGGGAATGTACAGGTTCAGGAGCAGCAAGCAGGCTGTCAGAGGGAGGCAGATACAGGAGCAGAGGTAGGAAGGGATGGATGAGAGTGTGTCTCTTTGGCTAGGCAGTGGTGGCTCACATCAGCCTGCTTATTAACCTGTAGCATTGGAATGAAAGCAGACCCAGTAGGAAGGGCTGAATGGAGGTGAGCAAAGCATTCTGAAAGGGGCTTAGCTGGTGGCATGGGAAATCTGAGTACAGAGAGGAGAGAACTGGCAGCTCCCCAGAGTTGAGAAACTAGCTGGGCTAATTAATGTCCATGTTCAGAGGATCAGGAGGATGAGATTTTCCACTGTTCTGTTGTTGTAGGTTATTAACTAAAATAGGCTGTATGTGGTGTATGATGATATATGATATATATGATTTCCAATGCAGTTTGGTGAGGGGGAATGTCTCAATACAGAGAAGGGAGGGGACATAAGGGGTGACCCCAAGCTCAGAGACTACCTTAGGGAAACTGGAAGCTTAGGCATGGTGATAAAAATCATAATTTTACTCCTTTTTTATTAAAGAAGTATTTATATTATTTATTTTTGTTATGAAGCCTAGAGCAGCAGCATTTGACAAAAGGTTCAAAGAACAGTCTGACTGACTTTTCCATGAATTGACAGAAATGGTGTAATAAACTCATTTCTTCCCATAGGGAAGTTCTGTGCAGTTGCCATGTCACCTTCCTCCTACTCATGACTAGATATGAAACATTGTGACTGGACTTTAAAATTTCTATTGCTTTGTGTTGGAATTTTATTGGAAGGATCAGAAAAAGAACCACATATTTAGTCAAAATTACTTATTTGCTAGGAATGGAAAAGCATTCACTTATGTCACAGATAGGTATTTTATTGAAGGGATTTAGGAGCATGTCATGTGATGTGTAACTTGGTCGTATGAGAACTGCAGTACAAACGGGCACAGGGACTCTCTTTTTTGTCTCTCCCTCTCCGGCCCCATATTATTTGTACTATGACTTTTCTCTGAGCTTCTATTTCCTTTTGAAGATCACAGTTCTCCGTCTGTCATTGTATGTATATGGAAGATAATGTCCTTAATGATGACTGGACATAGATTTTCAAGGGCCCACTCTCCCTGATGTAAGTTCTGCATCTCTTATTCAAACTAGTCTTTGAAGGGCATGATAACTGGGCAGTTAAGGACATTCCCATAGGGTTGGATATTTTGAAGGTGAGTGTGAAGATGGTAACATGCGGTCCTTACCAAGTTAGTGCCCTGAGTTCTTTCTTTCTCTTTCTTTCTTTCTTTCTTTCTTTCTTTCTTTCTTTCTTTCTTTCTTTCTTTCTTTCTTTCTTTGTCTTTCTTTCTTTGTCTTTCTTTTCTTTCTTCTTTCCCTTCCTCCCTCCCTCCCTCCCTTCCTTCCTTCCTTCCTTCCTTCCTTCCTTCCTTCCTTCCTTCCTTCCTCTTTCTTTCTTTCTTTCTTTCTTTCTTTCTTTCTTCTTTCTTTCTTTATGTTAATTAAGTGAGGTGCAGGGAGGCAGAGACAGACTCCAATATGTGCCCCAACTGGGATCCACCTAGCAAGCCCCTACCAGGCGATACTGTGCCCAGCTGGGCCACAGCTCCATTGCTTTGTAACCGAGCTATTTCAGTACCTAAGGTTGAGGCCCTAGAGCCATCCTCCACACCCAGAGCTACTTTGCTTGAACTATTCAAGCCATAGCTGCTGGAAGGGAAGACAGACAGAGAAAGAGAGAGATAGAGAGAAAGAGAGAGATGGGGGAAGGGTGGAGAAACAGATGGTTGCTTCTTTTGTGTGCCCTGACTGGGAATCAAACCCGAGACTTCCACATGCTGGGTTGATGCTCTATCGCTGTGAGCCACTGGCCAGGGCCTCTGTCTTCTTTCAATAATATGTCATGACTAAATAAATTTTGTAAAAATGTCTTTTTTAAGAGTTGATTCAAGTGAAGTTGGTTAACATCACTCTCCCCTTGTGTTTCAGGGTCAGTTTTCTCCAAACTTTTTCTAGTAGAAAACAAAGCTTTTAGGTTGAAACTTTGATGTATCAACAATCTCTTATTTATTTATTTGTTTGTTTAATTTTTCTTCATAACAGTGAGGATTAACTTTATTGAAACTTCTATACAATTTCCTTGGTCCTTGTTATAACAAAACGTTTCAAATTTCTAAAATAATTCCTTAAAATATGATATATCTATTTTTAACAACTAAGAATAAAAATAAACAATCAACAACAAACACAATACTGGCTCATTTAACACAATAACAGTGTTCCAAGGATCTTTCAAAAGGTATTGAGACTTAAAACCCATTACATCCATCTATCAAAGGCAGGATCTCCGACATATTACATCAGGGCCATTCCACGTAAGGTTGAAGTGCTTTCTTTAGAGAACAGTGACAGTCTCACCCCAGGGGAGCTCCTGGGAAGCTCTGACAGCCTGGAGTCAATTACAGAAAGTCATCCCTTTGAAAACTCATGTTTCTTGAGTCATCACTTCTTTATGTGTCTTACCCCATTTCCTTGCCTGAATGGAAATCTAGCAGTAACTCTCAGTGGAATTGCTTATGATTTCCCGCCCCTTGCAGTTCAGGATCAGTCTTCCTTAACCACTTTCTGTTTTTCACACACAGAGTCTAGTTGAGTCAACAAATTCTGTGCATTCTAGCAAAGACTTGTTTCTTTTTTGTCTTCTTTACTTCTTGCCATTGCAGCCATAGTTCAAATTCTCATCACCTTTTTTCCTGAAGTGTTACATAGCCTCCTTTAGTTCCTGTAGTTTATATTGTATTTTAATGTATTCTGTACATCATTCTTTGTCATTTTTTAAAAAAAAATTTAAAAGCAGTACAAATTAGTTGATAAGAAACTGAGTGGATGAAGCACGTTGAAAGAGAAATGTGCTTTTGAGTTTCTATAAGAATTTCTGTTAGAAATGAACAACAAAAGCCCTTCCTTATATGAATGCATCTAAATACAGATTTTAGGTAAAAAAGCATGTAACTCATTCAACCCAAATGAATTCAGGAGGCTTTTGGAAGATCAGAGGAATCAATAAACAAGCTAAGTCTATTCCCTGAAGATACAATCCTTTAAAAGTGTGGTCGTCTACCTGCCAATTTTGCAAAATGAAATAAAAGCTGGAACCTTTTAAGAAAGACTGCTAAGTGCCTGGGCTTCCATGGGGAGTGCAGGCACTTATCTTTTACAAAAAGAATTTGGTAGCAAGAGAGGCTCCTTAACAATAATGAGATGCTTTTATTTTTCATTCTCATTTCTGATCATTTTGAAAGAAACCCCTTTCAATGATTCTATTTGGTTTCCCGTACTTAAGGATCTTGGGTCAAATTCTCAAAATTGGGGTACTATTAGGGAAAATGGAAATATGGTGCTGCACCTTAAATTTCTGACATTGCAAATAAACATGTGGTGAGTTGATAAAAATCAGTGTAACTTTAATAGATACTGTTGACAGTAGAAAAGATTTACTGGAGAATATTCTGATCCAGGCTGACTTATGAAATCCAGAGACATTTTCTTTAAATTTATCTACTTTATGACTATCTAAGGAAATTATTTTACTAAAATATCCCTTGAAAGATTTAGATATAATATTATGAACAAAATCTGATATTTTGAATTCCAGCGTTATTCTCTAAGTTGCTGTCACTTACCTTAATGCCATTAGCAGATCTACATGGCATAATTTCATTTATATAATTGCATTAGCCAAATTGTTAATGGAAAGATTAGTAACAGACCCATAATTGCTGTATATAAGATTCTGGTTGGGGTTTTGGACCAGGTGAGGTCGAAAGTGTACTTGGTTTGCTTAATTTTTTTATCCACGAGGCAATCCAAAATGCATTTATCCATTTGGTTGATCTTGAGGGTACCCACCAACATATTTGTTTTAGACATGTTAATGGCTCACTGGATTACTTTGGCCACAAAATATTGCCTTTAGTGAGGGTGAGTGTGTTCTTTAAAATATTTTCTATATATTATATAAAAAACTTCCACACATAGATTAGTTACATTTGAAAATTTTATTTGAAAGTGACTTGTTTGGGCCATGCAATATATTTTTCTCATAAGAATAGATTAGTTATTGAGTTAGTTAATTAATTAATTTAGTTAGTGAGAGGAGGGGAGGCAGAGAGAAAGACTCCACATGCATTCTGACCAGGATTTACCCAGAAGCCCCCTATGGGGCAATGCTCTGCCATTCTGGGGCATTGCTCCATTGCTCAGCAACCAAGCTTTTCTTACCACCTAAGGTGGAGGCCATGGACCCATCCTTAGCACCAGGGACCAACTTACTCCAATCAAGCCATGGCTGCAGGAGGAGACAGAGAGAGGATGCGAAGGGTGGAGAAGCAGATGGGCACCTCCACTATGTGCCCTGACCAGGAATCAAACCTGGGACATCCACACACCAGGCTGTTGCTCTATCACAGAACCAACTGGTCAGGGCCAGGAATAGATTTATAATTGGAGCAAGATTATTGCATTAGAATAAAAGACAACTTAACTCATATATAACTGAATGGATGTAAGGTATATTCATCAATCAGGCAGAGTTCTAGTGCCAAGTGATATATCAATCAAAAAGGTGAACATGTCATAAAACAGCTTATATTTTTGGAGTTGACTAGGTTGGATGGGTCAATTTATTCAGTAGCAATACTACTGGGCCATGACAAAAAGATGAGATCTTACCTTTTGCAACAGCACAGATGGACCTGGAGAGTATTATGCTAAGTGAAGTAAGCCAGTCAGAAACAGACAAGTACTGTAAAATTTCACTCATGTGTAGAATCTAATAAATAAAAAGAAACAAACTCATAGATACAGAGGACAGACTGCCAGCTGTCAGAGGGAAGTAGTGTTGGGGGGCTGGGTCAAAAAGGTGAAAAGATTAAGCAAAAAATAAAAAATATAAACAACACCTCATAGACACAGACAATAGTATGGCAATTACCAGAGGGAAAAGGGGGGTGAGGAGTGGTAGAAGGTAAAAGGGAGAACAAATGGTGATAGAAGGAGACTTGACTTGGGTTGTAAACATAACACAATGTACAGAGGATGTATTTTAGAATTGTACATCTGAAACCTATATAATTATTTTTCTTAAGTGAGAAGTGGGGAGGCAGAAAGACAAACTCCCGCATGCACCTGACCAAGATCCAAACAGCATTCCCTCCGGGGCGATGCTCTGCCCATCTGGGGCGTTGCTCTGTTGCAACCGGAGCTATTTTAGCTCATGAGGCGGAGGCCATGGAGCCATCCTCAGTTCCCGGGCCAACTTTGCTCTACTGGAGCCTCGGCTGCAGGAGAGGAAGAGAGAGAGAGAAAGGAGAGGGAGAAGGATGGAGAAGCAGCAGATGGGTGCTTCTCCTGTGTGGTCTGAGCGGGAATTGAACTTGGGACTTCTACACGCTGGGCCAATGCTCTACCCCTGAGCCAGCTGGCCAGGGTCTGATACCTATATAATTTTTAAGAAGAAATAAATACAAATTAACAATTAAGATAACTATTTTATAATACATTAATAAGATAGTGATGCTGAGAGAGAGTGACTGATGATGCCCATTAATGGGAAACTTAAGTTTGTCTCAAGCAGGCAGTATGATTTTGTACCAGTTCTCACCTTCAGAATACTTATTTAAAGAGAAGAAGGAGGCTATTAAAAATCTAGGGGATAAGCATTCAAGACAAAAAGAACAGCAAAGATTTTGACTCAAAAATAGTTTGGAATATTGTTGTAATGAAAGGTAGCTACTGTGTATAAAATATTGTGAATAATGAGGAATGGAATAAAATAGTTGAGAAAAAGTCAGAAGATGTGGAGATTTGTAGGCCATGGTTAAAATAAAGTTTAGTTTTGTATTTTTTATGGATTTCACTGAAGGATGATATGACCTTATTTATACATTTAAATAATGACTGGCACCTGAAGTGGAGAATGGGGTAAGGAAGCAAGACTGGAGTTAATAAAACTGTTGGGGAAGGTCACTGAGAGGATGGGATTGCTAGTTGACCCACGAACTGGTCCCAGACAATCAGAGGCTCCTCCCTCCCTCCCCTGTCTTTAAAACATACATTCTGCCCAGAGCCAGAGACATTTCAAGAATACAGCTTTGAGAGAGTCATGTGTTGTTAGACCATCTGGACTGAGTACATCACTAAACCTCATTAAGGTCTCCTCGGAAATTTAAGACTCTGGTGGGTGGAGGTAGCAATCTATTTCTTTTCAGGCTGTCCCGCACTAGCCTACGGTATAAACTGCTTTGCTTATTAACATTGTCACCTACTAATCTGGAGTGGTCTTTTTCTTTGGTCTCTGCTTGCCTTCCATGTGAAGGGGGCAGTTTCAGATTTCAGCTAGGGAACTCCCATGGCTGAAAACCAACTGAATCCAGGTATAAGGCTGCTGTAGTTTGGCTAGGTGGACATTCGATGAGTATAGGCCTGGAAGTGGTAAGAAGTGATCAGACTTGGAATATATTTGGTGATATGTTTGGTGATGAATTAGAGGGCAGGTGTGAAGAATGACTACTAGGTTAATGATGGCAGCAACTGGATATATAATGATAAGTTTTTGTGCAGTTGGGTACATTGGGAAGGAGGAGATTGAGATGTTAGAAGAGAGGACAGTGAAATCAGTGGTCAGAGTAGATTTGTATTGTTGAGAACTCCAGGAGAATCCAACTGGAGACACTGATTAGGCCATGTCTGGAGATTAGAGTTGTAGCTCTGGGAACTATCAGCCTATAGAATTGGAACTCAATAAAGTCATCCAATACAGGTACAAATGGAGAAGAGAAGAGGATAGAACCTTGGTAGAACTTTAGCATGTAGAAATTTGGTGGAGGACTAGTCAGAATTATCACCTTGGTCAGGCCATCTCGCTTTCCGATTCAAACTCCGCAGTGACTTCCCTCCACACTTTTGATAGAATTCATGATCCTTCTGGGCCCTTAGTTTTCTCTTCTCCTTTTCCTTTTTGCTCATTTTCTGCTAGCACTGCTGGCTTTCTGGCTTTTCCTTGAACATCTCAAGTATATTCTTGTCTCAGGGCAGCTGCATTGGCTTTTTCTCCTGCCTGGAATGTTTTTATCCCAAATATCCCCATGGTTCTCCCCTTCTCATTGTTCACATTTTTAATATTGTCACTGAGAGGCCTTTCCTGGCTGCCTAGTATCCTCTGATGCCTTTTCAATAATAATTTTCTTTTTCTATGCAGTATGTGTTCTGATCCTTATTAGGTGATGAGAGCTAGCCTTGTAAGCATATTCAAGCTAAAGAATTTATGACTGATGCTCTATAAGTGGATGATGTTCCGTTTACATTTTTAACAAGGTTTTGTAGATCTGTCTTAGACTTTGAGAAAGAGATAGGTACAGTGCCTTAGTTATGTTTGATGACAATATCTTCAGCACTTATTAGTTATATTAGTTAGTATTGTTTACATGTAAAACTGCTCTGTACTAAGGACTTAGTTTTTAATAATGATATTGTTTGATAGTTGTATTTAATATTATTTAATAATCTTATAGTATATTCAATATTATTTAATAATATTTAGTAGGTTTCTAGTTATTTGGCCTGTTGATTGTCTCACCATGTTTACTAGTAGTGAAAATATTTACTTATTATCTTTTAACTTGTTACATTTCTCATTTCTTGACTCATGAGTACTAGTATTCGATAAAAGTGATGTGCCTCCATAGGCAAATATTTTCTATATTTTTGAATTGTATAACTTTATTTTGAAATCTATATTTCATATGGTTTGTAAGTGTTAAATATATATATTGTGAATCATATTTTTAAATTGGTTAATTTAGATCAATGACCATGTGTTTATTATTGAAAGCTTAATTTTCATTCAACTGCATTATGTAACTGCCTTTATTAAGACTCTTAGCAAGCTATATATGTTTTGAAAATTAACAATTATGCTGGAAGATAAATATAAATTCAGCTTTAGAAAATAATTTTAAAATTGTGTTTATAAATTAACTACTAATGTCTCAGCTTAAAACTATTTATTAATCTCTTGAGTAGGATTCACATTTTTGGTTTGTAGATCAATTCATTCGTTAAAAAGACAAATTCTTGCCTAAAAGAAGCTGAATTATAATAATATTAAAACATGATACAATGTTTCTACTACAATATTGAATCCAAATGTTTCATATTAAAGTTGTATTATTCCCCAAAGAATATATAGATACGCTAAAAACCATTAAGATAGTAGAAGTCAGTACTGGTGCAAAGAAGCACTTTGTTTGATTCTTAGAAATTAACGCTGTATTAGTACATTGCATGTAATATAACAAAGTCACATCTTGCTCTTTATAGTAGATGTGATCTGTATGAATTAACTAAATACGAAGGAAGTCAGCAATATTAGTAGGGAGTTCCAACAATAAAATGGTAGTAGATAATGCCAACTGTAAAATTTCACAGATAATACAAACATTCCTCAAATATTTCTCCATTTGTTTAAAATATGGTGAAAGCAATAAATATTTTATCACTTATTTTCTCTTACTCTTACTGGTGCAGTATGAACGTGTCTAGAATCAGTATAATGAGCATAAGGTAGAAGCAATTAATGGAGCATATTAAGACTCTATCTTATCAAGAAATTGATTGATTTCCTGAACAGTTGACTGCATCCAATTATTGTGCTATATTAAAACTTTAGCTATCAATAGCCAGTTGATGTTTTTAATTTAAATTATTGGTGGTCAATGTGCATCTAAAATATAATATCTCTAATTAAATAAGAATCTAAATAAGAATCATTAAAACTGGTAACTAGGAAGTGAGCCAACAAACAGAACCAATTTATTTACTGCAAAGTATATTACCTTTTAACACCTGTGGAATTATTAAAGTTCATAGCCTTTATGTAACTTTGCTGAACATAGAGAAGTAGTTAGCTACAATGTTATATTAAATGTAGAGGGGTGGTATTGATCAGTAAAAATTGTACAAAGGAAATAATAAGGTAATAATTTTGAAGAAATGAGAATACTATGCTCACATATAGTTCTGCAGTTAAAATAAATATTCCTTTGAATATGAACAAGAAAGAGAAACATAAATGTGGTTTTATAACAATCAGCTGGAATCTCATGGCATAGCAATGCTTCCTTGGATTTTGAGCTGTGTAATGCTAGTAATGAAATGAAGAGTATTGCCTGGCCAGGCGGTGGCACAGTGGATAAAGCATCGGACTGGGATGCTGAAGACCCAGGTTCGAGACCCCAAGTTCGCCAGCTTGAGCGCGAGCCCATCTGACTTGAGCTAAAGCTCGTCAGCTTGGACCCAAGGTCGCTGGCTCCAGCAAGGGGTTGCTCCGTCTGCTGAAGGCCCGCGGTCAAGGCACATGTGAGAAAGCAACCAATGAACAACTAAGGTGTTGCGACGGCAACGAAAAACTAATGATTGATGCTTCTCACCTCTCTCCGTTCCTGTCTGTCTATCCCTATCTCTTTCTGTCCCTGTAAAAAACAAAAACGAAGAGTACATTGTTATTTGAATCCAAACACTCCCTCTGTTTAACTACCTATGTAACGCAAAACTTATTATTGTCACTATGCTTTGCATTGTTGCGATCTCTGTCTTTTTCTTGTCTTCTCCACCTCTGATTGCTAGTTTTCATTTTAATAATACAAGCATATTGGATTCAGGGTAATATATGGATGCTTTTAAAGAATGGTAGAATGCATCTTATATATAATAAATATACATTTAAAAAATTTTGGTTGTACTATTATTAAGTCTTAGATGTTCAGCTTTTCATTTTTATCTTTTTTTTTTTTTTTTTTTTTTTGATTTTTCTGAAGTGAGAAGCAGGGAGGCAGAGAGACAAACTCCCACATGTGCCCTACCAGGATCCACCTGGCATGCCCAACAGGGGGCAATGCCCTGCCCATCTGGGGTGTTGCTCAGATGCAACCGGAGCCATTTTAGCGCCTGAGGTAGAGGCCATGGGGCCATCCTCAGCACCCTGGCCAACTGTGCTCCATTGGAGCCTTGGCTGTAGGAGGGGAAGAGAAAGATAGAGAGAAAGGAGAAGGGGAAGGGTGGAGAAGCAGATGGAGAAGTGTTTCCTGTGTGCCCTGGCCAGGAATTGAACCCTGGGCTTCCACATGCCAGGCTGATGCTAAATCACTGAGCCAGCCAGCCAGGCTAGATGTAGTGATTTTTGAGAAAGATCTTACTCCTTTAGGCCATTGGCTATAGGTAGCACCACCTTGTATACTATATATATAATAAATGCATAAATTTTATTGACTGGGGTTTTAGTAATTTTTATTATGAAATTCACTTGTAAAGAAGGTGGTTAAGTGTGTAAATGTTCAGAGAAGATGGTCACTAGGGTGTATATTTTCCACCTCTACCTTCAATTACTGGTATTATGTTTCACTTTTTTATTAGTTGCATGGGATAATTCTGTTTTCTCCAGTTCCAAATAAGGCAGAAAACAAACTGTAGACATTTTTTCCAGTATTTCCTTTCCCCATCCTTTTTCTTCTCCTCTTGTTAATCTTAATTAATTTGATGCACTTAACTGTTTATAAGAATAAAAAGCTCTAGAAAGAATACTAAGGCATATTGCAGAGCTAAATGCAATGTTTAAACGTTTGGGGCATTTTGAAATTTGCATCTTCAGTAATCTTTTAAGAATCTTAGCCTTACAAAATAAACATCCAAACTTCACAAATCTGTTCACCTTTGATATCAAATACTATGGCCAAGTGATCATTCTTCCATTCCCTGTTTAAAACTGAACTTTACTTTCAGTGCATTCAGTGCTATGCAAGAACTTCTTAGGATAATAAGAGGTCCATGAAATCTAACTTCTCTTATTCAACCTGATTTTCTTAGAAAATTTTTATCAACTATTAGTTTGAAAACTTTGAAGATAGACTACCTTTTGAACATTCTTTTTATGTGTAATTTGTTTTGATGTAATTATAGAATTTGGAAGCTTATCATTTAAATATATTTCATTTAATGTTTTTTGTAAACAACTATACATAAATATTTTATTAAGTGTATGTAATTATTTTTTTAATGAATACAATTCTTATTACATTTCTAATGACTCAAACCCATGAAGATTCCTGGAAGAAAATTAAATCTACCTTTTTGTTTTTGTTGGGAAAAACATCAGTAATATATATATTGCCAACTTAAAAATGTCTTTTAATACTCATTACAAGAAGAAAAAAGCAATTAAAATAGTATTTTTATTTCAGAGCTAAAGAGTAGAGATTTCTGTGGAACTTTCACTCATGTTTTAAATTGATAATTTTAAGTTTTTATCTGATATTTTCTCCAGAAAAGGAAACCATAATTCTTATTTCAGAAAGCTCTTAAATTACATAGAATTTTTCCCAAATGTAAAGTTATTGTTATACTAGTCTTGAAACATGTTTAAAAGTTACCATTATATTGGTTATGGTACATGGTAAATAGAATACAAGGTCAGCAAAATGTTCATTCTGTTCATCGGTGAAAAAAAATTAATGGAATTATACTTGCAATATTTATTTATTTATTTATTTCATAAAATTCATTATACTTTTGATGAAATACTACATTTTAATTCTCTCGTGTTTGTTACTTCAATAAACAAACATATAACATAAGGAGAAAAAGTGCTGAAAAACCAGGCAGTGACAAGCTGTCATTTGTTTCAGCTTCCAATCAGGAAGCAATATGGATGTATCTTAAATAAGTTTTATTGTTTTTTTGTAAGGTATTATTTAAAATGTTTTAGTTAATATCTAAAACTCTTATAATCTAGTTTTTTGTACCTCTTTTATTGTTCTTATTCAAGTATTAAATGCATTGAAGAATAAGCTACCTTTCGGTATATCATTTTTTTATAGTCAAAACAGTCAGTAGGACTGAGTACTGGTTGATTTTTAGGATCCAACAGGTGACCCAGAACACCTTCCAGCACTCCCAGGGGCTCCACTGAGAACTTACAGTTGCTACGAAACCTGGCTGGACAGGTGAGGACCGTTCTCCTAGGCATTCATTTGAATTTGGCTGGGTCTCTGGAACCCGCTTCAAGAGCTGGCACTTCTTAGAGCTAGGAGGAGTCAGGGATCATCCGCCCATACTCCTCAGGACTTGGTAAAGTGTGGCCCTTCCCACTGGCCCAGGATGAAGTGAGAATTGGAGCTGAGAGTGGGGCTCCTGGTCTCACCTTCACTGTTCTCCAGGATATCGGGGGCAAGCCACCTTCATCTCCCACATTGGTGGCATTCTTTCCATACTTGTCTTCGATGACCTCCTTGCGTCTGCGGTAGACCTTGGCCCCAAGTCACATGGCATCATGAAAGCTTTCAGTGCTCACTGTGAGGATCATGGACTCCTATGTGGCCAGCTTGTTCCCAGCATGAGAGCCAACACTGATCACACTGAATGCCTGGGAGCCACAGGACAGAAAAGTCACTGAGCATTTTTCCTTTTCACACCTGGAAATGCCCACCCAGGATCCTAAATGTCAACCAGCTTTCCAGATTATAAGTGTCATGGCCCCATCCTTTCTCTTTAGCTGCCCCAGTTCCCTTTCCTCCCATCAGGCTTTATAAGGTTTCATGCCCTACCCCCTACCCCTAACCCAGCCGCCCCCACCCCCTGGCCACCCGGCCTGAGCCCTGGAAGAGGCACCGGCATGGGCAGGATGAGGTCTGAGTTTCCAGTCAGCTGAACAACGTGAAAATATAGGGGTAATTCCTGCTCAGCTGCCCTGCCTTACACACAGCCAGGGACATGCCCAGGATGGTACTGGCCCCAAACTTGGCTGGGAGATTATGGAGGAAGAGACTGAGCAAAAATGTCCCCTTCTCCTTCTAGACCTTGCCTCCACCTACACTCTCCAAAGGAGCCAGTAAAAAAGATCCCCTCCTCCTTCCTCTCCTACATCTCATCCATTCTCTCCTGGGGTGTTTGGGAGGAGGCCACGGGAAAGGGCAGAAAGCTGTACATATTTCTAAACATCCCAAGACCAGATTATCTCACACCAACTCCTTCCTCTTTATACTGTGAAGAAGTTCTTCCTCTGTCTAATGTCACTCCCCCCCACACAGACACACACTACCACCACTGCAGTTAAACTCATCTTCTCCTGCTCTGATTTTGGGAGGAGGAAGGAAGAAGTCCTTCCTTAGGAAGCCTCCACAGCACTGACCCCTTCGAATCTCTGTTTGCTCCACATATCCCCACGATTGGCCTCCTACTTTCTCCCGGCCCCTGCTCCTATTCTCAGTCCCGTCCAACTCCAACATCAGGTTGTCCAACTTGTCCTGCTCCACCACAGAGAGACCCTGTGGGCAGAGGCACCGTCACCCTGGGCCAGAATGGAGGCTGGGGCCTAAGACAGGGCTTCTGCCTTCACACAGGCTCACATCCAGCCCGGGTCCAACCAGGTTCCTGTGACATCCCATCTAGATCAAAGAACCTGAGCCCTCATGGGAGCAGAGGGAATTAAGGGGACAATCTTCCCACCCTTCCCTTGGTAACCATGATTCCCAAGGAGTGGGCCTTTCTCCCTTTTTCTCCTCCTCTGCCACTGCCGGCAAAGAGTGAGCCTCACTGAGTTGATGAGGGTTGATGCAAGAATAGGCTTGGGGACTGGTGCGAGGTAGAAGTATAAATCTGATGGGCGGAAGTGCTTGGAAAAGAGAGGGCCTCACTTTTGCATAAGTAATGCTGTTGGTCCCCAAGTCTTAGCTCCAGGGCCTCATAGATCCCAGTGGAGGCTCCACTGCACTGGGCACCGCAGCCCTAAAAAGACCTGGGAGAGGAACATGGAGAGACAGACTCTACAGGGACCAGGGATCCCTTTAGCCCTCCAGCTCTAAACTCCTGCCTGCCACATCCAGTCATCTCCCCACACTGCTCCCTAAATCACAAACACACACACAGAAACACACACTGCTCCCTAATACACACACTGCTTGCTGACACACATACTGCTCCCTAACACACACACACACACTGCTGCTAGTACACACACACACTGCTCCCTAGTGTACACACACACACACACACACACACACACACTGCTGCTGCTAATGCACACACTGCTCCCTAATACAGACACATGCACACATGAAGGCAGATGCACAATCTCGGCCTCCTCATCTGCCCAGGTGAGGTCCTACATGCACCAGTAGAAACCCAGAGAAATGAAGTCATGCATCATATGCACACAGACAGGTGCATACACAAACATACAGTGGCAGGACATGTGTCATACACTTAACTAGAACAGGGAGGCCTGCCCATCCCAGCTCCCCTGGACAACAGGATCCACCCCCAACAATCAGGGCTATGAGCCTAGCCTAGCACCTGTCCTTGCCCAGAATCAAGGAAGCATCCCATCTCAGGCCAGGGAATACCCAGCATGAGGGGCGGGGAGGGGGGGGGTTATGTTCTTATCTTGGCCAGCTCAGTACCTCAGGCAGTACAGCTAGTGCTCGACTTATGATCACAATTGGTTCCCACAGACCGGTCATAACATGATTTGGTCGTAAGTTGAGTAGGCTATATGTACAGTACTGTGAAATGATGTTATAAAATTCTTTAAGTCATATTTTATCATAATTTTCTTTCATTGTTATATATCATAATTTTCTTTGTTCATTTTATGCCATTTGTATCATCTCTACACCATTTTGTTTCTTACTTTTACATTCGTCAGGTTTAAGTAAAACACTGCATTACCAGTACAACTGGTTTAATATTTGCAAAACATACAAAATACAGGTGCATACAAAAACTGCTCCAGATGCAGAGCAGTCGTGGCTAGCGTTTGTGGTCCTAAAGTCAGATAGTCCTAAGTTGCATACGTTGTAAGTCGATCAATACCTGTATAGAGATCCATTTCTACTGTGGGGTTCTCACCGGAGTCCATGATCTCCTGCGCCCAGATCTCTATGGATATGACTGGGATCTCCGTGGGTAGAAGGGAAATAATGAGAAAGGTAAGAAGCTTTGAGGGGTGGAGCCTGAGATCAGTGGGAGGGACCAGAGGCTAGGGAGGGTGAGAAAGAGGTTACTGTAGTGGGTGGCAGGTGGGGAGGAGCTGCCTGTGTCCGCCCTAGAAGGGATTCCTGCCCCTCCCATGGATAGAGGAGAAGGTCAAAGCAGTGAGGAAGGGGAGGTCACTGCATTGAGAGGCGGGGTAAGATCCGAAGTAGAGGTGAAAGGACTCCGCAGTGAGGAGTGGATCCGCATCCCACCCCCACCCCCGCAGTGGTTCCCCTCAGCAGCTTCAGCAGCCGGCTGGCGGGGATCCCCTAGACCTCCCCAGGGTGGAATGTCTGCCCGGCTTGCCTTTCTCCTTGGAGCCAAGAAGAAGGGTAGTCTGGAGAGCTGAAGCCTTTCCTCCAGAGACCCTGTCCCATCAGACTTAACACCCAGTCCCAGGGCCAGTCCCAGTCTCTCTCCCAGATGTATGTCCCTCCTCTTCCCCACGGATGTACAGTCAGGAAGTCTGGGAGAGGGTCCTGTCTGTCCCTGGGGTTTGCAGAGGGGAGGACCCGGGAGGAGAGACAGGGCGGGGGTGGGGGAGGCAGGGCTGGGCCCGTCCTCCTGCTGCCCCAGACAAATCCCCTCAAAGCCCGGTACAGCCAAGAGGGGCAAAGTGGGGGAGAAGTGGGAGAGAGGGGGTCTAGAGGAAGTCTGGGATACCGTGGAACAGTGAGACAAGACATCTCAGAAATGAAGCTTAGAGAATGTGCCAGGTCCTGCAGAGCTGCAGCAGACCCCGCACTTAATGTCGACAGAACCGGAGGCAAAGCAGGGCATGAAGAGAGGGACAGGCCAAGGTAAGGAAGGGTTAGTGCTCAAATGAGATGGGGCGACAGCCAGAAACTGGGAGGAGCAGTCCAGGAAGGAGGGTGCCTGCGAGGCTCTGGTGACGGAGCAGGTGCGCAGCGCCTGGAGAAGAGATGCGTGCTGGCCAGAGGACTGGCTGGAGGGACTCAGGCGCCTGGATAGGGCTACCTTGGGGTTGCAGACTCAGCCTGTGGAGGTGTTGGCAGAGCACAGAGAGTGGGTGTGACAGCAGCTGCCCTGGTGACTGAGACTCCCCATAGGGTGGGGCGGGTGCATGTGACCCTGAGCTCCCAATGAGTCAGGAGCCTCAGGCGGGACCACAGGGTGGGGGGCGGGGGGGGGTGTTAATGAGGGTGTGTTGGGGGAGGGGAGAAAGTGATAGGGGAGGGACTGGAGGAGAAACAGACTGCCTTCCCCACCACCCACGCACGCTCCTACCCACGTCACTATCTCCCTAGAAAGTAACAGGCACAGCCTTACTGAGTAATCAGACCTGTGGCCCACCACAATCAGGGAAGCCTGCCCTTGACAGACTCGGTATTTCTCAAATACAGGCACTAGTGTATCAGAATGTCTCTTTATTGGAACACAGCTGTTCCCAACACCTCAGTCCGCCTCTGCAGTCCCCTTGCAGCCAACCCTATCACCATCCCTTTGGCCCATCCAGGCTTGGCTCCTACCAGACCTGCTTTAAGGATGACTGCTGCTAAGTTCCAGGCAGAGCCCAGGCCCACCCACCCCGCTGCCCATGTGACCAGGCGCCCACACAGAGCCTGGGCGACTGGAAGTGAGTGATGAATCCCCAGGTCCGAGGCAAGAGAGGGCATCCTCTGTCTCCAGATGAGGGTGTGCATGTGGTGGTCCCTAATGATGGAGTCTTCTGAGGTCTCGGGACCAGAGTCTTTGATCCCCTGGAGGAAGAAGACAGAAGTAAACTCTCTGGGCCCTACTGCATTCCCAGTGCTGCCTCTGCCCCGATTTGAAGTGCCCAGCTGCTACACTTTTCTGGGTTTAGCTCCTCAGTCTCTCTCTGCCTCACCCTGCCCTCCTTTCTTCCCCCTACCCTCCTGTGTCCTGTTATTTTTAGCTTCAGATTTTTAGTGTGGCTCTCCCTTCTGCCTCCTCTCCTGAGCCCAGCTGCATTCCTCACAGGCACCAACCACCTCTCTCCCAGCGCTACCGCCTTGCCCCAGAACTGGCCTTGCCAGCTGATCTTCACTCTAGGTAAGGTGTGGTTGGCCACCGCACACCAGTATCTCTGCCTGCCACCCCCAATTCTTTCCACTTATTCTTCTGGCTTCCTGATGTACCTCCTAAGCCTTTTCTCAGCTCTTCCTAGGTCCTCCTTGTCCTAACTCCTCACCCTGAGACACGCCCTGACTCCTAACCCTGAGTTCTCCAAGGGGTCTCCTTGTCTCATTCTTCCTGACCCACCTTCTCCCATATTCCCTCCTCTCCCCCTCTATGTGCCAGGCCCTTGCCCTCCTCTCCCTGCCTCCTGCCAACTTCCTTACTATCCTTGAGGGTGAGAAGAGCTGTAGCTACAATGGCTGGTCCAGTTCAGGGTCATGCTGAGGCTCAGCTTCCTGCTCTGGCTCCTGCTCCTCCTTCAGCCTCTGAAGACGAATCTCACTGGCCTCAGTCCGATCCTCCTCCTCATACAACTCCTTGTCCAGACGTTTCAGTTGTGCCATCTGAACCAGGGCCTCCTGGCGGTAGTCGTGGTCATCTGCACATGGGTTGTCCAGCAGTACCAGGGCTCGAAGCTTGGGCAGGTCCCGGAGCTGGGCGAGCTCCCGCAGGTCAGTGATCATATTGCCCCTGCCAGTGTGGTCAGAAGGGGTTCACTGGGGAATAATGGATTTTGGAGGCCAGCTGCCAGGAATAAGGCCTCAGGGGGAATGTCCCATGGGCTCCAGTTTCTCTAGAAACACCACCTCTGTGGACTGGCTTGACAAGCATTGACAGATTTGCTGCAGAGGGCGCTGTCCAACTCTACTTCTGTCCTGCTTCTGCCTTCAAGGAATCCCTGACTGCCGTGTTCTATTCTGTAATGTGTCACATTTGTCCTTTTGGAGAAGCAATGCTAATCACAACCCTGTCTTATTGTTGAAGAACAGGAGGGAAATCTCCCTTGCAGTGACAGACTTCTGTGTCAATTATACCTAATCTGAGGTTGAAAGATAGCACTTGGACCAGCGCAGAAGAAACTGGGATTGAAGGCCAAAATGATGGGTGCTATGTTGCTGCTTCCCACTGAAAGGAACCTACAGAAAGGAATGGGTTGGGGCCTCCCAGCCTGAAAACCAAGCTTCATCTCCTAATATGACTCATTATACAGTATTGTGTGTTTATTTTCATGTTCTACCCTCAAGGCCCTATGAAGTCAGGTTTAATTGCTTCCACCTTATCTCACTGAAGGTGCTGAACCTCACACTGTTTCTCGTGAAGAGTGCTACACAGTTTGTGTTCGACTGTCCTGTGCATTGCGGGACGTTTACCATCTTTGGCTCCAGAACCACCTCCTAGTCAATGAGACAACACATCTCTGCTATGCTTACTTCCAACCTTCCCAACTGAACAGACACTCAGAAGGGTCCCTGTCGCCATCTAGGCTATGAACAGGAAAACAGAAGCCCCATCTACTGGACCAGAGCAATGTGGCAGAGCTGATCAGGAAGAGATTGCGCCATGAATCAGGGCAGCTGTTGGGGTTCCAGGTGCAACCACTTCTCTCTACTTGGAGATTCTGTTTCCATTGCCAGCCTTGACCAAGGAGGCCTTGCTGACTAAGGAGGCAGTTTCCTTACATCTTCTCTGCTCACATCTAAGCAAATCTTGTGTTTTATATCAGTAAGGGGGCCTTCTCCTGAGTTGGGGCTCAGGAGAAGAGAGGCAGGAAATGGGAAATAGAACTGGGGCCCAGAAGACGAAGAAGCAGAGTACAAAGTTATATGGGATGGGGCCAAAAAATATTATTAGCCACGCTGAGTCCCTTGAGAACAGGGACCATTTCTGATTCCTTCAGATGTTCCTGAAACAGCACAAGGCTGTGATTGAATGTGTCAGGATTCAGGGGTCTGAGGCTACAGAGGTCTTAGTGTTGCAATTAGGACTAAATGCAAAAGAAAGTAAGGAAAGGAGGAATGAGGATCAGGATAGAGGTTAAGGGTGAATCTGGGAGTGGGCTAGGATTGGGGGTGGGTGGGGTTGGGCCAGGGAAGAATACAGGGTCAAAAGCTGTTCCTGGCCAGGGGTAAGAATAAGGTGAGGCCTGGAGGGGGTGCATACCTCAGGTTGAGGTACTGCAGTGATTTCATTTCCTTGGAGAAGCCACTCAGAGTTGCAATCTGATTGTCTTGAAGGTGAAACGTAGAGAGATTCACTAGGTTCTCCAAACCTTCCACCTTGTTCAGCAAGTTCTGAGCCTAGACTCCAGGATACAGTGATACATTGGGAGAAGGGAGAGGAATAAGGAAGGAAATGATGCAGCAAAAGAAGAATCTACGAGGCAGAGAGGGAGGGCCGCAGGAGAGGGGTGGAAGAGATTAGAGATTGGTAATGCAAGGAAAGAAATCCAGGAGAAGTTGCCAGACCAGAGAAAGGTCAGCAGTAACCTCCTACTGACTGCTTATTGTACCAAAGCCACCTCTGATTAAGGAGGCGATGCTTCAACCCACCCCCAGTTCTAAGCGACCCCTGTGCTACTGAGGAGAAGAAATTACTTCAGTACTATCCTTGAACGAGGAAACTCAAGAGTCTAAATAACTAAACATTTAAATAATCTCCTCAGCCTGTTGTCTGTACCTCAGTTATGGCACATTATGCTTCTTCCTGTATCAGAACTAACTGCTTTTACATTATCCATGCATTATGTATTATCAACTCTGCTAGGTGGTCAATACCTTGTTTCCTTTAACTTTGTATTTCCACAGCATCTGGCATCAATTAACAGTAAAGGATACCAATTAACATTATGATGATAAACTTAGTAGTTGAGCCTACTAAAAGCCATGTATCCTGGCCTCCATACAGTGCCTTCTTTCCTGCCCAACCACCATCTGACCCAGTGAGCTACCAGGAAGAGGTTCTTCAGCTTAGGAAGGTTGATGCCCAGTGTGCTTTCCAGCTGGTTCCCTCGAAGCTCCAGTGTGTGAGGCTGATCAGCTTTTGGGAGTACAGACCTGTCACCATGCAGATGTGGTTCCCTGAGGAGCAGAGGAACCACATCTGCAAGAGCTCAAAGGGCTACTACAAAATGCTCAGCAGCAGAGCCTGAATCCAGGGAGCCTCTGCATTTTGTTCCCCTCTAATGCCAGGTAGATATCAGGAGAGACAGGTCCAGACTTAACATGTCAAGGGCCCTGGGCCAAGCCGGCTGGTGGTCCAGGGTCTGAAGGACTTGTCCATCCAGCAGTTCACATCGTTACCTCTTTTTCTTCCCTCTACTCTTTGCTCAATGTCAGCTTTTCAGTGATGCTTGTCCTAAGCAGTGTGTTTGAAAGTGCCACCAGTGTCCCCCATTCCTTTTATCCTGGTCTACTTTTTTCCATAGCACATATCACCTTTTAACTTATTGTATGGATTTACTTACTTTGTTTACATTGTTCATTGTCTGTACCTCTTATCTAGACTGTAATTTCATGAAAATAGGGACTTTCTTTGTTCAGTATTTCATCTCCCATACACAGAACTGCATAATGAACTGTAGTCTGTCTAAATGAATGAATGAACGCAAACTACTGTGTGACACTGAAAGGACCACACCACCCACTTCTGTTGGCCCCAGGTAGGAAGAAAAGAATCTGTGCACCCCTCCTAAGGACCCACCCTTTGAGATTCAGGATGCCCAGGTGAGGGTGAGAGATGCCCTCGGTGTCAGTGATCGATCTGGTTATAGGCAAAACTGGCAATCTGCAGGTAAGGAAGTTCATTCAGCTGGGCACTCTGCAGCTGGTTGCCATCAGCTTTGAACCAGAGCAGGTGGGTGAGGGAATTGAGTGGGGACAGGTCTTTCAGTGGTTTTCAGAAATATCGACATAGCGCAGGTAGATGTAGGAACACAGCAAGGAGATGTCTGTCAGATCTCTAGGAGATGGCAGAGGACACAGTTAAGGGTAAGAATCCAGCAAGGACTGGCAGAGGTGCTAAAGCAGAAGATAGCATGGAGATGGGTTATAATGGGCAGAAGAATGGGTGACCTATGGGAGGGGGGAGGGAGACGAGGTAGGTGATTTAATAGTGGGCAAGGACCTCGTGTCTGTGAAGGGCTGAGACCTACACTCTGAATGATAAGTGAGGGAGTCCAGAAGGAATCTCCACATACCCTCTCATAGCCTCCAATCCCCAGGGCCAGCCGTGCCGCAGGGAGTCTCAGGGCTCCTGAAAAGTGCATTCTATCTTTCCCTCACACTGGCCCAGGATGAGAGAGATTCAGATTCTCAGCCAAAACACCTACCCAGGAATGAAGGTGAGAAAGGAGTCTAGGTTCTACAAACCTAGTCCTCTTCCACTCCCCAGCCCCCCAAACACACCTGTTTTTAATCCCCAGTTTGGTATAAGCATGTGCTAGTCCATGGCCAGTCTTAGAGAGCAAAGAAAGCTCTGCCTTCATCTTGTCCATTGTGAGCGGGGTGGGTATCCACTACAATAGGAAGTAAAGTCAGGCATCCCTCCGCAGCCCAACCCTATCCTTAGCCCTAGGATCCCTCCGCGTCCACGTTCTCACTTCCTCAAAGAAGTCTTCCTCTTCTTTCTCATCCTCCCACTTGTCTGTGTCCTTCGCATCATCTTCCCTTTCTTCCTCTTCATCATCCTGGTCTGGCTCAAAATCATCCAGCTCTGCTTCATCCGACATGTTTCTTCACTGCTGAAGTCTCTGGAGTCTGGTGGAGCTAAGTACTTGTCCTGAGAAAGGTCTCCTCAGCCTCTGCCAACCCTCAGCTCCCTCACCTCCAGTGATGGGGTATTACCCTTCCCATCACCCCTGATCTCTTCCCAATTGTGCTTCTTTCCTCGTCCCTATGAACATCTCATTTTACCTCCCACCCTCTACTTCATACTTCCCACCAAGGACCCCTCTCTTATCAGGATGCCTTTCCAGACCCCTGAGACCTTTCCCGCCCTGCCCAGTGGCTCCATCTCTCCTCCGGGAGCTCAGATTCCCCGCTTCCTGCATGCCCCTCTCCCCAGTTCTTCCCATCTCCACTGGAAGCAACATCCTGCCCCGCTGGGTAGCTCAGTTGGTTGTCTAGATACACCAGGGTTGCAGTTCAATCTCCAGTAGGTGCACATACAAGAACCAACCAATGAATGCATAAATGGGACATCAAGTCCATGTTTCTCTCTATGCCTTCTTCTCTGTCTTTAAAATCAATAAATCAAAATTAAAAAATAAAAAAACCTACATCCTCCTCCAATCTCCCTTACTGATTCCTCCCCTTTCCTTTCATCGCTACCCCACTCCTGGTTCACTCATTTCTTCTAACTCTCCCATCCTGCTTAGCCCCACTTCCCTGTCCCTTCAGGGACACCAGCCCGACGCAGTCTGTAATCTTGCTTGACAGAAGGACACACTCTGCTTCTGTTCAATTACAAGCAATTCTGGTGAGGGTCCTAGCCCAGAGTGAGGGGCTATTTAGAAGAGGGCAAAGGAGGGAGGAGGTGGTGTGCAGTGTTGTCATGGCAACAGAGGGTGAGGCATTTCACTTGGGCAGGTGACAACCTTTTAGAGAAGAGCTGGCAGTTGACAACTGTTGAGATAAGAACTGCGACTAACTGAACTGGAGGAAGTCGTTGGCAAGTTACAAACCGACTCTCTCAACTCAGGAACCCAGATGAGGAGCCTTGAAACTGTGCAGGGGGCTTAGGACTTTGGAGAGGGGAGGGAGGGAGTGGTGCTGTCCTTTACATCACCTTAAAGGAACTGGACATACTCAAAGCAAAATATTGAGAATTCAAAAACAAACTCACCCCCTGAAGCAAAAGTTGGGGGACAAGGAACAAAAATATCAAGGTAACTGGTCTGGTTCCTGCCCCGCCCCTCCTGCCCCACTCTCTACCCAGCCCCTACCATAGGTCCCATGGATTCGTGATTTTCAGGTAGTCCTTAGGAATAGAAGCAGCCCAGACCCAAAGTTGCTTATCCTTTTGACTTTTGAAAATTTATTGATTTGAGAGAAAGAGACATCGATTAGTTGTTCCACTTACTCATGCCTGCCTTGATTGATTCTCCTATGTGCCCTGGCACCTGCGACCTTGGTATACAGGAACAATGCTCTAACCAGCTGAGCACCCAGCCAGGGCACAGGCCCAGTGGTGTGATTCAGCAGGTTCGCACCGGTTCGACAGAACTAATACCTAACTTTCTCTTGAGTTTGGCAAAACAGTTGTTAAAATGGCAGTTGTAATCAGACCAGGTATGCTTTGTTTGAGTGTTTGAGCTGTGGAAAAGTGCCTGTATTTATTACTGCAAATCCTACTCTGACCTAATATAATGACTCATAAACTGGGTAAAAAAGAAAACCCACCATAGTAAGAAACAATAAAGCAGTTCATGTTCTATAGTTAGATTTTATGTCTACTTTTATCTAACTATAGACCAAATTATCTAAAAATATACAGTACAAGACACTAATTATATTTCTAGTATTGTGTAAAATGCATAGGAAACGTGAGCCATTGAGATGGCTGAGGATGGATTCAGCAGAGCTCTCCAACACAAGGAGCAGTTGCCACATCATGTGCTGAATTTTGCGTTTTGAGAAGTAAATCTGTTGCTTGATAAGGAACATGCAAGTAGCAACAGACAGAAAACGACATAAATGCCATAAATATTTAGGGCCACAGTGTGCAATAACTATGGATATAACATGTGTAGGTGCACACCACATCTTTTGGTTGCACATTTAATAAAATAATAATTTTCTTTTTGTCCAGTGATGATATTTGTCTGTTCATTGTTTACTAGTGTCTAATATGAATACTATGCTTAAGACTTTTGTTTTATTTCCTTGCATAATTCCAGCACAGAATACCTTTTACTGCGACTCATTACTCCATTGGCTAAATCCATTTACTGTGTGGTATGTGCAGCTGTCCGTCAATGTCACTATCCCTGGAAAGAATTCTGGCATCCCACATATGTGCTTTTGCAGATCACTCAGAAGAGCAATGATATAGTCCAGATCTTTAGTATTCAGCCCTAAGTATATGCCATGAGACTTAAGGAAATTTAGGTTTGTTTAAAAACACTCAGAAATGCATTTGTGATGTTTGTTTTCAAATTGAAAAGGACATGTTTTTATAAAAATATTTCATTTAAATGCTGTATGTAAAAAACATTTAAATCCTTTTTACTTATGTGAAAGCAAAATTTTAGATGATTTGCAGCTTTATGAAGGAATCGTCATTCTGTCAGCCATCAAGTTCCAGATCCAGAGTTACTATTGTCGCTCGCTCTCGCCACTGTACCCCCAATGTGTGCAAGCACAGCTTACATCAAATGCTGTCACATCTCTGTACAGTTCCCTACTGTTTTCTACTACTTTAGTTTGGACCTTAACACTTTGACACTTTGCTTAATAACTGAATGATCTGGCTTCCAGATTTTTCCTTCTTCCTCAGTCCGTTCTGCAATGTGATACCTAAATAATCTGCAGAATGCTTCTGATTATCCTAAGGCATCCCGTTCTTTCTCCTCTCTGCAGTCTGGGCTCTTCATCTCCATTTCCACCCTGCAATTTAGACCGGCTCTTTTCTCATCATCTCTTTTCTGCCCATGACGCTGACCTGTTCTCTAGGACTAGAACATCACCTTTCTTCTCTCTGTGCTCTCGTTCCTCCTGGCTGTCAAGGCTTGCTTCCTTTGGGAGAACATCACCCTGACTCTCATGGGCTTAGAGCACCATCCACTTTTTTTTCACTGAATAACATAGTTTTTAGCTCTTATTTCCACAATATGAGAGGCAAAACACTCAAGTGGTTGGGGTGATTTAGCCAAACTCTCCAAAAGACAGACATTTGCTACACAGTGGGGATAGAAAACAGTATATCTAGAACCCAGAATAGGTTCTAGTCCATCCATGTCCATTAAATGGAATAAAAAGCAATATTATAGAGGCAGGAAGTTACAGGGTATGATTTCTAAGAAATGAAGGTTTAAACTAAAAGCCTAGGCAAGGAATTCAGGTCAGATTAGGTGCTGACTGAAGGAAACTGCTGCCCTTCACCCCCCTAACCCCCCAGCACCCCCACCCCCACCCCTGCGTGCTTCCAGAGCATTTTACTGTGATTGGAAAATATACTTTAATAAAGTTTTAAGCTTTTAAAAGTTGTTATAACTTGTATTGTGGCCTAACATATGGTCTATTATGAAAAATGTTTCATGTGCCCTTGAAAAAAATGTGTATTTTGTTGTTTGTTGGTGTTGGATGGAGCTTGCAGTTTATGTCTGTTAGGTTCTATTTTAGTTTACACTACTGTTCAAGTCCCCTATTTTCTCACTGATTCTTTCTAGTGTTCTATCCATTACTGAAAATGGAGTACTGAAGGTTCCTAGCATTATTGTGTTATATTAGCTTTTACTAACACACTGCAGAGTTTTTGTTTAACACTATTTTATTTATATTCTTTACATTCAAAATACTAAGCTTACAGAATTTTTCAGGTGTTATCTTTATTATTGTGCATTCTTAATATTCTCTATTTTATATTTCTCTTTTTTTTTCTTTTTCTGATCTTCTGAAACTTTTTATTCAAAAGATTAAAAATTATGAGTATAAAACTACATTGTAAATTATTAATTCCACTCCTTCAAAGCTTGTCGATTGAGGTTATAATATTTTGTAACTCCTCACTGATTAAAATATATTTTCTTTTTAAAATATGTTATATATATATTTTATTATTAATTTTAATGGGGTGACACCAATAAATCAGGGTACATATGTACAACGAAAACATCTCCAGGTTATCTTATCATTCAGTTATGTTGCATACCCATCACCCAAAGTGAAATTGTCCTCTGTCACCTTCTGTCTGGTTTGCCCTGTGCCCCTCCCCTCCTCCCTATCCCACTCTCTCCTCCCTCCCCCCACCCCGTAACCACCACTCTCTTGTCCATGTCTCATAGTCTCACTTTTATGTCCCACCTATGTATGAAATCATGCTGTTCTCAGTATTTTTCTGATTTACTTATTTCACTCCATATAATGTTATCAAGGTCCATCCATTTTGTTGTAAATGATCCGATGTCATCATTTCTTATGGCTGAGTAGTATTCCATGGTATATATGTACCACATCTTATTTATCCACTCGTCTTCTGACGGACACTTGGGCTGTTTCCAGATCTTCGCTATTGTGAACAATGCTGCTACGAACATGGGGGCGCATTTCTTCTTTTCAAACAGTGCTATGGTGTTCTTAGGGTATAATCCTATAAGTGGGATAGCTGGGTCAAAAGGCAGTTCGATTTTTAACTTTTTGAGGAATCTCCATACTGTTTTCACCAGTGGATGCACCAGTCTGCATTCCCACCAGCAGTGCAGGAGGGTTCCCTTTTCTCCACATCCTCGCCAGCACTTATTCTGTGTTGTTTTGCTGATGAGCGCCATTCTGACTGGTGTGAGGTGATATCTCATTGTGGTTTTAATTTGCATTTCTCTAATGATTAGTGATGTTGAGCATTTTTTCGTATGCCTATTGGCCCTCTGTATGTCCTCTTTGGAGAAATGTCTATTTCTTTTGCCCATTTTTTGATTGGATTGTTTGTCTTCCTGATGTTGAGTTTTATAAGTTCTTTATAAATTTTGGTTATTATCCACTTATCAGACATGCTGTTGAATATGTTCTTCCATTGTGTGGTTTGTCTCTTTATTCTGTTCTTATTGTCATTAGTTGTGCAAAAACCTTTTAGTTTGATATAGTCTCATTTGTTTATCTTGCCTTTTATTTCATTTGCCCGAGGAGATAAATCGGCAAATATATCACTGCTACAGATGTCGGAAAGCTTGCTGCCTATGTTTTCTTCTAAGATGCTTATGGTATCACGGCTTACACTTAAGTCTTTTATCCATTTTGAGTTTGTTTTTGTGAAATGGTGTAAGTTGATGGCTAGTTTCATTTTTTTGTAGGTAGATGTACAATTTTCCCAACACCATTTGTTAAAGAGGCTGTCCTTACTCCATTGTATGTTCTTTCCTCCTTTGTCAAATATCAATTGTCCATAAAGATGTGGGTTTATTTCTGGGTTCTCTGTTCTGTTCCATTGATCTATGTGCCTGCTCTTATGCCAGTACCAGGCTGTCTTGAGTACACTGGCCTTGTATTAAACCTTGATATCTGGAAGAGTGATACCTCCTGCTTTATTTTTTCTTTTTAAGATTGCTGAGGCTATTCGTGTTCTTTTTTGGTTCCATATAAATTTTTGGAATATGTGTTCTATATCTTTGAAGTATGTCATTGGTATTTTAATTGGTATTGCATTGAATTTATAAATTGCTTTGGGTAATATAGACATTTTAATGATGTTTATTCTTCCTAGCCATGAGCACGGTATATGCTTCCACTTGTTTTATCTTCCTTGATTTCTTTTATCAATGTTTTATAATTTTCCAAGTACAAGTCCTTAACCTCCTTGGTGAAATTTACTCCTAGGTACTTTAGTTTTTGGCTGCAATAGTGAAGGGGATTGTTTCCTTAATTTCTTTTGCTGACAGTTCATTGTTGCTATATAGAAATGCCTCTGATTTCTGATTATTAATTTTATATCCTGCCACCTTGCTGAATTCATTTATAAGGTCCAGTAGTTTTTTGACTGAGACTTTAGGGTTTTCTATATACAATATCATATCATCTGCAAATAATGACAGTTTTACTTCTTCTTTTCCAATTTGGATGCCTATTATTTCTTCTTGTCTGATTGCTGTAGCTGCGACTTCCAGAACTATGTTGAATAAGAGTGGTGAAAGGGGGCACCCCTACCTGGTTACTGATCTTAATGGGATTGCTTTTAATTTTTGTCTATTTAGTATGATGTTTGCTGTAGGTTTGTCATAGATGGCCTTTATCATGTTAAGGAATGTTCCCTGTATTCCCACTTTACTGAGAGTTTTGAGCATGAATGGGTGCTGGATTTTATCAAATGCCTTTTCTGCATCTATTTAAATTATCATGTGATTTTTGTCCTTCCTTTTGTTTATGCGATGAATCACATTGATTGATTTGCAAATATTGAACCTGCCTTGCCTCTCCAGAAAAAATCCCACTTGATTATGGCATATGATTTTTTTCATATATTGCTGGATCCGGTTGGCTAATATTTTGTTGAGAATTTTAGCGTCTAAATTCATCAGGGATATAGGCGATATAGGCCTATAATTTTCTTTCTTTGTTTTGTCTTGGCCCGGTTTTGGGATCAGAATTATGCTCACCTCATAAAAGGAGTTTGGAAGTCTTCCTTCCTCTTGAATTTTTTGAAATAGCTTGAGGAGAATAGGAGTTAGTTCTTTGAATTTTTGGTAGAATTCACTTGTGAAGACATCAGGCCCAGGACCTTTCTTTTTTGGGAGTTTTTTGATAACTGTTTCGATCTCATTTGTTGTAATTGGTCTGTTTAGGTGTTCTGATTCTTCCAGATTGATTTTTGGAAGATTATATGATTCAAGAAATTTGTCCATTTTACCAAGATTGTCTAATTTTTTGGCATAGAGTTCTTCATAGTATTTTCTTACAATGCTTTGTATTTCTGTTGTGTCAGTTGTTATTTCTACTGTCCTTTCTAACTTTATTTATTTGGGTCCTCTGTCTTTTTTTCTTGGTGAGTCTAGTTAAAGGTTCATTGATCTTATTTACCTTTTCAAAGAACCAGCTTCTGGTTTCATTGATCCTTTGTATTGTTTCCTTAGCCTCTATGTCATTTATTTCTGCTCTGTTCTTTAATATTTCCTTCCTTCTACTGGTCCTGGGCTTCATTTGCTGTTGTTTTTCTAGTTCTTTTAGATGCAAGGTCAGGTTGCCTATTTGAGCTTTTCCTACCTTCTCATGGTATGCCTGTAGTGCAATGAAATTCCCTCTTAGTACTGCTTTTGCTGTGTCCCATAAATTTTGAGTTGATGTATGCTCATTATCATTTATTTCTAGAAACTCTTTATTTCTTCTTTGATCTTATTGTTAATCCATTCATTATTTAATATCATGCTATTTAGTTTCCAAGTGTTTTAGGACTTTTCAGTTTTTCTTTTGTGGTTAATTTCTAGTTTCATGGCATTGTGATCAGAGAAAATGCTTGATATGATTTCAATCTTCTTAAATTTATTGAGACCACTTTTGTGTCCTAACATGTGGTCTATCCTAGAAAACGTATCATGAGCGCTTGAGAAGAATGTATATTCTACTGCTTTAGGATGGAAAGTTCTGAAGATATCTCTTAAATCAAGTTAATCTAGTGTATCCTTTTAGTCTGCTGTTTATTTATTTTCTTTCTTGAGGATCTATCCAGTGTTGTTAATGGGGTATTGAAATCCCCTAGTATTATAGTATTGCTGTTAATCTTGCACTTTATATCCATTAAAGTCTGCTTTATGTATGTCGGGGCTCCTATATTTGATTTGTAGATATTTATAATAATTATATCTTCCTGTTAAATTGTTCCCTTTATCGTAATGTAGTGTCCTTCTTTATCTCTTACTACAGCCTTTGTTTTAAAGTCCATTTTGTCTGATAAAAGCACTGCTACCCCGGCTTTTATTTCGTTTTTATTTGCATGAAAATTTTTTTTCATCTTTTTACCTTCAGTCTATGTGCATCTTTTGTTTTAAGGTGTGTCTCTTGTAGACAGCATATGTATGGGTCCTGTTTCTTTATCCACGCAGCTACCCTATGTCTTTTGATTGAATCATTTAATCCATTTACATTTAAGGTTATTATTGTTATGTAGTTGTTTATTGCCATTTTATTCTTTAAAGCTGTATTCTTCTTTTGCTATATTCTTTCCTCCTTTTAAACTGTTCACAACAGGCCCCTTTTTATCTGTTGCAGAATTGGTTTGGTTTGAATGAATTCCTTGAGGCTTTCTTTGTATGGGAAGCTCTTTATTTCTCCTTAAATTTTAAACGTTAGCTTTGCTGGATAGAGTAGTCTTGGTTGTAGGTTCTTGTTCTGCATTACTTTGAATTTATCTTGCCATTCCCTCCTGGCCTCAAGTGTTTCTGTTGAGAAGTCCAATGTCATCCTTATGGGGGCTCCTTTGTAGTTGATAGCCTTTTTTTCTCTAGCAGCTTTTAAAATTTTTTCTTTATCCCTTAGCTTTGGTATTTTAACTATGATGTGTCTTGGTGTAGATATCTTTGGGTTTCTCTTTAATGTAGTTCTGTGTGCTTCTTGAATATGTGGAATGTTTCCCAGCCTTAATTTAGGGAAGTTTTCTGCTATGATTTAATTGAACAAAGTTTCTATTTTCTGTTCTCACCTCTTCTTCAGGAACCCCTATGATGCGAATGTTGTTTCTCTTCATGTTGTCACAGAGCTCCCTTAGAGTTTCCTCAGATTTTTTGAGTCTCTTTTACTTTTTCTTCTCTGGTTCTTGTGCCTTTGTTTATTGTGTCCTCTAACTTGCTGATTCGATCCTCAGCGTCATTCATTCTGCTTTTAATTCTTTCCATTGTGGTCTTCAGTTCTGATACTGTATTTGTCATTTCTGTCTGATTTTTTTTTATTATTTCAATTTTGTTTTTTATACTTGTTATCTCTTTATTTAGGTGTTCATAGTGACTATCCATTGTTGCTTTAATTTCTTTGAACATCCTAACTATCATTATTCTATATTCTGCTTCTGGTAATTTGGTTATATCTGGTTCATTCAGGTCCTTCTCTGGGGATTTCTCTTGATTCATTTGTTTTGCATTCCTCTGCCTGCCCATTTTGTCTGTGCACAAGCAAATTTTGGCCACTGGAGTCCAGTAGGTGTTGCCTTTGTGTTCTCTAGGTGTGGTTTTTCTGCAGGCCCACGACCCCCTTTGTGACTGCCTAGTGCAGTTGGGTATTGGCGTTGCCAGCGCCGGGCCTCTGCGGCTGTTGCTGTAATTTCCGCCTCTCCTTTGCGGAAGGGGCTGTCACTCAAAGCCACAAGCCTCAGCACCAAGGGTAGAGGTGAGCACCTTTGCTCAGCTGTGGACCCAGCCTATTTCCGGGCTTCCGCCCAGCACCCACGGTTAGTCTTGCTTGCCAAAGTTTTGCAGGTTAGACGGGGCTTCTGACGTGCTCTAAGCTGTGAGCCTTTGCCCGTCTGGAGCTTTAGCCCCGCCCTTGAGGCCAGGGCCCTCCTGTGCAGGGTTGCAAACCAAAGCTTATTGGGCCTGGCGTGGCTGCTGGTGTGCACTCAGCTGCGAACTTCCGCTCCTCCGGGCCTCTACCCCATCCTCGCGTTCAGAGCCAACTTGCACATGCAGAATGGCCAATCATGGTTTCTCCGGCCGGGCAGGGCTGCTGGCGTGAGCTCAGCCGTGAGCCCCGCCCATCCCTGGTCCTATCTCTGTCCCCGCGGTAAGGCCGGCTTGCACAGGGTCCCAGAGCAGATCTCTGCCTGTTCCTGGCCTCCCACTCTTCCCCCACCGGTGGGATTACAGGCAGGCCCACAGCTGCCCGACCGCTTTCGCACATCCCCTCCGCCCCTGCTGGGCTAAACGGAGCTCACACCGGCTGGGCCTCGCCCCCTCCGTCAGAACCGCGTTTCAGCGTCCTGCCGCCACCATCCCTCCAGCAACCCTCAGCAGAGTAGGAAGGGCCCTAACACTTCATACTGTAGACCTGGGAGCTCCCTCCCTCTAAGCAGCTCTGCTCTAATTGCCACTGAGAGCTTGTTTGGCTAGTGTCCCGTCTCCCTTTGCTGGTATTGCTAGTTCCAGGGGAAATATTCGTTTTTGATTAGGGAAGTGACTTAGCCCAGGGGTTGGGGTGGCTGTCCCTCAGAGTGCTTGTCCCTGTGCCTTCAGTCCACACTCTCTTCCCACTGGTCTGGTCCTCTCCTCTGTCCCCGTTCCCTGGAGCCCTGGGTGCGTGGTTTTGAGAGAGGTTTTATGCACTGTCCCTTTAAAAAGAATCTTGGGTCTGAGAAAACTGTCTCTTTCTCACAAACAGTATCCTCACTTGTTTCACAGCTCAATACTGTCCAAACACCTCTTCTAGGCTCTGGGGCTGCAGGCTGGGGCTTTGCTCCTAGGACCCAGGTCCCTCCCTCTCCGCCAAACTCTCCTCCCCCCACGCAGGTCTCTCTGGGCTGCCATTTGCTCTGGGGAGCTGGGCAGCCCTCTTCGCATTTTCGCTATTCCTACCAGTCTCAGTGTGGCTTCTTCTGTGTTCCTTGGTTGAAGAGTCCACTTAGTTTAGTTCAAAGTTGGTTTATCCAGATGATGGTTCTTAAAATTGAGTTATAATCCACTTTGTTTCTGGGAGTTGGAAGTTGGTACATCCGCCTACTCCATCGCCATCTTCAGTATATCCAAAAAGGCAGCTCTGGGCGCCAGAGATACTGCTCATCTTAAGGCCAGGTGGAAGGATTCCATCACCGGAACACGTGAGCTTCTGCAACCTGCAGCTTTTGTCTCTTACTTACTTACAAGACCCTCTATGATACCAATGGTGTAGGTACTTATATTTCTCTTTTTAATGAGGTTTTTACAAATGTTTTACAAATTGATGTTATTCAGTATCTATCTCAATTTTTTTTTTTTTTTTTTTTTTTACAGAGACTGAGAGAGAGTCAGAAAGAGGGCTAGATAGGGACAGACAGACAGGAACGAAGAGAGGTGAGAAGCATCCATCATTAGTTTTTCGTTGCCATTGCAACACCTTAGTTGTTCATTGATTGCTTTCTCACATGTGCCTTGACCACGGGCCTTCAGGTGACCTAGCAACCCCTTGCTGGAGCCAGTGACCTTGGGTCCAAACTGGCGAGCTTTTTGCTCAAGCCAGATGGTCCTCCCGTGCTCAAGCTGGCGAGCTCAGGGTCTCGAACCTTGGTCTTCTGCATCCCGTTCCAACGCTCTATCCACTGCGCCACCGCCTGGTCAGGCTCTATCTCAATTTTTTAATCAATATGTGATATATTTTAGTAAGCATTTTATGACATAGTATGTGGTCAATTTTAATGAATGTTGCATAAGTTAAAGCAAATTTGAAAGATGAGTAAGAATCACTGGGAGGAAAAGATTCCTTGAGAGGTTAGTAGGGTGGATATTCCAGGTGAAGTTAGGGAGAAATGAAACATTTGCTATGGATGCGGGAAGCAGTGTGACTCTACTAAAAAGTGGTGGGAAAGATGGACCTAGAGACTTATCAGCGGCTGAATTTATGAAGGTTATTATGTCCCAATTAATAAGTTTTAAATTATTTTAGGATCTAGATAGAGCCACTGGAAGACAGAAAGCTTCATGACTAAATTTCATGATCAGAATTCATGATCGGACCAATTTGCATCATGGAAAGAATAAATTATAGGTACACCAGAGTGACACCAGTTTGAAACAAAAAAACTGCAGTAACCCAAGCAAAAGTGTAAACATATAAACTAAGGCCATGGTAGTAGCAGTGGAAAATTATAAGAATTATAGCACAATATTACAGTTAGAAAAAAAAATCCTGCCCTGGCTGGCTGGCTGGCTTGTTTGGTTAGAGACCCATCCTGAATCACAGAGGTTGCTGGTTTGATTCCTGTTAGAGGCATATACTAGAACAGATGAAGGTCTTTTTATCTCCCCCTTTCTCTCTCTCTAAAATCAATAAAATAAACATTTTAAAAAATCAAACTGCAACAATCAATAGAAAGCAAACCAAACAAAATCAAACAAAAAGAATCCACCAAGTCTCTCATAATACTTTTTATTCCACATGTGTTTAATTTTAGAAAAAAACACTTTTCTCTAATAATTCTTTTGAGATGTACCTGTAATTAATTAAGTCTTGAGTTCTGTTATTCTTTCTGTTTGTCAACAAAATATAGAAAAATGTAAGTATGGGAAACTTTTCAACATTTCTTTTTTGGGTAACTTCCTATTTTGATATAATTTCAGTTGTACTGAAAATTTACTAGAGCAATACCAGAAACTTCTGTGTGATTTTTACCCAGAATGTTTACTTTGAGCAGATACCAACTTTGTTTTATGTGCTTTATCATTTTCTCCCCAATTCCATCTTTCTCATCGCCCTGTGTCATATTTTAGTTGTTTTTTTTTTTACTGAAGGATCAAAGAGTAAATTGGAAACATTGTTGGAGACATTGTACCACTTTTTCTCTAAATGCCTGATTGTGTGTTTTCTAATAAGAATACTCTTTTACATAACCATAACCTGATGATCAAAATCAGGAAACTTCACAATGATACAATATTTATTTAATTCATACTCCATTTTGAAATATCAACAGGGCTTTCAGTAATGCACTAAAGTTATTCCCCCCCCCATTTTAAATTTTAATCAAGAATCACATGTTGAATTTAGTTGTCTCTATTTTACTCTCTTTTAACTTCTTCAAGCTGTCATTGTCTTTGCTTGCCTTACATTGTTTTAAATAAACTTTATATTTTAGACTAGCTTTAGATTTATAGAAAAAATTACAAAGGTAGTAGAGTTTCTGAATATTCATTATCCAGTTTCCCTTAACATTACCCTCTTACATTACGATGGTACATTTGTCACAACTAAGAAACTAGCATTGATATATTATAAATTAACTAAACTTTAGACATTATTTGAATTTCATCTGTATTTCCACTAATGTCATTTTTTTGTTGTTGGTGGTTTCAGAATCACATTACATTTAGTTATCCTGTCTCCCAGTAGTTTCTGTTCTTTGACAGTTTCTCAGACTTTCCATGCTTTGTTTGACCCTGACAGTTTTGAGAGGTACTCAAATATTTTGTAGAATGTCTCTCCATTTGGGATTGTCAGATGTTTTCCTCATGGTTAGACTGGAGTTGTGGGTTTGGAGGGGAAGGCCTCAAAGGTGAAATGGCTTCTTATTACATCCGATCAGGTCTAATGACATAAATAGGATTATCACTTGTAATGTTAAATCTTGACCTCTGGCCAAGGTAGGTTGCCAAGTTAAGATTGCAGCACATGATAGTGTATTTACTGTTTTGTAGTATGAGCAGTTCTTTTAAAATATATTTTGGAACTATAATTAGAGATGCATACAGTATTGATGTCATATCTCTTCCTAATTAAGTGAACCTTTTGTTATTACACAGTAACTATTTTTTCTTTTTTTTTAAATTGAGAGGTGGGTAGACAGAAAGACTCCCGCATGTGCCCCATGGGGATTCACCCAGTAAACTCCTACCTGGGGATGCTCGGCTCATCAGGGCCACTGCTCTGTTGCTCCGCAACCGAGCTATTTTAGCACCTGAGGCGGAAGCCATAGAGCCACCTTCAGCGCCCAGGGCCAGGTAGAACCATTTGAGCCATGGCTGTGGGGAAGGTTGTGTGTGGGTGGGGGGGTGGGGGGGTGCAGAAGCAAATAGTCGCTTCTCTTGTGTGTGTGCCCTTTCCGGGAATCCGGACTTCCACACGCCTTGCAGAAGCTCTATCGCAGAGCCAACCAGCCAGGGCCACACGGTAACTATTTCTAGCAATCTTTAAATTTAAAATCTGTGTTTATTATTTAAAGTATGTGCAGTATACAAGCCAAGAATCCAAATGTTGTAAAATTGTCTCATGTTCGAAATTATAGGCATTAAAAATGGAGAGTATGGGCCTTTCCATTCTCTGCTTTGAATAGTTAGAAGGTGGGGCTAGCAGTAGCCAATCAGAGATTAAATTCTCAATCTTCACTGTGCTCCGGCCAATCCCAGGCCTTGGAGCCACGGCCCTCAGGCAAGGCCAGTTGTTAACTGATTGCCTGGTGGCCGTTAGTGCCCCAGCCTCTTGAAACTGTCGGAGGTAAAGGCAGTTGAGATGGGCTGCCGCTGGGGGGGATCTGGTCCAAGTCCAGTCGTGTGCCTGAGTGGAGGATGTTAGGTTGATGCACTATTTCCGCTTCAGTCTTGAGACAGTACTCTCCTAAAAATCTAGTATCTGGATTTCCTGCATGTGCACCATATATAATTAGCAATTCGCAATTCATCCCCAGAATTATCCCGGCAACTGGGACCACCAACGCGCCCCAACAATCATTTCTCCACTAGTGCATGGGAGATGGCAGAAATAGGGGCCGAGTGATTGGATGAGATGGAGACTGTCGAGCAGAAATGCGTGGAGCAGGACCCCGTGGAGCGGGAGCCCGTGGAGCTGAAGCCCGTGGAACAGGAGGAGTCCATAGACCAGGAGCCCAATGGAGGAGGTAACAGATAAACAGAGTCTGGTCTTGGAGACCGAAACTAAGCTTCTTGTTATCATCCTATCATCTTTTCTTGGCCCCAGTTTGCACCCTCATCATTTTGTATACATATACATATATGTATATATTCCATAATATGACCTTTAAATACAGCCTCCCCCCGCCCTACCCTCCAATTAGAAAAGGCAGTCTTTTATTAAAAAGTTCCACCTGACCAGGCGGTGGCGCAGTGAACAGAGCGTCGAACTGGGATGCGGAAGACCCAGATTCGAGACCCCGAGGTCGCCAGCTTGAGCGCGGGCCCATCTGGCTTGAGCAAAAGCTCGCCAGCTTGGACCCAAGGTCACTGGCTCCAGCAAGGGTGGCTGGGTCTGCTGAAGGCCCGCGTCACTCATGCTTGATATGTGGAGGCCTCGCCTTTACTATTTGGATATTGTTTAAAATATTTGCATCAAGTAAGTGAACAATTTCTGCCTACGAAATATTACTGATATTATTACTGATTCAGTCTGAAACCAACGACTAGACTTTCCTTCCCCTCCGTTAAACTATTGAAACAGAATGTATTTTCCCAACCAGAACATTCTAATTCCTATCTAACTTGTCACTCTTTCTAGGTTTCCTTTGCTTGTTCCTTCTTTTCTTCCTGATTTAACTTTGGTTTGCCCCAGGGGTCAATCCCTGAAAAGTTTCACTCTTTATCTACCCTTGAATCCTTGACCATCTAAAGCAAACTTAACAACTTTAAATGTCACATAAACACTGAGGACCCCCACATCTCCAACCTGGATCTCTTTCCTGAATTCCAAATTTTTAAATCTACCTACTTGACTCAATATGTAAGTCCCAGAGCAAAGACATTTGCATGTTATGTATATGCACACTGTTGTATTCCTATAGCTACAAAAGTGTCTGGAAAATAATAAAAGCTCAACTGGTTGTTGAATGAATGATTGAATGAATTAGTGAATGAATCAGAAAGCTTGGCTTTCTGGTGAGTCTGGTTCTGAACCAAACACTTGGATTTTGTTAACTTTTTATTTGAACTTGACTTTTTAAAATCATTTTGAACTTGATACTTTTAAATAATTCTGGTGAACTGATTTTTTTGCTCGGTTTTTATACCAGTCCCACAGTGCTGATTTAGATTTCCATTTAAACGTCTTCTTCCCATTTACAGGCTTGACTATGAACCAGTATTTTATTTCAGCTCTGGGTAGAAAGTGTACTTTTGGTAACCCTTGTTTTTCTTAGAGTTGTACCTTAACAAGGAACTTCACTTATCTAGTTGCAGTGAGTTGAAGAGCAATAAGTAGGCAGCAAAAGGGAGCCACCCTCTGAGGTTATGGATACATAATTGGTTTATTTACAGTGAGACATGTCCCAGATGCCATAGAAATTTGCAAGAAAAGAAAGATGAATAGAGAAAATGACAGTATTAGGAAGAAACTTTGAGGGAAAATGGCTAGAGTTTATTTGTTTATTATGGCTATCTTAAATTATGCATAGATCTGAATTCTTTGTATATAATTTCTTTTATGCTTTGTTCTTGATCTCTTTCTGAGTTGATGTTTAAAGTTAAACCATTTGGATTGAATATGGAAAAATACATATTTTTCTTTCTGAAATATATGATAATCTTTTAACCTGAAAGTTAAACTCTTTTTTTTTCCCTTATATTTTGTTCATTTTTTTCTCTATCCCTGTGTTAATTTTAGCAGAGAACCCAGTGAACTTTCAAGAAAATAGATAAAACTTGGGCTGCAGTTTTATGTCCACAAGGCTGGAAACGATTCCAGAATAATTGCTTCTTCCTTTCTGAACAAGAAAGAACTTGGAGAGAGAGCCAGGCAAACTGTTACATGGCCTATCAAGGATCTCTATTCATGCTCAGCTTCCAGAATGAAATGGTTAGATTTTTTTCCTTTACAATATAAATCTCATTTATTGAGCTACTGTATGACAGGTATACTTCAAGGGTATGATACATCATTCAACAAAACAAAATTCTTTGACTTTATGGAGCTTAGACAGAGAATAAAACTATAATCATAATAAATATGCAAATTCTATAGTACAATATATTAGAAGTTATCAAGTTTCATGCAAAAATATGTATTTATAAATTAAATGCTATTGTAAGTGTTCTAAATAGATAGATTGCAAGTAAGACAGTCTTTCTCATTGAGATGATGGCACTTGGGTAGAAATGTAAAGTACGTGAAGAATTAGTGAAGGGAATTTGGAAGATAAACTCCCCAGGAAGAAGAAACAGCTGGAGCACAGACATTAAGGTAGGTGTGTGTCTACAATATTCAAGGAACAGAAAAGAGGAAGCCAGTGAGTGCACCTAGAATGAGGGAGAAAGTGAGGGATATGGATGAGTAAGGTCTTGTGGACTATTATAAAGACTGATTTATCTTCTGAACAAAATAGGGAGATTCTGCAGAATTACGAGCAAAAATATGACATGATCTGACTTAAGTTTTAAAAGAATCATTTTCTTTGCTCTGATGGGCTAGTGAGCGGCAAACATAAAAGCACAGAGTCCTCTTACAAGGCTGGTGCAATAGCACTAACAAGAGAATAAAGAGCTCAAAGATGGCACATAGCCATTGGAGAGAGTGAGAAAGAGAAAATAAGGAGAAATCCATTACAGCACTCTCTGTATTTTGTATAAGAACTCTTTGATGAACTATATGGGGACCTCTTTATATTGGACTGGACTGAAAAAGCAAAACGGAAGCAAATACTGGATGCAGGCAAATAGAAATATATTAAGCAAAAGGTAAGCCTTTAAAAACATTTATTTGTTATTAAATGTCTTAAGTATGGTAAAGATTCTGACTCTATAGTCAGCTAACCCCACAGTTTCCTCCACACCATGATCCCAAAAAAGCCCTCAACAAGTAGATGCCAGAGAGAACCTTCAGACAAAGGTTCTTTAGTGAGGGTTTGGCATTAGATAACAATATTTGCTTCTGTATGGTGTGTTGGACTATACCACATGTGAGCCACAAGTATTTGTTTTATCCTAGACTAAATTAAAGTCTAAGTAGTTTGATCCTTCCTCTTTCCATTTATATTTTGCCTTTTGCTAGTTTGTTGTTGCTTCAGACTCACTGATGGGAGTCTTAAAAAATATACTCAAAGCCTGACCTGTGGTGGCGCAGTGGTAAAGCGTCGACCTGGGAGCACTGAGGTAGCCAGTTCAAACAGCATAAATTTAAGAAACTTGTCCCCAATATGTTTATATCCAATTTGGGGTGAAAATACACACACAATGATTTGAAGGTAATAATGTAGTCAGTAATTATGTTTTTAATTTTGAAAAATGAAAAATAAGTACAAACTTTCTGACTACAAAACCTATTATTTACAGTATTTTCTTGAAAGAAAATATTGGCAGCTTAACATATTATATGTAGTTCACTTAAAATGAGGAAGTAAAACAGCTATAATTTGTTTATAGGTGGTTTATTAGTTTGCTCAGGGTAATGCAATACCACAGACGAGATGCCTTAAACAATAGTTCTGTAAATGAGAAGTCCGAGATCGTGTCATTTGGGTTGATTTATTGTATGGTGTCTCTCCTTGTCTTGTAGATGGCCATCTTCTCTTTCTGTGTCTTTACATGGGCCTCCTTCTTCAGGCACCTACCTGTATCTGATTATTTTTTATAAGGACATCGGTCATACTGTATTAAGGCCCACCCAAAAGACATCATTTTAACATAATCACCCTAGTAAACACTTTATCTTCTAACGCAGTTACATTCTGAGCTACTAGTCGTTAGGTCTGTAACGTATACATTTTGGGAGGTCATAATTCAGTTCATAAGAGCTGATGAGTCCTCAGTTGGCACTAAGGAATGCATAGACACAGAAATACACATATATTTTGAAAACAGGCAGGATAAAATTTTGAAGGTACTCTGGAAATTAAGAAAGTGTACACCAAGTGCTTCCCTTTAAAATTTTAAGTACCATGTAACCAGAAATTCATGACTCATCATTCTATTTTTTTCCTCATTTTGAATATTCAATTTCCTATGTTAATACATGATTTAAAATATAACTTTAAAATTCTTTCTGGGTATTTTATTTATAATTTATGTGCATTCAATCAAAAACAAAATATCTATTTTACTATGATGATGTTTGCAAAAAGTGCACGAGTGAACATCTGTTTCAACCTTAACATAGACCAATTTTTTTGTGTGAAGCAGGATGGTCAGTGAAATATCAGTTATACTACTCGTTCTCTATATAATCTTCAAAAAGCTAATTAAGTAGCTTTATTAATTTTTATTTGAAAGTATAAAGAGAAGAATATAATCAACAAAATGATTTGCAGTGTTTTCTACATTATAAACAACATGAAGTTCCAGGACAGCCTCTGTCATTAAGTCAGTAAGGTTCCCTAGCTTTCATTTCTTCCTACCACCATGGTCCCGAGGTAAGTCTTAAAGACTGATAAAAGAAAGAAGTTCATTTCACTCCCTCTATTCCTTCTATGTACATTCATATTTTAGAACATGTTTAGCAACGTTTACACTGTGTTGTAGGCTCTGCCGAGTCATTTTTCATGATGCTCAGTAAACAATCTTTGTTTTGTTGCAGGTTCACTCTCAAAGGAAATGGAAGTTGTGCCTTCATTTTTAAGAAGGGCATAAGTAGTGCGAATTGTGGTGAGAGGAAAAACATATATGTAGCAAAAAAGGTGTTTGTCTCTCGATAAAGTTTCTTTATACAAGAAATAAAGTAATTAAAGAAAAGTCACCTTTTTATGTATTATAATTTCATATACACTTTCTTTCCCATCAAACATATTGTTTACTGATGTAATTTTCAGTCACTTTTATCTTTATATATCTATATGTATAAATACAATAAAATAAAATATTTAATTTTATTATATTTATACATATATATGTATATATATTTCAAATAAAAATTAATAAATTTATATATATAACTAGCCTGGAAACATAACTGAAATGTTAATCTTTCTACAATGAGGGCAGGGACTTCTGTCTGTTTTGTTCATGAAAATCTCTCAGATACCCAGAACAATATCCAGCACATATTAGACACTCTATAGAGGAAAAGAACCAAGAGATGAATTTCTGCTAATATATTTTTATAACATACCGGACCACACATGTTGGTGCATCTAAGTCTATGGGTGCAATGGTGGTCTTGCTCATAACTGGTTAATCAGCATGCCTCAATGGAACAAATTGGAGGGTAAAGAGAAAGGAGGGAGAGACCTCTACTTATCCAAAATTCAACTAAATCTGCCTAAAGAAAATAAAAGAGATGAAACATGAAGTGAGCATTGATGTTCCACTGAGCCTTGAGTGGGTATGTAACTCATTTAGGATTTAGAAAGGAGGCCCAGGGGAGAAATACTCAGAAATTAAGCTTTTGTACTTTACTTTATTTACATCACCATGAGAGACCCTGCTGTTGTCCAGTGCTGCCAGTGTCTGGGTGGGTAATGCGCCTCAGTCTGAGGGGCGGATATGGAAAGCCCATGTTTATGTGTACTTATATTATAGTCTTTAAAATAAACTTTATTAGTAATAAAGCTGACTTTTCTCTGTCTTGTTTTTCTTGACCCTGAACGCTGACAGGAAGGAGAAGAATATAGCTTATGGAGCCTTGCAAGATCTCAACATGACAAGAGCGTTTTCTCCCAAAAGAGTCTGTTTCCAAAGTTTTTCTTCTAATTCTCTCAACACTTTTATATTTTAAAAGTTGAAGACAAAGACAGGTTCTAATTGATTTCTTTTGAAAATTTGTATAATGTCATCAGGGATCTCACTTTGGAACTTTACACATTTTGAAATTTACTGTGCAGTATAAACTTTAATTTTCACATTTGTTACTAATATATGCACCCATGCAGATGCATTTATTCAAATATAGAAACATGTATTCATATATTCAAAAACACATAAGTATATGACTACAATATATACTAAAAATTCTTATACACATGTGTATGTTTATAAGCATATGCTACATATCTAGACACATACAGCAATATATTCACATATATTTGTACTATAAAATGTACATATATATTTACATATACATTATAATTATATAAATATGTGCATATAAATTATACATATGAGCACCAATGAAAATGTACATGCTCCAAAGAAATCTGGAGTGGTTATATTAGTACCAAAGTAGATTTCTGGTTTTGTTGTTTTTATTTTTTTTGTGATAGACAGAGAAAAGGGCAGATAGGGACAGACAGACAGTAAGGAAGAGAAATGAGAAGCATCATTTCTTTGTTGTGGCACCTTAGTTGTTCATTGATTGCTTCCTCATATGTACCTTGATAAAGGGCTACAGCAGACCAAGTGACCCCTTGCTCAAGCCAGTGACCTTGAGCTCAAGCAAGGGAGTCTTGCTCAAACCAGATGAGCCTGTGCTCAAGTTGGCGACCTCAGGGTTTCAAACGTGGGTCCTCCGCGTCCCAATCCAATGCTCTATCCACTGCTCCACCTCCTGGTCAGTCCCAGACAAAGAAGATTTCTGAAGAAGGAATATTACTGTGAATAAGAGGTGTATTTGATAGTAAATGGGTCAATTCATTAAAAGATAAAACAATCTTATGTGTGCATTTAATAAGAGATTTAAAATAAATAAAACAAAAACTTGAGAGATAGAAAAACACAGTGATATTTGACACTTTAAACTTCAGTTTTTACTTGGCTATAATTTAGGTTCTTGGATAGAAGCATGTTCCATGGTATTCCATGACAGCAATTAAAGTTTGGATATATTAACATTCAAGTCAAAAATGCTTTCAACTTATCAACACAATAATGGTTCTGTTGATTCATAAGCTGCTACTCTTAGACATACAGACTGATATGTTTCTTACCTGGCTTTTTGAGGCTATGCAGTCAATCAGTGGTCAAAAGTGTAGCGGCCCTGAATAGGAATATAGGATAGAGAGACAGAGTTCTGTGCCCTAAGGCAAAAGCCACAGTGGCATCACTGATGGAAAATACTGAAGGCAGCACCATACTGAACACGGCACAACAGGGATAGAATTAGCAATTCTGATTAATCAATAGGTAGGGTAGGTATTTCGAAAGTGAGCTACTTCCCTTGTGTTTTTGTCTGCTCTAAAGAAGTTTCCCTTCCTGACTTTCACATTCTCATGTCTGCTTCTATTTGTGTGTATCACTAAATACCCATAGGGACTAGGGTTCTGGGCTATCTCATGAAACCTGTATAGGGGATTTTGAGGTGGTCTCCCCTAGGTCCCTTGATGCAAGCCATGTGGTCTCCAAGTAGTTATTGTTTATGCAACACAGAAGATAGGTATTTGTGATATGCTGAGCTAATTTGTGCCACGGAGCAGCGCAGCTAGTAATTCTAGGTCCCTGAGGGAGAACCATGTGGAATGAAGAAAATAAACTTAAAAAGAGAGATATGATGGGATCGGGAGGCCTCTGCAAGCTGATAGCAAGACAGAGAGAGAGCCTCACCCCCAAACCTACTTTATTTATAAGGCAAAGTGAAGTTATTAGCAAATCAAAGAGATCATTAAGACAAAGTCACATTTCCAAGGCAACCCAAGAATTCTCCCAAGTGCAGAAAACCCTCCACCCTGCATATCATCTTAACTTCATAAAACAAAAGATAAAAAGAAAACTGCCTCCAGTATCTCTGAGGGACATGGAGGATAGGACCAGTAGAAAAATCCAGCATCACAACTAACATGGAGGAGTGGAGAAAAACTTAGCCTTTAGCAACTTAACCAAGCAAGTGAGGTGGGGGGTCGGGATAAGTGCAAATACTCAGCTTCATAGACAATATGGAGGCGTGGGGGTGACAACTTAGCTTTTTACTAAGCCTGGAACTATAAGAGCTTTTCCCCTTGCAGTCTCCCACAAGCTTGCATAGGATTTCTTGGGCTTCCTACATACCCTGATGTTGAGGAGCAGTTTATCTTGTAAAAGAGTAGAAGACTCAGTTATAGTGCCAGCTATAAACAAATTCTTATGAGGTTGTATGCTTTCCTGTAGGATGGCTGATATGGCATGAGTTCACCAAATGGTGCATTTTCTCTCTTGGTCACAGTATTTGTTTCTTATGTGTACAACTCTGCATTTTTCGTGGGTTTGAACATATTCAGGGAGGAATCTTTACCCTGGAGACAGCATAACAGTTCCAGTGAGTTGGAAGTTAAGATAACTGCTTGGCAGTTTTAGGCTCTAATTTCCACAATATGAGAGGCAAAACTCTCAAGTGGTTTGGGTGATTTAGCCTAACTCTCCAAAAGACAGACATTTGCTACACAATGGGAATAGAAAACAGTATAGCTAGAACCCAGAATAGGTTCTAGTCCATCCATGTCCATTAAATGGAATAAAAAGCAATATTATAGAGGCAGGAAGTTACAGGGTATGATTTCTAAAATATGAAGGTTTAATCAAAAGCCTAGGGAAAGAATTCAGGTCAGATTAGGTGCTGACTGAAGGAAAGAATAAATGGGATGATTAATAAGGCATGAGATTATAAATACCAACTATAACCTTATTACCAGTTGTAGATACAAAGAAGGATATACCTACATTTTTTGTGCAGTCATGTGTATACACACACAGTACAAACTAATTTCCATTTTCTTTTTTAACTCTTCTATCTTTCCTCTCTCTTTCCCTCTTTCATTATTTTATGTCAGTCTATACCTTAAATGTTATTGAAGTAGCCTGACAGGTAGTGGTGCAGTGGATAGAGCATCAGACTGGGAAACAGAGGACCCACATTTAAAACCTCGAGGTTGGAGGGGGCAAGATGGCGATGGAGTAAGCAGACATACCACCTTCCAACTCCCAGAACCAAAGTGGATCATAACTTGATTTTAAGAACCATCATCTGGATAAATCAACGTTGAACTGGACTGAGAGGACTCTTCAACCAGGGAACACTGAAGAAGCAACATTGAGACTGGTAGGAAAAGCAAAAATGCGGAAAGGGCTGCCCAGCTCCCCAGAGCGAAAGGCAACCCGTAGAGACTCATGTGGCGGGAAGAGGCCAGTGGAAGGGTAGGGACCTGGGTCCCAGGAACAAAGCCCCAGCATACAGCCCCAGAACCTAGAAGAGGCGTATGGGCAGTATTTAGCTGGGAAACAGGTTAGGATACTGTTCGTGAGAAAGAGACAGTTGTCACAGACCCAGGATTCATCTTAAAGGGACGGCGCAGAAAACCTCTCCCACAACCACTCACCAGGGACTCCAGGAGACAGGGAGAGAGGACAGGACTGTAGCAGGGGGTAGAGAGTGTGGTCTGGAAGGCACTGGGAGAAAAGCTTTGAGGGACAGCCACCCTAAACCCTGGGCAGAGTCACTCCACAAATCTAAAACAATATTTCCCCTGAAACCAGCAAGGGGAAGCAGGTCACCAGCCAAACAGGCTCTCCTGCAGCAATTAGAGCACAGTCGCTTACAAGGAGGGAGTTTTCAGGACTACCGTATGGAGTATTAGGGTCTGAGCTGCAGTACCCCCACCCACACTGCTGAGGGCGGGCCACCACGGGATGCGGAAGTGCGGTTCCGTTGCCAGGGGCAGAGGCCTAGCTCGGTCTAGCCCAGCCAGGGCAAAGGGGATGCGCGAAAGTGGTCCAGCAACTACAGGCCCGCCTGTGACACCACCTGTGGGGGAAAAGCGGGAGCCCGAAACAGGTGGAGATCCGCACTGAGCAGCGGCAAGAAAGTGCGCGGCCGCACCCAGCCTCCGAGGCTAGAAGCCCTGCATGAACCGAACCGGCTTTGCCTGGAAGGTGGGGTGGAAGCCAGTGCACCGCTGAGTGCATAGCAGCAGCCCCACCCAGCCAAGGAGCCAGGTTGGCGGGAGCGGGGATTCCAGCCTGAGCTAGCAGCTGAGCGTGCACCAGAAGCCCCTCCCGGCTGGAGGAACAGGCTGACAGGAACCAGCCACTAAGCAAAAGTGCTCACCCTTGCCCTTGGCACCCAGGCTTGTGGCCTGAGCGTGGTACATGGTCCCACTCATGGGAGAGGGGCGAAAGCCGAGACCAGTGATGCTTGTAGAGCCTGGCACGAAAACACACCCCTCCTGCAGAGGTGAGGCAGAGACCTCAGCAGCCAAGGCCAGCACCGGCAACACCCACACCCATCCACCCTAGGCAGCAGCAGAGGGGGTGGTGGGCCTACAGACAGACCACACCTAGGTAACACAAAGGCAATATCAACGGGACTCCAGTAGCCAAACTCTTCTTACACACAGATAAAATAGGCAGGCTGAGAAATGCAACACAAATGATCAAGAGAAATCCCCAGAGAAGGAACTGAATGAACCAGATATAACCAAGTTACCAGATGCAGAGTTTAAAATAATAATAGTTAGGATGTTCAAAGAGCTTAGAGCAACAATGGATAGTCATTACGAACACCTAAATAAAGAGATAACAAGTATAAAAAATAAAATTGAAATAATAAAAGAATCAGACAGAAATGACAAAAACAGTATCAGAACTGAAGACCACAATGGATGAAATTAAAAGCAGGATGGATGAAGTGGAGGATCGAATCACTGAGATAGAGGAAAAAATAAAAGCACAGAAGCAGAGCAGAAAAAGGAAAAGAGACTAAAAAAATGTGAGGAAACTCTAAGAGAGCTCTGTGACAACATGAAGAGAAATAACATCTGCATCATAGGGGTTCCTGAAGAAGAGGAGAAAGATCAAGGGATTTGTTTAATCAAATCATAACTGAAAACTTCCCTAAATTAAGACTGGAAAATGTTTCACACGTGCAAGAAGCACAGAGAACTCCATTAAAGAGAAACCCAAAAAAATCTACACCAAGACACATCATAGTTAAAATACCAAAGCTAAGGGATAAAGAGAAAATTTTAAAAGCTGCTAGAGAAAAAAAGGCTATCACCTACAAAGGAGCCCCCATAAGGATGACATTGGACTTCTCAACAGAAACACTCGAGGCCAGAAGGGAATGGCAAGATATATTCAAAGTAATTCAGATCAAAAACCTGCAACCAAGACTACTCTATCCAGCAAGGCTAACTTTTAAAAATGAGGAGAAGGAGAAATAAAGAGCTTCCCAGACAATAAAAAACTTAAGGAATTCATTAAAACCAAACCAGTTCTGCAAGAGATGCTAAGGGGCCTATTGTGAACAGTTCAAAGGGGGAAAAGAATATAGCAAAAAAAGAAACAGCTTTAAAGAATAAAATGGCAATAAACAACTACGTAACAATAATAACCTTAAATGTAAATGGATTAAATGATCCAATCAAAAGACATAAGGTAGCTGTGTGGATAAAGAAACAGGACCCATACATATGCTGTCTACAAGAGACAAACCTTAAAACAAGATGCACATAGACAGAAGGTAAAAGGATAGAAAAAAATATTTCATGCAAATGGAAATGAAAAGAAAAGCTGGGGTAGCAGTACTTATATCTGACAAAATGGACTTTAAAACAAAGGCTGTAGTAAGAGATAAAGAAGAACACTACATAATGATAAAGGGAACAATTCTACAGGAAGATATAACCATATAAATATTTATGTGTCAAACATAGAAGCTTGACATACATAAAGCAGACTTTGATGGATATAAAGGGTGAGATTAACAGCAATACTATCGTAGTAGGGGATTTCAATAACCCACTAACATCACTGGATAGATACTCAAGAAAGAAAATTAACAAAGAAACAGCAGACTTAAAGGATACACTAGATTAACTCAATTTAATAGATATCTTCAGAACTTTTCACACTAAAGCAGTAGAATATACATTCTTTTCAAGTGCTCATGGTACATTCTCTAGGATAGACCACATGTTAGGACACAAAAGTGGTCTCAACAAATTTAAGAGGATTGAAATCATTTCAAGCATTTTCTCTGATCACAATGCCATGAAACTAGAAATTAACCACAAAAGAAAAACTGAAAAATACTCAAACACTTGGAAACGAAATAGCATGTTATTTAATAACGAATGGATTAACAATGAGATCAAAGAAGAAATAAAAAAGTTTCTAGAAAAAAAAAGTTTCTAGAAACCAATGATAATGAGCATACATCAACTCAAAATTTATGGGACACAGCAAAAGCAGAACTGAGAGGGAAGTTCATAGCACTACAGGCATACCATGAGAAGCTAGAAAAAGCTCAAATAAGCAACTTGACCCTGCATCTAAAAGAACTAGAAAAAAAACAGCAAATGAAGCCCAAGACCAGTAGAAGGAAAGAAATAATAAAGATCAAAGCAGAAATAAATGACATAGAGGCTAAGGAAACAATACAGAGGATCAATGAAACCAGGAGCTGGTTCTTTGAAAAGGTAAACAAGATCGATGAACCTTTAACTAGACTCACCAAGAAAAAAAGAGAGGACTCAAATAAAAAAAATTAGAAATGACAGTGGAGAAATAACAACTGACACAACAGAAATACAAAGGATTGTAAGAAAATACTATGAAGAACTCTATGCCAAAAAATTAGGCAACCTAGGTGAAATGGACAAATTTCTTGAATCATATAATCTTCCAAAAATCAATCTGGAAGAATCAGAACACCTAAACAGACCAATTACAACAAATGAGATCCAAATAGTTATAAAAAAACTACCAACAAAAACAAAGAGAAGTCCCGGGCCTGATGTCTTCACAAGTGAATTCTACCAAAAATTCAAAGAACTAACTCCTATCCTCCTCAAGCTATTTCAAAAAACTCAAGAGGAAGGAACACTTCCAAACTCCTTTTATGAGGCGAGCATAATTCTGATCCCAAAACCAGGCAAAGTCAACACAAAGAAAGAAAATTATAGGCCTGATGAATTTAGATGCTAAAATTCTCAACAAGATATTAGCCAACCGGATCAAGCAATATATGAAAAAAATCATACACCATGATCAAGTGGATTTATTCTGGAGAGGCAAGGCTGGTTCAATATTCACAAATCAATCAATGTGATTCATCACATAAACAAAAGGAAGGACAAAAATCACATGATAATTTCAATAGATACAGAAAAAGCATTTTGATAAAATCCAGCACCCATTCATGCTCAAAACTCTCAGTAAAGTGGGAATACAGGGAATATTCCTTAACGTGATAAAGGCCATCTATGACAAACCTACAGCAAACTTTATACAATATGGGCAAAAATTAAAAGCAATTCCCTTAAGATCAGGAACCAGGCAGGGGTGCCCCCTTTCACCACTCTTATTCAACATAGTTCTGGAAGTCCTAGTTACAGCAATCAGACAAGAAGAAGAAATAATAGGCATCCAAATTGGAAAAGAAGAAGTAAAACTGTCATTATTTGCAGATGATATGATACTGTGTATAGAAAACCCTAAAGTCTGAGTCAAAAAACTACTGGACCTGATAAATGAATTCAGCAAGGTGGCAGTATATAAAATTAATACTCAGAAATTAGAGGCATTTTTTTATACGCACAATGAACTGTCAGCAAAAGAAATTAAGGAAACAATCCCCTTCACTATTGCAGCCCAAAAAAAATAAAGTACCTAGGAGTAAATTTCACCAAGGAGGTTAAGGACTTGTACTCGGAAAATTATAAAACATTGATAAAAGAAATCAAGGAAGATAAAACAAGTGGAAGCATATACCGTGCTCATGGTTAGGAAGAATAAACATCATTAAAATGTCTATAATACCCAAAGCAATTTATAATTTCAATGCAATACCAATTAAAATACCAATGACATACTTCAAAGATATAGAACACATATTCCAAAAATTTATATGGAACCAAAAAAGAACACGAATAGCCTCAGCAATCTTAAAAAGAAAAAGTAAAGCAGGAGGTATCAGTCTTCCAGATATCAAGGTATACTACAAGACCATTGTACTCAAGACAGCCTGGTACTGGCATAAGAACAGGCACATAGATCAATGGAACAGAAGACAAACAATCCAATAAAAAAATGGGCAAAAGAAATAAATAGAAATTTCTCCAAAAAGGACCTACAGATGGCCAATAGTCATATGAAAAAATGCTTAACATCACTAATCATTAGAGAAATGCAAATTAAAACCACAATGAGATATCACCTCACACCAGTCAGAATGGCGCTCATCAGCAAAACAACACAGAATAAGTGCTGGCGAGGATGTGGAGAAAAGGGAACCCTCCTGCACTGCTGGTGGGAATGCAGACTGGTGCAGCCACTGTGGAAACAGTATGGAGATTCCTCAAAAAATTAAAAATTGAACTGCCTTTTAACCCAGCTATCCCACTTTTAGGAATATACCCTAAGAACACCATAGCACTGTTCGAAAAGAAGAAATGCTCCCCTATGTTCGTGGCAGCATTGTTCACAATAGTGAAGATGTGGAAACAGCCCAATGTCAGAGTACGAGTGGATTAAAAAGCTTTGGTACATATATACTATGGAATACTACTCAGCCTTAAGAAATGATGACATTGGATCATTTACAACAAAATGGATGGACCTTGATAACATTATACGGAGTGCAATAAGTAAAACAGAAAAAAACTGGGAACAGCATGATTTCATACATAGGTGGGACATAAAAGTGAGACTATGAGACATGGACAAGAGTGTGATGGTTACTGGGTGGTGGGAGGGATGAGAGGGAGGAAGAGGGGGAGGGGAGAGGCACAAAGAAAACCAGATAGAAGGTGACAGAGGATAATTTGACTTTGGGTGATGGCTATGCAACATAAGTGAATGATAAGATAACCTGGAGATGTTTTCTTTGAACATATGTACCCTGATTTATTGTCACCCCATTAAAATTAATAAAAATCAAAAAACTCGAGGTTGTCTGCTTGAGCACAGGCTCATCCAGCTTGAGCGTGCGGTCAATGACTTAATTGTTGGATCATAGACATGACCCCATGGTCGCTGGCTTGAGCCTTAAGATCGCACTGTCTTGAAGCCCAAGGTTGCTGGCTTGAGACCAAGGTCACTGGCTTTAGAAAGGGGTCACTTGCTCTGCTGTAGCCACCCCCTCTCCCAATCAAGGCACATATGGGAAAGCTATCGATGAACAACTAAGGAGACTAAGGAACCACAATGAAGAATTGATTCTTCTCATCTTTCTCTCTCTTCCTGTCTGTCTGTACCTATCTGTCCCTTTCTCTATCTCTGTCTTTCTGTCTGTGTCACACACAAAAAAAGGTTATTGAAGCAGAATTATGTTAAAATAAGAAAAGTAATGGGCATCTTCTAGATATCCTAAAATATAATGTGGTAACTAATAAATAGTTTTGGAAGGAATGAGTATATATTGTATATGCATAGCATAGTTATCATGTGTTAAAAGTAATCATACATGTAAGTGCATGCATCCAAATACATATTTAGAATTTATAATAGGGAAAAAAACTCACTGGATATTTTTAGGACTGCTCACTGCCATTCTTTCTTTCTACATTTGGATTATTCTCACTTTGTGAATTTTGGTGGATGATATAGCCTGTAAGGCCAGGGGCCATAAAGATACAGGTTCCCGTTGGATTCGGGCAAATGGTAAAGGAACTGTGGAGCCAGAAAATGGTCAACCATTCTGTTTATTAGAGTCTCACAACAGCGGATGAGCAAATAGTCAGGGAAAACTGCATCCCTGTCTCTTGGGGTTCCCAAGCCCCAATCTCTTCTCTGGACTCCCCAGATTGACTCTCCGACTCCCAGACTCACTTTGAGGACTCACTGGACTCACAGGCCTCTACCAGCCAAACAGGCCTGGCAGAAAATACCTTTTCTCTGGCAAACAATAGCAAACAACTGCCCCTCCCCTTAGAGGCAGGTAGTCCACAATTTGCAATCTGGCTCCCTGAGGGCGAGCACCTGCAGCCTTCCATAGATCACATGCACATGGCGCTGCCCCATGCCAATTTACCAATTAGGCAAAATACAAGCGAGCAAACCTAACTCACTTGTTTCACACTTGAAACACATTGATTTGCCCAACATAGCCCAATGCTCAATATAAATGCTGATAAACTCTAGATACTCATTTTCCCAGCATCCCTTGCATCTAGAGAATAATTCCTTTCTTCTCTTGGCCCACTGTCTTTAAGGAAAAGAAACTGGAATATTCTTTGTTAGCTAGTGCTAGCAGTGGTGTAAGTGGTGTGAGTGGTGGAAGCTATGGTGAAGACTTGGTAGTAAAGGTGGAAGAATTGTTGACAATGGTAACAAAGATAGAAGTTCAGGATATGATGTTACATACAGGTCAGTTTTCCAGGGACAATAATCAAGTGGTACTAGATGCAGTAATTATGCTGAAAATACCAACAATACTAAGGTGATATCCAATATTTTTTGGTAGAAGTCAGGGTGTATTCAGTAGACTCTTTTTAAAGTGTAATTTATGGTCATTGTTTCTGAAAGGCAGAAATCTTGGGCTGAACCAAAAACACAAGGCAAGTGTGTTCCAAAATCAAAATTTATTTTAAAAGCACTTGGGTGCAAGTGGGCTGAGACCAACAAAGGCTGTCAGTTTTGAGCTTCAGGAGGGAGCTGTAGATACTGGGGCTAAAGGCAGATTAGCATATCTTGGTTTATGGTCTTGGTCACTGACCTGACTATGAGCAGGAGGAGAGGACTTCAGCTACAGAAAAGTCTCCTTTGCAAGTTCTTCTGAGGTAGCACAGGCCTAATCAGCAGGGTCTATCTGCTGTCCTTGGTAAATCTTCAAGACAGCCAGAGCCAGTTATCTCGCAGGAACAGCCAGTCCTGGTGCCCCTGAGAATTACCATATTTCCCCATGTGTAAGGCGCATATTGTTTTGAAAAATTTGGAGTCTAAATATATACTGGGTGCATCTTATACAGTGGTTGTAGATTCTTTTACTTGCATTTCCTGCTTTTTTCGTGCTTGTTTTTGCACTCATTATTGAAGACAATGAATTATCAGACACAGATGAGGACAGGCTAATGGATGGGAGTTTTGACAGTGATGAGGAGTTGTATGAATTTTATGATGAATAAAACTTGAGTTCAATAACTTTATGTGATACATTTTTTTTTCAAATTTCGGGCCCCCAAATTAAGGTGCCTCTTATACATGGGAGCGTCTTATACATGAAGAAATATGGTATTTGTGAAATTTTTCACAAGGACTCTATTTTCATTAGGCTACAAAGTAAAGGTTTAGGATTTGTGATCTAAGTTTCAATTAATTTACAGCATTATACTTTCCACAGTAAATCCTGTGGCTAGGCTTTCACAAACAACTATTGTGATTTAAATTACCCTAGTTTTCAGGTCCCCACCCCAATGTAAGCTTTTCCTGACATTCCTGCGAAGGTAAACTTTTTGCTACATTTCAAAGGGCAGGAAACACTAAGAGAGAGAATAGCAAGCAAATTAACTACAACCTTGCAGTGGGGGATGAAAATGTTCTGTTTTGAGCCCTTCCTCCTCCTTTGGGCCTGCATTGTTCTCAGACTGATAGCTGCGTATTCATTTTATCTATCAATTTCTTATTTCATTGCCTTTGATACTGGTTCTCTTTAGCTCCTAGCGATTCTGGGAGCTACTTACTCACTATCCAATTAATTAATTAATTTTCTACTGTAGTCAACCGAAGAGAGTTTTGGTTGCTTGGAATTAAATAATTTGAATAACTTGACTGGTAAGACCTGTTGGTTTAAATCTTTCCTGTAAGAGAGAAAGGTATATGGGTTTAGAGGGGGAGGTTTTGTCAATTCTTCTGAGAACAAGAATTTCTTCATTCTTTTTTGTTGGGCAAATACATTGTAAAATTTGTGTTATTTGGTTTTGCTCACTGTTAAAAATGGCACCGCCCACGTGGGGCAGCTGAGTATCTTCATGTTTGGGATGGGGCTTGGTTATGCTAATGTATGCTGGAGGAAGGGATTGTCCCACCAAAAGGTTTTAAAAGGAGGAGCTAGGAGGCCATTTTGGAAGAAGAGGAGGAGACCATGTTGTTCCAGGGAAGATAGTCCATGTTGTTAGAGAAGAGGAGGCAGTCAAGATGGCCGGGTGCTGAAGGAGAAGCCAGTGTGTGCAGAGAGAAGAAGGGAGATGGGGAACCAGAGGAGATGAGACTGGTGGGGGCCTTTGATTTTAGGAAAACTCGGATATGTCAGTAGCTTTGTGAGCGCTGAATGAGTGGGTTTTGGAGCTGTTTGTGTTTACTTGCTTGCTGAGTGCAAGCTAGGAATAAAGGTAATGGCTCACCAGTTCTTGGCCCCACAGTTTCATTACCGTCAGTCTGAATTAAATGCAAACCTGCAAATACCAAACCAGGCAGTTGTGTGGCCACAGCTACTGGTCTTACATTCCCTGATTACATTCTTCTTTTGAATATGAGCTTTGGAATTTTCTTCCCACATATATATTAAACTTACCACAACCTGTCTTCTATAACATTAAATAAAGAACATTTAAGGGTACTCTTAAGTTGCTTCCCTAAAATCATATTGGCTGTATTCTATATTAACATAAAATTTCTTATATACTATTTTAGGTGGTTTTTTTAAAATTAGGGGTGGTCCTCTCAACTTTTTTTCTGCTATAAATGGTTTATAAAATCTTATTTTTAAAAAAATAACCTTATTTTAAACCAAGATTTGGGTCAGTGTGAGACAGCAAAAAAGCAAAAGACTACTTAAATACAACTGGCAAAGGACCTTTAATTCAATGTTGTGTGCTTGAAAATTAAGAGATGGCTAAATTTAACACCAGTTAAACAAATTAAATGATTGTATATCAGATACAGTAGGCATTAACACCCAAGGTTAGAAAATGCTAAATATTTTATGCTTCTTGAAATTGACTTGGTTCAAAAATAAAATCATTTAGTGAAAGTTAAAACCAATAAGCTGATTTTAGGGGCACTAGAATGTGCAACAGAAAAGAACAAAAATTTTACAATTTATATATGCTGATATAAAAATTTACAGTAATTTAAAGAAATTATGTCTAAAAATACACAGGTATAGGCAAAAGTCAATTTATAGTTGCGAGTACATGAAACATAGTTTATTTTTATATTATTACTTATTAATTATTGTATTACTTATTTGTATTACAACTATAAACTGATTTTTGCCCACTTTGTGTGTGTGTGTGTGTGTGTGTGTGTGTGTGTGTGTATATATATAGTTTATGTTCTCCTTGTCCCAGAGAATTTAATAATAAAAGCTATATGCATTTTCTTAGAAAAAAACACTTCCACAAAAAATATTTTGGACATTATTTTATAGGAGTCATTGGCTCCTTGAAGCCCATCTATTAATTAGTTCTTAGGGTCTTTGGCTAGCATTTAAAAAATTTTTTTATTGATTTTAATTTATTGTGCTTACATAGATTCAAGTGTCTCACCAAATATCTCTCCCTCCCCCCACCTTCATGTTACCCTTGATATCCCCCTCAGGATAAGCTGTCCTACTCTCTATAACCCTGTGTTATGTATATATAATTTCACTAATCTTTTTCCATTCTCTGATCCCATCCTCTCCTCCCCTTTAGCTCTGACCGCTTTCCCTCTGGTCCCTTTGATCCCGCCTCTACCTCTATTCAATCCCTCAGTTCACATTGTTCATTAAATTCCTATTATGACTGGGGTCATATGATAATTTTCTTTCTCAGCCTGGCTTATTTCATTTAGCTTAATAGTCTCCAGGTCCATCCATGTTGTTGCAAAGAACAAGGTTTCCTTCTTTTTCATGACCGCATAATATTTCATTATGTATATGTACCACTGCATTTTAATCCACTCGTCCACTGATTGACATTTGGGCTGTTTCCAGATCTTAGTTAGCTATTATAAATAATGCTACAGTAACATGGGGGTGCATTTCTTCTTTTGAATCAGTGATTTGGTATTCTTAGGATACATTCCTAACCTAAAAGTGGGATAGTTGGGTCAAAAAGCATTTTCATTTTTAATTTTTTAAGGAATCTCCATACTGTTTTCCACAGTGGCTGCACCAGTCTGCATTCCCACCAGCAGTGCAGGAGGGTTCCCTTTTCTCCACACCCTCGCCAGCACTTATTATGTGATGTTTTGTTAAAGAGTACCATTCTGATAGGTGTGAGGTGGTATGTCATTGTGGTTTTAAATTGTATTTCTCTAATGATTAGTGATGGTGGACAGTTTTTCATATGCCTACTGGCCATCTGTATGTCCTCTTTGGAGAAGTGTCGATTCAGTTCTTTTGTCCATTTTTAGTTGGATTGTTTACCTTCCTGGTGTTGAATTTTAGAAGTTCTTTATAAATTTTGGTTATTAACCCCTTATCAGACTTATTATCGAATATATTCTCCCATTGTATGGTTTATCTTTTTATTTTGTTCATATTGTCTTTAGCTGTGCAAAAGCTTTTTAGCTTGATATATCCCCATTTGTTCATCCTGTCCTTTATTTCACTTGCTTGTGGAGATAAATCAGCAAATATGTTGCTGCGAGAGATGTTGGAGAGCTTACTACCCGTGTTTGCTTCCAAGATGATTATTGTTTTATGACTTACATTTAAGTCTATTACCCATTTTGAGCTTATTTTTGTGAATGGTATAAGTTGGTGGTCTAGTTTCATTTTTTTACAGGTAGCTGTCCAATATTCCCAACACCATTTGTTAAAGAAACTGTCTTTACTGTATGCTTTTACCTCCTTTGTCAAATATCAACTGTCTAAAAATAAATTAAGAAAACAATTTCTTTTACTACTGCAACAAAAATAAATAAATAAAGTACCTAGGAGTAAATTTAACCAAGGAGGTTAAAGACTTGTACTCAGAAAATTATAAAACATTGATAAAAGAAATCAAGGAAGATACAAACAAGTGGAAGTATAGACCACTTGTTCATGGATAGAAAGAATAAACATCATTAAAATGTCTATATTACCCAAAGCAATCTATAAATTTATTGCAATTTTTATTAAAATACCGACATCATACTTCAAAAATATAGAACAAATATTCCAAAAATTTATATGGAACCAAAAAAAGAACATGAATAGCCTCAGCAATCTAGAAAAAGAAGAATAAAGTGGAAGGTATCACACTTCTTGATATCAAGTTATACTACAAAGCCATTGTACTCAAAACAGCTTGGTACTGGCATAAGAGCAGGCATGCAGATCAATGGAACAGAACAGAGAACCCAGAAATAAACACACAATACAGAAGATCAATGAAACCAAGAGCTGATTCTTTTAGCCTCTATGCCATTTATTTCTGCTCTGATTTTTATTATTTTCTTCCTTCTTTCTCTAGGCTTGTTTGTTGTTCTATTTCTAGTTCTTTTAGATGTAAGGTTAAGTTGTTTATTTGGGCTTTTTCTTGCTTCTTAAGGTATGCCTGTATGCTATGAACTTCCCTCTCAGAACTGCTTTTGCTGTGTTCCAGAAATTTTGAGTTGTTGTATGTTCATTTTTATTTGTTTCAAAAAATTTTTATATTTCTTCTTTGATCTCATTGTTTTCCTATCATTATTTAATAACATGTTGTTTAGTCTCCAAGTGTTTGAATGTTTTTTAGTTTTCTATTGTAGTTGATTTCTAGTTTTATGCCATTGTGATCAGAGAGATGCTTCATATGATTTCAATCTTCTTAAATTTATTGAGACTCATTTTGTGTCCTAGCATGTGGTTGATTCTAGAGAATGCACCATGAGCACTTGAAAAGAATGTATATTCTGCTGCTTTAGGGTGAAAGGTTTTGAAGATATCTATTAAATCCAGTTGAACTAGTGTGTCCTTTAAAGCTGCTGTTTCTTTGTTAATTTTCTTTCTTGAGGATCTATCCATTGATGCTAGTGAGGTATTAAAATCCCCTACTGTTATAGTATTGCTGTTGATGTCTCGCCCTGTATGTCCATCAAAGTCTGCCTTATATATTTAGGTGCTCCTATATTAGGTGCATAGATATTTATAATGGTTATATTATCCTGTTGGATTGCTCCCTTTCTCATTATGTAGTGACCTTCTTTATCCCTGACTATAGTTTTTGTTTTAAAGTCTATTTTGTCAGATATAAGTATAGCTACCCAGCTTTTTTTTGTTTCCATTTGCATGAAATATTTTTTTTCATTCCTTCACTTTCAGTCTGTGTGTCTCTTTTGTTTTGAGGTGGGTCTCTTGTAGACAGCTTATGTATGGGTCCTGTTTTTTAATTTATGTAGCTACCCTATGTCTTTTGATTGGAGCATTTAATCTATTTACATTTAAGGTTATTATTGATATATAGTTGTTTATTGCCAGTTTATTACAACAGGCCCCTTAATATTTCTTGCAACATTGATTGGTTCAGTTGTAATGAGTTCCTTGAGTTTTTTTCTCTGGGAAGCTTTTCATTTGTTCTTCAATTTTAAATGATAGCCTTGCTGGGTAAAGAAGTCTTGATTGTAGACTCTTGTTTTGCATTACTTTGAATATTTCTTGCCATTCCATTCTGCCCTCTTGATTTTCTGTTGAGAAGTTGGATGTCATCCTTATGGGGGCTCCTCTGTAGGTAATTGACTGCTTTTCTCTTGCAGCATTTAGTATTCTTTCTTTATCCTTTAAGTTTGGAATTTTAATTATGATGTGTCTTGGTGTAGGTCCCTTAAGGTTCCTCTTTAATGGGACTCTCTGTGCTTCTTGAACTTGTTTGACTTTTTCCTTCATCAATTTAGAGAAGTTTTCAGCTATGACTTCTTCAAACAAAGTCTCTATTTCTTGTTCTTTCTCTTCTCCTTCAGGAACCCTATGATGCGGATGTTGTTTCTCTTCATGTTGTCACAGAACTCTCTTAATGTTTCCTCAGACTTTGTGAGCCTCTTTTCTCTTTGCTGCTTCTGTGCTTTTGTTTATCTTGTCCAATAAATCACTGATTAGATCCTCTGCTTCATTCAGCCTACTTTTAATTCCTTCTAGTGTAGTTAGCCTTCATTTCTGATATTGTATTTGTCATTTCTGACTCGTTCTTTTTTATGATTTCAATATCCTTTTTGATGCTTCTATCTCTTTATTCAGGTGCTCATTATGTCCATTCATTGTTGCTCTAAGATCTTTGAGCATCCTAAAAATCATTATTTAAACTCTGTGTCTGGTAATTTGATTATTTCCATCTCATTCAGTTCTTTTTCTGGGTATTTCTCTTGTTGATTCATTTGGATTGCATTTCTGTGTCTTCCTATTTTGTCTGTGTATAGATTCCTCCTTTGGGTGTGTTGTTTGTGTAGCTAGCTGAGTCTAAGGTTGGTACTGTCTGCTTCCACTTTCCAGTTGTGTTTTTTCTAGGTCTTCTTGGGTTGGCATCAGCTGTTGTTTATAATTCACTGTGTGCTACTTGTCTGCTGTCACTGTTCTTTTTGCTATTTGTGTTGGTGTTTTCTATGCCTTAACTGGGTCAGCTATGTGGAGCCCTTCCGTAAGATACCACTCTAATAAGGTTTGTTAGGTCCTGATCTGATGCTCTTCATGTATGGCTGCTGGCTGCTGGATATGCCTGTCCTGGACCTCCCTGGCCAGAGCCTGGTGCAGATCAGTGTGAGTCACTGCCTGTGACTGGCTCTCTTATCAACCTTTTTGAGCTATAGGTGATCCAGATCTTGTGGCTGCCTCTGGTGGGCCCAGGTGCCATTGTAAATATCAGCTGCACTCCTAGGCTAGCTTTTATCTACTATTGGCCTAGGGAAAGTTATTTTAAAAGGTCAAGTTCCTCTGATATCCACTTTATGACACCTCTTATTGCTGGCTACTTGTTGGGCTCAGTACCGTAATTCAAAGATTAAATATGGTACTGGATGTGGCTTGCCCCTTAGCCTCAGGTGTCACTCTCTCCAGACATTTATTTTATTTTATTTTTTTCTTATTTTCTGTCACTCAGAAGGGTGTGGCCACAGGAGTCCAGTGGGTGTGGCCTCTGTGTTCCCAATGTGTGGTCTGTGCACCAGTTTGCTGCCACCGCTGCCACCACCTTGGGTGTTCGGGCTCAGGTGTTGCTGTAGCTGGCCTGCCACTGGGGCTTCCATGGCTTCCTACACCATGGGTGAGCTTGCAATTGTGTGCTTGGGCCAGTGCGGAGGCTGCTGCAACTTCTGCTGCTGTGGGCGAGCTTGCGCGTGCCCGCTTGTGCCAACTCTACTGCAGCCCCAGTTTCTGCCACCACAGGTGGGCTTGCGCACTCGGGCTGGGGCTGCTGCCATGGCTGTCCTTGCTTCTGCCACTGCAGGTGGGCTTGCGTGCACACTCAGGTGGCATCTGTGGCTCCCTTGCCTTCGTTGCCACAGGCGGCTTGTGCGGGTGCATGCTTGGACCGCTACCAGCATGTCTGCCTTCTGGCAAGTACTCAGCAGTGTGGGGTGTCAGTGTAGCACAGACCTCAGCACTCACTATTTGTTCCATGATGTGCTTTCTGTTTCTACTCACCTCTTTGCCCTGACTGAAGCAGGAGAGCCTCCGGTGGGCGGAGTAATTTCTTCCCTTTGCTGGTGTTGCTGCCCCCAGGAAAAATGATCACTTTAGATTTGGGGAGTGACTTAGCCCAGGGGTAAGGGTGGCTGTCCCTCAAAGTGTCTCTCCCTGTGCCTCCGAGATTACACTCTCTTCTGGCAACTCCAGTCCTCTCAGTGCTCCTCACTCCCAAAACCCCAGGTAAATGGCTGCGGACAAGGTTTTCTCCGTGGTCCCTTTAAATCTGAGCCTGGGTCTGAGAGTTCTTTCTCTTTCTCGCAAACAGTATCCCGGCTCTTTTCTCAGCTAAATATTGTCTGTATGCCTCTTCTTGGCTCTGGGGCTCTAGGCTGGGGCATCATTCCTGGGGCTGAGGATCCACAACTCTCCAGGGAACTCACCCTGCCCCAAGAGTCCCTCTGGGCTGCTGCTCACTACTGGGAGCAGGACAGCTCTTTCCGTATCTCCACCCTTCCTACCAGTCTCAGTGTGGCTTCTTTGGTGGTCCTTGGTTATAGAATCCTGTTAGTTTAGTCCAAAATTGGTTTTCCAAGATGATTGTTCTTAAAATTAAGTTCTAATTTACTTTGGTTCTGGGAGGTGGGAGTTGAAACGCCTACTTCATCGCCATCTTCTCTCTCCTGGCTAGCATATTAACAATCTTTGTTCTACTATGAATAATCTACAAAAAGAAATTCAGTCAATTATTCTATCAATTTACTTTTAAATTTACATTATTACATCATAGATTTAATCATTTATTTAGAATATAAATTAACTTGATACAAATAACTTAATCTTATTATATAGAATAATTTATGTATAGAGTTTGGGGAAACATCATACATAGTAGAATAAGTGTCATTAATTGTTTTTAAAAACAGAATCTAATTTCTATTGACTAAAGTAAGACTTTAGAAGAAAAGAAAAAATCTTTAGGAAAACTAAAGTAATTAAAAAAATATAAATCTGATCAGTCACAACAGTCACAGCTGTTCACAACAGCAGGAAGAAAAGGCACTGGCAGATAATTTGGTTACTGATTATTTGTGCTCACTAGCAGGAAGGCATGTGCCACCTGCTGGTGAGACAGTTTGAGCTGTGACTATTCCCATTTTGTACAAGCAGGAATCAAAGTCTGAAGAGTGGGGATAGATTTCCACCAAGCAAAACTTGGGAGTAGACCTTTTTTTGTCTGTGTTTTACTGTTCTAAAAGAAAGTATCATACTGTTGTCTGAGTCTTTTCAACAGTATGGTAATTACAAAAAGGGAAAGAGGGGTAGGGGACGTAGAAGAAGATAAAGGGAGAATAAATAGTGATGGAAGGAGACTAGACTTTGGGTGGTGATCCCACAATACAATACACAGACAATGTATTATAGAATTGTACACCTGAAACCTATATAATTTTATTATTCAATGTCACTCCAATAAATTTAAATAAAAAGGACACATACAATAAAAAGATAAAATAAATAAAAGGAGGTATTATATTGTAGCATAATCCTCAAATGAACTTTCAATGCCCTATTGATTTAATTTATGAAGCAATAATGTTAGTCACATACTTGAGCCTGACCAGGCGGTAGCGCAGTGGATAGAGCATCAGACTGGGATGCAGAGGACCGAAGTTTGAAGCCCTGAGGTCGCCAGCTTGAGCGCGGGTTCATCTGCTTTGAGCACAGCTTACCAGCTTGAACCCAACGTCACTGGTTTAAGCAAGGGGTCACTCAGTCTGCTGTAGCCCCCCACCCCCAGTCAAGGCACATAGGAGAAAACAATCAATGAACAACTAAGGTGCCATAACAAAGAACTGATGCTTCTCATCTCTCTCCCTTCCTGTTTGTCTGTCCCTATATGTCGCTCTCTCTGTCTCTGTCACACACACACACACATACACACACAAATGTTAGTTACATATTTGAACTGATATCCACTTTCTGCACAAACATAAACTCTGCTTTGATGTTATTATTTTTCCTATTTCTTGAATCTTTTTTCCATCAAGGCCAATATAAAAGAATTTTCAGCTGAATTATAGAATCCTGGGAGAAGACTCACCTATCTATACATAGTGGTCTAAGATGGGATACAGATTAGGTGGTTTGTCAAGGCCTCTATGGTGCTGTTTAAAGATTTTTGGACAACTCAAAATGACCATATACAAAGCCATAAAAGAAGTCTTGATGAATTCTAAATTCTTATTACAGAATCCATGTTATCTGACAACATTGCAATTAAATTATTAGTCAATAATAAAAAAGGCAAAAACTCTTTTAAAAAAGATAGATTCCTAAATAACAAATTGTTTATAAATGAATTCAAAATGAAACATAAAATATTTGGGATTGAACAAGAGCAAAGTACTATATATCAAGACTTATAGTATGCAGCTAAAGCAGTGCTATAGGAAAACTTATAACTTTAAATTATTTAACTAAATAACTCATAAAAATAAAAGAATAGAGGCAAAGCACATATAAAAGAGCATAATGAAATTAATAGATATTAAAACAGAAAGCATGTAGCCTCAGCAGAGCTAAATGACTGTGAGCAATAATAAATGCCATGAAACTTCAGAGAGAAACAGATTAACTATGAAGAAAAGGAATATAATATGCTACAGTGAGAAGAATCTAGACTTGGAATTACTTGGTTCGACACATTTGCTACTTTAGATATTATCGGTTAGATAAGTTACTGAGCTTCCTTAAATCTAAATTTTCTTAACTGAAAAAAAGAGTAAGTATATACATTTTAAATAACACAATAACACTTCGCGAAGTTTGAGTGAGAATTAGATGACAGTGGTAATTAACATTATTTAATATATGTCAACTTTGGCTTTCATTGCCTAAGAATTACTCTGATATAATAAATTTCATCCAAGAGTCTGCAATACTTAATGTGTGTACTGCAAAATGCCATTCAGTAGCCTATAATACATATGTACAAAGGGAAACAAAACACCTCTATGATGAGAATTTAGATTTTGAAAATGCTCTCTGAACTGACATATCATACTATCTGCTAGTTTTTTTCCATTAAAAATCTCCCATTTGTAATTCATGCAATACCTATTTAAAGTACACTTAATTAAGATGTTCAATTTGATAACTTTTGACGTATGTATACAAACTTGAGACCATCACCACAGTCACGGTTATGAACATGCTCATCACCTTCCAATTTTCTTTGTACCTTTTTGTTGTCTCTTCTTCTTACCTCTCCTGCCTCCATCCCACCTCCAGGTTCCAAGGAAACCAATTATTGGCTGCATTTCACTATGGGCTAGTTTATATTTTCTAAAACTTTACATGAATGAAATTATACAGTATGTACTCTTTTTGTCCCCTTTTTATGCTTTTTAAAAATAGTTATAAAACATATAAATAAATAGTTCACTTTAAAAAAATTTTTTATTGTGTGCACCACAGGCTAACAAACAAACAAATGCCAGGGGAAAGTTCTTTGTTTGTTTTTAGATTTTATTTATTCATTTTTAGAGAGAGAGAAGGGGGGAGGAGCAGGAGGAATCAACTCCCATGTGTGCCTTTACTGGGCAAGGCCAGGGTTTCAAAAAAGTGACCTCAGTGTTCCAGATTGATGCTTTATCCACTGCACCACCACAGGTCAAGCCAGGGGGGTACCTTCTTAGCTACGTTATATACTGGAACAAAAGAAAACATTCTGCCATTGAACAAAACTCTAAACAGACTAAATTTCCAAACAAACAAATCCTCAAAGCCAAAGCAGTATTAAAGTACAAAATACTTAAGAGAAACAATTTTTATTCTATGAGCAATTTGAAATAAAAACTTCAGGATCATAACTGTGACTCCAACAAAATTTTCTGCAATAAAACTTCTATTATAACAGATATGGCAATATAATAAAATCCCCATTGTTCCAGAAACTGTTTTATAACTGAAATAGAATAATTGTAAAAATATTTGTTTGAAAATTGCATGTTCACTAGAACCATTGAAAATCATCCTTTTCAGACTGAAACTAAGTCTTACGGGTACAGAAGAACTCCTCAGTAAGATCCAAAATGAAAACCAGGTGTGTCCTTATTCTTTTTTGTTGTTGTTGATTAATATCTAATTGTATGGATATACCATAATTTGTTTATTCATTTATCTTTTGTTTCCAATTTTTTTATTATTATAAATAAAGCTGCTATGAACATTTACATATACATCTTAGTATGGACATATGCTTTACTTACGTTGGAAAAATACTCAGTAGTAGTATATGACTGGATCATATGCATAGTGTATAACTTTTAAGAAAGTTCCAAAATGTTATTTATTTATTTGTATTTTTTTTTGTATTTTTCTGAGGTGAGAAGCAGGGGAGCAGAGAGACAGACTCCCATATGCACCAGACCAAGATTCACCCAGCATGTCCACCAGGGAGCGATGCTTGGCCCCTCTGGGGCATTGCTCTGTTGCAACCAGAGCCATTCTAAAGCCTGAGGCAGAGGCCACAGAGCCATCCTCAGTGCCCAGGCCAACTTTGCTCCAATGGAGCCTTGACTGCAGGAGGGGAAGAGAGAGATAGAGAGAAAGGAGAGGGGGAAGGGTGGAAAAGCAGATGGGCACTTCTCCTGTGTGCCATGGCTGGAATCAAACCCAGGACTTCCACACGCCAGGTTGACACTCTATCACTGAGCCAAGTGGCCAGGGCCCAAACTGTTTTTTAAAGTGATTGTCTTATTCTATATACACTAAATAGAAGTCCTTGATCAAATATGTTTTATAAAATACTTCCTCTAGTGGTGCTTTCTCTTTAGTTTCTTCCCAGCACCTTTCAAAGAATAGAAAAATTTAAGTTTGATGAAGTCCAATGCATCAATTTGTTTTTTTATGCTTTTGCTATCATAGCTATAAAACATCTGTCTAACTCAAAATCATAAAAAATTTCCCCTAGTTTTATAATTTTAGATTTTACATTGAGGTCTATGGTAGAGTTGGTATGATATAAGGAACATATTAAAGTTTATTCTTTTTTTCAAATAGGTATCCAATTGAACTGCTTTTAACTTTGATAAATACTACCAGCTTGTTTTTTGTGAAGGTTACTCCATTTTCCACTTCTACTAGCAATTTATGAGTGTGTATCTCACAGTCTCACAACACTTATTTACCAGAATAGTATCTTCATTTATTATTATATTGTCTTTTTTAAAATTATAAGTGAATTTAGCATCATTTCATATATTTTAGAATTATTTGCATTTTCTTTCTCTGTGACTGGTCTATTTCTGTCTTTTGCTCATTTTTTAAATTCTTTTTTTAAAGCATTTTAATTTAATTTATTTATTTTGTGACAGAGACAGAGAGAGGGACAGACAGGAAAAGAGAGAGATGAGAAGCATCAACTCTTCGCTGCAGCACCTTAGTTGTTTGTTGATTACCCTCTCACACGTGCCCCGACTGGGGGCCACAGCATACTGAGCGACTCTCCACTTGAGCCAGTGATCCTGGGCCCAAGCTGGTAAGCCTTGCTCAAACCAGATGAGCCCGCACTTAAACCCACAACCTCAGGGTCTCGTACCTGGGTCCTCCGCATCCCAGTCCGACAGACACTCCATCCACTGCTCCACCACCTGGTCATGCAAGAATGCTCATTTTTATTTTTATTTATTTTTGTGTGTGTGTGACAGAGACAGAGAGAGGGACAGATAGGGAGAGACAGGCAGAAAGGAAGAAAGAGAGATGAGCAGCATAAATTTTTGTTGCGGTTCCTTAGTCTCCTTAGTTGTTCATTGATTGCTTTCTCATATGTACCTTGACTGGGGGGGGAGGGCTACAACAAAGCGAGTGACCCCTTGTTCAAGCCAGTGACCTTGGTTGTGTTCAAGCCAGCAACCTTGGGCTTTAAGCCAGTGACCTTGGGATCAAGCCAGTGACCATGGGGTCATGTCTATGATACTATGCTCAAGCCAGTGACCCATACTAAAGCTGGTGAGCCTGCATTCAAGCTGGATGAGCTTATGCTCAAGCCTGTGACCTTGAGGCTTTGAACCTGGGTCCTTTGTGTCCCAGTCCAATGCTCTATCTACTGCGCCATCACCTGGTCAGGCATTCATTATTTTCTATTGCAGTGTTGATGATTTTGCTTTTTGTTTTAGAAATTTACTTTAAAATTTTGAATTCCATTTGATTTATTTTAATTAAAAATTTTTATTGAATTTATTAGGGTGACATTGGTTAATAGAATTATATAGGTTTCAGGTGTACAGCTTTACACTACATCATCTGTATATTGTATTGTGTGTACACTGCCCCAAGTCAAGTCTCCCTCCATCACCACTTATCCACCCCCCCTTCCCCTCCTGAAATAAAAAAAAAATTAGAGTGTAACACATGAATACTGTCTGTAAAAAATATTAGAACTTTTAAATAAAATAGTGTTTTAAAAGGAAGTCTCAAACTATTTCAAAAGATAACTTGCTGAGTTAAATGTGGGATTTTAATATTTAAATATCCTCATTCACCAAGTTAATTTTCAATGATATAGACTGACTAGACCAGCATTTGAAAAATCCAGAGGCGCAGTGAGGGCATATAAATAGCTGCTTTGACTTAAATAAACTAAATGTTTTATTTTTGTTACCGTTTATATTTGTAAAACAAGACCATTTTAATACAAAAACTTGGCTCTAGTCAATAAAATATGTGTAGGTCTTTCAGCTGAAGAATTTACTACTGTGAATCTCCTTAAATCATCAACGTTATTGAGCAAAAGTTTCATTTATGCTGGTTTGGTCCTTCAACATCAACAGGCAAAAATAGGCAGATTTTGCGATGTAAACTTAAAGATAATTGTTCAGGGTCTTGGCTGTGTAGCTCAGTCATAACATTATCCTGATATGCCAATGTTGCAGGTTCGATCCTCTATCAGGGCACATAGAAGAATCAACCAACGTATGCATGAATGGGTGGAACAACAAATTGATGTTTCTTCTCTCTCTCTCTCTCTCTCTTTCTCTAAAAAAAAAGTCAAGAAATAAAAAGATTAAAACTTAATAAAAAAATAATTGTTCTATGGATAGCTCTCCATAGATGAATTTTAAATAAAAAGGAGCTTAATAAATGCCATAAATTATCCTTTTATTAAAACAGAAAGTAAATCTCAATATATTCTCTCAGAATAAGTAATATAAGTCCTTTCTTTTAAAGCAAAGTTACCGCTCTCAGTGACTGTGAAAACTTTTCCTCATTCAACATCTAATAACTTAACAAAATCAATTTACGTATTTCTGTAAACCATACATTTTTAAGGGATTCACCCAAGAAACACAATAATTTAATAACTGAACTTGAACAGATAGATACAATATCTACTGACCAATCATAGTAAATTTAACAGCAATTATCATGGTTATGAAAAACACTTTTATAAATTACAAAGTTCTGCCCAAATTTCTTGGACAGTTATCAAAAGGTCCTAAAAAATGTTAACAATTTTGCATTGAAACTACTTTCAAATATAATAAAAGATTAGGCTATCTCAGAAGAATATTAATTTCAGTAAGCTGTTAAATACTCAAGATTTATATTCTTTCTTCTTTCTGTGTCTTTCTAGTTTCTGACAATACTTTCATTCTTTTGCATGGTTGCACATTCTAATTCTCCAAGCAGAAAAGAAACCAGAGCAGACTCTGACAACACACTAGTTAATGGTTATCTGCCTTGCTCAAGAAGAAATCAAAATCAGATTTGAAAACTAGGTATTGATTCTTCACACATCATGGACATAAAATGCCAGGCAGGTTATTGTGTGAGGTCCTTAACATGCTATTGCTTACTGGATATCTATTTTCTGCACAGAACACTTCAGGCGTATGCTGGACCTCATGCTTAAAAAAGTGATGCAGGACTCGAGGTGAGCTTTCAGGGGTGTTTCAGCAGAAGAATCTGAAAGATAGACCTGAGATGATAACTGAACACTTTTAGAGGATTCAGTAATGTTGGAAACTGGCCAAGAAAGTGTGGCAACTCACAGTGAAAACAAAACAAGGCAATAATGTGAATTCTGCACCTTCTGCTGTCATGATCCTGCTGGCCTCTTTCTCTTTTAAAGCTTCTTCTTTCTTGTTCTTAAGTGTCTCGATGCTGGGGTTTTTCTCCCTTATTTTTCCAAGTGTTTCTTCCCCACCTGTTTCTTTGGTGAAACCTTTGTTTTTCCTCCTTTATCCAGGGCAGTTACTCATCAGATTTTATTTTTATTTTTAGAGTTCTTTCGTTTTTCCCTGGAGTGTTCATACCAATCGTTGGCTTCAGCTCCTAACTATAAGCTATTAACTGCAACCTGGACAATTCCATCCCCTCACCACAGCCTAAAATGTTGTTGGACATCCCACTTGAGTGCACAGATCTCTACTGAACACAGTGTATCAAAGCAAATTTCAACAGTCACTGGCTGCACAACTAACTCATCAGTCAATATGCTCCGTGCAGGAGGTGATCAGTGAAATAGAGACTGGTCCTTATGCTCTTGAAGCTCACAGTCTAGCAGGGAAAATAGATACCAAGCAAGTTGTCCCACAATACTTATTTTAATAATATATTTAAGGTAAAAGGTGCTATGACCCAGCTAATTTGGGCATTTAGTTTGCTCCTGCAGGATTAAAATAGTGTAGACTTCAAATCATTTTATGTGAATATTTCTTCTCTATATTCTTTTTTTTTTTTTTTTTACAGGGACAGAGAAAGAGTCAGAGAGGGATAGATAGGGACAAACAGACAGGAACGGAGAGAGGTGAGAAGCATCAATCATTAGTTTTTCCGTTGCTGTCGCAACACCTTAGTTGTTCATTGATTGCTTTCTCACATGTGCCTTGACTGCGGGCCTTCAGCAGACTGAGCAACCCCTTGCTGGAGCCAGTGACCTTGGGTCCAAGCTGGCGAGCTCTTGTTCAAGCCAGATGGGCCCGCGCTCAAGCTGGCTAGCTCGGGGTCTCGAACCTGGGTCTTCTGCATCCCAGTCCGACGCTCTATCCACTGCACCACCGCCTGGTTAGGCTTCTTCTCTATATTCTTTTGATAAGTTTCATAATTTTTTTAGGCCTGACCTTTCTAACTTATTCTTGCCAATAGATTTCTTCCAGCAGCCTTAAAAAATGAAACTCTCTGAATTAGTTGATTTAGTGAAAAGTTGCTTGGGCAAAACTTAAGATAAAGTTGGAGGCTGAACATATTTATCAAAGTAAGACCTGTTCTTTGTTTAGTAAACATGATAATAATAAGTCCTTGTAAAATTCTTACCACAGATCCCTTTTAAAGACAACTGGATTTCAAGAAGTGTAAGGTTTATTTTATGAAAATTCTTAAAGTTAACTAGTTATTATTGGATAATAGTAGTCAAAATAATGTCTATATCTCTAGAACAGTGGTTCTTAACCTGGGTTCTATTGAACCCTAGGGGTTCGATGAGTCGGTCTCAGGGGTTCGGAGAAGCCTCTGCCGTGGAGGCCAGAATAAAGTAATAACGTAATTTGTTGTGAGTTCATGCACTTTGTTGGTTTTGTTCTTTGAGCAAGGTGATGTTCATGCACAGCTCATTTTGTGCACCAGTAAAAAAACATATACCTATGTCTTGAATTTAGAAAAAAAACCCATATTTTATTTATCACTAAAGAAGGGTTCGGTGAATGCGCATATGAAACTGGTGGGTTCAGTACCTCAAAAAAAGGTTAAGAACCACTGCTCTAGAAGAAATGTAAACTACCATTTTTCTTTGATAGATACAAGAATCTTAGAATTAGCCCTTCTCTGTGCATTAAGTATATTGTCCTGTTAAATTAGTTATTTAAAAATAATGCAAAAATATCTATTGGACATTTTCGATAGGTCAGAGGGATGAATAGAAGTTTGATCAAGTAAAGATGGAGATAAGAAGAGATTTATAAAATAAAAAATAAAATCTTCAAGAAGGACAGGAGCATGGTAGGTTAGGATGGCTCAAGGGAAGCTATGTGACTGATTTATAGTAAATGTGGATCCCCTTTAGTCATATGAATTATGTAAGTAATTAAAAATTATTACCTGGCAGATAGGTGACAATTCTTGGAATGCAACTGGGGAGCTACTTGAAAAAATAAAGCTAGAGGATTTAAATCATTATCACCAAATTATTATTATTAATATAAACATTAACATGACTCTCATTTTAAATGCTAACCACTAATTAAATTACACACATTATCATTAATTTTCACCAACTGTGTATCATAGATAATAGTATCATTTTAAAGATAAAAATATTGAGGCTCAGAGATATTTGTGAAGGTTTTGTTGAGGCAGTGACATCTAACTTGGAATGTGAAGAATAAGTGTTAGTTAGGGAAAGAGGCACAACAGTCCTGGCAGAGATGACATGAATGATTTGGGCAGGCATTTGAGAGGACCAGATTAATGTTTTATAAAGTGCATACCAATGGCAGAATGGGGAACAGATTGGAAAAGGATGTGAATGCAAACTGGAAGGCAGGAATAAGGGCGTTACATTATCCCAGGTGCAAGAAAGTAGTAAACTGAATTAAAGTTTGTGCTAGAGAGGAAGAAAAGTTGAATAGATTTCAGAAATATTAGGAAGTAGAATAGATTGCCAGTACTGTCCAGTAAACCTCTGCAGTGTGAAGGAAATGTTCTGTAGTTTACACTATCTAATTAATAGGGTGGTCACTAGCCATATGTGATTTGAAATACAACTAATGCACCTGACCAGGTGGTGGTGCAGTGGATAGAGCATCGGGTTGGGATGCGGAGGACCCAGGTTTGAAACCCCGAGGTCGCACGCGTGAGTGTGGGCTCATCTGGTTTGAGCAAGGCTCACCAGCTAGAGCCCAAGGTTGCTGGCTTGAGCAAGGAGTCACTTGCTCTGCTGTAGGTCCCCGGTCAAGGTGCATATGAGAAAGCAATCAATGAACAACTAAGGTGCCGAAATGAAGAATTGAAGCTTCTAATCTCTCTTCCTGTCTGTCCCTCTCTCTGTCTCTTTCTGTCTCTCTCTGTCCTTCTCTCTCTCTCTCTCTCTCTCTCACACACACACACACACACACACACACACATAAATACACAATACAACTAATGCAACTGAGGAACTTCATTTATAATTTTACTTAATATTAATTTAAATTTAAATAACCACTTGTGATTTGTGGCTACTCTACTGGACAGAACAGGATAGGGTAACTTTAGCTTACTTTCCTATTACATATTCTCTCTCAAATTATAAGGACTTTTAAGATAACCTCACTGTATCCAAATTTATAGTCTCCTTCCTTGGTGAGTTTGGTCTTCTCACTACTTTCAAACATGTGCAGTACTATTTTTACTTCTATATTTGTTTATATTTTCATACTTATATTGTTCTTTCCTCTCCTTATACTATTAAAAAATAACAAGTCCTGGCCATGGCCCAGTGGCTCAGTGGATAGAGTGTTGTCCCAGCATGCTAAGGTCACAGGTTCCATCCCTAGTGAGGGCACTTGCAGGAAGCAACTAACGAGTACACAACTAAATGGAACTAAGTGGAAAAATGAATTGATACTTCTCTCTCTGTCTCCCCTTTCCCCCGTTTTTTCTCTTTCTCTCTCTCAGGTCAGTGGAAAAATTTTAAAAAAATCAAGTCCCATTTTCCCAGTAAAGTTTTAATGGTTTTTCTTTCTCAATATGTCTTTCCTTGAGCACTAGTCACGTCAGTCTATACCACATGATCTCATGACAAGTCACAGTTTATTTTCTTCTCTTTATTTTTAATTGGTATGATGAGTTGATGTTGGGCCTGACACTAAACTAATCCTTGAAAGCTGAGAACATATTCTTCATATTTTCTGTATTTCTTCCTTCTCTGTTTAGCATATATTTGGCAAAGCCATTCTTAAAGGCAAGTCCTTGCTTACTACTATGATCCCACTCATTACAATATATGCTACAAGACTTTGGATCCTAATACAGATTTATTTTTTCAAACAGAACAAGTGAAAAGTAATGGAAAAATCAGATTAGTGTTACTTTTTTTTTTTAACAAGGACATATACCATATTTTTTGCTCCATAAGACACATTTTCCCCCCAAAAGTGAAGGAGAAAAAGCCCATGCATCTTATGGAGCGAATGTTCATTTTTCTTAGCTGCTGCAGGGTGCTGTGCAGGTAAACATATATAGAATGAGTGCCCGCAGGACCGTTATCATACCCTCCATGGCATCTGCTGAGTGATTTCTTGGTTTTGGTGTCCACAGTTGCAAGCAGCACAGGAGGGAAGGTGAGCAACATTGTGTGGGCACATTCATCTGGCATCATCCAGGGCAGACATGAGAGGCACGCTGCAGTAGTGGAGGGATGCGCTGCAGCTGCTGGAGCTGTGTGAAGTGCTAACGTTGCTTGCTGCCTTATTAGTGCTTGACCAGTTTAGAAAACATATTAGCAAAACCATAAAAAAGACTTTAAAGAAGTGAAGACTCATCTAGCTGTAATTCCTGGGGGTCTTACCAGCCAGTTGCAACCTCTCGACGTTTCCATCAACAAACTGTATAAAGTCTTTATGCGAGAAGAGTGGAACAGATGCATGGCTGCTGGTAATCCTGATCTGACACCAACTAGACAAATGAAGAGACCCACTATCACTCAAGTTTTTGAGTGGGTGTAAACATCATGGCAGTCAGTGAAGAATAAAACCGTGGTAGGGTCATTCAAAAAATGAGTCATTAGCAATGCCTTAGCTGGCACTGAAGATGCTATCATATATGAAAGTAGTGAAGAAAGTGACACCAGTGATTGGGAGCAACTGAGTTTCTTAAGTTCTGACACTAGTGATGATGAGTTCTTAGGGTTCCCGGACAACTAGAAGAGTATTTGAACATTAAAGTCTCTTCTCATTTGTTAATAACAGTGCTAATGGTTGTTAATACTGCTGTTGAGTTTACATTGTTAAAATGTTATTATGGTATATTTTATTAAATATTTTAACACACCATTAGGTTCAGAAGATTTTTTTTCTTATTTTTCTCCTTAAAACCTTAGGTGCGTCTTAGGGCCTTCAGCAGACCGAGCCACCCCTTGCTGGAGCCAGCGACTTTGGGTCCAAGCTGGTGAGCTTTTTTTTGCTCAAGCCAGATGGGCCCGCGCTCAAGCTGGCGACCTCGGGGTCTCGAACCTGACTCTTCCACATCCCAGTCTGATGCTCTATCCACTGTGCCACCGCCTGGTCAGGCTGTTCCACTCTTTAAGTGCACTCAGACACCTCTCCTGCTTTGAATTTGGACTAGCCCTATGACTTGCTTTGACAAATACAAACCAGTGGCGGTGAAATTGAGCCAGTTCCAGATCTAGCTTTTCTGAGGCTTAACAGCGTCCACTTTGGCTCTAGGAAAGCCAGTCACCAATGATGTGTAGTTCTGGCTAAACTATGGAATGAAGAGAAACCAGGGATGCCACATGGAGGAAGGGCATTGAGCTTCCAGACATGGTAAGGAAGACTTCTTGAAATTTCCAAGCTAGCCACCCTCTAGATGAGTGCAACCATGTGCATGGCCCTAGTTGACACTACATGAACAGAACTGCCTGTCCAAACTCTACCCAGACTGCTGACTCAAAGAATTATGAAAAAGAGTAAAACTATTGTTTTGAGTGTTTAAGTTTTGGAGTGGTTTATTACATAGGAATAGATAACTGAAATACTATCTTTAAAAAAAAAAAAAGATTCAGTCATAGCAAGAAAACTAACCTCAGTTTAATCACTGATTCATCCCTTCCCAAATCCTCACAAGTTCATAGTGTCTCTTTATTGAATAGCCAGTGGTTGAGCCAAATGACTCTGTGGTAATGAAAAACTTACTATTATCCAAACCAACCCAAGACCCTCAAAACACAATTTGAATATGTTATTCTGTATGCTTAAATTTAAGTATGAATTTCTGAAATTCAAAACCTGATGTATTCTAAATGGTCTCTTGAGTATAACATTCTTTATTTATCAAACAGGAAAAAGTTGTTATTTGAGAATAGGCTTACCTAAAGAACCATCCAAGATCTCTTGAAAAGTTTTTACTTGATTAAAATATAGGAATTAGTATTTCTGGACAGTTATTCACAACACATCTTAATCTTGCTATTATTTGTAATATTTTAAATGTAATATATATTTTTTTCTGACTGCCTTGACCATTGGAAAGGTGGTATTTAAATATTGGTAATATAATTATTTTATTTAGTCACAAAGGTAACTTCAAGCTATAGATATTAGTAATATTACCTATTTTAATGCCTGAAATGATTGATTTATCTTCATATTTGATCCACTTTGGGTAAACTATCTTCAAATGGTTAGCAGGTCAGAGAGAAGGTAGGTACTCAGAGAATATGTTTTGGAGACTCATCAAAATGTTTTCCCTCAGCTGTAGTTTTACCATAATTAAACAGCTAGTCCATTCCTTGCTATTATATGTTTATTTTATAAACTGTGCCTTTATAGAACAAGGTAAGTGGCTAAATTGATTATATAGCTTCCCATAGAGTTTAAGTAGTGGCATAGCTATCTATTTTTTTCTATTTCCTGAGGACATTTTGAAGGTGAGCACATGGCACTGCTGGCATTTCTGACTTGTCTTGGGCTGGAATAGTTGTGAGGCCCAACTGAGCAAATTTTCCACTGATGTAGCTACAGCCTGAAGAACAGCTCCGCGCAATTTGTTTTGGATTTCTGTGTGAGCTGAGGCAGCACTTGCCAGGTAAGGCAAATAAACTTTGTCCTTATAAGGATATGTTCTTTCAGGCTAGCTGATTCTTTTTTACCATGCTATTTTGTAAATAAATGCTTCTGGAAAATAATGAACAGTGACAATTTAATTTACAAACCGAGGGCTTCTCTAATCTTGTGGAAAAATAAATTCTCATAAATAAAAACCCTGATTCATTCTGTATAATCTCCACCCAGTCATCCATCTCCTTGCCAGGAGAAGCTTTACCTTTCAGGTCACGCACAGTGCCCAAGTACACAGTAAACATCCAACTAAATTTTACTGAATCACTGACTTGGTGAATAATGGTTGCTTATACATTTTAGTAAATAAAATTCATCTCTAATTTTTAACATACTCTAAAGGTATTTCTGTTATTTAAATACATTTTAAGAAGTCCAAACTTTTTAGTAAAAATAATTTAAAATAAAAGTTTAAAGAAATAGATGTCAGGATTTATAGTAATTATTAGATTATTAAAAATTATTTAAAAAATTATAATCTTTATGTATTCTGCTGTTAGATTAAAAATTATTTTTTAAAATTGTAATCTATGTATTCTGCTATGTTAACAACGAGTGAAAATACTTTAAAAGTTTTGTCATTAAAAGCTTACTTGAACAATGATGAACTTACGAGTACTGAATGTACAAGGAACTCTCAAAACTCAAGAATAATAAAAACAACTCAGTAAAAATGAACAAAAGCTTTGGACACTTTTTAAAAGAAGACCTACAGGTAGCAAATAAGCACATGAAAATATGCTAGTCATTAGTCATTTATCCACAGTGAGACCCACATGACAACATGATTAGTCATTAACCCACTCCTACACAACTATTAGATTGGCTAAAATTTAAAGGAGTAACGTAAGTGTTGGTATGAATGAGAAACAATTGGAACTCATATAATGCTGTGGGAATGGAAAGTAGTAAAACTATTTTCGAACAATTTAGTAGTTTCTTAAAAAGTTAAATATTCACATTCCATATGATCCAGCTATTCCACTCCTAGATATTTACCCCAAAGTAATGAAAGCATATGTCCACATGAAGATTTCTACATAAATGTTTATAGCAGTTTTATTTATGATAGCCCAAACTTAATGTTAATCTTAATGTTTATTAATGAGTGAATGGAAACACAATTTGTGGCACATCTATACAATGAAATAGTAGCCAGCAATAAAAATAAATTAACTAATGATGCACTCAACAACATGGATGAATTTTGAAAGAGTTTTGCTCAGAAGAAGAAGCCACAGAAAAATAGTACATGTTGTATGATTCCATATATAACATGTATATTTATAGAAATGCAAATATGTCTACAGTAATATAAAGAATATCATTGGTGCCTTCAGAGTATTTTTAGTGGTAAAGGGGAAACTGATTACAAAAGTGACACGAGAAAGCTTGTGGGGTGATGGAATGGGTTATTATTTTGATTGTGATGGCTTTCCAGTAGTATACATGGATTGAAATTTATTAAATGGTATAACTGAATTATGGGCAGTTTATTATATATCAATTACAGCTCAATAAAGTGGAAAAACTTAAGAAGTAAACTTCTTATGAGTTGAATACTATTTTAAAGTTCTCAATATTTATTTCTTCAGTTGGCTTCTATACAATAAAAGTCTTGTTAGCTTAAGAAAATGCAGATCTTTTCCCCCAACTTAATATTGGGCAAAATCTTAGAATTGTATGGAGTTTTAGGGCATTTCCAAATAGTAATAAATGACAGTTTAATCTGTGATAGGGAAAGAGGGAGGAAGGAAGAGAAACAGAGAACCTCTGGACGTAAGGGGTGATAAGTGGTGGGTGAGATCAGAAACAGAAAGCAAGAATGAAACATGAAAGGATACCTGGCAGGGGAAAGCGACAAGGTTGTGTCCTCGCCTAAAATTCTCTAGATTCGCTAGGCAAGTGGCTCCAAGTGGGTTGAAATGTTACAACTTATGTCAGTTCTTCACTCATGAAAATTGTTCCTCCCTGAATTAGTCTTACCAGCTGAAAACTCAGTACATATTTGGATCACTAAATGAAGGTGGACACCCGTCTTCTACTCTCCTTGTCTGCCTTCCACTGTGTTCTGTTCTCGGTCGCCCCTGGTGGCGAGCGCCCCGGGACCCGCAGGCGCACGGGCGAGGATGGAGCAAAGGTGCTGGCAATAAAGGTCGCTGAAATGGAGGTGAGCGGAGGGTTCCTCCCGATGCTTTCCCGCTTCTGCCTCCTGGCGCCCGTCTGGCTGCCCCAGAATCCGGTTTCCCAAACGCGGCGCTCACTTGGCACCTTTACTTCTATCCATTCAGTTCCGTTCAGTTGTTGCCGGGTGGGATTCTGGGCGAGAAAGCTGCGTTATAGGGTTGTGACCTCCGGGTTTCAAGGCAGAACTTACATGCATTTGGAAATGAGGGGGCGCAGAAGAACACTGATTGTAGAAGAATTGTCACCATTAGACCCCACGTACCGAAGAACTGAGGGAAGAGGGAAAACAGATGACTCCTCTAAATCCCAAATAGCCCCACCCCCTTAGAGTCCAGTCTGCTCCCGCATGGTTCCAAATATTGATCTGCCACTTTACCACCGCTTACAGAAGGTTGGAGATCGTCCTCATGTCCCTTCGTCCCCAACCCTTAAGTGGCGGAGGGCAGGCAGTCCAAGAGCAAGGACCCGGCTCATCTGTCCGAGGGTATGACGGGAGGAACCCCCGTGGGCTCCGAGGGTGAGGTGAGGACTAGCGCGGGGACCGGTGGACTTAGGATAGAGGAGTTAGGAACGGGCACACCTCCAGCTTCCAACCCAGGCGAAGAAGCTGCGTGACATTTCGCTTCACACCTGATTGACAGGAGGGAGTCACGGCCCAGGAGGCGGGTGTGGGTGTGCAGAGGCGGAGACAAAACGCAAACCTCACTCAAGCGGGCCAGGGCTTGCTCTCCTAGACGGTCTGGGTCTGGTGCCACCTTTCCTGCCAGGCTGTCCCGTGGCTTCGCGGAGCCTTTCAGAGCCAGAAAAAGGATTACGGAGTGTCCCCTGCTGGGAGCGCTGCCTGCAAGGAGGGGGCAGGGAAGCCGGCAGCCCGGGGTGGCACTTTCCCGGCAGCTTCAGCCTCAGGCGGGACTAACTCGCGGTTCCCTCGAGGCCCTGAGCAGAGGTCCGCCTTCTCACTCCCGCCTCCTTCCCGCGAGCTGCCTCCGCCTCCTCCCTCTGCCACCACCCTCCATCCCTATTCCAGTCTGTCTGGAGCTGGGCTCGGAGCCCTCCGTCTGTCTGCCCGAGCTCTGGATGTGGGCGCCGGACAAGTCCACGGCGCTTCCACCCAAGATGGACAGTCGCTACACCAGCACGGCGGGCATCGGGGACTTGAACCAGCTGAGCGCGGCCATCCCGGCTACGCGGGTGGAGGTGTCCGTGTCCTGCAGGTGAGGACGCAGCCTTTCTCTTGCCCTCCCTTTGTGGGGTTGGTAGCGCTTGCCAAGCGCTCGGGATACTCCGAGGCTTTGAGCGGATGAGAAGTTGCGCGCTGAGTGGCTAACACCCCAGTTGTGTGTCTGTTAGTCACCAAAGAGCGGATAGCGGAACCAGAAGCGAGTGGTGGGTTCGGGACTGCGACTTTTTGTTTTCTTTCTGGGAAATGGTGTAAAAGTTGGCTGAGCTGTGACTCAGCGGTGAGAACCCCTGCCGCCGCCCACTTTACGTCCCAAACCCGAGCTGTGTGGTTGGGTGTTGGCCGAAATCGAAGGGGACAGCGTTTCCAAAACCTCTTGTGACCGCCGCGTGCGGTGGCCCGACACTCACCCTGCCAGGCTCCGACCGCGGCAGCTTCCTTCCCACCCACTTCCTGGAGTCAGCCGGCTTGTTACTCCTCCCCACCTTCCTGGCTTTGTGCCTCCCGCCTGATAGGTAGAGATTTCGGCTCCAGCCCTCCCTGCAGACGAATCTGCGCCTTACCTAAAATCTGGGAAGTCACGATTTTCTGTCAGCAAGTAGACACATTTGGGTGCTGTTAACAACCGACAGCTACGCCCAAGGACTGTAAATTTCAAATTCCTCTGCCTTATGTTCTTTAGGTCACTTTCTCTGTAAATCAAACAGCCCAATTTGCTATTTCGCAGATTTTGAGGAAATGGGCGGGCTAACACTAAATTGATAATTACTGGAGGAAAAAGAGAATTTGCGAATTATAATTACTCTCTTGTTGTCATACTTTGATCTCTCTCAGTGGAAAACTCTCTTCTCATTTGTCCACTTGGGCCCCAACATTGTTTTCATGCCCTCAAATCCTCCTTTTCCTTTCCTCGCTAAAACTTGCCTTTAAAAAATCTAATAAACATGGGGAATCTTTCATGTAAATAAGCCTTGGCGCTTAAAATGCTGTCAACCCAGTGGTATTTGATTTTGCATTTCACAAGACAAGGTTGAAAACCAAACTAATGATTTTTTTTGGGGGGGGGGGATTTGAATTCAAGCACCAACAACTCAGGTGGAGGTAATAATTAGCAATCCCTGAAACGTTATCCTGTGATTGCTTGATTCTCTTACTGCTGACCTTAAACTGTGGAAACAATAATGCTGATAATGATAGCTAAACATTGAGTTCTTGTCTGACTGTGTGGTCACTGTTTTAAGTGCTTCCATAGATTTCTGTCAATTGAACAGGTGAAGCTGAAGGTGTACGGAAAAACTCTTTTTAGACATTAATTTCTAGACCTTTTTTGTTTTTTACTCTGAGGTTGGCTTTGGATATATACTAGAGGTAGGTTATTGATATATACTGAAAATGCATGGTCAGAAGTTCTATGTTAACAGCATTTTCTAGAGTTCATATCCTCTGCCGAACATATTACAAAGTCTGAATGCAGTGTGGCCTGTACATGGAATGGATATAAATATATTGTAAATTACATCTGAAATTCCTATAAGCTCTTTAGTGCAATTATACCTTTAGAGAAATTATACCTTAGCTGGTCTTTCTGCCAGTAGGGTCCACATTTAATCACTTTGGGTTATTGTTATTATCCTTATTTCCTGGATGCTTCTTTGCTGTGAGTGTGCTGGAATCCTGAAGTCACTGGCTTTCAGGCAGTTTGTTTCAGCTTGCTTCCTCAGACCCTGGATATGCCCTTGGTCTAGCCTTTTTTCACGCCTCTGATTTGGTGTCTTGTTTTTAAGTTTTCAAAGAGACCAAAAAAAAAAAAAAAAAAAAGGAAAAGTCCCGAGAGAGACCTAAGTACTTACCATAGTTATATTGTTAAGAATTGAATCATTGAATCTTGTAATTATAGATGGTTTTCTGTGGGCTTTGGCATGGGACCTGGTGAAAGATACTGGCTTTGTGCATTGTTACCTTGGAGCAAGGTCTTACCTAATCTAAGCTTCCTAAAATGAGGATAATTGTGGTATTTATCTCATATAGAGTGTTGTCAGAGTTTAATAAGATGATGTCTAAAAAGTGCTCACACAATGTATGACACAAAGAAAGTTTTAACAAATGTTATTATGATACTGATGATAGTATTTATTGAATAAATAAATGTATTATATGATCCAGTTATGATATTCTGTAAATAGTCCTTCTCTTTTGAACTTCAGGAAATTGGTTAAAGAAGACAAGGATAGAAGCAGCCTTGAGATACAATTCTTTCTTTCTCTTTGTTCTTTGATGTATATCAAGAGCATATACCTAGGATGCTTGTGGGGATTTCACTTAGCAACCAGACACAACTGTAGACCCCTTAGCCTTACAATGACGAACAGAGTGAAAAATTCCCTTGCCTTTTTAGTTAGAGCCCTCTGATGATTTGCTGACACTTAACAAGCAACTCAGCAATAGAATCCCTTTTGATAACATCTTTTCACTGTCTCCAGGCTAAGTTTTTAAAAGCATTATAATGTTTTTATCTTCCTTTTGGGGGAGGTGAGAAAATCAACAACTGAAGCTTGATGCTCAGTATGATTCCTGGAAATCATTTAATCTATTCACGTGACCAAGTTTTTGAGTGTCTTTTATATGTCTAGCATTATACCAGGCTTCATGTGAAATGCAAGAGAAATTCTCTGAAAAATGTAAAATCTGGTTGGGAGATAAATCTGATATAACATGAAACTGTAGGACAGGAAAGGAACAGTTGATTGTGGAACAGAGTGCTTGGAATATATTACAAAGTGGATATAGGGCTCAAGGGGAGACAAGATGGACATGTTTTGCTTTAGGGAAGAGACTGTACATAGAGGTTTGGTAGTGGCTACAAAATCCGTGTGTTAGGATGACAAGTATACTTTTCTTGCTGGATTTAGGTAGAAATAAGCTCCTACTCTTTGACATTGCTTCTACCCATTATTTAGTTATTGGATTAGTTTTTCTTTATTATGTTAATTAATAGATTTTAAGTTAATTGGATTACCTAATTAAAACATCTGCAGCTGAAATGATAACAACCTTAGAAACAGAAAATAACACCTATAATATTCCTATTTTATTCTGAAAACATTAATGATAATGAAGTAAAACCAATGTGAAAAATGATATACGTACAGTAATCACCTGTTTTCCCTGGGACCTTAGTTTGTTGCACTATTTCTAACACATACTTTTGGTGATATTTGTAATTTTCTCTAATTGAGAAATTAGTGGTTATAAAAGCAGTGAGAGAATTCTGTGTTTGTAGACTTTATAGGTTAGCTGTCATTTGCAAATAATCCTAGAATAGTGATAAATTCTAGACACAAATGTATAAGGAAGAATACAAAGTGGGAATTTATTGAGCACTTATTTTATGTTAAGCATTCTAAAAAGTCCTTGACCTGGCCATAACTCTTTTGCCTGCTCTCCCAGCACTCCTCACAAGTACTCTGTGACTGAACATGGTCTAAGAAATCTGTGCTAAAACATGTCTCAGATAAGTGTGGTTGCAAAACACAAATAAAACGTACAGTCCCAAAGCATGTGCTGTTGTCCTAGTGGACTGAATCCTTGTTGTTCTCTCTTCCCCTTCTTATCTTGATTAGCTTGGGCTCTTTCAAGGGTCAGGTCAAACAACCCTATCTGTTATGACTCCTCTTGCAAGCTGAATTTTGCTGTTTTCCCAAAGCAACTGGTATGTAGCAGAAGCACAGTGTTGGGGGAAAAAATTTCCTCTGCACTTCAGAGTTCTTCTGGCTGGTCTACTTTTTAGAGTTTATCGCAAGTTTGCTGTTTCTTCAAAATAACCAACCTAACATAATCAGTATCCCCAAAGAGGCATATTTTGGGGTGGCAGACTTACTCTACCTCTGCAATTCTTAATCTTTGTATTCTCCTTAAGGACAAGTTTTGTCTCTTGTGTCCATGTTGTTGAGATAAGAACGTCCGAATCTGTAAAAGAATTTATTTGAACCCAACAGAAGATACGCATGATCTCAACAAATGAGAAAAATGTCTCTCAGAACGACAGAGTGCAGTTTCTTTTATGCATTTGGAATCAAGGTGGGGACGTAAGGAAGAGTACCAGGAAAGTGAGAGAAAGCAAGGCAGGGGATTGGATTACGGGAGAATTAAGATTATGTGCTCTGGTAAGGGTGATTATATTTCCCAGAGATCTGAAAAAGACATTTTAAAGGTATGTTAACCTAGATGCATAGAAACAATAGACAGGGCTTGTTTCAGAAAAAGGTAAACCTTTTAAAAGAGAAGTTATATTATGCCTGAGTGACTACTTACCATGACCTTCCTAGTTAGGAATTTATTGATTGGTCACCCTGTGAATTTACTTTGTATTAATTGACTTGTCAGTTTTATTCTAGAACCATTTTTCATCTATGATACTATAGTCTGAGCTTGGTACAGAATATGTAGTAGTAAACGCTGGGTGCTGTAATTCTTTGAATGAATCATCTGGCACGGGGAAGGCACTTTGCCTGTTAAAATACAGACTCCTAGGCTCCCACATCAGATTTATTGAATCAGTACATAGGTTCACCACATCCTGGTTAGTCACATTAAACTTTTTAATCAGCTAGTTTAATGAGCAAATGACTGTAGTCACTTGATCTGGATTAGCAATACCTGCCCTACTAAGGTATTCAGGTGACACTTTTCAATGGTGTGCTAGAGCTGGTTTAAATGGGATTGAGACAGGAATTTATTTGTCAGTTACATAAAGTGGTTATTAAAAATTAAATATGTAAACCTAAAATTAAATAAACTACATTTTTTTCTTCTTTTCCAAGTGAGAGGAGGGGAGATAGAGCGACAGACTCCCACATGTGCCCCGATCAGAATCCACCCAGCAACCCCTGTCTGGGGCTGATGTTCTGTCTATCTGGGGCCATGCTTGCAACAGAGCTATTTTTAGCACCTTAGGTAGAGGCCCCATGGAGCCATCCTCAGTGCCCAGGGCTGATGCACTGGAATTAATCGAGCCGTGGCTTTAGGAAGGGAAGAGACGAGAGAGAGAGAGAGAGAGAGAGAGAGAGAGAGAGAGAGAGAGAAAGGGGAGGGGGAGGGGTGGAGAAGCAGATGATCACTTCTCCTTTGGGAATCGAACCTGGGACATCCACATATTGGGGCCAATGCTCTATCCACTGAGCAACCAGCCAGGGCAATAAATTACATATAAAAAGAAAGTTAAGACATACTCAAAAGTTATCACTAATGTTACTATTGCCTGTATTTTTTACTATCGTCTATGCTCTATCTTTTTAATCTGTGTGGTGAAAATATGCAGTTGCTCATCTCAGTCCATGTGCAGTGACATCACATTGGTAGCTTGAAATTGGCCGTGGGGGGAATATTTTTACTAAGGAGATTGGCAAACACTGCATATCAGGGCTTATTATTTTGTTATTATCTGCACTTAAGACATTCTGAGGGAATCAGCTGTATAAAATTTATAATTACAAATATTATATATATGTATTACTATTATTTGTAAATTGTATGCTCAGCTACACATATTCTATCAGTAAAATTTATAATAAATTATGTAAACACACACACAAACATACACACATTTAGCATTTTATTGGAGAGCTTGTGGTTAAACATATACTTACTTTCACATCATTGTTTATAGGCCTTTTGTAAAAGAAAAAGCGTCATACAAGGGAAGAATATTGCTGCTGTTAAACTGTCACTGTTAGAAACAGTAGTGTTAAATTCAGCATGGTCTCTGGTCTTACTTCTCTACTGGAATAAGTGGGGTTGTGTGATTTTTTTTATGATCAATAAGGGTTGTGACAGCCTTCAAGGATGTTATGAATGAAACAGAAAGATGATTGAAATTTTGTATGCTTTTCACTTGTTTCTTCTCCTTTATATGCGTTCCTTCCACATCTTTATTCTCTTACTTCAAAGGCTTTTGTCTGTTTGTTTGTTTCTCCATTCACTGGTGACATATATCTTGCAAGTTTATGTGTCACAGTTTCAGTTACACTTCCTGATTAACTGACCATCTGAGAAAGCAAATGCACATTCCAAAAGAGAATCTGATTAGCTCAGTGAGAATAGGCCCGGTTTGGAGCAGATGCCTGTGCTGTTCTGATGATCTGTGGTAGAAGAGAATCAAAGTGCACAAATGCACTTGGGGGGCTCCTCTCTGAGCCACATGGGTTTAGCTCTTAGACACACTTTACACCTTCTTTAGTCAAAATGTTTGAAGTTCGTGTGTAAATAGGTTGTTGAATGATGTGGTTAGCTGATAAATAATGTTACTGTAAGTTAGGACAATTAGAATTCCTGTTAGCCTGTTAGTGAAGCATATGACAGGTAAACAGAGGAAGCTGTGGCACGTCCTTAACATCTCGTTTCTGTCTCCGCAGTTCCTGGGTTCTTGTGGTTTAATATTTATTAGCTTCAGACTTAGGAAAATTTGTTCTAAGCGTATTTCTGGACTGTGATTTTAAAAAAACTATTGATTGATTTTAGAGTGAGAAAGAAAGCAACATTGATCTATCTGTTCCTGTATGTGCCCTGACTGACTGGGGACCGAACCTGCATCCCCTGCACATCAGGGTGATGCTCTAATCTCTCATGCTATCCAGTCAGAACTGAACAGTGATTTTTGAAAGCTCAATGTGAGAGAAGTCTTACTCATATCTTTCTAGTAGTGTTTTGGTCTACCCTGCATTTGTTAGCATTTAGGGCCTGGGATGTTCTAAAAGAGCCCTTTGATGTGGAGAGTGGTAGTCTAGAAGCAGTTCACAAAGCTAGACCCTACTGAATAATGTTTTAGAGCTGTGCTGTTTTAGGTACATTATTTGTAGCTTAACAAGCAAGAACCTGCATTTCTTGTTTGAATTTACTCAAGGCAGGGAGGAAATTAAAAAACAGTTCCTCTCAGAAATGCAAATTAAAACCGCAATGAGATACCACCTCATACCTGTCAGATTGTTGCTCATTAACAAATCAAGGCACAGTAAGTGCTGGCAGAGTGTGGAGAAAAGGGAACCCCCCCTGTACTGCTGTTGGGAATGCAGACTGGTGCAGCCACTGGGGAGAACTGTATGGGGTTTCCTCAAAAAATTGAAATGGAACTGCCTTTTGACCCAGCTACCCCACTTTTAGGAATATATCCTAAGAGTAAGAATACCAGATCACTAACTCAAAAGAAGATATGCACCCCCATGTTTATTGCAGCATTGTTTACAATAGCCAAGATCGGGAAATAGCTCAAGTGTCTGTCAGTGGATGAGTGGATTAAAAAGCAGTGGTACATATACACAATGAAATACCACGTGGCAGTGAAAAAGAAGGAAATCTTACCTTTTGCGACGGCATGGATGGACTTGGAGATTCTTATGCTAAGTGAAAGAAGCCAGGCAGAGAAAGACAAATATCATATGATCTCACTTATATGCAGAATCCAATGAACACAGTGAACTGAGGAACAGAACGGAACAGAGGCAGAGGTGGAGTCACAGAGAGCAGAGGGACAGCTGTCAAAGGGATGGGATCAGAGAAGGTGAAGGGATTAGTGAAATTATATATACATAATACATAGATACATATAACAGGACAGCAAATCTCAGAAGGGAGAAGGGAATTAGGGGGAGAGGGGCAAAAGGGTATAATGGGGGACAGGAGGGTGGGAGGTGAGGGTGTTATATTGAGTGGAACACTTGAATCCATGTTAACACAATAAATTAAAATTAATAAAACAAGAAAAAAAGAAAAAAGTAAAAAAAAACACTGTCTCTCAAAGGGGTTTTATTTCGTTGTTAGCCTGTTTTATAATAGTAACACTTGCTTATTAGAGCCACTTTTGTTTAGCCTTGAAAAGCATAGGTGTAAAACTAGATCAGCACTGCTACTACTACCTGTGAAACCTTGAAAAGGTGCTCTCTGTTCCTCAATTTTCTCATCTATAACGTGGGAATAGTAGTAGCCTCTACATCTTATATTTGTTTTGAAGATTAAATAAGTTAATACATCTATATGAGTTAAAACTCTACTTGTCACATTAAGTAAGTACTCAGAAATAGAAATGGATATAAGCACAAAATAAAAACCACCCACTGTTCCATCATACAATGAGCATTTGGTTCATTTCTCTCTCATTTATAACATCACATATATTCCCTCTTTCTCTCATGGGTTTATATGCTCATGTACATATATAATGAAATCATACTGTATTCCATACAATTTATATTCTCTATTTTTTTTCTGTTAAAATCATATCACATAGATGTTGCTGTCATTAGTTTTTTGAAAATAACCTTCCGTGACTTTGTAATAGTCTATCATATGAGTATACTATATTTATTTAACTAATTTCTTATTTTCCAAAATTTATCTCAAAAAAGTTAATACACTGCTCACAAAATTTAGGGGATATTTTATAGCTTCATATTTATTTTGAAATATCCCCTAATGCTTATGAGTGGTATATTTAAAATAATGCTACAGATGAGAATTGTTATTCAGCAACCCTTGACAATTCCTATGATCTGCCTCACCACAGGATAGTTTTCTAGAGCTAGAGTAATAAGCTATCTTTTGAGGGGAATTTTAATATCTTTGGTTATTTAGTCTCAACTACTGACTGTAACTTTCTAAATACTTTTATTCCCATGAGAAACTTGCATGTAAGATTAATGAGAATTTGGGGCAGCAGAGTGTAACAGCAAGAAAATGGAATTAGGAGTCAGACAGATGTCTTTAAATCCCATTTTTATCCCCTTTTGGAATGTTATTTTGAGTAACTTATATCAACTTTTGGAATCTTATTTCCTCATCAGTAATATGGAAATATTTAAACAACCAAATTTATAAGACTATTGAAGTGAATGAAATAAACTGTAAATACATAATATAAATTACCCAGCACCATGCCTTTCACGGTACAAGCACTTAGTAACTGTTAGCCTTACCTCATTTTCTTTTGGGTATATTACTGTATGACACACAACAACACAGAAGGGAGAGTGCCTGTTCTTTGGACAGGTTTACAGTCAGTTTGGGGAGTCATAGAAACATGAGTTTGCAAGGTGCCGACTACAAAGCTGAATACTACCTAAACTGTAGAATGGGTGTAGAATAAAACTGTGGCCAGAGACTGTAGATGTGGAAATACATATGTAGTTTCTCTGATACCGTCCTATAGCTCCCTCACACCAACACTCTGACATGTGGACTTCATGGGATTTGACAGATAGGAGGTAGAGTTTAACAACAAAGTTTTGGAAAGAAATCACATTCTAGAACATTCTTACATGTGATCAATAAAAGCTATGGGCTGACATTTAGACTACTCTTTCCTGTTGGACATGTGATAAAACAGGTATCAAAGTAGACAACAACACAGGCCAAAGGAGAGCAAGGATTTATTGCTGACAATAAAATAAGATGTGTTTAAAAGATGCCTTGCTGCAACTGTCAATGTTTGTGGCCTGACACATAGTATCTTAGTATTTTCAACGTTATGACAACCATCAGTGTTAATGCCTCATCAGCCAGGGACGTTAGTTACCAGGCATTCTTTTTCAAATTGTGAGATATTTCATCAAGTTTATTCTGTAAAGTATAATAATTCAGACATCCTGAAGGAATTACTGTTATCTTCGTGAAACTGTTATCTTCGTGAAAAGAAATAAAATAACATTGAAAATCCCTGGGAAATATTTCTATTTATCAGATGGTAAAGCCATTCAAATATAAAAACTGTACTAATGAAGCCAAAAAACAAGAAAGCTTTAGACATTTGCTGTATATTTTATTTAGATTAATATTAAAGTCTAAATCCATGTGAGACAGTGTGTAAAGCACTTATATTCCAATTCACTCATCCTCCCAACAATTCTGTAAAACAGGTGATATTATATCCTATTTTACAGGTGAAAAGATTGGAATTCAGAGAGACTTTAAGTAATTTGGCCTAAGTGTCACATCTAGGAGGTGGCAAGGTTGAGTTCCTAATGCCTAGATAGTATGTATAGCTCTAAGATGCATGCTTTTAACAACTAGCTATATCATGGCACGCTTCTTAAATTCTTTCTTTTAGGCTGGAAGGATATGGCTCATTCCTATCCTTGTCCACGTATTGGTGACTAAAGAGAAATTCCAAAACTGGGAGACACAGTTATAGACAATATTAATACTGTCACTAAGGGGACTGCAAAATTCTTTTGTGTTTTTATTTTCTGTCCCCATTTAGTGAGAGCTGTGAATAGAACAATTCAGATGAGTAGTATAAATGTTATCTACTTGATGTTTAATTTCCAAGTATTGATTCTTATCTCTTTTTCTGCTGCTGAGTTACCTAATGAAGCTGTGGAAAATTAAGTAATGAGAAGACTATATAACTAGAAATTAGCAAGCATGATAAGATAAAAGCTAAATGCTGGAGAAAGGTAATGGACCGGGCAAATGAAAAATAAATTAAAATTAATTGAATTTACTTTTTGACTTCATATTTGTTAGAGTTGAGAGTTGACCCCAAGCCTTATCATTTCAATCCACTGCTTTCTTAATAATGAGGAAGTAACCATTTAGCATAGTAGTTTTTTAAAATCAATTCCAGGGGTTCTTTTCAAATATGTTCAGATATGTTCATATGACAGTTGTGTTCCTCAGAATGCCACTTAGATATTGAAATAATCACTTAGATACTGAAAATGTCACTACGACACTCTATGTGAATTGTGATGTGAATTTGTAAAAGTGTTTTCTACTTTGCTAATTAGCTGCTCTCTCTCTCTATATATATATAACAAATAACATATTAATTTTATTAAAAACAATTGTAAGTGCCAGAGAGTATAATAAGCCAGATATGATTATAATTGCCATAACTGGTTTAAACTAACACATTTCTCAGCCTGACTTAGCATAACAATGGTTTAAAAATCATTTTGAGAACTTTCTCACTGCTGACAGATCCTTATTATCGCATTGTCTCAGTGTGTATAACTCTGTGAGCATTCTTGCAAACCTTTTTTATTTTTATTAGCTAAGTGCACTCCTGTAAAGGGAGTATCACATTATTTGTGGTTTTCTCTGTAATTAAAAGCTCAATCATTCCTCTTTGATTTCTTCAATAGGTTTTTATGTTTCTCAGCTCTAAAACAAAGACTATGAGAGAGCTAGTGGAGCGAAAGCGAGTGAGACTAAGGGTCATCTGAGAACTATACAGGACAATGACTTTATTTGCTCATCCCATTTAAATTACCTATTTTAAACATAGTTTATGATCTTCATATTTCAACTTTCAAATTGATTGTGGAAGCAACAGTATTAGAAATTTGATTGCAATTGATTTTTATGCCAGTGGTTTCATCCAAAGCCTCTTTGGGGACATGAGGGGAGGGAGACATATATTAAGTTGTTAGTGAATGTTTTCCTGAATTGGTAATTTAAATTACTAAATTTAAAAATTATTTTTAGAGAGAAGTTTGAAATATACTAGCTAAAAGATGATTGATTTTTCAACTCAAGATTTGTCTCTCATAATATAAAGGAAATGGCTCCAGTTTCCTTGCTTCACTTAAATCATTTTGTCATTTTAATGACATTTATTTGACTTCTTGCTTCCTTATGGAATATGTCAGCAAAGCACAGTGGAAACCCTGAGGTTTTGTTCTGTCTCTGATATTGGCTCTGTGATCTTTTATAGTCCCTCCACTTCTTTGGGCTCTAGTTCCTATGAAAGTTTGAATCTCTGGTCTAGAGGACCTGGGATGTTACCTGGAGCTTAGAAGCAGAACTGTGAAATAAATTATAAAAATGTTCTGATTTAAGGAAAATTTGTGATTGTCAATACACACTTGCAAACTTAGGCCCTAATTCTATTGTCTGAGTATTTTAAAGGATATTAAGGTAGGTTATTTCTTTTTTTAATAGATGTTATTTATTGATTTTAGAGGAGGGAGAGAGAAAGAGAGAGAGAGAGAGAGAGAGAGAGAGAGAGAGAGAGAAAGGGGTTAAGGAGGAGCGAGAAGCATCAACTAATAGTAGTTGCTTCTTGTATGTATCTTGACTTGGCAAGTCTGGGAAGTCTGGGGTTTGAACCGGTGACTTCAGTGTTCCAGGTTGATGCTTTATCCACTGTGCCACCACAGATCAGGCAAGATAGATTATTTCTAGTGCCACTTCAAAGCCCTCATTTCACTTAATATTCTCCCAAAGGCATGTCAGAGATGTTCTGCTGTTGTTATTCTAGTTTTCCCCTCAATAAGGATCTGTATAGCTTGCTTTCTTCACCCTGAAAACAAATGTTTGGTATTATTAGAGATCTTGCCTTTCTTGCAATCTGATATTATAATATGTTAACATTTTTTTTTCACTATTTATGTCTCTATGGCCTAGATTTTATTATGGAGATGGCAAATGGGTTCAATCTTGTGTTAAGTAGCTAGTTGTTACTAACTGCTGGCTCCCTGAACTGGTGTTGGGAAGAATTCTTAGTGGATATTTTGGCTTGTGGGAAAGAGTATTATGCTGACTTTTGAAATAAAGTAAACTAATACTATGTGGCATGTATGCTGTTGCTTTTGTTGTAATCTTAAACTTATTCACAGGGACTGATGAGTCACTGAAACCTGTCTTCATTCCATTCCTGCTGTTAACATTCTTATTCAGGAAGTTGTTTCTTTTCCTCAGACTATCAGAATATTCCTGTGACTCCAGAAATTCAACTCTTTGGTCTATTGTACAGTTAGCATCCTAAACAAAGGTTGAATTGTGTGATTTTTCTTTTGCAGAAATTTTCAGTCTTTCCCCGTACCATGGGGTTCAGTAATATGATGTCAGGGTCTTTTCTCACCCCGCCCAGACAGCCCTCTCCACCTCCTCGTGGACATGGACTCTGGACAGAGTCTCGAGTGGACTCTTGCTTTCTGCTATGGTTGGTGCTTTCTTGAACTTAAATCAAGTGTTCCTTTTTTTTTTTTTTTAGTTCTTTCATCACAATTCTTGTCTTTTCTTTTATTCTGCTTATAATTATTTAGGGTTTTACATGTCTGTCTTCCCTACCAACTCTAATAATGCATAGTTTATGATTGATTTTCACAAAATTTACCTGTGTGTTTTGCACATAGCTGGTTTTCGATAAATGTTTGCTGAATGATGGATGGATGGGAAGGATGACTCTCAACACCCATGAATTTTATATGTCTATAACCTTAAAAATATTAGTTTATATACACAGAGCATTAAAATTACTCACCTTTCCAATGCAATTTAAGAAAACAATTTTTTGATCTTAGTTCACAAACTAAGATTTCCTGAACTAGTTTATATAAAGTTTTATATGAAGAAATGAGAAACAAGTAAGTAATTTCAAATTACCGGTAGCTTTATCTCTAAGCAGAGCAAAGATAATTTTAGAAGTAGATACTTAGGACTTCCTTATTACTGACAGATACTTTGCTTATGTAATCTCAGATGAATAATAAGCAAAGGGAGAGAGAGAAGTAATAGAATTTGTATGTAGGATATACTAAATAACATGTGTAGATAGGGAAATAAATGAACGTATCTTTAACTGAATGAAGATTTTTGTCTTGGGGAAAAAATGTTTCTAATAAATTACTTGGTGAACTGAACTGATAAAGTACCAACAGGACATGATGCTTTCACTTGGGAATAACCAAGAGTAAGAGAGCTGTTTGGTGGCCTGGATTATGTAAGATGCAATAGGTATTTGTCCACTAACAGACTTTCCCTCTAGATTTGTTTCACCAGTTTTAACTTCATGCCACAAAGTGGTAAAACAAAATTTGAGAAGAGCCTGAATTCAACTAAAAAAAACGTGTTATGAATAGAAAGATGGCAGAAGCAGTGCTTTCTGTAGGGAAAGGAAAAACAAACAAAAAACAACTTAGAACTTATTTTCATGTGCACAAGTAAGAAAATGAGCATGTTTTTTCCAGTCAAGTCACTATCCATAACTCACATCATTTCTTACATTTGTCTGGTTATAAAAATTTGTTGGCTTGCCTAAATAATTTCCTAAGTGCTTGTAACACAGCTGAAGTATTGAAGTGCTCATTGGTTATATTTAACCTAAAATGTCCTGCCTAATTACGTCAGATCTTTCTCTAGAGACACTGACCTCAATAGTGGTTTTAACTAGGAAAGTAGAAAAAAGCAAAATTATACAGCTACTTTGTTTCAATGAGGACAGTGAACAGTTGAATTAATTTAACACATGCTGCTGCTAATGATGTTTGACGGACATTTCCAGCACACAGAGAATATGCCGTGGTTTTTAAAAAAATGAAATTATTATGTGGTTGTATCACTTTCATTTTAGGGGCATGGTCTGAACCAACTATTCTGGGTGAGGGTAGCCATCATCAGAATTGCTTCAGATATTTTTTCAAATGATGTGTAGGCACTCCTGAAATCCCAGTTTGCTTCCTTACCAGGAAATAAAGTAAGCCCTCCTCACCATTTTCTTTATGCCCTCAATACCCAAGAAGGCTTTCTGCCAGTTGAGTCTCAAGCCCTGATCTTCTTCCTCTTCCACTTCTACATCATCTCTTTAACATGGTTGACCACTCTGTTTCTGACTTGAGTACAGGTCTGTCTGACTCCTACAGAGACCATGGCACAAGTTTATTGACCCTCCCAACCTCACATGTTGCTCTGGGCAACCTTCTCCCTGTCTAAATCCTATGCATTGTCTAATGGAGGCCTGTTTGAAAAGGGCAAATACCATCATACTCGTAATCTCTTGTTAAAGACCCTTTAATTGCCTCTAAGAAGTCTATGAGCATCTTCCAAACCTTGACTTCATTTTTTATAAGCCTCATCTCAAAATTTCTATGTCTCACCACCTTCTCTCTTTCTACTGTGTTCTCAAAGCTGTCTCCTAAACACTAAGCCATTTCAGACTACTTGCATATCCTGAGAGAATAGTGATGCTTACACCTTGGTCCTTGTGGGGATAATTTTGCTTTATTCTGTTATCTTACTTCATAGATCCTACTGACAGTTCAAGAGTCAGTCTCACTGTGAAGAGTTTGTCTCATTCTTCAGGTAGAATTAATTATTTCTCTTTTTCTGTAATTTGTAATGAATTTATTAAACATATTTTGCTTCACATATTTGTTTGCAAATCTGTCCCCAAAATGCAATATAACTAGTCTAGGGCTAGAACCCATGTGTTCATATCACAGTCTTCAACACCAAGTCCTTTTTCTGTCACTTAGTATCCCTTAGTAGCTTAGTGCTTGTTGAATAAACATTTAAGAGTATGAGACAATTATTAAATTATAAGTTCCCATAGGACAGTAACTGTGTCTTATTCACCTTTGTTTCTGCTTTGTATCTATTTCAATGTTTTATATATAGAAAGTGCTTAACTATAGGTATTTATTAAATATATAGTAGAAAAAAAGGAAAGTTGAGCATATCAGAAAGTTGAACATGACCAGAAGGAATATATATTGGTAAAAGTATAATATCAATGGACTTGAAAAAAAAATCAGTTGTATAAAGGCAGAATGAAGGGGACATGGCTAAACAACTACGTATGCTTATTTCTCTCTCTTTTTTTTAGGATTGGTAGAACTATATGTACAATTGGCTCTTAGTTACTACTAGTTGAGTGTTTTTGAGTCAGGGACAAATTCCTGATCTAATTATGTGTGACAAGAATAATAGATGCATATTAGAAAGTTGTTTTCAGTCTATCTCAGCTGTTTGGTGATTTATGCTTACAAACAAATTTTCTTTCCAGATTAATTCCTTCTTTTTAAATTCTGTTGTTGCGTCAGCAAAGCTCATTGCTCTTAAAGACATTTGAATTGTTCAGTGGTTAGTGATCCAAAGAAACTACAGAAGATATTAAAATATCGAGGTCAAAACAAAACCCTGCTGACCTCGCCTTACCTTTATAGGCATATTATTTTCTCAGTAGCATAGCCTATGTAGTGATTGATGAATCTTAAAAGGATCTGACTCAGGACAATGTTGTATAGATAAAGATTTTCTTATTAAATACTGACCCTGTATATGCATGACTTTTTCCTGATATAGCAGTATATTGCTCAACAACTAATAGAGAAACAGAAAGCTTATTCATATGGCCAGCATATTTTGGTGTTTGGAAGGCAGCAACATCTGAGCTGATGTTGGTCAGAGTAGTGTTAGCCTTCAGCTCTTTACTTTGGGGGTAGACCTATTTCAGTCATCAGTGCTAGGTTTTTGGACAAATGATTGTCTCCTAGAAATATCATGCATTGAGTCTGGGAGAAGTGATAAATCCTGACAGACTGCTAATCTGGTTCACTATTTAAGATATGTACAACCTCATGGCCCACCGTGCTGTTAGCAAGTGAGCTGCAAAAGAAGGGATTGAAGAAAATTATGACACATGATCTCAAGTGTTGTAGCGTAACTAGTGTAATGGTGTAATGTATTAAGGAGCAGAGCACAAGTGTAGAAATTGAAAATATAGATTTTGGAAAACAGTATGGTGTTTTCTCAAAAAATTAGAAATAGAACTGCTTTATGACTCAGCTATCCCACTTCTAGGAATATATCCTAAGAATTCCAAAACACTCAGAAGAAGATATGCACACCCATGTTCAATGAAGTGTTGTTTGCAATAACCAAGATCTGGAAACAGCCCAAGTGTCCATTAGTGGATGAGTAGATAAAAAAGCTGTGGTCCATTTACACAATAGAATACTATATGGCTTTTAAAAAAACCCAAGAAATCTTACCTTTTGCAAAAGCATGGATGTACCTAGAGATTATTATGCTAAGTGAAATAGCCAGGCAGAGAAAGACAAATACCATATGATCTCGTTTATATGTGGAATCTAATCTACACAATAAACTGAGGAACAAAATAGATACAGAGGCAGGCTCACAAAGATCAGATGAGTAGCTGTTAGAGGAATGGAGGGACGAGATCAAAGGTGAAGAGATTAACCAAAATCATATATACATAACTCATATACAGACAACAGGGTAGAAAAACCAGAAGGAAAGGAGGGTAGGCGGTAGGGGGAGGATGGGTAAAGGTGGGAAAATGGAGGGGGAAAGAAACTTTGCATTGCTTGGGGCATGGGGGGGGCACCATGTGGTGTATAGAGGTTATTATATTGAGTGGGATACTTGAAACTATGTAAATGCACTAAATTAAAAATGAAAATTAACAAAAATCCCAATTTTTACTGCAGTTCCATATATATTCCAGCTGTGAGAGTTCAACTAAAAGAGTTAATCTCTCCGTGCTTTGGTTTATAAATGTAGATAGAAATTCCTTCTCATACAGTTGCTATGGGGATTGTATGATGTACTATCATTATACAGTGTTGAGTAAGTTCCTGTCACTTAGCAAGGAACTCCTTTTTTATACTGGCATTCAACAGAAATAGTCGAAAAACGGTGGACCCGCACTGTGGAAATAGTGAAGGCTCTAAAAAAACTTACCATTTTTATAAACATGCTACCTGCTCATTGTAACAACACAGAAAGAAACAAGCCAAGCAACTGTTGGAGAGGACAAAGGAGAACATTCAAATCACCCCAGATTTAACCCAGTGATCAATCATACCAACCAGATATCACTCTGTACATTTATTTAGGCATATGTAAAAAGTATGTATCGTTTATATTCAATTTTTGATGCCTGCACAGGATGGACATAGCTTTCCCTTGGATATTCAGCTCCAAATATTAATACTGTAAATTGGCTTCCTCTCTGCAAGCCTGCTGCCCCTGCCTGGAAGGCAAGAACTCCAGAGCACCTTCCTGAGCCAATATTCTCAGTTGCCATCCCAGGAAACCCCTCGTCCTTCCTCTGCTGCTTCCGCAGAGCCCTCACTGCTGGAGGTAAAATGTCAGTGTTGAGTGCCCTGGAAATTGTAGCAATGCCCCTTTGCCGCAGGGCCTGCTGACTGGTCCTGCTGCCCCTGCAACCCTGCTCGTTACCTCGTGATGGTCTCTGTTGATGGTTCTGCTCTTGTTTAATTCTAACCATAGGGTCGGTTATGTTCCTGACTCTGGGCCCCATAAAACATCTCCTATTTTCATCATAAATTTCCCTCTTTTATGTCACCAGAACATACAGTATTTACCCATGTATAAGACGCTGTCATGTATAAGATGCACCTTAAATTTTGGGCCCAAAATATGGGGGAAAAATGTATTACATAAAGTTACTGAACTCAAGTTTTATTCATCTACAACAATGAGTGCAAAAACAAGCACAAAACAAAAGCGGGAAATGCAAGTAAAAAAATCTACAACCACTGTATAAGACACACCCAGGTTTTAGACCCAAAATTTTTCTTAAAAGGGTGCACCTTATACATGGGGGAATGCAGTAGTTGCATCTGCCTTAAGGTGCTGTTCCTAAAAGCACAGAGAAATGGAATTTGATTAAATTTGGAGAGCATGTTGCTTGGCTGTTTTGAGTCCCAGTTGGCAGAGTTTGGTGTTAGACTTTCTTTCATGATAACATAGAATTTGGGAGCAAGGTTACAGTGAATGAGAGCTGCATAACCCTCACATACTTCAGCAGCTGAAGACAACAGATAATTACCAGAAAGTATGAATTGGGTAGGACAGTTATTAACTGTTGATACCCAGAAAATGATTGACTTTTATATATTCATCATGTCTCCAATCACTTTACTGAATTATCTTACTAAGTTTGAAAGATTTTATTAGTTAATTCTCTTACCTTTTCCTAGATACAAAATTAAATCTTTTGCAAGTGATAATTTTTCTCATTACAATACTGTCATTTTTATATTTTATTCTCCAGTGCTTTCCATGTGATGCTGAAGGATATCATTTGCAATTTGTTTTATTTTTGTTCTTCTACATGTGCTGGTTCACCCCTCCTTAGGCAACCTGCTGGTCCCCCTGCTCCCAGGAGGCCGCCATATTGATGCTGAACTTAGTGCGGACACCAGGTCGGCTTAGCGCGCTACAGCCCAGAACTCCTGGGCTCAAGTGATCCTTCTGCCTCAGCCTCCCGAATAGCTGGGACTACAGGTGCACGCCACCGCGCCCGGCTATTTTTGTTCTCAGTAATATAGACACTCAATATAGCAAATACAAAAATCAAAATTTTAAATCAATAAAAAATTTACAAAAATGAACAGTGACCATGTACTATTCTTGTGACTCTGGCTACTTTAACCTCTCTGAATTTTATTAGCTCATCTGGAAAATGGATTCCGATAATAATTGTCTAGGATCATGGTGAGGGTTAAATGAAATGATTTATTTAAAGTGCTGAGCCCCGTGTCTTGTCTTGTCTCAGTAAATAATAGTAGGTACAGAATTTGTAAAATAGGTTTCCGTTAGATATGGTGCGGTACCAAGGAGGCAGTCATCAGTTCCACCTGCCCAAAGCACAGCAGTGGGGACAGGGTGAAAAAGCTCCACTTTCCCAACAGGAATGGAGTTGGTGAGGGAATTTCAGGGAAAAAATGCTGTGAGTAAAACATGAGTATAGAAATGTGAGGCAATATTAGTTTAAGGAACTGCAAAAAGTCTGAAATGTCTAGAACGAAGTCTATATGATATGGAATCTGGATAGAGGTGTAGCAGGAGATAAAGTCAGGGAGAATGTGGAGGTATTTAACTGGGGTGGTGTGTCACTTTGAGAAAAACCACTAACCGGAAGTCCCAGAACTAGTTGCTCTGTGCCGGAATTCTGTTGTTCTGGCCTACAGACCTCCGGCACAGAGTGTCTACACTACAGCAAATGTTTTATCCTTGGCTACTGCACATGGCTGTGCAGATGCCGAGGATGAATGCAGCCCCATACTTCTCTGGTATGTGGCCACAGTGTCATCGAAAATGGCTACGTGTGTCATTGCTGACACGCATGTCATAGGTTCATCATTAGGGGCCTAAGAAGTAGTGGGGACTCAGAAGTAGAAGCCAAAATGGGGGACACATTAGGGAAGAGAGAGAGATAAAAAGGAGGATGACTTCAGGGTCTCCCTTGGAAGAGAGCTGGGTTGAACAGAGTTGCTGTAGTAATTTCCTGTGGTGACTGTAAGAAATGATCACAAACCTGTTGGCTTAAAACAAAAGAACTTTCAGTGTTGGAGACCAGAAGCCTGAAATCAACATCAGTTGGCTGAAACCAGGGTGTTGGTAGGGCTGCTCTCTCTAGAAATTCTAGTGAAAAATCTATCATTCCTTGCTTTTTACAGCTTCTGGTGGTAGCTGCCATACCTTGGCTTGTGGCCGCATCTCTTCAATCTTAAAGGATAGAGTCTAGAAATCTTGTTTCGCTCTGTTCCTGTTGTCTTTTCTTCTGTGTCAAATCTCCCTCTGTATTCTTTTAAAGATAAATATGATTGCATTTAGGGTTCACTCAGATAATCCTGGGTAATCTCATCTCTTATCTCAGGATCACATTATTTAATTACATCTGCAAAAACTTTTTTTTAAACCCAAATAAGGTCATATTAATAGGTTTCAAGGATTAGGCCCTGATATGTTTGGGGCATAGGGGTGGAGTATTATTCTGCCTTCCACAATTGCCATTTCACTGAAATATGAAGTAGAGGAGCTACAACATGGGGGAAGATAGTGAGAATAGTTTTGTATGTGTGTCTTACATTTTTAAAAAGACCCTTATTTTGTTCTCAGTCTCTTTTTATCCTGCCCAACTTTGTTAACATAAATGTTTTATATCTCTTCTTCAGCCAAAATCAGGGACTGGTTCTGCACCTTTTTTAAACCTAACAATAGTTTAAACCAGTGGTTCTTAACCTTTTTTGAGGTACCGAACCCACCAGTTTCATATTTGCATTCACTGAACCCTTCTTTAGTGATAAATAAATAAAATATATATTTTTTCCAAATTCAGGACATAGATATATGTTTTTTTACTGGTGCACAAAATGAGCCGTGCATGAACAAAACCAACAAAGTGCATGAACTCACAACAAATTACAGTATTACTTTATTCTGGCCTCCGTGGCAGAGGCTTCTCCGAACTCCTGAGACCGACTCATGGAACCTGTAGGGTTCGATAGAACCCAGGTTAAGAACCACTGGTTTAGCCTGACCAGGTGGTGGCGCAGTGGATAGAGCGTTGGACTGGGATGCTGGAAGACCCAGGTTTGAGACCCCGAGCTCGCTCGCCAGCTTGAGTGCAGGCCCATCTGGCTTGAGCAAAAGCTCGTCAGCTTGGACCCAAGGTGGCTGACTCCAGCAAGGGGTGGCTCGGTCTGCTGAAGGCCCGCGGTCAAGGCACATGTGAGAAAGCAATCAATGAACAACTAAGGTGTTGCGACGGCAATGAAAAACTAATGATTGATGCTTTTCACCTCTCTCCGTTCCTGTCTGTCTGTCCCTATCTCTCTGTCTCTCTGTCTCTCTCTCTCTCTGTCCCTGTAAAATAAAAAAGAACCACTGGTTTAAACCAATGAGTTTTTCTATTTTCCTTAGCTCAGGCAAACCAGAGCTCTGACATGTCGGATTTTGAAAAAAAAAAAAAAAAAAAAAAGCCTGGATTTCCTTTCAAGTAGTGTTTAAGAACATCAGTTATACGTCAATGCCTAAGGAGAATCAAAGTTTTCATTGTTAATTATATTCCCTTTAAATTTCTTTGAGGATATAAACCAAATTCAACCCATGTAAAGGTTGAAACTGTTATTTTTATCACTGACCTTTTTAGCTCAATACTACTAATTAATAAATACTTTAAATAACCTAGTTCAGCAAAACTGAAGAATATCTTTAAAGGTTTATTTTATTTGTATTCTCAGGCTATGAGAGGAAGCTGTTGAGCTGAATTTTTAGTTTATTTGCACAACTTCAAGTCTGAAAGTCTATTCTTATTTTCTTGAAAGCCAGATAATCTTGTTAAATACTTTCCAATGGCCCTATCTTTCAGAATTATTTGGTATCTTAGATTCTGGCTGACTTTGACTTTTCAGTAAGCTTCAGTTTAAAATACTTTTTTTTTACCCCTAACTCTTTACTTTTTGCCTGTGCGCACAATCTGTTCTCCTTACTGTAGAAAATGTAGTTTCAGGAAAAGTATTTTTTTCCTTAAATTTGTATGCTAAATTTTCAGAGATAATGTTTATTGAATGAATATAATAAAGAATGAATGAATGAGGGGATTAAGTTCTGCATCCAAATCCCTTCTTGATTTAATCAATTCCTTTTCTCTTGGTTAAAAAGATCTGATTTCATTGTCTTTATTTAAAATAAACCCTGATAATCATTTTGTGTATGTGTGTATTTAAAAATGTATACATACACTCAGACACAGACACCTCCCCCAACCTCATCCCCAAGAACACACACATTCCAATTCATAAAATAATATAATGCCCAAAGTCAGGGCCCTGGGCATCATGGCCCAGTGACATGGAGCTTGTTTCTAATCCTCGTAATGCAATCACTCTCAAGTGTTTTCAGTTAATAGATTACTTATTAGGGCAAAGGCCCCAAATGCTACCTTCCCGTTTTACACTTCTCTCAATAATGAAACATATCGCCACATCTAAAGTGTAGAAAACCAATGCTTGTGCTAAGGTACTGAAATTGTTCTTCGTTCATTCATTCATTCATTCATTCATTCGATGTTTGTTGAAACCTTGCTTATGTGCAAGCCTGTTGCCAAGTGATATTGAGGTAAACACCTTGCAGGTAGTCAGTCAGTGGTCCCGAGACTACATTGAATAACATGTAAATAAAAGGCTGCTAATAATTTCCTAAATTTTGATTTAACTCAGAATCATTTTGCTTATTGATACAGAGCAGTTTTCAGGGGAGATTACATGATGTAGAGGTATGGTGCACTGTCCACGTGTGGAAAGTTTATGCTGGGCAATGTTTTTAAAATGATAAAGCATGTAAAGCCAGTAGCCAAGGCCACCATCACAGCTGCTTGGCCAATGCAGGTTCGCATTTGATTCGAACAGTTGGTAGTGAAACAACGGAGCCAAGAACTGGTGAGCCATCAGCTTTAATTCTAGCTTGCACCCGGCTGGCAAGCAAAAACACACACTGGGCTCCAAAACCCACACATTCAGTGCTCACAAAGCTACTGACTTATCTGAGTTTCCTAGAATCAAAGGTTTCTAGCTCACCAGATTTATTCACCTCTGTTCCCCATCTCCTCCAGCACAAACTCTTAACAAACTGGCTTCTTCCTCAGCACTCTGCCATCTTGGCTACTTCTCCACATGGCCTTAATCTGCTCTCCTCTCTAATACCAACCTCAGGAACTCAGGAACCAAGAAAGAGATCAAGCTACTGTTCTCTCCCACTTTATAGCAGACTCAAAACCTTTAATCCAATTATACAAACAAGGAAGTCTCTGATACAAAGTCACCCATCTGAGGCATAATGGGATTCCTCCCTACATCACCACCCTACATCATCCAATCAGTCAAGGGTGTGGAGAAGAGCTTACTCTTAAAACAAAGCCTTAAGCTATAACAACCCGGCCTGCTTACATTACAACTTTTCCCCCACAGCCATCACAAGCATAAGGGCAAATAATATCACCTGGGTGACGGGCTTCCATGTGGGCAGCACCATCTTTAACAAAGTGAGCATATTATATTTTATCTGCCGAACAAGCATATTTTGACTCTCTTTATAGGCGGTGTTTTTGTTTTAGTGGAAAATTATAATTAGAGCCAAACAAAAATAGAACAATTTTTGTTTGGCTCTAATGATAAGTTATGCCTTTTTTTCTTCTTATAAATCGAATAGAACAGTTCCACCAAGGTATAGCAGTAGGCCCATTTACATGTTGTCTAAGCTCTGCTGGCCACGGGTAGCAGTGCGTTTTAGAACTCACTTCATACCTTTGATGTGAGGACTTACTTATTCCCTAAAATAAGTATGTTGTTGGGTTTGTTAAAATAGCACTCTAAAAGGTCACAAATAATAGGATTGCCTTCAATCTGACACTATTAAGTTTAAGATTCAGAATATATACCAAATATATTTTCTTTTCCAAATTGCATCTGTGTTTGGATAATGATATCCTTTGAAAGCATTTTTTAAAAACTTCATATTTACCACACTATCAAAGGACAAAATGATTTTATTTACTAAGTAGGAAAGAGTTAGCAGGTCCACAACTTTAGTGCAACTCACAAATCACTTTTACCTTAAATCTTGTTGTTATGCTCAATTTACATAAGAATTAGAAGTTTTAATTTTTCACTAATACAGCCTCATTATATATAAATATACTAGGAGGGGATGCTTGGACTAGATACCTTTTTAAGGTTATTTTAATTATATAGACATACCTATAAATTGTTTTCTTATACGATATTTTAAAAAATGGTTGGAATATGAGTTAACCGTTGTCCCTAATTTATTTTTTAGTTGTAGCTGAATCAATTTGAGTTTGTTTTTAGGTTACTGTTTCTTTGTCCTGTAACCTGTAATAAACTGTTATTTTATATACCAGCCAACATTGCTGTTTATTTATTTCTTTGAGTTTGTCTTCCCAGTAAAATTGATGTTTCTTGAAATAAGGGGCCACATCTTTAGTATTTATTGTATTTTGAGAAGTGCTTAGATTTTAGGCCTGGGGTATTTGCTTGAAAAATATTTGCAGAATTGCAATCAAGTTTAAAGAGAATTGCTATTTTTCAGATAGAGGAAGACAATCCAGAGATGCCATTTAAAGAGGCAGACTGGCTTGGAATGCTAATTGAGAATGAAAACTAGAAGCGTCAGGCAAACAGTGATATTTCTTGTTGGCCATTAGGCTCAGTTCTGTGCTAATACTTACCTAAGAAACTTTTAAAATCAAAATGTGTCTTCAACCTAAAATCGGAGCAGGTAGGATTATCGGATGAGCTAAGGGACTATTGTCATCAAGGTTGGATAGCTCCATGCGTCAGTCTCTGTCCTAAGGGACGAATATTAATGAGGATTGAATTGTCAAGGTGGGGCCCCGGACAAGTCTTTCTCCTGGATGGTCCTAGAAAGATGTCATTAAATTCTTGCTTATCTACTCCTATTTCAGGCATTATACAAAATAATGCCTTTTCCATTAACCCAGTATTTCTTGATGCAGATTAGAGTTGAATTGATCGGGCCTTAGCTTTTTGGTTACAGTATTTCAGCTGTACTCATGTAAGTCCACAGTCCAGGCATTGCAAGTGGAATCTGAGGGTGAGTGGTGACTAGGACGACTGAGGCATTCATTCACTGATTATGATTTTGATTAGGTTATTCTTCAGGTAAATTTTCTAATTCATACACTGTATTTTTCTATACTTTCTTTTCAGAAATTTGTTCTCTTGTTTTGACTGCATCTAGATTTCTAGACTAGAAAGACGTATTCAGGACTTTTCACCTAATGAAGTTTGACATCATGTTGTAAAACTATAGGCATAAAGTTATAGGCATCCTAGTTGAAGCAGATGGCACCCCAATGGAAGGAAGGAAGGAGTAGCCTTCCTATATAAAAGCTGGTGTGTGTGTGTTTGTGTGCACTTTGCTTATACTGTTTTTTAAAGTGCCTCATGTGGAAAGAAAGAAAAAAAAAACATTTTTCTATTTAGTATAGTTATGTTTGGCTTCCTACTCTGGTTCTTTCCCTCCATTCTGTAGGCAGCATCTCTCTTTGTATCAGTCCATGAACTAGAATTTATTTTATTTTGTACTCTAATGGCTCAAGCAATAGTGATAGTTTTGAGGCCTTCAACATTTCTAACATTCGCAGGAAATTAAGTTACTTCTTCTGGACATCTCCAGACTGTGTGGTATTTTGTGAAGAACAGGAAAATCTGGTTCTGGAGGAATGGCTGCATTGGTAAGGTTACCAACTTTTTTACAATGAAAAGGAGGACAAAATAAATTGAAGAAAACAATATGAATAAAAGAAACATTTTATTTATTGCAACAATAATACACTATAATATGATAAATGCATAATAAAAACATTTGTAATATTTTTATATTGTAATTATGCTTGCATGCCTATTCATTTTTAATAATAATTGTAAGAAAAAGTACTCATTTAGATACAAATACGTTACATCACATGCAATGGATCGACTCTGCATCGATCGAATACAGACATTTACAGATTAGTCTTTGAATATCAAAAAGGAGGACATGTAGGACACTTTTCGAGAGAGGATGGAACTTACAGAAGAAGGACTGTCCTCCCTAAAGGAGGGCGATTTGTCACCTTAACATTGGATGATTGTGTACTGGGTGGGTTGTGTGTTCTTATTCATTTACTCAGTGACCATGAGCTTCAGCTTACTTTCTCGTTTTTTCTTCTTTCTTTCTTTCTTTTTCTTTATTTTATAAAATGGCCTTCACAGTAAAACCTATATCACATTTTACTTAGTGTTAATGGGCTTTTGTTTCTTCTAAACTGGGAAGGTAAAAATCTTGCATTCTTTTCATAAATCTAAGCTAGATGATGTATATGGATATTCACTGGCATTTTGCAAAGTATATATCATTTAAAAATAGTTGCCTTTCCCAAACTTTTGAAATCATATATGTTTGGGTAAGGAGTCTTTGGGAATTGAATCTAGTCAGACATGATCTGCTTCATTTATATGACCAAAGCATAGATGAAATTTATCATCAGACAACAATGAGACAGTTAAATTATAAATTTCAGGGACCAAGGTATGAAGAATTTATGGTGTTTTATTTCTTATCACATAAATGATCTAAAATTTTTTGTTGTTTTACTTTGACTTCATTATGTGTTATTAATCATAATGGCTGGAAGAAACAATGTGACTTATGAAATCTATGATGAAGAATATTTATCCTTTTTGTTGATGGATACCATTATTATATATTTGTGGTTAAAATCAAATTATTGTCTTTTAAATGTGAGTATAAGATAGTTTTTCAGTCCCAGTTACACTGTAAAATGTTTCCCTGTCATCTCCCCTTGATAGTTCTGAACTGTGAAACAAAGTTGAGTTATATATTTTTAGGACACTTAATTAGCAAAACCTGGAAACACAGGAAGGGTTGAAGAGTTTCTCCATAAGTGAAGAACTACTTTTTGTAAATATATATCACAGTGATTTCTAAAATGGAAACATTTTAATTTACTGTTTATCAACCATTGCTGGAGTCAAAGTGTCTGATTAGGGTACAGAAAGATTAATTTGATTTTTGAATACTGTCCTTGGAACCCGATTTAATTCCAAATATAAATGTCTGTTACGTTCTCTTTCTAGGAATATTTCAAGACATAATATTATTATTAGTAGTAGTGTTTTGGTATGTGCTACATTGTGCTGTTGACTATTTAAAAATTTTTTTCTCAGTGTACAATGATTCCATGGAAGTGCTAACTTTTTTTTTTTTTCTGAAGTGAGAATGGGGAGGCAGAGAGACAGACTCCTGCATGCACCCAACCAGGATCCACCCGGCAAGCCCACCAGGGGGCGATGCTCTGCCCATCTGTGGCAGTTGTTCCACTGCAACAGAGCCATTCTAGCACCTGAAGCGGAGGCCATGGAGCCCTTTTCAGTGCCTGGGCCAACATTGCTCCAATGAAGCCTTGATTGTGGGAGGGAAAGAGAGAGACAGAGAGAAAAGTAAAGGGGGAAGGGTGGAGAAGCAGATGGGCGCTTCTCCTGTGTGCCCTGGTCGGGAATCGAACCTGGAATTTTCACACGCCAGGCGGACACTCTACCATTGAGCTAGTCGGCCAGGGCAGAAGTGGTTACTTTTGAGAACCTGAATTAAGAAAGGATATCAGATTGATATGAAAAAGAAGGCCTTTCAGATACCAAGGGCAGCACAGATAAATGCACATCAATAGCAAATAGTGCTATTGAAAGATAAAGATTAACATGGGATTCTTTTAAGTATCAAATATAGTAATATAATTTAGCTAGTATAAATTATTGCCAGTTAATGGAGAATGAATATGGAGCACAACTTTAACTTTTAGAACCTTCACATCATCATTTTGGACAGCCAAGTTTTTTCAAACAAGGTTATACCTTCAAATGTTCACTTTTTAGAAAGAATTAATTAGACAGATAACTTTTCCCCCCTAATAACTGACTGCCTAATTGCTCAGAGCAAAGTGAACTTAATTTTTATATTACTCAGGGTTGTTATGACCATAAAATATAGGACTGCATTGCTATCATTGAACTTAAGAGGGAATTCCAATACCAGAGAAATCCGGATTTTTGCATTTTCTGATTTTCCATTTTTATTCTGTTGTAAAAGTGGAAATATCTGTAAAAAAAAGAATATATAGGTGCTAATAATGGCCCTGTCTCCCTTTTTCATCTTTTCCTCTACTGGGAAAGATCTTCAAGCAAGAGCTGTACATTCTTCTTAAATTCCCAAATCACATAAGAGCAACACAAAACTCACGAGCACTGATGCCATGCAGAAATCAATTGCTGGTGCTTCGCTGTTGCCTTCTGATTGTATGGACTAATGTGATCATGTGCTCGGAATTCCAAACAGTGTGGGACTCACAGTTCAGTTCAGGAAACACGTTAGAGCATTTATGCACTCAGTAATGAAGAAATAAAAGAAAACCGAAAACAATTCTCAAAGCGATTTTAATCTTAGACTGTGGAAAGTCTTGTTAGCAGCTCACTACAGTGCAAGGCTGAACAAATAAGCCTCTTGGCTTCCCAACCTCCAGCGGTGTTTTTAAGTATAGGCAGGTCTGTGGCAAGTTTTCATTTGTGTGTGTGTGTGTGTGTGTGTGTGTGTGTGTGTGTGTGTATGTACATATATATAGTGTTATATATAATATATACACATTTATACATATATGTATATATTTGTATAAATATTTTGGCCTTATATTCATGTAACATTTTTGGTTTTATTCAACAGAAATCTTCTTGACAGAGACACGTTTTCTAAATCTGATCCAAGTAAGTGTCTGTTTACTTGCTTTTGAAAGTCTATTTCACTTACTGATTTGGCAAAGATTGTATGACACTCATAGTTCTTGATTAAATATTTGTTTTAAAACCTAGAAAGAAGGGGAATGATTTCAAGCCCCACATGCTTATCTGTTTGGGCAGTACCCCCCTAAAGGGGAAGTTGCCTAGCATGTTGAGAATTCAATGAAAGTATAGATGACTCCAATCTAAGACTGGTCACCTTTGAAATTACAACTTCATGGTATGGCCATGTGGTAGAAATTATATTTGAAAATTAGTCCTAATGAGTCATGATTTTAAGTGATTTAGTCAAAGAGTAATACTTTACCTTTTTTTTTTGCAAATGAAAGCAATATATAAGGCATTATAAGGCATACATAACTAAGGAAATATAGAACATCTTGTTTGAGCTGAATTTTTTGATTCGTTATTAGATATTTTGAAAATTAGAGACAACTTGTAAAATAAAAAAAATAGTTTGAATTAAAACAGCAGAATTAGTGTATAAATCAGGTAGAGTTTATAAATTTTGTAATATTTAGAAGTTGATATCCAATAGCTCTTTATATCTCCAATGTATGAAAAGAAGTGGTTTTATTACAGGAGAAAGGTTTTGTCAGATGTTAGAACTCTTGAAGTAGTCATTGGGAAATGGCATTATAATTTGTGGGAATAAAAAATTCTTGTGGCTCATTGGACTAGGGGGTGGGACTTTTTTATTGTATCCCTTATTCATTATCCCAAACCCTTAATATACCATTTGCAAACTTCCTTTATGGTTGACAGGATTTCTTAACCTGTTTACAAATATAGGTATACCTTGGAGCTATTATGGGTTCAATTTCAGATCACCACAATAAAATGAATTTTGTAGTAAAGAAAGTCACATGGATTTTTTGGTTCCACAGTGCTTATAAAAGTTATGCTTACACTACACTTTAGTCTATTAAGTGTGCAATAGAATTATGTTTAACAAATATACATACCTTAATTAAAAAATACTATTTCTAACAAATGCTAATCATCATCTGAGCTTTTGGTGAGTAGTAATCTTTGCTGGTAGGGGACTTGCCTTGAAGTTGATGGCTGATGACTGATTACGTTGGTGGTTGCTGAAGGTTGGGGTGGCTGTGACAGTTTCTTTTAAGTGAGAGGAGGAGAGATAGAGAGACAGACTCCTGCATGCACCCTGACTGAGATGTGCCCAGCAAACCCTGTCTGGGGCTGATGCTCTGCTGTCAGGGTCCATGCTTGCAACTGAGCTATTTTTAACACCTGAGGCAGAGGCTCCACGGAGCCATCGTCAGTGCCCAGGGTTGATGCGCTTGAACCAATGCGCAATGGTCACCTCTTCTGTGTGCCCTGACAGGGAATCAAACCTGGGACTTCCACATGCCAGGTGAACATTCTACTGCTGAGCCAACTGGCTAGGGCCATAAATTTTTTAAAAGAGCAACAGTGAAGTTTGCCACATCAGTTGACTCTCCTTTTCATGAACAGTTTCTCTGTAGCATGCAATGCTGTTTGATAGCATTTATTCACAGTGGAGTCAATCCTTTCAAACCCTGCTGCCGCTTTGCCAACTAAGTTTATATCATACTCTAATTTGTTGTCATTTCAGCAGTCTTCACCAAATGTATCTTTACTAGGGGTAGTTTCCTTCTCAAGAACCCCTTTCTTTACTCATCAATAATAAGCAAATCCTCATCTTTTAAAGTTTTATGATGAGTTTACAGCAATTTATTCACATTTTCAGATGACACTTTTAATTCTAGTTCTCTTGCTATTTCCGCCACATCTGCAGTTACTTTCTCCACTAAAGTCATGAACTCCTCCAAGTCACCCACGAGGGTTGGGATCAATTTCTTTCAAATGCTTGTTAGTGTTGTTATTTTGACCACTTCCCATGAATCACAAATGTTCTTAATGACACCTAGAATGGTGAATCCTTTTCAGAAATATTTCCATTAACTTTGCTCAGATCTGACATAGAAATCAATATTTATGACAGCTATGATCTTATAAGATTTTCTTAAATAATAAGACCTGAAAGTTGAAATTACTCTTTGACCCATGGCATGCGGAATGGATGTTTCAATGTTTTGTGAGCAAACATGAAAACAATATATAAGTGAGAGGAGGGAGATAGTGAGACAGACTCCTTAATGCACCCTTACTGGGATCTACCTGGCAACCCCCATCTGGGGCTGATGCTTAAATCAACCAAGCTATTTTTAGTGCCTCAGGCTGACATGCTGTAACCAACCAAGCTATTCTCAGTGCCTGGGGCTGATGCTTGATTGAACCAGTTCAGCCACTGGCTGCGGGAGGAGAAGAGGGAGAGGAGGGGAAGAGTGAGGGGAAGAGAAGCAGATGACCACTTCTCATGTGTGCCCTGACTAGGGTTTGAACCCAGGGTGCCATATACCAGGTTATGCTGTATCCACTGAGCTGACTGACCAGGGCCCATGAAAACAATATTAATCTCACTATACATCTTCAGCAGAGCTCTTGGGTGAAAAGGTGCATTGTCAGTGAGCAGTAACATTTTGAAAGGACCCCTCCACCCCCATCAGTAGTTCTAAGCCCCATCACTGGGCTTAAAATATTTAGTAAACAATGTTTTAAACAGGTGTGCCATCATCAGCCTTTGTTGTTCCATTTACAGAGCACAGGCAGAATAGATTTAGCATAATTGTGAAGGGCCCCAGAAATTTCAGAATAGTGTATGAGCATTGGCTTCACCTTAAAATCACCAATTGCTTTAGCTCCTAACAAGAGAGTCAGCCTATCCTTTGAAGCTTTGAAGCCTTGAAGCTAGTCATGGACCTCTCCTCTGTAGCTTTGAACATTCTAGATGGCATCTTCTTCCAAAATAAGGCTGTTTTGCCTACATTCAAAATCTGTTGAATAAAAACTAAACAAAACAAAATCTGTTGTTTAGTGTAGCTACCTTCATTAATCATCTATGCTAGATCTTCTGGATAACTTGCTGAAGCTTCTTACATTAACACTTGCTATATAACCTCTCACTTACATTTTATGGATTTAGCTCCTTTCTTTACTTTCATGAACCAACCTCTGCTAGCTTCACACTTTTCTTCTGCAACTTCCTCACCTCTCTCAGCCTTCAGAAAACTGAAGAGAATTTAGAACTTGCTCTAGATTAGATTTTGGTTTAAGGGAATGTTGTGGCTGATTTGATCTGTCTGGACCAAGAAAATTTTCTCCATGTATGCAATAAGGCTGTTTTATTTTCTTATCATTTGTGTGTTCAGTGGAATAACACTTTTAATTTTCTTCAAGAACTTTTCCTTTGCATTCACAACTTGGCTAATTGGCACAAGAGGCTTAGTTTTTGGCTTATCTTGGCTTTCGACATACTTTCCTCACTAAGCTTAGTCATGTCTAGCTTTTGATTTAAAGTGAGAGACATACAACTGTTTACTTGAACACTAAGAAGCCATTGTATGGTTATCAATTGACCTAATTTCAACATTGTTGTTTCTCAGGGAAGAGGGAAGCCCAAGGAGTGGGAGAAAGATCAGGGAATGGCTGGTTGGTAGAGCAGTCAGAACACACCTAATATTTATCAATTAAATATGCCATCTTATTTTGTCCCCCAGAACAATAATAATAGTATTATCAAAGGTCACAGATTACCAAAAACAAAATAATAATGCAAATATTTGAAATATTGAGAGAATTACAAAAATATGACACAGAGACATTACATGAACACATGCTGTTGGAGAAACAGTGCTGATAGACTTGCTTAATGCAGGGTAGTCACACACCTTTTATTTGTAAAAAAGAAAAAGCACAGTATCTGCAAAGTACAATAAAATATGTCTGTACTGAGAATGGGAATTGCAAAAATTAAATAGAGTATATAATTTGTATACGATGTTCTTCCTATGAAGGATTTGAGCACAGTAGGAAAAACATCTGACTTATATCTGGTACCATACTGAAATATTTTAAACTGTCATAGTTTTAAAATTTATCTTCATCTGTACATAGTGTAAAAGACATTAGTAAATTATTATATTTTTGTGTATCAAGCTCTTTATATAATTAAGGTCTAGAGATCTGATAGAGGTGTTCGTTTCTTTACAAAAATTTTAGTCATTTAATGATTTACCAGCAATTTTCTTGAAATTAAGCTGGGAATTAGGAATTAATTTTGCTTTTGCTTTTGGACAGTTGAAAAATAAATTATATGCATTTATATCTGATATTTATCAATTACATTTATGTATATTTTATCTTTTGTAGTTTGTGTATTATATGTACAAGGAGTTGGAAATAGAGAATGGAGAGAGGTAAGAAATTTATTTTAAAATATCATTGTGCTTGAAGATATGTTACAATCTGATGAAAACGATACTTTCCTGTTTTAGTTATTTTGTCTTTTTAAACCCAAAGATTGAATTTGTTCTTCATTTTGTGAAAGTAACCTTCGCATTTTATTTTATTTATTTATTTATTTAATTATTTTTATTTTAATGAGAGGAGGGGAGGCCAAGAAAGATTTCCACATGTGCCTGGACTGGGATCCACTTGCAGGCCCACTAGGGAGTGATACTCTGCCCTTCTGGGGTCGTTGCTCTTTTGCTCAGCCACGAAGCCATGTTTTTTTCATGTCTGAGGTGGAGGCCACTGGAACCATCCTTAACTCCCACCTAAGACCAATTTGCTCAAGCTCATTGAGCCATAGCTGTGGGAGGGGAAGAGAGAGAGAAAGAGAGAGAGAGAAAGAAAGGAGAGGGAGGGGTGGGGAAGCAGATGGTCGCTTCTTCTGTGTGTCCTGACTAGAAATAGAACCCAGGACATCCACACACTGGGTTGATGCTCTACCACTGAGCCAACAAGCCAGGGCCTGCATTTTATTTTTAATAATAGAATTTTAAGATTTATCTTTAAAATTTGGCTGACTTATAACTTTTCTGTGGAATATTTTAGCCTTGAAACTAGTGTTCTCCTCAGTCAAAAGTTAATTTAATGTATTGTAATTCTCACTGGGGAACAAAATTTTTATTGAATCCACAAAAACATTTGTTCTTATCTAATTCTAGTGTGCTCATTTCAAATCTGACATTAGTTTTTCCCTGTAAGCTATAGTTTTCTTGCAATTCCAGATTTTAGGTTTTCATCTTAATGTAAAATTTTTGACATTTAGTTTAACATAATGAAGTAGAATGTCTTCTTGGACATCATCTTTGTGAAAATATAATAATTTATATAATGCAGTAAATACACTAATACACTAAAAGATATGATTGCATCAGAATTTGTCTACAATTTTGAAATAGAACATATTAAAACACTTTTTTAAATCATTTGTGCAAAACTTATTTAAATTCTATTCAGGCAAAAATTTGCGTTTGTAACTCTTGCGTTTGTGTACTTGTTGAGGACAATCTCGTCTGATGCTCCAGCAGTAGTCTGCCATAATATTTCTGTCCCATTGCCCCTGATAACACTCTTCCATCATATTCAGATCTTAATGAAAGTGTTCTTACTGCTCATCACTAACAACTCCAAGATTTTTGGGAAACTTATCAAGGTGACTGTTCAGGAAGTGAATCTTAATGATCATGTTACATCCAATGTTGCAGAAAGCCAACAGCATCCTTTGAACCAGAAATTCATAGTTTTCTGCTTTTTGTTGCCAAGGAAGTTCTTTGTAACTGCCACAAAAGACTGCCATGCAGCTTTCTCCTCCTTATTCATCTTCCTGGAAAATTCTTCATCACATATGAGGGTTTAAATTTGAGGTCCATCGAATACGCCTGCTTTTATCTTCTTGAAAGACAAGGCAGGAAAAGCAGAAATAATTTTGAAAGCATACACTTTCTCTATTTAAAGCCTGAAAAACTGCTTCATTAGGCCGAGTTTGATGTGAAGTGTGGGAAAAATGATCCTGTCTCAATTAACTACAGGTTCATTCACAATATTTTGCACCCCTACTTCCAGAACTTCCTGTTTCGGCCATTCCTTCTGTGTCCAGTGTTTCTCCCGAGCTCAGCTGTCCCACCAACACAGGAAGCAAGGATACTTTGTGAAAGCTCTCTGTTGTCCTAGCAGGAAATTGACCATTTTAAGATACACAAATGATCCACTTATGCTCCTCATACTTCAGAATGTCAAGGGCAATTTTTATGTCATTATAATCTTATTGCAGATGAGTTGAATAACCAATTGGAACTGCTGCATAAACATTACCATTGTGTATGAAAACACATTTCAGACTCCGTTTAGAGCTGTCAAGAAATAGCTGCCATTCTGTTGGACTGTAAGTGGTAACAGCTAACTGGCTGAAAAGACTACTGATATCATGACAGTAAACAAAGTGTTTGTCTTCAGAAAAAAAGTCCAGAAAAATTTGTTTATGCTTCCTGAAATGGGATACTTTACCTGACCAGTGAAGTACATTCTTTTCTTGAAGGCTGGAGGCTAATAACTCAGCTGCTTTCTTTGATAGGCCCAAATCTTATACTAAGTCATTCAATTTGGGTTGGCTAAACTGCTGAGGCTTAATGACTGCTTGGCATCAGAAGAAGACCGTTCATATTCTACAATCATTTCCTCATCATCTTATCAAAATAGACTTGATCAGCATGTTCACTTTCTTCATCCTTAGAAAAAATATGCTGTGGTCCTTAGGTTCACGCCACACCATGGGAATACCAAAAGGCATTTCTTTGCATTTTTCTTTTGTCCAGTCATGAAGCATTTCCTCACAATTGTGACACACAAAATGAGGAGCCCAATTCTTGTCTTGATCGCCAAGGCGAACTTGAAAATAGGCAATATATGCACGTGTCGTGTCACAAATGATGAAATATTGCACCTTTGACATTGAAGTGTGTAGCAGCCACATGTATAACAGAAGGTGTCAGAACTTTTCTTATATTTACGTCTACTCAAAGAAGCCAAAATTCAATCTTAAAATAAAATAAGAGGATGTTTTCTTCAGATAATAATTTTTTACATTTAAAAACAACTACAATTATGTAAAAGTGATGTTTGTAAAACATTAATTGCCTTGTGGTTATGTTCAATCCAAGAGTCGTTGTACTTTAACTCCAATTTAAAAAGCAATTTATGCCATTAACTGTAACAAAGATATGAAAATTGCATAAAAACTAGAGCATACACCAAAAAATGGTTTTCAGATTTGGAATCAGTGATGCAGAAATATAGAAACAGTTCTAAAACTTCATGCAACAGAAAATGAAAAAGGAATTGTTCCCCTGCGGAAATCTGTGGACTCTTGTAGTCTTACCTTAGAGGTCAATTGCTGATTCTATTTATTTAGCTTTTCTTTTGTTGTTTTTTTATTCAGTGAGAGTAGGGGAGGCTCTACCAAAGAGCCAACCTGCCAGGGACTGATTTTCATAACATATCGCTTTCAAGGTTTTTAATTGTGATGCATGGTATCAACTATCACCCACTTTTTGCCATTTGGTAACATATTATTTGAAAATATAGTAGAAACTTAGTTTCCTAATGCAAATATGCTTTGTTTAGTAAAGCAAAAGCAAGGAAGCAGAACTTCTATTTTAGTTCATTTATTTTCTAGTGTATGTCTATGTTCAAACGGAAGCATGAATGCTGAGGGGAAGGGAGTGTATTAAAATAAAAAGCCTTTTCATGTGATTGTAGTTGCTGGTTACCTCTGGAATTTAGTGCATTGTTTTAATGAGGTTACAATTCCTGGTGAGATTTCCCTGGTGAGATCTGTGCTGTTTGTTGCCACAGATTGCTTTGTGGCCAACCATTTTACCAATGTGTCTCGATTGTGAGATACACGGTAAGAATAGATTATTGTAGTATCTTCTCAAAATGGAGAGAATAAACCAATTCAAAAATTGTCTCTACCTAATAACAGGTAGGTGTGATACTGAGCAACAGTTTCCCATATCCAGTTGCTTCTGCACATTTCCATTTGGTTATTCGATATTTGTGTCAAACGGTACATATCCAACTGTAAACTCACCATGCCTGCTTCCTCTTCACCCAAGTGGAGCTGATAGCATCGCCAGCCGAAATACCAGACTGCAATTTTAGCAGCCATCTTTGGTTTCTTTCTCATACCTTTCTTATTCAATCAGTTTTCCAGTGTTATAAATTATTTTTTTATAAAAATAATCTCAGATAAACCACCACCTTCATTTAGAACCATGTTATCTTTTGTCTTCCTATGTGTCTGTGCCCCTCTCTTTTGTTCTTCTAATTATCACTTTGATTGTTTTCTTAAAAGATATGCTCTCTTTTGTTATTTGATCTACAGCTCTCTTTCTCAAAAGGGTGGCACAATGAAGTGGAACTGCTGACTGGCCATAGGTCAGCTTGCTAGGGCTGAGCGTTTACCTGAAATGTTTAGAAAGTAACATTATTTGAGGGACCAATAAAGGTACTGAGATAAGAATCCATTAGGTACAGTAATAGGCATCTAGACCAATGCAGATCCCTAATGATGAGGCTTTCCTGTTGCCTAAGCAATGAGGTGTACCGTACATTTCTCACTTATTTACAAAGTATTTTGTACTAATGGCTAATGTTCTTAGCTCTTTAGATATATTGACTAATTTAATTTGCACAACGACCCTAAAAGGTAGTTATTATTATAATCCTTATTTTACACATAAAACAGCTGGAGCCTAGAGAGCTTAAGTGACTTGACAAAAGTTACCCAGTTATAAGAACTGAGTAGAGATTTCAACTGATGCCACCTGGCTCCAGAGCCTCTGCTCTTAGACTGTCTTGCTTTGCAGAATCTTTATCTGATTCCAGCCTTTACATTCTGGTCTTATTAGTGGAAAGACATTCTATAGAGTGATCTTTGGTGCCTTAAGTTTTTTTAAGTTTGACTCTGAAGGAAAGACATTAGGATAGGGAGGCCAACTATTTAGAGAAAATAGCATAATATAAAAACAAAAACAAAACGGTATTTTACATATTGATTTTTTTTCTCTTTGAAAGAATAGAAAGTGAATACAAGAGAGAATAATTCTCAGTGGGGGTATAAAAACAGAGTAGAAGTTGATAGTGTGATCAGAAATAGCACCCAGCCTGACCAGGCGGTGGCACAGTGGATAGAGCGTCGGACTGGGATGCAGAAGACCCAGGTTTGAGACCCTGAGCTTGCCAGCTTGAGCATGGACCAATCTGGCTTGAGCAAAAGCTCGCCAGCTTGGACCCAAGGTCGCTGGCTCCAGCAAGGGGTTGCTTGGTCTGCTGAAGGCCCACAGTCAAGGCACATGTGAGAAAGCAATCAATGAACAACTATGGTGTCGCAACGGCAACGAGAAACTGATTGATGCCTCTCACCTCTCTCGGTTCCTGTCTGTCTGTCCCTATCTGTCCCTCTCTCTGACTCTCTCTCTGTCCCTGTAAAAAAAAAATAGCACACAGCATCAGACAGAGTGGGTAACAGCAGGTGGGTAGTACGGGAGATACCAGTTAAAAGGTAATTTCAATAGACAGAATTTAAAAAAGATTTAAAGTGTTAAGAACTAGAGAATGATCTGTAAGAATAGAAAGGAAATGCCAGATGCAAGACCCAAGCATTTTGTAGCTAAAATTCCTTATGTTTAGCAGCTAATTGAACATGCTTGATGAAAGAAAAGGGTGAAAATATGAAATCCGCTATATACATATATTGTTAGGTCACTTCAAACCATTTGAGAAAGATAGGTTTTCTTACTTTGAGAACCAGTATGATACAGTGATCAGGGGAGTACACTAGACCTCCCCCTCTGTAACCGGGGATTGATGGTGATTCTAGCACGTGGTTGTTGCGTGCATGAAATATGAACCACTGATAACGACTATGTAGCTGGCACATAGTCAGCACTCTATAATTAAGGATAGCTTGTGATGCTAAGAGATCAAAAAACTTTCATAAGCATAACACAACTAGTAAGTGGCAGATAAGTAAATTACTGCATTATAAAATTTTTCAAAATTCATTGCACAATCCTAGTAGTTGATGGGAAAATGACCTACGGGATTTGCTTGGCCTCAAACCTAATACAAAGCTTTGGTATTCCACAGCTGCTCAAAAGCTAATGCAATCTGAGGATTCATTGATGGATATGCAGTGCTCATATCAAGGAAGATAATGCTATTATGTTGAGCTATGTGAAATTGCCATTTTTGTAGGTCAAACACGGTTGTGTTGACCATTTTGTGTGATTCACTTGAACACTGTTGTATTTTGCTTTGATGGGAGCAAATCTAGAGTGTTACTTTTCAGTTCTGCATTTGAGGCCATTGAAATGCCAAGTATGTGTTTAAGGGGGCGACTGTCTTGAAGAAAGTTATGGAAGCTATGGCATAGCCATTAAGGAATGTTTAACCTAGAAAATACAAAGACTCTGAATAGCATAATAATTGTCCTCAAACTCTTAAGTATTTTCATTTGGAAATGGGATGTATTTATTTGACGTTGAAACAAAACAAAACAAAGAAAAGGGAAACCAATTTGACCCAAAGAATGGAGGGACAAAGAGGCATTATGTAGCCTGCTGTGAAGAAGACATTTGTAACAATTAGAGTATCTCACAGTAGAATGCGTTTTTCAGGACTGTATCCGGAGGCTTTAGTGGTTGCTCTGTATTAAAACATGTATTAGATGAATTCATCAGGTAAGAAGTTGCACTTGATTAGCTCTAATTTCCTCACAGGTCTGTGATTTTTGGGTGGTGTACAGTTCGAAAAGAGTTTTCTACTTGTTTTATCAATGGACTCAAGTATCTTTTAAGTATTGAACATTATTTTACAAAAGAATAGCAATATCCAGTGTGATAATATGGGGGAGAAGGAAACTTTTCTCCGTCCTTTTAGTTTCTTTTGGTTGGTCCTATAATCAACTAGACCTGAGGGAGATTAACAACAAAAAAAATGTCCTAATTTAATTGCCTATGTACATATGGGAACCCCACATACGTGAGAATGTTAGAGACCCACCATACCTGAGAGGTTCAGAGACAGGAAGGCAAAATGAGGTGTATATGATATTCTGAGCTTAGGATAGGGTAAGGCATCTTGAGGCTTCAGAGGGGAGGAAGGTGATTGCAGGATGATAAGAAATGTACATAGATAGTAATCAGAGTTGGCCCTGTACTATAGATAGGTCATAAAAAAAAGTTACTTCTGGTGATAATTCTTATTATGAGCAGGGGCCCTTATTTAGATTCTATAAGGGAGTGTAAATTCATTAAGAGACCTTTCAGTACATCATCAGGATATTTGGAATCAGACAATTAAAGTAATATTACAGATATTTTGATTACTAGTTTTAAATATAATCAATTTAACATGTACTTATTGCCTAGCTATCATGTAGCTATAATGGTGGGTAAAAATTTAAAATAGGCAATATTTTCACCTCAAGGAGCATGAAATATAGTTGGAGAGTTTTACCAGGAACTTCAGTATGTCTACACAATCAAGTTACTGATTTAGGTATAAACACCACAGCAATAGTAAAATGGTTGTGTTTATATTTGAATTTAGATGTATTCTGGAAAAATATTTTTAAAATTTATTTTTATTTATTCATTTTAGAGAGGAGACACAGAGTGAGAGAGAGAGAAAGAGAAAGAGAGAGAGGGGGGAGGAGCTGGAAGCATCAACTCCCATATGTGCCTTGACCAGACCAGTGCAGGGTTTTGAACTGGCGACCTCAGTGTTCCCAGGTTGACTCTTTATCCACTGCGCCACCACAGGTCAGGCCCGAAAAATATTTTTAGATAGTAAGGAGGAATAAAAAAATGAAAAGGAGTTTAAAATATTTTGAAACAAATGCTCCAAATAAAGTGATAGACAATTATTTAAATTTATTCTATAGTTGAAATCTGCAATTTTAAAATTATTTCTGACATTATTAAATAGAATTACCTGCATATCTTCAATAAATTCTATCTAATGATTGTGAATTATCCAAAGCTCTCAATGTAATGGATCTTTTAAAACTAAAATTACATTTTAGTGCATAATAACTTCAGAGCTAGAAATGATACTTAAGTGCCATAAATTATGAAAATATGAAAATCTCTTAGTGGCAAGTGGAAATAACAAAATAACCTACTAAAGGTGCACTCTTGACTTTGAAAGGTTCTGAAAATGTGGCACTTAACTACTTTGGGACATATTTTGGTTATCCATTGTTATTCTATTTTGTGAATTACTTTTAATCATTTAAATGATAGAGTTTGTTCCAGATTTTCTAACTTAATGTGTGATGAAAGAAAGCAAACTGAAGTTGTTTGTACAACATTATAGTAGTTTGGAGGCAAATTTGCTACCACATGCTGATTATTATAGTTTGACACTGTCTCTGATTCTGTACCATTCCATTGATATTGAATTGTTTTAACATACTGAGTAATATTTACATAATATACAAGTGCATACTCAGAAAGGATGAGAAGTGTATGTAGCTCAGCTTAAATGTTACTTTACCTTCTAGTCTTCTCTAACCCTCACAGCTAGAACTTCCTCCTTGCATCTTTTTTTTTTTAATTTCTTTTTTTTTATTTATTCATTTTAGAGAGGAGAGAGAGAGAGAGAGAGAGAGAGAGAGAGAGAGAGAGAGAAAGGGGGGAGAAGCTGGAAGCATCAACTCCCATATGTGCCTTGACCAGACCGGTGCAGGGTTTTGAACCGGCGACCTCAGTGTTCCCAGGTCGACGCTTTACCCACTGCACCACCACAGGTCAGGCCCTCCTTGCATCTTTGAATTCCATAACTTCTGGTTATGGTCCTTCTCACCTCCTACTTCCGTAATGGCAAACCTATGACACGCATGTCAGCACTCACACACGTAGCCATTTTTGATGACACAAGGCCGCTTGCGGCCGCATACCAGAGAAGTATGGGGCCGCATGCTGAGAAGGACATTTCATCCTTCGCTCCAGCACGGCCAGGTGCAGTAGCTGAGGATAAGACATTTGCTGTAGTGTAGACACTCTGTGCCAGAGGTATGTAGGCCAAAACATTTTTGTTATTTAAACTATAAATATCATGAAATTATGTTTTGTTTTTTTTTTCTCAAAGTGACACACCACCCCAAGTTATGCTCGGTTTTTTGGTGAATTTTGACACACCAAGCTCAAAAGATTGCCTATCACTGTCCTACTTTATATCATTCAATGAAAATCAAGGGTGTTTTTATGAACTTATTTTCTTGTATGTCTTAGCTTCACTTCTTAACTTAGTGCTCCTTAGAGGTCAGGCAAGCTCCTGCAGTACAGCATTGAGGATAGAGCTTTATTCTTAGGTGCTGCTCAGTTAATATTTCTTGAAGGGATAAATTTGAGTATACCCTCAAACATGGGCACACGCTTATCATGGGTTCAGAGTTTATGAGTTGGATGAATCCCTTTAGATCATTTGGTACAAAGGTCACATTTTTCATGTGAGGACATTTTCGTGGTATGTTAATTAGTTCTGAGAACCCAGTGATGCTTGTGCTGCTTTTTATCTTAACTTTAGTGACCTATTGTATAATTTGAATTATAGCATATGTTGAAAACATGCTCTTTACTTCCTAGAGCTAAAGGGATATTCATTTTATATTCTCTTTTTTTATGCTTTAGAAATATAGCTAGACATTTAAAGTTACCAACAAGGAAAAGAGGAACTTCCCCACAGTTTTCAGGCAACACTGTTGCTAAACATTTCAGGGTCCCCCATGGCTGCCCACACTGTCTCCACTATTTCGGAACAAGGGGATATTTTTGTTTGGTTTGGTTTTCTTTGCTCTTTTTTTCTTTTAAAGAAAGATTTCAACCGTCATATACTGCTAAGCATTTGTTCTGTACAGATTATATTCCTTTACGAAACATTTGAAGGATTCTCTCTATAGTTATCGCGATTTCACTGTGAGTGACTGAGGGTATTGAGGCAGAAGGTATTTGATGTTCTCGTACAAGTACACTTGTGTAGCATGTGGTTGAAAGAACTTCGCAAAACCTACATGTTCCATGGAATGTATAGTCAGCCTTAACGCTTTAGTGTTTTAGCAAAAACAAGTTGTGTGTTCCTAGGAAAAATATGATATACATGCATTTAAATTTCCAATGCCGATCATACTAGTTTTGGAAAGAGAACTTCAGATTAGTCTTGACACTTTTTTATTCAGAAAATGACATAAATTAATTTCACAAATATTTCTGCCCACAGATAATTAGACCTGTGGCATAATATAAATTGCCCATAGTTTATAAAGCTAAGTTGAAGCCTGTTACCTCTATCAGTCTGCTGAGATTTCCTGGCTTTGTTTCTCTCTCTTCTGTATTTTTTTTAAAAAATTGACATTGGTTGATAGGATCCTGTAGGTTTCATGTGTGCATTTTTGTGATACATGATCTGTATATTGCATTGTCTCTCCTCCATTTCCTCTTTTTGGTTACTGGTTACCTTTTCTTTTCTTTGCCACTAGTTGTTCTAAGCAAAAGTTGAGTACACTAATTAACTTCCCTTCTCTCCAGCACTGGGCCCACAAATTCTTTTCTGCATTTGCATCCTGTAATAACACCAAGAGTAACTTTTTGTATCTCTCTACATATTGTGCTTGTCAGCAGGAGTGTTGGTTTGTTACAAGGGACTCCATTAGAGCTGGAGGTAGAAGTCCTCACACCAGATAATAACTGCTGAATGTTGTGAAATAGGATAAATTAGAGATAACTTGAGGCTTTGGTTGATTTTATACTTCTCCAAAGTGGGTATATTTTTGCTTCTGGGGAAACAGCTAAACTAGGGAACATTCACCTAATTTCACTTAAAGATTTGACAAACTCTAATCTGAGCTTCATTTCTTTGGAGAAATGCTTTTCTGATTGATTCATTCTTACCCCTTGCTATAAAGCCTTTTGGGGTCCCAACTCAAAACCTTTGTTCTCCCCCCTTTAAAAAAACTTCTTTAAAGAAATAAGCATGTGACAAGTGGAAAGACATGTAGAATAAACATGGATTTACCTATAGATTTACCTCCTTTGGATTTTTAAAAATTCATTTGTCTTCTTTAGTTGGCTGAGACTGTAAGTCTCTGCTCAGCTTGGTTTCTCTATTTCAGATGTAGGACTCTGTGGGGCTCCTTGTTTCTCCAGGTTGTTGTTTCCACAATTTATAACTTCTAATTGGCTCTCTGGTGCCTCCACAAAGATTATTTTAATATTTTGTTCATTTTTTTCCTTAGAGGAAGAGTTGGTCTAAAACAATGTAACACCGGGGAACAAAATTTTAGTTGCATCCACAAAAACACTTGTTCTTACATAATTCGAGTGTGCTGATATCACATCTGACATTAGTTCTTCTCTGTAAGCTATAGGTTTATTTGCAATTCAAGATTTTAGGTTTTCATCGTACTGTAAAATTTTCAACATTTAGTTTAACATAATAAAGTAGAATGTCTTCTTGGGCATCATCTTTGTGAAAATATAATAATATATATAATGCAGTAAATACACTAAAAGATATGATTGCATCAGAATGTGTCTACAATTTAGAAATAGAACATATTAAAACACTTATTTTAATCATAAAATTTGTGAAAAACTTATTTAAATTTTATTCAGGCAAAAATTTGCGTTTGTAGCTCTTGAGTTTGTGTACTTGTTGAGGACAATCTCGTTTGAGGCTCCAGCAGTAGTCTGCTCATCACTAACAGCTCCAAGATTTTCGGGAAACTTATCAAGGTGACTATTCAGGAAGTAAATCTTAACGCTCATTACATCCAATGTCGTGGAAAGCCAACAGCATCCTTTGAACCGGAAGTTCATAGTTTTCTGCTTTTTTGTTGCCAAGCAAGTTCTTTGTAACTGCCACAAAAAACTGCCATGCTTCTTTCTTCTCCTTATTCATCTTCCTGGCAAATCTTTGTCATGAATGAGGGTTTGAATTTGAGGTCCATTGAATACATTTGCTTTTATCTTCTTGAAAGACAAGGTAGGAAAAGCAGAATAATTTTGAAAGCATACACTTTCTCTAATTAAAGCCTGAAAAACTGCTTCATTAGTCCAAGTTTGATGTGAAGTGTGGGAAAAATGATCCTGTGTCAATTAACTACAGGTTCATTCACAATATTTTGCATCCCTACTTCCAGAACTTCCCGTTTCGGCCATTCCTTCTGTGTCCAGTGTTTCTCTCGACTCGGCTGTCCCACCAACACAAAAAGAAAGGATACTTTGTGAAAGCTCTCTGTTTTCCTAGCAGGAAATTGACCATTATTAGATCCACACAAATGATCCACTTATGCTCCTCATACTTCAGAAAGTCGAGGACAATTTTTATGTCATTAAAATCTTCTCTCAGATGAGTTATATAACCAATTGGAACCGCTGCAGAAACATTATCGTTGAGTAGGAGAACACATTTCAGACTCTGTTTAGAGCTGTCACGAAATAGCTGCCATTCTGTTTTTACTGTAAGTAGTTAACACCTAACTGGTTGAGAAGACTACTAATATCATGACAGTAAACAAAGTGTTTGTCTTTGGAAAAAAAGTCCACAAAAATTTGTTCACACTTTCTGAAATGGAATACTTTAGCTGACCGGTGAAGTACATTCTTTTCTTGAATCCTGGAGGCTATAAACTCAGCTGCTTCCTTTGATAGGCTCAAATCTCTTACTAAGTCATTCAATTCGGGTTGGCTAAACTGTTGAGGGCTTAATGACTGCTTGGCATCAGAAGAAGACCCGTCAGTTTCTACAACCATTTCCTCATGCATCTTCTCAAAATACACTTGATCACCATGTTCACTTTCTTTGTCCTTAGAAGAAAGAAAACCATTGAAAACTGGAAAAAGGAGTGTCTCAGAGTGTGAGATAGGTCGTAATGCTGAAGGAATATTAGGATATGCGATCATATGCCGTTTTTTCTTGCCAATGCCCTTTGTATGGATCAGACAGAAATAACATTCACTGCTGTGGTCCTTAGGTTCATGTCAAACCATGGGAATACGAAAAGTCATTTCTTTGCGTTTTCCTTTTGTCCAGTCACAAAGCATTTCCTCACAATTATGACACACAATATGAGGAGCCCAATTCTTATCTTGATTGCCAAGGGGAACTTAAAATACGCAATATATGCACATGTCACAAATGATGAAATATTGCGCCTTTGACACTGAAGTGTGTAACAGCCACATGTATAACAGAAGGTGTCAGGACTATTCTTACATTTATACCTACTTGAATAAGCCATGATTCAATCTTAAAACAAAATAAGAGGATGTTTTTTATCAGATAATAATTTTTTACATTTAAAAACAACTACAATTATGTAAAGTGATGTTTGTAAAGCATTAATTGCTTGTGGTTATGTTTAATCCAAGAGTTGTTGCCCTTTAATTCCAATTTAAAAAGCAATGCATGCTATTAACTATAACAAAATAACTTAAAATTGTATAAAAACTAGAGCATGCACCAAAAACTGATTTCAAGTTTGGAATCAGTGATGCAGAAATATGTATATAGAAACAGTTCTAAAACCTCATGCAATAGAAAATGAAAATAAAATTTGTTCCCCAGTTTAATTAACAGAATAAAAAATTTGCTGTGACCACATTTGTAAGAAAATTATTCTCAGACTTAGCTTTGCAGTACATCTCTTTTCTTGTAAAAATGAAACAGAATAAAACTCATAAAAATAAACACTGAGAATTTAAGAATCTCAGGTCTGAAACTGCGCCCACAGGTGTACATTATACAATTATGACAGGAAGAGGGAAAGTGTGTTTCAAAACCCGAAGAAACGCTGTAATAGAATATAATTTTTAAAAATTTAGAAATTAATTTGGAGGATTTTAAGAAATTGATTAAAAGTCAATCTTGAGTTTTTTAAATACATTATTGCCTACCTTTTAATGAATATCAGTCAACAACATTTATGAGAAATCAATCAATGAACAACTAAAGTGCCACAATGAAAAACTAATGATTGATGCTTCTCATCTCTCTCTCTCCATTTCTGTCTGTCTGTCCCTATCTATCCCTCTCTCTGACTCTCTCACATTTGTGTGAACTGCTTTTGAATATTCTAAAACATATTTTTCTAGTTTATTTTCATCTGAATTAAATAACCATTTAAGTAATATAACCTATTTAAAGTAATTGGGTAATCAAATTTAAAATAATTTAAAATAGTTATCTATCCAATTTATTTAAAAATATCTTGTCTCACATAAATGAAAAATAACTGATCTTTGACAAAATTATACATAATCTCCAGTAAGAAACTCATGAATAAATTGAGTCTATTTTTTCCCTCTTTTCAAATGGTAAAACATCACTAATCACAGTATTAATAGCAAGAAAAGACATGGTAAAAGCAGTTTCTTAAAATACTGTTTTTTTTAAAGATTATGATTTAATATTAAAATGTTTTAAATAAGATTTTAACATTATATAATCTATTTTTAAAATTTGATGCTGTTTAGTCCTGTCTATATTTTATGTGTGACAATTACAGTGACAGGAAAAAGATGTCCCTTTTTTGATGGTAAATAATTTAGATTCATGCTTAGAAATAGAAGAACGTAAAAGTGAAAGAAAGTCCTTTATGTGAGATAGTCTTTCTTAACTAGGAATATTAGGAGGAAGTCATTTTACTTCTCATTCTCTCTCCTTCTCTGAGTGTGTGAACATGTATAGGTACTTCTATAGCTACATCTCATGGATCAATAATAATGTAAAATCTGGCTTAAACCTTCAGATTTTATACTTGTCTTTTATTTTATTTTATTTTTTACAGAGATAGAGAGAGAGTCAGAGAGAGGGATAGATAGGGACAGACAGACAGGAATGGAGAGAGATGAGAAGCATCAATCATCAGTTTTTCGTTGTGGCACTTTAGTTGTTGATTGACTTCTCATATGTGCCTTGATGGGGGTGGGGGGAGCTACAGCAGACCGAGTGACTCCTTGCTCAAGCCAGCGATCTTGGGCTCAAGCTGGTGAGCCTTGCTCAAACCATATGAGCCTGTGCTCAAGCTGGCGACTTTGTGGTCTCGAACCTGAGTCCTCCGCCTCCCAGTCTGATGCTTTATCCACTGAGCCACTGCCTGGTCAAACTATACTTGTCTTTTGAGGTTAAGATTATTGATTTGTGAGACAAAACAAAAGGAAAGAAAGAAAGAGAGAAAGGAAAGAGAGAGAGAAGAAAGGAAAGAAGGGAGGGAAGGAGGGAGGGAGGGAGGGAGGGAAGGAAGGAAGGAAGGAAGGAAGGAAGGAAGGAAAGGGAAAGGGAGGGAGGGAGGACGGAAGGAAGGAAGGAAGAAAAAGAAAGGAAGGAAAAAAGATAGAAAAAAGAAAGAGAAAGAAAAACTCTTGGATAATGTTATATGAGAAAACTGTATCTGTTTTCCTTAGAGGAAAATGTCCATGGATACTTGGTAATTCCAGTGTTTAACTGCTAAAAGGAATTATATATAGATAGACCTGGAGGTTACTATGCTGAGACAAGTAAGCTAGGCAGAGACAGACAAATAGCATATGATCTCACATATATGTGGGATCTAATGAACACAATAAACTGATGAACAAAACAGAAGCAGAGGCAGAGTCACAAGGAACAGAAGGACAGCTGTTCCACTGTGAAGGTGAAGGGATCAGCCAAATTATATACACATTACACATGGAGACAACAGGGTAGCAATTCCCAGACAGAAAGAGGGAGGGGAGCAAAAGGGGTGGAGTGGGAAGGGAAAGAGACTTTGCATGGGGCATGGGGGCACGATGCTGGGGTAGAGTGTGTTATATTGAGTGGGACACTTGAAACCATTTCAACACAATAAACTAAAAATAAAAATTAACAAAAAAGAATGTAAATCTTCACTTTTGGATTTGCGGGCAAGCACTTGCTCATGCACTTCTGTTTGTTATCTTTTATGCAGGTTACATATGCGTGGTCCTAAACTGAGGTTCTTTTTATTGAATTTATCTTCATGTTACGTCTGCACTACTCAGTTCATCTAGTCTTACAGTCTAATCTCTGGGGCCTGTCCTCTGTAGCCCATTACCCAGATTTAGAGATGCTATAGTAACAGAATTTAAGCTGTGCCCTGCTCCAGATGCCCCTTTTCCTTCACCACTTGTACTTCAGTTGAAAACTGAATATGATGCTGGGTGGTTGTTCTGGGCCTTCACAATGTGTGAAACATTTCTACACATTTTTCTTAAGACAAGAGTTCATCTGCTTGGCGCCATAAATAGATGAACATTCTTCCCAGTATCGCTCCTCAGAAACAGTCTAACAATTAGTTGATTTAGAAATCAGGAGTATTTCCCTTCCATCATTTTCTGCAGGATTTGTTTCTAAATTGGAAAACAACGTATTTATCCAATTAGCTCAAGCATAAAACAAAGTGAAACTTTCAAAGTCTTGATTGTGAATTGTTTTTTATTTTTATATTTTTGCTTAAAATTTTATAAGAAACAATATTTCATGTTCTATCAAAATGAATAGTTTATATACTTTTTCAAGTGACTGAAAACTTTCACATTTGGTGAGCAAAAGAAGATGTTTCTTAATTATGAGATGATGAAACGATACCATATAATTATGTAAATGTGCTTGACTCTCCACATATTTGGGTCAGGTCATTGTGCCAGAGATTATTAAAATCAGGTTTGTAAGTACTTCTGACAATCTAATATTATTTATTTGCAGAAAATAATATTTCTAGGATGCAAGTTACAGTTCTTTCAAATGTAAGTGTATTTATGTGTATACCATCATAGAGATTATTAATAATTATTTTTTCTCAAAATTCTAATCTGCATAGTATTATATGTAATTTTACATTTTCTAAGCAATTAGAAAAGTTTTATTTAATGATATAAGGCACTAGCTAAGACAAATTTTATTTCAAGTCAGAAAGATTAATCACTTGGTATATAGGTCATATAATTCCTGCCTCTGGGAAGAACCAGCATATTTCCCCGGAGCTGAACTAGTCTTAATGTATCTGTGGCTTGCTCATTATTGCCAACTTTCCCTTTTCAAGATAGAATTAATTAACGGGAGCAGTGCTTCAAAGTTTTATATTATTGATTTTAGAAGTAAACATACCCCCTGTAAGAAATTAATATAAATGCAGAAACACATATTAATATAATTAGAAGATAATTTCTACATTGTGGTATGCTTTCTATTTTTATCTGTGTGTATCTGTGTGTGTGTGTGTGTATACTTTTAATCAAAATTGATATACTATACATTATCCTTGATGTTTTTTCTCTGAACAATATACTGCAGATCTCCTTTAGTTAGCCACTTGCTCAATTTTGTACAGCTGTAAATCAAACAGATACGTTGTCCTTTGCTATCATGGAGTTCAACTTTCTGGTGAGGGACTTATCAAACATACAAATAAGTAAAACTATAATTCCAAAATAGAAGTTTTATGAAGAAAAAGCAAAACAGGCTCTATAGAAGAATAAGTATAAGGGTAGGGACTACCTTTAGTTTTGCTATTAGAGCCGGAATGCTGACATTTCAGCCAAGGCTTAAAGGGTGAGAAAAAGCTTGCCATGCAAGAATGGGGTTAAGAGCATTCTAGGAAGAAGAAACAGCAGGTGCAAAGGACATAGGATGAGAAGGGCTTGGTGTGTAAAGGGATTTGAAAAGACCACCAGGCCAGGGCAAAAAGAAAGAAGGAATTCTGACCCACGATGAAGTTCAAGAGGTAAATGGGTACAGGTCCTGTAAACAAAAGAAAAGAGGTTTTATTCCAAGTACTATGGGAAGCCCTTAAAGACTTTTAAAGTGCAGAAATTTTATGACTGCATTTACATTTTTATAAACATTACTGTGGATCTTATATGGGGGATGATTTTAAGATGGAACGAGAGTAGAGGGAGAGGTGAGTTAGGAGGCCCTTGAAGTGATTGTGAATAAGATGAAAGCTTGAATTAAGCTAATGACGGAAACTATGGAGAGAAGTAAAGAGCCGAAAGATGTATTATAAAATCAGAATTGATAACTTCTGAGTGTGTGGTAAACAGGCATTGAGGATGACTCCAATTCATGACCTAGTAATCAAGTAAACAGTGGTGTCATTTATTGGGAAGAGGAATGCTTGGTGAGGACCAGGATGGGGGTGGTGGTTCTGGATTTAGATAATTCTGAGGGCCCTGTATGACAAGTGAATCTGTAAGTTAAGAAGACAGTTGTAGCATGAATGTTTATTCAGGTGAGACTGGGCTGATGATACACATTTGAACGTTGTCATCATGTGGATGGGATTTAAAGCCAAAGGAGCAGATAAAATAACCTAATAGAGGAGTGAAGATAGAGGAAGAGGGCCTCAAACTGTGCTCTGACAACGAGAGACTGAATGGCTGAGAAATTAAGAAGAGGGAAAACGGGGAGGGTGTGCTGTCAGAAAGCCAGAAAAGAAGGCTTCAGAGAGGAAGACGTGGACAGCTGTGTCAGGTGCTGCTGCGCAGCCTTGTACAAGCAGGCCCATAAGTGACCGCGGACTAGAGCAATAGGAAGGTTATTGGTGATATCTTCCAAAGCCATTTCTGAGCGATGTGTCTGAAAGCATATTGTAATAGAAGTTCATTATTCATAGAAGATTTGCTAAAATTTTAATGGCTACATAGGAATCTTCACTTGAGATAATAGAGTACTCAGCCAACCATATTGCTGACAAGCCAGTGTCCCTGAGAAACAAGCTTGTGGGTGTTTTAGTTGCTCAGTGGCCCTCGGAATGGCTGGTTTAAAATTCAGTGGGGTGTACCTTGGGGAACTGCACCTCATCTTCTTACCACTGCTAGTGAGTTGGGGTTAAAATCCTCAATAAGGATTTGGGTGCTAGAGAATATGGATACTGGCTGTGCCTGTGTTTGAGAGTATTGTGCATTTGCTTGTGTGATGCTCTGTGCTGGCCTGGAAACCACTTTACCTTCCTGAACTAGAAAGGCTGGGAGGCCTCAGGCTCTCTTGCGTTGGGATTTGTACTCCTTGACCTCTGCTCTGCTCTTTTGAGGTCCATGGGCACTGCCAGCCTATGGCTATTAGGTACATATTATATACATGCTCTTGCTCCCATTCTGTTAAAATTGGAAACCATGGATAAACTCATCATAGAACATTTCCAGGCCCTAATGTGCTTTTTGCTGAGATAAAGGAGGGTCCTAGAATGAATGTAGGTTTCGTCTGACCTATGGTGGTGCAGTGGATAAAGCATCATGGAATGCTGAGCCTGGAACGCTGAGGTCACTGGTTTGAAACCTGTCAAGGCACATATTACAAGCAATCACTGAACATCTAAAATAAAAGAACTATGAGTTGATACTTCCTGTCCTACCTCAGTCGCTCTCTGTCCTCACTCTGTAAATTCAATAAGTAAAATCTTTTTTAAAAAAAGAATGTAGATTTTGTAGCGACAGTAATTTAGGTTGGAATCCTCCATTTAAATTCTCTTGTCTACAGAGTGGGGCTAATAATACCTACCATTCAAGGTTATGATAAAGATTTAAAATAATGTGGGAAAAGTGCTTAGAACCAAGTAAGCACTCAACAAATAGTGTCTGTAATCATTATTATTATGTAAAGTGAATGCTCAGTATTTAGGAAATGTTGAGTTCTTACCTTGTTTATGGTTTGTCTGTATGATATTTGTCTGTGATGTAAAACACTGTCCAATGCATAAGCCTGTGCAAACCAGTTTTTTTTTTTTCTGGATAATTAGCTGTAATGCATCCTTTGTCATCATCATTTTGTACCAAAGCTTTATTATCCAAATTTATGTAAGCTCATGACCTTCACGTTTTAGTGGATTAGCAGGTTTTTTTTTTTTTACTTCTATCAAAAGGATAATTTTTCCTTGAACTTTAATAAAACTTTGTTCTCTGATAAGACAGCATGCATAATGCTGTACAAGGACCAAATGAAAATTCTCTCATTAGAATTCCATGGCTGTAGGAGGGGAAGAATGGAAGCCTAGTACAAAAAAGAGATGTAAAGTTTATATTTCTGCTTTATCTTAGCAGGTGGTGCCTGATGTTTATCCCTCACATTGAAAGGAAGGGCTAGACATGGAGTTTTGTTTCTTGGTTTCTACTTTTCTTAAGATGGAGACACTTATTTTTTCTTCTTGCTTAAAACCATGTCAGAATCATACATAGATTCCATGTTTTCTGTCTAGATACCATAAGGAGTTAAACAAAACATAAACCAAATGATGGAAGTGTGTAATAGCTTATAAGAAAGTTCTGCCCCAAACACTGCTAATAACTGTTGTGTAGAGGACTATTTGATTATGAATACCTTGACCCCTCCAATTGTAAGAATAGATGTTGCTTAGCCTTGTATACACAAGGCTAGGCAAAATATATGTGATAAATTTAATTTAAAGCTAGAAATATGTTCTTTTGATTAGAAAAGGATTTGGTGTTCAAGTAGGGGAGAGGTATTACAGCTTGGTATATGAATTTTCAGAAGCTCCTTTTCTAGTAATTTGAGTGAATTCAGAGCTTGTTTTCTGATTTCCCTAGGTAAATAAGAGAGAGTGATATGATCTTTAAATACTTTTCTGAAGGGCTTTATTTGATCAAATCTCTTGGATATTTATTGGTTATGTTTTTAAGGAACTATGCTGGGACTAAGTGCTATACTGTAATAAGTAACCATGCAAGGCCTGATTTTATCCTCTGTTTCTCAACAGTTTGGAAGGACAGAAGTAATTGATAACACATTAAATCCGGATTTTGTAAGAAAATTTATTCTTGACTACTTTTTCGAAGAAAGAGAGAATCTTCGTTTTGACTTGTAAGTTCTACTAAAACTTGAGTTAAAAATTATTAATTAAAGGCAATTTTAATAACATAAGGCTGGGTTTTATGTTTCTACCGAATAATAGATCATATTGGAAGTGAACTAGGATAATTTTATTTAGAGTATGTCCTGAGCATTGTCCATAGTATTGCTTTGTATTTGCTAGTTTTTTGGCTATACGTTTATAGAAATGTAAGTGAACTACATATTTAACCAGGTAGAATATATTATGATTATATGAGTGTATGAGCTGTATATATGGACATTCTTTTAAACTGTCCTATGCCTTAGTAGCTTTCTTATACTCCCACTTCTTATCCACTATGATCTCATTTAACCCACAGTGGACGTCTCTCAGATCTTTGAGTTTCCCTCAGCTGCTGCTTTGTACAGGGCACAGATGCCTGTCCAACTCTGGTTTCTTTTTATCATTTCATGACCTTATGTTTCTAAGACCCAGGATGCTTGATATTTTTAATATGCTTGTGATTTTGACACTGAATCAGGCATATTGAAATATTTTTGTTAAAATCAACTCCCTATCCACAGAGAATATGGAGTCAGTTTGTTTATAAGATATTATTAATTATAGAGTCTTTGTTCCACAAAAGTAAGCTCTGGTGATTGTTGAAATATCGGATATTGTTAAAACAAAATCTTATTAAAAGGGAAAGGTATAACATATAGTGTATGCTTAATATGTTGAAATAATTAAAGAGAGTTTATGAACATCACAGTTATATTTTAAATAGCTGGAAACAATCAAGTAAACTATGCTGTCATGATTTATAAAGACATTTAAAATCTCATTTGAAAAAAGTCATAATTTGCCTATTTATGTTAAAAAAAGCTCTCTACTATTGGTAGTCTTTCTCATTTTCCTCTAAAATTGTCCAAGAAAATAAACTGCAGTGCCTGGTTAAAAAGAAGAATCTTATATACCAGCCCCTTTCTTTTAAGAATTGTGGGAGCTATAAGTATTTTTGTGTTCATCAAGTAAAAATTTTTATGCTCTCTTTGGTATTTATTTTCATGAAACCGCTTTAGAAGTCATTAAAATGAGGCTCATGAAGAAAAAACAAAGGAATGTAATGATTTCCTGACCATGTTTATCATGGAGATAGCATACAGTGTTGTTGTTTAAAAGCAGACGTAGATATCAGTAGAATGTGGTTTGATTCTCATATTGTTAGGGACTTCATAGTAATTTTTAAAATCAAGTATCCTTTTTCTTACACCAGCATGGAACCCCTTTAATTTTTTCCTTTACTTTTAACTGACTTTATCCTAAACCAGCCACTTATTTCATGATTCTTTGTTCTATTTCTCTTTCTCTCTTTCTTCACATTCATCTGTATTGTTTTCTTTCATTTAAAGTTAATAAATATTTATTATAAACCTGAGATTATACCAGCATTGAAAAATTGAAAGTTCCTTGTTATCCCAGTACAAAAACATTGTTTTATTTCTTCCAATGATTGTCCCAACACAGTCAGTTCTAGCTTTCCCTATTGGTTAAGGGCTCCCTTATTCAACGGTCTAATGTCATGACTTTCAGTCACTTTTTTTTTATTAGAATCACCTTACTTTGATATTTGTTATTCACTCTGCAGTAAAGCTTTAATTTCAAACTTAATTCACTTTCTTCCTCCTCAGTTGGAGCTGTTGTCTCAGCTATTACAGGAGAGAAAGGAGGTGGCAGAGAGAAAGGCTGGGAGGTGGGGAGGCGGACATGTGGATCTCCTAAATCCTGAGAAATCAGGACTTTCGAGGACACTAGCTTCAAGGGGCCTGTACTAAGCAAGCTGCTTAGCTTCCTCATTGTGTTGGAGAGACTGCATAGGGCCATTGTTCCTTGTTCCTCTGCTCTCAGTAGGTATTTCCTAGGACTGTGACCTTACCTTCTTTTTCATTGGCTGCAGAAGGGGGACATGCAGGCAGGTTCTGTAACTGACTAGGAACCCTGATCCTCTCCTTCCCTTTTCTTCTCGTGAACACACCAGATTTTGCATCTCCCCTCTACTTGGCTTTGGGGAATAGAAAGAACTTAGTCCTTCCCTCCCAAGAGGTAGGGAATAGGCTGTCACTTTATGAAGAAGCTTTGTGGAGAAGGGTCTGACCCTAATGCTAAAACTCATTGACTCACTGATCTGCAGCTCTGAACTCAGTATGGGCATCCTTAGCCCCTTTTGTTTTTGGCTTGGATCTGAGTTGGGATTTTAGAATACAAGAATAGTTGCAGTTGACATCTGTTACCATGTCATAGAAAACATAACCCTTATGATCCATCCAAATCAGTTACTGCCAATCAGTTGCTCTAATACTAAGATTCAGTGGTAAGAATAAGTTCTTTATAAAATTCTCTTTAGTAAATTTAGGAAAAATGTGGTGTACCTTTCTCGGGGTCAACTACTGGGTTGCCATGTATTCTGTCTTCCTTGAAGTAATATCAAAGGTGCTACAACTGCACTGGCTCCTTAAAAACTACAATTCATCTTCTCTGGATCCTATTAAAAGAGAAACAGAAAGGTTGGTAACTGCTAACAGGCTATTAGATGTATACATTTTAATTCTTATTCAATATCTCAAATACTGCTGTTAACTTGCAGATTTGGTTATAGTAATGAGACATTATTTTTCACCCGATCACAGAACTTGGGGAAAAATTGTAGTTTTTAAGGAGACTATGACTCTCTTAAACTAAGACAAGCACAAACATACCTGTGCACACACAAATGCTCACATTCACACACGCACAGACTAATAATTAAGATGTAGTGTTTATCTTCTGACCTGTGAGAGTGATGACCAAGATTAGTCTTGATACTTTTGGAAAAGTTTGAAAGAAAATACCATTACTAGAAAAATCATGGTCATTTTGAATGCATTTTAATTCAAAATGTTATCAATCCAAAGCCTTTAGAGGTATGCTGCAGATTACCTAATTTGGGGATAATAACATTTATAAGGCTTTGTTCAAGACAATGAAAGAGGATGTATTTGAAGATAAACCTTTGTGATGAAAACATATCTTTTGTTTTTGCTTCTTTTAACTGAACATGGCATGTAATTTCTCCCCAGTGCACACTAAACCATTTATAGAAAGCAGTTTCCAGGACTGATTCTCGGGAAGGAGCTAGTGCAGTTGTTGCACCTTTGATATTACTTCAGTAGCTATTTGCAATCTTCTCCTTAAGAAAAGTCTTGAATAAAAAAATTTTCTTAAACAAGAAGTATTTTTTGTGCTAACGCATGTAGGTTTTCAATAGAATGTGACCATTTGCTGATTTAAAATTCTAGTTTACAGTTGTTGAGAGTGCTCAGCACCCACTGATGCAGAGGAGAGTACTTTGTAATTCTTCTGAGGCAGGCATTTGCATCCCATAATTTTAAAGCCAATCTGTGGTAAGCGTTCCTTGCTAGGGAATAAGTGCACCTCTGCTCAACATCAGTACACGCAGTGAACTCTGATTCTTGTCCTTTTTATGACTGAGATGCTTTGTTTCTTTGGCAAAGCAGTCTTGCTACGTGAGAGGGAAGACTATAATTAACCTTAAAAAAAAGGCAGTTAAGTTTTGGTAGGAAGCTACACACAGGAATGTGCAAGGAGTGCAAACTGGGAGAAAGACTGATGCCAGTGCAAATATGTTCCTGATATTCAAGAGTTTGGCAAATTCTGGTTGATTTAACTGTTAATGATCTTACCATTTCTACAAATTCTTTAAAAGGGGAGGCTAAGGTGGTAGTGAGTGATGTTTTCCCAGGGTCTCTTCAAGAAATCGTTTCTTCCCAGTGCCAACTAACTAGTCTAACACAGGACATATAGTAGTCCTATATAAAACCATTCTTCTTGTTATAAAATACACATTTTCCCCAAGTTCTGTGATCGGGGGAAAAATAATGTCTCATTACTACAACCAAATCTGCAAGTTAACAGCAGTATTTGAGATATTGAATAAGAATTAAAATGTATACATATTATAGCCTGTTATCAGTTACCAACCTTTCTGTTTCTCTTTTAATGGGACACAGAGAAGATGAATTGCAGTTTTTAAGGAACTTTGGATAGTAAATAGTATTAGAATACTAATTGCTTCACAGAAAAGAGAAATTCTAAACTTGTCTTATCATGTGGCAGAATGGATGACTGAAAATAATAGGACTTCTGTTTAAGCTATAGAAATACAAATTTTTCCCCTCATTGGTATAATTCAAATTCATTTTTATATTATTTATGGTTTTTTGGAAAGTATTGATATTTTTCTCTTGCTAAATGTTTTGGAAATAATTTGATTTTATATTTTAATCTTTTAGGTACGACGTTGATTCAAAGAGCCCCAACTTGTCCAAGCATGTAAGTTTGTATTTTATATTTTTATGATGGTTGCATAATATAAATGATAATGTTATGATTTATGATTAGTATTTATGTTGATTCATTAATATTAAACTTACATGTCTATAACTTTCATGTAATAGTTCCCACAGAAAATCAATAACAGCTTAAAGAACCTTAGAATAACATTTGGAAGAGCTTTCTAAAGAAAGATTGCTTCAGTATGTGAAATAAATGTCATATTTATTTTTTATTAAAAAGAAATAATGTCAGTTTCCTGTAATGTTTGTAGTTGAATCAAGTTAAGAACATTGAAACAGTGAATCCGTCTCTTTTGGGGAAAGCTTCACTTCTGAGGGTACGGGAAGTGCTTACTTGGGTGCAGGCAGATGATTTGCTATGCCTCTGTCCTGGTAGATTACTTGTTCAGCAATGTTTTCTGAATACTTTCTTATGCAGGGCCCTGTTCTGGTTTCTAAGGGCACAATCTGAAGAAGACAGACATAGAGTCTGTCTTTGAGTCACTCACAGTCTCTATTGTTCTATCTGGGTTCTGATCTCCCATACTTGTGCTGTGAAGAGCTCTACTCATAAGACCATCAACCCTGACTTGGGGAATGCACAGGTTCAGGAGCAGCAAGCAGGCTGTCAGAGGGAGGCAGATACAGGAGCAGAGGTAGGAAGGGATGGATGAGAGTGTGTCTCTTTGGCTAGGCAGTGGTGGCTCACATCAGCCTGCTTATTAACCTGTAGTATTGGAATGAAAGCAGACCCAGTAGGAAGGGCTGAATGGAGGTGAGCAAAGCATTCTGAAAGGGGCTTAGCTGGTGGCATGGGAAATCTGAGTACAGAGAGGAGAGAACTGGCAGCTCCCCAGAGTTGAGAAGCTAGCTGGGCTAATTAATGTCCATGTTCAGAGGATCAGGAGGATGAGATTTTCCACTGTTCTGTTGTTGTAGGTTATTAACTAAAATAGGCTGTATGTGGTGTATGATGATATATGATATATATGATTTCCAATGCAGTTTGGTGAGGGGGAATGTCTCAATACAGAGAAGGGAGGGGATATAAGGGGTCACCCCAAGCTCAGAGACTAACTTAGGGAAACTGGAAGCTTAGGCATGGTGATAAAAATCATAATTTTACTCCTTTTTTATTAAAGAAGTATTTATATTATTTATTTTTGTTATGAAGCCTAGAGCAGCAGCATTTGACAAAAGGTTCAAAGAACAGTCTGACTGACTTTTTCATGAATTGACAGAAATGGTGTAATAAACTCATTTCTTCCCATAAGGGAAGTTCTGTGCAGTTGCCATGTCACCTTCCTTCTACTCATGATTAGATATGAAACATTGTGGCTGGACTTTAAAATTTCTATCGCTTTGTGTTGGAATTTTATTGGAAGGATCAGAAAAGGAACCACATATTTTAGTCAAAATTACTTATTTGCTAGGAATGGAAAAGCATTCACTTATGTCACAGATAGGTATTTTATTGAAGGGATTTAGGAGCATGTCATGTGATGTGTAACTTGGTCGTATGAGAACTGCAGTACAAACGGGCACAGGAACTCTCTCTTTTTTGTTTCTCCCTCTCCAGCCCCATATTATTTGACTTTTCTCTGAGCTTCTATTTCCTTTTGAAGATCACAGTTCTCTGTCTGTCATTGTATGTATATGGAAGATAATGTCCTTAATGATGACTGGACATAGATTTTCAAGGGCCCACTCTCCCTGATGTAATTTCTGCATCTCTTATTCAAACTAGTCTTTGGAGGGCATGATAACTGGGCAGTTAAGGACATTCCCACAGGGTTGGATATTTTGAAGGTGAGTGTGAAGGTGGTAATATATGGTCCTAACCAAGTTAGTTGCCCTGAGTTCAGACCAGAGAGTAGTAGTGGGATAAGAAGGTGCCTCAAATCGATTAATTCTATATTTCAATATTCAGTATTGACTAATACTATTATGCAAGAATGTCTTTTTTAAGAGTTGACTTATTCTTTTATTTTTTTATTTAGTTTTCCATTATTGTTGACATACAATATTATATTAGTTTCAGGTGTACAACATAGTGATTAGACATTTATATCCCTTTTGAATTGGTCATCTTAATAAGTTTAGTACCCATCTGACACCATACGTAATTATGACAGTATTATTGACTATTCTCTATGCTATAGTTTACATCTCTGTGACTATTTTTATAACTGATGATTTGTACTTCTAAATCCCTTTCACCTTTTGGACCCATCTGCTCACCTTTTACTCCCCCCATCTGGTGACTATCAATCTGTTCTCTGTATTTTAGAGTTTGTTTCTGTTTTGTTCATTTAAGTTGTGTTGTAGATTCCACATATAAATGATATCATAGGATAACTATCTTTTACTCTCTGACTTCTTTCACTTACTATAATACCATCTAGGTCCATCCATGTCGTTTCAAATGGCAAGATTTCATTCGTTTTTATAACTGAGTAGCATTCTATTGCACATAAGTAGCACAAGTTCTTTATTCACTTATTTATCAATGGACATTTACATTGCTTCCGTATCTTGGCTATTTAAAGTAATGCTGCAGAACATAGGGATGCATATATCTTTTTAACTTAGTATTTTAGATTTCTTTGGATAAATACCCAGCAGGAGAATTGTAATTCTGTTTTTTATTTTTTTGTGGAGCCTCCATACTGTTTTCTGTAGTGGCTGCACCGTGTTACAATTTCACCAGCAATGCACGGGGCCTCTTTTTTCTTCGCTTCCTAACTTATACAGTTTAGTAATTGATTGGTGATAGCCATTCTTATAAGTGTGAAGTGATATCTCATTGTGGATTTGATTTGCATTTCTCTAATGATTAATTATCGTGAGTATATTTTCATATGTCTATTGGCCATCTTTATGTCCTCTTGGGAGAAATGTCTATGCATGTACCAGTTCCTATATTTAATTGCATTATTTGTTTTCTTTGGTGTTAAGTGGTATGCGTTTCTTACATATTTTGGATATTAACTTATTATCAGACATGTCATTGCAAAATACCTTCTTCCATTCACTAGGTTGTCTTTCTTTTGTTGATGGTGAGATATGTCTTGTAGAAGTCACAAATGCACATACCTTTTCAACTTTTAGGTCTTTTTTTAAAATAGTTTCTTTCCCACATAAGAAAAGTTTTATATCTTCCTTATAGTAAAAATTTTTATCTTGGCCCCAGATGGTTAGCTCAGTCTGTAAGAGTATCATCCTGAAACGCCAAGGTTGCAGGTGCGATCCCTGGTTGGGGCACATGTGGGAAGCAACCAACAAGTGCACAATTAAGTGGACAACAAATGAATGCCCCTCTCTCTCTCTCCCTTTCTTCCCCCCTTCTCATGCCCCTTTACCCTTACTCTGTCTCTCTAAAATCAATCAATAAATTTTTTTTATCTTGACTCTGCATTATCCTCATGATGTCTGTTTTACTATCTTCTCGTCAGCATTATTCTTCACAGAACATCCTGGGTTTCTATCATAACTTCCTTTCCTTTCTCTCTTCAACTCACTTTACTGTACTCTGGTTTTCATTTCTCCTTATGCTATTCTGACGTCGATTAAATCAAAATCCTGTGGCCTCTATTCATCCTTTACTGTATTTGACCTCTCCATTTTTTGAAATACCCCTCTGACTTCTAAGGAAGACTCTCCATTGCTCCTTTTCCTAGCTCTCTGTGTACTCATTATCTATCATGTTTTAATTTCTCTGCATTCTCCTACATTTTGCTATTAGTGTTTCCCATGACTTTATTTTCAGTTTTCATCTTATCTTACTGCATAAGCTCTTCTTGGGAGGTCGAAATTATTTCCATGCCTACCCTAATGACTCCCAAGTGTCTATTTCTCTGTATCCTCTACAAAGCCATGTCCCAGCTGGCTGTTAAATATTGTCTGCAGAATATGATATATATTCTGCAGAAGACTAAACATCACATATAAATATAAAATGTATAACCCCTTTTCATTCCTATTTTGCTCCTTGCCTATATATATTGATCTTGAGAATTATATTCAACACAGTATAATATTCTTGTGAAATTGTTTAGTGGAATTCCCAAGTGAAGTTGGTTAACATCGCCCTTCCTTTGTCTTTCAAGGTCAGTCTTCTATAACCTTTTTCTATTAGAAAAGAAAGCTGTTAGGTTGAAACTTTGATGTATCATTAACCTCTTATTTATTTGTTTGTTTAATATTTTGTTCACAATAGTGAGGATGAACTTTATTGAAACTTCTACAGTTTCTTTGGTCCTTGTTATAACAAAAATTTTTCAAATTTTTGTAAATAATTTCTTAAAAATTATATATCTATTTCTTGAACAACTAAGAATAAAAATAAATAATCAAAAATACACACAATACTGGCTCATTTAACACAATAGCACAGTGTTCCAAGGATCTTTCAAAAGGTACTGAGACTTAAAATATTTGAATCTACCTGTGTCGAAGGCAGGGTCTCTGAGATCTGGTCCATTCCACATAAGGTTGGAGTGTTGCTTTTAGAGAACAGTAACAGTCCCACCCAAGGGGAGGTCCTGGGAAGTTCTGACAGCCCGGAGTCAATTACAGAAAGTCATCCCTTTGGAAACTCATATTTTTTGAGTCATCACTTTTTTATGAATCTTACCCCATTTCCTTGCCTGAATGGAAATTTAGCAGTAACTCTCAGTGGAATTGCTTACGATTTCATGCCCCTTGTAGTTCAGGATCAGTCTTCTTTAACCAATTTCTATCTCACACACAGAGTCTAGTTGAGTCAACGAATTCTGTGCATTCTAACAAAGACTTGTTTCTCTTTTGTCTTCTTTATTTCTTGCCATTGCAGCCATAGTTCAGATTCTCATCACCTTTTTCCTGAAGTGTTACATAGCCTCCTATAGTTCCTATAGTTTATATTGTATTTTAGTGTATTCTGTACATCATTCTTTGTCATTTTTTAAAAAAAATTTAAAAGCAGTACAAATTAGTTGATAAGAAACTGAGTGGATGAAGCATGTTGAAAGAGAAATGTGCTTTTGAGTTTCTATAAGAATTTCTGTTAGAAATGAACAACAAAAGCCCTTCCTTATATGAATGCATCTAAATACAGATTTTAGGTAAAAAAGCATATAACTCATTCAACCCAAATGAATTCAGGAGGCTTTTGGAAGATCAGAGGAACCAATAAACAAGCCAAGTCTATTCCCTGAAGATAAAAGCCTTTAAAAGTGTGGTTGTCTACCTGCCAATTTTGCAAAATGAAATAAAAGCTGGAACCTTTTAAGAAAGACTGCTAAGTGCCTGGGATTCCATGGGGAGTGTAGGCACTTGTCTTTTACAAAAGGAATTTGGTAGCAAGAGAGGCTCCTTAACAATAATGAGATGTTTTTATTTCTCACTCATTTCTGATCATTTTGAAAGAAACTCCTTTTAATGACTGTTTGGTTTCCAGTACTTAAAGATCTTCTGTCAAATTCTCAAATTCGGGGTACTATTAAGGAAAGTGGAAATATAGAGCTGTCCCTTAGATTTTTGACATTGTAAATGAGTGTGTGGTAATTTGATAAAGATTAGTATAACTTTAATTGATACTGTTGATGCTGGACAAGTTTTTAGTGGAGAACATTATAATCCAGGCTTGTGAAATCCACAGACATGCTCTTTAAATTTACACTGGGGAACATTTTCTGTTGCATGAGGTTTTAGAACTGTTTCTATATATCTCTGCATCGCTGATTCCAAATCTGAAATCCGATTTTTGGTGCATGCTCTACTTCTTAATGCAATTTTAATTTATTTTTGTTACAGTAAATGGCATGCATTGGTTTATCAATTGAAGTTAAAGGGCAACAACTCTTGGATTGAACATAACCACAAGGCAATTAATGTTTTACAAATATCACTTTTACATAATTGTAGTTGTTTTTAAATGTAAAAAATTATTATCTGATAAAAACACCCTCTTATTTTCTTTTAAGATTGAATCATGGCTTCTTCGGGTAGGCGTAAATGTAAGAATAGTCCTGACACCTTCTGCTCTATATGTGGCTGTTACACACTTCAACGTCAAAGACACAATATTTCATCATTTGTGACATGACACGTGCATATATTGCCTATTTTCAAGTTCCCCTTGGCGATCAAGACAAGAATTGGGCTTCTCATCTTATGTGTCATAATTGTGAGGAAATGCTTCATGTCTGGACAAAAGGAAAACGCAAAGGAATGCCTTTTGGTATTCCCGTGGTTTGGCGTGAACCTAAGGACCACAACAGTGACTGTTATTTCTGTCTGATCCATACAAAGGGCATCAGCAAGAAAAAACGGCATATGATCTCATATCCTAATGTTCCTTCAGCAATACGACCTATCCCAAACTCTGAGACACTCCTGGTTCCAGTTTTCAATGGTTTTATTTCTTCTAAGGACAAAGAAAGTGAACATGGTGATCAAGTGTATTTTGAGAAGATGCATGAGGAAATGGTTGTAGAATCTGAAGGGTCTTCTTCTGATGCCAAGCAGTAATTAATCAATCAGCAGTTTAGCCAACCCGAATTGATTGATTTAGTAAGAGATTTGGGCCTATCAAAGAAAGCAGGTGAGTTATTCATCTCCAGACTTCAAGAAAAGAATGTACATCACCGGTCAGCTAAAATATCCCATTTCAGGAAGCGTGAACAAATTTTGAGGGACTTTTTTTCTGAAGACACTTCGTTTACTGTCATGATATCAGTAGTCTTCTCAGCCAACTTGGTGTTACCACTTAGGTCCAACAGAATGGCAGCTATGTCTTGACAGCTCTAAACAGAGTCTGAAATGTGTTCTCCTACACAACGGTCATGTTTGTTCCATTTGGTTATTCAACTCATCTGCGAGAAGATTATAATGACATAAACATTGTCCTCGACTTACTGAAGTAAGAGGAGCATCAGTGGATCATTTGTGTGGATCTTAAAGTGTTCAATTTCCTGCTAAGACAACAGAGAGGTTTCACGATGTATCCTTGCTTTCTGTGTTTGTGGGACAGCCGAGCTCGGGAGAAACAATAGACAAAGAAGGAGTGGCTGAAACATGAAGATCTGGAAGTAGGGATGCAAAATATTGTGAATGAACCTGTAGTTAATCGAGACAAGATCATTTTTCCCCCACTTCATATCAAACTTGGCTTAATGAAGCAGTTTGTTCAGGCTTTGAATAGAGAAAGTGAATGCTTTCAACATATTATTTCTACTTTTCCTATCTTGTCTTTCGAGAAGATAAAAGCAGGTGTATTCAATGAACCTCAAATTCGAACCCTCATACGTGACGAAGAATTTGCCAGGAAGATGAATAAGGAGGAGAAAGCTGCATGGCAGTCTTTTGTGGCAGTTGCAAAGAACTTCCTTGGCAACAGAAAAGCAGAAAGGTAGGAACTTCTGGTTCAAAGGATGCTGTTGACTTTCTGCAACATTGGATATAACATGATCATTAAGATTCACTTCCTGAACAGTCACCTTGATAAGGTTCCCCAAAATCTTGGAGCTGCTAGTGATGAGCAGTGTTAATTATTTCATCAACATCTGAAGACGATGGAAGAACGTTATCAGGGGCAATGGGACAGAAATATGATGGTAGACTACTGCTGGAGCATCAAACGAGATTGTCCTCAACAAGTACGCAAACGCAAGAGCTACCAATGCAAATTTTTGCCTGAATAGAATTTAAATAAATTTTGTGCAGATTTTATGATTAAAATAAGTATTTTAATATGTTCTATTTCAAAATTGTAGACAAATTCTGATGCAATCATATCTTTTAGTGTATTAGTGTATTTACTGCATTATATAATTTATTATATTTTCACAAAGATGATGCCCAAGAAGACATTTAATTCATTATGTTAAACTAAATGATCAAAATTTTAAAATAAGATGAAAACCTAAAATCTTGAATTTCAAATAATACTGTAGCTTACAGAGAAAAACTAATGTCAGATTTGAGACCAGCACACTCGAATTAGGTAAGAACAAGTATTTTTGTGGATGCAACACATATTTTTTTCCCCAGTGTTATCTGTTGTATAATTCTCTAAGGAAGTTAATTTACGAAAATATACCTTAAAAGTTTTAAATATTGTAAACCAAAACTGATATTTTGAATTCCAGTTTTATTTTCTAAGTTGCTGTTACCTACATGACATACCTCATTTGCATAATTAGCCAAATTAATAATGAAAATATTAATAATAGACCCAAAATTGCTATGTGTTCGATTCTGCTTTGGTTTTGGAACAGATGACATCCAAACTGTACTTGATATATTATTTTTTTTTACCCACGAGGCAATCTAAAGTGCATTTATCCACTTGGTTGATCATGGGAGTACCCACACATATTTTTATTTTAGACATGTTAATAAAATGATTATTTTGGCCACAAAACACTGCCTTCTGTGAAGGTGGGTATGTTCTTTAAAATATTTTCTATATATTGTATAAATAAACTTCCACACATAGATCAGTACATTTGAAAATTTTATTTGAAAGTGAATTGTTTGGGGCATGAAATACGTTTTTCTCATAGGAATAGGTTTATAATTGAAGCAAGATCCTTTCATTAGAATAAAAGACAAATTAACACATATATAGCTGAATTGATGTAATCTATATTCATACAATCAGGCAAGCACTACATATAGTCTAGGCAGCGTTCTTGTGCCAAGTGATATAGCAATCAATAAGGTGAACATGTCGTAAAACAGCTTACATTTTTGGAGTTGAGTAGGTTGAATGGGTCAATTTATTTAATAGCAATAGCTGAAATACCACTCGGCCATGAAAGAGAAAGAGACCTTACCTTTCACAACAGCACAGACAGACCTGGGGAGTATTATGCTAAATAAAATAAGCCAGTCAGACCAAGACAAATACCATAAGACTTCACTCATGTGGGGGATCTAATGAACAAAAAGAAACAAATTCAGAGATACAGAGGACTGACTGACAGCTCTCAGAGGGAAGGGGTGTTGGAGGGTAGGGTCAAAAAGATGAAAGGATTAAGCAAAAAGCAGGGAAAAATACCTTGTGACCCAGAAAACAGTATGGCGATTACCAGAGGGAAGTGGGGGTTGGGGAGTAGAAGAAGGTAAAGGGGAGGATCAATGGTGATAGAAGGAGACTTGACTTGGGGTGGTAAATATAACACAATATACATAGGATGTATTTTAGAATTGTACACCCAAAATCTATAAAATTTTTAAAAAGAAATATGAATTAATGGTTAGGATAACTTTTTTTTATAATACTTACATTAATAAGATAGTGATACTGAGAGAAAGTTACTGATAAAGGGAAACTTAAGTATGTTTCAAGCAGGCAATGTGATTTTGCACCAGTTTTCACCTTCAGAGTATTTATTAAAGAGAAGAATGGAGCTATTGAAAATCTAGGGGAAAAGCATTCAAGAAAAGGAATAGCGAAGATGTTGACTCAGTAAAAAATTTGTAATATTGTTGTGACTAAAAGGTAGCTACTGTGTATAGAATATTGCGAATGATGAGGAATGGAATAAAATAGTTGAGAAAGGTACACAGGATTCAGAAGATGTGGAGATTTGTAGGCCATGGTTAAAATAAAGTTTAGTTTTGTATTTTTTATGGATTTCACTGAAGGATGATATGGCCTTATTTATACATTTAAATAATGTCTGGCACCTGAAGAGGAGAATGGGGTAAGGAAGCAAGACTAGAGTTAAGAAGACTGTTGGAGGAGGTCACTGAGAGGATGGGATTGCTGGTTGACCTGCGAACTGGTCCCAGACAATCAGAGGCTCCTCCCTCCCTCCCCTGTCTTTAAAACATACATTCTGCCCAGAGCCAGAGACATTTCAAGAATACAGCCTTGAGAGAGTCATGTGTTGTTAGACCATCTGGACTGAGTACATCACTAAACCTCATTAAGGTCTCCTCAGAAACTTAAGACTCTGGTGGGTGGAGGTAGCAATCTATTTCTTTTCAGGCTGTCCCGCACTAGCCTACGGTATAAACTGCTTTGCTTATTAACACTGTCACCTACTAATCTGGAGTGGTCTGACTTTTTCTTTGGTCTCTGCTTGCCTTTCATGTGAAGAGGGCAGTTTCAGATTTCAGCTAGGGAATTCCCACGGCTGAAAACCAACCAAATCCAGGCATAAGGCTGCTGTAGTTTGGCTAGGTGGACATTTGGTGAGTATAGGCCTGGAAGTGGTAAAAAGTGATCAGACTTGGAATATACAGTGTGTCTGTAAAGTCATGGTGCACTTTTGACTGGTCACACTGTATTTGGTGATATGTTTGCTAATGAATTAGATGGCAGGTGTGAAGAATGACTACTAGGTTAATGATGGCAGCAACTGGATATATAATGATAAGTTTTTGTGCAGTTGGGTACATTGGGAAGGAGGAGATTGAGATGTTAGAAGAGAGGACAGTGAAATCAGTGATCAGAGTAGATTTGTATTGTTGGAAACTCCAGGAGAATCCAACTGGAAACACTGATTAGGCCATGTCTGGAGATTAGAGACGTAGCTCTGGGAACCATCAGCCTATAGAATTGGAACTCAATAAAGTCATCCAATACAGGTACAAATGGCAAAGAGGAGAGGATAGAACCTTGGTAGAACTTTAGCATGTAGAAATTTCGTGGAAGCCTAGCCAGATTTATCATCTTAAAGGCTGGTCAGGCATGACACTTTCTCGTTCACACTCCCCAGTGATGTCCCTCCACAATTTTGATAGAATTCATGGTCCTTCTGGGCCCTTAGTTTTTTTCTCTTTCTCTTCCCTTTTTTGCTCATTCTCTGCTAGTCCTGCTGACTTTCTGGCTTTTCTTTGAACATCTCAAGTATATTCTTGTCTCAGGGCAGCTGCACTTGCTTTTTTTCCTGCCTGGAATGTTTTTATCCCAAATATTCCCATGGTTCTCTCCCTCTCATTGTTCACATTTTTACTGTTGTCAATGAGAGCCCTTTCCTGACTGCCTAATATCCTCTGATGCTTTTTCAATAATAATTTTTTTTCTATGTAACATGCTTTCTGATCCTTATTAGATGATGAGAGCTAGCCTTATAAGCATATTCAAGTTAAAGAATTTATAACAGATGCTCTATAAGTGAATGATGTTTTCATTTGCATTTTTAATAAGGCTTTGTAGATCTTAGAGTTTGAGATGGAGATAGGGACAATCCTGAGGTATGTTTAATAATATATTCAGCAGTTATTAGTTATATTAGTCAGTATTGTTTTCATGTAAAACTACCCCATATTCAGGACTTAGTTTTTAGTAATGATTTTGTTTGATAATTGTTATATTTAATATTATTTAATAATAGTATTTAGTAAGTTTTCTAGTTATCCGGCCAGTTGATTGTCTCACACCATATTTACTAGTAGTGAGAATATTATTTATTTCCTCTAACATGTTACTTTTCTCATTTCTTTACTGATGAGTACTAATGTTCTATAAAAGTGATGTGTCTGCCTCCATAGGTAAATATTTTCTATATATTTGTTATATTTTTGAAATGTATAACTTTAGTTTGAAATCTATATATCTTGTGGTTTACAAGTGTTAAATACATATGTTGTGGATCTTTTTTTTTAGTTGGTTAATTTAGAGCAATGACAGTGTGTTCATTGTTGAAAGTTTAATTTTCATTCAACTGCCTTATTTAACTGCCTTTATTAAGACTCTTAGTAAGCAAAATATATTTTGAAAGTTAATAATTATGGCGGAAGAAAAAAAATTCAGCTTTAGAAAATAATTTTGATATTGTGTTTATAAATTAAATACTAATGTCTCAGTTTAAAACTATATTAATCTCTTGAGTAGAATTTGCATTTTTGGTTTGTAGTTCATTCCATTATTAAAAAGACAAATTCTGCCTTTAAAAAATGCTGTATTTTAGTAATGTTAAAACATGACACATTTTTTCTACTAAAATATCGAATCCGAATGTTTCCTATTGCAGTTGCATTATTCCCTAAACAGTATATAGATGTGCTAACAACTGTTAGGGTAGTAGAAGTCATTATTGGAGCAAAGAAGCACTTTGTTTGATTATTAGAAATTATTGTCATATTAGTACATTGTGCATAATGTAACAAAGTCACATCTTGATCTTTATAGTTGATGTAATCAGTATGAATTAATTAAATACCAAATAAGTCAGCAATATTAGCAGGGAGTTCCAACAATAAAATGGTAGTAGATAATGTAAACAATAAAATTTCATAGCTAATACAAACTTTCCTCACCATTTTTTTCATTTAGTTTAAATATTTTAAAAGCAATAAATTTTTATCACTTATTTTCTCTCGCTCTTACTAATATAGTATGAATATATTTAGAATCAGTATAATGAGCATAAGATGGAAGCAATTAATAGGGGCAAATCATGACTCTGTCTTACAATAAATTGATTGATTTCCTGGACAGTTGACTGCATTCTATTACTGTTCTATATTAAAACTTTAGCTATCCATAGCCTAGTTAATATTTTTTAATTTAAATTATTTATTAATTAGATGTATTATATTCTAAGTGATCATTGACCACTTTATAAAACAAGAAAGTCGTTTAAAAGTTATTTTCTAGCCTGACCTGTGGTGGCGCAGTGGATAAAGCGTCGACCTGGGAACACTGAGGTCGCCAGTTCAAAACCCTGCACTGGTCTGGTCAAGGCACATATGGGAGTTGATGCTTCCAGCTCCTCCCCCCTTTCTCTCTCTCACTCTCTCTCTCTCTCTCTCTCTCTTTCTCTCCTCTCTAAAATGAATAAAATAAAAAGAAATTAAAGGTTATTTTCTAGACCTTTAAGGAAAAGATGCCATGCTTTGAATACTTTTGAAACTGTTAGTGATGTTGATAATGGTAAACTGCATGCATGGATTAGCTTTGGAATAGTATATAAATCACAAACTCACTTAACCATTAATGCCTCCTGGTTTATTATACCATGGTTTGTAAACATATAAGTTTTTTGCATATATATGCTTATATGTATATTACTTAACATGTCAGATAAGTTGGTTTATAATATACATTTTTATTTTATAACAACACTCAAAATGAGCATTTTTATTAACCATGAGTGTAAACTGGTCTTGGAAAAACATATACTGTTTTATTGAAATAACTATACCATCTTCAGTATGGGCATCTAGTGAAAAATGATGCGTTTTGAGTATATGTGATATTCATTTAACCCCATGGAAGGAGGAGGAGAAGAAAGACATTATTTCTTAGACACTGTGTTCCAAAAATTTTTTGAAGTACTTTGTATGTATTATCTCATATCTTCTTCCAAAAATTTTAATATGGAGGTATTTTTTTGTCTATTCTGTAACTAAGATACTGAGGCATAGAGACATTAGTAAATGGTCTGCCAGAATATAAACAGATGTAGTGTTATAGTATGGACCCTCAAATTCTCACAGTCAAGGTGCACATTACAGTGCTTTGCTATGCAAATAAATAAATATATGTACACATATCAGTGATCTTTTAAGAAGAATAAATAAGAATCATTAAAATTGTTAACTAGGAAGTGAGCCAACAAACAGAACCAATTTATTTACTGCAAAGTATATTACCTTTTAGTATGTGTGGAATTATTAAAGTTCATAGCCTTTATGTAATTTTGCTGAAGATAGAGAAATAGTTACAATATTATATAAAATGTATATGGATGGAATGTATCAGTAAAAATTATACAAAGGAAATAATAAGGTAATAATTTTGAAGAAATGAGAATATTATGCTCACTTAGATAGTTCTGCGGTTAAAAACAGATTTCCCTTGAATGTTAACAGGAAAGAGAAGAGAAACATAAATGTGTTTTTATATCAGCTGGAATCTCATGGCATAGCAATGCTTCCTTGGATTTTGAGTTGTGTAATGCTAGTAATAAAACTAAGATTATGTCGTTATTGGAATCTAAACACTTCCTTTTTTTAACTACATATGTAGTGCAAAACATTATTATGATGCTTTGCATTATTTCACTCTGTGTCTTTTTCTTGTCTTCTCCACCTCTCATTGCTAGGTTTCCCTTTTTAATACTAGCATATTGGATTCAGGGTAATATGTGGATGCTTTTAAAGAATGGTAGAATGCATCTTATATATAATAATAATATAGTTTATGAACACTTAAGCAAATTTCAAGAGTAAGTTCTGGCTGAGTATTATTTAGATTGTAAAGAAAAATAAACTCAATTAACAAATATGTATTGCTCTCATGGTCAGTTTGGGAAAGCCCAAGAGGTAATATAATTGAATACATTGAAACATTTCCCAACTGCCAGCCAGTCTAGATAAGTTTGGTCTGTGTGAGTGTTTGAGCTGGGGAAAGGTACCTGGATTTATTTCTGCAAGTCCTACTCTGACCTAATATAATGACTCATAAACTGGAAAAAAAATCATAGTAAGAAACAATAACGCAGTTCATGTTCTATAGTTAGATTTTATGTCTACATTTATCTAACTATAGACCAAATTATCTAAAAATATCCAATACAAGACACTAGTTATATTACTAGTATTGTGTAAAATGCATAGGAAACGTGAGCCATTGAGATGGCTGAGGATGGATTCAGCAGAGCTCTCCAACACAAGGACTAGTTGACACATTATATACTGATTTTTTGCATTTTGAGTAGTAAATCTGTTGCTTGATAAGGAATATGCAAGTAGAGACAGACAGAAAACGACATAAATGCCATACATATTTAGGGCCACAGTGTGCAATAACTATGGATATAACGTGTGTAGGTGCACACCACATCTTTTGGTTGCACGTTTTATTCATTTTATTATTTTAATTTCCTTTTGTCCAGCAATGATGATATTTATCTGTTCATTGTTTGCTAATAAGTATCTAATATGGATATTATGCTTAAGACTTCCATTTGTCTCCTTGCGTAATTACAGTACAGAATACATTTTACTGTGATTCATTACTCCATTGGCCAAATCCATTTACTGTGTGGTATGTACAGCTGCCCGTCAATATCAGTATCCCTGGAAAATAATTCTGGAATCTCCCATATGTGTTTTTTGCAGCTCACTCAGAAAAGCAACAATATAGCCCAAATCTTTAGTATTCAGCCCTAAGTATATGTCATGAGACTTGAGACTTAAGGAAATTTAGGTTTATTTAAAAACATTTGGAAATGCATTTGTAATGTTTGTTTTCAAATTGAAAAGGACACGTTTTTATAAAAATATTTAATTTAAATGCTGTATGTAAAAGAATACTTAAGTCCTTTTTATTTATGTGAAAGCAAAATTTTAGATGATTTGCAGCTTTATGAAGGAATCGTCATTCTGTCAGCCATCAAGTTCCAGATCCAGAGTTACTATTGTCGCTCGCTCTCACCACTGTACCCCCAATGTGTGCAAGCACAGCTTACATCAAATGCTGTCACATCTCTGTACAGTTCCCTACTGTTTTCTACTACTTTAGTTTGGACCTTAACACTTTGACACTTTGCTTAATAACTGAATGATCTGGCTTCCAGATTTTTCCTTCTTCCTCAGTCCATTCTGCCAATTGATACCTAAATAATCTGCAGAATGCTTCTGATTATCCTAAGGCATCCCGTTCTTTTTTCCTCTCTGCAGTCTGGGCTCTTCATCTCCATTTCCGCCCTGCAATTTAGACCGGCTCTTTTCTCATCATCTCTTTTCTGCCCATGACGCTGACCTGTTCTCTAGGACTAGAACATCAGCTTTCTTCTCTCTGTGCTCTTGTTCCTCGTGGCTCTCAAGGCTTGCTTCCTTTGGGAGAACATCCCCCTGACTCTCATGGGCTTAGAACACCCTTCCTTTACCTCTACACTTTTTTTCACTGAGTAACATTGTTTTTACTTTTGTGGCTTGTTAATAAGCATTTTCAAACTTCATCTTTAAAACCTAAAACAACATTTTATTTGCTGTCATTTATCTACCGATCTGTTTTTTTTATATATATATATTTTATTATTATTAATTCTAATGGGGTGACACCAATAAATCAGGGTACATATGTACAACGAAAACATCTCCAGGTTATCTTATCATTCAATTGTGTTGCATACCCATCACCAAAAGTCAAATTGTCCTCTGTCACCTTCAATCTGGTTTTCCCTGCGTCCCTCCCCTCCTCCCTATCCCACTCTTCCCTCCCTCCCCCCATCCCATAACCACCACTCTCTTGTCCATGTCTCATACCCTCACTTTCATGTCCCACCTATGTATGTAATCGTGCTGTTCTCAGTTTTTCTTTTTTTCTGATTTACTTATTTCACTCCGTATAATGTTATCAAGGTACATCCATTTTGTTATAAATGATCCGATGTCATCGTTTCTTATGGCTGAGTAGTATTCCATAGTATATCTGTACCATAGCTTTTTAATCCACTCGTCTTCTGACGGACACTTGGGCTTGTTCCAGATCTTCGCTATTGTGAACAATGCTGCCACGAACATGGGGGCGCATTTCTTCTTTTCGAACAGTGCTATGGTGTTCTTAGGGTATATTCCTAAAAGTGGGATAGCTGGGTCAAAAGGCAGTTCGATTTTTAATTTTCTGAGGAATCTCCAAACTGTTTTCCACAGTGGCTGCACCAGTCTGCATTCCCACCAGCAGTGCAGAAGGGTTCCCTTTTCTCCACATCCTCGCCAGCACTTATTCTGTGTTGTTTTGCTGATAAGTGCCATTCTGACTGGTGTGAGGTGATATCTCATTGTGGTTTTAATTTGCATTTCTCTAATAATTAGTGATGTTGAGCATTTTTTCATATGCCTATTGGCCATCTGTATGTCCTCTTTGGAGAAATTTCTATTCATTTCTTTAGCCCATTTTTTGATTGGGTTGTTTGTCTTCCTGGTGTTGAGTTTTATAAGTTCTTTATAAATTTTAGTTATTAACCCCTTATCAGATGTGCTGTCGAATATGTTCTCCCATTGTGTGGTTTGTCTTTTTATTCTGTTCCTATTGTCTTTAGCTGTGCAAAACCTTTTATTTTGATGTAGTCCCATTTGTTTATCTTGCCTTTTATTTCAGTTGCCCATGAAGATAAATCGGCAAATATACCTCTACTACAGATGTCGGAGAGCTTGCTGCCTATGTTTTCTTCTAAGATTCTTATGGTTTCACGGCTTACATTTAAGTCTTTTATCCATTTTGAGTTTGTTTTTGTGAATGGTGTAAGTTGATGGTCTAGTTTCATTTTTTTGCAGGTAGATGTCCAATTTTCCCAACACCATTTGTTAAAGAGGCTGTCTTTACTCCATTGTATGTTCTTTCCTCCTTTGTCAAATATCAGTTGTCCATAAAGCTGTGGGTTTATTTCTGGGTTCTCTGTTCTGTTCCATTGATCAATGTGCCTGTTCTTATGCCAGTACCAGGCTGTCTTGAGTATAATGGCCTTATAGTAAACCTTGATATCAGGAAGAGTGATACCTCCTGCTTTATTTTTTCTTTTTAAGATTGCTGAGGCTATTCGTGTTCTTTTTTGGTTCCATATAAATTTTTGGAATATGTGTTCTATATCTTTGAAGTATGTCATTGGTATTTTAATTGGTATTGCATTGAATTTATAAATTGCTTTGGGTAATATAGACATTTTAATGATGTTTATTCTTCCTAGCCATGAGCACGGTACGTGCTTCCACTTGTTTGTATCTTCCTTGATTTCTTTTATCAATGTTCTATAATTTTCTGAGTACAAGTCCTTAACTTCCTTGGTTAAATTAACTCCTAGGTACTTTATTTTTTTGGCTGCAATAGTGAAGGGGATTGTTTCCTTAATTTCTTTTGCTGATATTTCATTGTTGGTGTATAGAAATGCCTCTGATTTCTGAGTATTAATTTTATATCCTGCCACCTTGCTGAAATCATTTATAAGGTCCAGTAGTTTTTTGACTGAGACTTTAGGGTTTTCAATATACAATATCATATCATCTGCAAATAATGACAGTTTTACTTCTTCTTTTCCAATTTGTATGCCTTTTATTTCTTCTTCTTGTCTGATTGCTGTAGCTAGGACTTCCAGAACTATGTTGAATAAGAGTGGTGAAAGTGGGCAACCCTGCCTGGTTCCTGATCTTAAGGAGATTGCTTTTAATCTTTGTCCATTTAGTATGATGTTTGCTGTCGGTTTATCGTAGATGGCCTTTATCATGTTAAGGAATGATCCCTGTATTCCCACTTTCCTGTGAGTTTTGAGCATGAATGGGTGCTGGATTTTATCAAATGCGTTTTCTGCATCTATTGAAATTATCATGTGATTTTTGTCCTTCCTTTTGTTTATGTGATGAATCACATTGATTGATTTGAGAATATTGAACCAGCCTTGCCTCTCCAGAATAAATCCCACTTGATCGTGGTGTATGATTTTTTTCATATATTGCTGGATCCGGTTGGCTAATATTTTGTTGAGAATTTTAGCGTCTAAATTCATCAGGGATATAGGCCTATAATTTTCTTTCTTTGTGTTGTCTTTCCCCGGTTTTGGGATCAGAATTATGCTCGCCTCATAAAAGGAGTTTGGAAGTCTTCCTTCCTCTTGAATTTTTTGAAATAGCTTGAGGAGAATAGGAGTTAGTTCTTCTTTGAATTTTTGATAGAATTCACTGTGAAGCCATCAGGCCCAGGACTTTTCTTTTTTGGGAGTTTTTTGATAACTGTTTCGATCTCATTTGCTGTAATTGGTCTGTTTAGGTGTTCTGATTCTTCCAGATTGATTTTTGGAAGGTTATATGATTCAAGAAATTTGTCCATTTCACCAAGATTGTCTAATTTTTTGGCATATAGTTCTTCATAGTATTTTCTTACAATGCTTTGTATTTCTGTTGTGTCAGTTGTTATTTCTCCACTCTCCTTTCTAATTTTATTTATTTGAGTCCTCTCTCTTTTTTTCTTGGTGAGTCTAGTTAAAGGTTCATCAATCTTGTTTACCTTTTCTTGTTACATTGATCCTCTGTATTGTTTCCTTAGCCTCTATGTCATTTATTTCTGCTCTGACCTTTATTATTTCCTTCCTTCTACTTGTCTTGGGTTTTATTTGTTGTTGTTTTTCTTGTTCTTTTAGATGCAGGGTCAGGTTGCTTATTTGAGCTTTTTCTAGCTTCTTATGATATGCCTGTAGTGCAATAAACTTCCCTCTCAGAACTGCTTTTGCTGTGTCCCATAAATTTTGAGTTGATGTATGCTCATTATCATTTGTTTCTAGAAACTTTTTTATTTCTTCTTTGATCTCATTGTTAATCCATTCATTATTTAATAACATGCTATTTAGTTTCCAAGTGTTTGAGTATTTTTCAGTTTTTCTTTTGTGGTTAATTTCAGTTTCATGGCATTGTGATCAGAGAAAATGCTTGATATGATTTCAATCTTCTTAAATTTATTGAGACCATTTTTGTGTCCTAAGATGTGGTCTATCCTAGAAAACGTACCATGAGCGCTTGAGAAGAATGTATATTCTACTGCTTTAGGGTGAAAAGTTCTGAAGATATCTATTAAATCAAGTTGATCTAGTGTATCCTTTAAGTCTGCTGTTTCTTTATTAATTTTCTTTCTTGAGGATCTATCCAGTGTTGTTAGAGGGGTATTGAAATCCCCTATTATGATAATATTGCTGTTAATCTCGCCCTTTATATCCATCAAAGTATGCTTTATGTATGTCGGGGCTCCTATATATGGTGCATAGATATTTAAAATAGTTATATCTTCCTGTTGAATTGTTCCCTTTATCATTATGTAGTGTCCTCCTTTATCTCTTACTACAGCCTTTGTTTTAAAGTCCATTTTGTCTGATATAAGTATTGCTACCCCTGCTTTTTTTTCATTTCCATTTGCATGAAATATTTTTTTCCATCCTTTTACCTTCAGTCTATGAGCATCTTTTGTTTTAAGGTGTGTCTCTTGTAGACAGCATATGTATGGGTCCTGTTTCTTTATCCATGCAGCTACCCTATGTCTTTTGATTGGATCATTTAATCCATTTACATTTAAGGTTATTATTGATATGTAGTTGTTTATTGCCATTTTATTCTTTAAAGCTGTGTTCTTCTTTTGCTCTATTCATTCCTCCCTTTAAACTGTTCACAAGAGGCCCCTTAGTATCTCTTGCAAAATTGGTTTGGTTTTTATGAATTCCTTCAGGCTTTCTTTTTCTGGGAAGCTCTTTATTTCTCCTTCAATTTTAAACGTTAGCCTTGCTGGATAGAGTAGTCTTGGTTGTAGGTTCTTGTTCTGCATTACTTTGATTATTTCTTGCCATTCCCTTCTGGCCTCAAGTGTTTCTGTTGAGAAGTCCGATGTCATCCTTATGGGGGCTCCTTTGTAGGTGACAGTCTTTTTTTCTCTAGCAGCTTTTAAAATTTTTTCTTTATCCATTAGCTTTGGTATTTTAACTATGATGTGTCTTGGCGTAGATTTTTTTGGGTTTCTCCTTAATGGAGTTCTGTGTGCTTCTTGAATGTGTGGAGTGTTTCCCAGCCTTAATTTAGGAAAGTTTTCTGCTATGATTTGATTGAACAAAGTTTCCATTTCCTGTCCTCTCTCCTCTTCTTCAGGCACCCCTATGATGCGAATGTTGTTTCTCTTCATGTTGTCACAAAGCTCCCTTAGAGTTTCCTCACATTTTTTAAGTCTCTTTTCCTTTTTCTTCTCTGCTTCTGTGCCTTTGTTTATTGTGTCCTCTAACTCGCTTATTCGATCCTCAGCGTCATCCATCCTGCTTTTAATTCCTTCCATTGTGGTCTTCAGTTCTGATACTGTATTTGTCATTTCTGTCTGATTCTTTTTTATTATTTCAATTTCATTTTTTATACTTGTTATCTCTTTGTTTAGGTGTTCATAATGACTCTCCATTGTTGCTCTAATTTCTTTGAACATCCTAACTATCATTATTCTAAATTCTGCTTCTGGTAATTTGGTTATATCTGGTTCATTCAGGTCCTTCTCTGGGGATTTCTCTTGATTCATTTGGTTTGCATTCCTCTGCCTGCCCATTTTTTCTGTGTATAAGCAAGTTGTGGCCACTGGAGTTCAGTAGGTGTTGCCTTTGTGTTCTCTAGGTGTGGTCTATCTGCAGGCCTCCCACCCCCTCTGCCGGTGCCTAGGGTGGTTGGGTATGAGCGTTGTCAGTGCTGGCCCACTGTGGCTTTTGCTATGATTTCTGCCTCTCCTCCGTGGGAGGGGCTGTGACTGAAGCCACAAGATTAGCACCAAGGGTAGAGGTGAGCACCTTTGCTCAGCTACGGACCCAGCCTATTTCCGGACTTCCGCCCAGAACCAGCAGTCGGAGCCTGCTCGCTATAGTTCCGCGGGTTAGGCGGGGCTTTTGACGTGCTCTCAGCTGTAAGCTTTTGCCCGTCCGGAGCTTTAGCCCCACCCTCGAGGCCAGGGCCCTTCTGCGCAGCGTCGGAAACCAAGGTTTATTGGGGCGGGCGTGTTTGCTGGCTTCCGTTCAGCTGTGTACTTCTGCTTGTCCCGGACTCTACCCCGCCCCCGCGTTCGGAGCCCACTCGTGCACGTATGAATGCTATCCGCGGTTTCTTTGGCCGGATGGGGATAGTAGCGTGGGCTCAGCTGCGAGCCTCCACTTGTCTCAGGGTCCACCCTGTTCCCGCGCTCGGAGCCCGTTCGCGCACGTATACTGGCCAACCGCGGTTTCTCCGGCGGGGGGGGGGGGGACTGGTAGCGTCAGCTCAGCCGCGAGCCCCTGCCCGTCCCTGGTCCTAGCCCGGTCCCCGCAGTCAGGGCCGGCTTGCGCAGGGCCTGCCTGTTCCTGGCCTCCCGCTTTGTCCCCGTAAGTGGGATTAAAGGCGGGCCCGCAGCTTCCGGACCGCTTTCGCGGTCCCCTCTGACCCTCTGGGCTAGACCAATCTCCCACCGGCTTGGCCTCTGCCCACGCCGACAGAACCGCCTTTCAGCGTCCTGCCGCCCCAAAACCTTAAGCAGCTCTCAGCAGAGTAGGAAGGGACCTAATACTCCACACTGTAGGCCTGGGAGCTCCCTCACTTGTTTCACAGCTCAATACTGTCCAAACGCCTCTTCTAGGCTCTAGGACTGGAGGCTGGGGCTTGGTTCCTGGGACCCAGGTCCCTTCCTCTCCGCCAAACTCTCCTCCCGCCACACGGGTCTCTCCGGGCTGCCATTTGCTCCGGGGAGCTGGGCAGCCCTCTTCGCGTTTTCGCTATTCCTACCAGTCTCAATGTGGCTTCTTCTTTGTTCCTTGGTTGAAGAGTCCACTTAGTTTTGTTCAAAGTTGGTTTATCCAGGTGATGGTTCTTAAAATTGAGTTGTAATCCACTTTGGTTCTGGGAGTTGGAAGTTGGTACGTCCGCCTACTCCGTCGCCATCTTGCTCCCCCCATCTACCGATCTGTTTTAAAGCTTCCCCTGGGCCAGTTTGCTGGACAAATTTAGGGAGAAATCCCACCTTTTCCATTGGGACAAATTGGAATTACATTTGGGCTAAACTAAACAGTGACTTTGCTTAGAACACCTCCGTATTTCCTGCCTCGGAAAGCCAGATGATGGTGGAGTTTACTTTATTGGCACATGTATTCCATTGTATTCATGGTATTTAATTGTCAGGCAGCACACCAAGACATCTGGGTTAGTCCTGACACTCTGCTATTTACTGACTGTTTAAAACATGGAGAAATTAACCTTCTAGATAATTAGTTTCTTTTTATGTGAAGTGAAGTGTTAATAACAGACTCGCATTTTTCAAGGCTATTCTGAGTCTTGAAAATAAAAATCATCTAGTTGAACATTAATGAACTTGATAATGTTTCCTACTGAACCCAATTTTAGGCACTTAATATGTGCCAATATCAACTCATGCAAAAACTCATTGAACCTCTAAACAACTCTGTGAGGGGCACTGACACATGTTAGATAGAAGGAAACTAGAAAGTAGTGAAGTCACCATCACAGTTAGTAGTGGTGATACTGGAATGGACAGCTGGCTCTGTGGCTCCAGATCCTACTTGCAGCCAGGACACCACAGGCCGCTCTGCAAGGAGCACGTGTTGTTAGCCAGCACTGCCCTGTGCTCTCAGCTTGCCTCCTCAGCCAAAAGCCTAGTAATCTCAGAAACATCCAAAAGCAAACCAGTTGTGTATTCAAATCCTGGAACTTTTTTCATTTTCATTGTAATTATAAAAGAAATACAATGTCTGAATACTCATAATAACAAAGCTAGTTTGTGATTAAAAGGAATAAATGCTGTGCAAATTTAGGGGAAAATTGCATGCTAAAATGAATGCATATGAGTTTATTTTATTTTATATTGGAAATTGAGAATTCAGTATTTCAGTAATGAAAACAATGCGAATATGATGTACAAAATATATAACGTAAAGACAGCCTGGGAATTTATCAGCTTTAATCCTTTTATCTATTTTAGGACTTTCTGGGACAAGTGTTTTGTACATTGGGGGAGATTGTTGGTTCACAGGGAAGTCGTCTGGAAAAGCCAATAGTGTAAGTATTTTATCATTCAGACAATAAAATATTAACTGTCATTTTTATTTTTTCAGTTTGGAATTGATGAATACATGGTTGTCCATCAAAAGTGGGCTTTAAAATCTTACTGAGTTTTATGTTCAAAAAATAATTTGGATGTGTTTGTTAGAGATAATTTATATTTCAGCTGTCATATGCCATGCTACAAAATATTCACAAAATGAAATGAGCACATTTAAAGAAGAAATTGTGTTGTTTTCCTTTTGAATGTACTATTAAGTCTTAGATGTAGTCCTTTTTGAACACAATTTTATTCTTTTGGACCAGGGATTATATGTAGCACCACCTTTTATACCATATATTTAATAAATGCATTTTTAGTGACTGGGGTTTTAGTAATTTTTATTATAAAATTTACTTGTAAAGAAGGCGGTTAAATGTGTAAAATTTAAGAGAAGCTGATCACTGTGGAGTATATCGTCCACATTTGCCTTCCATTACTGGGATCATGATTTATTTTTTTATTAGTTGTATGGGATAATTCTGTTTTCTCCAGTTCCAAATAAAGCAGAAAACAAACTGTAGACATTTTTCCTGATACTTTACTTTCCTCATACATTTTCTTCTCCTCTTGTTGGTGACATATTTTGAATCTGATGTTCAACAATTTTTAATTTAATTTATTTTTAAGATTTTATTTTAGTGAGAGGAGGGGAGGAAGAGAGACAGACTCCTGTATGCACTCTGACCAGGATCTACCCATCTAGCCCAACAGGGGATGATGCTCAGCCCATCTGGGGTTGTTGCTCCCTTGCAGCCGGAGCCACCTTTCTTTGGTGCCTGAGGCAGAAGCCATGGAGCTATCCTCAGCACCTGAGGCCAATTTGCTTGAGCCAACCAAGCCATGGCTGCAGGATGGGAAGAGAGAGAGAGAGAAAGAAAGATGGAGGAAGGGTAGAGAAGGAAAATGTTGCTTCTCCTGTGTTCCCTGACTGGGAATCAAATCCGTGACAGCCACTTGCTGGACCAACACTCTACCACTGAGCCAACCAGCCAGAGACTAAATTAATTTTTAATAGTAACTCAAATTTTTACAATTTCCCGCAGTCTGAACTGTCAGATTCAAGTTTTGAGCAAACACAGTTTTCATATCTTAATTCCATCCTATGCTTTGGTCTTTTCCCTGAGCCCTCTGAAAATGAGTCTTGTGCTACTCAATTTGTCTGCAACACTCATTGTGTCTTCCTTTGACTCACCAGATCCTTTCTTTAGATTGTCCCATTAAGGTTTGGCATTATACCCACTCAGCAGTGTGTCTTCTCATGCTGTGAAATTATAGTTGTAGCCATCCAATTTTCTGTGTGTTGCTGTCAGACTCATATTTTTTTCTATCTTTAGGGAATCTCAGTGATGGATTCAGAAAGTCATTCAAAATGCTAGAATCAGCATCAGTTTAAGAAACGTTGCCATTTTCTGCTCTGAGAGCAAAACATTTATTATGTTTATCAAGTAGAAGACCTGCTTGTTCCTATTACTCTAAAGCTGGCATGACTGGTTCTGTATGGAGGCATGGGGGAAGGAGGCAGGGACTGGTTTGACTATAAAAATATTCTTACTCTGGGAAGGAGGTGGATCTCTGAGAGTAACTGAAAAAATAACAGTTTTGGTGTAGGGAGATTATGTTCTTTTTAGGATGGCCATAGCAGCATGTGATCTTCGCATGAGTAGTGGGGCAAGAATATACGGAGAGGTCCAAGAGGGATTAGAGAGTGTCCTGATAGGTGTTGAACATACAAGGACAGTGACTTGGAGGCAGGTGATAATTGGAAGACCAACTTGCAGTTGTCTGAGGAACATGGAATCCCAACTCTGACAAGGATTGAAGAATGAAGCCTGATGGTGCTGAAATTCAGCGAGAGACATGTGAGGAGGAGAACAAAAAGAAAGGAAGCTTGGGAATATGGCAGAAGACCACAATACAAGAATAAGACTTGAGGGAACTTGAAGATGAGTCTTGAAGGGTTAGCTTAAAAATCTGACACAAATGTGGCCTCATTCTGAAGCAATGCTGTGTCTATGAGTGTTGTAGGCATCAAGAGTGAGTGTGAGGAGAAAGGGAAGGATTGGAGAACGGTTAGTCTTAAAGTTGAGAAACATAGATATTTACAATAAAATAATGTATGTCTGTCTTTATTGTGCAACCTTTGCATGTGAAAATACAGTCAACTTTGGGTGAAAATCTGACCTTCAAAGTCATCTTTATTAACTTCCCCGAAAATTAGACTGATACTGTTATAATCTGGTTTATTTTACTGGATGGAATATCAAGCTGGAAATTAGATAAGGTTTTTAATTCTTTGTTATTAATTTTCTGTGTAATATTACAGAATTTGTACACTTATATTAGATTTTTATATCTGTGGGTCACATTTGTAATATTAATTTAGTCTAGAATTAAATAAATAACCATTGAACAACCAATGCAGTGGAGCTGGTAGTACATCACATAGCCTTTGGAAGCAGTCAGACCTGGGTTTCCTAATTTATTAAATATGTAATTGAATGAATTACTTTAAAATCTGAGATCCAGTATTTTCATTGGAAATGTATGAATAATATACTTCTTAATGGGTTGTTGTAAGAAATAACAATACTTTATATAATACATTTGTCATAGAAAACACTGAAACTTCAAAAACATCCAATAGTGGTTGTTACTGATACTGCTGTTATTAAATATAGCCTATATTTTTTAGGAAGATTTCTTAAATTGAATCACCTAATAATCTTCTCATTAGGAGAGACTTTAGGCAAAATTGTGTATTCTCTAAAGTAGAGGGAATTTTAGTACATTTTCTTAGGTATCTTGCACAAGATTATGAGTCTCCCATTAAATGAAATTCAATGAATATGTAGCTGGACTACTTTCTTATATACAGGTGTGGCTCTCAGCTGATGCTCTGGAAGGACCTCCAGGGATGTAATTGTTGACCCTGAGTAAGCAGTTTGTATATACAGTAGGTGCAAGCTCCCATGCTTCTCTGTTCTACTCAGAAATTTTAGTGCATTTAGTCATCAAAGCAAGGAAAAGGGATTTTTTTTAAAAACTCTGCTAGTGTTGAACTTGACTAAGTTCTTATAATGTACCAATTGCTATTTAGCCTGTTTTACACATAGTAGCTTCATTAGCCCTCAAAACACCAGTATGAGGTTGGTATATATTATCCATACCCCAGTCATTATCAGAAGAAACTGAAAGGACTCTGGAGAAACCAAGATTCAAATAAAGGTTGTTTGGCTTCTAAGACCCTATATTTAATCACATTACTGTATTGCCATCAATAAGTGAGTGTACATATTTATGTACAACTTTGAGAGAAAATACTTTTATTTTAATAGTACAAAAGTATTTACATACAAGTCAAGAACATCTTTGGGTGGTTAGAAGAACTCTCAAGGGACACTCATTCTGACAGCTCATTTTAGGGTGGAGGTTCCTTCTCATTATCTTACCCGAACAACTCTTCTGCAAGTATAGTCCAGTGTCCCACGTTATCCTCAGGTAAAATGTGCTCATCCATCCAAGAGTAAATGCCTCTTCTGTCTATTGTGGGTCATGAAGACTCAACTCCTGTGACCTACTTCAGCCTTCCACAGAATGTGCGCTGAGACTCTTCTCTTCCTTTTGATTCCTGAGAAGACAGCAATAGTCCTAGACGTGAGGGGAAAGATGGCTATCTAGTCCCCGATTCTCTACCGGGGGTCGGGGGTGGGGGGAATGTAGCCACTCTGTCTATGGTCAACTAAGAGGGCAGAGCAACTTTTCCCAGAGCAATGCAGTCTAAATAGGAAAGTGACTGGACAGAAATTAAATAAATACATATATAGTTTGGGAAAGAAAAAAATGAGCATAACAATTCTTTTCCTGATCTTCTGGCTAATCATTATTTTGAATTCACAATGTGCTGACAGGTAAACTGCACAATGTTCTTATCATTCCTGGTCATTTCTTCCATTTGGTAATGCAGAATTACTTCCTCTATTTTAAAAACACTGCTTTCTTTCCTTTCAAAGTTTAGGAAGAACTTTCCAACATATATTTTTAGTCAATGTATTCATTTTTCAATATATAAATATGCCCTTCCTAGCTAACCAAATTGTTAGCTTCTCCCAGCATTATAGTGAAGGTTCTTTCCTTCTTTCTTTTATGCTCTTTTTGTTTATTTTAAATTCTATATCCTTTTTAAACAGGCCCACTAAAAAAATAAAAAGATCAAAGGAATACACAGTAGATGTTCCTGCTATGTACTTATTAATTTTTGTGTGAACCATGACATATGGGTTCAACAACATGTTGGAGCTAAACACCTGAACAACCTTATATAAAATACAGTCAAGAGGCTGAATACTTTCCCCATGCCTTTCTTCAGATAACAATTTTGGAAAGACTTAAAAAGAATTATATCTTCTGTATTGTGAAGAACTGTTGTTGTGTTTTATAAATAGTAAGAATTTAATAATGTTTCTTCAACTGAATTTTTCAGCATAATAGTCACATTTGTATTTTTGTTGTTGTTGTTAAATATACTAAATGTCTCACCTATACATTATAATTTTGCATTCCAGTTTCTCAGGACTTGAGACAGAAGTTCTAGATAATGATATCATTGTTACACAGTGCATTTTATTACATTAGAAATGCAAAGTTTATTTTTGGTAATATTAGCAAGCTAATGTATCTATAGTTGAATAGATCTTGTTTATCACCAGCAAAGTAATTTAGAATGAGGATCATGCCATTCTTGTCAAAAATCACTTTTAAAGGAAATCTCACTCTTCAGAGATTATGAACAGTTTACTTTGTTAACTGAAAAATTGTATATAAAATCATTGGTTGTAATCATTAGGCTTCTGTACCATGATAATAACAATCTTGTTTTCCTTTTCATGTCAACATTTAGCATTCTAACTATAAAATGAGATCACAATTTAATTCTAATGTTAAAAATTACAGAGTAACATGGATTTCTTAATAAGCTCAATGTTTCAAATTTTAAACAAAAGTTACAGTTGCAATTTTCTGACATATGACATATTTTCACAGCAAATATAATGTGATTTCTTCTGTGATAACTGATTTTGTAAAATCTTAGAAATGGCATATTGTTAATATTTTAGACATAAAACATATTGCATAGAAAGACAAGGGCATTTGATTTAAATTGGATGAGTAATTAGTTTTGAGAAGCTATTTGCATGGATCTCTTATTTTTGCCATTGGACCTGATATAATTTCCTCAGGTAATTAGTTTCAAAAGAAAACTGATATATTAAAAGTTAGTTCCTTTCCCCTTGAATGTTCGCATTAGAATTTTCAGTTTTGGGGCTATTCTTTATGTGCCAATCCTGATGTCTACTAAGTGACTAACGGGTGGGTAGCATTTACAGTGTGACACGCTGGACAAAGAGATGAGTTACGTTCTGCACAGGACACAGTGGAGCATGTGAAATTTTATCACACTACTGAGAATGTCACATGATTTAAAATTATGGATCGTTTATCTCTGGAATTTTTCATTTAATATTTTTGGACCATGGTTGACTCCAGGTAACTGAAACAACAGAAAACAAAACAATGGAGAAGGGGCAGGAGACCGCTGTGACCTTAAAGCCCCTTGTCACACATCCTTTCTTCTCCACACTCCCAGTCTTTTACCTTTGCAATCTTACTTTTTACTCTCAGAGAAAATAACCATAAATAATATTAACACTATCTCCCTTCCATGCTGTAATACTTTATGATCACAGAAGTTCATCTTTAGGCATATAGTAAGAAAATATATATTAACTTTTATTACATCATTGATTATATAGAAAAAAATAAAAAGAACTGCCAAAATATTCTACCAACTTAATATTAGGGGAATCTGGAATTCATGAAATGGATTCCTACATGGCAATGAAAAATGAACTAATTACAGTATAACCACAAGAAGGTCCATCAATTTGATATTTTCTATATGGTGTGTTTGGGTGAACAGAAATTCTCAATTTTAATGTCAAACTTAAATTGTTTCTTTTTATTTGTACTTCTTTCTATCACTTATTAACATTCTTCTTTATTTTCAAGTTATATTTCCTTCTAAAAATGATATATTTTTGCTTCCTGCTTCTAAAGTTCTAAATTTTGAAATATTATATATACAGCTAGTGCTCGACTTACGACCACGATTGCTTCCGACAGACCGGTTGTAACATGATTTGGTTGTAAGTTGAGTAGGCTATATGTACAGTACTGTGAAGTGATGTTATAAAAATTTTTGTCATATTTTATCATAATTTTCTCTCATTATTGTTATATATAATAATTTTATTTGTTCATTTTATGCCATTTGTATAATCTGTACACCATTTTGTTTCTTTTTTTTTTTTACACTTGTCAGGTTTAAGTAAAACACTGCATTACCAGTACAACTGGTTTAATATTTGCAAAATATACAAAATTACAAAATACAGGTGCATACAAAAATACAAAATACAGGTGTCAAAAATACCATAGGAAACATTTTCCCAATTGCAAAATGCTGCCGGAAGCTGGTCATATGCCCTGCTGGGCAACATTAGCACTGCCAGACGTAGAGCAGTTGTGGCTAGCGATTGTGGTCATAAAGTCAAATAGTCATAAATTGCATAGGTCGTAAGTCGATCAATACCTGTAGTGTATTCTCAGAATAACTTTATTGGTTATTATTGTGTTGTTAATTGTTTGATTGATTGATTTCATTTTATTTACCATCTTCAGCATAGTAAGTATACAGTTCAGTATTGTTGTTACTCATATTAATGTATAACCAATCTTCAGAACATTTTCATCTTTGAACACTGAAACTGTACTTGTTAAGCAACTTCTCTTTTCCTTCTTCTTCTAGCCATTGGTAACCACCATTCTACTTTTCTGTTTGTATGAATTTGAATGGTGTTGGAATCCTTGTTGAAAATTATTTGACTGTATGTGTGAGGTTTTATTCTTGGAACTCTTCTATTTCATAGGTCTCTCCATCTAGCGATATGCTAACACCAAACCATTGTACTTCTGTTGCTCCTTGTGATATGTTTTGCAATTAGGAATTGTGAATTTACTAACTTTGTTCTTTTTCAAAATTGTTTTGTCTATTTGGTGTCCCTTGAGATTTCATAGAATTTCATGACTATTTCTATATATTTCTGAAAAAAATGCCACTGGAATTTTAACAGGGATTATGTTGACTCTTTAGATTGCTTTGGGTAGTATGGTCATCTTAACAGTATCTAGTCTTGCAATCCATGAACACAGGATATCTTTCCATATATTTGTGTCTTTAATGCTTTATAATTTTCAGTATAAGTCTTTCACCTCCTTGGTTAGGTTTATTTCTAAGTATTATATTATTTTTATGCTATTGTAAATTGAATTATTTTCTTAAGTTTTTTGAGGGGATATTTATTATTGGTGTATACAACTGACATTATTATGTTTACTGTGTAGCCTGCAACTTTGCTGAATTTGTTTACTAATTCTAACATTTTTTTAATGTGTTAACTGTAGGGCTTTCTACAAATAAGATTATGTCTTCTGCAAACAAATAATTTTACATCTTTTCCAATTAGGATACCTTTTATTTCTTTTTCTTACCTAATTACTGTGGCTAGAACTTCTAGTATAGTGTTGAATAGAAGTAGCGAGGGTGAGCATCTTGCCTTGTTAATGTCCTTAGAAGAGAAGCTTCAATCTTTTAACATTGAGTATGAGGTTAGCTATGGGCTTTTTATATATGTCTCTTTTTATATTGTGGTAGTTTTTTTCTATTCCTAGTTTGTTGATTGTTTTTATCATGAAAGGATTTTGAATCTTATCAAATGTTTTTTCTGCACCATGTGAGTTGATTACATAGTTTTTGTTCTTCATTCTATTAATGTGGTGCATTATATTGACTTTAATATGCTGAGCTACCCTTGCATTTCAAGAATAAATTCACTTGGTCCTGGTATATAATTTTTTAATGTGTTGTTTATTTCAGTTTGCTATTATTTTGTTTAGGATTTTTACATCAATATTCATCAGGGATATTGGTCTATAGTTTTTATTCTTTCTTGTGACTTTGTCTGGCTTTGGTATCAAGGTAATACTGGTCTCATTGAATAAACTTGGAAATGTTACCCTGTCTTCAAAATATTGGAAGAATTTTAGGAAAATTTATGTTAATTCTTCTCTAAATGTTTGGGAGAATATTGGGGGGATAAAATATTTGGTCCTGGATTTTTCTTTGTTGAGAGGTTTTGATCACTGACTTTATTTCCTTTGTATATTCAATTTTTAAATTGTTTTATGATTCAGTCTTTGTTAATTGTGTTTTTCAAGGAAATTTTTTATTTCTTTTGGGTTATCCAGTTTATTTGCCTGCAATTTGTAATATTTTCTTATAATCTTTTTTTAAAAATTTTATTATTATTAATTTTAATGGGGTGACACCAATATATCAGGGTACATATGTACAATGAAAACATCTCCAGGTTATCTTATCATTTAATTGTGTTGCATGCCCGTCACCCAAAGTCAAATTGTCCTCTGTCACCTTCTATCTTATAATTTTTATATATGGGGCATTGGTTGTAATATCCCTATCATTTCTGATTGTATCTGGGTGTTCCCAGCTTCTTTTTTCTTAGTCCACTAAGGCTTTATTAATTTTGTGGGTTTTTCTTTCCAAATAGCACTTAGTTTCATTGATTTTTGTATTATTTTTCTATTCTCTATTCGCGTTACCTGTTCTACTCTTTATTATTTCCTTCATTTCCGCTAAATTTGAGTTTAGTGTTTCTTTTTTTTTTTGTGTGTGTGTGTGTGTGTGTGTGTGTGTTATTTGAGGTATAGGGCTAGGTTGTTGATTTGTTTGATTTGTCTTTTTTAAAAAATATATATGAATTTACAACTATAAACTTCCCTCTGAGCACTGCTTTCACTGCATCACATATATTTTGGCCTGTTGTGTTTTCATTTTCATTTGTTTCAAGATATTTTTCCAGTTTCCCTTGTGACTTTTTATTTAATCCATTGCTTAAGAGTGTGTGTTCATTCTCTACACATTTGTGCTTTTTCTAATTTTCCTCTCACTATTTACTTCTAATTTCATTTAACTGTGATTGGAAAATATATTTCATATAATTTTAAGCTTTTTAAATTTGTTATGACTTGTATTATGGCATGACATATATAGTTTCTCATGAAGACTGTTCCATGTGCCCTTTGAAAGAATGTATATTTTGTTGTTATTGGATGGAGCTGGCTGTATATATCTGTTAGGCAAGGAATTCAGGTCAAATTAGGTGTCAACTGAAGGAAACTGCTGCCCCTAGGCCCCCTTCCCTCCCCAGCCTCCTTGTGCTTCCCCAGACTCCAGCCCTCATCCCCACGTGCTTCCCCAGCCACCGCTGCAGCCCCTTGCCCTTGCATGCTTCCCGAGCCTTTGCCCCTCAGCCCCAAGCTGCAATTGCCCCTCGCCCCCACCCCTGTGTGCTTCCTGAGCATTTTATTGTGTTTGGAAAATATACTTAGTAAAGTTTTAAGCTTTTAAAATTTGTTAGAACTTGTATTGTGGCCTGACACGTGGTCTCTTATGAAAAATGTTTCATGTGCCCTTGAAAAGAATGTGTATTTTGTTGTTGTTGGATGGCACTTGCTGTTTATGTCTGTTAGGTTCGATTAGTTTACACTGTTGTTCAAGTCCCATGTTTTCTTACTGATTCTTTCTGGTGTTCTATCCATTACTGAAAATGGAATACTGAAGGTTCCTAACATTATTGTGTTTGTGTTATATTTGCTTTTACTAACATGCTGCTGAATTTTTGTTTAATATTATTTTGTTTATATTTTTATACTTACAAAATACTAAGCTTATAGAATTTTTCAGGTGTTATTTTTATTGTGCATTCTTAGTATTCTCTTTTCTATTATTTTTCTTTTTAATAATGAGTTTTTACAAATGTTTTAAATATTGACATTTGTCAGTAGTGTCTAACTCTATTTTCTTGATAAATGGTTGTGACATTTTAGTAAATATTTTATGACATAGTATGTGGGGAATTTTAATAAGTGTTTGCGTAAGTTAAAGCAAATTTGAAAGATGAGTAGAAATCACTGAGGTGATTCCTTGAGTGGTTGGTAGGATGATTATTCCAGGTGAAGTTAGGGAGAAATGAAACATTTGATATGGATGCGGGAAACAAAGTGTGACTCAAAAAATGGTGGAAAGATGGAACTAGAGACTTAATAGTGGCTGAATTTATGAAGGTTATTATCTCCTAATTAATAAGTGTAAAATTATAGTATGATCCAGATAGAGCCACTGGAAGATGGAAAGCTTTATAACTAAATTTTATGATCAGAATTCATGATCTGATCAATCTGGCATCTTGGAAAGGATGAAATAGAAATATACCAGCATGACATCAGTTAGGAATAAAAAAACTGCAATAACCCAAGATAAGTGGAAATGTATTTACTCAATTTTTAATGTTTGAACATATCTAGTTAATGCCTGTCATTAAAAGTGAATATATAGTGTACAATCCCTAGGGTGACAAATACTTTCTTTCAAGTCATTGGTGATATGTTTCCAATTGTCTTTCAGCTTCTAATCTTTTTTGTTTAGTAGTCAGCTCTTAGTATAATATTCTTGCTTTGTAGGTCATCTACCCTTTTCTCTGGTTCCTTTGAATATATGCCCTTTATTTCCAGTGTTTTGCCCTGTCCTTATCATGTGTATAGTTATAAATTTATTTTTAGTTTTCCTGCTTGTGATTCATTGTACTTTTGAATCGGATATTAATTTTTTCATTAGTTTTCAGACATTCACTTTTCAAATACTGCATCTCCTTCATTCATTCTTTCCTCTGAACTTCTGATTAGACATCTATTGAATCTTTTGCTCTTGTCCTCCATGTCTCTAAACCTCTTTCTAATAGTTCTATGTCAGCCTCTCTGTGCTGCATTATGGGTAGTTTTACACCCATCTGTCAGTTCACTAACTCCTATGACTGCCCTATAGTTAGATTCATCTTCTGAGCTTTTTATTTCTATTTTTATTATAGTTTCTAGAAGTTCTATATTTGTTCTTTTTTTCTTCAACATTCTTGATTATTTTATAGGCTTTTGCTAGTCACTCAGATTTCAATTTTTCTCTTAAAATTTTAGTTATATGTATTTACACGTTATATACTATGCATAATATTTCCAGTATTCTAAGTCTCTGTTTGATTCTGCAGTCTGTTGTTTCTGGAGACTTAAACACATGGTATATTTTTTCCTTCAGTGTTTAAAAGCATATATAATATATATGCTTTTCTAAAGTTTAAATGTGAGGATACTTTGAGATGTAGTTTGAAGGCAAACTCTTTCAGAGAGGTTTGCATTTACCAGGCACTTTGGATCACTTGCTTTTACTAAAATTTTGGTTAGAACCTTTTGTAACTACCTAGGTAAAAGAAATTAAGGCAGCAAGCCTAGTTAAGGTCTGAATTATTAAGAGATATGTTTTTCTCTTTAATTTATCATCAAGTTTTAAGGCAGGGATTTATTTTCTGGCTTCTTTAGAGGGGATGCTTAATATTGTATTCATGGTACAATCAGTCAACATATTCATTCTGATTGAAGCTTTATGCTGTGAGTTGGGCATTTATTGAATTTCTCACCTGATGAGTCTCTCTCCCCCACTCCTTGTCTTTTGTCTTTGTTTTTATGCCCTAAGCTAAGGAGCCATAAAAGCAAACCCAGATCAGACTCTCCAGGGTTCACCTCTGCTTGCCCTTCTGGCTTTCCATCTTCAATTTCTGATTGGTTCTCACTTTCTTGCCTGGTTGTCAGAGTATTTATAAAGAGTTTTTCCAAATTTTAGTCATCATTTTAAAGTATTTTCAGGTATATATTTAGTTAAGGTGTTTACCATAATGCTGAAAATATAAATCTTGTGATTCACACACAGAAGGGAGAAAAAGAAGGCACAGCTGGATTAGAAAAATTAACTGTGAAATGAAGCATGGAGTATTTTAAGGAAAAATGTACAAGGATAAATTAATTGATCTCTTAATCATAAAGACCTGGAGGAGGTGGGAGATCCTGACATTTGTAATTTCCCTAATAGGGAGTAAAGAATGGAAACAAGATTTTGTGATAGGCAGGTTCCTACACAAGCTGGCATTTTTAGTTCAAACCCAAGTGGTGCTCTCTGTAAGAAATTTTAGAATAAGAAGAAAGAAAAAACAGAGTAGTTTTAGAGTGGGTACAATTTTATTGATATATTCACAACTCAGAATATTTTAACTTTCCATTCTTCTACCTTGTTCCCAGTTGAGATACTAAGACTCCAGTCCCTTTATACATGGAGAATAAGGAGTTATGCATTTGTTGTGTACATGCTGGTGCAAATAAAACTGTCAGAGATGAATTATATTCTTGAGGACAAAAGCACTCATTGGCTCTAATTTTCTAACTTTAGTTCTCAGGACAAACAGAGGAGTTGAGAGGGCAAGAGGAACATGAAGTATACCTTCAGAGCAAAGATGAATCTGGAAGATTCTCATGGTCTTGTCTCTATATTCCCTCCTGTAAAGCAGAGAACCATGCACGCCCCTTGTGGTTTCATAGTGGACCTTTCTCTTAGTGTCAGCTGGAAGCTATATGAACATAAATATACCAGAGACACGTAAAAAGAAAATTGAATGGGAGTTAAACTTTGCTTAATTTTACTTATGTATAACGTAATTTTCTTATATATTGACCATCAGCTATGTAATGGTATCTACCTTTGTTGGTTTACGAGAGGTTTATGTCATGAATTTTGCCTTTATACAGCTTATAAGCAACTTGAGAAAACAAAGGGTGAAAATACATGATTGTAATTATTTAGAAATAATTAAGTGCAATAAGACTGTGAAGAAGGCTAAGTTTTGTGTGAGGTGGACTGGAATAAGGTTTCATAGAACAAATGGAACTTCATCTGTGGATGTGAAAAGTGTAAGGCAGCACAGAGAACAGTTAACAAACACAGGGCATAGGAATGTCAGAAAAGAGTAAATGCAAATAAGTAACCATGTTAATGAAAGAAGAAAGAAGTATTTAGGTATATGTTTTAATCACATAATAGAAATCTAAGAAACCATGGAGAATGCTTTATTATGTATATTATCTAAAATATCATATGGTAGACAATATGAAGCTGTTGAATATTCTTGGGCAGAGGACTGACATGTTGAATGTGATCAATGTTTTGCTTGGTCAGGATATGTGGATATAGAAAATAAACTCAGCATTGGAACTGAGAATATATTGTGTTAAGAAAGAGCACATCCGTTAGTAGTACTCTATTAGGTTATAAAAAATAAAATATATAATATAAATAGAAAATATTAATGCATATAAAAAATATATATGTTTTTTGTTTTAGAGGAATTCCAGGGAAGAAGTGTGGTACTATCATACTTACAGCAGAGGAATTAAACTGTTGCAGGGTAAGTAAATATTTCTTCAATTTAAATAATATTTCTTTAAGCTGATATTTTTGAAACTTTACATAAATGATTAACTTAAGTAATTTTAGCAAAATATAATTGACACTATGTGCTAAATAATTCTATAACTCATGAATTATCACTTTGGATACTTAGTACTTTAACCAAAGAGACTATATTCTGTAGTCCAAAAAGGATGATCAGTATTTTTTATAATATTTTTAAAGGATATAAAATTTCAAAATAAAACCTAATGTCATTATCACTAGGGGTATTAATATATGCAATTGTCAATTGTACTAATCCATTCAGTTCCTATAAAAATGTTTAAGATTTATGCGTGATATTGAAGAAATATTTTTAGTCATTTCACTTCAGCCCTTTTGCCGCCCTAACATAACTGTTTTTCCATATTTATAATTGAATTAATTCAGAATATACACAGTCCCATCTTTGTTAGCTTGGGGAGTCCACATTTGAAGAAAGGACGAAGCTACCAGTCCAGCTAGGAATGTGAGGATATGAAGTGTGTAGTCAGTGTTTTTAGACAACTGCTATTTTTAGTTGTGATTTGCTGATACAGCCATTGACTCCTGTTCACTGATTTCATTGTTGCCAAGATGAGCTGGTAGCTGTGACACTCCACACTGGAAGGCATGACAGCTCTCTGAATCTAAAGTCAATACTGTCTGTTACTGTGGCCCAGTGGATCCCTGGGAATTGGTTTTTCTGAGGAAAAGAAATGAAATCTCAGTACTCCTTATTTACAAAATTGGCTTCATGATTTTAGGCACAATAGCTCCTAAAAGTACCAAAACTTAATATTTTAGAATTGGCCATTTTTTTTGTACAGACAGCTAATAACTATTAATTATATATCTCCAGATATATATAGTTAAATATAATCACTATGACTTTATGTACATAAGTGTGTGTGTGTGTGTGTATTAAAAAAGACATGTGGTCAGAAAAACATGATAATTTTTGACAACAAATGATGGAAACTGAGCATTTCGGTTGATTATATACTTTTGAGATTTTGGGGGTTGAGGTAGTGAAATAACAAAAAGAAAATATCATAAGTGGGTTGTGGAGATAACTAAACAGGAATATTGGAATTTAAGCAGTTAAAAATGCATTTGAATGAGACCTTTCTTTTTTCTTTTTGCTCCCATTGTTTTCATCACCTCGGTCGTCCTCACTTCAGTTTTAGTTTTCTCATTTGTAAAATGCCAAATGCTACTTACAGTGGAACTCTGCTAAGAACCATCAGACTGAGTTGAGTTTTGGTTTTGCCAGTACTGGTAATTTGTACTTTGGCTTATTTTTTGAAATTTTTTTTTGTGTGTGTGTGACAGAGACAGAGAGAGGGACAGACAGGAAGGGAGAGAGATGAGAAGCATCAATTCTTCGTTGTCGCATCTTAGTTGTTCAATGGTTGCTTTCCCATATGTGCCTTGATGGGGGGGGGGGCTACAGCAGACTGAGTGACCCCTTGCTCAAGCCAGCAACCTTGGGCTCAAGCTAGTGAGTTTTGCTCAAACTGCTTTAAGTTTTACTTTCCCTATCTGCAGGAGATGGGTGGGAAGGAGCCAAACATGTGAACCAATAACTAGAATATTTTTAAAAATTCTCTCATCTCTGAAAATTACCATATTATTAAATCTGAAAATATAATGTATATGAAAGCATTCTTGATATAGTACTAAAATACCTTACAAAAATATTACAATTACATATTTAAATGCAAAAATAATGCCTACCATTCTATTTCCTAAGTTAAATTTGCACAATGGTTTTTTTTTAATGGTATCATCTAATCTATTATACTTGTGTCAGAATTTGTTCATGTGTATGATGATATGAATTTTGTATAATGAGGGAGGAAGAAGAAAAAGAAGTTCCAGGTCAATAAGATACATGTTCTTCAAAGTGACATTAACATGCTATTTTGTCAAAATCTGAAATTAAGGTGATTTTATATAAATATGCCAATGAACATATTATTATTAATCTGTTTTAAAAGAAAAGCAAGATGCCAAGGTATATATTGAGTATGGCCAGGTTACATTTTCTATGCCTTCCACTTTCAATTCTATTGTTTTGCTTGAAAAATAGGAAAGTTCTTCTAAAGTGTCCATGTAAAAGAAGTGGAATCTGTTATTTAATGATCTACAGGCATTTTTACCACTTTCTACTGTTAAAGCTTTAAGAACATCTGTAATTATCTTTCAATAGTAAACACATTTCTTATACTTAGAAATTATAGATCTAATATTTCAAAAGCACTTAGAATATTTAATTTCATCTTATATATTCTGTGTTCTGATTTTTAGCAATAGTGTTATCAATAATCACCATCCCTATTAATATGTATAAACCTTGAAATAATATTTCATTACTATGCTAGTATAATAGGAAGAAGAAATATATTCAAAGAAATGTTCATATTTACTTCAAAAGAGACAATGCCTTTTAAATTTACATTTTAGGGTACTTTTAAAATATTGAGAATTTTGAATGAGATATGTATTTCACACTTCACATTGTATGAATTGACATTTTATATTTCCTTCTTTAAAATACATTGGTGGTCATTAACTTGAGGATAAACTTTAGAGTCAGGACTCCTAAATTTTAGTCTTATTTCCTTTACAGATGAGTGAGTTTATATTCTTTGAGCTTTAATTTCTGGACTTGTAAAATGCTGATATTCTTTTCTAAATTTACTAAAAATATTTTTCAATTAAGAGTTTACATTCAATATTGCTCTGTATTAGTTTCAGATGCACAGCAAAATGGTTAAAAATGCTGATATTCTTAATATCCCTCCTACCTCCAGATGGTTACTCTGTAGGAAAAAGGCGTCATTTGAATGATGTGTAAATCGTAACTTACAAGTAGGTTGAAAATATCCACAAAGACTATTTTTCATTCTGATTTATTGATTCAACAATAGTGTACAATGTACTAGTCTGAGAAATGGATGCTTGAACTATAATTGTGAGAAAAAAACAACAAACTACCTTGGACCTTGTCATTAATGAGCACATAGTTTGTGGGGAATATAAGCATTTGTCAGTGCAGGCAAATCGGTCATGATATGTACTAAGTGATCAAATAAATTGTGAGACAATTGAAAATTTAATTTCTATGGAGGAGTATGTCATCCAGGCCTCTTTGAAAAAAGGACATTTAGCTAAACCCTGAGGCATGGCTTTCCAGCCAAAGGACAAGAATTCCAGCAGTGAGTGCAGCTGTGTATAATCCTGAGAAGGGAAAGGAGTGTGTCTGGTGTTTGATGACAAGGGCCTAGGAGTGTGAGATGATTAAGGTAAGACTTAGCCAGATGAAGGTGGGAGGGCAGCACAGAACCCCTTTGGCATTGGGCATTGTAGACCATGTTAAAGATTCTGTTTATCTGAAATACAGGGCAAAGCCTTGAAGCATTTTTAAGTTAGTATAGCATTATTTCTTTCATGTTTTAAGAACATGGCTCTGCTGCATGGAGAATGGGTTGGATGTGTCCAAGAAAGGAAGAGGGGGAAAGGAGTAAATGCCACTGCACATGTGCGGGTGGGAGAGGAGGTCAGCTTGGACTACAGTGGTGCCGGGGTAGCTGCAGTGAAAATTTGAGGAGTGTTTTCGACTCAGAACGGTACAACTTGTTGAAGGATTGCATAAAGGGAAAGAAAAAGGAAGAACTCAAGAGCAGCTCCTTGATCACTTGTGTGGATGGCCAGCTGCTAATTGAGCTGGGAGAATGATAGGAGTAGGAAGTTAGATTTGAACTTGTTAGAAGGGCTTGGGAAATATTCAAGTGGATTTCTTCAATAGAAAGTTTTGTTATACTGGTGTGGAGTAGTGAAGAAAGGTTTGAAAATTCTCTCAGGTGGCCTTAAGCTTAAGAGATTTTTAAAAAGAAAAAACCTTTACAATGATGCCTGTATATTTCAGAAAATAAGTATATGCTTGATTTTTTCCAAGAAATTAGATATTTTTGTATTTGTTACAGATAAAATCCCTGCTATGTTATTAACTTGGGTAGTTGCAAAATATAGTTTTCTTATATTTATATAGTTTGGTACAATGAAAGAAATCTTTGTTTTGAATTGGTTATTCATTTTGCAAGCCTTAAGGAATATAAGTTGAATAATTACAACTTGGTATTATATTTATTTATGATCATATGATAATTTTTAAACAATATTTTATGTCTTTGAAGTTTAGTTTACAATCAGTTTGAAATATAAACATTTTATTTATATATTAATGCACTTAAGTATATTATTATGCTTTGGGAGGTCTAGGTGCTTTGGGAGAATGTCTTCGAGGGGCTTTTTTTTTACTTAGGGGCAAGAACAATGTCTTTGTCCCAGGTACTTAGAAAATCATTCTCACCCAAGGGCATTTAATATATGTGAAGACAAAAGAACATTTCAAAACAAATAAAACAAACTAAAGAAAACCCCAGCCCTTTCTTCACAATTTTGCCTTTGATTTTATAGTTGAATCATCCAAATGACTCTCTCACTGCTTCCTTAATGGATAGTGCATAAATCTTTGATCTCTAAACCCCAATTTGAAAAGTGATCAAGGTTGAGAAACTTGAGTTAGTAATGATGTTCATTTTGTTCTTGACTGTTTCCCTTGTATTTTTGCTTAAAATGTTGATTGTAACTGCCTAGTTAGAAGGTAGTGCCTGCTCTAATGAGTATTTCTCTGCCAGAAGTTATCACATCTCTATTCTAAATAACAAAGTAAAATAACACTGGGCCAATGCTTTGGAAAAGGAAAAATCTAGAGCTAGGCACTTCTCTGAGTATTACTTGAGAAATGTTACTAAGTAAGTATATGAATGAATGAATGACAAACAGGATCATCTCTTGTATAGTGTTCTGCAATTTCTGAAAGGAAATACAGTCGTCCCTTGCTATATCGCGGTTCACTCTTTGCGGTCTCACTGTATCACGGATTTTTTGCTATATCATGGAATTTTGTCGTATATAGGTATTAAATATATTTATTATTGTAATTATTTTTGCGGCAACATAAGCATGGAAAAGGTTTATATGAGTGTGGGGAGGGTTTATAAAGCCTTAAAATACATATAAATAATAAAGTAAATATAAAGTCACTACTTAGTAGATTTTCGCCTATCGCGGGGGTTCTGGAACCTAACTCCCACGATAGATGAGGGACCACTGTAATAAAATTTTAAGTGCATGCTTAATAAGTATTACTGGACTTTGCAACATAAAGAAGTGGTGAATAAGAGTGCCTTTTTAGCTATCGTTAACATTTTCACCAGATAGTGTTTAAAACTGTGATGTCTTGATTTGATCTGAATTACTTTAACTCTCTACCTCTTTCCAAAAATGCTAGCGTCTTTTATCAGTTTGCTTCTAAAAAGCAAACGAAGCAAAAGTGATCTTATTGTTAAATTTACTACAAAGTTTCTACCTTTAAAAAAGTTTATATTACTTAATTGAATAATGTTGCATATCCTTGATTTATGATACCCTAGTTTGTTTAAGCTGAATCATGTAAATTTTGAATGCTTGAATATATACACTGATAAAAATGATTAGTCTGGAATAGTGGTTAACATACGCATGCTTAATTTAAATTGCAAATGAAAACAGGCGCTTTGCTTTTCTTGAAGTTCATTGCAACAGAAATTATTATTATTATATTTTGTGACAGAGAGATAGAGAGAGGCACAGATAGGGACAGACAGGAAGGGAGAGAGACAAGAAGCATCAACTCTTTGTTGTGGCACCTCAGTTGTTCATTGATTGCTTTCTCATATGTGCCTTGACCAGGGCTGGGGGGCTACAGTAGACCAAGAGACCCCTTGCTCAAGCTAGCAACCTTGGGCTCAAGCTGGTGTGCCATGCTCAAACCAGATGATCCCACGCTCAAGCTGGTGACCTTGGGGTTTCGAACATAGATCCTCGGAGTCCCAGTCTGTCACTCTATCCACTGTGCAAACACTCTGTTCAGGCTAGAAATTAATTTTAAATGTAGTTATTGAGACATTGTGGAGCACTGTACATAATTAAGAAAACTTTTATTCCCCTGTAGATGGTAAACGATGTGGTCACAGTCTGAATCTGTCTTGTTCCTCATGTAGTCATCCAATATATCTTAACTTCTGTACATGAGATAGTAGATGCTTAGTAAATATTTCCTCAAGAATTAAAAAATGCTTATGTTCTAAAATTGTATGCTTGAATAACTGAAGATATGAATGAAGATATTGGTAATATGGTATTGGGTGCCTAGAGTCATCTAGCTTAATATCACTTTTCAGGAGGAAAATGTTACACAGTTGTTGTGACTGGACTAAATACTTACAAGGTCAGTTTTCCAGTCTCCCAACCCTTCAGAAAGCAATTGTATGTTGTCTGAGATACTCTCACTCCGGGTCATTTGCATTAAAATGGCAAATATGTTTTCTTGTCAAGAGTAGCTTGTGATCTGTAGTTTCTAGTTATTTATATATAACCCAGATTTTGAGCTATTTTATTAAATTTGTTTTCAGGATGCTGTTCTGATGCAATTTTGTGCTAACAAATTGGACAAGAAAGACTTCTTTGGAAAATCAGATCCTTTTCTTGTATTTTATCGAAGTAATGAAGATGGCAGGTACATCTATATTTTATCCATTTTTACTCTAAGTGAGGATGATATATGAATTATTATTTTTCTCAGAGAAGCTCAATAATGTGAACAGGGTAAAATATTCTTGTATTTTAATAATGTATGTGATTTTTACATCTCAGTAACAATGAATAACTTTCTAAGCATTTCACATGTTTTGTTTGATATTTAAAATGAACGATTTTCAGCTCCATGGAAACAGTTCCTCTTTACATTTTATAAAGTTATAATGTTGCCTTAATAATATGGAAGAACTGTATTTTTTGTGGACATCTAATATATTTAGTTATAGACTATTTTCTTGGAGAAGGAAATGGACTTTACAGATTGATTTTTTTTTCATAGTAGAGGTTTTTAAAAAAATAATAGTTAGCAGTCAATAAAAGTTTGCATTACATTCTAGTAATTTAAATGTATTACCAGTCACGATTAGATTTGTTTCTATGTAGTCTGAGAGTGTATCCATGGGTTATAGAGTATAATTTACTGTATATGACTCTACCACTAAATATATTTTATTGTTTCCTTTTATTCATATTTAATGTCCATATTTATGAGAAAGTTTAGTGGTTAATATTGTGGGCTAAGGTTTTGTTGCCATGGTTTAAATTATGACCCTGTTACTCAATAGGCATGGGATCATGGGCAAGTTTTATGAATTATATGAGACTTAGTTTCTTCATTTGTAAATCAGACAGTTTATTCATCAGTAAATTATTAAATTATAGCTACTTCATAGGGTTGTTTAGAGTATTACATAGGATACTATGCAAAGTACCTTGCACTGAAGCTTGCCTATGGCATAAGAATAATTTAAATGTTAGTTACTGTATTATTATTCTTATAGTATATTTTTATATTGTTTTTCTTAACTATGATTAATAAAATATTAGCTAAAGAGAAAGCATCATTTAGAGATTAAAAATGAGGGGACTGAAATGGAAAAATATCTGCTACACATACAAATAAAATTATATAACATGTTAATATTATGTAATAAATATATAAAATTTTACATAAAAATAAAAGTATGCTATTTGAAGTGAATATATTGGGCAGTAGAAGATGATGCTTTACTTATTGTGGGTTTTTGTTTCTAATTTTTCCAAAATGAGAAGCTAGGGGGTAGTCAGATAGACTCCCACATGCAGCCGACCTGGATCCACCTGGCATGTTCACCAGGGGGCGATGTTCGGCCCCTCTGGGGTGCTGCTCTACTGCAATCGGAGCCATTCTAGCGCCTGAGGTGGAGGCCATGGAGTCATCCTCAGCACCTGGGCCAACTTTGCTCCAGTGGAGCCCGGCTGTGGGAGGAAAAGAGAGAGATAGAGAAAAAGGAGAGCAGGAAGGTTGGAGAAGCAGATGGGTGCTTCTTCTGTGTGCCCTGGCTGGGAATTGAACCTGGGACTTCCACACGCTGGGCTGACGCTCTACTGCTTAGCCAACTGGTCAGGGCCTTGTGGTTTTATTTGATGCAGTTACTAGGCAATTGTTGACTATATTTGTTATGATGTCATATTATTAGATTTAGTGTACTTTCCACATGTTTTGGTGATTAAAATGTTAGAGTAACATCTGTATCTGAATACTGATTTTATCCATCTGAAAAATATTAGACAATGAAGAAAATCAGGTTTTCCAGTCATTTCATAGAAAAAAACTAAAGAATGAGCTCAAAATTTTAAATCATTATTTTCTTATGTCTCCTTCTGTCTGAATGCCTTGTTTCCAGAATTTTTTATTTTTATTCTTCTAATTTTATTTACTCATAAAGATTAGTTATACATTCCAATGTTTCACACATTCTATGCTACTGGAAGAGTTACATTGTAGAAATTTATTATGCTCATCTGAATGATAACTTATACATTAAATGAAATCTAAAAATTAAAGAATTGAAGTACAACTCATCCAAAAATCTGAAATTAGTTAAAAACAACTATAGCATTACTAAAATTTGGTGATTCTCATTTCAGAAAATTTTCCAACATATATTTATAAACATAAAATTACTTCACTGGATAAATCCAAGTACATATAGTAAGACATTTATTAATGTCTAATATGTGTGTATTTTATTTTAAATGGACAAAAATACATTTACTCTTCCCTTTTAAAATATGTCTCTATTTTTGACTGCAAAGATTTTAGCCTTATTTTTAGCATTTTTTTAATATGGAGCTGTTCTAAAAATTACCTGTTGCCAAGTGTGTTTAAGAAAGAATAAAAGTAATTTCCATCAAAAGCATTAATAAAATCTTAATAATATATGATTATAAATTTTTATTTTCTGCTTTTACATTAATTTGGTAACTTGACCTATATTTATAACTTGGTAATAATTTTCTTTTGAAATAGCTGTTTTTTGGTAAAGGGCTTTATTTAAACCATTTTAATACACATTATTTAATGATTTTTTTCTACTAATGCTATTTGTAATGCAGCCATACACCTTATATTTATATAACAATACTCCTGAATGCTAGAAATATGTACATCAGACTTCTGTCAAGATTTGCACTAGTTACTCTAGGAGTGGAGTCTCTACTGAGATTTTGCAGTCTATATCACATCTAATGCATTATAAGTGAGAATGATTAATAAAAGACAGATGACTACCTGGCTCATAAATAGCTCACTAAGAAGATGAGGTACTGTCTTAAAGGAAGTTTGAAGTGTCAAAGTATTTAATTAATATAACTGGTGAGACTGTTAACAGAAGTTTTGATTTAACCATAAGCTAAGAGGTGAAAAATAAGTAAGTAGATTATTGAGCGTGTGGGCTTGAAGATGGTCTGTTAGTTGCTCACTTTATCTATCATCTATTTGTCTATCTATCTGTCTATTCCCCATATCAAAGACTTAGAATATATTAGAATATGATACAAGAGAAGAAGAGAGGCCCTGGCTGGTTGGCTCAGTTGTAGAGCATCGGCCCAGCATGTGGAAGTCCCAGGTTTGATTCCTAGCCAGGGCACACAGGAGAAGCGCCCCCTCCCCCCTCTCCTTTCTCTCTATCTCTCTCTTCCCCTCCTACAGCCAAGGCTCAAATTGGAGCAGAGTTGGCCCGGGTGCTGAGGATGGCTCCATGGCCTCTGCCTCAGGTGCTAGAATGGTTCTGGTTGCAATGGAGCAATGCCCCAGATGGGTAGAGCATCACCCTCTGGTGGGCATGCCAGGTGGATCCTGGCTGGGTGCATGTGGGAGTCTGTCTCTCTGCCTCCCTGCTTCTCACTTCAGAAAAATACAAAAATAAATAAATAAATAAATAAGAGAAGAGAAAGCACCTTTATAATTCTTTATGAGTGTTCATTCTAAAACAAAACAATATATATAATTTTGTCCCTTTGAATTTTTCTCAATGGTTTTTTGCTTTTTCTCATTTGAGTTCTTGTTTTTTTTCCTGCTTACCTCTCCCTTATCCCCTTTGCTTTTCTTCCCTCTGCTATAAATCCCTTGATCATGCCTTTCTGAGTCTTCTCAATCTTTTAATAGCTTTTATCTCCAGTGGTCTCTAAATTGTTTAAGTGAGTCAACTCTGAGAGCTCTTTCAGTTTGGTAACATGAGTTTCTTTCTTTCTTTCTTTCTTTCTTTCTTTCTTTTTTCTTTATCTTATTTTATTTTATTCATTTTAGAGAGGAGACACAGAGTGAGAGAGAGAGAGAGAGAAAGAAAGAGAGAAAGGGGGGAGGAGCTGGAAGCATCAACTCCCATATGTGCCTTGACCAGACCAGTGCAGGGTTTTGAACTGGCGACCTCAGTGTTCCCAGGTCGTTGCTTTATCCACTGCACCACCACAGGTCAGGCGGTAACATGAGTTTATTTAAGTGGCTGAGGATACTACCTGGAAGGGGATGGCACTATGCCAATAATTCTTGTAATGAATACTTGATCTTTTATATTATACCGGGGTGGGCAAAAGTAGGTTTATAGTTGTGAGTACAGGAAACAAAGGCTATTCTTGTATTATTATTTATTAATTAGTGTATTTATTTGCTTTATAATTGTAAACCTACTTTTGCACACCCGTGTATTGCTATTTGACATCTTAATAGAAACAACCTCTTCTTGCCTGGACTCAAAGTCTCTTCAAAAGAGAATATTTTTTGTAGGCTTAAGTGCAGAATGTTCATTACAATAGTTCTGTAATAGTGTCATGTTCATGGTGGTAAGAGAGAACCCTGCATTTGGAATACTTTATGACTAAGGTCTTGGTGAGGACCAGGTTTACATTTGATTTAACCTAGAATATTTTAAGCATTTTATAGCTCATGAACTGCTGTATAAATTCACATTAAATAAGAACATTTACAGGATTCTATTAATGTCTCAAGATTGAATGGTTTGGTGGAAGCAACACTGGAATTTGAATTGGAATATTGAGTTTAAGGTTCCATGAATTCTATTCCTTATTTTGTATTCCTGAGTTGCTATCTTCCTTCCCTCTAGGAATTCTTTAGATATAAAGAGCCAAGAGTTTAGATAAAGAAGGAACTGCATACTGAGTGGCCTCACTAATATTCATGATATTAATTTTAAATAAGCCCTTGGACTCCCCAGGAATCCTACTTTTTTTCCCTTAATCTATCTACTTTACCTGCTCCTAGACACTTCAGCACTCTGCCCTCTTTGCTGATGATCATGCTTCTTACAAGAAAATGGAAGCAATTGGAGAACTTCCTCACGATCTCATCATAGAATTTACCCTCTGCTGTGATAGTGTGGCCTCCTGAATGTTCCTGAAGAATGACTCTCAGTGCTCCCCAGGGCTGCTCCTCCACTTTCATCATGTTAAGGACATTGCTCCAGCCTTTCTTCCCTTCCTCTCATTCATCACAAATTGGTTCCTCTCTAGAGGATACTGTCCTGTAGCATACAAGCTTGCTGTTATTTCCTCCTTGGAAAGAAAAAAACAAAAAGTAGTAAAAAACAAACCTTTTTCTTGACTAATCTTTCCCCTTAAGCTATCTCAATTTCTCTTTTTCCCCCCTTCCGATTTCCCTTTAAATCTGAACTCAAAAATATTGTTTAAACACTCTGCCTCATTTTCTCTTCTCTTTTTTAAAACCATCCCAACCAGGATTTTGTCCCCAACGTGCCAACAAAACTGCTTTTCTCAGGGTTTGATGACCATCAGATTTCTAGTGACCATAGGTATTTTTCTCTGTGTTAATATGTCCTCATAATTTTTAGAGATTTTTACAAAGTAATTTTAGAATTTATTGAATTTGCAAAAGATCATTTGTAGTAAACTTTACTCAAAATCTTATTGCTTTATATTACAGTGAACTAATCTTTAAAGTTTTAAAACCAACAAATCCTTCTTATTCAATCAGACAGCAGCAACAAAGGGATTGGCAACATTTATTCTGCACAAAAAGAAAGGGATGAATGACTACTAAAACAATATATCATAATTGAATCAAGAAAATAACTGAAAAACATTTTTTTTACAGTTTTACAATTTGTCATAAAACCGAAGTTGTCAAAAATACTCTAAATCCTGTATGGCAAGCATTCAAGATCTCAGTCAGAGCATTATGTAATGGCGATTATGACAGGTAAACTAAATGGCATCTTTTCGGAGAGCTTTGATTATTCACTCTAGATTTTATATGCAATTATTCTAAGTTGACTTTACGGACACACTGTACTTAAGGTGGCTTTTTACCTATGTAAATATGTGTATTCATAAGAGAATGAATGCTTTATTTAAACTTTTGAAAATAACTTTTTTAAAAAATTCATAATGATTGGGGAAGAGGAATAATTTAGTGAATTAAAATTGGTTAAACTGACTGTATTCCCAAGAACAAAAAATGTGGAAAGTGTTAAAAAATATATTGAATATTTGTTTAAGTTTTAACAGATTATTCAAAAAATCATTCCAGAACTTTCACTGCCTCATTGCTTTCATTTGGTATTGACTTTCTAGGCTGGAATAAGTAAATATATGAAATACAAGATAATGACTAGATATATTATCAACCCTAACAAACTCTTGAAAATGATATTTTTGGCAGCACTGTTCTCGTGGTTGCTGAGCCATAAAAGTTCTATGAATCTAGAACAGGGTGTTGTGGTGCTTTACAAGTAGGTGGGTGTGGTGGCCCTGACATCCTTCCACCATATACTTGAACATTTCTTATATCAAAGTTTTTTCTTTTTTTTTGAGCTGATTTTAAGATTACAATATAAAAACCCCTATTTACCTCAAAAGCAAAGCAAGAAAATAGAAAGTAAAAACTCAATCTTTTTTTTTCCTGTTACTTGTATATTTGACAAAAATGAGAATTTATTTTATTATCTAATATCATAGAGGGAATTATTGATTACCAATATTTCACTATCTTTAAATTTTATCATGCCACTTGCCTCATTCATTTATTTAATAGAATCATAACTCAATTGAATGGGTCATTCTTTCTCTAAGAAACTGGTTCTTGGGCTGTGCTTCAGCATCACCTAGTTAACCCTGTAGAATTCCAGGTTCTCAGGCCCCAGCCGAGGTCTGCTGAACCAGGAAATCTGCGCATGAGCTCCAACAATCCATGTTTGGACAAGTCCCCAATCCTAATCTGATCCGTGCTGGGATGAGAAATCCTGCTCTAGCACAATGTTTTCAAAACTAGAGAAATAGCTGCATGCCTCCCTGTGGAGAAAGGAATTCTATCAAACCACATCTTTCGCATGTACTTTTCATACTCCCTGTAAAGAACCAATGCAGATTTTAAAAACCTCTGTTGAGATATAAATTGATAAGCAATAAAATTAGCAAAATCATGTTCAAATTACATTGTAAAATCTTCAAACATAAACTACTATTTTACCTAAAAAGGCTACAACTTAGTTTTAAATTCTCAATCATATACTATTTTGATCTTGCTAAGTAATTTTATGTGTATTTTTCCCGTGAACAGAACAGTCAAAGTAGAGGTATACGACTGGGATCGAGATGGAAGGTAAGACATTGTCTTTTATTCTTACTCTTGAAACTATGTTTTAAGAAACAAGTATACTGAAATGACCATATTTTTAAATTTTCACTTTGTCTTGATTTTTCCAAATATTACTGACGTGTTTACATGAGGTTTTAATATATTGTCTTCAACGTAGAGATTAACATAGAGATATTCCTTATTTCCAGTAACACAGCAAATTTCAATCTGATGATTTCTCATCATATACAACTTGTAGATGTCTAGCTTTATGGCTGTAGAGTAGTGATTCTCAAATTTCTATACTTCACAATTTCTTTTTTACTTTATTTTCTTTTTAATCAATTTTTTATTTACAGTTGATGTACATTATTATATTAATTTCAGGTGTATATCCCAGTGATCAGATATTATATAACCTACTAAGTAATCATCCCAATAAACCTTAAACACCTATCTGACAGTTATTAGAGTATTATTGACTATATTCATTATGCTGTACTTTATATCCCATGACTATTCAGTAACAATTTATACATCTTAATCCCTTCATATTTTTCACCTTCACTCCAACCCCTCTCCCATCCATCAGCTGTCAAAATATTCTCTGTATCTATAAGTCTATTTCTGTTCTTGTTCATTTATTTTGTGTTTAGATTCAATTCATTTATTGATAGATATGTATTTATGGCTATTTTAATGTTCATATTTTTTATTTTTCCTTCTTAAAGAAGACCTTCTAACATTTTATGTAATACTTGTTTGGTTGTGGTGAACTTTTTTAGCTTTTTCTTATCTAAGACACTCTTTATCTGTCCTTCAATTCTAAATGATAGTTTTGCTGGGTAAAGTAGTCTTGATTGTAAAATCACAATCTCTTTGAAGGTTTCTACAGTCTTTATATTTCATATCATTCATGCGAACACACCTAAGTCTCTACCCCTTCTTCTCAGAATAGACTTACCCCTCACAGACAATAAGCTAAAATGCTAGAATTATATAGTTGTTCAGAGTTCTGCAATTATGGTCTCCCTCTGCATATCACAGCAGATGTTAAAGCCTGTAAAAGAAGGAATGTACTACTTTTTGTCTTTTTTCTTAAGTGTTTTTTCATTGTTTCTGTTTTAGGTAGGATTGATATTGAGGTTTTTATTTTATTATTATTATTTTTTATTAAGTGAGAAGTGGGGAGACAGAAAGACAGACTCCCATATGTGCCCTGACTGAGATCCACTCAGAAAGCTCCCTACAGGGCAATGCTCTCCCCATCTGGGGCCACTGCTCCATTGCTCTGCAACTGAGCCATTTCAGCTCCTGAGGTGAGGCCATGGAGCCATCCTCAGAATCTGGGGCCAACTTCCTAGAGCCATTTGAGTCACAGCTGTGGGGACGAGAAGAGAGAGAAAGAGAGAAAAAGGGAAGAGTCAAGAAGCAGATGGCGCCTGACCTGTGGTGGCGCAGTGGATAAAGTGTCGACCTGGGAACACTGAGGTCGTCAGTTCAAAACCCTGCACTGGTCTGGTCAAGGCACATATGGGAGTTGATGCTTCCAGCTCCTCCTGCCTTTCTCTCTCTCACTCTGTGTCTCCTCTCTAAAAAAAAAAAAAAAAAGAATAAAAAACAAAAACAAACAAAACAAAACAAAAAGAAGCAGATGTCCACTTCTCCTGTGTGCCCTGACTGGGAATTGAACCTGGAACTTCTACACACTTGGGCGGCTCTCTACCTCTGAGCCAAACATCCAGGGCCAGAGGCTTTTATTTTTTAACATGATAGTAAAGCCAAGGTACCTAGAAATGCTCAAATCTCCCTTTAGCCTAGATAACTGCCTCTCCAGGTGATTATAAGAAATGTACATACAGAGGTCAAAGCAGAAGGACAAATGGGAAAACAAACGGCATTTAATTTTACTTGGTTGCATACCCTCTACTTCAGTTCAGAGGCTCACTGATAAATGGAGTTAAAGCATGAGGTTAAAACTCAAATCTAAGGCCTTTCTCTCTGCACTGTATGCAAGCCAGCAGCCAAGCTCGAGGGTCTGTATAACCTACACACTTCTATTCACACAGGAGCAGGCCTAAAAGGTCTGGATACTTGGGCACTCTTACTCAGACAAGAACAAGTTTGATCAAAAAGGTTGGGCTGTCCTGAAGGAGCACCTCCTCTCATCCCTTCTCCAGCATGGGTAATAAAATACCTAATTGGAACACCTCATGCAAGCACATATGTGCCGTTTTTCTGACAGTCACACACATGGTCCATTAGGAGTCCTGCATTTTGGCCCAATTAGTGTTTTCTCCTTTCTAAGGAGTGGTAAGGGAGGATGGAGAGAGAGGTAGAGATAATGCTCCACACTTCAGCAACTACCAAATAGGTACATAAGACTCGGTGCTTTTAATCTTCAGATTATATCCCAAACATGATTGTGCTAAAGTGGCCTAACGTTGTTTAACATTTACTCTTAGAGATGATCAATGCTATATCACTGATCTTGCCATTTTGTTCAGATTATTCATTTAATCAATTTTTTATTTAGGTTGTCTTCACACGAATTCTACGTGCATTTTGAAGAAATCTCATGGGAAAACTTTATGTGGCTCTGGCCAGTTGACTCAGTGGTAGAGCGTCGGCCAGGCATGTGGATGTCCTGGGTTTGATTCCCAGTCAGGGTACACAGGAGAAGTGCCAATTTGCTTCTCTACCTCTCCCCAACCCCTCTCACTTCTCTCTCTCTTTTTCCCTCATGCAGTCATGGCTCCATCGGAGCAAGTTGGCCCCAGGTGCTGAGGCTGGCTCCATGACCTCTGCCTCAGGTGCTAAGAAAAGCTAGGCTGCTGAGCAATGGAGCAAAACCCTAGATGGGCAGAGCATTGCCCCCTAGTGGGCTTGCTGGGTGGATTCTTGTTGGGGCACATGCACGAGTCTGACTCTCTGCCTCCCCTCCTCTCACAGAATAAAAAAAACAAAAAAAAAAACCCTCTTGTTTTCTCGTAGGGACTTATACCTCATTGTTTCACTAAATTTTATTCACTGAGAAAATAAGTTTTTCTCCTTAGAATAAATAGAAAAAGAAATGCCAATCTCAGTAAAATAGGGTTTTACACCTTATATCATATACCCAGATTATATAAATATAGGGTATATGATATGAATTGTTATGATAGAACATATCATTTTAATTGAGAAAGGGCAAAGTTTGTGGCCATTTTCTAGTAATTTAGAAAATTGAGAAAGAGATTTTAATTTAACAACTTAGACACAAGGGATATAAATTCAGATTTTATGTGTATCCATGATTATGTGTGGTATAACAACATAGCGCTATTATATGATTTTCCATGCATTTTTGTTTACCTGACATAATTTCACAAGTTCTTTCTGTAAATTAGAGTGAATATATTATGCTTATTTTATTTCATAACATAATGTAATTATCAGCAGAGATTGTTTCCTATTTTATTTATTTATTTTTTTTACAGGAACAGAGAGAGAATCAGAGAGAGGGATAGATAGAGACAGACAGACAGGAACAGAGAGAGATGAGAAGCATCAATCATTAGTTTTCGTTGCCGTTGCGACACCATAGTTGTTCATTGATTGCTTTCTCTAATGTGCCTTGAAAGCGGGCCTTCAGCAGACCGAGCCACCCCTTGCTGGAGCCAGTGACCTTGGGTCCAAGTTGATGAACTTTTGCTCAAGCCAGATGGGCCCGTCCTCAAGCTGGCGAGCTCGGGGTCTCGAACCTGGGTCTTCCGCATCCCAGTCCAATACTCTATCCACTGCTGCCACAGCCGGGTCAGGCAATTGTTTCCTATTTTTGTTTGATTTCCTATCATCTTTAATATTTATTGTAAATCCTATACATGTATCACTCTTTTTAGAAAAGATTACTTGCTCAGTTTATACCAGCATTTTTCAATAGAAGTGTAAGGTTAGTCACATAATGTAATTTTAAATTTTCTCGTGGCAACATAAAAAGTAAAAATAAACCAGTGAAATTAATGTAATAATATATTTTACTTAATCCTATATGTTCAAAATATAATTTTAATATGAGGTGAATATAAAAATTATTGAGAAACTTAATATTTTTTATACCAAGTTTTGAAACCTGTTATTTATTTTATGCTTATAGCACATCTCAATTTCAAGTAAGCAACCTATATCAACATATAGTTGGTGGCTACCATATTGGGCAACACCATGTAGACTTTAATGAAATATACTGTATGCATCCTAAGTATCTTCAGCTCAAATGGAATGCTTTGCATGCATTTAATAGTTTAGAATTGTCCTCTTATAAAATGTGGAAAAACTGTACCAACACCTGTATTATTTTCTGTACAAATTTAACCATCAGAAACAAGAAATATTCTGATCTTTCAACCTGGAAAGAATATTAAGAATATTTTCTTCAAATGAAAATGCTTGACAGTGTTACTTAAAATTACATTTTTTTTTTTTTACTGGCTGCAGTACTTCAGATAGTTGAGGTGATGATATTCACATATTAGGAGCTTTCAGAAGTGATGTGATCTTGAGTCAGAATTCTGATGATGTATTTGACTCAATCTATCAAGTTGAAATTATTTCTGAAGTGCACATCTTATTCATCTGTGGGGCATACAAAAATGTGGTAATGTTGTTGATCAAGTAACCAGTTGACAGGAAACTAAGCACCTTGAGTTCATCTAGAATAGAAGAAATATAGACATTTGTCTCTTTATTTAAACATATTGACAATGGCCTGAGAGTGTAGAGGCATTACTTGACCTTGGTAGGAATAATCAGTTTAAACTACTTTACTTGAAACATCCCCATAATTCCCACCATTTCCTTAAGGGATGTGAAGGAAGAATATTTAAATCTCATTTTAACAGTTGAGAACCCGAAATGATGAGAAACGGACTAGTCTGTGTTACAGGCAATCAGCGAAGGCGCGGGAAAAGCTTCCGTTGATTGAAGTTGCTTCAGATGACTTTGTGTAGCTGAATTTAAAATTCAGGGAGCATTAATGGAACAGCTCTGCATTAAAACCATGCGGTTCTTTTCTATTTTTATTTTAATTTATTAATTCTAATGGGGTGACATTAATAAATCAGGGTACATATGTTCAAAGAAATCATCTCCAGGTTATCTTGTTATTCAATTATGTTGCATACCCATCACCCAAACTCAAATTGTCCTCTGTCACCTATTTGGTTTTCTTTGTGACCCTCCCCTTCCCCCTATCCCACCCTCCCCCCCCCCCCCCGTAACCACCACACTCTTGTCCATGTCTCATAGTCTCGTTTTTATGTCCCGCCTATGTATGAAATCATACAGTTCTCAGTTTTTTTCTGTTTTACTTATTTCACTCCATATAATGTAATCAAGTTCCATTCATTTTGTTGTAAATGATCTGATGTCATCATTTCTTATGGTTGAGTAGTATTCCATAGTATATATGACCCAAAGCTTTTTAATCCACTCGTCCTCTGACGGACACTTGGGCTGTTTCCAAATCTTCACTATTGTGAACAATGCTGCCACGAACATGGGGGCGCATTTCTTCTTTTCGAACAGTGCTATGGTGTTCTTAGGGTATATTCCTATAAGTGGGATAGATGGGTCAAAAGGCAGTTCGATTTTTAATTTTTTGAGGAATCTCCATACTGGTTTTTTTTTTTTTTTTTTTTCCTACAGAGACAGAGAGAGAGAGAGAGTCAGAGAGAGGGATAGATAGGGACAGACAGACAGGAACGGAGAGAGGTGAGAAGCTTCAATCATTAGTTTTTCATTGCCATTGCGACACCTTAGTTGTTCATTGATTGCTTTCTCACATGTGCCTTGACTGCGGACCTTCAGCAAACTGAGCAACCCCTTGCTGGAGACAGCGACCTTGGGTCCAAGCTGGCGAGCTCTTTGCGCAAGCCAGATGGGCTCGCGCTCAAGCTGGCGACCTCAGGGTCTTGAACCTGGGTCTTCCGCATCCCACTCCAGGGCTTTATCCACTGTGCCACCACCTGGTCAGGCTCCATACTGTTTTCCACAATGACTGCACGGGTCTGCATTCCCACTAGCAGTGCAGGAGGGTTCCCTTTTCTTCACATCCTCACCAGCACTTATTCTGTGTTATTTTGCTGATGAGCACCATTCTGACTGGTGTGAGGTGATATCTCATTGTGGTTTTAATTTGCATTTCTCTAATGATTAGTGATAATGAGCATTTTTTCATATGCCTATTGGCCATCTGTATGTCCTCTTTGCAGAAGTGTCTGTTCATTTCTTTTGCCCATTTTTTGATTGGAGTGTTGGTCTTCCTGGTGTTGAGTTTTATAAGTTCTTTATAAATTTTGGTTATTAATCCCTTATCAGACATGCTGTTGAATATGTTCTTCCATTGTGAGGTTTGTCTTTTTATTCTGTTCTTATTGTCATAAGCTGTGCAAAAACTTTTTAGTTTGATATAGTCCCATTTGTTTATCCTGCCTCTTATTTCATTTGCCTGTGGAGATAAATCGGCAAATATATTGCTGCGACAGATGTCGGAGAGCTTACTGCCTATGTTTTCTTCTAAGATGCTTATGGTTTCACGGCTTACATTTAAGTCTTTTAATTCATTTTGAGTTTGTTTTTGTGAATGGTGTAAGTTGATGGTCTAGTTTCATTTTTTGAAGGTAGATGCCCAATTTTCCCAACACCATTTGTTAAAGAGGCTGTCTTTACTCCATTGTATGTTCTTTCCTCCTTTGTCAAATATCAGTTGTCCAAAAAGGTGTGGGTTTATTTCTGGGTTCTCTGTTCTGTTCCATTGATCTATGTGCCTGTTCTTATGCCAGTACCAGGCTGTCTTCAGTATAATGGCCTTATAGTATACCTTGACATCTGGAAGAGTGATACCTCCTGCTTTATTTTTTCTTTTTAAGATTGCTGAGGCTATTCGTGTTCTTTTTTGGTTCCATATAAATTTTTGGAATATGTATTCTATATCTTTGAAGTATGTCATTGGTATCTTAATTGGTATTGCATTGAATTTATAAATAGCTTTGGGTAATATAGACATTTTAATTATGTTTATTCTTCTTAACCATGAGCACAGTATATGCTTCCACTTGTTTGTATCTTCCTTGATTTCTTTTATCAAAGTTTTATAATTTTCCGAGTACAAGTTCTTAAGTTTCTTGGTTAAATTTACTCCTAGGTACTTTATTATTTTGGTTGCAATAGTGAAGGGGATTGTTTCCTTAATTTCTTTTGCAGACAGTTCATTGTTGGCATATAAATATACCTCTGATTTCTGCGTATTAATTTTATATCCTGCCACTTTGCTGAATTCATTGATCAGGTCCAGTAGTTTTTTGACTGAGACTTTAGGGTTTTCTATATACAATATCATATCATCTGCAAATAATGACAGTTCTACTTCTTCTTTTCCAATTTGGATGCCTTTTATTTCTTCTTCTTGTCTGATTGCTGTAGCTAGGACTTCTAGAACTATGTTGAATAAGAGTGGTGTAATGGGGCACCCCTGCCTGGTTCCTGATCTTGGGATTGCTTTTAATTTTTGCCCATTTAGTATGATGTTTGCTGTGGGTTTGCCATAGATGGCCTTTATCATGTTAAGGAATGTTTCCTGTATTCCCACTTTACTGAGAGTTTTTATTTATTTATTTTAAATATATTTTTAACAAATTCTTTTTTATTTATTTTTATTTTTTTACTTCTTTTTATTTTATTCATTTTAGAAAAGAGACACAGAGTGAGAGAGAGAGAGAGAGAGAGAGAGAGAAAGGGGGGAGGAGCTAGTAGCATCAACTCCCATATGTGCCTTGACCAGACCAGTGCAGGGTTTTTGAACTGGCGACCTCAGTGTTCCCAGGTCGACGCTTTATCCACTGCACCACCACAGGTCAGGCCCTACTGAGAGTTTTGAGCATGAATGGGTGCTGGTTTTATCAAATGCTTTTTCTGCATCTATTGAAATTATCATGTGATTTTTGTCCTTCCTTTTGTTTATGTGATGAATCACAATGATTGATTTGCAAATATTGAACTAGCCTTCCCTCTCCAGAATAAATCCCACTTGATCATGGTGTATGAAATTTTGTCATATATTGCTGGATCCAGTTGGCTAATATTTTGTTGAGAATTTTAGCGTCTAAATTCATCAGGGATATTGGCCTATAATTTTCTTTCTTTGTGTTGTCTTTGCCCGGTTTTGGGATCAGAATTATGCTTGCCTCATAAAAGGAGTTTGGAAGTCTTCCTTTCTCTTGAATTTTTTGAAATAGCTTGAGGAGGATAGAAGTTAGTTCTTCTTCTTTGAGTTTTTGGTAGAATTCACTTGTGAAGCCATCAGGCCCAGGACTTTTCTTTTTTAGGAGTTTTTTGATAACTGTTTCGATCTCATTTGTTGTAATTGGTCTGTTTAGGTGTTCTGATTCTTCCATATTGATTTTTGGAAGATTATATGATTCAAGAAATTTGTCAATTTCACCTAGGTTGCCTAATTTTTTGGCATAGAGTTCTTCATAATATTTTCTTACAATACTTTGTATTTCTGTTGTGTCAGTTGTTATTTCTCCACTCTCATTTCTAATTTTATTTATTTGAGTCCTCTTTCTTTTTTTCTTGGTGAGTCTAATTTAGGGTTCATCAATCTTGTTTACCTTTTTCTTCCCATTTTTTTATTGATTGTTTTTTTGTTGTTGTTGTTGAGTTTTATGAGTTCTTTGTATAATTTGGATATTAGCCCCTTATCTGAGTTGTTGTTTAAAAATATCAACTCCCATTTAGTTGGTTGTCTGTCTATTTTGTTGTTAGTTTCTCTTGTTGTGCAAAACTTCTTAGTCTGATGTAGTTTCACTCATTTATCTTTGCCTTCAGTTCCCTTGTGTTTGTAGTCAAATTCATAAAGTGCTCTTTATAACCAAGGTACATGAGTTTAGTACCTATGTTTTTTTTTTATGTAATTTATTGGTTCAGGTCTTATATTTAGGTCTTTGATCCATTTTGAATTAAATTTAGTACAAGGAGACAAACTGTAATCGAGTTTCATTCTTTTGTCTGTGGCTTTCTAGTTTTCCCAGCACCATTTGTTGAAGAGGCTACCTTTTCTCCATTGTGTGTTCTTAGCTCCTTTATCAAAAATTATTTGACCATATATATGTGGTTTTATTTCTGAACTTTCTATTCTGTTCCATTGGTGTGAATGTCTATTTTTCTGTCAATACCATGCTGTTTTGATTGTCGTAGCTCTATAATATAATTTGAAGTCAGGTATTGTAATGTCCCTAGCTTCGTTTTTTTCCTTAAGATTGCTTTGGCTATTCGGGGTTTTTTATAGTTCCTTATAAATCTGATAATTTTTTGTTCCATTTCTTTAACAAATGTCATTGGAATTTTGATGGGAATTGCATTAAGTTTGTATATTACTTTGGGTAATATGGTCATTTTGATTATATTTATTCTTCCTATCCAAGAACAAGGAATATTTTTTCATTTCATTGTATCTTTTTTGATTTCCCTTAACAATGCTTTGTAGTTTTCATTATATAGGTCCTTTACATTCTTTGTTCTGTTTATTCCTAGGTATTTTATTTTTTTTGTTGCAACCGTGAAGGGGATTATATTTTTGAGTTCATTTTCTAATGTTTTGTTGTTGTCATATAGAAATGCTATGGACTTTTGTTTATTAATTTTGTATCCTGCAACCTTACTGTATTGGTTTATTGTTTCTAGTAATCTTTTTGTGGAGTCTTTGGGGTTTTCGATGTATAGGATCATATAATCTGCAAAAAGTGAAACCTTTACTACTTCTTTTCCAATATGGATGCCTTTTATTTCTTTGTCTTGTCTGATTGCACTGGCTAGAACTTCTAGCACCACGTTAAATAAGAGTGGACATCCCTGTCTTTTTCCTGATTTAAGGGGGAAAGTCCTTAGTTTTATGCCATTTAATATGATGTTAGCTCAGTGGTTCTTAACCTTTTTTGAGGTACCGAACCCACCAGTTTCATATGCGCATTCACCGAACCCTTCATTAGTGATAAATAAAATATGCTTTTTATTCCAAATTTAGGACATAGGTATATGATGTTTTTTTACTGGTGCACAAAATGAGCCGTGCATGAACATCACCTTGCTCAGAGAACAAAACCAACAAAGTGCATGAACTCACAACAAATTACGGTATTACTTTATTCTGGCCTCCATGGCAGAAGCTTCTCCGAACCCCTGAGACTGACTCATCGAACCCCTAGGGTTCAATAGAACCCAGGTTAAGAACCACTGTGTTAGCTGATGGTTTATCATAAATGGTCTTTATTATGTTTAGATATTTTCCTTTTATACCCATTTTGTTGAGTGTTTTAAACATAAAATTATGTTGTATTTTATCGAAAGCCTTTTCTGCATCGACTGATAAGATCATGTTGTTTTTGTTCTTTGTTTTGTTGATATGGTGTATTACATTAATCATTTTACGTATGTTGAACCATCCTTGAGATTCTGGGATGAATCCCACTTGGTGATGGTGTATTATTTTTTTAATATGTTGTATTCGATTTGCTAATATTTTGTTTAGTATTTTAGCATCTGTATTCATTAAAGATATTGGTCTGTAGTTTTCTTTTTTTGTGCCATCCTTGCCAGGTATCAGTATGAGGGTTATGTTGGCCTCATAAAATGTGTTTGGAAGTATTGCTTCTTCAATTTTTTGGAAGACTTTCAGTAGAATAGAAACCAACTCTTCTTTGAATGTTTGATAGAATTCACTAGTATAGCTGTCTGGGCCTGGACTTTTATTTTGGGGGAGGCTTTTAATAGTTTTTTCTATTTTCTTCCCGCTTATTGGTCTTTTGAGGCTTTCGGCTTCTTCACGACTCAGTCTAGGAAGGTTGGATTGTTCTAGGAATTTATCCATTTCTTCTAGATTGTTGAATTTGGTGGCATATAGTGTTTCATAGTATTCTACAATAAATCTTTGTATATCTATGATATTTGTGGTGATTTGTCCTCTTTCATTCTGGATTTTGTTTATATGAGTCCTTTCTCTTTTTTCTTTGGTGAATCTTGCCAATGGTTTGTCAATTTTGTTGATCTTTTCAAAGAACCAGCTTTTTCTTTTATTAATTTTTTCTATAGTTTTTCCGTTTTCTATTTCATTTATTTCTGCTCTGATTTTTATTATTTCCTTTTTTTCGGCTGGTTTTTGGTTGTCTTTGTTCTTCTTTTTCTAGTTCCATAAGGTGTGAAATTAAGTGGTTTACTTGGGCTCTCTCTTGTATCTTCATATAGGCCTGAAGTGATATAAACTTCCCTCTTATTACTGCTTTTGCTGCGTCCCAGAGATTCTGATATGTCGTATTTTCATTTTCATTTGTCTGTATGTATCTTTTGATCTCTGTGCTTATTTCTTCTTTGACCCACTCATTTTTTAAAAGTATGTTGTTTAGTTTCCACATTTTTGTGGGTTTGTTTACCTCTTTTTTGCAGTTGAATTCTACTTTCAAGGCTTTATGATCAGAAAATATGCTTTGTACAATTTTCAATTTTTTTAAATTTGCTGATGTTATTTTTGTGGCCCAACATATGATTGATTCTTGAGAATGTTCCATGTACAATAGAGAAAAATGTACCCTGCCACATTGGGATGAAATGTTCTGTAGATATCTATCATATCCAATTGCTCTAGTTTTCCATTTAAGGACGATATTTCTTTATTCATTTTCTGTTTGGATGAATGATCTAGAGTCCTCAGCGATGTATTGAGGTCTCCAAGTATGATTATATTTTTGTCAGTTTTTGTTTTTAGGTCAGTCAGTAGCTGTCTTATAAATTTTGGTGCTCTTTGGTTTGGTGCATATATATTAAGATGTGTTATATCTTCTTGATTCAGTGTCCCTTTGATCATTATTATGAAATGACCATTTTTGTCTCTGATTACTCTTGCTGTCTTATAGTCAGCATTATTGGATATGAGTATTGTTACACCTGCTTTTTTCTGGATGTTATTTGCTTGGAGTACTGTTTTCCAGCCTTTCACTTTGAATTTGTTTTTATCCTTGTTGCTTAGATGTGTTTCTTGTAGGCAGCATATAGTTGGATTTTCTTTTTTAACCCAGTCTGCTACTCTGTGTTTTTTTATTGGTGAGTTCAATCCATTTACATTTAATGTAATTATTGACACTTGAGGGTTTCCTATTGCCATTTTATATATTGCTATTTGTTAGTTTTTTATCTTGTTTGATACTTCTCTTTTGTTTTTCTGTCATTTGTTTTTGTTTAGTTGTAATCCATACTTCTTTCCTCTGTTACTTCCTTTTTCAAGTCATGTGCTTCTGTGGTGGTTTTTACAGTGGTGATTACTGTTAAGTAATGAAAAGGGTACCTACCATGTTCATTGTAGTACACTATCTTATGAGTGCTTCTGCACTCCATCGTCCTTTGCTACTGTTAATCTTCGTCCTCTCCCCTTTATTGTTTTTATTGTCACAGTTTAAATTTGTTTGTTTTTTGTTTTTTGTTTTTGTGTGTGTGTGTGTGTGTGTGTGTGTTCCTGGTGGAGCTTTTACTTGTGGTTTTGTTTTGTTTGTTCTTGTATCTAGTTGGAAAACTCCCTTTAGTATATCCTGAAGTGAGGGTTTTCTGATGATAAATTCCTTCATCTTTTCTATGTCTGTGAATGTATTTATTTCTCCTTTGTATTTGAAGGATAGCTTTGATGAGTATAGTATTCTTGGTTGGAAGTTCTTCTCTTTCAGAACTTTAAATATTGGGGTCCACTCTCTTCTAGCTTGTAGAGTTTCTGCTGAGAAATCAGATGATAATCTAATAGGCCTTCCTTTATATGTTGTATTCTTCTTTTCCCTGGCTGCTTTGAGAATTTTTTCTTTGTCGTTGGTTTGTGCCAATTTCATTATGATGTGCCTTGGAGTAGGTTTGTTGGGTTTAAGATAACTCAGTGTTTTATTTGCTTCTTGAATTCGAGGCTTTAGTTTTTTCCACAGGCTTGGGAAGTTCTCATCTATTATTTGTTTGAATATGTTCTCCATTCCATTTTCTCTCTCTTTTCCTTCTGATATACATATTATTCTTATGTTACTTTTTTGGTGGAGTCGGATAATTCCTGTACGACTTTCTCATTTTTTTTAATTCTTGAGTCTCTCTCTTCTTCTCTCTGTTGTGCCTCAAGTTGCCTATCTTCTATGTCACTAATCCTCTCTTCTATCTGACCTGTTTTATTAGCTAAGCTTGTTACCTTGTTTTTCAGTTTATGAATTGAGTTTTTCGTATCTGTTTGATTTGTTTTTATAGTTTCAATTTCCTTGGTAATGTATTTTTTGTGTTCATTGAGTTGTTTTCTGAGCTCCCTAAATTGCCTTTATGTGTTTTCTTGTATATCCCTGAGTATTTTTAGGATTTCTACTTTAAATTCTCTGTCATTTAACTCCAAAGTTTCCAATCTATTAAAATTTTGTCTATAGATTTTTCCTCATCTATCTGTACTACCTCTCTGTCTTTTGTATCCGTGATATTTGATTTCCTTTTTCTTAATGGCATCTGAGGATGATTTTGTTAATAACACTTTTTCAGTGTGTGGGACCCACAGTCGCTCCAGGGATTGATTTTTCTGTCTCTGGTTGTAGAACTTGTTGAATTTTTGGGGAGAAGTATCGGGAGTGCTCCTCATGGTGCCATTTCTCTGACGTCACTCCAAAACCGTGCAGTTCTAATGTGGGACTGATTGTAAATGGGCCACGAAGTAGATCACTGTCTCCCAGAAAACGATTTAATGAAAAGGCTCAGCTAGCAACTGCATGTGCTGTCTGGTGAAAAGGAGGAATAAAAGGTTCATTGTTATCACTGTGTACTTTATCAAATCTAGTCATTTTAAATTGTGATACTTCTTATAAGTTCAAACTTTATCTGTGAAATGTATACAGATGCTATAATTTTTTTAGTTACTTTTGACGATAGTATTTGACAAATGCATTTGACATTTTTTTTCTGATTATGCATTATCATGGTATGAAATAAGGGATTCTTTGCCTTTATTCAAGAACTTACTTATAAGTTGTCTAAGACATTATAACTCAAGTAGAAGGAACATGTGTAAACCCTATATATTGCTTTATTTATTTTAAATTTTTTCACTTATTGTAATTAATTCTTTTCTAATGTAACTTCCTATTGGCTTGCAATGAACTCTGAGTGTCCTAAAAGCATATTCAATAGAAAGATTAAGCCTGTTTTCTTGTTCCATTACCTACTACTTCTTTGAGACTTAAAAAATGATGATAAGTGGAACTTTGCAATATATATGTTATTTACTGATACACCGTTTTATCTTCTACCTGTTATAATTGTAGGGCTTTTTTTTTCACTTGTAACTTATGGATTTCTTTTTTCCTATTCACCTTCAATCTATCATTGTGTCTTTATGAAAGACTGAATTATGTTTGATACCGAAAGTGGTAATCAATTTTTTACTTCTGTATGTTTGTATTTACAATCCCATAGAAATTCTATTCATTTATTTTGGAAGAAATTGTCATTGAACATTTACTAAAGTGTTTTTCAGGCAATGTGACTTCATGAGAAGCTGCAATTTTTATAAAACAATATTTTAAATTTTTTAGATATGTTTTCTCCTATCCTTCTACTCGCCTGGAGTTCTTTTGGATTCTCTCAGATCTAAATTTTAAGGGGGGAAATACCTTTTCTTCTTTTCAGTAAAAAAGGAAATTGTATAAACATTTCTCATTGGCCCTTTACTAAAAGGCATTTGCAGGATTTGGGGATGTTTCAGGGTTAGCCCTTTGCTCTTCTATCACTGTAAACTTGTGTAAGTAGCCTCAACACTTTGAAAGGCCTTCTGCACTTCTGTGTTCATTTTTGTTTGTTGGTTTTTTGTTCAGGTCCAATTTAAATGTTATCAATTGTCTGAAAGCTTCCTTTATACATTAAATTCATTTAATTTCTTTCTCCCGTGTGTTGTGTTTACCATTTAGGAATGTTTATTAGCAGAGCTAACACATTATGCCTTAGGTTGAAATGATTTATTTATGCTTTATCTTTCATATTAAATTGTAAACTCCTGAGGGTAAAGAACTGTGCTTGTTTTATTATTTTTCACAGAACAGATTACAGTGCCTTTAATATAGTAGTTTCTTGCTGTGTTATTTCAATACGATAGAAGAGAATATTTGAAATAACTATCATCTTTCTAATGAACACTCAATCCTCCATCAGTGCTTTTAGATCTCATTTCCATGCTTCACTTGAAATTATCTCAATAATATTAGTGCTTTTATTTCTCTAGTGAAATTTCAGACAGTGAGTAATTAATTCAGCTTTCATTTTATGTCTTTTGTTTTTACCATTTTCAGATGTCTTGGATTTTATTTTAAGATCATATATCTGTGATCTTCTTGTCATGCAGATTAAATTTTCTGCTTTATTCTATGTTCAAATACTGATACCTTTCACCAAGTCAAAAACATAACTATCTAATTTAAATCAACAAGTACATTTATAGTGTAAATTTTTATTTTTGGTCACCTTACTGTTTATTTTATTTACTTCCATTAGAATGTCATCAATTAAGTTAATTTCTTATTTCTGTATAAGGCAATAGCTGAGGCCTATAGGATGGAAAAGACCTCTATAGTTACCATTTTTTTTATAAGAAGGAGGCTGAGTCTAATTATTTCCAATATTGAATTCATCATCAACTTCAGCACTAAATTTGTCTTTCCTCTCTTAGGTTTTTAGTTTATTGTGAGAATACCAGGGATGATATTCAAAACTTTTATCAACCATCAAAATAGATGAGAACTATACAGTAGAACTAGGGTCCTAGGAGCTCTTTTCTTTGCCAAGGTCAACCTTTAATTGCTAGGTTATGGGTGGCCCGGAGAGTTTTGGGGAATGTCCTTGGAAGCTGGTGTAGTAGAAGAGCACAAAGAGATTCAGAATAGCAGCAAATCACCAATGTGAGAATACATAGATGTTTTATATTTGCTTTTACTCTATTGATTTACACCCTTGAATATTAATCTTTAGATATTACCATACTCCCAAATTTGCAGACTTGAAAAATTATTATCACATTGACCCCTCCCTTGCTTTCATCTACCATATCCAGTCAACTGACATCCCTTCCATCTGTAAAAAATGAGCAATGAAATGATGCTGATAATCTTCAAATTAATTTATAGTTATTATTTACAGTTTCCAATAGGCTAAAAGGTGAAATAAATGTGGATATTTATAAAAATATATATAAATATTTATTGCTAAATTAAAATGCTTTTTTGCAAGTGTAATCTGTACTATGAAGTGATGGGAATAATTCTTTAAAGAAATAAACAATAATGGAGGAATAGTAAAGAGAGTAACAAAGCAATAGAAAATAATTCTATAGCGCAGATTAGGGAAAGAGAACAAAAATCAGAACTAGAGAAAGTTTGAATCAGAAATGGAAGAAAGAGAATTTATATTCAGAATTTATATAGTTATAGAAATAGAAGGGAATTTATAAGGAAGGACTGAGAAGAGAACAAAATATTCTAGCGAGCTCTGAAATGAGGGCAAAGGGGTAGAGCTGAGGTTTCTTTTTTTTTTTCCTTTTTTTTTTTTTTTAAGTGAGAGGCAGGGACTCTCTTGTGCACCCTGACCAGGATCCACCTAGCAAGCCTACTAGGGGGTGATGCTCTGTGACATTGTTCCATTGCTCAGGAACGGAGCCATTTTAGCACCTGAGGCAAAAGCCATGGATCCATCCTCAGTACCTGGGGCCAAACTGCTTGAACCATTTGAGCCATGGCTGTGGGAGGGGAGGGAAGGATAGAGAGGGGGCAGAAGGGGAGAGAGAGAGAGAGAGAGAGAGAGAAAGAAAAGGGGTAGGGGTGGAGAAGCAGAAGGTCGCTTCTTCTGTGTGCCCTAACTCGTAATCAAACCTGGGACTTCCGCATGCCTGGCTGATGCTCTACTGTTGAGCTAACCTACCAGGGCTGAGCTGAGGTTTTATAAATGTTTGTCAGAAAAGATGTGGGTTCTAAGTCCACCTTTCCAAAATAGATCATTTTATGTCTTCATTGCCACCATTGCTGAATTAGGGTTAATTTTTTGGCATAGAAAAATAACTTAAGATATCTGAAAATCTTGGGTTTTAATTTAGTCTGTAGACATGAGTTAGTATTAAAATCTATAGCTCTTGGGCCCCAACCTTCTATAGTAACTCAAGTGGAGATCTGCTAGGGGGGGTGGGCTGTTTGTTCAAGGGCAGCCAAGTTTCTACTTTTGAGTGAGAATTAGGTGGAAAAATTTACCAATACCTTATTGCCAAGACTGTGTGAGAGTCCTAGTTGCTCTATATCCTTGTGAATATTTAGATCCAGTACTGAAGTTTAGCCATTATTGTGGATGTCTCATTGTGCATATCTCACTTTGCATATTCCTGATGAAAATCAGATTGAACACCTTTTCTTTAGTTTTTGGCCATTTGGTACAGTCTGTAGATTTAAATACATAAAACTTTGTACATAAAAAGGATCATACAATTAAAAAAATCAAAGACTATTGGAAAGTTAACTGCAACATACCTAGTAAATGTAAGATTTCTTTAGTATATAAAGAGCTCTAGTACAATATGAAAATGCCCACACCTAATCACAAAGGTGTGAAAACTTTAGCAATTTACTAAAGAAACAGAAATGGTGAAAAATTATAAAAAATGTCAAGTCTACTAGTAGTAATCAGTAAAAAACAAGGTAGATATGTGATTTATCGAAAAAGAGGGTAGGAATTTTAAGAGAAAGACTACCGTAAACACAGTAAGTGGGCGTTCCTGTATCGGGCATGTGATTCTCTCTGAGTAGGTTAGAATATATTAGAGGGATTAATGGGAAATGCAAATATAAAAAGGTAGGTCAGGAACATATGGTGGAAGACCTTTGAAAGACTGAAAATTATAGATTGAATCCCAATGTGATTTTAATTGTCATTAAGAGATTTTGGTCCTGCCTGAGCAGTTGGTGGTACAGTGAATAGAATGTCAACCTGGGATGCTGAGGACCCAGGTTTGAAACCCCAAGGTCACCAGCCTAAGCAGTGTCTCACCTGGCTTAAGTTTGGGCTCGCCAGCTTGAGCATAGCATCTCTGGCTGGAACGTGGGATGATAGATATGACCCCATGGTTGCTGGCTTGAGCCCAAAGGTCACTGGCTTGAAGTCCAAAGTCACTGGCTTGAGCAAGGGGTCACTGGCTCTGCTGAGCCCCCAGGTCAAGTCACATATGAGAAAACAAATCAGTGACTTTGAAATGGATTCAGGGAGAGATAGCAATGTGCAGATTAGCAGAGGTTGTTGAGTAATGAAAACTTTCTCATTATAGCAATGCTTTTTCTTTATATAATAGGATAATTATTGCTATATAATAGTCACCCACTATATTCTCTGTGATCTAAATACAAAAACATTTTGAGATTTTGTGTTTTCAACATGTGTTGTATAGCTGTTCCAAATACACATGAAATTAAGCTTGGCAATATCTAAGTTCTAGAAAAAACAGTTTGTTAAATTTTTGTAAGTGAGAAATTTATATAAATACAAATTTGCCAAATACATTTACTTTTTTTAGTAATTTTAATATTCCATTGAAATTGGCTAGTCCAAAACAGAGAAATAGAGGAGAGAATAAGAATGTGTATGGGAGAGACTATTGTGGTGTGGTCTTTCTGTTCTATAATTATCTCTTATGGAATATTTTGGTAATTCTATTTCATGATCATTCATTTTAAGAGTTTTAAATTTAACTTGATATTTCAAGCAATTTTATACATTCTTTCTCAATTCTCAAAAACAATCCCAATAATAAATATTCTTCTTATTCATTTTTAGATATGAAAGTTAAGTCTCAGAATTTGGAAATGACTTGTCCATTTTATATAACTATTAAGTGGTCATTGGCTTTCAAACCAAACCACTATTTATCTACCATAACTGTCTCTCTAAGCACTAATTTTATCTCCCATTGATTTTTACTTCTTGATATAAGAAAAATGGAACATCATATCCAGAAGTCCAGAATCTTTCCTTTGAAAGATGACTATAGTAGACATAATCTAAGAGACTTAATCTTAAACAAAAGTGTATTTTAGTCATTTATTCATATTACAGTCAAATCATGCTTAGAAAGGAAAATTTTATAGTTTTTGACTTGGAGGAACTCTAAGACTCATGGAATATTGTCACTACCAGTGAAAATTTAGTTCTGGTCAATACTCAAGTACATTAGAGTGCTGCTGGTGCTATTTATTTTAAAATATTTTTGATCTGATTATTGACAGTTCTTTCTGGTATGGGTAAAACCTGAGTTTACTAAATGACATTTTATATGCTAAAATGATTTGCTGCTCATTTCTATTCTAGTTTTAATATTGAAGTTCTGGTTTTCAACCATGATATTTCTTAGTTCTGATTTGCTTGTGTGTATAATTTGGGTAATTAAAATTTCTAACTATGACTACATATGCAAATTGAAGAGTTAAAAGAAAGCCTTCAAAATAGTTTTCTTTGAAATATATAAGTAATTGTGTATTTGAATTATCAAATAATATACTCATTTATGTATTTCATTACATATGGAGGGAACAACTTTCTTGTGTATATACATTTCATAATATTTTGAATCATTTATTATAATTTAAATCAGATAAGACAGTCCACATTAAGAATTATGCTTCTAAAATTAGCAACATTTTAATATTAGATAAGACCACATAAAATTCACATCTTTGGCACTGCACTGAATTTAACACCATCAAAGAGTACCTGAGAATAAGCCATTCCTTTTCATTTTTCTTATTTATTCTGAATGTGTTATTAAACAAATTAAATTTAACTATTTGGCATTAAGATTCAGTTAGAGGAAGTACTCAGTAACTGTTTTTCTGACTAGTAAATGTGGTCCTTAAAAAGAACTAGATATTTTTTGTTATCACAGTTTCTCCTATAATTAATATTTATCATATAATGTCTTTAAGGATATCAAAATAATCTGGATTTTCAAGTTAATTATTAATTACAGTTATAATACAAATGGCATGTGTTAATTACAATAGTATATACTATGCTATGGAGTGTTGCAGAATTGTTGACATTATTTTAGAAACCAAATCTTCTAAATCTTAAAATAACACATAAAGATATAAAATTACATGAATATTCATAGATTGTGCTTCTTAAGTTACTTGGCTTACTAAAATTATTCCACAATTACAACTCTAAGATGGAAATATAAACTAAACATATATTTTGACCTCAGTTTATGATTTTGTACAAAAATAGAACAAAAACATGCAAACAAGAGAATACATTTTTCCTAAAGTGCAATTTACCTTATGGTTTATGTTTAAATTCACAATTGAAATGTTTAAATGGATCTATAGAAAAATATCATATTTTAATGTTCACACATTTTTTTTAGCAGTGTCTATTTGAGGTCATTATTATCTAAACAGTTATTTAGTGCTACTTTTCCTAAAAGTATAAAATAAGGTATTTAATATATAGAGTCTACCATATGTACTTTAGATCACATTCTAATATATTAGCATATTAGAGCATAATATAAATGAACAAGACAGTGGAATATATGTATTCTAAATTTACATTTTAACCTATAAAATTATTTTAAACTTATATTGAGATTAGGGCTGAATTTATGGCCATTTTCTAGGATAGTACCTTTCTTCCAAGAATCCAAAATAATTTTTTCATGCGTTGTTAGAACAATTCATGTTAATCAATGTAACTTCTTTTTTGAAGTGAAAAGGAAAATATATAGTATGGATTTGAGGGGTGAAAAATTTTTACTAGAAAGCTTAATGACTTAGTCTATAGAACTCAAAGGTGGAACCAATAGACAGACATTATTTTTACTGGGTTTCACAGATATTTTTTTTAATTTCTACTAGGTAATTTATAATTTTTATAATGTATTTTAAGGACAAGTTTTCTACTATGCTTATTATTAGAAAGAAGGAGCTTCTACAAATAGATATTTTGCTACTTAAGTAGTCTGGACATGTACTCACTAAGTACTTTTAATTATTTGATTAATGTTTTAGATAAGTATCTGTTAAGAACTTATTAATTCTGAAATTGTGCTTCATAGTTTACTGAAGCCTCATCTGCTTAAAAATATAATAATTCAAGCTGTTAACAACAACAAAATTACTATTATTAGGTTGACTGTCTTATTTTTATAATGTAATACTTTAAAGATAGTTACATTGTTGAAACTTGAAACTTATCATAAGAGTAACACCCATCAAAATCACATAAAGAAATATCAAATCCTCTCAGAGTACCTAAAAGGTTTGTTTCTCTCTAAGTAGCATAAGAAAATAATTTTCATTTCTAGGAGTGGAAAGAGTAATAATAATTCAAAGCAAATCTTATAAGTCTTGAATGGTGATAAGTAGCTTTTATTATATTAATAAAAAAATAAGCAGTGGCTGTAATTCATTTGGAAATTCCAAGCTGCCAAATGAGAGATACATCAAGAATTACAGTAAACTCTGTCAGCTCAAAATGTGAAATTTCACCAAAGTGGGATGACCATTTCTAAAATTTATAACATGTACCTGTTTTACTAATGATACCTTACTTGTCTACACAGCACAAAATAAAATAAAACTTTGTAAATTACTTGGTTTTGTTTGAGATAAATATTCTAGGCAAATTAAATAAGAGCTGGGATGACTACACAGACTTGAATTATTTGAATATCTACACATATTAATTAAAATCCACTATCATACCAATTCACATAACTTTGTATTGAGTAGACACATCTTTCCCTTTTTCATGTTTTTGCCTTTTAAGTCTATTAAATTTAAAGCCTTGACAATGATCAAAGAAAGCTCTCCAAACTGCCTTTTCTCCCCATAAGTTTACAATAATTTCAGTAGCAAATTTACTTTAATCTCCTCTTTGTGACTTACCCTTTGCAGCTGATCCCTGTTGCCCTTTTTGGAGTCCCTCAGTCTGTAAGTCAGATACTGGACAGTGTGGAGACTGGTGGTCAGGAGACCATGGAAACTGGTAGCCAGTTCCACAGGCAAGGATGGCAAGGGAGCTAGAACACTTACGATATCTGTTGGCAACTCTGGCACGACTAGTGGAAGTGTGGAGAGGATATGCCAGGGGCAAAGAAATAATTATTTGCCATTGAAAAGACCCTACACTTGAGTAGCAGTGGACTGTAGTGTGCAACTTGCCAAATTCTGCTACTTCAGTCTGGGAGTTCTGTGTTCTATAAATCTGTGTGTATATGGGGAGAGAGAGAGGGAAGGAGGGAGGGAGACTTTTACTTGTTAGATTTTCTTTTCCCTTGCACTTTCTTGGTTTGTGAAGTGATAAGGATCCCTGTGTTTCAGGCTTAATCATTATGAAAAGGCAAGACAAATTATGGTCATATTATCTCTTAATGACATACAGTGGAAGTGAAGGCTTGCAGAGACTAAAGCTATCAATATGATATTAAATCTAAATAGACGATAGATGGATTTATCTTTAATTCAGGCAACTTTGAGTGAGAAAGTAAAATATAAATATTCTAATATACTATTCTATACTAAGCACTAAGAAGTACATCAATATGTAAATGAGCAATATATAAAATCATATAAGAGGCATAGATAAAGTTTTTTAAACTCTGAATTGAATTTATCTTCTTATGACTGAAGTATATTTTTTATCCTTGAATAAAAGTATCTGTTATTAATATGTTAGAAAGGAAGTAATTACTTTAAATTGTATTTATTTGGGCCTGGCCAGGCAGTGGCTCAGTGGATAGAGCATCGACCTGGCAGTCTGAGGTCCCAGGTTTGAAACCCCAAGGTTGCTGGTTTAAGTGCATGCTCCCCAGCTTGCATGTGGGATCATAAATATGACTCCATGGTTTCAAGTTGACCCCAAAAGTCACTGGCTTGAAGTCCAAGGTTGCTGGCTTGAGTCACTGGCTCAACCGTGGGCAAACCCCCCACTGTCAAGGCACATACAATAAAGCAGTCAGTGAACAACTAAGGTGCTGCAATGAAGAAATGATGCTTCTCATCTCTCACCCTTTCTGTCTGTCTGTTTGTTTCTCTCTCTCTCTCTCTCTTCCATAAAAAAAATTAAAAAATAACAGAATTGTATATATTTGGCCATACACCATGACATTTGGTCATGACAGTGAAAGAGCAAAAAGGTATAGGAATAAAGATTTAGTATCCTGTTTTTTAAAATATTTTAATCCTTTGGCCAACATTGAATTTATCATTATTTTATTGTAATTTTCCTTGTTTTTTTGTTTTTATTATTATAATACTAATTATTTTAATTCTAATTAGTCTGAAAACAACACCCATTGGCTGAAATTTTAAATTATAGACACATAATACTGAATCACATTGATTTTCCTTTTTAAGGATTAATACTCAAGTTAAAAACTAGACTTTAATCACGTTGGAATTTCAGAGGAAAAAGTATGTGACATGGATGAATGACATCAATACTTAAAAATCCATGAAACTGGAGAAGATTTTAATTTCAGACATCATCTCAGTTAACTAACACAATCCTAAAAATAAAAATCCAAAGATTCAGGCTAGTTAAAGAAATGACATTCTACCCTTCAGTGGATTTAATTATATTTGTGAAATTATTGCTAGGTAAAGATAGTTTAGATTAAGAATTTTGGGACTAAATGTGTCATACTTTTTCTTTGATTGGGCATATTTTAATTTGAATGAGGATAGTTTGCTTGATGATATATTGGTGCATTAAACTTAATAGAGGCAATAGAAAATAATTAAATGTTAACTAAATTAAAAAATTAAACTTTAGGCATAGTTAAAATTTACATTACATCTAATAGATACAGATGCAATTTAAATAATCTAACATTATAAATACATGTTAAAAATGTCTATACAGCCTGACCTGTGGTGGCACAGTGGATAAAGCGTCGACCTGGGAATACTGAGGTCGCCAGTTCAAAACCCTGCACTAGTCTGGTCAAGGCACATATGGGAGTTGAGCTTCCAGCTCCTCCCCCTTTCTCTCTCTCTCTCTCTCTCTCTCTCACTCTCTGTATCTCCTCTCTAAAATGAATAAAATAAAAAGAAAAAAAAAGTAAAAAAAACAATGTCTATACCTTGTATTGAAATTTTTTTTGGAATGGTTATATAGAATTATAATTTTTGTTTAAATGTAATAATCATATAGTATATTTTCTTTATTATGGTATATGTCATTTTCTATATTAATGTACCCATATTAAAACATTGTGTTTATCTTAAAATATGTGATAGATATGATGACACAAGTTTGTATATATAAAATAAGTAAGTGAAAATAGTTAATAAAATATTAAATAATAGGTGATATACATATGAAAATGGATAATTATGTAGATGTAATATTATATAATATTATGTAAATTATAAATATTTGTACCAAAAAGACATGATTTTATAAATATATAGTATTTACATCTTTTTTTTTTTTTTTTAACACAGGGACAGAGAGAGAGTCAGACAGAGGGATAGATAGGGACAGACAGACAGGAACGGAGAAAGGTGAAAAGCATCAATCATTAGTTTTTCATTGTCGTTGTGACACCTTAGTTATTCATTGATTGCTTTCGCACATGTGCCTTGACTGCGGACCTTCAGCAGACTGAGCCACCCCTTGCTGGAGCCAGCGACCTTAGGTCCAAGCTGACGAGCTTTTGCTCAAGCCAGATGGGCCCGCGCTCAAGCTGGCAACCTCGGGGTCTCGAACCTGGGTCTTCCGCATCCCAGTCCAATGCTCTATCCACTGTGCCACCGCCTGGTCAGGCAGTACTTACATCTTTTAAACATTCTATCTGTATTAAAAATAGATCAAGAAGCTGATGTGGATAAGGCTGATAAAATTATTTTCTTTATCCTGCTGAATTGTTTTTTTGTTTGTTTTTTTTTTTTTTTACAGGGACAGAGAGAGAGTCAGAGAGAGGGATAGATAGGGACAGACAAACAGGAACAGAGAGAGATGAGAGGCATCAATCATCAGTTTTACTTTGTGGCACTTTAGTTGTTCATTGATTGCTTTCTCATATGTGCCTTGACCGCGGGCCTTCAGCAGACCAAGCAACCCCTTGCTGGAGCCAGAGACCTGGGGTCCAAGCTGGTGTGCTTTTGCTCAAGCCAGATGGCCCATGGTCAATCTGGCGACCTCGGGGTCTCAAACCTGGGTCCTCCGCATCCCAGTCCGATGCTCTACCCACTGCGCCACCACCTGGTCAGGCAAGATTTGATTTTATTGACATTTTAAAATAGTGTATTTCTTTAAGAATCAGTGAAAGTTGATATTAACTTGTTAAAGAAATTTTTAGATGCTGAAAAGTGTCAAAGGGCTTGACTGGAAGACAAAGCGAAGAGAATTAGGAAAGTCAGCTCTCATGTTGTTAATTGTTATCTGGATTTCTGAAGAGTTTTTGTGGCAATCATGGGAAATCACAAATCCTGTGGTACATTTTACTTGTAATCAAGGAATTCGTGGCTTGGTTTCAGTCAACTCCGGGGAAAAAAATAAACTGCTGCTCTTCTACAAATACAGGTTTAACCAGTAAAAATGTCTGCAACCTATTCATTCAATTCAAGTCACCATAACTACTTTTTAGTTAGAAGGGTATGTCATTTTGTGACTGCTCAATATCTTGCTATTTTTAAAAATCTTGCCATGTTTTCAAGACCTGGAACAGATTAGATAAAATAGAGGAACATGGGAAATCCAACTGTTGCAGTACAAGTGGAGGAGACAGTCATATCTAGGGCTATTGTTCCCATAGAAAAAGATCTTGCCAGTTTTTGTGCTGATGTCTTTTCAACATTACAATCAGGGAAATTGTCTTTAATATACGGTTTGCTTACTGGTCCTTACGTGAAATAGCCTTCAGTGCACAGCTGAAACAGGTCACACTGTGGTATATGTTCTCCAAAGAAGAACTATGCCTCAGGAACTAAGCATTCTTGCTCCAAAGCAGTGCAAGCCACGATGTGTATGTAACTCCAAAATATCACGACAGCATGTGCAAATTCATAAGCTCATTACATATGTACAAAGTATTTTGTTTGAAGCTTCTTTAATACCGTGTGTGTGTGTGTGTGTGTGTGTGTGTGTGTGTGTGTGTATGTGTATAGTTTTTGGAGTAGCTATGTAGAAATACAATATATATGTATGTATCTGGAATCATATTCTTAACAATTAGAAGATTGCTTTTAATAGTTTTTTTTAAGGAGTTAAAAATCTTTCATAGAAAAAGCACATGAAATCACTGGGCTTATATTTGAAACGGTTAGGAGGCATTGCCTCCACATTTTAAGTAAAGACGGAAGATGTTGGAAGTTGACAAGACTTGCCCAAGGCCACATGGAGACAGAGAAGGGATGAGATGGATTCAATGGTACTTAATGATTCCCCCACATTATGTGCAAAATTAGTGTAATCACAGTCCATAAACTATAGCATCTTTTGTGCTCAAGGCGTGGCCTTCAGGAAAATCCTTTGAAAGGGCAACCAAAAACAATATTCTCTGCCTCTCTTTTGTATGCTTCTGGCATGATTATGTGGGTGCTTTTCTGTGGGAAGATAACCCTTCTCTGCATTACTCTCAGAGTTCTTTTTAGGAGGTAGAGAGAGTAACAAAGTTAATATTATTGGCACTTGTGCCATTCTTTTCAAGTGAATATAATTGATGGGAGGCATGTTTATTAATGTTGCTGGCAAGGAAAGAACACATGGCTGTGATAAATCTTCAGTATAGTTTTAATGTTCAACAATGCCCATTGTGTACCAGGAATGAGGTAGATGCTAAGAATACTGAGATCAATTATGACCTTTCTTAATTTCAAGTATGATCAAGTCTGAGAGGAGAGAGATATAAACAGGTGTAATTCTATACAGGTAGTGTGACGATAGATGCTGGGGCTCTTTGAGAACAAAGAGGAAAGGCATGAAGCAGGAAAGACTCCTTGGAGAGTATCATAGCTAAACTGTAGAATAAAAGATAAGTGATGCAGGAGGAGAAGATGCCAAAAGTTGGGGAGCATAGACTCATTATTTTTACATATTAAAATATCATTTTTAATCTTATTTTTGGCTATGTGCCAAGTATACCACCAAGTATAGATGAAGTCAATCACGATTTAACTGAGTGAGAATAAAAGATTCAAGGTTTAATTTATAATATTATATACCTTTTTTGAAACATTTGAAGCTAAAATGTTCTTTAAAATTCAAAATATTAATCTTGCTTTGGTAACACTATTGTAGTTTGACTCATGATTTTATGTAATAATACATATTTTCATAGCTAACACTATTGTAGTTTGACTCGTGATTTTATGTAATAATACATATTTTCATAGCTAAGGTCTGTAATGATGTTCCTAAAGTGAAAAAAGCAGATCAGAAAAGAAACAAATCAGAAAACCTGAACCCCACATAAAAAGCAGAAGTTCATTTAAATGAGAAGAAAAACTTTACTTAGCTACAAAAGTGCAGCAATAAAAATCGTTATATTTATTTATTCTGAGCAACTAATTATCTAATTCATATAACGATTATTGCTTCAATTTATAATCAGTTATTTGTGCTGTTGTTTTGTTTTGTTTTTTTGTGACAGAGAGAGAGAGACAGACAGACAGAGGGATGGACAGATAGGGACAGACAGACAGGAAGGGAGAGATATGAGAAGCATCAGTTCTTTGTTGTGGCATCTTAGTTGTTCATTGACTGCTTTCTCATATGTGCCTTGATGGGGGGGGGGGTGCTACAGCAGAGCTATTTACCCCTTGCTCAAACCAGTGACACCTTGGGCTTTAAGCCAGTGACCTTTGAGCTCAAATCAGTGACCATGCAGTCATGTTTATGACCCCGCACTCAAGCTGGTGAGCCCATGCTCAAGCAGGATGAGCCCTCAGTCAAACTGGCAACCTCAGGGTTTTGAACCTGGGTCCTCTGTGTCCCAGTCTGATGCTCTAGCCACTGTGACACCACCTGGTCAGGCTCTATATTTTTTTAAATGTTTTTTTTTATTATTATTACAAATTACACTCCATATTATTTTGTATTAGCTGCAGGTATACAGGACTGTAGTCAGACAATCACAAAGTACTCCCCCCTCCATGTTTCCTCTACCCACCCGGCAACATGTATAGTAATTACAATGTTATTGATTGTGTTCCCTATGCTGTACTGTATATCCCCACGATTGTTTTGTAACTACTAATTTTTACTTCTTAATTTCTTCTCCTTCTTTGCCCAGGCCCTCAATCCCTTTCCCCTATAGCAATCTATCAGTCTGTTCTCTGTATCTGTGAGTCTGTTTCAATTCTGTTTGTACATTTACTTTATTTTTAATATTCCACATATAAGTGAAATCATTTGGTATTTGTCTTTTCCTGACTGACTTAATACTTAGTGAAATACCTTCTAGGTCCATCCATGCTGTCACAAGTGGTAAGATTTCATTCCTTTTTATGGCCAAGTAATATCCAAGCTCTTGGTTTTCTTGAGCTTTTGTTTTATTTTTTCAGATTCTATTTTGTTTCTATTCTGATCTTTATTATTTTCTTTTCTCTACTCACTTTGGACTTTGTTTGTTGTTGTTTTCTAATTATTTTAGTGTTAAGTTTAATTGTTTACTTGAGATAGTTTTTGTTTCTATGAGGTAAGTGTGTTTTGCTAAGAATTTCTCAGTTAAGACTGCTTTCCTTGTGTCTTATAGAGTTTGGGTTGTTGTGTTTTCATTTTCACTTATCTTATAGTATATTTTGATTTCTTCCTTGATCTCATTGTAAATAACTCATTATCTAGCTTCCATGTGTTTGTGTATTTTTAAATTTTTTCTTGTAATTGATTTTTAGTTTTATACCATTGTCATCAGAGAAGATGCTTGATATGATTTCAACCTTCTTAAATTTATTGAGACTTGTTTTGTGTCCTAACATGTAGTCTATCCTGGAAAATATACTGCTCACAAAAATTAGAGGATATTTCAAAATGAGTATGAAGCAATAAAATATCCCCTAATTTTTGATGAGCAATGTATTTCATGTGCACTTTAAAGAGTATATACTCTGCTGCTTTGTGGTAAAATGCTCTGAAAATGTCTATTAAATTCATGTGGCCTAGTGTGTCATTTAAGGCTGCTATTTTCTTAATGATTTTCTGTTTGTAAGATTTGTTCATTGATGTCAATGGGGTGTTAAAATACCCTACTATGACTGTATTACTATTGATATCTCCTTTAATGTCCATCAAGATTTGCTTTACATATTTAGGTGCTCTTGTGCTGGGTGTATACATGTTTACAAGGGTTAGATCCTCTTGTTGGATTGATCTCTTTATCACTATGTAACGTTCTTCTTTGTCTCTTATTGTAGCCTTTACTTTAAAGTCTGTTTTGTCTAATACAAGTATTTCTAGCTCAACTTTCTTTTTCATTTGCATGAAATATCTTTTTCAATCCTTGTACCTTCAGTCTGTGTATATCTTTAGTTCTGAGGGACAACTCTTGTAGAGAGTGTATGTGTGGGTCTTCTTTTCTTATCCATTCCTCTTGTCTTTTAATCAAAGCATTGAGACTATTTACATTTGAAGTGACATTGATAGGTACATATTTATTGCCATTTTATTCTTTATAACTGCATTCCTTGTTTTGTTTTTTTCTTTTATTTTTCTTAAAGAAGTCCCTTTAACATTTCGTATTATACTAGTTTGGTGGTAATGAACCTCTTTAGCTTTTTTCTTGTCTGGGAAGTTCTTTGTTTCTCCTTAAATTTAAATAAAATATTTCTAGAAAGAGTATTCTTGGTTGTATGTCCTTGGTTATCATTACTTTGAGTATTTCATGCCAATAGTTTCTGGTTTGAAATGTTTCTGTAGAGAAAATAGCTGATAGGTTTATGGGAGCTCCCTTTTAGGTAGTTGTCTTTCTCTTGCTGCTTTTAAGCTTATCTCTTTGTTTTTAACCTTTGCAACCCGAAATCTGCCTCTACCAGCCAGCCGCCTGTTAGCCCAGTGACTGAAAGCGCCTCTGGTGGTACAGTATTAGTATGTGGTAGGTTCTCAGTGAGTCACCAGATAGGTACCAGTGGTATTCACCAGGTTAGTACAGAAGCAAACTCAGCACCAGTTCTGTATTTGAGGGCCACTCATCAAAAGTGTCAGGGTACACGAACACCAGCTGCCACTTGCCTGGGCCCATAAACCTTTCGGTGGAGCGGAAACTCAGGGAATTGTCAGGGTGAGGCCAGAAGGGTTCATCAGACTAAAACAGACCAAGATTTGGCCATATGGAAGGAGGGCTCTGCACAGGAATGGTGGTACCAATGTAGGAGGGAAAAATTGATCTTTCCTTTTGAGCCACCCAACTCAGTCTCTGCCAACCCCGGAGTCTGCCTGTACCTCTTCAAAAGCCTTCTGTGAAAGTTTGCACTGTGTGTCCAGGCTGGTGGCAACTGGCTGGCTCCTCCACAGGTCTAGAGATTGGCAGGGCAGGGCCACAAGGAGTTGGGAGGGTAAGGCTAGTGCATTCCCTTAAGCTGATGCTATATGCAAAGTAGTACTCAGCACAGAGATCTTGGCGGTTGTATCTTTTGCCTTCTCCCCAAAGACACAAATACCCTCTAAGTCACCTTCCCTCCTCTGGAACTCAGGGTGAGTGGCTGCCAATGAGATTTTGTATGCTTCTTCTTTGAGAGGGTGCCTGGTTTTCTAGAAGACTCCCATCTTTTCTTGGCAGTTTGACTCACTGCTAATTTTCACAGCCACATGTTATGTGGGCCTCTCTTTTTGTTTTCTGGTACTCTGGGCTGGTGTGAGGTTAAGACCCTCACGCTCCTCAGGGGAAACCTTTGCAGCTGAGATACCTACCCCTTTGGATTCTCAGCTGCTGCACATGGGCGCAGGACCAACCCTTTTCACACCTCTGCCCTTCCTACCAGTCTCAATGTGACTTCTTTATTATATCCTTGGTTATAAGATTTATGTTCAGTTAGTGTTCAACTGGTTATTTAGATTGATTTTTCTATAATTTTATGTTGATTCCAGTTTGGTCCTGAGAGGAGGGAAGTATACCTTCCACTTACTCAGCCACCATATTGGGTCTACCAGATTCTTTTGTGTGAGAGCAACCCGAGATCTGCCTCTGTCTGCCAGCTGCCTTTTAGCCCAGTCACTGAAAGAGCCTCTGGTGGTACAGTATTAGTGTGTGATAGCTTCTCAGTGAGTCTCCAGATAGGTGCCAGTGGTGCTCATCAAAAGTGTTGGGTATACCAACACCAACTGACACACATATGCTTATGCATATTTATGTGTGTACACACACACACACACACACACACACACACACACACACACACACGTATATATGTATCCATTGTCTTAAGTCACTTTTTGTCACTGCCTAACCTTCTTTTCACCCATCTGGCAGCTGTGGGCATTCACTAGGGGCTAAGAGAGACATCTTGACTGGATCTCTTCTTCCAATCCTTTGCTTAACTTCAGCAGTCTTTTGAGGTGAATGAACAGTTGTAGCCAAAGAGATCCCAGATTATGTGTAGAAGGGAAGCCAAAGGTGCCCCCAAACAGCTCTGCAGAAGGCAAGGACATAAAAAAAATTGCTCATCAGAGTTGGCAGTTTTCCTGCAGCTTTATAAATAATTCATGTGAGTAACGTTTACCAAGAATTGCACAATCACTTCAAGAGCCTGAGAATCTAATGGGCTTGTAAAAAATCTTAATAGAGCCTGACCAGGCAGTGGCGCAGTGGATAGAGCGTCGGACTGGGATGCGGAAAACCCAGGTTTGAGACCCCAAGCTCGCCAGCTTGAGCATGGGCCCATCTGGCTTCAGCAAAACTCTTCAGCTTGGACCCAAGGTCGCTGGCTCCAGCAAGGGGTTACTCGGTCTGCTGAAGGCCCGTGGTCAAGGCACATGTGAGAAAGCAATCAATGAACAACTGAGGTACTGCAATGGCAACAAAAAACTGATGATTGATGCTTCTCACCTCTCTCCATTCCTGTCTGTCTGTCCCTATCTATCTCTCTCTCTGACCCTCTCTGTCCCTGTAAAATAAATAAATAAATAAATAAACAGATAAATAAAACATTAAAAAAATTTTTTTTAAATATTAATAGAAAAACATCAAATCACATCTTCATATTACCCTTCAGTCTGTGATGATGCCTCAGTCTTGCCTTGTCTTTCAGAATTTCGACACTTTTGAAGAGTATTGACCAGTTATTTTGACTAATGCCTTTCAATTTCTCTTTGTCCGATTTTTCTTATGAATAGATTGAGATTATACATTAATGGGGAGGATACCAGAGAGGTGATGTGTCCCTGTCACTGTTTCATATCAACAGGTACCTGATGACAATATATGGTTTGAAAATGTCCATCAATGGTACTAGATTGTTTAGGCCAGTGAGGTAATAAAAGAGAAAATGTATCTCTGAATAGAGCAAATGTTAGGGTTACAGGGGTTGGAAATATGAGATGCCTGTAATGAAGGAGCTCTTCTCCCTGTACCTCATTGTGTATTCTTTCAAGCTAGTACAGTGTTGAAGAGGACATATTACTCTGTCAAGTCATTCATAGTACCTGAGTTCCCCTTCCTAACTCTGAAATTTATTCTGAATGGTCTGAGCTTTTTTCTGAAACTGATTTTCTGCTTCAGTATCCTAAGAATAGTGAAGTGGTTCTTAACCTGGGTTCTATCGAACCCTAGGGGTTCAATGAGTCAGTCTCAGGGGTTCGGAGAAGCCTCTGCCGCGGAGGCCAGAATAAAGTAATACCGTAATTTGTTGTGAGTTCATGCACTTTGTTGGTTTTGTTCTTTGAGCAAGGTGATGTTTATGCACGGCTCATTTTGTGCACCAGTAAAAAAAACATATACTTATGTCTTGAATTTGGGGAAAAAATCATATTTTATTTGTCACTAAAGAAGGGTTCGGTAAATGCGCATATGAAACTGGTGGGTTCGGTACCTCAAAAAAGGTTAAGAACCACTGGGATAGTGCTAGTAGAAACAAGGGCACTAAATGAGTAAAAAGCATTCCAAATAATGTGATTTCTCTCTGAGCTTTTTAATGCTCTCAAAACATTTTTTTAGAAGCATTATAAGATGTCATTGGTTGACAACCCAACATACAGCTTTCATTATGGTTAAGGAGAAAAGCTGATATTGAAGGCCGTCATTATGTGTGGGAATAACAGGGTATTACAGTAGAATCACTCTTCTCACAAGAGCCTTTGAATCTTACACATGACAGGAAATTGCAATCAGATTAATCAGTTAAAGGCACAGCTTAATTACTGACTTTGTTGGTTATTTTAATTTTATTCAGGAGGCAAATAAAGCTTGTGTGTAAATAAAAAGGAAAGGATTGTGAGTATAAAGACTTTATTGCTAGTGCTCCCCTGTGTGATTTTCTGGTTTTCTGATCTGAAATGAATTGTAGTCAGTGGCATAAGAGAGCACCATATATTAATTCAAGGTGCCATGTTTTGCCTACAAAGCATAAATATTTAAACATTTGCATTACTATTTCTGAATGAGTGGGTTAAGTAGCTGTGAAATATTAACTCATGTTCTTTTGGGTATGATTGAAATATTACATTTAATCCTTACTCCCAGATGAAAATAAAAACCACAAATCCCTGTGTTCTATGAAATGTTAAAAAAAAATCTCATTTCAATGTCTCGCTTCATTTAGCTGGTGTCAGGTCTGTGATACAACATGGCAACCATGTTGCAGTTGAGAATTTAAGATTTTCATTCTGTTCTTGAGAAGAACCGTACACAAGCGTACCCCATTTGCCCCACTTTCCCTAAAGGTTGTTTGTAAATTGGAATTTATAAATTCAGAAACAGAACTGGAAACCTAGAGGTTTCTTTTTTAAAGGGAAGGTTGTTTTTGCAATGTTTTATATTTCGTAAGCTTGTTATTGTTAGTATTGAGATATTAAAGCAAGATTTATTGCTTGAACTTCTGAGACCAAGAACTTCTTACTTATTTAGGGGCCAGGTACTGACACTATATTTTAAAGAAGTCATATTAGTCTTATTTATAAAAAAATACATATATTCTTAGCAGGTGTTTTTTTAAAAATGGAAAATGATAATCATTTCACCATAATAAAATTTTGTTATTATTATTGTTGGAAAAATAATACAAACCATAAATATTTATATATCTCCCCCACTGGATAATGTGAGTGTCTATTTCCCAACTCATATGTTGGTATTTTCACATATTTTAATTCTACATGTATTTTAAATCTCACCAGACATTATAATAATTTTATACATCTAATATTAATACATTATAAGTAATTTCCATAATTTATTCAGATTCCCTTAATTTTTCCCTACTGTTCTTTTACTGTTCTATGATCCCATCCAGGGCACCATATTATATTTAGTTGTCTTATGTCCTTAGACATGTCTTGACTAATGTTTTTTCATAATTAGGCTGGAATTTTAGTATTTTTAGAAGAAAACAACAGAGATGCAGTGCTGTTTTTATCATGTTATATCATGCTATCAGCATGACTTACCGCTTTTGATGTTAACCTTGATTATTTGACTGAAGTAGTGGTTGCTAGGTTTCTCCACTATAAAGTTACACTTTATAGTGTACTTTTGGAAAGAAGTCACTACACACACTCCCACACTTCAGGAGTGGTCGTTTTGCTTCTCTTTAAGAGTAGAATGTCTACATAAATTATTTGGAGTTCTGCTTTGGAGTTTTGTCTCTTTTCATTTACATTGTTACTCAATTATTTATTTATGTTGTAGACATTAATTTATTTTATACTTTGAGTTATAATGCAGCTTTGCATTAGAGCTTTATTTTGTTTCTAAACTTATTCCAGCTTTGGACATTAGGAATTCTTTCAGTTGTGTCCTTGTGTTCTGATATAATACCATCTTTGTGGGTTTTGTGTTTTAGTGCTTTTTTGGGGGGTTTTGTGTTTTAGTGCTTTTTTTAAGTACCTCATTTTCTGATACTACAAGTTCTTTCTCCAGGCTTATTTTCCCCCCAGTCTTAGGATCAACCATTTCTCCAAAGAGCTGTGATTGATAATGGTATTAAAAATCAAGATCTTAGTGTTAGGTGTGCTTGTTGCTACTGGGTTGACATTGCTTCTGGTCTGTCTCATCTGACAGAGCAGGAACATATATGTGTGTATACTAACATGTGTGTATATGTGTGTATTGATAAAGAGTCTATAGTATTTGTATAAATATACAGATAGGGTAACCATCTATTTCTATATTAAGCTAAGTATAAGTTTATACTATTGTTTCTAATCTCTTAATACATGGATTGTTAAAGCTTCCCCCTCTTGCTTATCTGTAAACTCTTTCTCAAACAGTGAGAAACCTGTTCTAGCTATCTGTTATTTATTTACTTTTTTTTATTAATTTAAATGGGGTGACATTGATAAATCAGGGTACATATGTTCAGAGAAAAAACATCTCCAAGTTATTTTAACATTTGATTATATTGCATACCCATCACCAAAGTCAGATTGTTTTCCATCACCTTCTATCTGGTTTTCTTTGTGCCCCTTTCTTCCCCATACCCCCAAACTAACCCCCCCGCCCCAGTAACCAGCACACTCTTATCCGTGTCTCTGTGTCTCATTTTTATGTCCCACCTATGCATGGAATCATATAGTTCTTAGTTTTTTCTGATTTACTTATTTCACTCAGTATAATGTTATCAAAGTCCATCCGTGTTGTTGTAAATGATCTGATGTCATCATTTCTTATGGCTGAGTAGTATTCCATAGTATTCCATAGATGTACCACATCTTCTTTATCCAGTCATCTATTGGTTGTTTGGTTGTCTTGGTTGTTTGGCTTTTTGGTTGTTTCCATGTATTGGCCACTGTGAACAATGCTGCAATGAACATGGAAAAGATACAATGAAATGGAAAAAAATTATTTACTTAATTGCTCAATTCCAGTGTACTTGTATAGCAAGTTCAGAATAGTTAACTTGCATTCTGTGGAACACAACTTTGTACCAAAGAACAGTGCTTATGTACAGTTTCTTTTGCTTTCATTCTTGCAAACTCCAATTTTCAGTTACTTAGGTCATCATCTTTCTCTCCACCCTCTTCTTGTGTGCTTTATTCATACATTTGCAACATGATCAGATTATATTGGTTCTTTAAAGCAAATCCTTTTCTTTCATCATGTTTTATTCTGAATATTTTCTTCTGATCTATGTTTCAGTTCATTAACTTTCTCTTCAACTGGGTTTATTACACTCTTAAAAACCATTGGGTTCTTCATTTGGATTATTATATTTTTCAGTTACGTATTTTTTAACTTGTTTCTTTTTGATTGTTTTCATCTTCCTGTCAAAATTTTCAGTTATACCTGTTATTCCTTTGAACATATTAAACATTCTGTGTCTCATGGCTTCATTTGGATTTTATGTGAGTTTCTTTACATTATATTTTTCCCCTCTTTGTTTCTTATCTTTTTGCCTAATTTTTTCTTTTGCTTGGTTTAAATTTTTATTGAATTCCAGAAATTATATTTGAAAAAATGGCAGGTAAAATGCAGTACAAGATGGTCTTCCTCCAAAGAGGATGTATTTTTTGCTTCTAGCAGGAGACTAGAACCACTAGAAATCCTGATAACCTTAACCTAAGTATAAGGATTGAGATGACTTGAAGCAGGACTTATTCTATTATGATGATTTTTTTTTATTTATGGTGCATAGCTCTTTTGAAGGTACCCAAACCAAAGAATGGGGAGTTTCCAGGGCTTTTTTCTTTGATATATGAAACATTTTCAAAATCCCTACTTCTTAATCATCTCTTTTGTACAATCATTTCAGTAAAAAGAGATGGTTGACTCAAGTGATCCTAAGACCCTTGAGTGTAGGGCACTGAGTTGTGCTTAGACATAGCTCTTACTTATTTCTCTTATAATCCTGAGACTAAAAGTATACATAAGAGATGTTGAGAGCCAGTTGAGCAACGCAGTGCTAAATTGAATTGTATAAACAGAGAACAAGAAAATCTATGTTAAGTTGCTGTTTGTTTTTTCAACAGAGAGAGGGACAGACAGGGACCGACAGACAGGAAAGGAGATAGATGAGAAGCATCAAGTCTTTGTTGCAGCACCTTAGTTGCTCATTGGTTGCTTTCTCATATGTGCCCAGGAACTACAACAGAGTGAGTGACCCCTTGCTTAAGCCAGTGACCTTGGGCTTCAAGCCAGCAACCTTTGGGATCAAGCCAGCGACCATGGGGTCATGACTATGATCCCATGCTCAAGTCAGCAACCCTGTGCTCAAGATGGTGACCTCGGGGCTTCGAACCTGGATCCTCTGTTTCCTAGTCTAGTGCTCTACCCACTGTGCCACTACCTGCTTAGGCTTAAGTTTGTGCTTATATAATATACAGTGTGTTCGTAAAGTCATGGTGCACTTTTGACCTGTGACCGGTCAAAAGTGCAAAATGACTTTACGAACACACTATATATAAAAAGAACAATACAGGTACATAAAGCAGAAATTGATGAGAGCTGCTGCCCATGCCTTGGAATTTGTATGACTGACTTGTTTTTTCCATTTTTCTATTTCATATCAGACATACTCTCTGGTCGGATAGATACATAACCAAATCTAACTCAATTAATAAAATAACTTATTTAATAGATTAAATCTGTGTTCTTGTTTGGGGTTAGAGAGAAACCTTTATTTTTAAAAATTTTCCTCCATGAGCCTTCAGAATTAGACCCAATTTCTAGTTCCTCACCTTCCCTTTCAGATTTTCCAAGAGTATTGGCATAGTTAGAATTCTAGCCTTAATTCTGCGTTTTGTTTAATTGTGTGACGTTTTGAGCTTGAGATTCTTTATCATTAAATTGAATAAAATATAAAAACGATTGGGAAAACTCAATGAAAGCTGAAAATTACATGTGAATTATCCATTATTAGTACTTAGGGGAATGTCATTAGATTGTGAGCCATGTAGATAATGATAAGTTTAGAAAGATCTGGATATAGGCAGATAATGGTAATATTTCATTTAAAGGAAATTGAGACTCTCAAAAACTCAAATTGTGCTTTTTTGTGTATGTTGATATTTAATTGTCCACTTACTTGCTTAACAAATAATTACTGAGTATCTTAAAAGCGTGTGGCCTTGTGCTGGACACTGGGGTCTGGGGAGCAAATATGCAAACAATCTTTGTCCTCATAGAGTTTAATGAGTGAAATAAAACATCATCAAAGAATCAACCTAATAAAAGTAAAGTCACAACTATAATTGATTCTTGAAGAAAAGGACTATGTTATTATAAGAATGCATAAGAAGGGAGTGAAGTGTTTGTCTTGTTGAGCAAAGTCAGTAAAACTGTCTTCAAGGAAGTGATGGTTGCTATGGAACTTGAAACATAGGAATTAGGGAGATACAGGGAGGAGGGTCCAGACTATGTGGTCATGGTAGAGATTCTGGCCTTCATCCCAGGGACAATGGGAAAACCATTGAAAGGAAATTACATCACGATGAAGATACTGTATCCTAGAGATCAGATGATTTGAGTTGCTCTTCATGAGGTTTCATATCAGCCAGTTGAATCATCCATTTTCTATTATAGTGTTTACATAGAAGAATAACTTAATATGAACTATTTAATACAGAGAGAGATTTGTTTATGTCTAAAAGTGCATTATCAAAAAAGCACAGAATATAATTCCAGATAGCATTTAAAAGTCATCAGGCTTAAAAATAAACAAATAGATAAAGTTAAAATCATAAGACTATGTTCATTTGCTCAATGAATAAAGGGTGGCTATTTTGCGGAAGTCTTTAGGATAAAAACAAGCCACATTTGGCTTTAAGTTACACTCACTTAATTTTTATTTAAAAATATGTATTGGTATATCCATACAATCAAGTTTTGTTGTTTTTTTTTTTTACCTCAGTTAAGAAGATGAATTTCAGTAAAATCCTAAGACAGGCAAAAAATAAAGCCTTATGAGTATCTAGAGGCTCCATTTTGTGCGGTAGGGCCAGGACAAGCAAAGGTCTGAGGTAGGAGTAGCATGAGTATTCAAGGAGCAGCATAAAGGCCAGTGTGGCTGAAGCAGAGTAAAGAAGCAGAAACTGGCAGGTAATATGAGAGAAGGTTAAGTGGGAAAGAAGATATGGAGCCTGTTAGAATACTGTGAGGACCTTGACTTTGACTTAGAGATAAGAGAACAATGGAGGGTTTGGTCAGAGAAATAATGTCATCTGACTTTTATATTAACAGGATCTGTTTAGCAGCTGTGTTGAAAATAGACTTAGGAGAGACAGGGTTGAAAACAGGGAGATAGTTAAGAGGCCATTGCAAAGATCCAGCCAGGGATGAGTAAGTGTTGGTCCATGGTATTGGCAATGAAGATGAAAAATGGCCACAGGCTTTGCTGACAAATTGGATGAATCAAGGATACCTTCATGGATTTTGTTCTGAAAACAGAAAACATATAATGACTGTTTCTGAAAGAGGGAAGACTGTTGGAAAGAAATCTCGATTTTGAACATGTTGAGTTTGAGATGTCTTATAGTCTCCACTGTGGAAAACCTTTTTAAAGCTAAGTATTGCCTGTCTATTTTAATTAAAAAAAAAAATCAGGGTTATAATGTTATCAAAGACTCTGTCTCTTTACTTTGTCTTATCAAAGATTCTGACCATGCAAGTCAGATTAAGTCACTCTCCAACTTAAAACTATCCAATGACTTTTCACTGAATTTAGAATAAAATTTAAATCACTCCACCACAATCTCCAAGACCCGTCCTATATATCCTGCCTTGACCACTTACCTCTTAACATCTTCCTGTTCATTTCTCATGCTACTTCTATAGGGACCCTATGTCTGTATCTTGAACATGCCAAGATCATTTTGGTCTTGGGGACTTGTCTCTGTTGTCTCTTTCTGGAGTATTCTTTCCACTTTTTTGTTTTTCCTCTGTTCCAGAGACTGTGCGTTATCTTTTAGATGCAGCCTTTATATTATCTCCTCAGAAAGTTCTTATCTTAAATATTAGTTTCATAGTCCTTCTCATCCTCTAAAATTATTTATTCACATGTTTACATATTCGTTGATATGTCTCATTCATCCCCCACCAGGTATCTTACCTGACTAGTTTTCCACTTTATTCTTAGCATCTAATACAGTGTCTGCACACATTAAATATTTAGTAAATATTTGTTAAATAATTGAATAGAGGTAGGAAGAAACAGATAAGATGAAGAGAGAAATTCTATTTTTTCTTATAATCATATATGTAGTTGTGTTGGCTACAATGTGTCTCCATTGATGAATGCATTTTATGTTGTAGACCTTACAAGTTGCAAAGTATTTCATGTGGAGTTTTCTAATAAAAATACAAAATCATTAGGTCAGACCATCCCCATTGATATATGAAAATGAGGCTCTCAGGGAGCAGATAACTTTCTGTGCTTTTAAGTGACATTCTGGCCTGACCTGGAATCCGTGTCTCCTGTCTTTGAATATGGTGTTCTTTCCATATACCATGGTAGTTAGTTCTTTATGATTCTTCAGGCACTAAGACTATCTCAAGAAGCAGCATGTAAACAAATGGTTCAGATAAAGTTAGAAGCGGTCTCAGATTTTGCTGACTTGAGAATTATAACATAGAAGAAATATTTTAGTTTTAATGAAGTTAACAGGAAATAGCAAAACATTATTATCGAATCACAAGGAAATTGTGATTTAAAGTCTTTTTGTCATATTTCTCTGTATAGTGAAAATTGTTTAATATTATACTATTGAACATGATAAAGAAATGTAAATATTATAGTAACTTTAATTTTTCTCCTTTTAATCTTAATGAAAGCAAGGAAAAAAATTGATAATACAGAAGAAAATTTTAAGAATAAATCAATGAAAACCATGTTAATACGTTTTTAAGGGTACTTAACTGTAAGTTAATATACAGTTTTTGTTTGTTTTACAGAGACAGAGGGAGAGTCCGAGAGAGGGATAGATAGGGACAGACAGGAATGGAGAGAGATGAGAAGCATCAATCATCAGTTTTTTCATTGCGACACCTCAGTTGTTCATTGATTGCTTTCTCATATATGCCTTGACCGCGGGCCTTCAGCAGACCGAGTAACCCCTTACTCAAACCAGTGACCTTGGGTCCAACCTGGTGAGCTTTTTGCTCAAACAAGATGAGCCCGCGCTCAAGCTGGCGACCTTGGGGTCTCGAATCTGGGTCTTCCGCATCCCAGTCCGACACTCTATCCACTGTGCCACCGCCTGGTCAGGCACAGTTTTGTTGTTGTTGTTGTTGTTTTTTAAGTAGGGCAGGTTATAAAGGAAACTATAAAATTTCCATTATCCTATGAACTCTATAACAAAATCTGAGCATCTCTCCATGTATCCACCCAAATTCTCCAATTTATTCTGGACACAAGTCACCTTATTTCTAGGATTGGCTGTTTTATTGCTCTGTCTACTCACTGCCTCATGTTTATGATTTTTTAACAACTTCTGTCTTCTTGATCATCCATTTCTCTAGGAAATGGATCTGAATAGATTCAATGATGTGTTTTCCTTTAATTTCACCAAAATGTTGTCTTGGAGGCTGTAGAGCAATTTGTGATTCACAATACATTTTCTTGTCTACATCACAACAATAGCATTGTATTTGTATAATATGCAAAATTTGGTTTTATTCAAAATAACCATCTTGACTGAACAAGATTCAGAGTGGGGGCAAATATTTTACTAATTTTTAAATTTATTTATGACTTGTCTTATTCTTAAAAGTTTTCAAGGTAGCTTATAATAAGATACAATATTATATAAAGCATATAGTATGACATGGTGAAGTAAACAATGTGAGGAAATTGAAGCAAAGGGGAAAATAATGGTGAGATATCTAAAATGTCTACATGGGACAGTAGTAGATCATGAAGACCTATCCTGCTGGAAACAGGCCAAAATTTGACTTAAACCCTATATTCAGAGGGGAAATCTCCATTTCATAATAAATAGGGTCCTTTCAGAAGAGAAAACACAAATAAGCACAGATTCCTAGCACTGAAACCAAAGAGAATTGTACCCCATTGTTCATCACTCAATTCTGTAGAATAACAAATTTGACAAGAACATAAAAGAACCAAATCAAAGAGCTGCTTCTTGAAAAATTCCACAGTGACTTCAACATGAGCAATTCAGTGTTCAGTTTGGTAAACCTCTCCACTTGCATCTGGGTCTGGTTTTATCAAGATGGGTATATTATTTGGACATGATTGAATATTTACATTTACTTGAAAACAGTAAATATTGCTAGTCTCTACCATGTTTTTGATTAGTGTTCACTGGCAAGAATTTAATGTTAACAATGAGGGCTGAATTTAAACAATTAACCAGATGGTGGTAGGATTTTCACAGTCAGAAAACTACCACAGGGTTTAAATGATCCAGGCATTCTTTTTAAGGTTTCTATTAGATTTTAATGTGGTGAGCTCTGGTTATATAAGTCTTGTCCATACTTATGAATATCAAAGTGTTATGTATGAAGTGCTATAAATAGAAACTTTATCTCAGAGATCATTATTAATGTAAAGTCAGTATTTGCGGCCACCATCACAGCCGCCTGGCCAGTGCAGGTTCGCATTTGATTCAGACAGTCGGTAATGAAACAGTGGAGCCCCAGAACTGGTGAGCCATCAGCTTTAATTCTAGCTTGCACCCGGCGGGCAAGTAAAAACATACACTGGACTCCAAAACCCCCTCATTCAGTGCTCACAAAGCTACTGACTTATCCATGTTTTCTAGCATCAAAGGCTTCTAGCTCACCAGACTTATTTACCTCTGTTCCCCATCTCCTTCCTTCTCCCTGTGTAAACTCTGCACAAACTGGCTTCTCCTTCAACACTTGGCCATTTTGGCTGCTTCTCCAGGTCTCCACGTGGCCTTAATCTGCTCTCTTCCTTGCTCTCTGCCCTCCTCCTAGAACGCAATCAGTCTTCTCCCGGGACAACGTGATCTCTCTTCCTTTTAAAACTTTTTGGCACAAAAGCCCTCCCCAAACATATATTGACATAATCACACCCATCCCAAGCAGGAGGGCAACTAATATCATCACCTGGGCAACAGGCTTCCATGTGGGCAGCACCATCTTTAACAAAGTGAGCATAATATATTTTATCTTCCCAACACTTAACATACCAGAAACATGCATAGGAATGGAGAAGGAAGATAGATTCTAAACAGAATCTCCAAAACTCAAGTTTTTAAGATCTGCAGTGAAATATATCACATATATTAGCTTGCACTTCTGAAAGTCAAAGAAAATTATTTATAAGAAACATGTAGCACTAAAATACTGTGTTATAGTTTTCCTTGTATAGTTTGAGAGAGTGAGGGCTAGGGGTTTGAGCTTTGTAAAGCCAGTGGCCAAGGCCACCATCACAGCCACCTGGCCCATGCAGGTTCGTATTTGATTCAGACAGTCAGTAATGAAACAATGGAGCCAAGAACTTGTGAGCCATCAGCTTTAATCCTAGCTTGCACCTGGCGGGTAAATAAAAACACACACTGGGCTCCCTCCAAAACCCACTCATTCAGTGCTCACAAAGCTACTGACTTATCAGAATTTCCTAGCATCAAAGGTTTCTAGCTCACCAGACTTATTCACCTCTGTTTCCCATCTCCTTCTCTCTGCACAAACTGGCTTCTCCCTCAGCACTCCTCCATCTTGCCTCCTTCTCCTGGCCTCCTCCATGTGGCCTTACTCTGCTCTCCTCTCTAATGCTAATCTCAGGAACCGAAAGAGAGCAAGCTCCGTGTCTGCCCCACTTTATAGTGTAGAAATCCAAACCTTTAATTCAATCTATAAACAAGGAGGTCTCTGATACAAAGTCACTTATCTGAGGCATAATGGGAGGATTCCTCATGAGAGTGCACCACCCCACATCATCCAATTAGTCAAGGGTGTGGGGAAAAGCTTACTCTTAAAACTAAGCCTTCGGCTATAATGACCCTGCCTGCTCACAGCCTGTCTCCCCCACACAATAATATAATTACACCCATCCCAAACATAAAGGCAACTAATATTACTTGGGCAACGGGTTTCCACATGGGCAGCGCCATCTTTAACAAAGTGAACATAATATATTTTATCTGCCCAACAGGCTTATATATACAAGTATATTTATCATAGTTTTCAATATCTTTTCCTTTCAGAATTTTCATGTATATAGAGCTACTTCTAAAAATTAAATCTAGAAGAGGTCAAGGTGATACTGGTGGAAAGAGGAATGAATACCTTGTCTAGAATACTTTAATAAATGGATAAGATAATTGAAATAGGGGAAACTGGGAGTCTAGGTATCTAAATGAGCTATATTTTAAATAGTTTTTTTAAAGAAACACTTCTTATTATAAAATTCTAATCAAATGAAATGGCAACTAGTTTTTCTTCCACATTCCATTTTTAGAAACCATATTTTGCTTAGCTAGACACAATTTTTTTGTGACTTGTCACTGTTCATCATAATTGTGGGAGGTTTATGGATTTTAGTGATTCACAGCTAAGCATTAAACCAATATGTGGGCCTATGGTAAGGAACAATATGCATTTGCAGTGCAAATGGGCCAGTTTTAAGTTCTATGGTGAACATAGCAGGAATACCCCTTACGTTTATTATATGACCATAGCTCCTACTATCTTTATCTCTTCCTCTAGACATTACATTTCACCATGGCGCCGAACGCCAGCCTTTTGCCCTTGTTTCTCAGCACTGTCTGTTCTACTTAATGTTGGCCATTAAATTAGCACATAGTAATGGAACACAAGTCCTTCTGCATTGCTGAATGCATAACATGATTTACAGTTGCCTGGGTCAGTGTCAGTAATCGCACTGATAAGCATTATGTTGTGAGAACCAATAAATGCTTACTTAATCCCTAACTCTCCCCATACAAACTGGGAAGCCATCTGTACAGGAACCTGCTTTCTGAGAAGATAGTGGCAATTGCTTTAAATAGGTAAAGAAATGAGAAATAACTGTGTTAGTATTAGCAATATACTTTTAAATTATCCTATTGAAAATAAGGCTTGGTTACTATTATCCATGTTATCCTTTTGAGATGACCTTTTAAAAATAGTGTCCTATAACACCCTGATCATAGGAAAGTTTTGTAATTTTGTATATTTGTGATTATTGATATGAGTAATAATCAATTTTTGAGTATTTTAAACTTTCATCCTAATTAATTGGATAGCATGGGAGATGAAATGTTTTTGAGATGTAAGTTGTTAAAACTAATATACTTGTTTGAAATATTAAGATTGGTGAGATACATTAAATATTATTTGAATGCTAACAAAATGTACTTTTTTTTGAGTACAGAAGGTCCTCAGGTTAAGACAGTCTTGACATACAATGTTTCAAGTTTATGACACTCGCTCCCATAAAAAAATGGAGACGTGAGTGTTTTGGCGTATCCCATTAGCATTGTATTTATGTACTACATGGGTGAACTATTTTGGTTGTGCGCGGCAGAGAAATATGCAGTGTTCTTTTTCTGTGGTTTAGTTGTGTTTTTATGTTCTAGATTATGATTTTACACTGTGTTAAGATAGGTAAGTGACTTAGGCCAGGGTGTGTTTCAATTTACACCAAAATTAGGGTTATGTCACTGTCTTAGCAACAGAACTGTTTCGTAACCTGAGGACCCCCTGTATACAAAATTTTGGGTTAAAGAACAATGCAATCATCCTTCAGTTTCTTTTAAAATATAAGCTAAAGTATGTTTATAGCCATATCAGGCATATTTTTTCATGATTAAACCATACATTTCTAAAAAAACTTTAAAATATAATTAACAAATATTTGAAAACTAATATTCTATGTTTTGCTCCTTAATTTTAGTCATGATTTCATTGGAGAATTTACCACAAGCTATAGGGAACTTTCTAGAGGGCAATCACAATTCAACGTATATGAGGTGAGAGGAATTTTATTTTATTATTTTCTTCTGGAATAAATAGATTTATGTTTTAAAAGTATAGATTTTACAAAGGGTAAATGTCAAAGGTTAACTTAATATCAATATATCTAAGAATCTTTAAACTTACTAAGCAGACTAGTTTCCAAGATTAAATGTATTTTTTTCTTCAAGTCACATGATCTTTTAAAACTCTGTTAAGACATACAAAAATTTCCCCTATGTAACCTTTTCTTATTTTTAAAAAATAAGATACAAGTTTATTTTTTTTAAGTTTTGCCTTTTTATGTTTTGCTTTCCTACCAATCTCCTTCTTAAACCCTTTTTAAAAAAATTCATAGTATATGCATGTTAGTTGTGTCAACATGGTGTTGCAATATGAACTGTGGCCTGCTTAGTGTGTTTGTGCTCATTCACTGTGGTTTAGATGGATACTGAAGGGAATGGCATGGTATGATGCAGGCATTCCAAGTTATTAAAGCAAGCGTTCTAGTTACTTCCACCGTAGCGACACCTTGCCAGTTAACCACCAGATATGTGTGGACCATGTGCTATGTTTTAGCACTGTTAATCCTTGAACTATGTTCTCTGTATAATCTCTATATTTTTTAATTTAATATACCTGAATAACAAATGAGACTATCTCAGTATTTAGTCCCTAATGGTAACTTGTTTTCTTGCCAGATTAATAAATCGACCTCTTTTAAGTTAAGAGTGAATGAATCACCTTCTACCACCTTCTTGCTGGGCTAAAGCAATTGCATTCCATGCATTCATTCATGTGTTAACTTTTTAATGAACTATTTATTACATGTCTTTCATATTCCCACTTTGTGTCAGGCCCTGAGGATACAGTGATGAGTGAAAATGTCAGTGTCTAATGGATGAGACAAACACAGAAAAAATACATGTTTGCTGCATTTTGAACACTGCTGTGTACAAGAATGTACTTAGCGGACTATGAGATACTTGGGTGTGAGACAGACTTCACCTAAGAACACTTCTCAAGCAAGGACAAAGACGGAATAATGGATCAATTTTTCTGTCTGGTTGTTCCAAGGAAGGAATAAGGCTCCAAACAAGCAGTGGAAGTCATATGGGACAGGCTGTTTGGTTATAGATGTCTGTTTTCTCTGTTTGCCCTCAAAGCTGAGGAGGAACGATATGTGTACCAACCCTTCTTGTACCTCGGACTCGTGCTGCCAGTTACCACATAACCCTCCATAATTTAACCCCTTTGTATATGGTGATACACTCCTTATATGCTCCAACAGTGTAACACTCTGCCTTGGCGATCATTTGCTGTTTAAGCAGAAACCCATGGTCAGCCAGAAATTATGAATTAGGGCTTCCTCAGGTCTTCCCTGGCCATGCACAGAGACCTGTACATGTATTTGGCCTTCTAGATTACCAGCAATAAGCCTGAGCTTTTAAAAGCTTAAGCTAGTTTTGGCAGGTAAACCTTCTGATTCCTGGGATGATAGCATCCCCTCCAGAATTGCAGTTATGATGACTTGGAGCTCATTTCGAGGCTATTGCTAGGTCTGCAGTGGGGTCCTCGGTTGGTGTGCTTATTACCAGGAGCTCAGTTGGACATGGGTTCTGTCTGGTCCCTAAGTGGATAAGACTGTCTCTAACACCTTGTTCAGGAAGGTGGTGCTGGTCCATGCTTTCTTTTTAGGGTTAGCAGTTGAGTCTTCAGTCAGCTTACCTGTTACTGGGCACACAGAACCTACCAGGTCACTGGAAGATCTCCCCTCAGAATGAGCAGGACTGGTCTAGACTGTGCCTACGAGGGCCTGGAATTAAGCCCATGCTATTTCAGGTTCCACGTCCAAGACTGAGGTCTATAGACCTGGCTCTGGAAGCACAGAGGGCCTGTCTTCCACTAGGTCCGTGGGTGGGCTGGACTGCTTCCTGGTCACGACTGGAGGGGCTATTTCAGGATTTCTTGAGGTACATACCTGAGTGTTTCTTGGTGGGTCTCTATACCAGCAAGCTTGTTCTACACTGTGGCTGGGTGGGTCTGGAAGTGAGTGCTGGGCCCTTTAAGGACCTAAGGCGTTGCAGACAACATCATTTTTACCTGAGACCCTGGATCTGCAAGATGTAGGGGGACTGCAGCTCTGAACCGGATGGCCTCGAGCAAAGGGTCCTTCAGAATGTCCACGAGTGCAGACCGCACTTTCTCCTGCTGGCCCCTGGTCACAGCAGGCCTTCAAATTCTTTTTTAATCTTCATGATTTGCTCTCTGCTCCAGCCAACCTGGACCAATTACATTTTTCTATTTCTAGAATGTTGTATTTGTCTATTTGTCCCCCACTGGAGCCCTAGTTTAAATTAATAAATACTAGTTTAAAATATACTCATAAATTCTCTCCTCTTCCTTTCCTTATTTAAATACTTCCTTCGTGTTTTGAAGTAAGATATGCTAAAAGATTTTTTTTTCCAAAAGCACTACCTATTTGATTTATCCTACTGATTGACAGGCCTTACTCATCTTTATATTCCCTATATCCTCCAGTATCTTGGACAATGTAAGAGTGCAGTAATATTTTCTCATGGCATAAACAGTTCAGAATTTAGCCTCTGGCCACAAACCACATTTACCAAATATCATGCAGCCTGGGTGTCTGGTTGAAACTATTAGCAGTATAAAGCAATAGTTTATAGCCCTTATATAGTCACATATTTCAGTGACCTGCTATGGTATAGTGCATTTAATGACCTCATGAAAAATTACGTCTCTTGACTATACGTTTTTTCACAACTTATATATATATTTTTCTACAGAGCAATCATTATTATTTAGAATGTGCGATAATAAAGGGCTTTTTTTCACTTTGATACAGATGGGTAAGGGTAATCAATGTATAAAGTAATTAGAACATTAATTAAAAAGTTGTGTTTTTTTTTGAGATGAATACCCCTAGTAACTATTGCAAAGAAGTTTTGGCTAAATGACTGTGCAAGAGTAATATTAAAGGCATTAGTAAATGAAGAAATGCATAAAAAATAAAGGTAGGGGGTTAGACTATACATTTTAAAATATTTTTTTGTATCAAACCTGACACATTGTAATTGTTTTATCTTTTTAAGGTGGTGAACCCCAAAAAGAAAGTAAAAAAGAAAAAATACATAAATTCAGGAACAGTAAGTCAAATATTATATTATTCATTAAGAACTCAAATAAATAAAAAATATATAACATTTTTGGGAAGGATGAAAGTAACTCATGACTGAGCTGTTTCACTCAGAATTTTATTATGAAGCTACATAATGGAAAAATAAATGTGCTGTGGGAATACTTCTAACAGAGAGCACCCTCTAGGAGGTAGTGATCCCGCTTTCTGCAGGTGGCTGTAGGGGTTGTGAGAAAAGCTAAAATTTGTTAGGACTTCTTTACGCAATGCAGACACACTGGAGAGAACCAAGCAGACATGAGAAATTTTAGTGGTAGTAAGAAATGCTATACTCTTTATAGGTTACACTTAATTATTATGACTCATTTTATAGAATGTGAAAGTACTCACTTACAGTGCATTAAAATGTACAGCTCTGTAGGAATGCTGGACTAAAACAGTACAGGAAGGTGCAAAATTGAAAGTATCTTAAAATTGTGAAAAATCAAAATCATCTTATTTCGATAAATGCTATACTGAATATTTTATCCTTTTAAAGGTTCTGTAAAGCAATACACTTAAAACGTTAATTGGCCTCATTACAGGACCATGACAAAAACACATATTTCCACTGATATGGCTTAGTTTACTGATTTTAATTTTTTAATTTTACCCATTTTTCCTTTCATCTTTTCTTCTATTTAAGAAGGGAAGTAACACATTGTCCTTGTAGATAATTTTTATGGTGTTCTTTAAAGGCATAAACTGGTTATAGAAATTGAGTTAAACTGTTTGGCACTTTTCTTTCTGATAATTTTAAATGAAGAACAATCAATATTACAGAATTTAATAATTTTCTAATGTTAAGGAATATGATTTTATCCCTAATGGTTAGAAAAAAAGTTCATTTTGGGTTACAATTAGTACTAGCAGTTAATTTTGCTTTGGTTTTCTTTTCCCTTTATTTCTTTTATTTCTTTCCTTCCTTTCCTTCTTCCTTCTTTCCTCCCTTCCTCCCTTCCTTCCTCCGTCCCTCCCTCCCTCCCTCCCTCCGTCCCTCCCTCCCTCTCTTTCTTCCTCCCTTCCTTCTTTCCCTCCTCCCTCCTCTATTCCTTCCTCCCTTCCTTCCTTTCTTTAATATCTTCCTCTTTTTTTTTCAGGTAACCTTACTCTCTTTCTTGGTAGAAACAGAAGTTTCATTCCTTGACTATATTAAAGGAGGGTAAGTCATTCTCTGAAATTGTTTATTGCTTAAGCATTTATTTCCATGTGTGTAGCAAGTGCTACCACTGGGTAATAGGCAACTGCAATGATCCCCTTTACTACGCTTGTGGCAGACCAATTGCACTTTAGTTTCAGATCTAGAGGATGAACTTATATGCCAAGAGCTATTACTTTTGGAAAGAAATTGTAACTTTTTTTGACCAAGAGAAAAACTTGATTGTGTTAGTAATGGTTATAAAATTATTTTTTAATAGGATATTTTTATCTTTTTAACACATGGGACTTTTTTAGATTGACTTTTTACTTTTTAAAAAATTGAAGAAAAGCTTGAGGGCTTGTTGTAAATGTTTATTCTAGCTCCAGAATATTAATAAATGTATCCTGTCATGAAATCATAATGAGGATATGGATGATAAATAGTCATTGAGTTGCTCCCCAAGCTTCTGAGATATTTAACCAATATTTTAGATATATAACCAATATTTTAGAAAAAAAGTTGGTTGTTGTAACCATTTTTAAAATTTCCCAGAGTCCTGAGAGCCTGTCTAGGTAATGTATTAGCTATTCTTATATCCTGGTTAATAAGGATGTTTTCCCAACTTTTCCCTATTTTTAACCTAGTTGCTCCTATTTTTTACCTAACCAAGCATCCTCAGCAATTTCAAACAAATATTACCGTATGATCTAAAATATCCACATTTTCTAATTTATTTTCTATTACCTTGTTACAATATATAAAAAATGGTAAGAGGCAGACTTAAATGTTTAGTACTTCATCACAAATAAGAGCAGCAGCCATATACAAAATTCACAGCTCTAGCCTCTTTGTTCAATCAGTTAAGAGCCTCTTCCTGGAACAACATGGTTGCAGGTTCCATCCCGGTCTGGGCACACATGCGAAGCAACTAATGAGTGTACAACTGAGTAGAACAACAAATGAAGGCTCCCTTTTTCCTCTCCTCTCTCTTCCTTCCTCTCTCTAAAACAAACAAACAAACATGTAAATCTCTTCCTAGTTATGATTCAGCAAGTATTTTTCAATACTTAGTCATTGATTGATTGTCATGAGGCAGAAGAGGGAGAAGGCAGGATGGAAGAATGAGGGGCCAAAGGCCCAAAGACAGTTTCTGCAAGAAGAGCTTGGGCCATTTTGTTCTCATTTGAAGAAAACAAAACAAAATATAATGAACAAAAATGTTTGCCTAAGTGGAGAATCTTGGCTCTATGTAGACATCTTACAGCCTGCCACCTGCCTACACAGTCTTAGAAGCTATGGTAGTTCTTTTAATAAAGTTAAAGAAAAACATGGCCTGACCTGTGGTGGTGCAATGGATAAAGCGTCGACCTGGAATGCTGAGGTTGCTGGTTCAAAACCCTGTACTTGTCTAGTCAAGACACATAGGGGAGTTGATGCTTCCTGCTCCTCCCCCCTTTCTCTCTCTCTCTCTATCCTCTCTAAAATTAATAAATAAAATTTTTTTTTTAAAAAAAGTTAAAGAAAAACATATGAAATAGAAAAAAATCTTTGCCAACTCTCCTTCATATTCCATTCTCTGCATATTCTTATCTTTAGACGATAGGATAATAGAAAGTTGCATTTGTCATATAAATAGATAAATGCACTGCAATGGTGGAAAATCACATTAAAAGCAAACACAATTACACAAAATTTATGAATAATAGCAAAACATAATATAATGAGCTGTATTCATTTCACATTAGAATTAATTATAATGACCATTAATTATATATAGTTTCAATAATGGCTATTGACTCTCTTCTGACAACATCAGTCAGAATTCCTACTCCTTTGCAACTAAAAAGAATTCTGAAAACTGTTAAACACTTTGATAATATTTAGTATTCCTCATAGTAATTTTTTTAAAAAACCACACAATACTCTCATACTCTCTCTAGAGATAATTACTGTTAAAATTTTATTCTCAAATATGTTATTTTTATAACAGAATAACATTGTGCATAATATTCTATATTGTATATTTTGTTCATTAAATATATTGTTTATATATTTTTTCATGTCAGTACTTATATATGTACCTTATTTTAACATTTTTAATTGTATGGATGCACACAATTTAGTTCAAAATTTTCCTGTGTGTGCTACACATTTTACTTGCATCCATTTTATTTTCCTTTTATAAACAAGGCTGCGGTCTAAAATAACCCTGGTGCATATGTATTTGTACATTTCATTAGGCACATCTACATGGTCACTTTCTAGGAATAGTGTTGTAGAAGGAAATGGTATGCGTGTTTTATACTTAGTTAGATATTTCTAAACTGTATTACAGAAAGGGTAATAATAATTTACACTTCTAATATTTGCACATGCAAGTTTACCATGACCTTACTTTTACTGAAAAGTGATGCTCCTCTTTTACTTTTGCTAATAGACAAATAGTATAAATCGTCAGTTTTTGCCTGTGAAACCTTTGTTTATTAATTGTGATGTCCTTTGTAAAGGCCAGCTTTTAACCAGTGGTGTCTCTGGAAACACAATTTCAGAACTTTTTTAAAAAAATTTTTTCCTGTTCTTCTTCTTCCCTCAGTCCCACCAAAAAAGTCTGAGTATTTTCAACTGAGCAGAGAAGAGAGAAAAAGCTGGCTGACAACTACATCCCTTAGTGCTGTCAGCACTTCTGCTAAACTTTCCCCGATATTCACTTTTTGGTCTGTGGTCTCCATGCCTCTTCTGAATACATCTAAAAAGATTCTTCTTAATTTAGCCATCTGGCCTTGCTTCTTTTTGCCTTGTGATTACAATGCAGGAGTACAATAAAATAAGCCAACATTTTGGGCTATAATCAAGCAGGCAACCCAAAATAGTGTTTTGGAGGTTGTATTAGCGTATCTAAAGATTTGTTTTCAAGGTTAGCTTTTGTGGAGAAATGCTCCATCGCATTTCTAAATACGTATGATATTTCAACAACTATTGGAACTAAATGTTGCATCAGTTTTGTTCTTATAGTAAATCATAATAACCACTACTCACTTATAAATTAAAATACCAAACTATCAAGATATCAGTATTTGATACTGGTATGTTTGGATTTTTTTTTCTTGCTAACTAGGGTTAGCATTATTGTTGCCAATTTTTGTAGGATCAATTCAGGGGTCTACTCATTGTAGCCTTTCTAGTCTAGGAGAAACTATTGTTGAGTTATGCTAATTTATGGTGAATGTTAAATGAAAAGTAAAGCTAGAGGTCTTCAAAAAAGGTGAAAAATTATATAAAATATGAGTAACAACAATTAAATTGGTACTCAGTCTAGCTCTGGGCCATTTAAGGTTTTGAGGTTTTCCTGTATTGATTTTGTTCTCCACATTGATTTTTTTTTTCCAGGGACAGAGAGAGAATCAGAGAAAGGGATAGATAGGGACAGACAGACAGGAACAGAGAGAAATGAGAAGCATCAATCATCAGTGTTTCATTGAGACACCTTAGTTGTTCGTTGATTGCTTTCTCATATGTGCCTTAACCGCGGACCTTCAGCAGACCGAGTAACCCCTTGCTGGAGCCAGCGACCTGAGGTCCAAGTTGGCAAGCTTCTGCTCAAGCCAGATGGGCCCGCGCTCAAGCTGGCGACCTCAGGGTCGAACCTGGGTCCTCCACATCCTAGTCCGATGCTCTATCCACTGCGCCATCGCCTGGTCAGGCTCTCCACATTGATTTTATACCTATTGCCCTTACGCTGGATATGTGGGAGAATGAAAATAAAGAAAACTGGTGTGGAATATAGAGGATTGATAGATTGTGACTAAGCTCTTAAGAAATTCTTGAATTGCACTTTAAATTCTTTCTTTTTTCCCCAGGGACAGAGAGAGAGTCAGAGAGAGGGATAGATAGGGACAGACAGACAGGAATGGAGAGAGGTGAGAAGCATCAATCATTAGTTTTTCGTTGCCGTTGCAACACCATAGTTGTTCATTGATTGCTTTCTCACATGTGCCTTGACCGCGGGCCTTCAGCAGACTGAGCAACCCCTTGCTGGAGCCAGCGACCTTGGGTACAAGCTGGCGAGCTTTTGCTTAAAGCAGATGGGCCCGTGCTCAAGCTGGCGACCTCGGGATCTCTAACCCGGGTCTTCCGCATCCCAGTCCGATGCTTTATCCTCTGCGCTACCACCAGGTCAGGCTTGAATTGCACTTTAAAACTTCATTTCTCTTCTTGTGTCATCTCACAAAAAATAATGGACTAGAAAGTTATAAAATATTATTTGTTTTCGCACAAATCTAAGTAGAAATTATGCAGTATTAAGAATGAACACATTTAAATACTGAACATAACTGTTTTTATAGTTCCTTAATATCTTCCCTTTCACATGAACCCTAATTTTTAGGGTTGTATATTCTAAGATTCCATTATTTCAGCCATTATTAAAGTAGGTATTTACATGAAAATATCATCTTGATTGTGAAATCATTTGTTAGCTTGTTACTTTTCATTCACTGTCTGATTTCCTAAAATGCTCTGTTTAGTTGCAGTTGACAGGTTTATGGATTCAGGCACACAATGAACAGATGAGACAGATGAGAGAGAGGCATTCTAAGTCAGCCAAGATTCTATTTTTATGCAAATAATCTGTGAAATAAAAATCTGAATTTTAGAACTTTTTTGTTTAAGCAGTACCATGCTTTTCCTGTAGCATAAGATACATTTTATGACTTGAGGTAGTAAAGAGTTTATTCTACATAGAAGAATACTATCCATAAAGGATGTACTGCAAAATAATACAACATGAGTGCCTCTTCTGGATTGTTGACCTTGGGCTCATAATTTTTAATCCATACCCTGTACATTTTTTCCTGTTTTTATTATATTTCTCTTTTCTTATTAAGGAAAAGAAAAAATATCATATGACCTCACTCATTTGAGGAATCCAGTGAACAATGTGAACTAAGGAATGGAACTGAGACAGAGGAGGGATCAAAGGGACCAGAGGAAAAGAGGACAGAGGGAAAAAGGATGATAGGATGGGGTAAACCTCAAGGATGAGGGGAGGGCGCTATCGGAAGGGGGACAAGGGAGATGTTGAGCGGAACACGGGGGAGGGGGGATGCATTGGGACAACACTAGAACCTATGTAAACACAATAAATTCAAATCAATAAAAAATATTTTTAAATATTAAAAATGATATAATTGACAATTAAAAATGTTTATTCAGTAATCAATATATGACATTGAATATCCCAATTACCATTAATAAGGACAATGTCAAATTTATTTAAAATTATAGAAAGTTTTGAAATCTATACTGCTCACAAAAATTAAGGATACTTCAAAATGAATATGAAATGATAAAAAAAGCATTTGGTATTTTTTATTAAACAAGAACATCAGAAAAGCAAATGACAAGTCAAAGAAAGTCGTTTAATTATGAAAATGACATGCAAACGAACTTTTATTTCATTGGTGAAAATGCACTATACAAAAGGCTAAATGTACTGGAATATCTGCACATTCCCTGATTCCATAATTTTTGTGAACAGTATATAATAACTCCTTAAGGATAACATCATCATTATTGTAATTATTGGTGAAATGAGTTTATCGACCTCTACATGTTTGTAAAATATGTATTTCCACATTCCCAACAATTCACTGTAAGTATATGAGGGTAGAATCTTACATTTCAATTTGGTTTTGCCTGTCCTTCAGTTTTCTATGTTTTAAGTCTTCATGAAACTCTTTGTACTCCACCACTAACATGACCATGAACAAGTATCTATGGTTTCTACCCTCTTTGATGTGGAGTGAAGGGGCAAAATAGATCACAAATTCTGGTGCACACTGAGTCCCTCTAAGCTCCCAGGATTTCATTTCCACAAGAGCCCTTGTCTGTGCTTTTATCAGAAAATTCAGTGTATTAGAAACTTGCAGCTCTACAGACTCTCATTTTCTTCCTCCGAGGAAAGCCCAAACTCTCATCCAACTGGTCCCGATGACCTACACAATTCCTTTCCATTTATAACCAGTGGTTGCTAGTTTCTCTGGGTGTCATTTTAATTGGTATATTTGTATAATGTTTCTTCTCAAAGAGACTAGCAAATTTTAAATATTTTATAGAGCTGTCCACTAAATAGCCACTGAATAAATATAAGCTAATTAAAAAGCCATTTTAGGCCGAATTTCAGCTCTTTCCCCCAAATCTCTTAATGTAATGAAACATTATAAATAAGTAAGGCTTTTAAACAAAGAGTGTGACAATTCAGTGAACTGGATTACAAACCCCCCTGTGTGTCTCTCTCAGAATTTATCATCTTGTGACCTATCTCTTTGCATGCCTCATACCACAATTACCAAACAAAACAGATGGACAAGGCTTTCTGGAATAAGCAAAAATGCTTTTGTGTTTTCCTCTGTCAGAAGTGATCTCAACTTAACTCCATATCTGTATAGTGACTTGGAGAAAGGCCAAATCAAGATTAGAAGCATCAAGTGCTTCTTTTCCTCACATCTTAGAAAGGGAGTATGAGGGAAGGTAATAGGAAGATGCTAAATGGGCATGTTTTCTCTCAGCAGGAATCAAAATAAGATGTAAATCTTTGGGGAAAGGTCAAATATTGCAAAGATGTAGTTGCTGATCATCGAAGCAGTGCATAGTATGGGCCAAGAAGCTATCCTAGATCTACCTCTCGTTAGCATAACCTGTTTCCCTTTCTATGAAATAGAAATAAAAATAAGAATGGTTGTCTCATAGGGAGGTATGTGGATTAAATGGCATATAGTTAGTTAACCCTCAATAAATGCTATTATTTTTCTAAATAATTTGATTTTATTTAAAGTTCCAATGTGTCTTACCTCATTTGATCATGTCATTGGTGGTAATTGTCCTATTTATCAGAGACATGAAGAGTACAAAAGATGCTATATTCAAATTCACAAAGTCAGTATTTGTAATTCAGTTCTTCTTGCAGAAATGCCAGGACATTCTTTCCATTCTAGTCAATCTCTTGACTCTGAATCTAAAATTTGTCTGAAATTATTAATAAAAGGTTTATATTCCACTTAATAAAGTAAAAAACCTTCTACCTATTGTGAAAGAAAGCTGTCTACCTATTGTAAGCTAATTTTAAAGGTTTGAGTGGGCTTGTAAATACTGCTCATTTTAAACACCAGTTGAATGTCAATAAGTCCTGTTATCAACAAGCTCCATAAGGATGTTTTATTTCCCTCAAAAATACTTGAAGCAAGTGCAATAATGCTTTTAAATGCTTGCCTTTGTTTTACAAAATTGGTGTCATTATATTGGATATGTTGCCTTTTGGGAGCACATCTTGCCAGAAAATGCAACACTCTTGAGTTGTTGTTGTTGTTGTTGTTTTTCTAATTCAATTTCTTATTTGAAAACTGAATATACATGTTGAGTTGTTTTCACAGTGCTGCTTGTTGTGGCACCCATGTGTTTTGCCTTCATCAAATCAGTGCAGAGCTATGCCCTGCAGCAGTAAATAGGGATAAATCTAATAAAAATAAAGCCATTCTGCCTTCTTTAAATTCATTCACATAGAACATTAGTGTATATAAACTAAACTCATCTAAACTAAAATTTAGAAAAGAGATTTTACAAATATCAAGAGTCATAAACGTTTTGGTTAATTCTTGATTCTAATTTTTTAACATGCAGAAGTGCATGCTTGAAAAGTCTAGAGATGTCCAGTGATCTCTTTTAAGATTGCCAGCTTATGTTATTTTTCAAATGATTTTTTCAGAGCTATTTATTTTAAAGTCAAAGAAAACTCATGTATGTGCCATCATCAGAACTAGTGCTGGGTTAGCCAAACTAGCGACAATCAGTTTTATATCAGGCTGTCTCTTAGTTATGTTTCATGGTCAGAGTGTGCACTTTTAGTCTCTTGAAATTTTATCTCTTTGGTGAGCAATTGAAAGGTTGGGAGCTGGCAGGGGGTGGGGGGTGGGGGTTGATACAAGGATAAACAAACAGTGGTGGTTTACTAAGGGCAAGTTGTGGTAGGGTGGGTGAATTTATTACTAACACGGCTTAGCATTCCTGGTGTATAGTGATACTAAAATTGAGTATTAGAAGATTACACTATTGTTTTAAGTTGTCTACAGACACCTCCTACTGCCTATTCCAGTGATGGGCAATCTTTTGAGCTTGGTGTGTCAAAATTCGACAAAAAAACAAGCATAACTCGGCCTAACCAGAAGTCCCAGAACTAGACACTCTGTGCCGGAATTCTATTGTTTTGGCCTACAGACCTCCGGCACAGAGTGTCTACACTACAGCGAATGTTTTATCCTCGCTACTGTACCTGGCCGTGCAGGAGCCGAGGATGAAACGTCCATCTCAGCATGCAGCCCCATACTTCTCTGGTATATGGCCACATGCGGCCGTGTGTCATCGAAAATGGCTACACGTGTCAGTGCTGACACGTGTGTCATAGGTTTGCCTTCACAGGCCTATTCTGTTGGGTGGTTCATTGCCCCATAATTGATACACAGCTGACCAACACTGTTAAATAAAATTTCCCAAGGCCAAAAGACCAAAGAGAGAAGCTGACAACTCCATAATTACTATATCAAGAGTTTATTAAGGGAACTTATATAGGAGTTGCATCTTGGATTGCAGACAGATGACATGGGAATTTTTGTGCCTCTCCCTGTCCCCAGACTGTGTGTTTATATCTCCTAAGCAGTGAGCCTACATGCTGGGAAAGGAATGCTTGGATGAACAAAGGGACCAGGTGCTGCCAGGCACTGGCACCAGAGCCTGTTAAGACACACATAACATTGAGGGTGTCTTGCTCTGGATGCAGAACTAATGGGAATGCATAATTAGCCCTGAGCTCTTATGTATATTCTACAACCCAAGGGGGAATCACTGCTCCGGGTTCAGTCAGCAGTCAAAATGTTATATTAGCTTCAAGATAGAGTCGCCTTTGTTTCTCACAAACACTATGGGAAGAATTGATGAAAAAGAAATATATGTTAATGTAGAGAGAGAACTTTCTCTTCTGACTCAACATAGGAAAGGATTAATGTGAACCAAGAAAGAATGATATGTATTGCTCAAGAGATTTTTCCTCCAGCATGTAGACCAGTGGTTCTTAACCTTTTTTGAGGTACCAAACCCACCAGTTTCATATGTGCATTCACCAAACCCTTCTTTAGTGATAAATAAAATATGATTTTTTTTTCCAAGTTCAAGACATAGGTATATGATTTTTTACTGGTGCACAAAATGAGCCGTGCATGAACATCACCTTGCTCAAAGAACAAAACCAACAAAGTGCATGAACTCACAACAAATTACGGTATTACTTTATTCTGGCCTCCACAGCAGAGGCTTCTCCGAACCCCTGAGACCGACTCATCGAACCCCTAGGGTTCGATAGAACCTAGGTTAAGAACCACTGATGTAGACTATTTGTTATATGAAGGTACTGCAAGATTTTATTTCTACTAATTAGAGGACTTCTTCAAAGTAGCTTTTATCTATTTATCATCTGAGACAAGTGGAGCTCACACACTTGACAGTTTTGCACCGGGGTCACAAACTAGCTAGGTGTGATTCTGGGTTTCAAACTTCCATCTATGATCCAAAAGTTCATCGTCTTTTTATATATATATATATATTATTAATTCTAATGGGGTGACACCAATAAATCAGGGTACATATGTACAATGAAAACATCTCAAGGTTATCTTATCATTCAATTGTGTTGCATACCCATCACCAAAAGTCAAATTGTCCTCTGTCACCTTCTATCTGGTTTTCCCTGTGTCCCTCCCCTCCTCCTTATCCCACTCTTCATCGTCTTTTTAATAAGCATCATTGCCTCCTCAGTACCTACCTTATTTTAAAAGGAATTCAGTTAGATAGTACTTTCATTTTTGTTTTGGGGTTGACATTTAATTGTTTTGATTTATGAGATATTTCTAAACTAGTGTTCAAAAAAAGAGTTGGACATCTTACATAGCTTTCTTGATAAGTTCTTGAACTGTAAGACCTTGAGAAGTTGTACTTTGGAACACTCTTATTGTGTTTAAAAAAAAAGGTCAATCTTCAAAGTCTGGACAAAGCACAGAGCTTTATTAATTTGTAAAAACTAGATTTAGTATGGACCAAGATTATTAGCATAAATTGTTGTAGAATCATATCACTTGTCCTCAGTTTCTTCTTATTCTTCCTTTTGACATTTTACTGATCCCTCATTATCCAGAATGTATGGAGGGATAGAAAGGAAAATAAGGTAGGGTTAAAGTTTAAAATCAGTTAATGCAGAGGTATTTTGTTTGAGGAAGTACCCAGGTAACAACTTCTAAAAGGTTGTTAGCTTATTTGTGGTGCAGTTTGAGGTGGGGCATGTTTGGACCTTAGGAGCTGATGTGAAGGAAAGGAAATCTGACATGGGATAGTCAGGTTCTGAAAAATAACCCGTAACTCTAGAAAATTCAGAAATTTAATGAGCACTGAATATTCCAGTTTTCAAAGAAGTACACTAAAGTCAAGTCCTGCAAAACTAATATCAACAATGGTGATACTAATAACAACTACTTACTGAGTGTGTACCAAAGGGCATATGCTTTTCTTGTCCTCACAACAACAATCTATGTACATGGGAAGCAGAAATTGTGAAAATGCAGCAAAACTTGGAATCATTCCTCTGTATGCCCCCATCACAGTGGTTCTCAAAAATTATTTGTAATGACAGTTGTAGAAAAGTGATTTAAGCTGGTATTACTCTGTGTATGTGAGTGGAAATGCATACATGTGTGTAGCTTTCTTCAATATACACATATATATTACTTGTTTTCTGTGGATCTTTGCTTTGTGAGTTACATATCCCATCTTGACATCTGATTATTCTGTCCTTCACAGCTTTTGGAAGGTAGCAGAGTAAAAAAGGACATTTTCCAAGTACATATTTTAGCAATAGTAGGACATATGAATTGAGAAGTCTCATGAGATGTTACTACTAACTCATGAAATATGGCAAACATTCCTTTTTTATACTCTTGAATAGAATATAACAAAAAATATAAAATACAGTAAGGGCCTGACCTGTGGTGGCGCAGTGGATAAAGCGTCGACCTGGGAACACTGAGGTCGCCAGTTCAAAACCCTGCACTGGTCTGGTCAAGGCACATATGGGAGTTGATGCTTCCAGCTCTTCCCCCCTTTCTCTCTCTCTCTCTCACTCTGTGTCTCCTCTCTAAAATGAATAAAATAAAAAGAAATTTTAAAAAAATTAAAAATTAAAATACAGTAAGGAATAAAATGACAGCTAAAGTAATACTTCTTAAACAGAATATTTTGAGAACTTGCATGTGATCATTTTATGAATATTATCTGTCATATCCTGTGAATTCATTTTTACTTTGACACATGATTGATTTTTTTCTCTAACATTAGACTTCAGTATTAAAGAATGAAAAAGGGTAACAAGATTAACAATAAAGATGTTTTTTGTCTGGTTTACTTTTATGACACAAATAATTTATCAGAGTCTTTAGGAAATCTGTGTTATAGCCTAAAGTTAAGGTTTTGTTAGCAACTTCTTTAAAAACACTATTAATTATTTTAAAATACACTTGGTATTTGAAGTATACATTATAATATGAATGACAGATTCTTAGAAGTCCTGGGAATGGACCAGCTGTTGCCCACAGTAAATGCACAGGTGAGTGGTAGGTTATGCTATTGACTGTGAATTTAATTATAAACTGCTGTGCTGTTTTTGTCTGTTTTTAATAGTAGGAAGCTGGAATTGTAAGCTGTATGAGTTCAAGGATAGTGTTTGGCTTGCTCCAGTTTTCTCTTTATTACTTAAACACAGTATGGATAATTGGAACATGATCAATAAATAATTCTTGAATTGTACGTTTCTAAATGAAAAATCCAGATGGTGTAATAACAGGCTAAGGGACCATCACAACCATGAAATGTTTTGTGTAATGAGCCATCATATTTTCCTTCTAATTTGAATACTGCTGATTCAAAACAGTAAAACAGTAAGATTCTTTTTGACATGCAAAATGAGGCCAAGAACTAATCAAATCTTGAAATCAGTTAACCACCAGGTGAACATTACAATATGTACAAAGCACTGTACAGACACTGTTTTAAAAGAATTGAACTAAGACAAGATGTCTATCCCTACAACCTAGGGGAGATTGATCCTAAGACTCAGCTCTTAAATTGACCTTTAAAATGTGCTGAAACATTGTTCTTAAAGCTCAAAGTTATTTGTTATTCCTAAGGAGTTTGTCATTTGAATAAAGTAACATAAAAAGGAATTTATACCGATGATTGTGTGATTGATGTATTTTATAACATACTTAATAGGAGAAATTTACCCAAACGTGAGAGTATATCCAGGCATCTATATCATTAAGAATATTATTTGTAGGTTTGCAACATAATAATCACTATCTTTCACTGTGTTTTTATTATAATCAGGCAGTTTGCAAATATTTAATTATAGAAACAAAGTAGTATATAGTTTATCCATAATGTCTTTTGATGTTAAATATGAATGCAGATTCTAATACTTGTATTTATTGCTTATGTGGAAAGTTACTGAGTTTTGTGAGCTTAGATTTCCTAGTATGTAAAAAGAGAACATTACTTTCTTTTAAAAATTATTATGAGGTTAATTGATATAAGCTATGTAAAACATATTATATATAATGTGTGTTATATTTACATACTGGTAGATAAAATGTTTTGTGTAGTTTTCTTCTGCCTTGCTTAATTATTGTGTGCCATGCAAATCTTCCTGAGAGTTATAAAACTTGGCTAATGTCAGTAAATAAATTGTTAGAATTAAAACCTAGTTTTTTTAGACTTATAAGCTATATCCTTTCTAATATACCATACACCCATGTGCTGGTGATGACAATTCTTTCAAGTTTCTCAAAAGGTTTTATTTAGTATTTCAAAATGTGCTCCCAAGTGTCTCCTTATAGTCCTTGTCCACATTTTTTAACTCGTTTGGTTCATACTGGCTAGTGTTTGTTCCAAATTAACCTATATTCTTATCCTATAAGCCTAATTTCTACTCTAAGAAAAAAATTACCATATAGCTCTGAAAAGAATTTATATTACTTTTTTTATTTTTTTTCAACGAGAGAGAGAGAGAGAGAGAGAAAGAAAGAGGGACAGACAGACAGGAAAGAGGAGAGATGAGAAATACCAATTCTTCATTATGGTGAATTAGTTATTCATTGATTGCTTTCTCATGTGTGCCTTGACAAGGATGCGGGGGCTCCAGCAGAGAAAGTGACCCCTTGCTCAAGCCAGTGACCTTTTGGTTCAAGCCAATGATCCCATACTCAAGCCAGTGACCTCAGAGTTTCAAACCTGGGTCCTCAGCATCCCAAGCCGATGTTCTATTCACTGTGCCACTGCCTGGTCAGGCTGCATTACTTTTTTATTAAATGTAAAGCATGAAAGCTTAGGGAGAAAAAAATGATTGAGCTTGTTTTAATACTGAATAATATTTAGGGCTCTTCAGGCTTAATTTTTAAAGACAGAAGGAAATATTACTATAACTAATACTAAGAGAACTACCATGGACCCTGTGCTGTAAGAACTAACATCATCATCATCATCATTATCACCACCGCTACCACCTTTAAACAACGGTTCCAACCTTGAAGTGGTAAATCAGCTGTACAGTGTCAAAAGTAATTTGTTACTAAAAATAGTCAGAAGTACCCAGGTTTTCAAGTGATTTACTTATTAAATTAAAATTATGTTTAAAATTAGAAATGATTGAAGGTTTTCCCAGTAATCATATCATTGTCACATATTTGTGGGTTTTCTACCTTACTTGGCAAGAAAGAGGCTGCATTACATATAGTAAGAGTCAGATGTACAGTGTATATATCTAAAAGAGTGAAGCTTTTGTGTGAATGCCATCACTTTGGTGCCTATCAGAAAATAAAAAGTAAAAAATATACCCCCTCCAAATCATTTTGGGTTAGCTACCATGTGCTGAAAGTATATGTAACCAGTTTCACCTATGTAAATATATACCTAATCTACAGATGCACACACAGGAATGTAGTAATCACTGAAAGGTAGAGCAGTATCTGAAATACTTCAGTTTTGAGGAAAGCAGGAGAAAATGATGTGTTTTAGGATTGTTGGCAAAAAATACTTCAGGAAATGATATTGCTAGACATGATTTTATCTATGGCACACATTTAAGGGCATAATGATTTCACATAGACCATAGAATAGTTTTGAAAGCCAATTAAGAATGAGTGCTGACATTGGAGACTGACAATTAGTAATTTGCAGTTTGACTTCTTTGTTATGAGTGCCTTACTTGGTTATTGTGCTCCCAAATAAGAGCTATTTTTATTGCTGATAACTTGTTTCATTTTACAGGTGTATGATTATAAAAGTATTTTGCCAAATTTTTACCTTTGAAAACTGCCTCTCTGGTGCTGTCCATAATTATGTACTATGACATAATTGCCAGTAATAATATTTAAGAAAATCAGTTATGTTAAATAATATGATAACACAAATGGAAATCAAACTTGTGAAATTATTTAATTAATGATTCTAATTTACTTATATTCTAGAACACAAATCAATTTCACCGTGGCTATTGATTTTACAGCATCAAATGGTGAGTATTATGACTATCCCCTAATAAAAATTATCAGCACTTAAGTGAAAAATATTCATTTTTATGAGATTTAAATATTTCTACATTTTCATACTTTTGAAGTCTTTCATATGAAATTCAGATATTCAGATACTTTTTCTCTTATGATTATGAATTAGGTATATAAACGGCTACAAAAGTATAACAAAAGTACATAATAGTTTCATTCAAATTTATTATATATCAAAATATGGTGATTTTGTTTCACGTATTTTTTCCAAAGAGAATTTTAGATCTAGTTAAGCCTACTGTGTAGCTTGGAACATTTCTTCTACCTTTCCTTTATAATTCTGAAACTTGTCTAGTTATAATCTTCATTTTTATAGAACTTTTGTGTGTATTAATATATATAAATGTCATATAAGTGCATGTGCCTTATTTGACATGCTTTACTTAATTTTATTCAATTATATTTTTAAGAATTATTTATGGTAACATATTAACATTTAATTCATTCAGAAGGCGTGTCATCTAATATTCCATGTGCAAATACTCATAGTTTGTATAGCAAATATTTTAAGAAAGAAAATACAGTGTACTTTTAACTTTATTTTTAAGTAACTATGTTTCAAATAGGGCAGTCATCTGAAATCAGTTATTATGTACCATAAGAACATGAATCTCATTATTTAATTTTTACCAGAAGTTGCCATCAGTGTATATTTTTCTAAGGTTTTTATTTTCAAAGTATTTATTGTGCTTATTGCTCTCACATATTTCTTTTTATTATTATTATTATTATTAATTTTAATGGGGTGACACTAATAAATCAGGGTACATATGTACAATGAAAACATCTCCAAATTATCTTATCATTCAGTTGTATTGCATACCCATCACCCAAAGTCAAATTGTCCTCTGTCACCTTCTATCTGGTTTTCCCTGTGTCCCTCCCCTCCTCCCTATCCCACACTCCCCTCCCTCCCCCCACCCCGTAACCACCACTCTCTTGTCCATGTCTCATAGTCTCACTTTTATGTCCCACCTATGTATGAAATCATGCTGTTCTCAGTTTTTTTTTTCTGATTTACTTATTTTACTCCGTATAATGTAAAAGCACCTCACATATTTCTTTTACCTCACATTTCTTTCACATTGATATGTATTTTACAAAATACTAGAATTTTTAGGTCAGAAAGTACCTTGGCAATCACTTAGTTCAGTTGTCCTTTTATTAAATGAAATAAAAGACCCACAATATCTTTTTAGTAATAAATACATCTGGGCTTATTAATAAGTTCTTGGGTTAGAAAAAGAGATTAGGACACCAAACTCTAATTTAACTCACCTTAGACTACATGTTAATTTTGTTTTCCAACATTATAACTTTAAGTTAATGATTTTTACTCAAGTGTTTTATTCATTAAAATATTGTGCATAGAAATGTAATCCGAAATCCCACTAGTTTAAAATAATAAATTTTGTTCACTGATAAACAGTGAGGAGAACAAAAATCTATTCAGTAGAAAGACACTAACTGATTTAAAAAATAGGTAGTCTGAACAGACCTATAATAAGACATTGAATTAGTAATTGTAATAAAAAACTACCTACAAAGTTTAGTTGGACCTATGGCCAGGTAAATTCTCTGGTGAATTTTACCAAATATTTAAAGAAGAATTAATAACAATGCTCCACAAACTTTTAGAAAAAAATAGAAGAGGGAACACTTCCCAACTCATTCTATTTGGTCAGTATTACCTTGATACTCAAACCAGACAAAGATATAATAAGAAAAGAAAAACTAAAAAACAGTACATTTTTAAGAATATAAATATAAAAAATTTTCAATAAAGTGTTAGTAAATTGAATGCATCAGTTTACAGAGAGAATTATAGACACTGGCCATGTAAGATTTATCACAGGAATGCTAGTTATCTTAATATTAAAAAATCAAGTGATGTAATACACTATATCAATAGAAGAAATATAAAAAACCACGTGGTCATCCCCATTGTTGCAGAAAAGCATTTGACAAAGTCCAATAGACTCTCATGATAAAAATACTTAACAAACTAGGAATAGAAGTTGATCTGCTAAAGAAAGGAATATATAAAAAAATCCATAGCTAACATTATACTAATAGTGAAAGGCTGGATGCTTTCTCCGTAAGATAAGGAATAGGAGAAGAATGTCTCTACTCTTGCCACTTCTATTCACTTTTGTACTGGAGGTTGTGTCCAGAGCAATTAGGCAAGAAAATGATATAAAATATATTAAAATTGGAAAGAAAGAAGTTAAACTATTTTTATTTACAGATAATATAATCTTGTATATAGAAAATCTTGATCCACTAAAAATCAATTAGAACTAACAAATGAATTCAGCAAGTTATAAAGATAAAATATCAATCAATAAAATAAAATGATATTTTTCTACACACTTCCAATGAACAATCTGAAAATGAAATTAGGAAAACAATTCTATTTTACAACATTATCAAAAGGAATCCAATACTTAGGAATAATTTTAACAAAGTGAGTGTAATATTTATACTCTAAAAACTATTCTGGAAAAATTGTTGAAAGATTAAAGATCTAAATAAGTGGAAAAATATGCTGTTCTGATTTCAGTACAGAGTGGTAACTTGAGAGGTAGTGATAGGCAGGAAGATATCATCAGTAGTACAATGAAGAAACTGATCTGAATAAAGTCACTGGAGTTAGGTGACATCATTGAAAGGCCCTATTGTGCATAATTGGCCAAGATGTTTAGACATGCTGGGTATTGGTGGTATTTTTATTTTAACTTATGGTTTTCTTAGTGCCATTGAATTAGGTGCCATATTGCAACCAATTCTTATATTTGATAGTTATGATTAAATAACCACTCAATAAAGGAATGGAATTGCTTTAGTGGCTTCAGTGGGCTTTTGATTAAATAGCAAAATTCCTACTTTAGAAGAAAGTGTCAAAGGAAAATTGCACCAGGCCAATTAAACAGGTAAAGAAAACTTTGTTCAGAACTATTGCAAAATGAAAGAGGGGAAGGAATTTAAGTGCTGTGGTGAACGATGGGACATTAGAGAAGAGGTTGGTCTATGTGATTTCACCATCTATAATATATTTACTAATTAATACTTACTGAAATTAGGCTCTTACCTTCCCATAGAGACTATAGGTAATAAGGTTGGTATCTATTTTATGATGATATTGCGAAGAGCTGGTTGCCAGGTCTTTGAGAAAGACATGCTTGAATTGTAGAAGATTTAGACCTCAAAGGGCAGAAAATTTATGATTGCAAGTTTCCTAAATTAATTTTTCTAAGAAATTAATAGATAGGAGAAAACTGTCTAAAGTTTGGTCAAACTGAAGGGAATATTAACGCCATCTTGATCAGAAGAAACTTTTAGAATTTTTTTAGGTGGAATCAGCCATTGAATGCTTGTAACCCTTCAGAAATATAAATGCATTTATACAATAAATTATTTTTAGATCAAAATATATTCTTGGTATAATTATATGTATTATAAACCAGAGGAAGATCTCTCCATTACTGTTTCTCTCTGGATCTGAAGTGCTTATTATTATTTTTTCTATCAGAAAAGAACTATGCCCTGAGACTTTCCTTCTTCAGGCAATATTTTAAACTAGAACTGAGCTTTATGTGTTATTATGAGTTTCGTTTAACTTCCCATTTTTACTTAAGAAACTTAATGGACTTTCAGGCTGCCTACTGTTGGTAATTAGGGCAGCTCAATGTGAATCTCAAAGTGTTTAGGTGACAGCACATATATTACTTTCTCTCAAATTCATCTCTTTTCAAATGCAGCATCCTGCATAATATAAGATACTGAAAATTCAGAACCTTGTGAGTGACCCAGACATTAATAAGGGCAGTAAACATTTCTCTGATGCCTTATTGGTTTTCATCACTTCCACACAAATAATTTCATCTTGTCTTCCCAGTAAATACTGTGCTAAAATTTATTACAGGCATTTTCTAGGTATTGTCCTGCAAATGGCAAGACTCAACTTTGGGCCTTCTGCCTCCCACCTTAATGTCTGTTTAGAAATGTTGAATAACTTTTCAGATGTATATACACTGCTTACAAAAATTAGGAGAACAGGGAACGTGCAGATACTCTAGTACTTTCAGTCTTTTATACAGTTCATTTTCACCAATGAAATAAAAGTTGGTTTTGTATCTAATTTGCATAATTAAACAACTTTCTTTGACTTGTCTTTCGCTTTTATGATGTTCTTGTTTAATAAAAAAAATTAAGTGCTTTTTTTATTGCTTCATTTCACTTAGAAATATCATTTCACTTAGAGATCTGAGTGAAATTGTTGGTCTGTTCATATCTTAAGGTACCACTGTATAATCTGTTGAATTTTTAAAAATATTGGTTCACTACTTCGGCTTTAGTCACTCATAGAGCATGCTTTTGTGACTGTAGACTCTGTTTAATATTGCTAAAAAAATAATTTTTGTGAGCAGTATATTTAATTAGCTTGAATTGATGATAATTTCCTTTTTTAAATGATAAATTGGGATACTTCTCAAATATTAAATTTATTTTTGTGATACAACTTTAGGAAAACCTTGTAACTATTCAAACTCATAAATTCAGTGTGTCCTCTGATTATAGGCATAAGAATTCAAGCTAATGGAACATGATTTTTTAAAAAGACAAATATTACAAAAGAATAAAATTAACTAAAGCACTTTTATATTTCTCTGGAACTAAATTTCAAGGATTTCCTGTGGTATTGACAACAAGGAATAATTTCTGAAAATAAGTTTGCAAATACTTTGGTATATCTTTGGAAAATTTTCTACATGTGTGATTGAATATAATAAATATTTCCATGTTATTATCCTTGGAAAAAGAATATTTGACACATTGGGGGTGTAGGCAGAAAAACATAATTTTTAAATATTTCTTTCTGAAATAAATATTGAGAAAATTGTCCAAAACATTGCATCTTTAGCATGATCACTCATGTTTGAAATGTTTTTCTGTCATCAGGCAACCCTGCCCAGCCCACTTCTCTCCACTACATGAATCCTTACCAACTGAATGCCTACGGTATGGCACTGAAAGCAGTGGGAGAAATCGTCCAAGATTATGACAGTGACAAAATGTTCCCAGCTCTAGGTTTTGGTGCAAAACTGCCTCCAGATGGAAGGATATCTCATGAGTTTGCTTTGGTAAGAAGACATCACAAGGGTTTGATTGATATATTGAGTAATACAGTGGTACCTTGAGATAGGAATAAAATTCATTCTGTAACCAAGCTTGTGAGTCAGTCAACTCGCATATCAAACTGCCGATACTGGTCCCGTGCGCCAACGTGCCAACTAGCGGCAGTTTCCCAAATCACAACTCATATCTCAGAATTTCACTCAGATCTCAAACAAAAATACAGACCAAGTCACAGCTCATTTCTTAAAAAAAAAATATTTGTATGTTGGTCTGTTCATATCTTAAGGTACCACTGTATAATCTGTTGAATTTTTAAAAATATTGGTTCACTACTACTTCGGCTTTAGTCACTCATAGAGCATGCTTTTGTGACTGTAGACTCTGTTTAATATTGCTAAATTATTGATTTAGGAGTGTAATATTAATGGAAACAAAGAAATTAAGTAGATTAGCAATAAATCTACCTGAAGTGCATCTGATTCATAAATGGAAGATCTATTATGGGTTTCTATTGCTGCTTAATAAAACTCCCTAGAAGTTTGAGGTGTAAACCAACACTATTCCATTATGTTCATGATTTGTGGGTCAGGAATTTAAGGAGAACACAATAGAGGATGCTTTATTTATTTGTTTGTTTGGTTGGTTATGTGTTTATTTTTTGTAATGTCTGGGGCCTCCACTGGGATGGCTTGAGCGGCTAGAGATGGATGGAATTGTTTGAATGGAGCCATATTCTTGATTCTCATTGTCAGTTGAATTCCTCTGTTCTTCTCTATGTCATTTCTCCTGAGGATAGCATACTCTCTCAGATGGCATCTTTCCTCATGTCTGATGCCTGAGCTGGGGTGACTGAGTTGGCTGGGCTGACTGGACATCTCCCCTTCTTTCTGCATATATTTTGGGCTTCTCTATGCATTTATTTTGGGCTTCATCCAGTCTGGTAGTCTCATGGTAGTCAAATTTCTCACATGACAACTGGCTTCCCCAGAGTGAATATTCTACACAGCCAGGGAAAATGCTTCAGGGTTCTTTATACCATAGCCTTGGAATTCTCAGAACATTCCTTCTGCCACATTCTCTTGATGAAGCAGGTCACTGAGGCCAGCCCACTCTCAAGGTAGCAATCTTTTACCTCTCAGTGGAAGGCAGGTCAGGTCAGAGAAAGTGTGGCTATTTTTAATCTACCTAAAATGCATCTGATTTATAAATCTTCTAAATAGACCTCCTCTAAAATGGCATTTCAAATGGAAAGGACTCGTCATGCCTGAAATTAATTTTTTCAAACATGAACCAACACTTAGAGCTATAATTAATTAAGAGTTAAATATACTGGAGTAGATATGATTGGAATAAAAATATTTCTCTAGGCAATGTTTAATATACATAAATCTACTTGCACATTGTGTGACTACAGATAAGCAGTGTGCCACAGTCTGCCTTCAAAATAAGTCCCAGCTTGACCTATGGTGGCACAATGGATAAAGCGTTGACCTAGAATGCTAAGGTCGCCGGTTCAAAACTCTGGGCTTGCCTAGTCAAGGCACATATGGGAATTGATGCTTTCTGCTCCTCCCCCTTTCTCTCTTTCTGTCTCTCTCTGTCTCTCTCTGTCTCCTCTCTCTAAAATGAATAAATAAAATCTAAAATAAATAAATAAATTCCACACAGGTAGTGCTGCTTGGCCCAGTCTGCCTCCTTCTCACATGCACTTTCTGATAAATATTCGGGAGAATCAGTATAGGATGGTGAGCTGTGTGTTGTAATGGTGAGCTTCCTAATAGAAGTACCTGCCTATCCTACTTCATATGTTGTAGCTGGTAGATAAACTTTCCCATCACCTGTATTTTTGTTGGTCTTTATTGTTTTTATTCTTGTTACAAAAACAATACATAGCTCTGGCCAGTTGGCTCAGCAGTAGAGTGTTGACCCATGTGTGGATTTCCCAGGTTCAATTCCAGTCAGGGCACACAGGAGAAGTGCCTATCTGCTTCTTTACCTCTCCCTCTCTCTCTTCTTCCCCCCTCCTGCAGCCATGGCTCTATTGGAGCGAGTTGGCCCGCGGTGCTGAGGATGGCTCCATGGCCTCTGCCTTAGGCACTAAAAAATGGCTCTGTTGCAGTAGAACAAGGGCCCCAGATGGGCAGAGCGTTGCCCCCTAGTGGACTTGCTGGGTGGATCCCTATGGGGCACATGCTGGACTCTGTCTCTGCCTCCCCTCTTCTCACTAAAAAAAAAAAAAAAAAAAAAAAAAAAAGCAATGCATGGTCATTATAGGAAATTTTAAGTTTCTATAATGCAACATAGGCAAAAATAAACAATAATACTACCTTTCACTGAGTATCGATCTTAGTACTTAATATTTGTTTTCTTATTTAATCTTTATAGGATTTCTGTATGTGATATCTGTCATATTACACCACCTTAGCCATTTCCACTTGTATTGAATATGGTAAGAAGAGTATACCCAAGAGTTAAAACTTAGCTCACAGGCTCAGAGTTTTAACCAGGGATCTAACAGACGGGACTTGAACCCTGATCAGTCTGTTTTAGTATCCATCTTCTTAACCACTACTAAACCGCATTTCATAAAACATCTGTAATACTACTGCTCAGATATATGCTTTATTAACACACACACACACATATATATGTGTGTGTATATACATATGTGTATATATTTCCAGATGTTTTTAAGTGGTTCCATGTTTTTAAATATACATTTTAAGAACAGTAAACAATGTTTTAATATTTTTATTGCTGTATATATTCTTACTATTTTTATCTCATCCCTTACACTCTTTCAGAAAAGGTTATATTTGGTTTAATCCTTTCTTCCATGAAAGGGCCCACATGCCACACTCTCTATGTTGTATTAAAATGATTATCTGTTGGGATTTTGTTTCTGGGAGAAGTTAAACTTTCCAGAAATTTATAAGACCATGAAGATTACTCGTGTGATCCCGTCTCAATTGCTTCAAGAAAAAGGTCATGAGCTATTTTAAGCGGAAGAAAAGGAGTAATGATGTTAAACTAAATGAGGTTCATTAATTTTCTTTCCATGAGTTTCCTCCCATGGTTGTGTATGATTTTTTCCTTTCTCCTTCCCACTAATCCTCTCCTTTTCTGCTTTTGCTACCTCTACATTGATTCCTTGTAACCAAAGTTATGCAAATTCCTACTGTTAAAGAAGGCTTTTGTTCTTATTTGCATCTTAAACTGTTCTTTGAACCCAACTCAAATACAAGAAACACTCATACTCCTTTAAATTTATGAAAAATAGTCTCCCAAATGGATGATGAAAACAATAACGATGCTTCAAGTTTAATATTACTTGTTATATCACTTTAATTTTCTTCAAAGTGCTTTTGTTTTCTTAAAGAAGTAAGCCAGATCAGGGTTAAATGAGTCCCAAGGAAGTATGTTGCATTTGACTTCATTTCTGCTAAAGTATTCTGTATTGACCTCATGGTAAATAACTGCACTATATGTTCTATAAATACCCCAGGCAGCAGATAGAACACCTTCAGGCGCATGTCAGTCTGGCACTTCAGGTACCAACTAAGGTTCACAAAGTCTCAGGTTTCCATGGTAAGAATTGTCATGTGTATCCACCACCATTAATCTTTTTATCCACACCAAGTTCAAATAATCTTTCAGATGGCAAGGGAGACCTTTTAAAATATTAAATACTCCCTTTTTGGTGATTTTGGGTTTTCAAATGCTGAGATAGTACTTTGCTGAGTCAAAAAGATCTCAGGTAAACCCAGCATTTTCATGTGAAATGTGTATAAGAAAGGATGTAGTCGGGTAAGAAAAGGGAATGTGGGAAAGAAAGGGAAAATGTCCTACTAACACCAGGCTAAGCGTTTTCTAGTTGGGAAAATGTGTATCATTGCTCTCTTCTCTGCAGGATTCCTGATGATTCCTTATGGAGTTGTAATTGACACTAAAATAGGTTTGGATTGGGCACCTGAAACCTGTATAATTATATCAACCAGTGTCATCCATATAAAATTCAATTTAAAAAATAGAATAGTTCAGGGCTTTATGGGAAGTATCTCTAATAGGCGTGTGGCCAGTGGCTCTAAAAAAAAGGGCTTTTGCATTGATCAACAGAGAAATGCTACACCTGTCCAAGCCTGTTCTCCCACTAAATAGCTAAAAGAACTTGCATGCTTTTCACTTATTTTGGCATTTATAGGAATCTATGCAATTTAATATTTATGTGTATGCTTTCTCTTTCAACTGGATTTAATAGTTGAACAACCCAAGGGTCTTTTGCCCTATATACATAAAATAGCAGCTCTATAGATGTTTGTTTATTGAATGAAAGGGAGAATTCTCTCTTGCTTTTCTCCACAGTAAGCAATCTCTGGTCAGCAACAGTTAGCATTTTAAAGAGTAAAGCAACAGCTCCTTAGAGCACTTTGTCAGTGACTTAGCCCTGCCTTGTGGCTGGAGGTAACAATAGAGACTGGAGGCTTCACTCTCCAGTTAGACCCCCTAGGGAACGAGATAAAGGGAAAGTAGGTGAAAGCTAAACAGCCCCCCCCTTAAGTCTGCACAGTGGGATTGTTTCTCATTTTGAATTCTCTATATATTTCTATGTGTTCCCCAAATCCATTATTTTATAAGTGGAAAAGGTTGTTAGTTAAAAGGGAAGTATAAAATTGAGCATCCATTGTCGTCTTCATTAACGTAAGACAAAATTGAATAATTGAATGCTCTTATTTTCAGAAACATCCTGTGCTTTTTAGGCTGGAGCCACACATGAGCTTATTTTAAATTGTTTTAACAAGCAAAAACTAATTCTCAGCATAATTATTTTAAGAAATGAGTTTTTAAAATAGACTTAAAAATTCTTTTTATAACACATTACAATGTCATTAAGAGGAAAATCTCCTTTTTAATAGTCATAAATTATTTTAAATAATTCTGATATAGTGTAAAGCATATACTTAAAAGAGTAGATAATTTTATGTAATAAAACATTCTTGTCATTCAAAGCACATGAGGAGATCTTAGAGCAATTTATTCTGGAATTAAAACTAATGCAGAAATCAGTGCTTCAGATATTTTGTAATGATGAAGAGAACATCCAATGACTATCTGTCCACTAAGAAAAATGAAATGGTGCAGAAAATGGTGACCTTATAATTGCAATTCCAAGGGAATAAAGGTAATATATTGTTTTATAGAAATATAAACCCTTACTCAAATGTTTAAAAGACAGTCAAAAAGAAGCTCAGAATTACCCTGGTTTCTAAAGCTCATAATTATCTTGGTTTGCAATTGTTCCCTCAAGGAAGATATATAATATATATTTAATACCCCAAAATAAATAATGAGCTTTCATTTTAATTAGCTTCCTACCTTGATCAAGGGAAAAGAACACTGTGAAATTTTATTTAAAGAAAGGTTAAGTAAATCAGCTCTGATTTACATCAAAACCATTAATTGCTTGGTGCTAAATATTAAGCTTTTACATTTTAATTTCAATTAATTGCTGTAACCAGTTTTGTAATATAAAGGTCTTTTATTATTTCTCTGTTTTTACATATTTCCATGAGGTTTAATTAATAAGAAGTTTGGGGAAAAAAAGCAAGATTATTAAAAAGAAAATGTGGTATAAATACTTCTCTCACAAAAGGCAGAATTGAAGTGGTTGATAACATCTGGTTTACTTTCCTAAGATCCTAGTTTTTCAAAATGCTTAGGGTTTCATAATATGGTTGCATAAAGGTGGTGAAGGATTAGGTTCTGCAGTTACACTGTGTGGGTTCAAATATTGGCTTTCACTTGTGTTGTGTGACTTTGGGGCACAGTATTTCAGCTCTCCGTGTCTTAGTTCCTTCATCTCTAAAGTGGAAATACTGACACTATTTTATCTGTTTCTTAGGGTTGTAATAAAAAAAGCTTTATAATATATGTAAATATTTTCATATAAAGCTTGCTATCTAGAAATCAACAAATTTTAGTTATAAATTAGCAGTTACTTGTGATTGTGTAGATAAAAATATACATGCTAAAATTATTGCTATGTATAAATCTACTTACTGTCCTTAGTATTTTAAAATATAGCTACAAATTTTATTTCTATCTCCTCCTGCCTTCCAGAGATGGTGCCTAATTCTTCTTCCCTATGAGCATGAACTGTATACTTAGTGACTCATTTCTAGCAAATAGATTAAATTAGAAGTAATTGTAAGTGACTGATGACACTAGCTTTTAAAGGCATTGGGACTTCCTCCTTGCTTTTTTTTTTGTTTGTTTTTTTACAGGGACAGAGAGAGAGTCAGAGAGAGGGACAGACAGACAGGAACGGAGAGAGATGAGAAGCATCAATCATTAGTTTTTTGTTGCCATTGCGACACCATAGTTGTTCATTGATTGCTTTCTCACATTTTCCTTGACCGCAGGCCTTCAGCAGACCGAGCCACCCCTTGCTGGAGCCAGCGACCATGGGTCCAAGCTGGCAAACTTTTGCTCAAGCCAAATGGGCCCACGCTCGAGCTTGAGACCTCAGGGTCTCGAACCTGGGTCTTCCGCATCCCAGTCCAACACTCTATCTACTGCGCCACCGCCTGGTCAGGCTCCTCCTTGCTCTTTTTCCTGGACTGTTCATTCTGGGGAAGTTAGCAGCCATGCTCTGAGAAAACTCAGCCCCATAGAAAGTCCTTGTTGGCCTCCTTCCAGCAGCCATATAAGTGAATATTCTTAAAAGGAGATATCCAGTTCTGGTTAAGCTTTCACATGCCCAGGTCTGCATCTAGACTGTGAACTCATGAGAGATTCTTAGCAAGAACCACATGGTTAGGCTGCTCCTGGATTCTTGGGATAATTTGCTACATAAAACTAGATAACTAATATTCTGCCTTATTTGTGTTATCTGTTGAATCTGGACTAGGAGAATTAAACCTAATAATAATAGAGCATTCAAGATATAAAAAAGGTAGACCAGGGCTCCAGGTTTAAAGTTGTCTTCTGCGTGTTGTTTTTCAGAATAACTTCTTGGTGACAAGCTTTATTTTCTTTTACCTTGTCTTGATTCGGACACCAAATTACATTCCTTCCTTCTGACCTCTCCTGTATTTGGGGTTGCCAAGTGCAGCCTGAAGATGTGCATGTGGCATATATTTTACTTTTTCATTCTATAAAATAAAACTGAATAGATAGCCTGACCAGGCAGTGGCGCAGTGGATAGAGCGTCAGACTGGGATGCAGAAAACCCAGGTTCCAGACCCGAGCTCGCCAGCTTGAGCGCGGGCCCATCTGGCTTGAGCAAAAGCTCGCCAGCTTGGACCCAAGGTCACTGGCTCCAGCAAGGGGTTGCTCAGTCTGCTGAAGGCCTGCGGTCAGGGCACATGTGAGAAAGCAGTCAATGAACAACTAAGGTGTCGCAATGAAAAACTGATGATTGATGCTTCTCATCTCTCTCAGTTCCTGTCTGTCTGTTCCTATCTATCCCTCTCTCTGACCCTCTCTCTGTCCCTGTAAAGAAAACCAAAAAAAGCAAACAAACAAAAAACAGAAAACAAAGAGTTTCTGAATATGTACTACCCAGTCTCAGGGCAAAAAAAACCAAAAAACAAAAAAAAACCCTGAATAGATAGCATTTATTCTTTTTCTGATTTTAATACATCACTACAGAAACTTGGAAAATACAGACTAGATTTGTTTTGTTTTAGGGTTTTATTTTGGGAAAGTTGTATTTTCACGAAGTTAGAAGCAGAGAGGCAGTCAGACAGACTCCCACATGCGTCCGACTGGGATCCACCCGGCATCCCCACCAGGGGGCGATGCTCTGCTCATCTGGGGCATTGCTCTGCTGTGGCCAGAGCCATTCTAGCACCTGAAGCCGAAGCCATGGAGCCGTCCTCAGCACCTGGGCCAACTTTGCTCCAATGGAACCTTGACTGTGAGAGGGGAAGAGAGAGATAGAGAGGAAGGAGAGGGGGAAGGGTGTAAGAAGCAGATGGTTGCTTCTCCTATGTGGCCTGACTAGGATTGAACCCGGGACTTCCACACACTGGGCTGACACTCTACTGCTGAGCCAACCAGTCAGAGCCCAGATTAGTTTAAAGAGTGAAATAAAAGTACTTATATACAGTCTTGATGGTTGGTTCAATGGTAGAGCATTGGCCCTGTGTGGAAGTCACAGGAGAAGCACCCATTTACTTCTCCACCCCTCCTCCTTCTTTCTCTTTCTCTCTCCCCCCAACCCCTTTCTCCTGCAGTCTTGGCTTGAGTGGTTTAAGCAAAGTTGGCCCCGGGTGCTGAGGATGGCTCCATGGCCTTGCCTCAGGCATTAAAAATAGCTCAGTTGGTAAGCAATGGAGCAGCAGCAGCCCAAGATAGGCAGAACATTGCTCTGGTAGAGGCTTGCCAGGTGCATCTCAGTCACGGCACATGTTGGAGTCTGTCTCTCTGTCTCCCTGCCTATCACTTTAAAAAAGAAAAAGTACTTATATAAATAAAAGTAATTAAATAAATAAAGTAATATTAAATGAAAGTAATTATATAACCACTCAGAGTTAACTCTCCAATATATTATTTATTTCTTTTCAGGATTTTTAAATGTTCATCTCTACATGTATACAGACCTGTATAAAGTTAAGACATTATTATTATAGAATATGATAGTCAACTTCTCAAGATTATTTAAAATCTTCTTCTGCCATTGTTTTGAAGACATCTATTTTTAATTATTGTGCACATTATATCACAATCTACATAATATATTATTATCTATGGTTGAGCGCTTAATTTTTGATGTTATAAATATATAAATGAGTATTCTTGTAAAACTCTTTATGAGTGTCAATATTTATTATTCTCTTTTTTCAATTGATCTTTAATATTTTACTGTTTTTTTTTTCTATAATGCTCTACAGAATGGAAACCCTCAAAACCCCTACTGCGATGGCATTGAGGGTGTCATGGAGGCTTATTACAGGAGTCTGAAATCTGTACAACTGTATGGGCCAACCAACTTTGCTCCTGTAATTAATCACGTAGCAAGGTAAGTGGAAGTACACAAGATATTTATTCCAGTTTGCCAGACCACAATGAAATCATAACATTATTGTTAGCATGACCTCACAAATAAAAGATTTTTTTCTTCTAATTTACCTCCAAGAAAGTGAGGTAAATTTTGACATATAGTAAAAAGTCTCCAATGAGCCATCATGATACTTTGCTAAAACCTTTGCATCAAAATCTTAAGTGAGGAAACCTACACTGGGTTACATTAGGACCTGAATTTGTTCAACCAAAGAAAATTTATTTTCTTTAAAAAGGCATCCAGGAGTGCAATAACAAGGTTGGTCATGATCTCTACTGTGTAAATTATTCATACCTAGTATCACATTCTATAGTAGCATAAAAGTAATAATAAACTAAAATTCATGAAGTTAACTATTCCTTTCCATGATATATAAGACGCAATATTTTTATCTCTGAAATTATTGTTCTAAATTTCAGAGCTCTGCTTGTATATAATACAAAGTATTAAGGTCAGAGTATAATTGCTTATGATTCCATGTATATGTTATGGAAAAAAATTTTAATGTAAAAATATGTATTTGTTCATTATTTTTTATCAGTGCATAAATAAATCAGGCATCACTTTTGAAACACTTGTAAGTTTGGCTTGACCTAGTTGCACATCTTATGAAACCTTTCCTAATTTTTAGGTAATCAAAAAAGTATAGCTCTTGTATTCTTTTAATATGTAGCTAGCACTTGAAAAATTACTATATTCGGATCAGTTTATCAGTGTACAAAGGTAATATGAAAACTCTGAAGGTTCTGATACTTACTGTATCCCTGTTAGACATCATGAACAACTTAAATATGTTCTACTTTTCATTATCTGGGACAAAGATAAGAGGCTAAACTAACCCTGCTCCCAGGACTGACCCCAGTGGAACTCTACTGTGGAACTCCACCTCAGTTTGACAATGATACATAGATAACCATTATCTGAGTGTAACCCTTTAATTCAGGTTCTTTAAATATTTTTATCCACAATCTGTACTAAGTTATAAACTTTATATTTCACCTCTAGACACATGCAACATAAAAAAATTAAGAAATAATACTTATCTCATGTTTTCTTTTTATTTCCAGATGTCTTACACTTTTCTGTTTCTTTTTCAAAATGCAGGTCTTGACCCACAAAATTGATTTGGAAATCCGCTAATGGGTCATTATCTATAATTTGAAAAACACATCCTAGCTTATTATATTAGCTTGTAGATGTAGTATTATCTGTAATCTATTTTCCTAGTGTATTCATGGCTGTCAAATAACACAGAATCAAAATAATATTAATGCAAGTTAAATTATAGCTGACTCTCACTAGCTGTGTCACACACTTCCATACTGATCATTGTTTTATCTACAAAGATAAGAGAAAATGAAAGGATTTATTTTCTGTGACTCATGCTAGTTATGATAGATGTTCTCATCAATGCTTACAAATTAATTTTGTATTTTTGTCCTGGTATATTTCTATTATAAAAGTTAAACTTTTAGCCTGACCTGTGGTGGCGCAGTGGATAAAGCGTCGACCTGGGAACACTGAGGTCGCCAGTTCAAAACCCTAAACTGGTTCGGTCAAGGCACATATGGGAGTTGATGCTTCCAGCTCCTTCCCCCTTTCTCTCTTTCTCTCTTTCTCTCTCTCTCTCTCTCTCTCACTCTGTGTCTTCTCTCTAAAATGAATATAATAAAAATTAAAAAAAAAAAGTCAAACGTTTAGGTATAAAATTTCTAGTGGCATTTCTATATACCATTTAAAACTACAAGCTCCATGCTGTTCTATTACCATTTTTTATGGTTAGTCCAACATTTTTAAAATTCTCAGATAATAGAGGTAGTTGCCAGCTAACACTTTCAGACTCTGTGAATATAATCCATGATCTAATAATTTTTTATCGTTATATTTTTAATGAGAGAAAATAAGAAACACAGTAAGATACAGCTTTTTTGGGAATCATTTCCTTCCAACGTAACTAGAAATTCCATTTATCTATTTCTTGTTATGAGTCTATATAAGAAATGTCTTTCTCTCTCTCTCTTTTATCTTTGATTGTTTTGTTTAATTTCCTTTTTAAGATTTTATTAAGACAGATCATTTCTGTCTGGTCCAAAATTAGCATCTAAAACTTTCACTTAACTGAAAAACAAGTTACTATCTATTTCTAAATCAAGAGAAGTACCATAGTGACAGTATGTATAACCTCTATGTAAAATTCCTAATGTATTTTGTTACTCATAATGCATTTCAACAGTACTTCACCCATGCCAGTCATAGGGTAGTATGTACTCAACAAATGTCTAATTCATTCTGTGTATGAGAAGATATTTGTCATTAAAAGTTAATTTTTGTAAATTCAAAAGCAAACACATACCCTATTATATTTGTTTGATTTCCTTTCCCCCTTAAAAAAAATGTTTTCTTTACTGGTAAAGCTTAGTTATTTATGATAGTTTTCCATAAGCATTTTGATGAATGCTAACTTAATCTTTTTTTAAAATGATTTTACATACTCACTTAGTTTTAGAACTAAAATCTGTCATAAGACTATTAAATTTTGAGGTAACGCTAATGAGAAATTATCATGAAACAGTCAAGAACTAAGACATAAAGTTTACAAAACTTGAGTTTTCTATGCTATTCTGACGCTTTCCGACCCCATAAATCTAATTTACTGCTTTTCCACTCATTTTATAGTTGTCCAAGGAATAGCATTTCAAATAATGTAAAAACAAACAAACAAAAAAACTATTCAGCATCCATTGATACCTGTCATAAATTTAAGTTCAAACACTTTAGTTTGGCATTAAAGAACTTTCAGTATCTAACTGCCACCCACCCATCCATCCTCATTTCCTTCCACGTTATCCCTAGGTACTGGACTTCAGGTCATTATAGAGGATCGCTGCTTCTGCTCTAGCATACCATTCCATGTGTACCTTTATCACTGCACTCACTAATTTGATCCTACTTTAATGTTACATATAGATCTTTCCAAAATTGTAGAGAGCAGTTGTAATTTAACCTCACAATACTTTGCCTAAACCAAGACATCCAGATGTGTTTATTTAATTGACTGTTTAGTATACCATATACATATTATGAATACATTTTAATAAGGTTATAACAGGAAACTAAAGAAATTAAAGAAATAGGAAAACCTTTAAAAAATAGAAAATGGAAGAAACTATTAATGATAATGGTTAGTCCATCTTAATGAGCTGTGGGAAGTGTGATTATGATTGGTACCTACTATATCAGTCAGAGTTCTCAGGAGAAACAGAGCCAATAGGATATACAGGTAATGGGATTTACTATAAAGAATGGCCTATGCAGTGGGCTGGAAAGTCAGAAATCTGTGAGGAAAGCTGGCAGGCTGGAAACTCAGGCAAGATTACATATTGCTGCTGTCCTGAGTCATAATTCTCTTTGCTCTGAAACTGGTTTTTATAAGGCTTTCAACTGATTTGGTAAGGCTCACCACATTAGCAAGGATAATTTTATTTATCTATGGATACTAACTACATTCACAAAATACCTCAGAGCAATACATTGATTGGGGTTTGATTAAATAATTGGATATTACAGTCTAGTCAAGTTAACACATAATACTAACCATCACATCTACTCAAAGAAATGAATTACCATTATGTTGTAAATTGAAAACAAATTTAAAATCAGAAAAATACTTAGCTCCTTTCATTTGTGAACTTAATAATATACCTAATGTCTATAACACTATGTTTAAATTTCATTAATTAATAACAGTAGTAAGAGAATGTTAAAGAAATGATGTGTTTATAGGTGTGTGGGTTGAAGAAAATAGAGGTTCACTCATCCCCTTATTAATTTCAGTTGCATCTTGGATATAGCAATTACCTTTTTTTTTTTTTTTTTACACAGGGACAGAGAGAGAGTCAGAGAGATGGACAGATAGGGACAGACAGACAGGAACTGAGAGAGATGAGAAGCATCAATCATCAGTTTTTCATTGCGACACCTTAGTTGTTCATTGATTGCTTTCTCATTATGTGCCTTGACTTTGGGCCCCCAGCATACCGAGTAACCCCTTGCTGGAGTCAGCAACCTTGTGTCCAAGCTGGCGAGCTTTTGCTCAAGCCAGACAGGCCCGCGCTCAAGCGGGCGACCTCAGGGTCTCAGACCTAGGTCCTCCACATCCCAGTCCAACACTCTATCCACTGTGCCAACGCCTAGTCAGGTAGCAATTACCATTTTTACATTCCTGTTTGGGTACTGTTTTTCAAAGGCTTATTTTCATCTAGAATTCTGCCTCAATAATTTCAAATTATTTAGAATGCATCTTATTGATGTATTTTATCAGTTTATTACTTTAAAAATAAACTAATATATAATGAAAATATCAACTACCTTTTCAGTCTATCATGAAAATATCCCTGTTTTTATTTTCATTGAACTTAAATAATGTTCATTATTTCCTAACTCATTTTTTTCCTGTGTGGAACCAGTTACTTATTTTGAGGCTATCACATTCCACTTGTTAAGGGGGATCTATGAATTTTTAAACTATTGGTTAGATTTATTTTTTAGTTTTTGAAATTGAGAAAGATCAAGGATCCTGATAATCAACTAAAATTCATTTTTCAAGAGATAACATTTATTCATTTGGGGATTTTCATAACTAATTTTAAATTTAATCTAAAAATGTTATGTTTTCTCTCTTTTATCTGTAAATCAATCGATAATAATAAAATCAAAACTACTATCATTACTGATACCAAAATCTGTCTCAGGACATCTGCTCAATGCTATAATGTGGTTTCTTTCTTTTAATCTAAACTGCTCTAAAAGGTGACAATAATGTTGTTATTACTATTTTTCTGATAAAAAGCAGAGTGGCCATTTGCGGTGGAGCTAAAATTCCAAACAGAATAATCTGATTCCAAATCACTATGTTGTGATGCTTTGCACACCTAAACCTTTTTATATCTACAGAGGTAAAAACACACAAAAGAAAGTATGACAAAACTACCTGTCATGTGTATACAGTTGGTCACTTCATTACACTGATAAAAATAGTTTGGGTAACAACTTCATAATGTAAAAATCACAGTGTACTTTGTATCAAACTATTTACATATATCCTTTTATTTAGTACTAAGATTTAATTCATTGCACATATCAAAATTAAACCACTTAAATAAAACAATGAGTCAGTTTTTTATCTTTTTTTGTTGCTTTCTCTATTCCTGTGAACTAGTTTGAGCTGAAAGAACATTCCACAAATCTGAGCCAACATTCATGAGTTTATAAAATCAACCCCAGAAACCTGCTTCAAAGACTCCAAAGAAATATTTGAATTCCAAAATCCTGACCAAATTAACCTCTCCCTCAGATTTGCCATAATAATATTAAAATACAGTGTGTCCGTAAAGTCATGGTGCACTCTTGGCCGGTCACAGGTCAAAAGTGCACCATGACTTTACGGACACACTGTATAAATAATAGATTTCTTAAATTTGAAGAAAGACAGTAGGCTTTCAATAATAAAACTTATCATTGTGCAATTTACAAAAGGATTAATCATGAAATTCCTTTAAGAAGCTAGTTCCTTTAATAGTTTAAAATAAATTTGAATCTGCAATATATCAGTGTTACCTTTTTAAAGATTGGGATGTGATCAGCCTCTGCTTTCTGCTTTATAAATTTATGTAGCATTTAAATTTTTTATAAACAAAATACTTTTAGTACAAAATATTATTTTGTTTGAAATTTTGATTAACTTGCGAAGTTCAACAATATGAGAATATTGTTGTATTAGCAAATTGTGTATAGCAAATACCACAAAACAATGAATAGTTTAAATAATATATGCTGCTAATGGTAATAAAGAAGAAAATGGATTGAATAGTTCTTATATAGAATATAATTTATTTTCAAAACAGTTTATCCAAGCGTGAGAGCCACACAATAACCTCATGTATCTTTCTACAACATTAATTTTTCTAAAAGTGAAGAAATATTAATACAGGACATATTTATTATAAAGTAAAATGCAAAACTATTATGAATTTTAAGAAAAACAACAAATGTCAGGTAAATTCCTGATATATCTGCGTCAGGATCTAGCCCTAATTCTCTTGGTAGTTAGTATACACATATCTCCTGTTCTTTTGGTATACTTTCTAATGATACCCAAGGTTAAGTGGATAGAATCGGTGAATGGTTTAAAAATAAACCATGTCAATAAGAAACTAAACTTAGATTTAAGAATCTACACAAGCTGAAAATGAAGGAATGAAAAAATATTCTATGCCAATGGTAACCAAAAGAGAGCAGGGGTGTCTGTCTTTATGTCAGACAAAATACCTTAAGTCAAACACTGTACAGGAATACAAAGAAGTCATTACAGAATAAAAGGGTCAATTCCTGTGATAGACAGACAGACATTTAGATAATTTAATTCAGCTTTAAAAAGAAGGAGTGCCTGCCATTTATAACAGTATGGATGAACCTGGAAGATGTTATGCTAGGCAAAATAGCTGGACACAAAAAGAAGAACACTGCATGATCTCAATTATTTGTGGAACTTAAAAATGTTAAATACATAGAAGCAGAGAGTAGAATGGCGGTTACCAAGGGTAGGAAGGTAGGAAAAATGGGAGATACTAGTCAAAGAGTACAAAGTGTCTTTCTGTAGGGTAAACACATTTAGATCAGAGGAAGATAACCTTTTTATACCTACCACCCACTTTATCTCTGTTAGTAGTAAAATTTTCTAGCCGCCCACCGGTTCCACAGTAATGGTGATTTATAAAGTAGGGAAGTAACTTTACTTTATAAAATTTATAAAGCAGAGTTACAGCAAATTAAAGCATATAATAATAATTACTTACCAAGTACTTTATGTCGGATTTTCGCTAAATTTGGCATAATAAATCTTTATAAAACAACTTACTATAGTTAAATCTATCTTTTTATCTATACTTTGCATACATAGAAATTACATTAGTTAATTGAATTATTAGTGAGGTCCCTGAGGCTGATGCTGGGAAACCAAATATTGAATATCCGGTTCAATTTTTGTGAGGAACAAACGAAGGTCTCCCCTTTTCGGAAATATTCAGGCGGTTACTTTCTTTCGTCATAATATGATTAACAGCACTAAATTCTGATTCCACAAGATATGAGGTAGGGAAAGGTATCAATAAACTGAATACCATTTTCCACATATTTGGATATAAGACCGACATTTTTTATTTTGCCATAGGTTTTCATATCCACCACTGTTGAATTTATGCTTACTTTCTTCATCATATCTAATTTCTAACAGTTCTTCTTGGCAAGTTGTATCAGCCTCTTCAATATTTGCGGTAAAAGGATTTTTCATCTAGTCATATACCTTCAATTTCAAAATATCTTCAAATCGTTTTTCCATGTCCAATTTAAGTTCATTGAGGTGGCTACTGAATCTATCAATATCCTCTGGAGTTACATCATCTTTTATAGATGATAATTGAGGAAACTGATGAAATTCTCTCTTCAATAGATTATGACGAAGTAGTTCAAGTTTGTCAATAAATAATAGCACAACACTTTGGCAACCTATAAGAGTTTTATTAGCTCCATGAAGCTGCAAATTGACATCATTAAATCTCTTGAAAAAATCTGCCAAGTAAAAGGCATCATTCTTTACTGTTTTTAACTGTTGACACAGATTGGTCTCATTATTACTTTCAAAAAATTGTATGACACTATCATATAATGCTTCAAATCTAGCCAAAGATGTACCCATTTGACAGCCACCGAACTTCCTGGCAAAGCTGCTGAAACATTCTATCATTCTTTGCATTGGATTTGATCTTGTTTATGGCTTGAATTATTATAGTTAATGATGAATGGAGACTTGTACTTAGATGTTTTTCTACAAGATGTTGTCTGTGCACCACACAATGAATACATAAAACATTCCGCACTTCCTGCTTCAAATAAGCAACAAATCCATGATAGCAACCTACCATTGATGGTGCTCCATCTGTAGCGCATGCAACAATATTATTCAAAGGAATATTGGTTTTTGTAAAGTATGTTCTCACAGTATTAAATATAGATAATCCTTTTGTATCTCTGATGAGATTTATTGCGAATAGCATTTCTTCGCGTAATATATTGTTTTCATCAAAATAGCGTACATATGCCATCAATAAAGCATTATTATCTGCAATGGTAGATTCATCCAATTGCATGGAAAATGAAGAGTTTTGGAGAATACTTATAAGTTTGTTTTCCACATTAACTGCCATTTCATCAATTTGTCGCTTTACTGTGCTATCGCTTAGGGGCAACGTTTTTAAAATTTGAGGTATATCCTGATGCATTACTGTTGAGATAAATTCTTTTATGGAGGGTATTATTACAGTTTCTCCAATTATAATATTGGAGAAACTTTTTGCAATTATTTGTGAAATGCAATAAGTGGCAATTAATCCATCTTCGTTCATTGTATGTTGTTTCTTAAATGATGCAACAATAGTTTAATGATTTTGAAATTTTTAATATATTTCCTGAAAATATTCAATGGGCTTGTCCTTGTCTTTGGATGCTTTGTAGAAAGATGTTCTCGCAATCGACTTGGCTTCATTGCCTCATTGGATAATGTTTTATGGCGCAATAAACACATTGAATATTGTTTATTTGCAACAGATTATATGAAACCCATCTTCATATACTCTGGTGAATAGCCGCGTGCATATTTCTTTTTTTTTTGAGACATGAGCTCATGATATTTCACAATATTTTGTTTGAAGCTGTAAGCACGTGCTTGCTCTCAGAAATCTAACTACGTACTGACTTTAGTTTCAATTATGTAACAATTTAGCTTCACTTACGTAATGTGAACAAAACTTTTGTGCTTGAAGTTTGTTGCATGGTCGCGACATTACAAGTGTTGTGATTGAGCAAGAGTTTGTTGAGATGAGACTAAGCGACTATCCTTGGTTGTGCGTTTCATAAAATTTTATGTAGCAGGTGTTGGCCAATGGCATTATTCCTTTGCAATCGGGGTGAAATAGCGAGACATCGGCTAGTTTTGGCAGTCCAAGGATGGGGTTCCTAGAATGTCACCCTATTACCCTAATATCCGAGAATTGAGTCAAAAGTATGAGTTAATTGGTGTCTCCATTGTCCAGCAGTTTCTGTCATAGAAAGAAGTGTTGAACCATGGAGTTCTTTGTCTAGGGGGTAACAAAATGATGAACTGCTAGTTTTGGGGCAACAATAGCGGTCATAAACTGCCCGCTGGATCAGGCCGCAAGCGTGGACCTGGGGTCAGGTACCTGGCGGCTCGCGGATGCAGGTGAGGTGGTCGCTAAAGAGGTCGGGTGCAGTCCCAATACAAATGCCCTGTAACAGAGTCTGACTGCTGTCCTGATCTTGACTGGTCAACAGTCGATTATTATGTAGTCGTGGCACCATTTGGTTGCTCCGCTACCGCCCACCATGAAAGCTGGAACGCCCACTAGTGAGCGGTAGGAACCAGGTTGACTACCACTGATCTAGATAGTTAATGTAGTGGATGATTACTATAGTTAATACTGTATTGAAACTATAAAACTCAGAAGAAAACAGGGGAAAGCTTCATGACATTGATCTTGGCAATGGTTTCTCGGTTATTAAACCAAAATCACAAGCAAAGAAAGCAAAAACAAATAGATAAGTGAGTTTATATCTAACTGAAAAGCTTCTACACAGCAAAAAAAGCTTCTACAGAGATAAAAGTGAAATGGCAACCTCTGGAATGTGAGAAAATATTTATGTACTATATAGCTGGTAAGAGTTAAGTGCCAAAATATATAAAGAACTTCTACAATTCAATAACTAAAGAAAGATAACCTAGTTTTTAAAATAGACAAGTCCTATTTTAAAAAGGACTTGCACGAACATTTCTCCAAAGAAGACAGAAATGGCCAACAGGTATATGCAAGGATGTTCAACATTGCTAATCATCAGGGAAACGCAAATCAAAACCACAGTGAACTGCTATCACCTCACACTTGCTGAGATGACTGTTAAATCAAACATCAAAGGATAACAGTTAGTGAGAATATGGAGACATTGGAGCCCTTGTATACTGTTAGTGGGGCTGTAAATTGGTGCAGCTTTTATGAACATACAGAGATTCCTCAAAAAATGAAAATAGAGCTACCAGAAATCCCCTTTCTGAGTATATATCCAAAACAACTGAAATTGGGATCTCAAAGAGATATCTGAATCATTATTCATAACAACCAAGATAGGGAAACAGCCTATCAACAAATAAGTGGATAAGTGTGGCACATTTATATAATGGTACATTATTGCACCTTTAAAAAGAAAGAAATTTTGCCATTTGTGACAATATGAATAGACCTGGAAGATATTATGGTATGTGAAATAAGACAGTCAGTGGAGAACAAATATTGTATGATTCCACTTAGATGAGGCATCTAAAACAGACAATAGAATGGTGATTACTAGGGGTTGGGGAAAAGGCTTATGTGGAGTAGTCGGTGTATAAATAAGTAAAATGGTATATATACACATACAAGATGAGTAAATTCTAGAGCTGCATTGTACAACTAGTGCCTCTAGTTAACAATAAGGTAGTGTGCACTTAAAATTTTGTGAAAAGGTTAGATTTACTAAAAGTGTTCTTACCAAATACATACAAAGGGACACAAACTTTTGGAGGTGAGGGATATATTTATTACCTTGATTGTTTTGATGGTAACACAAGTGTATACCTATGTTCAAACTCATCAGATTGCATACATTAATTGTGTGCAGTTTTCTGTATACCTATTCTATCTCAAGCTGTGGAACAAAGACATACTAACAACTGAGACTTTCTCCGCAGTCAGCCAGAAGCGGTGAAAGAGAAATAAAAAGGAATTGCCAAAACAAAAACAAAGCAGACCATTAAGCTCTTTGAAGTGGTATTTATAAGAATGAGTAATAGTCAACATTTTGTATCATTTTGAACCTGGTAAGAAATTTGTCATTTTAAGAGCATGATGTGGAAAGAAAAGTATGAAAACCTTTCTGTTGTACTATTAGAAGCTTTTCTCACTACTATTTATAGCCTTTTATTAATCACATGAAATATAAAACCTAGTTTCTGAAGTATGGTCAGGAAGAAATGCTTTTTTAAAAAAATGGGTATTTATAAATTTAAAAATGAATTTCTGAAGATTATTAGCCTCTTAAAAAAAAATGTTAAAGGCAAAATAGGAGAGGCTCATATCTGTTTTGGATTGTTTTCCATTAATTGTGTTACCATAAAATTAATACAAGTTTTTAATCTCCAAAATTGATTGTTCAGTATAGTAAGAGTATTTTTGACTATTCATTGTGGAACCTGTTCAACACTATCTTTATAAGGGATGTACAGGCCACTTACTGTAGTCTCTTCATTAATCTGTGAGCAATTATTAGTTTCTCTGTCTTTGGCAAAGTTGTAAATACTTTTCTTGTTCATACAGTGGTTAATTATGCTCTCCAAGAAGTAAGTTTTGCCCTGAAATATTATGCTATTGATCCGTCTCTGACCTGTTCAAACTTGCTTTCTTAGGCTCCTTTAGGGTGTGAAGGAATTTCATTGGTAATCAATGAAAGGTTTTTTTTAATCTATTTTTTTCTCGGGTTCACTCAGGGATTTTTTTTTTACAAAAATAAATCAAACTCTTCCTATTTACGGTCTCCTAAGATTAACATAATGCTTGCTTATCACTAGATATGACTTGCATACCAGTTATATACTAAAGATCATAAAAGTTTACTTGGTGAGAATTTAGACACACAGAATGTACAACATGATGGAAAAAAGATATAACAAATTTAAAAAAATTCTCTATAAATTACTAAGGAATTTGGTGAGATTTCTGATAAACTTTTTAAGTACTATATTCTTATTACATGCCTAATTTTTTTCTTTTTTTGGGGGAAATAGTTGACCTTATTATTTAATTTATTTTATTGGAGTGACATTGGTTAATACAATTATATAGGTTTCAGGTGTAAATTTTATAATACTTCATCTTTATATTATATTGTGTTCAGCACCCCAAGTCAAGTCTCCTTCCATCACCATTTATCCCTCCTTGTCCCTCATCTACCTCCCCACCCTGTCCCTCTGGTAATCACCATACTGTTGTCTGTGTCTATGAGGGCTTTTTAATCCCTTTACTGTTTTTACCCAGCCTCCCAATTCCTTTCCCCTCTGACAACTCTTGGTCTGTTCTCTGTATATATAAATCTGTTTCTATTTTGTTGTTAGTTTATTTTATTCATTAGATTCCACATATGAGTGAAATTGTATGGTACTTGATATTCTATGACTGGCTTAATTTACTTAGCATAATACTCCATGCTTTTGTAAAAGGTAAGGTTTCCTTATTTTTTATGTCCTTCTGTGCCTAGTTTTTTTATTTTTGTTTCAGCTTTCATCTCTTTAACATGTGTTAAGAACTTGAACTCTGGATATTTTTAAAAGCTTTTCTTTTTCATTTTATTATTCATTTTTTATGTAGAATTCACATAACATGAAAGTAGCCATCTTAAACTATAGTTTAATGACATTGAACACATTCAGAATGTGTACAATGAGGCATTCTGTCTAGTTCCAAACTGAAAGCACTTACAATTAGTGCTAACTTAGAGAACTGTATTATATATTGAGTACCATACTAGGGGTTTCATTATTAACAATAGAACTGTATATTATCTTGATTAAGACTTAAGAAAATAAAAATTCAGATAGCTTAAATAATTTACTGAAGATCATACACATAATATTATGCTTAGCCAGAATATCTGTTTACAAAAGTTATATTCATTCCATTGTGCTAAACATAACCTCACCCAGCTCACCTATTATTAGTGAATAAATTTTCAAGGCAGGCAGGTAGGCAGGCAGGCATTGCTGTGTGCCAGCATTCAGTAATGTTGCTATTATTCTAGTGTGCTATTTCAGGAAAATATATATCTGTGAGTTTTCATGGTCTAGGATGCTAAAATATGTTTAAGTACTCTCTTGAGATTAAAAGGTTTGTTGACTATCCCAAATTATATTTAGCAACCATCACATGGAGAGGAACTTTTATTTTCTGTGGTATTCTTTACCTTTGATTTTTTGTTTGTTTTGTTTTGTTTGCCTTTCAGATATGCTTCTTCTGTAAGGGATGGCTCCCAGTACTTTGTGCTCCTGATTGTGACAGATGGTGTTATCTCAGATATGGCTCAAACTAAGGAGTCTATAGTTAACGTAAGTAGGAATTGTTAAGTTTCGGGCTGTCTGAGTGACAGCAGGGTACTATGCAGGCTGACACCAGAGCCTAAGTGACTTCACAGGGAAATAAAATGCCTGTGCTTTTGGAGCCAGTTGTATTCTTCACCTTCACCAGACAGCTCACATACATTGGGATCATTAGTCCATAAGGATTAAGCTAAGGGATAACTGAGTTGTAACAAAATTATTTCCAAAAACATAAAAATAAATAAGGTAACAGCACTCCCTTTATGTGCATGAGTGTGTTTTTCTTCGTTAGTTTGATGTACTGGTACACAGTTTTACAGTGTGTACAAAACATTTCTTAATATTCATATTTATGGGAGAACTGTGTTAATTTCTATTCCTATAGAACTAGATAGAAACTGGACTTGATTCAAAAACCATTTTATCTCATTATAATTCTTAATTATGTTATACTTAATGATTATTTGATTATCTTCTTTATTAGATAATAATTTATAAAATCTACATTTACTAGATTATAATTAGTAAAATTATTTCTATTTTTACTTTCCTTTGTATATCCAGGTTTAGAAATGTTTGACACAAAGTATACATTTAGTAAAAATGGGTTGCTTGAATGTTTATCATACCTCAGTTATTAATAATGTAAGAAAAATATAATTAGCTCTTTGATGTGAGAAAAAATAGTTTCACATGGGGTAAAATCAAATACTTTATAGACATAAGCTTAGAAAAACCAAACATTAAAAGGAGGAGAAGGAGTAAAGGCTTACACATTTGTTAGTTTATTTTTTAACTAGACACACCTGGGCTCAATTTATCTTGATTTCTTTAATGTTCTGATCAGTGATATTAGTGTACACTTTAAAATATGAATTTAGGGGATAGGGGGAGGGGAGTAAAGTGGGACAAATATACAGTAATAGAAAATGATTTGACTTTCTATGGCTGATGGGCAAACAACACAATAAACTGTTCAAATGCTATAGAACTGTTTACTTGAAACCTATGTACTCTTATTGATCAATGTCACCATATTAAATTTAATTTTCTAAATTAAATTTAAAAATAAATAAATAAACCAGTCACCAGAGGGAGGAAAATATGGATTTAATAATTTAGATTTAAACTAACAGGACATGATGCATTGAGGAACAATTATTTACAATCCAATGATCTGCATAGATGAAGATGTAGCTGTTCTAGTTTTGGGTCTGACTGTTACTAGATCTCACATTTTTACCGTTAAAATATTTAAAGTGATGATATAATTTAAGTGATGCCTATAATGAGAAAACATGCCATAACACAGTCAGTATCCCTCAGAAGCTCATGGATACTTAATACATTAATTAATCATATGAATAATAATTTTCTGTAATTATCATTTGTATTCCCTTATTTGCTATGCAAATTGCTTTTCCTAATCTTGGGTATAAATGAGATTGAATAAGGGACCACGGTTTCACAAATACAGTACCTTTTCTCCTGTTAGCAACTGAAAGATTTGTGAGAAGAGAGAGAACATGAGGAGAGACCAAGGATACCGAAAGTCATCTTAGGTAGATTTGGTTGATAATAGCAAGTGAAAGCTGAAGCTCAATACTTTTTACTTTTTATATTATCCACTGCATGAGCCTGTGTTCAGAGTTAGGAAAGCATATGAATGGAATTACGAATGTTATTCTGTGTTATTGTTAAATATGTGTAAGACTACTTAATGGACAACTGTGAAACAATATCAAAACAGGATAGTCATTTTATTCTTAAATCTTAATTCTTTTCTTAACTCAATTTCTTAATTGTGAACTAATTGTGTAATTTCTTTGAAGGCTTCAAAACTTCCAATGTCAATAATTATAGTTGGTGTTGGACCAGCAGAATTTGATGGTGAGTAATGAAATTTCAGTAGTATTCCTTGGGAATTTATTTAATCTGATTTATGCTCTTAAGTTTATATTATTCTTTTTTAAATATAGGAATGTGAATGTGCATGTAGATTTACATATAACGTCCATGTACATTAGACAAAAATGTAGATATCTCACAATGAAGTCTTATTAAGATGAGCAAATTAAAAATGTCTTCTGAGTAGAACATTATTCCTCTAGTATAGATTAAAGCAACATGTATCTTTCTATTTCAATAGAGATGGTTTGTACATCACAATAATTTTTTTTAAAAAATTGCAGGGTGATAAATTGAGTTTTTGTACCCAGGGCAAAATACTCCCCAGGTTTACTAAGACCCTTTGAGGATGAACACTAAATTAATAAACCATTTAGTTATGAATAGAAACGTTAACACCACACTTTAATGGATTTTCAGATCCTGACTAGTTGATAGACATTGGCTTTATAGATATTTAACTTTTGTCATATGAAAGAGCAAAATGAAAATGGGACTGACAATCCAAGGTTTAAGGAGACTTTATGTAATCTTACTAAATTGACTTACTGGGCAGTTTTCTATTTGAGCTCAGGCTTTGTTCAAATAATAATTAAGTGGCAGGTATTTGTGTAACTAGTGATCTGGTAAACTTCTTTAAGGACAGTTTGTTACTAGTTTTGGGGTGAATTCCTTTAAGAGAACTCTGTACTGGTCGACACCTGCAAGACTTTGTAATATTCACCTACTTCAGGTGTTGTATATTAACAATGACAGTTTCTTTAGCTTGGAACTTTGGAAATACAAATAATTTTAGAATATTTGGAATGAACTTTGGTCTGTTACAAGTTTATTTAGGCATGTAGGTGGCTAATTTTAGTAAGATTATCAATGAGTTGATTCTCATTTAACTATTAGTATCTCCTCCATAAGGATAGTATAGATCTATTGGTCTCAACTAAAGAACTACAGGAAAAATTATAAAGTTGACCATGAAAATTCCTTCCTTTGATTCCATACTTAGCTGATCATCCTTTTCATCATTATAGTCTTCCATTTTCTAAAGCAAAAAAGTCCTGCAGCCTGATGGATGCTGCTTCTGCCAGTCTTTTCTCTGTCTCTGGATATTTGCGTCTGTCTGCTTTGTATTTCAGGCATGAATATGACATACTTCTCTGGAGGCAGGAAAGCTAAAACACATCTTTCTTCTTAATGCTTTGTGCACTTCATCTTCTGCATTAATTAGTGATAGACTGAGATTTACAAATTTCCCATTGCTAGGTTAAAATCTTGCATGCATTCTTCCTCAGCTACTAAATTGCTTTCTTTGCTTCTCAAGGGTACACCTCTGATTGGGTCCATCTTACATCTCCCATACTCCTGTGGAAGTCTGCCATTAGGTGTATGAACTCAGAGATAGCAAACCCTGGTCACCTGTTCATCAAGACCCCACACACAAAATGCTTGGATACAGAGCCACTGACCCTTATAGTGTATGTTTCTAGTCATGTATCCTAGCAGAAGACACAGCTATTTATTTTGTCCTTTTCTTTAGTTCCCAGTGAATTATTAGGATTTTGAGGTGTGGTAATTCATCATTCTCTCTGACTTCCTGAATTGAAAAAGAAGATATGCAGTAAACTCTCAGACAGAGACTAGAATATAAGCTTTATTAGTAGCGCTGCAGAATTGGAGAATTTGGATGAACTTGTGTACAGAAGCAGACTTCTCACTACTTCCCCCCTCCCAAGATTAAATGACCTCACCCTTATTTCTAGGCCTCCTCCCTATGAGGGCTGAGTCTTTCCTTTTAAGCATGCCACAGGGAGAAATTGCCTTCAACCTGAGGATAGGCAGCCCCAAGAAAGAGAGATTCAAGGTCAGTTTTTTCTCCTAATCTTAGTAATCTTATGGCTCTTTCCTCTTTCTTTCTGGGACAGTGAGTAAAGATTATAGACAAAAAAGGAAGTCACCTTCCCAGTAGAATTACCTACCCCCTGGGAATTAAAGTGAAATTTTTTTCTGGCAAATGTGAACAGGTAATTCAAATGCTGCAACACTTGGTTTCCGCTTTTACCATGATGGGAGTTTAAATAGGATGGAAAAATCTTCCAGGCCTAGTACTAGAAAAGTAGGCTATTTCACTAGGAGACAATAGATGCTTCTCTAAAGGATTTTTTTTTTCCTCCATGGCTAAGAGGAAGACGGCAGAATACTCATGTTTAATATAGAAAATCTCCAATTTCCATTCAGATTGCTGCTGTAGTATCAGAAGAGCCTTTCTCTGGGCACTTCCGAGTCTACCATAGAGTAAGTTTAAATGCCACACTGACAAACTGATACAGGAAGAAAGTGATATAAAACTTGCAAGTTTTATCAGTTAACCACCTAAATCTAACATCTACACATTTTTAACCAGAAAGGCATTGTTTACATGGGCAAGAAAGGTAATATTTTGCTATCTAATTCATTCTTTGAAGATTGAGGAAATGGAAATAAATTTTTAGATTAATAAGTATTCAAATTTCTTATTTCTGTATTTTAATAAGAACAGTTTATAACTTTCGGTAAAAATTTTCCCCCAGTGACTTTCTACTCCTTTATAAAGCACCTTCATTAAGAAGAAAGGTTTCTCAAGGTGGGATTTCTTTACCCTTTAAAGGCAAAAAGTCACCTGACCAGGCAGTGGCACAGTGGATAGATGCGGAGGACTCTGGTTCAAGACCCCAAGCTCGCCAGCTTGAGCGCGGGCCCATCTGGCTTGAGCGAAGGCTCGCCAGCTTGGACCCAAGGTCGCTGGTTCCAGCAAGGGGTTGCTTTGGTCCGCTGAAGGCCCGCGGTCAAGGCACATGTGAGAAAGCAATCAATGAACAACTAAGGTGTCGCAATGGCAATGAAAAACTAATGATTGATGCTTCTCACCTCTCTCCATTCCGGTCTGTCTGTCCCTATCTGTCCCTCTCTCTGACTCTCTCTCTGTCCCTGTTAAAAAAACAAATAGAATAAAACAAATAAAGGCAAAAAGTCAAAGCAGCATCTGACTACCTGCTTTGATCCATGTAAGGAGTAGGGGAGAACCAAAAGGGTCTCTAATTTTATTCCATCTCTCACGGCTAGAAAGTCTGTCTTGTATACTTTTCCAAGGACAGGTACTGATGGGAAACTGGGACTTATATCAAGCTGATCGAGGACCAGGTGATCTGAAAATTTGAAGGTTGAACATTATTCTCCCACTACTTGAATTTCATTTCTTTTCTTGTTGCTCTCAGAAGTGTAGTCTTGCCACATTCAGCTTATTGACCCAAAAGACATGCTGGAAAGTGGGAGATACTGAAACTGGAAATATTGGCATGTATGCTGCCTGTTAGTACTGAGCTACCAAGTAGAGACAGGTATTAAAACGTTACTGAGATGGTTCGCAATCTGAGAAGAATGGAGATCATGTACAAAGGCTGTCTTAACATCTTATCTCAGCTAACCTTCTTATAAGGGGAGGAAAAAGATAGGAATAGGGTTTGGAACTCAAGATAAAATTAATTAGATCAAATTCAGTGGGGGGGGGCAGTGTTTCATCCCTGTAGCACAAAGGCTTTATTTGCAAACTCTTGGGGCACAAAGGTAGATTGCCTACAGAGCTCGTGAAGTCATATAGGCCCATTTAGGTATCTAAGTTTCTGGAACAAATTTTTTACTTGCATTAACTATTATACCTGTTGATTATAACTAAAGCTAACTTGCACTAAAATTTTAACTCTTGAGTTTCCCTTATTAATACTTTATTGGATATCATTCTAATACATTTTTGCCTGAATAATTGTTATTTTCTTTAACTAGCAAATTAGATAACAAAGGAGAAGTTTAGCTGGCATGTCACCATTAATGTATATTTATATCTTAAAGCAGTGGTTCTTAACCTTTTTTGCGGTACCAAACCCACCAGTTTCATATGCGCATTCACCAAACCCTTCTTTAGTGATAAATAAAATATGATTTTTTTTTCCAAATTCAAGACATAGGTATATGTTTTTTTACTGGTGCACAAAATGAGCCATGCATGAACATCACCTTGCTCAAAGAACAAAACCAACGAAGTGCATGAACTCACAACAAATGACGGTATTACTTTATTCTGGCCTCTGTGGCAAAGGCTTCTCTGAACCCCTGAGACCAACTCATCGAACCCCTAGGGTTTGATAGAACCCAGATTAAGAACCACTGTCTTAAAGTAATATGAAAAAATTGAAAATAAACCTAGACCAAAAGAGGAAGTAACTCTTGAAAATATTTGAATATAATGAAGTCTCTTCTTTACATCCTTAGTAAGTAGAGAAAAATAGGGCTTCTGTATTTTTATAAGTTAATTAATTCCCTTATTATCAGTCACACATATATTTACTAAAGTATGACATATATTGTATATCTAAGCAAATTTAGTGGTGGCTATCTATCAGAAATGTGTACCAGCAATGCTGCATGAACATGTGTAGAAAAATAAAATTTTAAACATTTTTTTTATCCAAATATATTATCCATACACTGAAGAAAATAACAACAACAAAAAAAGGTGAAGATTGTATTCTGACTGAGCAATATTTTTTAGAAGGTTAAGAGGCAAACATTATAATTGCAAGTGGCTCTCTGGAGTCTAGTGAATGTCATATGTATACAAAATGAATTATCAGTAATAAAATTATACTTTGAGCACAAATTAGCATTCCTCATGTAATTAATTATTTAGAGAATTCTAACTGAAAATCTAATAAACTCTGGAAAATGTTCTTAACTGCAGCATAACATTACTGTATCACCAGATTAACCATTTTATGGTAGCCTTCCCAAGTGTGAGTTAATCTGTGTAATGTTGAAATTATCTCTTAACCAACAAAAAATCATACTTTAAAAAACCATACTTTAAGACTACTGATCAAGATGGCAGTGTAGCTAAATGCAGTACTTGAATATTCCCACAACCACATCAAAATTACAACTGAACTACCATTATTTCAATAATAATGAAATTATTTTTCAATAATTTTGAAAATAATTATTTTTCAATAATATTGAAAAATTTCAATAATAATGAAAAACCATTATTCAGAACTCTCCGAAATCTAGCTGAATGGAAGTCTTTAACTAGCAATTTAGAGAAGTAATCACATCGAGACTGGTAGGAGTGGTGGCGATGTGGAACTGGCTGGTCACACACCATGTGTGGTAGTTTAAAATTGGGAGGGATATTTTCATTGTGGAGGTTCCCCTTGGGGAGTGAGGGGTCCCAACCCCACACCAATCCTCCCAGCCCGGGGTTTCAGAGGCAGGAAGAGAAGTCCCCATAACTTCTGGCTGCAAATACCAACGGGTATTGTGGCTGAGTGAGATGGAGGGCTGCTAGACACCCACGTGGCTCCTCTTAAAGGGCCCACACATGAGCTTACTCAGACTCACTCCATCAGAGCTTCAGCACTGGGGCAGCAGCTTAAAAGGAACCAGGGACATATGGGAGAAAATGATTTATCAGGCATCAAGGCAAGAGCTGGAGGAGCAGCTTTCTTACAGACAAAAGTGTGACAAAAGCCATTGGTCATTTTCTGAGATCCCCTAACCCCACATAGCCAGCAGGTGGGCACCATAACCTAGTTCCCATCAACCTGGCTCACACTGTTGGCCACGTCCAGGTGATTCCCTGAGACCCAGCCCCACCTAATTTGTGAGCCCACCCAAGCTGTGGCTTTTCCAAACAAATGGCCCCTCTTGCCTCACGCTTTGAACTTTCCTAAAATCTTTCAAACAGGCAGCATCTGGTCTTTGTGTACACTGTACATCTTGTTAAGTGGCCCCAGGCCTGGCACTAATGGCAGATTACCTTGGTTCAGAGCTTAGCCTCTCCCAGGCACCTCCAAGCTCAGCACAAATAGCATCCATCTGCACATTGTTCTGTAGTTCATGCTGGCTGGCCCCAATCAGGGCATAGGCAGTGGCTGACCTTGCATCTCCTGGGAGGTCCCAGAGCAAGTTCTGCTCCTAAAGGTTGACTCCTGCACAGCAGCTCTTTCACTGTAGTTGTAGCCAGTCCTCAAAGGTGATTGGCCTAGGAGTCAGTCCCTCTCAGTGATGCCAGCAGAAATCAAGGCTCAACTACAACAGGACAGTGTATGCAGCCTCCAGTAGGGTGTACCTGGAGCATCCAGCTCAGGTGACTGGGGAGGCTGTGCCACCAGGCCTTATAGGACATCTATACATAAGACTACTCTACCAAGTCCAGGAGATATAGCAGCTCTACTTAATACTAGAAACAAACAGTCAAAATGTGGAAACAAAGAAACATACCTCAAAATGAAAGAATAAGAGAAATCTTTAGAAAAAGAACTGAACAAAATGGAGGCAAACAATCTATCAAATACAGAGTGCAAAACACTGGTTATAAGAATGGTCAAGAAACTTAGTGACAACTTCAACAAAGAAAGAATGATCATATAAAAGGACACAGAAACCATAAAAAATAACCAGTCAAAAATGAAAGATGCACTAACTATAAAGAAGAATAATTTACAGGGAATCAACAGTACAGTACATCAAGCTGAGAATCATATCAGTGATTTGGAATATAAAAAAGCAAAAAACACCTAATCAGAACTGAAAAATGGAAAAAAAAAATTCAAAAAATGAAGAAAGTGTAAGGAGCCTCTGAGACAAGTTCAGGAATACCAACATTTGCATCATTGGGGGTACCAGAAGGAGAAGAGAGAGAGCAAGTAATTAAAAACCTATTTGAAAAAATGATAGGAAGCTTTCTTAACCTAATGAAGGAAATAGACATACTATTCCAGGAAGCACAGAGAGTCCCAAACAAAGAGAGTCCCAAACAAGATGAACCCAAAGAGGCCGGTAAAGCCAGTAGCCATGGCCACCATCACAGCCGCCTGGCCCATGCAGGTTTGCATTTGATACAGACAGACGGTAATGAAACAACGGAGCCAAGAACTGGTGGGCCATTAGCTTTAATCCTAGCTTGCACCTGGCAGTCAAGAAATAAACACAGTAGGAAAACACTTCCCTTTCCATTCAGGGCTCCCAAAGCCACTGACTTATCCAAGTTTCCTAGAATCAAAGGTTTCTACCTCACCAGCTTTATTCACTTCTGTTCCCCATCTCCTTCTCTTTGCACCAACTGCACAAACTTGCTTCTCCTTCAGCATTCCACCATCTTGGCTGCTTCTCCTCTGCTCCACGTGGCCTTTCTCTGCTCTCCTCCAGTACGGGCTCCTTTGCCCCATTTTATAGTATTGAAATCAAAACCTTTAATCCAATATACAAACAAGGAAGTCTCTGATACAAAGTCACTTATCTGAGGCATAATGGGGTTCCTCATAAGAGTATCCCACTCCACATCATGCAACAGTCAAGGGTGTGAGGAAAAGCTTAGTTTTGAAACTAAGCCTTAGGCTATAACAACATTGCCTACTTACAACCTGTCCCCCACACCCAATGCAAACTATAAGCGAGCAAACATATACATATTTACAAACTTATTTGATCAACAAGGCCCACACCAAGACACATTATAATTAAAATACGAAAGGTTAAATACAAAGAGAATTTTAAAAGCAAGAGAATAGCAGTTATTTACCTACAGGGTAGCTCCCATAAGACTGTCAGCTGATTTCTCAATAGAAATTTTACAGTTTGGAAAGGAGTGACAAGAAATATTGAAAGGGATGAAAAGCAAGGACCTATAACCAAGATTACTCTACCTAGCAAATTTGTCATTTAGAATCAAAGGAAAGGTAAAGAGTTTCTCAGATAAGAAAATGCTAAAGGAGTTCACCAACAAACCAGTATTGCATGAAATGTTAAAGGATCTTTAAGAAGTAGTAAAAATAAAGATAAAAAATATGAACATTAAAATGACAATAAATCATACCTATCAACAATTGAATCTAAGAAAACAAAATTAATAAACAAGCAAAATCATAGATATAGTGAACATTTTTTTTTTTTTTTTTGATATAGTGAACATTTTGACATTTGCCTGATGGGAGGGGGGCTGGAGGGATGGGTGAAAAAAGTGAAAGGATGAAGAAGTACAGATTTGTTGTTACAGAAGAGTCATGGAAATTTAAAGTACAGCATAGGGCAGTGATGGGCAATCTTTTGAGCTTGGTGTGACAAAATTCGCCAAAACACCAAGCATAACTCAGGTGGTGTGTCACTTCGAGAAAAATGGCCTAACCGGAAGTCCAGAACTAGATGCTCTGTACCGGAGTTCTGCTGTTTTGACCTACAGACCTCCGGCACAGAGTGTCTACACTACAGAAAATGTTTTATCCTCGGCTACTACACCTGGCCGTGCAGGAGCCGAGGATGAAATGTCCCTCTCGGCATGCGGCCCCATACTTCTCTGATATGAGGCCTAGTGTCATCAAAAATGGCTACGCACGTCAGTGCTGACATGCGTGTCATAGGTTCGCCATCACAGGCAAAGGGAATAGAGTCAAAATGTATTGTGTCAGATGGGTATGAGACTTATCAGGATGATCACTTAGTAAGTTATATAATGTCTAATCATGAGGTTGTACATCTACAATTAATATAATACTGTATATCAACTGTAATTAAAAAATTAAAAATGATTTTAAAATGTTAAAAAAAAAAAAACACCTTAATGACAAAATGGTTCTCATCTGAAATCAGTAGGGATTTTCCATGAACCTGAGCAATGACTGCAAAATCAGCCCATTGTGAAGAGATTTACATATTTTAATTGTGTTCAAAGGCTTTTGTCAAATAGAGGCTACAGTGCATTAAGTACCCTACCATGCGGTTTGGGAGTGATGTTAACTCTTGGTATATACAAATGTTAGGTGCATAAATACCATAGCCTTGTTAGAGTAAGGCCTTCATTTATTTTAGTAAAATGTTTAATATCTTGGTCCCTGTGAAGAACAAGATATTTAGAAAGATTAAAATGTAGATAAATTGCTTATAGACCTCAAGTTAAAAACAGATGACCATAACATAAGACCTTTGGCAACATTGTCAAAGTCATCTCAAAATGCAAAGCTGATTGCTAAAATAATCTTGACTTTGAAGCCAGATAAGCCATCAAATGCATATGTATTCAAGCTTTTAACTTAATACTCCAGGTCTGATTACTAGATATAAAGTAAAACCAGGATAGTACATTTTAATCATTCATTACTCACTCATTTAAGTATTAAAGAGAGAACACCAACACAGTACTTAACTTCAGTTTTCTGATCTGTAAAATGGACCTATTAGTATTATCTACTGCATAACATTCTTATAACCATTAAATGAATTATTACCTGAAAAGTACTTAGAACCATGCCTGGCACAGATGATAAAAGTGATATTGTAAAGGACTTTCAAGATTCAAAGATTAAAAAAAAAGAAACTTAAGAAGTTTTTCATTCAGAAGTTTGTAAAATAAGCTTCAACCCTGTATTTCTGAAATCTAATGATTTCTTTGAAATAATGTCATAAGGGATTGCAATTTTAGAAAATAAAAGTTTTAGCAAGTTACTTAAATTTTTGATGGAAAAGTAAAGCAGTGGTTCTTAACCTTTTTTGAGGTACCGAACCCACCAGTTTCATATGCGCATTCACTGAACTCTTCTTTAGTGATAAATAAAATATGATTTTATTTTCCAAATTCAAGACATAGGTATATGTTTTATTACTGGTGCACAAAATGAGCCGTGCATGAACATCATCTTGCTCAAAGAACAAAACCAATGAAGTGCATGAACTCACAACAAATGACGGTATTACTTTATTCTGACCTCCATGGCAGAGGCTTCTCCGAACCCCTGAGACCGACTCATCGAACCCCTAGGGTAAGATAGAACCCAGGTTAAGAACCACTGAAGTAAAGTATTGGTTGTCTAATTCTTAAATATTTGTAAAACATGCTAGTAAAATAATAGTTTGATACATGTTTGTAACATTTCTAGAAATACCTTTTTTCAGGAGGAAAGAGAATTGAACATACAATGTCATAATTCCTAACAATAATATCATCTATGCAAAGCAAGTTTCTTTTCAGAAGGTCTCTATTGAAGGAAGTGAGCTTTGACACCAGGGAGGACTTCCTCATTGAGCTCCAAGTCATTAAATCATAGCAACCTTAGAAACAAATCCTCAAATCATTTTTTAAAATCATACTTTATCCAATCAGTATAAGGGCAGAGCAAATATTTTAAAATATATTTTTAAAATGGAAATTGGGCAATATGAATATATAGCTTTGTTATAGTTTCAATAAGAATGAAGTACAAATTGTTATTGGAAATTCTATGATGATTCACACCAAGTTTCTTAAATTAGGGGGAAAAAAACCACTAAAATGGAATGGATTAGTACAGTGGTTCTTAACCTGGGTTCTATAGAACCCTCGGGGTTCGATGAGTCAGTCTCAGAGGTTCGGAGAAGCCTCTGCCACGGAGGCCAGAATAAAGTAATACCGTAATTTGTTGTGAGTTCATGCACTTTGTTGGTTTTGTTCTTTGAACAAGGTGATATGTTCATGCATGGCTCATTTTGTGTACCAGTAAAAAAACATATACCTATGTCTTGAATTTGGAAAAAAATATATATTTTATTTATCACTAAAGAAGAGTTCGGTGAATGCGCATATGAAACTGGTGGGTTCGGTACCTCAAAAAAGGTTAAGAACCACTGGATTAGTATTACATGCTCAAATAATCATGGAAGCGTGTAACCCAAATTTGAGAACCCTGAGGATTGGGGGATGCACCTAAGGATTGTTCTCTTATTTACTGCATTCTTCTCACCTTTCAAATGGTCACATGAGATGCTGGCTTGTTTTTTCATTTGTAAAATCTACCCTTTGTCAAGTTCTATGGGAGAAATGACTGAGAAGATGAAGGGATCAACAGCTTACTTTACAGAGGATGTACTAATACTGCTTTTCACATCGTGATTTCCTTATTTCCCATATTGTGTTAGTATATTGTTAAAATACACTGGATAAATAATTCTATTTTATTTTCAAGCAATGATTGAGTTGGATGGAGATGATGTAAGAGTGTCCTCCAGAGGAAAATATGCTGAAAGGGACATTGTGCAGGTAAGAAATTTAGTGAATGTTATTTACTTTGTTCACTGGGATCAGCCCTTGTCAATTCTGATTTGTAAATGAACAACTTAAAATTAAGAGTCTCAGGCACTGTTTAATTTAATTGGTTCATTCTTTATGAGATGCCCATTAAGTAACAGGGCCTAAAATAAGCACCAGTTACTTACCCCTGGACTTGAGGTTCGCCATGTATAAAATAGATTGTTAATAAGTTACTTTTATTACTGTTTTATTATTACCTACTTTATTATTACCAGAAAATATTGAGGTTTTAGTCAAAGTAAAATCTAAAAACATAAGGGGGCTTTTTAATAACACTTATCTATTCATGATTTAGTCTGCAGCAGATGATACATATTCATAAACTAGGTATAACTTTAAATAAATAACATGATATAATATGTAACAATATATAATGATATATATCATTAACAATTTTATTAGAATTTAAAAAGAATATTTAACTAAAGCCTACTATTCTAGAAGTGAATAGAAAGAAAAAAATTAGTAACCAATATAATTAAAATGTATAGTTTGAAAACAAGGAGTTAATTCAATTGAATTTCTGCATACTTTAGTGTCTCTATATCTTTTATGATTTCAGAATGGGAAAAGGCTATAAAGTATACATTCTTAAATAAAATGGGTAGGAGGTGTCAGTACTATTTGAACACATGACATGAAAGCTTTGGAGAAGCAAACAACGGGCTTCAATATTTTCTCCTAAATAATAAATTGTACATTCACCTGTAATGCAGTCATTAAGAGAATCTAATTTGGAATTCAACAGAATTTGGTTCAAATCCTAGATTGTCTAACTTTGACAACTTGGGCTAGCTTTCTAAATGTCAATGTTCTGAAATTGTTGTAAATATTGAAGGAGTTAATGTATATGAAATACATTCCTGAAATAGAGTTCAGTAAAATACAACAAAAAATTATTAAAATAATTTGAGGAAGAATATATCATACTTTTGTAAATATGATAATATAAAGATTAATGTTGATAATGTTAAATAGCATGGTTCTTAATCAGTCTTAGCAAAATTAAATTTTAAGTTAGAAACATTTATATAATGGTTTTTTAAAAAAGATAATTAAATGTGACATACTTTTTAACCTAATGTTCTTGGTAGAGTAAAAATCACGTGCAGGCACACACACACATGAATAATTAGGTTAAAAGCAACTAAGAAAGGGAACATAATAATGTGATCATTTATTTAAGAATCCCCATGATACTTTGTTTTCATAATTAGACATATGATTATTCACCTGAACCTCATTAGCATAATTATCATTTTAAATAATTATACTTTATCTAAATGTCTGGCTTACAATTTCCAAAAGTTAAATTATTAAAAGGAAGTATAAATTTTAATTCCTTTAGAATGTGTTATGTTGCTCTTATAATGCATTTTTACAAAGTTGACAGAGGCAACCCTGTATCTCATAGCATTATCTAAATGATGCTTATAAGAAACTTGGTATTACTTTCTTAAGATTGCTCAGGTCATTAAAGTTTTCTTTAAGAGAGATAATATATATAATAAAATAACAACCAGCAATTTTTATTATATATATAAAATAACAATTTCCTTGATCATGAAAGTGTTTAGGCTCTCAATGGATATGCTGTATTGGACAGAATACTAAAAGACTCAGATCTATGAAATTGTATTGTTGGCACTATGATTTTGAACAAATCAATAAATCTTTTTGAGCCTTTGTTTTATGATCTTTAAACACTGAATTCTTTTATCTTTGTTCTTCCCATGATGTTATGAGTCTCAGAGGAAGTAAAAGACATGAAAAAAAAAAACACATCATTTCTTATCAGTATAAGGTATATAAAAGTATAATTATATGCCTCTATCCTTGACACTCAGAATCCTTAAGACAGTCAATCTACTGCCATAAAATGATACTGGGGTCCCCACAGGTTTTGAAGGCATATTTAGCTAGACAGTCAAGGGATTTTACTCCATAAAGTTGAACTGAAAGAACTGTGAGATTGTTCAGATTCTAAATAAATGCAAAATGAGAATGTCTTCGTAGAATTAGTAGCCTACTGAATGACAGTGATATCTTGATGTACATGCCTATATTTAATTAAGGTTTGATACACTTATTTTCTAATTTCATGGAGAACTTTCTAAATGGTGATTGGCCTTTTAAAAATGGTAGTAAGAAAGGTAATCATTTACATGTATTATTGTATTGAAGAAGAATTAGCATTCTCTCATCTTAAATAAGATTTTAAAATCATTCCACCATCACAATTTTTCAGCCTCTACCGTCGACTAAAACATTTTCTAAATTATTTTCAAAAATAGAAATATCTGTGAATACTTAGGATGTCGGAGTAGCAAGGGCATGCCACGAATAGCATTGTCAATCTTCTCATCATCAAAAAATATCTAAGCCATAATCAATGCTATAAACACTGATGGCTAAAATGTTATTAGAAATTATAGTTTATTTAGGCTCTCATACCTTTTTACTACTTTCAGTTTTACATGTTGAAGCTAATTAAGTTAATGCACAGCAAACAAAATCCTCAATTTCTTAGGTGGACAAACACCTAAGCCCGGAAATAATAGTAGGTCACTGAGTTTCAGTAGATAAGTGGAGGTAGTAAGTGAGGTTTTCATTATATTGTCAAATCCTAAGTGGCATCCAACTTCACATAATATTTACATTTAATCATTTATTAAGTCCTTCATGTGCTAGGTAGTCTAAGATCTCTCTCTCATTACTTTAATCAGTTGTTAATTGACTTTATGAAACAGGTACTTTGATTATTAAAAAAAAAAGAAAGTTTAATTCCTCTTGTTCATAGTCAAAAAGCTATTAAGAAGTGCAGTCACAATTTAATCTTAAAATATTTGATTCTAAAAATTTTGACAAGTATTCTATATAACTTTAATTCTGATTCCTAAAAATAACATTTAAGAATCTTCATACCCTGACCCCGATCTTTTTCTTTAGCTAAACACACACAGACACCATCCCCAATGGGTGTTCTTTTCTCTTGTCATAATACTAGAATAGTCTTCCTCACCATTGGGCCAATTAAAATTCTACATTTGATAATTTCCCATATTAGCTCCTTTTGTAATGGCCTCTCTCTGTATTCTTGAACTAATTCACCCTCCCCTTTTTAAATTTATTCACATATCACTTTGTATCTTCCTAAAAATACTGATCAGTTTTCGTCTTATAATAATTTATGAGTAAAGAAATTGAGGCCCAAGATGGTGTGTTAAACAACTTCTACAAAGTTATTTAGATCATAATTGGTATATACTAATTTTCAGCACAGTTCTAATGAAGATTATTAAGATCTGTTCTCCTTACTGTCATGGTTTATCAGAGTTAGGTTAATTTAGGTTTAAATAATGACAGATGTTTCTAACTATCTGATATTGGGTAAGTTAACTAAACTCTCCAAATTTCATCTTCCTCTTCTATAAATTCATAATATGGATAGTATGCCTATAAAAACTAAATATTATAAAATATTGTACTAAATATCAGCAGAAGGCTTCCCACTTATCAGTTCCTCAATAAATGCATTAATATCACTATTTGTTATTATTTTTAGTTAGTATGTTGGCACAATCCAATAGGAAGGCATTTTATGTCACGATTTCATAGTGGCTGTACCTTGACAAATGACACTGTAGTCAGCTTTATGTGTAATTATAGTCACTGCCTTAGAATTCAATCTCATATGACTGTAGGAGAAACAGTAAGCGGGATGAGATCCTATGATTGTTATTCTAACACTTAACTGAGTTATTTTCATATACATATATTTATATTTGTTTGCTTGCTTGCTTGTGTTATGGGTTGGCCATTGCGGATAAAGCAATGCCATTTCTCTTAGTTGCATACAGTTGCTGGCAAGCCTATCATTTCCTTAAAAATTATATTTAAATCATATTTTCCATTAAAAGGAGAATAATGACTTGAAGACTTAGACTTGAAAATCACTAATGGAGCTCTGCACAGGTGGAACAATCAAGTAAAATTGAGCATAACAGAAACTACAAGCCCATTTGCGCAAACTAATTTAAACTTGTTTTCACAAATAGGCAAAGCTGGCCATTAGAGCAACCATGAGGAACATTCTCCTTACAGTGGACGGGAGCTAACAAACAGATGTAGAATATCAAGGAAATAGTATATTTTTACAGGATAGAGTGCATTTATTGGTATTCCTCATATGAATGAGATAAATTAGTGCAAAATACAAAATGATTTATTCCTCTAACCCAACCATTTTCAGGATCCAAGGTGACTTGCAGTACTAGTCGATGGGCATTCATGCACAAATGTGGACGCATTATTCTAAACAGGATGTCCCCAAGTACAGGGATTAGAAATGAGTGATTAAAAGAGATAATAAGCAATGTGACCCAAGAGGTTGAGTGGAAAGCTGTGATAGTAAAAGGATATGCGCAATAGTTTAAGAAAGAGGGCACAATGTTTTTTTCATGAAAACTCGAAGACTTGACCTTCACTACAGGTAAAGGAAATGAAGAGTCACTTGTCATTTTCATTTCTCAGGAGAGTAGTTTTAGACATGGCTGAATTGATGAAAGTTCCTTTGAAAAAAGATTTAGATAATAAAAGTTTATGAATAAAATTTTCAACACTTTTTTTTTTCTACTACCAACATATGTGGAATGAGGCACACTCCTACTTAGAACAGTAACTTGCTATGTCAGTGATTTTCAATCTGGGGCAAAGTCTCTTAATACTCAAAGGGCATATCTGTGTCCCCACATAACAAACTTAAGTTAAATGTGATATATATATTACTTTTATAAAACTATTTTTCAATAAGTATAACTATATATTGTAAGAACAATGATTGTGGTCCTTAGTTTTGACATTCCAAAATATCATAACATGTTTAAAAATAAATTTTAGTTTACTTCAGTAAAGAAATCTAACACATCTTAAAGCATTTGCTGGAAGGTGAAACAATTTTTTCAAATAATGTGAGAGAGATTATTTAGAGTTACAGAGGTAGAAGAAGTGAGTTTCCTGGGCTTCATGGGCTCAGAAAACAAGTTACAAAAGCAAAAGAAGGGCCCCTGGAGCTTAGGAGGGAGAAATGCAAAGGCACGCTCCCAAAAGGGAAGGTACATACATGCTGGGTCCTTCATCTGGAGGGTTATTCAACAGGTGTTTTAAAACTACAAAAAAGCCGGAAATTACTATTTTAGATTACTGATTTGTACTTAAATCTGAAAATGATGAAATGGATAAAAATATCCCTTGTATTTAATGTTTGATAAGAATATAAATATAAACTATAAGGAAGATAGTTTCATATTTTTATTGAATATATAAAGGTATAAGTTGATGAATAGTAATGTAATGATGATAATTATTATATATAGGACTTATTAGGAGTTGAACACTGTTTTAAAGCACTTTACGTGTTAGCTCAGTGTAACAAACTAATGAAGTAGGTATTATTATCTTCATTTGATAGAAGAGGAAACTAAGACAAAGAGTGGAAAGTAATTTGTCCAAGTAATTTGCATGTTGCTTCTAAGTAGCAGAATCAGCCTCAGAACATAGGAGATCTAATTCCAGAGTTTGTGTGAACAGTTGTGTAAAAGAAAATCACTTTCATATCCCTGGTGTAGAAGAAAGGTAAAGAATCAAATAAAAATATAAGAGCAAAGTTCAGGTTAAGGAAAGACAAGGCAGGAGAGATTTTCCTACAGAATATCAACTGTTTGCTAGAGGTGTCCTTGTTTCCCTGAAAGGTAGGTATTAGCTACATATTTTGAAGAAAAAAAAATGAACCCTTTAAAAAACAACTTAAAAGATAGTTAGATGTATACTAACCATACCAACATTACTAAATGTTAATTTTTAAAATATACTGCTCACAAGAATTAGGGGATCAGAGAACGTACAGATACTCCAGTACTTTCAGCCGTTTGTATAGTGCATTTTCACCAATAAAATAAAAGTTGGTTTTGCATCTCATTTGCATAATTGAACAACTTTCTGTGACTTGTCATTTGCTTTTCTGATGTTCTTGTTTAATAAAAAAAATCAAATTGCTTCTTTTTTATATTGCTTCATATTTATTTTGAAATACCCCTGATTTTTGTGAGAAGTAGACTATACTACACCTTTTAAAATAAAGATGAAATAAATTATAGGTACAATTTGACATCTTGTTCTCATTAATCTTTAACTATGTTGATTCCTATTTTCTCACTTTTCTAATTATAGTTTCAGAGAGAATATAAACCTTAACCATTTTTTTGCACTTTCTTAATTTTTTATTAAAAATGACAAGTCTTGTCTATAGTTAGTTAATAGGACTTCACAAAAGTTCACATTTCCTAGTTTCCAATTGATGATTATATTTGCTGTTAGTTTTTTCTTACACTAACTTAGCTACTTTCAGAAATAAGAATAAGATTTGTCACTTTTTATTACACTTTTTATTAAAAGTTGAGTTTTCCTCCTCAGACATATAGAATAAAATTTTAGTCATAGGTTTGCTTCTGTACACAGTGTGTCTTATTTTTTTTAAGGAGTGATTGTTTTACTCTGCTTTCTAAAAGAGACTTTTTTCACTGTATAAAAGGGATTACACCTGCTATTTGATTTCTTAAAATTTATACTTGGTTTACCTGTGGTAACCTGCCATTTTAAAGCCTACTTCTTAATAACAGTTGTTTTCCATAATCAATTCTTGAGTAACTCTTTAAGTCATGAGTAAGTTTTTCAAAGTAAACTTAAAACAGTTATGTTAGTATAAGATGGGAGTGTGCTCAGTTTCTCTTTCTCTGGGAGAAAATTATTTAATTTAAAAACACTACACTTAGAAATTTTCAATACCTCAAGATGTCTTTACTTCCTTTTCTCTAAGACCTGAAATTACTGTGCTCCTCAACTATTGCAACATTAATGCTTGAAGTTATTTCCAAGTTGTTTAAAGAATCAGCATGTCTCGCCTGACCTGTGGTGGCGCAGTGGATAAAGCGTCGACCTGGGAACACTGAGGTCGCCAGTTCAAAACCCTGTACTGATCTGGTCAGGGCACATATGGGAGTTGATGCTTCCAGCTCCTCCCTCCTTTCTCTCTTTCTCTCTCTCACTCTGTGTCTCCTCTCTAAAGTGAATAAAATAAAAAGAAATTTTAAAAGAATCCTAAAATTTATAAAAAAACAAAAAAAGAATCAGCATGTCTCTCAGGGGAAATTGAAGAAATGCCCTCAAACAGCACTGTGTTATTAATTTAATCATTATAACTGAGAGTAGAATCAATGCAATCGGGCAATCTGTTGCTAGAGTATCGGGCTGAGCTGATAAGGGTTCTCACATAATTATTATAAAGATAGAACAATTATTTTTATGTGATGTAAAAGTAAGAATGTTGATAATTCCATAAAGGGTATACCAAAATCTCATGCTGAGTTCTTTTCTCTCTCTCTCTTCCTTTTATTTTTTTTCTTTTTGCCTTTCCAAATAATTGGTATTAAAAAAAAAAAAAGAACATTGGAGAAAACTCAAATACTAAATACAGGGTAGGGTAAAAGTAGATTTACAGTTGTGAGTAGCTAAACAGTTTATTCTTGTATTATTTATTATTTTATTATGTTCTGTAAAAACTACTGTAAACCTACTTTTGTCCCACCCTATATTTCAGGTTTCCACTTATATGAACTAGATGAATTTCATATTTATGTCCTTATGGTTTATGTTCTAGTTATAATTAAAAATACATGTGTTTAGAAATCTTTAACAATATACACTATTTATTTACCCTGCACTGGATAATATTTCCCACCTTGAAATCTGAATTAGGCATGGACTAATCCCCATTTGACAGGATACTGAGCGCTGAAGAGGTTCAGTGCTCCGTCTTACTGGAGTCAGGCTGGGTAGAGAACTCAAAAGTGCAGCAACATAATGGATGTGTCAGGACCAGGATACCTGAATAATATTCGGGGGGTGGGGGGAATAGAAAGCAATTATATCCCTTTTTAAGTAAAATTTATAATAAAAAGTTTGGTACTGTCATTGTTTATAATGACTCAAATATCTTGAAAATGCACAGTAATTAATTGTCCATCTCACTATACCTCCAGTCTCCGATATACCTACAAGCATTGACACGTGATGATTTTTGTGTCTATTAACTAGCATGCTAAAGTCTATGAATTAACTTTCTTTCACCTCTGCTTTATAGTTTGTGCCTTTCCGGGATTATATTGACAGAAGTGGAAACCACATACTGAGCATGGCTAGACTGGCTAAAGATGTCCTAGCTGAGATCCCTGAGCAGTTTCTTTCCTACATGAGGGCCCGAGGAATCAAGCCATTGCCCGCACCTCCCCCATACTCCCCACCTACACATGTGTTACAGACCCAAATATGACTGTGCTCTGGAATGTGAACGGTAACTACATGTCAGTGCTGCGGAGTCGAGCTTGGTCCTGGTGCTCTGTAATGAACCAGGGAATGAGAACTTTTCCTCCATTTGGTTTCAGCAGTACTAGTTAACAATGCTTTCTGGGATCCAAAACTTTACTCTTTCTAAACCAAAACTGTAAATATGGTTGTTGCATGAGCAACACAAAATTTGTTTGAATGCTTGAAACAAAATATGGATGTCTTCTCTGAATCTTTACCTTTCTTGTTTGTTTGGACAGAAATAGCTAATTTCCAATGTGTTGTTGGGAAAAAGCACAAACTATGTTTTTCACTCAAATATTGTCCTCGACTGCTGGGTGTACAGGAAAGCAGTCTCTCTGTATCAAAGTTTACATGTTACTACTTTTTAAATTTCAATACTTTTATAACTGTTCTTAAGAATAAGAGTTTTAAATATTGAATTCTTTGTCTTCTAAATTGCAATAGCTATAATTATAAGAGCAATATCTTTTTGAATGACTGTCTGGACAAATACCATTGTAAACAAGGGAAAGGAAAGATAAGTTCCATATTTCTTCAGTGAGTGTATTGTCTTATGAAGCTGCATCTGCTTAGTAATCAGTTCCTCTGCATTTGCCAAGTCTGAGAGTTTCAGCTGAGCAGATGTGTAACCTGTAAGAACATGCATTTTTCATGGAGTTTGGGTTCTAAATTTAGACTACAGTCGGTATATGTTCTGTACTGCTAAGTAGAAATTTTTAAAAATATCAAATGTTGTGAACAATTTGTAAATGCACAGAAAATACTTTGTGTAAAAAGTAGCATCTTTATATTATAATGCTATTTAGAAAGACTAAAACCAGAATATTTAACTGTGAACTATGTAGCAGAAGTCTTAAACCTTCTATTCCATTATACCTTGTCTAGATATTTTAATTCAAAGGGATACTGGCTCTCTTGGGTTCTTTATCACCTTTTCCACATTGCCTCACAGGGTGCACACGCTGGAAGTTTTTTTGTGAAATTCCCAGTTAATATACACAACCATGTGACTTAGTGCACAACACATTTGTGAAATAATCTACTCCTATATACTAATCTGCCTGTCCACAATTAATTGTAAAGAGTTTCTGCATGTACAGTTTTTACAAGAATTACCGTTTTGTGATGTGTCCAAATTAAAGCATTTCTTTAGAACAAATGGCCTTAAATTCTCACAGAATTCCTGGAAATGATTGTGAATTGCCTTCAAATAATAGAAAAGTGTATTTATTTTTATTTTGTGTCAACAATGTAACTGCTTTGTAATATTTTTCCTTACTTATACATTTATAATTTGTTTTATTTTGACTGTATGTTATTCTTTTTGTCCCAAATTGACTTAGGGTGACTTTTATAAGCATGAGACTATTTTACTGAAAAGAAAAATATATACATCCACATATCTAACAGTATCAATATTGTATAATTATGTAATACTAAATTGTCCATTTGTATGTATTAAAATCTTTAAAAGGATAACTATTTGCTCTGTAAATTTTATTTATAATGGCATGGAATCAGATTATTTCCTTTATTGAGCTTAAATATTTATGCCAGTTTAGTTTATTAACCTACAGATTTTTTTATTTATCTTTATCAGTCCAAAATAAAAATAAGTAAGATATTTTTCTTTCTTGTCAAACATCAGTTATTATTTTTTTGAACTGATCAGCTAAAATGAAAGATGTGCCCTTCTTATTTAAACAATAGTGTGCTGAAACCTAGTGAGGGTAAATGGCTAAGGATAGAACAAACCATTTACTAACTTATCCTTTGTATGGCTGTCAACATGTATAAGAAACGTAAGTGATGTTAGTCTGTGTGTAAGATTAGAAAACACGTAGTCCTGTCATTGCCTAAAAGTGTTTTTCAACCACTGACTGATGGATGGACCAGTCCACCAGAAATTTCTTGCAGGTCTGCAAAAGACTTAACCATCCTAATGCTGTATGAAGATTATAGACCCAATGATCTTAGTCAAATTTGCTTATTTTCAGGGTGATTTATGCCTTAGTAGTCCCTGAAATAATTCTCCTCTTTTCACCAGCTCTCAAGTGTAAAAGCATTGAAAACCACTGCCCTAAAGGAAAAAAACAAGATTGAAGGGGTTGAGTGATTTATCCAAGACTATATAAGTAGAGCATAGTTTATTATCTTTGTTGACAGTATTTGTTGTGTTCACCCAAATGTTGTGAGTTGCCATTAGAGACTGTGCAATGAAAAATTTCAGCCTATTGCTGTGCACCTCACTCAATCTTCCCACAAAATATTCCTTCATTTGTTTTTCTAATACCTGAAAGTTACTTAACAACCTGCAAAGCCTTTCATTCCACACAATATAGGGAGGTGCTAAGATGAAAGACATGGAACTTTTAAGAATTAATAAGCACATTTTTTAAAACATACTGACATAAATGTTTGCAGCAAATTATTTTCTTTTTTTCTAAAAGGCTTTTCTTCTTTAGATCTTTTCTTAAGCTATCCCTTCCCTTTGATGAGGGAAGACTTGGTACATCATTACTATAGAACTGCCAGCACGGGTTTTCTTTGAAAATGTGAAAGGAAAATTGAGAGAACCAACAGTATGAGCCTTAGCTATGTTTATCACTCTTTTCATAGATGGTCATCCTAACAGTGTTCACAAGTCAGATTTCAGCTTCACAGCCAGAGTAAGGACCCACCAAATAGGAGTGTTTTCCCAATGTAGAGTAGGGTAAATACCCATATCAAAATTATTTCTTAGCCTGACCAACGGTGGTGCAGTGATTAAAGCATCGACCTAGAGCATTGAGGTCTTCAGTTCAAAACCCTGGGCTTGCCTGGTCAAGGCACTTATGGGAGTTGATGCGTTCTGCTCCTCTCCCCCTTCTCTCTCTCTCTCTCCTCTCTAAAATGAATAAATAAAATCTTAAAATAATAGAAACTCTTAAATTATTTTTTAATTGATGTGACTCCTAACAACTATTTTACCATATGGAAATATTTGTATATAGTTAAACAAAATTTGCTAACATAAACAGAGGTCAACAGTGTTTGTACTAAAAATATTACATAGAGGCATAATAGTTCTAACTGATATCACAGAATTCTGAACAATTTAAGAGGAAACCTCTTTAAACCTCATTAGGAAGTGTTATTGTTTATTTCTATATTATCAAACCACCCCAGCATCTGCCATTGCTCTTACTTTCTGGCTTTTAGAGATGCTGTGAGGACCAAAAAAAAAAAAAAAATCTGAGAGATGACCATGGAGTTCTTATCGTGATAAAAAAAAAAAAAAAAAAAAAAAAAAAACTGTTCTAAAGATTTGCTCATTTAGTTTCAAACCAGTAGTGGCCATGATCTCATGGTTTTCTCATCACAAAGCTATTCACTAACTTAATTTCCATGAAACAGGCCTGCTAGGCATCCCTAATGTATTTAGATAGGCTGATTTCATAGAGATGGGATTTGCTATTAGTCAAAGAGGTCAATATCATTGACTTTACAAATTAGGAGAAAGAATGAAGGAAGGAATGTGTGCTCAGGCTTAAAAATAACTCTTCTTTAGAAATCCTCTTTACCTTACAAAATAAGTTAATGGAAATTATAACACTGATTCAGTTATTTGGACAGAGAATAACCAGTTTGATAAATCTTAAACATTTTCACAAGATAATTCTGATAAGAAATGCTAAATAAAATCCCTTTTATTTATCAAATATATTATTAAAGCTTTAAAAAATATTAAAATTTGAATCTACTTAAAAGTAACAAGACTTTGATTCATCCATTATTTTCAACAATAGCTAGAAGCATATTACATAATTTATAAGTAGGCAATTTTGACATGCACTTTAGAAAATCAGCATGAGAAGCTCTTTTTTTTTTAACCCCTGATAAAACAGCAACAATCACTAAAAACCCCTTTAATTGAGAACAAACTTTCAAGTCTTTAGATGTTATATGGACCCACCAAAAAAACATTGATGGATTAGTCATCACATGATGGTCTGGAGAGATAAAGAATTATAGGTACTTTTAATTTTGTGTTTACTTTTTGAAAACATACAGTAGATTTAAATTAATGACTTAAAATCTAAATCTGAAGGATTATATATGAATGTGGCCTCTTATATAGGCTGGTTATAAAATTTTTAGAAGCTTCACCAAGAAAAGCATAACTTGTTAGAGTCAAAAGACCTGATTCCCCCTTGGCTATCTGATTTTGGCAAAATATCACTTAAATATCTAAACCTAATTTTCATCATCCATATATTGAAATGATAATTCCAAAGGTTCTTACAGCATTATCTTTATGTTGTCCTCTCAATAATAAAATGTATTTTAATTGGAGTACATCCTGAAGTTTGGCTCTTTAAGAGGCTGATGGAAGACTGTTCAATGAACTTAATATCCTGAGCAATCAAGGGGTTTCTGAGAGGTTCATCAACAAGTGAAAAAAGTCTTGGCTTCTTATTGTTCTTTTTGTTTTGTATTTTGTATTTTTCCAAAGTTAGAAGCAGGGAGGCGGGAGGCAGTCAGATTCCTGCCTGTGCCGTAATAGGATCCACCCGGCATGCCCACCAGGAGGCAATCTGGGGCGTTGCTTTGCTACCACCAAAGCCATTCTAGCACCTGAGGCAGAGGCCATGGAGCCGTCAGCGCCCAGGCCAACTTTGCTCCAATGGAGCCGTGGCTGCAGGAGGGGAAGAAAGAGATAGACAGGAAGGAGAGGGGGAAAAGGTAGAGAAAGAAGCAGATGGGTGCTTCTCCTGTGTGCCCTGGCCAGGAATCGAACCCGTGACTTCCACATGCCTGGCCAATGCTCTACCGCTGAGCCAACTGGCCAGGGCCTTGGCTTATTAAAAAGGCAAGTCATGATCTTAGTCACTATTTCAAATCAGTCATATATTTTCACTATTTTTTTTGGCCTCAGAACCAGAAGGACAGGAAAAATGAAAGAAGAATCCAGATTGCTCTGTGAATGTCTTTGAGTTTCTTTGTATGTGTCCTCATGCCTATGTGTGTGTTCCTGCTCTTATCTTCCTGTCATTTATTACATTTTTAATTACTCATTTGTTGTCTATATTAGCAGGTCATCAATTGAATTATTGAAAGTGAATCGGCTCTGATTGGATAGCTCAGTAGGGTTAGAGCATTGACCCGATGTGCAAAGGTGCTGATTTGACCCCCAGTCAGAGCACATATATAAACAGATGACTGTTTCTGTCTTTCTCTCTCTCTCTAAAAATGAATAAAATAAATAAAAGGAAGGAAGGAAAGGAGGGAGGGAGGGAGAAAGAGGAAAGAAAGAAAGAGAGAGAAAGAAAGAAAAGAGAAAAAGAAAAAGAAGGAAGGAAAGGAGGGAAGGAAGGAAGGAAGGGAGAGAGGGAGGGAGGGAGGGAGGGGGAAGGGAGGGAGGGAGAAAAAGAGGGAGGGAGGGAGGGAGAACTAAAGAAAGAAAAGAAAAGAGAAAGGAGAAAAAAAAAGAAAAAAGAAAAGAAAAGAAAGTGAACTGAGCCCAGGCAAGCTGGTTCAGTGGAAAAAGTGACCATCCAGCATGCCAGGTCTATCTTCTGTATGTGCCTCTTGGTTTTGACCTTTGGTCAAGGTACATACAAGAAGCAATCAATGAGTACACAGCTAAATGGAACAATTAAATGAAACAATGAGTTGATACTTCTCTCTCTCTCCCTCTTTCTCTTTCTCTCTCAAATTAATGGGAAACTAAAAAGAAGAAGGAAAAAGTAAATTGAATCAAAAGATTGGCCTTGGCTGGATAGCTCAGTTGGTTAGTATATTGTTTCGATACTCCAAGGCTCTGAGATTGAACCCAGTCAGGGCACATACAGGAATCAATCCATGCGTGCATACATAATTGAAAAACCAAATGATGCTTCTCTCTTTTTCGTTCTCTTATTCTAAAATCAATCAATTAAAAAAAAAAAAGAACAAAAGATTGAGCACTGAGAATGTTGCATTAGTAACTTAGTATTTTAAGATTAGCCTGAATTTCAATGTTACTAGACTGAGAGAGATTAGTAAAATCTTAAATGACAGTATACCATACTTTTCGCATATTTATTTATTTATTTTCTAAAGCAGAACTGTGAAGAGAATGAGTAGAGATTAGCAGTGTCTCTCTCTCTCTCTCCATCTGCTCTCAGACCAATTAGCAGTGAAATGGTAAAAAGGCAAGCAGAGAGCGGAAGAGAAAAGATTAATGAAGCTTTGAAGCCACTGATAGCCACAGGTCCTGACTTGGGATAGTCTGAAAAGAAAGTTATCACGAATGTCAGGATCTTATATTATTTCTGCTCTGAAATTCCCTTTGACCAAGAATACTAAATAAAACAAAACTAAACAAAAATAAAACTCTGAAAAAAGGATGTTGTACTACATTCTACTTAAAAATGAAAGCAACAAGAATTTGCATTTTAGTAATTGGAAGAGTATACTGTTTTCTTAGCTTTGAAATGTGTCTGTGCTTTATATATTTTTAAGTACATTGTGCATGTTTGTGTGCTGGGAGTGATTATAGGCCTTTACTCCTACATGTACCTGCATATATGTGTAAGCAATAGTAAATGTTGAGACAGTAAACAAGGACAGAAGAAATTGAAATGCTTACAAGTATTTACTGCCTTTCCTGGTGCTGGGGAAGTATTTTGGCCTGCCCAGAGTGTGGACAAGAACATGGAAGTTTAGAACTTGGCAACTGCATTTGAAATAGGGCAGAGTGCCTTGCAAATTCTACTATACTAATATCTATGATTTTTAATGTATTCTTGCATCCTCTGCTCAGCAACAAGAGACAAGGATTTGATGAATATGAATTTGGTTGTGAAGAAGAAATGTGGGAAAGTCTAGTTTTCCATTCACCAGTTGATAAGACTGAATTTCATTTAATTCTCTGAGAAGGAATGCATAAACATTCAAAATCTTGCCTGCACCTCCCATTAGATAACACTGGGGAACAATTCTTTTTTCATTTTCTGTTTCATGAGGTTTTAGAACTGTTTCTATATATTTCTGCATTGCTGATTGCAAATCTAAAATCCGTTTTTTGGTGCATGCTCTAGTTTTTATGCAATTTTAGATTCTTTTTGTTACAGTTAATGATATGCATTGGTTTCTAAATTGGAGGTAAAGGGCAATATCTTGGATTGAACATAATCACAAGGCAATTAATATTTTACAAACATCACTATTACATAATTGTAGTTGTTTTTAAATGTAAAAAATTATCATCTGATAAAATCACATTCTTATTTTGTTTTAAGATTGAATCATGGCTTCTTCGAGTAGGTGTAAATGTAAGAATAGTCCTGACACTTTCTGTTATATATGTGGCTGTTACACACTTCAACATCAAAGGCACAATATTTCATCATTTTTGACATGTGCATAGATTGCTTATTTTCAAATTCTCCTTAGTAATCAAGACAAGAATTGGGCTCCTCATATTGTGTGTCATAATTGTGAGAAAATGCTTTGTGACTGGACAAAAGGAAAACGCAAAGGAATGTCTTTTGGTATTCCCATGATTTGGCGTGAACCTAAGGACCACAGCAGTGACTGTTATTTCTGTCTGATCCATACAAAGAGCATTGGCAAGAAAAAACAGCTTATGATTGCATATCCTAATATTCCTTCAGCAATACGATCTATCCCACACTCTGAGACACTCCTGGTTCGTTTTCAATGGTTTTATTTCTTCTAAGGATGAAGACACTGAACATGGTGATCAAGTGTATTTTGATAAGATGCATGAGGAAATGGTTGTAGAATCTGAAGGGTCTTCTTCTGATGCCAAGCAGTCATTAAGCCCTTAGCAGTTTAGCCAACCCGAATTGAATGACTTAGTAAGAGATTTAGGCCTATCAAAGAAAGCAGCTGAGTTATTAGCCTCCAGGCTTCAAGAAAAGAATGTACTTCACCAGTCAGCTAATGTATCCCATTTCAGGAAGTGTGAACAAATTAATGTGGACTTTTATTTTGAAGACAAACACTTTGTTTATTGTCATGATATTAGTAGTCTTCTCTGCCAGCTAGGTGTTACCTCTTACAGTCCAACAGAATGGTGGCTATTTCTTGACAGCTCTAAACGGAGTCTGAAATGTGTTCTCCTACACAACGGTAATGTTTATGCAGTGGTTCCAATTGCTCTTTCAACTCATTTGCGAGAAGATTATAATGACATAAAAATTGTCCTCGTCTTTCTAAAGTATGAGGAGCATAACTGGATCATTTGTGTGAATCTTAAAATGGAAAATTTCTTGCTAGGACAACAGAGAGGTTCACGAAATACCCTTATTTTCTGTGTTTGTGGGACAGCCGAGCTCAGGAGAAACACTGGACACAGAAGGAGTGGCCGAAACTTGAAGCTCTAGAAGTAGGGATACAAAATATTGTGACTCTAGTTAGTCTAGAGAGTGAGTCCAGTGAGTCCACAGAGTGACTCTGGGAGTCAGAGAGTGTATCTAGGGAGTCCAGAGAGGAGATTGGGGCTTGGGAACCCTGAGAGACAGGGATGCAGTTTTCCCTGCCTGTTTGCTCATCTGCTGTTGTGAGACTCTAATAAACGAAATGGTTGACCATTTTCTGGTTCCATAGTTCCTTTATAGTCGGCCTGAATCCAACGGAAACCTGTATGCTTATGACCCCTGGCCTTACAGGCTATATCATCCACCAAAATTCACAAAGGGAGATGTTGGGCAGATAAAATATGGTATGCTCACTTTGTTAAAGATGGCGCTGCCCACATGGAAGCCCGTCACCCAGGTGATATTATTTGCCCTTATGCTTGTGATGGCTGTGGGGGAAAAGTTGTAATGTAAGCAGGCCGGGTCATTATAGCTTAAGGCTTTGTTTAAGAGTAAGCTCTTCTCCACACCCTTGACTGATTGGATGATGTAGGGTGGTGATGTAGGGAGGAATCCCATTATGCCTCAGATGGGTGGCTTTGTATCAGAGACTTTCTTGTCTGTAGATGGGATTAAAGGTTTGGATTATCTATGCTATAAAGTGGGCGGACCGGTAGCTAGATCTCTCTCTCTCTCTTGGTTCCTGAGTTCCTGAGGTTGGTATTAGAGAGGAGAGCAGATTAAGGCCATGTGGAGGAGAAGTAGCCAAGATGGCAGAGTGCTGAGGAAGAAGCCAGTTTGTTAAGAGTTTGTGCAGGAGGAGATGGGAAACAGAGGTGAATAAGTCTGGTGAGCTGGAAAGCTTTGATGCTAGGAAACTCGGATAAGTCAGTAGCTTTGTGAGCACTGAATGTGTGGGTTTTGGAGCCCAGTGTGTGTTTTTGCTTGCCCGCCGGGTGCAAGCTAGAATTAAAGCTGATGGCTCACCAGTTCGTGGCTCCTGTGTTTCATTACCGACTGTTCGAATCCAATGTGAACCTGCATTGGACAGGCTGCTGTGATGGTGGCCTCGACTACTGGCTTTACATTTGGCGTAGTCTGTGGCAGGATTTGATACAGATCGGCATGGAACCACCACCACCTTTTAGTGGTGGAGTAGAGGACTGGCTGCTGTTATGGTTCCCTGTGGCTGTTTTTTGGGGGACTGTTGGCTGGCTGACTTTTACAGCCATGCGTGAGAAAACCGAGAGCTCTATGGAAGAGGCTGCCCAGGACCTGCAGGCTGAGCAGCGGAAGGAGCTGGAGGAAACGTGGGAGAAACAGATGCTGACCCTGGAGCTGAAGGAAGCGCTGGAGGAGGAGGCTGACCAGGTTTGCGAGATTCACCTGGAAATGGAGCAGATGCTGGAGAAGGAATCACAGGTTTATGAGTTGAAGATTGCCCTGGATGTTGTGGAGAGCCGGCAGCAGTATGAGGCCGGGCCTGAGGCCGGGGCCGGAGCTGAGGCGAGGAACGGGGCTGAGGCCGGGGTTGGAGCTGCAAGGTCTGCTGAGCAGAAGGCAGCGGTGGCCCAGAGATCAAGCCCGGCAGCAGGAGCTGGTGTTTTCAGTTCCTCTTTGGAGGATGAGGAGAATCCAGCTGGAATTGTGATCCGCAGCCTCCAGAAGGTGAGAGCCCAGCAGCAAGAAGTAGCTATGCTGCTGGTAGGTCAGCGATTTTGGGACATAGGGGTGGATGCTATCATGCTCCCCAGAGCAGAGATGGAAATGCTGATTGCCATGGCCACGTGCTCCTTTTTGGGACAGTGTACGAGCTGCCAGGATGGCAGAGATGAGGGGGGAGGCTAACACCCCATGTGTGTGGACTGATTTCTTGGACTACGACCCGAGTGAGCACAAGCTCCTTTGTTGAATGGACTTACAGATTTTGGACAATGTGAAATACCCTGATGGGGGTGGTGATGGCTTTGCTGGAGGCCTTCCTACCCAGGGAAGCCTTTCAAACGGCAAGGAAGAAGTCCGAGGACATTTTGCACTTTTGGCAAAGTGCTCAGAGACTGGTGAAATGTATCTTTGTAATTGTTGAAACTGTATGATTTGGGCTATTGCTGTAATTTGTGTAATGTACTTAATTTCCTTGTACAGGGATGCCGGTGGTATAGATTGTGGGTAGTAAAGTGAGCATAAGGGTGGATTGTTGGGCAGATAAAATATGGTATGCTCACTTTGTTAAAGATGGCGCTGCCCACATGGAAGCCCGTCACCCAGGTGATATTATTTGCCCTTATGCTTGTGATGGCTGTGGGGGAAAAGTTGTAATGTAAGCAGGCCGGGTCATTATAGCTTAAGGCTTTGTTTAAGAGTAAGCTCTTCTCCACACCCTTGACTGATTGGATGATGTAGGGTGGTGATGTAGGGAGGAATCCCATTATGCCTCAGATGGGTGGCTTTGTATCAGAGACTTTCTTGTCTGTAGATGGGATTAAAGGTTTGGATTATCTATGCTATAAAGTGGGCGGACCGGTAGCTAGATCTCTCTCTCTCTCTTGGTTCCTGAGTTCCTGAGGTTGGTATTAGAGAGGAGAGCAGATTAAGGCCATGTGGAGGAGAAGTAGCCAAGATGGCAGAGTGCTGAGGAAGAAGCCAGTTTGTTAAGAGTTTGTGCAGGAGGAGATGGGAAACAGAGGTGAATAAGTCTGGTGAGCTGGAAAGCTTTGATGCTAGGAAACTCGGATAAGTCAGTAGCTTTGTGAGCACTGAATGTGTGGGTTTTGGAGCCCAGTGTGTGTTTTTGCTTGCCCGCCGGGTGCAAGCTAGAATTAAAGCTGATGGCTCACCAGTTCGTGGCTCCTGTGTTTCATTACCGACTGTTCGAATCCAATGTGAACCTGCATTGGACAGGCTGCTGTGATGGTGGCCTCGACTACTGGCTTTACAGGAGAATAATCCAAATGTAGAAAGGAAGAATGGCAGTGAGCAGCCCAAAAAATATCCAGTGAGCTTTTTTCCCTATTATAAATTCTAAATATGTTTGGATGCATGTACTTACATGTATGATTACTTATAACACATTATAACTATGCTTTGCATATGAAATATATACTCATTCCTTCCACAACTACTTATTAGTTACCACATCTTATTTCAGGATCTCTAGGAGATGCCCATTACTTTTCTTATTTTAACATAATTCTGCTTCAATAACCTTTTTGTGTGTGTGTGACAGAAACAGAGAGACAGAGACAGAGAGAGACATATAGAAACAGACAGGAAGGGATAGAGATGAGAAGCTTCAATTCTTCATTGGGGCATGTTGGGCAGATAAAATATAATATGCTCACTTTGTTAAAGATAGCACTGCCCACATGGAAGCCCATCACCCAGGTGATATTGTTTGCGCTTATGCTTGGGATGAGTGTTGGGGAAAGGCTGTAATGTAGGCAGGCCAGGTTGTTATAGCCTAAGGCTTGGTTTTAGGAGTAAGCTTTTCCCCACACCCTTGACTGATTGGATGATGTAGGGTGGTGCGCTCTCCTGAGGAATCCCATTATGCCTCAGATGGGTGACTTTGTATCAGAGACTTTCTTGTTTGTAGACTGTATTAAGGGTTTGGATTTCTACATTATAAAGTGGGACAGACCAGTAGCTTGATCTCTCTCTTGGTTCCTGAGGTATTAGAGAGGAGAGCAGATTAAGGCCACATGGAGACCAGGAGAAGCAGCTAAGATGGCAGAGTGCTGAGGGAGAAGCCAGTTTGTGCTGGAGGAGATGTGGAACAGAGGTGAATAAGTCTGGTGAGCTAGAAACCTTTGATTTTAGGAAACTCGGATAAGTCAGTAGCTTTGTGAGCACTGAATGTGTGGGTTTGGGAGCCCAGTGTGTGTTTTTGCTTGCCCACCAAGTGCAAGCTAGACTTAAATCTGATGGCTCACCAGTTCTTGGCTCCAGTGTTTCATTACCGACTGTCCAAATCTAATGCGAACCTGCACGGGCCAGGTGGCTGTGATGATGGCCTTGGCCACTGGTTTTACAGGGCACCTTAGTTGTTCATCAATTGCTTTCTCCTATGAGCCTTGACTGGGGGGTGGTGGCTACAGCAGAGCAAGTGACCCCTTTCTCAAGCCAGTGACCTTGGGCTCAAGCCAGCAACCTTGCGTTTCAATATAGCAACTTTTGAGCTCAAGCCAGCAACCATGGGGTCATGTCTATGATCACTCACACACTGAAGTCAGTGACCCCACGCTCAAGCTGGTGAGCCCACACTCAAGCCGATGAGCCTGTGCTCAAACAGGTGACCTTGGGGTTTTAAACCTGGGTCCTACCTGACCTGTGGTATCGCAGTGGATAAGGCGTCGACCTGGAACGCTGAGGTTGCTGGTTCGAAACCCTGGGATTACCCGGTCAAGGCACATATGGGAGTTGATGCTTCCTGCTCCTCCCCCTTCTCTCTCTTTCTACTCTTTCTCTCCTCTCTAAAATAAATAAAGTCCTTAAAAAAAATAAATAAATAAACCTGGGTCCTCTGTGTGCCAGTCTGATGCTCTATCCACTGCACCACTGCCTGTCAGGGTACTTCAATAACATTTAAGGTATGGACTGACATAAAATAATGAAAGAGAGAGGAAAGATAGAAGAGTTAAAAAGGAAATGGAAAATTGTCTGTACTGTGTGTATATACACATGACTCTGCAAGAAAAAATGTAGGTATATCCTTCTTTGTATCTACAACTGGTAAGAAGGTTATAGTTGGTATTTATGATCTCATGCCTTATTAATCATCCCATTTACTCTTTCCTTTTTCCTTCAGTCAGCACCTAATCTGACCTGAACATTCCTTGCCTAGGCTTTTGGTTTAAACTTTCATTTCTTAGAAATCATACCCTGTAACTTCCTGCCTCTATAATATTGCTTTTTATTCCATTTAATGAACATGGATGGACTAGAACCTATTCTGGGTTCTAGCTATACTGTTTTCTATCCCCATTGTGTAGCAAATGTCTGTCTTTTGGGGAGTTAGGCTAAATCACCCAAACCACTTGAGTGTTTTGCCTCTCATATTGTGGAAATAAAAGCCTAAAACTGCCAAGCAGTTATCTTAACTTCCAATTCAATGGAACTGTCATTCTGTCTCCAGGAAAACAATTCCTCCCTGGGTATGTTCAAACCCAAGAAAAATGTACTTGTATACATAAGAAACAAATACTGTGACCAAGAGAGAAAATGCACCATTTGGTGAACTCTTGCCATATCAGCCAAGTAAAAACTGAAGTTTAAAGTGTCAAATATCACTGTGTTTTTCTACCTCTCAAGTTTTTGTTTTATGTATTTTAAATCTCTTATTAAATGCACACATAAGATTATTTTATCTTTTAATGAATTGACCCATTTACTATCAAATACACCCCTTATTCACAGTAATATTCCTTCTTCAGAAATCTTCTTTGTCTGGGACTGACCAGGAGGTGGAGCAGTGGATAGAGCATTGGATTGAGATGCGGAGGACCCACATTTGAAACCCTGAGGTCGCCAACTTGAGCATAGGCTCATCTGGTTTGAGCAAGACTCCCTCGCTTGAGCTCAAGGTCACTGGCTTGAGCAAGGGGTCACTTGGTCTGCTGTAGCCCTTGATCAAGGCACATATGAGGAAGCAATGAACAACTAAGGTGCCACAACAAACAATTGATGCTTCTCATTTCTCTCCCTTCCTGTCTGTCTGTCCCTATCTGCCCTTTTCTCTGTCTATCACAAAAAAATAAAACCAACAAAACCAGAAATCTACTTTGGTACTAATATAACCACTCCAGATTTCTTTGGAACATGTACATTTTCATTGGTGCTCATATGTATAATTTATATGCACATATTTATATAATTATAATGTATATGTAAATATATATGTAAATTTTATAGTACAAATATATGTGAATATATTGCTGTATGTGTCTAGATATGTAGCATATGCTTATAAACATACACATGTGTATAAGAATTTTTAGTATATATTGTAGTCATATACTTATGTGTTTTTGAATATATGAATACATGTTTCTATATTTGAATAAATGCATCTGCATGGGTGCATATATTTGTAACAAATGTGAAAATTAAAGTTTATACTACACAGCAAATTTCAAAATGTGTAAAGTTCCAAAGTGAGATCCCTGATGACATTATACAAATTTTCAAAAGAAATGAATTAGAACCTGTCTTTGTCTTCAACTTTTAAAATATAAAAGTGTTGAGAGAATTGGAAGAAAAACTTTGGAAACAGACTCTTTTGGGAGAAAACGCTCTTGTCATGTTGAGATCTTGCAAGGCTCCATAGCTATATTCTTCTCCTTCCTGTCAGCGTTCAGGGTCAAGAAAAACAAGACAGAGAAAAGTCAGCTTTATTACTAATAAAGTTTATTTTAAAGACTATAATATAAGTACACATAAACATGGGCTTTCCAAATCCGCCCCTCAAACTGAGGCGCATTACCCACCCAGCCACTGGCAGCACTGGACAACAGCAGGGTCTCTCATGGTGATGTAAATAAAGTAAAGTACAAAAGCTTAATTTCTGAGTATTTCTCCCCTGGGCCTCCTTTCTAAATCCTAAATGAGTTACATACCCACTCAAGGCTCAGTGGAACATCAATGCTCACTTCATGTTTCATCTTTTTTATTTTCTTTAGGCAGATTTAGTTGAATTTTGGATAAGTAAAGGTCTCTCCCTCCTTTCTCTTTATCCTCCAATTTGTTCCATTGAGGCATGCTGATTAACCAGTTATGAGCAAGACCACCATTGCACCCATAGACTTAGATGCACCAACATATGTGGTCCAGTATGTTATAAAAATATATTAGCAGACATTCATCTCTTGGTTCTTTTCCTCTATAGAGTGTCTAATATGTGCTGGATATTGTTCTGGGTATCTGAGAGATTTTCATGAACAAAACAGACAGAAGTCCTTGCCCTCATTGTAGAAAGATTAAAATTTCAGTTATGTTTCCAGGCCAGATATATATATATATACTATATATATGTACTATATATATAGTATATATATATAACTTTATTAACTTTTATTTGAAATATATATACATATATATAAAGATAAAAGTGACTGAAAATTCTATCAGTAAACAATATATATGTTTGATGAGGAAGAAAATGTATATGAAATTATAATACATAAAAAGGTAGATTTTCTTTAATTACTTTATTTCTTATATAAAGAAACTTTATCTAGGGACAAACACCTTTTTTGCTACATATATGTTTTTTCTTCTCATCACAATTCGCACTACTTATGCCCTTCTTAAAAATGAAGGCACAACTTCCATTTCCTTCGAGAATGAACCTGCAACAAAACAAAGATTGTTTACTGAGCATCATGAAAAATGACTCGGCAGAGCCTACAACACAGTGTAAACGTTGCTAAACATGTTCTAAAATATGAATGTACATAGAAGGAATAGAGGGAGTGAAATGAACTGCTTTCTTTTATCAGTCTTCAAGACTTCCCTCGGGACCATGGTGGTAGGAAGAAATAAAAGCTAGGAACCTTACTGACTTAATGACAGAGGCTGTCCTGGAACTTCATGTTGTTTATAATGTAGAAAACACTGCAAATCATCTTGTTGATAATATTCTTCTCTTTATACTTTCAAATAAAAATTAATAAAGCAACTTAATTAGCGCTTTGAAGATTATATAGAGGATGAGTAGTATAACTGATATTTCACTGACCATCTTGCTTCACACAAAAAAATTGGTCTATGTTAAGGTTGAAACAGATGTTCACTCGTCCAGTTTTTGCAAACATCATCATAGTAAAATAGATATTTTGTTTTTGACTGAATACACATAAATTATAAATAAAATATCCAGAAAGAATTTTAAAGTTATATTTTAAATCATGTATTAACATAGAAAATTGAATATTCAAAATGAGGGAAAAAAATAGAGCAATGAGTCATGAATTTCTAGTTACACAGTACTTAAAATTTTAAAGGGAAGCACTTGGTGTACACTTTCTTAATTTCCAGAGTACCTTCAAAATTTTATCCTGCCTGTTTTCAAAATATATGTGTATTTCTGTGTCTATGCATTCCTTAGTGCCAACTGAGAACTCATCAGCTCTTATGAACTGAATTATGACCTCCCAAAATGTACACGTTAAAGACCTAACGACTAATAGCTCAGAATGTAACTGCATTAGAAGATAAAGTGTTTACTAGGGTGATTATGTTAAAATGATGTCTTTTGGGTGGGCCTTAATACAGTATGACTGGTGTCCTTATAAAAAATAATCAGATACAGGTAGGTGCCTGAAGAAGGAGGCCCATGTAAAGACACAGAAGGAGAAGATGGCCATCTACAAGCCAAGGAGAGACACCATACAATAAATCAACCCAAATGACACGATCTCGGACTTCTCATTTCCAGAACCGTTGTTTAAGGCATCTTGTCTGTGGTATTGCATTACCCCAAGCAAACTAATAAACCAACTATAAACAAATTATAGCTTTTTTACTTCCTCATTATTAAGTGTACTATATATAATATGTTAAGCTGCCAATATTTTCTTTTAAGAAAATATTGTAAATAATAGTTTTTGTAGTCAGAAAGTTTGTACTTTTTCTTACATTTTTCAAAATTAAAAACATAACTACTGACTACATTATTACCTTCAAATCATTGTGTGTGTATTTTCACCCCAAAATGGATATAAACATAATGGGGACAGAAATTTCTTAAATTTATGCTGTTTGATCATCTAGAAAATATCATAAAACATCTTGCAACTCATTTTTATGTCATATGCTTCATATAATATCTAGCACAGATTACCACAGAACTCAGACTGTGCCTATCTACAGTATGTAGTTAGTGGTTCCCTTTGTGGGGAACTCAATATCCTTTCTATTTCTTTCCCCTTCCTGAACTTGGGGAAAATCTTACTGTTTCAAGAACAAAAATCAAAAATGAAGTCTAAAGGTATAATCAGTTTCACAAGTAGGGAACATAGAAACGTTCTGGGATTTTAAGTAAAAACCAAGAGGAACATACATTTTTTATTTCTCACTTTTTCTCTTCTACTTTGGATCACTGATGGGTAAGTGTAGAATTGCGTATGTTTTTTAAGACTTCCTTCAGTAAGAGTCTGAAGCAACGACAAACTAACAAAAGGCAAAGTATAAGTGGAAAGAGGCAAGGATCAAATGACTTAGACTTTAATTTAGTCTAGGATAAAACAAATACTTGTGGCTCACATGTGGTATAGCCCAAAGCACCATATGGAAGTAAATATTGTTATCTGATGCCAAACCCTCACTAAAGAACCTTTGTCTGAAGGTTCTCTCTGGCATCTACTTGTTGAGGGCTTTTTTGGGAACATGGTGTGGAGGAAACTATGGGGTTAGCTGACTATAGAGTCAGAATCTTTACCATACTTAAGACATTTAATAACAAATAAATGTTTTTAAGGCTTACCTATTGCTTAATACATTTCCATTTGCCTGCATCCAGTATTTGTTTCCATTTTGCTTTCTCAGTCCAATCCAATATGAAGAGGTCCCCATATAGTTCATCAAAAATTCCTTATAAAAAATACAGAGAGTGCTGAATGGATGCCTCCTTATTTTCTCTTTCTCACTCTCTCCAATGCTATGTGCCATCTTTGAGCTCTTTATTCTCTTGTTAGTGCTATTGCACTAGCCTTGTAAGAGGACTCTGTGCTTTTATGTTGGCCACTCACTAGCCCATCAAAGCAAAGAAAAAATGATTCTTTTAAAACTTAAGTCAGATCATGTCATATTTTTGTTCATAATTCTGCAGAATCTCCCTATTTTATTCGGAAGATAAATCAGTCTTCATAATAGTCCACAAGACCTTACTGATCCGTATCCCTCACTCAGTCCCTCATTCTAGGCGCACTCACTGGCTTCCTCTTTTCTGTTCCTTGAATATTGTAGACACTCATCTACCTTAATGTCTGTGCTCCAGCTGTTTCTTCTTCCTGGGGAGTTTATCTTCCAAATTCCCTTCACTAATTTTTCAGGTACTTTACATTTCTACCCAAGTGCCATCATCTCAATGAGAAAGACTGTCTTACTAGCAATCAATCTACCCATTTAGAATACTCACAATAGCATTTAATTTATAAATACATATTTTTGCATGAAACTTGATAACTTCTAATACAGTGGTTCTTAACCTGGGTTCTATCGAACTCTAGGGGTTTGATGAGTCGGTCTCAGGGGTTTGGAGAAGCCTCTGCTGCGGAGGCCAGAATAAAGTAATATCGTAATTTGTTGTGAGTTCATGCACTTTGTTGGTTTTGTTCTTTGAGCAAGGTGATGTTCATGCAAGGCTCATTTTGTGCACCAGTAAAATATACCTATGTCTTGAATTTGGGAAAAAAAAATCATACTTTATCACTAAAGAAGGGTTTGGTGAATGCACATATGAAACTGGTGGGTTCGGTACCTCAAAAAAGGTTAAGAACCACTGTTCTTATATATTGTACTATAGAATTTACATGTTTATTATGATTGAATTTTTTATTCTCTAAGCTCCATAAAGGCAAAGAATTTTGTTTTGTTGAATGATGTATCATACCCTTGAAGTATATCTGTCATACGGTAGCTCAATAAATGAGATTTATATTGCAAAGGAAAAATCTAACCACTTCATTCTGGGAGTTGAACATGAACAGAGATCCTTGATAGGCCATGTAACAGTTTGCCTGGCTCTCTCTCCAAGTTCTTTCTTGTTCAGATAGGAAGAAGCAATTATTCTGGATTCGTTTCCAGCCTTGTGGACATATAACTGCATCCCAAGTGCATCTATTTTCTTGAAAGGTCACTGGGTTCTCTGCTAAAATTAACACAGGGATAGAGAAAGAAATAAACAAAGTATAAGGGGGAAAAAAGAGTTTAACTTTCAGGTTAAAAGATTATTATATATTTCAGAAAGAAAGATATGCATTTTTCCATATTCAATCCAAATGGTTTAACTTTAAATATCAACTCAGAAAGAGATCAAGAACAAAGAATAAAAGAAATTATAAACAAAGAATTCATATTTATGCATAATTTAAGATAGCCATAGTAAACAAACTCTAGCCATTTTTCCTCACAGTTTCTTTATAATACTGTCATTTTCTCTATTTATCTTTCTTTTCTTTCAAATTTCTATGGCATCTAGGACATGTCTCACTGTAAATAAACCAATTATGTATCCACAACCTCAGAGGGTGGCTCCCTTTTGCTGCCCACTTATTGCTCAATTCACTGCAACTAGATAAATGAAGTTCCTTCTTAAGGTACAACTCTAAGAAAAACAAGGGTTACCAAAAGTACACTTTTTACCCACAGCTGAAATAAAAACTGGTTCATAGTTAAGCCTGTACTGGAAGACCTTTAAATGGAACACTAAATCAGCACTATGGGGCTGGTATAAAAACCAAGCAAAAAATTCAGTTCACCAGAATTATTTAAAAATATCAAGTTCAAAATGACTTTAAAAAGTCAAGTTTAAATAAACAGTTAACAAAAAATCAAGTGTTTGTTTCAGAACCAGACTCACCAGAAAGCTAAGTTTTCTTATTCATTCACGAATTCATTCAATCATTCATTCAACTACCAGTTGAGCTTTTATTATTTGCCTCTTTTGTAGCTATAGGAATACAACAGTGTGCATATACATAACATGCAAATATTTTTGCTCTGGAACTTACATATCGAGTCAAGTAGGTAGATTTAAAAATTTGGAATTCAGGGAAGAGATCCAGGTTGGAGATGTGGGGGTCCTCAGTGTTTATGGGACATTTAAAGTTGTAAGTTTGCTTTAGATGGTCAAGGATGCAAGGGTAGATAAAGAGTGAAACTTTTCAGGGATTGACCCCTGGGGCAAACCAAATTAAGAAATCAGGAAGAAAAGAAGGGACAAGCAAAGGAAACCTAGAAAGAGTGACAAGTTAGATAGGAATTAGAATGTTCTGGTTGGGAAAATACATTCTGTTTCAATAGTTTAACGGAGGGGAAGGAAAGTCTAGTCGTTGGTTTCAGACTGAATCAGTAATAATACCAGTAATATTTCGTTAGCAGAAATTGTTCACTTACTTGATGCAAATATTTTAAACAATATCCAAATAGTAAAGGCGAGTCCTCCACATATCAAGCATGACGTGACTAGTTTATTCTTTGTTGCACTACCTAGGGAAAACAAGTCATTTTATCTTGTACATAAAAAAGACAAACAAAACAACAAATAATGTTTATCTTTTTCTCTATCTTCTCTGTGTTCTGTTCAGAGCCCTGTAATCAAAACATTAGGAGGGTGAGAAAGGGTGTGAGGGTCTAATTTTCAGCAGCAGCAGCCGCAGCCTCAACGTGCATTGACTCCACTTCTTGGTGCCATTTCTGAGAACTATGTTACTCAGTCTTCTGTCCTGCTTCCACAACAGGAAACCAAGAGTCTTCCCGGAACTTTTAAATAAAAGACTGCCGCCTGACCTGTGGTGGTGCAGTGGATAAAGCGTCGACCTGGGAACACTGAGGTCGCCAGTTCAAAATCCTGCACTGGTCTGGTCAAGGCACATATGGGAGTTGATGCTTCCAGCTCCTCCCCCCTTTCTCTCTTTCTTTCTCTCTCTCTCTCTCACTTTGTGTCTCCTCTCTAAAATGAATAAAATAAATAAATAATAAATAAATAATAAATAAAAGACTGTCTTTTCTAAATGGAGGGTGGGGCAGGGGGTGGCTGTATTTAAAGGTCATATTATGGAATATATACATATATGTTTATGTATACAAAATGATGAGGGTGCAAACTGGGGCCAAGAAAAGAGCTAGGATGATAACAAGAAGCTTAGTTTCGGTCTCCAAGACCAGACTCTGTTTCTCCCTTACTTCGTCCATTGGGCTCCGGCTCCACGGACTCCCGCTCCACGGACTCCTGCTCCACAGACTCCTGCTCCACTGACTCCCGCTCCACCGGCTCTAGCTCCACGGGCTCCCGCTCCAAGGGCTCCTTCCCCACGCGTTTCTGCTCGACAGTCTCCACCCCATCCAATCGCTCAGCCCCTATTTCTGCCATCTCCCATGCACTAATGGAGAAATGATTGTGGGGGCGCGTTGGTGGTCCCAGGTTGCTGGGAATGAATTGCGAATTGCTAATTATATGTGGTGCACATGCAGGAAACCCAGATACTAGATTTTTAGGAGAGTACTGTCTCAAGACTGAAGCGGAAATAGTGCATCAACCTAACATCCTCCACTCAGGCACACGACTGGACTTGGACCAGATCCCCCCCAGCGGCAGCCCATCTCAACTGCCTTTACCTCCGACAGTTTCAAGATGCTGGGGCACTAACGGCCACTAGGCAAGCAGTTAACAACTGGCCTTGTCTGAAGGCTGCGGCTCCAAGGCCTGGGATTGGCCGGAGCACAGTGAAGATTGAGAATTCAATCTCTGATTGGCTCCTGCTAGCCCCACCTTCTAACTATTCAAAGCAGAGAATGGAAAGGCCCATACTCTCCATTTTTGATGCCTATAATTTCAAACCTGAGACAATTTTACAACATTTGGATTCTTGGCTTGTATACTGCACATACTTTAATAGTAAACACAGATTTTAAATTTAAAGATTGCTAGAAATAGTTACTGTGTGGCCCTGGCTGGTTGGCTCTGCGATAGAGCTTCTGCAAGGCGTGTGGAAGTCCCGATTCCCGGAAAGGGCACACACACAGGAGAAGTGACTATTTGCTTCTGCGCCACCCCCACCCACCCACACAAATCCTTCCCCACAGCCATGGCTCAAATGGTTCTAGCTGGCCCTGGGCGCTGAAGGTGGCTCTATGGCTTCCGCCTCAGGTGCTAAAATAGCTCGGTTACGGAGCAACAGAGCAGTGGCCCCTAATAAACCGAGGATCCCCAGGTAGGAGCTTACTGGGTGAATCCCCATGGGGCACATGCGGGAGTCTTTCTGTCTACCCACCTCTCAATTTAAAAGAAAAAAGAAAAAATAGTTACCGTGTAATAACAAAAGGTTCACTTAATTAGGAAGAGATAGGACATCAATACTGTATGCATCTCTAATTATAGTTCCAAAATATATTTTAAAAGAACTGCTTTTACTACAAAACAGTAAATACACCTTTATGTGCTGCAATCTTAACTTGGCAACCTACTTTGGCCAGAGGTCAAGATTAACATTACAAGTGATAATCCTATTTATGTCATTAGACCTGATCGGATGTAATAAGAAGTCATTTTACCTTTGTGGCCTTCCCCTCCAAACCCACAACTTCAGTCTAACCATGAGGAAAACATCTAACAATCCCAATTGGAGGGACATTCTACAAAATATCTGAGTACCTCTCAAAACTGTCAGTGTCAAAACAAAGCATGGAAAGTCTGAGAATCTGTCAAAGAACAGAAACTACTGGGAGACAGGATAACTAAATGTAATGAGATATCCTGAACTGAATTCTGAAACCAACAACAAACAAAAATGACATTAATGGAAATACAGGTGAAATTCAAATAATGTCTAAAGTTTAGTTAATTTATAATGCATCAATGCTGGTTTCCTTGTTGTGACAAATGTACCATCGTAATGTAAGAAGGTAATATTAGAGGAAACTGGATAATGAATATTCAGAAACTCTACTACCTTCGTAATTTTTCTATAAATCTAAAGCTATTCTAAAATATAAAGTTTATTGAAAACAATGTAAGGCAAGCAAAGACAATGACAGGTTGAAGAAGTTAAAAAAGAGTAAAATAGAGACAACTAAATTCAACATGTGATTCTTGATTAAAATTTAAAATGGGGGGAAATAACTTTAGTGCATTAATGAAACCCCTGTTGATATTTGAAAATGGAGTATGGATTAAATAAATACATTGTATCATTGTGAAGTTTCCTGATTTTGATCATCAGGTTATGGTTATGTAAAAGAGCATCCTTATTAGGAAACACACAATCAGGCATTTAGAGAAAAAGTGGTACAATGTCTCCAACAATGTTTCCAATTTACTCTTTGATCCTTCAGTAAAAAAAACAAGAACAACTAGAATATGAGACGGAGAAGAGAAGGATGGAGTTGGGGAGAAAATGATAAAGCACATAAAACAAAGTTAGTATCTGCTCAAAGTAAACATTCTGGGTAAAAATCATATAGAAGTTTCTGGTATTGCTCTAGTGAATTTTCAGTACAATTAAAATTATATCAAAATAGAAAGTTACCCAAAAAATAAATTTTGAAAAGTTTCCCATACTTACATTTTTCTGTATTTTGTTGACAAATAGAAATAAGAGAACTCAAGACTTAATTAGTTACAGGTACATCTCAAAAAAATTATTAGAGATAAGTAATTTTTTCTAAAATTAAGCACATAAAGAATAAAAAGTATTATGAGAGACTGGGTGGTTTCTTTTTGTTTGATTTCGTTTGGTTTGCTTTCTATTGATTGTTACTGTTGTTTTTTTAATGCTGGGGAAGCACGTGGGGGTGAGGGGCGGTGGCGTCTGGAGAAGCACGCAGGGATGAGGGGCGGAGGTGAAGGGCAGTGGCGGCAGCTGGGGAAGCACGCGGGGAAAGGGTTGGAGGCTGGGAAGCACATGGGGGCGGGAGGCAAGAGGCGGCGACCGCGCGACTGAGGAAGCACGCGGGGCGGCGGGGCTAGGGGCAGCGGCTCAGGGAACCCCTGGGGGTGAGGTGTGAGGGGCGGGGGTGACAATGGCGCGCGCGTGCGTGAGTGTGTGTGTGTGGGGGGCAGCAGTTTCCTTCAGTCAGCACCTAATCTGACCTGAATTCCTTCCCTAGGCTTTTGGTTTAAACCTTCATTTCTTAGATATCATACCGTGTAACTTCCTGCCTCTATAATATTGCCTTTTATTCTCTTTAATGGACATGGATGGACTAGAACCTATTCTGGGTTCTAGCTATACTGTTTTCTATCCCCATTGTCTAGCAAATGTCTGTCCTTTGGAGAGTTAGGCTAAATCACCCAAATAAGAGCTAAAAACTAACTATGTTATTCAGTGAAAAAAGTGGGAAGATGCTCTAAGCCCATGAGAGTCAGGGGGATGTTCTCCCAAAGGAAGCAAGCCTTGAGAGCCAGGAGGAACGAGAGCACAGAGAGAAGAAAGCTGATGTTCTAGTCCTAGAGAACAGGTCAGCGTCATGGGCAGGAAAGAGATGACGAGAAAAGAGCGGTCTAAATTGCAGGGCGGAAATGGAGATGAAGAGCCCAGACTGTAGAGAGAAAAAAGAATGGGATGCCTTAAGATAATCAGAAGCATTCTGCAGATTATTTAGGTATCACTTTGCAGAATGGACTGAGGAAGGAAGAAAAATCTGGAAGCCAGATCATTCAGTTATTAAGCAAAGTGTTAAGGTCCAAACTAAAGTAGTAGAAAACAGTAGGGAACTGTACAGAGATGTGACAGCATTTGATGTAAGCTGTACTTGCACACGTTTGGGGTACAGTGGCGAGAGCGAGTGACAATAGTAACTCTGGATCTGGAACTTGATGGCTGACAGAATGACGATTCCCTCATAAGGCTGCAAATCATCTAAAATTTTGCTTTTACATAAGTAAAAAGGATTTAAATGTTTTTTTACATACAGCATTTAAATTAAATATTTTTATAAAAACGTGTCCTTTTCAATTTGAAAACAAACATTACAAATGCATTTCTGAGTGTTTTTAAACAAACCTAAATTTCCTCAAGTCTTATGGCATATACTTAGGGCTGAATACTAAAGATCTGGACTATATCATTGCTCTTCTGAGTGATCTGCAAAAACATATATGTGGGATGCCAGAATTCTTTCCAGCAATAGTGACATTGATGGGCAGCTGCACATTCCACACAGTAAATGGATTTGGCCAATGCAGTAATGAATCGCAGTAAAAGGTATTCTGTGCTGGAATTACTCAAGGAAACAAAACAAAAGTCTTAAGCATAGTATTCATATTAGACACTTACTAGTAAACAATGAACAGACAAATATCATCACTGGACAAAAAGAAAATTATTATTTTATTAAATGTGCAACCAAAAGATGTGGTGTGCATCTACACATGTTATATCCATAGTTATTGCACACTGTGGCCCTAAATATTTATGGCATTTATGTCGTTTTCTGTCTGTTGCTACTTGCATGTTCCTTATCAAGCAACAGATTTACTTCTCAAAACGCAAAATTCAGCACATGATGTGGCAACTGCTCCTTGTGTTGGAGAGCTCTGCTGAATCCATCCTCAGCCATCTCAATGGCTCACGTTTCCTATGCATTTTACACAATACTAGAAATATAACTAGTGTCTTGTACTGTATATTTTTAGATAATTTGGTCTATAGTTAGATAAAAGTAGACATAAAATTTAACTATAGAACATAAACTGCTTTATTGTTTCTTACTATGGTGGGTTTTCTTTCTTACCCAGTTTATGAGTCATTATATTAGGTCAGAGTAGGATTTGCAGTAATAAATACAGGCACTTTTCCATAGCTCAAACACTCAAACAAAGCATACCTGGTCTGATTACAACTGCCATTTTAACAACTGTTTTGCCAAACTCAAGAGAAAATTAGGTATTAGTTCTGTTGAACCGGTGCGAACCTGCTGAATCACACCACTGGGCCTGTGCCCTGGCTGGGTGCTCAGCTGGTTACAGCATCATTCATGTATACCAAGGTCGCAGGTGCCAGGGCACATAGGAGAATCAACCAAGGCAGGCATGAGTAAGTGGAACAACTAATTGATGTCTCTTTCTTTCTCTTTCTCTCAAATCAATAAATTTTCAAAAGTCAATAGAATAAGCAACTTTGGGTCTGGGCTTCTTCTATTCCTAAGGACTACCTGAAAATCACAAATCCATGGGACCTATGGTAGGGGCTGGGTAGAGAGTGGGGCAGGAGGGGCGGGGTGGGAACCAGACCAGGTACCTTGATATTTTTGTTGCTTGTCTCCCAACTTTTGCTTCAGGGGGTGAGTTTCTTTATGAATTCTCAATATTTTGCTTTGAGTATGTCCAGTTCCTTTAAGTTGATGTAAAGGACAGCACCACGCCCTCCCTCCCCTCTCCAAAGTCCTAAGCCCCCTGCACAGTTTCAAGGCTCCTCATCTGGGTTCCTGAGTTGAGAGAGTCGGTTTGTAACTTGCCAACGACTTCATCCTGTTCAGTTAGTTGTAGTTCTTATCTCAACAGTTGTCAACTGCCAGCTCTTCTCTAAAAGGCTGTCAACTGCTCAAGTGAAGTGCCTCGCCCTCTGTTGCCATGACAACACCGCACACCGCCTCCTCCCTCCTTTGCCCTCTTCTAAATAGCCCTTCACTCTCGACCAGGACCCTCACCAGAATTGCTTGTAATTGAACAGAAGCAGAGTGTGTCCTTCTGTCAAGCAGGATTACAGACTGCGTCGGGCTGGTGTCCCTAAAGGGACAGGGAAGTGGGGCTAAGCAGGATGGGAGAGTTAGAAGAAATGAGTGAAGCAGGAGTGGGGGAGCGATGAAAGGAAAGGAGAGGAATCAGTAAGGGAGATTGGAGGAGGATGTAGGTTTTTTTATTTTTTAATTTTGATTTATTGATTTTAAAGAGAGAGAAGAAGGCACAGAGAGAAACATGGACTTGTCCCATTTATGCATTCATTGGTTGCTTCTCATATATGCACCTACTGAAGATTGAACTGCAACCCTGGTGTATCTAGACAACCAACTGAGCTACCCAGCGGGGCAGGATGTTGCTTCCAGTGGAGATGGGAAGAACTGGGGAGAGGGGCATGCAGGAAGCGGGGAATCTGAGCTCCTGGAGGAGAGGTGGAGCCACTGGGCAGGGCGGGAAAGGTCTCAGGGGTCTGAAAAGGCATCCTGATAAGAGAGGGATCCTTGGTGGGAAGTATGAAGTGGAGGGTGGGAGGTAAAATGAGATGTTCATAGGGATGAGGAAAGAAGCACAATTGGGAAGAGATCAGGGGTGATGGGAAGGGTAATACCCCATCACTGGAGGTGAGGGAGCTGAGGGTTGGCAGAGGCTGAGGAGATCTTCTTTCTCAGGAGGAGGATTCAGCCATATCAGACTCCAGAGACTTCAGCAGTGAAGAAATATGTCGGATGAAGCAGAGCTGGATGATTTTGAGCCAGACCAGGATGATGAAGAGGAGGAAAGGGAAGATGATGAGAAGGACACAGACAAGTGGGAGGATGAGAAAGAAGAGGAAGACTTCTTTGAGGAAGTGAGAACGTGGAAGTGGAGGGATCCTAGGGCTAAGGACAGGGTTGGACGGCAGAGGGATGCCTGACTTTACTTCCTGTTGTAGTGGATACCCACCCCGCTCACAATGGACATGATGAAGGAAGGGCTTTCTTTGCTCTCTAAGACTGGCCATGGACTGGCGCATGCTTATATCAAACTGGAGGTTAAAAACAGGTGTGTTTCAGGGGCTGGGGAGTGGAAGAGGACTAGGTTTGTAGGGCCTAGTCTCCTTTCCCACATTCATTCCTGGGTAGGTGTTTTTGCTGAGAGTCTGAATCTCTCTCATCCTGGGCCAGTGTGAGGGAAAGATAGAAGGCACTTTTCAGGAGCCCTGAGACTCCCTGCGGCAGGGTTGGCCCCAGGGATTGAAAGCTGTGAGAGGGTATGTGGGGATTCCTTCTGGACTCCCTCACTTATCATTCAGAGTGTAGGTCTCAGCCCTTCACAGACACAAAGTCCTTGCCCACTATTAACTCACCTACCTCGTCTCCCTCACCCCTCCCATAGGTCACCCATTCTTCTGCCCATTATAACCCATCTCCATGCTATCCTCTGCTTTAGCACCTCTGCCAGTCCTTGCTAAATTCTTAACCTTAACTGTGTCCTCTGCCATCTCCTAGAGATCTGACAGACATCTCCTTGCTGTGTTCCTACATCCACCTGCGCTATGTCGATATTTCTGAGAACCACCTGACAGACCTGTCTCCACTCAATTCCCTCACCCACCTGCTCTGGCTCAAGGCTGATGGCAACCAGCTGCGGAGTGCCCAGCTGAATGAACTTCCTTACCTGCAGATTGCCAGTTTTGCCTATAACCAGATCACTGACACCGAGGGCATCTCTCACCCTCACCTGGGCATCCTGAATCTCAAAGGTGGGTCCTTAGGAGGGCTGCACAGATTCTTTTCTTCCTACCTGGGGCCAACAGAAGCAGGCGGGGTGGTCCTCTCAGTGTCACACAGCAGTTTGCATTTATTCATTCATTTAGACACAGTACAGTTCATTATGCAGTTCTGTGTATGGGAGATGAAATACTGAACAAAGAAAGTCCCTATTCTCATGAACTTACAGTCTAGATAAGAGGAACAGACAATTAACACAGTAAACATAGTAAGTAAATTCATACAGTAAGTTAAAAGGTGATATGTGCTATGGAAAAAAATAGACCAGGATAAAAGGAATGGGGGACACTGGTGGCACTTTCAAACACACTGCTTAGGACAAGCATCACTGAAAAGCTGACATTGAACAAAGAGTAGAGGGAGGAGATGGAGGTAACCATGTGAACTGCTGGATGAACACGTCCTTCAGACCCTGGACCACCAGCCGGCTTGCCCCAGGGCCCCTGACATGTTAAGTCTGGACCTGTCTCTCCTGATATCTACCTGGCATTAGAGGGGAACAAAATGCAGAGGCTCCCTGGATTCAGGCTCTGCTGCTGAGCATTTTGTAGTAGCCCTTTGAGCTCTTGCAGATGTGGTTCCTCTGCTCCTCAGGGAACCACATCCGCATGGTGACAGGTCTGGACCCCCAAAAGCTGATCAGCCTGCACACACTGGAGCTTCGAGGGAACCAGCTGGAAAGCACACTGGGCATCAACCTTCCTAAGCTGAAGAACCTCTTCCTGGTAGCTCACTGGGTCAGATGGTGGTTGGGCAGGAAAGGAGGCACTGTCGTGGGGGCCAGGATGCGTGGCTTTTAGTAGGCTCAACTACTAAGTTTATCATCATAATGATAATTGGTATCCTTTACTGAACCCTCACTTGATGCCAGATGCTGTGGAAATACAAAGTTAAAGCAAACAAGGTGTTGACCACCTAGCAGAGTTGATAATACATAATGCATAGATAATGCAGAAACAGTTAGTTCTGATACAGATAGAAGCATAATGTGCCATAGCTGAGGCACAGACAACAGGCTAACAAGACCGTTTAAATGTTTAGTTATTTAGACTCTTGAACTTTCTCGTTCCAGGATGGTGCTGAAGTCATTTCTCCGCAGTAGAGCAGGGGGTCTCTTAGAACTGGGGGTGGGTTGAAGGATCGCCTCCTTAATCAGAGGTGGCTTTGGTACAATAAGCAGTCAGTAGGGGGTTACTGCTGACCTTTCTCTGGACTGGCAACTTCTCCTGGATTTCTTTCCTCTCACTACCAATCTCTAATCTCTTCCACCCCTCTCCTGTGGCCCTCCCTCTCTGCCTCGTAGATTCTTCTTTTGCTGCATCATTTTCTGACTTGTCTTCCTTTCCTATTCCTCTCCCTTCTCCCAATGTATCTATTGTATCCTGGAGTCTAGGCCCAGAACCTGCTGAACAAGGTGGAAGGTTTGGAGAACCTAGTGAATCTCTCTACCTTTCACCTTCGAGACAACCAGATTACAACTCTGAGTGGCTTCTCCAAGGAAATGAAATCACTGCAGTACCTCAACCTGAGGTATGCACCCCCTCCAGGCCTCACCTTATTCCTACCCCTGGCCAGGAACAGCTTTTGACCCTGTGTTCTTCCCTGGCCCAACCCCACCACCCCCAATCCTAGCCCACTCCCAGATTCGCCCTTAACCTCTATCCTGATCCTCATTCCTCCTTTCCTTTCCTTTCTTTAGCATTTAGTCCTAATTGCAACACTAAGACCTCTGTAGCCTCAGACCCCTGAATCCTGACACATTCAATCACAGCCTTGTGCTGTTTCAGGAACATCTGAAGGAATCAGAAATGGTCCCTGTTCTCAAGGGACTCAGCGTGGCTAATATTATTTCTTGGCCCCATCCCATATAACTTTGTACTCCGCTTCTTCGTCTTCTGGGCCCCAATTCTATTTCCCATTTCCTGCCTCTCTTCTCCTGAGCCCCAACTCTAAGGCCCTCTTACTGATACAAAACACAAGATGTGCTTAGATGTGAGCAGAGAAGAATATTTGAAAGGAAATCTCTAGATAGAAAAGCACTGGGGATTGGTGAGATTTTCTTTCAGCAACTCTTCTGATGGAGGATTTTATGGGTTTCATTAAGCAAAGATGTAAGGGAACTGCCTCCTTAGTCAGCAAGGCCTCCTTGGTCAAGGCTGGCAATGGAAACAGAATCTCCAAGTAGAGAGAAGTGGTTGCACCTAGAACCCCAACAGCTGCCCTGATTCATGGCGCAATCTCTTCCTGATCAGCTCTGCCACATTGCTCTGGTTCAGTAGATGGGGCTTCTGTTTTCCTGTCCATAGCCTAGACAGCAATAGGGACCCTTCTGAGTGGCTGTTCAGTTGGGAAGGTTGGAAGCAAGCATAGCGGAGACGTGTTGTCTCATTGACTAGGAGGCACTTCTGGGGCCAAAGATGGTAAACGTCCCGCAATGCACAGGACAGTCGAACACAAACTGTGTGTAGCACTCTCCACGAGAAACAGTGTGAGGTTCAACACCTTCAGTGAGATAAGGTGGAAGCACTTAAACCTGACTTCATAAGGCCTTGAGGCTAGAACATGAAAATAAACACACAATACTGTATAATGAGTCATATTAGGAGATGAAGCTTGGTTTTCAGGCTGGGAGGCCCCAACCCATTCCTTTCTGTAGGTTCCTTTCAGTGGGAAGCAGCAACATAGCCCCCACCATTTTGGCCTTCAAACCCGGTTTCTTCTGCGCTGGTCCAAGTGCTATCTTTCAACCTCAGATTAGGTATAATTGACACAGAAGTCTGTTGCTGCAAGGGAGATTTCCCTCCTGTTCTTCAACAATAAGACAGGGTTGTGATTAGCATTGCTTCTCCAAAAGGACAAATGTGACACATTACAGAATAGAACACGGCAGTCAGGGATTCCTTGAAGGCAGAAGCAGGACAGGAGTAGAGTTGGACAGCGCCCTCTGCAGCAAATCTGTCAATGCTTGTCAAGCCAGTCCACAGAGGTGGTGTTTCTAGACACTAGAGCCCATGGGACATTCCCCCTGAGGCCTCATTCCTGGCAGCTGGCCTCCAAAATCCATTATTCCCCAGTGAATCCCTTCTGACCACACTGGCAGGGGCAATATGATCACTGACCTGCGGGAGCTCGCCCAACTCCGGGACCTGCCCAAGCTTCAAGCCCTGGTACTGCTGGACAACCCATGTGCAGATGACCACGACTACCGCCAGGAGGCCCTGGTTCAGATGGCACAACTGAAACGTCTGGACAAGGAGTTGTACGAGGAGGAGGATCGGGCTGAGGCCAGTGAGATTCGTCTTCAGAGGCTGAAGGAGGAGCAGGAGCCAGAGCAGGAAGCTGAGCCTCAGCACGACCCTGAACTGGACCAGCCATTGTAGCTACAGCTCTTCTCACCCTCAAGGATAGTAAGGAAGTTGGCAGGAGGCAGGGAGAGGAGGGCAAGGGCCTGGCACATAGAGGGGGAGAGGAGGGAATATAGGAGAAGGTGGGTCAGGAAGAATGAGACAAGGAGACCCCTTGGAGAACTCAGGGTTAGGAGTCAGGGCGTGTCTCAGGGTGAGGAGTTAGGACCAGGAGGACCTAGGAAGAGCTGAGAAAAGGCTTAGGAGGTACATCAGGAAGCCAGAAGAATAAGTGGAAAAATTGGGGTGGCAGTAAGAGATACTGGTGTGAGGTGGCCAACCACACCTTACCTAGAGTGAAAATCAGCTGGCAAGGCCAGTTCTGGGGCAAGGCGGTAGCGCTGGGAGAGAGGTGGTTGGCGCCTGTGAGGAATGCAGCTGGGCTCAGGAGAGGAGGCAGGAGGGAGAGCCACACTAAAAATCTGAAGCTAAAAATAACAGGACACAGGGGTGGGGGGAAGAAAGGAGGGCAGGGTGAGGAAGAAAGAGACTGAGGAGCTAAACCCAGAAAAGTGTAGCAGCTGGGCACTTCAAATGGGGGCAGAGGCAGCACTGGAAATGCAGTAGGTCCCAGAGAGTTTACTTCTGTCTTCTTCCTCCAGGGGATCAAAGACTCTGGTCCCGAGACCTCAGAAGACTCCATCATTAGGGACCACCACATGCACACCCTCATCTGGAGACAGAGGATGCCCTCCCTTGCCTCGGACCTGGGGATTCATCACTCACTTCCAGTCGCCCAGGCTCTGTGTGGGCGCCTGGTCACATGGGCAGCGGGGTGGGTGGGCCTGGGCTCTGCCTGGAACTTAGCAGCAGTCATCCTTAAAGCAGGTCTGGTAGGAGCCAAGCCTGGATGGGCCAAAGGGATGGTGATAGGGTTGGCTGCAAGGGGACTGCAGAGGCGGACTGAGGTGTTGGGAACAGCTGTGTTCCAATAAAGAGACATTCTGATACACTAGTGCCTGTATTTGAGAAATACCGAGTCTGTCAAGGGCGGGCTTCCCTGATTGTGGTGGGCCACAGGTCTGATTACTCGGTAAGGATGTGCCTGTTACTTTCTAGGGAGATAGTGACGTGGGTAGGAGCGTTCGTGGGTGGTGGGGAAGGCAGTCTGTTTCTCCTCCAGTCCCTCCCCTATCACTTTTCCCCTCCCCCGCCACTCCCTCATCTCTGCCCCCACCCACACACACACCTGCGCTCCCAGCGTGCTGCTCCTGACTCATTGGGAACTCGGGGTCACATGCACCCGCCCCACCCTATGGGGAGTCGCAGTCACCGGGGCAGCTGCTGTCACATCCACTCTCTGTGCTCTGCCAACACTGCCACAGGCTGAGTCTGCAGCCCCAAGGTAGCCCTAGCTAGGCGCCTGAGCCCCTCCAGCCAGTCCTCTGGCCAGCACGCATCTCTTCTCCAGGCGCTGCGCACCTGCTCCTCACCAGAGCCTCGCAGGCACCCTCCTTCCTGGACTGCTCCTCCCAGTTTCTGGCTGTCGCCTCATCTCATTTGAGCACTAACTCTTCCTCACCCTGGCCTGTCCCTCTCCTCACGCCCTGCTTCGCCTCCGGTTTTGTGGACATTAAGTTCGTGGTCTCCCGCAGCTCTGCAGGACCCTGGCACATTCTCTAGGCTTCGCTTTTGAGATGTCTTCTCTCACCTTTCCGTGGAATCCCAGACTCCCTCTCTTCTTCTTCTCCCCCACTTCGCCCCTCTGGGCTGCACCGGGGCTTTGGGGTTTTTTTTCTGGGGCAGCGAGAGGACGTGCCCAGCCCTGCCTTCCCCACCCCCGCCCTGTCTCTCCTCCCGGTCACTCCCCTCTGCAAACCCCAGGGACAGACAGGACCCTCTCCCAGACTTCCTGACTGTACATCCCTGGGGAAGAGGAGGGACATACATCTGGGAGAGAGACTGGGACTGGCCCGGGGACTGGAGTGTTAAGTCTGATGGGACGGGGGCTATGGAGGAAAGGCTTCAGCTCTCCAGACTACCCTTCTTCTTGGCTCCAAGGAGAAAGGCAAGCCGGGCAGACATTCCACCCTGGGGAGGTCTAGGGGAACCCCACCAGCCGGCTGCTGAAGCTGCTGAGGGAAACCACTGCGGGGGTGGGGGTGGGGTGCGGATCCACTCCTCACTGCGGTGTCTTTTCACCTCTACTTCGGATCTTACTCCGTCCCTCAATGCAGTGACCTCCCCTTCCTCACTGCTTTGACTTTCTCCTCTACCCAATGGAGGGGCAGGAATCCCTTCTAGGGCGGACACAGGCAGCTCCTCCCCATCCCCCACCCACTACAGTAACCTCTTTCCCACTCTTCCTAGCCTCTGGTCCCTCCCACTGATCTCAGGCTCCACCCCTAGAAGCTTCTTACCTTTCTCATTATTTCCCTTCTACCCAAGGAGATCCCAGCCATCATGTCCATAGAGATCTGGGCGCGGGAGATCTTGGACTCCCGTGAGAACCCCATGCTAGAAGTGGATCTCTATACTGCTGGAGTTACTGAGCTGGCCCAGACCGGAACATAACCCACCCACCCTCCACCCCTCAGTGCTGGGTATTCCCTGGCCTGGGATGGGATGCTTCCTTGATTCTGGGCAAGGACAGGTGCTAGGCTAGGCTCATAGCCCTGATTGTGGGGGGTGGATCCTGTTGTCCAGGGGAGCTGGGATGGGCAGGCCTCCCTGCTCTAGTTTAGTGTATGACACATGTCCTGCCACAGTATGTTTGTGTATGCACCTGTCTGTGTGCATATGATGCATGACTTCATTTCTCTGGGTTCCTACTGGTGCATGTAGGACCTCAGCTGGGAAGATGAGGAGGCCGAGATTGTGCATCTGCCTTCATGTGTGCATGTGTCTGTATTAGGGAGCAGTGTGTGCATTAGCAGCAGCAGTGTGTGTGTGTGTGTACACTAGGGAGCAGTGTGTGTGTGTACTAGCAGCAGTGTGTGTGTGTGTGTTAGGGAGCAGTATGTGTGTCAGCAAGCAATGTGTGTATTAGGGAGCAGTGTGTTTCTGTGTGTGTGTGTCTGTGAATTAGGGAACAGTGTGGGGAGATGGCTGGATGTGGCAGGCAGGAGTTTAGAGCTGGAGGGCTAAAGGGATCCCTGGTCCCTGTAGAGTCTGTCTCTCCATGTTCCTCTCCCAGGTCTTTTTAGGGCTGTGGTGCCCAGTGCAGTGGAGCCTCCACTGGGATCTATGAGGCCCTGGAGCTAAGGCTTGGGGACCAACAGCATTACTTATGCAAAAGTGAGGCCCTCTCTTTTCCAAGCTCTTCCGCCCATCAGATTTATACTCCTGCCTCACACCAGTCCCCAAGCCTATTCTTGCATCAACCCTCATCAACTCAGTGAGGCTCACTCTTTGCTGGCGGTGGCAGAGGAGGAGAAAAAGGAGAAAGGCCCACTCCTTGGGAATCATGGTTACCAAGGGAAGGGTGGGAAGATTGTCCCCTTAATTCCCTCTGCTCCCATGAGGGCTCAGGTCCTTTGATCTAGATGGGATGTCACAGGAACCTGGTTGGACCCTGGCTGGATGTGAGCCTGTGTGAAGGCAGAAGCCCTGTCTTAGGCCCCAGCCTCCATTCTGGCCTAGGGTGACGGTGGCTCTGCCCACAGGGTCTCTGTGGTGGAGCAGGACAAGTTGGACAACCTGATGTTGGAGTTGGATGGGACTGAGAATAGGAGCAGAGGCCGGGAGAAAGTGGGGAGGCCGATGGTGGGGATGTGTGGAGCAAACAGAGATTCAAAGGAGTCAGTGCTGTGGAGGCTTCCTGAGGAAGGACTTCTTCCAATGTCCCCCCAAAATCAGAGCAGGAGAAGATGAGTTGAACTGCAGTGGTGGTGGTAGTGTGTGTGTGTGTGGAGAAGGGGTGACATTAGACAGAGGAAGAACTTCTTCACAGTATAAAGAGGAAGGAGTTAGTGTGAGATAATCTGGTCTTGGGATGTTTAGAAATATGCACAGCTTTCTGCCCTTTCCCATGGCCTCCTCCCAAACACCCCAGGAGAGAATGGATGAGATGTAGGAGAGGAAGAAGGAGGGGATCTTTTTTACTGGCTCCTTTGGAGAGTGTAGGTGGAGGCAAGGTCTAGAAGGAAAAGGGGATATTTTTGCTCAGTCCCTTCCTCCATAATCTCCCAGCCAAGTTTGGGGCCAGTACCATCCTGGGCATGTCCCTGGCTGTGTGTAAGGCAGGGCAGCTGAGCAGGAATTACCCCTATATTGCCACATTGCTCAGCTGACTGGAAACTCAGATCTCATCCTGCCCATGCCTGTGAGCACTGTGCCATGCCTGTGCCTCTTCCAAGGCTCAGGCCAGAGGGGGCGGGGGGCGGCTGGGGTAAGGGGTAGGGCATGAAACCTTATAAAGCCTGATGGGAGGAAAGGGAACTGGGGCAGCTAAGGAGTAAGGATGGGGCCATGAGACTTATAATCTGGAAAGCTGGTGGATATTTAGGATCCTGGATGGGCATTTCCAGGTGTGAAAAGGAAAAATGCTCAGTGACTTTTCTGTCCTGTGGCTCCCAGGCGTTCAGTGCGATCAGTGTTGGCTCTCATGCTGGGAACAAGCTGGCCACATAGGAGTCCATGATCCTCACAGTGAGCACTGAAAGCTTTCATGATGCCATGTGACTTGGGGCCAAGGTCTACAGCAGACGCAAGGAGGTCATCGAAGACAAGTATGGAAATGATGCCACCAATGTGGGAGATGAAGGTGGCTTGCCCCCAATATCCTGGAGAACAGTGAAGGTGAGACCAGGAGCCTCACTCTCAGCTCCGATTCTCACTTCATCCTGGGCCAGTGGGAAGGGCCACACTTTACCAAGTCCTGAGGAGTATGGGCGGATGATCCCTGACTCCTCCTAGCTCTAAGAAGTGCCAGCTCTTGAAGCGGGTTCCAGAGACCCAGCCAAATTCAAATGAATGCCTAGGAGAACGGTCCTCACCTGTTCAGCCAGGTTTCGTAGCAACTGTAAGTTCTCAGTGGAGCCCCTGGGAGTGCTGGAAGGTGTTCTGGGTTACCTGTGGGATCCTGAAGAACAACCAGTCCTCTGCCCTACTGACTGTTTTAACTATAAAAAAATGATATACTGAAAGGTAGCTTATTCTTTAATGCATTTAATACTTAAATAAGAACAATAAAAGAGGTACACAAAACTAGATTATAATAGTTTTAGAATATTAATGAAAAAATTTTAAATAATACCTTACAAAAAAACAATAAAGCTTATTGAAGATATGTCCATACTGCTTCCTGATTGGAAGCTGAAACAAATGACAACTTGCCATCGCCTGGTGTTTCAGTACTTTTTCTCTTTACATTACATTTTTGTTTACTGAAGTAACAAACATGAAGGAATTAAAATGTAGTATTTCATTGAAAGTATAATCAATTTTATTAAATAAATAAATACTGCAAGCATAATTCCATTAAATTTTTTGCACTGATGGACAGAATGAACATTACTACCAGTTCTTAAAATATGCTGCTGCACAGATGAACGTTAAAAAAGTGTAAGAAATGTAAACTTGTGATTTCCAGGTGCCCACCTTAAAGAGAACCCTGATTACAAGTGCCATTTTAACAATCAGTTGCTGAACTCAACAAAATTTAGGTATCGGTTCTGCTGAACCAATTAGAATCTGCTGAATCCCACCACTGCTCCCAACCCTCTGTCCATTAGACTGATTCAAAAAATCAAGCACATGGAGAAGGCTGTCTCTGAGCAGGGGTCAGCAGGGATGAGAGTGAAAGCTGCAAGCATCCATGAAGTGGACAAGCTGTTCTGAAAGGCTGCTTTAACATTAGAAAGTTTGATAAAGCTTCCATGCAAATAGCACTTTGTCCTCTTCCTCAACCCAACTATGCTTTCTCAAACAAAAAGTACAAATGGTTTTGATTGCTTTTGATCTATGTTGAGGTAAGGGGGTAAAATGCCATCTGAATAGAAGTTACATCTTCTCTTAAAGCACCTGAACTCCCAAGAACCCACAACTCCATGCTCAGCCCAGTGGATTTGGTTCTTTGATCTACATGTTCCCCTTCTTCTAGACACATACCTCTCTCATAGCTAGAATTTTTAATAAAAAACAATATTTTCTCAAGCAAGAGGGTGAGTGACTATAAAAAAACTTTCTTTTTTCACAATTCACACTGGGCTGGAGTACCTGCTCAGGTGAGAGAGCACTTGAGTATATAACTGGATGCTTTGATAAAACAAATCCATGATATCCTTCCACTAGGAAGCTAACTAGATTCAATTACACTGTCTTATTTTTTACTAATCTCCCATTTGAATTCCATCTCTCATATTCCCTTTATCTCCTGTACCTAATTTAATTCCCACATGTTGTAGGCCACCATTCTGCAATTCTTACCATTTTGTTCTTTACTTTTTTTTTATAGCCAATCTTTTTCCTACACTCAAGCCCTCAATTTCACTACCCATTTAGTATTGCTATTTGCCTACCTACACTTACTTAGAAAAATTTAAAAATCTCCAACTGCTTAAACAATCAGCCCACCTTTAAATCTTTTTGTAATGTCTATTCACTTAGGAAGAATGCCCACTAAGGTTAAAGGCTAAATAAAAGACTAATTGCATATGGTTTTAAAAGTTGAATCAATTGTACCTTTTACAATATGATAGTTAAAATATCAACACTTTCCTAAATTACAAAATGTCCTCAGATGACATGAAATGTGTGTAGTGACAATAACTCCATTTTATCTGAACAGGTTTCCAGGCTTCGTTTATGCTACCCTATCCTCAGAGGAGCTAAAAAACACCTAAAGGGCATCTCATCTTTTCTAATTATGTAAAATGATCATGATTCAAATGCCAGCAAATACTTCTAACATTTGCATAGTCTGTCAATCACTACTCTAGGTGTCTCCACCCCTTAGCATGAATTTGTTTTTCTTAGTCTTACCTAGTTGGAATTGTTGAATTAGCTGAACAAGGACCACATCTTACACTATATATGTGTGGGCAAAATAAGGTGGACAGTTGTTTGAATAGAAAAAGACGTAGTTTATGCTTATCACAATAGCTTTATTAACTGTGTTTTATGTACTCACAACTGTTAATCTACTTTTGCTCACCTTGTATTCTATTTACCATATACCATAACCAATATAATAGTAACTTTTAAACATGTTTCAAGACTAATATAACAATAATTTTCCATTCGGGAAGAATGCTATGTAATTTAAGAGCTTTTCTTTTTTTTTTTCTTTATATATATATATATATATATATATATATTATTATTATTATTATTAATTCTAATGGGGTGACACCAATAAATCAGGGTACATATGTACAATGAAAACATCTCCAGGTTATCTTATCATTCAATTGTGTTGCATACCCATCACCAAAAGTCAAATTGTCCTCTGGCACCTTCAATCTGGTTTTCAGTGTGTCCCTCCCCTCCTCCCTATCCCACTCTTCCCTTCCTCCCCCCATCCCATAACCACCACTCTCTTGTCCATGTCTCATAGTCTCACTTTTATGTCCCACCTATGTATGAAATCATGCTGTTCTCAGTTTTTCTTTTTTTCTGATTTACTTATTTCACTCCGTATAATGTTATCAAGGTACATCCATTTTGTTATAAATGATCCGATGTCATAGTTTCTTATGGCTGAGTAGTTTTCCATAGTATATATGTACCATAGCTTTTTAATCCACTCGTCTTCTGACGGACACTTGGGCTGGTTCCAGATCTTCGCTATTGTGAACAATGCTGCCTCGAACATGGGGGCGCATTTCTTCTTTTCGAACAGTGCTATGGTGTTCTTAGGGTATATTCCTAAAAGTGGGATAGCTGGGTCAAAAGGCACTTCGATTTTTAATTTTCTGAGGAATCTCCAAACTGTTTTCCACAGTGGCTGCACCAGTCTGCATTCCCACCAGCAGTGCAGAAGGGTTCCCTTTTCTCCACATCCTCGCCAGCACTTATTCTGTGTTGTTTTGCTGATAAGTGCCATTCTGACTGGTGTGAGGTGATATCTCATTGTGGTTTTAATTTGCATTTCTCTAATGATTAGTGATGTTGAGCATTTTTTCATATGCCTATTGGCCATCTGTATGTCCTCTTTGGAGAAATTTCTATTCATTTCTTTTGCCCATTTTTTGATTGGGTTGTTTGTCTTCCTGTTGTTGAGTTTTATAAGTTCTTTATAAATTTTAGTTATTAACCCCTTATCAGATGTGCTGTCGAATATGTTCTCCCATTGTGTGGTTTGTCTTTTTATTCTGTTCCTATTGTCTTTAGCTGTGCAAAAACTTTTTAGTTTGATATAGTCCCATTTGTTTATCTTGCCTTTTATTTCAGTTGCCCGTGGAGATAAATCGGCAAATATACTGCTGCTACAGATGTCGGAGAGCTTGCTGCCTATGTTTTCTTCTAAGATGCTTATGGTTTCACGGCTTACATTTAAGTCTATTATCCATTTTGAGTTTGTTTTTGTGCATGGTGTAAGTTGATGGTCTAGTTTCATTTTTTTGCAGGTAGATGTCCAATTTTCCCAACACCATTTGTTAAAGAGGCTGTCTTTACTCCATTGTATGTTCTTTCCTCCTTTGTCAAATATCAGTTGTCCATAAAGCTGTGGGTTTATTTCTGGGTCCTCTGTTCTGTTCCATTGATCTATGTGCCTGTTCTTATGCCAGTACCAGGCTGTCTTGAGTATAATGGCCTTATAGTAAACCTTGATATCTGGAAGAGTGATACCTTCTGCTTTATTTTTTCTTTTTAAGATTGCTGAGGCTATTCGTGTTCTTTTTTGGTTCCATATAAATTTTTGGAATATGTGTTCTATATCTTTGAAGTATGTCATTGGTATTTTAATTGGTATTGCATTGAATTTATAAATAGCTTTGGGTAATATAGACATTTTAATGATGTTTATTCTTCCTAGCCATGAGCACAGTATGTGCTTCCACTTGTTTTTTTCTTCCTTGATTTCTTTTATCAATCTTCTATAATTTTCCGAGTACAAGTCCTTAACCTCCTTGGTTAAATTTACTCCTAGGTACTTTATTTTTTTGGCTGCAATAGTGAAGGGGATTGTTTCCTTAATTTCTTTTGCTGATATTTCATTGTTGGTGTATAGAAATGACTCTGATTTCTGAGTATTCATTTTTTATCCTGCCACCTTGCAGAATTCATTTATAAGGTCCAGTAGTTTTTTGACTGAGACTTTAGGGTTTTCAATATACAATATCATATCATCTGCAAATAGTGACAGTTTTACTTCTTCTTTTCCAATTTGGATGCCTTTTATTTCTTCTTCTTGTCTGATTGCTGTAGCTAGGACTTCCAGAACTATGTTGAATAAGAGTGGTGAAAATGGGCAACCCTGCCTGGTTCCTGATCTTAAGGGGATTGCTTTTAATCTTTGTCCATTTAGTATGATGTTTGCTGTCGGTTTATAGTAGATGGCCTTTATCATGTTAAGGAATGATCCCTGTATTCCCACTTTACTGAGAGTTTTGAGCATGAATGGGTGCTGGATTTTATCAAATGCGTTTTCTGCATCTATTGAAATTATCATGTGATTTTTGTCCTTCCTTTTGTTTATGTGATGAATCACATTGATTGATTTGCGAATATTGAACCAGCCTTGCCTCTCCAGAATAAATAACACTTGATCGTGGTGTATGATTTTTTTCATATATTGCTGGATCCGGTTGGCTAATATTTTGTTGAGAATTTTAGCATCTAAATTCATCAGGGATATAGGCCTATAATTTTCTTTCTTAGTGCTGTCTTTACCCGGTTTTGGGATCAGAATTATGCTCGCCTCATAAAAGGAGTTTGGAAGTCTTCCTTCCTCTTGAATTTTTTGAAATAGCTTGAGAAGGATAGGAGTTAGTTCTTCTTTGAATTTTTGGTAGAATTCACTTGTGAAGCCATCAGGCCCAGGACTTTTCTTTTTTGGGAGTTTTTTGATAACTGTTTTGATCTCATTTGTTGTAATTGGTCTGTTTAGGTGTTCTGATTCTTCCAGGTTGATTTTTGGAAGGTTATATGATTCAAGAAATTTGTCCATTTCACCAAGATTGTCTAATTTTTTGTCATATAGTTCTTCATAGTATTTTCTTACAATGCTCTGTATTTCTGTTGTGTCAGTTGTTATTTCTCCACTGTCCTTTCTAATTTTATTTATTTGAGTCCTCTCTCTTTTTTTCTTGGTGAGTCTAGTTAAACGTTCATCAATCTTGTTTACCTGTTTAAAGAACCAGCTTCTGGTTTCATTGATCCTCTGTATTGTTTCCTTAGCCTCTATGTCATTTATATCTGCTCTGATCTTTATTATTTCCCTCCTTCTACTTGTCTTGGGTTTTATTTGTTGTTGTTTTTCTAGTTCATTTAGATACAGGGTCAGGTTGCTTATTTGAGCTTTTTCTAGCTTCTTATGATATGCCTGTAGTGCAATAAACTTCCCTCTCAGAACTGCTTTTGCTGTGTCCCATAAATTTTGAGTTGATGAATGCTCATTATCATTTGTTTCTAGAAACTTTTTTATTTCTTCTTTGATCTCATTGTTAATCCATTCATTATTTTATAACATGCTATTTAGTTTCCAAGTGTTTGAGTATTTTTCAGTTTTTCTTTTGTGGTTAATTTCTAGTTTCATGGCATTGTGATCAGAGAAAATGCTTGATATGATTTCAATCTTCTGAAATTTATTGAGACCATTTTTGTGTCCTAACATGTGGTCTATCCTAGAAAACGTACCATGAGCGCTTGAGAAGAATGTATATTCTACTGCTTTAGGGTGAAAAGTTCTGAAGATATCTATTAAATCAAGTTGATCTAGTGTCTCCTTTAAGTCTGCCGTTTCTTTATTAATTTTCTTTCTTGAGGATCTATCCAGTGTTGTTAGAGGGGTATTGAAATCCCCTACTATGATAGTATTGCTGTTAATCTCGCCCTTTATATCCATCAAAGTATGCTTTATGTATGTCGGGGCTCCTATATTTGGTGCATAGATATTTACAATAGTTATATCTTCCTGTTGAATTGTTCCCTTTATCATTATGTAGTGTCCTTCTTTATCTCTTACTACAGCCTTTGTTTTAAAGTCCATTTTGTCTGATATAAGTATTGCTACCCCTGCTTTTTTTTCATTTCCATTTGCATGAAATATTTTTTTCCATCCTTTTACCTTCAGTCTATGAGCATCTTTTGTTTTAAGGTGTGTCTCTTGTAGACAGCATATGTATGGGTCCTGTTTCTTTATCCATGCAGCTACCCTATGTCTTTTGATTGGATCATTTATTCCATTTACATTTAAGGTTATTATTGATATGTAGTTGTTTATTGCCATTTTATTCTTTAAAGCTGTATTCTTCTTTTGCTCTATTCATTCCTCCCTTTAAACTGTTCACAAGAGGCCCCTTAGTATCTCTTGCAGAATTGGTTTGATTTTTATGAGTTCCTTCAGGCTTTCTTTTTCTGGGAAGCTCTTTATTTCTCCTTCAATTTTAAACGTTAGCCTTGCTGGATAAAGTAGTCTTGGTTGTAGGTTCTTGTTCTGCTTTACTTTGATTATATCTTGCCATTCCCTTCTGGCCTCAAGTGTTTCTGTTGAGAAGTCCAATGTCATTCTTATGGGGGCTCCTTTGTAGGTGATAGCCTTTTTTTCTCTAGCAGCTTTTAAAATTTTTTCTTTATCCATTAGCTTTGGTATTTTAACTATGATGTGTCTTGGTGTAGATCTTTTTGGGTTTCTCTTTAATGGAGTTCTGTGTGCTTCTTGAATGCGTGGAGTGTTTCTCAGCCTTAATTTAGGGAAGTTTTCAGCTATGATTTGACTGAACAAAGTTTCCATTTCCTGCCCTCTCTCCTCTTCTTCAGGCACCCCTATGATGCGAATGTTGTTTCTCTTCATGTTGTCACAAAGCTCCATTAGAGTTTCCTCACATTTTTTAAGTCTCTTTTCCTTTTTCTTCTCTGCTTCTGTGCTTTTGTTTATTGTGTCCTCTAACTCGCTTATTCGATCCTCAGCTCATCCATCCTGCTTTTAATTCCTTCCATTGTGGTCTTCAGTTCTGATACTGTATTTGTCATTTCTGTCTGATTCTTTTTTACTATTACAATTTCATTGTTTATACTTGTTATCTCTTTGTTTAGGTGTTCATAATGACTATCCATTGTTGCTCTAATTTCTTTGAACATCCTAACTATCATTATTCTAAATTCTGCTTCTGGTAGTTTGGTTATATCTGGTTCATTCAGGTCCTTCTCTGGGGATTTCTCTTGATTCATTTGTTTTGCATTCCTCTGCCTGCCCATTTTTTCTGTGTATAAGCAAGTTGTGGCCACTGGAGTCCAGTATGTGTTGCCTTTGTGTTCTCTAGGTGTGGTCTGTCTGCAGGCCCCCCACCCCCTCTGCCGGTGCCTAGGGTGGTTGGGTATGAGCGTTGCCAGCGCCGGCCCACTGTGGCTTTTGCTGTGATTTCTGCCTCTCCTTCGTGGGAGGGGCTGTCACTTAAGCCACAAGCCTTAGGACCAAGGGTAGAGGTGAGCACCTTTGCTCAGCTGAGGACCCAACCTATTTCCGGACTTCCACCCAGAACCAGCAGTTGGAACCTGCTCGCTACAGTTCCGCGGGTTATGCGGGGATTTTGTCGTGCTCTCAGCTGTAAGCTTTTGCCCGTCCGGAGCTTTAGCCCCGCCCTCGAGGCCAGGGCCCTTCTGAGCAGGGTCGGAAACCAAGGTTTATTGGGGCGGGCGTGTTTGCTGGCTTCCGCTCAGCTGCGTACTTTCGCTCATCCCGGACTCTACCCCGCCCCCGCGCTCGGAGCCCACTCGCGCATGTATACTGGCCAACCGCGGTTTCTCCGGCCCGGGGGGGTGGGGGACTGGTAGTGTCAGCTCAACCTCGAGCCCCTGCCTGTCCCTGGTCCTAGCCCGGTCCCCGCAGTCAGGGCCGGCCTGCGCAGGGCCTGCTCATACCTGGCCTCCCGCTTTGTCCCCGTAAATGGGATTAAAGGCGGGCCCGCAGCTTCCGGACCGCTTTCGTGCGTCCCCTCTGACCCTCTGGGCTAGACCGATCTCCCACCGGCTTGACCTCTGCCCACGCCGACAGAACCGCCTTTCAGCGTCCTGTCACCCCAAACCCTTAAGCAGTCCTCAGCAGAGTAGGAAGGGACCTAATACTCTGCACTGTAGGCCTGGGAGCTCCCCCACTTGTTTCACAGCTCAAAATTGTCCAAACGCCTCTTCTAGGTTCTAGGACTGCAGGCTGGGGCTTGGTTCCTGGGACCCAGGTCCCTCCCTCTCCGCCAAACTTTCCTCCCGCCCCGCGGGTCTCTCTGGGCTGCTGTTTGCTCCGGGGAGCTGGGCAGCCCTCTTCGCGTTTTTGCTATTCCTACCAGTCTCAATGTGGCTTTTTCTGTGTTCCTTGGTTGAAGAGTTCACTTAGTTTAGTTCATAGTTGGTTTATCCAGATGATGGTTCTTTAAATTGAGTTATAATCCACTTTGCTTCTGGGAGTTGGAAGTTGGTACGTCCGCCTACTCCGTCGCCATCTTGCTTCCCCTTTTGTCAGACGTTTTCTCCAAGATCCAGCTGCTTTTTTTTAAATCACCTAAGAAGCAACACTGATGTGACAAGCTTCAGAATAAGGCTCATCCTTTCTCATCTGCATCTCCAGCCTAATGAGGAATGGGCTTCCATAAACTTAAGCAGGGCAGGGAAATGCTGCCAAAGTCATTATCCACTACTTAGACTTGAGAAGAAGAAATCTGTCCCTAAGAGCTTTTTGAAATAAGAATTATGGTTTCCTTTTCTGAAGAAAATAACAGATAAAAACTTAAAATTATCAATTTAAAAACATAAATGAAAGTTCCACAGAAATCTCTACTCTTTTGCTCAGAAATAAGAATACTATTTTAATTGCTTTTGTTTCTTTCAATGAGTACTAAAAGACATTTTTATGTTGGTAATATATATATTATTGATTCTTTTTTTTTCAACAAGAAAAAGGTAGATTTAATGCCCTTCCAAGAATCTTCATGGGTTGAAGTCACTAGAAATGTAATAAGAATTGTATTCATTAAAAAAATAATTACATACACTTAATAAAATATTTATGTATAGTTGTTTACAAAAAAACATTAAAGTAAATAAAATATATTTAAATCATAAGCTTCCAAATTCTATAATTACATCAAAACAAATTACACATGAAAAGAATGTTCAAAAGGTAGTTTATCTTCAAAATTTTCAAACTAATAGTTGATAAAACTTTTCTAAGAAAATCAAGTTGAATAAGAGAAGTTGGATTCCATGGACCTCTTATTATCCTAAGAAGTTCTTGCATAGCACTGAATGCACTGAAAGTAAAGTTCAGTTTTATACAGGGAATGGAAAAATGATAGCTTGGCCATAGTGTTTGGTATCAAAGATGAACAGATTTGTGAATTTTGGATGCTTATTTTTTAAGGTTAAAATTCTTAAGAGATTACTGAATATGCAAATTTCAAAATGCCCCAAAACTTTAGACATTGCATTTAGTTCTGCAATATGCCTTAGTATTCTTTCTAGAGCTTTTAATTCTTATAAACAGTTAAGTGCATCAAAATAATTGAGATTAACAAGAGGAGAAGAAAAAAGATGGGGAAAGGAAAATATTGGGAAAAATGTCTACAGTTTGTTTTCTGCCTTATTTGGAACTGGAGAAAACAGGATTATCTCAGGCAACTAATAAAATAAATGAACCATGATACCAGTAATTGAAGGTAAAGGTGGAAAATATATTCCTTAGTGACTATCTTCTCTGAACATTTACACACTTAACCACCTTCTTTACAAATGAATTTTGTAATAAAAAATACTAAAACCCCAGTCACTAAAAATGCATTTATTATATAGATAGTATACAAGGTGGTGCTACCTATAGCCACTGGCCTAAAAAAGTAAGATCTTTCTCAAATATCACTATATCTAGCCCTGGCTGGCTGGCTCAGCGGTTTAGCATCAGCCTGGCATGTGGAAGTCCAGGGTTCGATTCCTGGCCAGGGCACACAGGAAACGCTTCTCCATCTGCTTCTCCACCCTTCCCCTTCTCCTTTCTCTCTATCTCTCTCTTCCCCTCCTGCAACCAAGGTTCCAATGAAGCAAAGTTGGCCAGGGTGCTGAGGATGGCATCTGCCTCAGGCACTAGAGTGGCTCTGGTTGCAACCAAGCAATGCCCCAGATGAGCAAAGCATTGCCCCCTGTTGGGCATGCCAGGTGGATCCTGGTTGGGCTTATGTGGGCGTCTGTCTTTCTGCCTCCCTGCTTCTCACTTCAGAAAAATACAAAAAAAAAAAAAAAAAAAAAAAAAAGAAAGAAAAGAAAAGGAAAGAACAAGTTCTACATCTAAGACTTAAAAATAGTACAACCAAAATTTTTAAATGTATATTAATTATATATAAGATGCATTCTACCATTCCTTGAAAGCATTCACATATTACCCTGGATCCAATATGCTTGTATTATTAAAATGAAAGCTAGTAGTCAGAGGTGGAGAAAACAAGAAAGAGACAGAGATTGCAACAATGCAAAGCATCGTGACAATAATATGTTTTGCATTACATAGGTAGTTAAACAGAGGGAGTGTTTGGATTCAAATAAAAATGTACTCTTTGTTTTATTACTAGCATTACACAACTCAAAATCCAAGGAAGCATTGCTATGCCATGAATATTCCAGCTGATTATTATAAAACCACATTTATGTTTCTCTTTCTTGTTCATATTCAAAGGAATATTTATTTTAACTGCAGAACTATATGTGAGCATAATATTCTCATTTCTTCAAAATTATTACCTTATTATTTCCTTTGTATAATTTTTACAGATCAATTCCACCCCTCTACATTTTATATAACATTGTAGCTAACTACTTCTCTATGTTCAGCAAAGTTACATAAAGGCTATGAACTTTAATAATTCCACAGGTGTTAAAAGGTAATATACTCTGCAGTAAATAAATTGGTTCTGTTTGTTGGTTCACTTCCTAGTTACCAGTTTTAATGATTCCTATCTATTCTTCTTAATAGATCACTGACATATACACATGCATTTACTTATTTGCGTAGCAAAGCACTGTAATGTGCTCCTTGACAGTGAGAATTATGAGGTCCCTACTGTGCTACATCTGTTTATATTCTGGCTGACCATTTACTAATGTCTCTATGCCTCAGTACCCTACTCTATAAAATAGAAATAATAAAAAATACCTACATATTAAATCTTGGGGAGCTCTAAGTTAGATAATATATACAAAGCAGCCTAAGTTAGATAATATATACAAAGCACTTGTAACAAATGTTTGGAACAGTGTCTAAGAAATAATGTCTTTCTTCTCCTCCTCCTTCCCTGGGGTTAAATGAATATCACATATACTCAAAATGTATCATTTTTCACTAGATGCCAGTATTGGATATACTATAATTATTTCAATAAGACAATATATGTTTTTCCAAGACCTGTTTACACTCGTGGTAAATAAAAATCCTCATTTTGAGTGTCATTATAAAATAAAAATGTATATTATACACCAACTTATTTTATATGTTAAGTAATATACATATAAATATTTATGTAACAGAATTACATTCTTACAAACCATGGTATAATAAACCAGGAGACATTAATGGTTAAGTGGAATTTATGATTTCTGTACTATTCCAAAGCTAATCTTGTTTATAACTAACAGTTTCATAAATATTCATAGCATGGCATCTTTTTCTTAAAGGCCTAGTAGATAACCCTTAAGTGACTTTCTTGTTTTATAAAGTGGTCAATGTGCATCTAAAATATAATATCTCTAACTAATAAATAATTTAAATTAAAAGACATCAACTGGCTACTGATAGCTTAAATTTTAATATAGCACAATAATTGGATGCAATCAACTGTCCAGGAAATCAGTTTCTTGATAAGATAGAGTCTTAATAATGCTCCATTAATTGCTTCTACCTTATGCTCATTATACTGATTCTAAACACGTTCATACTGCACCAGTAAGAGCAAGAGAAAATAAGTGATAAAATATTTATTGCTTTCACCATATATTAAACAAATGGGAAAAAAATTTGAGGAACGTTTGTATTATCTGTGAAATTTTACAGTTGGCATTATCTACTACCATTTTATCGTTGGAACTCCCTACTAATATTGTTGACTTCCTTCATATTTAGTTAATTCATACAGATCACATCAACTATAAAGAGCAAGATGTGACTTTGTTATATTACACACAATGTACTAATACGACATTAATTTCTATCTGTTTTCTATAACTATTTTCTAAACCATAGCAATGACTTTGGTTTAGCATTTAATCATTGACAGAGCACTATCTCAATGTAACCTCTGTCTACGCCTGTCACAACTCTGTTCCTCCACCAGGCCTCAGCTCAAATGCTTTTTCAGCCAAGCTTTCCTGCATTCCCTGAATTACTAGGAATCGATACCTTTTTTTTCCTCCAGCCTGTATATAGCTACTATGCTCTGCCTCCATAGAGGCAGACTATGTTTGCAGTGGGAGGTCTTACTGCCATAGCACTAGGGGGTGGGGTGGGGGTGGGGGCTCTAACCTAAGTTTGAGGTTCATTAAGAGAAAGCTCAAAAAAAAAAAAACAAAACAAAAAAAAGAGGAAGCTCATCTGGTAAAGATGTGAGTCACATTCTCCAATATGACCTTTGTCAGAGATAAAGGTAATGGTTTATATCTCATCTACTTTATTTCTTTCTCATTGCTTCAGAGAAGAAGAGAGTGCTTTATCCAGCCTCTCAGAGACCCTAACAGTCTGCCAGTGAATCCCTTCCTGCAATGTTACTCCATCTCCTGCTGAGGTTGCCCCTGGCCGGCCTGATAGCATCCACAATTCTTTGTGTTCTTACCCAGACAAAGATCTAGGTGCATGTAGTCTATAAGTGAGATAATCTCCCAGAGTGGGAGTTGATGTAATTACTATTATATTTAGATAAGTATCTACCCTCTTACCATTTTTTTAAATTGCTCCATTCATGTTATGTTTGTTTGTTTCTCTTTACCAGACTTGTTTTGATGAGTCAAGTACTTTTTGTTATTTCAGAATAAAATTATCAATGTCTTAGCTTCAGGTTTATATATTCCTACACTATTTTTTTAGTGTCACTAGAGATTATACTGTATATCCTGATTTATCAGATTCTAGAAAAATTAGTAGTTATACCTCCTTCCAGATAATACCAGAATCATAAATTTAACTGAACTTTTGATTTTGTTGCAATGCATTTTAGTACTACATATATATTAAACTCCATGAGATACTGTGATTCATTTTGTTCAATTATTGTAACATATACTTACCACACATATCTTTTTTCCATATTTCTTCATTACTACCTACATTTTAGTATTTCCATCTGAAATAATTTTCTTTTTATCTTAACAACTCTATTTTTTTCTTTTAAGAGTATATTGGTGAGCCTGATCAGGCAGTGGTGCAGTGGATGGAGCATTGGACAGGGATACAGAGAACCCAGGTTCCAAACCCTGAGGTCGCCAGCTTGAGTGTGGGCTCATCTGGTTTGAGCAAGGATCACCAGCTTGAACCCAAGGTCGCTGGCTTGAGCAAGGGGTTGCTCGGTCTGCTGAAGCCCCTGGTCAAGACACATATGAGAAAGCAATCAATGAACAACTAAGGTGCCGCAACAAGGAATTGATGCTTCTCATCTCTTTCATTTCCTGTCTGTCTGTCCCTCTCTCTGTCTATCTCTGCCTCTGTCACAAAAAAAAGAAAAAAAAAGAGTTTATTGGTGATAACTCAATTTTATTTAACTAGAAAGGTATTTATTTTGTATTCACTCTTAGAGACACTTTTTCCATTTTTTGAGCATATTAATCAGTTATTTTAAAATTTATGTCTCATAACACCAATATCTAGGATGTTGATCTATCTATCTATCTATCTATCTATCTATCTATCATCTATCTATTTATCTATGTCTCTCTATGTAATATATATATCTTGTCCTGTTTCTTGGTTTTCCTGCTAATTTTTATTTAACCTGAGACATGTCTGGAAAATTTATAGAATTTTTAGAAATTTTTGTTTTCTCCGCAAAGTATTCTCCCTGCTTTCTTACAGGTAGATGGATGGTTCATGTTGAGTGAGCACCTAATTCTCATTAGGTGTTTCCCTATAGGAAAGCACACTCTGTTAGGCCAGTCCCACCTCTGCTCCAGCTCCTGAAGTGCAGCATTGTCCAGATTCCAGATAAGATTTATAGGGTATATAACAGGTTCTTTCCTTTATGGTGGCTCAGAACCCTAAGTTTTGTTTTATAACTCAATGATTTGCATAAAATCTTGGCTGGATTCTCACTTTAACAGCTGATCTCAGCATTTTATCTTAACCTCTACCTGCCCAGCAACACACCCCAAACTAAGTCTCAGCAAATGCCCCAGATAAAAAAGTCAATGGTGAATGCTGAGCTTGACTCAATAAACATCCATTCTGTCCAAGAACTTGGACTTTCTTGAGTCCTCAGCTTCGGCATCATTTATTTCCTCCTAGATCCTTTCTCTGATCCTCCAACGTGGTATCTGACTGTGCCACGTATGTGGGTTGAGGGTCCTTATCAAAATTACATACTTGATTTCCTATAAATTTCTTCTTCTCTTCCTTCCCTTTCTCTTCCCCTCACTTTTTCTCCCTCTTGACTTTTCTAGACGTGTGTGTGTGTGTGTGTGTGTGTGTAAGTATTGGTTTGTCACAGCTTCTCAATCATATATAGAAATGAAAGTTTCTAGAATTATCAACATGTCTGTATTCCCTTCTATAATGAAAGTTTCCTAAAGACAAATAATATGCTCTTCTAGTGAGGAGAGGAAGTAAAATTATTGTAGCAGTAAGAAAAGGAATTGACTAGTAGGTATCTGTCTGATTTTAGAGGAATAACAGAGTCAAGGTTCAAAATTCATTCATTTATTCATTCATTGAAATATTTATTGAGTTTTACAATACTGAAATGGTGAAATATAGCACAGGAAAAACAGAGGTCCTGCATAGGTGCAAGGTCACCTGAAATCAGAGAATACAAATGAGAGTTAATTTGCATTTTCTTCCTCCTTGGTTTATAACCAAACAGAACATTTCAAGATCTGCTATTTGTTCCTGTGTTTAGCCTTCTAATTTTTTCTCTCCCAGCTTCAATGCATGTACTTCAGTCACACTGCACTACTTTCTATGTTTCTATGAGTCGTGCCATCTTTTATTTGGAGGCTCATTCACATCCTCCATGCTCCTTCTCCTAGCTAACTCCTCTCCTTTTTAGATCTCACTTCAGATGTCATTTCCTTGAGGAACTTACCCAAAGCCTCTGTGGCTGGGACAAATGTCCTCTGTGTCTGCTCCTACAGGGGTCAGTGCTCAGTATCATTCATGACTGTTTGGACCGTACTATTTTCCCACTTACAGACATGTTTTCCTCACAATACAGTGAGATTCCTGAAGAGTAGACTGCATTTCTCTGTTGATAACCCATAACTTTATACACGTTCAGTACTCAATACACATATTAAACCAAATTGAATGTCCAGTGGGTTTACATTATAGAAATAGTTGATAACCTTGTGCATGAAATATAAATTAAAGGAAAACTTTTTAATTTTACCCATTCTACTAACTTTAGAAAAAGCATGAAGCGCACCAGAGTTTTCACGCTGTTCTGATCTCTTTTTGATGGAATCTGTTTTGTAAATAGCTTCACAGGCTGTTTCTCTTTCCTCTTATATGATGAAAATCATTCCTCTAATTTCAATATAAAGAGCAACAAGCCAATCAAAAGATATTATTTAGGGGACAAAATGTCATATCAGTTTAAAAAAAAAGTAGCTCTGAAAACCATGAGCTGTTTTTAGTGGCTGATGTTTCTTCACCCTCTCATTAAAATACAGTGCAAAATGAAGACTTAAGCCTACCAGTTACCAGTCAAACCCAATTACTTGAACTTGCATCTGCTCTACCTTATGCTTAAACCTCCCCACCCCTCCACCCCTTCCCAAGGCAACAATATCAATGGCCAACCAACCATTTTATTGACTTCAGTAAATTTTTGTTTGTTCTTTGTCCGATAATGTCATTGCCTTGATTACTATTTCCTAGATATTTTAATAAACTCTCAGGAAACCATCTTCCCATAACATTACAATGTTCTCATTCTTGTTTAAAGATTAAATTTGCAGTAACCCGTATTCCATCAAATACTGGAAAGAACTAATGTGTAAATATAGTGTATAGATCTATTTTATCTAATTCCAAAAGGAAAAAGCAGGATTAGCTGTAAAGTTATAAAGAAACATTTTATATCAATACAAGAATTTTTTTAAATAACAATTCAGAATCCTTTAATTATAGAGTGGCTTGACCTAGAAGACAGCAAAGCTTCTCTTCCTGGACCCGTTTCACAGTGGAGCTGGATGACTTCTTAGAGCTATCATAAAAATTTTTAGCAATATAGCTTTATAAGATAACCTTAAAAGTTTCAATCCCAGTAAAATTTCCTTGTTGTTGTTTCCTTTAAATCATGCTTTTTCTTGCCTGACTAGGCAGTAGATAGAGTGTGGCCTGGGACAGTGAAGACCCAGGTTCGAAACCCAGAGGTCACCAGCTTGAGCATGGGTTCACCGGCTTGAGCATGAGGTCACTTGCTTGAGCATGGGAGCATAGACATGACCGCATGATCACTGGCTTGAGCCCAAAGGTCGCTGGATTAAAGCCCAAGGTCGCTGGCTTGAGCCCAAGGTCACTGGCTTAAGCAAGGAGTCGTTGGCTCAGCTGGAGCTCCCAGTCAAGGCATGTATAAGAAAGCAATCAGTGCCTGACCAGGCAGTGGCGCAGTGGATAGAGCGTCGGACTGGGATGTAGAAGACCCAGGTTCAGGACCCCGAGGTGGCCAGCTTGAGTGTGGGCCCATCTGGCTTGTGCAAAAACTTGCCAGCTTGGACCCAAGGTCTCTGGCTCCAGCAAGGGGTGGCTTGGTCTGCTGAATGCCTGCAGTCAAGGCACATGTGAGAAAGCAATCAATGAACAACTATGGTGTTGCAACAGCAACGAAAAACTAATGATTGATGCTTCTCATCTCTCTCCGTTCCTGTCTGTCTGTCTCTATCTATCCCTCTCTGACTCTCTCTCTCTGTCCCTGAAAAAAAAAAAAAAGAACAAGAAAGCAATCAATGAACAACTAAGGTGCCACAACGAAGGATGCTTCTCATCTCTCTCCTTTTCTGTCTTTCTCACTTAAAAATAAAAGTCTTGTTTTTTTCCTCAAAATACTTAGATATATATTAGATATGGTAATATATTAAATACACACTATATATAAACTTATATATAAATATACCATATATATTTATAAACATAACAGGGTTGAGCAAAAGTAGGTTTACAGTTGTTCATATAGAATATAATACTATATTATTTAATAAATAATAATAATACAAGAATATATTCTGTGTTTCACATACTTACAACTGCAAACTAAATACAATGAAGAAAATAAACTGGATAATATGAGAAAAAAGTGTTTGGATGCTTATTTTGGACTTAACAGTAGAGAGCCAATTAAAATCTGAAACCAAAGACTCACCTCCAAGATATAGGAAAAAAGGACATTTCAGCTAGCAAAAGCTCTGCAAATGAAATGATTTATTCTGGTAGAAGTTCAGGAAAAAGAACCATTATGACAACAGCCTAGTAAGGGCAAGAATGGCACAGAAAAGAGGCAGAGAAGGAGGGCCAGATGTCTTATTGCCCACGGGTCTCTGAGATTCATCAAACACACTGACATGTTTGGGACAATTTGATGACTCGCTTGTTATAACTCCTCTTTGATCCTTCACCAAACCATGTCTCCTAGGTTCAACTTTATGCACAGGTACTGCTCTCTCTCTGTAGGTAATGTAGTTTCTTATTGCAGCCAATTAATGGGACTATCATATGCCAAAGCTGCTCAGTGTCCTCTTGCAGAGTTGACAAAAATTCCCCTTTTCCTTATTGTGGTATATTCTATTAAATGGTGTTACATTCCATATTGTCTCAAAACCATTAGGTCTCTCTATATAGAAATCAAATTATTTCTTGAAAAAATAATTCAGTCAACAAATATCTATTTAGTGCCTAATACAGGATGGGGCAAAGCTGCATATTTTCCTGACCACTTCCATAGTCCTCTCAACAATGAACTATTATTATTAAATTTCTGAGTGTCATAGCAAGCAGCTCACCCCAAATCCCTCTTTCACCCACCACTCTTGTCATGGGATGACTATGGAATGAATTCATTAAAAGCCTGCGAAAAGAAATGCTGGCAAGGGCTTTTGCTAGGGACCAGTCTAGGTCTCTAACAAAGGGTGCCATATGCTAACCTACGTTCAGAGGCAGAAGGAATTAGGGAACAAGGTAAATTAATAAGGAGATTGAAAAACATTTATTGAGTTTAAAATATAGTAACTAGCAAGTGTATCGAGATAAAAGACTGATTGGGTTGTTGCTTGGTCCAGAGTGACCCTCCCTGAGGACTGTTTGTCCTATATTTATATGTTAGATACTCCATGGAACTTCACAGTTCTTTGTATTTATTGACTCCAGAGAGAGGAGGGGACAGAAAGAGGAAGAGGCAGAGATTGGTTTGTTGTTCCTCTTGTTTATGTATTCTTTGGTTGATTTTGTATGTTCCCTGACCAGGCATTGAACCTGCAGTCTTGGCTTATTTAGGATAACGTTCTAACCAGCCAGTATACAGTTTTTTGTAATTCTTTATTATTTTCCATTGGTTTCCTTAACAACTTAGGTATATCCCTATATTTTTAAATGAAAAAATAGTGAAATAAGTAAAAATAAACTAGTAAAAGAAAAAAAGACACAGATTTACATTTTTGTCATGTATCTACTTATTCGTTCTAATTCACTTACAGCCATTTTTTTTCTGCTAGATTTGTTTGCAAATGCTTTCATAAAATCTAAAATTTTATAACTTGCTTGAGTAAATACATGAATTATTAGAGAGCATTGTTTGCATAAGAATATGGCTTATAAGGAAGGCAATTAGCATGATTTTTATCTATAAGTTTTTTCATGCTTAACAAAAAAATTTCATTATCTCTCAGTTAAATATTATATGAAGCTAAAATCATGTGGTTTAGTTGTTGTAGATAGCTATAGTAGAAAATAATTGTGTCTGGAAGTGTTCCACACTGGCAATTACATTTGAATGACCCATTGAAACCCCAGCATACCTTTAGTTATTTTTTTCTTCATGTCTGAAATTAATAATAAGACCACAGGGTATTTGTTGGAGATTAAGCTCTAGTAGCAGGTTCTGGTCAAATAAGCTTTAAACCATTTACGTCAGCTGCTTATTACATCCTAGGATAGAGTACAAAGATTGTTTTCCATATATATATATATATTTAAATTTATTTTTAACATTTGCCTTTCCATTGCTAGAACTCTTCTTTTCCTCCTTCTCCTCCTTCTCCTTCTCCCTTTTCTCCTCCTCCTTCTTCTTCAAACATTGATCTGCTCCACTTGTCTGAATGATTCCAATCAATGCTCTGTGTATTTTTTGCAGTAGTTAGGTTTTATAATCCATCAAGTGTGACCTCAACATGTTGTTATAGTTGATAGATCTTTGCAAACACAAGTCCCCACATCCTCAAAACTGGCTGCTGTCATTTTGTGTCTGATTGCCAACTTTCATATAATGCCAATTGGATTATGTCACTTCTCTGCTTAGAATCCTTTAATAATTTCCCATAGCTTTCAGGATAAAATCAAACCCCATTGCTTGGCATACAAGCTCTTAAAAACATGTCTGATTGTTGTCTGCTACTTCAGGCTCATTTTTTTATTACTGTCCTCACATAACCTTTGTTTTTATTGTTTGGAACAAATGTGAGTGCAGAGATTTCTCACTTTAAAATTTTTATTCTTCTCCTTCCTTTTTTCTTCATCTAATTAAGTTTTTATTATTACTAATATGGTTCTTTTCTCCTGCTATTTTGTACATTCTTGATCACAGTATTTATGACATAATGCTGTTTTCGTGGAGTTAGTGGCTATTCTATTCTAAGAACACTTCTGCTTTTGTAGAGAAAATAACAAGTATTTACCTTTAAGCTACAGATTCTAACAGTGTTTATTCATATTGAATATTCAATGTGTGTTTGTCAAATAAATGAATGCAAGAATAAGGAATATTTGTTGTGCTTTGTACTGTTAATCAAACTAATGTAGTTTATCAGCCATTTAATGGGGTGAAAGTCTTGACAATCATTTTAAAGTCTTAGAAGTTAATTCTAATGGCATCAACTAAATTTGAATTTTATATGTCTTATAGCTATAGCCATTCTCCCCATCCCATCTCCCCACAAAACAGTGCCCAGTGGGGACTTGAAATACTGGGGGGAGCACTTTGCAGACTATATGAAACTAATACACAATAATATTGAATGTAAACTAGAATTGAAAAATAAAATTAAAAATATAAAAAACTATCTCCTATCTCTCACCTCTTCCCTTCTATCAGGCTATAGAAAACTTCTGATTTCATTTTAAACCCAACATTCAAATTGTAGAATCTTTGAGTGAACTAGAAATTGTTAAGTAATGATGTGTTAAACCAATACTTCATTTTTTATGTATTGAAATACTAACACAGATAGAGTATTCTGAAGCATCAGGATATACAAAGTCAGTTCAGTTTTATCTATGGTTTAATACCTGCTTGATACAAAATTTTAAGGGATTCCGCAGAAATATCTTTAGTCTGAAATACATCATTAAGTGGGAAGCTATTCATAAAAACACTCTCACTAAATTTTGCCCTGCTCTTCTTGGATTTATAATTGCCTTAGTCACCACTTTTCATAGAGCTCACACCTCAAACTAATTTTTAGCAAGTCCATATCATTTTTTTCCCATAACTTAGCACTGTTCTGAGCTGCATTTCTCCAGGAAGGATGACTTAAGAGAGACAAGGGCAAGTACTGATCCTGCCCTGGTCCTATGTGTTCTTCCCTAGAAGGAAGGCCCTATTATGACTTTGGAGTCAGAACAATGTTGGTTCTTGCCATTGTCACAATAAGAAACTACGTAATCACCAATTCTGTAAACACACACACACACACACACACACACACACACACACACACACACACACACACTCAATCCTGATATTACTTTAAGACCTCTTTTTCTCTTCTATGTTTTGTAACTCAGTCTCGTCTGTCTATTTTACACCTTTAATACCTCTTAAATTCACCAACTCTCTCATTTTCCATTGCCACCGCTCTATATTAATCCACCATTATCTCTGACTTGAATGACAACAGCCATCTAACTGGCTCCCCTTCCTTCTCTGTCAGTCACTGCCAGCATCTCTGCTCATTACAGCCTGGGATCTTTGTCAATTTGATGACATTGTTCTCCTTAGTAAATTTATCAAATATTTTTTACTTCCTTTAGTAAAAAGTCTAAATTTCTTGTTATGACTTTGGGTTCCAATTTATGGGTCTTCATGTCTTATGCTCCCTGACCCCACCATTTCTTCCCTAATTCCTTTTCAAACACACACATACATTTACCATTGAATCTTGTCAATTATTATTATTTTTTTGAATCTTTCAATTATTTTAATGTCACATATTTTTGTCTCTTCTCCTATTGCATGGCTATTCTTTCTCAGTTATTATTTGCCTCTTGAGCAACCTCCCTGGTCCCCACATAACTTGTTAGGTGCTCCTGAACTAGCCCGTTACATTGTACTGTAATATCTTTCCTTTTCTTTCTTTTGTTTCTCTCTCTCTTCTTCCTTCTTTCCTTCCTCCCTTCCTCCCTTTCTTCCTTCCACCCTTCTTCCCTTCCCTTCCCTTCCCTTCCTTCCTTCCTTTCTTTCTTTCTTTCTTTCTTTTCTTCTTTCTTCCTTTCTTCTTTCTTTCTCTTTCCCACTGAGTTACAAAGCCAAGTCAGGGTCCGATACTGCCTAGGTACTCCATGAGCCATTGAAGAATTACAAAAACAAGAAAACCCCCAAATGATTCTATTCAAGGTTCAGAATTCATATAGGTTGGATGACTTGTGATGGTGAGGCATACTTTATATATTTCCCTGAATTAAATACAACAATTAAATTTATCTTTTCTATAGTCATGTGACACTGATATTTTTATCTGCACCTCCAGGAGACTTAATCATAAATAACTATGGAGACAGTGACCAACAAGAGCTTCTGTTAACATTTGACATTCATCACCCCCCAAAATAATTATGCTTTAAGCATTTTTAGTTTAAAATTCAATTTACTATGAGATTTTTCTACATAGAATATGAAGACTATGCTTTAGAAGGATATTAAGTATGATTATCTATATAAATAATGTTTTAATCACAGAAGTCAGCAATGCATGAAATTCAGGGATGACTTCAAAAAGTCCTGCTCCATCTCAATATGCCAAAGTAAAAATAAATAATAATAATTAACATTTTCAATTTAAAGAAATAAAGATGCCCTGGCTGGTTACTCAGTGCATAGAGCGTCAACCTGGTATGTAGACATCTTGGGTTCAATCTTTGGTCAGGGCACATAGGAGAAGTGACAATTTGCTTCTCTCCTCCTCCCTCTTCCCCTAGTACAGATTAGTGGTTTGATTGGTTTGTCAACCTCAGGCACTAAGGATGGCTTGGTTAATTCAAGCACTAGCTGCTAACGAGGTTGCCGGGTAGATCCTGGTCAGGGCACATGCAAGAATCTGTCTTCCTATCTCCCCTACTCTCACTTGAAAAAAAGAAAGAAAGATGACTCAACATAAATGAACAAAGAAACACTTTTAAGGGACTGTTAGAGTATAAGTAATGCTCTCCCTTGTACCACCCAGGATTATGCCTTACACATGGTAGTTACTCAGCAAAGATTTACTGGATTGAAGATGCTAGTACATTCAAAAGTGAATACTTTTTTTAAGGAACCATTGTTATAAAATATTCCTTGCTTCTGGTTAAACATATTTACATATTAAACATATTTTTTCAGACATTCTGCTTGATGCTCCTAAAGTTATCTTAATGGAATTTTATTTCTTTAGACTTGCCTGTTTGAGATTGTGTAATGTATTCTAAAAACACAGGTAATCTAAAATCACAGCTGTCCAGGTACTAGTGTGAACAGCTTCATGTATGTTCTGTTGGCTCTATTACCTGTCTACCCTGTTGGGTACATGGAATAGGTTAATAGAGCATTACCTGTTTAACTTTACTGGATAGAATGTTTCTTGACCTCCTAACTTCTATACCTTTTATTTCAAAGGATGCCACTTATTTATTTAACAAATATTTAATGAGAACCCACCATTTTCATGAAGATGTACAATTTAACAGTGATTTAACAGTAAACAGAAAAAATAGAAACATGCTTTTATGGGTTCATGGAACTCACTTCCTAGTGGGAATGACAGAGAACAATAATTAACATTGCCATTATTATTTGGATAATTGATTATAAAGAAATAAACTAGATAATTAGGGTAGGTGTGTACATTTATATTTTACTAATTAAAGGTAAGTAATTTAAGTAAATTTAAACAAACATGCCTTAACATCTTTTATTTGGGAGTTACATATTTAAATTTTATTTTTATTAATTTTAGAGAGAGATAAGGAAGAGAGAGTGAGAGAGACGTCAATCTGCTCTTCCACCTATTCATACACTCACTAGTTAATGCATAAATGTGCCCTCACCAGGAATTGAACCTGCGACCTTGGCACATTGGGACAACATTACAACCAACAAAGCTAACTAGCCAGGGCTAGGCAGCTATAAATTTTTAATATTAAAAAGGCTTACCTTTTTGTTAATATTAAACAGAACATTATATTTGCATTAGCATTATAACAAGAATTCTCATAGATTATTTTTTCTATTAAGTCACTAAAACCCATTAAAATGTTTATAGGTCATCCATTTCCCTGAGGATGAGTGAGGATGAGAAGATTTACATACAGGAAGAGAAACGGTCCCTTTCAAACTAGTACCAATACTTCATAAAATCTGTGATGGAATATTCAGTTGTGAGACATTTTTCTCCTTCACATAGACCAATATCTATGCCAAAGCAATGCTTAGGAAATTGCTATAGAAAGGCTCTTACTTTGCCTGACCAGACAGTGGCGCAGTGGATAGAGCGTCGGACTGAGATGCAGAAGGCCCAGATTCGAGACCCAGAGGTCGCCAGCTTGAGTACGGGCCCATCTGGCTTGAGCAAAAGCTCACCAGCTTGCACCCAAAGTCGCTGGCTCCAGCAAGGGGTTCCTCGGTCTGCTGAAGGCCCGCCGTCAAGGCACATGTGAGAAAGCAATCAATGAACAACTATGGCAACGAGAAACTAATGATTGATGCTTCTCACCTCTCTCCGTTCCTGTCCGTCTATTCCTCTCTCTGACTCTCTCTGTTCTTGTATATTAAAAAAAGGCTCTTACTTTACTAGGCCTCTTTGGCAAATAAAAATAAGACACATATAACTCAGGTGAATAAGGAAAAATTTAAACTTCTAGGTTTTGATACTTTTATGTGTGGGAGGGGGTAGGTATCGACAGAGAACAAAAAGACTCCCAAAAAACAGCATTCTGTGACTAAACAAATGCTGTTTTCCTCCACCATTGCAATAGGAGATAGAGTCTATCTTTCACTCACAATTGGCTATGAGAATTTTTGAAAATTCAGCAGCTCCCTGATATTCATGTGGATATTTAGATTCCACATGCTGTGAATAGCCTATATTATAATGGAATTAGAGTTGCACCCTTCTTTTGGGATGTCTTCTTGTAGAATCTGAAAATATGCAGTCTGGGAAGGGGCTGGTGTTTTGGAAGACATGAAGCTTTCCCAGTGGAGCTCAGTTCTTGTCATTCACTCATTTATGCATACAGTTATTCAACATGAATTTCTTGAGTATCCATGTAAGAAATCAAGTGTCAATATAAAGAAATTTCTTAGTTTTCTTAAAGTAATCAAGCCCAGACTCTTCCTCGAATGGAGTGATGCTCAGGCTTCTCTTTTTTTTCAGAATTGCTCCTTATCTCTTGCTGTCACTATCACACTGACCTGAGGATTTCCTCACAGACTGAATGCTAGGCATGTGACTGCATTAGAGTACAAAGGTTAATAATGTGTGCTCTCTATCCTCAAGAAGCCACATGGTGTGATAGGAGCTATATGTGGGTAGTAATAGGAGAATTTATAGAGCACAGAATATCTTTTGATTCAGGTAGGTCAATAAGGCTTCCTAGGAATAAAGGGACAATGATGCTACTTTTTAAAAATGTATATAAAGGAATTAAGCAAATGAGAAAGGTAGCAGAAGGAATAAGATACAGGTATTCCAAATTAATAAAATAAAAAGGTTAAGATTACAAAGGCACAGAGCATAAAATAGGACAGCGTTAAGAGAAAGACAATTCTCTAGGTATGAATGAAGTGAAGAATTTATTTAATGCCTGACCAGGTGGTGGCACAGTGGATAGAACATAAGCCTGGGAGGCTGAAGACCCAGGTTTGAAACCCCACTGTCGCTGGCTTCAGCTTGAGTGCAGGGTTGCCAGCTTGAGAGTGGAATCATAGATGTGACCCCATGGTCTCTGGCTTGAGTTCAAAGGTTGCTGGCTTCAAACCTAAGGTTACTGGCTTGAGCCCAAGGTCACTGCAAGGGATCACTGGCTTGGCTGGAGCTACCCTCCTCCACCAGCTAAGGCACATATAAAAAAGCAATCAATGAACAACTAAGGTGCCATAACTATGAATTGATGCTTCTCATCTCTCTCTTCCTTTCTCTATCTCTGTCCCAGCCTGTCTGTCTGTCTCTTTCTCTCACAAAAGAAAAAAAAAGAAGAATATATTTAAGGAAACAGGAGTAAGTTAAAAGAGATAGACTGGAGAAAATTTATGAAAGATCTTACAGCCTAGATTGAGAAGTTCTGATTTTATCATAAAGCTTTATGAGAAGACAGCAAGCATTTTGAGCAGGGGAGCGAAAGAATCAGATTTATATTTTAGATGTTTATGTCTGGGAACTGAGGAAAGCATGGACTCTGGTGGGATGAGCCTCGACACAGGGAGATTTCCACAGTCATTGTTATCATTCAGACAAGAAATTATGAGCGCCTGGAGGTATGATAGAGTAATGATGTTACAAGGGAGAGAATAGAACAGTTTTGGAAACAATCAGGAAGAAATCTGTGAGTGATTGAGCTTTAAGATGAGTGAGTGGGAACATCAAATCCACCCCAGGTTTCGATCAGGGGAAGTAGGTACATGCTGATGCTTGGTATAGGGACAGAGAATAAAGGAGGTGGAGCAGCATTTCATTGTGATGTTTAAAATAGTCATGGTATCACCCTGTAGAGATATCCAACAGGCCATTCATATCAAACATTTGAGAGAAATGTTCTGGACTAGAGGTGTCTATACCAATTACAGGTTTTCAGTGTTACTATTAGCTTCCAACCCCATTGGAAAAGGTTATAAAATGTACATTTTAAGGAAACAAATGTCGTATCATCCTAGCATTATTGTGCAGTATCCCTAGACCTACTGAATTTAAATACAACGAATTAAGTTTAAAGGACAATTTTTAAATAACTTATGAACCCAAATGTCAATATCTTTAAACTTTTACACAAGACCACACTTGAATGATATTAGAGCACATTATAAAAGAAGCTGTGCTATGAGGCAATCTAGAACAAGTGTGAAAAGTTACCATTCTCCCTTCCTTATAATTTTATCATGCATGAGGTGACGAGGGATCACTGTTTTACAATGATCTTATGAGTGGTCTCAAAACACAAATGGCCTTGTGTACAATGCCAAGGAGTGTAGATTTTAACCAGGCAATAGGAGACCATTGAAAGATTTTACAAAAGCAATAACTTTATATACTTAACATTATATAAAGTTTATGCTAACAGCACTGGGAATGATGAGAAAGAACAAGGAAATACTGTGGTTGGAAGAGAAAGTTGGGAAGTCATTTCACTAATCCAGATGAAAGTTTAGATCAGATACTCAACAATAGGAAGAACAGGTAAAAATTCTGGGAACTAGTAATAATAATAGTATTATTTATAGAAAGAGCTAGTACTACTCTTTATATACCAGGTATTTTTACAACTATTGTATGTGTTATTTTACTGAATTCTCATAACCACATTATAAAATAAGTATTACCATTTTTTCTCATTACCTATATGAGAAAACTGAGGTACCAAGATATTAGCACACTCCAAATTACCTGCTAGTAAGTTATGGTTACTTAGTAAACTGAGATTCAAAATGAAGTAAGCAATCAGTGAACAACTAAAGTGCCGTAATGAAGAATAATGCTTCTCATCTCCCTTTCTGTTTGTCTGTCCCTCTCTCTGCTCTCTGTCTTTGTCTCTCTAGCTAAAAAAAAAAAGAGAGAGAGAGAGTGAGAGAGATTCAAAATTATACACTGTGATTCTGTAGTCCTTGCTCTGGACTGTAATGACTCAGAAGAATCTTTCCCAACAACAACAAAAAAAATCAGTGGATCTTTCTGAAAGCATGGGGTTTGTGCAGTTGTTATGAGTTCATGTGAAAATCAAAATTCCATCAAAATCATTCAGTTAGAGTACTAATAATGAAGAGAAGAAAGAAGAGGCAAAATGGTTACCTGTTTACATTTTTGGAAATTACCAGATTTCTATCACCATATATCAATTGTCATCAGTACTTGACTAAGAGTTAGGAAATATTAATTTCATCTCTGTCGCTCACCTAGCTGAGTGACCAAACAGACCATTGCTGATTCTTCAACTCCCAATATACAAGATAAAACAATTAGACTAAATTAGGTCTCTCCCAGGTCTAAAATTTTGTAATTCTCAATGTCAGTCGAGAGGGTTCTATAGCTATTGGTTAGACTAAGCAGATGGAGATCCTTGAATTAGGCTATTATCCCATGCAGAGCCTTGGCCGTGGTAATGGGCTTGACAAATGTAGCTTGTACGGAGAACTGGGTGGCTGCATCTGTTCTTGCCAAGAATCAATTGCCTTTCTCTGTGGTTACTTGCATCTCAGGTGTTTGGATTAGTATGCTTGTGTTGCATTTATTAATGGAGAACTGAAATTTGAAAATCAAGGTCAGCTTCTACAAAAGCATGCTTCATTCATACAACTTACAAACAGTCCCAAGGCCAAATATGTTTGTCGGCCAGGAGTAGGTATCTAAGTAAAATATCTAGACATTAAGCATTAGGCAATAGTAAAAGAACTCAATATGTTTGTTTGCTCCTCTTTGGAGTGTTTCAATTCTTTTTTTTAAAAGTCAGTAAAATAAAGTAGTCCAGATAGATTTAAAGTCAACAGTACATCACTACCTCCTATTACCAGTTCTACAAGTGTCACTCTTCAGGATTAACTGCTATATGCAGTTTCTTCCATATTGTTTCACAGAATTTATTCCTCTACATACACCTATGATACTATTTTCCTCTACATAGACACATTTAATTATATTATACAAGTACTTGTTTTTATGAAACTTGCCTTTTTAAATGAATATATTGGACATCTTATCTACGCACAGAGATAAACACTATTTATTTATTTATGACTGCTACTAAGTCATAATTTATTTGCCTGTGTCATATATATATATATATATATATATATATATATATCTTACAAAAATTAGGGGATATTTTATAGTTTCATATTCATTTTGAAAATATTCCCTAACTTTTGTGAACAGGATATATGGCTGTTAGGCTATACCTTAATGCAATATGTTATCTCTTATTAATTGATATTTAGATTTATTCCAGATCTTTATTATTAGAAATGATGCCTCAGTAAATTTAATTTGCACATTCATGGAGTATTATTGTTAATTTGAAGATTTCTTTATATATAAGGAGAAGTTATGCTTTATCTATATATAAGCAATTAAGTTTTTAGTTAAATATTTTTTAACTTTTAAATATTTGAGTTGTTTAAAATGTATTTTGATATAATAGAGGACAAGGGGAACCAGGTTTATTTACTGTCTAGCTATCACCCTAGTAACATTTATTGAATACTTTTATCAATGTCTTTTCCATTGATATTTATATGCTAAATTCCACATACAGCATATTTAGTTCTATTTCTCTTTATTTTATTTATCCTCTCTGTGTTTCCCTACCTCAGTGCCGATCTTCTTTAATTACAATGACATTTTAGTAGGCTCAATATCTTGTATAATTATACTTTTCCCTTGTTCCATTTTCTCTTTTTTTTTAAATTAAAGATAAAATCAGCTTAAAGATAGTCGAGTTTAATACTGAGCCAATAGATGAAAGAAAATTGCAAATTGGATCTACAAGCAAACAGTTTTATGAAAGATATTGCCTATTTTGTGATATTTGTCATTTGTGATGCTAGAGCTTATGTCAAAACTTCTGGTTTGTACACTTTTGAATGATCTCTGCCAACAAAATACAGAAAGAGTTGTATGGCCAGACCTTTCGCTTATACAGACCTCAGATCATCCAGTGTGAACACCTATCTATATACAGAATCCGCTTCCAAGGGAACAGCACATACATGTAAAGTTTAAATTGTTCCTAGCTTGCCTGACCAGTGAGTACACTGGAGAGATCATTGACTTGGGATGATGCGGCCCTAGGTTCAAAACCTGAGGTTATCGGCTTGAGTGTGGGTTCATCAGCTTGAGCATAGGATTGCTGGCTTGGTCAACAGACATGACCCCATGGTTGTTGGCTTGAAGCCCAAGGTCACTGGCTTGAGCAAGACATTAGTGGCTGGGCTGGAACCCCCCCCCCCGCCCATCAAGGCACGTATGAGAAGCAATCAGTGAGTAACTAATGTGCTGCAACTTCGTGCTGATGCTTCTCATCTCTCTCTCTCTCTTCCTCTCTCTCTTTCTCTCTTTTGCATGAGCACACCCACACAAAAATTACTAGCTTTGTTTTTAAATAATTATTGGTATTCAGCACTTATAACTATGATTACTTTGCAAGAGCTTGTTAGTTAAAGTCTATGTCTTATTTACCATATGTAATAGACTGTAGAATGTTTTGCATTGGAAATGTGACTTTATTCGTGTTTGGTATGCACTATAAAATGTTCTAGTTCTGATTAAGTTTGCTGTGGTGATTGTGTCCCTGGTGGCAAGTGAGAGGGAAACAGCAAATCTGAGCATCTTCATCTTTAAAAAATGCCATTGATAATTCTCTTTTGATTATTAACTTAGCTCCCTGTGATAAGAATATTTTTATGTGACAAAATTGAAGAATATTTGCAGAAAGAGCTACTAAGTAGTCAATACCAAGGGGTTAAACCTTTTATTAGCACAGCAAATGAACTTGAACCTAGCATAGACTAGCTGCACCTCTACAATCACCTGATGCACTTTGGAAATAAAGAAGTGTTAATGCAATCAACATAATTATATGGCCAAGCTCTGGAGGAGAGATTGCAGAGTTAATGTATAGTATATTTGAAAAAGAATAAGTATAAAATGACCTGAATCTACAAGAAAGGTAATTTTGAGAACAAAACTACTTGAAATAAGTAGTTAACTAAATTTCAAGTACTTCTGGAAAATACTAGATATTGTCATAGGGTTATTTTGAACTTAAATCAGAGACTATCTAATAAAAGAACACTTCTGAGTGCCAGCCAGAGACTAGAGGGTGCATCATAGTGCTTCTCTACCAACTTTGGCAATTTCCCGATCAGCTCTCTCTGTAATTGTACAACTTAATTGAGAAACACAATTTGAAGCTGACCCTTAAAACAGTGTGGAGATTGGTAGTCCATATAAAAGTAAAATAATGTCTAAGGATAATGGGGACCACAAACTGGAAGTAATTAAGGAAATTTAAAAAATCCAGACATGAAGTGAATTAGGCTATAAGAATTGGAGACTCATAATTTATAATTAGAACTTTCTGTATTGGGAGATTTTTTTTAAAGATTTTATTTATTGATTTTACAGAGAGAGGAAGTAAGGGGAGTGAGAAGTATCTACTCACAGTTGTTTCACTTTAGTTGTTCGTTGATTGCTTGTCCTATGTGTGTTGACCAGGCAAGCCCAGGATTTTGAACTGAGACCTCAGCATTTCAGGCCAAAGCTTTATCCACTGCACCACCACAGGACAGGCTGATTTTTGTTTTTATTAAAGCTTTTTCTATGGCATTCTATTTCCCTGAATGCAAGGGGATTGATTGGTGGGTGGTGGTTGTAGTGTCATGGAAACTTGGTTTGGGTAAAGAATTCAATAATATTTGGTTGATATTAATCTCTGAGGAGGTGAGACAGATGCAGGCAGAAGTCAAATAGAGGTCCAGATGACTGCTCCATGAAAAGATTGTAAAACAGACAAACAAAAAACAGAGAATCTGAATATAAAGCATCAGAGGAAAGTAAAAATCTAAACAAGATAAAAAATGGAAGTGGAGTGTTGGTGATGGGAAATGCATTATTTTCCTAAACCCCTAGTTAGCTGTTGTGGCTTTTTATAAGAAAATATTAAAAACATTGACACTTTCCTCATGCTGACTTGAAATTCTTACTTTATACTCTACTATTCTTTCCACCAACCCAAACTCACTACAGGTTAGATTTAATTATATTTCCTCAACAAAGTCTTCTGCAATGATAGAAGCCATTCTTGATGATGCGTTTTTATTTTGTTTTTTATTTGAATATTCTTCCTGATCCCAGACAAGTAATATCAGGTGCTTAGGAAGTAATTTTAGGTTATTTTATAGTAGACATATTTTTAGAATTTCCTCAAGTGAAGCTAGGAGTAAAATTAGACCTCTTTGATCTCATACGTCTTCAAACTCTTATGACTTAAGATATATTGATATTGTAGAATCTGATGCTAAAGTATGTTTTCTTAAAATTTCCTTTGATAATTATAATAACAAAAATATAAAATTTTATTTCTTTCTTGTCTGCCTTCTCTTTAAAGTTACATTTTTCTAGTATATCACAATTAGTAAGGATTTATACTGCTCAGAAAAATGAGGGGATATTTCAAAATAAAAACGAAGCAATGAAATATCCCCTCATTTTTGTGAGTAGTGTATTTCCCATATGAGGGTTTTCCTGAATAACCTAGGAAGACAATTAACCTGTCTGAGCTCTACTGACCAAAAAAAAAAAAAAAGAAAGAAACAGTTCTGATTGGTTTGATTGTATGTGTACCATGGATTAAGCAGTATTATATTTCTTTTTGTTTTGGGGTTTTTTTTTTTTGTTTTTTGTATTTTTTTACAGGGACAGAGAGAGAGTCAGAGAACGGGATAGACAGGGACAGATACACAGTAACGGAGAGAGATGAGAAGCATCAATTATCAGTTTTTTGTTGTGACACCTTAGTTGTTCATTGATTACTTTCTCATATGTGCCTTGACCATGGGCCTTCAGCAGATGCAGCAACCCCTTGCTTGAGCCAGTGACCTTGGGTCTAAGCTAGCAAGCTTTTGTTCAAGCCAGATGGGCCCGCGCTCAAGCTGGTGAACTCCGGGTCTCGAACCTGGGTCCTCCGCATTCCAGTCAGGCATGCAGTGTTATATTTCATGTAACACTCTAGGGACCTAACTAAACTTGAAAATAAGCAGGAAGAATATTTTGTGGGATTAGCACAATCAAATCTGTTAACACACTGATAACTTGACGGCAGTTTAGCTTTCCATTATCTGTGGGAGTAAAACTAGGCCCTTCAAATAGAAAATAAGGCACATCACTTTTAACTTAAAATATATTAGAAGATCTGTCTTCAGTGAGCAGAAAATAAATGCTATTAAGATCTTGGGTCTACTGTTGGTTTATGAAGAAAACTTTAATTGTGAAGAGGATGGAGTTAGCTTCCAATGAATATCATTGACATTTTTTCCCCTAGGAATATTTGCATTAGGAAATTAATTATTCCCATTTTTTCTTTATTTTACAATTTTGCCTTGAATGTTATATATTGTTCCTGGTTTTATGTGTTGTGTTCTTCCTTGCAATTAGTTTGTTGCTTGTTTTATTTTATTTTTTAAAAACATTTTTGCCTGACCAGGCAATGGCTCAGGGGATAGAGCATCAGATTGGGATGCAGAGGACCCAGGTTTGGAACCCTGAGGTCGCTGGCTTCAGTGTGAGCTCACCAGCTTGAGTGGGGGGTGGTGATGGCTGGCTTAAGCATAGGATCATGGAAGCCTGAGGTCGCTGGCTTCAGTGTGAGCTCACCAGCTTGAGGTTGGGGTGGCTGGTGTGCGCATGGGATCATAGACATGACTCCATGGTCACTGGCTTAAGCCCAAAGATCACTGGCTTGAAGCTCAAGGTCAGTGGCTTGAGCCCAAGGTCGTTGGTTTAAACATAGAGTCACTTGCTCTGTTGTAGCCCCCTGGTCAAGGCACATATAAGAAAGCAATCAATAAATAACTAGGATCTGCAACGAAGAATTAATGCTTCTCATCTCTCTCTCTCCCTTCCTGTCTATCTGTCTTTATCTGTTCCTCTCTCTGTCTCTCTCTCTGTCTCTGTCACATAAAAAAAAAATTATTTTGTTTCTTCTGAAAGCTTTTAGTTATATTTCTATGTCTGTTCAGTCTAATAAAACTAGAATGCTTCTGAGATGAAAGAGAGTTCTGGAAGCTGTGAAGAGTGATAGACTGCCTCAGCTTTAATAAGCAACACTAATTTTTATGGTGGTATTAATACTTTGGGGAATTAATTCCAACAAGGTTACCATAGTTTCAGCTGAGGTGACGTAATCATTACTGCTAATCCTTTACAGACCAAATGAAATAATGTTATTCAGGATACAGTATGTCATCACCCACTAAGCACCACACTATAGAAAGAAGGTGGCAAGAAATAGAAAAAGTGATGTATGCTTCAATCATATTCATGTTTTTCTGAGAGCACAGTGGTGACATTCTGAGATACAGTGCCAGCAAAGAAATTTGGTACTGGTTTATTACAAGATTCTTTCATTTTCTGGGCTATTCATAGCTGTCACAAACAAACCAGCAAACCTCTTTCCAAAAAGCAAATAAGCCCTTTGCACATTACTAAAACATTGTCACAAAGAAAATTTTTGTACCCTCATATTTATTACCTCTTTTCTTCACCATTGATATTTATTTTCTAGAATCTTATTTTTTAATATTTTATTATTAATAATTTTAATGGGGTGACACCAATAAACCAGGGTACATATGTACAATGAAAACATCTCCAGGTTATCTTATCATTCAATTGTGTTGCATACCCGTCACCCAAAGTCAGATTGTCCTCAGTCACCTTCTATCTGGTTTTCCCTGTGTTCATCCCCTTCTCCCTATCCTACCCTCCCCTTCCTCCCCCCACCCCGTAACCACCACTCTCTTGTCCATGTCTCATAGTCTCACTTTTATGTCCCACCTATGTATGAAATCATGCTGTTCTCAGTTTTTCTTTTTTTCTGATTTACTTATTTCACTCTGTATAATGTTATCAAGGTACATCCATTTTGTTATAAATGATCCGATGTCATCATTTCTTATGGCTGAGTAGTATTCCATAGTATATATGTACCAAAGCTTTTTAATCCACTCGTCCTCTGACGGACACTTGGACTGTTTCCAGATCTTCGCTATTGTGAACAATGCTGCCACGAACATGGGGGCGCATTTCTTCTTTTCGAAAAGTGCCATGGTGTTCTTAGGGTATATTCCTATAAGTGGGATAGCTGGGTCAAAAGGCACTTCGATTTTTAATTTTTTGAGGAATCTCCACACTGTTTTCCACTGTGGCTGCACCAGTCTGCATTCCCACCTGCAGTGCAGAAGGGTTCCCTTTTCTCCACATCCTCGCCAGCACTTATTCTGTGTTGTTTTGCTGATAAGTGCCATTCTGACTGGTGTGAGGTGATATCTCATTGTGGTTTTAATTTGCATTTCTCTAATGATTAGTGATGTTGAGCATTTTTTCATATGCCTATTGGCCATCTGTATGTCCTCTTTGGAGAAATTTCTATTCATTTCTTTAGCCCATTTTTTGATTGGATTGTTTGTCTTCCTGTTGTTGAGTTTTATAAATTCTTTATAAATTTTAGTTATTAACCCCTTATCAGATGTGCTGTCGAATATGTTCTCCCATTGTGTGGTTTGTCTTTTTCTTCTGTTCTTATTGTCTTTAGCTGTGCAAAAACATTTTAGTTTGATATAGTACCATTTGTTTATCTTGCCTTTTATTTCATTTCCCTGTGGAGATAAATCGGCAAATATATTGCTGCTACAGATGTCGGAGAGCTTGCTGCCTATGTTTTCTTCTAAGATGCTATGGTTTCACGGCTTACATTTAAGTCTTTTATCCATTTTGAGTTTGTTTTTGTGAACGCTGTAAGTTGATGGTCTAGTTTCATTTTTTTGAAGGTAGATGTCCAATTTTCCCAACACCATTTGTTAAAGAGGCTGTCTTTACTCGATTGTATGTTCTTTCCTCCTTTGTCACATATCAGTTGTCAATAAAGCTGTGGGTTTATTGCTGGGTCCTCTGTTCTGTTCCATTGATCTATGTGCCTGTTCTTATGCCAGTACCAGGCTGTCTTGAGTATAATGGCCTTATAGTAAACCTTGATATCAGGAAGAGTGATACCTCCTGCTTTATTTTTTCTTTTTAAGATTGCTGAGGCTACTCTGTTATTTTTGGTTCCATATAAAATTTTGGAATATGTGTTCTATATCTTTGAAGTATGTCATTGGTATTTTAATTGGTATTGCCTTGAATTTATAAATAGCTTTGGGTAATATAGACATTTTAATGATGTTTATTCTTCCTAGCCATGAGCACGGTATATGCTTCCATTTGTTTGTATCTTCCTTGATTTCTTTTATCAATGTTTTATAATTTTCCGAGTACAAGTCCTTAACCTCCTTGGTTAAATTTACTCCTAGGTACTTTATTTTTTTGGCTGCAATAGTGAAGGGGATTGTTTCCTTAATTTCTTTTGCTGACAGTTCATTTTTGGTATATAGAAATGCCTCTGATTTCTGAGTATTAATTTTATATCCTGCCACCTTGCTGAATTCATTTATAAGGTCCAGTAGTTTTTTTGACTAAGACTTTAGGGTTTTCTATATACAATATCATATCATCTGCAAATAGTGACAGTTTTACTTCTTCTTTTCCAAATTGGATGCCTTTTATTTCTTCTCGTCTGATTGCTGTAGCTAGGACTTCAAGAAGTATGTTGAATAAGAGTGGTGAAAGGGGGCAACCCTGCCTGGTTACTGATCTTAAGGGAATTGCTTTTAATTTTTGTCCATTTAGTATGATATTTGCTGTGGGTTTGTCGTAGATGGCCTTTATCATGATAAGGAATATTTTCTGTATTACCACTTTACTGAGAGTTTTGAGCATGAATGGGTGCTGGATTTTATCAAATGCGTTTTCTGCATCTATTGAAATTATCATGCGATTTTTGTTCTTCCTTTTGTTTATGTGATGAAACACATTGATTGATTTGTGAATATTGAACCAGGCTTGCCTTTCCAGAATAAATCCCACTTGATCATGGTGTATGATTTTTTTCATATATTGTTGGATCCGGTTGGCTAATATTTTGTTGAGGATATTAGCGTCTAAATTCATCAGGGATATAGGCCTTTAATTTTCTCTCTTTGTGTTGTTTTTGCCCGGTTTTGGGATCAGAATTATGCTCGCCTCAAAATAGGAATTTGAAAGTCTTCCTTTCTCATGAATTTTTTGAAATAGCTTGAGGAGGATAGGAACTATTTCTTTGAATTTTTGATAGAATTCACTTGTGAAGCCATCAGGCCCAGGACTTTTCTTTTTGGAAAGTTTTTTGATAACTGTTTCGATCTCATCTGTTGTAATTGATCTCTGTAGGTGTTTTGATTCTTCCAGATTAATTTTTGGAAGTTTATATGATTCAAGAAATTTGTGCATTTCACCGAGATTGTCTAATTTTTTGGCATATATTTCTTCATAGTATTTTCTTACAATGCTTTGTATTTCTGTTGTGTCAGTTGTTATTTCTCCACTGTCCTTTCTAATTTTATTTATTTGAGTCCTCTCTCTTTTTTTCTTTGTGAGTTTAGTTAAAGGTTCATCAATCTTGTTTACCTTTTCAAAGAACCAGCTTCTGGTTTCATTGATCCTCTGTATTGTTTCCTTTGCCTCTATGTCTCTTATTTCTGCTCTGATCTTTATTATTTCCTTCCTTCTACTTGTCCTGGGTTTTATTTGCTGTTGTTTTTCTAGTTCTTTTAGATGCAGGGTCAGGTTGCTTATATGAGCTTTTTCTAGCTTCTTATGATATGCCTGTACTGCAATGAACTTCGCTCTCAGAACTGCTCATGCTGTGTCTCATAAATTTTGAGTTGATGTATGCTCATTATCATTTGTTTCCAGAAACTTTTTTATTTCTTCTTTGATCTCATTGTTAATCCATTCATTATTTAATATCATGCTATTTAGTTTCCAAGTGTTTGAGTATTTTTCAGTTTTTCTTTTGTGGTTAATTTCTAGTTTCATGGCATTGTGATCAGAGAAAATGCTTGATATGATTTCAATCTTCTTAAATTTATTGAGACCACTTTTGTGTCCTAACATGTGGTCTATCCTAGAAAACGTACCATGAGCACTTGAGAAGAATGTATATTCTACTGCTTTAGGGTGAAAAGTTCTGAAAATATCTATTAAATCAAGTTGATGTAGTGTATCCTTTAAGTCTCCTGTTTCTTTATTAATTTTCTTTCTTGAGGATCTATCCAGTGTTGTTAGAGGGGTATTGAAATCCCCTACTATGATAATATTGCTGTTAATCTCGCCCTTTATATCCATCAAAGTCTGCTTTATGTATGTCGAGGCTCCTATATTTTGTGCATAGATATTTATAATAGTTATATCTTCCTGTTGAATTGTTCCCTTTAACATTATGTAGTGACCGTCTTTATCTCTTTCTACAGCATTTGTTTTAAAGTCCATTTTGTCAGATATAAGTACTGCTACTCCAGCTTCTTTTTCATTTCCATTTGCATGAAATATTTTTTTTCATCCTTTTACCTTCAGTCTATGCGCATCTTTTGTTTTAAGGTGTGTCTCTTATAGACAGCATATGTATGGGTTTTGTTTTTTTATCAATGCAGCTACCCTATGTCTTTTGATTGGATCATTTAATCCATTTACATTTAAGGTTATTATTGTTATGTAATTGTTTATTGCCATTTTATTCTTTAAAGCTGTGTTCTTCTTTTGCTATATCTTTTTCTCCCTTTAAACTGTTCACAACAGGCCCCTTAGTATCTCTTGAAGAATTGGTTTGGTTTTAATGAATTTCTTCAGGCTTTCTTTGTCTGGGAAGCTCTTTATTTCACCTTCAATTTTAAACGTTAGCCTTGCTGGATAGAGTAGTCTTGGTTTTAGGTTCTTTTTCTGCATTACTTTGATTATATCCTGCCATTCCCTTCTGGCCTCAAGTGTTTCTCTTGAGAAGTCCGATGTCATTTTTATGGGGGCTCCTTTTTAGGTGATAGCCGTTATTTCCCTAGCAGCTTTTAAGATTTTTTCTTTATCCATTAGCTTTGGTTTTTTAACTATGATGTGTCTTGGTGTAGATCTTTTTGGGTTTCTCTTTAATGGAGTTCTGTGTGCTTCTTGAACATGTGGGGTATTTCCAGACTTAATTTAGGAAATTTTTCAGCTATGATTTGATTGAACAAAGTTTCCATTTCCTGTCCTCTCTCCTCTTCTTCAGGCACCCCTATGATGCAAATGTTGTTTCTCTTCAGGTTGTCACAGAGCTCCCTTAGAGTTTCCTCACATTTTTTGAGTCTCTTTTCCTTTTTCTCTTCTGCTTCTGTGCCTTTGTTTATTGTGTCCTTTTACTCACTTATTCGATCCTCAGCGTGATTCATCCTGCTTTTAATTCCATCCTTTGTGGTCTTCAGTTCTGATACTGTATTTGTCATTTCTGTCTCATTCTTTTTTATTATTTCAATTTCATTTTTTATACTTATCTCTTTATTTAGGTGTTCATAATGACTATCCATTGTTGCTCTAATTTCTTTGAACATCCTAACTATCATTATTCTAAATTCTGCTTCTGGTAATTTGGTTATATCTGGTTCATTCAGGTCCTTCTCTGGGGATTTCTCTTGATTCATTTGGTTTGCATTCCTCTGCCTGCCCATTTTGTCTGTGTATAAGCAAGTTGTGGCCACTGGAGTCCAGTATGTGTTGCCTTTGTGTTCTCTAGGTGTGGTCTGTCTGCAGGCCCACCACCCCCTCTGCCACTGCCTAGGTTGGTTGGGTTGGGTGTTGCCAGCGCCGGCCCACTGTGGCTATTGCTGTGATTTCTGCCTCTCCTTGCGGGAGGGGCTGTCACTCAAGCCTCAAGGTTCAGTACCAAGGGTAGAGCTGAGCACCTTTGCTCAGCTGCGGACCCAACCTCTTTCTGGACTTCAGCCCAGAACCCGCAGTCAGAGCCTGCTCACCACAGTTTTGCGGGTTGGGCGGGGCTTTTGACGTGCTCTCAGCTGTGAGCCTTTGCTCGTCCTGATCTTTAGCCTCGCCCTCGAGGCAGGGCCGCAAACCGAGGTTTATTGGGCCGGGCATGTTTGCTGGCTTCCGGTCAGCTGCAACCTTCTGCTCGTCCTGGACTCTACCCCACCCCACGTTTGGAACCCGCTTGTGCACGTAAGATGGCAAACCGCGGTTTCTCCGGCCGGGCGGGGATAGTAGCGTGGGCTCAGCTGCGAGCTTTCGCTTGTCTCAGGGTCAACCCCACCCCCTCTGCTTGGAGCCCGCTCGTGCACATAGAATGGCAAACTGCAGTTTCTCTGGCCGGGTGGGGCTGGTAGTGTGAGCTCAGCCACGAGCCCCTGCCCATCCCTGGTCCTAGCCCTGTCCCGGCGGTCAGGGTCTGCTTGCGCTGAGTCACAGAGCAGATCTCTGGCTGTTCCAGGCCTCCCGCTTTGTTCCCGCAGGTGGGATTACAGGCAGGCCCGCAGCTTCCGGACCACTTTCGCACGTCCCATCTGCCCCTGCTGGGCTAGACCGAGCTCACACCGGCTTGGCCTTCGCCCATACCAACAGAACTGCTTTTCAGCATCCTGCCGCCACCATGCGCTTCAGCAACCCTCAGAGAGATGGAAGTGCCCTAAGTCTCCACACTGTAGGCCTGGGAGTTCCCTCACTTGTTTCACAGCTCAGAACTGTCCAAATGCCTCTTCTAGGCTCCGGGACTGTAGGCTTGGGCCTACAGGTCCCTCCCTCTCTGCCAAACTCTCCTCCCGCCATGCTGGTCTCTCTGGGCTGCCATTTGCTCCGGGGAGTTGGGCAGCCCTCTTTGCGTTTTTGCTATTCCTACCAGTCTCAATGTGGCTTCTTCTGTGTTCCTTGGTTGAAGAGTCCACTTAGTTTAGTTCAAAGTTGGTTTATCCAGATGATGGTTCTTAAAATTGAGTTATAATCCACTTTGGTTCTGGGAGTTGGAAGTTGTTACATTCGCCAACTCTGTCGCCATCTTGCTCCTCCCAATCTTCTGCTTTTTTACTTTGTTATTGTTTTATGTACATTCTTAATTTTTTTCTACAGGATGTGTAAAAAATTATATAATGCAATATTTTTATGAGAAAACTGAAAACAACCAAAATAAAGATTTAGTTTGATAAATTAGAACAAATAAATATAATTAGTTTTAAATCAGAAAAAATAATATACATGGGGTCCTCAGGCTACAACACAGTTCTATTTCTACAGCAGTGACGTAACCCAAATATTGATGTAAGTCAAAACACACCTTAGCCTTACACAAACGGAACATTTGTGCTTTTAACAGTTCAAAATGGTGTAGCTAAGCATACGGGGTGACGCCAATGCTCTCACTCATATGCTGCGTTACTGCGTATTATTCTGCCCTGTACAACCAAACTAGTTTGCCCACATGGTCCAGAAGTACATCACTAACGACATAAGCCAAAACTCATGTCTCGATTTTTTAAAAGTTTTTTATAGGAGTGAGGCATAGTAAACTTGACACATATGTACAGACTGTTGTAACCGGAGGACCCCCTGTAATCAAAGATCGATGACTTGCAAATATATCTGTTAATTACCAAGTGGGTAAAGGAGGTTATATATGGCAAATTCTGTTAACACTATTCTCCTACTCTGTACTGCTACAAAACTGTACTTCTAGGAAAAATACTAAATTCTAAGAGAAAAATGTACTAGGAAAACACACAGCTAAACTCACCAGGAAGAAAGAAATGCTAGAAGTAAAGGGTTGCATTATGACAGAACTTCAGGCTGTTACTGAAGTCGTTCAGAGGTATGGCCTCTGGGATCAAGTTGACATACCGGAGTATTGTTGATCATATTGGAACAGAAGCTGTAGTTTGACTTCATATAAGGTTGTTAGCAGGAACGGAAGCCTTCCATCTCAGCAAATTAAGAAAGGATTGGATGTCACTACTGTTTACAATTCCTGTAGAAATTAGCTTAGAAAACCCACAGATCCAAGGAAGCATCAGGAAACATGTCAATGACAAGATCCTTAAATGGAAAATAAAATGTAACCTGGTAAAAATAAAAATCCCAATTTCAAATAAGATGCTGTGAGTTCTGAATATCAATTTATTCACAAGGTAGAACGTCAAAAGTTAATAAAGTAACACTCGTTTCAGAAAAATCTACAGTCAATGATAGATGAGGCTTCCATAAAATAAAAAAAGACAACACATACATGCACACAAACACAAAAAGAATCCCTCCCTTACTAGAGATGAGATCACAATAACAAATTCAATCTATACATAAAAATTAATCACAATGCAAAATGAATCAACAAATGAAGCAAATGTAAAAATTAACATTTGAAAAACTAGAGATAAAATGGTCTAAACATGATTATGAGATATTAGTATTTATACTTATTAAAGGAATAGATGAAGGTACAAAACCCACAATGGAAACACTATGGTGATTTAAAAAAAACAAAAAAACTAAATATGAAATACAGCCAAATGAAATCTCTAAGAATGACAAACATAATTATCAAAATTAAGAACACAAGGAACATATTATATAGGACATTAAATTTAATTGAATAAAATTTAAAAATAGCATGACCTGTGGTGGCGCAGTGGATAAAGCGTCGACCTGGAAACACTGAGGTTGCCAGTTCAAAACCCTGCACTGGTTTGGTCAAGGCACATATGGGAGTTGATGCTTCCATCTCCTCCCCACTTTCTCTCTTTCTCTCTCTCTCTCTCTCTCTCTCTCTCTCTCTCTGTGTGTCTTCTCTCTAAAATGAATAAAATAAAAATAAAGTAAATTAAAAAAAAATTTAAAAATAAATTTAGCAGTTTATACAGAATAAAGTAGGATGAGATAAAGAGATAAAAATATTTATGGACATAAAAGATAATATATAAAATAGAATCTAATATATAAAATAGAAATTCCAGAATTAGCAATAAAGAGAAAATTAAAAAGATAACAGTCCAAGAGAAGATAATGGCTGGTAAATTGCTAATATTAAATATTATTAGTTTTCAGTTTGAAAAAGTTCAAAAAAATGGGTAAGTGAAATTAGATTCATTCTATGTGTTTCTTAGTAAAGGATAAAAATCACATGATCGGAGGAGCGAGATGGCGATGGAGTAGGCGGACGTACCAACTTCCAACTCCCAGAACCAAAGTGGATTATAACTCAATTTTAAGAACTATCATCTGGATAAACCAACATGAACTAAACTAAGTGGACTCTTCAACCAAGGAACACAGAAGAAGCCACATTGAGACTGGTAGGAATAGAGAAAACACAAAGAGGGCTGCCCAGCTCCCCGGAGCAAACGGCAGCCCAGAGAGACCCGCATAGTGAGAGGAGAGTTTGGCAGAGAGGGAGGGACCTGGGTCCCAGGAACCAAGTCCCAGCCTACAGTCCCAGAGCCTAGAAGAGGTGTTTGGATAGTTTTGAGCTGTGAAACAAGTGAGGGAACTCCCAGGCCTACAGTGTGGAGACTTAGGGCACTTCCATCTCTCTGAGGGCTGCTGAAGGGTATGGTGGTGGCAGATGGTGGAAAGTGGTTCTGTTGGTGTGGGTGGAGGCCAAGCTGGTGTGAGCTCGGTCTAGCCCAGCAGGGACAGAGGGGACGCATGAAAGCGGTCCGGAAGCTGCGGGCCTGCCTGTAATCTCACCTGCGGGGACAAAGTGGGAGGTCAGGAACAGGCAGAGATCTGATCTGCGTCCCAGCACAAGCCGACCCTGACTGCGGGGACAGGGCTAGGACCAGGGACGGGCAGGGGCTTGTGGCTGAGCTCATGCTACCAGCCACACCCGGCCAGAGAAACCGCAGTTTGCCATCATATGTGCGAGAGCGGGCTCCGAGCGTGGGGGGCAGGGTAAACACTGAGACAAGCGAAAGCTCGCAGCTGATCCCATGCTACTATCCCCGCCAGGCCGGAGAAACCGCAGTTTGCCATCCTACGTGCACGAGCGGGCTCCGAATGTAGGGGCTGGGTAGAGTACAGGACGAGCAGAAGCTAGCAGCTGAGCAAAAGCCAGCAAACACGCACGGCCCAGTAAACCTTGGTTTGCGACCCTGCGAGGAGGGCCCTGGCCTCGAGGGCGGGGCTAAAGCTCAGGACGGGCAAAGGCTCACAGCTGAGAGCACGTCAAAAGCCCTGCCCAACCCATGAAACTGTGGGGAGCAGGCTCTGTTGGCGGGTTCTGGGCAAAAGTCCAGAAACAGGCTGGGTCTGCAGCTGACCAAAGGTGCTCACCTCTACCCTTGGTGCTGAGGCTTGTGGCTTGAGTGACAGCCCCTCCCGCGAAGGAGAGGCAGAAATCACAACAAATGCCACAGTGGGCTGGCGCTGGCAACGCCCATACCCAACCAACCTAGGCAGTGGCAGAGGGGGTGGTGGGCCTGCAGACAGACCACACCTAGAGAACACAAAGGCAACACCTCCTGGACTCCAGTGGCCAAAACATGCTTATACACAGACAAAATGGGCAGGCAGAGGAATGCAAACCAAATGAATCAAGAGATATCCCCAGAGAAGGACCTGAATGAACTAGATATAACCAAATTACTAGAAGCAGAATTTAGAATAATGATAGTTAGGATGTTCAAAGAAATTAGAGCAACAATGGATAGTCATTATGAATGCCTAAATAAAGAGATAACAAGTATAAAAAATGAAATTGAAATAATAAAATAGAATGAGACAGAAATGACAAATACAGTATCAGAACTGAAGACCACAATGGAAGGAATTAAAAGCAGGAGGAATCACGCTGAGGATTGAATCAGCGAGTTAGAGGTCACAATAAAAAAAGTTACAGAAGCAGAGAAAAAAAGGGAAAAGAGATTCAAAAAATGTGAGGAAACTCTAAGGGAGCTCTGTGACAACCTGAAGAGAAACAACATTCGCATCATAGGGGTGCCTGAAGAAGAAGAGAGAGGACAGGAAATGGAAACTTTGTTCAATCAAATCATAGCTGAAAACTATCCTAAATTAAGGCTGAGAAACACCCTACACGTTCAAGAAGCAACGAACTCCATTAAAGAGAAACCCAAAAAGATCTACACCAAGACACATCATAGTTAAAATACGAAAGCTAATGGATAAAGAAAATATTTTAAAAGCTGCTAGGGAAAAAATGGCTATCACCTACAAAGGAGCCCCCATAAGGATGACATTGGACTTCTCAACAGAAACACTTGAGGCCAGAAGGGAATGGCAAGATATAATCAAATTAATGCAGAACAAGAACCTACAACCAAGACTACTCTATCCAGCAAGGCTAACGTTTAAAATTGAAGGAGAAATAAAGAGCTTCCCAGAAAAAAACAGCCTGAAGAAATTCATTAAAACCAAACCAATTCTTCAAGAAATACTAAGGGGCCTGTTGTAACAGTTTAAATGTAGGAGAGAATATAGCAAAAGAAGAATACAGCTTTAAAGAATAAAATGGCAAAAAAAAAAGAATAAAATGGCAATATACACTACATATCAATAATAACCTTAAATGTAAATGTATTAAATGATCCAATCAAAAGACATAGGGTATCTGCATGGATAAAGAAACAGAACTCATAGATATGCTGTGTACAAGAGACACACCTTAAAACAAAAGATGCACATAGACTGAAGGTAAAAGGATGGAAAAAAATATTTCATGCAAATGGAAATAAAAAAAAAGCCATGGTAGCAGTACTTATATCTGACAAAATGGACTTTAAAACAAAGGTTGTAGTGAGACTTAAAGAATGTCACTACATAATGATAAAGAGAACAATTCAACAGGAAGATATAACTATTATAAATATCTATGCACAAAATATAGGAGCCCCGACATACATAAAGGAGACTTTGAAGGACATAAAGGGCGAGATTAACAGCAATGCTATTATAGTAGGGGATTTCAATACCCCTCTAACAACACTGGATAGATCCTCAAGAAAGAAAATTAATAAAGAAACAGCAGACTTAAAGGAGACACTAGATCAACTTGATTTAATAGATATCTTCAGAACTTTTCACCCTAAAGCAGTAGAATATACAATCTCCTCAAGCGCTCATGGTACGTTTTCTAAGATAGACCACATGTTAGGACACAAAAATGGTCTCAATAAATTTAAGAGGACTGAAATCATATCAAGCAATTTCTCTTATCACAATGCCATGAAACTAGAAATTAACCATAAAAGAAAAAACTGAAAAATACTCAAACACTTGGAAACTAAATAGCATGATATTAAATAATGAATGGATTAACAATGAGATCAAAGAAGAAATAAAAAAGTTTCTAGAAACAAATGATAATGAGCATACATCAACTCAAAATTTATGGGACACAGCATGAGCAGTTCTGAGAGCAAAATTCATTGCAGTACAGGCATATCATAAGAAGCTAGAAAAAGCTCAAATAAGCAACCTGACCCTGCATCTAAAAGAACTAGAAAAACAACAGCAAATAAAACCCAGGACAAGTAGAAGGAAGGAAATAATAAAGATCAGAGCAGAAATAAATGACATAGAGGCTAAGGAAACAATACAGAGGATCAATGAAACCAGAAGCTGGTTCTTTGAAAAGGTAAACAAGATTGATGAACCTTTAACTAAACTCACAAAGAAAAAAAGAGAGAGGACTCAAATAAATAAAATTAGAAAGGACAGTGGAGAAACAACAACTGACACAACAGAAATACAAAGCATTGTAAGAAAATACTATGAAGAACTATATGCCAAAAAATGAGACAATCTCAGTGAAATGCACAAATTTCTTGAATCATATAAACTTCCAAAAGTCAATCTGGAAGAATCAGAACACCTACAGAGACCAATTACAACAGATGAGATCGAAACAGTTATCAAAAAACTCCCAAAAAAGAAAAGTCCTGGGCCTGATTGCTTCACAAGTGAATTCTATCAAAAATTCAAAGAAGAACTAACTCCTATTCTCCTGAAGCTATTTCAAAAAATTTACGAGGAAGGAAGACTTCCAAATTCCTTTTATGAGGTGAGCATAATTCTGATCCCAAAACCGGGCAAAGACAACACAAAGAAATAAAATTATAGGCCAATATCCCTGATGAATTTAGACGCTAAAATTCTCAACAAAATATTAGCCAACCGGATCCAGCAATATATGATAAAAATCATACACCATGATCAAGTGGGATTTATTCTGGAGAGGCAAGGCTGGTTCAATATTTGCAAATCAATCAATGTGATTCATCACATAAACAAAAGAAAGAACAAAATTGATCACATGATAATTTCAATAGATGCAGAAACGCATTTGATAAAATCTAGCACCCATTCATGCTCAAAACTCTCAGTGAAGTGGAAATACAGGGAACATTCCTTAACATGATAAAGGCCATCTACGACAAACAAACAGCAAACATCATACTAAATGGACAAAAATTAGAAGCAATTCCCTTAAGATCAGTAACCAGGCAGGGGTGCCCCCTTTCATCACTCTTATTCAACATAGTTCTGGAAGTCCTAGCTAAAAGGCATCCAAATTGGAAAAGAAGAAGTAAAACTGTCACTATTTGCAGATGATATGATATTGTACATAGAAAACCCTAAAGTCTCAGTCAAAAAAACTACGGGACCTTATAAATGAATTCATCAAGGTGGCAGGATATAAAATTAATACTCAGAAATCAGAAGCATTTCTATATACCAAAAATGAACTGTCAGCAAAAGAAATTAAGGAATTAATTTCCTTCACTATTGCAGCCAAAAAATAAAGTACCTAGGAGTAAATTTAACCAAGGAGGTTAAGGACTTGTACTCGGAAAATTATAAAACATTGATAAAAGAAATCAAGGAAGATACAAACAAGTGGAAGCATATACCATACTCATGGCTAGCAAGAATAAACATCATTAAAATGTCTATATTACCCAAAGCTATTTATAAATTCAATGCAATACCAATTAAAATACCAATGACATACTTCAAAGACATAGAACACATATTCCAAAAATTTATATGGAACCAAAAATAACAGAGTAGCCTCAGCAATCTTAAAAAGAAAAAATAAAGCAGGAGGTATCACTCTTCCAGATATCAAGGTTTACTATAAGGCCATTATACTCAAGACAGCCTGGTACTGGCATAAGAACAGGCACATAGATCAATGAAACAGAACAGAGGACCCAGAAAAAAACCCACAGCTTTATGGACAACTGATATGTGACAAAGGAGGAAAGAACATACAATGGAGTAAAGACAGCCTCTTTAACAAATGGTGTTGGGAAAATTGGACATCTACCTGCAAAAAAATGAAACTAGACCATCAACTTACACCATGCACAAAAACAAACTCAAAATGGATAATAGACTTAAATGTAAGCCGTGAAACCATAAGCATCTTAGAAGAAAACATAGGCAGCAAGCTCTCCGACATCTGTAGCAGCAATATATTTGCCGATTTATCTCCACGGGCAAATGAAATAAGAGGCTTGATAAACAAATGGGACTATATCAAACCTAAAAGTTTTTGCACAGCTAAAGACAATAGGAACAGAATAAAAAGACAAACCACACAATGGGAGAACATATTCGACAGCACATCTGATAAGGGGTTAATAACTAAAATTTATAAAGAATTTATAAAACTCAACAACAGGAAGACAAACAATCCAATCAAAAAATGGGCTAAAGAAATGAATAGAAATTTCTCCAAAGAGGACATACAGATGGCCAATAGGCATATGAAAAAATGCTCAACATCACTAATCATTAGAGAAATGCAAATTAAAACCACAATGAGATATCACCTCACACCAGTCAGAATGGCACTCATAAGCAAAACAACACAGAATAAGTGCTGGCGAGGATGTGGAGAAAAGGGAACCCTTCTGCACTGCAGGTGGGAATGCAGACTGGTGCAGCCACAGTGGAAAACAGTGTGGAGATTCCTCAGAAAATTAAAAATCGAAGTGCCTTTTGACCCAGCTATTCCACTTATAGCAATATACCCTAAGAACACCATGGCACTGTTCGAAAAGAAGAAATGCGCCCCCATGTTTGTGGCAGCATTGTTCACAATTGCGAAGATCTGGAAACAGCCCAAGTATCCGTCAGAAGACGAGTGGATTAAAAAGCTTTGGTACATATATACTATGGAATACTACTCAGCCATAAGAAATGATGACATCCGATCATTTATAACAAAATGGATGTACCTTGATAACATTATATAGAGTGAAATAAGTAAATCAGAAAAAAAGAAAAACTGAGAACAGCATGATTTCATACATAGGTGGGACATAAAAGTGAGACTATGAGACATGGACAAGAGAGTGGTGGTTACGGGGTGGGGGGAGGGAGGGAAGGGTGGGATATGGAGAAGGGGATGGACACAGGGAAAACCAGATAGAAGGTGACAGAGGACAATTTGACTTTGGGTAATGGGTATGCAGCACAATTGAATGATAAGATAATCTGGAGATGTTTTCATTGTACATATGTACCCTGATTTATTGGTGTCACCCCGTTAAAATTAATTATAATAAAATTTTAAAAATCACATGATCATCTCAATTGTTACAGAACAATATTTTACAGAATTCAGTATTCTTTAATAATATAAAAACTCAACAAGCTAAAGATAGAAATAATTAACCTTAAAATAATAAAGCTATTTATGAAAAATCCATAGAGAATAATATATTCAATGGAAAAAGACTTTCTCTAAGTCAAGAACAAGGCAAGATTCTCTACTTTCACCACTCAATCTCCTTATTGTTATAGTTCTAGTCAGATTTTCTGTTTCTTCATGATTCAGTTTTAATAGTTATTATGTTTCTAGAAATTTGTACATTTCATCTAGACTATGCAATGTGTTTATGTACAATTATTCATAGGTGTTCTCTTATGATCCTTTTTTATTTCTGTAGAATCAGTTGTAATGTTTACATTAGTTTCTGATTTTTGTAATTTGGGTTTTCTATCTTTTTCTTAGTCCACCTAGCTAAAGGTTTTTCAATTTTATTAATATGTAAACAGAACCAGCTATTGTTTTGTTGATTTTTTCTACTGTTTTATTTTATTCTCTATATTTATCTATTGTCTGAGTTTTATTATTTCCTTCCTTTGTTAACTTTAGATTTATTTTGTTCTCTTTTTAGATCCCTCACTTATAAATTTAAGTTGTTGATATATTTTTAATGTAAATATTTATAGCTAGACACTTTTTAAAAATTTTTTTCTTCAATGTTGATTTTTTTTATTTAGACAATTAATTTTAATGGGGTTACATTGATTAATTAGGGTACATAAATTCAGAGAAAGCATCTTCTGGTCATTTTGACATTTGATTATGTTATATACTCATCACCTTTTATTTGGTTTTCTTAGTGCCCCTCCCTTCCCCCCCCACACCCTCCCTCTCTTCCTTTCCTCTCCCCGGGTAACCACCATACTCTTGTGTATGTCCCTGTCTTTTTAAAAAATTTTAAATTGATTTTAGAAAGAGAAGAAGGGGGGTAGAGAGAGAGAGAGAAACATCTATTTGTTTTTTGACTAATTTATGCACTCATTGGTTGCTCCTTGTATGTGTCCTGACCAGGGGTTGAACCCACAACCTTGGTGTATTGTGACAATGCTCCTGTCAACTGAGCTACTTGACTAGAGCTATACATTTTTCCTTTAGCACTGCTTTCACTGTGTCCCTTAAGTTTTGGTATGTGTGTTTTTTGTTTTCATTCATCTCTATTTTTAAATTTCCATTGTAATTTCTTCTTTGACCTATTAGTTAAGACAGTTTTGTTTAATTTTTACAAATTTGTAAATTTTCCTTTTTTATTGGTTTCTAACTTCATCCTTTTGTGTTTGGAGAACTTACTTTGTATATCTTTTTAAAAATCTATTGAGATTAAATTTGTGTTTTAACATATGGTCTAAACTGGAAACTGTCCTTTGGGCCCTTGAGAAGAATATGTATTCTGTTGTTGGTAGACTGTTCTGTATATATGTTAGAGCTACTTTTTTATTTGATAAGTTCTTTTTCTTCTTTATCATGTATGTTTGTTTTATCATTATTGACAGCAATGTAAAAAAGTCTCCAACTATCATTATAGACGTGTTTTCCCCTTCAATTCTGTCGATTTTTGTTTCTTATATTTTGGTGGTCTGTTATTAGGTGTGCAAATGTTTATAATAGCTATCTCTTTTTGATGTGTTGAACAAGATGTAATGTACTTCTTGTTCTCTTGTAAACATTTTGATTTAAAGTCTTATTTGTTTGATATAAGTATATTCACCCTGCTCTTTTTCGGTCACTATTTGCATAAAATATCTTTTTCCATCTTTTCACTTTCAACATATTTGTTTCTCTGGATTGAAAGTGAGTTTCATGTGTATAGCATGTAGTTGGATCATGTTTTGTGAATTTATTCTGCCAATCTCTGTATTTTGACTGGATAGTTTGATTCATTTAAATTTAATTACTGATGAGAAAGGACTTACCCATGTCATTTTGCCATTTGTTTTCTAATGTCTTATACTTTGTTTTATCCCTCAATTCCTTCATTTCTGTCTTCTTTTGTGTTTAGTTCATTTTTGCAATGAACTGTTTTAATTCCCTTCTTATTTCCTTTTGTGTATATTTTATAGCAACTGTTATTTGTTGTTATCATGGGGATTACATTTAACATGCTAAAGTAGAACACTCTAATTTGAATTTAAAACAGCTTATTTTCCATAGCATGCAAAACCTTTGTACCTATAGCTCTCTAGCCCCAACCCTATTTAGTTGTTAATGGTACAAATTTACAATGTTATACATTTGTTTCCAAAACATAGCCTATAAAAAATTTTAATACATCTGTTTCAATTAAAAGAGGAGGATTTTTTTTTATAGAAAACAGAAAAGGGAAGTTTCAAATCAAATTTACAAATACTAGCTTTTAGACTAATCATTTTAAAAATCTTTGTGTCATAGATAATGAAGAAAATCTAGAGTTACAAGCCAAAGTTACAATAATACAGGTAACAAACTCCCTCCTATTTTGTTTAGCTAAAAAAGTCTTAATTTCTCTTTCAGTTTTGAAGTACAATTTTGCTCGATACAGGATTCTATTTAGTTCTGACTCTCTATGCCAGGTTTTGTAAATTGCTGAGATAAGTCAAGTCATAGCTATATTTACAGATCATGACATATGGACTCTGCTAGGTCTCATCAGTAATGTGTTCCAACCAAAGACCTGAGCTCCAGAATTTTACTGATCCTTACATGAGTCAGAATTATCAGTTGGACCAAATGCTTGTAGAAATTCAAGAATCAGTAGTTTTCAGAAATAATAAGAGCAGAGAAAGAAAACACTCTGAAACGAGGATTCTCAACATATTTACTAATAAAATCTTTTTGTTGTTGTTTGTTTAGAGAGTGAGGGTGACAGAGACAGACAGACAGAAAGGGAGAGAGATGAGAAGCATCAATTCTTTGTTGCAGCACCTTAGTTGTCCATTGATTGCTTTCTCACATGTGCCTTGACCTGAGAACTACAGAGGAACGAGTGACCCCTTTCTCAAACCTGTGACCTTAGGCTCAAGCCAGCGACCTTTGTGCTCAGGCCAGATACCATGGGCTTATGGCTATGATCCCACCCTCATGCTGGCAACCCCATGCTCGAGCTGGTGAGACTGTATTCAAGTTGGGTGAGTCTGTGCTCAATCCGGAGACCTTGGGGTTTTGAACCTGAGTCTTCTAAGTCCCAGGCTGACACTCTATTCATTGTGCCACCACCTGGTCAGGCACAAGTAAATTCTTAAAACTTCTGGTGGTTTGTTTATAAAATGACATCAATTTGTAAACCAAGCAAGATCTAGAATTAGTCACAGTTCACCCCACTCCAAACATTCCTTTGCCCTTGTATTCTGACTTGGTGAGTTACCTAACAAATCAACTGCTCAGAGACAGAGTAAGCACAATAAAAAGGCAAACATGGTTTTAAAACCCTGAGGTGTTTATTTTCAGTGATGATTTCCACCTAGCAGCACAGAAACCTCTGTGAAATAAATAAATCCTGCTGCTGCTCAAACTATTGAGGTATGATTCTTGTCAAAGGTCACACAGAAGCACTCAGAGATATTTTTTATTTCTTACTTTACTACAGTGGAATGTGGATCCCAAATTCCTCAAAAATATTACCTTAAAGATAAGAAGCTGCATTTTTCAATTTCAGACTTTATAATATTGCACAAGAATATATGTAGAAAATTTATTTGCTTATGCAATCCAATCCACACGTACACACACACACACACACACACACACATGCACAGTCAAAGCATAAATTCAATGACATTTTCCTCTAATGTGACAAATCTATGTTACATAAATTACCTAGAGAAAATTCCAAATCTATGAATAACATAATAAGCTTTCATCTCTTTTTTCTCTCAGTCAGAACCTTCTTATGAATAAAGCATGCTGAATGGTAATCCTTGTGAAGATCGGAAATCTTACCATCTCTCCAGTCTGATTTACAAGTGGAAGGATTACATGATGGGTACAGGGACAAACTATTGCACAAACCTCAAAGAAAATATCTTAATATACTCAAATGAACTTCAGCATTGTTTAATTATAGTTTGTGGAAATGGCCATAATACAAAAATCACAATCACCCCTAACATTCTTCTTGATCTAGCAATATAACAGATCATATATAAAGTGGTCATGCACTTTCTATTCAAACAAAAATGTATTTATTAATGAGGTTTGGTGAAAATAGCAATTCTTCATTGAGTATGAGAGCTCAGCATTTTGCATACATTCTCTCTAATTCTCAAAGAACCTCATAATATATCATAATCAATATTTCACAGTGAGGAAACTGAGGTTTCCTCAATGCCATATAGTTAGTGTGATAGTATATTAAGAATATCACACCCAGGAAACAGAAAGCATGCTAGGTATTATATGCAGAAAGAGATTCAATAGAGAGAATAAAAGTTAGCTGCCACGGCCACATAAAATGGTCTCTATCTCATTTCCACTTGAATTTATGCTCATTTACATGTGAGTAAATCTCATGGATAAAACCAAAAGCTGTAAGGGAAAAGTACAGCTTTAACTTACCGTCTCTGTTACACAAAAGTGAAATGAATGTGCTTCTACTTTATAATCCCATTAATTCCTTTGTTTGCTCAGCACTTATACATATGTTTCTATCGATAAAGTTATCAATGCCAATATTGAAAAAAATAAAAATAAATAGACCTTCTTAACTAACACATTATAACTCCCATGTAACCTACACTGTCCTCAATTGGAAGAGATAATTCCATCTGTCACTGTGTTTATCTTATAGTTTGTTCTTATTAAAACTCTATCACCTTTAGGCTTTGAAAGCCTTTCGCTTTAGCATTAAATTAAACATTTGACCATAACTGGCTTGCTACTGTATGAATTAGTAAGGAAAAAATAGGGGAGTGTGTTTGTGATTGTGTATATAAAATAAGAAATAAATTGAGTAGCTCTTATTATCTTTGATTTTGCAGCTGAACATTAAAGGAGATGAAACCACTGAAAACAGAGTACCCAGTAGGATTTAGATATGGCGTCACATGAGGCTTCGTAGCAACAGCAATTCTACATCTTGGAGACACCTAAGGTAGCTAGCCATATTATACTCATAGAGACCAGATAGTAGAGGGAGAAAGAAAGAAAGACTCCTTCAGACCTATTTCTAGAAGGCATTCCTGGGTCCTGATCTCACTATACTCATCAAAAACCATCAGGAATTGAGCCAAATGGATCTTCTATGCATGCTGGCAGGTCCAAAAGAAAACAGTGATGATCAGACTTAAATATGCCCAGTTCTTCTCCAATTTCAAATGCTCTCTGCCCTTATGGAGGGATGAATTGAAAAGGATAGTAGAAACACTTTCTTTTTAGTTCAAAGAAGTAGAGATTCCTACTTTGGAATAGAAAATTAGAAATTAGTGCAAATGAGGAGAGAATAATTTTTGTACAATTGTAAAAGCCAAATTTTCTATGCAAATTTTTAAGGCAAATTATTTGTTAGTATCAGTACTGCCATTAATAATCAGCTGAAGGGCCTGACCTGTGGTGGCGCAGTGGATAAAGCATCAACCTGGGAACACTGAGGTCGCCAGTTCAAAACCCTGCACTGGTCTGGTCAAGGCACATATGGGAGTTGATGCTTCCAGTTCCCCCCCCCCTTTCTCTCTCTCTCTCTCTCTCTCTCTCTCTCTCTCTCTCTCACTCTGTGTCTCCTCTCTAAAATGAATAAAATAAAAATTAAAAACAAAAATCAAACAAATAATCAGCTGAAGGGAGAACATGGAGACTAGAAATTGGTTACCCTCCTGTATAATAATAAAAAAATTCAAATAGTTATTTAGGTGGTATTAAGACCACAAAATGAATGCTATATTATTAATTAATTATCAAGGCAAGATTGAAAATTGTATTCCACAGGAAATAGCATTAAATTGTAAAAATTCAGATCACTGTAAAATTTGTTTTACAAATAAACTTGTGAAATGTGTTTTTAATTATTAAAAATAAACAGAAAGAGGTTTCTTTTTCTTAACATACCTGTAGGGTTTAGATTCTTTATATCTCTGAAGCAATGCTTTAAAAATTATTCTCAGTCAAGTTTATCTGGAAATGTCTAAACAAGTACATGAATCGAAATTCTGCTTATTACCATACTTGGGTAAATAAACTATCTTGAAAAAGTGTTTTTTCTATTCTCTTCCGCAGAATATAGGCTGGAATACTCTTGGATTCTCTCTGCTTTTTTACTTACTACTTGGGACATCCTGTTCCTATCTTTGCAATGAGCTTCCGTGCCTTTTTAAACATTTTTTTTTCAAGTGATTTGAGATACAGAGAGAGAGGATGGGAGAGAGAAGCATCAACTCATTGTTCTACTTAGTTGTGCAATCATTGATTGCTTCTCATTCATTCACAAACTGGGGGTTGACTTTGGCATGCTAGGATGACTCCACTGAGCCATTCAGCCAGGGTCCAGCTTTACTACCTTTAACATCAACATCGATAATATCTGTAATACTCTGGCAGCAGACAAAACTTAGTCATTTTTATTCTTTGTCACTCAGACAAAAGCTTTTTGGTCTGAAATTATGACATCTGGTGTAACTAGACTTACTTTTATTTCAAATGAACTAAACATGAGAAAACGAATGGTGGGGAAGAGGCTTTCAGCTCTTGCTTGCTAATTTCAAGAAAAATAAAATGATACTCTGAAGTTAAGATCTCTACCTCCAATTACTCACATTTTCTTGCAAATAAAAATGATATAAAATTCATGGATAATAATGGAGATCAATTTCTTCACACAGCTCAAAATAGGAAATGTTGTAAATTTATGCCTCTCATCAAGGAACTATTCTGATACTGATGAGATATTCTTGTATTTCCCCCTTAGAACCACTTGCACAGTTTGGCTTTATCAAAAGTTTTTATCTGACTAGTACCAAGCATGCTATGCAGCATCAGAGAGACTATGGCTGTCACCACACAATTTCTAAACTTTGTTGATTAATTCCATGTACCAATAATGACAATACTCCTCACACAGTTCTAATGTTTTTACAGCCCTTATCTTTATTCTAAGTAACATTTTTTAGCTGTTGATAACAACAACAACAAAACCCCCTTAGAATTGGACTGCCCATAGAAAGTTAGAAGCAGAGATGTAGTTTTAAAATATTGATAGTTGGCTTACTTGATAACTAGATAAATGTATAGGTAAATAGATAAATAAATTTGATTCATAAATACAGTGTGTCTGTAAAGTCATGGTGCACTTTTTTTTATTTTTTTACTTTCATCATATATACTGCTCACAAAAATTAAGGAATATTTCAAAATGAATATGAAGCCATTAAAAATGTATTTGATTTTTTTATTAAATAAGAACATCAGAAAAGCAAACAACAAATCAAAGAAAGTTGTTCAATTATGCAAATGAAATGCAAAACCAACTTTTATTTCATTGGTGAAAATCATGGTGCACTTTTGACTGATCACAGGAAAGCAACAAAAGACGATACAAATGAGAAATCTGCACCAAACAAAAGGAAAACTCTCCCAGTTTCATACCTATTCAGTGCAGTTCAATGTGGGCTCCATTTGTTGCCCTACACACATCCAAACGATAGTGAATTTCTTGCCACACACGGGTAAGGACGTCTGGTGTAACAGAATGAATAACGTCTGTGATTCTCTGTTTTAAGTGATTAATGTCATTGATATGTTCAATGTACACATGTTGCTTCACATAACCCCAAAAGTAAAACTCTAAGGGCATCACATCCAGGGATCATGGTGGCCATGGCTTGACAGACCCCTGCCTATCCACTGTTGGGGAATGTTCTATCCAGAAACTCATGAACAATGGTGGCATAGTGTGGAGGAGCACCATCCTGTTGAAAGATGATACCTTCTGGAAATTGTGCACTGCATACAATTCCAACATGTCAAGATAGGTGTTTGCTGTCACAGACTGCTCCACGAAAAAAATGGGCCTATCACCTTATCATGCATCAGGCCACACCACACGTTCACTTTAGGGGTGTTATGTTCATACTCAACATAGGCATGAGGATGTTCAGCAGCCCATATTCGGACGTTATGGCGATGAACATGTCCACAGATTTGGAAGGTCGCCTCATCGTTAAACACAATCTTCTGCAAAAATCTTGCATCATTGTCGATCTCATGAAGCATATCTGTAGCAAACGTGCATTGTGTGGGTCTATCAGCCGGTTTGATAGCATGCAACAGCCACAATTTGTACCCTGTAAAACAGAGACGTTTCTTTAACACCTTATGAACTGTAGTCTTGCTAAGGTATAATTGTTGAGCACACGCACGCACAGATATTTTAGGGCTCCTTAGGTAGCTATCCCGTATAGCCTCTACAGACTCATCACTGACTGATGGTCTACCAGAACAAGGTTTCTCCACCAAACTGCCAGTTTCCTTCAACTGCTTATCCCACAGAGTAATGTTATTTCTATGTGGTGGCGCTTCATTATAAACACACCGATATTCACGTTGCACTTTGGTCACGGATTCGAATTTAGCGAGCCACAGAACACACTGAACTTTCCTCTGTACCGTCCACATCTCGACTGGCATGGCCGTGGGCTGCTCCGCTGTATACATGGTGTTACATCATCATCTGCACATGCGCACATGCTGCCACATCATTCTACAGAAACTGGGAGGGTTTTTCTTTTATTTGGTGCGGATTTCACATTTCTATCGTCTTTTGTTGCTTTCTTGCGACCGGTCAAAAGTGCAACATGACTTTATGGACACACTGTAGATTATAAATAAATCAGTAAATGGAAAATAAATACACATATACATACATACATACACATAAGAACACATATACACAGATTAGATATACGAAAGAAAATGCACTCACCAAAATTTAATGGAAGATATTAATATTTTTTAAAGAAAAAGATGAAAAGGAAAGGAGTAAAGAGGAACATATATACTGTGATGGAAAATGATTTCACTTGGGGTGATGGGCACACAATACAATTAATAGTTCAAATACTATAGAAATATTTACCTTAATCTTATGTATTCTTATTGAGCAATGTCCTTCCATTAAATTTTTAAAAAAAAGAATAATAAACTACTTTGAGTGGATGGTGACATGAAGAGAATTAGTTAATTTCCCCCAAATATCCATTTCTTTTCTTCTTTCTTGATGATAGAACCTTGAGGTTTTACCTGAATTCACTGTTGCCTAGAAAAGAATTCCAAGTTTCCCTGAAGCTATTGTGTGACTATTGTCTGGAAAATAGAATTAAGCAGGGGTGTTACGTGCAATTTTTTGGGAAAGATTCATTTTTTTTTATCTTTAATGGGGTGACACCAATAAATCAGGGTACATATGTACAATGAAAACATCTCCAGATTATCTTATCATTCAATTGTGCTGCATACCCATTACCCAAAGTCAAATTGTCCTCTGTCACCTTCTATCTGGTTTTCCCTGTACCCCCTCCCCTTCTCCCTATTCCACCCTCCCTTCCCTCCCCCATCCCGTAACCACCACACTCTTGTCCATGTCTCATAGTCTCACTTTTATGTCCCACCTATGTATGAAATCATGCTGTTCTCAGATTTTTTTTTTCTGATTTACTTATTTCACTCCGTATAATGTTATCAAGGTACATCCATTTTGTTGTAAATGATCCGATGTCATCATTTCTTATGGCTGAATAGTGTTCCATAGTATATATGTACCAAAGCTTTTTTAATCCAGTCGTCTTCTGATGGACACTTGGGCTGTTTCCAGGTATTCGCTATTGTGAACAATGCTGCCACGAACATGGGGGCACATGTCTTCTTTTCGAACAGTGTTATGGTGTTCTTAGGATATATTCCTAAAAGTGGGATAGCCGGGTCAAAAGGCAGTTCGACTTTTAATTTTTTGAGGAATTTCCAAACTGTTTTCCACAGTGTCTGCACCAGTCTGCATTCCCACCAGCAGTGCAGAAGGGTTCCCTTTTCTCCACATCCTCGCCAGCACTTGTTCTGTGTTGTTTTGCTGATGAGTGCCACTCTGACTGGTGTGAGGTGATATCTCATTGTGGTTTTGATTTGCATTTCTCTAATGATTAGTGATGTTGAGCATTTTTTCATATGTCTTTTGGCCATCTGTATGTCTTCTTCGGAGAAATTTCTATTCATTTCTTTTACCCATTTTTTGATTAGATTGTTTGTCTTCCTGGTGTTGAGTTTTATAAGTTCTTTTGGTTATTAACCCCTTATCAGACGTACTGTCGAATATGTTCTCCCATTGTGTGGTTTGTCCTTATATTCTGTTCTTATTTTCTTTAGTTGTGCAAAAGCTTTTTAGTTTGATGTAGTCCCATTTGTTTATCTTGCCTTTTATTTCATTTGCCCGTGGAGATAAATCGGCAAATAAATTGCTGCTACAGATGTCGGAGAGCTTGCTGCCTATGTTTTCTTCTAAGATGCTTATAGTTTCACGGCTTATGTTTAAGTCTTTTATCCATTTTGAATTTGTTTTTGTGCATGGTGTAAGTTGATGGTCTAGTTTCATTTTTTTGCAGGTAGATGTCCAATTTTCCCAACACCATTTGTTAAACAGGCTGTCTTTACTCCATTGTATGTTCTTTCCTCCTTTGTCAAATATCAGTTGTCCATAAAGGTGTGGGTTTATTTCTGGGTTCTCTGTTCTGTTCCATTGATCTATGTGCCTGTTCTTATGCCAGTACCAGGCTGTCTTGAGTATAATGGCCTTGTAATAAACCTTGATATCTGGAAGAGTGATACCTCCTGCTTTATTTTTTCTTTTTAAGATTGCTGAGGCTATTCGTGTTATTTTTTGGTTCCATATAAATTTTTGGAATATGTTTTCTATATCTTTGAAGTATGTCATTGGTATTTTAATTGGTATAGCATTGAATTTATAAATTGCTTTGGGTAGTATAGACATTTTAATGATGTTTATTCTTCCTAGCCATGAGCATGGTATATGCTTCCACTTGTTTATATCTTCCTTGATTTCCTTGATCAATGTTTTATAATTTTCTGAGTACAAGTCCTTAACCTCCTTGGTTAAATTTACTCCTAGGTACTTTATTTTTTTGGCTGCAATAGTGAAGGGGATTGATTCCTTAATTTCTTTTGCTGACAGTTCATTGTTTGTATATAGAAATGCCTCTGATTTCTGAGTATTAATTTTATATCCTACCACCTTGATGAATTCATTTATAAGGTCCAGTAGTTTTTTTGACTGAGACTTTAGGGTTTTCTATGTACAATATCATATCATCTGCAAATAGTGACAGTTTTACTTCTTCTTTTCCAATTTGGATGCCTTTTATTTCTTCTTCTTGTCTGATTGCTGTAGCTAGGACTTCTAGAACTATGTTGAATAAGAGTGGTGAAAGTGGGCAACCCTGCCTGGTTCCTGATCTTAAGGGGATTGCTTTTAATTTTTGTCCATTTAGTATGATGTTTGCTGTCGGTTTATAGTAGATGGCCTTTATCATGTTAAAGAATGATCCCTGTATTCCCATTTTACTGAGAGTTTTAAGCATGAATGGGTGCTGGATTTTATCAAATGCCTTTTCTGCATCTATTGAAATTATCATGTGATTTTTGTTCTTCCTTTTGTTTATGTGATGAATCACATTGATTGATTTGCAAATATAGAACCAGCCTTGCCTCTCCAGAATAAATCCCACTTGATCATGGTGTATGATTTTTATCATATATTGCTGGATCCAGTTGGCTAATATTTTGTTGAGAATTTTAGCGTCTAAATTCATCAGGGATATAGGCCTATAATTTTCTTTCTTTGTGTTGTCTTTGCCCGGTTTCAGGATCAGAATTTTGCTCGCCTCATAAAAGGAGTTTGGAAGTCTTCCTTCCTCTTGAATTTTTTGAAATAGCTTGAGGAGGATAGGAGTTAGTTCTTCTTTGAATTTTTGATAGAATTCACTTGTGAAGTCATCAGGCCCAGGACTTTTCTTTTTTGGGAGTTTTTTGATAACTGTTTCGATCTCATCTGTTGTAATTGGTCTGTTTAGGTGTTCTGATTCTTCCAGATTGATTTTTGGAAGGTTATATGATTCAAGAAATTTGTCCATTTTATCTAGATTGTCTAATATTTTGGCATAGAGTTCTTCATAGTATTTTCTTACAATGCTTTGTATCTCTGTTGTATTAGTTGTAATTTCTTCACTGTCCTTTCTAATTTTATCTATTTGAGACCTCTCTCTTTTTTTCTTGGTGAGTCTAGTTAATGGTTCATCAATCTTGTTTACCTTTTTAAAGAACCAGCTTCTGGTTTCATTGATCCTCTGTATTGTTTCCTTAGCCTCTATGTCATTTATTTCTGCTCTGATCTTTATTATTTCCTTCCTTCTACTTGTCTTGATTTATTTGTTGTTGTTTTTCAAGTTCTTTTAGCTGCAGGGTTAAGTTGCTTATATGAGCTTTTTCTAGCTTCCTATGATATGCCTGTAGTGCAATAAACTTCTGTCTCAGAACTGCTTTTGCTGTGTCACATAGATTTTGAGTTGATGAATGCTCATTATCATTTGTTTCTAGAAACCTTTTTATTTCTTCTTTGATCTCAATGTTAATCCATTCATTATTTAATATCATGCTATTTAGTTTCCAAGTGTTTGAGTATTTTTCAGTTTTTCTTTTGTGGTTAATTTCTAGTTTCATGGCATTGTGATCAGAGAAAATGCTTGATATGATTTCAATCTTTTTAAATTTATTGAGGCCTTTTTTGTGTCCTAACATGTGGTCTATCCTAGAAAACATACCATGAGCGCTTGAGAAGAATGTATATTCTACTGCTTTAGGGTGAAAAGTTCTGAAGATATCTATTAAATCAAGTTGATCTAGTGTATTCTTTAAGTCTGCTGTTTCTTTATTAATTTTCTTTCTTGAGTATCTATCCAGTGTTGTTAGAGGGGTATTGAAATCCCCTACTATGATAGTATTACTGTTAATCTCGCCCTTTATGTCCATCAAAGTCTGCTTTATGAATGTCGGGGCTCCTATATTTGGTGAGTAGATATTTATAATAGTTATATCTTCCTGTTGAATTGTTCCCTTTATCATTATGTAGTGTCCTTCTTTATCTCTTACTACAGTCTTTGTTTTAAAGTCCATTTTGTCAGATATAAGTACTGCTACCCCGGCTTTTTTTTCATTACCATTTGCATGAAATATTTTTTTCCATCCTTTTACCTTCAGTCTATGTGCATCTTTTGTTTTAAGGTATGTCTCTTGTAGACAGCATATGTATGGGTCCTGTTTCTTTATCCACGCAGCTACCCTATGTCTTTTGATTGGATCATTTAATCCATTTACATTTAAGGTTATTATTGATATGTAGTTGTTTATTGCCATTTTATTCTTTAAAGCTGTATTTTTTTTTTTTTTTGCTATATTCTTTCCTCCCATTGAACTGTTCACACTAGGCCCCTTAGAATCTCTTGCAGGATTGGTTTGGTTTTAATGAATTCCTTGAGGTTTTCTTTGTCTGGAAAGCTCTTTATTTCTCCTTCATTTTTAAACGTTAGCCTTGCTGGATAGAGTAGTCTTGGTTGTAGGTTCTTGTTCTGCATTACTTTGATTATATCTTGCCATTCCCTTCTGGCCTCAAGTGTTTCTGTTGAGAAGTCCGATGTCATCCTAATGGGGGCTCCTTTGTAGGTGATAGCCTTTTTTTCTCTAGCAGCTTTTAAGATTTTTTCTTTATCTATTAGCTTTGGTATTTTAACTATGATGTGTCTTGGTGTAGATCTTTTTGGGTTTCTCTTTAATGGAGTTCTGTGTGCTTCTTGAACATGTGGAATGTTTCCAGCCTTAATTTAGGGAAGTTTTCTGCTATGATTTGATTGAACAAAGTTTCCATTTTCTGTCCTCTTTCCTCTTCTTCAGGCACCCCTATGATGCAAATATTGTTTCTCTTCATGTTGTCACAGAGCTCCCTTAGAGTTTCCTCACATTTTTTGAATCTCTTTTCCTTTTTTTTCTCTGCTTCTGTAACTTTGTTTATTGTGTCCTCTAACTCGCTGATTCAATCCTCAGCGTGATTCCTCCTGCTTTTAATTCCTTCCTTTGTGTTCTTCAGTTCTGATACTGTATTTGTCACTTCTGTCTGATTCTTTTTTATTATTTCAATTTCATTTTTTATACTTGTTATCTCTTTATTTAGGTGTTCATAGTGACTATCCATTGTTGCTCTAATTTCTTTGAACATCCTATCATTATTCTAAATTCTGCTTCTGGTAGTTTGGTTTTATCTGGTTCATTCAGGTCCTTCTCTGGGGATTTCTCTTGGTTCATTTGGTTTGCATTCCTCTGCCTGCCCATTTTATCTGAGTGTAAGCAAGTTGTGGCCACTGGAGTCCAGTATGTGTTGCCTTTGTGTTCTCTAGGTGTGGTCTGTCTGCAGGTTTGCCACCCCCTCTGCCTCTGCCTAGGGCGGTTGGGTGTGGGCGTTGCCAGCGCCGGCTCACTGCAGCTATTGCTGTGATTTCTGCCTCTCCTTTGCGGGAGGGGCTGTCACTCAAGTCACTAACCTTAGCACCCAGGGCAGAGGTGAGCACCTTTGTTCAGCTGTGGAACCAGCCTTTTTCCGGAAGGCTTACCCCCAGCCCCCTCAGTCAGAGCCTGCTCGCCACCGTTTCATGGGTTGGGCGGGGCTTTTGACATGCTCTCACCTGTGAGCCTTTGCCCGTCCAGAATTTAGCCCCACCCTCGAGGCCAGGGTCCTCCTGCGCAGCGGAATATTTGGTTGGGCGTGTTTTCTGGTGTGAGCTCAGCTGCTAGCTTCCGGTCGTTCGGGATCCTACCCCGCCCCCACGCTCGGAGCAAGCTCGGGCACATAGGGTGGTAATCCGCAGTTTCTCCGGCCAGGCAGGGCAAGCAGCGTGAGCTCAGCCGCGAACTTCCGCTTGTCTCAGTGTCTCCCTCGGCCCCCCCCCCCGTTAGGAGCCCGCTCGCGCACACAGATGGCACACCGCAGTTTCTCCGTCTGGGTGGGGTTGGCAGCGTGAGCTCAGCCGCGGGCCCCTCGCCCGTCCCTGGTCTTAGCCCCGTGCCCGTGGTCAGGGCCGGCTAGCGCAGGGTTGCAGAGCTGATCTCTGCCTGTATTTTTCCCCACAAGTGGGGTCACAGGCGGCCCGCAGCTGCCGGAAGGCTTTTGCGCGTTCCCTCTGCCCCTGCTAGGCTAGCCTGAGCTCCCACCGGTTGTGCCTCCACCCACACCGACAGGACCGCGATTCAGCATCCTGCCGCAACCATAGCCTTCAGCAACCTCAGGGGGCTAGAAGTGCCCTAAGTCTCCACACTGTAGGCCTGGGAGCTCCCTCCCTCTAAGCAGCTCTGCTCTAATTGCCTCGGGAGAGCTTGTTTGGCTAGTGTCCTGTCTCCCTTTGCTGGTATTGCTAGTTCCAGGGGAAATATTTGTTTTCGATTAGGGAAGTGACTTAGCCCATGGGTCGGGGTGGCTGTCCCTCAGAGTGTCTTCGTGCCTTCATTTCACTCTTTGTTCCCGCTGCTCTGTTCCTCTCCTCTGTCCCAGTTCCCCGAACCCTGGGTGCGTGGTTGTGAGAGAGGCTTTCTGAGCTGTCCCTTTAAAAAGATTTTTGGGTCTGAGAAAACTCTCTCTTTTTCACAAATAGTATCCTCATTTGCTTCACAGCTCAATACTGTCAAAATGCCTCTTCTAGGCTCTGGGACTGCAGTCTGGGGCTTGGTTCCTGGGACCCAGGTCCCTCCCTCTCCACCAAACTCTCCTCCCGCCACGCGGGTCTCTCTGGGCTGCCGTTTGCTCCGGGGAGCTGGGCAGCCCTCTTTGCGTTTTCGCTATTCTTACCAGTCTCAATGTGGCTTCTTCTGTGTTCCTTGGTTGAAGAGTCCACTTAGTTTAGTTCAAAGTTGGTTTATCCAGATGATGGTTCTTAAAATTGAGTTATAATCCATTTTGGTTCTGGGAGTTGGAAGTTGGTACGTCCGCCTACTCCATCGCCCTCTTCACATCCCCGGAAAGATTCTTAAAGAGAGATGGGAAAGGTCATTTTTTTCTTCTGTTGCTTTATCTGTTGTGTTGACTGAAATATAGCTATCTGGGATTTGAGTAGCCATCTTGAAACAGACTAGGAGACACCACTGAGGAGAGTAGAGAAATAAGAGCTGGGAACTTCAATTCTTGTTACCATGGCATAACATACCAGCTTGGGATTAAAATAAGATTTCTCTTATGAGAGAAGGAAATAAGCTTTCATCTTGTTTAACATCCTGCTATTGTGGGTTCTCTGTTACAGGCAACATAATGAAAGCTTAATCAATATTGTAGGTTATTAAAAACATAAAAATAACAAATAGTGATCAATGAGCTGACTTTTATAGGTATAGATTTCTGATACTTGGAATATCCTTTTCAAAAGTGCACAGTGATGAGTATGTGTATGCATATGTAAGTTTTGAGGCAAAAGCCAGAAGGGCATGAATTTTTTGCATAACAGAAAGGAGAGAAATTTTAATTGTTAGAGAAATTAAGGAAAAAGAAAGAATAAACAAAAAGATTGAGTGAAGAGTGAAAAAACAGGAAGAAAAATAACCCATACAAACAAATTCAAAGAAGTAAAAAGAAATAAAACAGCAACAAAAACAAAAAGCCCATTTGGTCTAACAATTGAAAGCAGTTTTGCAAAGCTAAGTTGTATATAATAAATACTTTTAATATGCTTAGTTTGGTTTGACTAGAAATCTTTCTCTATGATTTCCCTTTACTGTGAAATATAAATAACTCACTAAGATGCATGTGTACATCTTACACATATATTAGTAATTATTTTCTTTTTGGTTGAAACCATGATGATTAAGAGCAAAAGTGGAATCTACATGAGAGGCTATAATAGACAAGGATTTAGTTGGGTCACTAATACCTGAGATATTATTTATTTTATTTTTTCTGTCTTATGCCACTCAGAAGAGTAGAACTAGATTTTCTTTAATCTTTGTCTACACCACACATAAATAGTGAGTATAGATAAAGAATAAGTCCAAGGACTGTGGGTTGAACACATAAGGTAGAGGAGATAAGAAGACTTGGAAAAGGAGACAAAGGAGTGGTCAGTCAAGTATAAAAAGAACCAAGAGATTTTTGTGCCAGAAACAAAATGGAGAAACTATTTTAAGAAAAGAGATCAATGATGGGAAATGTTGCTGTTGAAGCAAATAATATGAAAACTAAAATTAACCTTATAATTTGGTGAGTTGGAGATCATTGGAGACTTTCACAAGCACAGTTTCAGTGAACAGGCAAATAGCTGGACTGGACAGCAAGAAAGAATGAGAAAGAAAGGAAAGAGAAAATGAACATGGACTATCCTTTGGAGAGATTTTGCTGTAATTGGGCTGTAGCAGGAAGGGGTGTGGGTCAATTGAACATTTGTTTTTTAAGGTGTGAAGAATAATAGCATCTTTTAATGCAAATGAGAATAATCAATAGGGGAAAAGTGAGGAGTTAGAAGAGTAAAGGGAGACTTGTAGCAATGACTTTGAGTTGAGAGGGGGATCCAGTGAACAACTTGAAGACTAAGTCTGAGAAAGAGCACGAGTTATTGACACACAGTAACAGGTGGGGATATGGTATAAAGAAATAGAAATAGATGGTTTGGATATGTTTGATGATGGCAGTATGTGAACATAGCACTTACTACATTTGAAATTATTTTTATTTCATGGTTAAGGAATGTCTCTTCCATTAAATTTCAAGCTTTATTTGGGCTTGAAAAATCCCAAATTAATGTGTCTAATGCATGACTGTGTTCTCAGTATAAATAGTAACCACCATTCAATAAATGCCCAATAATGGATGTATGAATGAATAATATCTATACACATCGCACTACCACCACAACCAGGACCACCTCAGTTATATCATTCTTCTACCTGGATAGCTATCATTAAATAGACAGATTGGAGTGAATAATATATTTCAACTCAAAAGTAACTATTTGTTTAGTTAAATAGCAAATAATGTTCGAATAAAAATGTATTTACCTCTATATTTCTGTTTCTTGACTGCTATCAGAGCACAGAGATTGTTATAACATCTCTCTTTTGTTCTTGGGACATTCTGCTCTGTGTCTATCTAATTCACCTTCACCCAACCAAGATCAAACATGACCTGCTGTTTGAAGCTTTTAGCCCTTGTAGATGAACTATAACATGGCTCTTACAAAGAATTCCTTTTATGGCTGCGTTATGACTTGCTTTTAATAGTCTTTCTCAAGTATGGGATTTTATTTCAACTTAATTATGAAGGTTCTATTAATCTTATGTGGTTTTTTTCCAGAGACAAAGACTCTTTTTATCTCTCCTTTGAGCTTTTCAAACATAATTGGATATAATAGAATAAATAGTTAAGCAAAAATTAGCAATAGTTTAACATATTTTTTATATTAATAATCATCTTAATATCACTTCTTTGTCTAGAAGATGGTAAATAGAATCGTGATTGCTTATGTCCTACTTAGCACTAGAAACATCTTGTAGGTCTATTTCTAGATCAGTTATGTCAACAGTGAAAATCTTTATACAATATTTTCTTGGGTTTATTTAAAAATATACTAAGAAAATTCTGAAAAATATTCTTTGGGAGTATATATTTTAAAAGGATGCAGACAAGGTAAGGTATAAATTATTTCAGAGGGACTTTTGGGCCAAATATGAAGTAAAGGAATATGGTAAGTGTGTAACTTATACTTAAATCTGCAGAGCCTAGGAAGAGAGAAACTTTTCTAACAGCACTGGCTACCTCAACTTGTTACCTTGTTAATATGCTGTTAACAAGAAGATTAACAACATATACCTCCTTGTTAAGCCATACTTTGTTTATGAGTGTGAATAAACATGTATTTTATTAGCAGTTGTGTGAGTTAGAAGCCCACATCCTAAACCCTTGACCTGTGAATATGTTCCATTACATGTCAACAGAAGATTAAAATTGCAGGTGATTAAAAGTTTCTGATTGTGCAACCTTAAAATGGGGAGATTATCCTGGATATTTTAGGGTGAGCCCAATATAACACTAGGGTCCTTGAAAGTGGAGGAAGGAAGCAGAAGAGACAGAGAAAGACAGGTGGCAAGGAAGCCCTTTCAGAGTTGCTGTGTTGCTGGCCTTGAACATAGAGGAAGGGGGCAGGAACCAAGGAACGGAAGTGGCCTCTAGAAACTGCAGAAAAGCAAGGAAATGGATTTTCCCTTAAAGCTTTCAGAAGGAATGCAACTCTATTAAACTTTGATTTTAACCCAGTAAGGCCTGTGTTGCCTTCTCACCTACACAACTGTAAGAGAATAAATTTGTATTGTTTTAAGCTATTTATTTTGTGGTAATTTGTTATGGCAATAAATGGAAAATGAATACACCAGTACAATAGTAAGGTAGTAATTCTTTGTTATTAGAGTATATCTGCAATGTCTTTCTTGGCTGGCTAACTTCCTCTTAGTGGGAGAAAATTTTGAGTGCTGGGCACCTCAAACATCAAAGGTTAAAAAATTAAATATTAGCATCAACAAAGAAAGATTATAGCTGAAAATGCAAAAACTCAAGAAACATGACAAACTAATCACTGAAGTTTGATGAGAACATACACCCATGTGCAGTTACCGTGTGAACTTCCAGTTTTCAGAAGACACCAGCTTATCTGCTTTATGCTAACTTCAGCTTCTCTGCACAGCTTTGACTGCATAAACTGTTTCTCTATTTTTTCACACTAATCCCCATGATTTTAAAATTTGAATATTTGTATTGTCTACAAAGCTATCTTTGAATTTCAGGGTGATGAGTCAATCTCAAGTTGGTCCTAATTTGACATCATCTTATTTAAAGTCTCTTCTTTGAGTGCTTTCATTAGATATGCATCTTTTTTTTTTCATAAACTTCTGGATTTGTGCCATAATTATCTTACAATGAAAAATAAAGCGATTTTAAACTGTTAAGTAACACCAACAAACATTTGTTGACTACTACCTATGAAGCATAGTGCAAAATCATGAAAATAATACAGGTAAATATAGCATGATAAATTCTGCCAAGGAGGTCAAATTTTAGTGATAGGGCATGCAAAATATTTTTTAAATTGCATAGTGGACTAATTTGGGTTTGTATAGTGTTGTGACAGAACAGAAAATGATAGGAAAAATGAGTGAGGGTTCTTCAACGGGGCAAGGGGAGAGGGGACATTCAAGTCTGGGGAAAACACATATACAACGGGATAGAGGCTTGTGAGAGCATGGAAGGTTGAGGAATCGTACATGGTATCAAGGTATACATACAGTGGAGGTGGGAAGAAAAACACCAAAAAGATTCTGAATATCTTTAGCTCTTTCTTAGATTGAAAATCCTGTGAGGTAAATCACCCTATGAAATTTCATTAACCCAAAATGTTCTGTTCCTATGTTCAAAACATAGGTTGACTGAAGAGGTCTAAATAGCTCGTGCTAATTTTTAAAAGGAATGGAGTGTGTCATTTTGTTGAGATCATTTTACTTGTGATTCTAACTTAATGATTGACTACTTTTCCAGTGAACTTACCCTGCAAGCTATCTTGATTATTTAAAATGCAGATACTCATTATATGCCTGATTTTAAAAAATCCTTCATAATCTAATCTCAGTCTCTTCAGCTTTATGTTTCTTTATTTTCAGCATATAGACTTTATCACACCCCAAAATCAAACCATAATTATTTTTACTCCATTAACTGTGGAATGTGCATTTTAAATTTGAATATTTACTGCACAAGGCAAAGGGTGCTGTGCTGAACATATATTAGAATTTTCATAAATGCTTGATTGCTCAGTCTGAAGGCATCTACCTTCTCAGAATCATTCATGCCACCTCCTAAAGAAGTTATTGTCAACTTGTTAATATCTTTTTGAAAAACAAGATTTCAAATTTAGAGAAAGCTTTGTAGAATTAATACTATAAACATTGGCATATATTTTGTCTAAAACTCATATTTAAGGAAAGAACTGGGTCATCATTGCAACACCACTTTACTTTTTTTTTTAGTGACTCATTAATATTCCTGTTGGAGTAGTTCATTGAAAGGATGTGACCACTTGACTTGTAAGCTAGACCTGGGCAATTGGAGGCTCCTCACCCCTCCCCTGTCCTTGGACTATGCCTTTGACTTTCCTTCTCTGCACTATATCTCTATATGTAACATAAGTCATTGATCAAAGCAACAACACAATGATTCTGTGTTAGAAGCATTTAGGATGAACATAAACAATAGCAGAGAAAGACTTGACTCTGAAACTACAGCTGGGAAACTGTTACAATCCTAGGACCTGAGCCTCCATACGAATCAAGTTCTAGCTCTTTGGTCTTACAAATCTTTATTGCTTATTTATTTTCTTGTTTTTAAAATATGGGTAAAATTAATTTAATTAATTTAATCCCTTTAAAAATAATTTGACTTTGTATTTTCCCAACATCTTAGGAAATTAAAAAGAGCCACACGTGTATAAATTTGAATAGCAATGGAGCAGTTTACAGTGTACGTGCATCCGTTTTCTAATTTTAAATAAACAGAGAAGGCATTCCCATGCCCATTTTAAGCCTAAGGGTAACTGAGACTGCAAGATGTGAAGGGGTCAGTTCAAGATAAGGAGCCAGTCCTCTCTTTTTATCTGTCACCTGACAGTATCTCTGGAATAGCAATCACTTTGGAATGAAAATATACCAGCCATTCCTTCTTTTGGCTGTAACGTGAGCTCCTACCTCTCTGTAAACTATCTGGCTGTAGTACTTAAATATCTCAAACACGTTTTTATTAAGCTTAGCCATGAATTTTGGCTGGTACTATACAGTCTACATGCCCTTCTACTACTTATGTTTCCGTACTGGGTGGGATTTCTAGTTTTTTAAAACGAGAGTTTAACTGTTGTTCGTGAGGTATCCTTAAGAAATTTGAGTTCCTTCTATTTTCCTTGTATGAACTGAAGACACAAAACAAAAGCCAGTCTGACTGCAGCTAACACGTAGACGGTTTCCTTGGTAACAAGTATGTGAAAGAATTCAGAATCTCCCCAGTTTCCATTCCTGCGTTCACAGTGGCTGTTCAGACTGCTAAGACGGGTGTGCTCAAGTGGCAGCAAGACATTCCATGTGAGAATAAGCGCTTGAAAAAGAAGGGGGAGGATGAGGGCAAAACAATGTTTAGCCAGAAGCAAACACACAAGAGAAATCAACTCTCAACACTGAGGGTTAAGGGAATAGAAACATGAAGCCCAGAGCTCCAATTTTGAGTTCTTATAAATGTCATGAAAGGTACACTTAAATGACTATGACAATGCATTAAAAAATTATGTTCTCTCTAAAGTAAAGGTCACAGCCCAAACCTATGTATTTGTGCTCTATTATTTGCCATGTTAAAGAATGGCTATGTTCTGGGCTCACTCAGAAGTTCCCTCTGCCCCCACTAAATACACATTAAAAAAAGTTGCATTTTATATTGCAGAATGAAACATAAATGTGGTTAATACTAGGAAATGTAGTTTTAGAGTCTTGAGGCCTTAATGTCCAGAATCTCAGTTTATTAGAGACTGGATGACAGTGAGAAGTGTGGTAAGAGAATAAATGATAAAGACTTGCCCCGGCCAGTTAACTGAGTGGTAGAGGATCAGCCTGGTGTATGAACTTCCCAGGTTCAATTCCTGGTCAGGGCACACGAGAAGTGCCCATCTGCTTCTCCACCCCTCTCCCTCTCACTTCTCTCTCTATCTATCTCTCCCCCTTCTACAGCCATGGAGAAAGTTGGTCCTGGGCACTAAGGATGTCTCCATGACTTCCACCTCAGGTGCTAAGAAGAGCTCGGTTGCTGAGCCACGGAGCAATGCCCTAGATGGGCAGAGTATAGCCCCTTACTGGGCTTGCTGGGTGAATCCCTACTGGAGCACATGCAGGAGTCTGTCTCTCTGCCTCCCCTCCTCTCACTGAATAATAATAAAAGAAAAATGATAAAGACTGTGTAATTAAAGGTCTATGGTAGAATGTTGTGACAAATGTAGTCATATGTATAAAATATTAAATTTTTATATTCAATCCTTTATTAAAAATAAATAAACATTTAGGTAAGGTAACCAAATTCAAAATGTATATTTCATATTGTGAGTGCTTAGAAAACAATGTAAGAACATTAAAGAGAGAGACAGTTATCCATCTTCACAGACAGGATAACATTCTGCACAGGGAAGATAACATTGTTAATAGATGACAGAGAGAACGCTGGACCTTTCTGTTCTTATTTTACTTCTGCTTTTCTTTCTTTCTTTCAGAAAAGAAATTAAAATAGAATGACAAGAATAGAATTTTAAAGAAAGAACAAGTACAATAAAACAGAAATTGAAGTCAAAGTTAGCCAAGAAACTGAAAGAAAATCTATTCTCAAGGATTCAAATATCTGGTTTCATTTATAACAAGCAAATTTGCTGAATGAATTTGCAAAAATGGTTGTTCAGAGTCATGTCAGTAAATTGGGAAAAGACAAAGAATGAAAAGGGCACCAGAAAACTGTAAACAAAGAGGCAAATTCATTGTCAAAGCCAAGAAAATGCTTGGTATTATTGTAACAAAATCATTATGGGGTGAATTATAAAAGTAATAATTTAAACCTCAGTTACAATATAATAACAGAATGGCAGCATTTTATTCTTTTCTTCAGGAAAATTCTCCCTCAACAACAAAGAGCTATGAAAGAAGAATTTAAAAATTTATTATTATTATTATTATTATCATTTTGGCAAAACTAAGAGTCAACTACTGTATATGCAAACTCCAGATGCATATAGCTGAGATGATGTACCACAGAATAGCAATGATCAGGTGAGCACGTAAAAGCAAGTGGAGAAAAAAAGACACCACTGTGAAGGCTGGCAGTGGCTGTGGATCTCAGGAAAACCAACGAGACTGTGGGGCATATACTGAAGTGTATAACCCAAATCCATAGTTTATGACACCAAGACAAGAATGACATAGAGGAGACTCTATCTACATTAGGGACAAAAAGTTTGTGGTTACTTATCATTGTTAGCTATGGATAAGTATGGCTAAACAATTCTTATGAAAACCACAGTCAGAGGCTGTAGCCCATTCCTCTCATGAAATTTCTGAAAATAGGTAATCGAGAGAGAAAAAAAAAACCCTTCTTAAATAAAGTATAATACAAAAGGTGGGGATGGGGTGGGGCAGGACAGAAAAAGAAACTAGCAGATGAAGGATATGGTAGCAGTAGCTACAGGTCCACATTTTGCTAATAGAAGAGTTTGAAAAATCAAATATCCTAAAAACAATAAAATTAAAACATCCCTTAATTGTGTGAACAGGTCACTTACACTTATTACTGTTGAAATATTAGTAGTCTTTGTGTTTTAATAGCATATTTTTCTGGAATACATCTTTTAAATTTTATTTTTCAATTGCAGCTTACATTTAATATTATTTTGTATGAGTTTCAAGTGTACATCATGGTACTAGTACTTAGACAATCATAAACTTTACAAAGTATTTCCCCAATATTTCGAGTGCCCAACTGGCACCATATATAATTATTACAATATCTTGACTTACTTCCTATGCAGTACTCTATATCTCCGTAATTACTTTGTAACTACCAGTTTGTACTCCTAAATAACTTCACCTTTTTTTACTCAGTCCTCCAACACCCCTCTCCTCTGGTGACCATCAGTATGTTCTCTGTGTCTATGAGCCTGTTTTTGTTTTATTTGTTCATTTATATTGTTGGTTAGATTCTACATATAAGTGAAAGCATATATTTGTCTTTCTCTAACTTACTTATTTCACTTTCCATAACCTGTAGGTTCATCCATGCTGTCACAAATGAGAAAATTTCATTCTTTTTTATGGCCAAGTAAAATTTCATTGTGTATATGTACCACTTATTTTTTAGGCAGTCATTAATTTATTGATAAACACCTGGGTTGCTTCCATGCTTGGATATTGTAAATAATGCTGCAATTAATATAAGGGTGTATCTAGCCTTTCAAATTAGTGTTTTGGATTTCTTTAGATATATATCCAGAAGTAGAATCACTGGTTCTATCTTTTTCTTTTTTTTTTTTTTTTTTAGAAAGAGAGAGGGAGACACGAAGGGAGATAGCAGGGGAGGAGAGAGATGAAAAGCATCAACTTATAGTTGCTTCACTTTAGTTGTTTATTGATTGCTCTTTATATGTGCCTTGACCAGGGGGTTCAAGCTGAGCCAGTGATCCTTGCTCAAGCGAGTGGCCATGAGCTCAAACTAGCGAGCTTGGGCTTCAAGACACTGACCTTGGGATCATGTCAATGATCTTGTGTTAAAACTGGTGATCCCATGCTCAAGCTGGCAAGCGTACACTCAAGCCAGTGACCCCATGCTCAAGCTAGCAACCTCGGAGTTTCAAACCAGGACCCACAATGTTCAAGGCCAACACTCAATCCACTGTGCCACCACCGGTCAGGCTAAGGCAGTTCTATTTTTAATTTTTGGAGGTAACATTACACTATTTTTCATAGTGGTTACACCAATCTGCATTCCACCAGGAGTGCACAAGGATTCCCTTTTCACCACATCCTCACCAACATTTGTCATTTGTTGATTTATTGATAGCTGTTCTGACAGGTGTGAGGTGATATCTCATTGTGGTTTTAATTTTCATTTCTCCAGTGATTAGTTATTTTTGAGCATTGTTTTTTTTATGTCTATTGGCCATCCATACGTCTTTGGAGAAGTGCCTATTCAGGTTCTTTGCCCATTTTTAATTGGATTATTTGGTGTGTGTGTGTGTGTGTGTGTGTGTGTGTGTGTGTGTGTGTGTTATTATGAGTTCTTTATAAATTTTGGTTATTAACTCCTTATCTGTTGTATCATGAACAAATATTGTTCTCCCATTGAGTTGGTTGTCTTTTCATTTTGTTGATGGTTCCTTTTGTTGTGCAAAACCTTTTTAGTTTGTTATAGTCCCATTTGTTTATTTTTTAATTTTGTTTCCCTTGTCCAAGAAAGAAGATATATCAGAAAAAAAAATTATTGCTAAGAGAAACATCTGATTTTTTTTGCTTGTGTTTTCTTCCAGGTCTTTTAAAATTTCTATTCTTATATTTAATCTTTAATTCATTTTGAGTTTAATCCTATATATGGTATATGAAGGTGACTTAATTTTATTATTTTTTGGCATATATCTGTCCAATTTGCCCAAAATCATTTATTAAATAAACTGTCTTTACCTTGTTGTGTGCTCTTGCTTCCATTGTCAAATAGTAGTTGGCCATAAAGGAGTGGGTTTGTTTCTGAGCTCTCTACTCTGTTCTATTCTGATCTATTTGTTTTGCCAGTACCATGCTCTTTTGATTATTATGGCCTTGTTGCATAGTTTGATATTAGGTAGTATGATCCCTTCAATTTTGTTCCTCTTTCTCAAGATTTCTGTGGCTATTTGGAATCTTTTGTGGTTCTATATAAATTTTTGGATTATTTGTTCTAGTTCTGAAAAATACATTATTGATATTTTGATAAGCATTGTATTGAATCTATAGATTGCTTTGAGTTGTATAAACATTTTAACAATGTTAATTGTTCCTTTCCATGAATACGATATATGTTTCTATTTAGTTGCATCTTCTCCAATTTCTTTCTTCAGTGTCTTATAAATATCTGAGTACAGGCTTTTTTCCCCCTTGGCTAAATTTGTTCTTAGATATTTTGTTTTATTTTGATTCATTTGCCAATTGGATTGTTTCATTAGTTTCCCTTTTTGATAGTTCATTATTGATAGATAAAAATACAACCAATTTCTAAATATTTATCTTGTATCCTGCTAATTTACTGAACTTACATGTCACTTCTAATAGTTTTTGGTGAAATCTATAAAATTCCTTATATACAGTATTAAGTTATTTGCAAATACTGACAGTTTTACTACTTCCTTTCCAATTTGGAAAGCTTTTACTTTTTTAGTTTATGTCTGCTGTGGCTACGACTTCCCATACTATGTTGAATAAGAGTGGTGAAAATGGACACTTCTGTCTTGTCACTGATCTTAAGGGAAATGCTTGTATTTTTTTGCCCATTGAGTATGATGTTGGCTGTGGGTTTGTCATATATGGCCTTTATTATCTTGAGATGTGTTCCCTCTATTCTACCTTGATGAGAGTTTTTATTATAAATGAGTGCTAGATTTGTCAAAAGTGTTTTCTGCATCTATTGAGATGATCATATGATTTTTATTCTTCATTTTGTTTATGTGATATATCATATTAAGTGATTTGTGAATTTGTGCCAATCATGTATCTCAGAGTAGATGTTAGTTCTTTGAATGTTTGGTAAAATTCACTTTTGATGCCATTCGTCCAGAACTTTGATATGTTGAAAGTTTTTTAATTGTTGCTTCAATTTTAATAGTTGAAATTAGTCTGTTCAGATTTTCTGCTTTTGGGAGATTGCATGTTTCTAGAAATTTTTTTCTTTCTTTCATATTGTCCAATTAGTTGGCATATAGCTGTTCATAATACTTTTTTATAATCCTTTATATTTCTGTGGTGTCAGTTGTCTCTTTTTATTTTATTTTTTTATTTTATTTTTCAGTTGTCTCTTTTACTTCTGACTTTATTTATTTAGGTATTCTCTCACTTTTAAAAATTATTTTATTTTTTTAAAAAATATATTTATTAATTTGAGAGAGAGAGGGAAGGAGAAAGAAAGAGATATTGTAATTGTTTCACTTTAGTTTTTCATAGATTGCTTTTCACATGTGCCTTGACTGGGCAAGCCCAGGGTTTCAAACCAGTGATCTCAGTGATTTAGGTCAACACTCTAGGCTTGACCAGACAGTGGTGCAATGGATAGAGTGTCGAACTGGGACGCAGAGGACGGGCTCATCTGGTTTGAGCAAGGTTCACCAGCTTGAGCCCAAGGTCCCTGGCTTGATTGAGCAAGGGGTCACTTAGTCTGCTGTAACCCCTTGGTCAGGACACATATGAGAAAGCAATCAATTACCAACTAAGGTGCCGCAATGAAGAATTGATGTTTCTCATCTCTCTTCCTTCCTGTCTGTTTGTCCCTATCTGTCCCTCTCTCTGTCTTTGTCACAAACAACAACAACAACACTGTACCCACTATGCCATCACAGATGAGGCATGGATACTTTCTCTTTTTTCCTTGATGAGTCTGGTTAGAGGTTTGTCACTGCTTGATTATCTTTTCAGAGAACCATCTCTTCATTTTATTGATCTTTTGTAATATTTTAGACTTTATTTTATTTCTGTTCTGATTTTTTTTTCCATTAATTTCCTTTCTTCTACTCACTTTGGGCTTTGTTTGTTGTTCTTTTTTCTAGTTGCTTAGTTGAGATTTTTCTTGTTTTTGGAATTTGGCCTGAAATGATATGTATTTCCTTCTGAGGACTGCTCTCTCTGTGTACCACAGATTTGGTGTTGTAATGTTCTCATTTCTGTTTCAAGGTAATTTTTTATTTCTTCCTTGCTCTTATAGTTAATTCAATCATTGTTTAATAACATGTTATTTTGCCTCCATATGTTTGTTTTCAGTTTTTTTTGAATATATTTTAAAAATTGCTTAGTTCATTTTATAGATGAGAAAACAGGTTCTGACTTGATCATCTTTACATATCGCTGTGGGGTGGAGCTGTGTTTGTACATTGAACATACCATTATTTTTATCATTCTAAACACCAAAGTTTATATTTGGATAAAGCATAATGGAGCTAAATTATAAATAATTAGTTCATTTGTCAGTAATAAACAATTGCTTATTTAGTTAACTTAAATATACAGTATATGAAATCAGCACTAATTTTGTGACTGAAACATTCTCAGTACTGTGAGGAATACGTCTTTGTTTGTTTTTTTCCTTTGAACTTCAAGTACAAGGTTTTTGTTAGAGAGATAGAGTTTACAAATAGAAACATTTAGAAAAAACAATTTTACAAACTTGTTAAATAAATCAATTTTTAGGTACTATGAGAGATTTTATTTATTTATTTATTTATTTATTTATTTATTTATTTATTTATTTATTGTATTTTTCTAAAGTGAGAAGTGGGGAGGCAGAGAGACCAACTCTTGCATGTGCCTGACTGGTATCCACCTGGCATGCCCACCAGGGGGCAATGTTCTTCTCATCTAGGACATTGCTTCATTGCAACTGGAGCCATTCTAACGCCTGAGGTGGAGGCCATGGAGCCATCCTCAGCGTCTGGGCCAACTTCGCTCTAATGGAGCCTTGCTTGCGGAAGGAGAAAAGAGAGATTGAGAGAAAGGAGAGTGGGAAGGATGGAAAAGCAGATGGACACTTCTCCTGTGTGCCCTGGCCAAGAATCAAACCCAGGACTTCCACAAGATGGCCCATTGTTCTACTACTGAGCCAGCCAGTACTATGAGAGATTTTAAAAATTATTTTCTTATGAAGCTTTAAAGCAAACGTACATATATACTAAGTCTTTTTGTTTTTAATCCAAACTTTTATTTTTCTAGGAGCTGACATCTCCTTGCCCTTTGCAAGCACATAAATTTATAGAAGCAGCAATTTTTAAGGCATTATTTTCTCTGGCCAAACTAATCTGCCTATCAACTGCCATCTAATTCAGGCTTACCAAGCAGATTTCTCTCCTAGAAATGTTGGTGCTGGAACTGAAAGATCCAAATTAGACTCATTTACTCATGTTGATGAAAATTAGAATTGGGAGCCCAAAAGCTGAGCCAGACTGTTTCTCACAGTGTAGAAGGAATAGCACAGAATAAAATAAGGGAGTAATACAGAGAGCCACAAAGGCAACAAATGAAGGAAATTCCTTAGTACTCACGTCCCAGGTTCCAATTGTTTCTGAGGGTCAGGTTACAGGAGGTTCCCTGCTCTTTCCTCACTCGAGTTGTCCACTTATCTTTTGAATCCTATGAAATACTTTCATTTCCCACTCCCAACAACCTTTTTGCCAAAATATCTCTCTTTCTTCTTCTTTTTTTCCAAGTGAGAGGAAGGAAGATAGAGACAGACTCCCACATGTGCCCTGACCAGCAATTCCCATCTGGGGCCATGCCTGCAACCAAGCTATTTTAGTGCCTGATGTGGAGGTTCCACAGAGCCACCTTCAGTACCTGGGGTCAATGCACTTGAACCAACCTAGCCATGGCTGTGGGAGGGCAAAAGAGAGAAAGAGAGAGAGAGAAAGGAGAGGGAGGGGTGGAGAAGCAGATAGTTGCTTCTCTGTGTTCCCTGACTGGGAATTGAACCTGGGACATTCACAGGCCAGGCTGATGCTCTACCACTGAGCCAACTGAGTGGGGAAAAAAGGTTTCCTTTCTGCTAAAACTAACTACAGTGGGGTTTCCAAAATTTACAATTAGAAGAGTTCCAACTAATATAAAATATATATTATAAAAGCAAAGCTGGCTTGATGAATGTCACATATACAAGTAAAGACTGTGCAAGGTAGTGGAAAGATGGCTGAGCAGAAGGGAAAAGTCTACATTGTAGTGGTCTCAGTTCTGCACTGACTAGGTGAACATTGATCCATCATTAATTGCCCCAATTGCCTTATCCATAAAGTGAGAAGATTGAATGAGGGTTTAAAGCTTTCTTAGTGGAAAACTGTCTAAAAATGAACTGATAACTATAACCCAGTATATTAAACTGATGGAAGAGAGGGAAACAGGGTGGGGTCCAGGTCCTTTTTATTACCTCAAAGGGCCCCATGGAGCAATTAGAACAAAGTATTAGATAATGTTTGTCCTAAGTCACCTTTAATATTCTGTGATTTAAAGAATAAAACACATGAAAGGGGTTTTAGTTAAAGAAGTTAAAACTATCGGTTGAATTAAAAGAACAAAAAGTGGAAGAAAATTCTGGGTTGAAAAAAAAAAACCGGTGACTAATTATACTTAAAAGCTGCTTTTGAGAGGTAAGAGTTCCTAGGCAGGTTCTCACGAAGCCTCCACAGGGGATTTATTCCAGCTTCCCACTGATGACCAGTTAGTCGGCCCTTTATAGTTCAGCTGAAGATTCTCCCCATCCACCACTGTGAATAAAACATTGCTGACAGTGTAGAAATGAGATCATCTCTATGGAAATCAAATGATTTTTAAGCCAATTCCCAGATCAAACCTGGAGAAGATTTCTGAGAATAAAAAACTGTTAAAGAGATAAAGAATATAATTGATACTGAAAAAAAAAATCAACCTTTGGATCATGGAAGAAAATCCAATTGGTATTTTCTTGCTGTTATTCACTAATTGAATTTTTTGACCCTAAGTGCACATTGATTTTCTCCCGCTGGTATGAAGAGCATCACATTTGTTATTTTGAAAATATGTGCTCAAAAGTAGTTTTAATTCTCAATTTTTAAAAGCCAACATCCTTTAGAGAAAATAGGTCTGCAAGGCTCCCATCCTGACAGATTAATTTCCCTGTATAAGAGGTGCTGTATCTAATTTTATTTTCGGTGAAAGGTAATCTGATCCCTACTTTTTATTCAATTCTACAACTGCCTGGGCATATTTAGTTCTACTTAGGTAGCCTGAAAACCTCAAGAGAATAGTCTCTGTCATGAGCTTTTAAGTCATCTGTATCTCATTATTGAACTGGAATACATTGTGTTTTCAATTTTTCCCAACATCTTTTCTAACCAATGTTACCAGTGTGTAGGTTTGTTGTTTGGTAACCTGAAGGCAGAGGAAAGTTTTAATGTTCTTTTTTAAGCAATGCCGTAAGGCAGCTAGTCCTTCTATAACAGATGGTAAAAACTGCAGCAAAGGCGATTGAAAACAATGCCTAAGGTTAAGCAGCAAAATCTGAGCAAGGTTTAGGCTTTTAATTTATGCTTTTGAATTCCCATTTGATCATATATTTCCATTTCAATTAATTATCAGGAAAGTTAAACTGTGCTACCAAGTGAAACTGAAGATAGGGAATGAATCACCCTAAAAGATTAGAGGTAATAGTACCTAGTCCTCAAACAGGATCAAAAATAGTCTGTGCTCTCACCAAGCAGAGTGGAGGAAATACATGATTCACAGAGCCTTGGTAAATAAGAGTAAAGAGAAGAGGCTTACCTTAATGATGTGGAATAATTGAACCGAGTTTGAGAACTACTCCAAACAGTGCCCAAAAGATCTTATAACAAACCCGAATAAACAAGAATTAGAATGGCCTCAGACTTTTGCAATAGACAGTTTTGCAAACCTACTGGGTAAGCTGTGAATAATGCGCACGCGCACACACATGCACGCACGCACGCACGCACACACACACACACACACACTTGTATGTATTCACGTATAATAATTATCTATGTTATAGATAAGATTATATGATTATAAATACTGTACCAACTTAGTTGGGCCAGCTGCAAAAAATGATTTACACAATAATAATTTATACTCTAGATTATTAAAATAACAAAAACTACATACTTACTTGGAAGGGAAGATACCATGATCATGGAAGTGGTTTTTCCAGGGCAAGGCTCACCCATTGCACTCCAAGTGTCCTGAACCTGTGATTTCCCCAAATGTGGGAAGTTCAACTGCATAATTTGTGGTAGTGGGAGACTGCATTCATGCTTTCCCCCCAAAACAAATAGACAGACAAAACAAAACAAAAATGAAAACTTATGCAATAATAATTTGGAAGACAAAGGGGAAAATAAGTATGGATAGGATAGAACAATGCTGAATTTTTTCTTCTCTGGTAGACTACCAAGAGATTGTGTCTAAAATTAAAATAAAGGAAATAGCTGGTTTTGGAAAATATATATAAATATCAGGAGAAAAAGCTAAAAGTTAAAAATGGTTTGCTCTGGAGAGTAGTGCTCAAATACAGAGCAAGGTTTTTTTATTAAAAGCTTTGTAGTGATATTAATAAAACAAGTTAAACATATTTGAAAATAAATATAATAAGCATTATATGTAATAACCCAAAATAGAAACACTCACCTATCCATCAAGTAATGAATAAACAAAATGTGATTTATCCATACAATGAGGATTACTCAGCTGTAAAAAGAATGAAGTACTGAGATGTACTACAGCATGGGTGAGCTTGGAAAACATCACACTAAGGGAAAGAAGCGAGGCACAAAGGGTGATATGTTGTGATTCCCTTTACATGAAATGTTGAGAACTTGCAAATCCTCAGAGATAGCAATAGAGTAGTGGTTACTAGTGGATGAATAGAAAAGAAAATGAGCATGACTGGTAATGGGTATGGGGTTCTCTGGAAAAGTGGGGGAAATGAATGTTCTGATATGAATACTGATGGTTGCACAAGCTAATGAATACTAATAGTCACTGAAGTATACATATTAAAATGGTGAATTTTATGGTAAGTTAGTTCTATCTTGAAAAGTAATATGTGCAATACAAAAAGGAAAGATAAAGAACCATGGTAGCCCAAGTTAAATAATAAATAATGGGTTAAGAAAGAGAAGAGAAAACTACTAGAAAGTTGGCAGAAAGAAGAGCATTGCATGCAGAAGTAACATGTACACAAGCAACAAATCATAAAAAAAATATGATATTCAGGAATAGTGAGAAGTGTTGCAAGTTGTTCATGGGGTGTGGATGATGGAAAAGAAAAGGGAGCAGGTGAAGCTAGCATTTCAGAGTCAAGGTCTAAAAAATATTTAGAAGTTGATTGATGAAGGCCTGTAGATGGTGAGAAAAGGTTTATTTTAATCTGGCAGGCAAAAACACAATGGGGAGCGCACCATGATGAGAATGGCTGTGGGTAGGAAGACAGTTTGGAACAACTTTAAAGGTTTCTTGATAAAATAAAGAGATCTTGGATAACTGCGGAGGTGAAGGCATCAGGGGCTATGGATAAAGAGATGTATGCACTCATGAGAAAGAGTAGTTCGAGGTGAATTCAGGCAGTGAAAGCAGTACTTGGGAAGTTTGACTTGGGAAAGTAGAGAGGAGAAAGAAGATGATGATGTTTCTAACTCAAAGCATTGGAAAAACATTTTTTTAAATGAAGTATAGTAGGAAAAAATGGCTTAAACAAGCATCAAGATAAGCTTATTTTGGAGAATGCTAAGTTTGAGATACCATGGTTTTTCCAGTGATTTCACCCTCATGTCTTCAGTATATTTTAACAAGTTTCTACTAAAATGAGGGAAGGTTTGTTACTGGAACAAGTCAGGGTTCAAGTTTTCCACTGCTGCCTAGTCGTGGAACCAGGGTCTGGGTTGTACAAAATTGTCTTTTTTCAGATTGCCAGCAACCTGAGAAGGCAGGGGGCTCACTGCTCCAAAGCCTGTCTTCACACTCTCTTGGTGTTGACTGTTTTTATAAGGTTCACGAGCTGTTAGTAATGGTGCAAGGTATAAGTTCATGTAGTTAGTCACATAGACAAAGGGGTAGCAAGGTGCTCTGTCCTTGAGATAGCAGACCATCTGTCTGCATTTCTTCCATGACAGAGTAGTGCAGACTAGCCATCTCCTTTCTCAATCTTTGGGCTTCTTGTAGATATCTGCTCCCACAGACACTTCCCAGGCCCTCCTGCAAAAATAAACTCATTTTATTTCAAAGAGGGCTAGGGAGCAATCAAGAGAGAATAGCAAGCAAATTAACTATTTCCTAACACATACATAATCCCTTATTGATTATAACTGAAAGCTACTATTCCTGAAATCAAATTTATAATTTTTGGGTTTCCCTGTCAACTTTTGTTCAGACTTAGAGTGAATGGATATGAATGATGCAAAAAGAAGTGCTCTTTTATTCCTGTGGAATCACGTGTGCATTTTCACTTAGGGTATAACTCTCTACATCTGTATTATAGTGATCTGTTGAGGATAACAGAATGTCAGTTTGCAGTTTTGAAAATTTTAAAGTTCCTTTTGTAGCAAATTACTACTTAAAAATGATCTCGTAGTTCATCTAGTACTTTGTAATAGTAGGTATTCTACTTATGCAGGGAAGCTGAAGTCCTGAAAATTCAAAAGACTTTCTCAAGGTTATTTAGTCTGGTGGAGAACGTAACCTCAATCCAAGTTTCTTTCTTTCTTTCTTTCTTTCTTTCTTTCTTTCTTTCTTTCTTTCTTTCTTTCTTTCTTTCTTCCTTTTTTTCTTTCTTTCTCTCTCTCTCTTTCTCTTTCCCTCCTTCTTTCCTTCCTTCATTCCTTTTTTTCTCTTTCTCCGAGACTATTAATTCTCCACAATGCTACTCTGCCTACTTCAAAAGGCAATATAATTGGGTAAAGAATCATGATTGAGATGGTACAAAATATACATAGAATGTTCAGCTCTGTTAATGTCTGGCTCTTGGCAAACTGCCTAAACACTCTGAACATCAGTTTTATTCCAATAAGATGAAAACATTTACTCAATCAATATTGACAAGAAATTCTGAGATTCTTCTTAAATGAGTTTTTAATTAGAGAGCCTTTTTTTGTCCTAGTAGGTCTCCAGCAAAACGACAAGAACAAATAAAATTAAACAAATAGAAATTAGCAACTTCTCACAAATGCACATTTGCCAAGTTTTTTTTTTCTCTGAAAGATGACCATTATTGTTTGAAAGCATATAGGTATGAATATGTATATGTTGGACATGGTCAAATCTCATTTCTCCCCCTCATTTTGTCACCATCTTTATTATTTCAATCTCTTTTTTACATTTATCTTAAAGGTTTCCATTATGCTGTCCTCTTTACTTTAAGACAGATTTCCTGAATTGTAAGCAAGAATTGGAGCATGTGGACCTATTTTTTACCTTTACAGATGCTTATAATTAATACTTCTCAATATCAAAGCCCTTTTATTTTTTTTTTATATATATATTTTATTATTATTAATTCTAATGGGGTGACATCCATAAATCAGGGTACATATGTACAATGAAAACATCTCCAGGTTATCTTATCATTCAATTGTGTTGCATACCCATCACCAAAAGTCAAATTGTCCTCTGTCACCTTCAATCTGGTTTTCCCTGCGTCCCTCCCCTCCTCCCTATCCCATTCTTCCCTCCCTCCCCCCATCCCATAACCACCACTCTCTTGTCCATGTCTCATACCCTCACTTTCATGTCCCACCTATGTATGTAATCGTGCTGTTCTCAGTTTTTCTTTTTTTCTGATTTACTTATTTCACTCCGTATAATGTTATCAAGGTACATCCATTTTGTTATAAATGATCCGATGTCATCGTTTCTTATGGCTGAGTAGTATTCCATAGTATATATGTACCAAAGCTTTTTAATCCACTCGTCTTCTGACGGACACTTGGGCTGGTTCCAGATCTTCGCTATTGTGAACAATGCTGCCACGAACATGGGGGCGCATTTCTTCTTTTCGAACAGTGCTATGGTGTTCTTAGGGTATATTCCTAAAAGTGGGATAGCAGGGTCAAAAGGCAGTTCGATTTTTAATTTTCTGAGGAATCTCCAAACTGTTTTCCACAGTGGCTGCACCAGTCTGCATTCCCACCAGCAGTGCAGAAGGGTTCCCTTTTCTCCACATCCTCGCCAGCACTTATTCTGTGTTGTTTTGCTGATAAGTGCCATTCTGACTGGTGTGAGGTGATATCTCATTGTGGTTTTAATTTGCATTTCTCTAATGATTAGTGATGTTGAGCATTTTTTCATATGCCTATTGGCCATCTGTATGTCCTCTTTGGAGAAATTTCTATTCATTTCTTTTGCCCATTTTTTGATTGGGTTGTTTGTCTTCCTGGTGTTGCTTTTTATAAGTTCTTTATAAATTTTAGTTATTAACCCCTTATCAGATGTGCTGTCAAATATGTTCTCCCATTGTGTGGTTTGTCTTTTTATTCTGTTCCTATTGTCTTTAGCTGTGCAAAAACTTTTTAGTTTGATATAGTCCCATTTGTTTATCTTGCCTTTTATTTCATTTGCCCATGAAGATAAATCGGCAAATATACCGCTGCTACAGATGTCGGAGAGCTTGCTGCCTATGTTTTCTTCTAAGATGTTTATGGTTTCACGGCTTACATTTAAGTCTTTTATCCATTTTGAGTTTGTTTTTGTGAATGGTGTAAGTTGATGGTCTAGTTTCATTTTTTTGCAGGTAGATGTCCAATTTTCCCAACACCATTTGTTAAAGAGGCTGTCTTTACTCCATTGTATGTTCTTTCCTCCTTTGTCAAATATCAGTTGTCCATAAAGCTGTGGGTTTATTTCTGGGTTCTCTGTTCTGTTCCATTGATCTATGTGCCTGTTCTTATGCCAGTACCAGGCTGTCTTGAGTATAATGGCCTTGTACTAAACCTTGATATCAGGAAGAGTGATACCTCCTGCTTTATTTTTTCTTTTTAAGATTGCTGAGGCTATTCGTGTTCTTTTTTGGTTCCATATAAATTTTTGGAATATGTGTTCTATATCTTTGAAGTATGTCATTGGTATTTTAATTGGTATTGCATTGAATTTATAAATTGCTTTGGGTAATATAGACATTTTAATGATGTTTATTCTTCCTAGCCATGAGCACGGTATGTGCTTCCACTTGTTTGTATCTTCCTTGATTTCTTTTATCAATGTTCTATAATTTTCTGAGTACAAGTCCTTAACCTCCTTGGTTAAATTTACTCCTAGGTACTTTATTTTTTTGGCTGCAATAGTGAAGGGGATTGTTTCCTTAATTTCTTTTGCTGATATTTCATTGTTGGTGTATAGAAATGCCTCTGATTTCTGAGTATTAATTTTATATCCTGCCACCTTGCTGAATTCATTTATCAGGTCCAGTAGTTTTTTGACTGAGACTTTAGGGTTTTCAATATACGATATCATATCATCTGCAAATAATGACAGTTTTACTTCTTCTTTTCCAATTTGTATGCCTTTTATTTCTTCTTCTTGTCTGATTGCTGTAGCTAGGACTTCCAGAACTATGTTGAATAAGAGTGGTGAAAGTGGGCAACCCTGCCTGGTTCCTGATCTTAAGGGGATTGCTTTTAATCTTTGTCCATTTAGTATGATGTTTGCTGTCGGTTTATCATAGATGGCCTTTATCATGTTAAGGAATGATCCCTGTATTCCCACTTTACTGAGAGTTTTGAGCATGAATGGGTGCTGGATTTTATCAAATGCCTTTTCTGCATCTATTGAAATTATCATGTGATTTTTGTCCTTCCTTTTGTTTATGTGGTGAATCACATTGATTGATTTGCGAATATTGAACCAGCCTTGCCTCTCCAGAATAAATCCCACTTGATCGTGGTGTATGATTTTTTTCATATATTGCTGGATCCGGTTGGCTAATATTTTGTTGAGAATTTTAGCGTCTAAATTCATCAGGGATATAGGCCTATAATTTTCTTTCTTTGTGTTGTCTTTGCCAGGTTTTGGGATCAGAATTATGCTCGCCTCATAAAAGGAGTTTGGAATTCTTCCTTCCTCTTGAATTTTTTGAAATAGCTTCAGGAGAATAGGAGTTAGTTCTTCTTTGAATTTTTGATAGAATTCACTTGTGAAGCCATCAGGCCCAGGACTTTTCTTTTTTGGGAGTTTTTTGATAACTGTTTCGATCTCATTTGCTGTAATTGGTCTGTTTAGGTGTTCTGATTCTTCCAGATTGATTTTTGGAAGGTTATATGATTCAAGAAATTTGTCCATTTCACCAAGATTGTCTAATTTTTTGGCATATAGTTCTTCATAGTATTTTCTTACAATGCTTTGTATTTCTGTTGTGTCAGTTGTTATTTCTCCACTGTCCTTTCTAATTTTATTTATTTGAGTCCTCTCTCTTTTTTTCTTGGTGAGTCTAGTTAAAGGTTCATCAATCTTGTTTACCTTTTCAAAGAACCAGCTTCTGGTTTCATTGATCCTCTGTATTGTTTCCTTAGCCTCTATGTCATTTATTTCTGCTCTGACCTTTATTATTTCCTTTCTTCTACTTGTCTTGGGTTTTATTTGTTTTTGTTTTTCTAGTTCTTTTAGATGCAGGGTCAAGTTGCTTATTTGAGCTTTTTCTAGCTTCTTATGATATGCCTGTAGTGCAATAAACTTCCCTCTCAGAACTGCTTTTGCTGTGTCCCATAAATTTTGAGTTGATGTATGCTCATTATCATTTGTTTCTAGAAACTTTTTTATTTCTTCTTTGATCTCATTGTTAATCCATTCATTATTTAATAACAAGCTATTTAGTTTCCAAGTGTTTGAGTATTTTTCAGTTTTTCTTTTGTGGTTAATTTCTAGTTTCATGGCATTGTGATCAGAGAAAATGCTTGATATGATTTCAATCTTCTGAAATTTATTGAGACCACTTTTGTGTCCTAACATGTGGTCTATCCTAGAAAACGTACCATGAGCGCTTGAGAAGAATGTATATTCTACTGCTTTAGGGTGAAAAGTTCTGAAGATATCTATTAAATCAAGTTGATCTAGTGTCTCCTTTAAGTCTGCTGTTTCTTTATTAATTTTCTTTCTTGAGGATCTATCCAGTGTTGTTAGAGGGGTATTGAAATCCCCTACTATGATAGTATTGCTGTTAATCTCGCCCTTTATATCCATCAAAGTCTGCTTTATGTATGTCGGGGCTCCTATATTTGGTGCATAGATATTTACAATAGTTATATCTTCCTGTTGAATTGTTCCCTTTATCATTATGTAGTGTCCTCTTTTATCTCTTACTACAGCCTTTGTTTTAAAGTCCATTTTGTCTGATATAAGTATTGCTACCCCTGCTTTTTTTTCATTTCCATTTGCATGAAATATTTTTTTCCATCCTTTTACCTTCAGTCTATGAACATCTTTTATTTTAAGGTGTGTCTCTTGTAGACAGCATATGTATGGGTCCTGTTTCTTTATCCATGCAGCTACCCTATGTCTTTTGATTGGATCATTTAATCCATTTACATTTAAGGTTATTATTGATATGTAGTTGTTTATTGCCATTTTATTCTTTAAAGCTGTATTCTTCTTTTGCTCTATTCTTTCCTCCCTTTAAACTGTTCACAAGAGGCCCCTTAGTATCTCTTGCAGAATTGGTTTGGTTTTTATGAATTCCTTCAGGCTTTCTTTTTCTGGGAAGCTCTTTATTTCTCCTTCAATTTTAAACGTTAGCCTTGCTGGATAAAGTAGTCTTGGTTGTAGGTTCTTGTTCTGCATTACTTTGATTATTTCTTGCCATTCCCTTCTGGCCTCAAGTGTTTCTGTTGAGAAGTCCGATGTCATCCTTATGGGGGCTCCTTTGTAGGTGATAGTCTTTTTTTCTCTAGCAGCTTTTAAAATTTTTTCTTTATCCATTAGCTTTGGTATTTTAACTATGATGTGTCTTGGTGTAGATTTTTTTGGGTTTCTCCTTAATGGAGTTCTGTGTGCTTCTTGAATGTGTGGAGTGTTTCCCAGCCTTAATTTAGGAAAGTTTTCTGCTATAATTTGATTGAACAAAGTTTCCATTTCCTGTCCTCTCTCCTCTTCTTCAGGCACCCCTATGATGCGAATGTTGTTTCTCTTCATGTTGTCACAAAGCTCCCTTAGAGTTTCCTCACATTTTTTAAGTCTCTTTTCCTTTTTCTTCTCTGCTTCTGTGCCTTTGTTTATTGTGTCCTCTAACTCGCTTGTTCGATCCTCAGCGTGATTCATCCTGCTTTTAATTCCTTCCATTGTGGTCTTCAGTTCTGATACTGTATTTGTCATTTCTGTCTGATTCTTTTTTATTATTTCAATTTCATTTTTTATACTTGTTATCTCTTTATTTAGGTGTTCATAATGACTATCCATTGTTGCTCTAATTTCTTTGAACATCCTAACTATCATTATTCTAAATTCTGCTTCTGGTAATTTGGTTATATCTTGTTCATTCAGGTCCTTCTCTGGGGATTTCTCTTGATTCATTTGGTTTGCATTCCTCTGCCTGCCCATTTTTTCTGTGTATAAGCAAGTTGTGGCCACTGGAGTCCAGTAGGTGTTGCCTTTGTGTTCTCTAGGTGTGGTCTATCTGCAGGCCCCCCACCCCCTCTGCCGGCGCCTAGGGTGGTTGGGTATGAGCATTGCCAGTGCCGGCCCACTGTGGCTTTTGCTGTGATTTCTGCCTCTCCTCCGTGGGAGGGGCTGTCACTGAAGCCACAAGATTAGCACCAAGGGTAGAGGCGAGCACCTTTCCTCAGCTGCGGACCCAGCCTATTTCCGGACTTCCGCCCAGAACCAGCAGTCGGAGCCTGCTCGCTACAGTTCCGCGGGTTAGGCGGGGCTTTTGACGTGCTCTCAGCTGTAAGCTTTTGCCCGTCAGGAGCTTAGCCCCGCCCTCGAGGCCAGGGCCCTTTGCGCAGGGTCGGAAACCAAGATTTATTGGGGCGGGCGTGTTTGCTGGCTTCCGCCGAGCTGCGTACTTCCGCTCGTCCCGGACTCTACCCCGCCCCCGCGTTCGGAGCCCGCTCGTGCACGTATTAACGCTATCCGGGGTTTCTCCGGCCGGATGGGGATAGCAGCCGTGGGCTCAGCTGCGAGCCTCCGCCTGTCTCGGGGTCCACCCCGTTCCCTCGCTCGGAGCCCGCTCGCGCACGTATACTGGCCAACCGCGGTTTCTCCGGCGGGCGGCGGGGGGGGGGGGGGCGGACTGTTAGCGTCAGCTCAGCCACGAGCCCCTGCCCATCCCTGGTCCTAGCCCGGTCCCCGCGGTCAGGGCCGGCTTGCGCAGGGCCTGCCTGTTCCTGGCCTCCCGCTTTGTCCCCGTAAGTGGGATTAAAGGCGGGCCCGCAGCTTCCGGACCGCTCTCGCGCTTACCCTCCGACCCTCTGGGCTAGACCGATCTCCCACCGGCTTGGCCTCTGCCCACGCCGACAGAACCGCCTTTCAGCGTCCTGCCGCCCCAAAACCTTAAGCAGCCCTCAGCAGAGTAGGAAGGGACCTAATACTCCACACTGTAGGCCTGGGAGCTCCCTCACTTGTTTCACAGCTCAAAACTGTCCAAACGCCTCTTCTTGGCTCTGGGACTGCAGGCTGGGGCTTGGTTCCTGGGACCCAGGTCCCTCCCTCTCCGCGAAAATCTCCTCCCGCCACACAGGTCTCTCCGGGCTGCCGTTTGCTCCGGGGAGCTGGGCAGCCCTCTTCGCGTTTTCGCTATTCCTACCAGACTCAATGTGGCTTCTTCTGTGTTCCTTGGTTGAAGAGTCCACTTAGTTTTGTTCAAAGTTGGTTTATCCAGGTGATGGTTCTTAAAATTGAGTTGTAATCCACTTTGGTTCTGGGAGTTGGAAGTTGGTACGTCCGCCTACTCCGTCGCCATCTTGCTCCCTACCAAAGCCCTTTTATTTTTAAAGAAGATTTCTGTATTTCTTGCGATACAGTCGAGAAGATATTCTGAAATCATATAATGAATCTGCTTGTCAACTGTAGAATGATACATAAACATTTTGGTGCTTTCTTTAATGGCAATATTAGCATCAATACTTAGAAAATAATTTTTAGCTGAATCCTCTTGTTTAATATTTAAAACAAAGTATTGCAACCCACAAAGCAGAACTATTATTGTAGCATCACATTCCCCAGTGCTAAAAGACTTAGCATTTTCTTAGTACACAAAGCATTTGAAACACAAAATGGAAGTGGAACCCACATACAGATTAAAATGCAGAAAATGCCTCAAACCAAAACAGAAGCAGATGGGAAGGTCCCAGAGGAGCTTTATCCTAAAGGAAAAGGTACAACCTGCCATTCCCACTTACTATTACACAACTGAACGCTAACTAGGATAAACTATATTTTTGCAAAAGCTTTGAAACAAAAATACCTATTTTTTAATAATATATTTTTTAAAATGTCTTTTAAAGGTATTTTGTTTTCAAAATATTACTACATTTATTTGTGACCAAGTGAAAAGTATTCAGTGCCTCCAGATGTGTTAATGGTTATTGTTCTGAATCTTACACATTTTTGTTGAATACCTTGGGTGATTAAGCAGATAAAGAATCAAAACATTGCTTAAACACCTTCTGACACTTTTGGGGGTTAAGACTTCATAACATAGCCTGATCTTCCCATTATATTTACACCAATCTCTTGCCAAATTCCTTTCCCTTTTGCCAGAGAGTATTTTTAAAAATCAGAATGGTTTTCATGGGTTTCTCATGTCTTATTATGATAAATCATTATAAATTCATTCAATCAACTAGTATTCATTAAATGCTTTCAACTATTAAGACCCATCTGGGTAGTATAGAATACATAAAATGATTAGTAGAATACAGTATTTTCTTTCAAAAGAGGTAATCTAGTAATAAAGCAAAACCAACTACCTTTATATTGTGTAGTACTTCATTATTAAAAATGCCCCCTTTATATCATTCAATTTTATTGTTATAATGTTTGTGATAGGCAGAACAACAGATGCATTCATTAATTTATTCTCTCCATACATATTATCGAGTACTCACAATGTGCCAGGAACTGAAGTAGGTTCTTGGGATAGAGAAAAGACAACCTCTGTATTTTTTACTTATTTTTGACAGAGACAGAGAGACAGATAGAAACAGAAAGACAGGAAGGGAGAGAGATGAGAAGCATCAACCCTTCGTTGCAGTACCTTAGTTTGTTCATTGATTGCTTTCTCATATGTGCCGTGACCGGGGGCTACAGCAGAGCAAGTGACCGTTTGCTCAAGCTAGCAACCTTGGGCTCAAGCCAGCAATCTTGGGCTTCAAACTAGTGACTATAGGGTCATATCTATGGTCTTACGCTCAAGCCAGTGACCCCACACTCAAGCTGGTGAGCCTGAACTCAAGCCAGAGACCTTGGTGTTTTGAACTTGGGTCCTCTGCATTCCAGTCCGGTACTGTATCCCCAGCACCACTGCCTGGTCAGGCAACATCTTCAGTAGTTTAGAGATCAGCTAAGAGAAAGGAAAGGAAAGAGACAACAACAGTGTTCTGTGACAAGGGCTCCATGGGTGCGTGCAGCAACTTGTATGAACTTGAAGGAGTGGCAACTATTTCAAGCTCATTTGGTCTTGAATCCAGGCTCAACTCCTCAGGAATGTGACTTTGACCAGGGTATTTAACTGCCTTGGGCCTTGATTCCTTATCTGTAACATGCATCTATTTCATATAGCTATTGTGAAGACCAAAAAAGATAATATTGGTACAATTTCTGACACATACATCACGAACTAGCTCATCACATCTTCAGGAACATGTCAATCTACTTGAAGTATTTCTCTCTTTCTCCATCTCCATCACTCTTTAAATATTTTGTCTCAGGTCTCAAAATCTCAGATGTTTTGCAAGATGAAAACAGCATGCCATGTGCTAGAGAAAGAGAAGCAGCAGAGAGTCGAAAGGGTCCAGAGAACCATCCATCACATAGTCATCCTGCCTTAAAGTGAAAAGTGTAACTCCCTAAGAACCTGACAACACACATGACTGAGCATCCTGCTAATCTTAGCAAAATAATAAATGTGAAGAAGCCTTGTTTATTCAATTGGCTAAGGTTAATTGAGAATAGGAAACCCCAGATTGAAAAAGAATGAAAACCAAGAGTTATTTCCCTTCAAGTGACACCATTGTTAATAAACATTTGTGAAGATCAAGTCGCTCTCAAAAGATCGAGACCATTACAATTCCGTGTTGGCAGCTTGCTCAAAAGATTGTTTTTTAAAATTGCAAAGGCAGCAATCACTGAAGGCACAGATTGTTGAAAGAGGCAGGAATGATGAGTGAAAGAGTCAGTTTGTTCTGGTTGGTAGGGGGTAAAACCTGACACGGCTAAAATTCTCAGTGAAATAAGAATTGTCACCAAGAAAGAACAAAAGAATATTAAAGCAGTTTTTTTGTTTGTTTTTTTGTTTTTGTTTTTTTTTGCTGCTACTGCCTGCTCATCTTCTAACTGGAAAAAAATAATTTTGTAGATTAGATTTGCAGAAATGAGTAATAGAAAAAGAGATAAAGCCTTTATTTATTTATTTATTTTTACAATTGTATACTGTTTCCTTAGCTGTGTTCTAAGTTCCTGGAGGGCAGCAATCACAAATTTCCTTCTCTCTTCTGCCATGCCAAGAATCAACCTAACAGAGTAGAGGTTCAACAGTAAGTCCTACTTGGCTGATGTCTATGAATAAAAGATAATCAAAGCACAGAAACTCTTTTATTATTTTAATATAAATTTACATTGACATTGCTTTCTCCATAAAAAAGGAATAAGGACAAAACACAGAAGCTACATCTTGTTACTTCCTTTCACTTAGCATAGCGATGTTTGTTGGAGTCAGGAAGAAAAACAACAGCAGAGATAAGTGGACAAGCAATGCTGCATTGCTGTCGCCTTGATGAAAGAACCGTCCCCTTCCATCTCACCTGGGCAGGCATCCTGGCCACCACTGCAGCAGCAGAGATGCAGGCAGCTGCATTTTCTTAAAAGAGGACCATGGATCTACAGCTTATAAACTGTGACTTTCTGAAGGGAGCGAGTCATCTGTTCTATTGGAGCCTCTGCAGTGACAAGCATCCAGGTGGGCCCTTGACAACACCTGTGGAGATGATTGAGTAATTTATTGTAGCTTTTCTGTTCTCATGGCTTTCTTATTTGCCCAGTTTCTCCCATTTTTCCTGAAATTCCTTCATTTATTGCAAAGAAACCAAACAAAAAATTCAAACCTTATTGAGATTATGTCTTTGTAGGTTTGATAACCACCCTTCCTGGTTACAATATTATCTTTTGGAAAGGAAGTCTCCTTTGAGATATGAAATGTGGATCCACCATCTACTTAGAAAACCTTTCATAAGCAAAGGTCTTGAGTTTTTGATGTGTTTGCCCTAGATTCGGGCAGGGTTAGGAGTGTCAGGAGACTGTTGGAGAGAGGGTACAAACAAGGATCTAGTTATTTGGGGAATCAAGTCTCTCTTATCACAGAATTCATTGATTTAACTAATATTTACTGAGTTCCAACTGTGTGGTAATGTGCCAGACCTTGTGTGTGGCACAAAAAGCCATGATCTCTGCCCCCAGAGGTGATAGGCAATGAGCAAGTGAAGTAAGGACTTCAAAGGATTATAGAATACTGTGGAAGCATATTATAGGGGGATCTAACCTAGTTTAGGGAGGGAGGTCAGAGAATACTTCCTAGAGAAATTATATTCATGCCCAAAGCTTAAGAGTGAGTTGAGTTGCATCAATGCGGATCAAAGGAAGGAAAACAGACTACTCGTAAGCGTGACAGGGTAGTTAGGAAGCATAATGTCTGTCTCACAGGTCATCTTCTGGACTATCTTGTTTAGATTGGTATTTGAGACTTAAAGTGCAATATCAAAAACAAAACAAAATAGGGTGTGGGAACAAAGAGGGCTGGGACTGAAATCTGCGAAGCTGGAGCCTCTGCTCCAAAAGAGCAGATTTTTATGGTTTCCATGTCGAAAAGAATTATTATCTAGGGCTTTGCAGTAAAGGGACACAATGCTATTTCTTTAGTATTGCTGTAGTTTGCAGAGATATTAGTGGACAGAAGGGCCCGCCTTTGGTAAGCAGGCACAGGCACACAGTTCACAGCAGCAAGTCAAACCAGTACAGGCAAATAATCAGAAAGGTAGTGAGATGATCGCAAGTAGAATGTCCACAAGTGGGCCCTGGTCAGGAAGCTCAGTTGTTTGGAACCTCACCCAATACACCAAGGTTGAAGGTTCAATTTTCATGCAGGTCACAACCAATAAATTCATACATAAGTGGAGCAGGCCCTGGCCAGTTGGCTGAGTGGTAGAACATCAGCCTGGCATATGAAAGGCCCAGATTTGATTCTTGGTCAGGGCACACAAAAGAAGAAACTATCTGCTTTTTCACCCTTCTTCCTCCCCTTCTCTCTTTCTCTCTCTTCCCCTCCTACTGCCATGGATTGAATGGTTCAAGCAAAGTTGGCCATGGGCTCTGAGGACGGCTCCATGGCCTTGCCGCAGGTGCTGAAATAGCTCGGTTGCGTAGCAATGATCAGTGGTCCAGATGGGCAGAGCATTGCCTGGTAGGAGGCATGCCGGGTGGATCCCAGTCAGGGCACATGCAGGAGTCTGTCTCTGTCTCCCCACTTCTCACTTAATTTAAAAAATAAATAAGTGGAGCAACAAGTCAATGTTTCTCTCCCTTTCTTTCTCTCTCTCTCAAAAAAGAAAAGCAAGCAAGCAAATAAACAAACAAAACACCCCACCAGAATGCCCACAGGTACTCTCAGAAAAAGTGGGGAGAAGTTTGAGACTAGAACTTTCATGTAAGAGTAGATGGTATAAGTGAAAGCTTGCATTATTATTATTATAATAACTTAGTTGACACAACTCAGGGACATGTGTTTGCCTTATTACCTGTAGATTTGGGGTTTCAGCTTGTCTTCACATTCTCTCACCTAGAAACCTCCTCTGGAACTTGTACACAATTGTTCTTTTAGGTATCAAGAATATGAACAGATGGGCTAACTGAACTAACAGAAAATTTTCGTCTAATTGCTACTTTGGTTTTATTTGAGGGAGAATTTAGTCCCTAAATACTGTAGGGTAACATTAACTGATTTTTCTACTACTATAGTCATCTCATTTTAACATGGTTGGTCCGTTTCCATACCTTGTAGGTTTTGTGCCCTCCTTAATGTGGCTCTGCAGTGATCAACCCATTCAACAAAATGCTTTGTCTAAAACAGTTGAGATATTTTAGTAAATAGGGAGTGTCCAAAAAACAATGCATTCAATCTGTTATGTTCTAATTGGGCTATTATTGTTTCAGTCATTATCACAAATATTATACTAATGAATATTTAAGACTTGGAAAGCCATAGAGCCAAAGGGATTTAGGAGAAAAATAATGAAGTCATTGGCACAAACAGATAGAATGTTGGCCAAGTGTTTTGGGCTTTTTCTGAAATTCTATTACCCTTGCCAAATAAAATAGAATGTACTTCAATTAATATCATTTACAGAAAGCCTAGATTAGAGATAAAAACCCATTTTAATGAATGTCATCCTAATGTCCACTTTTATGTCTAGGTAATTTTAACATTTTGCTGGCAGTCCATAATAAATATATCTAATTAATATGGACTCAATGGCCACTTTTGAAGTGAAAAAATCCTTAAATATGTATATTCACATGGTTCTGAATATTGTTAAATTATTTTTAATAATATAATATTTGTACTCTACAACTGTATCAAAAAATATATATACTATGTTAAATGTTCCTCTAGGCTCTGGCTGGCCTAGCATATGGATGTTTCAGGTTCAGTTCCTGGTCAGGGCACACAAGAGAAGTGACCATCTACTTCTCTTTCTCTCCCTCTCTCCCTCTTACCCTTCTCTTTCTCTTCCCCTTCTGCAGCCAATGGTTCCATTGGTTGATCATTGCCCACCATGCCCAGAATAACTCAGTTGGTCTTAGTGCATCAGCTTCAGGCACTAAAAGTAGCTCTACTCATTGGCGCACCAGCCTCAGATAGAGGTTGCCAGTAGATCTTGGTTGGGGAGCATATGAAAGTCTATCTCTCTATCTCCCCTCTTCTTACTTAAATAAAATGTCCTTCTGTAATCTAGAAATCTTTAATGTTAGTTGTTTGTTTGTTTGTTTTGTCAGGCATGGTAATCAGAGTCCTGAAAGTTTCTATTTTACTTTATTTTGAATGTGGAGTGCTTCATGAATTTGTATGCCATCCTTGCACCAGGGCCATGTTAATCTTCTCTGTATAGTTCCAATTTTAGTGTATATGCTGCCAAAGTGAGCACAAGTTCTTATAAATTATTTATATTTTCTCACTTTGTAAAGAAGCTCTTGATATTTGTCCTGGTGGAATTAAAAGAAAAAGCTCCACCTTTTGAACTAAACCATGAAGTGATTGATAGCTAAGTGCTTCCACTCGATGGTGATCCCCATCATTCAGAAATTACATCCTCCTCATCTTGAATTTCCTGTACCTAGCACTGAACAATTGCTAATGTTAGTTGAGTGATTCAAATAAAAATATGGAAATTTACATCTTTCTATAAACAGTAAATTATATGATGGCAAGAACTTGAAAAGAATCATTGCTTTCTAAAGTGCCATGTTACAAACTAAAACTTGGCTTAGTTTAAATATGGCACTAATAAAACAACGGTGTTTTGTCTTCACACAAAAATGACAGTAGCTTGTGATGTTATTTGTTTCATCCAACCCAAGAGCAGATCTACTTTGCTGATATGAGCCAAGTGGTATGTAAATTCTTGGAATACCACCAGTACAACATTTGGAAGTAGACATTATTAACACCAGGGCTACATAACCCTTTACACTTTCCCAAGAAACCACTCCAACTGTTTGAAAGTGAACTGCACACCTAGTCATTGCAGTTACCTTCTTTTGCTATACCTATATCTGTAGACTTGTTTTATGCATGAATATACCATCACAAGCTTTCTATTTCCTCCCAACAATCTCCAGTTTCATTGAATTTACTTCAAATATTTATTTTGTGTAATTATTATTTTACCTGGATTACCGGATCTCTTGACTTCAAGATGGTCTTTTCTTATAGATGCTCTGTTGTCACCACTGACATTTTAAAAGCACATGTGTGATGATGTTATCATCTGCCTGCTTAACATATTTTATTATCTCCTTTTGCTATAAGAAATAATTTAAAATATGGCTTATAGCAATCATTATGACTTGGTTCTTGATTATATATATTTTATGTATTTTAAAATGTATATATATCACTAAATATATATACATACATCACACACATATATTTACATAATACATAATCATATATAAATATATATCTAGACACACATTGACATATACCCCATATTCCATTCACCTCAGACTTTGAGGAATGGCATAAAGAAAGGCAAAATAAAGAGAAAAGTACCCCACAGGAAGCAACCTTCAAACATGGGAGAGGGGCTTTCTCTTCTAAAAGATTTATTTAGTAGGTCTTTTTAAAGAGAGGCTTACTTGAGGAAGGAATTTCAGTTATCTTTGCTCAAAAAAAGACATCTACTGTATTTCACAGCTGGATATAAATGTTCATGGTGAGATCAGGTTTCTAACAAAAAAAAGTTCTCTTAAAAACACTGACAGAAGTTTTGGGATAACTCAGCAGAACTAGACACCACTTTTAAGAATACAACTAAGCCACACCCACCTTCATGTCGGGTAAACAACGCTGTGGACTCCCCTCACCCTCCTATCCAAGCAGGCAGCTAGCATGGATATAAATAAGACTAAGTTAGATGTGAGGTGTGGTAGTAAACTGGCCTAAAAGTAGGTAAAGTCAGGCCTTAGCTGGATGGTTTAGTAGATAAAGTGTCCATAAGGCAAACTAGAGGTCACGGGTTCCAATCCCAGTCATGGCACGTAAGAGAAGCAATCAATGAGTACACAACTAAATAAAACATAAGTTGATGTTTCTCACTCTCTCTCTCCCTCAAACCAGTGGAAAAGTTAAAAAAAAAAAAGTAGTCCAAATGAGAGCTTTGTTGAACAAATATATATAGTGAAGGCTGATCATGTACCAGAAGCCATGTTATGATAAAGAACACACTATATTTGGGAGCTTAGAGTCTTAAAAGACTTATGAACAAGTGATCAAGCAATTACAGTGGAGAAGGATAAGTATTATGAGAAAGGTAAGTAAAGATAAGTGTAGGGTGCTGTGGAAGCAGGAAGGGGGACCACTTAACTACTGTGGAGATGTGATCAAAGGACTTGTAGAGGAGATTTTACAAAACAAGCAGTATGTAAAGCCAAAGGAGAGGAAGGACAGAGAATTACTAAGCAGAGGAGGCAACGAATACAAAAGCTGTGGTCCAGAGAACCCAGGGAATGACTAGCATGCTTGGTTTAGCCTTAATTGGTTTTCTTTTAGCAGCGAAGTAGAGGCATCAGAAGCTCTACTTTTTTATGGGGCCAGGTTGTTTTTGAGATGATAGGGCATTAGCTTGGGTGGACAAGTCTGTCAAATTCTAAGATTTAATATTAGAAAGCCCATTTCAATGTAAGTTATGTCCTCCAACTTGGTCTTTACCAAGGTTATGCTTCAATTTTTCATTTGCCTTATTCCTCAATGTGTTCAAAGACTAAATTAAAAAGAGATTTTCTCAGAGACTCTCAGAAAGTCCAATTTTTTTTTTTTTTTAGAAAAGTCCAATTTTTTAAAAAGCACTTGGGGACTCTGCTAATCCTTTGCCTATGCTGCACTTTAGTTCAGTCAAAGGGTCTTCTCCACAAGGTTGCACATGAACAGACCCTGGACTTACTATATGCTGAGATTGATTCCAGCCTCAGCTGAAAACAAAAATTTGCCTTATGATGAAGGCACAAAATGGATTTAATTTCAACTACTGCAGCTTCTGCTGACTTGCTTGGTAGTGGACTATGCCTTAACTTGGACTTTAATATTTGTGTGTACCTGATACAGGAACACTTGACTGATTTCTCGCTGCCTTCCCTGTGTTGTCAATCTCTGGTATTTTTAAGGTCTGGACCACTTCCATGTTTGTTCCAAACATTTGTTTTAAGTTTTTTCCTGGTCCTCTTGAGAGTGACTTTTTCATATATCTGTATTCCATCACTCCCACACACCTGGCATAGTAAAATTAGAGACAGTTGTTATGTTGCTTTTTATAAAAGCATGGCAGAGAGGGAAATACCAGGGACTTTACTGCCAGAAAAGTCTAGTTTGAATTATATCTTAATGATTACTAGTTATATGACCTTGAACAAAGGTAACGACAGCGACAAAGTACTGAGTGTCTGGCACATGCTAAGATCAATTATTTCTAAAATCTGCTAACCAGCTATGCCAGCCCTGCCAAGTAAGTACATCATCACTGTTCAAAAAGGAGTAAGCCAAAGAGTTAAAGTGCTTTAGCATAGTGCCTGGCACATAATAAGTATTCAAAAATAAATAAATAAGGATTGCTGATTTTCCCTTCTCATTTTAATTTTATTGTTTTACACTTAAAACATTCAAAAATCACAATGATAAAAAATAAATACTCTGAAATATTTTGGTCACTTTCCCATAGTCATTTCCCCCATCCCCCTTCATTTCCTGTACAAAGTCATTTTTATATTTCTTGTTTATCCTTACACTATATATTTGTGTAACTATAAGAACATGGATATGAGTTCACACACATGATTTTTCAACCTTATTCATAAAGTATAATGTTCTTTGTAAAATATTGCTATTTTTCAGTCACTGAAGCCTAAAATCTTCATGTCAACCTTGACTCCTCTTCTGCCTAACTCCTTACATCTAATTTTAAAACATCTAATCTTTTAATTAATAATCTTGTCTGCCCTTACCATGTGAATATTATGACCATACGTACCTCTTCTACCCTTGTCCAAGCCACCATCATCTCTACCCTGGATTAACTGCAATACGGTCCTTACTGCTTTTCCAAGCTTTTGCATCTGACCCACCACCATATAGTCTCACATTTGTCAGAATAACTCTTAAACTGTATGTTGGATCATGTCATTTTGCCCCTAAACCTAATGAATATGTGTCCCTATTTAACTTTGAATAAAATAAAAATTTATTAGACTGGTATGTCCGTTATTAACTGCTGTAGCCATTCCCTAAATTTACTGGCTTAGAAAAACAACCATATATATATGTAATCATGACTCTCTAATCGGGGTTGGGTCCAGCTGGGAAGTTCACCCTGTCTTGCCGGGAGCCACTCATATGGCAGTTTTTCTGGGATTGTTGGCTGAGATGCCTGGTTCTTTTTCACATGAGTTCTCTAGTAAAATAGTTTGGATTTCTTTACATGGCCTGGTCATTTTAAGGGTTTCAGGAGAGCAAGTGTGAAAGTACTAAGGCCTCTTGAGGTGAAGATTTAGAACTCAGACAACCTCACTTTGCCATATTCTAATGTTCAAAACAAGTCCAAAACTGCAACTTAGATTCAATGTTTACAGCATAAGTTTCATTTGTTTATAGGAGTTTTCAAACAACCACAATAGGCCTGTGACACCTTTGTGGTCTGACCTCTGTTATCTCAGCACTTTTTATTCTCCCCCACACTTATGTTGCTATAGGCTCACTGCCTACTCATTCTTTCATCCTCATACAGACCAAGTGTATGAAAGGTTTCCTCTGCATGTATCATGGTCTGCACATGACTAACTGACTCGTTTCCATTAATCTTTGCAACTACGTTCCCTACTTAAATGAGGTATGCCTTTTTAAATTGTAATTTAAGCCCTGGCTGGATAGCTCAGTTGGTTAGAACATTGTCCTGATATGCCAAGGTTGCAGGTTCAATCTCTGGTCAGGGCACATACAAAAATTAACCAATAAATGCAGAAATAAATGAAACAAAACAAAAATGATGTTTCTTTTTCTCTCTCTGAAATCAATGAATTAAAAAAATAAATTGTTATTTAAACTTGCAAACTAATTTGGGATATTTATGGAAATGCAAAACAATGTGGGAACAAAAGAGGAAGCATCAAAGTAATTAAGACACAACATTATTGTACTGGAATACAGAACTTAGGAACAGACCTACCTATCTATGATGACCTAAATTATAACAAACTTGCTACTTCAATTCAGCAGAGAAAGAAGGGTTCCATTTAAAAAGGATGTGACTGAATATTCATATGGGAAAAAATAAACATTGCCCTTTTCCTCACACCATAACAAAAAGTTATTTTGACATGGATCATAGAGATGAGTATAAATGTAATCATAAGATGTCCAGTAGGAAAAAAAAGGAGAGTATCTTCATGGCCTTAATGTATACAATTATTTTTTAAGCCATAGGTTGGGGGAATATATTCATAATACATGTATCTAATAAAAACACTTGTATCAAGAATATATAAAGAACTCCAAATCAGTAAGAAAAAGATAAACAACAACAAAATGCACATTAAAACCACATTGGGATGCCACCAGAATAGGTAAAATGAAAAGAATTGACAACAATATTTTAAAGAAGGTAAGCTTTCCCTCCCACATGGCCTCAGCCAGATTCCAAGATGGGGACAGAGTAGACGGACGTTCCAGCTACCACCTCCCAGGACCAAATTGAATTACAACTTAACTTAAGAACAATCATTTGAAAAACCAACTTTGGACTAAACAAAGAGGAGTCAATAACCAAGGATCACAGAAGAAGCCACACCGAGAATGGTAGGAAGGGTGGAGACATGGAAAGGGCTGCCCCACTCCCAGGAGCAAGCAGTGGCTGAGGGTCTGGAGGGACTCTTACTGTGGGGAAGGTCAACCTGCCTAGAGTCCCAGAGCCTAAAAGAGGTGCCCAAACAATATTTGGCGGTGAAAATAGCCGGGGTTTCAGTCTGCAAGAAAGAGACTGAGCTCTCAGAGATGCAGGCTCCATCTTAAAGGTCCCAGGCAGAATATCCCATTCACAACCACTTAACCAGGGCTCTGATGAAGGGAAAGCTGAGAGGACTAGAGTTACACAAGGAGAGTACAAAGCTGGAGGCCCAGGGAGAGACAATGTGGGGATCAGTCACCAGAACCTCTGTGTTGAGTCATTCTCCAATACTATAGTCTCCATCTTTCTTAGGTAGTACAGTTCCCTCTGAGCAGCATCAGCCTTGGAAAGAGCAACTTTCCCACCCTTGGGAGTTTCTCCAGACCCACCCCATGGAGACTGAGTTATTCTGAGAGGCCAGGAAGCAGGGGGTATGTCAGTAGCTCAGTTTTCTGGTGTTGAAACCAGAGCTTTCCTCCACATGCTCTTGAGTCTAAGACTGATGTTTCCTCCTCATGGAAGACTCAGTTAGAAACTATCTGGACTGAGGGCAGATCACACCTCTGGGACTCAGAGAGCACACCCATCAGACTCCTCAGGCCATACTGTACTAAGGTCTGGGAATAAAGTCTGAACAAACTGATACCTGGGGACAAGGGGCAGAGCCACACCCACCATCCTTCCTAATCTCTAAATTACCACAGGCTCTATACTCTACCAGAGTTTTTTTCAGTGGCCAAGCTCAACAAGCCTCCAGCAGACAAAGGCTGCAAGAGGTGGAACTCAGGGAACCTTGGCCTTTTAAGTGGACCTTGTCCCAGGCCAAGTGTGGGTAAAAGCCAACATAGGTGTGCAACTTGGTATTTCCATGTGCACCTGGGCCCAGCAGAGGCATCCACAAACTCTGGATTGCTTGAAGCTCCAAGAAGGTTTCTGGGAGCCTGTCACAGGCAGTGTCTTGAACTGGTCTGTGCTGGGTTCTTGCCAGGGAGACCCAGAGCTGGCAAATCCAGTGGCCAGCTGTGGAGAGCATTGGATCAATACCTAACAACCCTTGCTAGAATTGTATCCTAAGGAAGGGCTCCTCACATGTGGCCCAGCTGAGGTGAGTTCAGCTCTCTGTGATCAGCACCAGCACAACAGCTCATGTACATTGGATAGGGTTGAGCTTCATAATCAGCCGGCCTGGGCATTAGATATCCTGCCTTCCTGTGCTAGACTTCAAAATGAGAAGGGAGAGAGGCTTGGAGCATGGACACTTAAAGTGTGGGTCTCTGTGAGCCTATTATTGGATTGGGTCAAGGGGTTTAACCACTTTCTAGGGGGGCACAGTCAGCCCCAAGAGAGGACTCTCTCAGACTTCCTCTCTGAGACCAGGGTCTCACCAGATGTAAGAATTTCTGTAGAGGGGACTGTTGGCACCACTTTGACCTGAGCTTTCTGTTCACCTTGCTGGGGAGAAATAAAATTTGAGTATCCAGAAGGAGCTGAGGGATTAGTTTCTGGAGTAGGAGCCACATTCTCTGTACTAAGCTACTGGCCAAGAGATCCCTGAAGTAGGCAGTCCCACTATCATTGTATTCCTAACCTCAGATGCCCTAACCCAACAAGCATGCAACCTGTAGACGGGTTGGTTGGGTCTGGACCCACACTATAGTTTTTCTATACAAGACTCTGTGGGAAGACCAGGCAGCTGCAAGAGGAGGTGGCACAGCTGAAAAGTGGAGGCAAATCTTACGGAGTTTGGAGCTTTTACAGAGCTACTGCCATTTCTAAGCAGGAAGAAACTGATCCTTAAAAACAGGTTGGCCTCTCCCACACTACCCAGGCACAAGAAACACAAACAGTAAAGGAGCAGTAGCTGCAGACAGGTAGCCCACAGAGGGTTATAAGCAACAGCCCAAGAAGATCTAAAACCAACACAACTGGTAGTGGGTGGCAGACAGCACCACCCCTAGATTCAGCTAGCTACACAAGCAGCATACCCAAAGGAGGAATCTAGCAGGCAACAGACACTGTGGAGAATAAACACGCCCACAAGGACAAACATTGCACAGTGTGTAATACACATGATCAAGGTTGACCCTTAGAGCAAGTCAGCATAAAGGAATAACCATACCCACGAAAGGACCAACTGCATTCAATACTCACATACAATAGGGGGAAAATTGTACCCTCAAGAAGTATTCCTAAAACAAGGAAAACAGGTGGCCTGGAGGTCATAAAGACAATACAAAAATTTCAAAGTCAGACAGTGCTACCTAATACACAGACAAAATGGGCCAACAGAGAAATGTGACTCAAACTAATAAACAAGAGAAATCCCCCAAAAAAGAACTCAATGAAATGGAAGTAAACAAACTACCCAATGCAGAGCTCAAAATAATGATTTTTAGGATGCTCAAGGATCTTAGAGTAACAATGGATGTACATAATGAGCACCTAAGCAAAGAGAAAGTATCAAAAAAGACATTGAAGTAATAAAAAAGAACCACTCAGAAATGATAAATACAATATCAGAAATGAAGACTGCACTAGAAGTAATCAACAGCAGGCTGGATGAAGCAGAAGATTGAATGAGCAATTTAAAAAACAAGATAAACATAAGCACAGAAGTAGAGCAGCAAAACAAAAAGAGGAGCAAAAGGACTGAGAAAACTCTAAGAGACTTCTTTGACAACATTAAAAGAAACAACATCCGCATCATAGGGATTCCTGAAGGAGAAGAGAATGAACAAGGGATAGAGAATTGTGTGAAGAAATGATAGCTGAAAATTTTCCTAAATTGATGAAGAAAAAAGTCACACAAGTTCCAAAAGCAAAAGCACAGAGAATCCCATTAAAGACTAACCCAAGGAGGCCTACACCAAGACACATCATAATTAAAATGCCAAAGTTAAGAGACAAAGAAAGAGAAGGGTGGGAGATAGGGTTGGTGGCCCAGTTTGTTCCGGACCCCACACTCTGGCCTGGAGAGTTTTGCAGAACACTGGTATCCATGGACTCTAACATGGACTTCATTTAAAGAAATCCACGGACCATTAACGGACAAAAACATGAGTCATTTTCTATTGTGGCATTCATATCCTAGCACTTTGGGAAAGGGGAAGCAAGATGGAGACGGAGTAGGCGGACGTACCAACTTCCAACTCCCAGAACCAAAGTGGATTATAACTCAATTTGAAGAACCATCATCTGGATAAACCAACTATGAACTAAACTAAGTGGACTCTTCAACCAAGGAACACAGAAGAAGCCACATTGAGACTGGTAGAAATAGCGAAAATGTGAAGAGGGCTGCCCAGCTCCCCGAAGCAAACGGCAGCCCGGAGAGACCCGCGTGGCGGGAGGAAAGTTTGGCGGAGAGGGAGGGACCTGGGTCCCAGGAACCAAGCCCCAGCCTGCAGTCCCAGAGCCTAGAAGAGGCGGTTAAACAGTTTTAGCTGTGAAACAAGTGAGGGAGCTCCCAGGCCTACTGTGTGGAGTATTAGGTCCCTTCCTACTCTGTTGAGGGTTGCTGAAGGGTTTGGGGCAGCAGGACGCTGAAACGCGGTTCTGTTGGCGTGGGCAGAGGCCAAGCCGGTGTGAGCTCGGTCTAGCCCAGCAGGGTTGGAGGGGATGCGCAAAAGCGGTCCGAAAGCTGCGGGCCCGCCTTTAATCCCACTTACGGGGACAAAGCAGGAGGCCAGGAACGGGCAGAAATCTGGTCTGCGACCCTGCGCAAGCCGGCCCTGACCGCGGGGACCGGGCTAGGACCAGGGATGGGTGGGGGTTTGCGGCTGAGCTCATGCTACCAGCCCCGCCCGGCCGGAGAAACCACGGTTTGACATTATACGTGCGCGAGCGGGCTCCGAGTGCGGGAACGGAGTAGACCCCGAGGCAAGTGGAAGCTCGCAGCTGAGCCCATGTTATTATCCCCGCCCAGCCGGAGAAACTGCGGATTGCATTCATACGTGCACGAGCGGGCTCCAAACGTGGGGGTTGGGTAGAGGCTGGGATGAGCAGAAGTACGCAGCTAAGCAGAAGCCAGCAAACATGCGGGGCCCAATAAACCTGGGTTTGCGACCCTTCACAGAAGGGCCCTGGACTCGAGGGTGGGGTTAAGCTCTGGACGGGCAAAGACTCACAGCTGAGAGCACGTCAAAAACCCCGCCCAACCCGCGAAACTGTGGCCAGCAGGCTCTGACTGCGGGTTCTGGGCGGAAGTCCGGGAATAGGCTGGGTCCGCAGCTGAGCAAAGGTGCTCACCTCTACCCTTGGTCCTAAGGCTTGTGGCTTCAGTGACAGCCCCTCCCATAGAGGAGAGGCAGAAATCACAGCAAAAGCCACAGTGGGCCGACGCTGGCAACGCTCATACCCAACCACCCTAGGCACCGGTAGAGGGGGTGGGGGGCCTGCAGACAGACCACACCTAGAGAACACAAAGGCAACACCTACTGGACTCCAGTGGCAACAAATTGCTTATACACAGACAAAATGGGCAGGCAGAGGAATGCAAACCAAATGAATCAAGAGAAATCCCCAGAGAAGGACCTGAATGAACCAGATATAACCAAATTACCAGAAGCAGAATTTAGAATAATGATAGTTAGGATGTTCAAAGAAATTAGAGCAACAATGGATAGTCACTATGAACACCTAAATAAAGAGATAACAAGTATAAAAAACAAAATTGAAATAATGAAAAAGAATCAGACAGAAATGACAAATACAGTATCAGAACTGAAGACCACAATGGAAGGAAATAAAAGCAGGATGAATCACACTGAGGATAGAATCAGCGAGTTAGAGGACACAATAAACAAAGGCACAGAAGCAGAGAAGAAAAAGGAAAAGTGACTGAAAAAATGTGAGGAAACTCTAAGGGAGCTCTGTGACAACATGAAGAGAAACAACATTCGTATCATAGGGGTGCCTGAAGAAGAGGAGAGAGGACAGGAAATGGAAACTTGGTTCAATCAAATTATAGCAGAAAACTTTCCTAAATTGAGGCTGAGAAACACTCCACATGTACAAGAAGCACACAGAACTCCATTAAAGAGAAACCCAAAAAGATCTACACCAAGACACATCATAGTTAAAATACCAAAGCTAATGAATAAAGAAAAAATTTTAAAAGCTGCTAGAGAAAAAAAAGGCTATCACCTACAAAGGAGCCCCCATAAGGATGACATCCGACTTCTCAACAGAAACACTTGAGGCCAGAAGGGAATGGCAAGATATAATCAAAGTAATGCAGAACAAGAACCTACAACCAAGACTACTTTATCCAGCAAGGCTAACGTTTAAAATTGAAGGAGAAATAAAGAGCTTCCCAGAAAAAGAAAGCCTGAAGGAATTCATTAAAACCAAACCAATTCTGCAAGAGATACTAAGGGGCCTGTTGTGAACAGTTTAAAGGGAGGAATGAATATAGCAAAAGAAGAATACAGCTTTAAAGAATAAAATGGCAATAAACAACCACATATCAATAATAACCTTAAATGTAAATGGATTAAATGATCCAATCAAAAGACATAGGGTAGCTGCATGGATAAAGAAACAGGACCCATACATATGCTGTCTACAAGAGACACACCTTAAAACAAAAGACGCACATAAACCAAAGGTAAAAGGATGAAAAAAAATATTTCATGAAAATAAAAATGAAAAAAAAGCAGGGGTAGCAGTACTTATAGCTGAGAAAATGGACTTTAAAACAAAGGCTGTAGTAAGAGATAAGAAAGGACACTACATAATGATAAAGGGAACAATTCAACAGGAAGATATAACTATTATAAATATGTATGCACCAATTATAGGAGCCCCGACATACATAAAGGAGACTTTGATGAATATAAAGGGTGAGATTAACAGCAATACTATCATAGTAGGGGATTTCAATACCCCTCTAACAACACTGGATAGATCCTCAAGAAAGAAAATTAATAAAGAAACAGCAGACTTAAAGGAGACACTAGATCAACTTGATTTAACAGATATTTTCAGAACTTTTCACCCTAAAGCAGTAGAATATACATTCTTCTCAAGCGCTCATGGTACATTTTCTAGGATAGACCACATGTTAGGACACAAAAGTGGTCTCAATAAATTTAAGAAGATTGAAATCATATAAAGCATTTTCTCTGATCACAATGCCATGAAACTAGAAATTAACCACAAAAGAAAAACTGAAAAATACTCAAACACTTGGAAACTAAATAGCATGTTATTAAATAATGAATGGATTTACAATGAGATCAAAGAAGAAATAAAAAAGTTTCTAGAAACAAATGATAATGAGCATTCATCAACTCAAAATTTATGGGACACAGCAAAAGCAGTTCTGAGAGGGAAGTTTATTGCACTACAGGCATACCATAAGAAGCTAGAAAAAGCTCAAATAAGCAACCTGACCCTGCATCTAAAAGAACTAGAAAAACAACAACAAATAAAACCCAAGACAAGTAGAAGAAAGGAAATAATAAAGATCAGAGCAGAAATAAATGACATAGAGGCGAAGGAAACAATACAGAGGATCAATGAAACCAGAAGCTGGTTCTTTGAAAAGGTAAACAAGATTGATGAACCTTTAACTAGACTCACCAAGAAAAAAAGAGAGAGGACTCAAATAAATAAAATTAGAAAGGACAGTGGAAAAATAACAACTGACACAACAGAAATACAAAGCATTGTAAGAAAATACTATGAAGAACTATATGCCAAAAAATTAGACAATCTTGGTGAAATGGACAAATTTCTTGAATCATATAACCTTCCAAAAATCAATCTGGAAGAATCAGAACACCTAAACAGACCAATTACAACAGATGAGATCCAAACAGTTATCAAAAAAACTCCCAAAAAGAAAAGTCCTGGGTCTGATGGTTTCACAAGTGAATTCTATCAAAAATTTAAAGAAGAACTAACTCCTATCCTCCTCAAGCTATTTCAAAAAATTCAAGAGGAAGGAAGACTTCCAAACTTCTTTTATGAGGCGAGCATAATTCTGATCTTGAAACCAGGCAAAGACAACACAAAAAAAGAAAATTATAGGCTTATATCCCTGATGAATTTAGACGCTAAAATTCTAAACAAAATATTAGCCAACCGGATCCAGCAATATATGAAAAAAATCATACACCATGATCAAGTAAAATTTATTCTGGAGAGGCAAGGCTGGTTCAATATTCGCAAATCAATCAATGTGATTCATCACATAAACAAAAGGAAGGACAAAAATCACATGATAATTTCAATAGATGCAGAAAAGGCATTTGATAAAATCCAGCACCCATTCATGCTCAAAACTCTCAGTAAAGTGGGAATACAGGGATCATTCCTTAACATGATAAAGGCCATCTACGATAAGCCCACAGCAAACATCATACTAAATGGACAAAAATTAAAAGCAATCCCCTTAAGATCAGGAACCAGGCAGGGATGCCCCCTTTCACCACTCTTATTCAACATAGTTCTGGAAGTCCTAGCTACAGCAATCAGACAAGAAGAAGAAATAAAAGGCATCCAAATTGGAAAAGAAGAAGTAAAACTGTCACTATTTGCAGATGATATGATATCGTATATTGAAAACCCTAAAGTCTCAGTCAAAAAAACTACTGGACCTTATAAATGAATTCAGCAAGGTGGTAGGATATAAAATTAATACTCAGAAATCAGAGGCATTTCTATATACAAACAATGAACTGTCAGCAAAAGAAATTAAGGAAACAATCCACTTCACTATTGCAGCCAAAAAAATAAAGTACCTAGGAGTTAATTTAACCAAGGAGGTTAAGGACTTGTACTCGGATAATTATAGAACATTGATAAAAGAAATCAAGGAAGATACAAACAAGTGGAAGCATATACTGTGCTCCTGGCTAGAAAGAATAAACATCATAAAAATGTCTATATTACCCAAAGCAATTTATAAATTCAATGCTATACCAATTAAAATACCAATGACATACTTCAAAGATATAGAACACATATTCCAAAAATTTATATGGAACCAAAAAAGAACACAAAGAGCCTCAGCAATCTTAAAAAGAAAAAATAAAGCAGGAGGTATCACTCTTCCAGATATCAAGGTTTACTATAAGGCCATTATACTCAAGACAGCCTGGTACTGGCAAAAGAACAGGCACATAGATCAATGGAACAGAACAGAGGTCCCAGAAATAAACCCACAGCTTTATGGACCACTGATATTTGATAAAGAAAGAAAGAACATACAATGGAGTAGAGACAGCCTCTTTAACAAATGGTGTTGGGAAAATTGGACATCTACCTGCAAAAAAATAAAACTAGACCATCAACTTTCACCATTCACAAAAACAAACTCAAAATGGATAAAAGACTTAAATGTAAGCTGTGAAACCATTAGCATCTTAGAAGAAAACATAGGCAGCAAGCTCTCCGACATCTGTAGCAGCAGTATATTTGCCGATTTATCTCCACAGGCAAATGAAATAAAAGGCAAGATAAACAAATGAGACTACATCAAACTAAAAATTTTTTGCACAGCTAAAGACAATAAGAACAGAATAAAAAGACAAACCACACAATGGGAGAGCATATTCGACAGCACATGTGATAAGGGGTTAATAACTAGAATTTATAAAGAACTTATAAATCTCAACACCAGGAAGACAAACAACGCAATCAAAAAATGGGCAAAAGAAATGAATAGAAATTTCTCCAAGGAGGACATACAGATGGCCAATAAGCATATGAAAATATGCTCAACATCACTAATCATTAGAGAAATGCAAATTAAAACCACAATGAGATATCACCTCACACCAGTCAGAATGGCACTCATAAGCAAAACAACACAGAATAAGTGCTGGCGAGGATGTGGAGAAAAGGGAACCCTTCTGCACTGCTGGTGGGAATGCAGACTGGTGCAGCCACTGTGGAAAACAGTTTGGAGATTCCTCAGAAAATTAAAAATCGAACTGCCTTTTGACCCTGCTATCCCACTTATAGGAATATACCCTAAGAACACCATAGCACTGTTTGAAAAGAAGAAATGCGCCCCCATGTTAGTGGCAGCATTGTTCACAATAGCGAAGATCTGGAACCAGCCCAAGTGTCCGTCAGAAAATGAGTAGATTAAAAAGCAATGGTACATATATACTATGGAATACTACTCAGCCATAAGAAACGATGACATCGGATCATTTATAACAAAATGGATCTACCTTGATAACATTATACGGAGTGAAATAAGTAAATCAGAAAAAAAGAAAAACTTAGGACAGCATGATTACATACATAGGTGGGACATAAAAGTGAGAATATGAGACATGGACAAGAGAGTGGTGCTTATGGGATGGGGGGAGGAAGGGAAGAGTGGGATAGGGAGGAGGGGAGGGGCACAGGGAAAACCAGATAGAAGGTGACAGAGGACAATTTGACTTTTGGTGATGGGTATGCAACACAATTGAATGATAAGATAACCTGGAGATGTTTTCATTGTACATATGTACCCTGATTTATTGGTGTCACTCTATTAGAATTAATAATAATAAAATATATATTAAAAAATTAATAAAAAAATAAATAAAATAAAAAATAAAATTGTAGCCGCACCAGCAAAAAAAAAAAAAAAAAAAAGTGACAAAGAAAGAATACTAAAAGCTGCAAGAGAAAAACAGTTAATTACTTACTGAGGAGCCCCCATAGGATGACATCTGACTCTCAACAGAAACATTTGAGGCCAGAAGGAATTGGCAAGAAATATTCAAAGTGATGCAAAACAAAAACCTACAACCAAGACTACATTATCCAGCAAAGCTATCATTTAAAATTAAAGAAGAAATAAAAAGCTTCTCAGACAAAAAATGTAAAAACAACAACAACAAAAAACCCTCAAAGAATTCATTACAACCAAACCAGTACAGAAAGATATGTTAGGGGCTTGCTATAAAAAGAGCAAAGGAAAACAATTTTTTTTGAGAAAGAGTATTGTAGATTTAAAGAATACAATGGCAATATATAAGTATAGATCAATAATAACCTTAGCCCTGGCCAGTTGGCTCTGTGGTAGAGCGTTGGCCTGGCTTGTGAATGTCCCGGGTTTCATTCCTTGTCAGGGCACACAAGAGAAGTGACCATCTGCTTCTCCACCCTTCTCTCTCTCCATCCTCTCTATCTCTTGCTTTCCCTCCTGCAGCCAAAGCTCCATTGGAGCAACGTTGGCCCAGATACTGAGGATGGCTCTATGGCATTTGCCTCAGGTGCTAGAATGACTCTGGTTGCAATGGAGCCATGCCCCATATGGGTAGAGCATTGCTCCCCAGTGGGCATGCTGGGTGAATCCCAGTTGGGCCCACGTGGGAGTCTGTCTCTTTGCATCCCTGCTTTTCATTTTAGAAAAATACAAAAAGTAATAATAATAATAACCTTAAATGTAAATGAATTAAATGCACCAATCAAAACATATAGGGTAGCTGTATGGATAAGAAAGCAGGACCCATACATATGCTGTCTACAACAGACACATCTCAGAACAAAAGATATACATACTGAGAGTAAAAAAATGGAAAAATGTATTTCATGCAAATGGAAATGAAAAAAACAAAAAAGAGTTAGTATAGCAATACTTATGTCTGACAAAATAGCATTTAAAACAAACTCTATAGTAAGAGATAAAGAAGGTCACTACATAATGATAAAGGGAGCAGTCCAACAGGAGGATATAACCATTGTATATATTTATGTGCTTAATATAGGAGCCCCTAATATATATAAAGCAAATTTTGATGGACAGAAAGGGTGAGATCAACAGCAATACTATAATAGTAGGAGATTTTAAAACCTCACTAACATCAATGGATAGATCCTCTGAACAGAAAATTAATAAAGAAACAGTAGCCTTAAATGACACACTAGATCAACTAGATTTAATTGATATCTTCAAAATCTTTAACCCCAATGCAGCAGAATATTTATTTTTTTCAAGTGCTTATGGTACATTCTTTAGGATAGACCATATGTTAGGACACAAAACAAGAGTCAGTAATTTAAGAAGATTGAAATCATATTAAGCATCTTCTTTGATCACAATGGCATGAAACTAGAAATCAACTACAATAGAAAAACTGAAACATATTCAAACACTTAGAGGCTAAATAGCATGTTATTAAATAATAAAGAGATTAACAACAAGATCAAGGAAGAAATAAAAAATTTTCTTTAAACAAATGAAAATGAACATACAACAATTCAAAATTTATGGGACACAGCAATAGCAGTACTGAGAGGGAAGTTCATAGCACTACAGGCATACCATAAGAAGCTAAAAAAAAAAGCTCAAATAAGCAACTTGACCCTGCATCTACAAGAACTAGAAAAACAACAGCAAATAAAGCCCAGGACTAGTAGAAGGAAGGAAATAATAAAGATCAGAGCAGAACTAAATGACATAGAGGCTAAAGAAACAATACAGAGGATCAATAAAACCAGGAGCTGGTTCTTTGAAAAGGTAAACAAGATCAATGAACCTTTAACCAGACTCATCAAGAAAGAAAGAGAGAGGATTCAAATAAATAAAATAAGAAATGAGAGCGGAGAAGTATCACTTACACCACAGAAATACAAAGGATTGTAAGAAAATACAATGAAGATCTATATGCCAAAAAATTGTACAACCTAGGTGAAATGGATAAATTCCTAGAAACATACAATCTTTAAAACTCAATCTGGAAGAATGAGAACACCTGTAAACAGACCAATTACAACAAATGAGATAGAAACATTTATCAAAAAACTCCCAGCAAACAAAAGTCCTGAACCAGATGGCTTCACAGGCAAATTTTACCAAACATTCAAAGAAGAACTAACACCTATCCTTCTCAAGCTATTTCAAAAAATTCAAGAGGAGGGAAAACTTCCAAGCTCCTTTTATGAGGCAAGCATAATCCTCATTCCAAAACCAGGCAGACACTACAAAGAAAGAAAACTAAAGGCCAATCAATATCCCTGATAAACTTAGATGCTAAAATTCTCAACAAAATATTAGCAAACCAGATGCAGGAATACATGTAAAAGATGATACATCATGATCAAGTGGTATTTATTCTGGGGAGGCAAGGCTGGTACAATATTTACTAATCAATAAATGTGATATATCACATAAACAAAAAGAAGGGTAATAATCTCATGATTCTATCAATAGATGAAGAAAAGCATATGATAAAATCCAGCACCCATTTCTGATCAAAACTCTCAGCAGAGTAGGAACACAGGAAACATACCTCAACATAATAAAGGCCACTATGACAAACCTACAGCTAACATCACAGTCGATGGGCAAAAATCAAAAGCAATTTCCTTAAGTTCAGGAACAAGACAGGGGTGCCCCCTTTCACCATTCTTATTCACATAGTTCTGGAAGTCCTAGACACAGCAATCAGACAACAAGAAGAAACAAATGGCATCCAAATTAGAAAAGAAGAAGTAAAACTATTATTATTTACTGATGACATGATATTGTATATAGAAAACCCTAAAGTCCCAGTAAAAAAACTACTAGACCTGATAAATAAATTTGGCAGGGTGGCAGGATATAAAATTAATACTCAGAAATCAGTGGCACTTTTATACACCAAAAATAAACCATCTGAAAGAGAAATTAAAGAAACAACCTCTTTCACTATTGCAACAAAAATAATAAAGTATCTTGGAGTAAATTTAATCAAGGAGGTAAAGACTTGTACTCAAAAAATTATAAGACATTGATAAAAGAAATCAAAGAAGATACAAACAAGTGGAAGCATATTCCTTGTTTATGTATAGGAAAAAAAATTATTAAAATGTCTATATTACCCAAAGCAATCTATAAACTTAATGCAATTTCTATTAAAATACCAATGGCATACTTCAAAGATATAGAACAAATATTCCAAAAATTTATATGGAACCAAAAAAGAACATGAATAGCCTCAGCAGTCTTGAAAATGAAGAATAAAGTGGGAGATATGACACTTCCTGATATCAAGTTATACTACAAAGCCATTGTAATCAAAACAGCTTGGTAGTGGCATAAGAACAGGCATACACTTCAATGGAAGAGAACACAGAACCTAGAAATAAACCCAAGCCTTTTATGGCCAATTGATACTTGACAAAGGAGGTAAGAGGATACAATGGAGTAAAGACAGTCTCTTTAATAAATGGTGTTGGGAAAATTGGACAGGTACATGCAAAAAATATGCCACCAACTTGCATCATTCACAAAAATAAACTCAAAATGGATAAAAGACTTAAATTTAAATGTAAGTCATGAAACCATAAACATCTTGGAAGAAAGCATAGGCAGCAAACTAATGTCTCTCACAGCAATATTTTTGCTGATTTATCTCCATAGGCAAATGAAATAAATGAAAAACAAAATCAATTAATGGGACTACATCAAACTAAAAGCTTTTGCACAGCAAAAGGCACCATGAACAAAATAAAGAGACAACCCACACATGGGAGAATATATTCACCAATACGTCTGCTAAGGGGTTAATAACCAAAATTTATAAAGAACTTATAAAACTCAACACCAGGAAGGTAAACAATCCAATTAAAAAATGGGCAAAAGAACAGAATAGACACTTCTCTAGAGGACATACAGATGGTCAATAGGCATATGAAAAAATGTTTTTAACATCACTAATCATCAGAGAAATGCAAATTAAAACCACAATGAGAAACCACCTCACATTTGTCAGATTGGCGCTCATCAGCAAAACAACACAGAACAAGTGCTGGCGAGGATGTGGAGAAAAGGGAACCCTCCTGCACTGCTGTGGGAATGCAGACTTTTGCAGCCACTGTGAATAACAAAATGCCATTTCCTCAAAACATTAAAAATGGAACTGACTTTTTACCCAGCTATCCCACTTTTAGGAATATATCCTAAGAATATCAAATCACTGATCAAAAGAAGATATACACCCCATGTTTATTGCAGCATTGTTCACAATAGCCAACATCTGGAAACAGCCCAAGTGTCCATTAGCAGACAAGTGGATTAAAAAGCTGTGGTACATATACACAATGGAATATACTATGTGGTAGTGAAAAACAAGGAAATCTTACCTTTTGTAATGGCATGGATGGACCTGGAGATTATTCTGCTAAGTGAAATAAGCCAGGCAGAGAAAGAAAAAAAATCATATGATCTCACTTATATTTGGAATGTAATGAACAAAGTGAACAGAATAGAAGCAGAGGTGGGGTCAAAGGGACCAGATGGACAGCAGTCAGAGGGAAGGGGGATGAGGGGACGGGAATAGAGAAAGTGAAGAAATTAGTGAAACCATATATATATATATATATATATATATATATATATATATATATATATATATATATATATGACACAGAGATACAGATAACAGGACAGCAAATCCCAGAGGGAAGGGGAGGGGGGGAGGGAGTTAGGGGGAGAGAGACAAAGGGGGGGTTAGTGGGGGACACTGATGTGGGGGCTGAAGGTGTTATAGTGAGTGGGATACTTGAATCCATGTTAACACGATACATTAAAATTAATAAAAATTTAAAAAAAAGACGGTAAATTTGGTCTTTATACCACTCATATAGTGTATGTGGGTGGGCATGTAGCCAGCAGAATAAATAACTCTACACCAAAAGCATTCATAGACTATAGCAACATTACTTATACTATAACCATAATTGAGAAATATATAAATTGTGGTGTCAGTGGGATAGTACATGTTGATAAAAAATAGAAAAACACTATTGCTATACACAATACGGTTGAAAGATTCCAGACACTAGAATAAATACTAAATGATTCCTGTTAAATGAAGTTCAAAATAGATAAAAATAATCTATGACAGTAGAGGTCAGAACAGGGATCACTTGGAGGGGAGAGTTACTGTTGGGGGCACAGGGGTCATCTGGGTTGCTACAACCTCCCACTGCTGGGAGTCTGTGTGCTTCACCATTTCTCTTTGGCTTCCCTTAACTCCACTCATGCCTTTTCCCCCCCTTTTGCCCATAGCATATTTAAATTTTTTATTTAGAAACTTAAATTTAATGGAGTGACATTGATCAATAAGAGTGCCATTGCTCACACTTTTTAAACTAGTCTCTTTATTCATTCATCTTTCACCAATCCTTTTTGGGGAGCCAATTATTTCTGACAGAGATCTCACTGATGGAACACTGCCCTTCCTCACCCTAAATTGCTGTTAAGATCTCCCAGCTGCCAATAAAATCTCCCCCTCCCCAAAGTCCTATTTTGCCTGATCTCTTGCTCCATGTGTGTGATCTGACATAGCTTAGAATGGCGTTAGCCCCAATTCCATGCTCAATCAATGAGAAACAAGAGAGAGTCTCTTTCTCCTGCAGACATCTTAAGGTTTCGCTTAGTTGTAGCCTGGAACATATCTTTTCCCTTATTCCAAAGGTTGGTATAAAAAGTCTCAGATTTTCTACTTTCATGGTAATTTGCTTTTCTTATTTCTCTTTAAAGTTATAGAAATATGCCATATAAATTATAATGAAATATTGCAACAGACTCTTTTTTTACTTTTTAATTGAATTTATTGGGGTGACACTAAATAACACATATATACAGGTTTCAGGTGCCCAACTCTATAACACATCTTTTTTTCTCCTTTATATTAATCATCCCTATATATAATTTTATATAGTCTTAATTGTTTTCTATTAGTCACATTTTAAATGTTTTAATAAACTACTTTAAATAGTTTTGCAATGGCGTTGGGAATATATAAGCAATATATTAAATAGCTTAGCTATATATATTGAGCACAACACATTATATAGCTAAACTATACATCTATTAAGCTATTGTTATAATTCCTGATCTAGTTTTTTCCTTGGTTATTAGGGAGATTATATGACCATTAACCACCATTAACTAAATGATTCAAAGATTTGTTTATAAGAGATGCAACTTAGCTATAAGCCAATGTCGGCAATTTCATCCATCAGGTATGCTGTCTTAATATATTGAAAATCCTAGCTAATGTCACATGAATCTGAAACAGAAAAATGATTGAAACACTTCCATTTATACAGATCTATGAATCTTGGTTATAGTTTTTGTTTTAATTAATCTCCACCTACTTTACTTGTTTCCAATTTCTTTTCCTTCTCCTCCTGTTCCTCGTCTCCTCCTCCTTCATTTTTTCCCTTGATCTCTTCCCTCCTCCCCTTCTTCTTCTTTTTATTTCTATTTGTTTATGGTTTCTCACTTTCATGCTTCTATAAGCAAAAAATTCTTATTGATTTTATTACCTTATTGGAAAAATCTAGAAACTTCTAACGAAGATTGATTTTTGTTAGTCCAATTGCTAACTCTTCCCCAACTAATTTACTTATTTCTCACTCCTGCAGGAGTTGAATAGGTGCCAGCCATCTTTCTCTGGTGAAAAATTAATTTATCTCACTGTGTGTTTCATCTCAAAGGGATATTTGCATTTTAATGAAAAGCTCACATAGATGGTATGCCGATGTAAAGAAAATAATGTTATAAATGGAGGTCACCAATTCTATGGCAAGTCAGCTGCAATGTTATTCTTCATGAGACATTCTTTCCCTAGCACTCCTCAAATCTAACAGGCTGCTTGGACTCAGTTTACAAGGAGATTAGCCTTTTCTTTCTAGATAAGTACGACTATAGATGCTAAAAAATTTTGATTGGAACACATATTAGCGTACTTTAGTACTTGCTATGTATAAGGTATATACTAAGTGTAATTGACTCATGGCTAGTAGATGACAGATAGAAGATTTGGACTAGAAAACCCGATTCTGAACATTTTTCCTATAATATAACTAATTCTTTTCAATTTATGTTTTCTTATATTTTACCAGGATTTTTTTTATATCAAAAACTTTCTAATTGACTGTCAAGAAGTTAACAATTCAAATTGGTAATTTAAAAAATTAGAGGCAAATAAAATATCAGAAAATACATGTGTACACATTGCTATCTGAAACTATTTCATTGACTACAACATTTTTCTTTTGCCATATAACTTTCAGAACACATTAATTTATGATGTTTTTCTTACAGATTTAGGAAAGTGAAGCCAAATAGTTTTTTTAAAAAGGGGGGTTTAACGGGAGGTTTCTTTCTAATTATATTATAGAGAGAGGCTGTATTTTCTATACTGATTATTTTCAAAGAAAGTAATAGACCATTTTCCAAGCCCTTGGTGGGTCATACATGTTTATAATTTTGAATAAGCCAAAGAATACATTTTCATTGTGTAAATGGTATAGTTGAAGCCCTTGTGCACTAGAACCAGAAGTCATGGAACAAAGAGCACCGTTCAGGCCAGAGGTGATTCTAAGGACACCAGCTCCAGAGCATTTCACCAGAGAGATTTCTACCTGACAGAGTGAACACCCTGTTGCAAGAAGCACAGTGAAAATACTAATTAATTCATACCAAGATTTAAAAGCATACCGATGATTCGTTTATTCAAATTGATTGAGCTTAATATAACTGACATTTTAAAGCGTTAGAAAGCTAGCTTAATTTTTAAAATTATTGTTCATGATATTTTTCTTTCTGTTTCCTTAATGATTAAGAGCAAGGCAGATTAGACTAGAGAGATTTAGAAAAGCAAGTTGGTATCAAACTACGAAGCAACTCTTTTCCTCTGCACTTGTTCTACAGGTTTCTGGGAAATTAACTCCAGCAATTTACTGAAGCCATAAATAAGCACAGAATTTTTAACAAGAGCAAAAATAAAGATGCAGTATAAAGAAGAATTAAAATTGTAAAGCAGACTACTGAACACCTCAATTTATGCTAAATATTTTCCTTTCTGAATAAAGAGGTATTGATGAACTAACTGGCAATGTTGACCAAAAAGGTTACAGAACTAGGAAAATTAGGCATGGAGATAACAGCTCAGAACAAATCTATCAAAAAGTCACACAAGCATATAACCTGATTGTCACACATAAATAGCACATGAGTTTAAATAGATATTATTTTTTATTTATCAACATTACTAAAAAGTTATGTATTTTCAACATTTTAAGGCACAGTTTTAAAGCAACTGCTACAAATGCCTGGGATTTCTAAAATCAAATTTTATTTTTTTAAGGTGAAAAAAATGCTCATTATAAAAGTAAATAAAACATAAAATAAACAAAATTGACCACTTGCTGTTTAGTGAATATCATACAAACGCATGACAACATTTGAAATTGTTGCCATTATTGTAATCTAAGATGCTTGCTTGTTGAAATGTTCGTAAAATACTCTAAAGAAATAAAGATATAAGAAATTAAAACAAAGAGGAGAAAATGGACTTTTGAATTGAGTATTTGCAGATTGTTAAAGACTTAGGTTTATTCTCGCTGCTCAAACATGTATAATACCCAAATATTTTGTGCAAAAATAAAAGACTATTTACACTCTGTTCAGTCCTGCTTATATAAATAACAAAACTGAGCAGGTAATCAAAATGAAATATTAATTTAACTCATAGATTAACAAACATAGATGCAGATTTTGGTTCATTGTAATTTCAGGCTTTGTAGTTGCAAGTTTTGTCACAGCCAAGGTTTTGCATAAATTTCTTTCTTTCTGAAAAGATAATAACTTCTCCTGTTAGCAATAAAGGGACCAAAGAAATTAAATGATCTTCTTATTCAACATTAATAGCCCATTGTGAATCCAGGGATAAATTCATAAAGTCTTTCAGCTCTCCACTACTGAGCTAATAGTGTGGGTGTTTTTAAAGATCATATTTTAAAACTTTTACCAGTTTGCTCTTGAGTTTGACCAACCATTCCTATTTCTCTATTGTTTCAGCCCACTCTTTCCTTAACATCCCATGGCATTATAAGGCACATGAAGAAAGTACTTTGAGGGCGGAACAGAGAAGAGACTGATCTGCCAACTCTGCTGTACCTAAAAGATTTGTATTACAGAATAAGAAGATAAAATAAGAAAAGTTCACACTAGTGAAATTTTCAGTACGCTTCCAGAGGGATGTTATTACCATGTAAATAGGGTTTTAAAGCCATTTTTTATTGTATTTTTATGGATGCTTATGCACTGTCAACTCTTGAAATCTACTTCTCCTTTTTAGACAATATTTTAATTCCCAAAAAGCTCAAGCCGATCTCCAACTTATACAGAATATATCTTCATTATGAATGTCTTTTCATTATCCGACTCATAAAAAATATTTATGCTAACTCCTCCATTATTTTAGAATTTTTATATTGTTAATCTCAAAGATGTATGAGAATATACAAAGGATTCCCAATTCTGTTATCTCGGCCTGGATCTGTCAATCTTCCCACACAATCAGACAAACGAGTGCATAAACAGATGGATGCTGGGTTTTTTCAAAATAAAGTGGGAGCTAGTTCCAGAGATAGAAATTCTCCTAAGGGAAATACTAGTCCTCTGACAGTTTTGTGGAATTCAATCTGGGGGTGATAGCAGTGTTTGGCTGGTTTCAACTCGGAAGGCATTATTAAAGCATTGATGGATTTAACCAGTTTCCAGCCTTGACCACAAATACACAGATTTCATGATGAAAATATGTATTCTATATTGTACTAAATTAAAAAATTAGTTGTCAAATGAATATATATATATATATATATATATATATATGCCTTACTGGATTGGTAAAAAAGTGAAATGCAATCCTGCTTTTCCATAGTTTGAAAACATGTAAATTCAAGTAGATATGCTTAGTTAAGGAGTGCAAAAATGTGTCCAACAGAGCAATTTGTGGAGAGGACTAAGTAAACTCATGCAAGCAGGTGACACTATGGACCCAATCCATCCAAATCTCTAGGAACCTTGGCTCTTGGTTTTTCTGACCTAAAATCCCTATCCCATTCCTCTTCTCTTTCATATTTCTCCAAGTTTCTTCTGATCTTCAATTAAAATAAAAATTCCAAATATAAAAACCAAAAATAATAATTTAAAAGTAATAAACCTTTAACTGCCTAATAGGAAATAATTTCTGTTTAACTGCAGGATATTCCGAGAAAGACCCAGCCCACAGCAGAGGGAAGCACAAGGTAATTCTAATGGCCACAAAAGACAATAAAGGTCAATAGGAAACACAGTTTTATTCAAAACAAAATTAGCATACTAAAGTGTTTCTTATTTTAGCACTGAGACACAGAAAGGGGTGTCCATCTTGCTTGTCTGCTTCACTCACATCTTTACAAGAAGGAAGCCTACCTTTTCAGATAATCCACCCTGCATATGGAATCTCAGTTATTTTCCATTTAAAAGAGAAGCTTATTTGGGAAACATCTATAAAAATATAGAAAGAGCCTTTCTTAATTATGTAGTCATCCTCCTGGTATTTTGTCTGTTAACATAAACAGAACCAACCATAGAGGACTTAAGAAGAAACAAATGAACTAAGTGAACAAACAGATGATTGACAAGATTTATTAAAAGTATGGTTTCTTAAACTAAAAATAAGTCTAACTAACAGAATAATCACTGTTCAGATTTAGAGGGTGAAAGACAAAGATAAGATCTCCCAAAATACGGAAAAATAAGAAAAAGAAATGAAAAATAAAGTAAATGCTGACCGCATAAAGGACTAATTCAGGAGGCCCAACAGCCATCCATCTAATAACAGTTTAAAAAAGGGAAGAAACTACTAGCATACTATTAATATTGGGAAATTTCCAGGGGTTAAAGAAAAAAATCTGAACCTTCAGAATGAAAATCTCCATTAAGCGTAAGGCAAGATAAGTATTGAAATTTCTAAACTTCAAAGATACAAAAAAAAATCTTCAAGATTTTGGCAGAGGCAGCTCACCTGCAAAGGAGTCAAAATCAAATTGTTTTCAAGAATATGACTTCTGGTATCAGACTACACTAGGTTCCATTCCAATTGTGCCACTTTCTTACCATAAAACTGTAAGGTTGGTGGATAATGGGGAAAGGTCAGGTGAGGAGCTCAGACCCCGGAATTCTGGCCAGGGCCGCCCACAACCAAGCATGCCAAAAAAAACTTCCCAGAGGTCCTTGAGAAAAAAAGTGACCATCCATCAGCCAGTGAGATTTCACCACATCATATTAGCTCGCCCACCCTAGAGGACCCCGTTAAATATCCCTCATGTGGTTTAATTCGTGCGATTCTTCTGGCCTCTGTCCCCTGGGACCAGAGGACCTTGTTGGGCGGAATGTGCTGTATTAAATAAAGCCTTTGCTATTCCACACTTCATGGCTCTGGCCCCCTTCCTTCTTTCTCGGCGGGGAAAAATACCTTACAAAAACAATTAAAAACAACTCAACCTTTTTTAAGTACCGTTTTTTCTTGTTAAGTAGATAAGCAGGACATACTGTATTGGTTAGTTCTGAGTATTAAATGATAACATCAATCAGAGAACTATACACAGCAGCCTGGCACTTTGTAAATTTTCAGTCAATATCATTTTTGTAGTTTGGTAGTATCAGTCAATGGGGAAGTACTTTTAAAATACTGAGGTAAAATAATCTTGAAGGTAAAATTCAATAAAAACTGAATTATTATTCAGATATGAAAGATGATGATAATTTTAGTTATATAAAGCTTTAGCTAGATAGTTCAGCATTTATGGACTGAATCTGAAACCATTCCATATAGATTTAGGACATCAAAATGAAAAAAATTAAGCTGGGAGAGAAAAATGTGAACTATATTAGGATACAATAAAGTAGCAAACTCAGAATTGACACTTCCAAAGACAGAAGATAGAAAATAAAACCTTTGAAAACAGAAACAAAATGTCCATTGAAGAAAGGAGAATACATAGAGAACATCTGTCTCTAAGAAAAATATAGAACTAATTGCAAAGAATAATAAACAAAGACTTAATGAAATAAAACTTACCTTAAACAAATGAAGATACAAATCTGCAAATTGAAAGAGCCCATAAAACCACAGAAAAAATTAATGTAAAATTCAGAATATTTTAAGACCTCTCTTAGTGATATTGTTGAATTACAAATTCAACATTGGGTGGGTAGGGGCAGTATAAAGTAGATTAGAAAGTTTTTATCAAAAATTTTGGAAGCTAGAGAACAATAGAATACTTTCTCTAAATTATACATTTATTAAATCCTTCAAGGTTGGATTCAAATGTTACATTTCCAATTAGATCTATTCTGACCACCTGTAAAGCCAGTGGCCGCAGCCATAGCCACGTAGGTTCTCATTGGATTCAGGCAGATTATAAAGGAACATGGAGCCAGAAAATGGTGGACCATTCCGTTTTTTAAAGCTTCATAACTGCCAACGAGCAAACAGGCAGGGCTCCCAAGTCCCTCAGCATTCTGGACTCATCCGACTCACAGGCCCCCACCAGCCTCAGCACTCCCCAGTCAAACAGGCCAGGCTGAAATCTCTGGGCTCCCAAGCCCCTAAGTGCTCTCTCTCTCGCTCTCTCTCTCTCTCTCTCTCTCCCCACTCTCCAGCAAAACTGGCTAGGGGAAAAAACCCTTCTCTAGTAAACAACAGCAAACAGTGGCCCCTCCCCAGGAGGCAGGCAGTAGACAATTTGCAATCTGCTGCCCTGAAGGCAAGCACCTACAGCCGTGATGGCGAACCTATGACACACGTGTCAGCACTGACACGTGTAGCCATTTTCGATGACACGTGGCCGCATGCGGCCACATACCAGAGAAGTATGGGGCCGCATGCCGAGAAGGACGTTTCATCCTCAGCTCCTGCACGGCCAGGTGCAGTAGCTGAGGATAAGACATTTGCTGTAGTGTAGACACCCTGTGCCGGAGGTCTGTAGGCCAAAACATTTTTGATATTTAAACTATAAATATTGCAAAATAATGGGTTTTTTTCTCGAAGTGACACATCCCCCGAGTTATGCTTGTTTTTTTGGTGAATTTTGACACACCAAGCTCAAAAGATTGCCCATCACTGACCTACAGCTTTTCATAGACTATATACACATGGCACTGACCCAATACGAGTGAACAAACCTAAAATATATACTTGTTTACCCAACTTTCTACCCCTTTTGCTCACTTCATAATCTACACCACAGCTATCCCTGTGCAAGGAATGAAATCCAGTACGTTACATAAACAAACAAACTATAGCAACAGCACAAGTTACACAATTGCAACAATTAAAAAGATGCCCTTCACAATGTCTCCTTGAGCACTCTGCCCAAGGAGTAAACTGGAGGTCCATCTCTAGACTCCTATCCTATGGTAGGTGGGAGGGCCTATATATTCCAGAGCTGTGTACATGAAAACCTTAAAGTGTCCTTGGTGAGTTTCTCCAACTGGATGAGAGGTTGTCCAAAGCAGCATGTACATCCAACAAAAGAGCCAGTGCCCCCTCTGGTTGCAGTTCAAGAGTCCAATACACCACTCAGTGATCAGTTGATGATAGACAGCCCAGCTGTCTGTGCAAATCACCAAGGTAAAGGTCCATTATAGGCAACTAGGTTCCTTTATGCCTCAGGCCTCCCCTGTCATTCCTGCCATCTCGGCAGCTCTGAAGATGCTTCCTTAAGGAGGAGCATGTGGCAGCAGTGGCCAACCTCTCCATCTCTGCTCTGGAGAGCATGATGCCATCCACCCCTATGTACCACAATCACAGCAAGCCCACCAGGGGCTCAGTATGTACTTTTTGCTGCTGGGTTTTTACCTTCTGGACAACAACTGGCCAAGCTCTGAGTGTGTGGACAACGGCAGCTTCAACTTGAGCCTCCTCATCCTCAGAAGAGGAGCTAGAAATGCCTGCTCCCGCCAACTCAGAGCCACTCCTCTGGCACAGATCCATCTTTGGCCCCTGCAGCTCCCGGCCCTCGGGCCTGAAGCTGAACCCACAGTTGTTCCTCCAACAACAGCTGCTGACACGTTCAACTTCCAGGACAAACTGCAACTCATGAACCTGTAGATCACTCCGGTTCCAGGTGCCGTTGGTGCTCAGCAACTCTTGAACCCGGTTGGCTTCCTTTTCCAATGCTTGCTCCAGCTCAAGCCTTTGCTGGTGCTCAGCCTTTAGCTGGACTTGCAGTTCTCAGATCTGCAGTTTTTCATGGAGTTTTTAACCTCGGGCAGTCTTTCCCACAGAGCTCTCAGTTTCTTGCAGGGCTATAGAAAACATTCAGCCCACAGCTCCCAAAAGGAGAGCCACAGGGACCCATACACTGGAAAGCAATGACCAGTCCTCAACCCCACCCTTCAAAGGTGGTTGTGGCTTCATACCAATCTGATCTGAATCCTCTGACTGCACCAGTTGTAAGGCCAGTGGCTGCTGTCCTCAAGGCCATGTGGGTTCACACTGGATTTGGGCAGATGGTAAAGAAACAATGGAACCAGAAAATGGTGGGCCATTTTGTTTATTAAAGTCTTGCAGTGGTGGCAGATGATCTAACAGGCAGGGCTCCCAAACCCGTCAGCATTCTGGACTCACCTGGACTCAGATCCCCACCAGCCTCAGCACTCCCCAGCCAAACAGGCCAGGCCAAAAATCTCGGGGCTCCCAAACCCCTCAGCTCTCCCTCTCTCTGCACTCTTCAGCAAAACAGGCTGGGGGAAAAAAAAACTGTGACCAGCAAACAATGGCTCCTCCCCAGGGTGGGAGGCAGTCTGCAATTTGTAATCTGCTGCCCTGAGGGCAAGCACCAGTAGCCCTCCACAGACCACACACACACACACACATACACACACACACACACACACACACACACACACACACACACACACACACACACACACACGGTGCTGCCCCAATACAAGCACGCAAACCTAAAAAAACAAACAAACTCTTGTTTACCCAACACCATCATACTTAAAATTACAGTTCTTCTACTACCCAACAATTTTTCATCCTGCTTTTCCCCAGATAATACTTATCTCCTAATAAACAATATTATTTACTCATTTCTCTGTGTATTTCTGTGTCTGTTTCACTCCACTACAATGTAAGCATTTAGAGGAAGATGCACTCTGTCTAGTACCCAGCAATAGTAGGTGTGCAGAAATCATTCATTAAAACAGTGAGTGAAATAAACATGTAGTGTTGGAAAGAGTATGAGGAATGGGTACCCTTGTGCATGGCTGATGAAGGTGTATTTATACATTGTTATAGGCTTCCAAAGGGTAAATTGATTGTGTCAATTAAAATTTAAAAATTCTTAAACTCTCCTATTAAGCTTTTCTATTTCTAGCCATTTTAGAAAAGATGCCACATCTACAATGAGACTTCTACAATGATTTTCACTGCAACCTTCTTTGAACTACTAAAAATGCAAAATAATCCAAATACACAGAAAAGACAGACTATGGGGTAACTAATTTATGTAACAATCTAGGATTTTTAAATGAATCATTTACATAAAAACAAAATACAACAAAGCCATATACTTGGATAGGCACATATAAACAAGTATAAATGGATGAAGAAAAGCAGGACAGCCCAGATCAAATCAAGTGATGACTAGAAAGAATAGCTGCAGGTTGGAGAAAGTGGAAGGGATGAGAGGTGTGGGAGGGCTTCAACAATTTACTATGGATGTACTTCTGTGTTGTGTGAATGCTTTACAATGAGATTTTTCAGATTTTATTGTGTTGCAATTTTATGATTGAAATGAAAACAAGGCAAACTGTCCATCATGAGAATGTTTAGTATGAATGACAAAAATGGTTATGATGATATTAATAATAATTGCATTATTTAGATTAGTAATTTTATTATAATAAACAATTATTATCAATTATTATACTAGTATCTATTAAGGTTATTGTGCTAAGGCACTTTATTAATGAATGCATTATTTGATTTAATCTTCAAAACAATTTTGATACTGTTGTCATTTTTTTAAAATCTCTGAGGATACTATGATTTATAGAGGTTAAATAACCAACCCTAAGTCCCACAGCAAGTATGTGGGGCAGAACAGGGCATGAGTAATATGCCAAAATTCCTTTATTTTTCAAAATAATGCTTTCTAAGCTGTTCTAGCCTTTTAAAGTTGATTGGGACCAAACTCAAATCTTATACAAATATAAGAGAACTAAATAAATGCCTGTCACCTATGACTTAAACAGTGCACACAAGAAATGTCTATCTTATTTCGCCAACCACATTCTACACAATATGATGAAGTATGGATCTTTTAGAGTGGCACAATTTTTCTCTATTTTAATGACAATAAAAAGATCAATTAACAGTTATATCTACACCAGACTAAACTGCTATTGGTTTTCCTCCATGAAACTTTATATTTTCAACTTGTAGTTTTAACGGTGAGTTAAACCTACGTGCTTTAGAATTACACTGAATTTTTCTCATATTTCTAGATAAATAATAAGACAATGCTTTAATTTTTCTAAACTAGTTAGCTTGTCTGTTTCTTTTCTCATAATAATTCTTCAGTAAAATATTAGATCCAAAACTGTTCATCTTACCCACGCTTAGTTGCAATATGTGATATTTGTTTTTTCTAGTCTAAATATGAGCATTGCTTTAGAAAAGCAATAAAGAAATATTAAAAACATAAATTAAGGCAAACACAAGGCACTGGAGGATTTTCCAATATTAGATTGGAACACATTTTAAATGAAGAACATGTTTCAGGCTCTGTATAGAACCAAATGATGGAAAAGAAACAGTCAATTTATATTCACGCAAAGGCTTCAAGTTCAGGGTTAAATATTCGAGAAGACACAGAATATTAAGTCATCAGTGAGACTTCTGAATACAGGATCCCTTTTCCCTCATGAATTTGCACAATAAAGCCAGTGATTATTTCTCAAACATTAATTGAATGTATTTTCCTTTCAACACAATGAGTTTACAGTGCTACCTCGAGTGCATATGTGTTACACTATTTTCTTGGTGTTCATGATTGGTTTCCACTGTATGCTGGGTTTCTTTTTCTTTTCTTCTCTTTCTTTTTTAAAATTGTGGCAGAGACAGAGAGAGAGAGACAGATAGAAGGCCAGAGAGGGACAGACAGACAGGAAGGGAAAGAGATGAGGAGCATCAATTCTTCATTGTGGTTCCTTAGTCTCTTTAGTTATTCATTGATTGCTTTCTCATATGTGCCTTGACTGAGGGGCTGCAGCTGAGCTACTCACCTCTTGCTCAAGCCAGTGACCTTGGGCTCAAAATAGCGACCTTGGGCTTCAAGCTGGTGACATTTGGGCTCAAGCCAGTGACCACGGGGTCATGCCTATGATCCCATGATCAAGTAGGTGAGCCTATGCTCAAGCCCAATGAGCCTGCACTCAAGTCCAAGACCTCAGGGTTTTGAACCTGGGTCCTCCTTGTCCCATTCACATGCTCTATCCACTGTGCCACCTCCTGGTCAGGCTGTATGATGGGTTTCTGATTGAGCCTTATGACAAATCTGCTGGCTAGCTGGGATTGAGGATTGCACCTCCAGTACTAGACCACCACAGAGTAAACCAGTTCTCAGAGATTTTCATGGATGACTTTGGACTCGCTAGCTGGAAACTAAAAATTAATCTAACCATTTCCCAATAGCATGACTATCCTCATTAGAATCATTTCCACCTTGCAAGGAGTTTTCTCTTTTTTGTTTTGTTTTGTTTTCCCTTTGCATCTTTCTTATATTTTTCTATCTCATCCACATGAATAAAAAATATATTTTATTTAAATAAACACACCCTTTAAATAAATAGTTCAGCTTAAATAAACACACCCTTTAGTCTTTTCTAATAAGATAGAGTATCAGTTTTCTAACAATTTCTGAATATGTGAAACCCATAAAAAATATTGTATTAAATTTAAGTTTGATAATGAACTACATGTACTGAATTAGGTGTTTGGGGGATTGAGGTGGAAAATCAGACTTTCTTCTCTCTCTCTTTTCTTTTTTTTGTCCTTTTTTACTTCCTCATTTCTTGGAATAAAAGGTTCAAAAAATTAAAAATTAAACTACATTTTAAAAAGAGGATTTAGAATTTTAAAGCATGTGGTAGGGAAGAAAGAGAGAAAAAGGAAACTTAAGGAACCTAAAACAATGATTGCTCATTATTTTATATTACATTTCTTTGTTGTAAGAGTATTTACCTATGTGCCAAAGCCTGTTCAGCCATTTGTCAAATTGGTACTTACTTTATATTGCTAATTCATTTCCAAGTCCCAGAGATAGAAATATAATATGAAAAGCAGTCTTATCTGGGAACATACAAATCAACAAACATTTTTTAAAAATGAGTTAATTTTTAAAAAAATGATAAGAACAGATGGACAGCTGTCAGGGGGAAGGGGGAGGAGGAGACTGAGTCAAAGAAGATGGAAGGAATAGCCAAAACCATAAATACATAATACATATACAGACAAAAAGGTAGCAATAGCCAGAGGGAAAAGGGGATAGAGGTAGCGGGAGGGAGGGTAAAGGAGGAGAAATGAGGGTGGACAGTGACTTTACATGGGGCATGGGTGGCATGATATGGTGTGTGGAGGGTTTCAAATTGAGTGAGACACTTGAAACCATGTCAACACAATATAAATGAAAACTTAAAAGAAAAAAAGATTAAAAAATCACTTTACACATGTCAGAATGACTATCATCAATAAATCAGCATCAACAAAAAATAATAGAAATTCATTCTTGTTTGATTTTGCAGATTTTGTGTATAAATATGGTCAAAAAAATAATGCATCAAGTGCATGTGAATGGAAGTGCTGCTTAAAGAATGCATCTCAATCTGTGATCATGTTATGCAAAGACAACTATTATGAGGTCAAAATGGGTCTGTGTGTCTGGTTCCTGCATATATGCCATAAGAACATCATCTTAGGTTGTTATATGAGATAGGACAAAGATGCTTAAATATCTACTAAGAAATTTAAGCAAGGGGGTGGGGTTATACATGAAATACTGTGGTCATTATTGATGATTGCTGTAGCCAAGTGATGGGCACATAGAGGTTTGTCAAACTATTCTCTCTATTTTTGTGTATATTTGAAATTTATTAGTGTATAAAGTTTCTTCTAAAAAACCATCTCTCTGGTTATTGGACTAGGAATATATTGAAATATTGGAAGAAAGGAGTTAATGAATTCTGATGGTAATTTACACCAGAGTGATATTGGTGAAGTTAATGGAAATTGGTCAGATTCTGGATATTTTGAAGGAATAATCAATAAAATGTCATAATAAGGGTATGAAAGAAAGAATAGCCAAGACTTTGGGGTCTGCAAATGGCAAAATGTAGCTGCCATTGACTGAACTAAGAAAAGCACAAGAGGAACAGTTTTCAAACTTTGGAAAGATGTAGAGTGAAGCCTTGGACACAGTGAATTTGAGGCAGACATTGGACCTTAAGCAGAGAGTTGGCCACATGAGACTATAATCTCAAAGCAATCAAAGGCTGTACTGCCTTTCAGAGTGACATTAATAACAAAACACATAAGGTGAATCTATTCATACTATCCAAATCCTTACATAGATTGCTGTTCCCCAGTATAAAGGGTCTAGGAAATAATCAGTGCTATGGCCCACTACACAGTTCTTGAAGAATTTCACAGATACTCAGCAGCTTGGAAATATACTGCTCACAAAAATTAGGGAATATTTTATCATTTCATATTCATTTTGAAATATCCTCTAATTTTTGTGAGCAGTATATTTGTCTCAAGGTAATTTGACTACAATATAGGTTTCTGACTAGAAAAATCATCAGAGAATTGAAGAATGTTAAATTTGTCAGGAAATTTACATTTGTCTCAAAATGTCCAAATTGTGATTTTCTTTTTTTCATAATTGAACATGCTCAGATTTCTTAAAACCAATTTTGCAAGTGCCACATTTAAAACTTTAAAATAGTATTTAACAATACTTTTAAATACTATATTTGCTGATTGAGTCTCAAAGTTATTCACTTTGAGAACATTTCATCAAAAATCTAAACTTATAAAATATTTTGATGCTGAAATGTTTACCTACCTTACAAGTTTATTATTTTTGTAGTTATACAAATTTTAAAATAATATTAATATAACAATATTAGTAAAGAATGTTTGAAAAATACATCTTTCTAGTAAAATAGGTTTATCTGGAGAATTGTTTTATCTTTTCTTAATCATAGATATATATTGCCCAATCATAGTTTGATATGATTTTATAACCATCTGCTCTTTTAATAACATGAAATTAACATATTTCTCAGATATTACATAATTATTATAATCATTATTTTTAATACAACATGACCTTGAGTAAGTAGATATTGCATGAACTAATAATTTTCCTGTTAGATAATTTTGTTGCCTATAATTTTTCTCTAATATTAAAAACAATGTTATATACATGTTCTCTCTTTTTCTCTCACACACACTCACATATACCCAAATACTCATGCAGGTTATTTAAAAAATTATTTTGGATGATTTCTTTTCTTTTCTTTTTTTACTTAGGAAATAGAAATTATTGCTTTGTTTACCCATAATTACACAGTTAGTAGGATTCTTGAATTTTGTGTCCAGTAATTGATACTTTTCTTCCTTCTTGGGTGATTTTCTTTACCATATATTTTCTGTAGTGCAATTATCAGTTATAAAAGTGTTGATGGAATTGTCAAACTATTTCTAAAAAGTCGTGCATATGTACCAATTTAACTGTACCTTGCCAACCTTGAGTATATCATTAAAAGGTGTTTCAGCAATTTCAGGTATCAGCACAGTTTTAGTTGCATCCATATGCTCTATTGTGAGATATAAATTTTTATTATGTTTTCCCTTGATTTATCTATTGGAATTTTAGTATCATTTTCTAAAAACGTACATGCCCCATTACTTAATCTTTGTCTGTTTACTGTGATATTTTTCCAATTTATATTTTGATTTTAACAAAGAAGTCATAGTTAGCTTTCTTAATAATGTGAAACATGGCTCTACTTGAATAATAACTATATATATATATAACTATATATATATAACTATATATATATAACTATATATATATATAACTATATATATATATAACTATATATATATAACTATATATATAACTATATATATATATATATATATATATATATATATATATATATATATATATATAAAATGTTCCATGTACCCAACAATTGTAAAATGTGAAAAATACAAACTACTATATCATCTATTAAGTGACTCTAGCTCAATAATCACAATTATTATGATGATGGCTAAAATTTATGAAACACTTTCTAGGCGTTAAGACTCATGTGGGAAAACTCACTTGATTCCTACAGCAACCCTCTGAGTTAGGCATTATTATGACTAAAAGTGTCAACGTTTCCAGTGAGTCCCTGAAAATAGGTCATTAGACTCTGCACTTACAGAATAATTAGGCAAACAATATGAAGTCAATTTCTTTAGAGGAAAGATGTTCCGAGGATTTTTACTACAGCTGGTTGATGTTTTGTGCCCCAACAAAGGAAGCAGAACCTGAACTGCAGGAATCCTGGTCTTTTCTCCTTAGATGTGCTGATGTTTGAGCAAGCCCTACCCCACACCCCCATTTCAATACCTCACAGTAAAAGCTGATGCCTTTACTTCGTCCTGCTGATGTGCAGTTGGCAGAGATGTTCGATAGCCTCTAAATTAGACTCTTGGAAAGACTTTGAGGTCAGCTCTTTGCCATATAAAATATTCTCATTGGTGGCTCTTTATTTTCTGTTTATGAACAAAGCTTTTATGCAGGGAGACTGCCCTTCCTTAACAATTCTCTTTCTCTGGCTTATCTAGAATGGAAAGTACTGACCTCAAAACTACTGCCACTGAGCCCTGAAAGGAAAAGAAAGAGAAAATAAGATTTGGATCTCTCGATGTTCCTGGGAGTGAATGTGAAATGCGCATTTTTAACTGGGACTTTGGCAAACGTGTCAGATAAGCAAAACTCCTTTTTAAAAAAAGCTACTTTACATAGATAAAATTGCTTAAAACCTATTTTGGGGGGCAGTATTTCAAATACTGTAATTCAAAGTCAAATATTTATGAAATATATTATTTGAGTTGAAGTTCATGCTATTCTGTTTCTTTACTTTGGCTGAGAATGTCCTGGATAATTTTACAGCGAATGGAATAAATTATTATTGATCAAGTACTGTTGGCATATTCTGTGCTATACAGACTTAATTGAAAGGATACAGTTCTTGGCCCTAGTACCTTTTATTCTGTTATACAAAATGATCATACACTCTGGACTTGGTCCTATTGGTGTTTTATCTTACAGTGTGGTGTAAGATGTCATTTTATGTGGTTTGCTCCTGTAATTTCATCTGCTGGGCAATAATTAGTTGGTGTTCTGGGGACATACATTGTGTGGAGAGTTTTGGAGGGTAAAAAGAGTGTCTGAGTTTCACCAGGGAAGATCTTGTGAGTCAGAGTGAACTAAGAGTGGATGAGAAAACAACAGTCAAAGTGGATAGGAAGCAGTAAGGAGGATCTGGAACAAGGAGACGGGTGCTTTTCATCCAGGAGGATGAAGCAAGAAATGTTGGCTCCAGAAGTTATTATTTAGTTTTGGGCAAACTAAATGGCAAAATATATGAGAATTTTTATAAGTTTTGACTTCAGTAGAATTTCAGATTGGTTGAGCCCTGTGTCATGAAGTGTGTACTTTTCCTAAGAAGCACTGAGTGAATATTCCTATGTTTCTGATTTCCTTAAGTTTGTTCCCTTCCTTACTCTTTACTTAATTACATCTGCCATTATTAACAAAAAAAAGAAACAGAACAAACCAAAACAAACAAAAAAACAACTATCTCCAAGAGTTAGCATTTTACAGAATTCTCATCATTTTTTGATATTTCAATTTCCATGATGAATATTGACAATTTATTTTAAAACTTAATTGCTATATTTACCAAAATGATGTGTGCTTAGTTAAAAAGTCAAACAGTACCAAAAGACCTGCAATGAAAGTCAGAAGTCTGCCTCACTTCTTCCTATCACTAATGGCTGCTCCTAGAGATGGTAAAGAATAATTTTCAAAAGTGGTAAAATCATGACTTTTATGCAGATATAAAATAAACATAAGCTCTGGCCAGTTGGCTCAGTAGTAGAATGATGGCCCAGTGTGTGGATGTCCCAGCTTCAATTCACGGTCAGGGCATACAGGAGAAGCAACCATCTGTTTCTCCACTCTTCCCCTCTGGCTTCTCTCTCTCTCTCTCTCTCTAACCCTCCTGCAGTCATGCTCAATTGGGGTGAGTTGGCCCCAGGTGCTGAGGATGGCTCCATGGCCTCCACCCGAGGCGGTTGCTAAGCAACCGAGCAATGCCCTTTATTGTCCTGGCCAGGTGGGCCCTGGGGGGGGGGCACATGTGGGAGTCTGTCTGTGCCTCCCCTCTCTCACTGAATAAAATAAAATAGAATAGAATAAAATAAAATAAATAAAAAGAACATATATCAAAGATTTAACTCATTTATTAATGAAGAACCAGTGTAAAAAATTCCCAAACCAGACAAATATATAAGATCATCAGAAAATATCTGCATTACTCTAAGTTTTCTATACAGTAATTCTGTCTCTAGGGGTTTGTGTAATAGCTGAAAGTCAATAAAGGGCACAATATAATCTTATAGAATCCTATATAATCTTATAACCCCAAAAGATATGTTCTAACAATGCAGAAATCACTGCTGAAGTCACCTGGTAGTTTTTTGGTACATGTCAATATCTTTTATAATGCTGCCTTGCAGAGTGTAGCATTATCTACTGTTGTAGCTGTTCTATTTACCTCCATATTTCAAAATAGCCTATTTAAGCTGTTTGCTCATAGTTGCTCATGTTTAGAGACTAGTTATTGACTTCTTTCTATAGTAAATGAGGATTTAATATTTTCTTATCACTCCTCACATGTATTTTTACTTGCCTGTTCCGATCATTACATTCAAAATCTAACTCATTTTATTAAATTTATATTCCTTAAGGCTATGCAAGTACCTGTACTATTTCTCTCCTATTTGTATACTTCTTCTCCTCCTTTTACTTCTCCTTTTTCTCATTCTCCTTTTTCTTTTATTATTCTCTTTAATGCTGAACCCATGCCTCTTGGATACCTCTGTCTTCTTGATAAATTTGGGCTGATGGCTTTTTGGGCTGCTGTTCACAGAACACCTAGGAATTCCCCTTATCCTGTTCCCTTGAGTAGGCCCTCCATTCCCAGGGTCTCTGACTTCCTCTAATTCGATAAAGCCCATCCCATTAACTTCCGAACAAAGGGCAAATGGGAGGTAAAATCTGAGATCCTGTACCTCTGACGGCTATAATTAGTCTACCCTCATATTTAATTAGTAGTATAGCTGAATGTAGGTGTCTAGGTTTTGAAGTCATTATCTTTAATAATTTTAAGGCTTTGCTCTAGTATCTTCTAAATTACCACATAGTTGTCAAGACAACTGAAGTTATTCTTATTACTTCTTTGCATAATCTCATTTTTCTTCAAAGTTTTGAAAAAATTTCAATTTATTTTAATACTTTTATTTATGTATTTATTATTGAATCTATTGGGGGTGATATTGGTTTAAAATTACATAGGTTTCAGGTGTACAGTTCTATAATACATCATCTGTATACTGTATTGTGTGTTTATCACATCAAGTCAAGTCTCCTTCCATCACCATTTATCTGTCTCTTTACCTTCTTCTATGATCCCCGCCTCTGCTCCCCTTTCCCTCTTGTAATCACCATACTGTTGTCTGTGTGTTTAGGATTTTTTTTTACTAAATCCCTTCACCAACTCCCCAAGTCCCCTCCCATTTGACAGCTGTCAGTCTTTTTATTCTTGAAACTGTTTCTATTTTGTTTGTTAGTTTATTTAGTTCATTAGATTCCACATATAAGTGATATCATTGGTACTTTCTCTGACTGACTAATTTTACTTAGCATAATACTCTCCAGTTCCATTCATGCTGTCACAAATGGTGAGTTTTCCTTCTTTCTTTTATATAGTTGAGTACTATTCCACTATATAAATGTACCAAAGTGCCTGACTAGGTGGTGGCACAGTAGATAGAGCATTGGACTGGGACATGGAGAACCCAGGTTCAGAACCCCAAGGTCACTGGCTTGAGCGTGAGCTCATCCGGCTTGAGTTCAAGGTCACTGGCTTGATCGTGGGATCATAGAAATGACTCCATGGTTGCTGGCTTGAGCCCAAAGGTAATTGGCTGGAAGCCCAAGGTCACTGACTTGAGCAATGGGTCAGTCTCTCTGCTGTAGCCCCTGGTCAAGGCACATATAAGAAAGTAATCAATGAACAACTAAGGTGCCACAGCAAAGAATTGATGCTTCTCATCTTTCTCCCTTCCTATCTGTCCCTTTCACTTCCTCTCTCTGTCTCTGTCAGAAAATTTTTTTTTTACCAAAGCTTTTATATTCACTCATATACTGATGGACACTTGAGCTGTTTTCAAATCTTGGCTATTGCAAATAATGCTGCAATGAATACAGCGGTACATATATTCTTTCAGATTAGTGTTTCTGGTTTCTTCAGGTATATTCCTCAAGGTGGAATCTCTGGGTCATAAGGCAGTTCCATTTTTAATTTTTTGAGGTAACTCCATACTGCTTTCCACAGTGGCTGCACAATTCTGCATTCCCGCCAGTAATGTACAAGGTTCTCTTTTTCTCCCCATCCTCGCCAATGCTTGTTTATTGATTTATTGATGATAGCTATTCTGACAGGTGTGAGGTAATACCTCATTGTGGTTTTAATTTGCATTTATTCAATGATTAATGATATTGAGCATCTTTTCATATATCTATTGGACATCTGCTTGTCCTTTTTGGAGAAGTGTCTATTCAGGTCCTTTGCCCATTTTTTAATTGGATTGTTTGATTTTTTAATGTTTTAGTTTTTTATAAGTTCTTCATAAATTTTGGATATTAACCCCTTGTCAGATGTATCTCTGGTGAATATATGCTCCCAGTCAGTGAATTTTATTTTTGTTGATGGTTTCCTCTGCTGAACAAAAAGTTTTTAGTTTGCTGTAGTTCCCTTTGTTTACTTTTCCTTTTGTATTCCTTGCTCAAGAAGATATAAGAAAAAAATATTATGAGAAATGTCCAAGATTTTACTGCTTATGTTTCTTCAATTATTTTTATGGTTTCAAATCTAATATTTAAGTCTTTAATCCATTTTGAGTTTATTCTTGTGTATGGTGTAAGAAGGTGGTCTACTTTCATTTTTTTGCACATATCTGTCCAATTTTGCCCAAACCATTTATTTAATAAATTATCTTTACCTCATTGTACATTCTCATCTTTTTGTCAAATTTTAATTGACCATATGCCTTAATATTTTGTAATGTTATGCCTTGGAATAAGTCTTTTTCTCACTCAATGTCTAAGTACATAGTGGATTCTTCTATCCTGAAAAAATACACTGTAGTTCCAGGAAATAACCTTGTATTATTTCTCTAATAATTTTCGCCCCTGTTTTCAGTCTTCTTACCCTTCAGAATTGCTGTTGTTCAGACATAGGATTGCATGGAAGAACCTCTAAGTTTCTTACCTTCTCTTTACTATTTTATATGTGTTTCTCAACTTTATTTGCCAAACTTTCCTTGATTTTTAAAATTTTTGCCGTGGTTTTAATCCAAGCACTCTCTTCCTGCTTTTGTTCTGATTTTTCTATATCATTCTACCCTTTTCTTTTTATAAATACAATGACATATCTATCAAATAGTTTGGGTATAATATTGACTCTTTCTTCTGTTGTTCGCTTTTTCTGGTTAGTTATTTGGTTGTGACTGTTTTATTCTATTTCTTTCATATTAGAAACTTTCCTCAAATGTCTGTTGGCACCCAAGCTGAATTTTATAGTTAAAACTAAAGGACAACAGTCCTGATGGGAACTGTGAGTGCACTGAGAAAATGAATGCTGTTTAGATTCCTCGAGGTCAGGTATGGTGTATTTTTTTTTTCTGGAAACTCTAATAACTATAATGCTTGGCAAGTATTTGTCTTTGAAATGAAGAAAAAAAGCTTTTGTTAAAGGAAAAAATATATATTATAAAGGAAGAAAGTCAAAGGCATGGGTCAGGTAATCCTGTGGTTTCTCCTTAGTTAAGAAAGAAAAGGACTTTAAGACAAGTGGAAAAACTACTAAAATAAAATCTTAAATAAATCATGCTATGAGTCCTAAAAACCACACATAACAGAAAATGTTATAAAGTGAACAATTTTTTTCTAGCATTTTCAGATACCCTTTGTGTCATTTCTCAGTCTGTGTGAAAGCTCCACTTCTGAGCCCCAGCAATTGTGCAATACCCTGACTTCTCTCTTCTCCCTGATACTTCACCTCATAAAAAGAAAAGAGAGAGAGAGAGAGAGTAATCTTTTGTACCTTTTCATTTTAGCTTGTCTGCTTTTCTTATCCGGTTAGTTAAAATTTAAACTTCAATGTTTCTTCTGGAACTTAAGTCTTAGTTTTTAGCTGAGGAATTTAAACATTTTAAGAAACTGGTGAGATGAACATTTGGAAGCATCTGGAAACCTTCCAGGTCCGTAACAGTTGCCTATGTTATATTGTACTTATTTTGCATATGTGTGACACTGACTGTACTTGGAGACATAAACTTTACAGGGAGATGCCTGAGGCAGGAAGGAGCCATTCTTGCTTGTGTTGATAAATGCACCTCAGAAGAAGTGGTCATTAAAAGAAATGATTTTGACAATGTATTTTGAGTTACTTTTTTATCTCAACAGTTCAGAAAATGAACTTAACGAAATTGATAAATCCCATAAATACTGGACATGAGCTGATATTTTAGCCCAAGTATTATAGAAATACAAATACCGAGCTGAATGGGTTTTTAAAAAAAGAGGATAGTAAGGGGCTTCACCTATTTATAACAGGGCCAGAAAGAATAAAATGGCTTAGATATAATCTTACAAGAGACTAATTATGAAGTCAAAAGAAAAGTGGAAATAGTTGTTCTGAAGATAACAAGCAAAATTTCTCAGGGAAACAGTGAAACTTCATATTCTGAAAAAAGATAAAATTATTCCAAAGAATGTATTAAAAATTGTAAAATAGGAAGTAATATTGTCTTAAAGATAAAATGAAGCAAAATGTATTCACTCATGTTTTTTCTTATATTTGTGACCTGCTATCACAACTTGCAAAGAAATAAAAGCTTCAGTGCTTTTTCTGTTATGGCCACTTCATCACTGTGCTTTTAGACCTTTCCCTTGGCGTTCCATTTCTACCATGTGCAGGATGAGAAGAGGAGCAGAGAAGGGAGAACAGCAAGTGGAACAGGGAAGCCTAACTTGCTCGAAAGTTACCTTACACCGCCGTAATTCAGAACAGGGAAAGTGTGTCCTTTGTGCATAGAATCCCATCTGGTTTGACTTCCACTTTATTATGAATACAAATCTGGGTTTGCTAATGTAAATATTGCAATTAAAAGCAAATATTTAGAAAGGGTTACAATTGTAGAACTATTAAAAGCATTAATTTTGTCATTTGGTAGAAAGAAGTCCTGAGGGAAAGTTTTGCAACGTCAATATGAAATAATCTTGATGTTTTATATATCAAATTTATTACCTACCAGAGCAATTAGCATCATTTCAAAGATCTCCTAGGACTTGCCTTCTACTCTCAATTTGTTCTTTCTTTACAAGTCTTTATTCTAGCTTCACAGATGCTGGGATATTTTTCAGAAAACAAGTCCCATTCTGAAAAAAATCCTTTCACTTTCCTTTGAGAAAAAATGGAAGCTCTTTAGGTTGCTGCAGTGAGGGTCCCCTTTGCTTGTTTTCCATGATCTTTGGCATATTTTTATATGTCCTTCAGTTATTCTGTTTATTCATCCTTTTTAAAAATTTTATTTACTTTTTAGTGAGAGAGACAGAAAGAAGGACAGACAGACAGGAAGGGAGAAAGATGAGAAGCATCAACTCATAGTTGCAGCACTTTAAGTGTTCATTGACTGCTTTCTTATATGTACCTAGACTCACAGGCTCCTTCCGAGCCCATGACCCCTTGCTCAAGCCAGCAACCTTGGGCTTAAGCCTGCGACCTTAGGCTCAAGCCAACAATTTTGGACATCAAGCCAGGGACTCTGCCCGCAAGCTGGTGAGCTTGCGCTGAAGCTGGAGACCATGGGGTTTCCAACCTGGGTCCTCTGCAACCCAGGCCGACGCTCTATCCATTGTGCCACCACCTGGTAAGACTGTTGATTCATCCTCTTAGGTTGGGGAAGGCATGCAGCAGAGACAGTAGAGGGAGCGGTTTTTTATTGGCTGCATATTGGTTTAGCAACAGCTGCATTTTGTTAGAAATAGTACAGGTCCCTGTCCAAATATACAGAGGATTTATTAACACTTAAATCAGATTAGGAGCAAGTGCTTTCTCTACATTCAATATGACCACTGTATGGCCAGTAGCCATGGCCATCATTACAGCTGCCTAGCCCATGCAGGTTCGCAATTGATTCAGACAGACGGTAATGAAACAACAGAGCCACGAACTGGTGAGCCATTACATTTAATACTAGCTCGCACCTGGTGGGCAAGAAATACACACAGTGGGAAAACACTTCCCTTTCCATTCAGAGCTCCCAAAGCCACTGACTTATCTGAGTTTCCTAGAATCAAAGTTTCTACCTCACCAGCCTTATTCACCTTGGTTCCCCATCTCCTTCTTTCTGCACAAACTCTACACAAACTGGCTTCTCCTTCAGCACTCTGCCATCTTGGCTGCTTCTCCTCCATGTGGCCTCTCTCTGCTCTCCTCTCTAATGCTAATCTCAGGAACCAAGAGAGAGAGCAAGCCCTGGTCTGGCCCATTTTATAGTGTAGAAATCCACACCTTTAACCAATCTACAAGTAAGAAAGTCTCTGATACAAAGCTACTTATCTAAGGCATAAATGGGATTCCTCATAAGAGTGTCCCACCCCTATCATGCAACAGTCAAGGGTGTGGGAAAAAGCTTAGAGTTGAGAAGATCTTAGTATTAAAAGGTTAGGCTAAAATGACCCTGCCTGCTTACAGCCTGTCCCCCACACCCAATGCAAACTATAAGCGAGCAAACATATACATTATATTTGCAAACTTATTTGATCCACAACCACCATGACATAGTACAAGCTGGAAGACTCTTAAGCATACTGAAGATGTCCAAGTGCTGGAATGGAAGGATCCTAGCCTTATGAATACCATTCTAGGAATTTTGTGATATTTTATATCACAGAATCTGTTATTAATGAGAAAGAGATCAGAATTAACCAGGATGCAAAAGCTGGGGAGCCAGGAAGGTATTTATTGAGAAAATGGCATATGATAACTTTTGAAAGATGATGAGACATTTGTCATACAGAGTCTCCCCCAGGCACAGAAAGTGGTATTAGAAAAGCAGAGAGCTGTGAAAGAGCATGGCACTTTGAGAGAAAAGAAAGCAATCTGATGAGTCTGCAAAGCAGAGTGGAGGAAGCAGCAGGCAATAAGAGAGACTAAGCAACTAAATGAGGATCAATCACGCAGTCCTTCATAGGCTGAGCTACTAGTATGTTACAACACTAGACCTTCAGATGGACAAGCATATATATATATAACAAAATCACATGTGTTATATGGAGGTTTTTAATAAAGAATTTAGAGAATAAATTGAAATAAAAATTTTTAGTTTATATTGACTTATATATAATATTGACTAGAAGTACCATGAGATTTGTCAAATATTTTTAATGTCCTTGCATTTAGCCATATCAGGAGTAGGGTGGCTGAACCTCTACTCTGTCATCATTTTCTTTTCAACACGGTAATATGTTTTCTGGTAACCACAGAAATCTTTTTTTAGAAGAGCTTGTAAAGAAAAGCAATATTCTCCCACAAAACCTTTCCTAACCTTCAGTCTCCCTCTCCAGCCCTGACCTGCTTCCTTCGAATAAGCATGTCTATCTCCTTCTGTTCTTAAGTGAGAGAATAAATACACAACCAGAATGAGGCATTTTTATGTAGTTGTTAAAACATATAAAATTATTTCATGTCTGTGTCTTATTGAGCTAAAACCTCTTACTACATTGTTTCATGAGTGATTATAACATGAAGATATGTACAGAGAAGAACTTATTTTAGATAAATGTGCACATGCTGGTAAAAATTTAGGGCTAAAGAAAACTAATATGTGTGCTTACTTCAGAGTGAACTAACATTTATTGAAGGTCTATCGTGCATCACAGGAACTACATGAAGCATTTTACATTTGATATACTTTTGACAGTCATATACTTTACAAAGTGTTTCTCCCAATGTTTCCAGTACCTATGTGGTACCATTCATAGTAACTACAATATTTTTTTTAATTTTATTTTTATTTTATTCATTTTAGAGAGGAGACACAGAGTGAGAGAGAGAGAGAAAGAGAGAAAGGGGGGAGGAGCTGGAAGCATCAACTCCCATATGTGCCTTGACCAGACCAGTGCAGGGTTTTGAACTGGTGACCTCAGTGCTCCCAGGTCGACGCTTTATCCACTGCGCCACCACAGGTCAGGCTACAATATTTTTGACTATATTCCCCACCCTGTACTTCACATCCCCAAGACTATTTTGCAATCACCAATTTGTACTTAATTCCTTCACCTTTTTCACCCAACCCCCAAACTGTCTCCTCTCTGGCAAACTGTTTTCTGTATTTATAAGTCTGTTCTCTGCATCTATAAGTCTGTTTTTGTTTTGTTTATTTTGGTCTTTAGATTTCACATATAAGTAAAATCATATGGTATTTGTCTTTCTGATTTATTTCACTTAGCATAATACCCTCTAGGTCCATTCATGCTGTCACAAATGGTAAGAATTCATTTTTTTCATGGTCAAGTAATATTCCAATGATTCTATGAACCACCACTTTTCATCCACTTGTCTATTGGCACTTAGGCTGTTTAAATATCTTGGCTATTGTAAATAATACAGCAATAAACATAGGGTGCATATATTCTTTCAAATTAGTGTTTTCGGTTTCTTCAGATATATACCCAGAAGTGAAATTACTGGGTCATTAGGCAGTTTCATTTTTAATTTTTTGAAGATACTCCATACTGTTTTCCACAGTGGCTGCACCAATCTGCTTTCCCACCAACAGTGAACAAGAGTTCCCTTTTCTCCACACTTTCACCAACACTTGTTTGTAGTTTCATTGATCATAACCATTGTGACAGGTGAGAAGTGCCATCTCATTGTGGTTTTAATTTGCATTTCTCTGATGATTAGTGATGTTGAGCATCTTTTATATATCTGTTGGCCATCTGTATGTCTTCTTTGGAGAAGTGTCTATTCAGGTCCTCTGTAGCTGAGATCTTTTCTTTTTTTCTTTTTTAAGACTTTATTTATTTATTTTAGAGAGCGCAGAGAAAGAGAGAAGAAGGAGGGAGGAGCAGGAAGCATCAACTTTCATATGTGCCTTGACCAAGCAAGCCTAAGCTATAGAACCAGCGAGCTCAGCATTCCAGGTCAACACTATCCACTGTGCCACCACAGGTCAGGTGGGATCTTTTCTTTTAATCTTCCCCACATCTTCCATTTAACTTGTGCTTTTCCTAGGACCCTCTTAGCCCACAGAAACTGACCTATACAAATACTTAACATTCAAACTCACCAGTATCACAAGCAGAAACTGCTACTACTCATATGCTATCTCTACTGTTTTGCTTATCTTTGCTCACAACTAATAATCATTTTTATTGGTAGAAAATTCTTTTCAAAGTTAACTTTTCACTTACTTTTGGATGGCCTAGGCTTCTTTTTCTCATGAGTGGTTCTGATGAACACATTAGAGTTTGTTGGTTAACATATGCTCATCTGGGTTTTTTAATCTAGAAGAGAGTGTTTGTTTTAGAGTGTATGTATGTACTCTACACTGCAATGTTTTATGATTCCTTCTTGATTTTAGGTTTTTAGAAGACAGGAGTTTTATGCTTCAAATTATTCATCATTTATATGAAGACACAAATGCACAGGATTAGTATTCTTACCCTAGCTCTACCATTACCCTCTGTCTGTCTGTTAAATGCCCCTTAACTTCTTTTGGTATATGTTTACTTATGTGTAAAATAAGTTGTTTTTTCTCTTTAATTTCTTCCCAGCATGATATTGTTTCCCCAAAATACCTGTATGAGCATCATCAAATTGGAAGATTTAAATACCAACTCATTACTCTGATGGCTAAGTATCAGGCTTTTCTATTACATATTTACATATTTCTTTCAAAAGCATCTCATTTTACAGAGCTTAAGATTAGTTCCCTGCTTGTACCCTATGGTCCAGGAATCCTAGTTTTAGTTTTGCTGAGCTATGAAGCAGATCACTCACAGGATTGGGCTAACTGATAAGCCCTAAGTGAAGTTGCTGGTATGAAAAAAAAATGTTTCCCCTTGATTCCCTCTCATTATCCTCCTAGGAGAAATTTCGATCTCCAGACATGCTGGACTAAAGAAAGAACTGTTGTCAAGACAAAAACACCTGCCCTGGAACCAGCTGAACAGATTGCGCATTTCTTCTCTGTGACAGCTGTGAGAAAGGGGCTTGGAAACTGCTAATTCAATCAAGAACTGTTTAATGCAATCTGATGGATTTCCAATATAAATTGGGCTGTGTTACTATTTTGAAAAAATAAATCCCCAGCACAGAAACTCATGGCTTAAGGAGAAGCAGCAGCAGACTGAAAATTTTGCTGGTGCTCCTAATGAAATGCAGAGTTAATAGATCTGGTCTTCGTCCAAAGCAAATCTATAATGAATTGAAAGAAAGTAATTAGAAAACTATTTGATGGGGAGAACCAGGAACTTTCATGACAGAGGGAGGCTATATATTTGATAAACTGAAAGTTCCATTAAACAGTTAAGCCTACATATTTCCTCTCTTCAGAATTGTAGGTCCCAAACCACAAAGTAAATCTGGGTTAGACAATATAATATTATAAAGCCACTAGAGAAGTCAGTGAGCCATGATGTGGGACCAAGGAAGAATCATAAATGAAAAAATAGACTCCTATTAAATCTGCAGTGTATCTTAGATTTGTAGGTGAGCTGGCATTGAATTATTTCTCTTTGATTAGCAAATACCTTAAATTGGGAACTGCAAATCCAAAAGCCAAATGGGGAGAAGTAATTAAGATGGGCTAAGCATAAAAAAAAAATGATAGCAGCTGGGTGAAACTGCTAACATCAACCTTGTCTCCAAGTGGTAGCCTCTGCTTAGTTCCAACTGCCCACAATTAAGGGTATGTTTGGCCCCAGCATGCCAAATCTTCAGAATTTTCAGAATAATTAGAAACCCACAATTTCTATGTGCAACATTCAAAATTTAAATGTTGGTTTAAATTTAAAATAAAACAAAAACACCTTTCTAGTCAAAGCAAGGACATCTGTGACCTGGTAGTTTGTGACTGCTCCAACCTCTGGTGTTCAAGGACCCCTCTGTATGGTAGATGCAGCACTTGTTTCTCATGTGTATTTGCAAAAGAAATTATTTGATTTGGAACTAGGTCAAAAATTTGCATGTTTTAATACTTTTGATATACATGGTCATATTGTCCTAGAAATTGTAAAACAATACTACCACAAGCAGTGTATAGAGTAATCACTCTCCATACTTTGAACAGTGTTGGATATAATTGGGCATACATTTTTAAATTCATTAGTTAACTACAAAAGTAAAAATATTGTTATCTTTAATTATAAATATATTTTTAAAGAATAATATTGAAATACGTGAAACTAGATGAGAAAACATTAAAATTCTCTCATCTTTCCAAATGGCTCCTTTATACATATCTATACACACACACACACACACACACACACACACACACACACACACACACACACACACTTTTTGGAAAATGAGATTACTTTGTAAATACTATTTTGTTACCTGCTTTTTCTTATGTCAGTAAAACATGGGAAAATGAAACTGTATCAAAGTTATATACATGTCAATACCAATATAGACACATCTAATCATTTTTAATGTGCTTCATAGAATTCTAGGAGGAATATCTTTATTCAAATAAATTAAAATACATAATATAAGAATATTGCAGCTATTTATTTAATCAGTCTTTTATTATGGATATTAAGCTTATTTGCAACATTTCATTGTTAAAAACTACTCAATAATGTATATCACATACTATACACATTTAATCACTTGGCAATTATCTCTTTGGAATTATTTCCTGAATCATGGTGTAGACATATTTAAATTTTTATGAATATTGAAAAATCACTTTTCAAAGGTCTGTATTAACACACTTAACAATAGGATAGGTTATAGCTACCGATTTGTGGTTCTTTATTATTTTATCCTATCTTAATATTTTTTCATTCAGATAGATGAAAAGTAAATAATCAATTTTGTTTTTGGTTACATTTCACTATTAGTAGAGTTTATTTAAAAATATATAATATTAAGGTTACATTTCTCATGAATTGGCTGTCTTCTGTGTTTTTTGCTGTTGATTCATAGGAACCTTTAGTGTATTACAGTTATCAATTCTCTGTCAGACATGCTGCAAACATTATTTCCTCTTAAGTTAGAATTTGTCTTACAATTTTGTTAAGGTGTATTTTTTGCCATAGAGAAGTTAATTGTTATTTACTTGTTTGTGATTAAGATTATTGCAGTTCTTGTGCTTTCTGGCATTAGTAATATATTAGAAAGACCTTACAGTATATTTTATAAAAAAGAAGAGAAAAAAATATGTTCTTTTTTATTTTAGAATCGCCTGACCTTTCACAAATGAATACTTCTGGATGAACTGTAGAAACATTGTCCAGTAAGAAACAAGTCCCCTTGGTACTTTCACTCAAGTTTCATTACACTAATAGATTAATTAAGAAAGTTCTATCTTTATAGTGTTGATTTTCTTGCCAAGAATAAGTTATATTTCTTCATCATAGAAATATTTTATACCCTTTTTTTGATTTTATGAATTTTTAATTTTAATGGGGTGACATTGATAAATCAGGTTACATATGTTCAGAGAAAACCTCTGCAGGTTATTTTGACATTTGATTATAATGCATACCCATCACCTAAAGACAAATTGTCTTCCGTCATCTTCTATCTGGTTTAATTGGTGCCCTTCCCCTCCTTTACCACCTCCCTCTCCTCCCATTAGACAGCACACTCTTGTTGATGTCTACGAGTCTCATTTTTATGTCTCCTCTATGTATGGAATAATTTATTCTTAGTTTTTTCTGATTTACTTATTTCACTCAGTATAATGTTAGCAAGGTCCATCCATTTTGTTGTAAATGATCCGATGTCATCATTTCTTATGACTGAGTAGTATTCCATAGTATATATGTACCAAAGCTTTTTAATCCACTCGTCCACTGAAAGACACTAGCGCTATTGTGAACAATGTTGCCACAAACATGGGGGTGCATTTCTTCTTTTCGAACAGTGCTATGGTGTTCTTAGGGTATATTCCTAAAGTGTGATAGCTAGGCCAAAAGGCAGTTCAATCATTAATTTTTTGAAAAATCTCTATACTGTTTTCCACAGTGGCTGCACCAGTCTGCATTCCCACCAGCAATGCAAGAGGGTTCCCTTTTCTCCACATCCTTGCCAGCACTTAATCTGTGTTGTTTTGTTTATGAGCGCCATTTTGACTGGTGTGAGGTGACATCTCATTGTGGTTTTAATTTGCATTTCTCTAATGATTAGTGATGTTGAGCATTTTTCCATATGCCTATAGGCCATCTGTATATCCTCTTTGGAGAAGTGTCTATTCGTTTCTTTTGCCCATTTTTTGATTGAATTGTTTGTCTTCCTGGTGTTGAGTTTTACAAGTTCTTTATAAATTTTTGTTATTAACTCCTTATCAGACGTATTTTCGATTATGTTCTCCCATTGTGTAGTTTGTCTTTTTATTCTGTTCTTATTGTCTTTAGCTGTGCAAAAGCTTTTTAGTTTGATATAGTCCCATTTGTTTATCCTGTCTTTTATTTCACTTGCCCATGGAGATAAATCGACAAATATATTGCTGCTAGAGATGTCTAAGATGCTTATGGTTTCACGGCTTACATTTAAGTCTATTATCCATTTTGAGTTTGTTTTTGTGAATGGTGTAAGTTGATGGTCCGGTTTCATTTTTTTTGCAAATAGATGTCCAATTTTCCCAACAACATTTGTTAAAGAGGCTGTCTTTACTCCATTGTATGTTCTTTCCTCCTTTGTCAAATATCAGTTGTCCATAAAGCTGTGGGTTTATTTCTTGGTTCTCTGTTCTGTTCCATTGATCTATGTGCCTGTTCTTAAGCCATTACCAGGCTGTCTTGAGTACAATGGCCTTGTAGTATAACTTGATATCAGTAAGAGTGATATGTTCCGCTTTATTCTTCTTTTTCAGGATTGCTGAGGCTATTTGTATTCTCTTTTGGTTCCATATAAATTTTTTAAATATGTGTTCTATATCTTTGAAGTATGCCATTGGTATTTTAATTGGTATTGCATTGAATTTATAAATTGCTTTGGGTAATATAGACATTTTAATGATGTTTATTCTTCCTAACCATGAGCACGGTATATGCTTCCACTTGTTCGTATCTTCCTTGATTTCTTTTATCAATGTTTTATAGTTTTCCGAGTACAAGTCTTTAATCTCCTTGGTTAAATTTACTCCTAGATACTTTATTTTTTTGGTTGCAATAGTGAAGGGAATTGTTTCCTTAATTTCTCTTTCTGACAGTTTATTCTTGGTGTATAAAAATGCCTCTGATTTCTGAGTATGAATTTTATATCCTGCCACCTTGCTGAATTTATTTATCAGGTTCAGTAGTTTCTTGACTGAGACTTTAGGGTTTTCTATATACAATATCATATCATCTGCAAATAATGATAGTTTTACTTCTTCTTTTCCAATTTGGATGCCTTTTATTTCTTCTTCTTGTCTGATTGCTGTGGCTAAGACTTCCAGAACTATGTTGAATAAGAGTGGTGAAAGGGGGCACCCCTGCCTTGCTCCTGATCTTAAGGAGATTGTTTTTAATTTTTTCTCATTGAATTCCTTGAGCTTATTTTGTCTGGGAAGCTTTTTATTTCTCCTTCAATTTTAAACGTTAGCCATGCTGGATAGAGTGGTCTTGGTTATAGGTTCTTGTTCTGCATTTCTCTGAATATGTCTTGCCATTCCCTTCTGGCATCAAGTGTTTTTGTTGAGAAGTTGGCTGTCCTTATGGGGGCTCCTTTGTAGGTGATAGCCTTTTTTTCTCTAGCAGCTTTTAATATTTTCTCTTTTTCTCATAGCCTTGGTATTTTAATTATGATGTGTCTTGGTGTAGATTTCTTTGAGTTTCTCTTTAATGGTGTTCTCTGTGCTTCTTGAACATGTGAGTTCTTTTCCAATCTTAATTTAGGGAAGTTTTCAGCTATGATTTGATTGAACAAAGTTTCTATCCCTTGTTCTTTCTCTTCTTCTTTAGGAACCTCTATGATGTGGATGTTATTTCTCTTCATATTGTCACAAAGCTCCCTTAGAGTTTCCTCAGTCTTCTGGAGTCTCTTTTCTTTTTTCTGTTCTGCTTCTGTGCCTTCGTTTATTTTGTCCTCTAAATCGCTGATTCGATCCTCAGCTTCATCCATCCTGCTTTTAATTCCTTCCATTGTGTTCTTCAATTCTAATATTGTATTTGTCATTTCTGTCTGATTCTTTTTTATTATTTCAATTTCCCTTTTTATACTTGTTATCTCTTTATTTAGGTGTTCGTAATGACTATCCATTGTTGCTCTAAGCTCTTTAAACATCTTATCTTTATTTTAAACTTCGCATCCGGTAATTTGGTTGTATCTGGTTCATTCAAGTCTTTCTCTGGGGATTTCTCTTGATTCATTTGGGTTATATTTCTCTACCTGCCCATTTTGTCTGGAGTCCAATGGGTGTTGCCTCTGTGTTCCCTAGGTGTGGTCTGTCTGCTGGCCTGCCAACCCTCTACCGCTGCCTAGGGCAATTGGGTATGGGTGTTGCTGGGGCCAGCCCCACTGTGCCTGTTGCTGTGGATTCCACCTTTCCTCCGTGGGAGGGGTTGTGTTCTCGTGCCTGGCTCTCAACAAGTCTGGGCCTTTGCCTCACTCCCACAGGTGGGGTCATGCACCACACTCAAGCCACAAGCCTCGGCACCAAGGGCAGGGGTAAGCACCTTTGCTCAGCTGCAGTCCACACCTGTTCCTGTGCTCCCACCCAGCCCCCTCTCTCAGAACCAGCTGGCGCAGGGCTGCAAACCTTTGCTCCTCCGACCAGGAAGGGCTACTGGCATGTGCTCAGCTGCGAGCCTCTGCCTGTCCCAGGCTTTAGCCCCGCCCCTGTGGTCAGGGCCGGTTCCAGCAGGGTTGCAAACCTCGGAGGCCAGGTGATGCTGTGCGTCAGCGCCCCCTGCTCAGCAGCAGATCTCTGCCCATTCCTGGGTTCCCATTCTTCCCCCACAAGTGGGGCTGCAGGCAGGCCCATAGCCGCTGGACCACTTTCGCGCTTCCCCTCTGCCACTGCTGGGCTAGACCGAGCTCACGCCGGCTGGCTGGGCCTCTGCCCCCATCGACAGAACCGCGTTTTCATGTCCCACCGCTACCATCCCTCCAGCAAGCCCTCAGCAGTGTGGGTGTGGGCACTGCAGCTCAGACCCTAACACTACATACTGTAGTCCTGAAAGTTCCCTCCTTCTAAGCGGCAGTGCTCTAAGTGCCGCGGGGGAGCTTGTTTGGCTGGTGTACTGCCTCCCTTTGCTGGTATTGCTAGTTCCAGGGGAAATATTCTTTTCCAATTTGGGAAGTGACTCAGCCCAGGGTTTAGGGTGGCTGTCCCTCAGAGTGTTTCTCCCTGTGCCTTCCAGACTACACTCTCTTCCCACTGCTCCAGTTCTCTCCTCTTTCCCTGTCCCACGGATCCCCAGGTGAGTGGTTGTGAGAGAGGTTTTCTGTGCTGTCCCTTTAAGAAGAATGCTGGGCTTGAGACAACTGTCTCTTTCTCACAAACAGTATCCTTACTTGTTTCACAGCTCACTACTGTCCAAACGCCTCTTCTAGGCTCTGGGGCTGCAGGCTGGGACTTTGTTCCTGGGACCCAGGTCCCTCCCTCTCTGCTAAACTCTCTTCCCACCACACGAGTCTCTCAGGGCTGCCGTTTGCTTGTGGGAGCTGGGCAGTCCCTTCTACGTTTTCACTTTTCCTACCAGTCTCAATGTGGCTTCTTCAGTGTTCCTTGGTTAAAGAGTCCACTTAGTTTAAAGTTGGTTTATCCAGATGATGGTTTTTAAAATTAAGTTATAGTCCACTTTGGTTTCAGGAGTCCACCTACTCCATTGCCATCTTGCTGTCCCCCCTTGTTAAGGTCTCCATTGAGTCAATCTCTTCAAGCATGCAAATCCCAACCAAAATATATTATACCCTTGCCCAACCAGGTGCTCATGTAGTACATAGAGTGTCGACCTGGGTGGGACGCTGAGGACTTAGGATTGAAACCCGTGTCACTGGTTTGAGTGTGGGCTCACCAATTTGTGTGTGGGGTCGTCAGCGTGGGATTGTAGACAAAACCCCATGGTCACTGGCTTGAGCCCAAAGGTCACTGGTTTGAGCACAAAGTCACTGGCTTGAGCAAGGGTCACTTGCTCTGCTTTAGCCTACAAGTCAAGGCACACATGAGAAAGAAATCTATGGACAACCAGGATGTCACAACTACGAATTGATGATTCATCTCTCTCTCTCTCTCTCTTTTCCTGGCCTGTCCCTCTCTCTGTGTCTCACTTTTAAAAAAAAGAAAGAAAGAAATATTTATGCCCCTTAATGCATTTTTATAAATTTCTTCATAAGGCTTGATGTTTTTGCACAAATTTGTTGAATGAGTTGTTTTGCTGTTTTTAAAATTTCCATGCTATTTTTAATTAAAGAGTTACCCATTTTTAAATATTTTGTTATTTATTACCTTATTAAACTATCCTAGATTATTTAAGTGTTCAGTAATACCATACTATAGGCATATAATGATAATTATGCTCCTCCATTCTATTATTTTCAAACTTTAACTTTATGCTTGTAATTTTTAGGTGAGAACTGGCAAGCATCTTGTTTTAAATCTTCATTTTAAATCATGCTTGCACATTTTAAATTAATTTCACAAATATGGTTTTATTTGAGCCTAATTTAATCAACAGATGGTATAGTTGATATAATCTCACAAATGACTTTTAAATGTATGGAAAGAGATTTTAATCATATGTTGACTGCTCTTGTTAAAATTTTGTAAAGTTATATGTATCACTCATGATCCAGTAATTAAAATGATTTAGAAAAAAGAGCTAGAAATACACCCATATACCTGTCTACATTCACACCTACACAGAGAGTGCCGTCATACACTCAGTTTCTTAATAAACGTTATTCAGACTGTTCTTTTTAGTCATGTAAGGTAAAATGATAAAATTGGTTTTGTTTAATAAAAAGGAAGGAAGTAGCTGCCTCTCTGTCCCCTTGTCCTTTGGTGTCTCCTTGTAAACATAATAGGCTCAATATGTAGCCTGAAATTGTGATTTTTCAAGGCAAGGTCGTGGGCCTTTCTGATGTTTGAAGCTGTCAACACATATTTCCAAACTTAATTCATGATTTTATCACCAGTTTTATAGGAAACAATCACAAGGAGTATCTATTTATCTCTCAAGAAGATAGAAACATTTTTATTATTTTTCTGCTTTATAAGTTTGTGTGCAGAGTTTGGAGCCACTTTCATGCTAATTTTCACACATGTAAATCTGATAATGCTTCCCCAATAAGAAATGGTGTTCTTTCTTCTTTGTTTATAGGGAGAGTGTTTGGTTAGCAATATTGTTTCATATTTGCAATGATTGATAAGATACGATATTTTTCTTTAAAGCAAACATGATATGTATTAGTAACGTATGAAAAAAATATATCAATGAACATTATCTCAAATTGTTATAATAGCATAAACTAATAAATATAATCAATTGTATGTTTGAGAGCTCATTTCTCTAGTATAGTAGGAGTGAGTTGTCTATGGCCGTATCACCATGAACAAGTCTGATCTCATCTGATGTCGAATACTATAATAGTAATATCTCTATAATTTTATTAGTATGTATATTTGCATATATTTTTGTTTTAAATTTATATTAAAAATCATAAACTAGTTCTGCTAGACTTTTTGTTCCAGAAAATATTATTTAAGTTAATGATGTTTTCCTTCTGCAACACTAATTCAATACTTACACAAGACAAAGCAACATCATTATTGCTGAAATCTCATATTTTATCTTCTCAACAGAATTCCTCTTGGCCCAGGAAAATGATTGAAACTTTCACAGCAGTGCCAAATTTAGATGAACCCCGTGGGATACATGATAAAATTTTAATTGTATTGAGTAAAATAAATGATTGGAAGCACTCCAAAAGAAGCCAGAAATATTCAACTGGGTTTAAAACAAATAAGGAGAAAAATAGAAGTACAGAAAAGAATGATTAATGATTAAAAGGTGTTAACTCTGCTTTTTTGAGCACTCTGGGCTCTGAGCTGTCATCTGGAGATCATAGCCCATTGGAATATGGCTCCCGTGGGGAATCTGATAAATTTAATAGTGACAGCTACAAACTTGGTCCAAGTTCCAATAGTTTCTGAATCCATCTCACTACGTAATATTAAGCAAAAACATGTTCTTTCTCTGGACCTTTTCTCCCTTTTTGCTTTCACTTTTTTCTTTCCTAATTACTGAAAATAAAGAATGAGTCTCAGAGTGGAGCACTCTTAATATACAAGAGTTAGATATAATTGGGTGAAATCACTTTTTTTAAAATTTATTTTATTTTTTTGTTTTATTCATTTTAGAGAGAAGACAGAGAGAGAGAGAGAGAGAGAGAGAGAGAGAAAGGGGGAGGAGCTAGAAGCATCAACTCCCATATGTGCCTTGACCAGACCAGTGCAGGGTTTTTAACTGGCGACCTCAGTGTTCCCAGGTCGACGCTTTATCCACTGCACCACCATAGGTCAGGCCAGAAATCACTTTTTCTTAGAGAGAGAGAAAGAGGTGCGGACAGACGGGGACAAACAGACAGGAAGGGAAAGAGAAGAGAAGCATCAGCTTGTTGTTGTGGGGTTTTAGTTGCTCACCAATTGCTTTCTCATATGTGCATTAATGGTGTGGGGGGCCTCCAACTGAGCCAGTAAATCCTTGCTCAAGCCAGCAACCTTGGGCTCAAGCCAGCGACCATGGGGTCATGTCTATGATCCCAGCTCAAGCCAGCAGCCTTGGGCTCAAGCTGCTGAGCCTTTGTTCAAGCAGTAACCTGCTTCCTTTGTTCAAGCCAGTGACCTAGGGGTTTCAAACCTGGGCCCTCAGCATCCTAGGTCAATGCTCTATCCACTGTGCCACCTCCTGGTCAAGAAAAAAATAATTTGCTTAAAATGGACCTAACTAGAATTCATTCATACATGAGATTAGTTGATGATACATACCACTCAAAGAAATAATAAATTTTAAAATATGACATGTGAATATGAATAATGAGATGAACATGTACCACTCATCAGGGGTACTAGGCAATCAGGAAACTGTAAACTCAAATATAACGAGTAAAATTAGTATAAAATACATTGAAATCCTGGAAATGACAACATTCACTGGAGGCATATTAAAGTGATGGAGAGGATTTTGTAATTAGAGAAGAGATACAGACTGTCATGTATGGAAAATACTAAAAAATTTTGGAGGAAAAGAATAATTTTGTATTCTCCCATCACTGCCTAGAAATTGTCTTTACTGACTGCTTGACACCAGGACCCTTATGTCCCATTACAAAAGCCTTACAGGATACAAGGATATATCAGGTTACCACAACGCTGTGAAAACACTCTTAAAGTCATCCAACTACCTTTTGATTTCTGGTGCGTTTTTGGTTTGGGGCAAATATTCTGGAAGAAAATGTTATATATACATATTTGTTGACATGTATATATGATCTCTTTGACAGTATCTATCACAGAGAAAAGAACGAAGTTATTTTGGTTTAGGAATAAAATTCATTTGTGTTTGATGACCATCAATCAGTCCTTCAGAGTCTGAGTACCTACATCTTAATAAACTAGTGCTTTTGCAAACTTGCTGAGATGTGGAAGTGTAAAAGGGCAGTACAAGACGAATAGATTAACACAGAACAGAGGAACTGTCCTCCCAAACATGCCCACCTGCCACTGTTAGGCACTGTTCTGAGCCTTTTTCTTAAAATAATTTATGTAATTATTAAAAAACCTTGTGAATTTCTTACTAACCTTCTCATCATCCCTACTTGATACATGAGGAAACCCAGGCCAGTAAGAAGCAAAACTGAGTTCACACGCAAGTAACCCCAAGTAAACCTGCTTCCACATTCTGTACTAAACCAACAACCTGCTGTCTCAGCTCTGTGAAACCCTTTTTCTTCCTAGATGTGCACCTACACTTACTTTGACTATCTGGTAGTAACAGAAATAGTGGGCCACCAAATCAATATTTTATAATAGTCCCTTTTATCCTCCACAAAATAATCACACTTTCTTTTTTTAATAATCTTTTTCAATATTGAAGCTGCTTGTAGAGAGCTTGCATTTATCTGTATAGTTAATTCCCACTTTCTTTTTTTTTAAGCTTCAGGATCTTTGTAGCTCAATCAGATGTCTCTGTGATCATTTCTGGGAGCTTTCTGTGGCATAGACACGTATGTAAGGCATTGTAAAAATTATTTTCTGTAATGTGATCCTATTGGTTTTACCTTCAAAATATATCTATAGCCTGAACGTTTCTCATTGTTCCCACTGCTGTCCCTTAATCCATGCCTCCTCACCATCTCTCACCGCGGACATTCTCATTGCTTCTAACTGGCTTCCCAAGGTCTGCCCTTGCCTGCCTGGGAAATACCCTGAACACAAAGGCAGTTTGATCTTATTAAAAACATTAGTCAGGTGGTATTATTCCTTCTCTAGAAAGACTCCAGCTGCTCCCAAGCGTCTGTCTTTCCAGGGATTTCCGTGGTCCTCTCACATAGTTCATTTTCGATCTTCTCCCTGACTTCATTTCCTAGCACTGTTCTCTCTGCTCACTCTGCTCTGGTCACATTGAACTCTTTAATATCCTTACATATGACAGGTGTATTCCTGCTTTAGGGTCTTTGCTGGCAATTAAGAGTGTTTGTTAATTCCCTCTATCTGGAACATTCAGTCAGATACGTACTTGGCTAACTATCACATTTCTTCAATTTATTCCTTGTATGTATCTTCTTCATTAGGCTTACTCTGACTGTTCTTTATTTTTTATTTTTTTAGATTTTATTTATTAACTTTAGAGAAGTAAGAAAGAGAGAAAGAAGGCGGGAGGAGAAGGAAGCATCAACTCCTTGATCAGGCAAGCCCAGGGTTTGAACAGGCGACCTCAGTGTTCTAGGTTGACACCTTATCCACTGCGCCACCACAGGTCAGGTTCTGACTGTTCTTTTAAATTTTTTTTTTTTTAGAGAGAGTCATAGAGAGGGATAGAAAGGAACAGACAGACAGGAACAAAGAGAGATGAGAAGCATCAATCATCAGTTTTTTTGTTGCCGTTGCGACATCTTAGTTGTTCATTGATTGCATTCTCACATGTGCCTTGACCACGGACCTTCAGCATACTAAGCAACACCCTGCAGGAGCCAGTGACCTTGGGTCCAAGCTGGTGAGCTTTTGCTCAAGCCAGATGGGCCCGCACTCAAGCTGGCAACCTCGGGGTCTCGAACGTGGGTCTTCTGCATCCCAGTCTGACATTCTATGTACTGCGCCACCGCCTGGTCAGGCTGTTCTTTTTAAATTTAATGTCCCCCATTCCCGATCCTTAGCAACCCTAATTGCCCCTACCCTTCTCTACACTTTTCCTATGGCAATTGTCATACTTATTATTATTATTATGCTTATTGATTATTGTCTGTCTCTGCCATTCTCAGTCTAGAATATAAATTCCATAACAGCTGGAATCTTTGTTCATTGTATCAACTTTTATATATGAAACCTTTTGGAACAGTGTCTTTGAAGGATAACAGATGATAGATCAATATGTTGAATGAATGAAGGATACAAATATAAAAGTAGTAATATTTTATCAGTGCTTACTTGTTCCTGGAAGAGTTCTTTCTAAGCATTTAAATTTTATTACATCATTTAATCTTCACAGAAAACCTAGGAAGGTAGTGTTAATATTATTCTCAGTTCATAGATAACAAAACAGAGGCAAGATAGGTACAAATGTTTACCTATTAATCATTAAACTTGAGTTCCTGCCTAGAATGTTGACCACAACAACAGAAAAAGAAAAGACAAATAATTATCATCCAAGATTTTAAAGTTTCTGAGTCCTAGGTAAGAAAAATGTTCATTTAACTAATCTATTTAATTTTTAAATTTTAAACATGAACACATACTAAATATATTCTACACATTGTATAATTCTAAATCTAGATCTTCCATTTATTTTTTCCATAGACTTGATCAAAGACTGCTTTAGCCAGTTGCTTTCTGCTGTCATAAAGACACATTATAAATTAAAAGGAAATTTCTGTGCTGTTTTACAAATATAAAATACTTCAAGTAGCAAATATAAATTTAATCTTTAATCTATTTTTTCAGTAGAATTAAGGAATTATAAACTATAAAAATAACAATATGCACTTATTTTAATATGTAATTATTAAATATGAATAATCATGACATGGAATATGAATAATATAGTTAATAATACATTATATAATTGATAGAATGCATTTTAATAATATATTAAATTTTATTATTACTATATTATACATATTATATACTATATAATAATATATGCAGTGTTAATGTGTATTAATATTGATCATGTATTACTAGTATAATATATAGTTAATATTAATATAATATATAGCATATATAATTATATATGTAATAATATACTTATATAATATACTAATATCAATACTATGTATTCTATTAGTAATACATATTAAAATATTTAATAATATATTTAAAATTAGATTTTTATGAAAAGCATTTTTCAGTTTATCAAGTACTTTCATATATGTAATTTAATTTTTGTCATTATAGTAATGGAGAAAGATATTAATTTATTATTCCCATTTTACAGATAAAAAAACACAAGTTCAAAAACTTAAGTTGTTTTTCTAAAGTAATTAGCAGAACCAGGAATCAAAACCAGTGTTCTTTTCATCAAACCAATTTCACAGACTCTTAGAAAATATTCTGCAACATATAACAGAATTCTATTTCCTGCCCAAAGCAGGTACAGTATCTTAAATTGGTCTGACTTTGAAGTCCCAAAGCATATTCACCAGCAAATATTTATCAAAAGAATAAAGCCAGGAAGTAAAGACATATGCATAGAGAAGACCTGGCCAGTTTAGGAATTTCCTCGGGGCTGCAGGTAATGACAGTGATGGTAATTGTGTATGTGGGAGTTAATAGTGAAGTTCTAATTTTGTGTGTCAGGGTGTTTGGCTCTATCTAAGGAATTTACTGACTAAGAACATTCCCAATCTGTCATTCTGACCATCTGCCAGGTGCATTTAGGGAAGTTCTGTTTCTTAGTGGCATTCATAAATAGCACAAAACTGTGATTTCTGCTGCAGTCACACAAGAAAATACTGCTTGTACAACATCAGGTCTATTATTTCTGAAGACCTGGGAAAGGATTCTTGTTCTCTGTTTAAAGAAAAAAAAGTTAAGTTTTTTAGAATACTGAATGCATTTAAAATTTTTGTCCTCTATAATCTGTCTTCAGCACGTTGGCATCCATGGAGCCCATCAATGTATCGTGCTTCTGATCCCATACTTGCGGGGCAGTAGCATGAAATGAAGGTCTGAAAAAGGAATACATAATATCTTGACAATATAGAGACATGCAGCATCATTATCCATATTGTGCACTATGCATTTTTTCATCTATCAGAACATACTCTTGGTAACAAAAGAACCATTTCATTTTGTATGTGTTTGCTTTTTAATATCCAATATAATAAAAAGGGTTACTGAGGGACTCTTCTAGGGCCCTGCATCATAATTAAAGTACCATTGAAAGAATCTTCCATCCTTATGCTGTATCCTATGAATTAGTTTGTTACATTCAAATGAAAGTCATTATAAGTTAGAGATTATAAGGTTAGTTGGAAAAAAAACGGTAAGACTACATGTCATGAGCTTCTACTTTTCTTCCTGTGTGGAGTTAGTGAAAAAGGCATATTCTAGTAAGAGTTTCCATTAACTGCTAGCGAAGCTTCACTCATGGAGATGAGAAAGAGTGAGACCCCCTCCCCTCCAGAAGTGGAGGCAGTACCTCCATAGCCAGGGATCTGGAAAGTGCAGCAACTCAAAGAGTTCCTCCAATAGTGTCTCGTTCCTCAATTCTGTTAGGCTAACATGACATATATTTGAATGTACAAGCTGCTTTTCTGAAGCTCTGATTTCCCTTATGGCTATGTCTCTATGGCTCAAAGTATAGGTCACCATCATGACCCATTTCAATGTGTACTGTGATTAGGCCTCAAAATGTTCTCTATGTGATTTTAAAAATATCACAGGTTACCTACTTTGTCGGTTCCATCAGGAAAGCAGTGGGCTGCTTTAGGAGCTTACAGAATTCCTAGTTGACTCAATTATGTAAATTTTCGAATTTCAGAAGCTCAAGCCTCCCTACTCCAAAGCTTCTCCTAGGAAGTACTGCTGTCTATGGAGATTTTGAAGTGTTTTTATGTAAAGCCAGTAGTCCCGGCCACCATCACAACTGCCTGGCCAGTGCAGGTTCGCATTTGATTCGGGCAGTCGGTAATGAAACAACAGAGCCAAGAACTGGTGAGCCATCAGCTTTAATTCTAGTTTGTACCCGGTGGGCAAGTAAAGACACACACTGGGCCCCAAAACCCACTCATTCAGTGCTCACAAAGCTACTGACTTATCTGAGTTTTTTATAATCAAAGGTTTCCAGCTCACCAGCCTTATTCACCTCTGTTCCCCATCTCCTCCTGCACAAACTCTGCATAAACTGGATTCTCCCTCAGCACTATGCCATCTTGGCTGCTTCTCCTGGCCTCCATGTGGCCTTAATCTGCTCTCCTCTCTAATACTAACCTCAGGAACCAAGAGAGCAAGCTCCTGGTCTGCCCAACTTTATAGTGTAGATTCAAAACTCTTAATCCAATCTACAAACAAGGAAGTCTCTGATGCAAAGTCACTTATCTGAGACATAATGGAAGAATTCCTCATGAGAGTGCACCACCCCGCATCATCTAATCAGTCAAGGGTGTGGGGAAAAGCTTACTGTTAAAACTTGCACGTGGGCAGCGCCATCTTTAACAAAGTGAGCATAATATATTTTATCGGCCCAACATTTTATGTGACTCCAAACATCTCTCTTATCCAGATATTTAGAGAAAGCCCAGTTTAGTTCCACAAACTGTAGTAAATAGAGTTACATTACATAGAACTGAGGCTCTTACCCTGGGATGCCTGGACATTCAGGAAAATCCTTAAAAAGGCTTCAAAAGGTTCATGAACATCTGTCATTGTGTGGAAGAGATGGTATGAATTTGGGCTACTAAAAGTGAACTTAGTTCAAAATATTCTTTTTATTTATTTATATTTAATTTTTTAACTTATTGATTTTAGTGAGAGGGAGAGAGAGAGAGATAGGAACATCAATCTGTTCCTGTATGTGCCCTGCCTGGGGATTGAACCAGCAACCTCTGTGCTTTGGGATGATGTTCTTACCAACCAAACTATCCAGCCAGGGCTCTTTTATTTTTAATTTATGGTATTTCTTGTAGAAACTTTGAATACATTTGAAACATTTCTTTAACAACAATTACTCATCAGTGTCCATAGAATATGTTTAAAAAGCAAAAGATTGTCACTTGTTATAAGCCACATTTAAAGTTTCAAATATCTAATAATGTGGTTTGACAAAAGTGAAATACGTTGGAATAAGCTTCTTATATTTATAAGATTCAGGTGTGTGTGTGTGTGTGTGTGTGTGTGTGTGTGTGTGTATGTGTGTGTGTGTCTATGTGTGTGTGCGTGCACATGTATATAACTACACAAATGCCATTTCCCTTACATAAGCTTTTAGAAGGCAGAGATCTTGTTGCAGACAAAATTTTAAATTGTACCTCAAAAACTTGAAATGAATATTAATTCGTTTATCCAATGTTTAAAATAGTAGTCACTGAGCACTTGTTATATTAGAAAGAAACAAAAATAAAAGATAGATTAAATACAGTATGAATCAGGGAGTATAATGGTTGAAGCATGAATGTTATGAGAAGACATAAAAGATAGACCAAACTCTGGGAAACAAAATTTTTGTTGCATCCACAAAAACTCTTGTTCTTACCTAATTTGAGTGTGCTAATCTCAAATCTGACATTAGTTTTTCTCTGTAAGCTACAGGTTTTTTGCAATTCAAGATTTTAAGTTTTCATCTTATTGTAAAATTTTCAACATTTAGTTTAACATAATGAAGTAGAATGCCTTCATGGGCATCATTTTGTAAAAATATAATAATTTATATAATGCAGTAAATACACTAATACACTAAAAGATATGACTGCATCAGAATTTGTCTACAATTTTGAAATAGAACATATTAAAACACTTACTTTAATCATAAAATTTGCACAAAACTTATTTAAATTCTATTCAGGCAAAACTTTGCATTTGTAGCTCTTGTGTTTGTGTACTTGTTGATGACAATCTCGTTTGATGCTCCAGCAGTAGTCTGCCATCATATTTCTGTCCCATCGCCCCTGATAACGCTCTTCCATCGTCTTCAGAAGGTAACACCTAGCTGGCCAAGAAGACTACTTATATCATGACAGTAAACAAAGTGTTTGTCTTCGGAAAAAAAGTGCACAAAAATTTGTTCACGCTTCCTGAAATGGGATACTTTAGCTGGCCGGTGAAGTACATTCTTTTCTTGAAGCCTGGAGGCTAATAACTCAGCTATTTTCTTTGATAGGCCCAAATCTCTTACTAAGTCATTCAATTCAGGTTGGCTAAACTGCTGAGGGGTTAATGACTGCTTGGCATCAGAAGAAGACCCTTCAGATTCTACAACCATTTCCTCATGCATCTTATCAAAATACACTTGGTCACTTTCTTCGTCTTTCGAAGAAATAAAACCATTGAAAACTGGAAGCGGCAGTGTCTCAGAGTGTAGGATAGGTCGTATTGCTGAAGGAATATTAGGATATGTGATCATATGCCGTTTTTTCTTGCCGATGCCCTTTGTATGGATCAGACAGAAATAACAGTCTCTGCTGTGGTCCTTAGGTTCCCGCCAAACAATGGGAATACCAAAAGGCCTTCTTTTGCGTTTTCCTTTTGTCCAGTCATGAAGCATTTCCTCACAATTATGACACACAATAAGAGGAGCCCAATTCTTGTCTTGATCGCCAAGGGAAACTTGAAAATAGGTAATATATGCACATGTCACAAATGATGAAATATTGTGCCTTTGAGGTTGAAGTGTGTAAAAGCCACATATATAACAGAAGGTGTCAGAATTCTTACATTTACGCCTACTCGAAGAAGCCATGATTCAATCTTAAAACAAAATAAGAGGGTGTTTTTATCAGATAATAATATTTTACATTTAAAAACAACTACAACTATGTAAAATTGATCTTTGTAACACATTAATTGCCTTGTAGTTATGCTCAATCCAAGAGTTGTTGCCCTTTTAAAAACTAATGCATGACATTAACTGTAACAAAATAAATTAAAATTGCATAAAAACTGGAGCATGCACCAAAAATCAGATTTCAGATTTAGAATCAGTAATGCAGAAATATATAGAAACAGTTCTAAAACGTCATGCAACAGAAAATGGAAATAAAACTGTTCCCCAGTGTTATGTGGGGAGGTTGTGGAAAACCTAACAGAGGAGACAACCCTTTAGTTAAATTGGGATGAGGAGTATTAAAGAAGAAGAATAGCAGATTTCAAATAGAGAATTGTTTGGAAAGCAAAGCTACAGTCAGTCAGTCCTGGGTGAGACTATGCATGTCTTCCAGCTATAGGTGTATACCCTAATTTACATCCATATGCAAAACAAAGTAAAGGCTAAGACTTTGATTCTGCCATAATTTTAGTCTGTCAGTTAATTAAATGATCTATAAACCAAACTGCACAGGATCAAATCATAGCCTTTATATTTAACCTCTCTGGACCTAGTTTTTAAATCTTAAAGTGATGATTAAAAATTGAATCAGGCCTGACCTGTGGTGGCGCAGTGGATAAAGCGTCGACCTGGGAACACTGAGGTCGCCAGTTCAAAACCCTGTACTGGTCTGGTCAAGGCACACATGGGAGTTGATGCTTCCAGCTCCTCCCCCCTTTCTCTCTCTCTCTCTCTCCCTCTCTCTCTCTCTCTCTCACTCTGTGTCTCCTCTCTAAAATGAATAAAATAAAAAAAATAAAAAATTGGATCATGCTGTGTCTTATTAAGAAAGTGATATTTGAGCATGGACCTAACAAAGGTAGCTCATTAGACAAATGGATATCTGAGGGAAGAATGTTTCAGGAGGAGAGAACACTAGAGTAAGGTGACCAGACATCTCACTTTTGGCGGGACAGTCCTGATTTTTAAGAATTTGTCCTGCATCCCATGGCATTTTATAAAAGTCCCGGTTTTTGGAAAGAATGCATGAAAATCTAGGGAACGGTGGGAGAATGGGAAGGAAATATACAGTTTCAGCAGGAAGACCCCGCCTCGACCTGGAAGCACCCGCACTGCCGCAAGAGCTGGCTGCCCCGTGCAGGGCCCTGAAACAAAGAACTCTGGGCAGAACGTACCTGCTGGGGAGGTGGCTGTCAAGTGCCCTAACTACCCATAGGCCCGTCCTGGATGCCAGCGTGCGACTCCGAGCTTCAGGAGGCGCAAGCCATTTGGTCTCCACCAGGCGGCGGGGCTGGACGTGGGGAGCGCTCGTGTAGCTCTGGCATCAGTTTTGGGACCGTGTAACTCGATTCCTCTGACTCAAAATTTCCCATATAGTAATATTTCCGAAAACGATCTTTTTAATGAGGTATCATTATTAAAAGAATAGATTGATAAGGAAAAAGTTAAATCTTGGGCATCAGCAAAAATCACAATAGAGAACAAATGGTTAGAAATATTTCATCATTTGGAAACAAACCATGTTCCATACAATAATGCACTAAAAATTGTGGAATACGCGCTGTTTTTACCAGGAACTAATGCTGCGACTGAACGCGTTTTTTCTACGCTAAACAAAGTGGGGACATCAGAAAAATCACAATTAAGTGTTGAGACTTTGAAAGGCATTTTATGTGTGAAATATAATTTAACAAATTCTTGTGAAAAATTTCATGACCTTTTAAACAATGACAGCAGTCTATTAAAAAATATTTGCTCAAGTGAGAAATATGCCAAAGAATAAAATAAGACTATATGTCATTTTTAATGTATTATATTTGTAAATTGTACTTATGTTGAAATTTTAAAAAATATATTACAATACTATTTTTTCTTTCTACGAAAATTTTTTTTGCTCCATATTGACCAAATTTTTAATCAAGAACCCCCCCCACCCCCACCCCCCACACACCCCATCAGTGGTGTCCTGCTTTACCAATTTTAAAATCTGGTCACCTTACACTGGAGTCAAGGCTGTAAGTGCCTTGTATGTATATGCGAGGAGGCTAATGTGGGTGAGGTCCAGTGATCACTGGGGGCTAGTGGTGAAAAATGAGGTCAGAGAGGTAACAGGAGGCAGATCACATAGGGTCTGATAAACCATGGAATGTTGAGCACAGGAGAGGCAAGATCTGATCTGAGTTTTAAAAGAATAACTGTATTGATAATAGATATTGGTAAAATTTTGGGAAACACACAAAGTAGAAAAAAGAGAATTTATCATTAGGTTATTACAGTAATCCAAGCAAGATAATTGTTGATTTGTCTGAAGATGACAGTAATGGAGATGATGAGACATGGACACGTGCTAGATGTGTGCTCAAGACAGAGCCAGTATTATTTCTTTATGAATATGGATTTAGAAAGAAAGAGAGAAAACAAAGATGACTCTTAAGTTTTTTTAAAAAAGATTTTATTTTATTTATTTTAGAGAAAAGAGGGAGCAAGAGAGAGATAGAGGTGGGGGATGAGCAGGAAGCATCAACTCCCATATGTGCCTTGACCAGGCAAACCCAGGGTTTCAAACTGGCAACCTCAACATTCCAGGTCAGTGTATAATCCACTGTGCCACCACAGGTCAGGATGACTCTAAGTTTTTTGACCTAAGCAACTGAAAGAATGAAGTTGCCTTCTATAGCTTTGTGTGTGTGTGTGTGTGTGTGTGTGTGCATACTTTACTCATATATATGTTATATTATATACACAGATGTATTGCATATGAAACCAAGGGGCCTTATGACTTTGGTTAAATTTACTTTTAAATCCTAGTTCTAAAATTTATATCCCTATCTCTCTGCATATACCCCTCAGAGACCTAACCTTTCCCTAGGATAATCAGCAACCTCCGACGCAGCAGAAGACAGTACCTGGGATCTAACTAATAATGGTCACAGGGTCTAATCTCTAGCAGGCTAAAAATAAGTTTTGTTTTTGTTTTAATTTTTTTTAAATTTATTGATATTTAGAGAGAGGGAGAGACAGAAGGAGAGAGAGGAGAAGTAGGAAGCATCAACTCATAGTAGCTGCTTTTCATATGTGCCTTGACCAGGCAAGCCCAGGGTTTTGAACCGGTAACCTCAGCATTCCGGGTTGATGCTTTATCTACTGCGCCACCACAGGCCAGGCTAAAAATAAGTTTTGACCTAAACTTATGTTTCAGTTTCTGAACCCTAAGGTGGAACAACCTCCCTAGCTATTTTCCCTTGAAACCAGACAGGGATGCCAGAGCAGACCTCAGAACTGTCCTCAAAACCTGAAGATATGATTTATCACCTTTACCTCACCTCTGAATAATTAGCTCCCAGCACCACCTTGAACACCTAACCCAAGATGTCTTATGATTTTACCCTACATCATCAGTAATCTACATGCCACTGAGAGAAGTTTGGGCTTTTAAACATTGGGTTCCCTTTCTCCTGCATGAAGCTATTTACAATGAAATATCCAATATTTTTCCACTACAATTCTCAATGTCTAGTATTTGGTTTGCTAGTGCCAGGTGGATGAACTCTTTCTGTTTTGTAACACATATAGTCTCTTTGTATATATACACACATATATTTATATGTATGTGATATACTCTCTACCTACAAAGTTATTGTGGTGACAATAAAATGATTTAGCACATGTAAAACACTTAGAATAATGCTCTTCACATAGCAAGAATCCAATCAATATTAGCCATTTCTATAAACATTTCTTACTTTACATATTTTCTTTAGGGTCAAGTTGGTTATGTTCTTATACGACTATGACTCATTAATAGCTTTTGGGTCAGACCAAAGCTACCATGTGATCTAGTGTAATGCAAGAGGTCCAGGCCCTCAAAATTGATCTGGTATTGTTGCAAGATGTACAAGAAAGAGGACATAGCCTTTATTGCTTACCACAGTTTAAATAGCAAAGCCCTGGGCAGTTGCTCAAGCAAAACTCTATGTCAATATGCAATCAAGCAGGTGATAGAGGGTAGGGTACATGCCATTCTGTATTGTCCCTTCTTGATACACATCTGGTGACTCACTTCCATTTTTCTTAGTAATACCTTAGTTCATTGATTCTCAAACTTTTTGAAGTAGAGGTGCATTTAAAATCCTACAAATATTTGGAGGTGCACTATATACAAATTTCTGAGAAATATGTTATAATAATTAAGTCAAATATTTATATATATATATATAAAGTTCAAGCATGTTTTTATGGTAATTAAATGAAATAAATATGACAAAATTAAATTTATCTGACATTAAAAAGTATTTTTATGTTACATGTTTTGAGTTATGCTTTTTAGAATTTATAAAATAGAAGGGTTAAAAATTTTAAAATGACAAAATAGTTATCTTTTTGTATATATGGATACATTCTTAGTAAGATTTAGTAAATTTGAATGTGTTAAGTTTTTTCATTCTTGTGTTTATGAGAAACATAAATAATATAATGATGTCTTAATAATAAATATAATAATGATGTGTTAACAAAAAGAGTGGTATTTCCATAGTGAAATGGTGTAATAGAGTAACTATATTTATTTTTATATCTGGGTACATGCCGTGAACCAGCACAGCTAGTAATTCCAGGTCCTGAGTGGGAACGGTGTGGACTTAAGAAAATACGAGGTCGGGAAGGCCCTGTAATTGCTGCTGGCAATAAAAAAACATGCCCAAACCCCACATCTTGCTTTATTTATAGGGCAAAGTGAGTCCATTAGCAAATCAACTCAAGATCATGTTTCCAAGGCAACCCAAGAATTTTACCAAGTGCAGAAAACCCCCACCATACATATTATTTTAACTTAACACCAAACAAAGGATACAAGAAACTTGCCTCCAGTCTTTCCGAGAAACATGGGGGGTAGTTAAACAATCCAGCACCACAGATTAACAGCCTTTTGCAACCTAATCAGGCAAGTGAGGTGGGGGGTTGGGCAGACTGTCAGCTTACAGCTAATTTTCCACACCTCTGTTCCCCGAAACTCTAAACTCCAAAAATCCTGTTGGTTTTTTGGTCCGCAACAAGCACATATTTTTCTGGAATATCATAGGGTGCACCTGGAAATCTTCTAGGGCACACCAATGTGCCATGGTGCACACTTTGAGAACCACTGCTTTAGTTACTATTTTACTACCCTCCATGCCAGGGGTCCCCAGACTTTTTACACAGGGGGACTGTTGGGCAGATAAAATATATTATGCTCACTTTGTTAAAGATGGCGCTGCCCACATGCAAGTCCGTTCATATTAATGTGTGTACTGGGACAGGTTGTGGGCAGGCTGGGTCCTTATAGCTTAAGGCTTAGTTTTAAGAGTAAGCTTTTCCCCACACCCTTAACCCATTGGATGATGTAGGGTGGTGCACTCTCATGAGGAATCCTCCCAATATGTCTCAGATAAGTGACTTTGTATCAGAGACTTCCTTGTTTGTAGATTGAATTAAAGGTTTTGAATCTATGCTATAAAGTGGGGCAGACCAGGAGCTTGCTCTCTCAGTTCATGAGGTTAGTATTAGAGAAGAGAGCAGATTAAGGCCACGTGGAGGAGAGTAAGCAGCCAAGATGGCAGAATGCTGAGGAAGAAGCCAGTTTGTGCAGAGTTTGTGCAGAGAGAAGGAGATGGGAACCAGAGGTGAATAAGTCTGGTGAGCTAGAAACCTTTGATTCTAGGAAACTCAGATAAGTCAGTAGCTTTGTGAGTACTGAATGAGTGGGTTTTGGAGCCCCGTGTGTGTTTTTGCTTGCCCGCCGGGTGCAAGCTAGAATTAAAGCTGATGGCTCACCAGTTCTTGGCTCTGTTGTTTCATTACCGACTGTCCGAATCTAATGCAAACCAGCACTGGCCAGGCAGCTTTGATGGTGACCCTGGCTCCTGGCTTTACATTTGGCATAGTCTCTGGCAGGATTCGATACAGTTTGATATGGAGCCACCACCACCTTTGAGTGGTGGAGTAGAGAACTGGCAGCTGTTATGGTTTACCATAGCTGTTTTTTGAGGGACTGTAGACTGGCTGACTTTTACAGCCATGTGTGAGGAAACCAAGAGCTCTGTGGAAGAGGCTGCCCAGGACCTGCAAACCAAGCAGTGGAAGGAGCTGTAGCAAACGTGGGAGAAAGAGATTCTGACCCTAGAGCTGAAGCAAGCACTGGAGGAGGTTGACCAGGTTCTTGAGACTTGCTTGGAAATGGAGCAGCCACTGGAGGAGGTATCACAGGTTCGTGAGTTGCAGATTGCAATGGATGTTGTGGAGAGTCAGCAGCGGCAGGAGGCTGAGGCTGAGGCTGAGGCTGGGGCTGGAGCCACAAGGCCTGCTGAGCAGAAGGCAGCAGTGGCCCAGAGCTTGAGCTCAGCAGCAAGAGCTAATGTTTTCAGTTCCTCTCTGGAGGATGAGAAGAATCTGGCTGGAGTTGCAATCGCAGTCTCCAGAAGGTGAGAGCCCAGCATCAAGGAGTAGCTATGCTCCTGGTAGGTCTGCGATTTTGGGACATAGGGATGGATGCCATCATGCTCCCCAGAGTAGAGATGGAAATGTGAAATGCTGACTGCCATTGCTACATGCTTTTTGGGGGGATAGTGTAAAACCTGCCATGATGGCAGGAATGGCGGGGAAGCTAAGGCCCCATGTGTGTGGACTGATTTTCCTGGACTATGACCGGATGGGCACAGGCTCCTTTCTTGAATTGATTTATGGATTTTGGACAATGTGAAATACCCTGATGGGGTGGGGGGTAGCTTTGATGGAGGCCCTCCTACTGCCCCAGGAAGACTTTCAAATGGCAAGAGAGAAGGTCGAGGACATTTTGCACTTTTGGCAAAGTGCTCAGAGACTGGTGAAATGTACCTTGTAATTGTTGAAATTGTATGATTGGTCATGTATTTATAATTTGTGTAATGTACCTAATTTCCCTGTACAGGGATGCCGGTGGTGTAGATTATGGGTAGTGAAGTGAGCATAGGGGTGGATTGTTGAGCAGATAAATTATATTATGCTCACTTTGTTAAAGATGGCACTGCCCACATGCAAGTCCGTTCATATTAATGTGTGTTCTGGGGAGAGGCTGTGGGCAGGCTGGCTCGTTATAGCTTAAGGTTTAGTTGTAAGAGTAAGCTTTTCCCCACACCCTTAATTGATTGGATGATGTAGGGTGGTGCACTCTCATGAGGAATCCTCCCAGTATGTTTCAGATAAGTGACTTTGTATCAGAGACTTCCTTGTTTGTAGATTGAATTAAAGGTTTTGAATCTATGCTATAAAGTGGGGCAGACCAGGAGCTTGCTCTCTCGGTTCCTGAGGTTAGTTTTAGAAAGGAAAGCAGATTAAGGCCACGTGGAGGAGGCCAGGAGAAGCATCCAAGATGGCAGAATGCTGAGGAAGAAGCCAGTTTGTGCGGAGTTTGTGCAGAGAGAAGGAGATGGGAAACAGAGGTGAATAAGTCTGGTGAGCTAGAAACCTTTGATTCTAGGAAACTCGGATAAGTCAGTAGCTTTGTGAGCACTGAATGAGTGGGTTTGGAGCCCAGTGTGTGTTTTTGCTTGCCCGCCGGGTGCAAGCTAGAATTAAAGCTGATGGCTCACCAGTACTTGCCTCTGTTGTTTCATTACTGACTGTCCGAATCTAATGCGAACCTGCATGGGCCAGGCAGCTTTGATGGTGGCCCTGGCTCCTGGCTTTACAGGGCCAGTTCAAACTTTTTTCACAGGGGGCTTCAGACCATTGGAGGGCCGGACTATAAAAAAAAAATCTATGAACAAATCTTTATGCACACTGCACATATCATGTTTTAAAGTAACTAAACAAAATGGGAACAAATACAATATTTAAAATAAAGAACAAGTAAATTTAAATCAACAAACTGACCAGTATTTCAATGGGAACTATGGGTGCGGATGCATCTGTGCTCCTCTCACTGACCACCAATGAAAGGGGTGCCCCTTCCGGAAGTTTGGTGGGGGCCGGATAAACAGCCACAGGGGCCGCATGCAGCCCACGGGCTGTAGTTTGGGGACCCCTGCTCTATGCCATTGTCTGTGGTCAGGATTTGTGAGCATGGTGACATGTGTGGTAAGGTACCAAAGAATTGAAAAAATCAATATTAATATTTTAAGAGGAAAAGTCAGGAGAAGAATGCAGAAGCTTTGGCTTACAAGGAGGACTGGGTATTTAGTTTAACTACAGAATAAAGGTTATCTGGAGAACTTCCTTTCCCTTTCAATAAGAGACAATATTTACATACCTTACACTGATTTTAACTCTCCCTCCCTTCCTGGAATCCTGAGAGTAACATATACCTCTAGGCAAAGGGAGGGGAGATAGACGCTAAAAGATTTGTGAATGTCTCTGATATGTAAAACAACATCACTATTGTGTTACCATAAAAGTTTTAATGGTTTTTATAGATCATCTAGACAAAGGTCATAAGATTGTCAATGATTAATTATTATGTCATGTTACCCCTTCTTTTCCCCCAACCTGTATGTGGTCAAGGGTATATAACCAGCCTCAGAGCTATATTTGACACTGCACAATTTGGGTCAGCTATACCCTGTGTATGTCATATGCTGCCAGCTTAATCAATAAATCTCCTCTTAAAAACTCTTCTGTATCCTGCCTTGGTGTCTCTACATAAACCCACGGAACGCTACTTTACAACACATGTCGCTGGAGAGGGGGAAGGGCCATGTCCAGTATTGACCCTTGTTGGGCAGATGAAATATATTATGCTCACTTTGTTAAAGATGGCGCTGCCCACATAGAAGTTCATTGATATTAATGTGTGTTCTGGGACAGGCTGTGGGCAGGCAGGGTCGTTGTACCCTAAGGCTTAGTTTTAAGAGTAAGCTCTTCTCCATATCTGTAAAGCCAGTTGTCAAGGCCACCATCACAGCCGCCTGACCCGTGCAGGTTCGCATTAGATTCAAACAGTCGGAAATGAAACAATGGAGCCAAAAACTGGTGAGCCATCAGCTTTAATTCTAGCTTGCACCCGGCGGGCAAGCAAAAACACACACTGGGCTCCAAAACCCACACATTCAGTGCTCACAAAGCTACTGAGTTATTCGAGTTTCCTAGAATCAAAGGTTTCTAGCTCACCAGACTTATTCACCTCTGTTTCCCATCTTCTCCTGCACAAACTCTTAACAAACCGACTTCTTCCTCAGGACTCTGCCATCTTGGCTACTTCTCCTCCACATGGCCTTAATCTGCTCTCCTCTCTAATACCTCAGGAACCAAGAACCAAGAGAGAGATCAAGGTACTGCTCTCTCCCACTTTATAGCATAGACTCAAAACCTTTAATCCAATTATACAAACAAGGAAGCCTCTATATAATGGGATTCCTCAGGAGAGTGCACCACCCTACATCATTCAATCAGTCAAGGATGTGGGCAGATAAAATATATTATGCTCACTTTGTTAAAGATGGAGCTGCCCACATGGAAGTTCGTTGATATTAATGTGTGTTCTGGAACAGGCTGTGGGTAGGCCAGGTCATTATAGCCTAAGGTTTAGTTTAAGAGTAATCTCTTCTCCACACCCTTGACTGATTGGATGATATAGGGTGGTGATGTAGGGAGGAATCCCATTATGCCTCAGATGGGTGACTTTGTATCAGAGACTTCCTTGTTTGTATAATTGGATTAAAGGTTTTGAGTCTATGCTATAAAGTGGGAGAGACCAGTAGCTTGATCTCTCTCTCTTGGTTCCTGAGTTCCTGAGGTTAGTATTAGAGAGGAGAGCAGATTAAGGCCATGTGGAGGAGAAGTAGCCAAGATGGCAGAGTCCTGAGGAAGAAGCCAGTTTGTTAAGAGTTTGTGCTGGAGGAGATGGGGAACAGAGGTGAATAAGTCTGGTGAGCTAGAAACCTTTGATTCTAGGAAACTCGAATAACTCAGTAGCTTTGTGAGCACTGATTATGTGGGTTTTGGAGCCCAGTGTGTGTTTTTGCTTGCCCGCTGGGTGCAAGCTAGAATTAAAGATGATGGCTCACCAGTTTTTGGCTCCGGTGCTTCATTGCCATCTGTCCGAATCCAATGCGAACCTGCACGGGTCAGGCTGCTGTGATGGTGGCCTTGACTACTGGCATTACACCAACAATCCACCCTTATGCTCAATTTACTACCCAAAATCTACACCACCGGCATTCTTATACAAGAAAATTAAGTACATTACACAAATTACAGCACTAGCCCAAATCATACAGTTTCAACAATTACAAAGGTACACACATTTCACCAGTCTCTGAGCACTTTGCCAAAAGCGCAAAGTGGAGAGGGAGCAAGATGGCGACGGAGTAGGCGAACGTACCAACTTCCAACTCCCAGAACCAAAGTGGATTACAACTCAATTTTAAGAACCATCACCTGGATAAACCAACTTTGAACAAAACTAAGTGGACTCTTCAACCACGGAACACAGAAGAAGCCACATTGAGACTGGTAGGAATAGCGAAAAAGCGAAGAGGGCTGCCCAGCTCCCCGGAGCAAACGGCAGCCCGGAGAGACCGTGTGGCAGGAGGAGAGTTTGGCGGAGAGGGAGGGACCTGGGTCCCAGGAACCAAGCCCCAGCCTCCAGTCCTAGAGCCTAGAAGAGGCGTTTGGACAGTATTGAGCTGTGAAACAAGTGAGGGAGCTCCCAGGCCTACAGTGTGGAGTATTAGGTCCCTTCCTACTCTGCTGAGGGCTGCTTAAGGTTTTGGGGCGGCAGGACGCTGAAAGGCGGTTCTGTCGGCGTGGGCAGAGGCCAAGCCGGTGGGAGATCGGTCTAGCCCAGAGGGTCAGAGGGGACCGCGAAAGCGGTACGGAAGCTGCGGGCCCGCCTTTAATCCCACTTACGGGGACAAAGCGGGAGGCCAGGAACGGGTAGGCCCTGCGCAAGCCGGCCCTGACCGCGGGACCGGGCTAGGACCAGGGACGGGCAGGGGCTCGCGGCTGAGCTGACGCTACTAGTCGCCCCCCCGCCCCCCGGCCGGAGAAACCGTGGTTGGCCAGTATACGTGCGCGAGCGGGCTCCGAGCGCGGGAACGGGGTAGACCCCGAGACAAGTGGAGGCTCGCAGCTGAGCCCACGCTACTATCCCCATCCGGCCGGAGAAACCCCAGATAGCATTCATACGTGCACAAGCAGGCTCCGAACGCGGGGGCGGGGTAGAGTCCGGGACGAGCGGAAGTACGCAGCTCAGCGGAAGCCAGCAAACACGCCCGCCCCAATAAACCTTGGTTTCCGACCCTGCGCAGAAGGGCCCTGGCCTTGAGGGCGGGGCTAAAGCTCTGGACGGGCAAAAGCTTACAGCTGAGAGCACGTCAAAAGCCCCGCCTAACCCGCGGAACTGTAGCGAGCAGGCTCCGACTGCTGGTTCTGGGCGGAAGTCCGGAAATAGGCTGGATCCGCAGCTGAGCAAAGGTGCTCATCGCTACCCTTGGTGCTAATCTTGTGGCTTCAGTCACAGCCCCTCCCACGGAGGAGAGGCAGAAATCATAGCAAAAGCCACAGTGGGCCGGCGCTGGCAACCCTCATACCCAACCACCCTAGGCACCGGTAGAGGGGGTGGGGGGCCTGCAGATAGACCACACCTAGAGAACACAAAGGCAACACCTACTGGACTCCAGTGGCCACAACTTGCTTATACACAGAAAAAATGGGCAGGCAGAGGAATGCAAACCAAATGAATCAAGAGAAATCCCCAGAGAAGGACCTGAATGAACCAGATATAACCAAATTACCAGAAGCAGAATTTAGAATAATGATAGTTAGGATGTTCAAAGAAATTAGAGCAACAATGGATAGTCATTATGAACACCTAAATAAAGAGATAACAAGTATAAAAAATGAAATTGAAATAATAAAAAAGAATCAGACAGAAATGACAAATACAGTATCAGAACTGAAAACCACAATGGAAGGAATTAAAAGCAGGATTGATGATGCTGAGGATCGAATAAGCGAGTTAGAGGACACAATAAACAAAGGCACAGAAGCAGAGAAGAAAAAGGAAAAGAGACTTAAAAAATGTGAGGAAACTCTAAGGGAGCTCTGTGACAACATGAAGAGAAACAACATTCGCATCATAGGGGTGCCTGAAGAAGAGGAGAGAGGACAGGAAATGGAAACTTTGTTCAATCAAATCATAGCAGAAAACTTTCCTAAATTAAGGCTGGGAAATACTCCACACATTCAAGAAGCACACAGAACTCCATTAAAGAGAAACCCAAAAAAATCTACACCAAGACACATCATAGTTAAAATACCAAAGCTAATGAATAAAGAAAAAATTTTAAAAGCTGCTAGAGAAAAAAAGACTATCACCTACAAAGGAGCCCCCATAAGGATGACATCGGACTTCTCAACAGAAACACTTGAGGCCAGAAGGGAATGGCAAGAAATAATCAAAGTAATGCAGAACAAGAACCTACAACCAAGACTACTTTATCCAGCAAAGCTAACATTTAAAATTGAAGGAGAAATAAAGAGCTTCCCAGAAAAAGAAAGCCTAAAGGAATTCATAAAAACCAAACCAATTCTGCAAGAGATACTAAGGGGCCTCTTGTGAACAGTTTAAAGGGAGGAATGAATAGAGCAAAAGAAGAATACAGCTTTAAAGAATAAAATGGCAATAAACAACTACATATCAATAATAACCTTAAATGTAAATGGATTAAATGATCCAATCAAAAGACATAGGGTAGCTGCATGGATAAAGAAACAGGACCCATACATATGCTGTCTACAAGAGACACACCTTAAAACAAAAGATGCATATAGACTGAAGGTAAAAGGATGGAAAAAAATATTTCATGCAAATGGAAATGAAAAAAAAGCAGGGGTAGCAATACTTATATCAGACAAAATGGACTTTAACACAAAGGCTGTAGTAAGAGATAAAGAAGGACGCTACATAATGATAAAGGGAACAATTCAACAGGAAGATATAACTATTGTAAATATCTATGCACCAAATATAGGAGACCCGACATACATAAAGCAGACTTTGATGGATATAAAGGGCGAGATTTATAGCAATACTATCATAGTAGGGGATTTCAATACCCCTCTAACAACACTGGATAGATCCTCAAGAAAGAAAATTAATAAAGAAACAGCAGACTTCAAGGAGACACTAGATCAACTTGATTTAATAGATATCTTCAGAACTTTTCACCCTAAAGCAGTAGAATATACATTCTTCTCAAGCGCTCATGGTACGTTTTCTAGGATAGACCACATGTTAGGACACAAAAATGGTCTCAATAAATTTAAGAAGATTGAAATCATATCAAGCATTTTCTCTGATCACAATCCCATGAAACTAGAAATTAACCACAAAAGAAAAACTGAAAAATACTCAAACACTTGGAAACTAAATAGCATGTTATTAAATAATGAATGGATTAACAATGAGATCAAAGAAGAAATAAAAAAGTTTCTAGAAACAAATGATAATGAGCATACATCAGCTCAAAATTTATGGGACACAGCAAAAGCAGTTCTGAGAGGGAAGTTTATTGCACTACAGGCATATCATAAGAAGCTAGAAAAAGCTCAAATAAGCAACCTGACCCTGCATCTAAAAGAACTAGAAAAACAACAACAAATAAAACCCCAGACAAGTAGAAGGAAGGAAATAATAAAGGTCAGAGCAGAAATAAATGACATAGAGGCTAAGGAAACAATACAGAGGATCAATGAAACCAGGAGCTGGTTCTTTGAAAAGGTAAACAAGATGATGAACGTTTAACTAGACTCACCAAGAAAAAAAGAGAGAGGACTCAAATAAATAAAATTAGAAAGGACAGTGGAGAAATAACAACTGACACAACAGAAATACAAAGCATTGTAAGAAAATACTATGAAGAACTATATGCCAAAAAATTAGACAATCTTGGTGAAATGGACAAATTTCTTGAATCATATAACCTTCCAAAAATCAATCTGGAAGAATCAGAACACCTAAACAGACCAATTACAGCAAATGAGATCGAAACAGTTATCAAAAAACTCCCAAAAAAGAAAAGTCCTGGGCCTGATGGCTTCACAAGTGAATTCTATCAAAAATTCAAAGAAGAACTAACTCCTATTCTCCTGAAGCTATTTCAAAAAATTCAAGAGGAAGGAAGACTTCCAAATTCCTTTTATGAGGGGAGCATAATTCTGATCCCAAAACCGGGCAAAGACAACACAAAGAAAGAAAATTATAGGCCTATATCCCTGATGAATTTAGACGCTAAAATTCTCAACAAAATATTAGCCAACCGGATCCAGCAATATATGAAAAAAATCATACACCACGATCAAATGGAATTTATTCTGGAGAGGCAAGGCTGGTTCAATATTCACAAATCAATCAATGTGATTCACCACATAAACAAAAGGAAGGACAAAAATCACATGATAATTTCAATAGATGCAGAAAAGTCATTTGATAAAATCCAGCACCCATTCATGCTCAAAACTCTCAGTAAAGTGGGAATACAGGGATCATTCCTTAACATGATAAAGGCCATCTACGATAAACCGACAGCAAACATCATACTAAATGGACAAAGATTAAAAGCAATGCCCTTAAGATCAGGAACCAGGCAGGGTTGCCCACTTTCACCACTCTTATTCAACATAGTTCTGGAAGTCCTAGCTACAGCAATCAGACAAGAAGAAGAAATAAAAGGCATACAAATTGGAAAAGAAGAAGTAAAACTGTCCTTATTTGCAGATGATATGATATTGTATATTGAAAACCCTAAAGTCTCAGTCAAAAAACTACTGGACCTTATAAATGATTTCAGCAAGGTGGCAGGATATAAAATTAATACTCAGAAATCAGAGGCATTTCTATACACCAACAATGAAATATCAGCAAAAGAATTTAAGGAAACAATCCCCTTAACTATTGCAGCCAAAAAAATAAAGTACCTAGGAGTTAATTTAACCAAGGAGGTTAAGAACTTGTACTTGGAAAATTATAGAAGATTGATAAAAGAAATCAAGGAAGATACAAACAAGTGGAAGCACATACCGTGCTCATGGCTAGGAAGAATAAACATCATTAAAATGTCTATATTACCCAAAGCAATTTATAAATTCAATGCAATACCAATTAAAATACCAATGACATACTTCAAAGATATAGAACACATATTCCAAAAATTTATATGGAACCAAAAAAGAACACGAATAGCCTCAGCAATCTTAAAAAGAAAAAATAAAGCAGGAGGTATCACTCTTCCTGATATCAAGGTTTACTACAAGGCCATTATACTCAAGACAGCCTGGTACTGGCATAAGAACAGGCACATAGATCAATGGAACAGAACAGAGAACCCAGAAATAAACCCACAGCTTTATGGACAACTGATATTTGACAAAGGAGGAAAGAACATACAATGGAGTAAGGACAGCCTGTTTAACAAATGGTGTTGGGAAAATTGGACATCCTCCTGTAAAAAAATGAAACTAGACCATCAACTTACACCATTCACAAAAACAAACTCAAAATGGATAAAAGACTTAAATGTAAGCCGTGAAACCATAAGCATCTTAGAAGAGAACATAGGCAGCCAGCTCTCCGACATCTGTAGCAGCGGTATATTTGCTGATTTATCTTCATGGGCAACTGAAATAAAAGGCAAGATAAACAAATGGGACTATATCAAACTAAAAAGTTTTTGCACAGCTAAAGACAATAGGAACAGAATAAAAAGACAAACTACACAATGGGAGAACATATTCAACAGCACATCTGATAAGGGGTTAATAACTAAAATTTATAAAGAACTTATAAAACGCAACACCAGGAAGACAAACAACCCAATCAAAAAATGGGCAAAAGAAATGAATAGCAATTTCTCCAAAGAGGACATACAGATGGCCAATAGGCATATGAAAAAATGCTCAACATCACTAGTCATTAGAGAAATGCAAATTAAAACCACAATGAGATATCACCTCACACCAGTCAGAATGGCACTCATCAGCAAAACAACACAGAATAAGTGCTGGCGAGGATGTGGAGAAAAGGGAACCCTTCTGCACTGCTGGTGGGAATGCAGACTGGTGCAGCCACTGTGGAAAACAGTTTGGAGATTTCTCAGAAAATTAAAAATCAAACTGCCTTTTGACCCAGCTATCCCACTTTTAGGAATATACCCTAAGAACACCATAGCACTGTTCGAAAAGAAGAAATGCGCCCCCATGTTCGTGGCAGCGTTGTTCACAATAGCGAAGATCTGGAACCAGCCCAAGTGTCCGTCAGAAGACGAGTGGATTAAAAAGCTATGGTACATATATACTATGGAATACTACTCAGCCATAAGAAACGATGACATCGGATCATTTATAACAAAATGGATCTACCTTGATAACATTATACGGAGTGAAATAAGTAAATCAGAAAAAAAAGAAAAACTGAGAACAGCACGATTACATACATAGGTGGGACATGAAAGTGAGGGTATGAGACATGGACAAGAGAGTGGTGGTTATGGGATGGGGGAGGGAGGGAAGAGTGGGATAGGGAGGAGGGGAGGGGCACAGGGAAAACCAGATTAAAGGTGACAGAGGACAATTTGACTTTTGGTGATGGGTATGCAACACAATTGAATGATAGGATAACCTGGAGATGTTTTCATTGTACATATGTACCCTGATTTATTGATGTCACCCCATTAGAATTAATAATAATAAAATATATATATAATAATAATAAAAAAAGCGCAAAGTGTCCTCGGCCTTTTCTCAAGCCATGGGAAAAGCTTCCCGGGGCAGGAGGGCCTCCATCAAAGCCATCCCCACCTTCATCAGGGTATTTCACATCGTCCAAAAACCATAAGTCCATTCAACAAATGAGCCTGTGCCCATTTGGGTCGTAGTCCAGGAAATCAGTCCACACACATAGGGCTTTAGCCTCCCCCCTCATTCCTGCCATCATTGCAGGTCTCACACTGCCCTAAAGAAAAGCATGTGGCAATGGCAGTCAGCATTTCCATCTCTGCTCTGGGGAGCATGATGGCATCCACCCCTATGTCCCAAAATCGCAGACCTACCGGCGTTGTAGTAGAAGCTCCTTGCTGCTGGGCTCTCACCTTCTGGAGATTGCTGATTGCAACTCTAGCTTGACTCTCCTCATCCTCCAAAGAGGAACTGAAAACATCAGCTCCTGCTGCTGGGCTCGATCTCCGGGCCACGGCTGCCTTCTGCTCAGCAGGCCTTGCAGCTCCAGCCTCGGCCTCAGCCCCGGTCCTGGCCTCAGCTCCGGCCCCGGCCTCAGGTGCGGCCTCAGGCCCGGCCTCATGCCGCTGCTGGCTCTCCACAACATCCAGGGAAATCTCCAACTCACGAACCTGTGATTCCTTCTCCAGCGTCTGCTCCATTTCCAGGTGAATCTCGCAAACCTGGTCAGCCTCCTCCTCCAGCACTTCCTTCAGCTCCAGGGTCAGCATCTGTTTCTCCCACGTTTCCTCCAGCTCCTTTTGCTGCTCCTGCAGGTCCTGGGCAGCCTCTTTCATAGAGCTCTCAGTTTCCTCACACATGGCTGTAAAAGTCAGCCAGCCTACAGTCCCCCAAAAAACAGCTATGGGAAACCATAACAGCAACCAGTCCTCTACTCCACCACTCAAAGGTGGTGGTGGCTCCATGCCGAACTGTATCGAATCCTGCCATAGACTACGCCAATTGTAAAGCCAGTAGCCAAGGCCACCATCAGAGCCGCCTGATCCGTGCAGGTTCGCATTAGATTCGAACAGTCGGCAATGAAACAACGGAGCCAAAAACTGGTGAGCCATCAGCTTTAATTCTAGCTTGCACCCGGCGGGCAAGCAAAAACACACGCTGGGCTCCAAAACCCACACATTCAGTGCTCACAAAGCTACTGACTTATTCGAGTTTCCTAGAATCAAAGGTTTCTAGCTCACCAGACTTATTCACCTCTGTTTCCCATCTCCTCCTGCACAAACTCTTAACAAACTGGCTTCTTCCTCAGGACTCTGCCATCTTGGCTACTTCTCCTCCACATGGCCTTAATCTGCTCTCCTCTCTAATACCTCAGGAACCAAGAACCAAGAGAGAGATCAAGGTACTGCTCTCTCCCACTTTATAGCATAGACTCAAAACCTTTATTCCAATTATATAAACAAGAAAGTGTCTGTATAATGGGATTCCTCAGGAGAGTGCACCACCCTACATCATCCAAACAGTCAAGGGTGTGGGGAAGAGCTTACTCTTAAACTAAGCCTTAGGCTATAACAACCTGGCCTGCCTACAGCCTGTTTCAGAACACACATTAATATCAACAAACTTCCATGTGGGCACTGCCATCTTTAACAAAATGAGCATAATATATTTTATCTGCCCAACAATACCCTTGACTGTTTGGATGATGTAGGGTGGTGCACTCTCCTGAGGAATCCCATTATGCCTCAGATGGGTGGCTTTGTATCAGAGACTTTCTTGTTTGTATAATTGGATTAAAGGTTTTTAATCTATGCTATAAAGTGGGGCAACCAGGAGCTCTCTCTCCTGGTTCCTGAGGTATTAGAAAGGAGGGCAGATTAAGGCCACATGGAGAAGAGGAAGCAGCCAAGATGGCAGAGTGCTGAGGAAGAGTTTGTGCAGGAGGAGATGGGAAACAGAGGTGAATAAGTCTGGTGAGCTAGACGCCTTTGATTCTAGGAAACTTGGATAAGTCAGTAGCTTTGTGAGCACTGAGTGAGTGGGTTTTGGAGCCCAGTGTGTGTTTTTGCTTGTCTGCCGGGTGCAAGCTAGAATTAAAGCTGATGGCTCACCAGTTCGTTGCTCCTGTGTTTTATTACCGACTGTTCGAATCTAATGTGAACCTGCATGGGTCAGGCGGATGTGATGGTGGCCATGACTACTGGCTTTACAACCCTACATCTAGAAATTTAGCCTGCTGAATAGAAAAGAAACTATAAAACTTTTATTTAGCAACTTTATTTCATGGTGTTGAGGGAAAGCCTCAAAAGTCTAAATTCAGGATCTATTCTGAGGAATTGACATGTGGTCTTACTCATATTCATAAGGACTTTAATAGGAGAAATACAATACATGGGTGTTGGGCAGATAAAATATATTATGCTCACTTTGTTAAAGATGGTGCTGCACACATGCAAGTTTTAAGAGTAAGGTTTTCTCCCTACCCTTGACTGATTGGAAGATGTGGGGTGGTACACTCTCATGAGGAATCCTCCCATTTTGCCTCAGATAAGTGACTTTGTATCAGAGACTTCCTTGTTTGTAGATTGGATTAAAGGTTTGGATTTCTTCACTATAAAGTGGGGCAGACAGGGAGCTTACTCTCTCGGTTCCTGAGGTTACTATTAGAGAGGAGAGCAGATTAAGGCCATGTGGAGGCCAGGAGAAGCAGCCAAGATGTCAAAGTGCTGAGGGAGAAGCCAGTTTATGCAGAGTTTGTGCTGGAGAAGGAGATGGAAAACAGAGGTTAATAAGTCTGGGAGCTAGAAACCTTTAATTCTAGGAAACTTGGATAAGTCAGTAGCTTTGTGAGCACTGAATGAGTGGGTTTTGGAGCCCAGTGTGTGTTATTGCTTGTCTGCTGGGTACAAGCTAGAATTAAAACTTGTAGCTCACCAGTTTTTGGCTCTGTTGTTTCATTACCGACTGTCCAAATCTAATGTGAACCTGCATGTGAATGGCCTCGACTAAGAGCCTTACAATGGGCATATGCGCAGCTGTTCCCTCCTGATGGTAGCAGGCTGAACAAAATCCACCCCCTTCTTGTAAGGCCAGGAGCCACCATCATGGCCATTCACATGCAGGTTCCTACTGGATTCAGGTGACGGTGAAGAAATGGCGGAGTCAGAGGATGGTAGGCCATTCTGTTTATTGTTGTCTCACCAAGACAGTCAAGCCACAAGAGAAGACAAGGGAAATGCAGAAAACCAACTTTTCCCATGGAGGGCAAGGGATTAGGGAGGCCCCTTCAATAGTGATAGCAGGAACGGAGAGAGCAAGCTCCTGGTCTGCCCCACTTTATAGCATAGATTCAAAACCTTTAATTCAATCTATAAACATGGAAGTCTCTGATACAAAGTCACTTATCTGAGACATACTGGGAGGATTCCTCATGAGAGTGCACCACCCTACATCATCCAATGGGTTAAGGGTGTGGGGAAAAGCTTACTCTTAAAACCAAGCCTTAGGCTATAACAACCCAGCCTGCCCACAGCCTGTCCCAGAACACACATTAATATCAACGAACTTCCATGTGGGCAGCGCCATCTTTAACAAAGTGAGCAGAATATATTTTATCTGCCCAACAATCCACCCCTATGCTCACTTTACTACCCACAATCTACACCTCTGGCATCCCTGTACAAGGAAATTAAGTACATTACACAAATTACAGCAATAGCACAAATCATACAGTTTCAACAATTACAAAGGTACATTGCATAAACAGAAGCAGTACCAACTACAGCAATAGGATTAACAAATTGAAAGCTATGGGCGAAATGACAGCTGTCAATGGCACCAAAAATGGCAAATCTTTTCCTTCTGGCAGAATACAGGCCGGAGTTTTGTCTGCAGACAGCACCGTAGCTGGTACCAGAGGCCACCCTGAGTGGGTATACCAAACCTTATTGGCCAATGCACCAACATTTGCTGGTTCTATGTGTAGTAAATTAGGAGAACTCATTATTGGCCATAAAGAAATTGCAAAGGTGCCCTTCATTATGCTGTCCCTCTGAGCACTCAAAGGATAATACACTTCTACCTTAGGTGGCCAGGTGCTGGTTGCCCAAGGAGTTCACTGGAGTTCCACCTCTAGCCCCTTTCCCCATGGTGCCAACAAGGCCACTCATCTCAGATGGGGGGCCTGGACAGTCCAGGGCCAAGTCCATCGAAGCCATTGGCCTTTAAGAAGGGCTGTTGGGGCAGGCAAGAGCACATTGCCTTGCTGTTCAAAGCCTGGCTTGAGTAAAATGTCCTTGGTGCATATCTGCAACTGAATGGGGGCAGCTGCCCGATGCAGGAGGGCCTTTACTGGAGCTGGGCTCCCACGTGGAGGTCTCTCATTCAAAATCTGGAGTACTGTCCATAAGCGGCGTGTCCATCCAGTAAGGGAGCTGGTGCCCCCCTCCTGTCGCAGTCCCTGCTTTAAGAGTCTATTATACCGCTCAATGATACCAGCAGCCTAGGGGTGGTAGGGAACATGGTATTTCCAGTCCACCCCCAGCTCTTGAGCCCATTGCCTCACCATTGAACCAATGAAGTGGGTACCATTGTCACTTTCAAGGACCAGCAGTCGCCCATATGCAGCACTCAGGCGGTTCAAAGCCTGTATGACTGCCCTCTGGTCAGGGTTACGGATGGGATAAGCAGCAAGCAGACCGGTGGCAGTATCTACACAAGTGACTGCATACTAGTACCCTTCTGACTTTGGTAAGGGTCCAATGATGTCTATCTGCCATTGTGTCAGTGGAACATGACCCTCTGGATCTGTCCAGGTGACACCAGTGGTCTCCGAGGGTGCTCCTTGGAACCCACCGCACATTGCTCACAAGCTGCAAGTACCTCTGTGTAGGACACAGGCAAGTTCCACGCCTTAACCGTAGCCACATAGTTTTCTGTCCTGCATGGAGCAGGCGCCGGTGGAGCCATTGCGCCACATCACCTGCAGGTGCAGTCTCCAACCATCACAGTCAGAAGGATAGGTAGCAATCTGGGCTTGAGACTGGTGGCTAAAGTGGGGTAGGTCTTACGGACTGAACCAAAACCTATGGAATCTCATCCATCTCTGGGTCAATAGGGTTAGAGTTGAGTTAATTCTTAAACACACACAATGGAATTGGGTCTAATAACCCTTTCCTATGATCATTCTCACAAAAGATTAGGAGAGAGTGTGGAGCTGTACAGTTCAGAATGGGAGCTCTGACATGAGCCGTAAGATTAAATTGTTACTAGAGAAGGTCTTGTAGCTTTATATACCTGACCAGGATATTTTAAAAAGTGACATGACATTAAGTCAGAAAATAAAAGTTTGAGAATCTAAGTAAACTGATAAAAATGTCAGCTCCCAATTACAGACCACTAGCATGGCTATTTGAAATCTCACCAGCTTCTTTGGAATACCCATATTTGTACTTAACACATAATTGTATTATTCATGTCAAATGAAACCACATTTTTCTCTTCCATGCCTAGACAGAGACAGCTGTTTTAAAATTATACATGGGAATACTGTGAATAATTTGACAAAGTGACACAGTTCTTAGAATTTCACAGATAGCATTGACGAGAGAAACACTACCTGGAAACAAGCAGAAGAAAATCAGGACAGATTAGAATGCCTTCCTGAGGAAGAGCCAGATCAAAGCTAGTAACTGCTTTCTTTAAATTATTATTAAACCAGAAATAAGAAATTGACTCCAATTTGAGCATTATGAAGAGGAGATTGAAAGTCAATAGCCAGCTAAAAGGCATTCCACAATAGAAATGAAACAAATTAAGTCACAGAAGAGGCTCCAAAATACTCTCGTTTTCAAATGATCGATTAGCAGATCTGTCTCCTAAGCAGCTTCTCCAGCTGTTTATTATACTCTGAATCACATATTTTTCTCTTGACATTTTAGTATAGTAACAGGGGATATATTAAAACTTGAAGTACTCACATAATAGATTTTTGTTCAGGTAATTAAAGATAACAGCTGGAGTTTTAACTTCTATTGACATGTTAAGAAAGAGAAAGAAAAATGATCTTTGACCAACAAGTTGGAATCTCAGTGGGGGTAAAGTGGTTTTCCACTAGGCAATGATTAATCTGAGCTCAGAAGAGCCCTTAATACTCTTACTTCTCTGTGGATTTGTGTAATTTTCTGTCTCAAAGCATTTAACTATGATGAAGCATACAAATAATGTAGCCTTGTAATAAGTATGATAATCAGAATTTATTTTTTAAAAATGTCTGTTTCCAAAGGATTCAGAATACTAGTTTAATTAATAAGCCTGGAGGACCCTAAGCACAATTACTTCTACTCATCCATCTCATAAGCAGAACTGCCGACGTCCTTTTTTTGCAGCTGCAGGGAAAAGGGAAACACGGTGTTAACACGGAAACTTACCTTTCTCTTTCCTTCTTCTTCCACCCATCCTTTTTGGCAGCTAGATTTCAGTTTTATTTGTACAACTAATCAGATGGTAAAAACGTCAGAACACCAATTTAATTAATTCAAACACATGGATGGAATATATTTAAATGTCACATGAGAGATTTTTCTTTAAACTGCCTTTTGTGTCATCACATTGCGAAGGTTAAGTGGATTCGCTTTTGCTGTAATCAAAAGCAGCCTATTGACCACTTCATTTTAATTACAGCTCTTTGGGACTATTTTGGTGCCAGGAAAGAGCTTGCACTTGCTTTATGAGGACCATGATTAAAGTTGTCAGCTCTCAAAAATCAAAATACGTGAGAACAGAAAGGACTTGGTTGCTCTAGGCTTCCATTTAATCAAAGCATAAAAAAGATTATATGTAGATGAGGTACATACAGTGCTTGATTTGAAAAATGCTAGGGATTCTTTGACATGAAAGACGTTGTTGCCTCGATTTTTTGAATGAATGGCGAACAACATCTGGAGAAAGAATAGAGGCAATGAAAAGGAGTGCATACTAACGTGCTCATGGACAAATGTTTGTTGGCTTTCTGATGCTTCCCCAAAATTCAGCATGCCCACAGAGAAGCCAACATCATTGCCCGACTAACATGCTTGTAATTGATGGAAATTATTTATGTTACTTTCTGCTGCATTGCAGTTCTTTAACTCTAAGATCAGCCAAAATGCTCGGACTTCTGTGTGCTTTTGAGGAGAGTGGTGAAAGGAAAAGTTTCTGGATTCTACAATAGAAAGATAGTTTGAAATTTTTGTTTCTTCATGCTTATTTTAAGAAGACAAAGAAATTTAATTATCTTTGAATAAGAGAAAGATATTAGAAAATTCAGATCATGTTTGCTAAGAATATCAATATTCAAATAACACGAATGATAGGCAAAAGGCAATAATAAAGGATCGTCATTTAAATTAAGCACTGACTAAAGGTTGTTTAGTCCCAGCACTTAAGAATATCATTCTTTTGAGGGGAATACAATAGTTTTTTTAAAAAGGGCAAGAATTGAAAATCTAAGAGTAGCTTTCCTTTAAGCTTATTTGCTGTTTTAACTATGACAGAACCTATCAGTCCAAGTTTCTCACTACTGCTTTGCCTCCAGAAGAGAAGATGACATGAAGAAGTCATTCAAAAAAATAACTCAGAATCTAGAACAGCTAGAACAAGAAAACCTAGAGTAAACATCTCTGTAAAGCCAGGAGCCAGGGTCAGGATCACAGCCGCCTGGCCCGTGCAGGTTCGCATTAGATTCGGACAGTCGGTAATGAAACAATGGAGACAATAACTGGTGAGCCATCAGCTTTAATTCTAGCTTGCACCTGGCGGGCAAGTAAAAACACACACTGGACTCCAAAACCCACTCATTCAGTGCTCACAAAGCTACTGGCTTATCCGAGTTTCCTAGAATCAAAGGTTTCTAGCTCACCAGACTTATTCACCTCTGGTTCCCATCTCCTTCTCTCTGCACAAACTGGCTTCTTCCTCAGCATTCCACCATCTTGGCTGCTTCTCCTGTCTTCCACGTGGCCTTAATCTGCTCTCCTCTCTAATACTAACCTCAGGAACTGAGAGAGAGCAAGCTCCTGGCCTGCCCCACTTTATAGTGTTGAAATCCAAACCTTTAATTCAATCTACAAACAAGGAAGTCTCTGATACAAAGTCACTTATCTGAGGCATAATGGGAGGATTCCTCATGAGAGTCCACCACCCCACATCATCCAATCAGTCAAGGGTGTGGGGAAAAGCTTACTATTAAACTTGCACGTGGGCAGCGCCATCTTTAACAAAGTGAGCATAATATATTTTATCTGTCCAACAATCTCCTTTTAAACATAGAATTTGGTATTTTATGTTAAGTAAGTCAAGGAGTCTTGATAAACAATGTCTGCATCTTAATAAAACAGTTTCCCTTTACCACAGACTTTAATGACATTGATTTCTTTTCATTTCTTTGTTCAAAAAAAAGTGGTGTTGGTATCTGTTGGTCAAATAAGATAGTAAATATAATAGATATGTTTGCTCACTTATAGTTTGCATTGGGTGTAGGGGACAGGCTGTAAAAAGGCCAGTCGTTAGAGCCTGAGGTTTAGTTTTAAGACTAAGCCTTTTCCAACCTTTTGAGGAATCCCATTATGCCTCAGATAAGTGACTTTGTATCAGAGACTTGTTTGTTTGTATATTGGATTAAAGATTTTGATTTCTACACTATATAATGGGGCAGAGAAGCCCATGCTGGAGGAGAGCAGAGAAAGGCCACGTGGAGGAGAGGAGAAGTAGCCAAGATGGAGAATTGCTGAAGGAAAAGGGTGTTTGTGCAGAGTTTGTGCAGAGAGGAGATGGGGAACAGAGGTGAATAAGGGTGATTAGGTAGAAACTTTTGATTCTAAAAAACTCAGATAAGTCAGTGGCTTTGGCTACTGGCTTTACAGTATCTGATTGAATAAAGATATGTGGTAAAGGTTAAAACTTATACATAAATTACTGGTTCTCTTAGTACTAGAAGAAATGACACTGATAGATAAGGCAGTGACAATAAAAACAGTGTATGCCAGAAAATACTTCAGAGCTGGCGCAGTTTTAGAAAACTCATCTTAATAAGGTCAGAGTTATTTGTCTTCCCTGTACATTTGTGCAAAGTGTAACCTATAAGTATCATGCTCTTCATCTTTATAAGTTCTTTATTAACTCCACGAGAAAGTCAAGTTTGAACTTACAATGTTTATTTTCAATACTATTTTACTGCATTTGTTGAGAAATTCAGCTATGGATTTACCCCCCATCTATTCATCCAAGTCAAGGCTTCACACCTCATGCATTTACCTGCTTAAGAAATTTTGAGAACCCAGATCAAAAGATTGTCATGCTCAGTTTCATTCTCATTTCTAGCTAGCATTAAAACATGGGTCAACCTGACTGGTGGTGGAACAGTGGATGGAGTATTGACCTGGGATGTTGAGGTTCTAGGTTTGAATCCCCACGGTCTATGGCTTGAGTGTGAGTTCATCTGGCTTGAGAACAGACTTGCTGGCTTGAACCCAGAGGTCACTGGCTTAAGAACAGAGTTGCTGGCTTGAGCCCAGAGGTCACTGGCTTGAGCCCAAGGTTGCTGGCTAAACTGGAGTCTCCTGGTCAATGCACGTATGAGAAGCAATCAATGAACAACAAAAGTGCCACAACTACGAATTGATGCTTCTCATCTCTCTCTCTTCCTCTCTCTCTCTTTCACTAAAATAAATAAATACTAAAAACATTTAAAACATGCATTACTGTGTCTTATACCATCCATGTAAACCATGTTCACTGACTATATAGTTAATTGGTTCAAATAAATAAATAAATTTTATATATACATATAAATATATCTTGGTGTTTTCATGTACTCAAGTAACTGAAAATGTTAGCTCCATTGGCCAGTTTGACAGACCCAATAGTTAGATGTGAAAGTAAAGTGCCTGCATTGTCTGAAACATTCATAAAATGCTATAGTCTCAGAAGAAGTGTTTTCTTATTGGTTGTCATAAAATAAAAACCAATGATGCACGTTGTAAAGCCAGTGGCCATGGCCACCATCAGAGTCGCCTGGCCCATGCAGGTTCACATTAGATTCTGACAGTCGGTAATGAAACAAAAGAGCCAAGAACTGGTGAGCCATCAGCTTTAATTCTAGCTTGCACCTGGTAGGCAAGTAAAAACACACACTGGGCTCCAGAACCCATTTATTCAGTGCTCACAAAGCTACTGACTTACCCGAATTTCCTAGAATCAAAAGGTTTCTAGCTCACCAGACTTGTTCACCTCTGTTTCTGTTGGGCAGATAAAATGTAATATGCTTACTTTGTTGAGGATGGCGCTGCCCACATGGAAGCCCGTCACCCAGGTGATGTTATTTGCCCTTATGCTTGGGATGGGTGTGGAGAAAGGGCTGTGATGTGAGCAAGCTGGGTCATTATAGCCTAAGGCTTGTTTGTAAGAGTAAGCTTTTCCCCACACCCTTGACTGATTGGATGATGTAGGGTGGTGCACTGTCATGAGGAATCCCATTATGCCTCAATGGGTGACTTTGTATCAGAGACTTTCTTGTTGGTAGATTGGATTAAGGGTTTGGATTTCTACATTGTAAAGTGGGGCAGGCCAGGAGCTTGCACTCTCAGTTCCTGAAGTATTAGAAAGGAGAGCAGATTAAGGCCACGTGGAGGAGAGGAGGCAGCCAAGACAGTGGATGCTGAGGAAGAAGCCAGTTTGTGCAGAGTTTGTGTAGAGAGGAGATGGGAAACAGGGGTGAATAAGTCTGGTGAGCTAGAAACCTTTGATTCTAGGAAACTCGGATAAGTCAGTAGCTTTGTGAGCACTGAATGTGTGGATTTTGGAGCCCAGTGTGTGTTTTTGCTTGTCTGCCGGGTGCAAGCTAGAATTAAAGCTGATGGCTCACCAGTTCTTGGCTCCATTGTTTCATTACCGACTGTTCGAATCTAATGTGAACCTGCACGGGACAGGTGGCTGTGGTGACCCTGGCTACTGGCTTTACAGTTTCCCATCCCCGTCTCTCTACGCAGACTCTACACAAACTGGCTTCTTCCTCAGCATTCTGCCATCTTGGCTGCCTACTCTCCTCCACGTGGCCTTAATCTGCTCTCTTTTCTAATACTAACCTCAGGAACCAAGAAAGAGCAAGCTCCCGGTCTGCCCCACTGTAAAGCCAGTAGTCGCGGCCGCCATCGCAGCAGCCTGACCCATGCAGGTTCACATTGGATTCGAACAGTCAATAATGAAACACAGGAGCCACGAACTGGTGAGCCATCAGCTTTAATTCTAGCTTGCACCCAGCGGGCAAGCAAAAACACACACTGGGCTCCAAAACCCACACATTCAGTGTTCACAAAGCTACTGACTTATCCGAGTTTCCTAGCATCAAAGCTTTCCAGCTCACCAGACTTATTCACCTCTGTTTCCCATCTCCTCCTGCACAAACTCTTAACAAACCGACTTCTTCCTCAGCACTCTGCCATCTTGGCTACTTCTCCTCCACATGGCCTTAATCTGCTCTCCTCTCTAATACCTCAGGAACCAAGAACCAAGATAGAGGGCAAGCCCCTGGGCTGCCCCAGTTTATAGCATAGAAAATCCAAACCTTTAATCCAATTATACATAAAGAAAGTCTCTGATACAAAGCCACCCATCTGAGGCATAATGGGATTCCTCCCTACATCACCACCCTACATCATCTAATCAGTTAAGGGTGTGGAGAAGAGCTTACTCTTAAAACTAAGCCTTAGGCTACAACAACCCGGCCTGCCCACAGCCTGTTCCAGAACACACATTAATATCAACGAACTTCCATGTGGGCAGCGCCATCTTTAACAAAGTGAACATAATATATTTTATCTGCCCAACACCCACTTTATAGCGTAGATTCAAAACCTTTAATCCAATTTACAAACAAGGAAGTCTCTGATACAAAGTCACTTAACTGAGGCATAATGGGAGGATTCCTCATGAGTGCACCACCCCACATCATCCAATCAGTCAAGGGTGTGGGGAAAAGCTTACTCTTAAAACTTTCACGAGGGCAGTGCCATCTTTAACAAAGTGAGCATAATATATTTTATCTGCCCAACACACGTTCCTTCATATAAGTACATAGCTTAAAGACAGATCAGGATTTCTGGCAAAGTAGTGTTGAGAAAGAAGGCAATTACAAGAAAGAGTGTGAAAGAAAACTACTCTTATACTAACAATAATTGAGAGAAGTTCATTAACTTGTGTAGTCCTCCAGCCAGCTAGAACAGAAACTGTTGTCAAGAGAAGAGTGAGAGGCAGTCAAGAGAGATTAACCTTTCAAATTCCCTGCTCCCAGAGCTTTTATTGACCAGAAATAGAATAAAGGTGACAGGATTAGAGGGGAGGGAGATCAGGTGATAAGGGAATTAACAAGCACAAAGGAAAGAGCAATCTATATATCTCTAAGCTAATTTCCTTAAACCCATTCACGGGCATTCCTTTGTATTTGCAGAAAGGTCAGTTACATAGTTTCTTGGTGTTCGCATCCAACGGATTACATTCACATCACCATCCACACTCAGAGCTTTTTAACTAAAGTTCCCCAATCCAAGTTATAGAGGGTCCAAGATCAGATGGGTGATTTCCGGCAAACTTGCCCTAGATTAACAGAGCCACTATATGATGGAGATAAGATTTCAGAAATAGGAGGTTGTTGGGCAGATAAAATATAATATGCTCACTTTGTTAAAGATGGCGCTTCCCACATGGAAGCCTGTCACCCAGGTGATATTATTTGCCCTTATGCTTGGGATGGGTGTGGGGGAAAAGCTGTAATGTAAGCAGGCCAGGTTGTTATGACCTAAGGCTTGGCTTTAAGAGTAAGCTTTTCCCCACACCCTTGACTGATTGGATAATGTAGGGTGGTGCACTCTCCTGAGGAATCCCATTATACAGAGATTTCCTAGTTTGTATAATTGGATTAAAGGTTTTGATTCTATGGTATAAAGCAGGAGAGACCAGTAGCTTGAGCTCTCTCGGTTCCTGCTATCGCCATTGCAGGGGCCTCCCTGATCCCTTGACCTCCATGGGAAAAGCTGGTTTTCTGCTTCTCCCTTGTCTTCTCTTGTGGCTTGCCTGTATTGGTGAGACACCAATAAACAGAATGGCCTACCATCCTCCGACTCTGCCATTTCTTCACCGTCAGCCCGAATCCAATGGAAACCTGTATGTGAATGGCCACGATGGAGGCTCCTGGCCTTGCAGAGGTCTAGCTCTACTTTTAATCTTATTTAGCTTAATTCTCTTGTAATTCATTATAGTTTGGAACCAAATATTAACAACTATTCATAGACAACTAGTCTATGAAAAGCAGAAAGAGAGGAAACCAAATTTTCATCACACTTTTTCTCTAGGAATAACCTGCATCCCATAGGGAAGAACATACATTGGGTAGGCAATGCAGACTGCTCACCTTTTGGTTTCTAAAATACTGTAAAGCCAGAAGCCAGGGTCAGGATCACAGCCACCTGGCTCATACAGGTTCGCATTAGATTAGGACAGTCGGTAATGAAACAACGGAGCCAAAGACTGGTGAGCTTTAATTCTAGCTTGCACCCAGCGGGCAAGCAAAAGCACACACTGGGCTCCAAAACCCACTCTTCAGTGCTCACAAAGCTACTGACTTATCCGAGTTTCCTAGAATCAAAGGTTTCTAGCTCACCAGCCTTATTCACCTCTGTTCCCCATCTCTTTCTCCAGCACAAAGTCTGCTCAAACTGGCTTCTCTCTCAGTACTCCACCATCTTGGCTGCTTCTCCTCTCTTCCACGTGGCCTTTCTCTGCTCTCTTCTCTAATGCTAATCTCAGGAACTGAGAGAGCAAACTCCTGGCTTGCCTCACTTTATAGTGTAGAAATCCAAACCTTTAATCCAATCTATAAACAAGAAAGTCTCTGATACAAAGTCACTTATCTGAGGCATAATGGGAGGATTCCTCATGAGAGTGCACCACCTTACATCATCCAATCAGTCAAGGGTGTGGGGAAAAGCTTACTCTTAAAACTAAGCCTTGGGCTATAACGACCCTGCCTGCCCACAGCCTGTCCCTCACACACAATAATATAATTACACCCATCCCAAGCATAAGGGCAACCAATATCACCTGGGCAATGGGCTTCCCAGTGGGCAGTGCCATCTTTAGCAAAGTGAGCATAATATATTTTATCTGCCCAACAAAAACCTTTATGAAGAAAGTGGTTTTCAAAGTGAGTGCTGAAATAAAAATAATGAGTTAGTAAAAGGAACAGGAAGAACAGTATAGGTGGTAGGGACTTGTATGTACTTAAGAAAAGAAGCAGGATTGACAATTGTTGGTCAAGTAAGTTTGTAAATATGATGTATATGTATGCTCGTTTATAGTTTGCATTGGGTGTGGGAGACAGGCTGTAAACTGGCAAAGTCATTATAGCCTAAGGCTTAGTTTTAAGACTAAGCCTTCCCCACCCTTTTAAACCAAGATCTTTTCAACATCCTTCTAATACTAAGATCTTCTCAAAACTAAGCTTTTCCCCACACCCTTGACTGTTGCATGATGTGGGTGGTGCACTCTTATAAGGAATCCCATTATGTTTCAGATAGATGACTTTGTATCAGAGACTTTCTTGTTTGTAGACTGCATTAAGGGTTTGGATTTCTACACTATAAAGTGGGGCAGAGCCGGAGCTTGCTCTCAGTTCCTGAGGTATTAGAGAGGAGAGCAGATTAAGGCCATGTGGAGGCCAGGAGAAGCAGCCAAGATGGCAGAGTGCTGAAGGAGAATCCAGTTTGTGCAGAGTTTGTGCTGGAGGAGATGGGGAACAGAGGTGAATAAGGCTGGTGAGCTAGAAACCTTTGATTCTAGGTGTTGGGCAGATAAAATATATTATGCTCACTTTGTTAAAGATGGCGCTGCCCACATGGAAGTTCGTTGATATTAATGTGTGTTTGGGGACAGGCTGTGGGCAGGCTGGGTGGTTATAGCCTAAGGCTTATTTTTAAGAGTAAGCTTTTCCCCACACCCTTGACTGATTAAATGATGAGGGGTGGTGCGCTCTCCTGAGGAATCCCATTATGCCTCAGATGGGTGGCTTTGTATCAGAGATTTTCTTGTTTATATAATTGTATTAAAGGATTTGAATCTATGCTATAAAGTGGGACAGACCCAGTAGCTTGCTCTCTTGGTTCCTGAGGTATTAGAGAGGAGAGCAGAGTAAGACCACATGGAGGACAGGAGAAGCAACCAAGATGGCAGAGTGGAAACTAGGATAAGTCAGTAGCTTTGTGAGCACTGAGTGAGTGGGTTTTGGAGCCCAGTGTGTGTTTTTGCTTGCCTGCCGGGTGCAAGCTAGAATTAAAGCAGATGGCTCACCAGTTATTGGTTCCATTGTTTCATTACCGAATCTAATGCGAACCTGCACAGGTCAGATGGCTGTGATGGTGGCCTTGGCTTCTGGCTTTACATCAAATATTGAAGAAAAAATAAAGTCCAAGCATGCTTTTATGGTAATTAAATAAAATAAATATGATAAAATTAAATTTATTCTGACATTAAAAAACATTTTTATGTTAGATAGTTTGAGTTATGCTTTTTAGAATTTGTAAAAAAGAGGGGTTAAAAAATAAAAAATATGGCAAAAATATTATCTTTTTATGTATATAGATACAATCTTAGTAAGATTTGGTAAATTTGCAGGTCCCGGTGCAAATGTGTTAAGATTTTTTTATTCTTGTGTTTATGAGAAACATGAGCCTGATGTGTCCTAGCAATTTCTTCAATGTTTGGGCAATATTTGAAAGGTAAACTCTCATTTCCTTGTCAATACATTGAAAAATTTCTCTCTTTTTACTCTTAATTGTGTTGAGGGTAGAAAATCCTAATTCACATAAATAGGATGTTGAAAATTGTAGTAAAATGTTCAAAGCATTTTTAGATATTGCCACATATTCTTCCTTTATAGAAATCCAATAGGCTTCAAGAGGCAATTCCTTATGCTTAATTATCAATCCACGATCAGTGGATATAGCTGCCAGTTCTTCTTTTGCTAATGTTATACAAAATTCACTTGAAACTTCAATACATTGGTTTCTAATCCAATCATATTGTTCAGTGTAAAGTGATGGAAAACGCTATAAATTAAATTCTGTCCATCAGCCTTCAAGTCCTAATTTATTTACACTTAACTTTTGCTCACTTCCAGAATAAAATTCTTCAACATCATGCTTCTTTTTGAGAAATCTATCCATTTTATTTGGATATATTTATCTAAAAATAATATAATGATGTGTTAATAATAAATATAATAATGATGTGTTAACAAAAAGAGCGGTATTTTCATAATTAAATGGTATAATAAAGTAACTATATTTATTTTTATATATGGGCACATGCCATGAACCAGCACAGCTAGTAATTCCAGGCCCTGTGAGAACAGTGTGGACTTAAGAAAACACAGGGTTGGGAGGGCCCTGTAATTGCTGCTGGGAAGAACAAAGCGCACCCAAAAACCGCATCTTGCTTTATTTATAGGGCAAAGTGAGTCCATTAGCAAATCAATAGTCTCTGATCACGTTTCCAAGGCAACCCAAGAATTTTACCAAGTGCAGAAAACCCCCCACCAAACATAGCATTTTAACTTAACACCAAACAAAGGATACAAGAAACTTGTCTCCAGTCTTTCTGGGGAACATGGGGGGTAGTGTAAACAATCCAGCACCACAGCTTAACAGCCTTTTGCAACCTAATCAGGCAACTGAGGTGGGGGGTTGGGCAGACTGTCAGTTTACAGCCAATTCTCACACCTCTGTCCCCCAAAACTCTAAACTCCAAAGACCTTATTGGGTTTTGGTCCCCAACAGGTACATATTTCTCTGGAATACCATAGGGAGCACCTGGAAATCTTCTAGGGTTCACCAGTGAACCCTGGTGCATACTTTGAGAACCACTGCTATAAAATAAAGCAGATCAGGGGTTCTCTTGCTTGGTTCCTGCCATCAGCATTGTAGAGGAGAGGCAGCCAAGATGGCAGAATGCTAAAGGAGATGCCAGTTTGTGCAGAGTTGTGCAAGGAGAAGGAGTTGGGGAACTGAGGTTAATAAGGTTGGTCAGGCCTTTCATTCTAGGAAAACTCAAATGAGTCAGTGGCTTTTGGAGCCCTGAATGGAAAGGGAAATATTTTCCCACTGTGTGTATTTTCTCATCCACTGTGTGTGAGCTAGGATTAAAGGTAATGGCCCACCAGTTCGTGGCTCCATTGTTTCATTACTGTCTGTCTGAATCAAATGCAAACCTCGGCTCTGATGGTGGTCATGAATACTGGCCATACAACAATATAGCTCTAAATCAGTCAGAAGCGACAGTCAGTTAGAGGAAACTATTATGCTGGGGAAAATTAGGGAGAAGGTAAAACAAGAATGTCAGGGGTTAGTGGAAAGTTTGTGAAATACTGACTCTATACCAGGCTCCACTGAGTTGTTTTTGGTTTTGTTTGTTAAGGTATTTATTACTCCCTAATATGATCATTATATTTATTTTATTTTTAAAAGGACTAAGATAATTAGATGATGAATCTAAAATTCAAACCAAGACTAATTTCCCTGAACAATTATACTGTGTATGATAACTGTTATACCAAAGAGTCTTGGTAAGAAAAGAAATACTGCACGTATAAATATATATTTAAAGTTTGCCTATAAACATGCAGACTACTTAAAACTGTTTTGTTCTTAACTAACTGCAAGGATTAGAAGCATTTAATTGTCAGTGAAGTAGCTAAAGATAGAAAATCTCTAAGGTTTAGCACTTTACCTTTTCAGGTCACTTAAAAAAGACTTTGCTCACTTAGCTACAAGGGAATCACATCATAAATTGATGAGAACTAGCTCTAAGGAAACAAGGTCATAAATGTTTAAACAACAGTAAATCATGCATTAATAGTTGAGCTTTCCACATTTCTCTATTTGAGCAGTGTCGATTAAATAGCCCCTCAGAACCTGCATGCTGGAATTGGTCGCATTAAATCTGATATTTTAGTCTCAAATATATTTTTGGGGCAACATAAATTTATATAAAACATTACAATTTTATATATAGAGAGAGAGCAAACATTGATTTGTTGTTACACTTATTTATTTGTTTTCTTTTTTACAGGGACAGAGAGAGGGATAGACAGTGACAGACAGACAGGAACGAAGAGAGGGGAAAAGCATCAATCATTAGTTTTTCATTGCCATTGCAACACAGTTGTTCATTGATTGCTTTCTCACGTGTGCCTTGACCGCAGGCCTTCAGCAGACCAAGCAACCCCTTACTGGAGCCAGCGACCTTGGGTCCAAGCTGATGAGCTTTTTTCCTGAAGCCAGATGGGCCCATGCTCAAGCTGGCAAGCTTGGGGTCTCGAACCTGGGTCTTCCGCATCCCAGTCCGACGCTCTATCCACTGCACCACCGCCTGGTCAGGCTGTTGTTACACTTATTTATGATTTTTTTTAACTTATTTTTATTTTAGTCATTTTAGAGAGGAGACACAGAGTGAGAGAGAGAGAGAAAGAGAGAGAGAGAGAGAGAGAGAGAGAGAAAGGGGGGAAGAATTGGAAGCATCAACTCCCACATGTGCCCTGACCAGACCAGTGCAGGGTTTTGAACCGGTAACCTCAGTGTTCCCAGGTCGACACTTCATCCACTGCGCCACCACAGGTCAGGCCACTTATTTATGATTTATTGGTTGAATTTGGTATGTGCCTTAACTGAAAATTGAACTTACAACCTTGGCATATGAAAATAACACTCTAACCACCTAAGCTACCTGCCCAGGACCATAATGCTTTAATAGAAGGAGTACAGCAAAAAAGATTGAGTGCATGTTTCAGAACCAGTAACATTGAGTTTGAATTCTGACTTTGAAACTTAATACAGTAACTGTATTAAGCAGTTTTATTCTCTAAAGTAACTTAGTTATCAGAATCTATTAGACTTCATTGTTGCAGGTACAAATTAGATGAAATAATATATATGATTATATAACACTTGGCATATAGTAAGCCATGGATTAATTGTAGCTATTATTATTGGAAAAAATGAACTGAGGCATAAAATAATTCAGCATAAGGGAATCTGTTTCAGCACATGGCAGTCTGTGTATGTCTACTACAGAGTATTCTGAAAAGGTCAATCTTGTTTGCTTACTATGCAAAGATGTTCATGAACTCATCAGTATAGCCCAGGATAAAGAGCATAAGTCCTGGACTCCTACTTGGTTCAAATCCTTTCTGTATGATTTTGGCTAATTGATTAATCATCTATGGGGCTCAATATTTTCATATGTAAAGACCTACAGCAACAATCACTATGTTTCACAGTTGTAAGGATTAAATGAAGCAATCAATGTCAAGCCAATGCCTCAAATATAATAAGCACTGAATACATGTTATCTAGAACATAAACTGGCTGGTCCTGGTCTCACCCCCTGCTACACTGCTGCCTCACCGTAGGCCTGTCCAAAATAGCCACTGCAGTTGCCAGCATACTACTGTGACCTCACGCTTCCTTTCCTCCATATTGCTACTGCTGCCTCAGACTCCCTTTGTGCTCCCTCTACCTTACACACTCTTACTCCTCTTCAAATCTCTGCTCAGATGTCCCTCCACTGGGCACTTTCCCTGACTCACTTAGATTTGGGTCTCCTTCCTGCCTCACAGTTTGCTGTGTTATGCAGCTGGCCTGTGCTACTTGTTACCCAGCAGGGTCATCCTGGTTTTACATTTCAGTTTTTCTCACTAGAACTTGTACTCATTGAGAGTAGTTCTTCATAAATTTCTAATAAGTGATGTAAAATAAATGAAAGAATAAATAAGGCTGATTTGCTCAAAAGTTATAGTAGTAATCAACATCTAAAATTAGTCTCTAGCATTTAGAGACTAAGACAAAGCAGCAAAGAGGTTAAGAGCTTGGTAGCCTGAATTCTAATTCCTGGCTTGTCATTCCCAGTCATGTGGTTTTGGGAAAGTTATTTCAAGCCTCTGTGCCTCAGTTTGCTCATCTGTGGAATGAAGATATTAACTGTACGTATCTCACAAGGTAGGGAAAAGAGTTAAAAAATAACTCCTGTAAAGTAGATGGAATAGTGCCTGGAACATAACAACTATTCTGTAAATGTTAGCTATTCGACAGGGACCACAAACCCTAGAATATGAAGCACAAAGTTGACACTGCTGTCCCAAAGGGCTTGGAACAATTTAGTGTTCAGTGTAAAAGCAAAGGCATCTGTTGTGAGGAAGTTAAATAGAGCCCTTCATTAACTGGTCAAGGGACCAAAGGGTGGTCTGGAGACACCTCTAATATCACATTCAGATAAATGATGGCTTGAGTACTTTGTACATGACGTGAAGCTGGTTTGAGAGGTTTTCATTTGATTATAATTCCTTCTTGCTAAATATGCAGTGTTTGTTATCTCCTACTGTTTGCTCCCCTCAGGTAACATTCTGATTAGTTTTCCGTTGCTGTAAAATCCATAAAAATAGTTTGCCTACCCTTCTTGTCATGATAAAATAAAGAGACTTCTTAGTACAGTGCTGACTTTATAGCAAGTCCTTTGAAATGGATAAAACATTTACTCTGTAGACTAGGTAGAGCAACTATTAGAAACTAAATGAAAAAAAGAAAGCTAGAGTTTGGTATTGTATTCACCAGAATGATTCCTTCTTAGCTGAGAGGTTAGTAAAATGACTTCTAACATTCATTTGAAATTAAAAAAAAAAAAAGGAAGCAGATATGATCCTATGAATCTGAACATATCTTAGCTTCTAGAAAAAAAATCAATAAAATAAATAAAAAGAAAATGATAAGATTAAAATTTAATCTCAGATCATTTTAATAAAGATGAAAAGTATTATTATATTATTTATTATTTTAATTAGTTAGTATCAATAAGACAGGTAATATAAATTCATATGAATACCAGAAATTTAGGCAAATGAACTAACATATAAAACAACTAAATTAAATAAAAAATACACAGTAAATGCAATCAAAGCAAGAAGTTTTTCAAGTATTATTACAGAGACTAAATCTTTTGTAACCTCTTTGAACAGTGATTTCCCCACTATTAAAACAAGGTTTAAAATATCAAGCCTACTTAGTTTATAGAGTTATCCGAAAAGAAAATAACAATAGATTCAAAGGTGTTTGTAATGTTACCCATGTGCAGTCTGGGTTTAATATGTCCAGCTTAGAAATCAATGAAGAAAAGTTATATTGTATTTTATAAAACAGCATACCTTGACTCAAAGTCACCCTGCTGTATGCACTTACTCACTTTGATAAGCAGGGATGTCAATATTGTCCTGTAAGTAATTTCCTCCTAAATTTCTGAGAATTTCCACGGGTGTTTATATATGCAATAGAATGTTGTCTATTCTCCATCAGTTTAAGAGCCTCAGATGAGAAATTGCTAGTGTGGGTGGAGGTCCCGGGTGAATGGGAGTGGTGTCTCACGTGACCAGACAGACCACAGCCCCTCTGCTGCAACTGCCCTTCTCTTCTGCTGTTCTTGGGTGCTTTGCTGCCCACCCACTACCCATTTCCTCTGACTAACCCAGTGACATGCTCTTGATGACTCTCAGTATGCTTCTTCTTCTTCTTTTTTTTTTTCCAGAATCTGTGGGTTCTTATACATTTTACCATTTTCTTTGAGTGAGTTATTTCTGATGGAGTTTTCTCAACAGAGTTCTGAAGCTCTAGTGTCATGGTGACCCCCACCATTCTTCCATGTCAAGGCCATCCCCCTCCTGAATCACAGAGACCGTCCACAGAAGGTTGGCTGAGGAATGGGAAAGGAACAGAGCTGACCTGTCTGATCAGGAGCAACCTGATACTATCCTTCCTAAAATCACAGTTTCTCCACACCCAGGTGTTGCTGCCCGCTCCAGCCCACTCCTTCACTCTTGTTCATTCGAAGTGATTAATTTTCATCTCACAGGTCAAGTACCCAGCTTCTTTTGGGGAATCACATTCCGTGTAATCCTGAGTCCCATAGGTATGAATGACATTCAAGTGTTCTCTCTCAGGTCCTTCAGATTACAGAAACTGTTCTCTGCACCCAGCACATGTTCTAGCTTTAAAGACAAAAGTGTCCGACATTGTCAGAGAACAGGCTGTCCTGCCCAGGGCTACGGAGGTCATCAAGGGGATGGCAGAGTCCTTATTAAGCCCAAGTACCTTGTTGAATATATTAAAGATTATTATTTTTACATCAAGCAGTCATGAGTCCTTAGTGGACTTATGCCACTTATCCTCACAGCACAAGCTCTTGCTTCCTTTTTTCATGCTCTGAAATTATTTGCTTTCAGTTACTGTTCCTACTCATTGTCAACTACCACACTGTCACTCCCCAAAGTTTCAGACAGAAAAATGGAGCTAACTTTTAAAGTTTAAATTGACTTAAACTTAAAAAAATATACACATATTATAACAACCTGAAATTCACAATAGCGTTAGTAAAGTTTTGTGCTAGGTTGTAGGATGCAAACTGAAAGTTTGTTCCAGGGAGTTAAAAATCTAATATAACTTAGTTTTATAATAATGATACTATCAAGAGAGAAAATGGAATTACTTTGATTAGAAAACCATGATGGGAATGGGCACTTATTATAAGTCATAAAAGACTGGAATATATAATTCCCATTTTGACATTAAGATCCATTTAGATATGGCACCTCTTAATAATCTCATCACTTAAATGTGAAGAAGAGTTACTGCTTACCCTGTACCTCAAGCAATTTCAGATTCAGTCAGGCACAGTGGGTTGATAGTGGCAAGATATATTGAAAGAATAAGTTATTTTCCACACATATCATCTGTGGCTTGTGGCTCTGAAGAAACGGCCTCTAATAAAATGTAGCAAAAGAGAAAAAATATTTTTCCTCTTTATCCCCATTGGTGCTTTGGGATTATTAGCTTCTTATTCTTAAAATATTTCCCCAAGGAAGTATAATCATCAACATTGATTCACTTTGGAACTCTGAATAAGTAGTCCTGGTTTGGCTACTTATGCCTTTAGGTTCTTCCACACAGCAAAAGGACAAAAAACCACAGGTAATGTAAATAGTTTTTAAATGAAGAGTGTACATGCAGGACATAGGAGATTGCTCTTAGAAGGAAAAACTTAAGTGTCTCTGTAAAGCCAATAGCCAGGGTCAGGATCACAGCCGCCTGACCCACGCAGGTTCACATTGGATTCGAACAGATGGCAATGAAACACAAGAGTCAAGAACTGGTGAGCCATCAGCTTTAATTCTAGCTTGCACCCGGCGGGCAAGCAAAAACACACACTGGGCTCCAAAACCCATACATTCAGTGCTCACAAAGCTACTGACTTATCCGAGTTTCCTAGCATCAAAGCTTTCCAGCTCACCAGACTTATTCACCTCTGTTTCCCATCTCCTCCTGCACAAACTCTTAACAAACTGGCTTCTTCCTCAGCACTCTGCCATCTCGGCTGCTTCTCCTGGCCTTTACGTGGCCTTACTCTGCTCTCCTCTCTAACACTAATCTCAGGAACCCAGGAACCGAGAGAGAGAGAGATCAAGCTACTGCTCTCTCCCATTTTATAGCATAGACTCAAAACCTTTAATCCAATTATACAAACAAGGATTCTTCAGGAGAGTGCACCACCCTACATTATCCAATCAGTCAAGGGTGTGGGGAAGAGCTTACTCCTAAACTAAGCCTTAGGCTATAATGACCCGGCCTGCCCACAGCCTGTTCCAGAACACACATTAATATCAACAAACTTCCATGTGGGCAGCACCATCTTTAACAAAGTGAGCATAATATATTTTATCTGCCCAACAGTCTCCTTATCAATACTTCCCCTAAAGTTCATCCTTATCATTCTATTATACTTAATCACAAGTTCCTATTTTATTGTCTTCAAAACACTTGGCTCAATTCAAAATTATAATGATATTTGTTTACTTATTATCTTCTCTCTCTGCTCAAGTGAAAATTTAATCTTTGATTACCATGGGTTTTTAATTTTTTCATCATTATTTCTCCAGTTAATAATACTCAGAAAAAAATAATAATACCCAGAGTAGAATCTCAAAAATGTACTGAATGGATGAACAAATAACAAATGTATATTCAATACATTAGTGAGAAAAATTATTCCACAAGTCAGGCCAATATTTGCAAATAACCTCACTCCTAAACTTTAAAAAAATTAATGTTTTAGGATTCTGTTATCTAAAGATTTCTTTCAACCAAATATATTGGTTTATGGCTCATTGATCAACTGGAACTATTTATATTTCCACTAAATTTTACATTATATAAATATAGATAAGTAATTTTGTAGTATCAACTTGATCAAATGTTATAATGCTTTTAAAGTATTAACATAAATCCTTATGCAGCTAAATGAAAACATATACATATATTGTTAAATAAAATAATTATAGTGAATATGCTTTCTGATGTTATAAAATTATAGGAATGGAAAGAAAGAAAATTGAATGAAAAAGGTCATCTTTGCTAAGATGTTGGTGCTCAGGATAACTTCCTGTTTTTATTTTTTAACTTGTTATTTTTGCAAAACTTTATTTATTTATTTTTGTTTTTAAAATTATTTATTGATTTTAGAGAGAGAGAATGGAGCGAGCGAGAGAGAGAGAGACAGAAACATTGATCTGTTCCTGTATGTGCCCTGACCGGGGATGGAACCCACAACCTTTGTCAGTAACCAGCCAAAGCAAAAAAATGTTTATGTTTTTAAAATATAGACATTTGAAAATTCTTGGAACCTGTCCCAGGCTGACTCAATATTTGAACTGGCCATATATTCAGAATTCTCTAAATGCTTCTCAGAATTGACTACTTTCATGCATGTTTCTCTAAACAAGATATCTGTTGCCTCCAATTTTGGTTGACTAAAAACTGACATTTTTCTTATGGCTCTCAGTGTATTTATCACACAGTGGTTAACTCTGTTATTGGCTTCTCCCACTGATAACTCCCTCCCTATTCTTTCTTGTTTTTATTCTGTGGACAGCTAAACAATTATCTCCTTAAAAATCAGCATAGACATTCTGTGTGTGTGGGTTTATGTGTGTGAATATTGGATAACAAGGAGAAATGTGAAGAAACAACTGTCCACAGACATAGAACAACCCATATAATTCTTTCCCTAGGAGCTGTTATCAACTCCAAATAAAAAAAAAATCCTCTTAAAGATTCACCTGACCAGGCAGTGGCGCAGTGGACAGAGCGTTGGACTGGGATGCGGAAGACCCAGGTTTGAGACCCCAAGCTTGCCAGCTTGAGCACGGGCCTATCTGGCTTGAGCAAAAAGCTCGTCAGCTTGGACCCAAGGTCGCTGGCTCCAGCAAGGGGTTGCTTAGTCTGCTGAAGGCCTGCAGTCAAGGGACATGTGAGAAAGCAATCAATGAACAACTAAGGTGTTGCGATGGCAAAGAAAAACTAATGATTGATGCTTCTTCCCTCTCTCCATTCCTGTCTGTCTGTCACTGTCTATTCCTCTCTCTGACTCTCTCTCTGTCCCTGTAAAAAAAAAAATAAATTAAAGATTCACCAAAACAGGGACTATTTTGAACAGCTAAAACAGGGACTATTCTAAGAGATTTTTCTAGTAGTAATAAAACTCTATGAATACTACTACACATATGGCATATTCTCAAAAACAAACCTTTTTCTCACTTTATCTCTTTTTACACAATAGCACCAAGAGAGAAGTAAATCAAGCAGTCATGAATTTAAAACTGTAATTACACGTTCTGTAATTTTTCTGTTCTCTTTTCCTTTTACCACTTTTTCTTTTTTTTTTAATGTATCTTTCTTTTAGATATTGTATAAGTGCATTCCTCTAGTACTGATATCTTATTTGTTCTTCAAAATAAGATTGGTTACTACATGCTTCATTTTCATGAAATTCTGCATTATGTAGGTTTTGAAATCAGTGAACCTGAATAATTCTATGTAGCTCTTGATTTGCACTCTCAAGATATCTTGTTATAATTAATATCACTCTGGATATTTATCTTTAAGATAGTTTAGGTTGAAAACTTATTTTTGTTGACTGAAAAATCAAAGATGAATTATTTTTGCTGCAATTATTCATGTGAGATGACTGAAAGGACTCTAGACCTTTGTTGTGCTTCTGTAAAGGAGAACTTCAAATGAAGATAGAATGGATTTGGGTTTACAGGGTTACTCACTTGTTTAATTATTGTTTATAGTTTTCAGAGAGAGAGATGGTTGACCATTCATAATTTACAAATGGGAAACTGAAATACAAAAGAATAAACTTTGGAGAGGGTCATACTTTGAGTCAATCATGGCATTCTGAGACTGTTTGTCATAGGCTGTCAGCAACCTCCTAGTAAGAACCAAACTGACCTACTAAATTTATAGCACGTAATATATGACCACACATACCCTAGATTCCCAGTGACTGCCACATGTGACCAGGGCAGTGCTTCCTTCCTGGGACGATGCTGCTGAATCAGTTTTTGTCATACACTCCTTAAATTTTCTCAGTTTCCCTTTCTTTTCCCTATGCGTGTTCTGGTAGGTAACATTAAACATCTCCAGTCATATTATTGAGTGGGTTGAATGATGGCCCCTCCAAACATGTCCATGTCCTAATACCCAGACCTGTGAATGTTACTTTATGTAGAAAAGGAATCACTGCAGATGTTAATAAATTAAGGATCATTGGAACAGATCAGGTGGGTCTTAATCCTTTCATGAATGTATAAAGAAGACAGTCACAGAGAAAGCCACGTGAGGATGGAGGCAAGGTTGGAGTTATATAGTCATAAGAAAAGGAATGCTTGAAGCCAACAGAAGGTAGAGAAGCAAGGAAGGATACTTCTCTAGAGCTTTGTGAGGGAGCATGTATCTACTGTTACCTTGGTTTCAGACTTCTGACCTCCAGAACTGTGAGAGAATGAATTTCTAATGTAGATCACCTCGTTTGTGGTTAAGTGTTGCAACAGCCATAGAAACTAATGCAAGCCAGAATGGTAAATGGTGGAGAAGAGACTTTGAATAGCTAAAACAGGAACTATTGTAAGCTATACAGATTTAATTTTGGCAATAACTCCAAGAAAGAGCAAGTAAGTATGTGTAATAACACAAAAAGAAACATTTTAGTAAGTTGACCCGAGAACAGGCATATGTATTCAGATAGCTTACTCATTTGGTGTGTTTGCCTCTTCAACAACTACTAAAATACTATAAGGATACTTAGTGTATTCAAATAATGTCTTCTCCCACCTCAAGTTTCTCTGATTCTATGTGTATAGGGCTAGTTGTAACTATGGTGACCAGATATTCTCTTTTTTTGAACTGTGGGGAAGGAAAAATGTTTTCCTTCTACCCTTTTAGGTTTTGTGGTTGGTCTAAAAATTAAATTGATATAAGACAGGTTAACAAGAGGAAAAAATGTCTGTTTTAATTACATACCTATGCATAGTAGACCCCAAAAGACATGAGATTCAAAGACAGCTGGACAATTGAGACTTATATACCACCCTGAGCTAAGGAAGAGAAAGGGATAGGGGTTTAGAGCAGGAAAAAGAAAGGTAGCTTTTCATAGGAAGGTACAAAGAGAAAATGTTGATTAAACAAAGGTTGCTCCATCATGCAGATAAATCTCTCAGGTGAAAACTTACCTCTGATTATCTTTGATACTTTCTAGGTCCCATTTGAATAAAAATTTCCTATATAAATGTAGTTTTTCCCCACAAATGGGGTTATTTATATTTTCTTTTTGGTACTTAACAGGTAAGTAAAGTGTTTCTTAGTCTGCTGGGTCTTATTTGCCTTCTGCTCAAAGTAATCTTCATGCCAAAATAGCATATTTTGGGATGACATATTCTGAACCCCTTTACTATTGAAAAAATAAACACACTCAAAGTTGCTCTGCAGTGGGAAGCTTCAGGGCTAGTCGTGGGTAGAAGAGCTGGAGGCCAAAAGTGAATCCTTTACTATATAAAAGTGCGTACAGTCTAAGTTTGTGGTCCCTTGATGTTATGCCTGCAGAATGGCATAAGGATAGATATCTATATATTTTAGAATACAAAAGCAAAAATAATATTTCTTATTAATAGAAAAATTTCTCCTCTATAGAAATCATTTTTTAACTGTAACTATGACCTTTATTTACTTACAAAATAGTAAACCCTTAACTAGCTACTCTAATGGAGGAACTTAGTATACAGATACTCCTAGGTAATCAAATAAGGCTTTGACAACTCTTTTGGGGGGGAAGGGGGGGAATAATTGGCATAATGACTATATCTCTGAGAGACAAGGGAGCCCAGCTGCATCTGTTTAAATGCAGCTGATTAAAATCTCTCCATCATACATTAACTGTTCCAGTGGAGTCCAGTGGCATTTCCCCAAAGTGGTCCTTGGCTTTAATACTCTTGCTGTGGTCATTTGATCAGGAAACTTGATTTCCAGCATTTTGGGTCCTCCCTGCTGGGAAGTGCAATGCTGAGAGTACAGCTAGCTGCACAGGACACCTGCTAATCACTTGTTACATCTGCTGTTCTGAAGTTACCTCCATGTCATAGTCTTTGCCACTGGAGTTTGAACTCATTTTTTATTCCTTATTTTACTATGTTCTTGTCACTTACTTCTGAAGAAAAAAACTAAGATGTTGTGTTTTTTTACTTTTCACTTTAAAAGGACCAAGAATAAACTCGTAGGCAAAGGAAATGTTTATCAAGACAGCCCCTTCCTTAAGCCCTGGGAGTTGCATACATTTCCCCTCAATTGTACTGGCCTTTTCAGAGCCCTAAGCAAGCCCTTCCATTCCTAGCAAATCCCTTGATACATAAATCAACCCTGAAGGAAAAGTTGATAACATTACTGCAATAAAAACAAAAAGAAAGAAAAAAGAAAAATGAACCAGATACCTCAGAAGAAACACAGCCAAATTCTCCTTTAGGATAACAGGTTCAGCTTCAGTAATATTTCAACTGGAAGGATATTCATTCCTTAAAGCTCAAATAATTTGGTCTCTTGAAAGGGAAATGAATAATGTGGAATCAATAATTTCAAGTCTATACAATTGTTCAGACCCAACCAGGTGTGGCAGAAACATAGAAATTTCTCTGTGACGAAAGCAGTGCCTAATTATAAATATTTCAACCCCTCCAACAAGATGCCAAGGTGCAACAGGGCATAAGTCACCACCAAGTTATTGAAATTGCTCTTGCACAGGCTGTTAGAATAGGTAGCTAATGAGACATGAGCAAGGTCAGGGAATAGAGAGGAAAAGGAAATATCAACTTTAAATATAACTATCATCTGATAAACAGATGGCTGAGGTAGGTTTTCAAGCTCCTGATTCTTTCTACGTCAGTCACACCCTGTAGGAAGCATGCACAAAGCGGTTGACAAATAAGGCAATGACCAATACCTACCTTCCACTGAGGACTCTAGGTGTACAAGGGCAAAATGATAGAAAACAGCATGCCATCACCTCAAAACATAAACAACACAGCAAACGACTGCCCACTAGTGGCAGAGATATGTGCATGCAACATGCAGGAGCAAACCAGCCAGGGAGGAGGAGCCAGAAGGCAGGGTGAGAGAGTGCCCAAGCAAGCAAAGAAATCCATCTCTGTAACCAAGTGGGGCCCTCAGATCCCTCTGAGTCACCTGCTTGAAAATCTCCCAAGTGCACTTTCCCTACTTTCCTTTACAAATAAACCACTGCTGCTTTGCTATTTGCAGCTCTACTCTGAATCTTTTACTCCAGAAGACAAGAGTGAGGACCCCGGAACAACATTGCAGGAAACTGTGATAGGGCTGCATTTATGTTCTGCCCAGCTAGAACCAGAAGGCTTACCTTGAGGTCTAGATTGTCTCAAACTCTTAAAAAAAAAAAAAAAAAAAAAAAAAAAAGAACAAAAGAGAAGATGTCTGGGGCTGGGGTTATGATTTAAACAGGTTTGAGAGAAAATAAGTAGAAATAGTCTGTAAAGCCAGTAGTCATGGCAGTTGCTGTCATGGCCATTCACGTGCAGGTCCACATTGGATTCGGGTAGACAGTAAAGAAACAGTGGAGCCAAAAAATAGTGGGTCATTCCTCTATTACAGTCTTGCAGCGGCCAATGAGCAGACATACAGGGCTCCCAAAGCCACTGACACATTCTCCTGTTCCACAACCAGGAGAATCTTCTCCGGTTCCTTCTAGGATCAAATGCCTCACTAGTATCAGCCGAGCTCACAAAAGCCCCTCATCTCTGGTTCCCCATCTGCACACCTTCTCCTTCCCTGCCAACATGGCTTCTTTCTCTTTGCACAAACTGGTTTCTTCTTCAGCACTCTGCATTCTCTGCTCTCCCTGCAAAACATGGCTTCTCTCTTTTCCTGCCAACATGGCTTCTTTCTCCTTCTCCTCCTTTCAAAACTTTCTGGTGTGAAAATCTCTCCTCTAGCAAACATTAGTAAAATAATGGTCCTTCCCCAAGCAGGAAGATAATTTGCAATTTCACAGATCACATATACCTGGCAGCCCAGCCCCTGATGCAAACTATAAGCAAGCAAACATAAAAATTATATTTTACAAATTTATTTGACCAACATAGTCCTCTATTGCTTAGTTATTTCAACATACAAAGAATAGAAACCATATTAGTCAATCAATACTTGATTAGATTTTATACATTTCCAATAAGTGCCAGACCAGGAGGTGGTGCAGTGGATAGAGCATTGACCTGGAACACTGAGGACCCAGGTTTGAAACTCGAGGTAGCCGGCTTGAGCATGGGATCATAGACATGACCCCATGGTCACCAGCTTGAGCCCCAAACATCACTGGATTGAAGTCCAAAGTTGCTGGCTTGACTGGAGGGCCCTCCCGTCAAGGCACATATAAGAAAGCAATCAATGAACAACTCAAGAGCTGCAACAATGAGTTGATGCTTCTCATCTCTCTCCCTTCCTGTCTATCTCTAACTTGCTAAAGAAAAAAATAAAAGGAAAAAAAATAAAGACAACACCTTCCTCGTTTTTTGATAATAAATTTGTTTCTCAAAAGGAAATAATCTGATTGTATATATCTAATTTTAGAAAGACTTTTTATATCACTCAGAATTGTCTTTGTTCCTAGGCCATGGTACTTCAGAACTTTATTTGGGAGCCTAGAAGTTATGTAGCTCTATTTTTCAGATGTTTTCAGCTGAGCTCTGTAGCATCATTCTCCAGGCAGATTCGATATTTGGCAAATGTATTGGGAGAAAGATCAGTCATATTTCTGAGATGCCACACATTTCCAATACTGTCACTCCAGCCCTTGCACAAATAGAAAAATCTCATCTATTTTTTGTGTTCCATAAAAGATGCCTTCTGTTCTGTTCTAGGCTCCAGTTGTTAGGCTCCAGAACTGCTAATAATTGGTTAGTGCCCCTATGTCAGTAATGATTATTTATTCTAGTTTCAGTTCACCATCACCTTTAGGTCAGTGGTTCTCAAAGTATGATTCTGGACCAACAGCAGCAACATTACCTGAGAGCTTGCTAGAAATACAAATTCTCAGGCCACATCTCAGAATTATTGAATCAGAAACTCTGGGTTAGAAGTCCAACCATTTATGTGAGTGTGTTTTTTTGTTTTTGTTTTTTTAATTTAAGTGAAAGGAGAGGATGTAGAGATACAGACTCTTGCAAGCACCTGGATTGGATCCACCAGCAGCCCCATCTGGGGCCATGCTTGCAACCCAGCTATTTTTAGCACCTGAAACAGATGTTCCATGGAGCCATCCTTAGCACCTAGGACTAACTCTCTCCAATCGAGCTAGGTTGCGGGAGGAGAAAAGAGAGAGAGAGAAAGGAGGAGGCAGAGGGGAGGAGAAGCAGATGATCCTTCCCCTGCATGCCCTGAGCAGGAATCAAACATGGGACTCCCACCTGCCAGGTTGAGCCAACTTGCCAGGACCATCTGATTTTTAATAAGCCTTTACATGACTTTGATACACTCTAGAGTTTCTCAAAGTTTCTGATTCAGTAAGTCTAAAGTGAGGCTCCAAAATTCAAGTGTCTAGCAAATCATCAGATGATGTTGATAATACTAGAGCCTTGATGGCGAACCTATGACACGCGTGTCTGCGTAGCCATTTTCAATGACATGCGGCCGCATACCAGAGAAGTTTGGGGCCACATGCCGAGAAGGGCTTTTCATCCTCGGCTCCTGCACTGCTAGGAGCAGTAGCCGAGGATAAGACATTTGCTGTAGTGTAGACACACTGTGCCGGAGGTCTGTAGGCCAAAACAATAGAACTCTGGCACAGAGCGTCTAGTTCTGGGACTTCCGGTTAGGCTGTTTTTCTCAAAGTGACACACCACCTGAGTTATACTCGGTTTTTTGGCGAATTTTGACACAACAAGCTCAAAAGATTGCCCATCACTGCACTAGAGCATAATCACACTTTGAGAACCATTGCAACAGGGTTTCATGGCTTGTCTGTTTTCACACTGCTTCCCCGACTTAGTCTTTGTTAGTTAGAAGATAGGAAATTTTATTCTGCCTGTGAGGTTATGATCTAGTGTTTTTTTGTTTGTTTGTTTTCTGTTTTTGTTTTTTGTTTTATCCTTTTGAGTAGCCTAAGAATTTATCAATATTATCAGGGAGAAATCAGCATGTGTTTGAAATTCTTCAACTCCCAAATTTGCTCATTCTAGTCATGGCCAATTGCTTCAAGTTTTGAAGTTTTGTTCATTCTTGTTTTCCCAAAATCTCCCTTCTGCCAGGGTCACATGAAGCCCACTCCCATAATTGGCAACAGTCCTCAGGGACGAAGAGCTGCCCTAAGTCTTCATTCAGCTCACCCTCAATGTTTGCCTCCTATGGGATTTTAGTCTATCAATCTCTGCTGTTGCCACAGCTCTCTGGTACTTTTAAAATATATGATTTTTATAACATTCTATTTTTCTAGTTGTTTACAGCAGAAGTATTTATCTGTCATGACCTATTACCTCCTATCCAAAAGAAGAAGTCAGTATTATTGACTTAATTTCAAATTTATTATTGTGTAATGTGTTAAATGCATGTGATATAAAAATTTTTGTGTGTGTATTTTTTTGAATTGAGAAGTAGGGAGGCAGAGAGACAGACTCCAAATGCGCCCGACCAGGATCCACCAGGGGGTGATGCTCTGCCCATCTGGGGCACCACTCTGTTGCAACTGGAGCCATTCTAGTGCCTGAGGAGGAGGCCATGGAGCCGTCCTCAGTGCCTGGGTCAACTTTGCTCCAGTGGAGCCTTGGCTGCGGGAGGGGAAGAGAGAGCCAGAGAGAAAGGAGAGGGGGAAGGGTGGAGAAGCAGATGGGCACTTCTCCTCTGTGCCCTGGCTGGGAATCAAACCAGAGACTTCCACACACTGGGCCAACACTCTACCACTTAGCCAATCTGCCAGGGCCAATATAAAATTTTAAAAATATAGCAAGATGTATATTGAATTTAGTTCATTAGCCAGATATCATTAATGAATATTTAGGTAGTCTTACATATTTTTCTATTTTACAAACAATGGATAAATAAGTATCCCTCTAACTTGTGTAAATATAGATAGAATTCCTGGGCCTGGGCATATGTAATTTTGAACAACTTTATTAATATGTAATATAGATGCGATAAAAATCATTTGATAGAAGTGTGCAAACATTTTCCTGATCCCGTCAAAGGTTTCCATCACCCCAAACTGTTCCTGTGAGCCCATTTGTTGTCAATAATCACTCCTATTTCTATAGCCTTAGGCAACTTCTGATCTGTTTTAGGTCTCTATGAATTTGCCTTTTCTGGAAAATTTAATAGAAATGAAATCATATACTAGATAGTCTTTGCCTGGCTTGTTTCACTCAGTGAACTCTCTCTGAGGTTTATCCATGTTGTAGCATGTATCAGTTGTTCATTCTTTTTTCTTTCTAAGTTATGTTCCATTGTATGGCTATACTGCATTTTGTTTTTCCATTTACCAATTTATAGGAATTTGATTGTTACAATGTATACTGTCATACAAGTCTCTAGGGTTTTCCTTTCTCTGTCAACTCTCTTTTGGTTTTGTTGTTGCTTTTATCCAGCTCTCCAGGCCTCTATTCAAGAATTTAGGGTTATAATTTTAGTTCAGATTTACTACCCATGAAGATGGGGGAAATGACAGATCCATGACAGTGCAGTGGGCAGTTTGCGTGAAGATTAAATTGCACATAGATAAATAAGGTAAATTCAAACTTTTACAAAGGTAGTCAAAGAAGGATGTGTAGGTGTGAGGGATAAAGAAAGGATATGATTGATGGTAGCAAGTATTCTTACTGTTTATGCTTTAGATTCAGGATTTTACAATTGTTATAGCAATCTCATGAGACTGGTTAATTACCACTTCTAAAAATGATAAAGCTAAAGATCATAACTACTACTAATTCACTAAGGATCCCATAGTAAAGACTTCAGAAAGGATCTATTACCAGTTCTGTACATTGCCAACGTTTTCAAAGTATTCTCAGGACTTTAACTCATTTGTGAAAAAAGCAGATTAATAAATTACAGTATATCTTTAGTTGTAATATCTCTGCTGTTTAAACAATAGCATTAGTTACTGAATGCCTAGTTGACTGAACAATAAAGTTAGGACAAAATTATCACACACAATTTATATTATATGGTGTGTCAACTTAAATATTATACCTTAACAACTACAGAATTCTAGAAGGATGTTGAATATTCTTATTTACAAATGAGAAAACTGACATTCTTGAATAATAAGATCAGGATAGGACTACCCATAACCTACAGCAGAGCTGATATGAGTTCTAGAGACTCAGTTGAGCGCTGTCGCCATGTCCTGTCTGTGGTAACAAATTCTTCTTATGAGAATTTCCATGAGCTTCAACTCTGGTTGAAAGATATTTTGACATAAGAAAATTCTAGTTTAATGAAGATCTTAAGAAGTGTTTTAGATTTAACATATTTGGCCAAAAGTCTCAGAGATTTTAAGTATTTTATTTCTCTAACAGTTTATTTATAAATCAAAAAAACAAAAAGCCCCCCAAAACCCCTTTTCTATAAATTAAAGTGAGAAAGTTCTGCCTCAGCATAGGCTCATACACAAAACCACCTGGGCCCTTGTTAAGAAAGTCCTTGGAAGAATTGTGAGGGGACTCAGAATGTATCCTGAGGACTTAATGAAGTGTCAAGTTAGCTCATTATACTGTTTGAACCACTGAAAAATGTTAGTTATTAGTCCTTGAGCATTGATCATGCTTTGTTTTGTACTGTTTTTTTGTTTTCTTTTCTATCTTTTTTTTTTAAACCAGGAACATCAAGAGAGTCATTTGTGATGGCATTGAAAGAATCATTTGAAACTGAAAACACTGGTGTTTTTCTTTTACAGATGAGCAACTATGGACATTTTTCTTGGCTCCCCTTTCCAAATAAGCAGTGATTTAGGGACAGCTGAGGAGGCCAGATCCAGAAGTCTGTCTAATGGGTCATTTGTTTCCAGTTTTTGGAGCACTGAGACAATCACAATGATTGTAGCTCTCACAGTACAGGCTTTTTTGTTCCTGTGCAGTAATAGCGTGGGCATGCATTAGTCACCCTCACCAGCTGATGTCTGATTTGGCACTCCTGCCTTGTGATCATTTTAATTAACAGGAAAGCCATTTGTGACTCCTCTTTCTCCTGACAAATCCAGAAAAGAGAGAACAACACAAACTGAAACAATACAAATGAATGAAATAACAGTGGGGACAAGCATAAATCGGAAATAGAGAAAAAATGATCAAAAAAATTTCATATTGTCAAATAATAGCAGTTTAATGAGATTTCAATCAAATTCTCCCCTCCAAGGGACACAAATATAGAATTTTTTTTGAAGTTTAGATTTTCTATAGATTGGGAGATGAATATTTTAGCAACTTTGACTCAATTGACCCATGAGAAACATTGAGAAAGTATTCTCTCTTTTATCAGTAAATACTCCCTGAGTTTAGTGGTCAAATGAGAGGAATACATACCAAATTTAAAATAATTAAGAAGTCTGAAGCATGTTGGAGAAAAATCTTTCCTTTTTCAGGATTTTATATAAGAAGACTGACTATGTTAGACATCTAATTTTATCTTTAGGATTTTAAGCTAATGCCAAGTATTCCCTTAGCCAATGAAATCTCTTTTTTTTCTTTTCCCCTCAGTAGTGTAAGTAGGTATTCTATTAGTTTAGGCACTTTCTTTTCTCTTATTTTTATTTTCAATTTTATTTTATATTGTGCTCAGTGGCATAATTTGCCAACCAATAAATTAATGAATCATCCTCAAATATTTATTGACAGGCACCGATGATAAGAAAATATATGGGCTTTCAAGTCAAAATTCTGGGTTGAAGTCCCACTTTGCTATTAATTGCTTGTGTGATTTCAGGCACTTAATCTCTTTCTAAGTTCCTCGTTTGTACACTGGTGAAGATAAGTGAGAAGTTCTTTAGCTTCTTATGGTTATTATAAAAATTGTATATAGTATAACAAGATGTTTTAAATGCAAAATTAAATAATTAAGATCTATGATGCATATTATACATTAAAAGGAGCTTATAATCATAAATTTTACATGTCAACTTGGCTAGGCTATGGTGCCTAGTTGTTTGTCAAACATTAGCTTAGATGTTGCTATGTAGGTATATGATAGATGTAGCTAATATTTACAATCAGCAGAGTTTAATTAAAGTATATTACCCTTCATAATGTCTGTGGGCCAATCCAATCAGTTAAGTCACTTAAGAATAAAAACTGAGGTTTCCTAGACAAAATGGAATTCTGCCTCAAGACTGTAACATAATATCTTGCCTGAAATTCCAGCTTGTCTATGAGCCTGCCCTGCAAATTTTAAACCTACTAGAACCCACAATCATGTCAATGAATTATCTATCATCTATCTACCTATGTATGTATGTATGTATGTATGTATCATCTATCTATCTATCATCTATATACCTATTTAGTATGTATGTATTATCTATCTATCATCTATCTATCTATCATCTATCATCTATCTATTTTCTAGCAACTATTCAAGAAACTCCAGACGTCTTCCCTTAGGACATATTGAAAATAACAAAATTAATGCTGTGGTCATAAACACCATCTCCAGGACATATAAAGAGAGATGGAGACTTCAGAAGAATTAAGAAATTAAAAGTGTATGCAAGAAGGAGAGACTGGATGCTTTTGAGTTTCAGTGAATTTAGTATAAGGTGACTAGATTTTAAAATTGGTAAAGTGGGACACCATTGACGGGGGCTTCTTGATTAAAAATTTGGTCTATGGAGCAAAAAAATTTTTTCATAGAATTCAAAAATAGTATTGTAATATATATATTTAAATCAGGACTTTTTAAAAATGCTGTTGGATGTGGGACAGATTGTTATAAATCGGGACTGTCCCTCCAAAAGTGGGACGTCACATTACTTTAGTACTTAATGTTTTTTATAAGAGGATTGTGTGGGATAACTTAACAAGTGTTTGTGAAAACTAGGAGGTTTTATCCCGATCTAGAGACTGATGCTTACTTCTCATCAGGATGTTCCTGAGGTAAGCAGCTTTTCAGTATAGCCCACACAACCAGGATCAATAAGGACTCTAGTGCAGAATACCTGGGTATCATGGATGTTTGGCCCTTGGAGAAGGTGCAAAAATAATTCCTATGGTTTCACATGTAGGCAACAGGGAATTAGAAGGAATGAATCTAAAACGAAAAATAGATTGTATTAATCAAGGTTCTCCAGAGAACAGAAACTGGGAGAAAGTATATATATTCTATTCTATTCCATTAAGAAAGAGAGAAAGAGAGAGAGTGTGTGTGTGTGTTTCAAAAGAATTGGTTCATGAAGGCTGAAGGTGAGACGTCATGTTCCAGCTCAACAGTAAGGCAGGAAAAAATGAACAAATTCTTCCTTCCTCCAGTTTTTGTTCTACTCAGACTATGAAAGGATTGAATAATGCTCACTCAATCAGGGAGGGCAATTTACATTACTGAGTCTATTGATTCAAAGTCTAAACTCATCTGGATACATCCTCACAACCACATCCAGGAAGTTGAAACATCACTGTCACACAAGTCATGTGAAAAGATACCTTACTGAGTAATGGGGGAGGAGAGGATTTGGTGCTGCTGTTAAGACTAAAGGCCAGTGTACCTCTCCGAGAGCTTCGTCATACATCAAGAGTGCAGGTTGAATTGAGATGTGCCCTGAACAATCAACACATAACCACAAAGGACACAAGCACCACCACATGGACACAGAACGAACTAGGGATGACCAGAGCCATCTCCAGGGAGCCCTCCCTGACTCTCTCTCATCAGAAGATATCTCTCACATCTCATCTTATTCTGGCTCCATTCACTAAAATAACTAAACCTTGAAAAGGGAATAGGGAAATGTCTTCTTTTACTCCATCTTTTCCACACAAGCAGCCAGTGTAAGAATTATTAATAGGTTTAAAGAGTATTGGTACATTTCAATAAAGGAAAGGGAGTAGAAATTTTGGACTGTATTAATGATGTTTATTCTCTCAACAAAGTAGAGTTGAATTTGTTGCCAGTGGAAATGGGGTCCTTTCACGGAGCCGCACGGAAAGCATTCCGGGACCCACATATGGGAGGATAACATGTAGTGGCACGATTCATTGCAGAACCAAAATCAAAGGACTGCCCTGGCTTCTCAGTGTCTCATCTCTGTCAGTACCTCTGTGAGAAAAGTCCAGCCTTGTCTTCATCAGGCTCAGAACAAAGACCAATGTCCAGAAACTCTGCCATTTGTTCAGTCCATGACAGGGCTTAGTCTGGTTCTCTGTTCCTGCGTTTTGTCTGGCGCTGTGCCCAGGCTCATGCTTAGAACCTGTTGCTTGTAGTCTGTGTGGCTGCCGCTTCCAGGTGGCTGCTAGGGTCACATGGCTGCTACGGAGAAAGAAGGCAAGAACAAATGGGTGAGCACATGTTACAGAGAGAGAGAGAGAGAGAGAGAGAGAGAGAGAGAGAGAGAGATGTTGAGCTGATTTTATTGTCTTTGACTTGGAAAGAACCAGGCACTTTTTCAAATTAATCAATCAACTTCCCAATCTTTCCATGTTAGGGTTGGGTCTTCCCCCTAACCAATCCATTTCTTAGACCTCCCAGAGTTCTGTGTCCCTTATCCAATCTACTCCTTTTCCAGGTTAGGCTCCACCCCTTCATGTACCATATTGGTTTCTACTATGTGTGCCTCAAAGCAGGCAGAGCTTCCCCCCTCCTCCATCTTTACTCCTGTTGGTCATGCTCCCAGCAGAGAAATTTCTTTTGTATTATTTGTTTCTCCTCTACCATAGTCCAGACCAGTGGACCCGTTGTACCCCAGGGGAGATGGAAAAGCCAGTCCCTCTTCCCTATACAAGGGATGTGGGATACTACTCTCTTGGTGGGGCAATGTGGCGATCCCCTGGCCTATGCGTGCTGCAAATTCCTGGTGAAGCAGGCCCAGTATTTGATTCAACTACCAGTTCATTGGGCTTTTTAATGTTGGATTCCCTTTGCTCTCTTCTTTTATTAATATCTAAATACCTATGCTAACAAAATCAAGTTCTGGAAAAAACTAAACCAATTTTATGTTTATATTCTGAGTTGAGTGTTCTTAATAAACAACAAAAGGTGAAAGATAATATATATATAGAAGCTAAATAGCATCTCATTCATTTATGCTCCTTTCTAGTCTACATAGTTCAATCATATTATCTTACTTATAAGAATCCCATGAAATGTTATTTATATCTTTATTTTTTAAGGTGGAGAAATTCAGTCTCAGAATGATTAAGTAACTTGCCTAAGGTCCCAGAGTTACAGAGTGAGAACTATATCTGGTCTAATGACTAATCTGGTCTAAGCACAACAATTCTCTGCTGCACAAGGTTTTATGGGTTAATCATCTCATAGCAATCTCTGAAATAATGGAGTCTGTTGTTAAAAAGGACCTTTTTCTGGTACTTTTGCCAGTAACTCAGAGCAACTGTGCCATGACTTGTTGACTACTACAAGGACACATGAAGAATGATCAGCATTTTTAATAACAACAGCTTTTCATTAAATCCTTATGTTGAATGTTCTGTGTGCATTATCTCATCTAACTACATTAACATAATAATACCAAATTGCACAGGACGTGCTTTATTCCTTGACTTAACCTTCCGGCTTCCTCCTTGTCACCCACAATCAAACAGCTCAGCTACATAATTGGAGAAGAATATGTGTTTTAAATATATTCATGAAGGATTAATGAAATAATAGCTACAAAGTTGACAAGTAGCTTATATTGACTTTCAGCCTCCCATCAAGTGAGCTTCTACTTTTAAATACTCAGCAAATATTTGTTGAAAGAATTACTATATAAATGAGCCATGAATTACAAAGAGAAATCTATTTTAAGGATTGACAGAGTAAATCAATATCACTTTCATTCTCAAGATCAGAGGATCATATATGTTTAAGTTGGTTGTATCCCCTCTGCCAATCTCAGTACAGTTGTTCTCATTCACTTTTCATAGTTTCAGCTACCCATAGTCAACCACAGTCCAAAAAATATTAAATGGAAAACTTCAGAAATAAACAATTCCTGTTTTAATCTCACACCATTCTGAGTAACATGGTGAAATCTCATACTGTCCCATTCTGTCCCCTCAGGATCCATCTCTCTGTCCAGGTTCTCCACACTGTGCTGTTCAACCTTAAGTCGCTTAGCAAACATCTTTGTCTTCAGATCACCTGTCACATATTGCGGTACTTGTGTTCAAATAGCCCTGATTTCACTTAACAATGTCTCCATAGCATAAGAGTAGTGACGCTGGCAATTCAGAGATGCCAAAGAGAAGCCATAAACTTACTCCTTTAAGTGATAAGGTGAGTACGGTACAGGAAGATATTTTGAGAGAGAATATTCACATAACTTTTATTATAGTACATTGTTATAATTGTACTATTTTATCATTAGTTATTGCTGTTAATTTCCTACTGGATCTCATGTATAAATTAAAATTTATCATAGATATGTCTAGCTAAAAGAAAACATAGCACATATATATAAGATTTGGTACTACCGGCAGGCATCCAATGAGGGTTTTGGAACATATCCTTCTCAGATAAGGGGTGACTACAGTCGTTAAATGTTTTTTCTTTTTTTAGAAAAATATTAAAACTTTTATTTATCATTTTAGAGAGGGGAGGGAGTGAGAGAGAGAGGAAAAGAGAGACAGAAGGGGAGGGAGGAAGAAGCATCAACTCCCACATGTGCCTTGACCAGGCAAGCCCATGGTACCAACCTCAACATTCCAGCATGATGCTTTATCCACTGTGCCACCACAGGTCAGGCCTGTATTTAAATTTTAAATAACATAATTATTAAAGGTATCATAATTTACTCCATGATTTCATATTGTTCCTCTGTGAAAGTGATAGTATATTTTATTGGAAAATAAAGTATTATTCTTTATGGATTAAATTCAACACATTCTTGTACCAGCTTTTTTTTTTTTAATTAATTTTTTTTTAATGAAAACATCTCCAGTTTATCTTAACATTCAATTGTGTTGCATACCCGTCACCAAAAGTCAAATTGTCCTCTGTTACCTTCTATCTGGATTTCCCTGTGTCCCTCCCCTCCTCCCTATCCCACCCTTCCCTCCCTCCTCCCACCCCATAACCACCACTCTCTTGTCCATGTCTCATAGTCTCACTTTTGCTAATCAAAAAGTTTTTCCCTATGTTTGACTTAATTTTTCTTCAAGTGATTTAAGCTATGTTATTTTGTTGCTCTTTGTTAAAATGAAGACTTTTTAGTAAGAGTAATTATTTTTCTTTAATTCTGACTAAACTATTTCTTTCCAGACTACACTTAGGCTAGGTTCAACTTTAAGGACTGGAAATTTAACTCTGGCTTATATAACAAAGAAATCTATTATTTCACGAAAAAGGCAGTCCAGTGGAGAGACATGCTTCAAGTTTTTGTTGATTTTGTTTTTATGTTTTTTTGAGAGGGCTTGCTCTCTGATGTGCTAGCCACAGCCCAGACTCAATCCTAAATCAAGATTTCCTTCTGGTATATAGCGCAGTTTAATCAGGATTAAAGGCACAGACTATCCAGTGGCCGCCTCTTCATGATGCTCTGCCATGCCTTTGCCACTTAGACCTCTTTCCACCATACCCTCCTTCCCTATTCCATTCCAGGTCCACTGATTGTTATGCCATGCCTTTGCTTAGAGCCTTTACTCTGTTTCCTCTGCCTAGAACATTCTAGGCCACATCACATATTCACTTGGCTATTGTCCTTAAAATCTGCCCAAATATCACAGACTTTTTTTTTTTTTACAGAGAGGGAGAGAGAGAGAGTCAGAGAAGACAGAGAGATGGATAGATAGAAACAGAGAGACAGGAATGGAGAGAGATGAGGAACATCAATCATCAGTTTTTTGTTGTGGCACTTTAGTTGTTCATTGATTGCTTTCTCATATGTGCCTTGACCGTGGGTTTACAGCAGACCGAGGAACCCCTTGCTCAAGCCAGCGACCTTGGGTCCAAGCTGGTGAGCTTTGCTCAAACCAGATGAGCCCACGCTCAAGCTGGCGACCTTGGGGTCTCGAATCTGGGTCTTCTGCATCCCAGTCTGACGCTCTATCCACTGTGCCACCGCCTGGTCAGGCTCACAGACTTATTTTAATCATTTTATTTAATGAGGCAATTTACCTCTGAGCACTCTCAATCCCACTCTGCTCTCCTTTTATTTTACATTGTATGAATCACCTTCTAACTTGTTACACCAGTGGTTCTCAAAGGGTGTACCCTAGAAGATTTCCAGGTGCACCTTATGGTATTCCAGAGAAATATGTGCCTGTTGGGGACCAAAAAACCAACAGGGTTTTTGGAGTTTAGATTTTTGGGGGACAGAGGTGTGAGGAATTGGCTGTAAGCTGACAGTCTGCCCAACCCCCCACCTCACTTGCCTGATTAGGTTGCAAAAGGCTGTTAAGCTGTGGTGCTGGATTGTTTACACTACCCCTCATGTTCCCCAGAAAGACTGGAGACAAGTTTCTTCTATCCTTTGGTGTAAAGTTAAAATGATATGTATGGTGTGGGTTTTGGATTGATGATTAAACATAAGGAATTGTCTCTTGAAGCCTATTGGATTTCTATAAAAGAAGAATATGTGGCAATATCTAAAAAAGCTTTGAACATTTTACTACAATTTTCAACATTCTATTTATGTGAATTAGGATTTTCTACCCTCAACACAATTAAGAGTAAAAAGAGAAAAATTCTTCAATGTATTGATGAGGAAATGAGAGTTTGCCTTTCAAATATATGCCCAAACATTGAAGAAATCGCTAGGACACGAGGTTCATTTTTTTCATAAACACAAGAATGAAAAAACTTAACACATTTGTGCTGCGACCTGCTGAATTTACTAAATCTTATTAAGAATGTATCTTTATATATAAAAAGATAAATTTTTTGTTGTTTTTTAATTTTTAACCCCTCTTTTTTGTGAATTCTAAGAAGCATAACTCAAAAAATGTAACATAAAAATGTTTTTTAATATCAGAATAAATTTAATTTTGTCATATTTATTTTGTTTAATTACCATAAAAGCATGCTTGGACTTTATATTTCTTCTTTAATATTTGACTTAATTATTAAAACATATTTCTCAGAAATTTGTATATAGTGTGCCTACAATTATCTGTAGGATTTTAAATGTACCCCGACTTCAAAAAGTTTGAGAACCGCTATGTTAATACAGCCCACTATTAGAGCAAATGATTATTATCAATCTTCTCTGATAAAATACAAATGCAAGGGCAAGATTTTCTGGTGTATTTATTAATGAAAAGAACTGGTTTATCTTGTTCTGACGTGAACAAGGAAGCTTTTTAAATTTATTTTTATGTTTAATTTTTAAAATGTTTATTTTATTGGTTAGAGAGAGAGAGAGCGAGAGAGACAGGAATGTCGATCTGTTCCTGTATGTGCCCTGACCGGGGATCAAACTGGCAACCTCTGTGCTTCAGGACAATGCTTTAACAAACTGAGTTATCTGGCCAGGGGAAGGAAGCTTTTTTTTAGAACAAGAATCTATATTATAAGGAAGCTCCTCTCTCAGAAAAGACAAACAAAACTCTGCTAAATCTCACTGGCTAAAAAACCACATGTTCTTTCCTGAATCACTCCCAGTAAAGGAAAATGAGATTATTGAAATTGGTTTAAATTAATCAGAACTTATTTCTCCAGTTTGAGGATGGGTTGGACTCTTCTAACTTAGGTCACATAGGCTTTGTGAGGAAGAGAGGAATATCTGCACAAAGTTAAAGTTTCTGAGAAAGAAGAAACTCAGTACCAGTTAAGTGACTAGCTATGTCCACTAAACTTCCCATAGGCAGTGGTGAGATTCAAATAATTTAACAACCACTTCTCTGCCCTAATGACCGTTTTAAGTAGAAAAAGTGATATACTGAACAGTAGTTTATTATTTCATGCACTTAATACTTAAATAAGAACAATAAAAGAGATACACAAAACTAGATTATGTTATAAGAAAGAGTTTTAGAAGATTAATGAAAAAATATTAAATAATACTTGACAAAAGACAATAAAACTCTTTTTTTTTATTAACTGAGAGGCAGGGAAGCAGATAGACTCCTACATGTGCCCTTACTGGGATCCACCTGGCAAGCCCTATACAGGGCGATGCTCTGCCCATCTGGGGTCACTGCTTTGTTGCTCAGCAACTGAGCTATTTTAGTGCCTGAGGTGAGGCCCTGAAGCCATCCTCAGTGCCCAGGGCCAACTTCCTTAAACCTTTCAAGCCATGGCCATGGAAAGGGTAGACAGAAAGAGAGAAGGAGGGATTGTGGAGAAGCAGATGATTGCTTTTCCTGTGTGCCTGACTAGGAATCAAACCCTGGACTTCCACATGCCAAACCAATGCTCTACTACTGAGCCTAATAAACAGGGAAAAAACTATTATTTAAGATATTTCCATATTGCTTTTTGATTGGTGTCTTCACTTGCAATTTTCTTCACTTTTATTCTAGCTTCTTATTGGTTTCACCATTCGGGGGCAGAATGAACATTACTACGGGTGCTTAGAAAATGCTGTTGCGAAGATGAATGTTAAAAGAGAGTCAGGAATGTAAATTTGATTTCCACATTGGGCGGCTGCTCAGGTACCCACTTTATTGAGAATCTTGATTACAAGTGCCATTTTAACAACTGGTTCTTCAAACTCAACAAAAAATTAGGTATTCGTTCTGCTGAAACTGTGTGAACTGGCTGAATCCTACCACTACTTATAGGGATACTTAATAGACTTTCTCTCTTATTTCTTGCTTATGTTATAGTTCCTCAGACAATAAACAAACAAGGAAGACTTTATTCAAGACTTTTGAAATAAGGGAGAGAGACTGAACTCAACTCTGATGAAGCAGAAAGCTGGAGAGATCTTAAGCACTGGTGTGAGATAGTAAAAACTATTAGAACATGTTTAGTGGGGTGGTTGGTCAAAGTGGTGCAGCCATCTATGTCTGCTAGTTGTTTCCTGTTGAAGTCTAGTTCCTCCAGAAAAAGTATTTGTATCCAAAAATCTGTATGGTTCAGGAACAAAGAAGACATGGAACAAAGCCTAGGCTGACATATAATGTGAAATGTGATCAATCTTTGTTGTTGGGTCCATTTGTTACTGAAGCATACTGAATCAACTCACTGACACAACTCCCTTTCAGTTTAACTTTTTGGTTTGTATTTCTTCATTTATTTTAGTTTTATTGTGGTTTTGGTTTTGTATAAATGGTGAATTTTGAGTGCATTATTATAAAATTAAACTTACAATTCATTTCATGAATGTGCTTATTTTATAAATAATAAAAGAGAATGTTTTAATAAGCTCTTTTTTTTTTTTTTTTTTTTTTTTTACAGGGACAGAGAGAGAGTCAGAGAGAGGGATAGATAGGGATAGAGAGACAGGAACGGAGAGAGGTGAGAAGCATCAATCATTAGGTTTTTGTTGCCATCGCAACACCTTAGTTGTTCATTGATTGCTTTCTCACATGTGCCTTGACCGCGGGCCTTCAGCAGACTAAGCAACCCCTTGCTAGAGCCAGCGACCTTGGGTCCAAGTGGACAAGCTTTTTGCTCAAGCCAGATGAGCCCGCGCTCAAGCTAGTGAGCTCGAGGTCTCGAACCTGGGTCTTCCGCATCCCAATCCAACGCTCTATCCACTGCGCCCCTGCCTGGTCAGTTAATAAGCTAATTTTTATCTCCCTTATTTAGAATTCAAAATAATAGAAAGCAGCCAATCATGGTATGGTTCCTACTATCTTTGTTTGGTTAAGAGTGTTGGCATTCTTAAGATGTTTCCAGGGCAGCCTGCATATCAAGCATCTGACTCCAGTTTATGCAGCTTATGGACTCACTACTGTAAATGGTTCACTGGGGGAAAACAGTTTTATATACGTGAGAGCTTTGAAGTTATGTCAGGAAATTTACATTTTTACTCTTGCATTGGTATTGAAGTTGAAATTTTGCCTTCTCCAAACTCAAAGAAGAACTGACCTGAGTCTGAAAGGTAATTGCTATAGTGCTAAAAGAGAATAGACTCTTCAGCTTTAATCTCTGAGTTCACTGGAGCTGACTAATTCTATTCTGCTAATTGCTGTCAAAAAGAAATGCCGGGTTCTCATGCCAACCTGGGCGAGACTGACATTTTCTTGGCTTAGGATCATAATAAACATTGTAACAAAACTTACTGATCTTTCTTGAAATGAATCTGACACAGAAATACATGGTTTATCATGAAATATTTCTATTCCTGCTCTTTGTGTTCACCACTTCTGTGGCAATAATTGTTTTTCCTGCCTATTCTGGCATTTTTTCTTTTTAATCTAATGTTTGCTTTTAGTATTTCAGGAACTCCACAGGTTCAAATTCCACTAAATCCTGCTCCTTCTTGTTTTTTAGCTGCTCTGACGTTTTGTATAGAAAGGAAGAGATTGCATCATGTGCTCATGTTACCATACTACTTATTTTTTGGATTGTCATCAGAATGAAAAAAAAAAAAAGGTCACATACAACTTTCAGACCTCTGAAGTCATGTCCTCAGATCTAAATTTTTTTTTTAGATCTAAATTATTTTTAAATACTGAGCTTCACCATGCTGAAATAACACATTACTGCTTTCCTGAAATTAAATTTATTTTGGTACTTTTTTGACAAACATCTTAAAGCAACCTGGAAAATATTCTTCTTGCTCTTGCAAAAGCTGCCTTGCCTGCACATCAACTTCTGAAGCGAAGTAGGTGTGAAAAGCACAAAACAGGACAATTTGCACAGATAGTATGGAGGGTCAAGTGAAAAAATATATTTCCCTGAGTTAACACTTGTGAGTAGTGTGAAAACACCAGTTATAATATTTTGATAATAGTCAGGTCTGTATCATTTATGTGTACTAAATAGTTTTCCAGTAACAGTTTTCTTTAGAAATATAATAATGAAAAATAATGCATCATACAATACTGAAACTTCTTATAATGACACAGGGAATACCAGCCAGGAATAGTTGGCTAAAGAAAACTATTTAAAGGGGTGAAAATAGAAGACCTGTGTTCTGGAAAAGCATATTTTACATTTTTTTTCATTTCCAGACAAACAGCATTGCAATAATTATTAAGCCAGGATTCTTAAGGCAGTTGCCAAATCGCTGTATTGAGTTGCTGATACAAAAGGGAGCCATTTATAATTAATTGTCCCTAAAGCAATCCTTTTAAAAATCAACATGTTTTCTTGAACTTATTAACTGAGTTCTATCAATATTTTCATTTAGTAAGAATCTACAGGAACTGGACACAAAACACATAATACTGGAAATGTGACACACAAATTAGTCTCAAATTTAAAAAATTTTAATTCTTATTCAAGAAATCTATTTGAGCTTCTCAGAAGCATCTAAAATTTGCATACTTGAATCGGCCTCTTCCTACTTGCTCTGTGTACTTTCAGGTCACATGCTCTGAGCAGCACTGCCTTTTTGGTTCAACATCACACGTGTGTAGTGAAGCATCATAAAATTTCTTCAGTTTCAGGGCTATATTAAGCTCTAAAACCTACTTTTGGAAGCCATCTGTGAATATTCTTGTAAAAACAGGCACTTATTCTTTACCATGAATTATTTGCCATGGGGGATAGAGGAAAATATATCTCATCAAATATAAGTGAAACAAAAATTAGTACAAAATCACTTGGGCATGACAGTAATTTTGGATCTACATATGATCAGGACCAATTACATCACACAGTCCGGGAACTAGAATTCACAGAGGAACCCTGAAGTACAAATAGTTTTACCATTAAGTACGGCTTTGAAAATGAGTGCTTTTACTAGTTAATTCATTCATCAAAACCTCATTACCACATCATTACCACTTTTCATCCAACTGCATTTAGACCTAGAGATTTTGTAGCAGGTTCGCAAACCCTGATTAAAATAAAATACAGTAGGCACTAAAATCTTGCACAGTGGCATTCCTGGTATGTTACTTTTTATTTAGTCTTTCCCGTGGAGGTGGGTTAAGGGTTCAAGACTATAATGAAAGATAAGTCCTCTGTCTTTAATAGATGCTTACTAAGGTGTTTATGTGCTCAATTCTAAAACAATATTTTGTTCAGTGAGCACAAATTCAATTTACTCAAAAGTGCTTTGATACCAGTTTTATGAGAGAGAGAGAGAGAAACATTGCTGGCGCCTTCAGGCTTTTCTTCTTCTTAGAAGACGTGGGAATAGTTAGTAAGCCACTGGGTGTCAGATCCATATTAATACTCTTCAAGTCAGGATATATAGCAGACTTACAAAAATGAATATTCTATCCAGACAGGTGTAAGTTCTCGTTTTAATACCACATTTTACTCGCTGTGTGATTTTGGATAAACTGTTTGGTCTCTCTGGATCAATTTCTTTTTTTTTTTCTGTCTTTTGTTTTCTTTCTTTTTTCTTCCTTCCTTTCTTTCTTTTTTTAGTGAGAAGAGAGAAAGAGAGAGAGAGAGAGAGAGAAGAAGGGGAGAGATGAGAAATTGCATCATTTTAGTTGTTCATTGATTGCTTTTCATACATGCCTTAACTGGGAGACTTCAGGGAAGCAAGTGACATCTTGCTCAAGCCAGCAATCTTGGGCTTCAAATCAGTAACCTTTGGGCTGAACCCAGTGACCATTACTGTGATTATGTCAATGATCTCATGCTCAAGCCAGTAACCTCAGTGTTTTGAACCTGGGACTGTGGCATCCACTAGAGCACCACCGGTCAGGCTCTGGGTCAATTTCTTGTTTTGAATAAATGAAGTCAAAACTTTTCAGTTTTGTATGCATGTATGAATGTGGATGTAGATATAGCACGAGCTTCAGGAATCGTGAGCATTTCACACTAAACCTTGTTTAACATTCATAATAGCCCTGAGGCTAGCTACTATTGTAGCTATTATATCTTATTTTATAAAGAAGGAAACCAAATTCAGAACACAAAGAACTTGCCATAAATCAGTGAGTGATTAATCATTAAAGCTGAGATCTATATGCAAAGACCTCTTGATTTACCTCTATTCTGTGACGAATGTTTGGGCTGTGTAACACCTGGTGCAAAGAAATTTAAATGACCTCTATTTTGAACTACGTAAAGAGATTAAGACCATTGGATTTAAGTTCCAAAAGTCATCATACAAATACTGACAGTCTTTGGAGCCAAGAAATAGTACTATTTCAAACAAACAAAAGGACCTATGGGACTGAGAATTTCTTACATCTGGGAATGCCAATTATGCAAGATTATAATTTAAACAAAAAGGAAAAAGAGAGTACATGAGGTTTCACAGACAGATGCAGTGGCGATAATGACCTTGTGTGCTAGCATTTCTTCTGGACCTATCTCATGCTGGTTCTTTTTTTTTTTTAATTTTAATGAGGTGACATTAATAAATCAGCGTACATATGTTCAAGGAAAACATTTCCAGGTTAACTTATCATTCAATTATGTTGCATACCCGTCACCCAAAGTCAAATTGTCCTCTGTTACCTTCTATCTGGTTTTCTTTGTGCCCCTCCCCTCTCCCCCCTCTCCCTCCCCCCACCCCGTAACCACCACTCTCTTGTCCATGTCTCATAGTCTCGCTTTTATGTCCCACCTATGTATGAAATCATGCTGCTCTCAGTTTTTTTCTGTTTTACTTATTTCACTCCATATAATGTTATCAAGGTCCATCCATTTTGTTGTAAATGATCCGATGTCATCATTTCTTATGGCTGAGTAGTATTCCATAGTATATATGTACTAAAGCTTTTTAATCCACTTGTCTTCTGACGGACACTTGGGTTGTTTCCAGATCTTTGCTATTGTGAACAATGCTGCCACAAACATGGGGGCACATTTCTTTTCGAACAGAGCTATGGTGTTCTTAGGGTATATTCCTAAAAGTGGGATAGCTGGGTCAAAAGGCAGTTCGATTTTTAATTTTTTGAGGAATCTCCATACTGTTTTCCACAGTGTCTGCACCAGTCTGCATTCCCACCAGCAGTGCAGGAGGGTTCCCTTTTCTCCACATCCTCGCCAGCTCTTATTCTGTGTTGTTTTGCTGATGAGCGCCTTTCTGACTAGTGTGAGGTGATATCTCATTGATTTGCATTTCTCTAATGATTAGTGATGTTGAGCATTTTTTCATATGCCTATTGGCCATCTGTATGTCCTCTTTGGAGAAATTGCTATTCATTCTTTTGCCCATTTTTTGATTGGATCGTTTGTCTTCCTGGTGTAGAGTTTTATAAGTTCTTTATAAATTTTGGTTATTAACCCCTTATCAGGTGTATTTTCGAATATGTTCTCCCATTGTGTAGTTTCTCTTTTTATTCTCTTCTTATTGTCTTTAGCTGTGCAAAAACTTTTTAGTTTGATATAGTCCCATTTGTTTATCTTGCCTTTTATTTCATTTGCCCATGGAGATAAATTGGCAAATATATTGCTGCTACAGATGTCGGAGAGCTTGCTGCCTATGTTTTCTTCTAAGATGCTAATGGTTTCACAGCTTACATTTAAGTCTTTTATCCATTTTGAGTTTGTTTTTGTGAATGGTGTAAGATGATGGTCTAGTTTCATTTTTTTGCAGGTAGATGTCGAATTTTCCCAACACCATTTGTTAAAGAGACTGTCTTTACTCCATTGTATGTTCTTTCCTCCTTTGTCAAATATCAGTTGTCCATAAAGCTGTGGGTTTACTTCTGGGTTCTCTGTTCTGTTCCATTGATCTATGTGCCTGTTCTTATGCCAGTACCAGGCTGTCTTGAGTATAATGGCCTTATAGTAAACCTTGATATCTGGAAGAGTGATACCTCCTGCTTTATTTTTTCTTTTTAAGATTGCTGAGGCTATTCGTGTTCTTTTTTGGTTCCATATAAATTTTTGAAATATGTGTTCTATATCTTTGAAGTATGTCATTGGTATTTTAATTGGTATTGCACTGAATTTATAAATTGCTTTGGGTAATATAGACATTTTAATGATGTTTATTCTTCCTAACCATGAGCACAGTATATGTTTCCACTTGTTTGTATCTTCCTTGATTTCTTTTATCAATGTTTTATAATTTTCTGAGTACAAATCCTTAACCTCCTTGGTTAAATTTGCTCCTAGGTACTTTATTTGTTTGGTTGCAATAGTGAAGGGGATTGTTTCCTTAATTTCTTTTGCTGACAGTTCATTGTTTGTATATAGAAATGCCTCTGATTTCTGAGTATTAATTTTATATCCTGCCACCTTGCTGAATTAATTTATCAGGTTCAGTAGTTTTTTGACTGAGACTTTAGGGTTTTCTATATACAATCATATCATCTGCAAATAATGACAGTTTTACTTCTTCTTTTCCAACTTGGATGCCTTTTATTTCTTCTTCTTGTCTGATTGCTGTGGCTAAGACTTCCAGAACTATGTTGAATAAAAGTGGTAAAAGGGGGCACCCCTGCTTGGTTTCTGATCTTAAGGGGATTGCTTTTAATTTTTGCCCATTTAGTATGATGTTGGCTGTGGGTTTGTCATAGATTACTTTTATCATGTTAATGTATGTTCCCTGTATTCCCACTTTACTGAGAGTTTTGAGCATGAATGGGTGCTGGATTTTATCAAATGCTTTTTCTGCATCTATTGAAATTATCATGTGATTTTTGTCCGTCCTTTTGTTTATGTGATGAATCACATTGACTGATTTGTGAATATTGAACCAGCCTTGCCTCTCTAGAATAAATCCCACTTGATCATGGTGTATGATTTTTTTCATATATTGCTGGATCCAGTTGGCTAATATTTTGTTGAGAATTTTAGCATCTAAATTCATCAGGGATCTAAGTACTCTTGAATCTAATTTTACTTGTATATTTTCTAAGTGGTAGAACATTCCAGAATTTTTGCCACCACTGTGAAAAGAAGTATTTTATGTTTGGTTTTAAAAACTATTTCAAGGTATTGATATAGAGTGTGAGTAGCAATGAGGACAAGAAGAAAATAATGAAATTTAGGAGAGTATGAGGTTTTTTTAAGGACTTAGTCCGACTATGTACATAAGAAAATAGGATTTAACTAAACTATTCTTAAATCGAAGTCCACAAAGATCTATTTGTTTATGGAAAGACTATAGGTAGAAGGTTTGCAATCCTGACATTAGGGGAAAACTTATGTGTGCATTTACATATCTGCAGGTCGTTTTTTAGGGTGAGGGACAAACTTAACAAGATTCTAAAAAGAACCACAATCTTTCATTCATTGCATTAACACATTTTTATTAAACACCTAATATGAACCAGGGAATGTGCTAGTTCTAGGCTTATAGTGGTGACCATTTAGAACTATAAGGAGTCTGAGATTTTACTCTGCTTGAGAGTTCACTTACAAGTTAGCCTTCCACAGATTAATGAATGCTAACAGAAGGCACTAAACTCTTGGGTCAGAGAAAAAAAGCAGTTTATTACTCAGAATAATAACATTAGCTAACATATAAGAATTTGTATTAGTTTCCCAAGCCCAATTCCCCCCTGTGTGCTGTAAAGAATGACAAATGGTACCTGTACACACAGTGGAGTGATTTACAGTAGAAGAACCCTGAGATTAGGAAGCTCAAAATTTTCATAATGGGCAGTAAAGCATGTCTGAGCATTGCTCTAGATGAAGACATTATTTGTACTATACCAAATATTAAGAATTCTTACCTAAGAGACACTATATCTTGCAAAGCTGTTTGCTATGCAAACATCCCTGAAAAGGTAGGAGCAAAGGCAGTCAGAGTTTCTACCATTATGATACTAAAAAGCTTGGGAAACTCATGAAAATTTACATTCCAAATATACATTCCAAATTTACATACCCCCTTCCCTTATGGAGTTTTTCTGTCTGACTTTGTAAACAAGTATATTATCAAATATGTACAATTGATCCTTGAACAACACAGGTTTCAACTATGCAGGTCCGCTTATATACAATTTTTTTCAATGCATACAGTACTATAAATGTATTTTCTCTTTTGACTTCTTTAAATAACATTTTTTTTCTCTAGCTTACTTTATTGTATGAATATAACATGTAATACATATAACATACAAAATATCTGTTAATCAGCTGTTTATATTATTGGTAGAGCTTCCAGTCAATAGTAGGTTCTTAGTAGTTAGGTTTTTGGGGATCCAAAAATTATACATAGATTTTCATTTATTCAGGGGGTTAGTGCCCTTAACCTCCATGTTGTTCAAGGGTCAACTGTAATTAAATATTGTGATAAAAATTGAGAAAGAAAAAGGATAATGTGCTATTAGAAACAGAGCTTATGAGTTAAATTGAGTGGGCTCAGAAAACCTTTCTGAAAAGGGACTTTTTTTTTTTTTTTACAGGGACAGAGAGAGAGATAGATAGGGGCAGACAGACAGGAACGGAGCTGTTGCAATACCTTAGCTATTCATTGATTGCTTTCTCACATGTGCCTTGACCGCGGGCCTTCAGCAGACCGAACAACCCCTTGCTGGAGCCAGTGACCTTAGGTCCAAGCTGGCGAGCTTTTGCTCAAGCCAGATGGCCCGCACTCAAGCTGGTGAGCTTGGGGTCTCGAACCTGGGTCCTCCACATCCCAGTCTGATGCTCTATCCACTGCGCCACCGCCTGTTCAGGCTTGAAAAAGGGACTTTTAACCTGAGATATGAAACAGGAGTTAGGCAAGCAGAATGGAGGAGGGGACATTTTAAACAGTTTGAAGGTTTACACTTCATAGAATTTAGAGATTTCCACAGCCAGTATGGGCAGAACACATGAGAGAGGAGATGAAGGTGGGAGATGTGGTTGAATGTGTAGATTACTATTTTTAAAGAACAATAAGAAGGCTACTAAAGGGTTTAATTTAGGAGTCTTGTCATCTGATTTACACTTTTAAAGATGGTTATACCATATGTGGGATGCATGGGAGGGGGGAATGATGGAAGTAAACCAGGTAGAAAGAGAATAGACAATTATTGTTTGGAGTGGAAGATGACAGCAGAGATGGAGAAAAGTGAAGCAGAGTTGTGTATCTGTTTTAACCTCCTGTTTTCAGATTTTTAAAAAAGGCTTGACTTTGTTTTCTCTTTTCCAATACTCTCCCAGTTTTGCATTTTACTACTGATTAGAAGTAGCACATACACTTTGAAGGAGGCCAAGTCACACTAACAAGTGGGATCTGCCATGGCATGACCATTCAAATATTACTATAAACCCTATTGTTGACAAATAGCCCCAAGTTAAGTCCAATTTGTATAGGTTTTTTGCTTTCTGGTCGCCCAAACTAAGTATTTTACATCTTTCTATCTCATTAAGTAAATAGATGAATGCATAAATGAATGTATGAATAAAGGCATGAAAGATTTATGATCAGCAGGATTTATTATCTTGTGAAAACTCCAAAGAAACCAGATGGATCCCTACCCCCAAATTTGGTTCAGATATTGAGACTGATGACACCACACTCACATCATGAGCACTTGAAAAGATAAATTTTCACATAATGAAGTTTTCTGGGCAGAGCAGGTTAGTCCTCTCAAACTGGTCCAAAAATGTCTTGAGAGAACATGGAAGAGAGACTGGCTTGGGGTTTTTATTTAATTAAGGGGGAGGGGGGCTGGAGTGAAGCTTCTTGTGAATTTCCTGCTGGCCCCAAAGGAAGAAATGCTGGGACTTGATCAGTTTATCAGATGTGGAGCAGAAAAAGAAGAGGGAGGGGTGAGACTTAAAAAAGTTATCAGCAATCAAAAATTAAGAAATAGAGTTGGGATCTTTATTACACATGTTTACTAGAATGAAACTTGAAAGAAAGCAGGAAAGTGATGTGTGTTTATTGGGGGATAAAAGTGTTCATTAAATCTAAATATAATGTAGATATTTTAATATTAAATTTCTGGTTAGCTCTCTGCCTTCACAATAAATAACCATCTTGCATAACAAAACTCATCTTTCTACCTAGAAACTAGTCTATTAATAACAAAATAATGATCATTAATTCCTACAATAAAGTTAAATTTGTATTTAATTAAGGGCTCAATATGAACACAACCACATTGTATTCAAGAAATTTGGATATGGGTATAAAAAAGAAAAAAAAAGCTCTAGTGATATCTCTTTTCCAAAGGTTAATAATTGAAGTGGGCACATTTAAATAGTTCACCTTTTTCTGGGCAGTAAACAGGTTTGGCAAGACTGGAACAAATTGAATGTGCCTATCATAAGTAATTTAATAAAAAGAAGAAGTAGGGAAATGCTCAGAAAAAGGACAATGTATAAAATCTTGAAGGAAAAACTATGTTTAGAAATAGAACATGTGCTCAATTACAGTCTGACAATAGACAAAAATAATTAGCTGGAACAGTTTCTTCAACACATTTACATATTTGAAAAATAAGACCTTTATTTCTTTTCAATATAAGAATATAAAGGGAGTTTATATTCTAACATCAATGGGACCATCAGAGCCTGTGAATATTTGGGAGCTGATTTTCTAGGTTGGGGACTATCCACTCCCATTGCTTCTCTCTCTCTTCTCTTTTGCTTCCTGCCTTTTGGCTGCTTCCTTGCTCATTAGCATTTATTCAGTAGCAAGTGTCTAACAATGGAATAATACAGGCAATGAAATTCAAATGAGTCTGTTGGCTACCTTGTAAGCATATCAGATAATAGAATTAATTAGGGTAGAGGCATTTATACCTATTTGCTAAAATGACTTCACTTTTCTATGCTATTGTCCCTCAGTCACCATGGATAATTCAAAAGCTAGCTTCATGTAACCAAGCGAGACTGTTTCCTCTGTATGGTTACTGGGCATTCTATGGAGTCATAGATACTGGTTCCAGTGATTGTCTAATTTTGGAATAAACAACAACCAAAAAAATAGTGCATAATTACAAAACCTATCAGGTGTTAGATACAGAACAAATAAATACAGTAATCATAGTAAATCAATAATTTGGTGATTTTTTTTTGTAATCTTCATTAGCATAAATACTAAAGTGTACTTGTAAATATTTGCATGGAAAATACTTTTAAGAAGAAAAATAAAATTTCCTTATTTGCATTTTATACAAGACAACCAACACTTTGTTAAACTTATTAGGGTAACATTGGTTAATAAGATTACACAGGCAGTCTCCAGGTTACAAATAAGATAGGTTCTGTAGGTTTGTTCTTAAATTGAATTTATACGTAAATTGAAACAGGTACATTTATCTATTGAATGCAATTTAGACAGATGTTTGTTTTAATATAGTATTTATTTTTATCTTTCTGTGCATATAAATAATTAAACATTTTCAAACCTACAGAACCTATCTCATTTGTATCCCGGGAACTGCCTAGGTTTCAAGTGTGCAGTTTTATGATCTGTGTGATCTGTGTATTGCATTGTGTGTCCACCACCCAAAGTCAAATCATCTTCTGTCACCATTTATTTGACCTTCTTTACTACTCCCCACCCCCCTTTTCTCTGGTAACTACTTTACTGTTGTTTGTCCCTGAATTTTTAAGACAACCAACCCTTGAAAGGTAATATTAGATACCTGTCATTTGACTCCTTAAATATTCAACTTAATAGAATGTACCACCATTCAGATGTACTGAGAAATAAAATTTTAAAGAAAAACTAGAAAATTATATTCTAAAAAGGAATGAGCTTCATACAATCTAACAATCACAGATGTACTGAGAAGTAAAATTTTAAAGAAAAACTAGAAAATTATATTCTAAAAAAGAATGAGCTTCATACAATCTAACAATCACACTCCTTGGTATTTATCCAAAAGAGCTGAAAATTTATGTCCACACAAAGCCTTCACACAGATGTTTCTAATAGTTTTATTCATAATTGTCAAAATTTGGAAGCAACCAAGATGTTCCTCGGTAGGTGAATGGATGAATAAAATGTGGTAAAACTAGACAATGAAATAATATTTATCACTAGAAAGAAGTGAGCTATCAAGCCATGAAAAGACATAGAAGAATCTTAAATGCATATTGCTAATGAAAGAAATCAATCTGAAAAGACTGAATATTGTTATGATTCCAAGTACATAACATGAATTTGAACTGTGTGCTTTATTTCTATGTAAATTTTTTTCAATATCTACCTGTATGGTGAATTTGATTTGTGGTTGGAAGTCTGCTAATGTGTAGGGCAACTTTATGCATTGATCTATGCTAATTTATAAATTATAAATAATTTATAATTTTACTATATCTTCCCTAGATCATCTAGTATTCCCCCTAGATAGTACTTTATAGTACTTCAAATCACTAATTTAAACCTTAAGGGGACATTTTCTAGACTAGCTTTATGCCTATATAGCCACTATTTATAGATAATAATTTTTTTTTTTTTTTTGAAAAAGGCAGAGAGAGTCAGAGAGAGGGACAGATAGGGACAGACAGGGAAAGAGATGAGAAGCATCAATTCTTCATTGCGGTACCTTAATTGTTCATTGATTGCTTTCTCACATATGCCTTGACTGGGGGGGCCCCACCAGACCAAGTGACACCTTGCTGGAGCCAGCGACCTTGAGCTCAAGCTGCTGAGCCTTGCTTACATGGATGAACCTGCGCTCAAGCTGGCGACCTGGGGGGGGGGGGTTCAAACCTGGGTCCTCTGCGTCCCAGTCCAACACTCTATCTACTGCGCCACCACCTGGTCAGGCGATAATAAACTTTTTAACTTTATTTGAAATTAGGGAGAATGCCATTTTTCTTTATATAAAATATTATTCATTGACTCACTTTTCATCTGGCAATTGTGCCCCAATTATTTTAAATGTATAACTCCAAATTACTCTCTCCTGCCCTATATCTATTCACACACATATTTTTCTCCCTTTCTCCACAGAGAAGCTGAGAGTAGGTTTATCATGGATATTTTCTGTCCTTTCTATCGTGTTTGCCATATCCCTTGCTGCCATTTCAGCATTATTAATAGTGATCCGTAGCGCATGAGAGAGGTCAGATTCAGTACTCATAAATGTTTGGATTACATTTCATTTTCATATGAATCTCCTCCTGTAAAAAAAACCTGTCCTTTTTCAAAGAACAAGCCCACACTCTCCCAACAAATTTAAGCCTTTGCTCTTTTTAAGTGTCCTGCATATTCTCCCTTTGCTTTGATCTAACCTTTTTGTTTGGGTCTCTTTTAATTATTGAATCATTTATTCAGTAAGCATTGACTACCTCCTACCTGCCAAACACTTGTTAAGTATTAGGGGTATAAATGGGAAGATAGCACAAACTCTCCCTCAGAGAAGGCTTAGTTTATTAGGAAAAAACAATACATAAATATGTATTTACAACGTATTTTTAAATGCAGTTATTAAATACATCATTGTATTATAACTATTCATATAATTATATTATTTCTCCCAAGATATTATAAGCTCCCAAGGGAAATGGTTCCACTTATTCATTTGGCATCTGAGAGTGGTTAGTACAATCTCTGGCCAAAGGTTGATTTTTAGTAATATTGATGATCCAATTCTATCCTTAATTAAATTTAATCCATTAATATTTTTAAACACAGAAGATCTTTTAAAACATGTTTAACTACCTTTGAAACATGGTTTTCTATTATTATGGCTCTATGACTGTCCTCCTCACAGGAATAACTAGCATACGTAGTACACAGCCCCTATTTTACCAGCATAGCTACTCTGTACCTCCTTACCTTCAGTACTCTGAGCCAGGCTACATGGTTCACTCACGGGATTTGCTTTCTTTTTGAAATTAAATTTATTAGGGTGACATTGGTTAATAAAATGATATTGGTTTCAAGTGCATAATTCTATGATACATCATCTGTATATTGCATTGTGTGCCCACAAACCAAAGTCAAGTCTCCTTCCATCACTGTATATTTGACCCCCTTTATGTTTATTTAAGCCCCACCCCCTTCCTTCCTTTCTTCTGTTTGGTTGTTTTTCTTGTTTGTTCATTTGTTGCTTTCATTTTTATATCCCACATATGAGTGATATCATATGGTTTTTAACTTCTTCTGTTTGACTCACTTTGCTTAGCATGGTATTCTCAAGATCCATCTATGTTGTTGCAAATGGAAATATTTCATCTTTTCTTATGGCTGAGTAGTATTATATTGTATGTACGTACCAAATCTTTATTTAGTCATCTGTTGAAGGACACTTTGGTTGTCTCCATGTCTTGGCCACTGTGAATAATGCTACAATGAACATAGTAGTGCATATCTCTTTGAAAATAAGTATTTTCAAAATTTTCAAGTCGATATTCAAAAGAGGGGTTGCTGGGTCATATGCTGCATTTATTTTTAATTTTTTGAGGAGCATCCATACTTTTTTCCATAGTGGCTGTATCAGTTTACATTAGTAATAGGAGTGAATTTGGATTCCTTCTTCTCCACAGCCTCTCCAACACTTATTACTTGTATTGTTGATAATAGCCATCCTAACTAGTGTGAGGTAATATTTCATTGTAGTTTTAATTAGTATTGTCCTCATAGCTAGTGAAATTGAGCATCTTTTCATATATCTGTTGGCCATTTATATGTCTTCTTGGGAAAAGTGTTTGTTCAAGTCTTCTTCCCATTTTTAAAAGAATGGATTGCTTATTTGATGTTAAGTTGTATGAGTTTTTAGTTTTTATAGAGTTGGGTACATTCACGTCATTCTTACACACTAACAATGAAATTTCAGAAAAAGAAATGAAAAAACAATTTCTTTTCACAATTGTAACAAAAAGAATAAAATAATTATAAGTCAACTTAACAAAGAATGTGGAGGATCTATACATTGAAAACTATAAATATTATTGAAAGAGATTGAAAAAGACAATGGAAAGATCTACTGTGCTCATGAATTGGAAAAATTAATATAGTTAAAATGTCCATATTACCCATAGCTATATACAGACATAATATAATCCACATCAAAATGTCAATGCCATTTTTTAAAAATAAATAGAAAAAATCATTAGATTTGTATGGCAGCACAAAAGACTCCAAATAACCAAAGCAATCCTGAGAAAAAAGAAAGAAGTTGGAGGTATCACACACACTGACTTCAAATTATACTATAAAGAATGTTACTTTCCTCAAGGCCTCAAAGTGCAGGTAATTTTCAGATCTGATACCCTAGTCTACCCAAACCTTCTACCAAAGGATCACTAAACCTCTAATTTTATGACAGCTGCAATGAAGGGAAACACAATTGTTGCTTTTCTACTTTTGTTCTCCTGTTGTTCTATTCAGAGCTGCCAAATAGCCCTGTTTGTCCAATAACTAAATAATTTCTGGCATATAGTAATTCAATGAAAAAATGAATTATAAGGCAGTCTTTTTATTTTTAGACAGTTCTACTTGTTATTTATGGTTATGTGGTTAAAGTGTAAGAATATACATTAAATAATATTCAACTGGCTTCATTATAAAAGTAACATCTGCACATGGTAAAAAGTAAAATGTTACAGAAAGACATCCAATGACTGCCTGAGGGGACATTTACTCACTTGGCTGACATGAAGGAAGATTTCCTCTATGAGCAGATTCTGATTCTGTTTCCTCTGCCTCTAAAGAAATATCATGCTGGAAAATTTGGTAATATTGGTAAATTATCATATTGGTAAATTTGGCAAAAATGAATAGGAAAGTTTGACTTACTTCTATCCTCTTTATTCTGCTTTGAGTCTTTCCATCCTCAGGGAGCAGTCTGTCTACTAGTTCTCCAAGGTGATTTCTTTTGCAGGTGGTAAGAAATTGAGATATTCACCTATTGGAAAATGAGCCTCTTTCTGAGATTCACTTAGCAGATCTATTTGAGTCTCACACTCTGAATTTAACTTCATAATGGCCTAAATCTGTACAAAAAAATGAATTAATTTTTTTCCATTATTATTTTGCATCTCAAATTGCTAACAAACCTGGTGAAGAAAAAGATCTGCTATTCATGAAAAATCACTTTGTAAATAACAATCACCCACACAATACCAAACTTTAGTTCTAGTTCTGAGTTAACATGTACTTGTGTTGCTGTCAAGGAAAAAAGAAACATATATAAATATATATACTATACATACTTATATTTATACCTTTTTTAAAAAACAGGTACGATCACTAGGGTCATCATTCTGTTCGTCATTATTATTTGACAGTGAATAGTATGTCTTGAGCCACAAAGTATGTCATTGTCATATGATAGGCTACAATTAATTGACACCAAAGATAAAATCATCCACTCCATTATTTTCATAAAATACTTTGAATACAGTAAGTCCTGAGTTACAAACATCCAACTTACGTACAGCTTGTACTTAAATGAATGGAGTGCCATAAGGGCTATTGGTAATCAACTGCAGTTGAATATCAGTGAAAATGATACCATAGTGTTACTCAACTCCCATGGCAGAGAACTAACCAATAAAGAACTGATGGAACTAGAGCAGAAGATAATAGTATTTATGGAGGAAAACAGGAACCTAGAAACTCCAGAACAAAAAAGTTAGCTGATGCTTTTCATCTCATTGGAGCAGGAATGGCAAAGTCAGAGGAACAAGATGCTGATGCAGAGAGGTTCACCAAAATTGACTGTACAGTTACCCAAGGCCTGAGATGGTACAGGACCATTTATGATGAGACAAAGAAAAGCTCTGTCCATTTATGATGAGACAAAGAAAAGCTCTTTGAAGTAGGCATCTGACCTCCCTTGATGCCTACTTCAAAGAACAGAGTCCAGCAGCAGAATCAAACCCTGACTCTCTTAACACCAGTCCCATCCTCTCCAACAAGTTCCATCATCTTCTGCATCATCCAAGATTGTTTAAGGTTGCATTTGAAAATGTTTAAGTATTTATATGCACAGAAAGGTAAAAGTAAATACTATGTTAAGACAAACATCTACCTAAGTTGCACTTAATAAGTAAAGGTACCTGTTCCAAATTACATAGAAATTCAACTTAAAAACAAACCTACAGAACCTCATTTAAAACCAGGACTGCCTTTAGTAATAATCTAAATTATAATCTGATATATTTTACCACAGGTATGCCTGACCTGGTTTTGTAAATTTATCCATCTCAACAATTAAGAACAGTTCATGCTACAAAACCCTTCTCTATGGTGCTTTTGTTTTCTTATACTATTACATGTAGCAATTTACATCTTTCTATTTTTCCAAATACCTCATTTAGTCTCTCAAACATTTTCTGAAGCTGTAAAATGTTATCACTAGAAAGATCCCCTCATCAAACTATTTCTTTTTTATTTATTTATTTTTTAAAATATTACGTATTTCAATTTTATTTTTTTAAGACTTTATTTATTCATTTTAGAGAGGGGAGTGAGAGAGAAAGGGGGAGAAGCAGGAAGCATCAACTCCCATAGGTGCCTTGACCGGGCAAGCCCAGGGTTTTGAACTAGTGACCTTATTGTTCCAAGTTGATGCTTTATCCGCTGCACCACCACAGGTCAGGCTCAAACTCTTTCAATCCCACTCTTCACAGTATCAGAGTAAAGAATGTTCTTGGTAAGAGTCAGTTATATGCATCTTTTATGCATTTTTGTATTTCTTATCGCAGGGAGAAGAACATAATAGGGACTCGTTTTCTTTAGGAAGCGCATCCAAATTGATTAACACAGTGTTTCTCCACCTCTGTACTTTTTTTTTTTTTTAATAGGGACAGAGAGAGAGTGTCAGAGAGAGGGACAGATAGGGACAGACAGACAGAAACGGAGAGAGGTGAGAAGCATCAATCATTAGTTTTTTGTTGCCATTGTGACACCTTAGTTGTTCATTGATTGCTTTCTCACATGTGCCTTGACCACGGGCCTTCAGCGGACCAAAGCAACCTCTTGCTGGAGCCAGCGACCTTGGGTCCAAGCTGGCGAGCCTTCGCTCAAGCCAGATGGGCCCACGCTCAAGCTGGCGAGCTCGGGGTCTCGAACCGGGGTCCTCCGCATCCCAGTTTAACGCTCTATCCACTGCGCCACCGCCTGGTCAGGCTCCACCTCTGTACTTTTAAGACAACTGTTAATATAGACAATATTAAAATGGCTAAAAGCATCAATGAACCTAATATAATTGCTCTTTATTAATCATAAAATCTATACACAATTGAAAAAGATGTACATTAATCTGGAAGGCATATGCAGCCTACCCATCTCCATCGATCAATGCTTTATATCCACAGTACTATCATTTCAGATTTATGTTATTCCCAAGGGAGGTTTTCATTTAGAATTGGGTCTAAGGATTTAATAAGTTCATTATTTAGCCTGTACAATTGTTCGGTAAAGGGATGTATTAAGGGGATTTCAAAGCTATAAAAAGGATATGTACAAATAAGCAGTAATAATAAACATTTTTAGCGCCATTTTATAATTTTATTTAATCCCACCTCACACCCTTAAATGCTTTATATGAATACTTACTCTATGAAATAGGTGTTATTAGTTATTTTTTACTAATGAAGAAAATAAATCTTAGGGATGTTATTGATGCATTAGTAAATGGCAAAATTAAGATTTGCACCTACAGTCATCTAGCTCTTACAATTCATCCTATATGGATAGGAGAAGAGAAGGATAAGTTACATGTTTAAAAATGTTTTTAAATGTTTAATGACATGTTTTAAGAGCTCCAGCTCTTTAAAAAGAGATAAAGCAAAAAGTTCCTGGAATTCATGTGAAATTTCATTAGTTTGGGACCCAGCAAAACACTTCATACACCTAAACATTTAATAGAACTTTGAGGCTTCTACTATACATGGCTAAATCTTTTTTAGGAGCAAAAATTTAACTGTTATCAGCCTTTTTCCAAGAGGAGATTATCAATGAATTAAAATAAATTTTTATTTGGAGTAAAGTAATGTGTAAGGAACTTTAAATAAAATCCTGCACTTGGGAACAGTCTCTGTAGTCAAAGAGTTTAAAACTGATTAGAAGGATAAAGCTACACCTTTATAAATGGTTCTGTTTTTATAACTGAGGTGAAATAGGAGTTCAGAAGTGGCCATGGCCATAAGAGAGTCTTTCATAGGAGCGATGGGCTTTGAATTGAACCAAACAAGAAAAAGCATAGCAAAGGCATGAGGTAAGCGAGGGGAATTAAGACATGTTTGATGAGGTTGGAATAGAGCAGAGAGAACATCCTTATAGTGAGAGGAACAGAAGATGAGTACATTTTTATCCCACTCAGGGTTCTCTCCCTGTTTCCCAGTAGACACCTTTCATTTCTTCCCTCTCTCTTTATCCTTAGCCTAGGACCATGATGGTGAACCTGTGACACATGTGTCATCACTGACACGTGTAGCCATTTTTGATGACATGTGGCCGCATGCGGCCACATACCAGAGAAGTATGGGTCCGCATATCGAGAAGGACGTTTCATCCTCGGCTCCTGCATGGCCAGGTGCAGTAGCCAAGGATAAAACATTTGCTGTAGTGTAGACACTCTGTGCCGGAGGTCTGTAAGCCAAAACAACAGAACTCCGGCACAGTGTCTAGTTCTGGGACTTCCAGTTAGGCCGTTTTTCTCGAAGTGACACACCACCCAAGTTATGCTCGGTCTTTTGGCAAATTTTGACACACCAAGCTTAAAAGATTGCCCATCACTGGCCTAGGACCAAAACACTCAAAATAATTTTGTGTCAGGATAAACCAAAAATACCAAAATGTTAGCTAAGCTATATATATATATATTTTTAAAAAATAACCCATTCTAAAGCTAACGACAAATGGCTTTCAGATTTTATACAATAACTGCAGTATTCATTCACCCTCTCCTCTTTATTACGTAGATTTTGGAGCTCTGGTGGCATATGAAAAATAAAATATTTTCCATAAAAGAAAAAAAAAACAATTAGTTCCTTTCCCACAAGTACCACTGTATTTTTATACCAGTATCAAGCAACTCTCTTTTTTTAGCTTATTGTTTCGTGAAACATTTGCCTGCACTAGACTTGCTTTATTGTTTCCCATATTGCAGTAATTGGGAACACAGTCAGTTTCAATCCAGGAGAGCGAGGTGATCAGCGTCTCCCGAGAGCAGACTCAGAGGCAGCATCGTGCCCAGCAGATCTCAGAACAGGATGCTTGGAGCTCTGGGGCCACAGAGGTTCAGCTTCTGCCCGGTTCTCCCTGTTAATGGGGGCTCCCAGCGTGCATACTGGCGATGTGCATGGTGATAGATGTCAATTTCACTTATAAAAACAAAAACAGCTGCAACAAAACTATTCTTCTTTGTGTACGTTTTACTTTAAATTTCTTCTTACCTTGGCACAAGAAATCAGGCCACATTTCGCAGAGAATCATTCACAACTTGGCATTATGCACCCACTTGATGCTGAAAATTTCAGAAGTCCAGATGGGCACTTAATCATTGGTGTGTATAATCAGCAGGATGCTCGAGGGATAGATGGCTCCATGCCTCACATTCCTTTATTCTATTGACATTTATTGACCTGAGCCTTTGAAATATCCTCAGTCTTCAGCTCAGAAATCAAAGACTCCTCTTGGTGTCAATGTCAAAGTACATCATTGGATTGGAGAATCATGAACTTCTGCCCTTTCTTGCTTCTTTTCCCAGCATACAAAATTTAAAAGTGTCACACTATGAGGCATTCAACTTTGCTGCTGTCAAAATAAATGTATAATTCCTTTTCAGGATTATTTATTGAACTGACATTTCCCTCTTTTCCTTCCTCTTTCAGAACTGAAAAATAAAGAGTGTGGGACAGAGACTCCGATAGTACAGGGTACATATTGAAATATACATATATGCCAAATCTAGCCTATTAAGTGCTGGGGGACTCAATACAGAAACAGACAATGGCCAGCTAACATGACAACAGAACTCTGACCGACAAGCTCTGCAGCAGTCTGTCCTGGAAGCCAACGACCACATCTGCAGCAAGCAGCCCAGAACAGCTCAGATTGGTCAGTAACTGTCACCTTGCCTTATTTTTGCTTTTACTTCCAATTCTGAATCAACCAGAGAAAACCAAATATGTCCTCCCAATTAATTATGCAGGAGATTCCACTTCTGGTTAGCCTGCCACAAGCTTCCTCATTACAGCAACCTCCAATTAGGGCATACTTAAAACCTCCACTTTATTATTATTATTATTATAAAGTTTTCGTACTCCTGGGTCTGCCTTTGAATTTATACCAAATTCAAGTGAGGGTAGACCAGTCTCTTGCTATAGCAAACTCTGAGTGGACAGCCTCTGTGTTTTCTCATTTGAGTTGTCTTTGTTTATGTTCACAATGTTCTCCTCTCAAGACCTGGATCAGTCCAACATATGGTCAAACAACTTTGTAGATACTTTAAAACATATATTAGGTTTTAAAAATAACTTTCAGGGACCCAGACCTCATTAATCTTATCCATCCATCCTAAAAGTAATTAGACCAAAAGAGACATAGTAGCTAAAATGTATTATCAATCTGACTTGTGATACTGATTTCTTACATTTTTAAAATTAGATGGTTACTTTAGATTATACCAAAAGAAACACCAGCAACTATAACAAAACAAAACTTAAAAATTCACCTTTTAGATATCAGTCAGTATGTGTGTAAAAAATTATGGTTCAATGACAGCTTCTTTGTGAATACCTGTAGTTTTATAGTGCTAGAACTTTAATTAGACTACAATAAAAGCATGTTTTATTCCAGGTTTGCTTATTCTTTGCTTCATGTTATTATGCCCTGATGTGGCATCCTTGGCCACTTGTATTGCTCAACTTATAAAATAACTAGTATCCACAATACAGTGCTTAACGTTTATTAACAGATCATGTTTGGTCTCTTCTCAGTAGGACTTGTATTAAATACAATTTTGATGCAATTAGATTTTGTGGTCTGGCACTCAGTATCTCCTTTTCTTGTGTCCTTTCATCATCTCCTGTCTTCATGGTTTTTCTATTTCTTATTTGAAAACTTGCTTGCTCTTAAATGTTCTGATAACTAAATGACATTGACATACGTATGACTGAACGACATTATAGTAGATTTTAACATGCTGTTGTATATGACAGAAAATTAAAAACTTTTAGGGCTTTTGTCTTTGTAATAAATATATTCTGAGTGAGTGTATGAATGAATAAAAAAATTCATACTAATATCTAATTATTGAAAATTTCAGGCTTCCATTGAATGGAATGAAGAGTTTCTAAGGTCCCATAAATAAAGTTATACAATCTTCAGATTTATTAAGGAATAAAAAATCAGATGAATTCTTTTTTTTTTCAAGTGATAGGAGGGAAGATAAGGAGACAGATTTCTGCCTGTGCCCCAGCCAGGATCCACCTGGCATCCCCTCTAAGACCAATGCTTGAATCAACAAAGCAATTTTTAGTGCCTGAGCTGATGTGCTCCAATGGAACTATCCTCAGCACCAGGGGATGACATTTGAACTATTCAGGCCACTGGCTGTGGGAGGAAAAGAGGGAGAGAATGAGGAGAGGAATGGGGAGAGATGAGAAGCATCGATTCTTTATTGTAGCTCCTTAGTTGCTCATTGATTGTGTTCTCACATGTGCCTTGACTGGGGGGCTACAGCAAACTGAGTGACCCCTTGCTCAAGCCAGTGACCTTGCATTCAAGCTGGTGAGCTGTGCTCTAACCAGATGAGCCCACATTCAAGCTGGCAACCTTGGGGTTTCGAACCTGTGTCCTCTGCATACCAGTTCGACACTTTATCCATTGCACCACTGCCTGGTCAGGTCTCAAATAAGTTCTTATCCAAAAGACTATTCTGTGATTTAGGGCATTTTATTTACAAATTGGTAAATATTATAAGTACTGTCATTTTTTAGATGATTATACCTATGGTGGTTCTTAATTATTATTAATAAGAAGTACCAGTGGTTAAGAATAAATAAAGTGGTAAATTATTTTAAAATAATGAGATTAAGATATCAGGTGCTTCCTAGCCAGGTGGTGGCACAGTGGATGGAGCATCGGACTGGGATGGAAGAGCCAGGTTCGAGACTCAGAGCTCGCCAGCTTGAGTGTAGGCCCATCTGGCTTGAGCAAAAGCTCGCCAGCTTGGACCCAAGGTCTCTGGCTCCAGCAGGGGGTTGCTCGGTCTGCTGACGGCCCACGGTCAAGGCACATGTGAGAAAGCAATCAATAAACAACTATGGTGTCACAACGGCAACGAAAAACTAATGATTGATGCTTCTCATCTCTCTCCGTTCCTGTCTGTCTGTCCCTCTCTCTGGCTCTCTCTCTGTCCCTGTAGAAAAGAAAGGGAAAAAAGAAAAAGAAAAAAGAAGGATTTCAGGAGCTTGTTGTCTATCAAGCTTAGAAGAATAATGATTTGAAATTTTTTTAATTATGATTTTTTTTACTATCTACGTGCATTGTCCTGACCCTGTCATTACTGCATTCATTATCTTCTTCAGAAACACACTGTGTCACCTCTGAGATGAGTATAAAGAACCGATGTATAACACAAAGTTGAATTCTTTCTGCCTCCTTACCAATTCAGGAAAGTGATTGTATTACCTTGAGAACAACTTGTATTTATTTAAGTATGAAATAAAATAGGCTGACAGTCAGTAAGAAATTGCAAAAAAGAAAAGATTTTTTTTTCAACAACAATGTACTTTGGAATCATAGAGTTATAGAACTCCAGACATGGGAGCATTTGTAGATAATATAACAGTGACCCTTCATTTTAAGGTAATAAAACCAAAGGTAATTGAGAATTCACTGGACATTGAAAACTATCTTAGAGATAAAACCATGGAGAAAGTCATAAGTGAATACCTCTGATCAACACTTGGTTAGTCTATTGAAAAATATTCCAGCGGGCTGGAAGTTTGAGAAATCTGGACTCTTTTAGTGATAAATGAATAGATAAAATAATTCTCACTTGCCATATCTTTTAACTGTGTCCAGATTTGACCCTATAATAAGAGAGGAGTCATTTTGCCTTAGGGTTGACAGAAAGATTTTTATGGCAAAGAAAATGTGAAGGGATTTGAAATATTTTTGCCCCACACATCAAAGATGTAGCAATGTTTCTCAACTGCCAGTCCCTGGACTAGTCTGCCAGAAATTTTGTGCCTGTCCACAAAAGAGTTAACTACCCTGATGTTCTGTGAAGATTATAGACCCAATGACCTTAGTTGAATTCACTTATGTTCAGGGTGATTTCTGCCTTAGCAGTCCCCAAAATAATCCTCCTATTTTCATTGGTCTTTAAGTGTAAAAAGGTTAAAAAACCACTGAAGTAGAGGACTTTCTTGGAAATATTAATAAAAATATATTAGCACTGACACTCTTTAAAATTGAGATATAATTGACATATAACATTATATTCATTTCAGGTGTACAACATAATGATTAGGTATTGTTATGTATTGTGAAATGGTAACCACAATAAGTCTTGTTAACATCTGTCACCATACCTGTTTACAAAAAATTTTCTTTCAAGCCCTACTCTCTTAGCAACTTTCAAAATACAGTATTTTAACTACAGTAGCCATGCTGTACATTACAATCACGTGACTTATTTTATAATTAAGTTTGTACCTTTTGACCCCTTTCACCCATTTTACCCTGCCCCACCCACTCCCTGCCTCTCAACCACCAATCTGTTCTCTGTATCTTGCTTAGTGTAATGCCTTTAAGGTTCACCCATATTGTTCCAAATGACAAGGTTTCTCTTTTTTAATAGCTGAATAATGTGTGCATATCTCTTTAATATCCTTTATTTACTTCATTTCTATATATGCCAAAAGTTAGATTGCTGGGGTATATAGTTGTTCTATTTTTAATTTTTGAGGATCCTCCATACCATTTTCCATAATGGCTGTACCAGTTTACCTTCCTTTCAACAGTGTACAAAATTCTATTTTTCTCCACATTGCTCTAAGCATTTGTTATTGCTTATACTTTTAGCTAATAGTCATTCTAACAGATATGAAGTGATATCTCCTTGTGCATTTGATTTGCATATCTCTGATGATTAATGGTGTTGTGCACCTCTCCATGTATTTGTTGTCCCTCTGTGTGCCTTCTTTGGAAAAATGTCTATTTAGATCCTCTGTACATTTTTAAATTGGGGTTGTTTGGATTATTCTGCAACACGTTTTATATACTGAAACAAAGTGATGACCTCTCTTAAAGTCACTTTTAATGTAAAAGAGAGAGGATGGATTAATGAAAAAGTTCTATCAACACCGGAGAGATAATAGAAGGAAATGTGAGCTTCTGAGAATAATAACTAAGCAAATTTAGGCAAGGCATTCGAAGCTATTTTCTGAATGAAATGAAGGATTAAAACAATACTACTCCTTTAATAAATAATGGTTTGAACTCCCATAAAATGGATGTCATGAAAATTTCTATAGAGTGCTGTTAACCTTTCCATAATGACTCTCTCTCCTTTTGCATGCCTCTCTAGAAGACTAAATTCTCGCAAGGGAGTTATATTAATAATGTTGCTGAGGAGTTAGACAAAACAAACAAGGAAAAATGAAGATGGATAATTTCAAGATAAATGAAAAAATGAATTAATCTGAATACTCTAGAATTAGATAACTTCCTAAAGGGAGGAAGAGAATAACAAGGTGATATATATGTATAAAGTATATATATGCTTTTTCTTAAAAAGCAAGATAGCACACAGGTTAAAATTCTATTTTCTGAAAATTTTTTCTGGGTTTATGTGTTATATATTTCTGTATTATTATAGAATTATCCAAATTACCAAATTCAAATATAATGACTTAATAATAAACTGAACTTGGACTCAGGAGTAAAATAGAGGAGAAAAGAATAATAAAAGCTCATTGTCAATAACCAGAATGCTATGTAAAACTTTAGCCCTTTTCAGTTCAACTGAATGAAACATTTTACTAGCTGCTTAGAAGGAAAAAAATTAACTTTTATGGTTGCACACACAATGAACTTTTATAAACATTCTTATTCTTCTATGAAGTAGCTATTTTCCTCCTGTCTTTTTCACCATAGTCTTAAAATATCAACCTTGGGGGAGAAAAATAAGTCAGTTTTGAAAACCAGTGTGCCAATCTACTCAAATACATCTTAAAAAATAGAAGTTTTTAGGGCTTGTTGCCCAGGATTGAGAGATCTGAAGCTAAAGACTGAGGTTGTATCTCTCTGGTTTTCAGTATTTTAGTTGTGCAGAATGACCTGAGTGGATCAAAGGGACCCTGTGGAAACCACGGAAAAGACACAGCATATTGTGAAATCTGTCACTCACAACCTGAGTGCCCACTCTGAGTGTGGCCTGCTTTAGGTGTGCTGTCCTTGCCACATGATCCACCCAGACTTGGGAGGTGCTATCAGTTCTGATGTCAGACAAATTAGATAAATTTAGAAAATCCAGGTTAGCACTCCAGCTACATGTTTCAGACTTTCATAAAGATGATGTCTTCCTAAGAAAGTCTTCGACCCTCTCTGATAATAGAGAATAGTACCACAAAGCTTTTTTTTTTTTTTAATATATTTTTAATACACACTTTACATTCTTATAGACTTTTTATTTATTTTATTTTATTCATTTTATTTTTAGAGAGGAGACACAGAGTGAGAGATAGATAGATAGATAGAGAGAGAGAGAGAGAGAGAGAGAGAAAGGGGGAGGAGCTGGAAGCATCAACTCCCATATGTGCCTTGACCGAACCAGTACAGGGTTTTGAACTGGCGACCTCAGTGTTCCCAGGTCGACGGCTTTATCCACTGCGCCACCACAGGTCAGGCAGTACCACAAAGCTTTTGACTTACTGAATTGTCAAACTAGTAAAATCCTTGGGGAGTCTAAAGTTTATCACCACTGTAAAAAAAAAAATGAAAAGAGAAATTTACAAGCTCAAGACAGATGATTTTACAAGTAGAAAAAAGTAGAAGTATGATATCATTATTATTCATAATGAAATATATAAGTTCGTACAAAGTTTAGAAAGGGATAATAGTAGGTTATAGAAACATTTAATAAAAACTCTGTAATAAAAATATTGATTTAAAGATACTTAGTTTATTGCTAAATATTTTTGGCAGAAATAATAACCTGTACAAAAGCATAATAGAGAGGAAGACTGTGGTATGGTTAGAAAGTTATTAGAAAGCTATGAATTAACCAACCTGACCAGGCAGTGGCGCAGTAGATAGGGCGTTGGGCTAGAATGCGGAGGACCCAGGTTCGAGACCCCGAGCTCGCCAGCTTGAGCATGGGCTCATCTGGCTTGAGCAAAAAAGCTCACCAGCTTGGATCCAAGGCCCCTGGCTTCAGCAAGGGGTTGCTCGGTCTGCTGAAGGCCCATGGTCAAGGCACATATGAGAAAGCAATCAATGAACAACTAAGGTGTTGCAACGAAAAACTGATGATTGGTGCTTCTCATCTCTCTCCGTTCCTGTCTGTCTGTCCCTATCTATCCCTCTCTCTGTCCTTGTAAAAAATAAAAAATAAATACATTTAAAAAAGAGAAAGGCACTAGGAATGCTATTAATTTTAAAAAAATTATTCAAGTGGCAGCATATATAAAAAGGAAATGAGACAAACTGGAAGATTAGTGAAAAGATTTTGTAATAGATATGTATGTGGAATTATAGAAAACTTTGAATTAAGAGACTAGTAGAAAAATAAAATGAAGATGATAGAAGAAATGATAACAGCTAACCCCCAGGACTTTCTGATTTGCAGGTTGTAAGAAAGTGACTTAGAAACCTAGACTGACTCAACTTTTTAGCCTGAGAAACTAGGCAGATAGTCAACCTGAAAAGGATATTAAATTATACTATAAAAACAAAAAAAAATCAGTGTCTGTGTATATAGAGATATTTAGTAGATAATTAGATATATCAACTAAGGGGGAAAGACTCTGTGCTGGAGATTTAGAGTTGATGGTTACCATATTTGTACTTGGGGAAAGTGGTGGGAATAAATGAAATTATTCAGCAGGAAGCTGTCTGGAGAGGAGCCTCATCAGAGAGGAAGAGGAATAGGAGGTAATGAAAGAAACGAGACACACAAAGAAAAAGTATGAGAAAGTAATGTACCAAAGACTATACATGGTCAAATGAGATAAAGTTGAAATTTTTCCACTGGTTTAAAGAAGCAGAAGTTGGGAAGAGCAGTTAGTTTCACCAGAGATTGTAGAAAGCTGAAATGAGGAAGTTGATAAAGTGAATGTGAGCTTCTCAACCAAAAATGAAGTACAGTTAGTACGAAGTCAGGGGGCTGAATGACAGGCTCTGGAGGCAGCTTTTCTATGTTGGAGCTCAGCTCTCTTGCCTATGTTTGGATCTACCTTAACTGGCTCTGTGACTTTGAGTGGGTTGTATAACTATGCTGTGCCTCAGTTTTTTTATTTGTAAAAGGTAATATTATAAGTATCTAAAGAATTAAATGTGATGATACATATATAGTCACTATTCAATGAGCATTAGAGATATTATTATTAAGTAACTTGGTTGAAAAGTTTAAGGTGATAGAAGGAATAAAATGGGAGAGAAGTGTTTTTGCTTTTTTGCTTTTTTTCAGATTTGAGGGTTTTTGTTGTTGCTGTTGCTTAAATTGGGAGGGACTTGGTGTAAAATACAATATTCAGTAGGAAGAAAAAGGGTGGAGAAAAAGAAAAGGGATAATCAATGTGAAAATTTAAGTTGATGGAAGAGGATGGAATCTAGAGCTAAATAGAAATGATAGATAGCCTTGACAAAAATAAAATAAATAAATAAAAGAAATATGTTCAAATATGGATGTATGAAAACCTAACAGTCCTCCCACATGACAGTCTCTATGGTCTATAGACTATCAATAAAAAGTAATGAAATAAATAATTTTATAACATCCAGTCTAAAATTACCTTAAGCTGCTATGAGATGTGTGACAATGATATTAATTTCTACAATACTGCACACCAGTTTCATATTACATTTACTGAATCCACAGGTTTTTTAATACTAAGATTAGTTCTTTGTTATGTTTATTACTAGGTATTTCATTATTTTTGTTGCAACCATGAAGGAAATTATTTTTTTGAGTTCGTTTTCTGATGTTTCATTGTTGGCATATAGGAAGGCAATGGACTTTTGTATATTAATTTTGTATTCTGCGACCTTACTGTATTGGTTTATTGTTTCCAGTAGTCTTTTTGTGGATTCTTTGGGGTATTTGATGTATAGGATCATATCATCTGCAAATAGTGACACCTTTACTTCATCTTTTCCAATATGTATGCCTTTTATTTCTTTTTCTTGTCTGATTGCTCTGGCTAGAACTTCCAGCACTATGTTGAATAAGAGTGGAGAGAGTGTACAACCTTGTCTTGTTCCTGATTTTAGGAGAAAAGTCCTCAGTTTTATGCCATTATGAAAGAAAGTATGGTGGTTCCTCAAAAAATTAAAAATAGAGGTAAAATATGACCCAGAAATCCCTCTACTGGGTATATACCCCCCAAACTCAAAAACATTGGTACATAAAGACACATGCAGCCCCATGTTTATTGCAGCATTGCTCACAGTGGCCAAGACATGGAAACAACCAAAAAGCCCTTCAATAGATGACTGGATAAAGAAGATGTGATACATATATACTATGGAATACTACTCAGCCATAAGAAATGATGACATTGGATCATTTACAACAACATGGATGGACCTTGATAACATTATATGGAGTGAATTAAGTAAATCAGAAAAAACTAAGAACTATATGATTCCACATATAGATGGGACATAAAAATGAGACTCAGAGACACGGACAAGAGTGTGGTGGTTACTGGGGGTGGGGAGGGAGGGAGGGAGGAATGAGAGGGAAGGGTGGGAGGAGGGTAAGGGTAAGGGTAAGGGCACAAAGAAAACCAGATAGAAGGTGATGGAAACAATTTGACTTTGGGTGATGGGCATGCAACATAATCAAATGTCAAAATAACCTGGAGATGTTTTCTCTGAGCCTATGTACCCTGATTGATCAATGTCACCCCAGTAAAATTAATAAAAAAAATAAGACTAGTTCTGTCCTTCCAAAAGAACTTGCAAATGTGTGCCTCGTACTTATATAATTGTACATTCCCTACCATTTATATTTCTTCCTTCAATAATTTTTCTTTTTTTTCAATATTCAAAAATTCTGAAATAATGTATAGGTTAGAAACAGAGTATGAAATTTACATCTTCCAAAAAAATTCTCATCTTTGCAAATTAAAGAATTACACCATATCACTTATCCTTATACTAAAGATGTGCTATTTTCTAGAAGTTAGTTTTAACTACTTAAAAAAATAAGAAATATAGTCAGCCATAATTGCTGTTTAATCAACTGATAAGGGAGCCCCCAGATTTTGTTGGTATAGTGTAATGGGTAAAATCCCTACAGAGAAGGGGCAACAGTAGGCAGGAGATTTTTAAATTTACTTGTAAATAATAGAGAACAAAAATTATTAAAGCATTTCTTGCCAGATGAAAAGCGTGGGTTCACCAAGCACCTTGGGATCTTTACTCCTTCTTTAAGTACTTTAGTTAAATAGGTACTGCTTATTTTTTGTGAATCAGTTCCTAGATATTTAACATTTGGGACCTATAAAGAATGGAACATTTTATATTGTAAAATATTTTCTAGCTCATTCAGTTGCTATATACTATAGGTACTGATTTTTGTACAGTTTTTAATCAGTATCTTTGTATTAATGTTTCTAATAATTTAAATTGTTTACCCTTAGTTTTCTAGAAATACTATGGCAGTACAAGCCAATTTAATAAGTTTCTCTTTTTTCTTCTTTCCTTCCTTCCTTCCTTCCTTCCTTCCTTCCTTCCTTCCTTCCTTCCTTCCTTCCTTCCTTCTTTTCTCTCTCTCTCTCTCTCTATCTATATCTCTCAGGATATATTTAACATGTACCATGTGTAAGTTTAAGGTGAACAATATATAATTTGACACATTTATTTTGCAATGCGATTGCCATTGTAGCATTAGCTAAAACCTCTATAGCATTACATGATAATTATTTCTTCTAGTGTTGGGAAAAATTAAGACCTAGTATTTTAGGAAGTTTAATGTTTATAATACAATTTTGTTGCCTATAATCACTGCACTCTGTATTATATGTCCAGGAATTATTTTAGTTATTAGCTGCAAGAATGTATCATTAAACAACATCTCTCCCATTCCCCTAATCTCCATTCCCTGGTAACCACAGTTTCACTGTCTATGTTTGATTTTGCTTTTTTCATATTCCACATGTAAGAGAGATCATACAGTATTTATATTTCTCTGTTTGACTTATCTCATTTAGCACAATGTCCTCAAGGTCCATCCATGTTATTGTAAATGACAACATTTCCTTTTTCATATATATATGAAAAAGTGGTTCTTAACCTTTTTTGAGGTACCAAACCCACCAGTTTCATATGCGCATTCACCGAACCCTTCTTTAGTGATAAATAAAATATGATTTTTCCCCCAAATTCAAGACATAGGTATATGTTTTTTTACTGGGGCACAAAATGAGCCATGCATAAACATCACCTTGCTCAAAGAACAAAACCAACAAAGTACATGAACTCACAACAAATTATGGTATTACTTTATTCTGGCCTCTAGGGCAGAGGCTTCTCCGAACCCCTGAGACCAACTCATCAAACACCTAGGGTTCGATAGTACCCAGGTTAAGAACCACTGACATATATATATATGAGAAGATGTGATATATGTATATCGCTGCAATAAACTGGGAGTGTGGATGTCTCTTCAGCAACCTGCTCTTCAGCAACCACTTCTCATATATATATATGAGAAGATGTGATATATGTATATCGCTGCAATAAACTGGGAGTGTGGATGTCTCTTCAGCAACCTGCTTTTATTTCCTTTGGATATATACCCAGAAGTAGAATGCTGGGTCATATGAAAGTTCTATTATTAATTTTTTGAGGAGCTTCCATACTGTTCTCCATAATGGCTGATCCAGTTTACATTCCAACTAAGAATGTATGAGGGTTTCCTTTTCTCCACCTTTCCTCCAACACTTGTCAGTTCTTGTCTTTTTAATGATCACCATTTTAACAGGTGTGAGGTGATATTTCTTTATGGTTTTAATTTGTATTTTTCTGATGCATAGTGATGTTGAAGACCTTTTTATTTGCCTGTTGGCTATTTGATTACCTTCCTTGGTAAATGTCTGTTTAGGTGATTGCACATTTCTTACTCAGATTATTTGGGGTTTTTTGCTATTGAATTTTATGAGTTGTGTATATATTTGGATATTATCCCCTTATCAGATATGTTTGGCAAATATTTTTTCCCATCTAATAGGTTGCTTTTCCATTTTGTCGATTTTTTTTCCTTGTTGGGTGCAACTGGAGCCTATACTTAGCAGTTGGGATTAGCTGCAGATTTGCTTCCCTGCTCTGGCAAGGTTATAGAACAAACTTCATGGCTGATAAGGCTTCTTGGCTGGGGACCCAAATTAGGCAGAACTGGTAAGCAAGCCCCTTGGCCAAATGGGGCCACCAGTCTGCTCTGCAGGTAGGCATCCTCCAGTGGGTGGGATCTCTGCTTGGGCATCATTGCAAGCAGGAATGAAGTCCGTCAAGATATGAGCACTCTTTGCTGTAAAACCCACTCTTCTCTGTCTCGAGATGATCCCCAGAGTCGAGTCTCAAACGTTCTCTCAATGACTCCCATGAGATAAGACCTAAGTGGACATCCTGAGAAACATCTTGTAATTTGAGGGGATCTGGATGTCCACCTTGGGCTTTCATTTTTTTCACTGGAGTAAAAGTAGATCCAGAGGCCCCACTGGGTGCAGTGCTGCGCTGACCTGGTAGAGGTATTGTAGTCAGAGTGTAGCTGCTCTTCTCACCTTTCTAATGTAATCCCTGTTGGTTACTGTAGTACAGGTACTTACTTATTCCTGGGTGCTGAGATTTTCTCTATAGCGTCTGCTCTATAAATAGTTGCTAGTTGATCTTCTCGTGATGAGGTCTAATATAGGAAATAACCTTTGTTACCATCTTGATGACATTAGTCCACTATTTTCTTACTTTCTTGATGGTGTCATTTAACATTCAAGTTATTAATTTTGATGGTGCCCCATATTTTTATTTTTTTTCTTTTGTTGCTTGCATTTTTGATGCCATATATATGCAACCATTGCCTAATCCAAGATCACAAAGATTTATGCCTATATACTATTTTCTAAGACTAATAGTTTTAGTCTCTACATTAAGATTTTTGGTCATTTTGGATTAATTCTGCAGATAATACTAAGTAGGATTTCAACTTCTTTCTTTGGCATGTGATTCTCCAGCTATCCCAGCACAAATTTTTTAAAAGACTTTTCTTTCTTCATTGAATGGTCTTAACAACCTTATCAAAATGAATTTTTCATAAATGTAAAGGCATATTTCTGATTTCTCAGTTGTATTTTACTGATTTGCATGTTTTTATTTCAGTGCCATATCATCTTATATTTTATAAATGCACACTACAGAAATTCAGAAAGATTATCACCCCCACCAAGGCAACCCTCAAACAATGAGTGATGGAAGCCCATGCCTAAGTACTTGTGTCTGTCAATCCCAGTGTGGATGATTATACCATCCTGATTTATAGATGTAGATTTGTAGTAAGCACTAAAATCAGAAAATATGAATCCTTTCTTTTTATTTTCTTTTCTTTGGCTTTTCTAGGCCCCTTGAATTTTATATGAATTTCAGGATCAGCATGCTAATTTATTTAAAAAAATTTAGAATGGGGTTTTTATAGGGATTGTGTTTACTCAAATGTGCAGAAATGCATACTTTCCAAATTCCATTTATCCACAAACATCATTCTGTTGTTTTATATGTTTATGTCTCAAGTTATTTAGAAAGTGAAAGATTATTTTAAAAAGAAATATATTAGCCCACAGGTGTGGCTAAGTACACAAACAATCTAATTCAAATTATAACAAGTATATATTAAATGAACTAGTTATTATATACTTTCTGGCTTCTTAAAAGAGGACATTATTGTTATTACAGTGTTTACCACTTATTGTCATTCATTATTATAGTCTAAGATCCTCCCTAATTGAATCAATCTCCTCCTCAGCAAGCTCTAGCTTTGTGAGTATTCTCTGATTCTCTCTTCTCTTAGATGTTTCCCCATTCTCCCATTAGTCATATTAGTCAATTTCTTTTTTTTTTTTTACTTTTAATTTATTTTATTTTCTTTAATTTTAATGGGGTGACGTTGATAAATCAGGGTACATATGTTCAGAGAAAACATCTCCAGGTTATTTTGACATTTGATTATTTTGCATATCCATCACCCTTTAGTCAATTTCATCTAGTTCATTTACTTACATGATGGTGTAGTACATTGTGTAATTGAAAGCCAGTAATTCTGTGATCCAGTGATGGTTCCTGCCAATTAGAGTGTGCCCTTCGACAAAAAGGACTCTCACTGGGCATTCATTCTCTCTTCCTTAAATTGTGAATTACAATAACTTACCTCACAAGGTTTTGAGAATTTAAGTGAAATTATATAATAATAAGTAAGCATCTTTGAATATGCAATTAACATTAATTTTCTTTCCTTTATTAATTGTCTTCATTTCTCAGATTCTGCTTGAAAATACTCTATTAATTATTACCTAGATAGCACCCTATTTTAGGTTCAAATGTATAGGGGGTTGAGTCACTAACATGCCACTGTTGGCCTACTGACTATCTTTAAGAAGCATTACAAAATTGTACTATATTTGCAAAATCATATTGTCTTCATATTTTCTGACTCAAAATTTGATCTCATCTGCATCTTAGACTAGCTCAAACTTGAGGATGTTTATTCACTATAACAGAGATTACAGTGGACTAATGAATAATACCAGAATGCTGATTTAATTTACAATGAGTAAAATAATAGTCAAGAATAATAGATACTCATTTCTCTAACCATCATATACTTTCTCTATAGAAAGTAGCATGGGAAGTCAAATTATAATCAAAAGATTACTCAGGGATCCCGAAATCAGAACAGAGATTGCTGGGGCTTTGATTGCAGTGCTTAATGGTCTTCAGTTTTGACAGGTAGATGTGCTCATTTCCTCAGGGTCACCTGCTTCCTAAATAGGACAGATCTGTTCCTGTGTCAAGTAGTGACAGTGCTTCCACATAGCACAATTTTAACAAGTACCATTTACATGATGGTCTATGTAATTGGTGCCCCTTGGAATTGTGCCACAGTGTCATATGGCAACCCTTTTCCCTAAGTGGTATTTTAATGTGCACCGCCAATCTATTTTTCCTGGACACTTTTTTTTTTTTAATGCTTCCTCTGATAGCCAACTCCCTTTATGTATAGACAGGCTCATTATTTCTTCAGGTTTTGCATTGCATTGCCTTTGTTTATTTGTTAACTTTGTCATGTTGCTGTCAAAAAATCAACCTTCTACAATATTTTCAAATAAAATATGGCATTTGATTACATTTTAATATTCTGATAAGATATAAAATGGGACCTCTAAAATAAATAGTGCCAAGGCTATAGTGATCTAAAGCATCCTTGCACTCAATAATCTTAACTTCTCTTGGCCGAATACACTTAAACTGATTGCTATGAAAAAGGAAGAAGGTGTTTTTTGTCTTAAAGGGAATCAGGGTAGTTGCTAGATACTACTCCATATATTTCCTTGTTTTGCTACTGATTTTGTAGTGAACTAAAAATGAGAAGCCCTGTATTCCCTTCCCTGCCACCTTCTAGTCTGATTATGCAGGTTAATAGCTTTGAGAATCCCTGCGGTAAATAAATCTGCTTGCCTTTGTTTAATGCAGGGTTTTTAAATTTTTCATGAGTAAGATTTTTTTTTTAAATAAGATTTAGTGACATCCTTTACCATATACTTGAAAACTGGGACTTACTTTCTATTTATTTCTATAGTGAATATAATTTTCATTAAAGTAGAGAAAAAATAGTTTTGAGAGGCAAATCATATCTGCTGTTAACACATGCTGTAAGTCTTAGCTTAAAAGGAGAGAAGTAAGACACCTCTCACCCCAACCCCTGTGGTTAAGAGAAATGAAAAGGAATATATACTTTTATCATCTTTGCTGTACAATTGTCCTATCTAGCCATTTGGCCCTTACAATTTTGTAGGCTCTGCCTAATCTCAGCTGAGATGGATATTCTAAGAAGCCTCTGGCACAGCTCCAATATTAGATGCTAAAAGTTTAAGGTTGCATCTCTTATCATTTCACACCAAAAATCAATGCACCCCTGAAATCCACCTAATGGTGGTCATCTCCTATTGATTCTACTGTGGAGCACCTGTGGTTGGCACTAAATAACCAAGAACTAGTTAATTTCTTCTCTCTGTATCTCTCTTTCTCCCCCCCCCCCACACACACATTAAAAAGAGGACAGATTTGTTTTTTATGTAAATTGGATTGCAAAGTATCATGACAAGTAAACTTTAATATATTCCTGTTATACATGTTCACAGATATATTTTTTTCCTGTTAGGAGAATCTATCTCCTTAGGAATTTTGTGTCACTTTAAATAAAAATAGCCCCAGAATATTTTGACAGGTTTTTTCTGCATGAATGCATTCACTCGAATATTTCATTAATTTGTTTACCATGACACATTCTATAACTTTCAGTTTCCAGTTTAACAGTCCCGAGTCTGTCATGGTATTTATTTGTCTAATTAAGCAGCTTAGATATTTCTTTTTCATGAAAATACAATGCAATCCCCATACCCTACAGCACAGGAGTTCTTTCCTTTCCTGAATGGCAAAGATCAAGGAGAAAGAACATAGCTATCGCCTTAGAGATGTATTGCTTCTGAATGGACAGAGAAATTTTACCCTGAAAAGACCCCCAGAAGAGAAATTCTTTATCCCCCTGCTTAAATAATCTCAATGCTATACACCTGTGTGACAATAGCATCCATTAATATCATGTAGAGATCCAAGTCTTTCATCTTTCTCTCCCTTACCTTTAGTCAGCACAAGAGTTCCTTACATGGTAGTGTAATAATAACTAAAGCCATTTTCTACTGGGTGCTATGGAGCCTTATTTAGGGAATATATCAAGTGATGTAATGTGGTCTCTAAAATGACTTTCTAAAAGATGGAAATAAAGTCTTTGACAATTTCAAATAATGAAATTCTCTAAATCAGAGTTATAAAAGCAGAGTTAAGTATCAAAGCATCCCAAGAATACCCTGTGCAAAGTGAGATGATTGCTGGGTTCCAGAGATTTTCAGACGAGGAGCTATCAAGGCCCAGAAAATCACTCAATACTTAATAGCTTCTATGAGAGTCACATTAGCTTCCAATGTTGAAGAAAATGGTAAGAAGAGATTAGAGATTCCTGTGCATGAATCCACCCCAGGCTGGGCATTATTTCTGACCTTACCACCCAGCTTTATAATGTTTGTTTTGTATTTATCTCACTGAGTGGACTGTCAGTTCCTTGAGAGCACAAACTATATAACAGGCACCTTTGTATCCTGAAGCCCAGCAAAAAGTCTAGTGCTCAATAAGTGTTTTCTCAATTAATTAATTAGGAAGTTTTACTTCCATGATTATCATCATCACCAGCATTACTGAAGCAAAACAGGTGAAATTACCTTTTTCTTTATCTTCCAGGATATCTCTTGATGGTTCATTCAAATCTGATTTAAGGTCATGGAATTAGGGAAGACTTTGATAGAATGAATATTATTGAGACTCTACCAATATATGTGTTATTTCATTTAATCCTTTCATGAAAGTTTATTTAAACAATGTAAGACTTATTTTATAGGTGACAAAAAACAGGCTCTGAGATTAAGAAGACAACACTAACAGAGCTGGAATTTGAACAAATATATTTAACTCTAAAGGCTGGGTTTCCCCCAATACACTGTGCTGTGTCTTTTTAATTTTTATTTTTAATTTTTATTTCTTTACAGGGACAGAGAGAGAGTCAGAGAGAAGGATAGATATGGACAGACAGACAGGAACAGAGAGAGGTGAGAAGCATCAATCATTAGTTTCTCGTTGCCCTTGTGACACCATAGTTTTTCATTGATTGCTTTCTCACATGTGCCTTGACCGTGGGCCTTCAGCAGACCGAGCAACCCCTTTCTGGAGCCAGTGACCTCGGGTCCAAGCTGATGAGCTTTTGCTAAAGCCAGATGGGCCCGCGCTCAAGCTGGCAAGCTCGGGGTCTCGAACCTGGGTCTTCCGCATCCCAGTCCGACGTTCTATCCACTGTGCCACCATGTGGTCAGGCTGTGCTGTGTCTTTTATAAATAATTTCTCTTATGTTATAAATCAGAGAATTGAGATTAGAAATACTTATAAAGCCAGATGTTTGATAAATGTTGTTTATTATTTAAATTCTGATTTCCAGACAAACTTCTCAATGGGATTTCCACTAGAACTAACGTAAGAATGATGTTTCCCACTAATTCTTGATGCTGTGTCTCACATGTTATCATAGTGCCTTATAATAGGGCTCAAGGACTGAAAATGTAAGGCTGAGATCTGGATTTTTTGTGTGGTAGATTAGGGGGAGGTGGTGATATTGATGATGTGGTTGGTAGTGGGGTGGGGAACAGACGGATCATAGTCATGTTTCTTTGTTTCTCTTGTAGCCCCTTCTTTACCAGGATTTAAATTTTTCTCTGATCTTCACCTTGGTTGACAAAAGTTTCAAACAGGGCTTTGATACTGGCAGTCATTTCCAAGGCACAGAGCTTGGGATGTTTGTGTATTTGTGAGTGTGTATATATGTTCTGTAGAGGTACAGAGAAAGAAAATTCTGGAAATAAGAACGAGGTGTTGGGGGAAAGGGAGTGATATTGCATTAGGAAGAAAAAAGCATAATTATAGAAACCAATAGTCAACGGTACAGTGTTCTATAACAAAATAAATCAGTCAAGATTTACAGTTAAATTCATCTAACATTAGTCATGTATAGTTTCATGCTTTGTAGTGTTTTATTAAACAAAAATCAACAAATGATGATTAGTTAAATCTATTAGTTGAAATGCTAATAATTCTGATTTTCACTCTTCAAAGGGGTACCCTTAATCAGCAGAAAAAAATTGTTCTTTTCCTGTAAATAGTAGGTAGAATGTTTATTGCATTTCCTCTATCATACAGGGATATATGAAATTACTCTTTTAAAATAAAGAAGTCTGTCAATTCTCTCGTATTCAGTTTCCTAACTATAGAATAAAAGGGACAAAGTGAAATGATGCTTGCAGCTCACTTTTGTTCAAAAAATTTTGCAGTTCTAAACCCAGTATTTTAAAAATCTGAGGAGCATAGCAACAAAGAGGTTAAGATTGTAGCTTTGGAGTCTGACAGTCCCAGATCCCATCTCTTCCTAGCTGAGGGAATTTGAGAAGTTATATCTCAGTTTAAAGGTATAATAATTGCAATATCATTTAGGCACCTCAAACTAGAAAAATTATTGTTAACATATATCCCTTACACTCACCCTCTTTGCCATTGAATTCACCCCCAGATCTTAGCAATTCTGCATTCAAAATACATTTTGAATCCATTCTGTATTTAATCACTGGGGCTGCCATAATACCACAGACCAGCTAAGTTAAACAAGAGAAATTTATTTTCTTATAGTTCTGGAGACTAGAAGTCCAGGATCAAGATGTTGGCAGCATTGGCTTCACTCTGGGATCTCTCTCTCTCTCTCTCTCTCTCTCTCTCTCATCTCTGTGTGTGTGTGTGTGTGTCTTGCAGATGATCACCTCTGTTTGTTTTCACCTGGTCTTTCTTCCATGCCTCTGAATCTTAATCTCCTTTTCTTATAAGGACATCAGTCACATTGAATTAAGGCCCACCCACACTGCCACATTTTTTACTTAATTACTCCTTTAAAGGGCCTAGCTCTAAATACAGTCACATTTTTACTTACTTGAGGTTAAGTTTGAATTCCAATGGGACACAATTCTAAATTCTGGTGGGACACAATTTGCTCTTTAACACATCTACTTCTCATCTCCACAGATGCCATTTCAGACTTAAATGGCTAACATCTCTCACCTGTACTACTGTATACATTTCTAGCATATCAGCTCATAGCCACTCTAATTTATTCTCCACGTAGTAGCCAGAGGGATGTTTTTAAAAATTGATATCATATTATGTCAACTACTGTGGCTAGGATTCCATCAGCATAAAGCAAGTTAAATTATTCTTTAAAAATCTAAATAAAACAGCAGTTTATATATTTTAAAAACCTTAAATGCTTTGATATCTACTCTAAATAATTTAAAATGTGAAAAGTAACTTGTATGAAGAATTAGGGGTCGAGAGAAATGAAGGCATCCACTTTTAGGACTAATGAACATTCATAAAAAGCATTTCACTGTGATAGCAGTTTAATTCTCATTCCAAAAAAAAAAAAAGAAAAAGAAATCTATAGGGAATTAAGTACCTTGCTTACCTTCCCTTTAATTTCTCTATTCTCTCCCTGTAGTCATTCCTAGAGAGTGATTCCAAATACCCCTTGCTGGTCTTTCTATCTTTCCAGAGCTCTAAGATGTCATCATTGAGATGCACTTGGTCTGACAACAAAGCTATGGTCATTTTTCCTCCAAGATTTGTCCCTTCCATAACTTTCCCATATCTTCAGACTCCTTCTTCCCAGGTAGTCCATGACATATAACTGCCAATCCTGTTTATCACACATTTATACTTACTTATAACTTCTCTCACATTGCTATTTTTCTTCCCATTCTGACCATCACTTTCTGATGTCAGTTAAGTTACAAAATTTTTTAAATTAGAAACAAATTTTACTGAACACACACAAGGTAGTTAGTGGTTACAGCAATAATTTTCTCCCCATTTTAGCGAAAAAAAAACAAAACCCAACAATAAACAAAACCATTAAGGGTAACTTGTGGGTGAGCCATGAAAAACATCAGATTTCTCACTCCTATCATAGCATTTTTCAAATAAGAAACCATGCAGAAAAAATTGTCGTAATTTTAGAAACATGGAGTAAGATTATGGGCAAAGAAAGAAAATCGTATATCTTTGATCAACCAAGAGTATATCTCTGAAAGTTCCCTAGTGATACTTTTCAGCAATCTTCTTTTAATAGCCAGAGCTTATATCTTTCGTTGCTGTAGTACCAAAGCAACCCTTGGATAACTGTGGAGCAGACAAATGTTGGATGAGAAAAGCAGTCAGAATAGAATCAAGATTCCTGGAGAATGTGCACCTTTACAAATTGAAAGCATCCCAGCTCTGCAATGCTGTTTTAACTACACAGCACATTTCTCAGTATTAAGCATGTCAAGCACTGTATTTTGAAGATGTCTCAATTGATTCAAACCTCACTGGATTGGAACATGACCAGCCTGTAATTATTTTCCTTTTATTAAAATGGAATTTAGACATAAATGCTTTTTTTCCCCCTCCACCACAGAATAGAAAACTTGATGTAGTTAGTCTGGCATCAGCTATGACTTTACAAAACATTTTCTTGCCAGATTTTTGACAAAGATTTTATTAGTGTCTGCCCACTGATAGACAGTAAATATGAAAGGGAGAACTTGCTTAAAAGATTCTAGCTGTGGTTAATCTGATAGGACACAAGTCTAGTAAAAATGATAGCATTGATGAGATAAACAACTCTAACTAACATTTCTATTTATGCTTAACCTTGCAGTTTGTGAGATGGGAAACCAAATATGAAACGTAAGAGCCTGCTGGGAAAAAAAATCAATTTTTAGGTGATTTTGAAAGCATTAACAGAAATAAGAAATTATTAAATTTTTATAAAAGTAGGTCACCTTTGATGCATAAAAATATTACCATAGATGGGTGTAGAAGAATAATAAAATAAGAATAAAAAGATAGAGGAGTCAGAGGAAACACCTGATGTTTCCACACAGTAGAGAAAAGTCATGAGTGATGGAGGGGTCAGCAGAACTGAGTACTGGTTTCAGCTTTGCTGCTAAGTAGCTATTTGATTTTAGGGAAAGGGTCTCTTCTCTTGGATTCGATTCCCCTCTGTTACATGGAGGTCATAGCATCTGAGATCTCTACCAGATGCTATGACCAGTTTCAACTTCTATGAATCCATCAGATGAAATACCACAGGTGAAAACGTTTTGGAAAATACAAAACTCTTTGTGAAGGACAGGTGTTGTATTGATTGATGAAATGTCTTACCTAAAGAGGAGACCAGGGGCAGATTTTGCAGCCCTTTTCGAAAACGTGTGGTGAGTCGTGGTGTGTGTGCACGCTGCTTGGGGCTGAGCTGCACAGGAGTGAGGACCTTCATACTCTTCAGTGAGACGGGGTGGCACCAGGTATGATGTGCTGGTGGCCCACGAGCCTCCCCAGAAGCACATCCAGGGCGAAGACAGGGATATGGCAAAGCTTCAGATTCCTGTAACCCCTCCTTGGAAACAGACAATTTCAGTAGCAGCATGTTACTCTTTTTAGCTTTTAAAAGGTCCAAAGACCTCCCAGGCACCTTCACAGGCAGACTTTCCTATTCTGGCCTTTCTAATCCTTTAAGCACTATCAGCCCCTGAGACCAGAACTTGATTCCTCAAGGGAAACAGCTGAGGCCCTGGCCGGTTGGTTCAGTGGTAGCATCAGCCCTGCATGTGGATGTCCTGGTTAGATTCGGTCAAGGCACTCAAGAGAAGCGCCCATCTTCTTCTCCCCCCTCCCCACCTCTTTTTCTTTTTTTCTCTCTCTCTCTCTCACTACAGCCATGGCTCAATTGGAGTGACTTGGCCTGGAACACTGAGGATGGCTCCATGGACTCTCCTCAGGCACTGGGAAGAGCTTGGTTGCTGAACAACAGAGCAACATGCCTAACGGGCCTGCTGGGCCCCTGGTGGGGGCACATGGAGAAGTCTGTGTCTGTCTCTGCTTCTTCTTCTCTCACTGAATTAAAAGAAAAAAAAAGAAAAACTTCTGAATACGCCATGATTGTTATTATTTACCTTTCTTTTTACACATACACTTTATCATCTGAGAATCTGAAGCTCAAATGCAATTTATGAAGGCTGGGAAAGTGACAAAATGAACACTTTTGAGACATGTCCTGTTTCACTTAATGTTTCCCTAAGCTCTTTTTTTCTACCTGACAGTACAAACATCTTTTAAAAAAACTCTCGAGTAGAAAAGAAGAGCTTAGGGAAACATTGGTAAATAATAACGGATCATGGCATATTCAGCTGGTTTCCTTAAATAATCAATAATTCACATGATCAAGTATCCAAATGGCAAAGCCCTGGTGGCGGCATAGCTCAATTGGTTAGAGCATCATCCGGATATGTAAAGGTTGCAGGTTGAGTCCCTGGTCAGGGCATGTACAGGAAAGAACCAATTACTGCATAAATAAACGGAACAACAAATCTATGGTTCTCTCTCTATCCCTTCCCCTCCCTCTAAAATCAATCAATAAATTAAAAAAATTTAGAACATGATATAAAAGCCATTTAAGAAAATGTCTACTCCTGCCTCTCCAGTGTATCCTCTACCCTTTACAGATAACCAGGCATGAGTTGCTTCAGTATCTATTCAGCGTTTTGTTGTGTATATCGAAACAATTAGGTGTGTGAGCACATGCCTTCTTATTTCTCCACTAGCCTTACACAAGAAGTTGCATACTAAATACTATGCACTCTTGTGCCCCTTGTTCTCAAACTTCTCTAATGCAGTCTGCTGTTTGGGCACTTTGTAGTGTTATGGTCACACGGTCCCATTTATAGTAAGCAGAAAAGCCAGGTCTGATTCACCAAAAGGTTATTGCCCTGCTGAGGAGGAAATGAAATCCTATGTTGCAATTTTAATTTTAAAGTAATTCTAGTGCTGTGGCATAGGCCTGACCCTAAGCAATAATCTCATCTCACTGTCTTGGAACATTCTGTTGGCATTTGATGTCCTTAATATCCCAAAGAAGTCATCACATAAAAGCACTTTAAAAAAACTTGAATTCAGTTAGATTTAAGAAGAAACTTGGCTACTTTGCTTTTGCTTTTTTTGTACTTTAATGTTTTAAATGAGAGGATAAGACAAGTGGCTTAGATCTTAAAAGTCAGTAATAAACAGTTGGGTTGAAGTTGGAAGCCATATAAAATGAATGTAGTTTTTCTTATTTATCCATCCATCCATTCATTCAACAAGAATTACTAAGTTCCTTCTATACTAAAAAAATTATTCCAGGCCCTGAGAATATGAAAAACTCAAGCTCATACCAGTTTGATGCCTATCTTCTTGTGCCTGGCACATTCTCTTACTCCCAAACACAGGTACAATTATCGTTCACCCAGATTATTGCCATGCTTGCTGTCTCATCTCCTTGCTTCTACTCACCCACCCTGTAACCTGTACTGAAAATAGTGGCTGGACTGTTACTATTTCTTTAGACTCCAGGTATGAAAACTCTAAATACAGTTGCTGTCTTAAATAGCCATAAATTAACCATAAATTTCCTTTCACAAGGGCATTCAAATATTTAAGGGAAATGGGTAGGAATACATACTTTTATCATCTTTGCTGTACTATTTATTTGTTCTATCTAGTCACTAGCTAATAAGAAAATAAGCCAGAAATCATCACAGAAAAAAATAATAATTAAAAATAGTAGATCTAGACAAGGCTGAATTAAAGATGTTTGAGTTTTTCCTTTGAAAGAATTTGTCAAAATTCAGAGACAGTCTCAGGATTAACAGCCTTCTACAAACCTATGAAAAGGTTCCAAATATATCTCCCACATCACACCCCAAGAGGAATAAAAAGGTGCTTGGTTTTACTTGTTTCTAAATTATGAGTCAGCTATTAAATGCTAGAGATAATTTCCAGACAACTGATGAGAAGACTTTGAGATTCTAATTATTTATATCTTCCCATGTATCTTTGGCAGGACAGATTATACTGCTAGAATTTTCAAATGATATACTAGAAAAACACTTTCAACTCCACGAGGAAAGCAGTTCATTCATCAAACAGTATTCCAAAGTCTTAACACAACTGTCACAGTTATACTGTAGACATTACTAAATGAATAAATGAATACTTGACAAATATAAGCCTCTGTTGTATATTTCTTAGTAGAAAGAAAATGAAGAATCAGGACCATCTTGGATATTTTCCTGTGTCTAGAACACTAATCTCTCTTTCTTTGGAATTCCTTATTGTCACATGTGTTTGTGTTTTATATCCAATGAAGCAGTATGGGTAGCAGAAAGAGCAACAAAATTGTGAGTTCACGTCATGGCATCTTGCCTAGTAGTTGAGTGAGTGACCTTACATATATTACTTCTGTGTACCTTTACCATCTATAAAATTAGGCTTATACTACTTGTTTCTCAGAAACCTAGTGAGGATTAAAGATGATAGTGTGTGTATGAAACTCAGGACTTTTGCATTTACTGTTCTCTTTTATCAGAATATTATTTTCTTTACACTTCACTTAGCTGTTTCTTTCTTAATATTCAAGGTTCAACACAAATATTTCCTTCTCATAAATGCCCCTATCTATTTCAAGGGCCCCCTTAACCTTCTCTATCACATCATCCCTTTTAAAATGTCTTCCCATTACTTACTATGATCTAAAATTAGCTTATTTTCTTGATGATCTGCCTTTTCTATTAGAATGTAACCTTCGTAAACCATGCATCTTAACTAACTGGTTTACTGGTCTGTCTTCTGCCCTGCAAAGTAAATATATTGAATGGATGAGTGATAATAAATAGCCCATGTAATTCATGAAATGTTAGTTATCTCCCTTTTGCCAAGGGCAGGGCCAATATTAAACATGATTAAGAGCATCTGATCAATAAATAGTTTGGGAAATACAAAAAAAGTTTCTGTACTTTGAGAACCTCTAGACACATTCTTAAAAACATCCCTTGGTATCTTCTATTAACTCTGATTTCACCATCCTATGTGTGGCTATATTCATTCACACACATCCCAAAAAAAATGTTCTCTTGTGAATGTGGACCCATCTGGCATTCCTAATACTCTCTATATATAGTTGGATAATGTCTCTAGAGCTTCCAGACAAGTAAGGTCTTCAGTCAAAAAATTCACCTCAGAATGATCAGTTTGCTTCTTTGTCTTTGTTTATGGCATGTTAAGAACAATGACTAGTTTCTAAAGGGCTTTTCTTTTCTCTTTGCGAAGGGCAGTGGTGAAAAGGAATCACTCTTGGGCTTGATGACACAAAAATGAGAGAGAGAGTCGTTAACCTGCACACCTCTTGCCAGCCTCTTCACTGGTAACAGGAGTGTTCAGAATGAGAAACTTGGGATGTTCTATGGGGTTCAAATAAAATAATGAATATATATATATATATATATATATATATATATATATATATATATATATATATATATATATATATCAGTTGACAAAGAACTAAAGCTAAAAAGGAGTGGACAGAAAACAGAAAATCCCCCCAATTTATGGAAAGTTAGCTTGCTCCACAATGCCACATTTTGAAAGGTACAAAACCTTCATTTATCCTGCAGTATAGAACTTTGATTTATAAATTGCTCTAAGTCATTTCACTGCTTAAGAATGTGTTATTTATATCCAATAGTACAAAGTACTTGTGCTATTTTTTAGGAAATTATAGTTAAATAAACATTTTTTATAAAGTTGATAACTAATGCTCATATAAAGGACAATAAATAATACAAAGCTGAGCTTAAACAGGGCTAATCATAATAAAATGGAATAAATCCAATAAAAGATTTGTGATAGTCTTTGCTTTACATGGTTATTTACTCTTCAGTCAAAATTATATTTAGGCCTTTTATTCCCCAGCTATCCAGATAAGCCTGACATCAATTTTTTTCAACTCTAAAAGTCCTGAATTATATATTGCCAAAATAAAATAAAATAACAAAATAAAACTCACCTATAAATGTATTTCAAATTCAGTCTCTTAAAAGAGGATCCATTGTTAATTATATGAAACAATTGTAGAACATGAATAGCCATTTCCTGGGAGAGGTCTGTGTAGAAATTTGGGAAATATTTGACTACTGTTTGCTCAAAAGATCCAAATCATGGCAGATTGACTAAAATGTCACCCCTGGGACAGCCTTTCATGTACTGAATCATGACTCTGCCCTTTGGTAGCTGTGAGACTTTGGAAAAGTTATTTAATGTTTTTGTTCTTTAATTTCTTCATCTGTAAAATGCACATAATTTGAAATTATACCTACTTCATATGATTGGCTCCAATAGTTCCTGTGAGGATTAAATTAATCAAGCAGAGCTCATAGAAAAGTACCTGGCATGGAGTAAAATTCAATAATTTGTATTTAATGATGACAATAAGCTTCTCCGACACTGGAGCCAGAGTAATCAAAGGTAATGGATGAGAGCAATCTGAATCCAAATACTTCCTTTCTCCGTGATTACAACGCTGGTTGCTTCTGCCGGTTATTCTTCCTGACTGAGTAGAGAAATCCGGCTGCAGTAAGGAGAAAATAGGTATTAGTCGATAGCAAAGAGAAACAAAGATAAAAGACAAAGATGGGGATGTTGGGAATTTTGAGGGTCAGTTGTAATTCTGACATTCTTAGAAGGGTCTAGGTTCTTGTAGCTCTTACTTTGATCTTCCAATAAATTCCTTTTTTGTTTTGTTTTTTCTATTATTTAAGTTTCAGTTGTATTTTTCTGTACCTTGCAACTAATAGGCTCTTATAGGACCCTGGGACTAATGGCATGACACCAGATGAAGCCATCAGAAAGATCATACGCTCATGGAAGATTTGTCAGGCTCTTATGTGTCAGTCTAGCTCCAGAACCCATTTCCACCAGGCATTTTGCAAAGCCCTATTGTGACGGGCTTTAGAGACAAAAGGACAGCATGGAGTAAGCTCAAGAAACTGAGTAGGAAGAGAAGGGACCACAGGAAAACAGAAGTCTATGGCTCTATGATAAAGAAACCATTTTTTGTTTAATGTGTGACTTCAGAGTTCTGAAAATAATTCCAAAGAAGGCGACTCCAAAATATTTAGTACACAGATTAATTATTTCAATGAATGTAGATCCACAAGGGTACTATTTTGGATATTAGATATATATGTAATATTAGCACTTTGCTATAAAGGTAAATATGTAATGAATCATTTCAAAAATCCCAAGAGAAAAATTGGCCTTCTGGTGACAGTAACAATCTGTGCTTTTAAAACAAAGTTTAAGGCTTATTATTGATATGATTACATTTCTTATGCTTGAGGGATTTAGAATCACATAATTCAAGATTATATAGCACAATTTGAGCCAAATGTCTAAAAATGACTAATGAGTTTTTGGTCTATGAACCAAGATATAGTATATAAAGTGATAATAAAAAGTTTAGAATAAGTTAGTTTATATATTATAGAAATAAAGTATTTCACTTCATGGAGATGAGCTAAATTGCCAAATCTGGAAGCATAAGAGAGCAGAAACAGTTGTTGATTAACTCACCAATAACAAGATGTTTAGTATTAATTGTAATTACAAATAACTAATACTCTTTTAAAAAGCAACATAGGAGTACAAGCATACCTCATTTTTTTGTACTTCACTTGATTACGCTTTGAAAATATTGCATTGTTTTAACAAACTGAAGATTTGTGATAACCCTGTGTTAGGCATGTCTATCAACACCATTATTCCAACAACAATTGCTCACTTCGTGTCTTATTTTAGTAATTCTATCTGCATTTCAAACTTTTACATTATTATTATATTTGTTATGGTGACCTGTGATCAGTGATCTTTGGTGTTACTATTATAATTGTTTTTTGGGCTCCAAAAACTGCACCCATATAAGACTGAGAACTTAATCGATAAGTGGTATGTGTGTTTGATTGCTTCCACTGACCAGCTGTTCTCTTGTCTCTCTCCATGTCCTTGGGCCTCCCTATTTTCTGAGACACAACAATATTGAAATTAGGCCAATTAATAACCCTACAATGACCTCTAAGTGTTCAAATGAAAAGAAAAATCACATATCTCTTGTTTTAAAAAAAACTAGGAATGATTTAGTTTAGTGAGGAAACCATGTAGAAAGCCAAGATACGCTGAAAGTTAATTATTTTGCATCAGGTAAGAATTAAAAGTTAAGTGTTTTGCATCAGGTATGAATGCAAAGGAAACGTTTTTGAAGGAAATTCAAAGTGCTACTCCAATGAACACACAAATGATGAAGAGTGAAACAACTTCATTGCTGATATGGAAGAAAGTTTTAGTAGTCTGGATAGAAGATAAAACCAGCCACAACATTCCCTTAATCCAAAGCTAATTCTCTAACTCTCTTCAATGCTATGAAGCCTGAGAGAGGTGAGGAAGTTTCAGAAGAAAAATTTGAAGCTGGCGAAGGTTGGTTCATGAGGTTTAAGAAAAGAAACCATCTCCATAACATAAAAGTCCAAGGTGAAACAGCAAGTGCTGATGTAGAAGCTGTAGCAAGTTATCCAGAAAAATCTAGCTAGTATAATTAATAAATATGGCTACACTAAACAATAAATTTTCAATGTAGTCAAAACAGCCTTATTTTGGAAGAAGCCATCTAGGACTTTTACAGCTAGAGAGAAAAAGGCAATGCCTGTCTTCAAACTTCAAAGGACAGGCTAACTCTCCTGTTAGGGGCTAATGCAGCTGGTAACTTTAAGTTAAGGCCAGTGCTCAATTACCCTTTTGAATTTCCTAAGGCCCTTAAGAATTATGTTGAAGCTATTCTGCCTGTGTTCTATAAATAGAACAACAAAGCTTAATGATAGCACATCTGATTACAGCATGGTTTACTGAACATTTTAAGCCCACTATTAAGAAAAGAATTACTTTCAAAATATTACTGCTCATTAACAATGAACCTGGTCACCCAAGAGTGCTGATGAAGTTGTACAATGAATTCATGTTGTTTTCATGCCTGCTAACACAATGGTCATTCTGCAGCTTATGGATCAAGAAATACTTTTACCTTTAAGATTTATCATTTAAGAAACACATTTTGTAAGGGTATAGCTGCCATAGATAGTGATTCCTCTGATGAATCCTGGCAAAGTAAACTGAAGACCTGGAAAGGATCCACTACCTTAGATGTCACTAAAAGCATTCATGATTCATACAAAGAGGTCAAAATATCAACATTAACAGGAGTTTGGAAGAAGTTGATTCCTACTCTCATGGTAGACTTTGAGAAGTTCAAAACTTCAGAGAAGAAAGTAACATCAGCTGTGATAGAAATAGCAAGAGAACTAGAATTAGAAGTGGAGCTTGAAAATGTGACTGAATTTCTGCAATCTCATGACCCAAATTTAATGGATGGGGAGTTGCTTCTTACGGATGAGCAAAGAAAGTGGTTTCTTAAGATAGAATCTACTACTGAGGAAGGTGCTATAAAGATTGTTGAAATTACAACAAAGCATTTAGATAATTACAAAAACTTAGTTGATAAAGCAGCAACAGGATTTGATAGGATTGACTGCAATTTTGAAAGAAGTTCTACTGTGGGTAAAATGCTATCACACAGCATTGTGTACTACAAAAAATAATTCCTGATAGAAAGAGTCGATCAATGAATCAAACTCTATTGTTGTCTTATTTAAAGAAATTATTATGCCCATCCCAGTTTAACCACCACCATCCTGATTAGTTAGCAACCATCAACATCAAGACAAAACCCTCTACCTGCAAAGAAATTATAGCTTACTGTAGGCTTAGATGATAATTGGCATTTTTTAGTAATAAAGTATTTTTAACTAAGGTATGTACATTTTTTGACATAACTTTATTACACACTTAATAGACTACAGAATAGTTAAATATAACTTTTATATGCACTAGGTAACAAAAAAAAATTACGTGACTCACTTTATTGTGATATTTGTTTTATTGCACTGGTCTGGAACTAAACCCACAGTATCTCCAAGGTATGCTCGTACATAAATAAGTTTTGAAATAATTCACCTGTGATTGATTTTAAAAGTCATCACAAATTCTTTTCTTCATCCACACTGTTTGGAAGTACCTTCCATAGTGACTCGGGCTTGGTTCTATAATTTGCTTTGTCCAATGAAACAGTAGCAAATAAAACAAAAGATTCACACCAAGATATATTAAAAGGTGAAAGAGAAAAATTTGAAAGCAACGAGATAAAAGCAGCTAGTTTCCTTCAAAGAAACTCCCATAAGATTGTCAGCTGATTCCTCAACAGAAATTTTTCAGGCCAGAAGGGAGTGGCACAAAATACTCAAAGTGATGAAGAGCAAGGACATACAACCAAAATTACTTTACCCAGCAAAGCTACCATTTAGAATCAAAGGACTGATAAAGAGCTAAAGGACAAGAAACACAAGACAAAAGCTAAAGGAATTCATCACTGTCTAAGCAATATGACAAAAAGTGTTAAAGGCTCTTTTTTAAGAAGAAGAAATACATATAAAATATACTAACAATAAAATGGCAATAAATACATGTACATCATCTATATTTACAATAGCCACATGGAAGCAACCTAAGTGTTCATCAATAAATAGATGGATAAAGAAGTGGTACTTTTATACAATGAAATATGACTCAGCCATAAAAAAGAATAAAATCTTGCATCTGCAACAATATGGATGGACTTAGAGGGTATTGTGTTGAGTGAGATAAGTCAGACAGAGAAAGACAAATGCCAAATTATTTCACTTATATATGGGATCTAAAAAACAAGATAAATGAACATGCAGAACAGAAATACACTCATAGATACAGAGAGCATTTGGAAATTGCCAGAGTGACAGGGTGCCAGGGGACTTGTGAAGAAGGTGAAGGGATGAAGAAGTACAAGTTGGTAGTTACGGAATAGTCATGAGGATGTCAAGTACAGCACAGGGAACATAGCTAATAGTATTGTAATAACTATGTACGGTGTCAGATGGGTACTAGCTTTATCAGGGTGATTGTTTCAATTAGTCATATAAATATCTAATCACTGGGTTATACACCTGGAACTAATATAATATTGTACATCAACTCTAAGTGAAAACTAAAAATTATTAAAAAGAAAAAATAATAAAACAATAAAAATGCAAGCGGAGGCTTGATCATTGCTTTACATATGTGGCCTAGCTACCTTCCTGGTCAAAATGGTTTAGCTAAGCTTGTGAATCTAGCTGAAACCATTAGAAAAGTAACCAGTCGAGGGTGCCCCCAGTCCACATTGATGACCCACCAGAATAATGGGCTAAATAATTGATGTTTTAACTATTATGATTTTATTGGTATGTGTGTGTGTGTGTGTGTATACACATACGCACACACACACACATACATACATACAACTTATTGATTTTTAGAAAGAGTGGAAGGGGGGGAGAGAGAGACATACATCAATTTGTTGTTTTACCCTATCTATGCATTCATTGGTTGATTCTTGAATGTACCCTGACCAGGGATCAAACCCGCAACCTTGGCATATTGGGAAAATGCTCTAACCAACTGAGCTACCCAGCCAGGATATTTATTTTATGCTGTGCTCTATAATAGTAAAAATAGGTAGTAATTATAAATATAAAATTCTATAGAATTCTTCAGTAAGAATTATAACTTCCTATTATATCAAACCATGTATGAGTTAACTTACTGCAACTAAAATCATTAAGTGTTAAGATCTCCACTTTAAATGCCAAACCAGGAAGAAATATAAAGGCCAAATTTTATCAGGATTTTTTTCTTAGGTGCTTGCTAATTATTTCTTATAATTAGCTACTTTACTTCCAAAACTACCATTATCTCAATTTGATAAAAATTTGCTCTTGTTAGAGAAAAACTGGATTAGGAAGAAAGTAAAATTATATTAATCACTTACATTTTAATGATAAACATTGAACTAGGAAGTTATGAAGGGAATAACAGAGTGAGAGTGTCACATATTACACGCTAATGCATTTGTGATCTCCCAAACTGAATAATATACATATATACTAACATAAGGAAAGAGGTACTATAATATCAAACATTATAAAAGACAAAAGACCCATAGTCTGCCAACTTTCTGCTTTCTAGCTACACAGAATTAAAACACAGAAAAAGCTATATGGTAAGTCACATAGTACAGGGGTGGGCAAAATTAGGTTTACAGTTGTGAGCATGTGAAACACAGTTAATGAAGTTATTGCAATAGTAATCATAATCTGCATGTTTTTTTCCATACAAACAATGTGCCCACCCTTGTATATAACTGAACACCAGTTGGATGTTTGCAGTAACTTTCAAATTGCAATTATTTTAGCTAAAATGAGGGACTTCTAAAATTTTACTTCCTATGTTACTCACATAGCACTACAAGTAAAGTGCTTTCTTTTATTAATAAGTAAACTGCTCTGTAACACAGCTGTCAGAGAATGATTGACTTCTTATCTAATGGTCGGATAGAGGGAAACAAGAATTTCCCATTAATTGAAGTTTTTTAGAACCATTTTGTGTATGTGTTTGTATTTATTTCCATATGAATTAAAACTGCATTTATAAATTCCAGTTTTGACCAATATTCTGACTGGGGAGAAAAAGAAAATATGAATGATTCCATATATTCTTAATAATGGGGAATGAGGTGCAGTTGTAATTATCTGATTGCAGTTACCACTGGTCATATGTTTTCAAAATGCTCCATGACAAAAATAAGCAAATATATATTTGCTCAAAGCTAAACATGTTAAAAGAATCTTTCAAAAAAGAAAAGAGAAAAAAATCATTAGTATCTGTGATATTTTGATGGTAAATAAAATGGTATAAACTTCCTGTTCAACTAACAACAGGAAAAGGTATCTAAGATCGCCACCTTGAGTGAAATTTAGAATACTGCATTTTGAAAACAAGATTAACAGAAATGGGCTAAAAGTTGCCCAGCTCAGTTATTCTCATTAAAAATTAAAGTCATTCTGAATTTTCATTGTACAAGCAGGGAGATCAGCATGGTTTTTCAATGCACATCTGTTATATTTCTCTTTCTTTCTATATCAGTACAATCTATGCATTCCATAAGAAATTAGCTTCCTGAATGAACTACACTGCTTACAAAAATTAGGAGGTCAGGGAACTCGCAGATACTCCAGTACTTTTAGCTTTTTGTATAGTGCATTTTCACCAATAAAATAAAAGTTGGTTTTGCCTCGCACTTGCATAATCAAACAACTTTGAGTTGTTTGCTTTTTTGATGTTCTTGTTTAATAAAAAAAAATCAAATGCTTTTTTTTGCTTCATATTCATTTTGAAGTATGCCCTCATTTTTGTGAGTAGTATATTTTAAAGAAAAGAGTAAGAGTCATTGCTATATGACTTCTCATTTGCCTTTTGTCCTCAGTCTGTCTGCTTCTCTTTCTAGCAATGCTCCTAGAGTTCTCACACTCTTCATCTCCAGTGGGACTTGCACTTTTGTGGATAGCGGCAATGGGGATGGGGGTGTGACAGGGTGTTGTGGTCAGAGGATTGGAGGGACACATGGAATTCCTCATATGGTGCTATAGTACTGATGCCTGCTCAGCCTCCAAGCATTACTTCTTACGTTTCAAAAGGGACAAAAATTCTGACCAAGACATTAAATTTAAGGTGGGGTTAATTAAAATTATTATTTTAGATCAGAAAGGTCTCCCGTAAGCCAGGGTCTCCATACACCTCTAAAACTTTGTAACATATTTGGTCATCCAGTCACAAGACCAAAGGCACACAGGCATCATTTTGAGTTCACATTTCAAGTCAGGCCAGGTTTGTTCATCTAAATTTAGTCCTTTCACCATTATTTTAGAGACTGACAGGTTGCAAAAGAAACTATAGCCTGACTAGGAGGTGGCACAGAGGATAGAGTGTTGGACTGGGACACAGAGGATCCAGGTTTGAAACCCCAAGATCGCCGGCTTGAGTACAGGCTCATTTGGCTTGAGTGCAGGCTCCTCAGCTCAAGCGTGGGGTTGTTGGCTTGAGCGTGGGATCATAGACATGACCCCATGGTTGCTGGCTTGAGCCCAAGGTCACTGGCTTGAGCAAGGGGTCATTCGCTCTGTTGTAGCCACCACCACCACCCCCACCCCCCCGGTCAAGGCACATATGAGAAAGCAATCAATGGACAACTAAGGAACCACAACGAAGAAAGATGCTTCTCATCTCTCTCTTTTCCTGTCTGTCTATCCCTATTTGTCCCTCTCTCTGACTCTCTCTCTGTCTCTGTCACCAAAAAGGAAGGAAGGAAGGAAGGAAGGAAGGAAGGAAGGAAGGAAGGAAGGAAGGAAGGAAGGAAAGGAAGGAAGGAAGGAAGGAAGGAAGGAAGGAAGGAAGGAAGGAAGGAAGGAAGGAAGGAAAGGAAGGAAGGAAAGAAGGAAGGAAGGAAGGAAGGAAGGAAGGAAGGAAGGAAGGAAAGAAAGAAAGAAAGAAAGAAAGAAAGAAAGAAAGAAAGAAAGAAAGAAAGAAAGAAAGAAAGAAACTATAAAAATAATATAAAACAGTACCTATTGAGAAAGACTGACATGGTAGCTTCCTCCTAGAGATGCTTCTGAGATGACCTCTTTCCTCCTGGCTTCAAACCTTTCTGGCTAAATGTTTTTGGGTAGCTCCCCAAACCCTTAATGTTTCTCATTGCACACACCCTTCCCCCTTTCTACAAGCACCACCACCAACTGGAGTTAAAGTGGGGGAGGGGCACACAGGGAGATTTCTTTCATCTTTATAATGTAATGGAGCCTTCCTACCTTCTCCCAAACGACAGCTGCTTTCCTCCAGCCCCACTTATCACACGGTCTGTGTGTGGGATGGATGTTCTTGCTCCTCACTGGATGTAGCAGAACATTGTTCCTTTTTTCCTATTTTCTTTTTATCTAAAAATAACCTCAGCTCCTTTGAGGCACAGGCTGTCAAATTATATAAATTTAGAGGGAGGCAGTATAGTACCCTACTTAGGAGGGCGGGTCCTGGAGCCATGCTTTAAGTTTACGAATGGTTTCAATATTTGCTGTGCCTCATTTTCCTCATCAATAAAGTGGAACCTGACCAGGCGGTGGAGCAGTGGATAGAGCGTCGGACTGGGATGCAGAGGACCCAGGTTTGAGACCCTGAGCTCACCAGCTTGAGTGAGGGCCCATCTGGCTTGAGGAAAAGCTCACCAGCTTGGACCCAAGGTCGCTGGCTCCAGCAAGGGGTCACTTGGTCTGCTGAAGGCCCACAGTCAAGGCACATGTGAGAAAGCAATCAATGAACAACTAAGGTGTCGCAACAGCATCAAAAAACTGATGATTGATGCTTCTCATCTCTCTCCGTTCCTGTCTGTCTGTCCCTATCTATCCCTCTCTCTGTCCCTGTTAAAAAAAAAAGAAAATTAAAAAAAAATAAAGTGGAAATAATAGTATTTGCCTTACAGAGGTATTATGAGGCTTAATGAATTCATATTTAATATTTAGACTAAGTGCCTAGCACATAGCAAGCACTGCACAGTTTGGCTGCTGTTACTGTCACTGCTGAAGGATATAGTAGTGTTACTGTTCATGCCCCTTTGTTCCGCCTGGAATGTTTTACAATGTCTGCACAGATCTCCATCAAGTATAATCTCAGATGCCAATTTTCCCATGAAATATATCTTGCCCCTTCAGCCAGCAATAATTTCTTCTACCTGCCTGCCCCAGCTCTTACATGCCTCCTTAGCAGTCATCATACAGTATTATACTTTGCATGTTAGCTCCTAATTAGAAGGTGAGCTCCTCTTGCCTGAAGGTCAGTCACTTTTGTTTCTTGATAACATTTTCACAAGAGGGACTCTCAAATGATCTTTAGATTTAATTACAAATATTATGATTTACTATATTAGGGACCTTATTAGAAGTCAATATTCCAAAAAGACTCACTGACCCTACCTAAATTATTTTTAGGACTCTCCTATTTAGTTCTTGAAAGAAAAAGTAACAACCCCCAACTTCCTTACACATATGTAGAAAGTGACAACTAATCAAGACAAGGCTGTAGGCAGGTAATGGCAGAGGAACTTTAATCATATTAACTCTTCTACAGATTGATGAAAAGAAAATCAATTTGAAGACATCAAAGAGCAAACTAAAGCAGGCAGGAACTAGATAGAACTTAATCATTGACAAATCTCACTGGGTGACTTTCTGCCCCTGACACACCCTAGCTGGAAAGCTGCAATATAACTGGCTTGAGATGTGAGACGATGGAGTTTAAGATGCCAGAGTGGCTATAAATTAAGCAGGGGAATCCCAGAGAGGAGGGTCACAGAGGAGGAAGCTCTGCATCTGTATATAAATCCTTGGCTGAGCTCTGAGCTGGAGCCCAGCGGAAAGCAAGGGCTAGAAGTCTGAAGACACAAAGCAGGGATCTCTTTTTACCACAGGGATCAAAATTGGGGGTTTGAGTCCTACTTAGTTAAAGGTGTTTGGAAAACATGTTAGGCTTTCTCTAGATCTGTACTAACAAAGAAACCTAAGTGTCCACAAGTTCAAAGCAATCAGCCAGTACCCTAACCACCTTTCACTAGTAGGAGAATAAAATAGTCACACAGGCTAGTGATGGGCGCTTACAAATATGATTTAGTTCAGTTCTGTTATTTCAAAAAGACTGATAAAGCATAGGATTTGTGGGTAAGACAGAGGAAAATGGCTGCTAATACAGGGTGAGTGAAAGAAAGAGCCAATAGCATCTAGTTCAAAATTAGAGGATGCTCGACACTATGAATTATAAAATATTATACAATATCATTTATTTACAAACAAAATGAAACCATAATATTTTAACAAATTTTAAATAAGTCTTTTATTCTTATAAAGAATAGATTTATTTAAAAATCAATTTTAAATGCCATGAACCCATAGTACAATTTTAGAAGTAAAATAAACCTATTTTCCAGAAGAGTATCTAACAAAATATGAAACTTTAAAGCATCTAGAAACAATTTTTTAAAGATTAAGCTTTTTCAGTTAAAATTTTTAAAAATTCCAAAGTATGCCATGTTTACCTGACAATTCACTTCCAAATAGGAGTCTCTTTGGAGAAACTAAGTATTAATTTTTAAACAACTATGCTCCTCCATGTGGTAACTGGAATCATTCTCCTTAAAACAAGGGCCTTTATTTTCCTGCAAATTATTATAGCTAAAAACTCTAATCCTGAGGATATTTTCATATGACTTTGAGGTAGCATCACACAGACACAAATGGAAGACACAATGGAAGATTATCTGCCTGTGGAAGAGCCACAGTCAGCACGAGCCTCGTTTTCCCAAGCTACACAAATAGGGGGCATAACCACATTTTCCACAATCGTTTTTCTTTCTAAAATGTTACAAACTTGAAGGTAGACTTTATGCCCAACTCCCTCCATGCCCCCCACAAAGCTGATAGCAGTTAACACATTTTCTGAGTTGGCCTGCTTAGGTTTGAATCCCAGTTCAGACAGCTATTTAGACTCTGGCAAAATATGTACTCTTTCTATACTCAGTATCCTCATGTCTGCCGCGAGTGGGAATATTAACAATAGTACTGATCCAATAGGGTTGTTAGGAAATGAATAACACGGGTATAGGAGGCCTTAAAAGATTGGCTGATACAATGCTACGTGAGTTTTCAAACTTGTCACCATCGCTGTTTGTGGCAGAAGATCTTGACTATGCCATATAAAGTAGTTTCACATGGGAGATCTACTAGGTTAAATAACCCAATACATGACTAGAAAACACAAGAATAATTTTTTAACATTTACCTTACCTTTGTACAATTCAGAAACCATTTTTGAATGACATTATAATAAATAAATGTGGATGCTATAAATTACGTTGTAGTTTAAAACTTAAAGAAAAAGTTAAATCAGACTAAGAAAGTTTAATACAATAAAACTTGGAAATATAGCACAATATCGCCACCTAGTGGACATTGCTTTTGAAACAATTTTGCAGATAGTGCTTACGCTATTATCTTTAGGGGAAAAACCTTTTCAAAGAAAAGCACATTCCTTTCACAAACGTAGAGGAATTTAAAATAGGAAACAAATTAAATACTATATTAGCAGTATTATCCCTATAGCTAGGAATACCTTCTTCTAAGTTGTGTATCTCAAATTTGTTTCTAAAACATGGTAACAGTTTTTGTTCAGAAATTTGTAGTATACCAGACAGAATGCGAGTCACCAGTTATTTCACCACGATTACCAATTAATGCAAAAAATATTAGCTGTAACACAGTTATAAATTTCAAATCATAGGATTGTGAGGCATCTAAAAAAGCCATTTACTCTACCTACCTGCTACCTGAATCTCTTCTGAAGCATCCCTGACAACCGGAAATCTTACTTTCAGTGAGCAAGCAAACTTGCCTTTCTCTGGGTCCCTTCCCCTGCAGAGACTTAACAATTAGATGTTTTTCATGAGTTGAAATCTACATTGTAAATGCTGGTCCTTGATTTAAACTTCAGAAAATGTGGAATATTCCAAGTCTTCTTCCAAATAATTATTCAATTATGAGAGCTTACTGAGTTACAGAATCTGTTTTTCCAAGTTCAGCGTGCCACATACTCTTCTAGCCATTTCTCTTGCAATATAAACACTTGCCATCAGTTCCTGCTTCTTTAAAGTTTCTAGCATTTCTAAAAATGACTACAACCAATACACAAAATACTATGCCATGAATGGTATGGCTAATGCAGAGTAAAGAGAGATTATCTCCTCTCTCCATATTCTACTTCTCTTAATGAAAAACTTTCGCAGTGAGGGCAGAGTAGCAGTCAAAAACACTCATGGAACACGGGGGAGGGGGCTGTATTCAGTGGGTTTATTGAATCTATGTAAACACAATAAATTTAAATCAATTAAAAAAACAAAAAACACACTCATGGAAATCAGACCATCTATGTTCTTAAGTGGTGGCGTTGACTTTGGGCAAATTACGGTATCTGCTTGATCTTTAGTTTCTCCAGAAATCAACATCTGCCTCACAGGAATATGAAAAGGATCACACATGACAGTAATTGTAATCAGCGTGGAGTATTACACCTCAAACATTGTGTGCTCAATAAATGATTGCAATTATTTTGGATGTGCCATACACACACAAATATATGGTTCGACTGAACTAAGTTTCCTAATCAGTGTGAAAAATTAATACAGTGTTTACTATTTTTTCTTGTCAGAAAAATATTCTCTGGTGGGATGGTGATACATTGACTTCAAATTAACACTAAATTAATCAAATGCTCATTTTTTTTTTATAAAGTAAAATATAAAGATATTGATTTATTTCACTGTGGCAAAATTTCTTTTCCTAGAAATAATTTCCAAACATTAAAGAATTTAGTGTTTGATTCGTGGATATTTTAAAAATATAACCTCAATGTTAATTTATTATAACTTTCTCAGCTATACCAGTGTTAGTATATTGTTTGTCTTGTCAACATTTAAATACATAAAATATACCTCAAATAAGATAATTACCCCTAAAGTAGTAAAATTCAGCCTAAAACACAAAATATTCATAAATGGTTGAAAATTCTTTCCTTAAAAGTGTAATAACTATCAGCTCAACTGCTATTATAACTTAATGGTTGAAAGTTATTTGTCTTATTTTAAATAGACAGCAATAATTTTGAAATCACTTCGTATTATAAAAACATATTTATTTATAGGTCAATATATGTGTAAGTATTAAGCACTATGGTAAATAAATGATTGGATAAACCTGAAAGGAAGGGGGGAGGGAGATGTTGAGAGGAATACGGGGTGGGAAGCTTTCAGGGCAACACTAGAATCTTATGTAAACACAATAAATTAAATAAAAGTAAATAAAAACATTTTAAAACTAGGTCAGTAAATTTAGGTAAAAAAAAAGTTAGGACAGCTCTCATGAAATATGTCATTTATTTCCTGAAACTAGCTAATAGGTTATATTTTTCCCTAGTGTATTCACTTCATTCTACACTAAAAACTTTACTCAATACTTATTATATGAAGTATTTATAAACTTTTTGAATATATGGCAGGGGTTCACTTTTTCTGAAATAAGGCTAGACATGTCCCAGGCACTGACTGGTGAGAACAAATACCATACTCATTTGACATGAGGTCCAAAGATGAAACTACTGGCCTACTCCAAAGCCACAAACATAAAAATCCTGCCATTTTAAATGCTTTTTCTACAAGCCAATGTTTTTTAAGTCATTTAAATTTCCCTTATAAAATATTTTTCCTGTTATTTGCATACTTTTTGTTTCACTTTTTAATGAAATGCTAATTGCTTTAAAGGTAATGATCTCTAAGTTAATGAATATGAATTTCTTTATATGAACATTTTATTTAGAAGTGAGTCTACATAGAATCAGACATTTTACATTTGATGGTCACCAGATGGGAATTGGAGGGATGGGTTAAAAAGTGAAGGGATTAAAATGTACAGATTGGTGGTTACAGAAGTCACAGGGATGTGAAGTACAGCATAGAGAATATAGTAATAATACTGTAATAACTATGCATGGTGTCAGATGGGTACTAGATTTATCGGGATGATTACTTCGTAAGTTATATAACATTTATATAAATATCTAATCATGGGGTTGCATATTTGAAACTAATATATTGTACATCCACTGTAATTGAAAAAAAATTTAAAGTGCATTTAATATGAAAGTCTCCTACTTAGGGGTTATAAATAAAAATTAAGAAGCTTTACTCATGTCTTCAATTACAAAGAAAAGAAATGTGAAGTGGCAGTTTGACCGCCATTGGAGTCAAGCCCAGTGACAGTTTAACTCAAACTAGAAATGCACTACTACTGTAAACTACTTGTTTATCAGAAATCAATTGCATTAAACTTGTTACTTAAGGTACTTTATGACAAAATAAGCACAGTTCAGAAATACCTTTAAGAAGAGGAGGAAGTGGCCAGAGAGCTAATACAATTTTTCTTTCCAAATAACACTCTGTTTTAACCTCAGGAACACTACATTTCCAAATGATTTAAATACAGTCAGATGCATTAGAACACAGTTCTAGGTATTCACTGAGAGAAAACAAATAATATGAGGGAAAATAAAGAGCATATTGGAACCTTTCAAATGCTATATAAAAATAATATATACAAAGTATCAATGAAACTTCATATAACAGAAAAAAAATTCAAACATTACTGAGCCTAAACATATTAAGACTAAATTCTTTTAACATTGTTTAATATAATCCTACTTATATACTTTAATATCAATAATTGCAAGGCTCCACAAGCTCTCTAGTTGACCAATACATCTTTTATAATCCCATTTTAAGGAATTAAGTGAATTTTTTAAAACTTTGTATCGAAAATATCTACCATTATTTTTCACTCCATATAAGAGTGAAAACTGGCCCTGGCCGATTGGCTCAGTGGTAGAGCATTGGCCTGATGTGTGGAAGTCCCCAGTTCGATTTCCAGTCAGGGCACACAAGGGAAGTGCCCATTTGCTTCTCCACCCTTCCCCCTCTCCTTTCTCTCTCTCTCTTCCCCTCCCGGAGTCAAGGCTCCATTGAAGCAAAGTTGTCCCAGGCGCTGAAGACGGCTCCATGGCCTCCACCTCAGGCACTAGAATGGCTCCAGCTGGAGCAGAATGACACCACAGATGGGCAGAGCATCAACCCCTGGTGGGCATGCCCGGAGGATCCTTGTTGGGTGCATGCGCGAGTCTGTCTGCCTCCCCCTGCTTTTCACTTCGGAAACACACACACACACACAAAGACACAACTAACTATAAGACACACCTAAGGTTTTAAGGAGGAAAATAAGAAAAAAATATTTTGAACCAAATGGTGTGCTTAAATATTTAATACAATACCGTATTTTTCACTCCATAAGACACACAGACATTTCCCCCTCCACTTTGGGGGTGGGGGGAAGTGCGTCTTACGGAGCAAAAAATATGATTATTTGATAACTCCTGAAAAATGTTCCAAAGATCACTTAGGATGTCTAAAAGCAATGCTAGCACCTTTTAACTCACAGCATTCTTTTCTAAAATGTTAGTATTGTATTTTATTTTATGTACTTTATAGAAAACACCTAAGATTAACCTGTTTTCTCTGAATGTGGATTTTCTCCAAACGTCTCTTAACATAGCAGTAACTTAAAAATTAGCTGGAATTGTGATTCCCTCAATCTATGGGGTAGAATGATTTTCTCATTTTTGCCAGACTAGAGAGGAGAAGTTTTCCCACCTCAGAAATAATCCTAAACACAAAAGCCTTTCATATATAACAAACAAGAAATGTTTTTTCCTAAATTACACATCTTTTTTCAATTTTGACTTCCTGGAATTCAGATTGCCATCATAAATAATAATTTGAGTGTGCTTTCTTGTCTAATTAAAAGAAAAGTTTAGGTAAAAACATGTCCTACAACTACTGTAATCAACTAAAAAGTCAATCTACTTTCTAAGTACTGAGTATAGAAAATTGTTCTGCATTATTTATTACTCAACCATACCTATAATTTTCATTTGTATACAATTTTATATTTGCAAATGTAGAATACTTTCCAATTCCACTCATTATTTCATATCCGAAGAAATCATTATTCAACATTTAACACAATTTATTCACACAACTATTTTAAAAAGTTTACAAACAAAAATGAGTTAAAATATGGATTCTATTCACAGTTCTGTTTACATGTCAAAGTTAACATGTCCAAATAATACTTTTCCGTATTGGAATGACAACCCAATGTACGTACTCAAAGTAGTGGATGCAGAATCCAAAAACCAACACACAAAAAAACCTACTCGAACAGCTGTTCCCTAGTCTACAAAGTAGAACTAGATCAAATGATTTCAAGTCTAACTTTTCCTGGATAATGGAATCAAATACCAGTTACCTTTAGTTTTATGTTTTTTCAAACTCTCAATAAAGACAAAATTTTATTTAAACTATCTCAGCAAAGAAATTATTTCCTACACTTTTATGAAGTTTATCCTAAAATCTCCTTTGGTAACTTTAGTGGGTTGAAAAGTGTCCCACAAAAAAGATATGTCTACTTGGAACCTGTAAATGTGGAAAAGGGTCTCTGTAGGCATAACTGGATTAATAACGTCATCATGAGAACATCCTGGATTAAGGTGGGCCCTAAATCCAATGACATTGTCCTTATGAGATACCGAAGAGAAGACAGTGGGGAAAGCCACGTAAAGACAAGAGCAGAGAGTGGAGTGATGTAGCTCCACACCCAGGAGCACCAAGGACTGCAAAGAGCCACCAGCTGAGACCATGAACCAACTCTCCCTGAGCCTACAGAAGGAACCATGCTTGCTGACACCTTAATTTTAGATTTATGGCCCCCGAACCATGAGAGAAATTTTTTAAAGCCACCAAGTTTGTGGTAATTTGTTATGGCAGCCAAAAGAAAATACAGTAACGTATTTCGAAAAGAAAATCCCTTTTGAAACATAATCATCAACACAATTTACCTCTGGCCATCACATATTTCACATTCAGTATTAATGAAAGAGCTGCGTCATTTTTGGATTTTCAACAAAATTCAGTAACTTAAATCCTAGGAAGACAAAGATGAGCCTCGAATTTGTAACACTTACTATTGACATGAGTCGATTTGCCTTATGATTAAAACTGTATTTACTGAAACGTTCAGCAACTTTTTAATCAAGAATATTACCTGATAATTTATAAATACCAAAAAATATTTTGTCTCCTATTGCTTTCAGAAGAGAATACATATGTTCCAGTATTCTAATGCATGGCTAGTTTTCTTAAACTTGTATCTATAAAAGGTTTCCAAGTTTTTTGAGTGGCCAGCAGTACTGAAGAGTTATCATGAAATAATTGTAAACAATTTCATTTTCCCATTATTACTCAGGTTTATGGGGCAAGTCTTAAACTTTTCTAAGTTCTTTACCACTCAACTCCCTTGGACTTGAGATATATGTTTAAAACACATATATCTGATGTTTAAAAATAAAAAATCTGATGTTGAGCTGAATATCATCATTGTGCTTAAAACAAAGTCCATAATTTTTACCTGTTCAGTTGCTTATGTGGAAAAAGTCTAAAAAATAAATCTATATTTAGAAGTTCAAGATTTACATGACATTACCACATAAACCTCTGGGTGTCCTGACTATTTGGCCACTGAAAAGTCTTGTTCAGAAAAATATAAAAAGTTAAGAAATTAACAATTACATAGCAACTCAGTTCACAAACAAGTCTAGATGTGGGTGGCAGAGGTATGTTAAGCCTATAAATAATATAAGGTAAAATAAAGTAACGAAATTCTAGCAGTTTCTGAGGTACTGTAACAGTAAATAAGCATATAAAAAACATTAAGTTCCAGAACACCGACTTGGATTTCAATGAGTCAGCTATACTCCAACCAGCAAATATATAGACTGGAACTAACAAATATTTCATAATTTCATACCTTTGAATGATTCTTTTCCACACATAGAATGTATAATGTCTATTATCTGCTAGCAAATATTTATGTACATAAGTGAATTTCCAAATGAAAAATGCAGAGGCTAAAGTAAGCAGAAAAAACTGAATTCTACGTTTCCAAACTAAGCAAAGAAAAGCTTTCATTTTGCTAGGAGACAGTAGGTGAGGAAAGGAGAAAAATAGAGTGAAAGAGAAAAAGTAGAAAAGCTGAGGAACGTGTAGACAGAGTTCATGACTGCTCCGGTCGCCAACAACGATCCCACCATTAACCGACACGAAAACACAGAACAGAAACATGAGAAGTATGTACGGCCAAGTCAAAAGGAAAAGCACACTCAAGTTCTTAAGGGACATGGAATAAACCAAGAGGAACTGAAGGATTTTCCTGAATTCTGAACATGGTCCTTTAATAGGGGGAAGCCTCTCTTCCTTCTTCTTTTGCAGCTCAGTTTTCCAAGCTTCGGCTAACTTTTGGGCCACGACGTTTCCTGCGCAGAAGACAGCCCAGACGATGTTTGTTTGACGAAACATGAAGCCACAGAATCCAAGCAAGGCTGACGTTTTATGATTTCCATAAAGACACATCAGATAGGCAAAAAGAGTAAAAAACATAGATCCTGCTTCTGTATAATAAAGAAAGTTAAAAAAATAGAGTGTAGGAAATACTGCTAGAGTTAACGTGGACAAGATTCTCTGGATACTTGAGCCAGCCTAGGAGGAGGAGAAATCATAGTTAAAATTCTTTTCATGATAAAAATGAAAGGCTTTTCAGTTGAATTAAGACTTCTTAAAAAAAAAACAAAAACACCTGAATCATATTTAAAAATTATTCCATATTAATTTTATTTACAGCTTTGCAAAAGTATAACACATATTTATAAAAACACTCTTAACACTTCCTAGTTATACCCATCAGTTTGGAAGTTGATAAGACAATAAATGTAGGTGCCAAAACCTCATGGCCTAAAATACTTTGAATCATTCAACAATAGTTAAGGAGTCATTGTGTATAGGACATTGAACTAAATTCTATGTGGAACATTGAGATGAATGGGACACAATGCACGTGGTTCCCCTTCCTTGAGCTTAAGTCTCAAAGCCTTCAATAAACATACACTTAGCCAATATTATCAATTTCTTCTAAGGATATTCCTTCAAAACTCTGCACTAGAGAATGTAAATATGTATATAGTAGTATATATACTACCATACTCAATGGTGTTATTATTTTATGTTGAAATTTCCGGGATTTTCTTGAAAATACTGGGCTCAGTCTAAAGTTAAATGTCTTTTCTGAGCCTTCCTGACATACTATTTCAGAATTTGAAAGTGTTCTCATCTCCTTGAATTACAGCCTTCATTTAATCTAAATCACAAAATCAAACCATGCCACTGCCTTGATTAAAATTAAGGGTAGTAGCCCATCACTATTCCAGTTGAACATCCTTTCTGTGACATTTAAGGACATTCATGACTTCACCCCTACCTATGCCTCCAGCCTCACATCCCTATACTATTACAATCTTCTAATTCCAAATACCAAGACCCTGTACCTGTGGCTAATCCTTTCTGCTTCTGCCTCCCCTGCCAGGATTCACTTCCCACCCTAAAGCCCCATCTGTTCATCAAGATTCAGCTTAGGTACCATCTTCTCTGCGAAGCCTGAGCCACCACCACCCACATCCCTCCCTCCCATTCAGGCTGCAGTAAGCACTCTGTTCCTTCTCTGTGTCCACACAGTGTCTCACACCTATCCCCCCGGCTCATAATTTACACTACTGAAATAATCTTCAAGTTAAAACAACCACTATAACTAGTATTTATTGAGTCCTCATTATTACATCAGGCACAATTCTTAGCACCTTCCCTTATTAATCTGCTTTACTCTTCATAACAATCCTGTGAAGTAGATTTTATATTATTCCCATTCAACAGATGAAGGTGTGAGGTCACTGAGGGGTAACCTGCCTAAAGTCATATAATTAGTAAGTGGATAGAATTAAACCCTGGTGATTCACCCCCAGGGCCTGCACTAAGTCACATAAGGACTCTTCAGGTAAAGCCTGTTTCCTTTAATGAAAATGTAGCTTTCTTACAAAAAAGATTCTCATTTACCTCTGTCATGTCAGTGCCTAGCACATGAGAAAAGGCTCAGTAAATATTAAGTGAACTGGATTGGTAAAAGAACAAACATTTACTTTAGATTTTATAAGTAAATAAGTTATTCAGGTATTTAAATATAAAATCTTCTAAAATGGAGGTGGGGTTCTTGTTTTATCTTTACAAAATATATACAAATACTAAGTGTTAAAGACATTTTCCACCAAATCTCACAAAACCAATTTATTATAATTCTGTACGTAACTGCATGTAAACTTATAATATTTTGAAAATGTACCTTGTGTCTGGGTTGTACTTTGCGAAAAAGCAAATACAGTAAGTAGAAGTTGCCGACACTGAAGAGAAGATTCACAAATCTGAGCATCCCAATGGAGCAGACAACATGTTCAGACCATCCGAAAATCCAGCTGGCAGGTTTGACCACTCCAACTGACAGCAGGTAGAGGCCAGGCAATGTAGTAATCATAGGGTCCCACTTAAAAAGGAAAAGGTGACAATGAAGCAAAAGCAAGAGGACTGACACAAAGATGTCAAGCTCAAAAACATGTTTACCAACAATCAGGCATTTTGAGAAGTTGTGCTGTGGCACAAGTAAGTCCTCAGTAGGTCAGATGTCACCTCTAAGGAAAAGTTTTGCTTCAATTTTGCCTCTGCACCTGCTTTGCGATTGTTGAGGTATCACTAGCAGTAGACAGCGACTTACAATCAGTTTCTATTTTTCAGAAATACCCCCTCTTCTGGAAGCATTTTGGTGACTAAATTGCAAATGCTCCAGTTTTTAAAAGGGTGGGAACATTAGTTGGAACTCTGATGAGTTTGGAGAGAATGAAAAGTTTAAAGAGATTAAACCATAGACTCTATAATGAAAGCTAACATGGGCTGAGCCAGGAATTTTGCTAAACCCTTTGTATTTAATCCTGCAACATGCCCTACAGTAGACACTATGATTGACATTTTCAGATGACTAACTTGAAACTCCGAAATTTACAAGGCCATACACCTAGTAAATAAACTCCCCAAGAGTGGAAATCAGGTCTTTCTCTAACTACACTTCACCTCTAACCACCACTCTACACTGGCTCACCAGAAGAGGAAGACTAATATGCCTACAGTAAGTTCTTTCTTAGCATCGGTGATGGGTTCTGAGCCCTTAAGCGAAACATAAAACCAATTTTACTGCAAGATGATTGCTATAAACAAGAATTAAGTTCCTATCACATCTCACTGGAGGTTATCAGGAAAAGTAGAGTCAATGATATATTTAACAGGACGCCACTTGACTAGTTGCCAATTTACCCAGTTTAACAAAAGGGTCCTGAAACCACCAAGGATGGAAAGAAAGTAAATCGTCACTCCTTGGTGGCTGAAGACAACCCCTCCCCACCTTATCCCATTCCCCAAACACAGGGAAGTGACTAGCAGAGGAGCTCAAGTGAAGTTTCCCGCTATTTCCCGGGGACCGGCCCGTCCTCATACAGGGAAAGGGGAAGAAAACAATGAGAACTACCACCAGTCGCCAGGAAAGGGGCCGTCAGAACATTACTTCCCAGGAGACAGATCTGCTCATTCATTCATTTCACACCCATTGCACAGCCAAGACAGGAAAAAGGACTACCCAGGTCCTGCTGAGTGTCGAGGGTGGGGCAGAGGGCGCTGAGGCTCGGGGCGGGAGAGCCAGCGCCGGGGCCGCCCTCCGGGCCTGCCAGGGTGGGGCGGGGACCGCACCTGCGAGAGGGCGAAGTGGCCCTCGCAGTAGCGCTGCGCTTGCGGCAAGTGGAAGATCTCGTCCATGTAAGGTTCCCGAAGCGCCCGGCTGAAGGCGGAGAAGAGCAGGCAGGACACTAAAAAAGTGCAGCTCAGGGCAGCCGAGAAGTAGTAACCCTCCAGCTGCGCCATTCCTGCCCCCATCGCCACTGCCCAAGACCCAGTCCTGGGAAACCGGTGTTGGCTTCTCGAGCCTGGAAAGTCGAACTTGAATTTCAGGCTCGAAATGGGCGCGCAAGGCGGGACTGGCCGGACGGGACTGAACATAGCCGGAAGACAAAGGATGCTGGGAGAAAGAGGACCGTGAGCTTCCGGGAGGATCCGGTCACTGTTTCCGGAGTGACGAATTTAAGTAACGGACCAGGCTGTTGCCTTGTCAATCACGTTGAGCAGGGCTCGCTGAGTGGTTAAAGCTGCCAGGAGGGGTGGGTCTCGGAGTAGGCCCGCGTGAGAGATGCGCGGTTTAAGGCTTTGAAAATCTAGAAGTTGGTTAGCCCCAATTTAGTTGCCGTTTTCTCCTCCTCGTTCCTGTATCCCACCAGGAGGTGGCATTATTTCTCCAAATTTTCAATCCCCAAACGCTTAAAACTTACATATTCCGCTTTACCACCGCCCCCTTCCCCAGGTATTTCTGTATTTTCTTTAATGATCTGAACTACTAAAACCTGCAGTTCCAAGATATTTGATTTCATCAACTCTGTAGGGTGTGGGAGGGGATCACTGATTGTAGAAGCTAATCTGAACGTCCGGAGACCATTCATTGATGAAAGAACTTCACTAATTAGTGGATTGTTTAAATTAAAAGAGAAGTCTTTCAAAATACCTATACTCTCTAAGGGGATTAGTTAAATCGGCATTCATAGTACACTCTGACAGCCAGATCACAGTACTCTCTGGGAGTTGGGGAAAGCAATTGCTTTAGAATTTGGGGTGTTTTATGTAAGGGAGTCCTTTTTATGCCTGTGAGTGTGATTGTTCTTGTTAATCTATTGAAGCATTCTATTTTTCCTACTAAATAATAGGCGTAAGCATCTTAACGGGTGGCACTATATGACATATTGTAGACGCCCAAATGGCTTTCACATATTATGCCCATCACGTTTCTTGTATTGAGGCTTGGGGAGCAGGAGGTGAGAGAAAATATTCAAAGAATGCTTAAGATAAATTATGTCTTGGACTTTTCCCTTGAACGTAGTTGGCAATATTTTGTAGAAAAACGATCTCTTGGGTAACCTCAGGTTGTGTTTGTTGAGAATACATCACGAAGGAGTCAGAATTTGTTTCAAGTTGCAAACCTGAGCTCTTTCTCTGGGTCAAAGCTAATTCAGACTCTCACTTTAGGCAAGTTTGTCAGCTGTTAGGCAAGCTGACTGCCTCTCTATACAGTATCTGCTATTTCCTCATTAATAAGAGAGGTAAGAGGTGAATAAGGAAGAGGTGGCAATTTATTTAAACAATGGAATGAAATCACATCAGGATCCTACTTTGATGTGATGCTTAGGTTTGTTTTCCCTATGAGCTCCCGTTTTAATTTTGAGTACATGCTGCACTAATCTATTTGAGGTAAGCACATATGATCCAGTCTTCAAGAGGTTGATAGGATCTATGGGTAGTTGGCACAGATCTCATTACTTGCTCAGTTTTAATGTACTTTTTGGGGGATGAGATATCTTTTTCCCCTACCCTTCTAAATTTTCAGCTGGGACCTCTGTTACAAAGACAGATCAACAAATAAAAGGTATACAAATTTACTTAACACAAGTTTTACATGACACAGAAACCTTCATAACGAAGTAAAAAACCAAAGAAACAGTTAAACCTGAGCATTTTTATGTTGGGTTTGATGAAGATTGGGAAGTTGTAGAAGGATATGATGGGACAAAGTATGAAGTAAGTGTTGTCGACTGGAGGAAACTTAGCAAGACCTCTTTATTCATATTCCTCTGTATTCTGTTGACTTCGGAAGTAAGGATGCTCTTTCCTATGGATGTAAGAAGCATTCCTCCCATATGAAGATTTTTATGATATAGTTCATGGAAAAATAGAAAGAATCTTTCCTGCACATTCCATTTCTCAAATTCCTTGCATTTGAAATATTCAGTATGACCAGGTGCAGTATTTTGGGCTAGCATCTCCTGAATATCAACTCCCACCCCCGTCCCAATCAATAACTTGCAGCTTACTGAACTTCCCTAGAAATACTGGGCATTTTTTGAAAGTAGTAGAGCAAGGGCAGACATTTCTGTTACATATTTCTCTCCATAGTAATTGCCACCAAGAGCTTACCTTAACCGTCTGTCCTCTATATATTACAACCTATTTGAGGTCATTAGAAAGTTTCAAGGAAATATAGGTTATTCAGACTGCTAGAGATTTTCATTAATGATCTACTTGATTTCATTTCTTAGAAGAAGCTGAAGTTAAAGTATTATACCTGAAATCACATAAGAAATTAGTGACAGAGCTCTGGGTAAAAATGAAAACAACAGACCAAGAATAATAAAATGATCCCATATCATTATGGTTTAAAAGATCTTCAATTTATACTGAATTGAATGTTTTGCTAGTCTCAGTAATCTTATATTCACATTCTACCCATTTATGTTTCTATCCACCAAACTGAAAATACAGGTTTCATTTTTTAAATGTTCACATGGAAGACTAATGTATGAAAATTTGATGGGGAGCATTGCAAAAAACTAAATTCCAGGAAATCATCTCAAACCACTGAAAAACAATATTCAGACTTGAAGACCATCAGAACAAAACATATGACTTCAGAATGCTAAGAAATTGTATCAGCCCAACAGAGGTCTTCACAGAATACTCCACTAGTTTGTTGGTGAATTACTTTTCCTATATACAAATTGACAAAATTGTTCACACTTGTCCACTTTGGGATTGCCACATCTCCAATAACTTTTAAATGCTTTTACAAGGTCTGCCATTATCAAACCTTACCTTAAAATAGCGACCTCTAGGAATTGCAATGAAGAAAGTTATATTTTCTTAGGCCTATCCTGTAAAACAGATCAGCACTAATCCTCCCCTTATATTCTTTTCTTTTCTTACCAGAGTTTGAGTAATTATTTTATTTTATTTAGACAATTAATTGTAACGAGGTGACATTGATCAATTAGAGTACATAGATTCGGAAAAATACATCTCCACATCCTTTGGGCAGTTGATTATGTTGTGTACCCATCACCCAAAGTCAAATCATCTTCTGTCACCCTATATTTTGTTTCTCTTTAAGCCCCTCCCCTTCCCCCTCCTCCACCCTCTCCACCCTTCTCCTCCCCCTGGTAACCACTGCACCCCTGTTTATGTCCATGAGTCTCAATTTTGTGTCCCACTCTGTGTGGAATCATACAGTTCTTAGTTTTTTTCTGATTTACTTATTTCACTCAGTATAATGTTATCAAGGTCCATCTATGTTGTTGTAAATGATCTTATGTTATCATTTCTTATTGATGAATAGTATTTCATGTATATATGTACCACATCTTCTTTATCCAGTCATCTATTGAAGGGCATTTTGGCTGTTTCCCTGTCTTGGCCACTGTGAACAGTGCTGCGATGAACATGGGGGTGCATGTGTCTTTACGTACCCATGTTTTCAAGTTTTGTGGGTATATAACCAGTAGAAGGATTGCTGGGTCATAAGGTAGTTCTATTCTTAATTTTTTGAGGAACCACCATACTTTCTTCCATAATGGTTGTACTAATTTACATTCCTACCAACAGTGAATGAGGGTTCTGTTTTCTCCACAGCTTCTCCAGCATTTGTTATTACCTGTCTTGTTGATAATAGCTAATCCTACAGGTGTGAGGTGGTATCTCATTGTAGTTTTGATTTGCATTTCTCGAATAGTTAGTGATGATAGGCATTTTTTTCATAGATCTGTTGGCCATTTGTATTTCTTCTTGGGAAAAGTCTCTGTTCATGTCCTCTTCCCATTTTTTTTTTATTGGATTGCTTGTTTGTTGCTGAGTTTTGTAAGTTCTATGTATATTTTGAATATTAGTCCCTTATCTGAGCTGTTGCTTGAAAATATCATCATCCATTTACTTGGTTGCCTATTTGTTTTGTTGACTGCTTCTTTTGCTGTGCAGAAGCTTCTTAGTCTGATGTAGACCCATTCATTTATCTTTGCCTTTACTTCCCTTGCTTTTGGAGTCAAATTCATAAAATGTTCTTTATAGCCAAGGTCTATGAGTTTAGTACCTATATTTTCTTCTATGTAATTTATTATTTCAAATTTTATGTTTAGTTCTTTGATCCATTTTGAATTAATTTTTGTGCAAGGAGATAAACTGTAGTCAAGTCTCATTCTTTTGCATGTGGGCTTTCCAATTTTCCCAGTACCATTTATTAAAGAGGCTTTCTTTTCTCCATTGTGTGTTTTTGGCTCCTTTGTCAAAGATGATAGGACCATATATATGTGGTTGTATTTCTGGGCTTTCTGTTATGTTCCATTGGTCTGTGTGTCTATTTTTCTACCAGTACCATGCTATTTTGATGATCGTGGCTCTGTAGTATAGTTTGAAGTCAAGTATTGTAATGCCTCCAGCTTCATTTTTTTCCCTCAGGATTACTTTGGTTATTTGAAGTTTTTTATGGTTTCATATAAACCTGGTGATTTTTTGTTCCATTTCTTTAAAAATTGACATTGGAATTTAGATGAGAATTGCATTAAATTTGTATATTGCTTTGGGTAGTATGAGCATTTTAGCTATATTTATTCTTCCTATCCACGAACAAGGAATATTTTTCCATTTCACTGTGTCTTTTTCAATTTTCTTTAATAATGCTTTGTAGTTTTCAGTATATAGTTCCTTTACATTCTTTGTTATGTTTATTCCTAGGTATTTCTTTTGTTGTTGCTACTGTAAAAAAGACTATATTTTTAGTTATTTTTTGAGATTTCATTGTTGGTATGTAAGAAAACAATAGACTTCTATATATTAATTTTGCATCCTGTGACCTTACTGTATTGGTGTATTGTTTCCAATAGCTTTTCTGTGGAGTCTTTGGGGTGTTCTATATACAGGGACATGTCATCTGCAAAAAGTGAAACCTTTACTTTTTCTTTCCCAATATGAATGCCTGTGATTTCTTTCTCTTGTCTCATTGCTCTGGCTAGAACTTCCAGCACTATGTTGAATAGAAATGGAGAGAGTGGGCAACCTTGTCTTGTTCCTGATTTTAGAGAAAAAGTTTTCAGGTTTTTACCATTTAGTATAATGTTAGTTGATGGTTTGTCATAAATGGCCTTTATTATGTTGAGATATTTTCCTTCTATACCCATTTTGTTGAGTGTTTTAAACATAAAATGATGTTGTATTTTATTGAATGCCTTTTCTGCATCTATTGATAGGCTCATATAGTTTTTGTTCTTTGTTTTGTTGATATGGTGTATTACATTAATCATTTTACATATGTTGAACTATCCTTGTGTTTCTAGGATGAATCCCACTTGATCATGATGAATTGTTTTTTTGATGTGTTGTAGTATTTGATTTGCTAGTATTTTGTTTAGGATTTTTGCATCTGTATTCATTAGCGATGTTTGTCTGTAGTTTTCTTTTTTGGTGTTGTCCTTGCCAGGTTTTGGTATGAGGGTTATGCTGGCCTCATAAAATGTGTTTGGAAATAATGCTTCTTCAATTTTTTGGAAGACTTTGAGAAGGATAGAAACCAATTCTTCTTTGAATGTTTGGTAGAATTCACTAATATATCCATCTGGCCCTGGACTTTTATTTTTGGGGAGGGTTTTCATAGTTGTTTCTATTTCCTCCCTGCTTATTGGTCTATTTAGGCTTTCTACTTCTTTGTGATTCAGTCTAGGAAGATTGTATTGTTCTAGGAGTTTATTAATATTTTCTAGATTGTTGAATTTGATAGTATATAATTTTTCATAGTATTCTACAATAACCCTTTGTATATTTTGGTGCTCCTTGGTTTGGTGCATATATATTAAGGAGTGTTATGTCTTCTTGATACACTGTCCCCTTTATCATTATAAAATATCTATCTTTGTCTCTGGTTACCATGTTGTCTTGTAGTCCTCACTGTCAGTTATGAGTATAGCTACTCCTGCTTTTCTTTGGATATTATTTGCTTGGAGAACCATTCTCCAACCTTTCACTTTTAATCTATTTTTATCCTTGTAGCTTAGATGTGTCTCTTGAAGGCAGCATATAGTTGGGTTTTGCTTCTTGATCCCATCTGTTACTCTGTGCCTCTTTATTGGTGAGTTCAATCCATTTACATTTAGTATAATTATTGACACTTAAGGATTTCCTATTGCCATTTTATATAATGCTTTCTGATAGCTTTGTGTCTTGTCTGCTCTTTTTTGTTTTTCTGTCATTTGTTTTTGTTTGGTGGTGTTTCATACTTCTATTTTCTGTTTCTTCTTTTCTTAACCTATGTGTTTCAGTAGTGGCATTTTCAGGGGTGGTTACCATTAGGTTATTAGAAAAAATTATCATATTTATTAGAGTCCATTATCTCTTGAGTGCTTCTGCACTCCATCCTCCTATGTTACTGCTGATCTTTATCCTCTCCCCTTTTATGTTATTGTCATCACAGATTATCCTTGTTTTTATCATGGTTTAGTTAAAAAAAATTTACTTGTAATTTTGTTTTGTTTTGTCCTTTGTATCTGGTTGGATAACCCCCTTTAGTATTTCTTGTAGTGGGGTTTTTCTGGTGATAAATTCCCTCAGTTTCTGTATGTCTATAAATGTTTTCATTTCCCCTTCATATTTGAAGAATAACTTTGATGGATATAGTATTCTTGGTTGGTAGTTCCTCTCTTTCAGTACTTTAAATGTTGGCTTCTAGAGTTTCTGCTGAGAAATCTGATGATAGCCTAATGTGCCTTCCTTTATATGTTATATTCTTCTTATCCCTAGCTGCCTTGAGGATTCTTTCTTTGTCATTGATTTGTGGTAATGTCATTATGATGTGCCATGGAGTAGGTCTGTTTGGGTTGAGGTAACTCGACGTTCTGTTTGCTTCTTGGATTCAAGGTTCTAACTCTTTCCACAGGTTTGGGAAGTTCTCATCGATGATTTGTTTCAATATGTCTTCCATTCCCTTTTCTCTCTCTTAATCTTCTAATATACCCATTATTATTATATTGCTCTTCCTGATAAAGTCAGACAATTCTTGTAGGGATTTCTCATTTTTTTAAAATTCATGAGTCTCTTTCTTCTTCTCTATGTAGTATCCCTAGTTGCATGTCTTCTATGTCACTGATTCTCTCCTCTATCTGGCTTATTCTATTGGCTAAGCTTATTACCTCATTTTTCAGTTCATGTATTGAGGTTTTTTTTTTTTTTTATCTCTGTTTGGTTCTTCTTTTACAGTTTCAATTTCCTTCATGAGTACTCTTTTTGTTCATTAAGTTGTTTTTTGAGCTCACTAAATTGCCTTTCAGTGTTTTCTTGTATCTTATTGAGTATTTTTAGAGCTTCAATTTTGAATTAACTGTCATTAAGCTCCAAGGTTTTCATGTAATTGAGATTTTTTTCCTGGGGATTTTTCATCATCTATCTGAGCTATGTCTCTGTCTTTTATATCCATATTTGATTTTTTTTCCTTGATGGCATTTGTGGATAATATTGTTAATAACCCCAAGAAGAGATAATTATTCCTTTTTCTGGCAGAGGTTGCTGCACTACAAGATTTGCCTTTATGAGATTCTTGGGTAATCTGTCACCTTTGTAATGACGAAGGCAGAGTCATCGCATTGGTAGGAGGGGCTTATTGCTAGGGCTTTGCAACTTTATGATACTGGCACCGGCTGACCCGTAGTCCTCACTGAGCAGGGGATCTAGTTTCTGACTGCCTTCGCCTCTCACAGGAAAGAGCAGCCTGGAGACCTAGTGGTGGGGAGTCCACCACCACTGCTGTTTTCACAGCAAGTGGAGCAATGAGGAACTGGGATGCTGGGTGACAGAGTCCAGTCCCTCCTCTGATATCACTCTAAGCTCTCCAAGCACAGCCCTGGGCTGGGCCAGAGGTGCATGCCACAAGCCAGTGTCCCCATGATTCGGGAGCAGCTGCGGCAGAGATAACAAATCAGGGGCTTCCTGTCCACACACACTGAACTACCTCTGGCAAGCTGATGCTCAAGCTTCAGAGCCGGTGGTGTGCAGATCCCAGATCAAGTGTATCTGGCGCCACAAGGCTAAATTGTGCCCGTTGGATGGACAGATCAAGCATGCCCCAGTGTCCTTTGGGCCAGTCTCCACAAGCTATTCCCCTGCAGTTCTTGGGAGCTTGCCACTGGCTTTGTGTGCATCCATGCCTGTAATAGCTCAGTCCTGCAATCACAGGTGCAGCAGACACTGGGAAGTGGCCCTGCTCCATATTCTTCATCATCACCCCTTGCTCTGTTCCTTCCCCCCAGACTCTCCACCTGGCTCCTCAAGGTCTGAGACAAAGCCAGTGCAAACAGTTCCTCCCTCCCTCAGGTCTGTGAGGAAGGAGAAAGACTCAGTCCTCTGGTGTTATTCTTCTGTGCTTTGGCCTGCCTTCTTGCGCTATTATATCTTTGTCTATTTGGTGTGTGTATATTTCAGGTTTATCTGGTTTTATTCCTTTGCATATAGTTGTAGAATTTGTTGAAATTTCAAGGGGAGAGATGAGGAGTATCTCTCATGCCACTATTTTTCTGGTGTCACTCAATTTTTGCTGGAATCTTTAGAGTTCCCTACATACAGTATTATGTCATCTGGAAATAATGACAGCTTTACTTTTTTTCTTTCCAATTTGCGTGCCTTTTATTTTTTCTTGTTTGACTGCTATGGCTAGGACTTCCAATACTATGTTGAATAAGAGTGGTGAAAGTGGACATCCCTGTCTTGTTCCTGATTTTAAGGAATGCTTGTATTTTTCTGTGCATTGAGTATAATATTGACTGTAGTTTGGTCATATCTGACCTTTATTATCTTGAGATGTGTTCCTTCTATTCCCACTTTGCTGAGAGTTTCTGTCATAAATGGGTGCTGGATTTTGTCAAATGCTTTTTCTGCATCTATTGATATGATCATATAATTTTCATCCTTCATTTTTTATGTAAGTATCACATTTATTGATTTGCAGATATTGTACCAACTGATCATTCTAGAAATAAATCCCACTTGATCGTGGTATATGATCTTTTTAATGCAATGCTGAATACGACTTGTTAAAATTTCACTGAGAATTTTTGTATTTATGTTCATTAGGGATCTTGGTTCATAATTTTATTTTTTTCATAGTGTCTTTCTTTGGTTTTAGAATTAGGATAATGCTGGCCTCATAAAATAAGCTTGGGAGTTTTTCCTTCTCTTGAATATTTTGGAACAATTTATTGATGATTTGAGAATTTTAATCTATGAAACTTTTATTCAAATTAAGTTCCATTTTTACATTAAGTTGTCTTTTACTTTTAAATTTTTAGATCTTCTTGTTATATTCTTGAGGTGAACCCTTTGTTGTTTGGATGTTTGGAAAATGTCTTTTCCCACTCTCTATAACTTGAAAAAAGAAAGTGAACACTACTAAATTTATATATTCAGATTTATCAGTCTTTTTCTTTATGGTAAATTCTGTTTATGAAGTTCCCTTATATGCTGAGTTCAAAAAGATATTCTTCAATAGTATTTTATAGAATCTGAATTGTTTCCCTTCAAATTTAGATCTATTATCCACCTACAATGGGTTGTAGTGCCTTGTGTGAAATATAAATATAGTTGTTTTCCCCCCAAAATAAGCAATTGTCCTAGTAACATTTTCAAAAGATAGTTTTATTACTACTGCCTTGCAGTGCTACTAGTCAAATGAAGAAATCAAGAGTTCATATTTGCATATATCTGTTTCTAAACCTTCCATTCTATTCTATTGTGTTTGTCATTGTTGCAATATCACACTATTTTACTGTACTTTAATATAAATCTTAATAACTGATAGAGCATGTCTTTCCATTATGTTCTTCTTTGAAAGGATCTTGAATATTCTTGGTTATTGCACATTCATTTATATTCTGTCAATTTCCACCAAAAAAGCAGTTACAATTTTAATTCATATTGTATTGAATATGTACAATTATTTGGGGAGAAAATTGAAATTTTTATATTTCAATTTTGTATATATGTGATTCATATAAACCACATCATTATATTTTATAGTATGAAGTCATTTGATGATTTAAAATAATGAATAATCAATGAGTAGTAGTAACATAAGCATGTCATTTCAATTTATCAAGGTAACTGTCAGAAAGAATAGCTTGAAGAGTTGAAAATGGTTAAATTAGGGTGACAAACCAAAAATTGGGGAGGGTAGTGATCATTTAAAAAATTATAAATTGTTAAAATTTATTTTACTTTGAAAAACCTTTTATACATGTATTAACTAAAAATGTGTTACAGATTTCGTTAAAAAAACTAGTTCTTTACCATATGTAGTTTGAGAAAACTCTATTACCTTGTGATAAATGCAAAATTTAACCGAAAAAGCAAAACAAAACCTTTGAACCACCGTATATCCAGAAGATACATAAGGTAACTATTTTTAACCAGGTAATTTGCCTGACCTGTGGTGGTGCAGTGGGTAAAGCGTCGACCTAGGAAAACTGAGGTTGCCAGTTCAAAACCCTGCACTGCTTCGGACAAGGCACATATGGGAGTTGATGCTTCCAGCTCCTCCCCCCTTTCTCTCTTTCTCTCTCTCTCTCTCTCTCTCTGTGTCTCCTCTCTAAAATGAATAAAATAAAAATAAAATAACCAGGTAATTTAAGAAATGTAATATAATAAATATCCAAAACATAGTATTTCTATTTGACTAACATCATTTAATATAATATTCAACACTTAATCTAAAATTGCCCTTTTTTTCCCTTTTGAGATAAAAAAGTGCTCTGTGAGTGTAAGATTACTTATCAAGCCAGCCTGAACTAATTTGGGTTTTCAATAAGTGGCAGAATTTTTTTCTATTATGAATATGGGTACTCGGCAATTGTAGGGACAGGCTGGTGAAACTTCCAGTTCTCCCCTTCTGCAAATTTATTATCACATAGTTCTTTATAGTATAAGTAAAACCTAAGCTAATTCTTCAGGAAATGGACATTCATTAGCTCTAATAAGACAGAGCAGCCATAAAATAAGTTTATAGGTTAAAGGAGTTCCTCTCCTCTACTGTTTGGTAGGTATCCTGACCAGAACTTTCAAGCATGCTTCATTCTTCATTCCCAGGTGATGTGGTGATGTTCTTATAGTACAATTAACAAACTTTGAAATCAGGTCCTGAGGTAGGATTTCTTTCTTTCCTTCCTACCCTTCCTTCCTACCCTCCCTCCCTCCCTCCCTCCCTCCCTCCCTCCCTCCCTCCCTTCCTTCCTCCCTCCCTCCCTCCATCCATCCCTTCCTTCCTTCCTTCCTTTCTTTTTTTAATGTGGAGAAAAACTAGATTATTATTTCTGGACCTCTATTACAGTGGGTTCTGTTATCCCAGTTTCAACTATTCACTTGTTAAATAGCAATTATTATAGCAATCAAAAATACGTTTTTTAAAACTTACATTAATTACTACAACTTAAAATGTCTATACAGGTACAGAATCTTTCTTAAAAAATAAATTGTTTTTACTGATATAATTTATACACAGTAAAATTCATTCCTTTTAACTGTATAGTTCTATGCATAATTCTTCATGAGCAAAAGTGCACGGCCTCCAGGTAGTCTTTTCATGTGTTAATTAGCCAATCTCAAATGCTTGCATCAAAGATAATTAATATGCTAAATGGTTGATCAAAATATTTTGATTTAATTTAACCTATTCACAAACATAAAGGGTGGGACCAAAGTAGGTTTACAGGAGTGAGTACATGAAATAGTTTATTCTTGTGTTGTTATTTTTTAATTATTGTATTACTTTCCATATGAATAATTATTTTGTTTTAATCTCTATTATTTCTCAATCTGATATAAAATATAACAACAGCTTTACTAAACTATCACATGCTTTTCTTAATGTAGAATGTTCAATTGTCACTACTGCATTAGTGCCAATTGCTTGCACAGCTTTGTTTTATTTTATTTTGTTCATATTTTTATTTATTGAATTTATTGAGGTTACATTGGCCAATAAATTATATAGGTTTCAGGTGTACAATTGTACAATGCATCATCTGTATATTATATTGTGTGCTCATCACCCCAGGTCAAGTCTCCTTTCATCACTGTTTATCCCCACCTTACCCTCCTCTTCCTCCCCACACCTTCCTTTTCCTCTGGTAGTCACCATATTGTTGTCTCTATGAGTTCATTTGTTTGTTTTCTGCTTAATCTTTTTATCTTTTCACCAACCCCCCCCAAACCCTTCCCCTTTAAAAGCTGAAAATAAACTAACAAAGAGAATAGAAACGGACTCATAGATGCAAAGAGCAACTTGCACAGCTTTGTAATCAGCTTACATTCAATGCCACTAACCTAGGCAACACACTCCAGAAATGTGAGCACTTCTGTGGAGGGATATGAGGTTTCTGGCCCGTTATTCATAATTTCACTATTAATTTTCTTTTTTTGACATATCTTGCACAAGTGTATGGACAAGATTGATGGACATTTTCTGGGAAGATCTAGATAGTAAATGTTTTCAGTACTGTGGACCATATGGTCTGTTGCAACTACTCAACTCTGTTTTTGTAGTGTGAAAGCAATTATAGACAGTACATAAATAAAAAAGCATGGCTGTATTTCAATAAAAGTTTATTTACCAAACAAGTGTCAAGCAGGATTTGCCACACGGATTATAGATTGTTAGTGCCTGAATTAAGCAATCGTTAATAAGCCTAATAGTTTCCACCTTACTATTGGCTTGTATTAAGATGTCATAAAAATTTTATTACAGTTATATTAACAATAAGAGATTAGTATGGCAGCCCTCAAAATCCCATATATCTCATGAATACCAACAGTATTATTTCAACTAAAAGTACTACTATTTATAACCTGGAATAACATAAACACTCCATCACAGCTAAACCTCTATAACTGTGCTACCTTAGGAAAGTGAATCTAATAGGAGTAACTCAAGAGACTAAGGATTCCTCAATTAATTAAATCTTCACCTGAAATTCTTCATTAGAGTAGTAATTTCTCTAGGTCACTGAATCTCTGGATGTTTTTTTACAGAGAGAGAGAGAGAGAGAGAGGACTGTTACCTGCGAGAAATATGGATTTTAGATCCCCTTTCCTGACTCATTTATCTGTAGGAATACTTTCCCCCAGTGGGGACTACTTGTTAAATCAGGGTCAGGAAAATATTAAACCCTTCTCAGCTGGTGCTGTTTGGCTGAAATATTTTAAAAGCTGATTTATCATAAAAGTAAATCTTTAGATCAGAAGAATGTGCAAGACAAAACTGAAAATACCTGCTAAGTGTTATACAGGAGAAGGTCACATAGAAAAGCAGGTTTCCAAGGATAATGAGTCTGGCTTATTTTACAAGGACTTGGGCAGACAAACCTATATAACAAAATGCCTACAATGGCATTTTGGTTGACAACATTGTGTGACTAAGGGCTTGTAGGTCCTGTTGGAGAAATAGTTCAGCATTTGCTAATTCAGTGTTTGTGCTGACTTTGTAGAAAATAACTACGGTGAACAACAAGAATCAACTGTGCATCCCATTCAAGCAGAAGAATTCAAAGCCACTGCCCAGTTAAGTCTAGCTCTTTTCCTTCTGCCAGGAGAATTTCAGGTCTGTTTCTTAAACCTCAGTTCTGGAATGAGAAAACACAGAGTCGCAGCAGCCAACCCACAGCTATCTACATGTAACATTAATGAGAAATAAATGTCTGAGGTTGTTACTGCTGTAAAGCTACTTAATACAGTGTATTTATTGTGTGGCTAAAATGAACAGAGAAAAATTATTATGTAAACAAAATAGCAAGGAGCAGGTTCTATGCTTTACATATTGTCAAACACAATAGCTCTCAATAATTACTAAATAAATGAATGGATAAATGAATAAATAAAAAAGAGTGGATAAATGTCATAGTATTATATAATATCCCTTAAGTTTGTTTGAGAATGAGAAAAGTAGTAAGTCTGTGGGGCTCTCTGCTCCTCCCTGTTCAACATGCAGCTGCATCTTCTTGTTCAGTGCAAGCCGTGACCTGAGACATAACAGTGAAGGTTGAAATAAGTAAATTTGTCTGCACTGGGCTCCTGGTTCCCAGGGCTGCTTTTAACTCTGGTGAGTGGATACTTTTGTCCTCAATGACCCCCTTCATTGACCTTAACTATATGCTCTACATGTTCTAATATGATTCTATCCATGGCAAGCTTAGTGGCACAGTCAAAGTTGAGAACTAGAAGCTTGCCATCGATGGAAAACCCACTTCTCCCTTCCAGGAGCAAGATCCCACCATCATCTAATGGAGTGATGCTAGTGCTAAATATGTGGCAAAGCCCACTGGTCTTCACTGCCTTGGAGAAGGCTGGGGCTCACTTGAAGGACAGAGCCAACAAAGTTATCACCTCCGCCTCTTTTGTGGTTGTGCCCATGTTCCCAATCAGTGTGAACCACGAGAAGTATGATAACTCCCTCAAGATTGTTAGCAGTGCCAACTGTGCCGTCAACTGCTTGGCCCCTTTGGTCAGAGTTATCTGTGATAACTTTAGTATTGTAGAGGAACTCATGACCACAGTCTATGCCACCACTAGCATCTAGAAGACTGTGGATGGACCCTCTGGGAAATTGCGGCACGACAGCCATGGAACTGCCTAGAACGTCATCCTTGCTTCTATAGGTGTTGCCAAGGCTGTGGGCAAAGTCATCCTTAGGCTGAATAAGAAGCTCACTGCGATGGCCTCTGTGTCCCCACTATGATGCATCAGTCATCGATCTGATCTGCTGTTTGGAGAAAGTGCCAAATATGATGAGGACCAGTTTGTTTCCTGCCAAATATGATGACATGAAAAGGTGGTGAAGCAGGCATTGGAGAGCCACCAAAGGGCATCCTGGACTACATGGAGGACCAGTTTGTTTCCTGGGACTTCAACAGTGACACCCACTCTTCCACTTTCAATGCTAGGGCTGGCATTGCCCTCAGTGACCATTTTGTCAAGCTTAATTTCTGATATGACAATGCATTTGCCTGTAATAACAGGGTGGTGGACCTTATGGCCTACATACCTCCCAGGAATAAGAGCGCCCTGGAACACCAACCTTAGAAGCAAACAAGAAAGAAAAATAAACAAGAAAAAAAATGCAAAACAGAAAGAGAGAGGCCCTCAGCTGCTGGGGAGTCTTCCCAACTCGATCACCCACCACATTAAGAATTTCTTATCCTCAACAGTTTTCATCCCAGACCTCCTAAAGAAGGAGGGACTTAGGGAGCCCTACTTTATCATGTACCATCAATAAAGTACACTGTATCCAGTAAAAAAAAAAGTAAGTAAAGTCATGAGGGCCTACTTGAGGGATTGAGAAAGATTAGACCCTAGGCAACATCATGAAGTCATTTGCCTACATCTATGCAATGCCATTTGCCCAAGAATCTGTAACTAATTCAGTCTAGACAACAGTTTGGTAAAGCTTGAGTAATGAGTCATGTGCTTAACATTCTGCCAGTAAATATTTAATAAATATCTGTTGATTGCAATGCCACTTTAAAAAACATTTTATGAAAAAAGTGTACTGTCTTATTAAAATAAGGAAATAAACTAGAACCCAGAGATAATCCATCAAAGATTATAATATTTCTTTGATCAAAAATGAGTGATTAAAAATGTCCATGTGACTAAATCAAGGTCACAGCAACACAAATTTACTTTATTCATTTATTTTGAAGAATAAATTTTAGCTTTAATTATTTATGATAGTTTTACGTATGCTCACAAATTTACTGCCTTGTTTAGAAAGTATAATTAAATCTCTGCTTTGGGAGTTACTAATATTATTAATGTGTAAAGATAAATCTGAAAGTACATAGTGAAATGGAAGAACTAATAGCTTAGTCCAAATAATTGCCTTTCTCTCTTGGCAACTTTAAAAATTATGTTTATATGATGAGTCATTTACATCCAAAAGACTTAAAGTCAATGTAAAATCAATCTCCTTGGGACTACTACCATTTTCTCTTTTTTTTTAGTATTGCAGGCAGATAATATGTCAGTTATTTGACATATAGAATTTTGGAAAAATAGTAAAATGTAGCATTATGCATTTTATTCATGTCTTAGAAGAGTATCCTGGATGCTATATATAACTAAAATAACTTCTCAGGCCAAACTGAGCCAATGACTGTTATGAGGAGACCATAATCCAGCATTTCTGCCTTATTAAAAATGTTTTTCTAAGTTTTACATTGACCTGCTAATAAATAAAATTTGAAAGCATTGCAATATTTGCTTTCCAAAACAATAGACTAATGCAAATGTAAAACACAGAGTCCAATCTTTAACTATTCACTTTATTACTATTGAGAGCCCATTTTCAGAATCTGGTTAAAGAAAAGAAAATCTTAATGTGAATCTTTGAGAGTCTTTGATACATAGTTCAATAAAATTGTTGATTGATATATTAACCCCGAAAGATAAAAACATTTGTCTGACATCTTAGAGTAAATTAATGCACCTGAAAAAACACTGATAAACCAGATTAATTTAGTTCTAGTGCTAGAGAAAACTTCCCAAAGATGCTCAGGCTTACACTAAAGGACAATGTAATTTTAGTTTGATGTCAAAAAAAAAAAAAAAAAATGAGGGAAGTGGGAGAGCATTTCATTTAGAGATAGTGGCATGTGACAAAGTAAAGATGTATAAAAATGTGAAAGTTTTGAAGAAGTTCATTCAAATTTTATTTTCAGAAGAAAGCTATGGAGTAAGTAAAGAAATAGAAATATATATTTATTCTCTATATAATATATATGGCCATTTAAAGCCTCATGGCAGTCAGTCATGTGCTTTTTAATGTATCACTTTGTGCAAGGACATCAACATTACGTTGGGTTCCAAGAGAAGTGAGAGGCATACCAGCTCTCTTAGAGTCATTGCTTCTCAAAAGTATGTATATATTCCACATTTTATTCCATAGTCATGCCCACTTTGCTGATGTGATCATGCACTTCAAACTGGCTGGCTGAAAATGATGTGGTTAAGAGAACTATAGCTATGTCTTATATACTTTTGAGAAGTACTTGTACCCTGAATAAGAAAAGTTGAATCTCTTAAAAGATGTGGATTGAGATCACTTCCAAGTTAACACTTTCTTTTGATTTTGAAAATAAATCTGTGCTAATGGAATAATTTTCCAGCATGAATTAAATTATTGTGCTCTATATTTCTTGCTGGAGAGAGTAGGTCCCTGGCAATACGATGTTACATTTACATTTTGACAGCACACAGTGTTAGGCTGTTCTCTTCAAATTCAGAGAAGTACAGATTTATTATATTAGAGTATTCTCAAGAGAAATATAAGTATTCCATTATATTTCACCAGGCACATTCATGGGGCTTCCAATAAAACTTGTAATTTTATAAATCAAAGAACAAAGTAATGAAATATCTTACTTTCCATAAAGTAGGATACATATATTTCATCATTGATAAGCTCATTTCATTTTTTTCTGCAAGGACATTAATAATCTTTCAGACTTGTTTGTGTTACAAGAAGATTTTCTCAATGCCAGCATGTATGCACTAAGATAACAGGTGAAATGTTTAAGCATGTCAATGCAATCTTAGGAATAAAAGTTTAAAAAACATGAATTTACAACACAAACAACAGGGGGATAAAATTTCAAATTACATAATGTTCTCACTGTGTAAAATAAAAATGACAACAGCAAAATGGAGATAGGTTTCCTTTAGATTTTAGATACCCTGGTTTATTTAAGGAAGGATTCAATTTTTAAGATATCAATTGGTATACACATTGATCTAGTGAGGCCAGCAGATATGTTAAGATGTCAGCATCAATAATGAACATGCTTGGAACATTTGATACTGTCTTAGATTCCATGAAGTTTTCTATTGTGACAGTGCCCATTCAGTAAGAATAATAAATCAAAATAAATTTAACTTATTGATTGGATTTATTATTTTTATAATACCAATAATTAAAATTTTATTTCTTTTTGAATTTACATAACAATTTCTTGTACAGTCTCTTTTAACAATAATGTGAAGTGCAATGGGACAAATGAAGTTTGTAGAAATTAACACAGTTACAAAATAGGGAAGGTTTTCTAACTTCAAGTTTAGAATTCTTTATAATCAACAGTGGTAAAATAATGAACTATGTACAAATATTCATTTTAAATCCATTAATTTCATGTTTGATAAATAAAAGATATAAATCCAATCTCCTATCCCTAGTATGTTTACTCTATCACAAAACTTCTTAGTTTTAAAACATAACTTATATACACAGCTTTCTTTTTAAATCAGCAATTTAATATTTTAACACATATTTATTAGGTACTAAAACTAGGGGGAAAGCCTGACCTGTGGTGGCGCAGTGGATAAAGTGTCAACCTGGGAACACTGAGGTCGCCAGTTCAAAACCCTGCACTGGTCTGGTCAAGGCACATATGGGAGTAGATGCTTCGAGCTCCTCCCCCCTTTCTCTCTTTCTCTCTCTCTCTCTCTCTCTCTCTCTCTCTTTCTCACTCTGTGTCTCCTCTCTAATATGAATAAAATAAAAATAAATTAAAAAAAAACTAGGGGAAAGCAGTTAACAAGATAGAAATGCACAGCTAAGTAATGCACATGGTTGCTAGAAGCTGGAAAAAACAAGTGAACAAATTCTTTCCTAAAGTCCCCAGAAGGAATCAATCTTGTTGATGCTTCACTTTTAACCCAGTGATACCCATTTTAAAATTTTGACCTTCAAAACTATAGAGTAACATATTTATGTTGTTTTATGCCATTAAATGTGTGGTAATTTGTTGAAGACTCATTAAAAAAATGCAACCAGCTTATTCAAACAATGCCTACAGATCATAGCACCCTTACAAGGTAGTTTAATGCCATTTTTATACCCTGCAGCCCACCTTCTTCTTCCCAGTTTAAGTGGTAAAAGAAAGAGAATTCCAATCACCCACAAGTAGGACATGCGTAGAGAATTTTTAATAAATATATTTTTATCCCTCTCGTTACATTTTTAGTAATTTTTGATGGCCAGTAAATTAATATGCCATTAAATAACATACAATTAATGTATTGGATGTACCCTTGAAAGCAGTTAGCTTAACCACCCCATATTCTGTCTCAACATTGAAGGAGTGATAAAGATTCTCTTAAACAATCAAAAACAGGAGTCTATCACCATTAAACGTGCCTTATAAGAAATGCTAAAGGAAGGTCTTCAAGTTGAAATAAATAGACACTAATTAATAACGTGAAAGTCTAATTGCACTAGTGGGTTCAATTCCCATTCAAGGCACGCAGGAGAAGTGACCATCTGCTTTTCCCCCCACTTCCTCACACCCTACTCTTCCTTTTCCCCTCCCACAGTCAGTAGCTCAATTGCTTCTAGTGTGGTCCTGGGCACTGAGAATAGCTAGCTTCATTGGAGCACGACAACCTCAAGCACTAACAATAGCTTGGTCTTAATACTCAAGCATTGGCCCTATATGAGGCTGCACGGTGTATCCCAGTTGGGGTTCATATGGGAGTCTGCCTCACTATCTCCTAGCCTCTCACCTAAAAGCAAAAATGCACAGGTAAAGATAAGTATAGGGTCAAATTCAGAATATTTTAATACTATAATGGTAGGGTGCAAATCATTGATAACTCTAATATAAAAAGGTTAAAAGGCAAAAGTGTTAAAATAATGACAGTTACAATAATTTATCAATGTATAGACAATATAAAAGATGTAAACTGTTTCAACAACATAAAAATAGGAAAATAAAAATGTGGAGTTTGTGTATGCTATTTAAGTTATATCAGCTTAACACAGACTGCTATAGCCATAAAATGCTTTATGGAAGCCCCCCCACCACACACACACAAAACCTTTAGTAGTTACAGAAATGATAGAGTAAGGAATCAAAGCATACCACTACAAAAATATTATCAAATCACAAAGGAAGACAGTAAGAGATTAAGAAAGGAACAAAAAAAGTACAAAATAGTCATAAAACCATCAACAAAATGGCAATAGTAAGTCCTTACCTTACCTTAAATTAAATAGTTAAATTCTCCAGTCAGAAGACAAAGAGTGACTGAATGGGAAAAAAAAGAAAGAAAGACCCAACAATATGCTGCCTATAGGAGCATATATTGTAGTAAGATGCTGGCATAAAAACAAATTTGTAGACAATATAGACAAGTAAAAAATAATTGAGAACCCTGAAATATCTCCACAGATCTATGGTAAATTGATTTAGACAATGCCATCAAGAACACACAACAGAGTAGGGATTGTCACTTTAATAAATGATATTAGGAACACTGGAGATCTGCATGCAGAAGAATAAAATGGAACACTAATCTAACACAGTACACATAAATGCACTCAATATTGATGAAAGTTTCAATGCAATGCCAAAACCCACAAAACCACTAGAAGAAAACATTAAGAAAATCTTCTTGACATTGGTCTGGGCAATGACTTTTTGGTATGATGTGGGAGACTGCAAGCTGGCAAAGCCTTCACAGTTTAAGACTTAAGCTAAAGGCTAAGCTCTTCCCACAACTCCATATTGGCTATGAAGCTGAGTATTTCTACTTGTCTCATCCCCCCACCTCACTTGCTTGATTAAGTTGCTAAAGGCTAAATTCTTCCCCACAACCTCTGACTGTTTGCTTAAATTGGTAAAGGCAATTTACATGACCTTCTCGAGACCTCTGTGTTAACTATGTTTACCCTTTGTTTTGTGAAGTTAAGATGTTATGCAGGGTGGAGGGCTTTCTGCACTTGGGAGAATTCTTGAGTTACCTTGGAAATGTGACTTTGTATCAGAGATCTCTGATTTGCTAATGACTTTCACTCTGCCCTATAAATAAATCAATTTGGGGGTGGAGTCTGCTCTTGCAAGCTATCAGCTGTGCAGAGACCACCTGATTTCATAATTTTTCTCACTGAGTTTATTTCTTCATTCTGTACCATTCTCACTGGACAATTACTAGCCACGCTGGTCCACGGCAGTATAACCCCAAAAGTGCAAGCAACAGAAACAGATAAGTGGGATTGCATCAAATTAAGAAGCTTCTGCAAGATAAAGGAAATAAAATGAAAAGGCAAACTACAGTGTAAGGCAGGGGTGCCCACACTTTTTCAGCTTGCGAGCTACTTATAAAATGACCAAGTCAAAATGATCTACCTACAATAAAAATACAAAACATAAATTTATTTCTTCTATATTATCATTATTTAAGTTACTATTATTACTATTTAATATTGTGTATTCTTCTTTCACCTTTCTCCTTCTCAGCTCTCTTTTCGGAGGAAAGTCAATGTCATAGTTTTTATGAACAGTCTGAAAAAGCTGCTCCACATTTCCCTTCTTTGGAATAGCAATGGCACACAGACAGATGAGGCAAACACACTTAGAATATGACATAGTGAAAAAAATCCCCTCCCATTCTGTATGAAAGTGGTAGGTTTTAGGCTTCTTACTCGGACCAGCTACGGCACTCATTTTTATACCCTTTGTTATATTTAGTTTAAATAAATTGAAGGCTAACTACGCAGCAATGTAACTGAACAAGTTGGCGGGGTTTAATGCACATGCGTAGGGTGTCAAAAGTTCAGATGTCAGATTGGCTACCCTGTATGCCAATCAAAAGACAAATGTCTTTTTAATGTCATATGATCTACCCACACTTCCTTCGCGATCGACAAGTAGATCACGATCGATGGACGTATGTATTGAGCACCCCTGCTGTAAGGTATTTTCCCCGCCAAGGAAGAGAGCATAGCCACCAAGTGTAGTTAAAGGTTTTATTTAGTATAGAGCACTTCTTGGATGACACTCACTGGCCGGGAAGATGGAGGCCAGGAATACCACACCAGGGACCACATGGAGCCAGATTTAAAGGGGTCCTTCTGGGGTCATCCAGCTAATTCGATGTAGTGAAATCTGACTGGCTGACAAATGGTTGCTTTTTTCTCAAAGGATTTCTGGGAAGCCCCTCTTGGTGTGCTTAGTTGTGTGGGCAGTCCTAGTCAAAGTTCCTGGGTCTGGGTTCCGCATGTGACTGTCCCCCTTTAGCCACCCTACATTCCAGCCTTTTTTGTTAAATAGTAAAGGGGCGCCATTTAATTGTTTGGTTACTTCCTGCTGATTAGAGGCATCGTGGGGAGGGGAGGTCAGCTGGTGGTGGCTTTGAGGGGTGTCAAGAGGAACATTTGTTTGGCCATGAGTTGAGAAACTTCGCAAATGCGCTTCTGTAAGAATTAAAAAAAAGAAACACATATGAGTTATATGCTGATAATTAGAAGATTTAGGATAGGGGCAACCTAGGTGAGAATGGGTGGCTGGCATTAGGAGTTAAGCGGGTTGTAGGAGGAGAGATTCTTGCTTAATTTTCCTCACAGACAGTTGAGGAGATTAAAGCTTCTTTCATCAGGCCAGTCCTACTGAACAGCATTGCTCACTGCTTCAGCTCACTCTGGTGGTAGGTTCCTAGTGGGAGGGACAGGAGCAACAGGATCTGCAGGCTCCATTTTTTTTGTGAGCCACAGACAAATAGGGCCCAGTAGTTCTGACTGCCAGTGGTCCTGCATGGGAGCAAGCTTGAGACGAGAGACATGATACCAAGGTATTTGTCCTAGGAATTTAGCTGCAGTAGGAGTAGTCAGTATTACCGTATGGGGTCCCATCCATCTGGGCTGTAGAGAGCCAGGCTGGAGCTCCCTCAGAAGAATCCTGATTCCTGGTTGGAGGGGGACCGTTGGGTGTGCTTCATCTGGGCCCCCTATGGGAGGAAGGGTCTGGTGCGCATGTTCCCTGAGAAGATGGCAAAGTAAAGACAGAAAGGGGAGGTACGTGGTTGACAGGTAAGTTATGGTTGATTAGGAATGGTGTACCATAAACCAGCTCAAAGGGACTGAGTCCAATGGGCTTTCATAGGGTTGCCCTGATTCTGGTGAGTGCCAGGGGGAGGAGGTTTGGTCAAGAGAGTCTGGTCTCGATGGAAAGTTTAGTTTGCTGACTCTTTAGGATGCCATGGGGCCTTTCCACCTTACTGGACGATTGAGGGCAATAGGGTATGTGGAGTTTCCAGGTAATGTTGAGAGAGCTGGCAACCTGCTGGACTATTTAGGCAGTGAAGGCCAGGCTGTTGTCTGACTGGATGGTAGTCAGCAGTCCAAACTGCGGGATGATGCGTTCAATAAGAATGGAGGCCACTGTGTCTGCCATTTTCAAGAGGTAGAAAAGGCTTCTATCCATCCTGAAAAGGTATTCACAAAAGTTAAGAGATAACGGAGTTTTTTGTGAGGGTGCATATGAGTGAAGTCAATTTGCCAAACCTGGCCTGTTATGTGCCCCCTCAGTTGATGAGTAGGGAAGTGGGGGAAGAGTCCCCCTTATGTAGATGCTTTGGAATAGACAGTACATGCTACGTGTACCGTTTCAATAGTCTGCTGGAGGCCTGGGAAGAAAAAGAGTGGTTGCAACAACCGATAGAGAGCTTTTGGCCCTATGTGTAAGGAACAGTGGATATCAGAAAGGAGAGTTTCAGCCTGTCCTTTTGGTAAGACAATTTTATCTCTGAGAAATATTCATCCCTGGTTGCACACGTCTCCACCCTTTTTGAGGAGGGTCTATTCTTCCTCAGGAGTATAGGAAGGTTTCAACGAGGTGGAAAGAAACATGAGAGGAGTAGGGAAGGCTCCCAGGGTGAGGTTTAAAGCCGTCATGTCGGCCTGAGCATTTCCCAAGGCCACCTGGTCCTGAGAGGTTTGATGGCCCTTACAATGTACCACAGCCACCTCAGCAGGAAGCTGTAATGCCTGAAGAAGTTTAGAAATGAGGTTAGCATTGATTATGGGGGAGCCATTGGTAGTGAGAAAGCCCCTTTCCTTCCAGAGGGCAGAGTGGCTGTGAGAGATAGAAAAAGCATATTTAGAATCAGTATATATAGTTACGCGTTTTCCTTGGGCCAGTGTGAGTTCCTGCGTGAGGGAACTCTGCTTTTTGGGAGGTGGTGCCTTCTAGTAGCTGTTGAGCTTCTAGGGTGGAGGAGGTGGTGACCACCGCATAGGCCGCCTGTCATTGCCCATCAAATCCCTGTACAGAACTTCCATCCACAAAGAGTATTAGATCTGGATCTTTTAAAGGAGAATCTGATAATCCATCTCAAGGTCTGTTGAGAAAATCTATTAGAGGGTTGACAACATCTGGTGGAATAGGAGGCATGATTGGGTTAGGGTGATCTGTAGTAGCAGGAGAGCCTTCAGTCAGGAGTGGTAGGAGCAGGTGAGTAGATGCTGTCAGCTGGATAGTGGCTCCGAGATTGTGTAGAATGTCTCAACCCAGAAGGGATACAGGGCACAATGGTATGACTAAGAACGAGGGTGAAAAGGGGATTCTGTCCAGACTGCATGTTAGGGGTAGTGTGCGAAGAGGAGAAGAAGGGGTCCCATCAACCCTTATAACCGAGACCTGTGAAGGAACCAGAGGTCCAGAGTGTGATGGCAAAACAGAGAAGGTAGCCTGTGTGCCAACAAGAAATGAAATGGACTTACTCGCTACCTGTAGCTTCACCCATGGCTCAGAGAGAGTGAGGGCGGTCTCCGAGTCCGGGCCGTGTCAGCTGTCCATGAGGCCTAGGAATTCAACAATGGGTTCACTTGGCTAGCTTGGCCTCCCATTTGAGCGGCCTGTCCACCACACTGAGACACTGAAGATATGCCTGCTGTCCAGAGGGGGCAATCACTCCACCAGTGAGCAGGCTGCTTGCACTTAGGACAAGGCTTAGTGGGTGGCCTCGGGCAGGGGCACTGCCGGGACCAATGACCCTCCTTGCCACACTTAAAGCAAGCTCCTGGTGGGGATCCCGTTTGCGGCCCAGACTTATATCGAGTACCTCCTGTGCTTTGCCCCTGTTGCTCTGGCTGCCACAAGAGCCTGGGTTTGGAGTGCTACCTTCTGCTGCATGTGGGCCTTGCGAAAAGCCTCTGCCTGTTCCTCTCGACCATTAAAAACCTTAAATGCCATGTTCATCAGGTCTCGGATAAGGGTTTGCGGGCCCTCCTCTGCCTTCTTAAGTTTCTTCCAAATGTCCAGGGCCAATTGGGAAATAAAGTGAGTAGCTAATACAGTGGCCCCAGCACTGGAAGTAGGCTCTAAACGAGTATGGAGGACCATAGCATCAGTAAGGCAATTTAAGAAGAGAGCCGAATTTTCCTCAGATCCTTGAGTAATTTCCCTTAACTTGTCATAGTTAACTACCTTTTGTGCTGCATCCTGCATGCCAGCTATAAGACATTCAACCATCTGATCATGTCATCTCCTACCTGGCTGTTCCTTCTGGTAATCCCAGTTGGGGTCCGTGTCAGGGACCGCCTCTGGGCCCACTGGCATTTGAACATTTGAGGTGTGGACCTTACCTGCATGAGCTTGCGCCGCTGTCCGGATTCGGTCCCGTTCATCAGGGGTAAGGGTAGAAGACATAATAATATAGAGATCATACCAAGTGAGGTCATATGCCTGAGTGAGATATTGGAATTCCTTGGTATAGTTGGTAGGATTAGAAGCATAGGAACCCAAACGCTTTTCGATTGCAGACAGATCAGAGAGGGAGAAAGGCACATGAACCCAAACGACCCCTTCTATCCTGGCCACCTCACGGAGAGGGGATAGGAAGTCAGCTTCCTTTTGTGGCCTGGAGTGGGATCGGGTGTGAGCGCTAACAAGGGAGGAGAGAGAGAGATCAGCATTTGCAGGCAGAAGAGAAACAGGATTCAGTGAATAGATGGAATGGGCCCGAGGGAGTCAAGGAAGTCGTGCAGGAGGGGAAGAGAGTTCCTCAGGGGAGTTACCAAAGGAGGAAAGATCTGGAGCAGAGTTTAGCTGAGATTCCTTGGCCAGAAGGACCTGTGTTGTAGAGCAGCCAGTGCAGAGATTAGGACGAGAACACAAATGAAGAAACCTCTGTATATAAGGAATCTCTGTCAATTTTCCAACTTCTTGGCAATAGTTCTGTAAATCAGTAAGGGTGTTAAAATCGAAACTTTCTTCCTGAGGTCACCTGGTCTGGTTATCCAGTGGGTATTGTGGCCGGGCTACACTGCAGAAGAAAATTAGTTTCTTTTTTAGGGAAGGATCAATGTTTGGGAGGTTTCGGATAAGGCAGCCCAGGGGTGTTTTAGAGTCAGGCTTGGATCCCTTTGCTCCCATGGTCACCCTCAGTTATCGGAGTGATCAGAGATGAGTATCTGCATCCCAAAACTCAAACTCTGGCCACAGATGGATAGGGAAAGTGGGTGTGCTTGAAACGTCTCCACAAACACACACACACATGGACGGAAAAAGACTTCCCTGACACAGCTGCGGTTTCAGACAGGAAGTCTTGGCAGAGAGAACTTAAGAGAATTCAGAAGCAGGGGGCTTACTGCACCGTGAGCTGAGGTGGAAGGTTAGAAATCCTGGGTCCTCGTTCTTTCTCGGAGGGGATGGGAAGAGAAGCAGCCCCAGCGGGTTTCTGACTTCTCCTGGGTTTTCAGCACCAAAATATTAGGTATTTTCCCCACTGAGGAAGAGAGCGTAGCCACTAAATGTGGTTAAAGGTTTTATTTAGTACAGAGCGCTTCTCGGATGACACTCACTGGCCCAGAAGATGGAGGCCAGGAATATCGCACTGGGGACCACATGGAGCCAGATTTAAAGGAGCCCTAAGGGTCCTTCTGGGGTCCTTTGGGGTCGTCCAGCTTTTATGACGTAGTGAAATCTCACTGGCTGACGGACAGTAGCTTTTTTCTCAAAGGATTTCTGGAAAGCCCCTCTTGGCGTGCTTAGTTGTGTGGGTGGTCCTAGCCAAAGTTCCTGGGCCTGGGTTCCCCATGTGAACATCCCCCTTTAGCCACCCTACATACAGAATAGGAGAAAATATTAGCAAACTACTTATCTAATAAGGGGTTCACACCCAAGATGTATAAGGAACTCAAACAACTTCATAGCCAAAACAAACAAACAAGCAAGCAAACAACCCCACTGGATTAAAAAATTGGCCAAGAGCCTAAATATTTTTCAAAAGAAGATATCCAGATGGCCAACAGGTACATAAAAAGGTGCTCAACATCACTAATCATCAAGGGAAAGCAAATCAAAATCACAACGGGATACCACCTCACACCTATTAGAATGGTTATTATCAAAAAGAGAAACGGTAAGTGTTGGTGAGGATGTGAAGGGAACACTTATACACTGCTGGTGGGAATATAAAATTGTGCAGCTGCTATGGAAAAAGAGTAGAGAGGTTCCACAAAAAATTATAATAGAACTATTATATGATTCAGCAATCTCACTTCTAGGCATATATCCAAAGGAAATGAAAGCAGTATCTTGAGGAGATATCTGCACCCCATGCTTGTTGCAGCTGATTTACAATATCCAAATATAGAAACAACCTAAGTGTCCATTTACAGGTAAATGGATAAAGAAGATGTGATGTATGTATGCAGTAGAATATTCTGTAGTTTTAAAAATAATGAAATCTTGCCATTTGTGAGAGCATGGATAAACCTGGACTTTATGCTGAGATAAGTCAAGCACAGAAAGACAAATAATGAATGATATTACAAATGTGAGATCTAAAAAGCTTGAATGTATGAAAGTAAAGAATAGAGTGTTGCTATTAGGAGCTGGGAGAAAAGGGGAAATGGAAAGATGCTGGTCAAAGGGTTCAAAGGTTCAGCTGTGCAGAGGAAGTTCTAGAGATCTAACATATGAAATGGTGACTACAGTTAATAATACTGTATTTTATACTTGAAATTTGCTAAGAAAGTTGATCTTAAGTGTATGTGTGTGTGTGTGTGTGTGTGTGTATACACACCACAATGTACACCTTAAATGTATACAATAAAAAATTATTTGCACCTCTCCCAGGTTCCTGGAGAATTTTAATGCTGATATAAGTACCACAGATAGTGACTCAATTATATATATAAGATAGTTGAAAAAATAAAATAACTTCTAATACCAAAAAAATAGTGTTCTGTACATCAGGTTTGCTAATTCACGTTTTGTTCGTGGGTGGGAGAGTGGCATCTTCTTCAAACCACATACTTTTAGTTCAGCAAATAATGTAATCACTCTGTTTGTCTCATGATGGTGCTATTTCCTGTTTTTACAGGACCAAGAGAGAAAAACATTAATGATGGCTTGTCACAGGTGACAAGTTTTAATTTCTCTCTAAGGTAGAGTTTTTAAGAATTGAAAAGATATCTAAATTCCTTTATTATAAATACACATACATATTCCAAAAAACTTTTACTTTATTTGAATATATTCAACTATATTAGAGAAATAATAATCTTACATTTATAAAAGTTCCAAACTTAGAAAGCTGAAGAGTATGAGTTTTTGATCTTTATATAAAACCCGCAAAGACTGGTAAAGCAGCTATAAATTACCATTTTATAGCTGAAAACAATTGGGTCTAGAAAGGTCTACATACTTAAACTCATGCAGATGGTGAAGTGGTAAATTTATGACATGAACACAGATTCATTCACCAAGATTGCTTTTTTGATTTATTGGTGAGCAAGTCAGTAAGTGCAATAAGTGATCCTAACACCCTAACACCTAGGAAATTAGAATCATCCATCTGGAAGAACAGTTGATTTTATTATAGAACTTTGGGTAGGATAGTAAGGAAGGTTAGAGAAGGAAACTAGTGTTTATTGTGCTGGAACTTGGAGGCTATAGATGTACAGTAAATACTAAGTTGGTGAGTTGAGCAGGTCATTCCTTAGGTTTATTTCTCCAACATTAAAAAAATCTCCTATTTGAACTTTCTATATAACATATAACTGGCTATTTACATGCATATTTTGGTGTCTTTCCTGACTATTAGTGATGGATGTATTATTTCTGTAATGCTTGATTTTAGTGGCCATCTCACAGCCATTCTTTCTGACATCATAGAGCCTACCACTAAATTTGAAGTGAATGATTGGTTCTCTTTTTTGAAGGAAGATCTCTACAAACCAAGTTAAAGAATGTCCCTTGGAGAAGGAATGTGTCATTTCTCTTTTATCAAAGGTCTTCCTAGTGATAGCTAGTGACTGATATGATTGACCCCTCCATGTGGTAAGAAGAGGTAATAACAGTGTTTTTAAGGAAAACTACCAAAGTTCTAGGGAAACATTTCAACAAAGCCATACAGTGAACAAAGGAAGGACCTTAGATGACCCAAGTGGAGATGGCCTCAGAGTCAGCCAATGAAGAAAAGAAAGTCATTGCAAACAAGACAGTGGGCCCGAGTTAGACTGACTGAAGCTCTAACACCCCAGGGGAATTAGAAAACAGAGTTTCATCCCTGAGAAAGGTACACATTACATCATGGCTCTCCTGATGATAGCATTGACTGAAGAAACTAAATTTTTTAGATAGAATGTTCCAGATACTTTGGAAGGCCTCTCATTTACTTAATACATTTTGGTTCCCAAAAGTAATACACATGGATTCTTATCTCTGTGCACTGTTTGAAAGAAAAGGTTACAATCACGTAAAGGGAAGCATAAGGTGTCTGCTCTGATGTTTTCTGATCATATAGAACAACCTCTGGCACATCTCAGGCTCTCAGTAAATATTTGTTGAGTGAATGAATCAATAAATCACTGTACTGGGCAACCTTTAGTATTACAAACATAGCAGTGCATTTTGCTTAGCACATGAATGTAGCACTTACTTTTAGCACAAATAAGAAAGGCTTTAGAAATAATCTAATCTAACCTCCTCATTTTATAAATGAATATGAGGTCCAGAAGAGAAAAACAAACGAATAAAACAAAACAGGTTTATCCAATGGTACAAAGAAGCCAGAAATCTAGGCAGAAATAGAGTAAAAAATCTAAGTTCCAATTCAAGGTCCTTCCTTCCTGCCTTTCTTTTGTTTCTTTTTTCTTTCTTTATTTTTTAATTTTTGGTTGTTTTTTTGTGACAGAGACAGAGAGAGAGACATAGAGAGGGACAGATACAGACAGAAAGGGACAGAGAGACAGAGAGAGATGAGAAGCATTGATTCTTTGTTGCACCTCCTTAGTTGTTCATTGATTACTTTCTCATATATGCCTTGACTGGGGGGTTACAGCAGAGTGAGTGACCCTTTACTCAAGCCAGCAACCGTGAGGTCATGTCTATGATCCCATGTTCAAGCCAGCCACCATACACTCATGCTGGTGAGCCTGAGCTCAAGCCAGTGACCTCGAGGTTTTGAAACTGGGTCCTCAGCATCCCAGGTCAATGCTCTATCCACTGCGCCACAGCTTGGTAAAAGGCCTTCCTTCTTTTCTTTTTTTCTTTATTCTTTCCTTTTTCCTTTCTTTCTTTCTTTCTTTCTTTCTTTCTTTCTTTCTTTCTTTCTTTCTTTCTTTCTTTCTCCTTTATTTCTTTTTCTCCCTTCCTTCCTCTTTCTTCTTCCTTCCTTCATCTTTCTCCTTCCTTCCTTCCTTCCTTCCTTCCTTCCTTCCACCCTTCCTTCCTTACACCCTTCCTTCATTCTTTCCTTCCTTCCTTTCTTCCTTCCTTTTTTACTTCCTTCCTTCCTTTCTTCCTTTCTTTTTTCCTTCCTTCCTTCCTTCCTTCCTTCCTTCCTTCCTTCCTTCCTTCCTTCTTTCCTTCCTTCCTTTCTTTTCCTTTCTTTTATCTCTTTGTCTTTACTTATTACATGATTGGCAGCATCTAGAAATTAGTTAAAGGAGATTGATAGAACAAACACAGAAACTAGTTCCTATATAAACATTAAAAACTCAAGCCAATCTTAAGTTCTACTCCCCACCCCAAAGCTTAGGCTCAATGACTGCTCTGTCCATATACATCATCATTTAGATATTACACCTCATATATGGGGATGGCCCAAGAGCACACACATGTGTGCTTACCCTTTCCTCTTTGTACTGGAGGAGAACAAAGTGGAGTGTCTTCATTCTTGAAATGAAACTAGATTCACAGAACGTAAAGTGGACATGTAAAGACTGCATTCAAACAGTATGTGACTTTTGGTTGAAGACTGACAGCTCACTTCTTTGTCTCACAAGTAGTCACATACTGTTGGTGGAGCTGTGGGCTGTCCATAGTCCTGCATTGTACTTAACATGTTTGCTTGAAGTTATTTGTCCAAGCTTCACGTTCTGATTGGAAGGTGGCTACCTCTCCAGAGGAATGCTGACCTCTGTTATGTCACTCACAGTATTCATTCAGGCTGATTGCTAGGTTCCATTAAATTATACATTTTTGGAGCTAGAAAAGCATAATAGTTAAGACTGTAGGTTTTGAACTTAACACATCCGGACATGAATTTATCTCTAGAATTTCTTTAGAATAATGAGCAAAATGGAGACAATAATATGAACTTCTGGAAGTTGTTCTACTTTTAAGTGAAATAATATGCATAAAGCACTTAGCATAATTCCTCACATACTCCACTGCCTTTTAGAATTATTACTGTTCAAGTTTCCTATTTTATATGTGACACTACATGATTGCTAAAGATCTCTGTTCTACAAAGTGTTTTGCCAATAGTGGACTAGATTCAACTGAAGTCTTCACTAGCTCCCTCAATTCAATTTTGGTTTCACAAATATTTCAGTCCCATATTAGGTCCAAAAGTTAAAAAGATGAAAAGAAATAAGCTATTCATGGTTGCTTACAGAAATGTAACCTAATAACTATAATGTAATGTATGACTGGTATTATTTTAAAAACTCATTTGAAGTACAATATTATGATCAAAATGAAGTGATTGACTTTGGAGGAGAAGCAGGTACTAGGAGAAAGTGATATCGATCTGGATTATGAAGGATAAATAGGAGTTCACTAGGAGAAAATTATGGAGAAAGACTTTCCAGACAGAGGGAATGAGTTGCATAAAAAAACCAGAAATATAAAATTGCCTGAAACACTCAAGGAACAAAATATAGTTCAATATTGCTGGAACATTCTGGGAAAGGTTAGTATGGACATCACAAAATGAGTTTTGATGGGTAAACCAGAGTCAGATTACAAAGAGCCATGTAACAAAGATTTTAAAAATGCTGGTTTAATATTGTAGTTTTCAGATGACTCAATTTTAATAGGTATTCTTATGTCTTTCAATACAAAATGTACTGTATAAAAATCATGAATTTTTAAAAATAAATGTAGAATTTGTAACATATATTTGTTATATATATGTTATTATAGATATTTATATATTATATGTACATATATATGTATACATTATATATATAATTAACCTGGAGATAAAGATTCAGTGTTTTAGACCCTGGTAAATATTCACTGAGTTTCTGAAAGGACAGAAAATGCATCTAGAAGGCACTCCGGGTACTTGGTAAGCTTATTGCTTTTCTCTGGGGCTCTGTACCTGCCAGTGGTCTTTGTTTTTCCAGAAAGCTTTCTGGGAACTTTTAACAATGATATCTGGCATTTCTACGTATGCTTTTTTTAAAAAGCAGGGCCTAGAATGTACTCATCTCTATAGTGGTATTTGTCTGACGGAGACCAAAAATGTCACAGCTCATCTGTTTCACTAAAAATGAGGAGAGCAGGGTGCCATTTGAGGAAAAAAATCAACCTCAGGCCACTCTGAAGACAAATGACTTGCCTTCCAAGCACAAAGTGTTCCTTGGTGTCAGAGTATTTTAACCTTTTGGCAAAAATAGTCAACCCATCTGCTCTACGGAAGCCTGAACTAGCAAGTCCAAGAGGAAGCATCTCAGGCACAAACTACTCAGGTCATTGGATGAAAAGCATTCTTGAAGCAAAATGATATCCTAGGCCTGTCACTCAGTGTCAGTAGAGGAGAGTAGTTTTGTTTGTTTTTTACATAAATGCCTTATAATATCACAAATGTTTTCCGTGCCAAATAGAAGCAGAAAGGGAAACAATTTATATTAGTGTTAGTTAAAGACTATCTTGGGCTCATTGCAAAATAAGAAATGTAGTTATTTTTAAAAATACTATGTGCATTATTAACTATATGCAAAGTGCATAATGGGCTTGTAACTGAAAGGCAGAAACCATAGGCTGAACCAAAAACATGAGGCTAGTGTGTTCCAAAAGAAAAATTTATTTAAAAAGCACCTGGGTGCGGGCAGACTGAGACCAACAAAGAGTGTCAGCCCCAAGCTGCAGGAGGAAGTAGTAGATATAGGGGTTAGGGGTGGATTAGCATATCTTGGTTTATGGCCTTGGTCACTGACTTGAAGGTGAGCTGGAAGAGGGAGATTTAGCTGCAGAAATATCTCCTCTGCAAGTTTTATTATTATTTTTATGTAGCACAGGCCTAATCAGTATAGTTCTATCTGGTATCCTTGGTAAATTTTTAATACAGCTAGGGTCAGGTATTTCCCAGAAATAGCTGGGTCCTGGTGCCTCTGGGCCTGTGACTAGGCTTTTACAAACAACCATTGTGACTTAAATGCCCCTAATTGTCAGGTCCTTCTCCCAATGTAAGATTTTCCTGACATTTTTGCAAAGGTGAACTTTTTGCTACATTTTAAAGTAGAGGCCAGGGACCCATTAAGAGAGAATAGCAAGCAAATTAACTACAAACTTATAGTTGGGGATGGAAATGTTCTGATTTGAGCCTTTTCTCCTCCTTTGGGCCTGCATTGTTCTCAGGATGGCAGCTGAGTAGCCATTTTATCTATCAGTAATATATGTTCACATGGTGATACTAGCGATGACCATGAAGATGTTCATCTTTGGATCCCCTTGACCTATTTTCCTTGTGTTTATGATTCCCACAGTGAGGCATCTGTAGGCCTTCTCACTGTCTCTGAGGGCCAACTTTGCCATATCACCTGGTTCCCTCCAATCAAAATGTGCATATCCAATTAGAGGGTGCTTTAGTCTTTACTCAGTGCCTGAATAGGTAAATGATTTACCTCTGAACATGATGCAATATGCCATCAGCTGAAGTCCAGCTCTTGCACAGGATGTTTGCAGAAGGATAATAATTATGGCAATTTCAAACACAATGCCACACCAACAGGAAATGTGTTGTAGACCAGAAACTTGCTACTTGAATTGTACTCTGTAGACCAACACAAAAAACATCACCTAGGGATTCATAGAAAAGACAAATCTCAGCCCCACTGCAGATTAACTGAGGTGATTCATGTGCACATAAAAATTTTCAAATTACTCCTTTAGAGTTGATGCATTTAGAGGACCTGGCCCGTGAAGCCACTTCATGTGTGTTTGTTTTCTATCGTGACAGGTTTTCAGAACCTTTTAAGCCTTTAAAATGTTAGTACCAGTTTCAGGACTGAGGTCACAGCTGCAGATACCTTTCTATTTAGGAAGAAAGAAAAAAGAAAAATAAGTAAATAAATGAAGTAACACTTAGGAAGCCTCTGCTTAGATTTATGACTAGGTTTTATGGCAATCCAGAGACTAAAAATGTTCTTAAGAAATCTTTTCGGTGATTGTGGTTGCATCTGGTTAGGGTCCACTTATCCCAGAGGAAAACAGGCTGTTTACTTAGAATCTATACACTACACATTGTGTTCCTTTCAGGCATCCGGGCAAGGCACAAAAGCATCCAGTAGCATGTTGGGTTCAGGACACCAGTGTAATTTAGTAGGCTTACTGGAAAGAGAAAAATCAAAACTAAAAAAATAAATAAATAAGTAAAGCAGAGAAAGGACAGGACCAAAAAAGGATAAAATTTGTTCGGAAATCCTAAGGGGTGGAGCCAAGGGTCAGGGCACCATGTGTCTTTTTGGAAACTATTCTGATGGTACTGTAGGGAACTGCAGGAAGACGAGACTAGAAACCAGGCCAGTTCACAAAATATTCTAACATCAAGGTAAAATCCCTTCTAAACTCTAGTGAAGGAAGTAAGATGGAGAGTAATAGATGTTTTTAAGGCATATTAATAAGAAGAAGTTGAAAAGTATGAATGACCTATGTTGGTGTGGAGTTGTGGGAGAAGGAAGAGTCAAGATGACTTCAAGGTTTCATATTTTTATGAAAGGATGTTGCTATTTACAAAAATATGGTCTAAGGGAGAAGGAGCACATTTTGGAAGAAAGATAGCTTTGGCTTTATACATTTTGGGTTCAGTTCACCTATGACACATTCATATAAGACAATCTAGTGAAGTAGTTGGCCCTGGTGCAATGTAAGGATGAATCCGATTATGGGTTATGTCCTATAGAATAAGTGCACTGAAACTGACCTTTAGTCTTTCTTCTACACTTTTGGACTGCTCCTCTCTTCTGGCAGCATTTCCTTGCCTCCTGCAACGTTCTGCTTGCCAAGAGCATATCACAGTGGGTAAAGCTTGGCTCTTCAAGATAGATAAATAATAACTCCACTATTTATTAGGCATTTGACTTTCGATCATGATTTTAATTTTTAAGTTTAGGGGTCTTCCTCTTCAAAGGGAACTATGAGGATCAGACATGAATATGTGGGAGAGAGTATATAGCACAGTGTCTGAAAATAACTGGTGCTTGATAAAAACTAGTTTCCTCCACCACCTTTTAGGGTTTTTATTTTTTTGGAAGTTAGTTGAGGTGAATTAAATATCCTTCCTGCCAGGATATTTTAATTAATGTGTTGAGAGTTACTGTGCTAATATATGTTCACAAACAGAACACTGAAACATGTTAACACATTCCACTTATGTATTATTATTGCAGGAGAGATGAATTTTCCTCTTAGGTTTGTTTGTTTTCTCTTCCTCTTATCCTACATTTGGTAAAGAAAAGATCTCTCATTATAGCTATAAATTAATTAGAGTTTGGAGACTATCAAACAAATACATTCATTTCTTTATGCATGATTGTGTTAGCATCTGCTTTAATAATTCCAGTATCTGAAGCCTTTTTGGTTCTACCTGTCTTACAGTTTTCAACTGGTTTTAACTCACAACTCAAGGTTCCTGTGTTTTCTATTATGTTTTTAATATACATTAAATATTGTATGTGAAAAAGTACAAGAACAGTTTGAAGTATAATATGAAGGTATTTTCTCCATAGAATATCCTCTGCTTTTGCTAGGTACCAGAGAGCATTAGCAGTATGCAACTACTAAAAACAAGTTTAAGTTTTGAGGTTCCTTGATCCAAAAATAGTCTCACCTAGGCCCTGAAATTTGGGTCCAAATTCTACATAACAGCCCCCTCACTTCTATTTTTCCAGCACTTTGGGAGCCTCAGTATATCGTAGAAATGGTTCTCTGTTAAACTGGTTCTGAACTCTAAATTGTGTCTCTATCACCTCATCAAATGGGGGAAATGAAAAATCTAGTGTTACAGGATCACCAAATGATCTCAGAGAAAAAGTGGTTTATATATTATTCTTTTTTACAGGGACAGAGAGAGAGAATCAGAGAGAGAGGGACAGATAGGGACAGACAGACAGGAACAGAGAGAGGTGAGAAGCATTAATCATCAGTTTTTTGTTGCCGTTGAGACACCTTAGTTGTTCATTGATTGCTTTCTCACATGTGCCTTGACCGTGGGCCTTCAGGAGACTGAGCAACCCCTTGCTTGAGCCAGCGACCTTGGGTCCAAGCTGGTGAGCTTTTGCTCAAGCCAGATGGGCCTGTGCTCAAGCTGGCGAGCTCGAGGTCTCGAACCTGGGTCTTCCGCATCCCACTCCGACGCTCTATCCACTGCGCCACCACCTGGTCAGGCACAAAAGTGGTTTTAATGCATCTATCAATCTGGATCTTTGTTTTCTCTTCATTTTCGGCACAGCTTTTCCTGATGGCTTTGTTATCTCTTGAGGCTTTTAGGAAGTTTAAAAATTGTATATTAAATTAAATTAAAATGTTTTTGTGTAGCCACGTATTTCTATAAAGTTACATGGCTTATCAGACTCACTTAGCTGACTATATGGAAAAAATTTTCTACTTTACTTTCTTAACTATGTCAAAAAAGAGAGAGATTTGAGTAATAATGTGAATTTCAGCATCTACATGAAATGTATTGATTTAATATTATAATTTTTTAATAAATAAAATATCTGATTGGTTAACTCCATAACAAGAGAGTTAGGCAGGTTATAGCTATGTTGCATTTCAGGTATTTGCAGAGATGTTGTATATGGGGAGGAGGATTACCATAATCAAAATTTAAGGTGAGTTAAAATGAGCTCATATGGACTCCCGATTGGAGTATATGGCTGCTTTGTTCTATTCAGCCTCCTCTCTTGCTGTTACAACCTTTCATCTGCTTTTCCCCACTGTCCTTGCTTTCTCTTTTTCACTCTCTCGCCATGTTATTTTGGCTTATTTTCCTTGTTCAATACTAAGATTCTTTTTGTATTTACCACTAAACTCAAAGTCTTTCTCATCATGCTGTTTGCTATGGCTTTCTGATGGTTCCTTTCTCTGTTGTTTCCTCAGTTATTTTTCCTGTTTGCCTATAATACTTAAACTACTTCTCTATTCTAATTTAGGTGTTTTTCTTATTTCCTTTCTTTTAAAACCTCATTTTTTTTTGGAGATGGGAAGGAGCAGTAAAGGACAAGACAATGAACAGTATCTCTATCAGCTGCTTTTACTTCTTTCACTTCAAGATATCCCCCATTCACATCAACTCATCCACAGTAAAATGTATTACAGTGTTGTTTTTTTTAATTTTTTTTAATTTTTCTTTTTATTTTATTCACTCTAGAGAGTAGACAGAGAGAGAGAGAGAGAGAGAGAGAGAGAGAGAGAGAGAGAGAGAGATAGGGGGGAGGAGCTGGAAGCATCAACTCCCATATTTGCCTTGACCAGACCAGTACAGTGTTTTGGACTGGCGACCTCAGTGTTCCCAGGTCGACGCTTTATCCACTGCGCCACCACAGGTCAGGCTGTATTACAGTGTTTAATGGACATTTTGAACATCCTTGCAGACGTATCCACTTAGACATTTCAGTTTTGCATAACATTATTCCTAAATGGACATTATAGCATTGCTAGCTATAGTACCAGATAGCTGACTTTTTCTATCAAAACTCATTTTTACTCTTAGTCTCTTATAATGTCAGGGGCATCTACAAACCTAGTCCTTGCATCTTCAAGGAGCCATCACCTCCAAATCCAGATCTTTCCTTATAAACAATAAGAGAAAAGAAACAGGGTCCACTAAAAGCATCTTGATCTTCTAGAGCACCTCTGTAGTTAAAATATAACTATGCATATTTTGATTTCAATACACATATATGTTCTTTCTTTCTCAGACTGACCCCCTTCACCAGCTGCATGAAACAATGAGTTAAGTGATGATTCTAACTCTACAATAAAACTATCTTTATTGAAGCAATATCAGAAAGGAGGAGTCACAGATATGAAAAGTATGTAACTCTGGAATTTAGAAATGTTGGTGCTAGTTTTGACTATTACAAACTAGATGTGATCTGGGCCAATTATTTAATCCCCTTCATCTTAGTTGTTTTTTTTTTTATAGCAAGAAGTAGCTTGCTACTTCAGTAAACATTCTTGGAGGTAATAATAATAATACAAAACCTTTATTTCATAATAATTTATTCAAAAACTCAGCAAAGTACCACACATGGATTATTAGAATTATTTCATTTTATGTTCTTAAGAACCCAATATAGTAGGTCCTGTGACTATTATCCATGTTTTATTAATGAAGAAACTAAAACTAAGAGATTATGTAATTTTCCAAATGTCATACAGTGTATGTATGTAAGAGCTGGGTAACAAATCAAAATGTTTGACTCTAAAGCCTTTCTTTAGACTCTCTTATACTCTTAGCATGATTAAGGGCCACCTTCTTTTGGTCACTCAACATTGTATAACAGTGCTTACTAAAATGTCACCTAAATATAAAATAATGTGTAAAATATAATGCTAAGTATATGAGCAGTGGGAAGAAATATTCAAGAAATTTGTGAGTTTTTATTTTTTTCCCCCAGTAAAATAAGATGCCTTCAGATGAAAATCTAATTCTGTTAGAAAAATACTACCAACCATGAGCAATTGTGACAATATGGTCTTTCCTGTCAAGTAGGACTTTTGAATTAGAAACACAGGGCTCAGCCATTGTTAAATAGGGTAACACACCCCACTGCCTCACCTTGTTCCTTAAATTTATAGCTATGCATAGTCACTGTTACTCACTGAAAGCCAATTAGTATTTGCAGCCTAAAGAGTCCTCTTTGGATAACAAATTTCTAACTGGATAATTGGTAAAAAGAACTCAACATTAATCTTAAATTTTACGCTGCTTGCTTTGATTAAGAAAGATAAGTGAATAAGTCTTAACAACAAATTATCTTTTCTTTACACATATTTTAAGGTTCAGAACTGAAGAAACTCCAAAAAAATTGACACTATAGCATTCCTTCTTTCCAATTAGTATCTATTTTTGTTTTAGCAGTTGTGTGAAAAAGTGTTTCTTAGTACATAAATTTTCTGATGAAAGAAGATCTGCCCCCACAGGGGAGGGAAACAAAGAATTAGAAAAAGGAAGAAGTCACTCTTGAAGGGACAGGCAGAGAATGACTTAGAATAGAACAGGAGAGCCCATAGTGGATAGGGATTCATTACCAAAACATCAGCAGTATAGTAAGCAATGACTGCCTGGCTTAAGAAATATAGTCTTTAAAATCATAATTTGGGCCTGCAAACAAATGAAAGACTTAAACATTTTTGTTAGTTGAGATTTGTGCTCAGTTGGAGTAAAATACTGTACACAATGTTGCCCTTTATCAAGACAAAGCAAATGAAATGACCAGAGACAGGGAATGATTTATCAATGGGAAAAGGACCAGTACTACAAAGGTATATTCAACTTTGTACATCTATACTAAGCATACGTTAAAAAAGACCTTAAAAGACATACCCTGCTAATTTGAATAACCTTAGGCAAGTTGTTCAAATACATTGCTTAATTCTTTCCTGGTCTTCAACGTGCTCCTTATATTCTTCTACGTACCCTGAGAAAAGCTCATTGGTTATCAGAGAGGGTAGCCATGAATGTTATCTCGTGCCTTGTTGAAGTTTGTTCTAGTTTATCTTCAGGAGAAAAAATTCTTTTGATTCCTTGTAGTTTTCTAAAGGACTAAAATCGATGCGACTATGCAGAATTCAATGTAACTGGAAGATTTAGGGTCCCCCCACTTATTCCCCCTAAACTGATTAATATTGTACTGTAGTCATAAAGTTCTAGGAGAAATGACTATAGGAAGTCAGAATAATCTGATCGTTTTATTCTACTCTGTAATTGCTACTGTTGTCATGTACGTTTTGTGTGAAAAGTTCTTTTCATGGTGTTCAGCAGCTAATAGTTACTTGCATGAGCAGCTCATGAATATTCAAATATGATGGGGATGATTTTCTAAGTTTTTAGGACTCTTGACTAGACTTAAACAGTAAAATTCTTTAGTGACTAAATTTTAAATCAGATGATAGCAAATTCTAATCAGATACTTCTGAGGGTGAAACATCAAACATAGTCATCTTGTTAAAGCATTGATTCAAAGTACAAAGAAATAAAGATATATACACAATTGGCCTTGTTTATTTCTTTGAGTGATCTGGGAACCTGCAGGGCAGCTGCAAAGACAAAGCTGTAGGGTAATTTTGGATGATCATCTTATAAACTCAAGAATCATACATTATCATTCTGAATAGCAGCTGGCTGCTTGTTTATCAATAAATATTTATTGAGTACTATTCCATCGCATGCAGTGTCATATGTTGTGGGATTATAACATTAATCAAAATAGTCAAGGTTAGCCTGACCAGGTGGTGGTGCAATGGATAGAGCATTGGACTGGGATGTGGAAGGACCCAAGTTCAAGACCCCAAGCTTGCCAGCTTGAGTGCAGGCTCATCTGGTTTGAGCAAAAGCTCACCAACTTGAACCCAAGGTCACTGGCTCGAGCAAGGGGTTACTCGATCTGCTGAAGGCCTGTGGTCAAGGCACATATGAGAAAGCAATCAATGAACAACTAAGTTGTTGCAACAAAAAACTGATGGATGCTTCTCATCTCTCTCCATTCCTGTCTGTCCCTATCTATCCCTCTCTCTGACTCTCTCTCTGTCTCTGTAAAAAAAAAAAAGTCAAGGTCCAAATTCTTATGGAATGTATAGTCAAATAGAAGAGACAGAAAACAAATAAGCAAGAAAAATATTAGATCATTGTAAATGCTATGTAGATAATTAAAATAGGGTGATGACAGGTTCCAGCCGTTTGACTCTGGATTGAGTATCAGCCTGGCATTGCAGATGTCCTGGATTCAATCCCCAGTCAGGGCACACATGGAAAGCAACCATCTGCTTCACGTCCCTTCCCCCTTCCCCTGCCCCTTCTCTGTCTCTTCCCCTCTTACAGCCAGTGACTCAAATGATTCAAGTATTGGTCCTGGGGGCTCAGTATAGCTCAGTTGATCATCACTCCCAGATGGGGGTTCTAGGTGGATCACAGTAGGGGCTCAGGCAGGAGCCTGTCTCTCTCTATTTCTTCTCCTCTCACTTAAACAAAAAAAACAGGGTGATGACAGTGATTAGGAAGCTACTTGAATGTCAAAGACTTTTTAAAGGAGGTGATATTTAAACTAAGATCTAAATGCCTTGCAGACCCTGATAGTACAAAGATTAAGCAGCAATTGTTTCTGATCAGAAAGAACAGCTAGAAACCCTATTTTCTTGAATTGAAAACTAAGTCCTTAAGGAGGGAGCAAACCTTATATAGTAGGTAATAGAACAATATGATTAAAGAAAATGATAGGCAGGGAAGATCAGGTAGATAGAGACCTGATCATGGTATTCTTTTTAAATGAAAATTTAAAAAAATATTGACCTATCTGGAGCCCAGCAATCAACATTAACATTTTCATTGGATTTCTTCTCTTTCTTACACCAAGACACAGACTGCAGAAATTAGAGTGAGATTCAGCTTAATAGCATAAAAGCATAAGAGGAAATGTGTGTGTGTGTGTGTGTGTGTGTAGAATGGGGTATCATGTTGAATGGCATTATGGGCTAAATGATACCCTCTCAAAATTCATATATTGAAGTTCTGACCCCAGTACTTCAGAATGCGACTGTATTTGGAGATAGGGCCTTTAGGGAAGTAATTAAGGTAAAATGAGATCATTGGGGTGGACCTTAATCCAATATAACTAGTAGCCTCCTAAGAAGATGAAATTAGGACACAGACAGGTACAGAGCAAAGGCCATGTGAAGTTGCAGAAGGAAGGTGACCATCTACACCGGGCGTGGTAAGAAATCAACCCTGCTGACACACTGATCATGGGCTTCTAACCTCTAGAACTGTGAGAAAGTAAATTTTCTGTTGTTTAAGCCATTCAGTCTATGCTAATTTGTTATGGCAGCCCTAGCCAACTGAAACCAAAGGCTACCAAACCTCTTGACTCACAAGATAATTTATTAAGGAAAGCTCAGCCAAAGGTAAGTTACAAGTTGAAAGCTTGGAATTAATTCACTTCCTTTTTCCCCCTCTAATAATGTGGTCATTTCTGGAATATGCATCTGTACCCCTAAAAATTTCCTGGATGTCAATCATATTTATATAGAATTTTATTCTTCTTGCCTATCCATCATAGTGTTTCAAGGGAAGTCACAGAGAAAACCAGTTGGCATGTCATTTCTATAATACTCATATTTTGCTATCAACCTAATATGTTTAATAAAATATAGTTCTTTTCTCTTTATCTGTTTTGTACTAAAATGTATGAAAGTATAGATAATTTTTCACCAGGTTTAGATGGTATGCCTCTCATGGTCTGATTAAATTTAGGTTACATAAAGAATTCAACCTGAGGAACAGGCACCACAAATAGTTTGACATTTTTCAGTACAGTGAGAGAAATGTGGAAATGTTGAGAGACATATCACATGTATTAAGTCTGAATGTAGAGAAAAAAACAAAGTGATTTAAAATATTAGATAAAAGTCCTGGCCAGGTGCTCAGTTGGTGAAAGTGTCATCCCGAAATGCCAAGGTTGGGAGTTTGATCTCCAGACAGGGCCCATAAGGCATGTGATCAATGACTGCACAATTAAATACAGCAACAAATGGATGCCTCTCTCTCTCTCTCTCTCTCTGTCTCTTTAGAACCATTCATTATAAGAAATTCAAAAACCTTAAGTAAAATATAAGATAAAAATCCCATAGACAAACATTCTGAATTATATAACCATTATTTTTTGTTCAATCTTTTTTTGTCTTTTCAATATTTTATTTATTTATATTAGTTTTATTTTTTGGTCAATCTACTTTTTGTATAAGCACAGGACTTTATTGAAAGTGAATGACACTTGAAACCATGTCAACACAATAAATTATAAATAAAAAATTTAAAAAATAAAGTGAATGATATGCCTGAACAATGCATGAACAGATTATTATATTATATCTTCTTTTTGCTTGCAAATAATAGTGCTTTATATAGCATCTTATCTAGATCTTTCCAGATATTACAAAAGCCCTGCTTTCCTGTATCCTTTCTTGAACAATTTGATCTATCTTTACCAAAATTTTTTATTCAGTAGTACATGACCTTCTATGCCTTGGAGAATAGTGGAGTCCACATTGTTTTGTTTGACCAAGGCAAATGTGTAATGGAATAGGGTTGGGAAGGGTAGTGTAGAAAGGACCAAATTGAGGAATAGTGAACAAAATAAAAGAGAAATGTAGAAATAGCTTAGTACAAATCTCAATGTTTTATTACCCATAAATTTTTTATTTTCAAATTAATAATTTATTTTTATACTACATCGATACAAGACTTCTCAAAAGGTCCAGAGTTAAGTACTATGACATTTTCCTGTTGATACTGAGATATGTGAAATTTCAAATCCTTTTGTGATTTCTACATTTTTTCCCCTTAGATTCTGTGAGTCTAAGAAGGGTCCGCCCAAGAAATTATTAATAAGACTCTTGAAATGGACAAACCAGTGTAATCAGCTCTCTTGGAAATGGGCTGATTAATTTACATCTCAGTAGGCTTCAGAAAAAGGTCTAAGTGACTCTGTCACATAATAACTGAGATCAATTATAACCTGGGAGCTTCCAAGTTTGAAAAGAGACACGGAAACCTTTGGTTTCAATCTAATTTAACTTGACCTTCCTAGTTATAATTTTTCCCCCCAGAAAAGTCTTTTACTAAAAGTAAGTCTAATTGTGGCATTTTCTAAAATCACGGTATATTAAAATAATTGAGGCTGCATTGAAAATGAGCTTTTTTTGTGCTTCATGATCAAACTGCATTTTTAATCTGGTTTCATCATGATATATTTGAAGCTTCAGTCTCTTTCATTATTTTTTTTTCTTTAAAAAATAAAGCAAATAGCTTTATGGGATATAACCAGTGATGGGATTCAGCCGGTTTGCACCAGTTTGGCAGAACCAGTAGCTAATTTTTTGTTGAGTTTGGTAAACTGGTTTGTTAAAATGGCACTTGTAATCAAGGTTCTCTCTAAGGTGGATGCCTGGGCAGCCACCCAATGTGGAAATCACAAATTTACATTCCTTACTTTCAACATTCATCTGCGCAATAACTTATTCTAAGTGCCCGTAGTAATGTTCATTCCGTCAATAGGTGAAAAAAATTGCAAGGAAGGATGCCAATCAAGAAGCAATATGGAGTCCTGGCCGGTTGGCTCAATAGTAGAGTGTCAGCCCAGCATGTGGATGTCCCAGGTTCAATTCCAAGTCAGGAAACACAGGCGAAATGACCGTCTACTTCTCCACCCTTCCTCCTCTCTATCTCTTCCCCTCTCTATCTCTTCTCCTTCTTTCTATCTCTCTCTTCCCCTCCCACAGCCAAGGTTCCACTGGAGCAAGTTGGCCTTGGTACTGAGGATGGCACCATGGCCTTATCTCAGGTGCTAAAATGGCTCCAGTTTCAATGGAGCAATGGCTCCAGATGAGCAGAGCATTGCCCCCTAGTGGGCTTGCCTGGTGGTTACTGGTCCGGCACACGCGGGAGTCTGTCTCTCTGCCTTCCTGCTTCTCACTTAAGAAAAATACAAAAAAGAAAAGAAAAGGAAGTAATATGGAAATATCTTAAATAAAAGTTTTATTGTTTTTAGTGAAGTATTTTAAAATATCTTTTATTAATATTTTAAAACTCATAGCATAATCTAGTTTTATGTACCTCTTGGTCATTAGGGCAGAGAACCTGTTGTTAAATTATTTGAATCCCACCAAAGGACATAACTGACATAAAATAAGCTGCACATACATGAAGGGTATAATTTGATATATTTTGACATGTCATATGACTCATATAACCATAAGCACAATCAAGATAATGAACATCATCCTCCAATTGTTCTTCGGGGCGTCTTTAAAATCTCTCCTCCTTCCCTCCCTTTCCTTTCCCTGAATTAGTTCTTCCAACCATGTTCAGCATCTGTATACTAAACAGCTTAATCAAGCAAAAGTGTGCTGGTGGGGAATAAGGACACCACTTTTTGTTATATATATTATTACTTGTTTGGCTGGGAAACTTTACCAAGTAATTGAATATCTTTTGAATAAGAAAACTGAGTTAAAACAATTTAATCTCTTCCTTCTGTTGAAATGTTCTCTAATTCTCTAACTCTAATATGGTCAAGGATACATTGCCATATTATCAATAGTAAGTATTTTAAGAGGAAAAGATATTTTTGAAAAGATGTCTTGCTTCATAACTTCTTTCATTAGCCCATGTCAATGTCCTACCAGTCTACCCATCTATATAACTGGAATACCTGCCAAAATAAATCAAATTTTTGTTAAAATAAGGAATAAATATTATAATGCAATAGAGGGGAGTTTGTCCAGGGTTTCTAGTCAAGGTCTTTCAAAAATGAGATTTGTTTCATGGCAATGAACAGAACGAACATAGTGCCAAGGGAGAATATTTCATAAATATCCTCTAACTCTCTGAATTTGATTTAATTTGTTCAGTTACAAGTATGTAAAGAAGTCTGGGCTATATAACGTTTGATATGAAGTTAACTGGCCTTTTATAATCCTTATGATATATCTAATGGTTAACTCTGTATTTAATATTATTGTTATTAATTATTAATATTTTGGGTGTTAATGTTTACATAAAAGTTGTGAAAATAAACTCAAATTATTGAATGTTGAACCCAAAAAATCCTTGTCATTTAGTAAATCTTTGTTCTGATATATTCTCAATAAATGTGCAATGCAGTCACAAAAAGATGTCATAAAGGTAGATTCACTGAGTTATAGTGAGTTCTCTTTGGATGATTGTCTATTGCAAACTTTAATTAGAAATGTAAGTAGCAATTTAAAAATTGTTATACTTAAAGACCTTTTGGCGTAAAAAATACCAAAAATTTTTTTGATTTAGCATGGACTCATAAGGTTACTGTGATACTGTTCACAGTGACATTTTAAAAAGAAAATTTACAAGTTTGGTATTGAACTAATAGTTTTACTTTTGATCAAAAGGAAAAAGATGTTATTCATAGTAAGACTGTATTAAATTATAAACAAGCTGCTTGTATGACATAATCCATGAAAATTTATTTTATTCAAACATCATTATCTGATATTAAGAATGGATGGTTTGCAATAAGAAAATGATAAGAAATTGGTCTATTAAATGGGCATGCCCCCTCCAAGCCCTTGGAACTTCTTTTTATTTGACATTGTTCTATGTTTAGTCCCTCAGTGCCAGGCTACCTACTGACACTGTTAATCACCTCCGTTAACAAAATGTCTCATTGCAATAGCATCTGCATTAGATTCAGCCATTAAAGGAAGTAAAGTATAACTTAACCAGAGTACAGTTAAGAATCTTATTTTAACTTTCTTTGTTTAGGTGATTATTTCTTAAGTGATACAATCCCAAAGCAAGTTTATTTGGTTTCCCACTTTATTTATTTGGGCTAGTAATTTTCTTGCTCCTAAGTAAAACTTTTAGGCAAGCATCACAGTTTTAAAGACGTTATGGTTCATAAAACCCTGATTCAATTTAATAATTAGAGTATACAACCTCCTGATTGTCTAAACTCTGAGATCTCTTCTGTTTTCCAGCTCAGGCCTCCTGGAGGTGAAAATTGTAGAAAATGTTAAACCTGAGTTGTCACTATTGTATGTGTTGTAGAGATTGCCCTTTATCTTTGGGAGTCTTTCTTCTGAAGTTCCCTTTACCTGGGTAAATGCATTTCTTTCTGGAGTGTCACTTCTTTCTTCCTCATCCTTCAGCAGCCCTTCTCTGCTGAAGTCCCTGTGCTCTGTTAACCAGGACCTAAGGCAAGCTCACTCTGGCTGCGTCTCTTTCAATGCTTCTTATCTGGTTCACAAAAAACACTGATGTTTTATTGCTGCAACAAGCTCTACTTGTGCAGTCTAATTAAGTCAAATCTCCTTCAGTCATTCTCTTGTCCTTTAGATTTTGTGTGGGGGTAAAACATCAGTCTACTCAGCTCTCAAGTACAGGGGACATATATGTTTACTGGTGATTATAGTAATTCTAGCCTCCTAGAGATGGTTTATTTCCATGGATGTTAACTTTTTGCTCATACTTCTAAGATCCATGCCAGCAGTGTGATTATACCATTCCCCGAGTCTTTGATCAAATGTTGAGTCCTTTGGCCTGAGAAAGTATCCTCAGATCAATGAATTCTTGTGTATGGATAGTCTTATATTCTGGTCCCCTTTGATAAAGAAACTGAAAACCCAATGTCAGGAATATTCCATTATCACTTCTTGGTAAATGCAAGCTAATTCTTGAAATATTTTAGATGTGTATTGTCCTACTACCTGCACCAGACTTAGTGCATCTCTAGCCAGGTTTTGCTGAGATTTAGTGTTAGTTCTTAGGCTGGCAGCCGGAAAAGGATGTGGGAGTAGTTCCTGAGCAGGGAACACCTGTTACCTTGTGGAAAAGAGGCTTCTGTGGAAAGATGTTCAGCACAGTGGAAGTGCTAGCTATTATTACTAGGGAAAGTAAGATACTTCTGCAAGCCCAGAGCATCCAGGTAAATAAATTGCAGTGTCAACATCCTTGAGACATCCTTTCAGACATACCTGATCCATGTTCCAATATCCCAGGCTTTCCTGACCAGGGATCTGAACTCTGCATAACAGACCTCACTTGGTGAGCATTCAAATATCTTAGAAGCTCAAGAGCTCTAACAATTAGTTCTTCAGCTTGCTGCTCGAATGTGTCCTTTTCTTCCACTGCAAGAGGTATTCTCTGGCTTTCATATTTAGCCACAAAACTGGCTGCCAAAATCCCTCAGTAATTCTCCTTCTGCAGTGAGTCCATTCAACTTAACAATAACCATATAATTTTGCTGTCTTTATAAGAATTAACCCCCCAACACTTTTTGTTTTGAGTCATTACACTTGTCATAGCATTTTTCTCTGCTGGGACATTTTCTCAGATCATCACTCTAGCAATTGAACCATCAGCTTGTACCAGGGACTCTTCCTGCCCCACCTACCAACCAGGAAAGAATCCACTTGAACTTCCAGGCAGTACGTAAGTCAATCCCACCATCAGTTACTGCATGACTGCCATTAAGTTAGTTTGGGTCCTCCAAAAAGCAGATGCGAAGACAGGATGAAAAATGTAAGAAATTCATTAGAAGAGATTCCTGTGAGATCGGGTGGAGAGGGAGTCAAGGAAGACTGAGAGAGCTTTGACACTGCAATGAAAGCCTGACCCCCACTGAGGAGGAGAAGAAGGAAGGCAATTTGGAAGGGCTTTACACTGCAATGTTCTTCCAGGAAGGTTCAGCAAGGCTACTGGGGCATTCTGAAGTCAAAGGTAACCTTAGAGGAGTCCTGAGTAGATTCAGGACTCCTCTAAGGTTACCTTTGACTTCAGAATGCCCCAGTAGCCTTAGTAGCCCTGTTATGCTCAGCCATTGCCTAGGAATAGCACAGTGGATTTTAGCATGCATAAGTGTGGGCCCTTAGTTGTGCTCCCTGATTTTAGAGGTATGCAATATTCATCCTCATAGATTTCTGCACTCAGCTGGGATGAAGAAATGGCAACCTCATCCTTCCATTTCACCTTGGCAGTGAGCAGATTGGGACATACCAATAGCCATTTCCAAAATTCCTTGACATTAAATGTTCTCATAAGTCTCAACCCCCTCCCAATAGTTTATATCCCCAATATAAATTGTGAAGCTGAGAGTTACTTTTTCCCTTTAATTATTTTGGACATTTATGTATTGTCTTTACTATACTTTGGTTAAAATGGAGACAAGAAGAGCATCAGTTTTAACATCCTGTGAGGTTCGCATGAACTAATAGGGAAAAAGGCTAGTTTGATACTGGGTGAAAGGAATTCATTTTGGTAATATGAAGGAGGAAAAAATGGAATGGATGAAGATTATGCAGATATTATGTCTCCCAATCCAGTACTAAAGTTGAAATTGAAGGAAGTAACTTTCTTTTTAAACTACAGAATTGATGAAATTCTTGGCAAGAATGAATATATAGAGGATAAGTTCATAAGAGTGTCTAAGAGATTTATGAAACCATGGGTACATATAAGTGGCAAGACATAGCCCAGACTCAGGGAGGAGGCTATTCTACCCATCTCTAGGTGGAAATGAGAAATATGTTGAAAGCATATATAAAATTTTCATTAGAGTGAAGAAAATTCTTTGCCAGCATGGTCAATGACAGTGGGTAAGCATTTTAAGTGGCTTTATACAATGTAAAAATGGAACTGTGGGTAACAGATTCATCACAGTGACTATATCAAAAAATGATCTTGAGGTTCAGTTTCAAGTATTCCCCCAAAAAACGGAGTCAAATTTGTCATGGGGCTAATTTCTGACATTAAGAATTTGAGGTTTGTCTATGCCGTCAGTCCAGTTTTAGACAAACACAGGAATAATTCTATGTATTCTGATTTTGAAAGATTTTAATACAGGAAATTAGGGGCTTATATAACCATTGCTAGCTGTCAAATGAAGGTTAGGTCATCTTCTAGAGACTACTGCATTCCTTGGCTTGTGGCCCTCTTACTTAATCTTCAGAGCCAGAAATAGTGGATCAAGTGTTTGTGACACTTGGAATTTTTCCTCCTGTCTCATATTTCTGAGTCAGGCAGGCAAGGCTTTCCATCTTAAAGCACTCACATAATTAGACTGAGGCTACCAGGATAATCAAGCTTAAGGTTGCAAGATCCAGTTGCCTTAATTACATCTGCAAGTCCATTTTGCCATATAATGTAACATATTCACAGTTTTGGGAAATTAGTACAAGACCATCTTTGACGAGCCATTATTCTGCCAACCATGCTATAGAAAAAGTTTATGAAAAATAAAAAGAATAATAAAGGCAATAATTAAACATTTAAATTTAATTATCAGATCCCTAACATCAATCAGATCACTAATATTAACTTTGAATAACTTTTGTTATGTGAAGTTAATGAATTTATGGCTAATAATAAGAAATTCAACATTCTGAGAGGATTGTGTCTTGGAGCTCTATTATTTGTGACAATGATATGTAATCTAATTGAGTTTTTGTTCAAAAATGATTCTCAGAGGAGGCAGTCTCAGAAACATTTTCTACTCTTCTTATTAGAAAACACAAATTGCAAGAAAAAATTAAAATTACCTAATTGATATATAATACTTACATTGGTATATTTTGTGTTTTATAAATCACTTTATTTAAAGTAGGCCATCTTGCAGATCTGGAACTAATTAAAATAAAATAGGAGAGTGACAAAATGCTGAAAACAGTAATTATTAAAATGTTAATTGAAAGGCTTGATATCTTGAGACATAATTTAAACTTAATTATTTAATTTTACTTTAAAATCTTTCCTTGAGGTTTTAGCTGTACTGGCTCTTGAGCTGAGTATGTTCCTAGAGAGCGCTGTTCTGACATTCTTTAAGGATAATGTGAAACTGTTCTTCCTCAAGTCTGGAGAGAGAAACACAGTGCAGAGTAGAGAATGTGGATGTAGACGAAAAATTGTCCAGGTATCTGAGAACTTGAAGTAAAAGCCTTCAAAGTTCAATCCTAATGCTGATTGAGAATGGGGTCAATGTTCCTTGATCTTTTCCACCTGAAAGACACTATAGGTTCTTTCTCTGATTAGGTAGTAGAACAGCCTGGTGTTGAAAGGTACAAAGTCTTCCACAGGGTTTAGGTAATTTTGTCTCCCCAGGTTAAATGTGCAACTAGTACAGAAGTGCTTAGTGAATGGTTATGACTCCTAATACTAGAGTATCAAGTGAGCAACTAAGGAACATTTCTTTGGCCAGATCCTAAATAGATAGGTAAAGCAAAAATCTTCCATATTACCTACCCAGTTACCTTGAAGAAAACAGATTTTGTGTGGAGGTCTGTTAACCGCACTCACTTGACTATACTTTGAATGACCCACAGGATCACATAATCAATGAATTATCTACTATGATCACACGTCTTTACAGAAGTTAATGGCATATGCCTTGGGAATGCCTATTTTGGTATAGCACTTATACCTACATTCTGGGTAGTACACCTCCATTTGAATGATGCTTTACATATTGCATTTCCGTTGATATCACCCCCCTAATTACTAAAATTTTGTAATTACTGTGCATCAAGAAATTCCATTCATGTTCCATGTTACATCAGTGCAATACTCAGGCAAACTAGAGTTACTCAGCAGAGTTTACTTTCTCATTAAATAACAGTGGTATATTCAAGCATATGCCAAAGGCTAAAACACTGGAAAAGTGCATGGAGGATTGTTGGAGGAAAACCAAAGCACCGAGTGACTTTCTGTTCCCATCCTGAGGAAGTGAAGGTCGAGGCCAAGCACTCATGACTGAAAGCAGTCACGTCCAGGGAAGGCTCAAGGATGTGGGTGTTTAGCCCAACCGGAGCTTTCTGCAGGTCAGGAATCAGACAGACAGATGGTGTTATGTCTCAGAAAGGGCAAGAAAAATCTAAACAGTTTTGCAAAACTAAGTAATAAAATTGCACACTGTATTCTGCTTGTTAGTTTCTTATGCAAGATGACATATTTCTGCTTAATAAATTGGATAACTGACCTCTCCAAGGCATATCAATCCTTGAGAGATTGGGGTCCTCCACTTGCAGTATTGTTGTGGCTGCCTCATTACTTTGCAGCTCCTCTTCAGGAAACCCTGAACATTAACAACAGAGGATATGTGCATGTAGCAGTAGAGCCTGCGACGTACTTAGTCCCAGTGTCTTCTGGTGAACTTCACTCACCTAAAGTACAAAGTCTCCATCTCTTTTACACATTCATTTTCTTGAAATTTTTAACTGAAGTGCATGTAAAAAAGTGCATACATTATAATATGCATCTCAGTGAGTTTTTAAGAAGTCAACACACTTAAATAACAGTGCCAAGATCAAGAAAAGAATGTTATTAGTTACTCCAGAAGACTCCTATATCTCCCATGAGTCCTGAGTGTAGCTACATCTCAACTTCTCACTATAGATTCATTTTTTCTACTATCGAATTTTATATAGGTTGAAAAAAATATATGGTGAATTCTTTTGTCTTTGGCTTCTTTCACTCGACATTATCTATGAGATTGATTTATGCTGTTGTATATAGTTGTAGTTTATTCTCAATACTGGATGATATGTATTACATAAATATACTATAACTCATTTATTCATTTTAGAGTTGATGGACATCCACATTGTGTTTTATAATATTAGCTATAATTCTGCTAATGAACTTTCATATATAAATGAAAATACACCCTCTCGCACACATGCAGATTTCTGTTAGATATACTAGATACAGAATCACTACAGAATCATAGGTGGTACATGTTGCTAGCTCTAGTACAGTGGCTCTTAACCTGGTTCTACCGAACCCTAGGGATTTGATGAGTCGGTCTCAGGGCTTCGGAGAAGCCTCTGCCGTGGAGACCAGAATAAAGTAATACCGTAATTTGTTGTGAGTTCATGCACTTTGTTGGTTTTGTTCTTTGAGCAAGGTGATGTTCATGCATGGCTCATTTTGTGCACCAGTAATAAAACATATACCTATGTCTTGAATTTGGGGGAAAAAATCATATTTTATTTACTAAAGAAGGATTTGGTGAATGCGCATATGAAACTGGTGGGTTTGGTACCTCAAAAAAGGTTAAGAACCACTGCTCTAGTAGGTTCTGCTAGATAGTTTTCTAAGTGGCTATACCAATTTACCCTCCCACCAGCGGTGTAAGGATATTTTAATTGTTCTATATCTGACCAATGCTTGGTACCAGCAGTTTTTTTAATTTTAGCCTTTCCAGTCAATACATAGGGTGGGATTGTCATATAGAATGTCTTTGGTGCCTAGCAAAGTAGATCTTCTTTCATGTGTTTTTACCTATTTAGATATACTTTTTTAGTCTTATGTCCATTTTCTGATGTGGTTGTTTATAGCCCTAATCTTTGAGAATCTGGTTAAAGGATACGTAAACAGAGCTTGAAATACTGATGGCAGTGCTATTAAGGTGACTGCTATTGGGATCATACTTATCTATAGGCTGGGTGGCTTATTACAACAGATATTTATTACATTTCCGGGGAAAGTCCAAGATCAAGGCACCAGAAGATTTGGAGTCCATTAAGGGTCTGCTTCCTGGTTCATAGATGGCCATCTTCTCACTGTGTCCTCACATAGCAGAAGCAGCAGGACTGCACTCTGAGGTTTCTTCTATAAGGGCACTAATCCCATTCAGGAGGGCTCCACTCTCATGATCTAATCACCTCCCAAAGGCCCCACTTCCTAATACCATTTCATTAGGGGTTAGGATTTCAACATGTAAATTTTGAGGAAACAAATATTCAGTACACAACAGTGTAGCTGACCAAAACCACGAAAGGATGGAAAAAAGGCAAATGGTTATCACAGAAGACAGAACTGTATGTAGCTTGCTTAGTCATGACTAATCAGAATTACACAGTGGCAATTGGACTGGTGCACACCAACACCAGGGTTGTCAGCTACCTGTTTGTGGCCAGGCCAGTGGGTTTAATTGTTTGAATGTCCACTTGAAGATAATTACTTTGTAAATAACTCTTTCAATCATCTCTGGTTTCAATATAAACATGATAAATCCAACCAATGAGATTTCTTTTGTGGAATTAGCAGACTGACACTTTTAAAACAGCTTTATTGAGGTATAATTGATATTTTTAAAATTGCACATATGTAATGTAGTCAATTTGGACATGTGCGTATATCTGGTGAAACCAAGACCATAATCACAATAACAAATATATCTGTCACCTCCATGTTCCTTGTTGTGTGTGTGTGTTAAGAATACTTAGCAGAGAAAAAAGAAAAACAAGTTTTCTAAGAACCAAAATTTCTAGAAACCAAATGTGATATATAGCATATAGAAATCACAATAAAAATATCCGAATGTTCTCACCTATCACAGCATTATTGTGCCATGTAATTATAGCCAGAATTATTTGTTTCAGATGTTTATGAGATTTCCTTTTTTTCAAAACAAAGGCTAAAAGGCCTGATATCTGGCACAATGGGATGTTAAGAGATCTACAGTGTGTCCGTAAAGTCATGGTGCACTTTTGACCGGTTACAGGAAAGCAATAAAAGACTATAGAAATGTGAAATCTGCACCAAATAAAAAGAAAACTCTCCAAGTTTCATACCTATTTAGTGCATTTCAATGTGGGCTCCATTTGTTGCCCTACACACATCCAAATGATAGTGAAGTTCTTGCCACACACGGGTAAGGACATCTGGTGTAACAGAGTGAATAATGTCTGTGATTCTCTGTTTTAAGTGATTGATGTCATTGATATGTTCAATGTACACATGTTGCTTCACATAACCCCAAAAGTAAAAGTCTAAGGGCGTCAGATCCAGGGATCGTGGTAGCCATGGCTTGACAGAACCCCTGCCTATCCACCACCAGGAGAATGTTCTATCCAGAAACTCATGAACAATGGTGGTGTAGTGTGGAGGAGCGTCGTCCTGATGAAAGATGATACCTTCTGGAAATTGTGGCACTGCATACAATTCCAACATGTCAAGATAGGTGTTTGCTGTCACAGACTGCTCCGTGAAAAAAAATGGGCCTATCACCTTATCATGCATCAGGCCACACCACACGTTCACTTTAGGGGTGTTATATTCATACTCAATGTAGGCATGAGGATGTTCAGGAGCCCTTATTTGGATGTTATGGTGATGAACATGTCCACTGATATGGAAGATCACCTCATTGCTAAACACAATCTTCTGCAAAAATCTTGCATCATTGTCAATCTCATGAAGCATATCTGTAGCAAATGCACATGATGTGTGTCTATCTGCCAGTTTGATAGTGTGCAACAGCTGCAATTTGTATCCCGTAAAACAGAGACGTTTCTTTAACACCTTATGAACTGTAGACTTGCTTAGGAGTAATTGCCAAGCACACGCACGCACAGATTTTTTAGGGCTCCTTAGGTAGCTATCCTGTATAGCCTCTACAGACTCGTCACTGACTGATGGCCTACCAGAACGGGGTTTCTCCACCAAACTGCCGGTTTCCTTCAACTGCTAATCCTACCGAGTAATGTTATTCCTATGTGATGGCGCTTCATTATAAACGCGCAGATATTCATGTTGCACTTTGGTCACGGATTCGAATTTAGCGAGCCACAGAACACACTGAACTTTCCTCTGTACCGTCCACATCTCAACTGGCATGGCCATGGGCTGCTCCGCTGTATACACGGTGTTACATCATCATCTGCGCATGCGCACGTGCTGCCACATCATCCTACAGAAACTGGGAGGGTTTTCCTTTTATTTGGTGCAGATTTCACATTTCTATCATCTTTTGTTGCTTTCCTGTAACCGGTCAAAAGTGCACCATGACTTTACAGACACACTGTACTTTCATAAATTTTTAAGTGTACATTACAGTATTGCTAACTATAGGTACTATGTTGTTCAACAGAACTCTGGAACTTATTTATCTTTATAACTGAATCTTTATACCCATCAAACAACTCCCCATTTCTTATTTGGATGATAACAGGGAATAACAAGAGTTAAAATTAAAATAAAATTAAAATAACCAAATAAAAAGAGAGATGGATGTGGATGAAAAATATCAAGCCTGAAATTTAATCAGTCAGCTAAAGAAAGCTAAATTGTAGATAATACGAGTGGGTAAATAAGTCATGGGGAGCGTGAGTGAAAGAGGAAAGTCCATTGGAACATGTCTGAGGGAGATGAAGTGGACCAAGGAGTTGAGAAGAAAAGATAAGTGAAACGTGGTGATTAGCTAGAAGACACAGTGAACTCCAGAGTGCAGAATGTGTGAACAACTGAAGCCTCAGGAGACATGCTGTGTTCTGTTCTCTTTGAATGTGTACCTATACATAAAAAAGACTTTAAATTTAAATTAAAAATTTTGAAGTTAATAACTACATTATATATATATACACACACACACACACATCTTTTCAGGAGCTAAGTACAAGTTTTGAAGGATAGAGGCACATTGAGTGCTGGAGATCCCCTTTTTGGGAGCACTTTGGATTAATGATCAGTGTGAGCAAATGTTTATTGAGCAACACCCTTTATGTAATGGGTGTTTCAACTTACAGTTTTAAATCTTTATACAAACCCTGTAATTCTGAGAAGTAAAGCAATGCGATGTGTAGACTCTAGTATTAGACTATCTGGGTTTGAATCCTGCCTCTTTCCCTTACTTTCTAGGTAACACAGGGTGAGTTCTTTAATTTCTCTTTCTTTCAATGTTCTTTATCTATACAATGAAGCCAATAAAAGTCTCTAGCTTAGTGTTCTTATGAAAATGAAGTGAAAAGGTACTTATAAAATGGTTAGCACATTGGCACAAACTAAGTACTATATAAGGTTAGCTACTGGTATTATTATTATTTAGAGGAAGAGGATAAAGAGGAGGAAAGTCATCTCAGGTCACAATATGACTGGCGGGGAACCCAATCTCTTTCAATTGGATCCTCCCTTAACAACATCTGGGTTGAAATACTTCTGCCCTCTTTTCTACCGCCATAGGGATAAAGTCCACATTCCCTAATAAGATGTTTAGGTTTATTTTTAATGAGGCTTCAAAAATCTCCTTCAGTCATCATATGGTTTAACTACTCTGGTCTACTTCTCTGACATAAACTTCTCATTTCTATATCTTTGGTCATTATTTCCCTTTGTTGAATTGTTCTTCCCTGTCCCTTTTTATATCTGGATAATTTTTATTTATCTTATAAGACATAGCTGTCTTAGTCAATGATTATTCGGAGGCAATAATAGATGCCCTTAAGCTAGATTTTATGGGATCTGTAAATTTAATAGTGGAACACACAGGTTATCAAACAGAACCTAAGGGCAAGAAGTGCAGGCAGACCTCAGGAGGACTGACGTCAGAAATTGCAAACGGATTGAAATCAAAACTCTTTCCCTCTCTCTCTAAAGCTAAATGCCATTTCTTCTCTTTCCTTCAATGTCTGCTTCATATTTGTCTGTCTCAGAGACTGAACTTTCTCTTATTTCTTTGTACATGGTGGAAATAGCTACCACAGTTTACGTAACCTTTCCATTTAACTGATAATATAATGAGCTGGAATTTCTATTTCCAAATTACAAATTTCTTGGAAAAACAGATCAATGACTTTAGCCTGGGCCAGGCTTCTATTCTTGTAAGACCAACTATAGCCAATAGAGTCAAAGTTCTTTACTCAAACATGTCTTCAGGGGACAGGTGCACATGGGGCAGAAATCCTGCACTAATCTTCTCTTAAAGCACATTTAGAACCCTGCCAGGTAGGCCTAATGAGTCCCCTTAGTGATCTTGTGGAGCTTGTCAGATGATAATATTGTTAATTATATAGCACACACATACATATCCTCAATAGAGTGTGAGCTCCTCAAATATGAGTGGGTTAGCTAATTTATCATTATATTTCCAGGACTTAATAGTGGGAGGGCCTGCAAAGAGCTCCATTTAAGAAGGTAAGACCAAGAACAATATTGATTGCAATACAAGGAAATATTTGATAAGAGAAACAAGTCTTAAAGGAGTTCAAGCGAAGTAAAGGTCATTTTGGATATGAGTAATTAACATTGTACTGAGTGAAATAAGTAAATCAGAAATAGCTAAGAACTCCTATGATTTCACACACGTGGAGTATAAAACTGAGACTCATGGACATAGATAAAAGTGAAGTGGTTACCAAGGGAAGGGGGGTATAGGGGATGTGCGAAGGGAAGGGTGTAAACAGGGACAAATATAAGGTGATGGAAAATTATTTGACTTAGGGTGATGGGTATACAACATAATCAACTACATATTCTTATTGAATTCCAGTTTACACTTTTAAATGTACATCTTATCTTCTTGCTTTTATAGTTTTACCCCTGCTGGACTCAGAGCTAGAGATGTCTTCCTCACAATTGTATACTTGGCACAGTCTACATATCTTTCAAGTTACAAATCAAATGCTATCTTCTTCATGAAAACTTTTCTTGCTCAGTTTTCTTTTTAAAAATTTTATTTAGAAAATTATATTTAATAGAATAACATTAATCAACAAGAGTACATAGGTTTCAGGTAAACATTTCTATAACCTCTTAATCTTTGATTCTGTTCATTCACAGAAAATGGCTTAGAGTTTTTTCATGATAGTAATTTTCTTTAACACTTACCAACTACTATAAATTAAGAAATATAATATTTGTAATAAACTTAACCTTTTATAACAACACTATTAAAAAGTCTTGACTATAAAATGGTTTAAGCCCTGGGTGGGTAGCTCCATTGTTTAGATATTCATCTGGATATGCCAAGGTTGTGGGTTTGATTACTGAAAGGGCAATACAAGAATCAATCAATGAATAGCATATATAAATAGAACAACAAATCAATGTTGTTCTCTCTCTCTCCCTTTCTCTCCCCCTTCCTCTCTCTACAAAATTAATCAATAAAAAAGTTTCAATGTATCAATGTGCAAGGTATCAATTTTTATTTGTTAAAGCAATAATGACTTTGTTCACTGCTTTGTTCTGAGTGTAAGAACAAAATAATCTTTGTAGTGATAGTAGCTAACATAAACGATGTCTTTACTTTTGCCAGACATTCCACTATGTTTTTCATCCATGAATTTATTTAACCCTATAGAGTTATATAGGTTATACAGGTGCACAGTCCTTAACCTGAAAGCCTTGTGACCAGCTGTGTTTTGATAATTAGAAATTTTCAAGTTTCACAGAATAATTTAGTGCATATTGTGTATATTAGGTAATACCTACAGATAGTCTGGGGCAGCGTTCTAAATCAGACACATTAACATTTCAATAGAGAAATTTATCAATGTTCACATTACATGGAAAAATACAGCTATGAATAACCCATATCTTTTCAGATTTGTTCTTGTTGCTAGATGTTTGCGCCAAACGTAAAGACTTCAGTTTGAGAAATTGTGGCTTTTGTATTTGTGCATACAGAATTGGTGACCCACTTTTTGTGACCCTTCTGCATTTTACAGATGAAGAAATTAAGAAATAGAGTTATTGAGTAGCTTACCCAAAATCATATTGAAAATCTAGAAATTGAACCCAGGCAGTCTGGCTCCAGGATTTTTCAACTCTATGATCTAGCACCACCCCTTGACACTGGACAATAAAGAGAAGACAAGTTTCCTTCCTTAGCAAGGCAAAAAGTTTTTATAGTATCCCTGCAGAGAAATTCCCTTAACATAATGTAATTTACTACTTCACAAGAACCTATTGTGATTTTTAATGTTGAAAGGAGACCTAACTTCTTCAAAACCTCCAATCACTATTTGTAATTTTTCCTTTAGAAGCAACAGACAATAAATTCACTTCTTTTCAAATAGTTAAGAATGGTCCTTAACATTTTCCTATATTTTTCCCTTTGTTTAAACACTGCCAATTCCTTCATATATTTCAGTCTTTCCTTTTCTATAATAAGTCTAAATGTCTTTCTGACTAGTACCATGATTTTATTAATAGTCCTTTACAAGATATATTGATGAGAAGAAAAGTCAGTAAACTGATTTGGTTTTTAGCATTGAGTACAGTGGGATACTGTGATATAACACCATTCATACATTGTTGGAAACTAATGTGCTGACTATTTCACTATCTATAGTCTGCTATTAACTTATATTACTTCTGTGGTTACTAATTCCCACATATCATTATTATGAGTTACATGCAAGCATAATTTTTCCCATAATACACTTAATAATTTTTAGTAAATAAATTTATTTCACTCAATACATTCTTTAAAAAACAAAATATAGTATTGCAGATTTGTTGTAGTCACATTTAACAGTTCTTAACTCTGCCAGGATAATTTAGAATCTTGAATCTGTTATCTCTTAGGTATTCTTTTGGTTTTATGGAATTTCAGTCTCTGCTTAGTATGTCCTCAAACATCCCATGTTTGATTACACTAGACTTCACACTCCATTACCTTAGAATTATTATTTTACATGATATATGCACAATAAAGTCTATATGCATGATAACTTCTATATGCAATTTGCTTATTTATTTATTCTCCATCTTTCTCAAACAGGAAGTATTCTCCTCGAGAACAGTCTTTATTTTGTTCACTCATAACCCCAGCAGCATTATAACAATCCTTGAGACTTTTACATATTGAATAAATATTTAAATTAATTGAATCTTAGGATGCATTTAATATCTTCATCAGGGCATTGATGAAACTGTAAAACTGCTAGATGGCCAAAAATAGAATCTTACATGCAGGTCACTGAATGTCTTTTGAAGTTTGTTAGATAGTCATTAATAAACAACTTCAATGTTTGGTATCATTTTAAAGCAAAGACATCTCTGAAATTTTTAATTATTATTTTGATTTTACAATGATATATTTCTCTCTGACCTTTCCCTAATGAATGAATAAATACTATCAAAAACTTATTTTATTATGATTCACCTTAAATAAGTAATGATATCTCTTGAAAATCACCTCATTTTTCTCATACTAGTATGCAAACCACGTGTTTAATAACTGATTCTATAGTTTTATCAAAAATCAAGACCTAGCCTATAATTTCCAGTAGTTATTTGATCCTTGCAGTTAAAAATTAGTGCAGTCACCAACCTATAGTTCTCAGTTCTTCTCCCAATATATGTGATTTTTTAAAATATAAATGTTCTTGTATGGTATGTATATGTTCGTTTTTCCATCCATTATAAAATTAACCTTAATGAACTGATGTTGCTTTTATCCATTGTTTGTTCTTCACTTTCCAATCCCAAGCTTATTCTAAATATTAGAGAAGACACATTAGGGAATGTGTCTTTTCTGTAACCTATTGATTTTATATCATCTTCATCAATCAGTAGCTCATTCCCTCATCTTCCTCATTTGCTTTTATATAGTAATGATAATAATGAGTAACATTTAAGGATATATTCCTTGTGCCATGTATTTTTTTTAATATTTATTCTTATTTAATCCTTATTTCTGTTAGCCTTATTCTCAGAAATAGGTAATATGTCAAATACTCAAATTCACACAGTTCAAAAAGGGCCAGGGCAATGGCAGCCATTAGAAAATTAATAATAAAACCAGAAGTCATCAATAGTCTCTTGATTAGCTGACCTGGGTTCTAATCACTGAACTAGTTAACACTTCATCATTTCCAGCTCAATTAGTTTGGCAGGAAACTTAATTTCACAAGATAAAGTATAATGAATAGAGCAAGAGAGTAAAAAGAATTTGCTTTAGTAGAAGGAAAACAGACCCATCTGCTGTTAACTCGTTTAATATTTTAGTCGAGTAAATAAACATTTAAAGTGTCCATCTTTAATGGTAGCTACTGGAAGACTATGAAAAATAATACAGCATATTATTTATCATAGGTTTCTATTCAGAAATAAACCAAAGCTTTTCTTCTCAAGAAATTTGGATTTAAGCTTAAAAGGGTGAGTGTAAAAAGTCTCTGCTAAATGCTAAGTCACATTTGGTGGTATGATGGGAGAACTGATTGGGTGCACTTTCTACCTCAAATATCCTTAGAACTGTTTAGGGTGTTTATCCCCTTGACTTGAAGTTCTTGAGGTCTATGTTCCTTTTCTCTTTCCCAATCTTTTCAAATTGTATTGATAAGACTGAACATTTATTTTTAAAAATTAGAAAAACTTAGGGATATATATTTTTTTATTTCTCACAACAAAATCCTGAATGGTGACATCAAAGGATCTCTCATGAGCACAAGGGACTGACCTATAAATACCACCAACCCTCCTAGAGTGATAGAAATTCATGGCTTGAGGGAGTATCTTGAGTTGGAACAAAAGTTTTCTCCCCACAAAATTTCATTGATTCTGGTCTTTCGGTGCCTGAGTCATTTACCAATAATTTAATTTCTTAGCATTAAGAAATTTTGTGCTTTAGAAGGCAACACTGACCTGCAAGGCAGTCCCTGAGAACTTTCATAATTTGGCAGGGAGGAGCTGATCAGCTATCTCAGTTTATCAAAGACTAGCATCTTAGATAAAAGAAAAGCATCTTGTCTCTGAAGGGTAGTTTTTAATGGGGCTGGAAAAATCTTGAACTCTTAACTGCTTCACGGAAGGCACAAGAGGCCAAACATTACAAATGTGCAGCCCTACACAGGGCAGAACAAGAGGGCTCCTGTTTTTCTGTGTTATTTTCCTTACATGTCGGGAAATTTCTTATTGAAAAGATTGCATTCTTTTCTGAACACATTATCAATACTCGGGAATCAATATTCAATTTTTTACAAGTAAGCTTTCCTGTCACTTGGTTAATATTATCACTTAATAAAAAATATGGGAAGTGAAGGGCAAAATTTTCCTGAAATTTTAAGGGTGTTTTTTCCCCCTGGTAGATAAACTACTTTAAAATGTTCCTACAGTTCTTAGTAAGTGCTTGTTTTTATATTAGGCCTCAAATCCAGCCTCGGTTAAGAGTAACTTAATTTGTTCCTTTTCCATAAAGAAAACAAAAACAAAAACCGTGATTTTCCTTTTTGGACAACAGAATCTTGGTTACAAAATTAGAGTTTATGTGGCTGAAACCAAGAAAGGGTTTAGTAACTGAGGACTTTATTGAGATAGTAAAGGACCTATTTAACTGCGACTAAATTACATTACTGATATAGTTAATTTGACATAACTATTACGTATGTTCTGATATTATGTGTGTTCTGATAGAAATGTTAATTTCTCTTCATTAAAAATTGTGAAGCCTCTTTGCTAAGGAGTGACTAAAATATTTCTATGCTGATCTACTTTGAATTTTCTGGTTGCTTTTATTTTTAAACATCCAAGTTTTGATTTTTCTCTTATATGTGATTATCACCTTGCTGGTGATAATAGGGATGGTCATTTTTTTCTGATATTATAAATTAAAAACATATCAATCTCTTTACCTGAAATTGCTCAAAGGTTTAAATGAAAAAATTTAAACACATAATTTTATAAACTGTATTTATTTTTAAAATAAATGTACTTTTCTCCCTTTACTATAAAAGTAGCACGTGTACATTAAAATGTTTAGAAACATGGAGACAGTCAGGACCGTCCATTTGTCTATTGTACTGTATGTAGTTTCCAGATTTTTAATGTATCTTCTTGTACATAAAAACTTAAAGCCACTGTGTATTCTGTTTTGTACCCTTTGTTTATGTTACCTAATATATCATGAGTGCCTTTCCTTTTCAATAAACATAGGTCTATGACATCTTGAACCGGCATTTTGAAACTCATTTAAATAACACTGTTTTTGAACATTTAATTTACCTGCTTATTTTCCTATGATAAATAACAGTGTGGCAATTATCTTTGTAATTAAATATTTGGGCACACACTTAATGATTTCTGAGAAATGAGTTTTCCAGATGAAAAGACATACATATTTTAAGGTTTTCCATAGGCATTGTTCTATTGTCAGCTGTGGTTTAAAACACCCCCTGCAATCACCTATTTCTGGATATGTGAAAAATTTTCATCTAAGCATTCTGATCACAGCCATGATATTCATCTTTTGTACTGCAGTGTAGAGTGTTTTATAAGCTTCTGTCTTTTGGGGTGGAAACAGTGACATTTGTTTAAAATATTACCCACTGGTTAGAGCAAGGACTCTGATAACAACCAGGAGCCACAAATCCAAAGAACGTGCTGTTAAGCATGTCATGACAGTTTGTGTGGGCAAAGTTTGTACAGTTCAGAATTCAGATCATGAGCCTCCTCCCCCATAACTTCTTCAGGGTCTGCAGGTTCCGGAGGTTTATAGTCTCTTGGTCATTTTCAAATCTAAGGTCCCACTTGCCTGAGGCTCTTAGTCTCACTCCTGTCTGCTTCTAGGGTGCTCTGTTTTCTCTGTTTCACAAAGTTCCAAATGTAAAGTTCACCTCAATTTTCATCAATTTAAATGCCCTACCACTTTATCGGCAAACATTAATAAGTACCTAACATGTGGTAAGACTGGTTCTAGGTGTGAGCGAGCAGTATAGCTATTAACAAGCAACAGAAGAAACCCCTGCTCTGTTGGAGTTTACCTTCTAGTAGGAGAAAGATAGCATAGAAGAAAAGAAATAAAAGATATAATGTATAATGTATCAAATGCTGTTGGGTAAACAAATGTTTTTAGGTTTTCTTGCTAGTATTGGGGCAGGGCCATATGTGTAGTCTATGGAAGGCTGCGGGTGCTTGCCCTCAAGGCAGTAGATTGCAAATTGCTGATTGACTTTCTGCTTGGGAGGGGCCATTGTTTGCTATTGTTTGGCTGGGGAGTAGAGAGAGAGAGAGAGAGAGAGAGAGAGAGAGAGAGCTAGCTTGGGAGCCCTCAGATTTCCACTTGGCCTGTTTGGCTTTGGAGTGCTGAGGTTGGTGGGTGCTGTGAGAAAAGGGAAGCCGTCTTCCCTACCTGCTTGCTTGTCATCATTATGAGATTTTAATAAGTGGAATGGCCCACCGTTTTCTGGCTCCACAGTTCCTTTACTGTCTGCCCAAATTCAATGAGAACCTGCATGGCCATTGTTCGGCAGATAAAATATAATATGCTCACTTTGTTAAAGATGGCGCTGCCCACATGGAAGCCCGTCATCCAGGTGATATTATTTGCCCTTATGCTTGAGATGGCTGTGGGGGAAAAGCTGTAATGTAGGCAGGCCAGGTCATTATAGCCTAAGGCTTAGTTTGAGAGTAAGCTCTTCCCCACACCCTTGACTGACTGGATGATGTAGGGTGGTGCACTCTCTTGAGGAATCCCATTATGCCTCAGATGGGTGGCTTTGTATCAGAGACTTTCTTGAATGTATAATTGGATTAAAGGTTTGGATTATCTATGCTATAAAGTGGGCGGACCGGTAGCTAGATCTCTCTCTCTTAGTGCTTGGTTCCTGAGGTAGAAGAGAGGAGAGCAGATTAAGGCCATGTGGAGGAGAAGTAGCCAAGATGGCAGAGTGCTGAGGAAGAAGCCAGTTTGTTAAGAGTTTGTGCAGGAGGAGATGGGAAGCAGAAGTGAATAAGTCTGGTGAGCTAGAAACCTTTGATTCTAGGAAACTCGGATAAGTCAGTAACTTTGTGAGCACTGAATGTGTGGGTTTTGGAGCCCAGTGTGTATTTTTGCTTGCCTGCCGGGTGCAAGCTAGAATTAAAGCTGATGGCTCACCAGTTCTTGGCTCCTGTGTTTCATTGCCATCTGTCCGAATCTAATGTGAACCTGCGTGGGTCGGGCGGCTGTGATCCTGACCGCGACTATTGGCTTTATAGCCATGGTGGCAGCCACTGGCCCTACAGGTACTGATAAGGGCTATGTACTCATTTTCTAGGGCTGTCATAACAATCTACACCAACTTGGTGATTTAAAACAACAGAAACTGGTTCCCTCATAGCTTTGGAGGACAGAAGTCTGAAATCGAGGCTCTAGGGCAGAATCTTTTCTCCTTCCTTCCAGCTTCTGCTGGCTCTGGGTGTGCCTCAGTCTGGCAACATGACTGCTAGATAGTCTTCCCTTTTCACATGGACTGCTCCCTGGTATCTATGTCTCAAACCTCCTTCAACCTTTGTCTCAGAAGGACAAGAGGCATTGGATTAGGACTAACTCTAAATCCATGATGATCTCATCTCAACACCCTGAACTTAATTGCATCTGTCAAGTCCTCTTCCCCAAAGGAGATTGTATTTACAGGTTTCAGGCAGACAGACCTTCTGGGGGCTACCATTTAACTCAGTATAGGAGGGGAAAATGTGTAGGTATACAGAGGGATCAATTTTAAATAGAGTGACAGAGGCCTCCGTGAGAAGATAACATTTTTTAAAGAAATGAAGGGGATCAAAAGCAAACCATACGATAAATGTTTTTGAATGAATATTCCTCACAGAGGGAACAGCAAGAGGAAATACCCAGAAGTCAGCATGTTTTTGGTACATCCAAAAGCAAGGAGACCTATGTCACTGTGTCTCCTCTTGATTATGGACTTCCAGATACTGAAATAAGGATGATGATAACATACATATATATTCCTTCCCATTTAATTGGCAGTATACCCCAATTTTCTCAACCGTTATCTCAGCACCTTCATTTGCATGTCCAAAGCCTAAACAATAGGCCGCCATCTCTGATTTCTCTTTTATCTTTCTCTTCACCCTTTCCTACAAACAGAACTGAGTATTAGAGGTTTGTGAGTTAATAGTTTTAACCAATAACAATTTGGTTTGAAACAAAATTTTTACCTTTACATTTAAATATTGAAAAAAATATTTAAAATGTTGTCAATGTTGCATTCTTGCATTTTGACTCCTTGGCTGCCTCAAACTTGGGTGTTCCATGCTTTCTTGATTCCAGATCTCTTCTGATTTCCTTCACTTATTCTGTACACAACCCAGAATGACACCAGCCTCTGCCATCACCACTACCTACTCTATCCCTATTTCCCCTGTCTTGTTGTTTGTATTCATTTGAATTCCACTGTACCTCTCCTGTACTCTCTAGTTATTCTTGATTACAACCTTGACTCACACTTCTCTGCCCATCTTATATGGCCATATTAGTTTCTGTGGTGCCATAGGAATTTAAAAGTGTAAAGCCAGTAGTCGCGGCCACCATCACAGCCGCCTGGCCAGTGCAGGTTTGCATTTGATTCGAACAGTTGGTAATAAAACGGAGCCAAGAACTGGTGGGCCATCAGCTTTAATTCTAGCTTGCACCCGGCGAGCAAGTAAAAACACAAACTGGGCTCCAAAATCCACCCATTCAGTGCTCACAAAGCTACTGACTTATCTGAGTTTCCTAGAATCAAAGGTTTCTAGCTCACCAGACTTATTCACCTCTGTTCCCGAGCATCTCCTTCTCCAGCACAAACTCTACTCAAACTGGCTTCTCTTTCAGCACTCCACCATCTTGGCTGCTTCTCCTCTCCTCCACATGGCCTAAATATGCTCTCCTCCCTGCTCTCTGCCTAGAACATAATCCCTCTTCTCTTTAAAACCTTTCGGTGCAAAAGCCCTCCCCCAACACATATTAACATAATCACACCCATTCCCAAGTAAGAAGGGCAACTAATATCATCACCTGGGCAACGGGCCTCCACGTGGACAGCACCATCTTTAAAAAAGTGAGCATAATATATTTTATCTGCCCAACAAAAAGAAAACAATATTCTTTGTCTTCTCACCTGAAATCTTTTTAGGTTGAGCTTATTCCCCTTTGTCCCCAAGGTCAAGAGTCCTAGACTAGGAGATTTATACAACAGTAGGTCTTGGCTAAGCATTGAGCATTCCACTTGTAATTAACGTATAATGTATCTTTGACTTTGGAATTAAAAGACAGTTTTGGTAAACCTGGGTTGTTGTGTTTTAGTGTACTTCAAGTTCATAGTGACTGAGATTCTGCCACATTCCTCTTGCTCCCACTAACATTTTCTGCCTGTTAACTCATTTCTGTCTAGTAACCTTTACTTCAAACAGTTTCATTCTCCATCACTGACCACCTGATCCTGCTGCTATAGCTCTCTGATGATTAGCCAGCCACCTACAGTAACCTATGCTGATTTACTATCTGTTAGGCAGATAAAATATAATATGCTCACTTTGTTAAAGATGGCGCTGCCCACATGGAAGCCCGTCATCCAGGTGATATTATTTGCCCTTATGCTTTGGATGGGTGTGGGGGAAAGGCTGTAATGTAAGCAGGCCAGGTTGTTATGGCCTAAGGCTTAGTTTTAAGAGTAAGCTTCTCCCGACACCCTTGACTGATTGGATGACGTAGGGTGGTGCACTCCTGAGGAATCCCATTATACCTCAGATGGGTGACTTTGTATCAGAGACTTCCTTGTTTGTATAATTGGATTAAAGGTTTGATTCTATGCTATAAAGCGGGGCAGACCTGGAGCTTGCTCTCTCTCTTGGTTCCTGAGGTATTAGAGAGGAGAGCAGATTAGGCCACGTGGAGGAGAAGAAGCAGCCAAGATGGCAGAATGCTGAGGAAGAAGCCAGTTTGGCAGAGTTTGTGTAGAGAGAAGGAGATGGGAAACAGAGGTGAATAAGTCTGGTGAGCTAGAAACCTTTGATGCTAGGAAACTCGGATAAGTCAGTAGCTTTGTGAGCACTGAATGAGTGGGTTTTGGAGCCCAGTGTGTGTTTTTGCTTGCCCACCAGGTGCAAGCTAGAATTAAAGCTGATGGCTCACCAGTTCTTGGCTCCAGTGTTTCATTACTGACTGTTCGAATCTAATGTGAACCTGCACTGGCCAGGTGGCTCTGATGGTGGCCCTGGCTACTGGCTTTACACTATCACTTAGACTTTTGGTCATTCTGTGCCCCATTCCTACTTGAATAGACAGCTAGATTTTCAGGTCAGCACAGATATCTTGTTTATTCCCTGGAGGCCTTTGTTTATGGTTTCCTTAGATTCATCCCTAAGATAACACAGACCTATCCTTATTGATATGCTAGGATACCCCTCTCTTTTCATTTGTTTCTATGGTATATCTTATCAATATTCACTCTTTGGTGCATGTTGGGTAAACAAATGGTTTTTTTTTTTTTTTTTTTTTAGGTTTGCTCGCATGTATTGGGGCAGTGCCATGTGTATATAGTCTATGGAAGGCTGCGGGTGCTTGCCTTCAGGGTGGTAGATTGCAAATTGCGGACTGCTTGCCACCATGGGGAGGGGTGATTGTTTGCTACTGTTTGCTGAAGAAGGTTTTTTTTTTCCCTAGCCAGTTTTGCTGAAGAGGAGAGAGAGAGGGAGAGAGAGAGAGAGAGAGAGAGAGAGAGAAAGAGAGAGAGAGAGAGGGGAGAGGTGCTTGGGAGCTCAGAGATTTCGGCCGGGTCTGTTTGGCTGATCCCTGCTGAGGCTGTTGGGGGCCTGTGAGTCCAGGTGAGTCCAGAATGCTGAGGGGCTTGGGAGCCCTGCCTGTTTGCTCGTCCGCCATTATGAGACTCTAATAAACTAAATGATCCACCATTTTCTGGCTCCACAGTTTCTTTACCGTCTGCCTAAATCCAATGGGAACCTGCATCTACATGGCCGCATTGGCGGCCACTGGCCTTACAGTGCAGATACCTATTAAATTGCTATATTTCATCTTTAAATTTCTTTAGAATTCTTTACTCAACAGCACTGACACTCCATTCTTCTGACTCCTTAAAGTCCATTTCTCTTAAAGTCATTTTTGTTTTTATTTCCTTTTGAGTAGTGAATCATGAACATTCCTATTCACTGACTATTCTAGCAAGACAATTCACTTTATTGTTGACTACAAATTTAAACTAATTCTTCAGGATAATGGCATTTTTAAACTTAAATGAATAAAATGTTATTCTCTTCAAAAGCTTTTAGAAACATTTTTTATAGTACCTAAAAGACTGACTATAATGTTGGGTTATAAATACGCTTATTCTTCAGTGATTATTTTTTAGGGTAGTTGTGCTGTTTTATCTCTGAGTATTCTTGTGATTGCAGTTAAATTGAAAATAATATTGTGAATATACACTTTCTTTTTGTAAGCTGAGAGGATAGCTTTACCAAATGTAAGAAATTTTGGAAGCTGCAACATTCTTTAAGTCTATTGCATTAATAGAAAAATAATTACTAGACAAGTGATGTCTAGGTTTTTCGCACAAATGTTATCTTTGCTAAACCCATAAATAAATAAATGGAAAAAAATACAAGACATGATTTATGTTTCTGGTTAAGAGTCAATTAGGTTACACAGTCGTTAGTACTAACATCATAAAAGCCTACAGTATTTCTTATGTTGTATGGAAGCAACAGAAAGTCAAATGACAGCAGCATTGTAAAGCCAGTAGTCGCGGCCACCATCACAGCTGCTTGATCCGTGCAGGTTTGCATTAGATTCGAACAGACGGTAACGAAACAACGGAGCCAGCAACTGGTGAGCCATCAGCTTTAATTCTAGCTTGCACCCAGTGGGCAAACAAAAACACACACTGGGCTCCAAAACCCACACATTCAGTGCTCACAAAGCTACTGACTTATCCGAGTTTCCTAGAATCAAAAGGGTTCTAGCTCACCAGACTTATTCACCTCTGTTTCCCATCTCCTCTCTACACAAACTCTGCACAAACTGGCATGTTCCTCAGCATACCACCATCTTGGCTGCCTCCTCTGGCCTCCACGTGGCCTTAATCTGCTCTCCTTTCTCACACTAACCTCAGGAACCAAGAGAGAGCAAGCTACTGTCCTACTTTATAGTGTAGAAATCCAAACCCTTAATCCAATCTACAAACAAGAAAGTCTCTGATACAAAGTCACCCATCTGAGGCATAATGGGATTCCTCAGGAGAGGGCACCACCCCACATTATCCAGTCAAGGGTGTGGAAAAAAGCTTACTCTTAAAACTAAGCCTTAGGCTATAACGACCCGGCCTGTTTACATTACAGCCTTTCCCCCACACCCATCTCAAGCATAAAGGCAAATAATATCACCTTGGTGATGGGCTTCCATGTGGGCAACACCATCTTTAACAAAGTGAGCATATTATATTTTATCTGCCCAACAAGCATGATGAAAGTTTATCTCTCTCTTTCATAATAGTCTGAATTTAGATAACTCAATGCTGTTAAGGTGGTCTAAGACTCATTAGTTACAGAGACTACTTCCAGATTTTCTTGATGGTGTGACCTTCACCCTGTAGTTTCAAAGGTGAGAGGGCTCCAGGAATCACTTCCCTGCTCTGAGCAGCAGTAGAAAGAAATTTGTTTGACTAGGGGCATACTCCTCTTCTGTTAGTGACATGGTCAGGATATTTTATACACCACTTCCATTTACAGTCTCTTAGTGACAACTTAGCCATGTGACCACACCTAGTTAGCCACATGTCTAGAAAAAGACATCAGGCTATGACATCATTAAAATGTTATTAATATAGTCTATATAAATGTAAATTTTATTGGGATAAAGGTCACTAACACAGTGATACCCCATTTTTTTTCAACCAAATGTGAAATCCAACATATGAACTAGAGGATTGCTCCTGTGTCACATATTTGCCCTTATCTCCACAAACCCACTCTCATAAAAGCATCTGAGGCACGCCCATGTTGGAGAGTCAAGTAATACTATTTTTTTCTTTAATGAGCAAATGGTCATAGCACTATCTCTGAGTCATGAAGCAATTACTAATTCATATTCATCGAATTCTATTCTAAGGAATTTCATTGTAATTGAGGCATTAAAAAAAAGATTTGTAGACTTGTGGTCAAGATGGCAATATAGGTAAACATGGTACCCACCTTCACCCATAACCACATCAAAATTACAACTAAACTACAGAATAGCCATCATCTGAAGCTGCTTAAAATCAAGCTGAATGGAAGTTCTACAACTAGGAAATTAAGAAGACACACTAAGACTGCTGGGAGGGGTGGATATGCAGAATGGGTCCAACACCCATGTTTAGTGGTTTAAACTTGGGAGTGGGATCTTGGCTGTGGATGTCCCCTATGAGGAGCTAGAAATTCTAGCCCCACACCAGGCCCACCAGCCCAGGGTTCCAGTACCAGGAAGAGAAGTTACCATAATTTCTGGCTGTAAAAACCAGCAGGGATTGAGGATGAGGAAGACAGAGGGCAGCTGGAGGCCCAGGCAGTTTCTTTTAAAGGGCCCACACACAGGATTCACTCTTTCTGAGCTCTAATGCAAGGGCAGAACTTAAGCAGCACCAGAGACATATGGAGAGGAACTGAATTGTCCAGCATCAGTATAAGTGCTGGGGAGCAGTTTACTCCAAGGCAGAAGTGCTGACTGAGGCCGTTGTTCCTTTAATGAGCCCTTCTCCCACAAAGCTGGCAGATGAGCACCATATCTGAGACTCCATCAACCTGGCTCACACTTTTGACCCCACCCTGGTAATTTCCAGAGGCCCCACACCACCCAACTTGCAGGTCCACCCAAGCTGGTCCTTGTGGCCTATCCCTACAAATGGCCTGTCTTGGCTTATGATTCAGGTTTTCCTAAAATCTCTCAAGCAAGCAGCATTTGGCCTCAGAGACATCCATCCTCTTGCTAAGTGGTCCCAGACTCAGGAGTAGTTTGGTTCATAGCTTGGCCTTGCCTAGGTATCTCTAAGCTCAGCACAAGTCATAGCAATCTGCACATTGCTTTATAGCTTATGTCAGGTGGCCCCAGAACACAGGTGGTGGCTGGCCTTGGCCTACATCCCCTGAAAGCCAGAGCTTCCAGTGATCAAAGTCCCAGTTGCAGAACCACCACCCAACCACCTCCATCCACTAGCAACACATTTAAGGAGCAGACTCAGAGGACAATAAAGCCCTGCTGAAGTAAGTCCCGCTCTGTGTGGTGGGCCCCAGCACAGCTGGTCCAACATGGTGGCTGGAGGTCGGTGGTCAGGGTTCACAGATAGTCCTTGTAGCTGATCGGCCAGGGAGTAAATTCCTCTTATTTATATCCAACAGCAATGAAGGCGCAACTACAAGAGGAGGGTGTACACAGTCCACATGGGGAAGGGGCACACCTGGAATATCCAGCGTGAATGAAAGGGGAGGCTGTGCCACTGTGCCCTACAGGACATCTACTACATTAGGCCACTCTACCAAGCCTGGGAAATGTTGCAGCTCTACCTAATACATAGAAACAAACACAAGGGAGTTGCCAAAATTAGGAAACAAAGAAACATGTCCCAAATGAAAGAACAGAACAAAATTTCAGAAAAGGAACTAAACACAATGAAGACAAGCAATCTATTAGATGCAGAGTTCAAAACACTGGTTATAAGGTGCTCAATCAACTTACTGAGAACCTCAACAGCATAGAAAAAAAAACCAGTAAGAAATGAAGGATATGCTAATTGAAATGAAGAATAATTTACAGGAAATCAACAGTAGAATAGATGAAGCCAAGAACCAAGTAAGTGATTTGGAATATAATAAAGCAAAACCAACCCAATCAGAACAGCAAAAAGAAAAATAATCCAGCAAAAATGACAATAGTGTAAGGAGCCTCTAGGACAACTTCAGGCACACCTATGTTTGCATTACAGAGGTGCCAGAAGGAAAAGAGAGAGAACAAGAGAATAAAAACCTATTTGAAAAAATAAGGAGAAAACTTTTCTAACTTGGCAAAGAAAATAGACATACAAGTTCAGGAAGGCAGAGTCTCAAACATGATAAACCCAAAGAGGCCCACACCAAGATGCATCATACTTAAAATGCAAAAGGTTAAAGACAAAGAGAAAGTCTTAAATGCAGCAAGAGAAAAGCTGTTAGTTACCTACAAGAGAGCTTCCATAAGACTGTCAGCTGATTTCTCAACAGAAACTGTGTAGGCCAGGAGGGATTGGCAAGAAATATTTAAAGTGATAAAAAGCAAGGACCTACAACCAAGATTACCCAACAAAGCTATTATTTAGAGTTGAAGGACAGATAAAGAGCTGGCCAGACAAAAAAAGAAAAGAGCTAAAGGAGTTCATCACCACCAAGCCAGTATTATACAAAATGTTAAAAAGTTCTTTTAAGATTAAGAAAAATAAAAAGATCAGAAATAGGAGCAATAAACATATACATGTCAACAATTGAATCTAATAAAACAAAATAAACAATCAGAACAGAAACAGACACATAGATACAGAGAACATTTTGATGGTTATCAGATTTGGGGGGAGTATACTTGTGAAATGGGTGAAAAAAGGTGACGGGATTAAGAAGTAAAAATTGATTATTATAGAATAATCATGAGAATATAAAGTACAGCCTAGGGCAGTGATGGGCAATCTTTTGAGCTTGGTGTGTCAAATTTGCCAAAAAACCAAGCATAACTTGGGTGGTGTGTCACTTAGAGAAAAAACGGCCTAACTGAAAGTCCCAGAACTAGACGCTCTGTGCCAGAGTTCTGTTGGTTTGGCCTACAGACCTCTGGCACAGACTGTCTACACTACAGCAAATGTTTTATTCTCGGCTACTGCACCTGGCTGTGCAGAAGCCGAGGATGAAATGTCCTTCTCAGCATGCGGCCCCACACTTCTCTGGTATGCGACCGCATGTCATCGAAAATAGCTATGCGTGTCAGTGCTGACACGTGTGTCATAGGTTCGCCATCACAGGCCTAGGGATTATAGTCAATAATATTCTAATAACTATGTAGGGTGTCAAATGGGTGTGAGATTTATTGGGATGATCACTTAGTATGTTATGTAATATCTAATCATTGGTGTGTACACCTGAAACTAATATAATAATGTATGTCAACTGTAATTGAAAATATTAAAATAATTAAAAAATAATCAAGATTTTGCATATGTGCTGGCAAAGTGAGCATGTTAAGATTTTGCAACGAGGCCCTAAACAGTTGGCTCAATGGTTGAGCATCAGCCTGGCGTGTGGAAGTTCCAGGTTTGATTCCCAGGCAGGGCACACAAGAAAAGTGCCCATTTGCTTCTCAGCCTTTCCCCCTTTCCTTTTTCTTCCCCTTTCGCAGCCAAGACTCCATTGGAGCAAAGTTGGCCCCGGGCACTGAGGACGGCTCCATGGCCTCCGCCTTAGGCACTAGAATGGCTCTGGTTGCAGAGGAGCAACACTGCAGATGGGCAGAGCATCACCCCATGGTGGGCATGCCGGGTGGATCCTGGTCGGGTGCATGCAGGAGTCTGTCTCTCTGCCTCCCCACTTCTCACTTCAGAAAAAGAAACACACACACACAAACAAAATATAACCAGTTATTTTAAAAAGCTTAAAGGCCTCTTTAAGCTACCATGCTTGACTTTGGAAAATACTTTTTCATTTTACCTTAAAAAAAGGTTTCAAGTATGCCAGGCAAATAAAGTGTTATTGAATACAAATTCAAATCTTCAAATACAATAAAGAAAGCATTACTTTTATGATTTTTTAAACAAGAATTCATATTATAATAACACAGCTTAATTCTGCGCCATTACTTTGATCTACATCAACAGAGAATCATAGAGCTTTAGAATCACTTGTTGGGAATGAACCTCAAGAGTCAATCAAGTCTAATAACCCATTTGATGTTTAAATAAACTGATGGGAGCCAAGTCATTAATTAACTTCTCCAAGAGTAGAACTTTGATTTAAAAAGCAAAGCCTGTACATTATCACTAATAATGTGATTTTGTCTTTTCTTTTTCTTCATTATCTTTTTTTTTTTTTCACACAGAAAGAGAGAGAGAGTCAGACAGAGGGATAGATAGGGACAGACAGACAGGAACGGGGAGAGGTGAGAAGCATCAATCATTAGTTTTTCATTGTCATTATGACACCTTAGTGTTCATTGATTGCTTTCTCACATGTGCCTTGACCGTGGGCCTTCAGCAGAATGAGCAACGCCTTGCTGGAGCCAGCAACCTTGGGTCCAAGCTGGTGAGCTTTTTTTCTCAAGCCAGATGGGCCCGCGCTCAAGCTGGCAAGCTCGAGGTCTCGAACCTGGGTCTTCTGCATCCCAGTCCAACGCTCTATCCATTGCACCACCGCCTGGTCAGCCTCTTCATTATCTTTTGAAAGACTAAAATTATTATTATTTCCCCAAAAACAAGTATGAGTAAGACTTGAAGACAAAGAAAATGTTAAGTTACAAAACCTATATATATATTTTTTGTATTTTTCTGAAGTGAGAAGCAGGGAGACAGAGAGACATACTCCCACATGTGGCCGACTAGGATCCACCCGGCATGCCCACCAGGGCACAATGCTGTGCCCACCTGGGGCATTGCTCCATTGCAATGGAGCCATTCTAGCACCTGAGGTACTGACCATGGAACTGTCCTCAGTGCCCGGGTCAACTTTCGCTCCTATGGAGCATTAGGTATGAGAAGAGAAGAAAGAGATAGAGAGAAAGGAGAAGGGGGGAGGTGAAGAAACAGATGAATGCTTCCGTGTGACCTGGCTGGGGATCAAACCAGGGACTTCCACACACCCGGCTGATACTCTGCCAATGAGCCAGGCAGCCAGGGCAAAACCCGATTATTTTTGATGGTGAAAAAAAAAGACTAGTAATTGTTTCATGTTTTTAATAATGGCCTGGGAAAAATTACATGGGAACAAGTTTAATTTGGCTTGGTGTAGTCACATGGAAGGTAGTTCAGAACTTGAGTTTTTACAGATCTTTAGGTATGTCTCCAAATAATTTAGGAAAATGAATTGCAAGCTCATTATAAACATTTTAGTTATGGAGGTCCTAAGTTTGTATTTGTTTCCTATTGCTGCTATAAGAAACTTTGTTATAGCAGCAGCTACCACCACAAGCTTGGTTGCTTAAAACAACACACATTTATTTTCTTAGAGTTCTGAAGTCAGGAGTTCAAAATTAGTTTTTCTGGAATCTGTACTAAAGTCAAGGCATTAGCAGGTCTATGGTCCTTCTAGAGCAGTGGTAGTCAACCTGGTCCCTACTGCCCACTAGTGGGCATTTCAGCTTTCATGGTGGGCGGTAACGGAGCAACCAAAGTATAAATAAAAAGATAGATTTAACTATAGTAAGTTGTTTTATAAAGATTTATTCTGCCAAACTTAACAAAATCCTTCATAAAGTACTTGGTAAGTAATTATTATTATATGCTTTAACTTGCTGCGACTCTGCTTTCTAAATTTTATAAAGTAAAGTTACTTCCCTACTTTATAAATCACCATTACTGTGGAACTGGTGGGCAGTTAGAAAATTTTACTACTAACAGAGATATACCAGTGGGCAGTAGGTATAAAAAGGTTGACTATCCTGCTCTAGAGGTTCTCAGAAGGAATTGATTTCTTGAGACCACTCACATTCTTTGTGTCATAGCTTCCTTTCTCCATTTTCAAAGTCAGAAACAGCAGATAGAGTTTTTGCCTTACTATATTATTTCCTCTTTCTTTCTCTTCCATGTTGTTGGGCACATAAAATATATTATGCTCACTTTGTTAAAGATGGTGCTGCCCACGTGGAAGCCCATTGCCCAGGTGATGATATTGGTTGCCCTTCTTGCTTGGGATGGGCGTGATTATATTGATGTGTGTTGGGGACAGGCTGTAAGTAGGCACAATTCTTATAGTCTAACATTTAGTTTTAAGACTAAGCCTTTCCCACCCTTTTTGATGTAGGGTGGTGCACTCTCACGAGGAATCCAATTATGCCTCAGATAAGTGACTTTGTATCACAGACTTCCTTGTTTGTATATTGGATTAAAAGTTTTGAATCGACACTATAAAGTGGGGCAGACTGGGAGCTTCCTCTCTCAGTTCCTGAGATTAGAATTAGGGAGGAGAGCAGAAAAAGGCCATGTGGAGGAGGCCAGGAGAAGCAGCCAAGATAGCGGAGTGCTGAGGAAGAAGCCAGTTTGTGCAGTTTGTGTAGAGAGAAGGAGATGGGGAACAGAGGTGAATAAGTCTGGTGAGCTAGAAACCTTTGATTCTAGGAAACTTAGATGAGTTAATAGCTTTGTGAGCACTGAATGAGTGGGATTTGGAGCCCAGTGTGTGTTTTTATTTGCCCACTGGGTGCAAGCTAGGATTAAAGCTGATGGCCCACCAAATCTAATGTGAACCTGCATGGGCCAGGCGGCTGTGATGGTGGCTGTGGCAACTGGCTTTACATATAGGTAAGGATCTTATGTTTACATTGTTATTATCTAGATAGTCCAGAATAACCTCCCTATTATAAGGTTATCTGATTAGTAAATTTAATTACATTTGCAACTTTAATTTTCTTTGTAATTTTACAAGTAATCTTACATATTTAAAGGTTCCAAGAATTAAAATGTGGTATTGTGTGTGTGTGGGGGGGGGATTCTGTTTACCGCAAAGGTTTTTAGGTAATGTATTAGTTTTCCAGGGTTGCCATAAGAAAGTACCACAAATTGGGTGGCAAAAACAATAGAAATTTATTGTCTCACAGTTCAGGAGGCCAAAACTCTGAAATCAAGGTTGCAGGGTTGGATCCTTATATGGATTGTCAGGTAAGGATCTATGCCAGGCCTCTATCCTTGGCTTTTAAACGGCAACCTTCTCTTCACATTGTGCATGCATGTGTCTGTCTGTGTCCAAATTTCCTCTTTTTATATAGATAGCAAATATTGGATTAGGGACCATCTTATTGACCTTATCCTAACTTGATTCCTGTTTTAAGATCTTATCTCAAAGTAAAATCACATTCTGAGGTACTGGGAATTAGAATTTCAACACATAAACTCTGAGGGTACATAATTCATCCCATAATGGGCAATATTTTTGAAACCTTGCCCAATAATTTTACAAAGTTCTTAACCATATTGTATTATACATAGCAGCTGAAATTTTAAGAAAGAACTATTTTATTTTCTAATAAGATATACTTAAGTAATGAAGGAGAGAAAGTATTGTTATATTCTCAATACTTTGCCTCAGCCCACATAAAATATATTTTTTATTTACCTGTCCCTACAACTTAACAAAAAAATTCAACACAGAGCCATAAAATCAAATTAAAACCTCACTGTTCTAGAGTATTTATAAAGAATTAGCAAAAAAATTTAGATGACATATTTGCCTAATTTATAATTACTAAAATATTTGAATTCTAAAATTTAATAGAAATGTTGTCTGCATAGGTAAGAGCCTTAAATCAGTTCTGAAATGGTAATGATTCTCATTAGTATCGTTTCCCTGGTAGTGTTTATGCCCTTACACAATCCATTTGCATCTGCTTATTTTTCTCTTTTCCAGTCCCCGAGGAAAAGAAAATTGTGTTACACTCTTTCCCCCTTCCTGAGAATCAGTTAGTCTGTTGGTGAGGGGCCTCTGCTGTGCACAGTCAGGTACTATGTTTTATGAGCATGAAAACATTGTAAAAGAACAAGAGAACATATTCCCTGACCTGGGAAATCAGTCAAAGCTATACCATAATTTTCAGAAACTGACAAGAATATATGACCCTTCACATCATCACAGTATAGTACTCTAATATCTCTAAAGGAAAAGAGAAAGGGACTATATATTATGTGGCAGAAACAACTGAAGTATGATTAAAATATAAAATAACTTTGTCACAGGAAATACTGTCACACTTTCATTAAAATAGAAATTAAAACATAAGTATATGAGTCAAATTTCATTGATACATCCACTATTGCCCTATAGATCGTGTCTACTCCATGATACTTGTGGGAAGAAAAGATACTATGGATCATGCTTGCAATCTTGGTTTTTACTAATGTCTGGGCATCTAACACATAGCCTGTTTAACATTTCTGAGTTATAACAAAAATGTTTTCCTAATTGCCTGGTAGAGACAAACCTTAGTCTAGTAGTGTGAATGTCAGACCTTCAAGAAGAGTCACACAACTCGTTTCCAAAATTTAGGTTACCAGATCTACTATAGAACAACTCTTAATTGTCAAGAAAACTGAAAGTAATTAATTATAAATGAGAAGTGTTCAAGTTTAATTTTATGAATATCCTGAAATAGGGCATAATGGGTGAAAATCAGTATGAATAAAATGTGCTTGCCTGAAGTTGGACTCATGGACTCCAACTTCTCACAATAGGTCATGTAAAATTCGTACGTGTGGTACACATACGTGAATGTGCCTCAGCACACACCAAAATCAGACATCGCTGTTATAACACAATACTGCTGCCTAACTAAGGCTATAGGAAGAAACTTGACTAAAATGGACTTATATTTTCAAGGGAGAAATAACCTGGCAACCTGAAAATAATTCTATTTTTCTCTCCCCTTTTCTCCAGAAAAGATTCTTTGGTTATTTGATCCTGGTCAATGACATTTTGTTAGCCAGTCTTACCAGACATTTAACAATTACAAGTATAAACTTGACAAAAGGTTTTTAGAAACTGGCTGAAAGCCTGTGCTTGAGAAATTCATTTTTCTTGCTTCTGTTTTCTCTTTATAATAAGATATTTGTTATTTGTAATAACTACTTTTACTGTGGGATAGAACCCAGGAGACTGTAGCCACTGTCACCCAGCTGGCCTGGTTTGGACAATGGGGCCCTTCTAAGGTGACCAGATTTTAAAATTGGTAAAGCGGGACACCATTGATGGGGGGGGGGTCTTGATTAAAAATTTGGTCTATATGGAGCTTCCAGGTCGAGGTGGGGTCTCCTCGCTGAAAACTGTATATTCCCTTCCTGTTCTCCCACCATTCCCTAGCTTTCCGTGCATTCTTTCCAAAAGTCGGGACTTCTTTAAAACGCTGTAGGACATGGGACAAATTGTTAAAAATCGGGACTGTCCTGCCAAAAGCAGGACATCTGGTCAACTTACTTGTGCCAGATAATGTTCAGACCAGACAGGGCCAACTGCTACCTCCTTTCACACTGCTTGCTATGACTAGAAAGAAAGAGCAGCAGAAGTATTTTAGGGGTAGTGAAAAAAAGTTAAATTGATAAAGATACACCTAGAGAAAAACAGGATCAAATTTGAAAGCCCCAAATGATGTTTATTCTAAAGGAAATAATATTTCTCTATCTCTGTCTCTCTCTCTCTCTGTCTGTCTCTCTCTCTCCCAGTCAGGATTTAATAGTTCCTTCTCCCGCATTTTGAAGAGGAAGAAAACACTGCATCATTTTTTTAAATATAAAATACTGCCAGAAATGTAACCACAATCATTCAGTAAGACAAATTATTGCAGGAATGCTTGTGTCTACAATGCCTAATTTTCTATGGCTATTTGATGTATACAATAAAGAGAAACAGTTTATCATCCAGGGTCATAATCATAATCTTGGGGAAATTCACATGTTTGGGTCCAAGCGCCTCCTCTACCCCAAAGTGGGTTCAGCAGTGGAGATTAGGCAAGATCATGTGAATCCTGTGGAAATCACAAGGGTTCTTCTTGTGAGGACTGAAGGAGCATGGTCTTCTTTTCTCCTCATCAGATAATTGAGCTCATGAATGAAATAAAATTGTTTCTCACATTTTTCTGTGCTTGTAGAAATATACAACCCTAGCCTGACCAGGCAGTGGCACAGCGGATAGAGTGTCGGACTGGGACGCAGAGGACCCAGGTTTGAAACCCCGAGGTAGCCAGCTTGAGTGCAGGCTCATCTGGTTTGAGCAAAAGCTCGCCAGCTTGAGTCCAAGGTTGCTGGCTTGAGCAAGGGGTCACTCAGTCTGCTGTAGCCCCCTACCCCAAGTCAAGGCACATACGAGAAAGCAAACAATGAATAACTAAGGTGCTGCTACAAAGAATTGATGCTTCTCATCTCTCCCTTTCTGTCAGTCTGTCCCTATTCGTTCCTCTCTCTGTCTCTCTCTGTCACAAAAAAGAAAGAAAGAAAGAAAGAAAGAAAGAAAGAAAGAAAGAAAGAAAGAAAGAAAGAAATATACAACTCTAAACTAACTCCAGAATTACAAAAGGTTTTAAAAGGGTCTCAGGGTAAAAAGCCAATAAAGTGGCAAAATCTGAATGCCTCCCACTTTCTCACTGAATGAACAGGGAAGTATGTTGTCTGTTGTCTGTCATCTGTAATTATTCTTTTTTACGTCACATCCCCCCCCAAACCAAGTACTCTGAAAATATTATCTAAATATGAGTTCTAGAAAATAGTATTCTTCTGGATGTAAAACTTTGACATACCAGACATTAAAAGATTTTGCTTCTGTATTTGTTTATTTTTGACAGCTCACAAAACACTATTTATAACAGTGGCATATTGTAAGTGTTAGAGAATGTCAAGACAGTAGGCAAGGAATAAAGTTGTGGTTTGGGGAATCAGAGGCCACAAAACCCAGGGGTTGTGCAAACAAGAGCATCTGAATTGGAAACATAAGTAAAATAGGTTGGATCCATTTAGTTATAAGGGTTCAGTAACAATATGATTGAAAATTCATTCATTGCTCACAGCTTGGGACCATGTAAAAGTCAGAAACTAAAAGCTTTCTGTAAATGTTTTCATATAGATGCCATTTTATAAATAAGACATTTCTTATAAAAACTCTCTTGACCCATAAACCTTTTGAAATCAAAGATTAATTTATTCTGTTTTATTTCCAGACACTTTCTCAGTGTGACTGGTTGTTTGTAAAACACAAAGATGTTACTGGTATTTAGCTTATCTTGGATTTCACTAAAGAGCACCCCAGTTTTTGTCTGGGATTCTACATGCCTTCCCACCTCTCCTTGTGTGCCAGGGGAGGGGAGGGAAATCCCACCACACAAATAAGAATAACAAATTGTTGCCAAAATAGCTACCATTTATTGAATACTTAATACACTGAAGTCCCTTTGTTAAGCACGTGACAGAACCATCTCATTTTGTCTTCAGGTATTATGATTCATCATTTACAGAGGAAAAAATGTAAATAAAAACCCAGAGAGAGCAATTAACTTGCCACATAATATCTTATAAAGTCAGAATTTGAACTACTGCTGGTCGAATCCCAGAACCTATACTCAGTCATTCCACTATTCTGCTAATATAGATCTAATTATTCATTTCAGGCCTTGACAAGCCAGACGGAAGAGAGTGGTGTTTAATACAACCCCTCAAAGTGCATACTTAGAGTGTATGAAACACCCTCTGACACAGGGGGGAATGCATGCCTCAGGACCCAGAAGAAAGTACCTTAGAGGCAATTAACAGCTGAGAATACATTCTAAGGAACCTGAAACACTAGTTTGAAAGAATACCATGTGATCTCATCTGTATGTGGAATCTAACAAACACAATAAACTGAGGAACAAAATAGAAACAGAGGCATGGACATAGGGAATAGATGGATGGCTGTTAGAGGGAAGGGGAAAGAGAGGACTAGATCAAGGTGAAAGATTAGCCAAAAAAAAAAAAATACACACACACACACACACACACACACACACAGAGAACACATAGATACAGACAACAGGGAGGCAATAGCCAGAGAGAAAGGGGGGGTAGAGGAAGGCGGAGGGGGCCAGAGTGGGGGAAAAGGCGAGTGGAAAGAGACCTTGCATGGTCAGCGTGATGGGGCATGATGCAGTGTGTCGATGGTGTTTTATTGAGTTGTACACTTGAAACCTGTATGGTTTGGAGAACCACGTCAACCCAAGTAAATAAATAAATAAAATGAGTTCTCACTTCAGCAGCACATATACTAAAACTAGAATAATACAAAGAAGATCAGAAGATTAGTATGCTCCCTACTCAAAGATGGCACACAAATTTGTGAAGTCTTCCATATTTTTATAGAGCAAAAAAGAACAGTTAACAATAGCAACTACTTGTGAACAGCAATGTGGTGATTGCTGGGAGGTGGGAGGTAGAAAAATGTATGGGGACATAAATGATGATGGGTGAAGACTTGAGAGGGTGAACACACAATACAGTATATCTCTGTAGATGTGCTGTAGAATTGGGCACCTGAAACCTGTATAATTATGTTAACTAGTGTCACCCTAATAAATTCAATTAAAGTTCTATTTTAAAAAATAAATAAGATGACAGATGTGTGGAACTGCCTTGAAAGTAAAGGTATTCAAAACTAAACTATTATTGTCATTTCATAATGACTCTAAGATAAATATTGATAGTAATGTAAGTTCCTTAGATAACAATCTTCCTCCCTCCTGTCTCTGCGCCATTGCTGTCCTTCATTTCATTTGTACATACTCATACATAACCACATAGAACAGTGATGGCGAACCTATGACACGCGTGTCAACACTGAGACGCGTGGCCATTTTCAATGACAACGCGGGCGCATACCAGAGAAGTATGGGGCCGCATGCCAAGAAAGACGTTTCATCTTTGCTGAGGATAAAACATTTGCTGTAGTGAGACACTCTGTGCGAGAGGTCTGTAGGCCAAACCAACAGAACTCCAGCACAGAGCGTCTAGTTCTGGGACTTTTGTTTAGGCTGTTAGGGTATCTTGAACCTCATTTCCAGCCGGCGGAGCAGGGAGCAGCGAATGCCAATGAAATTCAGTAACAAAAAAGTCACTAATAGGCAGGGTAGTTAAATAATCCCACCCCGCCACTTATCTTAGTTCACGGCACCTCACACAGTTATTTAATATCAAGATCAACAAAAGAAACCAATTGACAGATGAACCAAGAAGTCACTAAGCCGGTAAGTTAAATAATTAGGTTTTGGCTTATTACATACAATTATATATTACAGTTATACATTTTTGTTATTTAAACTATAAATATCACAAAATTATGGTCTTTTTCTCGAAGTGAAACACCACCTGAATCATGTTCGGTTTTTTGGCAAATTTTGACCCACCAAGCTCAAAAGGTTGCCCATCACTGGCATAGAAGCATGTCCTGCAATTGTTATTTTGCATGTATTCATCTGTTAGATCACTGAAGAATAAGAAAAATAAAAGTTTTATTTTATCTTCCCTTATTCCTTCTCCAGCACTCTTTATTTATGTAGACCCAAGTTTCTGAAATATATCATTTTTCTTTTCTCTAAAGAATTCCTTTTAACATTTTTTTTGCAAGGCAGGTTTACAGACAACAGGTTCTTTCAGTTTCATTTGTCTGATAAACTTTTCTTTTTCTCCCTCACTTATGAAGAACAATTTCATAGGACACAGAATTCTAGGCTGGTGAAGTTTTTCTATCAACTCTTTAACTATTTCACTTCATTCCTTCTTGCTTGCCCAGTTTCTGAGGAGAAGTCAAATGTCAATCTTAACTGTATTCCTCTCTATATAAGCATTTTTCCCCCCTCTGGTTCCTTTCAAGATCGGTTTGTCTTTGGTAAAAGGCCACCAGGTGGTTTTGATAAAATAGTTTCTCCTGAGGAAAGACCTTTTAAAGTAGAATAGAGTGCTCTGGCATCTTTTTAAAGTTTCTCTTCCCCTGCCACTGCCAGAAGCACAGAGGATTTTCTCTGATATTCCCTGTGTAGGGTTCCCAGTGGGTAAACGAAAGTGCACGGCCTTCTCTGACTGGGACCCCTAGTGATTTTAATTTTCAGAGTTCTCTACACTGAGCTTCAGCAGCCTGACAATTGCAGCCCAGGTGTTCCGACCCCAGCACTGGTTCCTGCTGAAATTTCTGTTCCTGGGTTTGGGTTTCCGTAAGCTGTGCGTTTCTGTATCCACCTGTCGCTCAGCGTTGGAAGCAGCAGTTTGCCCTATGACCTCACTTTTCTGACAGATCTAAGAAGAGTGGTAGGTTTATTTTTCAGTTTGATCACCTTGTTACTTGTTAGAATGGAGTGGTGACGTATGAGCTTCTGCCATATCAGACTGGAAATGAAAACGCCATTGATTCTTAAACTCAACTTCTTTTGTAAGGTAGAGTGACAGCGTTTTCGCTCCCTTTACTGCCCAAACTGTGCCAGGTAAAAAAGATGTGTGTCGAATGAAAATAGTCTTTTCTCATCTTGTTCTAAACAACTTTGTTTGTGGAAAGAGTCATTATTTTGCAAATCCAGGGCACATAGTTCTGACAGGGACTTTGGAGTGAGTAGAAAATGTTTTACCCTAATAAAGAAGGCCTGAATATTAACTCTCCATTGAAACACCTGGGATGGCTATTCTAGTCTGCTCAAGTGAATTTTATGCCTTTTAACTTTGCCAAGGCAATATCAGAATTGACTTTAACAGGACGTTAAATATAATTTAGTGTCAGCAAGTTCCCTATTTCAAATTCTTAACTGTTTCAAACACTTGATCATCATTCTGTTACAGGGACTCCAATACATCACTGTGTGAGGGTTTCCAACCCATTTTAAGTCTATTCCATAAGGACAACCGCGTTAAGAGAAAGTATTACGATTTCACCAGCTGGAGCCCAGTCCGTTGCTTTCCTCTCTGGGTATTGTTTCTTTACTCCTTGATTTCCGAGGCTGTACTGGGAACGACCACATTGGAGTACAAGATTATAATCACCCTGTTCCCCAATGGTGTCTTTCTCTGTGGTTTTAAACTCTAAATGTCCCTTAAAAGAATATGAGACTAGGTTTTCTAGGAACCATAAGTGAAAATATCCGTTACTGTAGAATTTGCAGAAATATATGTATCTAAGAATTTTCTGTACTGGTGGGAAAATAATGCCTAGAATCAATTCAGACCCTGGATCCTAGTCTAAATCCCAAAGGAGGATCTATTCTAAAGAAAGATGTGTGTTTTTTTAGAATCCAAGGGGAGGGACAAATATAACTGGCAACGAAGGAAGGAACCAAATAAGAAATTAAAGAGCTACTCATCAATGCCTATATTTTCAAGTCTGCGTCATCCCTCTTCCTGTGGGCTGGGCTGCTCTGCTCTGCCCCCGCTGCTCTGCTCTGCCCCCGCGGCCCCTGCAGAGACCGCCTGGCAGTTGTTACAATTGGAGGGCGATGATTCATCACACCCCTTCCCCCACCCTCCATGGGTTCTGAACCAATTGTAGAGATGTAGGAATCAGACAGATGAAGATAAAAATATCCGCTTACTTCTCGTAAAACTGCATTGGAGAATGTAGGTTGAACGTAAGAACAAATGGGCTCCCTAATACTTTCTTGAATTAAATCCCCTTAGTGGTACCGGTCTCACCACTGCAGGTACAGAGTCTCCCCAGGAAACTTACAACTCTGGAGAAGCAGACCCGGCAAGAAGCCATTTGCTTGCAATGTATTAGTTCTATTCAAGGAAAACCAAAGAGTGATAAAGGTCAGAGTGTCACTGTCTAACCACTCAGGTACCTCCATTATGAGTAAGGTACAGAGAGAGGAGAGACTGAAAGTGTTAATCTGGGAAAAGACATCTGTGAGAACAAAGCATGCATTTTTTTCTTAATCATTTAGTCTTATTTTTAAAATAACTGGTGGGAAAAAAATCCTAGTGACTTAGTTTGGATCAGGTGTCTTCAGTATGTTCAGTCTGTGGTAGCCAGGGAAGAGATCCTTTGCAGGACAAATTTAGCTGCTAGAAATTCTTCACATTGGACTTGGGGAAAGACACCCCCCCCCCCGCGCCCACCCCGCAAAAAGCAAAAGTTAGGAGCTTGGCAGACACCTTTAAAAACATCTAATGTATGCTTCCACTAGCTACAAACGAGAAAAGTTTTTTATTTTAATATCGTTTCCAACTCACAGAGATGCTACAAGAAAAGTACAAGGAATTCCCACATACATTGGTGGTTTATATATTGTCTCAGTTATGTTACTATTTTCTTTAGATATGTCTGCCTTTCTGCATATTTTCTTTGAAATTTGAGGGTAATTGGGAATTATCATTCACTTTTATCCCTAACTATCTTCAGTGTGTTTTTCCTATGAAAATGACATTCTCTAACATAACCAGAGTCGTTACCATAGACAGATTTAAGAGCAGTACCAGAGCCTGCACTCAATTTTGTTAAATTGTCCCAATAATGTTCTTTTAAGCATTTTTTTTCGTCTCCAAAAGAGAACTGGGTCATATATTATAGGTAGTTATAAAATCTCTTCAGTCTCCTTTAATGTGGAATAATTCCTCAGTTTGGTTTGTCTCTGTGACCTTGATATTTCTGAAGTATACAGGACATTGTGGAATGTCCCTGATCATTCTCTGACTTATTTTTAAAAATCAGTTTATGCATTTTTTTTTTCTTTGGTGAGGAATATCACTAAAGTAAGGCTAAGTTCTTCTCAATGCATCATTTAAGGAGACCCATGTCAGTTTCTCATAATTTTGATGTATTAGCTTTGATTTCTTGGTGAAAATGGTTACTGCTAGGTTTCTCTATTTTAAATTTCCTTTCTATTCTTTTTTATTAATAAATGATATGTGTAGAGATATTTTAAGATGATGCAATAAAGATTTTTTGTGTGAAATCAAATTTTCACTTGCTGCTTTTATCATTCATTGATAACTTTTCAACTTAGTACCTGTGTGTTAAATATTTATAGATATTTAAGGGCTTCCCCTTCTGCCTAGTTACTTATCTACTTATTTTACATATATATATAAATTAATTCTTATTTTATGAAATGGATTATACTTACAATTATTATTTATCTTCATGCTCAATTCTTCAACATCTGGCCAGTAGGGGTCCCTTCCAACTGACTCCTGTGTCCTTATATTATGGTTCCATCATCTTTTTTGGGAGGGGGGCACTTTTTACCTTATGCTGTACAAAGACATCCCAAGCTCAATTTATGTTTCCTCTGCCTCAGTCCTTCAAGTAGCCCTGGTTCCTTTTAATTGAGAAAGTATTTAGAAACTAAACAGTATTTAGATGTATTTGTTCAATTGGAATGCCATTGCTTCTAGAGAGCTAAGACAATGATAAATATGGAAAGATATATTTCTATATATTTCTATAAATTATATATTTCTTTATTTAATACTTTAAAAGTCATGAGTGCATGCTGATAGAATTCCAATACAAACCCACAGAGTATTTTAGTATTTGCTCTTTCCATATTTGTATAGAATATCACTGAATAATGAAATTTAAACTATAATTTAATATTTATTGCCTGTTATTTTATTGTTGTGATAATGTTTATTACAGTGAAATGTATAAATATTATGTGTCTAATTTGGTAGGTTTTTACAAATAAGCATATGTATGTAACTCACATTCTATCAAGATATATATTATTTTCTTTACTCTAAGAAGTTCTCTCATTATCTTTTCTGATTTTTTTCACCATATATTAATTTTTCCTGTTCTAGAATTTCATGTAAATAAAATTATTGTTTGTATTCTTTGTGTTTGGCTTCTTTTTGCTCAGTGTGTTTATGAAACTAACCCACATGTTTTGTGTATCAGTGTAGTAGTTCATTCTTTTTTATGTCTACTAATAGTCCATTACATAGATATACCATATTTATGAAATCTTTTCTCCAACATTTAGGTAGCTTTATGTAAAGCCTGTATAAGTAATACATTTTCATTTTTCTTGGGCTCTAACTTTGGAGAGAAATTGCTGAGACCTAGAATATAGGTGCTTAACTTAGTAGAAATTGTAAATAAAAACTACTTTCCAAAACAATTTTAACATTTTACGGTCCTACTGGCAATGTATGAGAGTTCTAATTGCTCTACAACCTCATCACTACTTAATACTGTCAGCATTTTAACAGTTCTTCTAGTATGTATTATGGTATTTTATTGTGGGTTTAATTTTTTATTACCCTGGTGATTGATGGTATTAGTATTATTATGAATTTACTAACTTATAGTCATATATTTTCTTTTATAAACTAGGTATTCAATTCTTTAGCTCTTTTTAAAAAAAAATGTTTCCTGTTATATAAGTTCTAAATATAAATCCTTTGTCAGATTTATGTAGTGTATTTTCTCCCAAATAATGGCTTATCTATTCATTTTGTTTCATTCTTTTTAATTTTATTGGGGTGACACTGTTTAACATAATTATATAGGTTTCAGGTGTCCAATTTACCTATTCATTTTCTTAATGGTGTCTTTCAATAGGCATATGTTTTTCATTTTCTTTCTTTTTTTTAAAAAAATTTTTTTTTATTTTATTCATTTTTAGAGAGGAGACACAGAGTGAGAGAGAGAGAGAGGGAGAGAGAGAGAAAGAGGGGAGGAGCTGGAAGCATCAACTCCCATATGTGCCTTGACCATACCAGTGCAGGGTTTTGAACTGGCGACCTCAGTGTTCCCAGGTCGACGCTTTATCCACTGCGCCACCACAGGTCAGGCTTGTTTTTCATTTTCATAGTCTAATTTATTACCTATTTCATTGTTTAAATTTTATGGTTAATCGCTTTATGTGTCCTGTCCAAGAAAAATGCTTGCTTATCCCCAAATCATAAACATAATTTACATTTTATTCTAGAAGCATTATATATTTAGCTTCTATGTTTAGACCTATAAGTCATCTAGAATTAATGTATATATGTACTGAGGTTTTTTGTTTTTTTGTTTTTTATTGCACATGGATAAAATGTTTCAACACTTTGAGGTCTTGTCAAAAATCAATTGATCATCTATATGTGGATTTATTTCTGCACTCTTTATTTTGTTCCTCCAATGTATTATCTTATGCCAATATCACACTGTTTAGATTAGTGCAGCTTTATAGTGATTTTTAAAGTCAGAGAGTTAAAATTTTCCAATTTTATATATATTTTAAAAAACTGTATTGGCTATTCTAGGTCCATTAGGGTTCAATTAGTATATTTAGAAATAGCTTGTCCATTGTTATGTTTAAAAATGACTCTGAATTTATATTTGGAATTGCAATGACTTTATAAATCAATTAGGGGAGAGTTGATATCTTAAAAATATTTAGATATCTAACCAGTGAAAATGGTATAACTTTTTATTTGTCTTTTATAAGTTTCTGCAATGTTTTGTAGTTTTCAATGATGAGGACTCTTACTTTTTCTTAAGTGTATTCTGTGTGCTTTATATTGTTAGTGCTTATTAATGAGAATTTAATTTTAATTGTTTCCTCCTATTCAGAAAAATAGTAAATTTTAATTTAATTCTTGTAATCTGTGACATTGATAGATTTACTTATTAGATTTAATAGTTGCTTTATAGATTCCTTAGATCTGTGGCATGAGGAACAAATATGGACCAGTGCTTGTTTCTGTTAAGAAAAAAAAGTTTTATTGAAACACAGACATGCTCTTTCATTTATATATTTTCTATGGTTGTCTGCACAAGAGTTGGGTGCAATATAGACCATAATTATGGCTTGAAGAATCCAAAATATTTACTATATGGACAGTGGTGGGATTCAAATAATTTAATAACCAGTTCTCTGACCTAATGACCGTTTTAAGTATAAAAAAACAATATACCGAGGACGACAAGATGCCGATGGAGTAGGTGGACGTACCAACTTCCAACACCTGGAACCAAAGTGGATTATAACTTAATTTTAAGAACCATCATCTGGATAAACCAACTTTGAACTAAACTAAGTGGACTCTTCAACCAAGGTACCCTGATGAAGCCACATTGAGACTGGTAGGAAAAGCAAAAACATGAAAAGGGCTGCCCAGCTCCCTGGAGCAAAAGGCAGACTCGACTGACCCGAAGACAATTTAGCGGAGAGGAAGGGTCCTGGGTCCCAGGAACAAAGCCCCAGCCTGCAGCCCCAGAGCCTAGAAGAGGCATTTGGACAGTATTGAGCTATAAAACAAGTGAGGATACTGTTTGTGAGAGACAGTTTTCTCAGACCCAGGATTCTTCTTAAGGGGACAGCGCAGAAAACCTCTTTCACAACCACTCACCTGGGGCTTCAGGGAACGGGAACAGAGGAGAGGAGCAGAGCAGCAGGAAGAGAGTGTGGACTGGAAGGCACAAGGAGAAACACTCTGAGGGACAGCCACCCTAACCCCTGGGCTGAGTTGCTTCCCTCATCGAAAACAAATATATCCCCTGGAACTAGCAATACCAGCAAATGGAGACAGGACACCAGCCAAACAAGCTCTCCATGGCACTTAGAGCAGAGCTGCTTAGACAGAGGGAGCTTCCAGGACTACAGTATGGAGTGTTAGGATCTGAGCAGTGGTGCCCCTACCCACACTGCTGAGGGCTTTTTGGAGGGACGGGGGTGGTGGTGGGGGTGGCGGGATGCAGAAATGTGGTTCTGTTGGCAGGGGTGGAGGCCCAGCCAGCATGAGCTCGGTCTAACCCAGCAGGGTGGAGGGGACATATGAAAGTGGTCCGGCAGCTGTGGGCCCGCCTGCAGCCCCTCCTGCAGGGGAAAAGTGGGAGGCCAGGAATGGGCAGAGACCTGTTGCTGACTAGGGGCCTGTAGGCACGCAGCTTCACCTGGCCTCCGAGGTTTGCGACCCTGCGCGAGCTGGCCCTGACCACGGGGACAGGCCTAAATTCAGGAATAGGCGCCGGTTCGCAGCTGAGTGCACGCCACCAGCCCTGCCTGGCACAAGAAAACAGTTTATGATCCTGCGAGAGCCAGTTCTGACAGCGGGGACTGGGTGGAAGCCCGGGAACAGGTGGGAACTGCAACTGAGCAAAGGTGCTCACCCCTACCCTTGGTGCTGAGGCTTGTGGCTTGAGTGCGGTGCGCAGTCCCACCAGTGAGGGCAAGGTGAAGGACCAGACAGGCTGAGGCTTGTAGATCTGGGCATGAGAACACAGCCCCTCCCGCAGAGGAGAGGAGGAAATCACAGGAACAGCTACAGTGGGCTGGTGCTGGAAACACCCATACCCAACTGCCCTAGGCTGCGGCAAGGGGGTGGTGGGCCTGCAGACAGACCACACCCATGGAACACAGAAGCAACACCCATTGGACTCCAGTGGCCACAACCTTCTTATACACACACAAAATGGGCAGGCAGAGAAATGCAACCCAAATGAATCAAGAGAAATCCCCAGAGAAGAACCTGAATGAACCAGCTATAACCAAATTACCAGATGCAGAGTTTAAAACAATGATAGTTAGGATGTTCAAAGAGCTTAGAGCAACAATGGATAGTCATTATGAACACCTAAATAAAGAGATAGCAATTATAAAAAAGGAAACTGAAATAATAAAAAAGAATCAGACAGAAATGGCAAATACAGTATCAGAACTGAAGACCACAATTGAAGGAATTAAAAGCAGGGTGGATAAAGCTGAGGATTGACTCAGTGAGTTAGAGGACAAAATAAAGGCACAGAAGTATAGAAGAAAAGAAAAAAGAGACTCAAAAAATCTGAGGAAACTCTAAGGGAGCTCTGTGACAACATGAAGAGAAATAACATTCACATTATAGGGGTTCCCAAATATGAAGAGAAAGAACAAGAGATAGAAACTTTGTTCAATCAAATCATAGCTGAAAACTTTCCTAAATTAAGGCTGGAAAAAGTTTCACACATTCAGGAAGCACAGTGAACTCCTTTAAAGAGAAACCCAAAGAAATCTACACCAAGACATATCATAGTTAAAATACCAAAGCTAAGGGATAAAGAGAAAGTATTAAAAGCTGCTAGAGAAAAAAGGGGTATCCCCTACAAAGGAGCCCCCATAAAGATGACATCTGACTTCTTAACAAAAACACTTGACGCCAGAAGGGAACGGCAAGATATATTCAAAGTAATGCAGAACTAGAACCTACAACCAAGACTACTTTATCCAGGAAAGCTAATGTTTAAAATTGAAGAAGAAATAAAGAGCTTTCCAGACAAAAGAAACCTCAAGGAATTCATTAAAACCAAACCAATTCTGCAAGAGATGCTAAGGGGCCTGTTGTGAAGTTCAAAAGGGGAAAAGAATATAGCAAAAGAAGAATACAACTTTAAAGAATAAAATGGCAATAAACAACTATATATCAATAATAACCTTAAATGTAAATGGATTAAGGGATCCAATCAAAAGACATAGGGAAGCTGTGTGGATAAAGAAACAACCCATACACATGCTGTCTACAAGAGACACACCTTAAAACAAAAGATGCACATAGACTGAATGTAAAAGAATGGAAAAGAATATTTCATGCAAATGGAAGTGAAAAAAAAGCCAGGGTAGCAATAGTTATATTTGACAAACTATACTTTAAAAAAAGACTGTAGTAAGAAATAAAGAAAGACACTACATAATGATAAAGGGAACAATTCAACAGGAAGATATAACTATAATAAATATCTACGCACCAAACATAGGAGCCCCGACATACATAAAGCAGACTTTGATGAATATAAAGGGTGAGATTAACAAGCAATTTTATAATAGTAGAGGATTTTAATACCCCACTAACATGATTGGATAGATCCTTAAGAAAGAAAATTAACAAAAACCAGCAGACTGAAAGGATACACTAGATCAACTCGATTTAATAAATATCTTCAGAACTTTTCACCCTAAAGCAATAGAATATACATTATTTTCAAGCTCTCATGGTACATCCTCTAGGATAGACCACATGTTAGGACACAAAAGTGGTCTCAACAAATTTAAGAAGATTGGAATCATATCAAGCATTTTCTCTGATCACAATGCCGTGAAACTAGAAATTAACCACAAAAGAAAAACTGAAAAATACTCAAACACATGGAAACTAAATAGCATGTTGTTAAATAATGAATGGATTAACAATGAGATCAAAGAAGAAATAAAAAAGTTTCTAGAAACGAATGATAATTAGCATATATCAACTCAAAATTTATGGGACACAGCAAAAGAGAGAAGTTCATAGCACTACAGGCATGCCATGAGAAGCTAGAAAAAGCTCAAATAAGCAACCTGACCCTGCATCTAAAAGAACTAGAAAAACAATAGCAAATAAAGCCCAGGACTAGTAGAAGGAAGAAAATAATAAAGATCAGAGTGGAAATAAATGACATAGAGTCTAAGGAAACAATATAGAGGATCAATAAAACCAGAAGCTGGTTCTTTGAAAAGGTAAACAAGATTGATGAACCCTTAACTAGACTCACCAAGAAAAAAAGACAGAGGACCCAAATAAATAAAATTAGAAATGAGAGTGGAGGAATAACAATTGACACAACAGAAATACAAAGTATTGTAAGAAAATACTATGAAGAACTATATGCCAAAAAATTAGACAGCCTAGGTGAAATGGACAAATTTCTTTAATCATATAATTTTCCAAAAATCAATCTGGAAGAATCAGAACACCCAAACAGACCAATTACAACAAATGAGATCAAAACAGTTATCAAAATACTCCCAACAAAGAAAGTCCTGGGCCTGATGGCTTCACAAGTGAATTCTACCAAAAATTCAAAGAAGAACTAACTTCTATCCTCCTCAAGCTATTTCAAAAGATTCAAGAGAAAGCAAGACTTCCAAACTCTTTTTATGAGGCAAGCATAATTCTGATCCCAAAACCGGGCAAAGACAACACAAACAAAGAAAATTATAGGCCTATATCCCTAATGAATTTAGATGCTAAAATTCTCAATAAAATATTAGCCAACCAGATCCAGAAATATATGGAAAAAATCATACACCATGATTAAGTGGGATTTATTCTGGAGAGGCAAAGTTGGTTCAATACTCGCATATCAATCAATGTGAATTATCACATAAACAAAAGGAAGGACAAAAATCACATGATAATTTCAATAGATGCAGAAAAAGCATTTGATAAAATCCAGCACTGATTCATGATTAAAACTCTCAGTAAAGTGGGAATACAGGGAACATTCCTTAACATGATAAGGGCCATCTATAACACACCCACAGCCAACATCATACTAAATGGGCAAAAATTAAAAGCAATACCCTTAAGATCAGGAACCAGTCAAGGTTGCCCACTTTCACCACTCTTATTCAAATTAGTTCTGGAAGTTTTAGCTACAGCAATCAGACAAGAAGAAGAAATAAAAGGCATCCAAATTGGGAAAGAAGAAGTAAAACTGTCATTATTTGCAGATGATATGATATTATATAGGAATTTATAGGAAACCCTAAAGTTTCAGTCAAGAAACTATTGGACCTGATAAATAAATTCAGCAAGGTGGCAGGATATAAAATTAATACTCAGAAATCAGAGGCATTTCTATATACCAAAAATGAACTGTCAGCAAAATCAATTAAGGAAACAATCCCCTTCACTATTGCAACCAAAAAAATAAAGTACCTAGGAGTAAATTTAACCAAGGAGGTTAAGGACTTGTACTTGGAAAATTATAAGACATTGATAAAAGTAACCAGGGAAGATACAAACAAGTGGAAGCATATAATGTGCTAATGGTTAAGAAGAATAAACATCATTAAAATATTTATATTACCCAAAGCAATTTATAAATTCAATGCAATACCAATTAAAATACCAATGACATACTTCAAACATATAGAACACATAATCCAAAAATTTATATGGAACCAAAAAAAAAAAAAAACCACGAATAGCCTCAGCAATCTTGAAAAGAAAAAATAAAGCAGGAGGTATCACTCTTCCAGATATCAAGGTATACTACAAGGTTATTGTACTCAAGACAGCCTGGTACTGGCATAAGAACAGGCACATAGATCAATGGAACAGAACAGAGAACCCAGAAATAAACCCACACCTTTATGGACAACTGATATTTGACAAACGAGGAAAGAACATACAATGGAGTAAAGACAGCCTCTTTAACAAATGGTGTTGGGAAAATTGGACATCTACCTGCAAAAAAATAAAACTAGACCATCAACTTACACCATTCACAAAAACAAACCCAAAATGGATGAAAGACTTAAATGTAAGCCGTGAAACCATAAGCATCTTAGAAGGAAACATAGGCAGTAAGCTCTCCGACATCTGTCGCAGCAATATATTTGCCAATTTATCTCCACGGGCAAATGAAATAAAAGGCAGGATAAACAAATGGGACTATATCAAACTAAAAAGTTTTTGAACAGCTAAAGACAATAAGTACAGAATAAAAAGACAAACCACACAATGGGAGAAATATTCGACAATACGTCTGGTAAGGGGTTAATAACCAAAATTTATAAAGAACTTATAAAACTCAACACCAAGAAGACAAACAATCCAATCAAAAAATGGGCAAAAGAAATGAATAGAAATTTATCCAAGGAGGACATACAGGTGGCCAATAGGCATATAAAAAATGCTCAACATCACTAATCATTAGAGCAATGCAAATTAAAACCACAGTGATATATCACCTCACCCCAGTCAGAATGGCACTCATCAGCAAATCAACACAGAATAAGTGCTGGCGAGGATGTGGAGATAAGGGAACCCTTCTGCACTGCTGGTGGGAATGCAGAGTGGTGCAGCCACTGTGGAAAACGGTATGGAGATTCCTCAAAAATTAAAAATTAAACTGCCTTTGACCCAGCTATCCCACTTTTAGGAATATACCCTAAGAACACCATAGCACTTTTTGAGAAGAAGAAATGCGCCCCATGTTCGTGGCAGCATTGTTCACAATAGCGAAGATCTGGAAACAGCCCAAGTGTCCTTCAGAGGACGAGTGGATTAAAAAGCTTTGGTACATACATACTATGGAATACTACTCAGCCGTAAGAAATGATGACATCGGATCATTTACAACAACATGGATGGACCTTGATAACATTATACGGAGTGAAATAAGTAAAACAGAAAAGAACTGAGAACAGCATGATTTCATACATAGGTGGTACATAAAAACGAGACTATGAGACATGCATAAGAGTGTGGTGGTTACGGGGTGGGGGGAGGGTGGAGAGGGAGACAGAGAGGGGAGAGAAGGGGCACAAAGAAAACCAAATAGAAGGTGACAGAGGACAATTTGACTTTGGGTGATGGGTATGCAACATAATTGAACGACAAAATAACCAGGAGATGTTTTCTTTGAGCATATGTACCCTGACTTATTAATGTCACCCCATTAAAATTAATAAAAAAATTTTTTTAAATAAAAATAAACAATACACCACAAGGTAGTTTTTATTTCAAGCATTTACTACTTAAATAAGAAAAATTAAAAGAGGTACACAGAACTAGATTATGTTATAAAAAAGTTTTAAAATATTAACGAAGAAATAATAATACCTGACCAAAAACAATGAAACTGTTATTTAAGATATTTCCATATTGCTTTTCAATTGGTGTCCTCACTTGCAATATTTTTCGCCTATGGATGGAATGAACATTATTATAGGAACTGAAATATGCTGTTGTGCAGATGAATGTTAACCTTATAGGGAACTCTGATTCCAAGTGCCACTTTAACAACCGGTTCGCTGAACTCAATAAGAAATTAGGTATCAGTTCTGTCCAACTTGTGTGAACTGGCTGAATCCCACCACTGTATCTGGCCATTTAAAAAATGTCTGCTTACCCATGCTCAAGATTTCTCTATATATTTAATCCTAGCTTCCGTGAATAGAGAAATTTTACTCCTTTATTTCCAATTTTTATGCCTTCCATTTATTTTAATACTTTATTCTTTATTGTATTCACAGGCTATACACCCATCCCCCAGTACAACGCTGAGTATAATAGTGAAAATAGCATTTCTTATTTGGCCCTAAAATAAGGTGACCAGACGTCCCACTTTTGGTGGGAGAGTCCTGATTTTTAACAATTTGTACAGCGTCCCGCGATGTTTTTAAAAAGTCCTGATTTTTGGAAAGAATGCACAAAAAGCTAGGGAATGGCAGGAGAATGGGAAGGGAATATACGGTTTTCGGCAGGGAGCCTCAACCTGGAAGTGTCCGCACTGCCGCAAGAGCTGGCTGCCTCGTGGGGGGCCGAAACAAAGAACTTCGGGCAGGACATACCTGCCGGGGCAGCGGCTGTCAAGTCCCCTAACTATACCCATAGGTCCGTGTCCCGGACGTCAGCATGCGGCTCTGGGCTCCATGAGGCGCAAGCCACTGGGTCCCCAGCAGGCGGCAGGGCTGGATGCGGGGAGTGCCCCGGCGGCGCTGCCCTGCCTGCTCCTGCCCTCTCAAGCAGCTCAGGCATTGGTTTTGGGACCGTGTAACCCTATCCCTCTGACTCACTCAGAATTTCCCATATAGTAATATTTCCAAAAATGATCTTTTTAATGAGGTACCATTATTTAAAAAAATATATTGATAAGAAAAAGGTTAAATCTCGGGCATCAGCAAAAATCACAATACAGAACAAATGGTTAGAAATATTTCATTTGGAAACAAACCATGTTCCATACAATAATGCACTAAAAATTGTGAAATACGCGCTGTCTTTACCAGGAACTAATGCTGTGACTGAATGCATTTTTTCTACGCTAAAATAAAGTGTGGACATCAGAAAAATCACAATTAAATGTTGAGACTTTGAAAGCCATTTTATGTGTGAAATATAATTTAACAAATTCTTGTGAAAAATTTTATGACCTTTTAAACAACGACAGCAATCTACTAAAAAGATTTCACTCAAATGAGAAATATGCCAAAGAATAATACTATACATAATTATTTTAATGTATTATATTTGTAAATTGTACTTACGTTGAAAATTTAAAAAATATATTATAATACTATTTTTGTATTCTATGAAAAATTTTTTTGCTCCATATAGACCAAATTTTTAATCAAGAACCTCCCCCCCCCCTCCCAGTCAATGGTGTCCTGCTTTACCAATTTTAAAATCTGGTCACCTTACCCTAAAAGGAACAAGTTAACTATTTAACCATTAACTATGACATTAGCTGTAGGTTTGCCATAGACATTTTTAATTGGATCTGAAAATTTCCCTTTTATCTTTAATTTTCTGAAAAATTGTATACATTTTTTAAATTATAAACCCTGTGGCTATAGCATAGAGTTTTGAGAATATTAAATGAATTTAATTTATGAATTGTTCTCATGTAGTTATAGGCACTTAGTAAGTGATCAATATGCATAGCTATCTTATTAGAGATAAAAATAGAAAAGTAAAGATCTTATAGAAAAGCAAGTAATATTTCCCCAAAAAAACATTTTGAAATGGAAGGTTAGATGCCTTGTTTTTTCTTTCTGAATTTTGATGTGGATATAATTAGAATGCAATATCAATAGTTCACCTGCCAATGTGTGAAGCTAATCCTCACCTTCATGCTTTACTTCAATTCTTTCTCCAGTGATGTTTGGTGAGTCAGGGAAAGGTTGAAAAGAAACCTGAAATGTTTTTTGCTAAATCTGAGTGTGAGATTGAAATGTGTTCATCATATTATTTTTATTAACATTGGTCTCTCTGACACCCATTTGGATACTTGCAAGAATGAGGTCAGATTTCATGTGTGAATATTAAAGAGAGGGTAGAAGACAATTTGATGTGATTGGACTTTTTCAGGTAAATCTTCCTTTTTTACAAACTTTGAAATGAGAACATAACATGAAGGTGAATATTAAATAACTTTGGAATCCTTTTCAGTAATTATTTATCAGAAAGAAAAAAACAAAATGTGGAGCTTCCAGCAAGTTGTGAGCATTGAGAGTATCTCCTTTTGTTACTCTTCACAAACCTCACACCCTTTTGAATTTTGCTCTGAAAATTGTTCATTGTCTGATATACCATTTTCTTTAAAAATTCCTTTTATTACTTTAGGTAATGGAACTATCCTGTGTAATATAATTTTATCATCATTATTATTAATAATTAAAGCCATCTTTGTCCTAATTAAAGATTATACCACTGAGATTTTTTTTCATTATTTTAAAAAAGAACTAATTTTATCATTGTTTGAACTATTGGCTAAGGGACATAACAAAGTATATATTTTTTTTCAGTACAAAATATATTCTGAACAACAATGATGCCTCCTGAACTTGTGGAAGGGTTTTTGCCACTTTCTGGGAGGCAGTGCACAATGGTTAAATGCAGAGACATGTAGTCAATCTACTAAATTTAAACTTAAATTGGCCTTGCTTGCTGTATGCTCCACTTTCGACCTCTATGAACACCCGGTGCCTTTCACTGTATCACGAGTGGTATGGTATCCTATTCATTGTATCTCCAATGACAAGCAAACAGAGATGTTCAGTTATTTCATACATTCATTAAAAACAAGTAACTATATGCCTGATTTCATGAAATAACTGGCAGAGAAAGCTTATATAAAATATTTACAAAAGTAAACTGGAAATCTGGTCTGCCATTTTGCTAGTTATACTGCTAACTCTTGTTGTGAGACTCTAGTAAGATACTAAATGTACTCAGGAAAAGGAAACAAAGTATTTCTTTTCTCTGCCGGCTGATTATTTAGACTTTGTATTTTATTTTGCTTCAAATTGTTAGTTTTGTCATTTGACATTAAACATATATTTTTTTGAACAGGTAAAGTCAGAGAGGAAGAGGTAAAAAAGTAAAATCTAAGAACTTAACAGGAGAAATTTCAATAAAAATTAAACTTGTTTTAATTAATAGTTAAAAAATGAGTAGAGGGTTTTTCACAAAGCAACGTGACCTCAATTATTTCCAGCTTCCATTATTTTTTTATAAAACCAAATCCCAAATGTATTAATTAAAAATATAGAGTTTATTTAAATATTTAAGGAAACAGATGGAGGGTTACATGAAATTCCACATAATAAAGTGTTAGTGTTTTCTTAAAACACACATACACATTCCTTTTAACAAAGTTCAAGCATGTTGACTGGAGTTATCCTCAATAATATCAATAGCATCTAACACTTGTGTCTATTCTTTGTTAGGTAATAGTCTATGCCTCTTAACACATTTTGACTCTTTTATTCCCAACAACTCTATGTCCTACAGACACTGTTATTATCTTTACAAATAAGGAAGCAGAAACACAAAGATGAGAGATATGACCAGAGTTGAATTACTCCACTTCCTCCTTATTAATATTACTTTACAAATATGTTTTTGAATCTCCTTTTGAGGAAAAAGAATGCTGTTTTATAACATCTTTCTCTCCTGCTTCATGTTTCCATTCCACTTTTACAGGATTCTGTCTGCTCCTTATATATAGATAATTTCAGTTTCAAGCAAACTAACTTCTGGTCTTATAGATTTCCAATGCAGATTTTCTGAAGACATTTGGACAAACATAAGCCAAGGGAAAGAGAGCTAGATATACAGAGCATGTTAAGTTGGTTTCTTTTTCTCTCTTTCTCACCCTCCTACCTCCTCCTCTCCTCTCCTCTCCTCTCCTCTCCTCTCCTCTCCTCTCCTCTCCTCTCCTCTCCTCTCCTCTCCTCTCCTCTCCCTTCCCCTCTCCTCCCCTCCCCTCCCCTCCCCTCCCCTCCCCTCCCCTCCCCTCTCCTCTCCTCCTTTCCTTTCCTCTCCCCTCCCTTCCCCTTTCTTCTCCTTCTTTCCCCTTCCCTCCCTTTCCTTCCTCTAAGCACACTGACATAGAGAGCAGAGAACCAAGTATCAAAACACAGTGAGTCAAATAAATACTGAGCCATTTAGTAGGCCATTGGGCCAGCCACCTGCTCTGTTTCCTGTCAGGCCAAACTCTGTCCACTTCCATACCTCCCTCCACACCTACCAGACATATTTTCATACATCTAATTTCAAGGCAAAAGAATTGATGTAGCAAAACTATGAGATACTACCCCACACCTGTTAAAATGGCTATTATCAACAAAACAGGTAATAATAAGTGTTGGAGAGCTTCTAGAGTAAAAGGAATCATTTTTCCAGGCTGGTAGGAATGTAACCTGGTACAACACTATGGAAAAACGTCAAAAAAATAAGAATAGAGTTCCCATAGGACCCAGAAATCTCTCCTCTGTGTAGCTTGAAAAACTCAAAAATATTTATCCACAAAGATATACATACCCCTATGTTCATTGCAGCATTATTCACAGTGGCCAAGACATGGAGACCACAAAAGTGTCCTTCAATAAAGAATTGGATAAAGACAATGTAGTACATATATACAATGGAATACTACTCAGCAATAAGAAAAGATGAAATACTGCCCTTTGTGACAACATTGATGGACCTTGAGAATATTGTGCTAAGTGAAATAAGTCAGTCAGAAAAAGATAAGGATCATATGATTTTACTCATATGTACGATATAAGCTGGAACTCATAGACACAGACAACCGTATGGTAGTTACTAGAGGGAAGGGGATGGGAAGTAATAAAGGGTAAAGGGGGCCAAATATATGGTGACAAACGATGATTTGACTTTGGGAGGTGGACATGCAATATGATATACAAATTATGTGCCATAAAAATGTACACTTGAAACTTATATGATCCTATATTAACCAATGTCACCCCAATAAATTTAATTTTTTAAATGCCATGCTATACACAATAAAAAGAATTAATAAAGAATGTGGAATATGCTTCTTCAGGTTTGTGGTCATAAATTCATGAGATGCAAAACACTTTTTTTTTAAATTTATTTATTTATTCATTTTAGAGAGGAGACACAGAGTGAGAGAGAGAGATAGAGAAAGAGAGAAAGGGGGGAGGAGCTAGAAGTATCAACTCCCATATGTGCCTTGACCAGACCAGTGCAGGGTTTTGAACTGGCGACCTCAGTATTCCCAGGTCGACGCTTTATCCACTGCGCCACCACAGGTCAGGCACAAAATACTTTTTAAAGAACTAAAAATTATACCATTACCTAATACATAAACATAAAATACATTTTAAAATTTTATATTAGTGCTCAATTTATTAGACATTCAGGTCTATATAAGTGGTACCCATATATCTACCAGCCAGGGACCTATTAAAAGAGTAGGAGAGTTGAGCTCATAGGACCATGAGCCAGATTTTTCAGCAAGAGTCACATGTGACCTGTTATTACTGCAATTGTCATTTTGCAGTGTTCAGGAAGAAACATATATTGAGTTAATTACTGAAAGAGGAATGAGACAGAAAAGAAAATGTATATATTAATGTCACACATATTAATAAGATGTATATTAAAAATATATGTCAAAGTAGTAAAAGAAATAAATTGTTTTAGATTTTTGGTCACCAAATCCTAGACTAATAGTGTCTTTATAGGACCTTATAGGGAAAGGTCAATGGAAAGTAACACTAATTAAATGTCTACTGTATCAGCTAATATTCTAGGTATGCATAATCTTCCTGATAACCTTTGAACACTTAGAGGTATTGTCCTTTTCCTTCAGGTGAAGAATTTGAAACTCAGAGCTATTCAAATTGCATAGCTATCAATGACAGCGCAATGCATGAACTGATTAAGTGGTGATTCAGTCAGTGCTTGGATGCTGACAGTTTAAGATGTGTAATTCCTGGTTACCCAGGGCAATTGAAAAAGCAACTTGATTTGTATCAAGTTTGTGATAAGCAAAGTTAGAAACTTACAAGGAGTTTATAGGCCTCTTTCTCTTTGCTTCCTTTTAGCAAAATTTTATGCTCAGTTAACTTTACAAAAGTATGAGAAGGCATTAGATAAATTCCACTTTAAATTTGCCATCCCAGATCACAAGTAGCAGTCAAATTTTCTTCAAGGTGTACTTCTGTGGCAGGGAGTGCTAGCTGTTGACCCAAATCCACTATCCTCTCCTTTCTTGGCCCATAGCAAGTCTACATTCCCATCTGCCTTTTAGTTGTGACTGAAATTCCAGCCAATAGAGTGTGAGCAGAAAGATGTGTCTTTCCCAGGTAAACACAAAAAAATCCCTCCATGCCCCTTCCTTTTTTGCCGATAAATGAGATGATGATGAAGTTCTAGGGAATGTTTGAGCCCAAAGAGAAAGGTCATCTGGGTTTCTGAATCTCTGACCATGAACACTCACTTTGAAATCCTTCCATAGGAGAGAAATAAACTTCCATCGTATTTGACAAACTTCCACTAACAAAATACAAGAGGACTTAAAATTTAAAAAATAAAAACACTGGGTTTAGATTTGGTGCTCCTTACCTACTATAAGACCATGGCCAGTAAATGGTCTTCTCTGAGCCTATTTCTTCTGTAAAACAGAAATAGTAATTTTCAGTTTATGGAATTGTCATAAAGGTTAAATTAAATAAATATGAAACTGCTTTAAGAATGATAATCACTAAGCAAATGTAATTGTTAGCGTTTAGGAAAATAAAATATATATTTTGGTAACAGTTTCACTGAGACATAATTTATGTACCATACAGATCATGCATTTTCAGTGTACAATTCAATGAGTTGTAATATATTTAAGGTGTTTTACAAATATCACCATAATCTAATTTTAGAATCTTTTTATTACCCTAAAAAGAAATCTTACACTCAGTCACTGCCCACTCCCATTCCAACATAATTATCAATCTCTCTATACATTTGCCCCTTTTTTAGACATGTCATATAAACTGAATCACATAGTTTGTGTTCTTTTGTGTCTGACTTCTTTCATTAAAACGTAATGTTTTTGAGGTTTATTAATGTTGTAGCATGTATGGATATTTTATTCCTTTCTATTGCTAAGTAGTATTTAATTCTATAGTTATACCAAATATTACTTATCCATTCAAGAGTTGATGGACATTGGGTTGTTTCCCATTTGTAACTACTTTGAATAACACTGCTGCAGATATTCCCATGCATTTATTTGTGTGGGTCTACATTTTCATTTCTCTTGGGTACGTACCTATGAGTAGAATTGCTAGGTCACATGTTTAACATTTTAAGAATCTGCCAAATTGTTTTCTAAGGTAGCTGCACCCTTTACATTCCCCCCAGCAACATAGAAGAGTTCCAATTTCTGCATACCCTTGCCAACATTTGTTATCTGTCTTTTTGATTACAGCCATCCTCATAAGTGAGAACTGATATCTCATTGTGGTTTTGATGTGCATTTCCTGGATAGTTAATAATGTTGAGCATCTTTTCATGTGTTTAATGGACATCTGTATATATTCTTTGGAAAGATATCTATTCAAATCCTTTACTCTTTGTCTTGTTCAAATTCATCTTTTGCATGTGGATAGCTGATTGTCCCAGAACCAATGTTTGAAAAGGCTATATCTTTCCCATTAATTTTCTTGGCACCTTTGTTGAAAATTAACTAACCAGAATATGAGGGGATTACTTCTGGTCTCTCAATTATGTTTTATTGATCTCTATACCTACCTCATGCCAGAAGTACACTGTCTTGATTCTTGTAACTCTGTAGTAAGATTTGCCCTTTGGAATTATGATTCCTTCCACTTTATTACTCTTTATCAATATTGTTTAGGCTATTATTGGTTCCTTGATTTTCATATAAATTCTAGAGTTGTTTCATCAATTTTTGTTAAAAAGTCAGCTGGATTTTGATAATGATTGTGTATAACCTATTAACCAATTTGAGGAATAGTGCAAAAAAATACTACCTTAAAAATATTAAATAATCCAATCCAGGGACATGGGCTATGTTTCTATTTCTTTAGATTGTCTTTAATTTTTTATGAGGCTGTATAGTTTTCAATAAGCATGCCCTGTACTTATTTTATTAAATTTATTTCCAAGTATTTTATTTTTCTGGATGTTATTATAAATGGAATTATCATCTTAATTTATTTTTAGATTTACATTGCTAGGGAATGTCCTTTCATTTGATCTACATTATCATATTTTATATGCACAATATTGGTTTTATTATTTCTCTCAAACCAGGTAAATGCTATCCATGATATCTGCTGACATGGTATGGAGAAAGCCACACATGTGTTTCCCAACAGTTTGCACATAATTATGGCCATATCTCCATTTCAGCATAGCAGAAGGGAAATTATTTTTCCTGGCATAAGAAAAACAATATATAATTAAATAATTATTTTTGAATTCAATGTTTCATTTCTCATCTTTTTAATAATATATAGATAAAAAATTCTGTTATTGAAGGTTCCCTCAGAAATTCCAACAATAAAATTAGAGTCACATCACTAATAATGATAACTAACATTACATGTAAAACATCCTTTTAAATGCTACTGATTTAATAAAATTTTTATGATATTAATTTATGAGGATTGTTATCCATTTTATAAATAAGGTGGTGGTGGGGAACCTTGAAGCACAGAAACATTATGTAACTTGTTCAATGTAATGGAGTTAATAAAGACCAAAGCCAGGAGAAAAGCCGGAGCAATTCAGCTCCAGAGCCTGTGTTCCCGTAGCCACTGCATTATACTCCCACATATGCTTTCATTTCTTCTCATTTTGCTAATAAGGAAACCAAGGCACAGAGAAATGAAGTAATTTGCCCAAATTAGCACAGGAAAGAAGTGGTGGAGCTAATAATGAAACAAATAGCTTACACTCAACCTGCTGAGTTCTGATTCCCAGACCAGAGAGTAGGGGAGGTCAACTCTCCAAGCTATTAATAATAGCGATGCAGAGAAGGACACTAGGCTTAGAGGGGTTCTGTGCCGGTTCACCCAGCTGGGGGATTACTGAGCGTGGATTCTCACCCAAACCAAGGCGGCACTGATCTTACTCCTGCAGTCTCCACACTCCATGCATTTGAAGTTTTTAAGAAAATCCCTTGAGATAAAAGACAAGTTGAAATGAGGTTTTGTTTTTTGCATTTGTGGGTAATAAGAATGAGAAAATATTCAGAAATGATTCATTTTTAAGTTTATATTTGGAGTTTATGTTTCTGATTTTAAGAAAGAATGACTAGACTATTGCTTTAAAAGATGCTCTGCCTAGCCAGGCGGTGGCGCAGTGGATAGAGCGTCAGACTGGGACGCAGAGGACCCAGGTTCTAGACCCCGAGCTCGCCAGCTTGAGTGCGGGCCCATCTGGCTTGAGCAAAAGCTCGCCAGCTTGGACCAAGGTCGCTGGCTCCAGTAAGGGGTTGCTTGGTCTGCTGAAGGCCTGTGGTCAAGGCACATATGAGAAAGCAATCAATGAACAATTAAGGTGTCACAATGAAAAACTGATGATTTATGCTTCTCATCTCTCTCCATTCCTGTCTGTCTGTCCCTATCTATCCCTCTCTCTGACTCTCTTTCTGTCCCTGTAAAAAATAAAAAAATTAAAATAAATAAATAAAAGATGCTCAAACAGTAAGTGTGTTGAGTTTGTTTCAGACATGTGCCTCCAGCCCAAGGACATTAAGAAAGAGGATGCTTGCTAACCAGCAGTGCTTACCATCAATTCTTGAAAAGCTGTCAGTCAGCTGCTCTTCTACTTAAACTACTCATGTCTCTTGGCAAAGTCACATAAACATTTTCTGCTTTCAAAATCATCAAGAAATTGAAATACCAAAGAAAAAAGATGAGATGGAAGGCATTATTTAAGTGAGTGTTTCTCTTTTTAAAATGTGTATGTGTTCATGTATGCAGAAGTAAAAATATATGACAGCAATGGGCAATTCTAAGAGAAGTGCAATTCAAACAAAATTCTATGGAGAGATTGCTGTAGAATTTGACAAAAGATCTATAGCTGTTTTTAAGGAAGGCAATGTTATTTGTGTTTCCAAACATTCCTTTGTTATTTGGCAGACACTGAAATGTTTCTTTTATAGGTAGAAAATGTTTAAGAAGATTGATTGTCATCCCTCTTTTACTGTGACAATATTCGGTGGTTTCTCCTTTTTCTTCTCCTGTGCTATAAGCTTCTGATTTCAATCTCCCAAACCATTATTTGGAAAAATACAGCTAAGCCAAAGAAATAATTCATTTTTGCAAAAGCCTGGCTTATTTCTCAGATCAGGAAGGGCTACTCATGTTTCATTAAGATAATGAAAGAACAGTATTTTTTCTGAAATGAGATTTTAGAACACCTTTTCTGATGTTGCTGTGTTCTTCATTATGTCTGGTGGTTATGCAATCCTTATTCTAAAGAGCTCAACGCACTTTAAAAACATTTTATTACTCCTTCCTGACTTTTAATATTGAATTATAAGTTTTGTGCCCTGAAAAACATTTTAAGTTATAAGGACAGCTGTTTCCTTTGGCAGGTAAATTATATCATAGTCTATTTCCATTTTCTTGATTAAAAAGTGAGTCATTCACACTCTCAATATTGTTTCAACCTCTGTAGTCAATCAGCCATTGAACAATCCACTTTATAAGTGAAAAGATATTTAAATTTATATTCATGCACATCAAGTCACTTTGTGGTGAGCTGTTTTTTGTTCTTTTGTCTTTTGTATTTTTTGTATTTTTCTGAAGTGAGAAGGGAGACAGAGAGACAGACTCCCACATGTGCTGGATGAGGATCCAGCCACCATGCCCACCAGGCAGCAATGCTCTGCCCATCTGGGGCATTGCTCCATTGCAACCGGAGCCATTCTAGCGCCTGAGGCAGAGGCCATGGAGCCATCCTCAGCACCCAAGCCAACTTTGCTCCAATGGAGCCTTGGCAGCAGGAGGAGACAAGAGAGACAGAGAGAAAGGATGGGGGAGGGTAGAGAAGCAGATGGGCACTTCTCCTGTGTGCCCTGGCTGAGAATCAAACCCAGCACTTCCACATGCTGGGCCTATACTCTACTGCTGAGCCAACCGGTCAGGGCCTGTTGTTTTCTTTTTAAATTATGATATTCTCGTGGGAAAATATATTTTATGTGTCATATTTTGGGTGTGTGTGTGGGAGTGTGGGGGTGAGATCAATCACTTGATAGATTAAAAGGGGTTGCACATAATAGGTGTAAACTTCTGCAGTTCCTGTGGCATTTAAAATTTTACTTTCTAAAACTAACTCTATTTAAAGACCAATTGGCCAGATTTAAAACAAAGGTAAGCCTTTGTTAGTTACAGTAGTAATCATTGTGTAATATTTAATTACTGCATCTAGTATTTTACTGAGTATGACTGAATGTAAGAGTAGACAAAAGGCTAACAGATAAGTTGTTCCCCCAAAAATGTTTTTAATACATTTGGAATAACAAACTATCAATACAAAAAGACACAAGAATAGTTGATGAAATTGAATAATATATGTTAGAAGATCAAATCGTACATGTTTTAACTCATGGAAAGTATATTTTATATATGTGTATATATATATATATATATATATATATATATATATATATATATATATGGTCTAAAGGTGTACAAATCTAGAAGTGATTCAGAAGACTTCTCTGTAAAGATCCAGATAACAAGATCACAGCTGGAATTGATTGCACATGGATAATATAAAGCCTTTTTATTTATTCATTTATTTAACTTATGAGCATCTACTCTGTGTCAGCCTTATGCTCTATGTTAGGTGAGCATTTTAAACAAAACAAAATCTCTGTCGTGAATTTTGGTGTGTTGCTAAATCTGTAAATTAGAAAATATGACATGTTATAAGTACTGCTACAAGAATAAGAAGGAAGGACCTTAGTCCAGGATGGTCTGTCTTGTTAAGACTGGGTTGCAGAGCCCACTAGGAGTAGGGGAATTGGGAGTAAAAGTAACCAACTAGGAGGCCATTACTACTATTCAGGCAAGTGACAAAGATTGATGTACAGCAGTAATAGTGAAACTGAGAATTGCAAAAGATCCAGTAAAGGCTAAGAAATAGCCTACTCAGTGGCTCCTACAATGAAAATATTAATAACTAAAGTAAATATCATTGAGAAACAAAAGCTCAGTTTTCTCTCACCATAAAACACAGAGGGAAGCATCTTATAAACTCAGAGACACTTTCTGTGAACTTCTGAAAGGTGGGAGGAGAAATGATCTGTTCTGTAAACGCGAACAAATAAGCTCCGTTAGGGGCAGGCACTGTCTCTGTTCCTGAGAATAAAAATGCCACATTAGACACAATTCCAGACCTTCACAATTGTTCGATGGAGGAAGCCCAGATGAAAGGAAGTATCTGTATAAAATAATTAGCCTGAAAAAATTATGTTCATAAAATCATTATAAGAATACAGAGTTTGAGAGGATGGTCATACATAGCTACCAAAAGGCTTGCATTTGTATTGGCATTTACAGGATGAACAGCCCGTGAACCTTAAATGCACTCAGACATGAGGTAGAGGCAGGGAGGAGTGTTGGTGGGTGGGTAATAACAGCCTTCCTGGATTCCCAGGAATTCCAGAGTGTGGTTCTGAAGTGAAAGCTAGATACTTGTCTATCTATTGTACCATTCATACGTTATGATTCTTTCTTGATTTTACGTGTATTTTCTGTTTTGTAGTATTCTTTATGAGAACACAGCCTAATTTTATTATCTATTCTCCTGTTGGGCAATTAAGCTATTTTTGAATAATGCTGCTATAAACACTTACACATGTTTCTATGCCATTTCCTTTTAAATATTGCAGCATAGACATCGTGGTATTTTTATGTGTGTTAAATAGAATCAGGCTATCTACAAGTTACTGTATTTCCCCACATATAAGACTCACCTTTTTTTTGAAAAATTTGAGGTCTAAAAACTGGGTGCGTCTTGTACAGTTGTAGGTTTTTTTACTTGTATTTCCCACTTTTTCGCACTTGATTTGCGCTAATTGTTGAAGGCACTGATTCATCATCAGACACAGGTGAGGACAAGCTAATGGATGGGAGTTTTGACAATGATGCGGAATTGTATGAATTTTACAATGATGAATAAAACTTGAGTTCAATAACTTTATGTAATACATTTTTTATTTCAAATTTCAGGCCTCAAAATTAAAGTATGTCATACATGGGACCATCTTACACATGGGAAAATACAGGTAGGTATTGTCAATTGCTATCATAAGGAATTTACATCTTGGCACTTGTCCATTGTCCTTTAATCAGAACAGCTCCATATTAGAAGCAGCTACTTCTTATGTCCACGTACTTCAGTATCCCATTTGTCATACATATGCAATGTAATTTTTGATACATGGAATCATTGCTGAAATTAGTGACTTTCCAATCAGCGTGGTGCATGTTGGAAATGGAAACTCATTGGTGAAAGATGTGATAATAAAGATCAGATTAGTTAAAACACGTTGGAAAAACTCTCCACACTAACTGAACAGGCTATATGCATCTACCAAGTCCTGGAATTTGTGCCCTTGAGAGGGGTACTTGAGACTTGATTATTAAAGAATTCTTTGTCTATCTGTTGCCATGGAGATTTTTGTCTTCCAAAGTGACTGTACCATTTCACATTCTGCTAACAGTGTATGACAGTTCCAGTTCCTCCACACCTTCAGAAGCCCCTGGTACCTTCAGGTTTGTTTTTGTTGTTGTTCTTGTTTTGATTTCTTTAGTAAGTGCTATAGGTATGAAGAGGTATGTCACTGGTTTTAATTTGCATTTCCCTAATCACTAATTGATGGTGAGCTTATTTTCATATATTTAACATCTGTATTTAAAATATTTAATATTCTTTGGTGAAGTGTGTATTGAAATCTATTGCCTATTTTTAATTGGGTCTTAAAATTTTATTCAGTTTTTTATAGATTCTGATCTTTATAGGCCCTTTATATGATAAATGTTTTGCAAATATAGGGTAGGCTGGAAGAAACTACCGTGACAAAAAAAAAAAATCCCCACACTAAACAATAATAATAACTGGTTGGCAGTTTATGCCTCGGAATATGCAAAAATGTAGGAAGCATCAATATAGGGCAGGGGATCTGTAGTATGAAGGAAGGGTCCCATTTCATCCCCTTTCTTACCTGTTATTCAAGTTTAAAAATCTTACCAGTGCAGAGCAGCTTGACACACTTAACTGCAGAGGATCATGAGGTTGAGTTTTATATGCACATTAAATGACACTTAGCAACAGCTCTCTGGTCAGCTATTGCTTCAAAGAGACAGCTTTCTCAAACATTATTTTTTCTGTTGCTTAGCAACACTGATTATTTTGCTAGCATGGTACCTGTGATGGATATTGACCTGAACAGAAACACATCCTTGTACTACAGAGGACATAAAGGAGGAGACTTTTGTTTTTCTAATTTGGCTCCAGGCCTGGCACATGGTCCTTACTGTTAATGATATTAAGATACAAATTAAACATCTTGTTTCACTTTTGATAACATGTATCAAATGTATTAATGCTGATTGTTTTGCTCCCACAGCTGCATGCCAGCATTTAAATTTCTTATGAAGATTCTCTCTGTGGTTTTCCTCAAACTGGTTTTCAAACAGAAAAATGTTCTGTTATTTAAAGTATGTTGAAATGGTTTGGCTTTACTAAAGAAATCCTCTTATGAAAATCAAAATATTGGTTAAGAGTGTCATAAAACTGTGAATGTGTGTACACCTGAGAAATTGAACATAGTAACTACTTGAAAGGATTTACTCAATACTGTTCTGGAGAAATGTAATGCTCTGCACTGCTGGCTGTAACTCTACCTTTTTTCTATCCCCAGGACTTCTTCCTTGCTGGCGTGTTTCCAATTAGAGCTACTAAAAATATTGGATAATCACATTTCTAGCATCCATTGCTGTAGCACTTGAGAATGTGACTCAGCCCTGGCCACTGGGATCTGAAGGAAAAATTATGAATCAGTCTCAGGGAAAATTTTTTTTTTCTTAATAAAACAAACACAGGATGAGAACTTCTGTCCCTGAACATGTGCAATCTATGCCCTTCCAGAGAATGTGGCCACCCTTTTGTAACTATAAAGTCAAAAACCGTAGGGGTCAATGAAAGAAAAATGGTTTAAGTGACTCCAATAAAGTTTGGGGCCTTTATTCATCTGATAAGCCATGAGGAAGCCTATGAAGAGTGACTCCCCAAGTCCAAATAGGATTGTCGATTTATAGGCTGAGAAAAAGAAAGGGGTATGAGTTGGTGGTAGCAGTTTTTATTGGATCAATTGGAGATTATTCTGCTTTTGGCTTTTTTTCATGTCTCTTGCTATTATTGGTGAAATACATACAAGAAGAGTGCTTTTGAGAACTGTTTTTATATGACTTGTGGTATGCTGTTAAATTTCAGGGAGAGGGTGTGGACAAAAATAATGGGAGGAGAAGAGATGAGGAGAGAAGAGTTGGAAGGGGAGGGGAAAAGACCAGAAGAGAAAAGAAGGGAAGGGAAGGGAAGGGAAGGGAGGGAAGGGAAGGGAAGGGAAGGGAAGGGAAGGGAAGGGAAGGGAAAGGAGGGGAGGAAAGAAACTGGGGTCACTCTATTATGTCTGTTTTAATCCTTACATGATCAAGCCAAAATAGCAAAGATGGCAAAGCAGGAAAATGGGTTTTAATGATATTGTCGAACAACTGAACCAACACAAGAACCAGGAAGAACCTTAAAAGGATGCATCTAATTAGACTCACTGAGAATAATCTCCCTATCTGAAAATTAAATGATTTGGGACATTAATTACCTCTACAAAATTCTTTTATAGCAGCAACTTAATTCCTGTTTGAATAAGTGGGAGAAGATGAGTGTATGTAAGGGGGCAGGAATCATGGGTGTCATCTTATAATTCCATCTGTCATAAAGCAGTAAAATTTTAGAAGACATTTTAGCATACTGTATAGTGACGAACCTTTTCCAGATTTCAGCTTTTCTAGCTCTTGTTAAATAAAAGCTATATAACTTGGTTGTGCCATCTAATCATTTAATATGGAGATTTGGGCTTCGTTTTAGTTACACTTAGGCTGCCTACCTGAAAGTTAATTGGCACCGTATGTCAGTTTCACACTGGGGGCATTTGAAGAAACAAGCTAATTTGAACTTTACTTTTTTTTTAAATTTTATTATTATTAATTTTAATGGGGTGACACCAATAAATCAGGGTACATATGTATAATGAAAACATCTCCAGGTTATCATTCAATTGTGTTGCATACCCGTCACCCAAAGTCAAATTGTCCTCTATCACCTTCTATCTGGTTTTCCCTATGTCCCTCCCCTCCTCCCTATCCCATCCTTCCCTCCCTCCCCCAACCCCGTAACCACCACTCTCTTCTCCATGTCTCATAGTCTCACTTTTATGTCCCACCTATGTATGAAATCATGCTGTTCTCAGTTTTTCTTTTTTTCTGATTTACTTATTTCACTCCGTATAATGTTATCAAGGACCATCCATTTTCTTATAAATGATCCGATGTCATCATTTCTTATGGCTGAGTAGTATTCCATAGTATATATGTACCAAAGCTTTTTAATCCACTCGTCTTCTGACGGACACTTGGGCTGGTTCCAGATCTTCACAATTGTGAACAATGCTGCCACAAACATGGGGGCACATTTCTTCTTTTCGAACAGTGCTATGGTGTTCTTAGGGTATATCCCTTATAAGTGGGATAGCTGGGTCAAAAGGCAGTTTGATTTTTAATTTTTTGAGGAATCTCCAAACTGTTTTCCATAGTGGCTGCACCAGTCTGCATTCCCACCAGCAGTGCAGAAGGGTTCCCTTTTCTCCACATCCTTGCCAGCACTTATTCTGTGTTGTTTTGCTGATGAGTGCCATTCTGACTGCTGTGAGGTGATATCTCATTGTGGTTTTAATTTGCATTTCTCTAATGATTAGTGATGTTGAGCATTTTTTCATATGCCTATTGACCATCTGTATGTCCTCTTTGGAGAAATTTCTTTTCATTTCTTTTGCCCATTTTTTGATTGGATTGTTTGTCTTCCTGTCGTTGAGTTTATAGGTTCTTTATAAGTTTTAGTTATTAACCCCTTATCAGATGTGCTGTCGAATATGTTCTCCCATTATGTGGTTTGTCTTTTTATTCTGTTCTTATTGTCTTTAGCTGTGCAAAAACTTTTTAGTTTGATATAGTCCCATTTGTTTATCTTGCCTTTTATTTCATTTGCCCGTAGAGATAAATCGGCAACTGCCTATGTTTTCTTCCAAGATGCTTATGGTTTCACGGCCTATGTTTAAGTCTTTTATCCATTTTGAGTTAGTTTTTGTGAATGGTGTAAGTTGATGGTCTAGCTTCATTTTTTTGCAGGTAGATGTCCAATTTTCACAACACCATTTGTTAAAGAGGCTGTCTTTACTCCATTGTATGTTCTTTCCTCCTTTGTCAAATATCAGTTGTCCATAAAGCTGTGGGTTTATTTCTGGGTCCTCTGTTCTGTTCCATTGATCTATGTGCCTGTTCTTATGCTAGCACTAGGCCTTCTTGAGTATAATGGCCTTATAGTAAACCTTGATATCTGGAAGAGTGATACCTCCTGCTTTATTTTTTCTTTTTAAGATTGCTGAGGCTATTCTTGTTCTTTTTTGGTTCCATATAAATTTTTGGAATATGTGTTCTATATCTTTGAAGTATGTCATTGGTATTTTAATTGGTATTGCATTGAATTTATAAATTGTTTTGGGTAATATAGATATTTTAATGATGTTTATTCTTCCTAGCCATGGGCACGGTATATGCTTCCACTTGTTTGTATCTTCCTTGATTTCTTTTATCAATGTTTTATAATTTTTTGAGTCAAGTCCTTAACCTCCTTGGTTAAATTTACTCCTAGGTACTTTATTTTTTTGGCTGCAATAGTGAAACGGATTGTTTCCTTAATTTCTTTTGCTGAAAGTTCATTGTTTGTATATAGAAATACCTCTGATTTCTGAGTATTAATTTTATATCTTGCCACCTTGCTGAATTCATTTATAAGGTCCAGTAGTTTTTTGACTGAGACTTTAGGGTTTTCAATATACAATATCATATCATCTGAAAATAATGACAGTTTTACTTCTTCTTTCCCAATTTGGATGCCTTTTATTTCTTCTTCTTGTCTGATTGCTGTAGCTAGGACTTCCAGAGCTATGTTGAATAAGAGTGGTTAAAGGGGGCATCCCTGCCTGGCTCCTGATCATAAGGGGATTGCTTTTAATTTTTGTTTATTTAGTATGATGTTTGCTGTGGGTTTGTCGTATATGGCCTTTATCATGTTAAGGAATGTTTCCTGTATTCCCACTTTACTGAGAGTTTTGAGCGTGAATGGGTGCTGAATTTTATCAAATGCCTTTTCTGCATCTATTGAAATTATCATGTGATTTTTGTCCGTCCTTTTGTTTATGTGATGAATCACATTGATTGATTTGTGAATATTGAACCAGCCTTGCCTCTCCAGAATAAATCCCACTTGATCATGGTGTATGATTTTTATCATATATTGCTGGATCCGGTTGGCTAATATTTGTTGAGAATTTTAGCATCTAAATTCATCAGGGATATAGGCCTATAATTTTCTTTGTTTATGTTGTCTTTGCCCGGTTTTGGGATCAGAATTATGCTCGCTTCATAAAAGGAGTTTGGAAGTCTTCCTTCCTCTTGAATTTTGTGAAATAGCTTGAGAAGGATAGGAGTTAGTTCTTCTTTGAATCTTTGATAGAATTCACTTGTGAAGCCATCAGGCCCAGGACTTTTTTTTTTTTGGGAGTTTTTTGATAACTGTTTCGATCTCATTTGTTGTAATTGGTCTGTTTAGGTGTTCTGGTTCTTCCAGATTGATTTTTGGAAGGTTATATGATTCAAGAAATTTGTCCATTTCACCTAGATTGTCTAATTTTTTGGCATAGAGTTCTTCATAGTATTTTCTTACAATGCTTTGTATTTCTGTTGTGTCAGTTGTTATTTCTCCACTGTCCTTTCTAATTTTATTTATTTGAGTCCTCTCTCTTTTTTTCTTGGTGAGTCTAGTTAAGGTTCATCAATCTTGTTTACCTTTTCAAAGAACCAGCTCCTGGTTTCATTGATCCTCTGTATTGTTTTCTTAGCCTCTTTGTCATTTATTTCTGCTCTGATCTTTATTATTTTCTTCCTTCTACTTGTCCTGGGTTTTATTTGCTGTTGTTTTTCTAGTTCTTTTACATGCAGGGTCAGGTTGCTTCTTTGAGCTTTTTTTAGCTTCTTATGATATGCCTGTAGTGCAATGAGCTTCCCTTTCATAACTGCTTTTGCTGTGTCCCATAAATCTTGAGTTGATGTATGCTCATTATCATTTGTTTCTAGAAACTTTTTTATTTCTTCTTTGATCTCATTGTTAATCCATTCATTATTTAATAACATGCTATTTAGTATCCAAGTGTTTGAGTATTTTTCAGTTTGTCTTTTGGGGTTAATTTCTAGTTTTATGGCATTGTGATCAGAGAAAATGCTTGATATGATTTTAATCTTCTTAAATTTATTGAGACCATTTTTGTGTCCTAACATGTGGTCTATCCTAGAAAATGTACCATGTGCGCTTGAGAAGAATGTATATTCTACTGCTTTAGGGTGAAAAGTTCTGAAGATATCTATTAAATCAAGTTGATCTAGTGTATCTTTTAAGTCTGCTGTTTCTTTATTAATTTTCTTTCTTGAGGATCTACCCAGTGTTGTTAGAGGGGTATTGAAATCCCCTACTATGATAGTATTGCTGTTAATCTCGCCCTTTTCATCCATCAAAGTCTGCTTTATGTATGTCGGGGCTCCTATATTTTGTGCATAGATATTTATAATAGTTATATCTTCCTGTTGAATTGTTCCCTTTATCATTATGTAGTGTCCTTCTTTATCTCTTACTACAGCCTTTGTTTTAAAGTCCATTTTGTCAGATATAAGTACTGCTACCCCGGCTTTTTTTTCATTTCCATTTGCATGAAATATTATTTTCCATCCTTTTACCTTCAGTCTATGTGCATCTTTTGTTTTAAGGTGTGTCTCTTGTAGACAGCATATGTATGGGTCCTGTTTCTTTATCCATGCAGCTACCCTATGTCTTTTGATTGGATCATTTAATCCATTTACATTTAAGGTTATTATTGATATGTAGTTATTTATTGCCATTTTATTCTTTAAAGCTGTATTCTTCTTTTGCTATTTTCTTTCCTTCCTTTAAACTGTTCTCAACAGGACCTTAGTATCTCTTGCAAAATTGGTTTGGTTTTTATAAATTCCTTGAGGCTTTCTTTGTCTGGGAAGCTCTTTATTTCTTCTTCAATTTTAAACATTAGCCTTGCTAGATAGAGTAGTCTTAGTTGTAGGTTCTTGTTCTGCATTACTTTGATTATATCTTGCCATTCCCTTCTGGCCTCAAGTGTTTCTGTTGAGAAGTTCGATGTCATCCTTATGGGGGCTCCTTTGTAGGTGATAGCCTTTTTTTCCCTAGCAGCTTTTAAATTTTTTTCTTTATTCATTAGCTTTGGTATTTTAACTATGATGTGTCTTGGTGTAGATCTTTTTGGGTTTCTCTTTAATGGAGTTCTGTGTGCTTCTTGAACATGTGGAGTGTTTCCCAGCCTTAATTTAGGGAAGTTTTCTGCTTTGATTTGATTGAACAAAGTTTCCATTTCCTGTCCTCTTTCCTCTTCTTCAGGCACCCCTATGATGCGAATGTTGTTTCTCTTCAGGTTGTCACAGAGCTCCCTTAGAGTTTTCTCAAATTTTTTGAGTCTCTTTTCCATTTTCTTCTCTGCTTCTGTGCCTTTGTTTATTGTGTCCTCTAACTCGCTTATTCGATCCTCAGCGTGATTCATGCTGCTTTTAATTCCTTCCATTGTGGTCTTCAGTTCTGATACTGTATTTGTCATTTCTGTCTGATTCTTTTTTATTATTTCAATTTCGTTTTTTATACTTGTTATCTCTTTATTTAGGTGTTCATAATGACTATTCATTGTTGCTCTAATTTCTTTGAACATCCTAACTATCATTATTCTAAATTCTGCTTCTGGTAATTTGGTTATATCTTGTTCATTCAGGTCCTTCTCTGGGGATTTCTCTTGATTTATTTGGTTTGCATTCCTCTGCCTGCCCATTTTTTCTGTATATAAGCAAGTTTTGGCCACTGGAGTCCAGTAGGTGTTACCTTTGTGTTCTCTAGGTGTGGTCTGTCTGCAGGCCCGCCACCCCCTCTGCTGCTGCCCAGGGCGGTTGGGTATGGGCGTTGCTAGCGCCGACCCACTGTTGCTTTTGCTGTTATTTCTGCCTCTCCTCCGTGGGAGGGGTTGTCACTCAAGCCACAAGCCTCAGCACCAAGGGTAGAGGTGAGCACCTTTGCTCAGCTGTGGACCCTGCCTGTTTCCAGACTTCCGCCCAGAACCCACAGTCAGAGCCTGCTCGCCACAGTTTCGCGGGTTGGGCGGGGCTTTTGACGTGCTCTCAGCTGTGAGCCTTTGCTCCTCTGGAGCTTTAGCACCACCCTCGAGGCCTGGGCCCTTCTGCACAGGGTTGCAAACAAAGGTTTATTGGCCTGGGTGTGTTTGCTGGCTTCCGCTCAGCTGCAGACTTCCGCTCACCCCGGACTCTACCCTGTCCCTGTGCTCGGAGCCCGCTTGCGCATGTAGAATGGCAAACCACGTTTTCTCTGGCTTGGCGGGGCTGGTAGCGTGAGCTCAGCGGCGAGCCCCTGCCCGTCTCTGGTCCTAGCCTCATCCCCGCGGTCAGGGCTGGCTTGCGCAGGGTCGCAGAGCAGTTCTCTGCCCGTTCCTGGCCTCCCTCTTTGTCCCCGCAGGTGGGATTACAGGCGGGCCGCAGCTTCCAGACCGCTTTAGTCCGTCTCCTCCGCCCCTGCTGGGCTAGACCGAGCTCACACCGGCTTGGCCTCCGCCCAAGCCGACAGAACCACGTTTCAGCATCCTGCGGCCACCATACTCTTCAGCAACCCTCAGCAGAGTAGGAAGGGACCTAATACTCTACACTATATGCCTGGGAGCTCCCTCACTTGTTTCACAGCTCAAAACTGTCCAAACGCCTCTTCTAGGCTCTGGGACTATAAGGGGTCCTGGTTCCTGGGACCCAGGTCCCTCCCTCTCCGCCAAACTCTCCTCCCGCCATGCGGGTCTCTCTGGGCTGCCGTTTGCTCTGGGGAGCTGGGCAGCCCTCTTCGCATTTTCGCTATTCCTACCATTCTCAATGTGGCTTCTTCTGTTTTCCTTGGTTGAAGAGTTCACTTAGTTTAGTTCAAAGTTGGTTTATCCAGATGATGGTTCTTAAAATTGAGTTATAATCCACTTTGGTTCTGGGAGTTGGAAGTTGGTATAGCTGCCTACTCTGTCGCCATCTTGCTCCTCTGAACTTTACTTTTTATGTCCTCCTGGAAACAGGAGAAAAACTAAGAGTCTAGTTTTAAAAAAATGCTGTCACTAAATATTTTGAGCCTCATTACGTAAAGGAAAATCAATAAAAAATACCTCACCACCGTATCCCTACTATTAAGAGACTGCTAGGTCTCATGAACCCTTATGTTTACACTCAACAGAGCAGAAACAAAAACTGCTGAAAATATAAAACATAAATCAACCCTCATGTGAATTTGCAGCACAGATTCTCATACTGACGAGATCCAAAACTAAGGTGAAAATTCCAGAGTAAGCTGGGAGTTACTTCTGCTATAATTTTGCTAGAAGAAAACCCCCACTATTCCCTAAAGAAAGCCACGTTCATTCCAGGACCTCAAAACCTTCCCACAGACCAATGTTAACAGGCATGTTGAGTCATCTTTGTCTGCTTTGGTAAATCATGTGGAATATAATTGAAGTTCAACTTCATGTAGCAAAATCTTCTACTTGAAAAATAATGGAGGTTTGGTGTGATTTCTATTCACTTCACATCATGACTTTTAAAACAACCATGAACAAAATGAAAAAAAAACCCAAACCTCTCTTAGCAAGGAATATTAGTAATAAACAGGAAAAAAATATCATGAACTTAACTCTCACATATGCACTACACAAATGCTATACAAACTTTACATATTAAAGATTTGCCATATATGAATTGAAATATCTGTTGGCAAACAAAATACTGTATTTCTCCATGTACAAGACACTCCCATGTATAAGACTAACCTTAATTTGGGGGCCTGAAATTTGAAAAAAAAATTGTCTTTCATAAAGTTATTGAACTCAAGTTTTATTCATCATAAAATTTATACAACTCATCACTGTCAAAATTCCCATCCATTAACTTGTCCTCATCTGTGTCTGATGACGAATCACTGTCTTCATGTATTGCCTCATACTTAGTTCCATCTATGTCATTTGAAATGCCAAAGCCACTGTATAAGACGCACCCAGTTTTTAAACCACAAATTTTTCGGAAAAGTATGTGTCTTATACATGGAGACATACAGGTAATTTGCTCATCTATGTTGAATGACTTTGACAATGCTGTGAAATGTTGTTTTATTTGATAAAGATATTTTGTCTGTCCTTTGTTTTGCTTTGCCTCTGATTATTGTTATTTATTGTTTGCTTCTTAGACCAGTTTATAAGCTTCCCAAACAGTGTAATTGACTCATTTTCTTCCTTTAAAGAGCTTAATTTTGAGTGATGGTTTTAGTTTGTGCTGCTTCTTGAAAAATTCATCTAATTAACAGTGACTATTGGTCATTTGAATTTTTCCTTAAAAGGTCAATTATTTATCAAAGTAGTAACTGTGCTCATTTTTTAATTAATATAAAACCTTCAGTTATTTTTAATTACTGTAGACAAAATTTTATATTACTCAGCTATTTAATTTATTTTTTTGTATTTTCCTGAAGTGAGAAGTGGGGAGGCAGAGAGACAGACTCCCTCATGCACCCAACCAGGATCCACCCAGCATGCCGACCAGGGGGTGATGCTCTGCCCATCTGGGGTTCTTGCTCCATTGAGTCTGGATACATTCTAGTGCCTGAGGCAGAGGACATGGAGCCATCCTCAGTGCCTGGGCCAACTTTGCTCCAATGGAGCCTTGGCTGCGGAAGGGGAAGAGAGAGATAGAGAGAAAGGAGAGGGCAAAGAGTGAAGAAGCAGATGGGCGCTTCTCTTGTGTGCCCTGGCCGGGAATTAAACCCAGGACTTCCACATGCCAGGCCAACACTCTACCACCGAGCCATCTGACCAGGATGTATATTACTCAGCTTTTTTGAAACTAGAGCAAAAGAATTAATGGTTTAGTATAATCCAGGTTTAAGATATTGTCAACTTTACAATATTTGACCTATACTTTTTCAGCTGTCCGTAAAAAAAATATATCACCATCACAGATAAACTCATATTCTTTATTTGTAATAGGGTCTTATTTAATATCATTTCTTACATTGTTTATTGTTTTTTATTTTTCTTTGTGTCAGGGCACATGATTACCCAACTATTTTTTTTTCTGGCCTTTTTTGCATATATGTACAGTTAGGTGACTAACTTCTGACCAATGAGACCTGAATAAAAGCAATTGTGACATTTGAGGTCATGTTCTTTAAGTGAACTTGCTTCCTTTCCCCCTTTTCCTCCATTATCCCCTGGGATGTGGGATTGAGACATGTGGTGACAAGTCAGTTCTCAGCATGTGGATGAAGGTGACAATGTAGGAGGTGATGAAGCTTTAAAGATAGAAGGAACCTGAGTCCCAGATGACCATATGGGGCTGAGTTTTCATACCTCCATGCACTGATAACCAGCTAAGAATTTCACAGGAGAGAGCAAAAAGACTTTCATCTTGTTTAAGTCAATGGCATTTGTTCTCAATTAAAACTTCAGAGCCAATATTCTAACTAATATTCAGTTTGTCTGTTTAAGTTATTATTTTAACTTTTTTATTCTATAAACTCAATATATTATATGATTGAGAATATAATACCCACTTAATTACAAGAAAAGGATCCAATGTAACAAAATACTACAGAGCAGGGAAGTTAAATAAAAATACATATTCCAGGATAGACTTTGTTTTATTAACTAAAAGACACTGCACAGATTCTACCTGTACTGGCTTTATTTTGCATGAACAATCTATATTCATGCAAATCACATATGAAGAATTTCCATAAAAGGCATAATTAATGTTGTATAATTCAAATTTGTGAAATGTATCTGAACACAATTTCTACACTAATGTTTTCGTCTTTAGAAAACTGCCAAACACTGGACTGATGATCAGGAACTAGCAATGATTTCAGAAGGACGCTTTGAGAAACACTAGCCAAGGGCTTTCAAATTGGGTTTGTGTTTATGAATTCTGTTGCATAAACAATTTACTTATTTATACTTAGATAATGATGATCATCAAATGTTGGAGGCAATTATGACATTTTAAAGCACTGAGCAAACATGTATCTGATAAAGAACCTACTGGAGCAGCTAAATGCCATCTGACAATGAAATGTATGGTGCAGACATTTATCTTCAGACAATGTTTACAAATATAGAATTTAAATGTCTTCAAGTAGGCTCATATTTCTTCCTTCTGCTATGTGCTTACTTACTTCCTATTCCCAGCTTGGATTCTCCAGAATGTATGTTATAAACCTGGCCATTAAAGTGAGATTTTAAACCTTTAGTCTCTATTGTGTGCATACATAATGTGTGAATGTAAACATCTGAGAAATATTGAGAGAGAGGTAGAGAGAGAGAGAGAATGAGAGCAGAAATTACGTAAGTGCCCACATCACTAGCAACCACATCCTGGAGAAAAATGTTTACTTCCTCAGTCATTTTCATGTTTAACAGAGTTGCAAAAGTTCCATGCTGCCTCAAAACACCATTTTTGTTGTTTCTTATTTCTATTCAGTAATAGAGAAAGGAAGTTGATATAATATGAATAAAATGGGCTTTGTAGAAATGAGCACTAGTAAATAATCTCCTTTAAATCTTCATCTTGGTGTGCAGTAAGGCTAGGGTGAACTTTGATATTTTGGGGTAGCCAATCGAGGCAAGAGAGAACAGTGAAAGTTTCAGTAAAGTACAATACTTTGCATTGGGAGCACGATGATGAACAAAGCTGGTACGTGTCAGGACACACAGCTAGTTTTCTAACGGTAAAATCTCAGGGGGGGAGTAGAGGAGGGTATAGGGACATAAATGGTGATGAAGGGAGACTTGGGGTAGTGACCACACAATACAGTATATAGATGATTAACCAATGTTATCAATAAATTCAATAAAAAAATTTAAAATAAAATGCATCAAACATTCAGGGAATTGTTAACAGGATCCATCACCAAGATTATAAAAAGAGGACCTGGTCTCATCAAAGTACTTAGAAAACTAATCTATCTAGCCTTTTGCATAAGATTCAGTGGCATGGCCAAAGGATTTATAAGACGGCATAGATAGGTATGTGGAGCTTTATTCCCAGTTCCTAATACTGGCATGAGGACGGTACTTTTCCACTCTTGTGTAAATATTCCTTTTAAGTTGAAGTCATTTCATCATACATGTATTCTTTTTTAAAATTTATATTTACTGATTTTAGAGAGAGAGGAAGGGGAGAGAGTGAGACAGAGGCAGGAACATCGATCTGTTGCCATATGTACCCTGATTGAGGATGGATCTGGCAACTTTTGTTTTCGGGCCGACACTCGTATCAACTAAGCTATCCAGCCAGGGTGAACACATATACTCTTAAATATTGCTATGCCCACCTTCAAAACCATACACGTGTATTCATCCATGACGTTGGCAGTTTGGTTCACATTGTCTATTTCTGTTCTCAAGTTCTATTGGTAGTTCAGTAGTTAATTTTCCATCCACACTCTAAGTTCATTTTTCTGTGACTACAAAAACATTCATCTTCACTTTACCATAAGGGTCATGCTCATAACCACACTCTGGGCTTTCTTACCACTAACAAGTATTTTATCTTTGAAAAGTGAAAAACTAACCTTCTACTTACAGTCATTATCATTTCCTTACTCCAGCTTTAACACTAACAACCTTGTGACTTGAACTCTTCTATTGCCTCTCAATACTTTAGATTCTTCCCCTTTATTCTATCTAGCCTGGACCATATAATCCCTCTCTCCAAATGGTCTAGTGCTAATACCTGGAGGGCATTAGCTAAATCCCAACCTATGAGTCTACCTCTGTCCTCTTGTACCCAGGTTATCAAACAATGCTGAAGGAAGATCCCACATCAAGTCTAGAAACACTGCAAATGAACTGCTTCCATTTAAGCTCATCTTTGGCTTTAGCAATCCTTGACAATATATTTCTTTTTTGTCTTTTTTCTTTTTCTCTTTCTTTTTTTTTTGACACAGAGAGAGAGAGAGAGTCAGAGAGAGAAATAGATAGGGACAGACAGACAGGAACAGAGAGAGATGAGAAGCATCAATCATCAGTTTTTCGTTGCCGTTGTGACTCCTTGGTTGTTTATTGATTGTTTACTCATATATGCCTTGACCACGGGTCTTCAGCAGACCGAGTAACCCCTTGCTCGAGCCACTGACCTTGGGTCCAAGCTGGTGAGATTTGCTCAAACCAGATGAGCCTGCGCTAAAGCTGGCAACCTCAGCATCTTGAACCTGGGTCTTCTGCATCCCAGTCCCACGCTCTATCCACTGTGCCACCTCCTGGCCAGGCGACAATGTATTTCTGTGTCCCTAAAAATGTGCTCTGCCTTTACTTAGAACAAATGTTTCAAATACTCATTATTCTCTGAAATTCTCTAATCCCAACATACTGCTTCTCCAAAGTTTCCAAAATAAATACATATTTAGGTTTCTATATTTCCAAAACTATTTTACAAAAGGGATATTTGGACATCTGGTATTTTCTCAGAGGTCCTTCATGCCAGCAAATATGAATGTAGATGGAGAGCTATTATATCTCTCCTCTAAAATTTCCCCAGAGAAGATTAACCTATTTAGTCTTTTGGGGTATTAAAGATGCAGTTACATTATTACTCCAGGGAACCACTTGTTTATCAAAGCAGCCCAATGATCTATCAGACCAAGTAGCTTGCAGTTAATGATGTATTGTTGTATTAGTTGGTCTGCTATTAATTATTTCTTATATATCCATTTTGCAAAAAGTGAGCCAATTTTCATCTATCACTTTAATAACCACAGTGCGTATGTATTCAGAATAAAAGATAACAAAATTAATCATGCTCCCTTTCCTTATTTGGGACCTAATTTTGTGGCAAGAAAGAGAAATTTATTAAGTAACCTTAAACAAAAGTGAAAAAAAATTTTTTTATTGGATACAGATATATTTCAAAGGACTCAGGTATAAAAAGCTTAGCCAGACATCAAGGGAAGTAAATTTATCAAATGACAATTCCCTCCAATGCTTTTGTCTTTCTTGGGGGTTATATGTTATCTCCTCTTTGTTTAATGTCTGATTTTGTTTCTAAGAAACAAAATGAGATGTATAGCCGAAGCATTTAAATAAATTAATGCCCATAAAGTAGCACTTGTCATTTTTCAAGAATATAAACAAAGTAAAAGGTGGGCCCTGGCCTTTTGGCTCAGTGGTAGAGTGTCGGCCCTGCGTGTTGAAGTCCCGGGTTTGATTTCCGGTCAGGGCACGCAGGAGAAGCACACATCCACTTCTCCACCCCTCCCCATCTCGCTTCTCTCTCTCTTTCTTTTTCTCTCTTCTCCTCTCCTCCTGCAGCCATGGCTCCATTGGCCCTGGGTGCTGAGGATGGCTCCATGGCCTCCACCTCAGGCGTTAAAAAATAACGGCTTCAGATTAAATGGAGCAAGAGTCCCAGATGGGCAGAGCATTGCCCCCTTGAGGGCTTGCAGGGTGGATCCTGGTAGAGGCACATGTAGGAGTCTGTCTCTGCCTCTCCTCCTCTCACTAAAAAAAAAAGGAATATAAACAAAGTAAAAGGTGAATATTTTAAAGATTAAAATAGTGTCTATAGAGGTGGAAAGATTAAGCAAGAAAAACGGAGATGGAAGATAATCAAACAATCAGGCAAGAGAGAGGACTTCCCCACCTAAACAATGTGTGCCATCAACTGAAGAGTATAATGAACTCAGTTCTATGTACCTGATATACAAGCAAATGAACACGAATAGGAAAACATAGTGGAGGTATGGGCTTACATACATTCAAAGAACATAACATGATTAGAATCTTGCTCTGAGTTCTCTAGGGTGAATTTATGAGATCTGTTTCATCATACTTTTTCTTTTGCAGATGGAGAGACCTCCTCTAAGCCCTCTCATTAACACAGGTTATTCTTAGCTAATTTCTTTGCTTTTGTCTTTTCTTTTCCTCAGTTATTAGTTTTACTAAAACCCTCTGGTAATTATATAAAGGTAAGGCCTAATGGGATTCACTGAAATCCCATAAAGAAAATGGGTCTTCCCAAGGCAGGTAAGATGAGAACTGTAAATTTTATTGATGATATCAAAGAACAGTGTGACTTTTTGGTTGACCTTTAAATAATACTTGTAGTACATAAGGTGAATACTATCTAATCACAGTTTAGGAAGTATATGGTTAACATATACCTGCATGATTTTTGCTGAAGTATGAGTAAGTATTTATATTTTCATTTTTAGAAAGGAAAAATATAAGTTACAAATACTGTAAATGAGTCATTCATTACTGAACCCCCAAATCATATTCCACTGTTTTGCTCAGATCTTCATTATTAATGCTCTGTATTCTCTTCATCTTTTCTTCTTAATGCAAGAATTATGTAGTTTACAACATGATTGGGCTACACTCCCAGGCTTATTAAAGAAAATGCAAACATTACAAAAGCAGTAATAATTTGAAAGCCAAGTACATTTCCATCTATCAAAGCAGACTGACTAAAATCCTACTGTGTTATTTCACTGAACAAAAAACAGTACAATAATATTTAGTCTAAGGACTTTGAAAGGAATACAATTTAGGATTGTGTAAAATACACAATCCTAAAATTGTAATGTGTTTCAATTATTTAATATTAAATAAAAACATAATTTAAAAGTGAGAATGACTGAGTTCATTTTCTCCTCCTTAGCACCTTCGCCATTGGTTGGTTTTTATTAAACTGTTGGCACAACTTTATCCGAAGGCTCCTCTTGATGAAATTCTCCTTGTCCAGAATTTCTTTTCTAAGTTGACAACCAACCTGTTCTCTCTGTGATGATCATTGGAGGTTGGCTAGGAAAGGCATTCATTTCTACACAGAACAGTGAATTGTCTCCTTCAGAAACACAAGTGTGTCTCAAATCACAAAGTGGTAAACCTGGCTCCAAAAATTCATTTATCATTTCTCACTTCCTCAAAGCTCAGCATTCCACTGTCCTAAACCTATGGGATAGATTCACTCAACAAAGCTCTAACTTGCCAAATTGATTTTTTTTTAAATCTTAGTCTCCCTAACATAATTACGTCAAAAATACAAATTCTTTCCAATTTTTAATAATCCACCTGACTCCCTATTCAAAGACTTATTCTTTTATTATCATCTGTTTTCTTTGCTTCTTCTGCTCCATACACATATCTTCACGTATTCACTGAATCTACTCCATTGCAAACTCCAAAGCCTCTATTATTTCTAACAACATCTTAACTTTAGAAAAACAGGGTTTGTGCGAAGGAGTAAATAAAGCATGGATAGTCCTTCCTAGCACTCTCACAATTGTAATTTTGATGTATTTGTATTATTTGGATATGTCTTTCTTCTTCTCTTATCTCTATGCTCTAAAAAGACAATTGTTTTTTGATCATTGAATCTCCAGATTGTAGTATAAATGCCTGTCTCGTGGTAGGTGTGTAATAAATATATTTATTAAATAAATTTGTGAATAAGATGAACACAATGTACCCACCCCACTGTGGACAAAGAAATCTTTTTGAGAGATAGAGGATCAGAAAAAAGATCAAACCCTGTTCATTCCACACTGTTCTGCCGCCTTCTCTTTCTACAGGAGTGGGAAGATAGATGAATGAGGATTTGCCTTCATCTTGGGAAGTGGTAAACTGCTCTGTGAGCTCAGTCAAAACCTAAGAAAAAGTGAAATTGACCCTGGCTACATAAGTTTAGCTTTGCTTCTAGCCTCAAGGAAAAATGTAAGAGGGTGTAGAGGTCTTTCATTCCCGGGTATTTATCATCTAAGAAGAGATAAGAATTGAAACAGGACCCTTTTTATCCAGTCCCTCATTGATGCAGGCTTCCTCTACGCTGTGATGCCACATCTATAACTCGGACTCTCGAGGTTGCTGCAGCAGGGAAGAGAGAGGTGAGGAGGCGCCTCACTCTAGACTTTGATAATCTATAAATGATACACATCACATCCATTCATATTTAGTTTCCCAGAGCTAGTCACAAGGTCCCAACACACCCAAAAGAGAGACTGAGAAGTGGAGTATATTCAGAGAATTCAATTTCAATTTAAAAAGAGAGAGCTTTGTTAGAATAGAAGAAAAATCAAAATATAGGGGTTGACAAAAATAGGTTTACAGTTTATTCTTGTATAAATTATTCATTAATTATGTGATTTTTTTCCATAAGAACAAATGTAAATCTCCTTTGCCCACTCTGTATATAGTGTAGTCAAGCAACCTCTGTTTACCAACTTTCTCCTCTCTAGCAATTTGTCACTAATTAGCTGTGGTTTATGAAAAAGTTAACCAAGCTTGTAAACCTCAGATAAATTTTAAAAATTCTGACAAACAAACCTGATCTAAGTAAAGGTTAAAAAAACCCCACAAAACCCATGTGTTTAAAACATTGTTTTTCATTGAGAAACTTTTTTCTCATTTAAATAATTATTTAAGTACTGGATAATTATGAATCATTAAATAATGCACTCTCTATAAATATATCATACCAGGTTATATGTTATCCAACTCTTGATCTTTGCAAGTTTTTAGTGGTAGAATCAACTAATTTATCATTTATTTATTTATAAAATATTTCCTTATCAGCTTCTGAAGCAGCAGGGATTGAATTCGACAATGGTGAATAAAAAGGGCATAAATACTTCACTTGAAGCATATAGGCAATGAGAAGACAATCAAAACCATAAGATCTGGTTATTATTGTTGCCTAACAAACTGCTCCAAAACACAGTGGTAGACAACAACACTAATTTCATTAGGCTCATGGGATGGATGAGTTAAGAATTTGAAAAGAGTACAGTTGGGCCTGACCAGGCGGTGGTGCAGTGGATAGAGAGTCGGACTGGGATGTGGAAGACCCAGGTTTGAGACCCGGAGGTCGCCAGCTTGAGCGCGCACCCATCTGGCTTGAGCAAAAGCTTACCAGCTTGGACCCAAGGTCACTGGCTCCAGCAAGGGGTGACTCCGTCTGCTGAAGGCCCGCAGTCAAGGCACATGTGAGAAAGCAATCAATGAACAACTATGGTGTCGCAATGGCAACGAAGAACTAATTATTGATGCTTCTCATCTCTCTTTGTTCCTGTCTGTCTGTCCCTATCTATCCCTCTCTCTGACTCTCTCTCTGTCCCTCTAAAAAAAAAAATTAATAAATAAAGAGTGCAGTTGGGACATGTCTCTGTTTCACTCAATGGCTCTGTGTTGCAATCATCTGGAGTCATCTTTATTATATGTTTGTTACTGATGCTAACTAACATTGGCTGGATCTTCAGCTCCACTTTAGGTCAGAAAAATCAAATGCAGGTTCACTCCTTGGTCTCTTTCGGGGGCTACTTCTGGCTTCCTTAGAGCATAGTGGCTGGATTCCAAAAGTGGCAGGAGTCTCAACAGGAAGAAAATAGAACCTACTAGCTTCTTAGGACCATTACCAAGAAACTATCAGAGTGACAGTTTGTGTCTTAGTCTTTTTCTGTCTGGTACAAGAATAGCCAGTTCTCTCGGTTACCATTTCCATTTTCTAACCCTTTCCTTTCAGCCTATGTGTATCCTGAGAGCTGAGGTGAATCTCTTGTAGGTACAGTATATAACTGTTCTTGCTTGTTGTTGTTGTCTTTTTTTAATTCATTCAGAACTCTATATTTTTTGATTAGGGAATTTCATTCATATGTATTTAAAGTAATTGTTAATTGGTAAGGATTTATTATTGTCATTTTGTCAACTGTTTTCTCACTGTTTTGTAGTTCCTCTGTTTCTTACTTCCTTTCTTGATAACCAGTTTTGATTTGATAATTTTTTTTTGCCATGGTATGCATTGATTTTTCTCTTAATAGTTTGTGTACCTGCTACATGGTTTTATTTTATGTTTCCCATGAGTCTTATATAAAACATCTTATAGTTATATTATTTTAAGCTAACATTTGAACTTTGATCATATACAATAACTACTTTTACTTTTTCTCACATACATGTTTCATGTTATTGATATCACAAATTACATATTTTATATTGTATATTCATTAAAAATAATTTAGTATTTATGATTATTTTAATATATGTATCTTTTAATTTTTATAATATAGTTGAAATTGATTTATGTACCTCCATTACAGTATTATAATATTCTGTTGTACTGTGGCTATTTCTCTGAAGAGCTCTGACTAGTCCAAGTTGAAATCCCCAGAATAAAAGCAGTTACCTGTGACTGTGTAATAGAGAGAATATAGTAACATTTCAGGAAAAGACCATAATATATGCAAAGTTTCTGGGGTAAAATAAAAAACAGTTTCTAGGGTTGATGAACTGAAAGAAGGCCAGTGAGACTGAAGTTTGGTGGGTGAAGGAGGAGGTGAACCAAGATCAGATGAGCCATACAGGTGATAAAGCATAAGAAATTTTAATTTGCTGTGATCAGATAGTGTTTCAGCTGACAAATAATTTACAGAGTGTGTTAAAAGTAACTAAGTGAAGGCAGGTCAGTTATAGAGGATATCAAAGTATTATAATAGGTAAGATGTGGTACAGGAAAAAGGTAGTAAAGGGTAAGATATTTTATCTTTTCCTAGCAATGTATGCAGTTGTCCACTTTTGTCCTGTCATCTCATGTGGAAACTGTACACTTTTATAGGTATCAATACCTGGAAATTCCTAAGAAGCTTCAGTATGAAGTCTTTCAATGAAATAAATACCCATTAGTCAGGAGAAAGTCATATATTTCTTTTTATTTGGGAAAAATAAATCCAACAATCAAATCTTCAGAATGTTATTGCTGTTTGTTGTTACCAATATACTGTAAGTTCCTATTAATTGTTTTTCAAATGTAGTTTTTATACACTGCCTTTTCCAGAATATCAAAACCCCAGGCTTCTGATCATACAAAGACTGATTAGGTGAGTGTTTAGGAAATATCAGCTTGTAACTGTTGGTATCATATAAATACCTATAGTAATTAATCTTAGTCCCCTGTAATAGAGAAGAATCTATGAATGGGAGAAATATTTCCAGAGGACAGTCTCTTATTAACTCACAAGGAAATAATCTGTGGGTTCTAGAGGCTTGACGTTATTCAGATCAGGGAGGAGGACAATTATTTAGGTCATGGAAGTTTAAGGGTTTCTGAGAACTTTGCTAATTCTGGTTATAGACTTTGATTATTTCTGTTCACTTTCCCCTACCCCCAAGTTTATGTATGACAAGGACAATGCCATTCCTGAGTAAACGGTAAAGATTTAGAGATTTCTTTTAGTAACAGTCTCAGTGAATTTTATACTCTGTTACTGGACATTCCAAAATGGTGAAATATCATCTGTAACACAAGGGCAAGTACTTTGGAGGAGTTGGAAATTGTCATCAGAGTGAGATTATTTTAGGTCGGTATTTTAACTACAGCACAGTTTCTCATGCTGAGAAGAGTTTAGCTGTGCTCATCTGTGGAGCAGAGGCTGAGATAGGCTAGACCAGTGGTTCTTAATCTGGGTTCTATCAAACCCTAGGGGTTCAATGAGTTGATCTGAGGGGTAGGTTCAGAGAAGCCTCTGCCGCGGAGGCCAGAATAAAGTAATACCATAATTTGTTGTGAGTTCATGCACTTTGTTGGTTTTGTTCTTTGAGCAAGGTGATGTTCATGCATGGCTCATTTTGTGCACCAGTAAAAAAACATATACCTATGTCATGAATTTGAAAAAAAAATCATATTTTATTTATCACTAAAGAAGGGTTTGGTGAATGCGCATATGAAACTGGTGGGTTCAGTACCTCAAAAAAGGTTAAGAACCACTGGGCTAGACAAAGGTCATTAGTATTAAGTATGCAAAGAGGGTCAAGGGTCAGATGGCTGAGCCAGAAGATCTGTTTGATCAACTGTCACCTGAATCTTACTTTTTTCAGGATTTATTTGATATTTGAAAGTAAAGTGCTGAAGATTTGAATGTATTCTTTTTCAGATTGTCCTTTTTGTTGTTGTTGTTGTTATATTACCAGATATCTTCTTTGGGGGTAGAGAGCTTTGAAATAGAAATTTAATCGACATTTATAATGGTGGTACAGTATTAATATTATCAATCTAATCAGAGAAATTAGAAAGAACAATGAACATGGTCAAATTGCCTAAAGAGAATAATAGAAATAGGTGTTGGCCAACATTTAGTTAAGCTGACTGCCCCCACACTAATGTTTAAAAAACTACAATTCCTTGGACAATAACAGCAAAAGCAGGCACTTATTTTGGGAGGGGTACTCTTTAGTTTGTTTTACATTTTATTGTATTGAAAAGCACCTATATTTTGAATGCATTCTTGTTTGAATGACCATTTCTGAATTTGGAGAAGGTAGGCAATATTCACAGTCACTCGCTGTGAGCCTGTACAGATATAGGGAAGCCTTGCTCCTTTTGTATTTAAAGGTGCCTGCAGCACACCTGCTTGAGGAGGTTTTTGAGAGGCTTTCATCTGATAAATGAAAATTTTTGTGAGCAAAGCTTATGCTCTCATGAATACATTCTCCATATTAGTCTAATTAGTCTCAATCAGTACTCTGGTAGTCTAGACTTGTACTGACTAATAAGGGTCACGGTTTTATCTTCAGTTTGAAGCAAACCAGTAATAGCTCTTTGGCATGTGCATGCATAAGCCCCAGGCTTTTCCTCTGTCTCCTCTTCTTAGACTCCTTTCCAATTTTGAAGCCCAAGAGGTTAGGGCAAACCCCAATGACCCTAAGGGCAGACTCTTTGCAAGGCAAAGACCAGGAACTTTTATTTCAAGTCAGTCCCCATGTGGCTGGCTGCCTTTAAAGTTCATCTGAATTAACATTCAGTGATATTTTTGTCAGCTGTGACTGCAAGCAACATCATTACAGTGGAATAGTAATGCAAATAACTCTGCATAGCTCCATTAAATGCCACATTGTTCTATAATGGAAGTGACATTTCATTATTTCTCAAACATTGAATGCATCATGGCACTCACTGCCAGTTGTACTTTAGGCACATTGATATTTGTGGCAGCTGTGATAACTCCAGGAAGAGTAAAGAAGATAAGGATGACTGATAGGGGCATAATAGTTACCAGACATGCTTATGAGGCCCAATATAAATGGGCCATGAATAGAGTGTATAATTATCAGTGACCTTATCTACCCATAGAGCCCATGACTCAGAAACACATATATCCTGATTTCCTTAATTGCCTAAGAGACACTGCAAGGGAGTCACCTTTTGTGGTCTACTTTGGGGTTCTTTGGGTATTTTAAAAAAAATCTTTTGCCTAGCACAAGGGTTCTCATTGACAAAAGCTATAGTATTTTACAATAGAATTGTCAAAACAGAATACTTGAAACCAAATGAAAAAATTTAAGTGACATTATAAACTCCTAAGAAATGAGGTGCATAAACAAGATGATAAATAAAAGCAAGATTTGGGAGCATTGTCATTCAGCAGTGTGGGAAAGGGGAAGAGAGTTTTGATATAGCATTCAGGAAGGGAAGTTGGACTTAATCATTCCTAATTCTAATGACCAGTGAAATACCTAGCGCATAAATACAGATGAAGTTTAAGAAGGAAAATTTCCAAGACCCATGGCAAGCCTAAGAAATAGCAGGGATATTTATTGAGAGAAGAAACAGGTCATAAATTGATTTTGGATCCAGAAATTATATGCAGCAATGAAAATGATCCTGCAATTCAGTCCAGTTAGAGTGGACGCTAGGATTCTGCCCTTTGGTCTATTGGCTAATTGCGAATCTGTAGTCTAATGTCTGGAGAAGGTGAAGGGGTTTTAGATGTGATTTGCTAATTCACTATATGAGAGGATTGTTTAGCAGGGAAGAAATAGTGCAGGCAAAAGACTGGCCGGAAGAGTCTTGGGAGGTAGAGACATCTCAAATTATCTGAGTACCTTGCAACTGGAAAAATGTGATGCCAGGGGACATCATAGAGGAATTCCTCCTCTCTGTTAATATTGTCACATGATCCAACAATCCCACTTCTGGGCAGTTATTCTAAAGAAATGAAAACAGGATCTTGAAGTAATATTTGCACTCCCATTTTATTACAGCATTATTCAAAATAGCCAAAAAAAAAAGAAAAAAGAAAGAAAAGAAAAGAAAAAAGAAAAGCACACACACACCACATACAATAAAACAGAAGCGACCTAAATGTCAGTTGATGGATAAATGGATAAAGAAACTTGGTACACATATAATGAAATGCTATTCAACCCTAAAAAAGAAGGGAATCCTGTCTTACACTATAACATAGATGAACCTTGAGGACATTATAATAAGCAAAATAAACCAGACACAAAAGGACAAATACTGTACGTTTCCATCTATATGAAGTGCATAGCATAGCCAGATTATAAAGACTGCCAGAATGATGGTGATTGCCAGGTAACAGGAGCAAGCAGAAATGGGGAGTTGCTGTTCAATGGGTACTGAGTTTCAGTCATGCAGATGAAAAAGTTAAAGATCTCCTGTATACAAAGTGTATATAGTTAACAATACTGTACACTTAAAAATTTGTTAAGAGTATAGATTTTACTTACGATTTTTACCACAAAATTTTAATCATTAATGATTAAAACTTTAAATATTTATTAATTCATTCTTACATGCATTCATTAAACATCTAATTTTAGCATTTACTGTGCCAACTCTAACAGATAATGAAGCCAACTAGAAGTAAGGCTACTCTGTTACAGTGTAGGAGAGAGTTCATATTTTATATATATTTGAAGAGATCCTGGCATAAAACACACTGCTTTGGCCATTTTGTGAGCTACTGGAGATATCCATAATGTAGCATCAGTTTAATTTAAATTGCCGTCCAGTAGAGAGAAAGTGATCAATCTGATTGTAGCTGAAAATGGAAAGGTGAAAGCTAAGTAACTAACTAAATCAACCAGCAGGAGGGACTGCCCCTGGGATAAACCTTGCTCAAATAACAAATTCCTTGAGGCACAGTGGGTTTTAGCTAAGACTATTTATTGTTAAGTTGTAGCAAGGAGTGGAAGAAAGTGCCTCTAGCAAGCAGAGATTGTTACTACCAGGAGAAAAGCAGAGTAGGATAATGTCAAATACTGTAAAAGGTCTGTAAGTTTCTCCTATTTGCAAGCTAACATGTTAACAGAAAATACAAGTTTTTTAGGTCAGATATAGATGGCAGACAGAATTTAAACTTAACTTATTTGACTTTAAAACCCTACCACATATCTTTAATATAATAAAATGGACATCTTTACTTTTTCAAGAAAAGAGGGAAAAGGGAGGCTAAATGGTCATGGAAGGAGACTTGACTTGGGGTGGTGAACACACAATGCAATATAGAGATGATATGTTATAGAATTGTACACCTGAAACCTATATAACTTTATTAACCAATGTCACCCCAATAAGTTCAGTAAAAATTAAAAAAGAGAAAAGAATGTGAGTGGGGGACTCAAGTGGGCACTAGAGTTAGGACCAGATGCACGGTAACACATCAATATCACATCAGTGTGATGACTCTCAAATGGCAAGGCTCATTCAATTTTCAATGTATATTACAGAACTCGGTCCTTGACCATAAAAACTTGGCTTTTATAAAACAAATCTAATTGGATCTTTTAAGCTAAACAAGATATTTAATCATAGAACCTATAATGTTTTATAATTTGGTATTTTGAAAGACATTGAATAATTGGCAGATATGACTCAATACTAGTTTACCAAGAATTTTGATGACAGTTTTTCTTAATATGTCACATACAGTCTTTTCACATAGTTTCATATTTGTGTATGTGTGTATACATATACATCCCCATATTTGTATATATAATATATATGTATATTTAACTTCATAGATAGTTATGTAAATAACATGTCTGGAAATGTTTGCCATTTGTCTCAACTTTGTGAGTGAAGACATGATTTTTCAACCCTTATTTTAATACTATTCCATCCGCATTCTTATATTTATGGGGCTATCAATTGTTAACGATTTTAGGAAGTTGGGCCAAGTTCCATTTAGACACTTTAGCATTTGGCTGATCTTTAAAATCAAGAGGAAAATGCTTAATAAGTCACTAGGCAACATTCTATGCCTAGAATTATTCTAATTTTCTCAATGTCAAATAAGCTCCTCTCCCTAGGTATTTCAAAGACCTTACTTTGCTCATTGCAAGGACGCTTTAAAGTTTCAAACCCTGGTATAAGATTAATTTCTGTTCCTCTGGCTAAAGTTTTCACCTTTCTCTTTTGTTAATTAAAACACCCCTCCTGTAGTTCAGGGGTTATTTAATCATTATTTAAGTGCATACCTTCACAAATAATGCTGGTATGTCAGAACTTAATGAACTGCTTTATTCATTAAATCAACATCTATTAAACAACTATTAAGCAATTATAGCAAAGATGAAAATCCCAGACAAGAAAATTCAAGGGTATAAGAATGTAACATGCTATATTTTCCTATCTGAATAGAATGTCTATCTTTAAGGTTTGATTCCAGTTAATGGCTGCAATCCTTAACCTAGTACATTATTGAAAAACAAAAATTTTATTTCCTATTTTAAATTCTCAGTGATTTAAGATGAGGCAAATATTTGCTATTAATATTTACTTATTCTTAAATATTTGGAATGCAATATTTGACACATATCAAAGAATATGTATAACACATATGTAAGTTATAGAGCTAATAGTTAAAGGAACCCTTAAGTAATTTCACATCTAGAATATGGCATCTTCCAGGGTGTTCCTTCCCCATTCCTTGGCACCGCTTCATAAGTAATTGCAATCTTATTTTCACATATTCATTTTTTAATACATAGCTATGATTTTTAACATATTTTATATATCTAAACTACATATTGCTTCTTTGTACTTGGTATTGAGCTTTATACAAATGCTCCATTTTATGCAGTATTCTATAACTTACTCTTTTTAAATCATTTTCTTGTTTCTAAGTCATCCACCTTCCAAAAGAAAAATGTCCAGTTAAAATTACTTCACCAGCAAATTATCTAAGCATTTAAAAAGATATGACATCAACCTTCCAGAGCATACATATAAAAACAATAAAAATTAGACAATGAGGTTTACTACAAGGCCATTATACTCAAGACAGCCTGGTACTGGCATAAGAACAGGCACATAGATCAATGGAACAGAACAGAGGACCCAGAAATAAACCCACAGCTTTATGGACAACTGACATTTGACAAAGGAGGAAAGAACATACAATGGAGTAAAGACAGCCTCTTTAACAAATGGTGTTGGGAAAATTGGACATCTACCTGCAAAAAAAATGAAACTAGACCATCAACTTACACCATTCATAAAAACAAACTCAAAATGGATAAAAGACTTAAATGTAAGCCGTGAAACCATAAGCATCTTAGAAGAAAACATAGGCAGCAAGCTCTCCGACATCTGTTGCAGCAATATATTTGCCAATTTATCTCCATGGGCAAATGAAATAAAAGGCAAGATAAACAAATGAGACTATATCAAACTAAAAAGTTTTTGCCCAGCTAAAGACAATAAGAACAGAATAAAAAGACAAACCACACAATGGGAGAACATATTCGATAAAACATCTGATAAGGGGTTAATAACCAAAATTTATAAAGAACTTATAACACTCAACACCAGGAAGACAAACAATCCAATCAAAAAATAGGCAAAAGAAATGAATAGAAATTTCTCCAAGGAAGACATATAGATGGCCAATAGGCATATGAAAAAATGCTCAACATCACTAATCATTAGAGAAATGCAAATTAAAACCACAATGAGATATCACCTCACATCAGTCAGAATGGCACTCATCAGCAAAACAACACAGAATAAGTGCTGGTGAGGTTGTGGAGAAAAGGGAACCCTTCTGCACTGCTGGTGGAAATGCAGACTGGCGCAGCCACTGTGGAAAACAGTATGGAGATTCCTCAAAAAATTAAAACTCGAACTGCCTTTTGTCCCAGCTATCCCACTTATAAGAATATACCCTAAGAGCACCATAGCACTGTTTGAAAAGAAGAAATGCGCCCCCATGTTCGTGGCAGCATTGTTCACAATAGCGAAGATCTGGAAACAGCCCAAGTGTCCGTCAGAGCACGAGTGGATTAAAAAGCTATGGTACATATATACTATGGAATACTACTCAGCCATAAGAAATGATGACATCGGATCATTTACAACAAAATGGATGGACCTTGATAACATTATATGGAGTGAAATAAGTAAAACAGAAAAAGACTGAGAACAGCACGATTTCATACATAGATGGGACATAAAAGTGAGACTATGAGACATGGAGAAGAGAGTGGTGGTTACGGGGTGGGGGGAGGGAGGGGAAGGTGGGATAGGGAGGAAGGGAGGGGCACAGGGAAAACCAGATAGAAGGTTACAGAGGACAATTTGACTTTGGGTGATGGGTATGCAAAATAATTGAATGATAAGATAACCTGTAGATGTTTTTGTTGTACATATGTACCCTGATTTATTGGTGTCACCCCATTAAAATTAAAAAAAAACAGCAAAAAAATCAGACAATGATATTATAGAAAAAATAATTACAGGCAAATTTTATCAGAAATATGAATTTAAAAATTCTTAAACAAAATATGACAAATAAAATCGATACATATATACCAAAGACAGTGCCTCTTTACTAAATTGAGTTTGTTTCAGGTTTAGCTTAAACACATATTTTTTTGAATGAATGAATGAATGAATATACTAGTGTTTCATTGTGAGAAATCACTTAGAATTTTATTTGTTCTTTATGCATGCATTAAGAGGCGAAAGGTTTTAAAAAAAAAAAAGAGGTGAAAGGTTTATATGATCTGAAGAGAAACCAGAGTATGTATGCATGCATTAAATAAAAAGGTTGTATATATTTAATAAATACATCTAGAAATTGTTTAATTATTACTTATGACCTTGCATTGGTAGATAATAGGCTTTTTCTCTCTGCTCTGGTATAATAATGGTGCAAGGATTTAAAAAATGGAAAAGTAATGATTACAAAAGACACACATGCACAGTCATTTGAATTACATTGACCTAGGCACACAGAGCATTGAGGAATGGGCAATTTTTCAACAAATCATTCTGGAGTATTTAAATATTTTTGAAAGGGAAATGAATGTTGACTCCTCAACCATAATAAAAATCATTTCCAAGATGATTAAATGTTAAAGGTAAAAGAGTAAAGCTTCCAAAATATTTAGAAGAATACTATTATCATTTTATAGGTAAGGATAGTTTTCAAAGATGCCCTAATGTAATAAAATGATAAAATGACTACATTAAAAATGCTCATTGCTCTTTATCATACTCACCAGTAAGAATGTGAAGAGACTAGCCACAGAATGAGAGATGAGAGGAGTTATATATATTATATATGCGTTTAGAATATATATCAGACCCTTCATGAATGAGAAATCAGAATGACCAATGAACACACGAAAAGTGTTTGTTCTCACCAGTAATCAGGAAACTGTATATTAAAATGTGATACACCACCGGCTACCCACAAGACAGCTGTAAGTCAAAAGCAAGCGTAGCAGAGGATGTACGCAAAGGGATTCCTATGCGCTGCTATCATCCACTGTACATGGGTCCCAACACCCTGAAAACTAGTTTTTCAGTGTTTCTGAAAATTGAATATGTACATACTTTATAAAATGCCATTGCACATTTATGTATAACAAAAACTTTTTTTCTTAATATGTCACATATGGTCTTTTCACATGGTTTTATATAAATATTGTCAAGAGACACATAGAAAGTTGTACAAGGCAGTATCATTCATAACAGTTCAAAAACTAGAAAAATTAGCCTCACCAGGCGGTGGCGCAGTGGATAGAGCATTGGACTGGGATGCGGAAGACTCAGGTTTGAGACCCCCGAGCTCGCCAGCGTGAGCGTGGGCCCATCTGGCTTGAGCAAAAGCTTACCAGCTTGGACCCAAGGTCGCTGGCTCCAGCAAGGGGTGGCCTGGTCTGCTGAAGGCCCGCGGTCAAGGCACATGTGAGAAAGCAATCAATGAACTAAGGTGTCGCAATGGCAACGAAAAACTAATGATTGATGCTTCTCACCTCTCTCCATTCTTGTCTGTCTGTCCCTATCTATCCCTCTCTCTGACTCTCTCTCTGTCCCTGTAAAAAAATAAATAAATAAAATAAACTTGAAAAACTAGAAAAATTAAATTGTCCATCAAAAAAATGACATGCGATACATTCACAAAATATAATAACTTTCAATGAAGTGAATTACTCCCTGTGCCAATATAGATGAAACTCAAAAATATAGGTTGAATGAAAGAACAGACATAAAATAAGGATATTTCCAGAAATTAAATAAATCAGCGACTTTACATTCAACCAAGATGTGTTTCAAATGTCAAAACTGTAGAAAAACGATTGTATATATAACCTGAGGGAATGTTTTACCTATGAGCTCTTACTGAGATCCCTATAAGAGAATGAGCTTCACCCAATAGACAACAGGAAAACTTCAGCAAAAGAATTGATACTTTTAATATACTTAATTGTAAGAACTGAAAAAAAAGTTGTGGTAAGAGTGAAAGAGTAATATATAAATGTTACATGTTCTGAAAAATAATGAAGTAATAAAAGTAATGTTGCGTGTATAGGTTCATGTGTCCATCACCTCAGTTATGATATAGAACCACTCTATCAGAAGGGTCCTCTGTGTTGTTCTTTTATAGCCACAGGGACCTTTTTCCCACCCTCCACCCTGGCAACCACTGACTGAATATTTTTAAAGCAATACTTTTTAAAAAACGATCATCTTGAACATGTAACCCAGCACTTTGTCTATACAGTTAGGTAAGTTGAGAAAAATAAGCATTCAGGAATAGCTAGCAATCTCTGGAAATGAAAATGAATGCAAGAGAGTAGTTTTGCCAGATATTGGAACAGGCTATAAAGTCACTGTAAGTAAAAATGTTCAGTATCAACACATGAATAGACAGACAAATAAGACAGAATATAGAAATTGAGTACATATTAAAACTAGCATTTCAGATCACATGGTCTCTGGCTGCTTGATCCATATTGCGCCAGCTTTCTCCTGTCATTTTGAAACTTTTTCAGAGTTCATAAATTTCCCCACCGAACATTCATATCATGTTGAAGGGCACTGAAAAATTGTGTTACTCTCCCATATCACTGCAAGGGTGTGAGAAGCTTGATGAGTCTGTACTTGGCTCCCTATACAGCCTATGCTATTGGGATGAGAACTTCTACAAGACTTCTACTCCCAGAGTCTCAGACAAAAAAACTGAGCAAAATACTTTGTTTTGGGCATATATTTCTGGACATGTGACCATAGCCTATCAGGACCGGGGCACAGAGATCCCTAGAACCTACCAACACTGCATTCTTTTGCCATTTTCTCTAACTCTTTCCTTCACACCTCAGAGAATGTCATCTAGTTGTGGATGGGATACTGTACATTCTTTCAAGTTTTTTTCCTGACTTGTCCTTAGGCTTAAAAATCAAGAGGAGGAAATGGCCCTCTGCTACACTCAGTCCAGCAGTGGGATTCAGCCAGTTTGCCCCAGTTTGGCAGAACCGGTAACTACTTTTTTGTTGAGTTCAGCAAACTGGTTGTTAAAATGGCACTTGTACTCAGGGTTCTCTCTAACGAGGTCACCTGGGCAGCTGCCCATTGTGGAAATCACAAATTTACATTCCTTACTCTTTTTTCATATTTATCTGCACAACACCATGTTCTAAGTTCCTATAGTAATGTTCATTCCATCCATAGGTGAAAAAAATTCACCAAGTGAGGATGCCAATCGAGAAGCAATATGGAAATATCTTAACAGTTTTATTGTTTTTTGTCAGGTATTATTTAATATTTTTTCATTAATATTTTAAAACTCTTTTTTATAACATAATCTAATTTTCTGTACCTCTTTTATTGTTCTCATTTAAGTATTAAATGCATGTAATAATAAACTATTTTTTAGTATATCTTTTTTTATACTTAAAACTGTCATCGGGGCAGAGGACCAGTTGTTAAATTATTTGAATCCCACCACTGACTCCATTACTTTCAGGAGGCATAGATCCTGAGAGCAACAAATGACAGCCCCACACATAGGCCTGACTGCTCTTTAAACAATATTTCCTTTCCTCACTCATCAAGCAAGGATCAATTCTGTAAAAAAGAAGAAAAATAAGAGGGGAGCTGAGCCAATACCAAGAAGCAGGCAAAAACATGAATTTTTTTCCTCCTTCTTTGATGCTCTGAAGTATTTACTTAACATACTTCCCAGCTTTTAAGCAACAATCATCTCCCTCTGGACACTTGAGTGCCATGAATTAGTTCTGAGGCTTCTGCTCTTTGGCTTCTTCCCAGAAGGCAATTCTTGGCACTCAGCTCAAATTCCTGTTGTGAAGACATTAGGCACTTCTGCAGGGAAAGTTTATAAGTTCTTAATAGATTCTTTAAATGTGTTGAGAAATTCAATCGCCAAATAAAAGTTTCAATCTGATTGGAATAAACTGGATTATTCTATGACTAGGAAGTTTTTACTTTTAGGAAAGGAAATTCAGTAAGTTGAAAGATCATTTACAGCTTAAATTGAGCTTGTGTTTGGCATGTAAGTATAAACAAAACATTTCCTTGTGAAGTTAACCATTAAGATATCATTCTGTAAAGATGTATTTTGATGAAATTCTTAAATTCTTATTAAAATAAAAAGTGCAAATAACACCTGGTTATTTTTTTTTTCAGCACTGTAAAGCCAGTAGGCACGGCCACCAACATAGCTGCCTGGCTCATGCAGGTTCAGGTTTGATTCAGACAGATGGTAATAAACAACGAAGCCAAGAACTGGTGGACCATTACCTTTAATCCTAGCTCGCACCCAGCAGGTGAGAAATACACACAGTGGGAAAACTTTCATTTTCATTCAGGGCTCCCAAAACCACTGACTTATCTGAGTATTCCTAGAATCAAAGGTTTCTACCTCACCAGCCTTATTCACCACTGTTCCCCATCTCCTTCTCTCTGCACAAACTGGCTTCTCCTTCAGCACTCCACCATCTTGGCTGCTTCTCCTCTGCGATATAGCAGAAACCGAGAGAGAGAGAGAGAGAGAGAGAGAGAGAGAGAGAGAGAGAGAGAGAAAACCCCCAGTCAGGCCCATTTTATAGTGTAGAAATCAAAATCTTTAAGCCAATATACAAATAATGAAGTCTCTGATACAAAGTCACTTATCTGAGGCATAAACAGGATTCCTCATAAGAATGCACCACCCCACATCATGCAACAGTCAAGGGTGTGGGCAAAAGCTTAGTTTTGAGAAGATCTTAGTATTAAAAGGGTGGGAAAGGCTTAGTCTTAAAACTAAGCCTTAGGCTATAAGGACCCTGCCTGCTTACAGCCTGTCCCAACACCCAATGCAAACTATAAGCGAGCAAACATATACATAATATTTGCAAACTTATTTGACTCACAAGCGCCAAACAAAACCTTGAGTAAATAAACTCAATCAACTCTGTGTGGACTCACTGAGTATTATTTTGCTCTGTATATCCTCAATGAAATGATGGAATCAGAATAATAAGAGGGTGAAGCTGAGCAGCAGTCGCTTTAAAGTACAAATGTTGATGACGAACAGTTGAAAGTTTTTGAGCATTAAACTGTTCCACAGTATGTCAGGCCTATGTGCGTCATTAAATAAACAGTCTAAGGAGAATAAGCTAAAGCTTGGCTGTAGTTTTATTTTTACTTTATTATTTATTTATTTTAGAAAATGTAAGAGAAGACAACATGTAAAAATATTTGCCAACTTCCTGATTTTGCTATGTATAAGGTTCGCTTTGTAGCATTCTTACATACGTCATTGGAAATGCAAAAATAGCCTGACCTGTGGTGGTGCAGTGGATGGAGCGTCGACCTGGGAACATTGAGGTCGCCAGTTCAAAACCTTGCACTGGTATGGTCAAGGCACATATGGGAGTTGATGCTTCCAGCTCCCCCCCCCCCTCTCTCACTCTATGTCTCCTCTCTAAATGAATAAAATAAAAATAAAAAATAATAAAAAAAAGAGCTCTAACTGTGCATTTCAAATTGTTGGGCAGATAAAATATATTATGCTCACTTTGTTAAAGATGGCGCTGCCCACTTGCAAGTTTTAGAGTAAGCTTTTCCCCACTGATTGGATGATGTAGGGTGGTGCACCCTCATGAGGAATCCTCCCAGTATGTCCCCAGATAAGTGACTTTGTATCAGAGACTTCCTTGTTTGTAGATTGGATTAAAGGTTTTGAATATATGCTATAAAGTGGGGCAGACCAGGAGCTTGCTCTGGTTCCTGAGGTTAGTATTAGAGAGGAGAGCAGATTAAGGCCACATGGAGGCCAGGAGAAGCAGCCAAGATGGCAGAGTGCTGAGGGAAAAGCCAGTTTGTGTAGAGTTTGTGCAGAGAGAAGGAGATGGGGAACAGAAATGAATAAATCTGGTGAGCTAGAAACCTTTGATTCTAGGAAACTTGGATAAGTCAGTAGCTTTGTGAGCACTGAATGAGTGGGTTTTGGAGCCCAGTGTGTGTTTCTGCTTGCCCGCCGGGTGCAAGCTAGAATGAAAGCTGATGGCTCACAAGTTCTTGGCTCCGTTGTTTCATTACCATCTGTCCGAATCTAATGCGAACCTGCACTGGCCAGGCGGCTGTGATTGTAGCCTTGGCCACTGGCTTTACACAATATTTTTAGAAAAAGGAACTTCCCTGTGTTTTTCTTTATAGAGCCTTAGATAGATAAAGCATGACTGGGATTAGAAGTTCCACTGAACCATATGTGATAAAACACATAAACAACTGACTGCTTTTTATTGGTTTGGTGTGTGTGAGTGCATGCTGATTTGAAGAGCATGTAACTTTGAAAGAACTCCTCTAGGAAAATTATACATGTATAATACTATACATTAGAATAATAATAAGAGCAAATTTTCAAACCTCTCCTAGTTCCATTATAAGAGTAATTTGTAAAGAGAATACTTTCTCAATTGTCCATGATCTATGCTTTTGAAAATATATTAAGACAAACCTCCGCCATTGACCTTTTACAGTTAAGGAGAGACTCAATTAGGTTCTGAACTGAAACCATTGTAGAGTCAAGGGAAGTCAGAAAATAGTTTCATAATTACACACAGTGGAAGAGCGTACAGAGGATTAATTGGGGTTAAAGGCCAAGAAAAGATGTTCTTTTACAGTCTTCTCAATTGCCTCACTGTGAAATTTTTATTTTCTTCATTGGCTCTGAAGCAACCATTTTAAGAATTCTGATAGAAATATAATTCAGAATTACTGACTATTCAGCCTCTGATCATTGAAATATGTATTACAAAATAGTGAGACATAAGTTATACACCCCCCCAGTGTACACAATGTATTTTATAATTTCTGTGATAAAAAGCACTATTATAAAAAATAAAACTAATACCCATCTACCCACACCAGTTTAAAAATTAGAATGTATATATTTTCTTGCAGCTTATTGTCAAATCTTTTTTTAACCCCAGCTAAAGGAATATCTTACTAGCTCACCTAACCTCCCTTCTTCCTGTAACTGTGCCTCAGCTGCTTGCTTTCTTTAATCAGTCAGAAACTCCACTTCTTTAATATGACCCTTTCTGTCTGTCCACTTCCTTCCTTAATTATTAAGCCCTTATGACATCAGATTATGATCTGTATCAAACTGTCTTAAGAACAAAGTCTTAGGTCTTTAGACCACAGAAACAGTTTCTGTCAAGCTAAAGATAATATATTGACTTCAGCTATGTTTCAGCCCCAGGCCCATGAAATCGAAAGGACCCAATGGACCATACCCTCAGGAAACCAGAGAGAACAATGCCACAGCTAACATCAGGACCTGATACAATGACCAACTACTTCCTCTCTGGCCCCAACCAATCAGTAGAGCCCATGACTCCAACTCCTTTGGCCACCTTGATTAACAATTTCTCTGCTATATAACCCATCCCCTGAAAGGCATCAGGAAGTTAGGTCTTTAAACATTGTCTCACCTGTGACTTTGGGTGTAGCACCACCTCTTCAAATAAACACCCTACATTTTTGGCTACAAACTCCTGGTCATTAGGCTTTGATGAGAGCAGGCAAATGAACCCCTTTAGTCCCACAACACTTCCAAACCATCTACTGGTCACAGGGTAAGTAAACTCCTTTTCTTTTCCATGTTGCAACAGCCTCATATTAAAGCCTGCCAAAATCTAATTATTATTGTTAATAATAATATATTTTACTTATGATAAGGAAATAAATCTCATAACTCTGTTTTGTAACATAAGACTAACTCAAATTTGATTTAGTTCAAATTAGGTAATTTCCCTACCACAAAGGCACCTGGAAATAAAAATTAGATTCCTGGCATTGGTCTAACTCCTGTTTCCATAGCAGTCAAGGAAACTTGATTGAAGAGCTATGGCTTGCATTGTGACCTGAAAAACAAAATTGTGATGAATTCTGAAACACCTGTAATATCCATGCTTCTTCATCCAATTTTTCTCCCTGTAGTTAGAAAACCCCCTCTTTCAATATTCTAAAACTCAATTCCCATTGTAGTGATAGAGCATTCCCACATGCCAACAAACTATCAGAATGTTCAGGAATTCAACTCAATTCTGACACTATCTATCTGGAAATAGTCTCAGATTTCACAGGTTTGGGGTTCAGTCCTACAAAACTTCCTTCCCTACACCCCCTTCAGATGTGAGTTGCAAACCCAGGCTGTGCTGCTGACCGATCAACTACAGATTGAAGCTTCCAGCAATTACTCCTTGGCAACTCGGTTGAGATGCCAGTCACAAACCCAGATTGTAACCTGTACTTTTGATCAATTAGGTATCAATCAGTGGTTCCCAAGATCCTGTCCTTGGTTGGGTTCAATTAACTTGCTAAAGTAGCTCACAGACCTTAGAGAATCATGTTATTTACTAGATCCCCAGTTTATTGTAAAAGGATGTATAACTCAGGAATAGCCAGATAGAATTGATGAATAGGGCAACTTATGTGGGAAGGGTGTGGAGCTTCTATGGCCTCTCTAGGCACTCTATCCAAGTGATGGGCAAACTTTTGAGCTTGGTATGTCAAAATTCGCCACAAAACCAAGCATAACTTGGGTGGTGTGTCACTTCGAGAAAAATGGCCTAACTGGAAGTCCCAGAACTAGACGCTCTGTGCAGGAGTTCTGTTGTTTTGGCCTACAGACCTCCGGCACAGAGTGTCTACACTACAGCAAATGTTTTATCCTCGGCTACTGCACCTGGCCGTGCAGGAACCGAGGATGAAACATCCTTCTTGGCATGCGGCCACATGTGGCTGCGTGTCATCAAAAGTGGCTACGTGTGTCAGTGCTGACATGCATGTCATAGGTTCGCCATCAGGGCTCTATCCTCTACAAATCTCCTGTGTTCACCAACCCCAATCTCCCCAAACTGTTGTCATCTTGGATTTTTATAGAGGCTTACTTACATAGGTAGGATTGATAAAATTGTTAACTACTGGTCATTAAATTCCATCCGGAACTCCTCTCCTCTCTTCCCAGGTGTGTGTGGGGGGCTGGGGAACTAAAAGTTCCAACCTCCTAATTAAACCATTGGCTCTACTATTGAAAACCAGTTCCATCTTAGGTGCTTTCCAAAAGTCACCTCATTAACATAACAAAAGTCACCTTGATCAATTTTAACATTTAGGAAATTTCTAAGGTTTTGGGAGCTTTGAGTCAGGAACTGTGGATAAAGGCCAAATATATATTTCTCATAAATTATAATATGTCATCTTCAAAGCTATTTTATATCTATTCATCAAATGATGCACAAATGTTTAGACCACTAATCAGCTGATGTTCTTGGCAGGTAGAAAAGTCATCATAATAGTGATGAACCATAGACTCAACTTTGAATTTAAAACCATATGGTTGGAGATGAAAGAAAAAAATAAATTTTTTTCTGTTTTCCTCTGCTGTGAAATATGCAAATACAAACATACACAAAACAGACACATACTTATTTTTCTCATCTCTGGTCACTTTTGAGACTTGGTCTTTTGTTTTAACATGAGATAAAGAATGTGTTTATGTGTGTGTTTATTTCAACTCAACCACTTTTTGTTTTTTAATGACCATGTTTTTCTGAGGAATAGGTGAAGGGAATTTTATAGCAAAAAGCCAGAGTGACTAACAGTGAAATGGCTTCTCAGATTTGGAAAAACTAGCAGTTTTACTACATGACATTGGCATTAACTTCCAACTGCATTAACAGACTGGTCAAAAAACAAACAACAGAAAAGATACTGGTCAATGATAACACCCTAGGTCTACAGTCACATTCTCCTCAAAAGACAAAAAAGTAAACAATCCTAAGAATACAGTTTCTAGATCATTTGTTCTTTAGTAGGTCATTTTTTATTATTCAACACCTACTTTATACCTCGCCCTGTGTAGAAGGTAAAGGTCCCTCTCAAACTCCACAACACAGGGATACCAGATACCTTGCTCTCATGAAGGATAACTTAATTTGGGGACTAGAGTTTTTCTAACCTGCTTTGAAAAAAGAGAAATATCTATGAAATGGGACTTTAACTTAAATAAAAATCTGTTACTGCATTTCTTTACTGTTAATGATTAAATATAAATATATAGTCATAATCTGTGGTGGTATTGTTTGGGTGGAGATTATTTTCTAATGTCACATGTACTCAGCTGAGGCAGGAGAACCTGTGATTAAGGAAACACTGGACAGTAAGGTTCTGACTTAAACAAGAAATACTTTTGAAGACCTTAAAATTAGTTTAAGCTACAAACTAGGCACATGATGAAAAATGTTATGGTTTACTTCAGTATGTGTAGGCTCGCTCTGAATGACTAGATTTGCATCTGCAAGATTCAGCCGAATTTATGAAATTTTATGACATTGGAAATACTTTTTACTAAAAAAAAGTAACTAAACATCTAGATTTACATATACTATAAATATGCAGATAATAATTACATACAAAACATTTATACTAAAGGGATCTTTAAAACAGCAACTGCCATTTTCCACTTATAAAATTAAAATGGTTTAGAAAATAATTTGTATTTTTTTCAAATTTCTGGACTCAACTCTATTATATATGTCTAGGCAATTGTCAGGCAGATAAGATATATTTTGCTTACCCTGTTAAAGATAACCTCTTCCCATGAGGGGTGGCTGATTGCCTTTCATGCTGGGGAAGGGCTTTCATGCCAAAAGGTTTTAAAAGGAGGAGCTAGAAGGCCATTTGAGGAGAGTGATCACCTTCTTGTAGAGAGGAAGAGCCCATAGTGTAGCACAACAGGGAAGCCACATGGAGGAGGCATCAAAATGGCAAAATGGGGGAAGGAGAAGCCAGTTCATGGAGGAGAAGGAGATGGGGAACAAAGGTGAATAAGACTGGTGAGGGGGAAGCCTTTGATTCTAAGAAAACACAGATGAGTAAATAGCTTTGTGAATCCTGAATGAGTGGGTTTTGGAGCTCAGTGTGTTTGTTTTACTTGTTTGCTGAGTACAAATCTAGAATAAAAGAAAATGGACCACCAGTTTTTGGCTCAATTGTTTCTTTACAATAGCTCTGAATCAAACCTCAGCCTGCATTGGTGAGGCGGCTGTGATGGTGGCCACAAATACTGGCTCTACAGCAATCATATATCACAATATACTACATGTAATGTTGAGAACAAGAATATTTACTCTCTGGAGGCAAATTCATTTTGAGAGAGACAATATTTAATTTTAGGCATTCAGGAGCACTTATAGTTTGACAAATAAATGGTTTATATAATCTTTTCTGAAATTTCTTTACTGTTCAAGCAGTTTATAAAGTATGTTTCTTTTTATTAGAATATATATATATATATTAATATAATTCTAATCAGATTATTTTCCTTACCTACAATATGTGATGAGTTACCTAATAGATGATATGGAAGCATCTGATTACTACTACTAATAGCCTTGGGGTTTCATTCAAGTCTTGCCACTTACTATCCCTGACAACTATAGAGGCCCTGAAGAGCAACATAGAACAGGGATGGAGTCAGTTCCCTGAGGCAAAAGCCACAGTGGCTTTACTGACAAAAGTATTGAAGGCAGAACAATAGGAATAGAATTAGCAATTCCGATTAATCAATAGGTAGGGCCATTTGAGATACTCCCTTGCCTTTTTATCTGCTGTAAAGAAGTTGCCTTTCCTGACTTCCTCAATCTCATTCTTGCTTCTATTTGTGTGTATCAACAAATACCCATAAGGGAGATGGCAAGATGGCAATGGAGTAGGCAGAGGTACCAACTTCCAACTCCCAGAACCAAAGTGGATTATAACTTAATTTTAAGAACCATCATCTGGATAAACCAACTTTGAACTAAACTAAGTGGATTCTTCAACCAAGGAACACTGAAGAAGCCACATTGAGACTGCTAGGAAAAGCGAAAACGCAAAGTGGGCTGTTATAAAGCCAGTAGTCGGGGCCACCATCACAGCAGCCCAACCCATACAGGTTCGCATTTGATTCGAACAGTCGGTAATGAAACAATGGAGCCAAAAACTGGTGAGCCATCAGCTTTAATTCTAGCTTGCACCCTGCAGGCAAGCAAAAACACACATTGGGCTCCAAAACCCACAGTGCTCACAAAGCTACTGACTTATCCGAGTTTCCTAGAATCAAAGGTTTCTAGCTCACCAGACTTATTCACCTCTGTTTCCCATCTCCTCCTGCACAAACTCTTAACAAACTGGCTTCTTCCTCAGCACTCTGCCATCTTGGCTGCTTCTCCTCTCCTTCACGTGGCCTTAATCTGGTCTACTCTCTAATACCTCAGGAACCAAGAGAGAGATCAAGGTACTGCTCTCTCCCACTTTATAGCATAGACTCAAAACCTTTAATCCAATTATACAAACAAGGAAGTCTCTGTATAATGGGATTCCTCAGGAGAGTGCACCACCCTACATCATCCAAGCAGTCAAGGGTGTGGGGAAGAGCTTACTCTTAAACTAAGCCTTAGGCTATAACGACCCAGCCTGCCCACAGCCATATTAATATCAACGAACTTCCATGTGGGCAGCGCCATCTTTAACAAAGTGAGCATAATATATTTCATCTGCCCAACAGCTGCCCAGCTCCTCGGAGTGAACAGCAGGCCGGAGAGACCCGCGTGACATGCGGAGAGTTTGGCAGAGAGGAAGGGACCTGGGTCACAGGAACAAAGCCCCAGCCTGCAGCCCCAGAGCCTAGAAGAGGAGTTTGGACAGTATTGAGCTGTGAAACAAGTGAGGATACTGTTTGTGAGAAAGAGACAGTTTTCTCAGACCCAAGATTCTTCTTAAAGGGAGAGCGCAGAAAACCTTTCTCACAACCACTCACCCGAGGCTCCAGGGAACGGGGACAGAGGAAAGGAGCAGAGCAGCGGGAAGAGAGTGTGGACTGAAGGCACAGGGAGAAACACTCTGAGGGACAGCCACCCTAACCCCTGGGCTAAGTCACTTCCCTAATCAAAAACGAATATTTCCCCTGCAACTAGCAATACCAGCAAAGGGAGACAGGGCACCAGCCAAACAAGCTCTCTTGTGGCACTTAGAGCAGAGCTGATTAGACAGAGGGAGCTTTCAGGACTACAGTATGGAGTGTTCGGGTCTGAGCTGCAGGCACCCACCCACACTGCTGAGGGCTTGCTGGAGGGATGGTGGCGGCAGGACGCTGAAACGCAGTTCTGTCGGTGGGGGTGGAGGCCCAACCGATGTGAGCTTGGTCTAGCCCAGCAGAGGTGGAGGGGACGCACGAAAGCGGTCCGGCAGCTGTGGGACCGCCTGCAACCCCACCTGTGGGGAAAAAGCGGGAGGCCAGGAATGGTCAGAGATCTGCTCTGCGACACTGGACCATGCGCAAGCCGGCCCTGACCACGGGGGTGAGGCTAGGACCAGGGACAGGCGAAGGCTCACAACTGAGCGCACTCCAGCAGCCTCGCCCGGCCTGAGAAACTGCAGTTTGCCATCCTGTGTGCATGAATTGGCTCTAAACGTGGGGATGGGGCTAGAGCCCTGGGTGAGCGGAGGCTCGCAGCTGAGCGCACACCAGCAGCCACACCTGGACCAATGAACTGCGGTTTGCAATCCTGCACAGGCAGGCCCTGGCCTTGAGGGTGGGCCTAAAGCTCCAGATGGGTGAAGGTTCACAGCTGAGTGCATGTCAGCAGCCCTGTCCAACCCGAAAAACAGTGGTGAGCAGGCTCTGACTGCGGGGGCTAGGTGGAAGCCCGGGAACGAGCTGGGTCCACAGCTGAGCAAAGGTGCTCATCTCTATCCTTGGTACTGAGACTTGTGGCTTGAGTCCAGTGCACAACCTGAAGTGTGAGGGCGAGGCGAAGGCCCAGGCAGGCAGAGGCTGGTGGAGCCGGTCACCAGAACACAGCCACTCCAGCTGAAGAAAGGCGGAAATCACAGCAACAGCTGCAGTGGGCCGGCGCTGGCAATACCCATACCTAACCACCCTAGGCAGCTTCAGAGGGGGTGGCAGGCCTGCAGACAGACAACACCTAGAGAACACGAAGGCAATACCCATTGGACTCCAGTGGCCACAACCTTCTTATACACAGACAAAATGGGCAGGCAGAGAAATGCAACCCAAATGAATAAAGAGAAATCCCCAGAGAAGGACCTGAATGAATCAGATATAACCAAAGTACCAGATGCAGAATTTAAAATAATGATAGGATGTTCAAAGAAATTAGAGGAACAATGGATAGTCATTATAAGCATGTAAATAAAGAGATAACAAGTATAAAAAAGGCAATTGAAATAATAAAAAAAGAATCAGACAGAAATGACAAATATAGTATAAGAACTGAAGACCACAATGGAAGGAATTAAAAGCAGGATGAATGACGCTGAGGATTGAATCAGCAAGTTAGAGGACACAATAAACAAAGGCACAGAAGCAGAGCAGAAAAAAGAAAAGAGACTCAAAAAATCTGAGGAAACTCTAAGGGAGCTCTGTGACAACATGAAGAGAAATAACATTCGAATCATAGGGGTTCCTGAAAAAGAGGAGAAAGAACAAGAAATAGAAACTTTGTTCAATCAAATCATAGCAGAAAACTTCCCTAAATTAAGGCTGGAAAACATTTCACATGTCAAGAAGCACACAGAATTCCATTAAAGAGAAACCCAAAGAAACCTACACCAAGACACATCATAGTTAAAATATGAAAGCTGAGGGATAAAGAGAAAATTTTAAAAGCTGCTAGAGAAGAAAAGGCTATTACATACAAAGGAGCCCCCATAAGAATGACATCCGACTTCTCAAAAGAAACACTTGAGGCCAGAAGGGAATCGCAAGATATATTCAAAGTAATGTAGAACAAGAACCTACAACCAAGACTCCTCTATCCAGCAAGGCTAATGTTTAAAATTTAAGGAGAAATAAAGAGCTTTCCAGACAAAGAAAGGCTCAAGGAATTCATTAAAACCAAACCAATTCTACAAGAGATACTAAGGGGCCTGTTGTGAACAGTTCAAATAGAGGAAAGAATATAGCAAAAGAAGATTACACCTTTAAAGAATAAAATGAAAATAAATAACTACACATCACTAATAACTTTAAATGTAAATGGATTAAATGATCCAATCAAAGACATAGGGTAGCTGCATAGATAAGGAAACAGGACCCATACATCTACAAGAGACACACTTTAAAACAAAAGATGCCCATAGACAGAAGGTAAAAGGATGGAAAAAAATATTTCATGCAAATGGAAATGAAAGAAAAGCCAGGGTAGCAATACTTATATCTGACAAAATGGACTTTAAAAAAAAGGCTGTAGTAAGAAATAAAGAAGGACACTACATAATGATAAAGGGAACAATTCAACAGGAAGATATAACTATTATAAATATCTATGCACCAAATATAGAAGCCCCGACATACATAAAGCAGACTTTGATGGATATAAAGGGTGAGATTAACAGCAATACTATAATAGAAGGGGATTTCAATATCCCACTAAGAACACTGGATATATCCTCAAGAAAGAAAATTAATAAAGAAACAGCAGACTTAAAGGATACACTAGATCAACTTGATTTAATAGATATATTCAGAACTTTTCACCCTAAAGCAGTAGAATATACATTCTTCTCAAGTGCTCATGGTACGTTTTCTAGAATAGACCACATGTTAGGACACATAAATAGTCTCAATAAATTTAAGAAGATGAAATCATATCAAGCATTTTCTCTGATCACAATGCCATGAAACTAGAAATTAACCACACACAAAAAACTGAAAAATACTCAAAAACTTGGAAACTAAATAGCATGTTATTAAATAATGAATGGATTAACAAAGAGATCAAAGAAGAAATAAAAAAGTTTCTAGAAATGAATGAGAAAGAGAATACATCAACTCAAAATTTATGGGACACAGCAAAAGCAGTTCTGAGAGGGAAGTTCATTGCTCTACAAGCATACCAAGAGCAGCTAGAAAAAGCTCAAATAAGCAACCTGACCCTGCATCTAAAAGAACTAGAAAAACAACAGCAAATAAAGCCCAGGACCAGTAGAGGGAAGAAAATAATAAAGATCAGAGCAGAAATAAATGACATAGAGGCTAAGGAAATAACAGAGGATCAATGAAACCAGGAACTGGTTCTTTGTAAAGGTAAATAAGATTGATGAACCTTTTAACTAGACTCACCAAGAGAAAAAGAGGACTCTTTTTCTCTTGGTGAGTCTTGAGGACTCATATAAATTAAATTAGAAATGAGAGTAAAGAAATAACAACTGACACAACAGAAATACAAAGTATTGTAAGAAAATACTATGAAGAGCTATATGCCAAATAATTAGACAATCTAGGTGAAATGGACAAATTTCTTGAATCATATAGTCTTCCAAAAATCAATCTGAAAGAATCAGAACACCTAAACAGACCAATTACAACAAATGAGATCAAAACAGTTATCAAAAAACTCCCCCCCCCGCCAAAAAACAGATCTGGGCCTGATGGCTTCGCAAGTGAATTCTACCAAAAATTCAAAGAACTAACTCCTATCCTTCTCAAGCTATTTCAAAAAATTCAAGAGGAAAGAAGACTTCCAAACTCCTTTTATGAGGCGAGCATAATTCTGATCCCAAAACCGGGCAAAGACAACACAATGAAAGAAAATTATAAGCCAATATTCCTGTTGAATTTAGATGTTAAAATTCTCAATAAAATATTAGCCAACCGGATCCAGCAATATATGAAAAAAATCATACACCATGATCAAGTGGGATTTATTCTGGAGAGACAAGGCTGATTCAATATTCGCAAATCAATCAATGTGATTCATCACATAAAAAAAGGACGGACAAAAATCACATGATAATTTCAATAGATGCAGAAAAGGCATTTGATAAAATTCAGCACCCATTTATCCTCAAAACTCTCAGTCAAGTGGGAATACAGGGAACATTCCTTAACATGATAAAGGCCATCTACGACAAACCCACAGCAAACATCATACTAAATGTGCAAAAATTAAAAGCAATCCCTTTAAGATCAGGAACCAGGCAGGGTTACTCCCTTTCACCACTCTTATTCAACATAGCTCTGGAAGTCCCAGCTACATCAATCAGACAAGAAGAAGAAACAAAAGGCATCCAAATTGGAAAAGAAGAAGTAAAACTGTCATTATTTGCAGATGATATGATATTGTATATAGAAATCCCTAAAGTCTCAGTCAAAAAACTTCTGGACCTGATACATGAATTCAGCAAGGTGGCAGGATATAAAATTAATACTCAGAAATCAGAGGCATTTTTATATACCAAAAATGAATTGTCTGAAAAAGAAATTAAGGAAACAATCCCCTTCACTATTGCAACAAAAAAATAAAGTACCTAAGAGTCAGTTTAACCAAAGAGGTTAAGGACTTGTTTTCGGAAAATTATAAGACATCGATAAAAGAAATCAAGGAAGATACAAACAAGTGGAAGCATATACCGTGCTCATGGTTAGAAAGAATAAACATCATTAAAATGTCTATATTACCCAATGCAATTTATAAATTTAATGCAATACCAATTAAAATACCAATGACATACTTCAAAGATATAGAACACATATTCCAAAAATTTATATGGAACCAAAAAAGAACACGAAGAGCCTCAGCAATCTTAAACAGAAAAAACAAAGCAGGAGGTATCACTCTTCCGGATATCAAGGTTTACTGCAAGGCCATTGTACTCAAGACAGCCTGGTACTGGCATAAGAACAGGCTCATAGATCAATGGAACAGAACAGAGAACCCAGAAATAAACCCACACCTTTATGGACAACAGATATTTGACAAAGGAGGAAAGAACATACAATGGAGTAAAGATAGCCTCTTTAACAAATGGTGTTGGGAAAATTGGATATCTACCTGCAAAAAATTAAACTAGACCATCAACTGACACCATTCACAAAAACAAATGCAAAATGGATAAAGGATTTAAATGTAAGCCGTGAAACCATAAGCATCTTAGAGAAAAACATAGGCAGCAAGCTCTCCAACATCTGTAGCAGCAATATATTTGCCGATTTATCTCCACGGGCAAAGGAAATAAAAGCAAGATAAACAAATGGGGCTATATCAAATAAAAAGTTTTTGCACAGCTAAGGATAATAAGTACAGAATAAAAAGACAAACCACACAATGGAAGAACATATTCGATAACACGTCTGATAAAGGGTTAATAACCAAAATTTATAAAGAACTTATAAAACTCAACACCAGGAAGACAAACAACCCAATCAATAAATGGGCAAAAGAAATGAATAGAAATTTCTCCAAAGAGGACATACAGATGGCCAATAGGCATATGAAAAAATGCTCAACATCACTAATCATTAGAGAAATGCAAATTAAAACCACAATGAGATATCACCTCACACCCGTCAGAATGGCTGTCATCAGCAAAACAACACAGAACAAGTGCTGGCGAGGATGTGGAGAAAAGGGAACCCTCCTGCACTGCTGGCTTGAATGTAGGCTGGTGCAGCCACTCTGGAAAACAGTATGGAGATTCCTCAAAAAATTAAAAATTGAACTACTTTTTGACCCAGCTATCCCACTTATAGGAATATATCCTAAGAACACCATAGCGCTGTTCGAAAAGAAGAAATGCGCCCCCATGTTCGTGGCAGCATTGTTCACAATAGCGAAGATCTGGAAACAGCCCAAGTGTCCGTCAGAGGACGAGTGGATTAAAAAGCTTTGGTACATACATACTATGGAATACGACTCAGCCATAAGAAATGATGACCTCAGATCATTTACAACAAAATGGATGGACCTTGATAACATTATATGGAGTGAAATAAGTAAAACAGAAAAAAACTGAGAACAGCATGATTTCATACATAGATGGGACATAAAAGTGAGACTATGCGACATGGACAAGAGTGTACAGCTACATGGTGGGAGGGGGAGATGAGGAAGGGGATAGGGAGAGGGGAGGGACACAAATAAAACCAGATAGAAGGTGACAGAGGACAATTTGACTTTGGGTGACGGGTATGCAACATAATTGAATGATAAGATAACCTGGAGATGTTTTCTTTGAACATATGTACCCTGATTTATTAATGTCACCCCGTTAAAATTAATAAAAGAAAATAAATAAATACCCATAAGGACCAGAGGTGGGCTGTCTCATGAAACCTGTATAGGTGATTGTGAGGCAGTCTCCTCTAGGTCCCTTTGTGCCCTCCATCTGGTCTCTGAATAATCATTGTGTCCGAGACAAGTGGTGACCCATGTGAGCAACAGAAACCAAAAGAACAAACAGGAAAGTCTCTGAGAGGAGTCTTTCTGTCCCATCAAGCCCCAGAGAGAGCAGTTAGAAAATTATTTAGTCAAATTTCAGGGTCTGGCCTGACCTGTGGTGGCGCAGTGGATAAAGCGTCGACCTGGGAACACTGAGGTCGCCAGTTCAAAACCCTGCACTGGTCTGGTCAAGGCACATATGGGAGTTGATGCTTCCAGCTCCTCCCCCCTTTCTCTCTTTCTCTCTCTCTCTCTCTCTCTCTCTCTCTCTCTCTCTCTCTCTGTGTCTCCTCTCTAAAATGAATAAAATAAAAAAAAAATTTCAGGGTCTTTGGCATGAGCAATGTCACTTTGCCTTTGATGGTTGTGAATATGGGTTTGGCCCTTGCTTTTGCTTCTTACTTTCCAATGAACAGGATAGAAAAGTGTCCAAAGCCTTTAACAGCATAGGGGAAAATCAGGATACAGTATTCTTGTTTTTATTTTCCACCTTGGTATATAGCACTGATAAGCTACACCAGATGTAGCTTTTCTCTTTTCAAAATGGCAAGATACCAGGAGAGGAATTTGGGCTTAGAAGGGCAGAAAGAGGCTGTTTAAATCTGTAATTGGGCAACATAGTCTACCTTAGATAATCGAGTCGTCCAGGAATTAGATTAAAAAGTACAAGAGATTTATCCTATTTCACTTTTTAAAGTCCTCATTGCGCCCTTTATTATTTTAACTCATAGTTTGAAAAATCGTAACATATTTTAAAAATATTTTTGAGTAATACTTGAAAATATATTAGAGCTCTCTTTTTTCTTCTTTCTTATTCTCATTTTTCTTCCCCTCTTCCCTTCTCTTCTTTTTCTTCCTTTCTCTTCTTTTTCTGGATAACGCATTTCTAAAATTAAGGGGGACAGAGCAAGGTCGAAGTTTGCTAGGCTGAAGAGAGTGAGGAGACCCAAGGTTGTCCAGTTAGGATGTCTGAGCCCAACTGTAATGAGGAGAACATGGCTTAGGGGAGCTTCCTAGTATAGGTTGTCAAAGCCCTAGACAATCAAACCAAGACCAAGGAGGGTAAGGAGGGTCTGTGCACAGGAGGGTGGTAGAGCTAGCTGATTAAAAAGGAAACAAAGCAGTGGAGCACCTTAGTGAGATACAAGAGTGAGCAAAAGTAGGTTTACAGTCATTCATAGGGAAAAAGATGTGCATGTTATGATGACAATAGACGATAGCTTTATATTATCTCAAGAGAATGTCACAGTGCAATTATAAAGGTACTTTTGCTCACCCCTGTAATATGGTGTCATTGGTCAGGGTTAACTTGTGAGGAGTGTCAGAGCCCAAGTAGAAACAGGAGAGCATTTATGGACAGGAGGCTCAGCATAGATATTGGCACACAAGCAGGGTGAGCAGGAAATCCATGTAAAGAGGGAGCCTGTTAAAATCTGTATGTGTGCCTAAGGGCATCTCCTCCAGGAAGCAGCTTTCACGGGGTGTCAGATGAACTCAACATGGTGAGTAGGATGTCTGTGCAGCCTGGAAAGGGGTGATGGAGCCTGAGCGGGGTGAGGAGAGCCTCCATGCTTGTGGGTGCAGGATGTCAGCCCCTGAATATGGCAAGAAAAGGTCTGCATATTAGTGTTCAAGCCAAAGTGTTGAAGCTTCAATGGTGTGAGGAGAGCATCTGCATGGAGGAAGGGCGGGTCATAAAGGTGGGAGACTGATTATCTACAAGGGAAAGATTATATGAGCCAGAGTTCTCATTGTCAGAAAAGAGACTTCAAATAGGAAAAAGTGGGAAAACAGAATGAACTTTGCTGGGTGATGGGGGGTTCTAAACTGAAGGAATAGGTATGAATTAATGACTTTTTTCTTAAGTGAGATGAGGGGAGATAGACTCCCACATACACCCCAACTGCGATCCACCTGGTGACCCCTGACTGGGTTCAATGCTCTGCCCACATGGGGCCTACACTGGCAGCTAAGCTATTTTTAGCACCTGAGGCAGAGGTTCACAATGGAGTCATCATCAGCGCCCAGGGCCAATGTGCTTAAACCCCTCTAGCCATGGCTCCAGGAGGAGAAGAGAGAGAGTATGAGAAAGGGGAGAGAAGAGGGGAGGAGAAGCAGATGGTCACCTCTCCCGCGTGCCCCAACCGGGAATCAAACTTGAGGCATCCACACGCTGGATCAATGTTCTATCACTGAGCCAATCAGCCAGGGCCATAAATTAATGGTTTTCAAAAATATTGGTGACAATAGAAATCAACATGAATGTAAATGTGCCTGTTCATACACACATTTATATAGATATGTGCACAGACTTAATATTTCTTAGCTTTGTCTGTTTAAAGGTCCTGGAGTGATGACACCTAGTATATAGCGGTGAGCACACCTGGCATCCAAATCTCAGTTACTGTAGAGCATTCTTCACTCAAAGAAAGCAAGAATTCTTAAAGAAATAGCAAATTCTAGGACTGAGGCAGAGAAAGTACAAGATGAACCAGGAATATGCGTTATCAGAGGGCAAAAAAGTGCTTGAATAGACTCTCTTTACCCAAACCTAGGGTAATTTTAGTATCAAAATATATAATGATAGTAACAGATTATAACTCACTGAATAAAACAGGAAACTACAAGACCATGTGATTATTTTTGTTGTTTTGTTTGTTTTTGAGAGAGAGAGAAAGAGAGAGAGATGAGAAGCATCAACTTCTTAGTTGTTCATTGATTGTTTCTCATACATGCCTTGACCGGTGGGTCTCAAGCTAAGCCAGTGACCTTGGGATCAAGCCAGCAACCTTTGGGCTCAAAAAAGCAACCCTGAGATCATGTCAATGATCTCACACTCAAATCAGCAACTCCTACACCCAAGCTGGCAAGCCTGCACTCAAGCCAGATGAGCCAGTTCTCAAGCTGGAGACCTCGGGGTTTCAAACATGGGACCTCAATGTCCCAGGTCAATGCTCTATGCACTGTGCCACCATTGGTCAGGCCATATATTTTTGAATAAATAAAAGAGTAAATGAGAAGTTTGATGAGAGACAGGATATTTACTTAGTTCCAACTAGTTACTCACAAAAAACTTAATAATTTCCTTAAAGGAAAAAGAGTAACTTTAAGTGCAGAAGACTGATAAATAGAACCGATCTCTAATAACCAAAAGGAATGTCATTAATGTGCAGAATTAAAGTCATATGCACCTGACAATGCAATAAGAAGAGCATAGCATCACTTCCGTGGCAGTCCTGCCAAAGATGAATATCCTGAATCTAATGAGGAAACATCATAGACACCCAAATAATCTACAAAGAGGTCCAGGTCAAGAGAGTCAGAGAAAGAATAAAGAACTGTTCCAGACTAAAGGAGACCAACAGGACATGTTGAGTAAATTCAATGTTTGATTCTGAACTAGAACTTATACTAATAAAAAGATATTATGGGGAAACCAGAGAAACATAAAGGGAGTCTGATGATTAGATGGTAATAATGTACCAAGTTAATTTCCTGATTTCAATGGTTCTATTATAATACAGGATGTTCTTGTTTGTAGGAAATACTACAAAATTTTAGGGTAACAGGGGCATTACATTGAAAGCATACTTCCAAAAATCAGGAAAATATGCTTTGTATCTTTCTTGTATTTTCTTCTGTAAGAATGTAATTATTTCAAAACAGTATGAAAGTATATTTTAAAATTAAATTAAAATAGAATAAAATGTATTAAAATCCCTCATACTGTGAATTTACTTACTGGGAAAACAACTATTAGAATATAGAAACATTTATAAATAAATAGATTACTTTCATAATGTTTTGGTTTAATATATATTTTAATATAAGCTTTGTTTTACTATTTGCCCAAATTCACCAATTATACATTTTGACACACTTGCTGTCTAATCCTCTCTCTCTCTCTTTAATTTCTATATGTATTATATATAGATAAATAGACTTTGTATTTATTTTCTGGACAGTATGTTTCAATAACCCTAAATAATTTAGTGTATTTCTGGAGGGTTAGGAAATACAGTGCAATTTCAAAATTAAGAAATTTAAATCAATACAATAATTTTTAAATCCTAGTTTATAATCAAATATCACCAATTATTTCTATATTTTTTGCATTTGACTGTCATATTTCTTCAGTTGTCCTTAATCAAGAAGAGTTTTTGATCCTCTGTTTATTTTTCTTGACCTTGGTATTTTTGAAGAGTATCGGCCAATTGTTTTGTAGAGTGTTCCTGATTTTAAATTTGCTTAAAGTTTCTACATAATTAAATTTAGATTATGCACTTTGGGGCAGTAATATAAAAAACATATATGCTGTCCTTTTCACAATCCTCAAACACTTCTCTCAGTGTCTGTATTCATGACATTAGCTTGGATCACATGGTTGAAGTAGTGTACACTAGGTCTCTTCACACTGAAGTAATTTCTTTTCTGTTTTTATTAATAGATATTTAGTAGGGAAATATTTTAAGACTATATATATATTATATATATATATATATATATATATATATATATATATATAGTCATAAAACTTTAATCTGCTATTTTTAGCATCCACTGATGATTTTATAACACCATCACTTCTATATTTATAATTGTCATTCTATTTTAATAGATTTCCTTCCCCCCCTTAATCTATTTAAGCTACACATGACCCACATAGTCTTATTTCAGCCAATATATTACGGTCAATAACTATTATTATATATTTTGATGTTCTGTAGAAACGCTTTCAAACTGGCTTCTCTGTTATTTTTTAATAACCTCATTTATACCTAAGCATGTCCTTACTTTCTGCTACAAGATGTTACAAGTTCATCTTTCACTTTCCCTACCACAACCTCAAGTCAGCTATTTCTCTGCAGAGACCTAGCTCCTTTTATTACAAACTACGTACTTTTTTGAAAACAAGATCTGCACTTTATTTGTTTGCTACAAGGTACAAAATCTTCTTCAAGAATCAACACCTATAGACCCTGGCAAGTTGGCTCAGTGGTAGAGCATCGGCCTGGTAAGTGGAAGTTTCAGGTTCAATTCTAGCCAGGGCACACAGGCTAAGCGCCCATATGCTTCTCCTCCCTGCCCCTTCTCCTTTCTCTCTATCTCTCTCTTCCCCTCCAGCAGCCAAGGCTATATATAAATATACAAAGTTATATATTTTATTTAGACAATAAACAGATCTTTCAAATAAACCAATAGGAGAAAACCAGCATCTTCTTCAGCCTGGCATCCAAAAGGAAGAAATTGCCATAATCAAGGTTATGACTTTCTCATGACAGAGGAAAAATAAAAAGAAGACTGGTAACTTCTTCGAACCATATAGGCCAATTTATTCTTTCATTTAATTGGTCAAAGCAAGTGACATGCCTAAGCCATGTGGCATGGGAAAGTATAATTTTGCCATAGGAAGACACTGCAAATGCCATAGCAATGAATAAAGATTATATAAAATTTTTAAAAACTAAGATGGGAATATATCAGGTGGATCAGAATTTTGGCCATGTCAAATTAAATATATTATTGCTTTTTTTGTATTATATAGTTTGACAAAGCTCCTTACAGTATTGATACAATAATTTGTTTTATAACTTAGAGACAAGATTTGCATTTTGTACTCTAAATAGACTTGTCAAAATCTTCTGTGGCAAATCACAATTAAAATGCTTAGACTTTCTCTAAAAGACATTATTTTATATATAGACTCTGAATAACAAATGTTGAAACAATAAATATCAAATAAATTGTTAAATTAACATGATATTGGCCTTTCGGCCTTGCTGCAAGGAATCTTGCGGATGCACTAAAAGATATTCACATCATAGTTTGTACTTGAACACTTGAGCTGTTTTTTTTTTTCATTAATGTGCCACTAGTGAACTTATCAATTCCCTGTTCTTTTTCAAAGGTTTTCAGTCTCGTGTGATTGCACACACATCACCATCTAAGATGGCTCAAACAGTTAATCTTTTCATCCATACTGATCACCAGCACCTCTAGTTATTTTATTCACATAACTCACTCTACCTATCCAGCCCCCTGAACACCAAGTCAATTGATGTGCCTTCTTTCACTTAATCCTTCTAGATGGAAAGTTCTTTTGGGAAAATGAGGCATAATATTTGCAGCTATTTCTATTATAAATTTGTGTTCTTCAAACTCAGGTGGGACTAGAGGAGATACAAATGTTTTTTATAAAAATTGGTGTTGAGGGGAATACGGGGGAGGGGGGATGCATTTGGGGCAACACTAGAATCTATGTAAACACAATAAATTAAAATCAATCAAAAATTTGGTTTCCTTGTAAGTATTCTGAGCTCCATATTTAAGGTGAGAATAAGCACTGATTATCTAGGTAGAGTGTTGTTTAGCTTATTCAAGTTTCTCAAAAATATTTGGGAATATTGTCATCTGCTTGTTCTGTCTTCAAACATAAAAATAGATTATAAGCTAATAATAAAGGATGCCTATACATCAAATCACAAATACATTGCTTCCTGACTCTTATTAAAAGCCTAGAGAACTGCTTGTAAGACATAAGCTCATACATTATTCTAGATATCCAAATTTTCATCCCTAAATTAAGCTGAACCATTAAAAACCTAAATATTAAATCCTGACTGGGTAGCTCAGTTGGTTAGAGGGTCGTCCTGCTATGCCAAAGTTATGGGTTTGATCCCTGCTCAGGGCACATAGAAGAATCAACCAGTGAATGCATAAATTAGTAGAACAACAAACAAATCTCTCTCTCTTTCTCTCTCTCTGCCCCCATTTTCCAAAAAATTAATAAAATCTAAAAAATCCTTATAAATAAAAGAAACCTGAATATTCACACATAGATTTGCTTCCATAGATGTTATTCACTATTTTTATTGGGCTTTGACAAAATTCCCTCACCTCTTGGTTAAACCTATTTAAAATACCTTTATGAAACCCATAATAGTATATGTTTTAAGGATCATTTGAGGTTATGTTCATTATTTCATTACACACACATACACACATATTTTACCTTACATGAGAAATGTCTGTCAGAACAAAATGACAGGAGTTGCTTCCTGTAACAAATTTGTATGTTTTCTTCTCATGAACAATAAAATAATGAAAATAAACATTTTAAACTGTTTTTTTAGGTCATCAGAAGTGCATAGTCAATTTTTCAAAGAAAATTTAGCAATTACATAAGTTGTTTCATGGTATGCTTTTCTAATTTCTATAGACGAAGTTGATTTTGTGTACAAATCTTAAGTGAAGAGAGGTAAGGTATGAATTTACTAATTCATTATGTTTGGTTGAGATCTCATTGCTGCCAGAAAACCCATTTGTTTTAAGTCATCCACTCTGCACCTTTCCTCTTTTCTTCTCTAGCATTCTAGAACATCTCTAACACCATCGGCCCTCTTAGTCTTAACAGATGGCTTAACTCATCTCCTACAAATAAAGGCTGTAAACAAAATCTCCCTCAAGGTGACATCCAATTTACCTCTGACTTTCCCTACATATTTTTCCCAGTCTTTGTAATTATAATACCCATTCCTACTATCCATATGGTTTTTGTTTTCAATTAAAGTGTGACATACATACAGAAAAGAAGTCATACCTGTACAGCTAAACAAGTTTTCATAAGATGAACACCCTTTTATAACCAGCACAAAGCGTAAGAACCAGAACAGGACCAGCATTTCACAAACTCCCTCATGCTCCATTCTAGTTACTGTCCCTCTGTCAAGGTTATCACTATCCTGACCTCTACAGCATAGATCTTTTATTTTGTTTGCTTTTCAACTTTGTACAAATGGACTCCCACAGCACATACTCTTGTGTTGCTCTTTTACTCTGAATGCCCCCAGTTATTTAGAACCCAGATCTTTCTTGTTCCATTGCAGCCTTGATAAACTAATATTATCTTTTCCTTCTAGCACATAATCTTACTCTCTGCTGGCTCCCTTTCCTTTACCTTCAAAGCTACTGCTTCTGCTCATTTTCCTCATTGTCAACATTCTTGAAGAGTCTTTCTCAAACACATACTACCTTTTAGTGCCAGTCTTCACTTCTGAAAATCTTGCTAAGTTTACTTGTGCCTTTCCATTTCTTAAATTGTTAAAAGACCAGTTTATTTCCCTACGAAATCTGACATTATAGGACCATTCATCCTCTCTGAGAGGTTCACCACATTATTTCACCATTTTAAACTCCTTGGCTGATTGTTAATTTTTTTTTTTTTTTTTTTTTTTTGAGAGAGAGAGACAGGGAGAAAGAGAGACAAGAACACCAAGCTGCTTCTATATGTGTCCTCACTGGGGATCAAACCCACAACCTTGTTGTTTTGGGACAATGTTTTCACCAACTGAGCTAATCAGCCAGGGCCATGACTACTAATTTTAATCTTAGTTTTCCTTTTAGGAGAAAGTTTAGGAGTGTTGACTCTTTCCATCTGACCATGCTTCTCTGCCCTGTGAATTAAGGCTGAACATCCTTATATCAGTGTGATATCTCCGGCCTGGTGGGCTTCTCCTTTCCTAGGCCTTGAAAAGGAAATAGGGACAAGTTTTTCCCTATAGCCCCAATTTCCTTTATAATTTACCTAACACTCCTCTGACCCTAGATATAGAATTATAGCTTGATAGCTTCTGTTTCTTTTAGCATTTTAAAAATGTTGTTTCTGTTATATTTTCACATTTATTGTTTTCAGTAAGAAATCTGTGGTCATCCATATACTTGACTTTGTTTATATGTCTTTTTTTATGTGGCAGCTGTATATGAGTTTGTCTTTATCACTGGTTTTAAAAAATTTGACTATTATGTGACTTGGTGTGTGTTTTTTTTTCCCCTGTGGTTCTTTCCTGGGGGCTCATGAGATCCATGGATATGTGAATTTATATTTTTCAGATTTTTTTCTGTGGCCCTCCTCCTATAAGGCCTTCATCTATACATTATTTATTGTGTTAGTGTGTGTAAGTGCATATATATTAAATAATTCAATTCTCAAACACTGTTTATAAGGTAGATACCATTAGCATTCTCATTTTTAAGACAGGAACGGTGAAGAGAAGTTAAATAACTTGTCCACAATTTGGCTGCATAGCTCTTGCTCTTAAACACATCCCTAAACTATCTTGAAGCACTTCATGTGATTTTAAGTTCAACAACTGTCCACAACTCATGTAAAATTCTAGTCATACACCAACCAAGTAAGTAGTATAATATCACTGTCACTGCTTATTTTGTAGCTATTAAAATAGTAATTAATAGAATAATCATAATTGAGGGCCTAGAAAACCATTTTTATTAGATTTTTTATTTATTCTTCCATTGTCTCTTTTTGAAAACAGAAGCAAGTACATAACTTTGTTTTTATGACCATCCCCTTTCTTTCACAAAAGTTGGCAGGCTATATAATAGGTTAGAACCTTGTTTTCTTAAATATATATGGAGTACTTTTTATCAACTCATAAATATCTCTCTGACTCACTTTTTTAGCTGTTTGGTACCACATTGTTGAGATGTACTACAACTCATTCGGTCTCCTATTGGTGTTTGCTTCTTCCCCTTCTTACTTCTCCTCCTCTTTCTCCAACTCTTCCTCTTTCTCCATCTTCTTCTTCTTCTTCTCTCTCTCTCTCTCTCTGTGTATGTGTGTGTGTGTCTCTCACAAGTAAAATTTTGCATAGTCAAAGAGTAAATGCATGTGTACATTTTCAATGTATGTTCAAATTCAGCTTCACAGGGAATTGTGCCATCTTGCATGCCCACAAGCATTGCATTAAAATGCTTGTTTTACCAACAGGGTTAAGTGCCACTAATTTAGATTCTTAAGAATATTCTATGTTGAAAAATATTATCTTATTGTAGTCTTTTTATGATACAGATATGTTTATTTCTTCTGTTTCTTTAGTGAGTGATTAAATACAGCTTCTTTTCCTTTTTAAATCAAGGGTAAGATTTTCAGATGTTCTTTTGTATTACAGACATCAACTGGTATTTTAAAATATAACTTGCACATGCATTTTTTGTTACATCTTATTAATGTGTTTTGTGCCATAAACATTTCCGAAATATTTTTCATGTTGAGTGTAACAAAGTAGGTTATTAACCTCATTTTCTGCGTATATAAAAATATGATAATAATACATAGTCTATAGAACAATAATGAGGATTAAAGGAGTTAATGAGGAAATTATGCAGAACACTCTGACACATAGTGTTTCAAAATGTTATTATATTATTAAATAAAACATAAAATTTCCTTAGAACAAACAAACATTTTTCTTCTTATAAAATTCAAAAATGAATGTATTATGTGGGATTTAGAATAGGCAGATAAAATAAAAAATATTTTTGTTCCTTTGTTTTTTGAGAAGAAATAAGAGTGTAATGGTCAAAGAACGAGCTTGAGAGTGCTGGGTTTGTAGTCCAAGGGCAACCCTTCTCTACCATCTGTGTGACCTTGGGCAAATTATTAGTAGCATCAGATTTTCATCTGTAATATGTATATATACTTTAGGAAATATTGGGAGGTACCTATTATATTATTGGGCATATTGTAGACACTTGATAAATGGTAAATATTGTGAATTTTAATTTATTAAAGTTGATTCTCTGAATGGGAGGATAAGAAATAATAGTCTCATACCTAACTTTATATTAAAATAGAACTTCAAGTACCTCAAATATAAATAGCATGATTAGAAATCATCCTAAAATATACTCTTATCAATGTCTTTAAAAAGATATGTAACTAGTAAATATTGATCTATATAACTTGAATATTTTATGTGTTTTTTTAATGACAGAAACAAATTCATCTACTAGAAACTTACCTTTTCCAAGTTCACTAGCTTAAAAAATTATTCCACAACTGAAATCTACAGACCTTTGAGCAAAATTTCTATGGAAACCAGAGACTAAACACAACCTCACAGGAAAAACCATACTTTTATGTTTGAAATCAATAAGAAGACTGAGTCCAAGTCTTTCCAGAAGAATAACTGCTTTGTATAAAGTCACACACAGCAACTTGAATTTGAGATGGAACTGAGAGTAGAAAGCTTATTCTGTTGATTGCAAGTAAGAGCACTTTTCTATTACCACACTAATTCTTCCACCAGGAAGTCTGGAAAACTAAGGCTTTCTAAGGAAAGGAGTGTCACAAATATACATGGTCTGGTTTGTCCTGTCACTGATCCTTTTTGTATATGTCTACACCAGAGGTCCCCAAACTACGGCCCGCGGGCCAAATTGTGGCCAACTGAGGCCATTTCTCTGGCCCCTGCTGCACTTTTGGAAGGGGCACCTCTTTCATTGGTGGTCAGTATATGGAGTACTGTATGTGGTGGCCCTCCAACGGTCTGAGGGACAGTGAACTGGCCCCCTGTGTAAAAAGTTTGGGGACTCTTGGTCTACACTCTTAAAATTATCCAAATATTTTTTTCTCAGGGGTACTTCATCAGCTTATATTCTTAAACAATTTAACAATGACTTTGGGGGGATTGTTATATTTGTCCTGACATTGTAAAAATGATTAGTTTTTTTGTGCTCCTACTTTGTTATATAGTGTTTGGTTGTTTGATAATAGTTTTCTTGAAAAGTGTTCTGCAATAAAAAGTATGCAGATGTTAAAACCTTTAGACATTTGTTAATTTCTTAAAGTACAAATATTTACCTAAATTCCATCTTTTCTTTTATATTTATTAGATAAAACTGTGTCACTCTCTAGGCCATAGATATCAAAATAAAATAGATAAATAAAATATCAAAATAAAAATATTGTTGTTACAATTATGTTCCCTCTTTCTTGATAGTTTTTGGATATACTCCATTACTCTCTTGAAAGATACAGAGAAAGGCAGTTAAACCTTTGCTGCCTGAAGGCATCAGAAGTGAAGACAATTATTAAGGTATTGCTTGTGGGTTCATTTGTTTTTGAAAATAATACTGGCAGGAATTCAAGTTCTTAAAAATATTGAGAAAGGTAAAAATTGTGGGGCAATTTTTTGAGTGCTTTGAACCTCTTTAAATCACTGGAAATATGATTTGACAGGACTCAAAATAGAAACCTTTATTTTGGAAATAGTGTAACATACAACATAGGTTCAGTACAACTGCTCTTAAATGGTCAAATATTACTTAAAAAATGGAATAGAAGGTCTTGATTTAATGGCATGTTAGGATGTGGAATAAAACCATTGTCTAATTTTTTTTTTCAGTTGGACAGAACTCTGTAGTGTCAAACATGGTAAACTTAGTGTATGATTACCTTTGGCCACAAGGGCTGGCTAATCTATCCACATTTTATTATCATTCTGCTAACCCAAAGAAATGTTAGTTTTTGGATATATACTATGTTCCAGAGATAGTAGTAATTTACATTTTTCAAATATAGTCTGTAATGCCAACGGCTGCTGCCATGGCCATGCAGGTTTACATTGGATTTGACAAATGGTAAAAGAACTGTGGAGCCAGAAAATGGTGGGCCATTCCATTTATTAGAGTCTCTTGATGGCAGACAAACAAACAGGCAGGGAAGACCGCATTTTTTTCTCTCATCTCAGGACCCAACCAGTCTCAGTAGTCCCCAGCCAAACAAGCGGGGCAGAAATCAGGGCTCCCAAGCCTGAATCTGTCTTAAGTTCCACAACCCAGACTCATTCTCTAGACTTACCCTTTGGACTCTCTGCTCTCTCTCTCCAGCAAAACAGGCTGGGGGTAAAAATACCCCAGCAAACGATAGCAAACAATCGCTCCTCCCAAGCAGGAAGGCAATCCACAATTTGCAATCTGCTGCCCTGAAGGCAAGCACCCACAGCCCTCCATAGACTATACATACATGGTGCTGCCCCAATACAAGCAAGAAAACTTAAAAAACATTTGTTTACCCAACATTCCACCCCTTTGCTTATTTCACAATCTACACCACAGGTATCACTATGCAAGGAATGAGGTACATTATATAAACAAACTATAGCAACAGTACAATTACACAATTGCAACAATTATAAAGACGCCCTTCACAATGTCTCCCTGAGCACTCTGCCCAAGGCACAAACTGAAGGCCCCTCTCTAACCCCCTACTCTATGGTAGGTGGGAGGGCCTCAGGACTGTGTCCATGAAACCCTTACAGTGTCATTGGTGCAGCTCTCCAATTGGACGAGAGCAGCTTTCTGGTGCAGGTGGGCCTCTACCTGAGATGCCCCCCATCAGGGTCTCTCATACTGTCCAAAGCTGCATGTTTATCCAACAAGGGAGTTGGTGCTTCCCTCTGGTCACAGTTCAAGAGTCAGTCCATGATAGACAGCCCAGCTGTCTATGCAAATCACCAAGGAAAAGGTCCATTACAGGCAACTAGGTTCACATAAGACCTCAGACCTCCCCCCTCATCTCTGCCATCATGACAGTTCTGAAGACACTGCCCCAAGGAGGAGCACATGGCAACAGCAGCCAACCTCTCCATTTCTGCTGCAGACAGCATGATGCCATTCATCTCTATGTCCCACAATCACAGCAGGCCTACCAGGAGCTCAAGTATGTACTCTTTGCTGCTGGATTTTTACCCTTCTTATGACCTCCAGCCAAGCTGAGTGTGCAGACAGCAGTTTCAGCCTGAGCCACCTCATCCTCAGAAAAGGAGCCGAAAATGCCTGCTCCTGCTGACTCAGAGCCACTCTGCCAGCACAGCTCCATCTCAGGCTCCTGTGGCTGCTGGCACTCGGCCTAAAGCTGAACCCACAGTTTTTCCTCCAAAAACTGCCACTGCCAGTGTTCTACTTCCAGGGCAAACTGCAACTCATGAACCTGATTGGCCTCCTTCTCTAGATACTGCTCTGATTCCAGGCTTTGTTGCTGCTCAGCTGGCATTTGCAGTTCTCAAACTGAGTTGGCTTCATTTTCCAGCTGTTGCTGCTGCTGGGTCTAGAGCTTATCCTGGACCTTTCAATCTCAGGCAGCCTCTTGCAGGGCTGTAAAAACAGCCAGCCTACGGTCCCCAAAAGGACAGCCATGGGAAACCATAACAATGACCAGTCCTTTACCTCACACCTCAAGAGTAGCTGCTGCACCATACCAATCTGATCCGAATCCTGCTGACTATGACAGATGTAAGGCCAGTGGCCTCCACCATGGCATGCAGGTTCTCATTTCATTTGGACAGACAGTAAAAGAACTGTGGATCCAGAAAGTGTGAGCTATTTTTTTTATTAAAGTCTGGTAACAGTAGACGAGCAAATAGGCAGGAAAGACTGCTTCCTTTTCTCCCATCTTAGGCCCCACAAGTCTCAGCACTCTCCAGCAAAACAGGTCACGCAAAAATCAGGGATCCCAAGCCCCAACTCAGTCTCCAGTTCCACAACCCAGACTCATTCTCTGGACTCACCCTACAGACTCTCTCTCTGCTCTCTCTCTCTCTCTCTGGATTCTCCAGCAAAACAGGCTGGGGAGAAAAATCCCTTCTATAGCAAACAGTTGCCCCTCCCCACAGCAGCAGGCAATCTGCATTTTGCAATCTGCTGCCCTGAGGGCAAGGACCCGCAGCCTTCCATAGACAATACACACATGGCACTACCCCAATACAACAGAGCAAACTTAAAAAACATTTGTTTACCCAATATAGTTATTTAAATCTATAGTTCGGTAATCATTAGCACAAAGCACATTAGAAAAAAAGTTTTTTAATTTCTTATTTTTTAATTTATTGATTTTAGAGAGAGAGGAAGGGAGAGAAAGAGAGTGAGACAGAAACATCAATCTGTTCCTGTATGTGCTCTGACAAGGTATTGAGTCCACAACTTCTGCATACTGGGTCAGTATTCTAACTAACTGAGCTATCTGGCAAGGGCAGAAATGAATTTTTAGTAATATAAGTCGTAATCTATGAGATGGTTAGTTGAGTAGAAAGACTGAACAGGCTCCACTCTGCTCTCATGAACAAGGTATAGAAATAAACATTGAGTAAAGACTATAGCCTAATTCTGAAGAACGAGCATGTAAGATGTAGAACCCACCGGTCCTGTGTTCTTCTCATTCATGGAAGACTCTTTCACTTGAACCCAGTACAGGAACTATTCTTCTTGCAGTTACAATACATTGTTAAAGGCAGCTCAGAGTAAACTTTTCATTGAAATTTCTGGGTGAAGCACCTGAGGATGGAGTGGGACATCCTTGCATTACAGAGCAGCTTGTATGACCATTTGATGCTTCTTGGTTGAGAAATGTCTATATGATTGACAGAAGGCTTGTTATAAGGCTGGCTTCCACAACTACATTTGGTAGGTGTAAAGCCAGTAGTCTCGGCCACTATTACAGCTGCCTGGCCTGTGCAGGTTCGCATTGGATTCGAACAGTCGGTAATGAAACACAGGAGCCAAGAACTGGTGAACCATCAGCTTTAATTCTAGCTTGCACCCAGCGGGCAAGCAAAAATACACACTGGGCTCCAAAACCCACACATTCAGTGCTCACAAAGCTACTGACTTATTCGAGTTTCCTAGAATCAAAGGTTTCTAGCTCACCAGACTTATTCACCTCTGTTTCCCATCTCCTCCTGCACAAACTCTTAACAAACTGGCTTCTTCCTCAGCACTCTGCCATCTTGGCTACTTCTCCTCCACATGGCCTTAATCTGCTCTCCTCTCTAATACCAACCTCAGGAACTCAGGAACCAAGAGAGAGAGAGATCAAGCTACTCCTCTCTCCCACTTTATACCATAGAATCAAAACCTTTAATCCAATTATACAAACAAGGAAGTCTCTGTATAATGGGATTCCTCAGGAGAGTGCACCACCCTACATCATCCAATCAGTCAAGGGTGTGGAGAAGAACTTACTCTTAAACTAAGCCTTAGGCTATAATGACCTGGCCTGCCCACAGCCTGTTCCAGAACACACATTAATATCAACAAACTTCCATGTGGGCAGAGCCATCTTAACAAAGTGAGCATATTATATTTTATCTGCCCAACAGTAGGAAAGTATTGAAGGAGAAAAACATTAATCCCACTTAACATATGATTGAGATTATCTATCTTCACAAACACTAGACATCTGCTGAACAACAGGGTGATTTAGTTCTGTTCACATCAATCCAAATGACTTTATATAGCAAATGAATTGGATGAGTGACCATCTTGAAAGTTTTTAGCCTCCCTCTGTCTAAATTCATCCATTAATAAAAAGAGACAAAAATTCTTATATTTTAATTTTAAGATTGTGAAAACAGCTGAGTGGTCAGGAGGTGACCTCAAATGCTTAGAAATAAAACATTCTATAAATTTTAGTTTGCATAATTATTTACCCATACTCAACAACTCAAATAACACATTTTCTCTTTTCACTCCAACCTGACAAAGTAGCTGGCTGATAATGATAAGTACAGTGGTACCTTGACATATAAGTTTAATTCGTTCTGTAACCAAACTTGTAAGTCAGTCAACTCGTACATCAAACAGATTTCTCCCATTTGAAATAAATGAAATAGATTTAATCCATTCCAGCCCTGTGGAACATCCTCAAACCATCCTAAATTATGAAAAAAGACATGTTTTTAATTAAGAAACACACATGTATATTTTACCAATGCATAACAAAATATATGAAATAAAAGAAAAAAAGTGTTATTTAGTTCTGTATTCTTACCTTGGAGACAGATGAGTAAGGCTAACGAAGAAGAATGGTGGAGGGGGAGGAAGGGAGGAAGGGATGCAGGCACTGTAGACATGTAAACTAAAACTGCACTTTCTTAACACTAAATGTAAACTAAAACTGCATTTTCTTTACTTTAAACAAAACAAAAACTGCACTTTCTTTACTTAAAGTGAAAGCACAAAAACTTAACTGTAAAAAAATGCACTTTCTTAACTTTAAACTTAACCTAATCTTAACTTTACATATTTTTTATTTAATCATCACCTGTTTATGCCTTTTTGGCTGCACTTTCAGCACTTTCACTTGCAGGACTTTTGAATAAAATTTTATCCAAAGAGGTTTGCTTTTGCCTGCCTTTTAAAATGTTATGGAAATGTGACAAACAAGTGTCATTAAAAAGTGCTGAAGCACGACCAGTTGAAACTTTTTCTGGGTGTTTCTTTTCAATGAAACTTGAAAGCTTCTCCCACATTGTCAGCATGTCTTTAATTTCACTTGTAGAAATCACTTCCTTTGACTCTACCTCCTCCTCACTACTAATCTCTTGCAGAAGCTCCATATGTTGCATCATCTGTAGCTCCTTCAACTCCTCAGTTGAGAGTTCCTCCTTATGTTCCTCAACGAGCTCGTTTACATCACCCTCACCTTCCTCCAGACCCATTGACTTTTCGAGGGACACAATCTCCTCCAACGCTTCTACCTCGGTCTCAGTCTCTGGTTCGAATCCTTTGAAGTCCCTGTCTGCAATAACATCAGGCCATTACGTTTTCCATGCCGAGTTCAAGGTTCTTCTTGTAACCTCTTGCCATGCCAAGTCAATAATGAGTAAACATATCACGATGTTGTAGTGATCTTTCCAAAACTCTGGAAAGGTTAGATTTGTATTCTCAATCTCCTCAAAGCAGCAGTGGAAAAAGTGCTTTGTGTAAAGCTTTTTAAAGTTGGAAATGACCTGCTGATCCATAGGTTGCAAAATTGAAGTTGTGTTGGGTGGGAGGTAGGACTTTCACGAATTTGAGCTCATCGAGAATATCATCTTCAAGACCAGGTGGGTGGGCTGGAGCATTATCAAGGATTAGTAATGCTTTCATTGGGAGTTTCTTTTTTTGAAGATATTTCTTCACTGCAGGACCAAAGACGAGATTTACCCATTCGATAAAAAACTGCCGTGAAACCCATGCCCTAGCATTGGCACACCACATAATCTGCAGTTTCTCTTTAAGAATCTTGTGAGTCTTAAATGCTCAAGGATTTTCGAAATGATACACTAGCAATGGCTTTACTTTACAGTTGCCACTAGCATTTGCACACAGTGCAAGGGTCAGACAGTCCTTCATGGGTTTATGGCCTGGAAGCTTCTTCTCCTCTGCAGTGATGAAAGTTTTCTGGGGCATTTCTTTTCAAAACAATCCTGTTTCGCCACAGTTGAACATTTGTTGGGGATGTAGCCTTCCTTTGCAATATGTGCAGCAAAACATGCGATGTACTCCTCAGCTGCCTTAACATCAGCACTCGCAGCTTCACCATGCCTCACCACCGAGTGAATGCCAGATCTCTTCTTGAAATTTTCAAACCAGCCATGACTTGCCTTAAACATATCTTCTGCTGCCTCTTTTGAGGTTGATGGTTCTTTCTTCAAGTCGCCATAATAATACGTGCCTTTTCGCATATTACAGTCTCCGTCACTGTATCTCCTGCCAGCTCTTTCTCTTTCACCCACACCAGCAGAAGCTTCTACATTTCTTCATGGATATTTGTCTTTAATTGGGACAGAACTGTAGTTTCTTTCTCTGGATTTGCACTTTTGATGGCATGCTTTTGTTTAAGGAAGGTACAAATTGTAGATGTATTGCAGTTGTACAGCCTTGCTAGTTCAATCACTCGTACACCACGCCCATGTTTTTCTATTATTTCTTGCTTTACTTCTATCAACATCATACTCTTCTTCTCACCACTATCCTTTACACTCACTTTCTTCAGCCCCATAACAGCACACAAAAAAGTTAGTGAAAAATGCAAAAATGATGCAAGAACGAGTACCACGTACAAGATTTGACGTGATTCTGTGGGTAACACGTCAGAAAGAACAAGATGCTGGTGTTGTGCTGCCAATACTGGACCCGTGCACCAATACGCCAACTAGCGGCAGCTTCCAGAATCACAACTCGTATCTCGGAACTTCACTCAGATCTTGAACAAAAATACAGACTGAGTCGCAGCTCGTATCTTATAAAAAAAAAAATTGTATGTTGGTCTGCTCGTATTTCAAGGTACCACTGTACTTGGAAAGTATTCATCATTCCTCCCATCCTACTAAGTGTATTACTCAAAAAGTATTTATTAAAGATCTGCTAGACCTGGTTCAAATGCTAACTAAGAATATTACAGAGAGCAATACACGTATCCTCAGAGACTTGACTTGCGGTGCTGAACACACAATAAAATATACAAATGATGTATTATAGAATTGTATACCTGAAACATATAATTTTATTCTATGTCACCCCAATAAATTTGAAAAAGTATATGTACATGTCCCCTTCTTTTAGGTTTCTTTACAAGAAATGAAAGGCTAGGTCTGCAACTGGACAATTAAATGAGAAGTGTGGTCTAATTCATAAATATTGTTATCTGAATGTATGAATGAGAAAAATTAAAATATCTAGATTATACTATAAGTTACTCATATAGTAATTAATTATGAATAGTTCAAAAACTATGATACTATTGAAAAAAGTTTAATGGAAAATAATAGCTTTGGAGTATAAACAATAATATGTTAATAATAAGAATTGGTTGCTCCTGACCAGGTGGTGGCGCAGTGGATAGAGTGTTGGACTGGGATGCAGAAGACCCAGGTTCGAGACCCTGAGCTCGCCAGCTTGAGCGTGGGCCCATCTGGCTTGAGCAAAAGCTCACCAGCTTGAACCCAAGGTGGCTGGCTCCAGCAAGGGGTGACTCGATCTGCTGAAGGCCTGCAGTCAAGGTACATGTGAGAAAGCAATCAATGAACAACTATGGTGTCGCAACGGCAACGAAAAACTAATGATTGATGCTTCTCACCTCTCTCCATTCCTGTCTGTCTGTCCCTATCTATCCCTCTCTCTGACTCTCTCTCTGTCCCTGTACAAAAAAAAAAAAGAATTGGTTGCTTAGCAAGAGGTGTTCTTATAAGATACACAGACTATTCAGTCTTCTTGTTGACACTAGGAAGAGTTTCCTGTCAAAATGTCATAGGTTTATGCTAGAGCAGTGGTTCTTAACCTGGGTTCTATCGAACCCTAGGAGTTCGATGAGTCGGTCTCAGGGGTTCGGAGAAGCCTCTGCCATGAAGACCAGAATAAAGTAATACCGTAATTTGTTGTGAGTTCATGCACTTTGTTGGTTTTGTTCTTTGAGCAAGGTGATTTTCATGCACGGTTCATTTTGTGCACCAGTAAAAAAACATATACCTATGTCTTGAATTTGGAAAAAATAATCATATTTTATTTATCACTAAAGAAGGGTTCGGCGAATGTCCACATGAAACTGGTGGGTTCGGTACCTCAAAAAAGGTTAAGAACCACTGTGCTAGAGATAGCAAAAATGAACCTGTGTTCTTTAGCTTTTAATAAAACTTCTCCTGGATTGGTTACAAGGCTAATTAAATAACTTCACACTAATAAAATTAATGATGCACAATCATTTTTAATAATTACATAAGCTCCGAGGAACACCTAACCAATTAGTCTGGTGTTAATAATTACCCTTGTGTCAAAAGCAGCCTAAGACAGTACCTGCTCTTAGAAATCTGATAGCTAATTGGAGAGAGAAGCCTGATTAACTGATCCAATAATTAAAAATATAATAGTAACAAACCATCAATTTCATAACATTGACAATTAAAGATATTTATTAGAGCCATATATATTAAGGTATATCTATATATGTATATATAGATTATATACATATATCATAATTAATAGCATAAAAGGAGATAGATAACCGAGACAGCACAACACAAGAACCTTGCGATTCAGAAGGTACTGTTCTGAGCACTGCAGATGAAGCAGTAAATAAGACCAACATGGTCCTTGCCCAGGAGGACCTTTTATTTTAATGGGAGAAAGACATAAAACAACTATTTACATTTTCATATGTTTATTTATTATTGGGATAAGTTCTATGAAGAAAGAATACACTATCACCAGGAAAACATCTGTACTTGTACAAACTGGGCTTATTACTGAATGCAGCAAGAGAGAATGTACATCATGGGGCATCTCAGTAGAAGGATGTTAGAAAGGACCTATTCAAGCTACTGGCTCAGGTTGGGTCATTTTGGGGATGGCCCAAGAAAGCAATTTTACTCCAGTTTGGATACTCGCAGAAAGTGGGGACAATTCTGTTCGTATATCTCAATAAACCTTATATATCAGAAGAGCAGGTGAGAACAAGGCTAAAGTTGTGATTGGTAAAGACTCACTGGCCAGGCCCTGGCTGGGAAGTTCAGTGGGTTAGAAAATCATCCCAGTACATCAAGGTTATGAGTTTAATCCTCAGTCAGGGCACATACAAGAATCAACCAATGAATGCATAAATATGTGGCACAACAAAGTCAGTGTTTCTCTCTCTCTCTCTCTGAAATCAATCAGTCCATAAAACATTAAAAAAAAGAGAGAGATAATGGGGTCAAGCTGTTTAGAGAGATAAGCAACTGGTGTGAAGGAGGGTCCCTTTTGATGTCCAAGGACTCCAAGAGCAAGCCCCTGTTTCTCTGTAACATAGAGTATGAATTCTGAGTTTAAGTCTAGAAGCTGTAGGGCAGGTGCTTGGTGGAGAGCCTGTATGAGTTTGGTGAAGGGTGTTTGTATTGGGAATTTAGAAAAGTCTACAAGACATTGGGGTTGTGGTCACATTTCTACACTTTGCAGCTAGAGTTTAAGTCCTAGTGACCACTGCTTCTAGCTGGAATTAGCAGCAGGTCCCAGCCTACAATAGGCATGGGATATTGAAATAAGAGGAATAAAGAAGACACTATACATTAAATAAAATAACAAAATTAGACTGTCAATACCTGCAGTAGAGATTTTTGAGGGATAAATAAAACTCAGATATTCAAGTAAGGCATAGTAGATGGCCCTTGTGTTCATAAGAAATGAGATTAGTTTATTTGCTATTTGGAAGAAATACCTTAGGCTTGTGAAAAATGTCCTTGGGCCTTCAGTGGCAATCCCAGCATGCTGGGCAAGGTCAGGTCACAGATAGCTGGAACAGGGCTAGAAGAGACTGAACCCTCCCTCCATGGAGCACGGGGGTAGTTTACCTTCTTGTGTCCCTCTTTCCACAGCAAAGATGTGTCCCTTGGTGAGGCTGAGAAGCCTCGCAGGCTTCAGTTCAATGACCTTTCTTTCCACTTTTGAAGTAGGGCCCTGATGGAATTCTATAAAGCCCTTTAGGGTCCTGGAGTCTTTTAAGAGCGTATGCCAAAAGTTGGTATTTCCTGACCTTTTTTTGGGCCTTATTTGCCTTTTCTGTTACTCCATTGGCCATTATAGACCTTAAAAGCCATGCTCAGAAGATCTCACTGAGGGGCTTGACTAAGAGAGCAAAATTGGGAATCCAGTGTGTAAAGAAGCCTATTATACCAAGGAAAGAAAAGATTTGATTTGCAGTGGTAGGTGGTTGGAGACTGCAGAGAGTCTGAGTTTGATTTAGGGTGATGTTGGGCAGATAAAATATATTATGCTCACTTTGTTAAAGATGGCACTGCCCATATGCAAGTTCGTTGATATTAATGTGTTTTGGGGGACAGGCTGTGGGCAGGCTGGGTCGTTATAGCCTATGCCTTAGTTTTAAATTAAGCTTTTCTCCAAACCCTTGACTGATTGGATGATGTAGGGTGGTGCACTCTCATGAGAAATCCCATTGTGCCTCAGATAAGTGACTTTGTATCAGAGACTTTTTTGTTTGTAGATTGGATTAAGGATTTGGATTTCTACAGTATAATGTGGGGCAGGCCGGGAGCTTGCTCTCTTGGTTCCTGAGGTTAGTATTAGAAAGGAGAGCAGATTAAGGCCACGTGGAGGAGAGGAGGCAGCCAAGATGGTGGAATGCTGAGGAAGAAGCCAGTTTGTGCAGAGTTTGTATAGAGAGGAGATGGGAAACAGAGGTGAATAAGTCTGGTGAGCTAGAAACCTCTGATGCTAGGAAAGTTGGATAAGTCAGTAGTTTTGTGAGCACTGAATGTATGGGTTTTGGAGCCCAATGTGTGTTTTTGCTTGCCGGGTGCAAGCTAGAATTAAAGCTGATGGCTCACCAGTTTTTGGCTCTGTTGTTTCATTACCAACTGTCCAAATCTAATGCGAACCTGCACTGGCCAGGCTGCTGTGATGGTGGCCGCGACTACTGGCCTTACCTGTTAGACCTCATGTGGTGGGGGTTAAGGCGATGTCCAAATCGACTATGGACTGAGAGTGAAGTTGAGCCTTAGCAGAGAAGATGTGATATTTCTTTCATGGTGAGGAAGTTAAGAAGGGTGGTGGTGTGTCTCCTTAAGAGAGGCAGGGAGGAGCTGCAGAGAAGTAGGTTATTTATATATTGTAAGAGAGTACTAGTTTTGAGATTGCATGCTGCTAAATCCTGAGCTAGTGCCTGCCCAAACAGGTGTGGGCTGTTTCTGAACCCCTGGGGTAAGACAGTCCATGTAAGTTGCTAGGTTGTATTAATGTCCAGGTCAGTTTAAGTAAAGTAAACAGAAAGTAAGAGTCAGGGTGTAAAGGGATGGCAAAGAAGGCATTTTGAGGTCTAGGACTGTGTAGTGAGTGGTGTTTGAGGGAATGCGTGACAGTAAATTGTTGAGATTAGGGACTATTGGATGGAGGAGAATTACTGCCTCATTCATTAGGCAGAAGTTCTGGTATGAGGTGATAAGACCTTGAAGGTTTTCGAATAGGAAGTGTGGGGGTATTGCAGGGAGAGTTCATGGGGATGAGTAAGCCTTGGTTTGAGAGGTGGGTAATTATTGGTTTAAGGTCTTAGAAACAGACATAGTTACAGTTACACATTAAACAAAGATTTTATATAGTGTGTATTTTCTGACAAAGATACAAAACAGATTACTTACACAGCTTAATAGATAACTCTGCCTTTTAAGCTTTTTGAAATGGTAGGGAGTTGTCAGCATAAAGGCGAGGAAAAGAGAAAGCAGATGGATGGACAGCGTGAACAGCTGGATGGAAGAGAGAGGGTCAGAATCTGGAGGAGAGGGTTTAAGTGCTTGTGGTGGTACCACATGGTTAGAGGAGTCAAAGAGATTTAGAGCTCTGAGGAGAGGGGATGAAGGGGAGAAAGGCACCATTGCCTGTGGGGAGAGGAGATGGGTTGAGAAAGATACAAGAAGAGCTGCAGTCTGTGAGGAAGTAGGAAAGGTCGAAGAGGAAAAAGGCAGAGCCTGTGAGGAGAGGGGTTGGGGTGAAGGAGAGACAGGCACCCCTGCCCTCAGCCTGTAAGGAGGGAGAAGGGGTAGAAGAGGAGAGAGACAGAGCACAGTTTGTAAGGAGGGGGGTAGGTGTTTGAGAACGCAGTGGAAAAGGGAGGGGTCCCTGGCTAGCAGGGGAGGAGAAAGAGAGAGACTGGTATTCGTAAGTGAATAAGAAATAGAATTCTGTGAAGGGAGGGAGATCTTTGTAGGGAAGAGACCCCAGCAAGAAGGATTTGCAGAGGGACAAGAGAGAGAGAGAGAGAGAGAGAGAGGTTCGGAGAGAGGGTCAAAGCTATCAGATGGAGGGTCAGAGAGAGGAGAGTGAGTAGAAGGTGAGGTAGAAGTTCTGGCCAGAAGAACTTGATAGGTAGAACATAAAGAGTAAAGAGAAGGAGATAGAAGGAGGCCTGCACGTAAGGAATTCCTGAGGCCCCATCTGGTGACAAAAATTGTCAAGCTCTCTTAGGATATTGTAATCAAAGGTTTCATTTTCTGGTCACTGAGAGTTATTGTCTAATTTATATTGAGGCCAGGCTGTGTTACAGAAGAAGATGAGTTTTTAGGTTTGAGGTCAGACAGACCGAGTTTGGTGAGATCTTTGATGACATAGCTGAGGGGAGTCTGGCTGGATGGTTTGGACTGAAAGGAGCCCACAGTAGAGGAGACTGGTGAGAGAAGAGGGTGTCCCCGCCTTCAGTCACAGTCCCGGGAGAAGAAAATCTCCGTAGAAAGAGTCTCAGACAGGAGGTCGTCACCCCAAGGCCGAGATCTCCGGACGTAGGAGAGGGCCTGGCTTGGCGGCGCCTAGACTTTTGTAGAAGTCCAATAGAGGAGTAGAGGCAGATCACTCATAGATATGGGGTCCGAAGTCAAAACTGACCGACCAGAAAGGGATGTTTTTGTAGGGAAATTTGGAGGACAACCGGGGAAGGGGAGGGAGAAACTTCTTACCTCCTGGTCCGGCAGGGGTTCAGGACAGAGTCTGACTGCCGGTCGCTCAACCACGCTCACACAGCCGAACAGAATCAGGGAGTTAGCCCGGACGAGCTGCTGCTGTCCACTGCTTCCCTGGTTGTAAGTTCGGCCGGCAAGAGGATCGTCCAGGCAGCCAGTACCTCGTTCTGGGTTTTGGCACCAGATGTAAGGATGGGATGGTGCTTGATTACCAGGAGTGCAGGCTTTATTAGAAGAGAGAGACCTGCCGGGCACTTCTCCAGGAGAAGAATATTGAAACAGTTCTTGAGGTAAAATTATATAGGGTTTAAGCAAGTGGGCGTTGAGCAAGTGGGAGTTGAGGCAGAAGGTCTGGTATGCTCCCTTCTGCGGTTTTGTGATTTTGGCTTCCTGGAACTCCCCTCTTTGGGGCCGATGACCAGCTTCTTGGAACTCTTCTGCTTTGGTGCAATAGTCCAGTGAGTAAGGGTGGGGTCAGGTAGACAAGCGGAAAAGCAAAAAGGCAGTTAGAAGTTCTGATCAATTCATGTATCTATCAACTTATAGTGAGCAAATTAATAAAATGACTAAAATTTCCCCTCTACAACACATTCTTAAATAGAGTTTTAAATAGTCCCATGGCCTGAGGCAGCTCATAGCATTGTTTTCTTCTAGGCAGCTTCATTTACTTTCTGGATCCACCCATTCAGACAATAAATAGAAAGCTTCCAGCTGTTCTTTCTTTATACTCTCAACCTTCTCCATCCCCATCCATCCCCCTGCTTTAGCTTCTCTGCCTACCAGCTCCTGTCTACAGGCTCCTGTGTTAACACTAATAGAGAGTTAGCCTTGAAATTTCTTTTTGACATCTTCAAGGTAAATATTTACTGAAATATTCCAGCAATGTCCCCTATCTTTTTGTTTAGTCGGTCAATTATGTTTGTGCTTAAGTTAGTAAAAAATAATTTATGTTGTTTATTACAAAAAAATCTTGAATATTCTTGAAATCAATTTGTAACACTTTTCACATTTACAATTTGAGAAAAACAGGCTTCATTAGTTGCTCAGTGAATAAAAAAATTGAAATTATTTTGCTGAAAATGATGACATTCTCAGAATAATTAGTTTCGAGCCAGATATACTGCTGGGACTCTTGCTAATTAACTAAACAAATCAGAGGGTAAACAAATCAGAGGGTAAATAAAACAGCTTGGTCCACTTTTTTAAATGTCTGCATTTTGAGATTTACTCTCCTATTCTATTTGTTAGAAATTCCAGGTTGAGCCTTGGCCAGTGGCACAGTGGATAAAGTGTCGTCCTGATGTACGGACATGGCAGGTTTGATTTCTAGTCAGGGCACACAGGAGAAGCACCCATCTGCTTCTCCCCATCTCCCTCTCCTGTTTCTCTCCCTCTTCTCTTCCCGCAGCCAGTGGCTTAATTGGTTCAAGTGTGCACCCTAGCACTGAGGATAGCTCTGATGGAGCACATCAGCCTCAGACTCTAGAACAGTGGTTCTTAACCTTTTTTGAGGTACCAAACCCACCAGTTTCATATGCGCATTCACCGAACCCTTCTTTAGTGATAAATAAAATATGATTGTTTTTTCCAAATTCAAGAGATAGGTATATGTTTTTTTTTTTGGTGCACAAAATGAGCCGTGCATGAACATCACCTTGCTCAAAGAACAAAACCAACGAAGTGCATGAACTCACAACAAATTACGGTATTACTTTATTTTGGCCTCTGCGGCAGAGGCTTCTTGGAACCCCTGAGACTGACTCATCGAACCCCTAGGGTTTGATAGAATCCAGATTAAGAAGCACCTCTCTAGAAATAGCTTGGTACTTAAGCATCAGCCTCAGATGGGGTTGCCAGGAGGATCCCGGTTGGGGTGCATGTAGGAGTCTGACTCACTGTCTTCCATCCTCTCTCATATTCAGGTTGATTTTAGTGTAATTTACTCCCAGAGTCTTCTCTGCTGTTTTCTTCTTTCTCTCCTTCTCCTTTGCCTTCTTACTCACTTTTGTGATGCTTATAATTATGATCTACTTTTCGATATCAGTCTTTTCCATTGGAAACTCCTGAACAACTCAAGGACTGAGATCCTCTTATTCTCCCAGTATGTCCAGTACTTCACAGGGTGCCTGGGCACATATGAGGCACTCAAGACAAGTTTGTAAAGTAAATGAGTGAGCAAATGAATGGATTATTTAAAGAAGATAACATTTTTTTCTCATAATAGAGAATACTGGTCTCTTTGCATTTACCCTCCACATAATTATCATTCCTTTCAGTTTAGAGAGACTCTATTTACTTGATTCCACTGGTATCCATCAAGTGCCTGTGTAAGGTTTTGGACTTGGCTAGTAAGAAATTCTACATTCCTCAAGAACTTTTTTGTTGCAGTAATATAAGGTTATAGTAATTAAATAAATAGAAATATAAAAATATGGAAGATATATAAAAGTAATTAAAATGACATTAAAATAATTATTAAAATTAAATAAAGTTATGCCATTTGGATAGGAATTAATATAGTGGCTTAGTGCCATAACTCTGTAATGTGATAAACAGACTTTGACTTTCAAGCAGGGCCCAGTTAGTATGTGTGTGAAGTTATATCTAGATAAGAAGTGGCTTGGTGTTAATTACATTAACTTTGTAAGTTAATGTAAATAAGAACATCTTAAAAAGTGGTTTGATGTAAACATTTTAGTAGATTGACATAGAGGGAATTCCCTGGGAGGGACTCCTTAAAAGTTGGTTTGAGGTGATAATCTTGTAGGTTGACACCTGTTAGAAGGCGTTGGCCAGAAAAGGTACTAAAGCTGAGGGGCCACCCGCTGCAGTAGTTGCCCAGACTCCAACGTTGATGTGGACTGTCTCCATGCTGCTCTGAGCTCTGACCAAAGCCAGCAGAGAGGAGCACGCAGACGGGCCCCCCTTTAAGCTGTACCCAGGCATGCAAAAAGGATTTGTGAGTAATAAATTGCCTGTGTGATTATTGCCACTAATTTGTGTGTCAGTTGTGTCTTTCCTCTGGTGGCACTTAACAGTAGAATCCTTATAGCCACCTCAAGAGTAGTCTCGAAGAGGATGCCAGTCCTGCTGACAAGCAGAAGGGTCCCACTGCACAGGAAAGTCAAATCAGGGATGCCTGATTGATGTAGAGCTTGGGCTAGTCTACTGAGACATTTTTATTTTAATTCAGGCATTCTCAGCCTGGACCCCTGTAAGGTACCTAAATAGGTTTTAGGGGTTCATTTTCTCTTTTCTTCACTTATGTCTCTAAATTCTTGTTATTCACCTTTCTTTTGATTCATGACCATTCTTACTTCCACAGACCTACCATCACAGCCTTAATTCATTCTCCCATCCTATCATCTGACACTTTGACCCTTGCAATTACTTCTCTGCCAACCTTCCCAATTTGTTTTACCCACTGTTCTAATCCACAGATCACACTGATTCTAAATTAATATTTCTACACGTTGTCATTCTATGGATGAAGGATTAAAAATGTAATGTAGAAAGAAGGTTCATATCGTCAATGATCACAGGGCCTGTATCCCCTTTCCTTTTTGGCCCCTAGGAATTGTCAGGCACTGAGTATCATGGCCCATCTCTTTATTAGGGTCCAGGAGGAGTTGGTCATAAATAATAACTCAGACTTGGGGTAGTGCCCATGGATGAGGCAGAATAAAAACATATCTAAGTAAATGGATCTCTTCTTGTGATTATGAATAAATTTCTAAAAATAAAACTGTGAGTTAAACTTTGGACTGAGAAAAACTGAAGGACAAATCCAAGAATATCCGATTGAGCATCTCCCCTTGTATACTGCAAGTCAGTTTTTTAAAAAAATGGCTCATAACCACCAATAAAGAGAATTCATCTATGTTTTCATGGTCTGGCAGGTTACTTGAAAGAAAAAAACCTGACAAGATCAACATGGGAAAGGAGATGTCTCTCCCCTCATCTATTCACTGCAATAGTGAATGTGGTTGCAGTCCATTCCAGAGGGAACTGAAGTTGTAATGGGGCACCAGCAGTGGAGATATAAGATGGTGACGCCTCAGAGCTGAGACAGCACTAAAGGAGGGAAAGAGAAGCAGAACACAGAGGGAGAATGCTGTAGAAAGGAAAGGCTCAAAGAGGAAAACCACTCTTCAACTCAGAAGGCTCCTTTTCTTGCAAACAGAAAATAGGGAACAATGACACTATCAAAATAAAAAGAACACATAGATTTTTGTACCACCTATTTTATATCTAAGGATTTATTGTAGTTATACACTTGTCAAATAAAAAAATATAGTAATATTTATGCTGGATATTGGAATATTCAGTAAAAATAACCAATCAATACATCTACATATGAAAGGATAAAATTATGCAAAACAAAGTGATTTTGCAGAAGAATAAAAGAAGGCTGTGAGCAGTTCAATTGTTCTGTGAAAATTCTATGAAAGGTAATTTTTTTTTGTTTTTTTTTTTTTGTGACAGAGACAGAGAGAGGGACAGATAGGGACAGACAGACAGGAAGGGAGAGAGATGAGAAGCATCACTCTTCATTGCGGCACCCTAGTTGTTCATTCATTACTCTCCCATATGTACCCTGACCGGGAGGCTACAGCAGACCAAGTGACCCCTTGCTCAAGCCAGCAACCTTGGACTCAAGCTGGTGAGCCTTGCTCAAACCAGATGAGCCCATTCTCAAGCTGGTGACCTTGGGGCTTCGAACTTGGGTCCTCCATGTCCCAGTCCGATGCTCTAGAGTCTAGCCACTGTGCCACCACCTGGTCAGGCTGAAAGGTAATTTTTAATTTTATTTGTTTTATAGCCTAAAATATTAGAGACATCTGATGAACAATTAGTAAATCTACAGTACATTTCCTACAAAGTTAACAACTTTTTACAAAAGTGTAACAAGAACCTTATTCTATTAAAGTGGTGGATTTTCTTAAATTCCAGTATCCTCTGCTGGATTGAGAGACCTGGATAATCCTCAGTAGATCTGCAAGATATTACCTGGTATCTGTCACAAAATGACTAAAAATCATTACGTTATTGATCATTTATTTAAAGAATCCAGTTTGTTAAAATACATACATAGACTAAATCCTCTCGACTTCTTTTAAAGAGTGAAAAATGTTCAAGTATTCTTACACTTCCCCACTGACAGCTGAACACATTAAAAGGAGAGCAGTGTCATTTTGTCCTGCCAATTTTATAGAAATAATAAAACAATACAAGAACAAAAACTGTCGACCTAGTACCTTGCACTTTCAACCTCTTTTCAAATAACAAGATAATAAAATAATGTAACAGCCATATGAGATGTAGTCAACTTTGAATTTGGGATTATATATTCATAAGTGAGGTAAACACACATACGTACACACTTTGCTGAAACTATTTTAAAATACTGAAGTTCAAGTCCCATTCAGAATCCACTGTTCAAGTCACTGAATCTATGGCAGTTTCTCTTTCTGTTACATATGTCTCTTCTCAAATGTTGCTAAAAATCAGTAAAAAAAATCCTTCAGTATTTTTCACCAAGAGTTTTAGAAAAATAATTTTTCAAGTTCCTTTCTTAAAAGTGTTTCAAGGAAATAAGAAAATTAAATACTAATGTCTAATAATTTCCAAATTTTGTACCTTTTGTTATTTTTCTTTTCTTGATATACAAGCTAAGACTCCAGGATAAGTGAAGCTATGTAATAATATGAAGGCTATCCTTCTCTTTTACTACTCTCCAGGGATATTTTATAGAATTTATATTTTCAAGCATAAAGATTGCTATAGATTTTCTGTGGTTTTGTGTGTATGTAGATAAAGTTGTGTGGGTAATGTAGAGAGAAAGTCTAAGATAATATACATACAAAGACTTAGAATTAGAAAATATGGAAAGTATATAGATATGAAAATCAATATATATATAATATATATAATCAATTCTTTTTCAATATACTTATAAAAGTAAAAAGTAAAAAGTGAATGCATATTCAGGCTAAAATTTACCCAATACCTGATATATATATATATATATATCATTCTCCAACATACTTTACTTTAACTGCAGAACAGTAAAACCAAATTCAAAACAAAACAAAAAATTTTCAGAGCTACCCAATAATGATAAATAATAAAAGATGGCCTACAAAAGAATAAAAAACTTCATTTATGGACATTAAAGAATTGTTCAATAGATACTCCAAAACCAAAAAAGCAAGACATAATGCAAAAAAAAAAAAAAAAAAGATATTTTGAGTAAATTGCAAATATGTTGCTAAATCTGAAAAATCAAACTAATTTGGGAATATAAAAACAATAGTTATGAAAGGGTTAGATGCTAACATGGAGAAAGAGAAAGAGTCTAAATTAAAGTACATAAAGTTGCAAGCTAAACTAATGTGATAAAAAGTCTAGATAGGGTAAAAATAGAAACTGAGATTATATAAGAAGCACAAGGAAAATTTGAAGCTGATGAAATGTTTGCTATTATGATGATGGTGACAGTGTCACAGGAGTAGACAGATGTCAAAACTTACCATATTGTTCTATTAAAATATATACAGTTTAGCCTGACCAGGCGGTGGCGCAGTGGATAAAGTATTGGACTGGGATGCGGAAGACCCAGGTTTGAGACCCATCTGGCTTGAGCAAAAGCTCTCCACTTGGACCCAAGGTCTCTGGCTCCAGCAAGGGGTGGCTCAGTCTGCTGAAGACCTGTGGTCAAGGCACATGTGAGAAAGCAATCAATGAACAACTATAGTGTCACAACGGCAACAAAAAACTAATGATTGATGCTTCTCACCTCTCTTCGTTCCTGTCTGTCTGTCCCTATCTCTCCCACTTCCCTCTCTCTGTCCCTGTAAAATTATATATATATATATACAGTTTATTACATGCCACTTATACTTCATTAAGTGATAACAAAATTTTTAAAATCTATAAAAACAACTACAGAAATGCATTCTATTGTAAAATTAAAGTAAAGCTAATTTGTGTGGCTGGAGTTGAAGCGTTCTATCCTACAATACTCAGAGGCTTAAACCGATCACTGCAGAGACTTCTATCATTCTTTTTATTCAAATTTCTCGTGATAGTAGAGACTTATAGAAATTGTGCTAAAATATATAGCTTTCATGCCTTCTAGACTTTGAATAGTTTTGTTTTTTATTTAGACTTTGGGGAGCCCAAGAGAGTATACATGTCTATGTGTTGGTAGGCAGAGGAGAGGTATCAGAAATATGGAAATTCTTTGTTTCATCTAAATCTCTTAAATAATTTTTTTTCTATAACATATTTTGTATATTCTCTTTTCAGCATAAACAAGTGGTCTTAGATTCTTTGGTAAGAAGCACTGAAATATAACTATAATTGGCTAACAAAATTATATACCAGCACATTGTATGTGGTTCATGGGAAGATGATGTTATTATCAGTGATTATATAGAAACAAGACAAGAAGAAATGGAAATGAAATAAATTGCAGTCCTTTGGTATGTTGGACTGTGTTCTGCTTTGTGCTTTTTGTAAATACTTAAAGACACATCAGAACAGGTGCATTGAAAGAGAGGCTTACAGGCAGGAGATTTTGGAAATGCACAGATCTCCGCAGTGTGTGTGAGTGTGAGTGTGTGTGTAGTGTATAGATGCATGCTTCTGTGAGTGCTGAACTATCAGGAAAGATGAAGAGGAGTTTAGCTAGTTATAAGCCCAAGAATTTCATAGTATATAATTTCAAACCTGTTGAAAACTCCAGAGGATATTTCCAACCTTTGAAATATCAGTCATTATTTATATGAACAAAATCTACATTTTCTAAATGAGCATAACACTTTCTATCAGATTTATTATATATATTGGTTTTTATTTTATTACAATTTGTACCCACCTCTCAGCTATGTTTCTCAAAAGATTTCAAATAATTTAGTTTAAGAAAAAAGAGATAGAAAAGTACAAAGGTTTGTTACCTTGGAATGCTTTTATTTAAAAAAAATAGGTTTCAGGTAAACATTTCTATAGCATTTGAACTGTTGATTATGTTGTATACCCATCTCCCAAAGTCAAATCATTTTCTTCACCTTATATTTGTCTCTCTTTACACCTTTCCTCCCCTCACCCCCACTCCCATTTCCCTCTCCCTGGTAACCACTTCCCTTTTATCTATATCCATGAGTCTGTTTTATATCCTACCTATGTGTGATATCTTAGCTCTTTCTGATTTACTTATTTCACTTGGTATAATATTCTAAAGGTCCATCTACATTGTTGTAAATGTCACTATGTCATAATTTCTTATGGCTGAGTAGTATTCCATTGTATGTATGTACCACATTTTCTTTATCCAATTCTCTATCAAGGGACACTTTTCATATCTTTGCCACTGTGAATAATGCTGCAATGAATTTGCCACTGTGAATAATGATACATGTATCTTCACATACTAATGTTTTCAAGTTTTAGGGGTAGATACCCAGTAGGGAAGGATTGCTCAGTCATACGGTAAATTTATTTTTAATTTTTTGAGGAACCACCATACTTTCTTCCAAAATGGTTGTACCAATTTGCATTCCCACCAGCAGTGAATGAGGGTTCCTTTTTCTCCACAGCTTCTCCAATACTTGCTATTACCTGTCTTGTTGATAAGAATGCTTATTATATATATATATGCTTCACTGCAATGAACACAGGATCTGGGGAAAGAGATGTGTGGAGAGCTGCTCTGCCCACTCTCATCAACAATGGACATTTTTATTGGCTCTACATAATATCCTAATTTCAGTGTTGGGATATATTTGTAGCTCCACAAAGGTTTATTGAATGGCTTTAATAAATTAAATAAAGTATTTATGTTGTCAAACATAGTGACAATTCTACATGTTCAAATATTGTTTAAAATAATTACTTTTTTCAAAATAGAAAGTTAGGAAATACAACAAATATCTTCTCTTCTCAAGGAAAGATTAGCTACCATTATATTCCAGTGCATTTCAAAACTTCTCATAAGACAAATATAATGTTTTCCAAAGAAATCCTATTCATAACTCTCCTTTTTACAATAAAGGTATTCCTTGCCCTACCTAATTCTTGGGGTTGTTATAAGGCTCAGATAAACCGATATATTTTAAAGTGTTTAGCAGAAAGTTTATCTAAATTATCATTTTGTATTTCACAATTTAGATAAGGATTAATACAGATGTTAAACTATACCTTCCAACTACTACTGGCTGAATATAACAAGTCTGAACACTCAGAAATGGTCTTTTAGCATTTGTATACACCAGTGCTTAGGTGGGAGTCACATGCTGCACATAGATTTTAAAACATTTTGGAGCATAAACTTATCAAGATTTTTGGAAAGTTAGAAAACATTCCTACCTTCCAAACTTGTTTAGGAAGGCTTAGCAGGAATGCTTTGTTATTTAATTGCTTCCACAAACTTTCATAAATAAGAAACACTCGCTTCTCTCTTTTCTTTTTTAGCATTTGATTTTTTTTTATTAAACAAGAAAATCAGAAAAGTAAATGACAAGTCAAAGAAAGTTATTTGATTATGCAAATGAGATGCAAACTCAATTATCCTGATTGAGTAGCAAGTGACATATTGGTGGGGGTGAACAGAAGCACGTCAAACTGGACAAGAGTTCCACACATTAACTGTTCAGTAGGGTGTATCGTCACCCATGACTGCCCAAACACACTGACAGTGATGGGGCATGGACAGGATCAGACTGTCAATTGTCCAGAAGTTCTTGTGGGATCCTCTGCCATTCTTGCTTTAGGGCAACTTCCAGCTCAAGATGTGTTGTAGGAGGCATTGGATGGTTTGCCAGATGCCTTCCCAGGGCATCCCAAGCATCTCTAATGGGATTTAGGTCTGGGGAATGTGAAGGCCAGTCCATACGTTCAATTCCTGCCTCCTGAGCATGTTGTTGTCGAGATGCACACAATGGGGCCTTGCATTATCATCCATGAAAAGAAAGTTGTTACAACTACTCCAGCATAGGGTATCACTATAGGGTGCAGGACCTCATCTCAATATCTGACAGCAGTCAGTGATCCATTTTTGATGATGTGAAGGTTAGTACAACCACCAACGCTGATGCCAGCCCACAACATTATTACACCACCACTGAAGGAGTCCCTTTATTGCATGAAATGTGGATTCTTCCGTGTTCCTTGTTCATGCAGATCAGGACATAATGATTGTCAGGCTGCAGACTGAACCATGAATCATCAGAGAAGAAGACAATTGAACACTCATCATGGGTCCAATGAAGATGCTCATCAGTTCACCTTCTATGAGTTCTATGGTGTTCAGCAGATAACAGAACGCATACCATCGGTCGCTGGGCGTGCAGTACAACATGATGGAGCCAATTTCATATGGTTTGGGTTCATATCTGTGGTCTAGTGGCATCAAGAAACTGTCCCCACAGCTCTGTTACATTGCTGTGCCTGTTCCTTCTTGCCGATAAGGTCAAGTAGTGGTCATCTCTTGCTGTTGTGGCAGATGGGCGACCCTGCCCTCATGTTCTTCATACAGTGCTTGCTAGTCTCTCTTTTATTTTTTTGATATCTCATTGTAGTTTTTTTTTTATATCTCAATGCATTTTGCTGATGATTAGTGACATTGAACAGTTTTTCATATACCTATTGGCCATCTGTATCGCTTCTCTTTTAGTACAATAATATTGCATCAGTGCCTCCTGTATCTACTCTGTGTGTGTTTGATTAATCTCTTTTTACTTTTGAATTCATAATTATGATAAAAATATCCTTCTGGATATTTGATGAGTAGCTTTTAGAGACTCAGGTGTTGCTATGGCGAAGGTGAGTTGTAAAATGATTTTGATAAATCTATTGCACCCATCAAAACTGATGCATTCATCGACCTAGAATGCTGAGGTCACCAGTTCAAAACCTTGGGCTTGCCCGGTCAAGACATATATGGGATTTGATGCTTCCTGCTCCTCCCCCCTTCTCTCTCTCTCTCTCTCTTTGAAAATGAATAAATAAAATCTAAAAAATAAACAACAAAAACTGATGAATTCATTGATACAATAATCATAATAATCTTAATTAATCCCTTTTTCTTTTCCTTTTATTATTTTTCATTCATACTTTGAGTTATATTGATTAAGCCAGTTTAGTTAATCATCAGGAAATATCTATGTGGATTGAGGTAATCAATATGACTATATTTTTAGATGAATTGACTAGATATTTTGGCATCCCTCCATGTGCCATTATTCATATTAATAATCCTGTTTATTTAAAGACAGATAGTCATGAAAATGCCATTGGCAAACTCAAAGACAACACCAGTAATGTACTATTTCTTGAATTCCCCAGAGAGCACATGTCTTCCTTCAATAGTGAGAGAACTATATAAAATTGGTGATATTTCTTTTTCAGTGCTGTTTAGATAGACCAAAGAGCTTAACCTGTTTGCTTTTTCATTTTCTGTGTCATGCTGTCAAATTCAGTAGGAAATAAGACTCATTAGAAAGAGAATAATAAGGTGGCTCAAACTCTACTTAGAACTATAACTGTTATTGGGTCCTAGTGACTGTCACTGAATCAGAGATGAGTTGGGGTTTTAGAACTTCCTGATAATCTACATATAGGAAGAAAGTAGAAACACCTTTATATTCAATGACCTAGATCTACTCCTCAAAGGATATTAAAATGATGTGGTTTTATTTATTATTTATAAATATTTCACACCATATAAATACCCCACATAAATGCAATGTCCAGATATATGCTACCATGTTGCCTACCTCTTGCTACACTTTTTGTCAATCTAGCCACGCTTTATGAATACCAATAGAAATATATAAATATCTTTAAGTACTGCCTTTAATGATCTTCTTTACCCTCCCCATCTTCATTCTACTTTTCAACTCCCAATCAACAGCGCACATTTTATTCTCATCCTGTTCAGACTCAGTTATTCATTTCAGGATAGTCTTTGTCCTAAAACCAATGGAAAGCAGAGGATTGGAATACAACAGCCTTCATGCTGCCAAGTAAGTGATGCTTGTCCACCATGACTGCTCTCTTAATGGGACTGTCCTCTCTCTCCCTTAGAAAGAGTCAAAATATTGGCCTGGTTTTTGCCACGTGGTTAAATACCATCCTCTATCTTGCCTTTAAATTTCATCCAACTGATTCAGAACTAGTCTTTTTAACACTAGATCAAACCGAGTAGGATAAAGGAAACTGAGAACATTCTGGCCATGTTTCTGCTCTCATTTTTATTGTGTATCACCATCCTGGGAACACTTTGAGCTTTGTTTTACTCTATTACTGATTAAATTTTCTCTAGCATGTTCTTTTTCTTTCCTTGCATTGAAACCCTACTTTATGGAAAAATGATTTGAAGAGTTATTTTGCTTAATTGTCCTCCCATATATCTTTGTTAAGTCAACGTCATGTTGTAATGTGCCATTTTTTAAGTTACACTGTAAAAGAGTTAGGCTAAGCAGGATTAGGTTAAAATTAACTGGGACAGCCTGGCCTGTAGAGGTGCAGTGGATAGAGCATCAACTGGAAATGCTGGGCTTGCCCACTCAAGGCATACAGACAAGCAACAAGCAAGCAATGAACAAATAAATTGTAGCAATGATACTTTTTCCTCCCTGGATTTTGTAAAATCAATAAATAAAATATTTTTTAAATAAAAAATAAAATTAACTGGGAAATGCAAAAGACTACTTTTTAAAAATATTTTATTTAAACAATTTTAATGAGGTGACAGTGATCAGTTATAGTACATAGATTCAGAGAAAACATCTCCAGATCATTTTGACATTTGATTATGTTGTATACCCACCACCCAAAGTCAAATTGTTTTCCGTCACCTCTTATTTGGTTTTCTTTATGCCCCACTCCTCCTCGCATCCCCTCCTATTCCTCCCTTCCCCTCCTCCTGGTAACCACTGCACTCTTGTCCATGTCCATGAGTCTCAATTTTGTGTCCCACCTATGTATGGAATCATACAGTTCTTAGTTTTTTCTGATTTACTTATTTCACTCAGTATAATGTTATCAAGCTCCATCCATGTTGTCGTAAATGATCCTATGTCATCATTTCTTATAGCTGAATAGTATTCCATAGTATATATGTACCACTTCTTCTTTATCCAATCATCTATTGAAGGGCTTTTGGTTGTTTCCATGTCTTGGCCCTTGAGAACAATGCTTCAGTGAACATGGGGCTGCATATGTCTTTATGTACCAATGTTTTTGAGTGTTGGGGGTATATACCCAGTAGAGGGATTGCTGGGTCAAATGGTAGTTCTATTCTTAATTTTTTGAGGAACGACCATAATTTCTTCCATAATGTTTGTACTATTTTACATTCCCACCACCAGTGAATTAGGGTTCCTTTTTCTTCATAGCTTCTCCAACACTAGTTATTACCTGTCTTGTTGATAATAGCTAATCTAATAGGCGTGAGGTGATATCTCATTGTAGTTTTGATTTGCATTTCTCTAATAGCTAGTGAAGATGAGCATCTTTTCATATATCTGTTTGCCATTTGTATTTCTTCTTGGGAGAAGTGTCTGTTCAGGTCCACTTCCCATTTTTTTACTGGATTCTATGCTTGTTTGTTGTTGAGTTTTGTGAGTTTTTTGGATATTTTGGATATTAGACCCTTATGTGTGCTGTTGTTTGAAACTATCATCTCCCATTTAGTTGTTTGTTTGTTTGTTTTGTTGTCAGTTTCTTTTGCTGTGCAAAAGCTTCTTAGTCTGATGTAGTTTCATTCATTTATCTTTGCCTTCACTTCCCTTGCCTTTGGAGTCAAATTCATAAAATGCTCTTTATGACCAAGGCCCATGAGTTTAGTACCTATGTTTTGTTCTATGTAATTTATTGTTTCAGGTCTTATATTTAGGTCTTTGATCCATTTTGAATTAATTTTGGTACAAAGGAACAAACTGTAGTCGAGTTTCATTCTGCAAAAGACTACTTATTTTTAAAATCTAATTTCTATGAAATGTCCACAAAAGCAAATCTAAAGAGACAGAAAGCAGATCAGTCTTTTCCTAGGTCTGGGGATTGACTATGAACAAGTACAAAAGAACTTTTGGAGATAGTGAAAACATTTTAAAATGAGATTGTTAAAATGGCTGCACAATTTCATAAATTCACTAAAAGTGATAACAAAATAGGTAAAGATTTTTTTTTTTTTTACTTCAGAAGGATGAATTGCTCATGGTGGAACTTCAGAGACAAAAAAGGGTAAATTTTATGGTATGCAAATGATGCCTCAATAAAGCTATAAAAATAACTAAATATCCAGCAACAAATAGGCTATTCAAAGGCAGAGATAAAAGAACATTGCCAATTGTTGAAGTTGGTTGACAGGTAATGGGATCGACCTTTGTATTTAATTTTATGAGCTTTTTACACTTGAATGTGAAGAAAAAAAAAGTAACTTCAGGAGACAGTAATCATAGCCAAGACATTGACTATAAATCTGGATATTTTTAACACTTATTTGCTTCCTAATGTGCTTTATATAGATTTGATATTAAAGATAATTTTCAAGTACTCTCTTATTTTTTTCCTTATTATTCATGGTAGGTTATTAGTGTCTTCTCCTAATCAAATCTCAGGGCTTGTATCCCTCATCTCACCAGCGGACCCCTCCTTCTACCTAGTTGTTCAGTGTTTCTTTTGTACACCATCCTTTAGTCTGGCACCAAATAGCACTGTTTTGAATTTATGCTGGTGGGACAAGAGCCTGGAAGTTTGCAGTGAATATGTCAGTCAGTGTTTAGTTCTATTGTGCTCATGCTGTGAAAAACCCCATGAAAGTGTCCAAGATTCATAGGGGGAAATTCAGATCTATAAGCAAAGCAGAAAAATCTCCAACATATAACTTTTGTTTCAAAATACATACAATTCAAATTTTAACATACTGACAAGATAAGCCTTAGTCAAACATAATTTGGAAACTATAGTGACATTTCTAGACTTATCTGCATATCTTTTTAATTTCTTTTTATTTATTTATTTTAGAGAGGAGACAGAGAGAGAGAGAGAGAGAGAGAGAGAGAGAGAGAGAAAGGGGGGAGGAGATAGAAGCATCAACTCCCATATGTGCCTTGACCAGACCAGTGCAGGGTTTTGAACTGGCGACCTCAGTGTTTCCAGGTCGACACTTTATCCACTGCACCACCACAGGTCAGGCTGCATATCTTTTATGAGTGAAAAAAATCATTAAAAGTTTGTATGATAGGGTTATAGATTGAAGGAGATAAGTAGCTTCAGTAGCTTTCCATTAACCACCTTTGAACAAAAGTTTTCTGCTATTTACCTGCTGTTTTAGTTGTTTTAGACAGTGCTCTGAGCTCCCAGTAGCTGCTTCAGAAATTGTTTTCATCCATTCAGATATCTCAGGGATGTTAGTATGTACATTTCTATACCTACTCTTTTCCTGGGTGATTTTTGCAAACTTCTTTCTTTCTTGTAGGCAGTGCTGATAATGGCACACCAAGTTAAGAGAAAATAGTTGATTGGACATATTCAATAAATAGCTGATAGGTAGAAACCACTCAGTATTAAATAATTTTTAACAAAAATTTACTCTATGTTCTTCTCTTCATTTTACTTTTTTCTCTTAACTAGTTTAAATCATTAGAGATTTAGAAATATTTTTATCTATAAAACTATCAATTTCTCTTTTAATAGTAGTCTTTATTAATATATGTAGTGGTGAATAAATACTTAAGTAGTTTAAAATTATACAGTTAAAATAAAATATTTCTCCCACCCTAGATCTCCAGTCCTATTTCCCAGAAGAAATGACTCGTAACTGGCTTACTTATATATTTGCCAAAAGAAATTAAAAATATTCTGTTACATGTTAAATAATAGATTTTGCAGCTCTTTTATATCAGAATATTCAAATCAACAAATTCCTTTGAATAGCTACATTTACTATATAAAAGTAACAAGTTTCTTTTGTTTTTGTTTTTTACAGGGACAGAGAGAGGGATAGACACACAGGAATGGAGAGAGGTGAGAAGTATCAATCATTAGTTTTTCATTGCCGTTACGACACCTTAGTTGTTCATTAATTGCTTTCTCACACATGCCTTGACCGCGGGCCTTCAGCAGACCGAGCAACCCCTTGCTGGAGCCAGCGACCTTGGGTCCAAGCTGGCGAGCTTTTGCTCAAGCCAGATGGGCCCACGCTCAAGCTGGCGACCTCAGGGTCTCAAACCTGGGTCTTCCGCATCCCAGTCCAAGGTTCTATCCACTGCGCCACCTCCTGGTCAGGCTAAAAGTAACAAGTTTTTTAAAATCACTATTCTGTTATGGGCAGCTAGGTTCTACTTTTCTTTCCTTTTTTCTCTTTTTTATTACAACAATATTTTGTGTATTTGTTGAATTCTATATCTGACACAAATTTGCCCTCCAAATGCCATATGCATTTACACTGCACTCTTGTCTATAGTATATGAGATACTTTTTTTTTTTTTTTTAGTGATGGTGGGGGCAGAGACAGACTCTCCCATGCTATCTGACTGGGTTCTACCTGGAAAGCCCACTAAGGGGCAATTCTATGCCTATTTGGGGCTGTTGCTTTGTTGTTCAGCAACTGAGCCATTTTTTAGCACCTGAGTAGAGGCCACAGAGCCATTCTCAGAACTCAAGGCCAACTATCTCAAACCAATTGAGCTATGGCTGCAGGAGGGGAAGAGAGAGATAAGAGAGAGAGAAGGGGAGGGGGAGAGGTGGAGAAGCAGATGGTTGCTTCTCCTGTGTGTCATCACTGGGAATCAAACCCAAGAATCCACACACAAGGTTGACACTCTACCACTGAGTCAACCCGCTAGGGCATAACAGTTCTAATATTCTCAAACCCTTAGCAGTGCTAAGTAATATAATGTTTAAATTTAATATGGTGTTTAAGACTTCAGGGATTTTTTTCTTGCAAAAGGTATCAATTTCTCTTTTAATTAATAACTGAGGCTTTTTCTTTCTGTTTGCTTTAAGAAAGCTATACCAGAACTTCTGCTTCTGTCCTTATTTCAGAGGTTCATGGCAGAGCAGAGCTGCCTCTGAGAACAATTTGAAAATTCAGATAAAAATACCAAAATCATCATTTTAGGATAAATGATGGCTGATGAGAGAATGAGAAGCAAAAAGACGAAGACTCTGGAGAGAAAATAAGCTCAGGAGTGAAGAGAATCCCTCAGCCAAGTTCAGTCTGGGACATGGGCTGATTCTGGGCATTAGCTACACATGCAGATCCCACAGTTCACATGTGCTTTGTGAAACCAGGACAACTTTTGAGAGAGCTAAAGGGATCTCAAGCACATAGTCCCTTGTACTCTCAGGAAATGTGATAATTCTGGGCTTGTACAGAACTAAATGTGATGATTCTGGGCTTGTACAGAACTAAAGTTCTAGGCAGAAAGCTTCCAAAAAACAGTGCACAATATCCAACCATTTCACAAGACAAAGATCAGAGTTCGAGGCTAGCTGGGAGGGGCAGTAGAGAATATACCAGAATCTTACCCAAAAAATCTAACGGGCCAGGGATGAACCAGAGGTGGACGAAACTGCTACACAAGAATGATGCAATAGTGTTTTTACAATATGGTACTTAAATTTTGACTCTCTTTCATTACATGCATTTACCTTGTTTGTTTCTTTATTTTTAATTTTCTATTAAAATACAGGAAAAACGTTCAAACATTTTTTCTTCTACACATGTTATGGGAACAAATGGAAATCCATATGTATAAAAACTAATCCAGATTTATACTCTATGTTATTTACAAAATTTAACATAAGGTAGACCATAGATATAAAAATATCAATCATAAAACTATAAAATTGCTCAAAAGAAACTTTCGTGACCTTGAATTAGGTAAAGATTTCTAAGATATGACAACAGAACAATCCATAAAAGAACCAATTAATAAACTGGACCTCACTGAAATTAATAAATCCTGTTCTTAAAAAAACACCATGAGGCAGTACTGCTTTGGTTGTAATGAGTTCCTTGAGTTTATGTTTTGTCTGGGAAGCTTTTTATTTCTCCTTCAATTTTAAATGATAATCTTGCTGGATAAAGAAGGCTTGGTTGTAGGCCCTTGTTTTGCATAACTTTGAATATTTCCTGCCATTCTCTTCGAGCCTCAAGTGTTTCTGTTGAAAAGTCAGATGTCATCCTTATGGGGGCTCCTGTATAAGTAATTGACTTCTTTTCTTTTAAAGCTGTTAGTATTTTTTCTTTATATCTTAACTTTGGTATTTTAATTATGATGTGTCTTGATGTAGGCCTCTCTGGGTTCCTCTTTACAGGGACTCTTTGTGCTTTTTGAACTTGTGCAACTTTTTTCTTCATCAATTTAGAAAAATATTCAGCTATGATTTGTTCAAACACAATCTCTATCTCTTGTTCTTTCTCTTCTCCTTTAGGATCCCCTATGATGCGAATGTTATTTTTCTTCATATTGTCACACAGTTGTCTTATAGTTTTCTTATATTTTTGAGCCTTTTTTCTTTTTACTGTTCTGTTTCTATGTTTTCATTTATCTTGTCTTCTAAGTTGCTGATTTGATCATCTCCTTCATCTAGCCTGCTGTTGATTTCATCTAATGTAGTCATTATTACTGATATTGTAATTGACATTTCTAATTGATTCCTTTTTATTATTTTAATTTCATTTTTAATGCTTGCTATTTCTTAATTTAGGTGCTCATTATGTCCATCTATTGTAGCTCTAGGATCCTTAAGCATCCTAACAATCATTATTTTAAACTCTGCATCCAGTAATTTGGTGACTTCTATCTCATTGAATTCTTTTTTGGGGGAGTTCTCTGTTTTCCCACATTTTCTGTGTGCAGTTTACAAGCTTGTTGGGGTAGGGCAGCTGAGATTGGTAAATTGAATATGGCTCATCCTCCAGGGTTTAATCCCTCAGTATCTGCTGGTTGCTTGAATTTTAATAATCTCTAAGAAGGTGAGTCACATAAAAGTATTAATTTCCCTGCTGTTTAATTGCTGAGCCCAGCAGGGAACTTTGTGATTAGAATAAAATAGAGGTAGAAGCACAGTGATATGGAATAGAAGAACAGCTGTCAGATGGAAGAGAATTCAGAAGATTAGATCAGAGGAGGTGAAGGGATTAGTGAAATTAAATACACACAACACATAGATACAGATAATATATCTGGAAATCTGAGAGAGAAGAAAATAAGGAGCTGGGAAAAAATGGCCAAATGTGTATAATGGGGGATATGAGAATGGGAAGTGAGGGTGTTATATTGAGTAAAACACTTGAATCCATGTTACCACAATAAATTAAAATTAATAAAAATAAAGAAAAATAAGAATACAATTATCCAAAAAATGATAAAAAGATAAGAAAATAAGAGGTGATTTATTCAGATCCCTAAATATTTTCTATACCTATGAAAATTTGCAGCTCTTTATTTTGATGATTTTGAATGCATCTGGCCTATATATTATTTAACTGATGAAACATTTTAGAGTGAGAATAAAACCCTGGATGAATGTTACTTCTTATTGCTAGAAAACTATTCTTTATGTTATGTCACAACTTCTCAATTTGACAGACATTGTGATGATATGAATGTTCTTAGAATCTGCCATATTCAAAATAGTAAAATATAAACAGCAGCCACAGAAGAATTGATATGAGATGGCACATGTTTCTTCAGGAACTCAAGAGGATTCTTCTCAAAATAAAAGTACTGATTCGGAAATCGCCATTAATACTACTTTGTGTGATGATATATATACTCTGAGTTATTCTTGAGGTCCTTGATTGAAAAAAGTGCCTTTCAGGCTTTATGTGATGGACCCATAATGCAAAGACAACATTACACAGTTTGTACCTTTGAACCAAAAGTACAGAATGAGTATCTTTCTATGACATTTCCCAGAAAACTGTGAAAAATAGTTTAAAGCAATCAATTTAAGTCTATTTGGTGGGATGAAAATGGAACTTCTATATTGATTGATGAAGAAGTCTTTAAGAAAGAATGTTTGGAGAAAGAGGCCCCTTTCAAAATATTTGGAACTAAGAATATGAAGAGTTTGGTGAGACAACTTAACCTTTATGGCTTTTTATAAAATACGAAAAAATATTTCAAGATCTGCATCTTTAGCTGAGTTTCTGGAGGAAGAAAAAAAAAGTTTCTGTTTTAAGCAAATTACACTTTTATCAGAACTCTAACTTTAAACGTGGATGTCCCAAATTTCTATTACAAATAAAAAGAAGAATTGGAATTAAAAAGGTTTTGCCATTGTCTTCAGTTCTAGATTTCAAATGGAAGCACTTCGGAACAGAGGTTCCTGTGGATAATTGTAAATCTGCTTTTATTTCTGAAACAAGTCCTGAAAGTGTATTTTCACACTGCTCAAAATTAAGTATGCCTCTAATAGTAAATCCTGCTAATAGCCTGATAATTGCTAAGACAACAGCTCCAGTCAGAGTGTCTACATGCAAGATCCTGCCCACATTGTGAATTTCATTACAACCACAACCACAAGTTCTGCTTTTCAGAATCAAGTGATTTCTTTACAACAGAGACGTCATCAGCAAGGAATGGTTCTGCCTTCTAGTTTTATAAATTGATATCCAATCTTAACCGGTCAATGGTGTCCTTCTTAATACCCTGCAAGAAGTAGGCAACCAGAATATCCAACACCTCCCCCCAAACCACCATTTAAAGAATATCCAACACCTCCCCCCAAAAAACACCATTCAAAGAATAAAAAGACAAGTAACAATTGTGAGAAAATATTTGCAAAGTATATATTCTTTTTTTTTTTTTTTTTTACAGAGACAGAGAGAGAGTCAGAAAGAGGGATAGATAGGAACAGACAGGAACGAAGAGAGATGAGAAGCATCAATCATCAGTTTTTCATTGTAACATCTTAGTTGTTCATTGATTGCTTTCTCATATGTACCTTGACCATGGGGCTACAGCAGACTGAGTAACCCCTTGCTTGAGCCAGTGACCTTGGGTCCAAGCTGGTGAGCTTTTCTCAAACCGGATGAGCCTGTGCTCAAGCTGGCGACCTCAGGGTCTCGAACCTGGGTCCTCCGCATCCCAGTCTGACTATCCATTGCACCATCGCTTGGTCAGACGCAAAGTATATATTCTGATAAAGTAATTCTATGAAGAATATATAACTCTCAAGACTCAAGAATAAAAATCACCTTACTTTTTAAATGTGGGCAAAGAGGTCTAAACAGATGCTCACCAAAGAAGACATAGGGATGGTAAATCAACACATGGACAGATGCTCAATATCATTAGCTATTAGGTAAATGTAAACTAAAACTGCAATAATACCACTATGTAACTATTAAGATGGCTAAAATTAAAGATTTATAATACTAAATGTTGACAAGGTCATCAAGGAACTGAAAATGTTATACACTGCATTATCTTAAACTGTAAATACATCAACAAATTAATTTACCTGGCCTTTTTTTTTTTTTGGTCTATTTATTTTTAACCTGAGTCATTTGCTTTATACACATATATTAATTGTGCAAATATTTGTTTTATTTTATTTAAATCCAATCAGAATGTTTTATTTGACTGGATAAGTTTACTTCATTTGCATATATCAAATTAACAGATCTTGTCTCTGTCACCTTATTTAATTTGTATTTTGACAGAGACAGAGAGATAGACAGAGAGAAGGACAGATAGAGACAAACAGAAAGGAGAGAGATGAGAAGCATCAGTCCTTCATTGTGGTACCTTAGTTGTTCATTGATTGCTATTTTATGTGCCTTGACTGGGGGGCTACAGCAGAGCAAGTGACCCCTTGCTCAACCTAGAAACTTTGGGCTTCAAGCCAGTGACCTTTGGGCTCAAGCCCGTGACCATGGGGTCATGTCTATGATCTCACGCTCAAGTCAGTGACCTCACACTCAAACTGGTGAGCCCACGCTCAAGCAGGTGACCTCAGGATCTTGGTCCTCCATGTTCCAGTCCAACACTCTATCCATTGTGTCACCACCTGGTCAAGCATCTTATTTAATTTTAACCTTTTTAATTTTAACACTTTTTTATTTTTAGTACTTTGTTCACTGTATGGTTTTTGGTATCTGTTACTATATATATCTGGCTTTCTTTCCAAATAGTTGTTTCTATAATTTGCTTTTAGTCTTTATGGGTTCTTCTGTGATAATTTTATTTAATTAGCTTACACCTTAATGATTTAAGGATTTAACTGAATTTAGTGTCCTCCCATATTATACTCTGGAATATAAGAAAAATAGCATTTATAAACTTCTTACAAACATTTCATACTCTATACTGCAATTTTGTTAACTATAGAGCATTGTAAGTTCTGCAATATCAAGAGTTCTATTCTGTCCAATTTGTTTTTCTAGTTATTTTCCCTTGGTTTTTGTACTTTAATAGACTCCATATTAACCACCAGTTTTTTCCAAAGAAGTCTTCATTCATATATTTGTCAGTACAGTGGTACCTTGAGATACTGTTGGGCAGATAAAATATATTATGCTCACTTTGTTAAAGATGGCGCTGCCCACATGCAAGTCTATTGATATTAATGTGTGTTGGGGGACAGGCTGTGAGCAGGCCAAGTCGTTATAGCTGCTTAAGGTGACCAGACATCCCGCTTTTGGCGGGACAGTCCCGATTTTTAACAATTTGTCCCATATCCAGCGGCGTTTTAAAAAAGTTCCGATTTAAAAAAATATATTACAATACTATTTTTGCATTCTATGAAAAAATTTTTTTTGCTCCATATAGACCAAATTTTTAATCAAGAACCCCTCCCACCCCACCCCCCCATCAATGGTGTCCAGCTTTACCAATTTTAAAATCTGGTCACCTTATTATAGCCTAAGGCTTAGTTTTAAGAGTAAGCTTTTCCCCACACCCTTGACTGATTGGATGATGTGGGGTGGTGCACTCTCATGAGGAATCCCATTATGCCTCAGATAAGTGACTTTGTATCAGAGACTTCCTTGTTTGTAGATTGGATTAAAGGTTTGATTTCTACACTATAAAGTGGGGCAAACGGAGAGCTTGCTCTCGCTCAGGTCCTGAGATTAGCATTAGAGAGGAGAGCAGAGAAAGGTCATGTGGAGAAGGGCAGGAGAAGCAGCCAAGATGGCGGAGTGCTGAGGGAGAAGCTTGTTTGAGCAGAGTTTGTGCTGGAGAAGGAGATGGGGAACAGAGGTGAATAAGGTAAGCTAGAAACCTTTGATTCTAGGAAACACGGATAAGTCAGTAGCTTTGTGAGCACTGAATAAGTGGGTTTTGGAGCCCAGTGCATGTTTTTACTTGCCCACTGGGTGCAAGCTAAGATTAAAGCTGATGACTCACCAGTTATTGGCTCCATTGTTTCATTACCAACTGTCCGAATCTAATGTGAACCTGCACTGGCCAGGCGGCTGTGATAATGGCCGCGGCTATTTACCATACAGATACGAATTTAATTTGTTCTGTAACCGAGCTCATAAGTCAGTCAACTCATATATTAAACTGCCAATACTGGATCTGTGAGCCAACGAGCCAACTAGCAGCAGCTTCCTGAATCACGACTCATATCTCAGAATTTCACTTGGATCTCGAACAAAAATACAAACTGAGTCGCAGCTCATATCTTTAAAAAAATTGTATTTTGGTCTGTTTGTATCTCAAGGTACCACTGTACAATTTCATCAGTAGGTGGTTTTTTAAGAATAAGCTCCGCATCTTATAGTCCTTTATTTCTTCCCTATTTGAAAATAACTGTGTGTCATTTTGAGCCATCTTTTTGCAGAAGAATATGGAGTAAAACTTGGGGAAATGTCTCTGGAAGTAGGCATATTGGTTTCAGTTGTCAGAAACCATTTCTCAAATTGTATGTTGCACATATGACCTTGACTATATGTTTTTCCTCATGAGAACAAGGAAGTTGCTGAGTTGCATGGAAGATCTTTGATTTCACTGCCTTCTATCAGGTGATCTAGCACTTGAATTTATCTTTGTTTACTGAGATCAGCAGATACAGAGCTCCTGCAATGTGTCCTCCCTTCCCTCAGTGGTTACTTAGTTCCAAGTCACACACTTGGAGTGTGTCACCAATTTGTGAGAATCCTGCAGCTTGACTGTGTACTGGGGCATGTTGTTTTCCTATACTCTCAGTAGTCAGTCTAATGTTATTTTTCATAGTGAGTATCAGAATTGTAACTGTTTTCTAATTTCACTGACAACTGAGTAGTCTGTATAGATCCTTCTTTTTACAGTTTTCACTTGGTTTCAGGAGGGAGAAAGGTAGAAATGACTTTAATTTGCCATTTTTTCTGGAAGGCTCCTGGTTGTTTCTTAACTGAATCATATAACAAAATGATAGTTGCTTGTGAACAATTTAACCACACACTTAAAACTGATTTATCTTTGAAGTTAAGTTAAACATTATAATTAATTGAAAGCACAACATACCAATTTCAGGTTGACTTTGATAACTTGAGCCTTTTAATACAAGGTAAGTTGTATTTAGCCCAAGAAAACAAGGCCTGCTTCTCAGTTCAACTGTCTTCAGATTAATTCCCAGTTCAAGTTCATTTTTAATCTACTCTGTCTCCTTAAAGATTCAGCTTTCATTCCCTTGCATGTTTCAAAAGACTCAGAAGTTATATACTATTCATAAAGTAGTGTCCAGTCCAGGAGTCAGAAATTATATACCTGCAAGGACCAGTGAGAAATGGTGGCTCCAAAGTGGAGGAGGCCTGGAGAGGAAGAGGTGTGGACTGTGATCAACAGGAGCCCACAAATCACAGTGAAATGAGACAGTACATTCAGCTCCACCTGATTGTTGCCTGGTAGGGAATGGGGCACATGGTTGCTGGATTTCCATTTTGTTTCAGTAAACATGAAAATGTGATGTGACTCTGACAATTTTTAAATATTGGATTAAGGAGTAACATCAGCAACATGGCAGAATACAACATCCCTTGTCATCCCCTCTCCTGCCCCATCAACAACAATTTAGTATCGATCCACAGACAAAAGTGCCATATGAACAAGTATCATATGCCAAGCGACCTGGGAGGAGTCTTGCCCACCTGCATATTGAGACATATAGATCTTGGTCCTGATTGTGGTCCTTGCGGTGGCCTACAAGCCAGCTCCAACTTCTACCTGTGGTCTAGGTTCCCCTTGTGAACACCGCCTTTGACAATTACCCACTGACAGTACAGCCTTTGTGAAAGTCTAGGTTACCAGCAAAGAAATTCCATCACAGCATTGGAGCAAAAAATATGATTTCAGATGGATACATTAGAAACGAAAGAGGAATAGTTTGACTTTACCTGCATAAGCCTTCCCCAAAGAAGTCACAGCTCAGTGCCAGGAGAGATCTCAGCCCACAATTTCTCCCGTGGGTAAAGTGAGCATGTGAGTTGGCACCTAATATCCCCAGATATACAAGATGCTGTAAAATGGACACATTTCTCTGTCACCCCATCTAGAGTACTGAGTCATGAGCTGCATGACTGCAAGAAGAGCATTTAGGACTCATAGAGGGTAATAAAGGGGCATGGATCCTATTAAGTATCCCATACACTCCAGCAGATGCCTTGCCCACAGATCCCCAAATTGCCTATTGGCACTGGCAGCACAGTGCACGTCAGCCATACAGTCCCTGTGGCCAGTTCTCATTGCATGCTATTCATGGTGGAAAGAGTGAGCTATGATAGATGTCTAGTGAGCATGTGCAAAAGCTGGTCTAAATCAACAAGCTAGGGAATTGACCACTAAATAAACTTTAGCCCTGTCTTTGGGAAAGCAAAAGAGAAGCTTTCAGCACCAAGCATGGTGAACTGAAGGATCAAGAGGAGCCATATAAGCTTAAGAATCCTGCCACAATAGGAAGCAAGAAGCACGAAGTAGGTATGTCCACAGAAGGTCTGAAAAATACTCAGAATCCCTAGCAGGGCTGATGGAAAGTATTTCTCTTCCAAGGTCAGGTTGTAATTACTAGTACATATAAATGCTATTTCAAATGCAAAGACAACAATGCAATACTTCAAAAAACATGAAAAATCAAGGAAACATAATACCACCAAAGGATCCAATAACCTTATAGTAACCAGTTCCAAAGACATGGAGATCTGAAATTTACCTGATAGAGAATTCAGAATAGTTGTTTTAAAGCTTCTCAGTGGACTATAGAAAAACACAGAAACATAATTCAACAAAGAAGAAAAACCACACACAAACAAAATGAAACTAAAAAGAGACAGGTCATAGGAAAGAAACAAACAGAAATTCTGGAGCTCAAGAATACAACAGAGTAAATAAAAAATGCAACTGAGTGTATCAACAAAATAGATCAAGCAGAGGAAAGAATCTATCAGCTAGAAGACAAAAACATTGAAATTAATCAGTCAGAGGAAGAATGATAAAAGAAAGAAAAATAGTAAAGAGAACATATGTGACTTATGGAATGCCATTTAAAAATTCCTCTAGTACTTTGAGTTACAGAAGAAGAAAGAGAGAGAGAGAGAGAGAGAATTAATTTAAAGAAATAATGGCCTAAAAAGCTTATGTTCAGCAAAAGAAACCATCAACAAAATTAAAAGACAACCCATAGAATGGAAGAACATATTCACTGACATCTGATAAGGGGTTAATATCTAAAATTTATAAAGTAATAAATTCAACACCAAGAAAACAAACAATCCAATTAAAAAATGGCAAAGACCGAGCACACCGGGGCAGTGAGGAGGCGCAAGAGAACCAGCAGGGTCTGAGCTGACAGATACACTGTGGAGCCCGGCTGGCCAGCGAGCGGGCTGACAAGAGCAGGGCGCAGCCATGATCACATCAACCGGGAAAAGCTGAGTGAACAATCAATCAGAAGAAAGAAAAACTATTTATGCACATTTCAGTGGTTCCAGGTTCTGATTTAGCATGTGACATAGAACTGCGGGCGTCTGAAAGCACAGCACACTGCACTGTTCCATGTTTCTCCATCCTAACCAGGGCTGAAATGGCTGGGCTTTCCCCTTCTGTGGCTGCCATGGAAATGTAGTGATTACGCTGAATTTGTCAAGATAGAAGTGGAATTACAATATTACAAACTGGAACAACAGGTACTGTTGAATCATACTTCTCATTGAAATGTAAAGTAGTATGTTAGCCAGGCTTCAGTTCTCCTGAAAGGGGAGAATTTGTTCTTTGCATTGACTAGGGAGACAGTCTGCCACTAAAATGTGTCACTTGGACTTGCCGTAAAAGTCTTTTTCCAATAATATTATTCCATCAGAAGGAGTAATTCCATTTGGGGGACTAACTGTTCTCAATATCTGCTGTACACCTACCACAGCAGAAAAAATTGATACAGTGGCAAAGGTTACTGTGTATCATGCAGAGACTATAGACCTTAGGATTGGTGGGATCGGTGAACTTCCTAATGTCGCAATTACACCGGACATGTTTAACTTCAATGGCACCTATATTAATGGAACTCAGACTGTTTCATTTTTAGTAAAAAACAAAGGTATAGCACGTGTCAGTGGAATTTAGTCTAGAAAAACGTCAATATTTTTCAATAGAGTTTAAAGACCAATTAGAAGAACAGACATTCATGGGATGCAGCATAACATTTTCTCCCAAAGAAGTGTCTATTCAGTAATTGCTCGCCTGGAGCCAAGTGGAGAAGTAAAAAGCACAGCAGAGCTGTACTTGACAACTAAAGAAATCAAATTTGAGATGAAGCCTCTTGATATTCCTGACTTCAGAGTTCCAATCTCTACTCTGCCTATCAGAGCAGTACCACCAGAAGAAATCCCTCCTACAGTTGTTCCTCTTATCCCTCTCTTGTTACCATCACCTGAAGAAAAGAAACCACCAGCAAAACGTGTTGAAGAACCTGAGAAGCCTATCCCAGTAAAGCAAGTCCAAGAAGAACCAGTTTCCACAAAACCAAAGGCCCCACCCACTAAAATACCAGAAGTGCCCAAGAAGCCTGTGCTTGAGAAGAAGGTGCCAGTTCCTGCTCCTGAAAAAGTAGAGGCTCCACCTGTGAAAAGTGGAACACTACATCAATTAAATGCCAAAGAAAAGGGAGCCAGTTCCAGTTCAGGAAGAGGAAGTTCCATTTGAAGAAAAAATTTCTCCTAAAGAGGGTGTTGTACCAGAAGAAGAAAATCCTTCCTGAAGAAGTAGAAGTTTCTCCTGAGGAAGAGGAAGTTCTTCCTGTGGGAGAAGAAGTTCTTTCTGATGAGGAAGAATTTGTACCTGAGGAAGAAGTTCTATCTGAAGAGGAAGTTCTTCCAGAAATTAAACCAAAGGTGCCAGTACCTGCATGAGGTATAGCAGCTCTTCTTGGAGTCATCAAGGCCTCTTTTGTGTTGAATTCTACCTTCCCATCTTTTTTGTTCATCTCCTGTCTTATCTATAATGCTTTAGTCTCTATGTTGTCTACCATCTAAATCAGAGGTCCCCAAACTATGGCCCACAGGCCAAATTGCGGCCACCTGAGGCCATTTATCCAGCCCCCGCTGCACTTCCAGAAGGGGCACCTCTTTCAATGGTGGTCAGTGTATGGAGTACTGTATGTGGCAGCCCTCCAACGGTCTGAGGGACAGTGAACTGGCCCCCTGTGTAAAAAGTTTGGAGATTCTAAACCTTAGAAAACAGCCTGACCAGGCGGTGGCACAGTGGATAGAGCGTCGAACTGGGATGCGGAAGGTCCAGGTTCAAGACCCCAAGCTCGCCAGCTTGAGCACGGGCCCATCTGGCTTGAGCAAAAGCTCGTCAGCTTGGGCCCAAGGTCACTGGCTCCAGCAAGGGGTTGCTCGGTCTGCTGAAGGCCCGCGGTCAAGTCACATGTGAGAAAGCAATCAATGAACAACTAAGGTGTCGCAATGGCAACAAAAAACTAATGATTGATGCTTCTCACCTCTCTCTGCTCCTGTCTGTCTGTTCCTATCTATCCCTCTCTCTAACTCTCTTTCTGTCCCTATAAAAAAATAAACCTTAGAAAACATTTAAAAAAAAGGCAAAGACCTGAATAGACATTTCTTCAAAGAGGAAATACAGATGGCCAATAGGCATATAAAAAAATGCTCAATGTTCTGTATCATCAGAGAGATGTAAATTAAGATCCTAATGAGATACCACTGCATACTTGCCAGAGTGGCACTCATCAACAAATCAACAAACTACAAGTACTGGCAAAGATGTAGAGAAAAGGGAACCCTCCTGCACTGTTGGTAGGAATGCAGACTGGTGCAGCCACTGTGGAAAACAGTGTGGAGTTTCTGCATACAATTAAAAATGGATCTGCCTAGACCTGACCAGTGGTGGCACAGTAGATAAAGTGTTGACCTGGAATGCTGAGGTCGCTGGTTTGAAACCCTGGGTTTGCCTGGTCAAGGCACATATGGAAGTTGATGCTTCCTGTTCCTCTCCCTCTTCTCTCTCTCTCTTTCTCTCTACTCTTTCTCTATAAATAAATAAATTAAATCTAAAAATAATGGATCTGCCTTTTGACCCAGCAGTCTCACTTCTGGTACTGAAGAATCCCAAAACACTAATTTGAAACAAATATATGCAGTCCCATGTTAACTGCAGCATTATTTACAATAGCCAAGATATGGAAACAGCCCAAGTGCCCATCAGTGGACGAGTGGATAAAAAAGCTGTGGTATGTTCACACAATGGAATACTATGCAGCTATAAAAGAGAAGGGAATCTTACCTTTGGCAACATCATTGATGGACCTGGAGATTATTATGGTAAGTGAAATTGGCCAGATAGGGAAAGACAAATAGCATATCATTTCACTTATATGTGGAATCTAATGAATACAGTGAACTGATGAACAAATAGAAACAGAGGCATTGACCCACAGAACAGATGGACAGCTGTCAGGAGGAAGGTGGATGAGGGGACTGAATAAAAGAAGGTGAAAGAATTAGCCAAAAAACATATATACATAACATGTAAACACAGACTACATAATGGCAATAGCCAGAGAAGAATTGGGGGTGGGGTGTGGGTAGGTGAAAGTGAGCAAAGGAGGTGACAGGGACAGAAAGAGACTTTGCTTGGGTCAGAGGGTGCCTGATGTGGTGTGCAGATGGTGTTATATTGAGTTGTACATTTGAAACCTGTATGATTTTGTGAACCATGTCATCCCAAAATATTAAAATAAAAATAAATGCTAATTATGTGAGGAAAAAAAAATAATAGCCAAGAACATCACAAATCTAGAAAGATATTTGTATACCTAAATTCATAAAGCTCATAGAACACAAAATAAACTCAATATAAATAGATCTTCTCCAAGACACATAAATAAACTGTCAAAAAATCAAAGATGAAGAGAGAATACTAAAAGTAGCAAAAGAAAAGAAGCTTGTAACTTACAAAAGACCCTCATAAGCCTGACCTGTGGTGGCACAGTGGATAAAGTGTCAACCTGGGAACACTGAGGTCTCCAGTTCAAAACCCTGCACTGGTCTGGTCAAGGCACATATGGGAGTTGATGCTTCCAGCTCCTCCCCCCTTTCTCTGTCTCTCTCTTTCTCACTCTCACTCTCTCTGTGTGTCTCCTCTCTAAAATGAATAAAATAAAAAGAATTTTTAAAAAAGACCCTCATAAGGACATCAGCATATTTTTCAGCAGAAACCTTAACAGGATAAAATAATGTGGGATAATATATGCAAAGTGCTGAAAGAAAAACACTGTGAACCAAAAATACTCTATCTCACAAAGTTGTCCCTCAGAAATGAAAAAAGATAGACTTTCCCAGACAAAAAGGGCTGAGGAAGTTTATCATGACTTAATCAGAATTACAAGAAATGTTGGAACAAGGTTCTTCAAGCTGAAATGAATGTGTACTAATTAATAACTTGAAAACATATGAAAATATACAGCACATCAGTAAATATATGTAGTGTATTTTAGAATACTCTAATACTGTGATATGAGGATGTATTATTCACTTACCTCTAGTATAAAGGTAAAGGACAAACACATCAAAAATAACTATAGCTGAGGGGAGCAAGATGGCGACGGAGTAGGCGGACGTACCAGCTTCCAACTCCCAGAACCAAAGTGGATTACAACTCAATTTTAAGAACCATCACCGAGATAAACCAACTTTGAACAAAACTAAGTGGACTCTCCAACCAAGGAACACAGAAGAAGCCACATTGAAACTGGTAGGAATAGCGAAAACGCGAAGAGGGCTGCCCAGCTCCCCGGAGCAAACGGCAGCCCAGAGAGACCCGTGTGGCGGGAGGAGAGTTTGGCGGAGAGGGAGGGACCTGGGTCCCAGGAACCAAGCCCCAGCCTGCAGTCCCAGAGCCTAGAAGAGGCACTTGGACAGTATTGAGCTGTGAAACAAGTGAGGGAGCTCCCAGGCCTACAGTGTGGAGTATTAGGTCCCTTCCTACTCTGCTGAGGGCTGCTTGGGGTTTTGGGGCGGCAGGACGCTGAAAGGCGGTTCTGTCGGCGTGGGCAGAGGCCAAGCCGGTGGGAGATCGGTCTAGCCCAGAGGGTCGGAGGGGAAGCGCCAGAGCGGTCCGGAAGCTGCGGGCCCGCCTTTAATCCCACTTACGGGGACAAAGCGGGAGGCCAGGAATAGGCAGGCCCTGCGCAAGCCGGCCCTGACCGCGGGGACCAGGCTAGGACCAGGGACGGGCAGGGGCTGTGGCTGAGCTGACGCTAACAGTCCCCCACCCCCCCACCCGGGCCTGAGAAACCGCGGTTGGCCAGTATACGTGCGCGAGCGGACTCCGAGCGCGGGAACGGGGTGGACCCTGAGACAAGTGGAGGCTCGCAGCTGAGCCCATGCTATTATCCCCATCCGGCCGGAGAAACCCCAGATAAAATTCATACGTGCACGAGCGGGCTCCGAACGCGGGGGCGGGGTAGAGTCCGGGACGAGCGGAAGTACGCAGCTCGGCGGAAGCCAGCAAACACGCTCGCCCCAATAAACCTTGGTTTCCGACCCTGCGCAGAAGGGCCATGAGCTCGAGGGCGGGGCTAAAGCTCCGGACGGGCAAAAGCTTATAGCTGAGAGCACGTCAAAAGCCCCGCCTAACCCGCGGAACTGTAGCGAGCAGGCTCCGACTGCTGGTTCTGGGCGGAAGTCCGGAAATAGGCTGGGTCCGCAGCTGAGGAAAGGTGCTCACCTCTACCCTTGGTGCTAATCTTGTGGCTTCAGTCACAGCCCCTCCCACGGAGGAGAGGCAGAAATCATAGCAAAAGCCACAGTGGGCCGGCGCTGGCAACGCTCATACCCAAACACCCTAGGCACCAGCAGAGGGGGCGGGGGGCCTGCAGATAGACCACACCTAGAGATCACAAAGGCAACACCTACTGGACGCCAGTGGCCACAACTTGCTTATACACAGAAAAAATGGGCAGGCAGAGGAATGCAAACCAAATGAACCAAGAGAAATCCCCAGAGAAGGACCTGAATGAACCAGATATAACCAAATTACCAGAAGCAGAATTTAGAATAATGATAGTTAGGATGCTCAAAGAAATTAGAGCAACAATGGATAGTCATTATGAACAGCTAAACAAAGAGATAACAAGTATAAAAAATGAAATTGAAATAATAAAAAAGAATCAGACAGAAATGACAAATACAGTATCAGAACTGAAGACCACAATGGAAGGAATTAAAAGCAGGATGGATGACGCTGAGGATCGAATAAGCGAGTTAGAGGACACAATAAACAAAGGCACAGAAGCAGAGAAGAAAAAGGAAAAGAGACTTAAAAAATGTGAGGAAACTCTAAGGGAGCTTTGTGACAACATGAAGAGAAACAACATTCGCATCATAGGGGTGCCTGAAGAAGAGGAGAGAGGACAGGAAATGGAAACTTTGTTCAATCAAATCATAGCAGAAAACTTTCCTAAATTAAGGCTGGGAAACACTCCACACATTCAAGAAGCACACAGAACTCCATTAAGGAGAAACCCAAAAAAATCTACACCAAGACACATCATAGTTAAAATACCAAAGCTAATGGATAAAGAAAAAATTTTAAAAGCTGCTAGAGAAAAAAAGACTATCACCTACAAAGGAGCCCCCATAAGGATGACATCGGACTTCTCAACAGAAACACTTGAGGCCAGAAGGGAATGGCAAGAAATAATCAAAGTAATGCAGAACAAGAACCTACAACCAAGACTACTTTATCCAGCAAGGCTAACGTTTAAAATTGAAGGAGAAATAAAGAGCTTCCCAGAAAAAGAAAGCCTCAAGGAATTCATAAAAACCAAACCAATTCTGCAAGAGATACTAAGGGGCCTCTTGTGAACAGTTTAAAGGGAGGAATGAATAGAGCAAAAGAAGAATACAGCTTTAAAGGATAAAATGGCAATAAACAACTACATATCAATAATAACCTTAAATGTAAATGGATTAAATGATCCAATCAAAAGACATAGGGTAGCTGCATGGATAAAGAAACAGGACCCATACATATGCTGTCTACAAGAGACACACCTTAAAACAAAAGATGCTCATAGACTGAAGGTAAAAGGATGGAAAAAAATATTTCATGCAAATGGAAATGAAAAAAAAGCAGGGGTAGCAATACTTATATCAGACAAAATGGACTTTAAAACAAAGGCTGTAGTAAGAGATAAAGAAGGACACTACATAATGATAAAGGGAACAATTCAACAGGAAGATATAACTATTGTAAATATCTATGCACCAAATATAGGAGCCCCGACATACATAAAGCAGACTTTGATGGATATAAAGGGCGAGATTAACAGCAATACTATCATAGTAGGGGATTTCAATACCCCTCTAACAACACTGGATAGATCCTCAAGAAAGAAAATTAATAAAGAAACAGCAGACTTAAAGGATACACTAGATCAACTTGATTTAATAGATATCTTCAGAACTTTTCACCCTAAAGCAGTAGAATATACATTCTTCTCAAGCGCTCATGGTACGTTTTCTAGGATAGACCACATGTTAGGACACAAAAATGGTCTCAATAAATTTAAGAAGATTGAAATCATATCAAGCATTTTCTCTGATCACAATGCCATGAAACTAGAAATTAACCACAAAAGAAAAAATGAAAAATACTCAAACACTTGGAAACTAAATAGCATGTTATTAAATAATGAATGGATTAACAATGAGATCAAAGACGAAATAAAAAAGTTTCTAGAAACAAATGATAATGAGCATACATCAACTCAAAATTTATGGGACACAGCAAAAGCAGTTCTGAGAGGGAAGTTTATTGCACTACAGGCATATCATAAGAAGCTAGAAAAAGCTCAAATAAGCAACCTGACCCTGCATCTAAAAGAACTAGAAAAACAACAACAAATAAAACCCCAGACAAGCAGAAGGAAGGAAATAATAAAGGTCAGAGCAGAAATAAATGACATAGACGCTAAGGAAACAATACAGAGGATCAATGAAACAAGAAGCTGGTTCTTTGAAAAGGTAAACAAGATTGATGAACCTTTAACTAGACTCACCAAGAAAAAAAGAGAGAGGACTGAAATAAATAAAATTAGAAAGGACAGTGGAGAAATAACAACTGACACAACAGAAATACAAAGCATTGTAAGAAAATACTATGAAGAACTATATGCCAAAAAATTAGACAATCTTGGTGAAATGGACAAATTTCTTGAATCATATAACCTTCCAAAAATCAATCTGGAAGAATCAGAACACCTAAACAGACCAATTACAGCAAATGAGATCGAAACAGTTATCAAAAAACTCCCAAAAAAGAAAAGTCCTGGGCCTGATGGCTTCACAAGTGAATTCTATCAAAAATTCAAAGAAGAACTAACTCCTATTCTCCTCAAGCTATTTCAAAAAATTCAAGAGGAAGGAAGACTTCCAAACTCCTTTTATGAGGCAAGCATAATTCTGATCCCAAAACCGGGCAAAGACAACACAAAGAAAGAAAATTATAGGCCTATATCCCTGATGAATTTAGACGCTAAAATTCTCAACAAAATATTAGCCAACCGGATCCAGCAATATATGAAAAAAATCATACACCACGATCAAGTGGGATTTATTCTGGAGAGGCAAGGCTGGTTCAATATTCGCAAATCAATCAATGTGATTCACCACATAAACAAAAGGAAGGACAAAAATCACATGATAATTTCAATAGATGCAGAAAAGGCATTTGATAAAATCCAACACCCATTCATGCTCAAAACTCTCAGTAAAGTGGGAATACAGGGATCATTCCTTAACATGATAAAGGCCATCTACGATAAACCGACAGCAAACATCATACTAAATGGACAAAGATTAAAAGCAATCCCCTTAAGATCAGGAACCAGGCAGGGTTGCCCACTTTCACCACTCTTATTCAACATAGTTCTGGAAGTACTAGCTACAGCAATCAGACAAGAAGAAGAAATAAAAGGCATACAAATTGGAAAAGAAGAAGTAAAACTGTCATTATTTGCAGATGATATGATATTGTATATTGAAAACCCTAAAGTCTCAGTCAAAAAACTACTGGACCTTATAAATGATTTCAGCAAGGTGGCAGGATATAAAATTAATACTCAGAAATCAGAGGCATTTCTATACACCAACAATGAAATATCAGCAAAAGAAATTAAGGAAACAATCCCCTTCACTATTGCAGCCAAAAAAATAAAGTACCTAGGAGTAAATTTAACCAAGGACGTTAAGGACTTGTACTCGGAAAATTATAGAAGATTGATAAAAGAAATCAAGGAAGATACAAACAAGTGGAAGCACATACCGTGCTCATGGCTAGGAAGAATAAACATCATTAAAATGTCTATATTACCCAAAGCAATTTATAAATTCAATGCAATACCAATTAAAATACCAATGACATACTTCAAAGATATAGAACACATATTCCAAAAATTTATATGGAACCAAAAAAGAACACGAATAGCCTCAGCAATCTTAAAAAGAAAAAATAAAGCAGGAGGTATCACTCTTCCTGATATCAAGGTTTACTACAAGGCCATTGTACTCAAGACAGCCTGGTACTGGCATAAGAACAGGCACATAGATCAATGGAACAGAACAGAGGACCCAGAAATAAACCCACAGCTTTATGGACAACTGATATTTGACAAAGGAGGAAAAAACATACAATGGAGTAATGACAGCCTCTTTAACAAATGGTGTTGGGAAAATTGGACATCTACCTGCAAAAAAATGAAACTAGACCATCAACTTACACCATTCACAAAAACAAACTCAAAATGGATAAAAGACTTAAATGTAAGCCGTGAAACCATAAGCATCTTAGAAGAAAACATAGGCAGCAAGCTCTCCGACATCTGTAGCAGCGGTATATTTGCCGATTTATCTTCATGGGCAACTGAAATAAAAGGCAAGATAAACAAATGGGACTATATCAAACTAAAAAGTTTTTGCACAGCTAAAGACAATAGGAACAGAATAAAAAGACAAACCACACAATGGGAGAACATATTCGACAGCACATCTGATAAGGGGTTAATAACTAAAATTTATAAAGAACTTATAAAACGCAACACCAGGAAGACAAACAACCCAATCAAAAAATGGGCAAAAGAAATGAATAGAAATTTCTCCAAAGAGGACATACAGATGGCCAATAGGCATATGAAAAAATGCTCAACATCACTAATCATTAGAGAAATGCAAATTAAAACCATAATGAGATATCACCTTACACCAGTCAGAATGGCACTTATCAGCAAAACAACACAGAATAAGTGCTGGCGAGGATGTGGAGAAAAGGGAACCCTTCTGCACTGCTGGTGGGAATGCAGACTGGTGCAGCCACTGTGGAAAACAGTTTGGAGATTCCTCAGAAAATTAAAAATCGAACTGCCTTTTGACCCAGCTATCCCACTTTTAGGAATATACCCTAAGAACACCATAGCACTGTTCGAAAAGAAGAAATGCGCCCCCATGTTCGTGGCAGCATTGTTCACAATAGCGAAGATCTGGAAACAGCCCAAGTGTCCCTCAGAAGACGAGTGGATTAAAAAGCTATGGTACATATATACTATGGAATACTACTCAGCCATAAGAAACGATGACATCGGATCATTTATAACAAAATGGATGTACCTTGATAACATTATACGGAGTGAAATAAGTAAATCAGAAAAAAAGAAAAACTGAGAACAGCATGATTTCATACATAGGTGGGACATGAAAGTGAGACTATGAGACATGGACAAGAGAGTGGTGGTTACGGGGTGGGAGGAGGGAGGGGAGGGTGGGATAGGGAGGAGGGGAGGGACGCAGGGAAAACCAGATTGAAGGTGACAGAGGACAATTTGACTTTTGGTGATGGGTATGCAACACAATTGAATGATAGGATAACCTGGAGATGTTTTCATTGTACATATGTACCCTGATTTATTGATGTCACCCCATTAGAATTAATAATAATAAAATATATATATATTTAAAAAAAAAAAAAAAAAAAAAAAGAATTTAGTATGTCATAATCTCAATAATAAAAAAAATAATATATTAAAAAAAAAAAAAAATAACTATAGCTATAACACTTTGTTAATAAATACAATATAAAAAAGGTAAATTGTGACATCAAAAACAAAAAAAGGGGAGGAAAAGGGTAGAGCTTATCTATGTGATCAAAGTTAAGTTGTTAGCACAAGATTGACTTTTATCCCTATAACTTTATGAAAACCACATAACTACAAAGCAAAACCATACATTAGTAACAAAAGATAAAGAGAAGGCAATAAAAGCATACAACTCTGGAAACTCACAAATTCACTGACAAAGACTGTAAGAGAGGGAAAAAAGGAGAGGGAACTAAGAAACAGCCAGAAAACAATTACATTAGTAAACCCAAATTTAGCAGAAGGGAGAAAATAACAAATATTGGAGTAAAAATAAATAAATAGAAACCAGGAAACCAATTGAAAACATAAACAATGCTGGTTTTGAAAAGATAAAAAAAATTGATGAACCTTTTGCTAAACTAACTAAAGAAAAAAGAGAGGAGACTAAATAAAATCAGAAATAAAAGAGGAAACATTACAACTGATGTGACATACATTGTGTGCGGTCAAAGAGGCATATGTGGGAACTCTGCAGTGTCTGCTTAATTCTTTTGTAAATTTAAAACTGCTCTTAAAAATAAAGTGGAAAGAAACCCTTGTTATAGTGTTGTTTCAAACTTGTTTCTTCTATAGTGTGTCTTATTTAAGAAAAATCCTATCAGCTATTCAATTGCACAAGTGAGAAAATTAGGCATTATTCTTGACATCTCTTCCTTCATCATTGCCTGTATCCAATGCAGTATCATGTTTTAATATATTCTACTTTCTAATATCTTGCAAATCCACCTTCTTTTCTCCCTGCCCATATCTAACAACAACCTGTGGCCATGTTCATACAATCAAAATAGAGATTGCTACATCTACTACATTTACCTCGCAACCTCTACCCTCCCGTTTGAACCATGCTATGGAATAATCTTTTCAAAATGCGACTAAATAAAATCACTCTCTCCACTCAAAACTATGCAATAATGTTTGGTTCTCTGGATAAAAGTAGAGATTTCCAACATTTATACATGGTCTGGTCCCTAATTACCTTCCAGCTTCACAGCCTACTATACTTTAATTTTCATTTAGCAATATTGACTTTCTTATAGTCTTATACGCTTCACTCTCTCCCATCACAGAAACATTACACATGCTGTTGACTCCATAGTGACTTTTGGTTTTCTTCCATTTCCCTTATTAAATGTATGCAGCAGTGCTATTTAACTGGGACTCCACATCTACCAAAATGACAGGATCCTGTTTTCCAAGGTTCACTTTAGTACTGCAAATTCTTTTTTTGCAGCATTTGTCTCCATTTCTATTTTAAATTTGTTTTTATATGTTTATTTGAATATTTTCTGGTTCCAACTCTAGCTTCCAAGTTCCATGAGAGGATGCATCTTCAACATTTGTTTCCTTATATCTATTTTTATTATCTTGCTACTCTCTGACATATGAGGTTTAGGGGTTGGGTAAAAAAGGTGAAGGGATTAAACAAAGAAAAAAAAGTTATTGACACAGACAACAGTGTGGCAATTGTAGGAGGAAAGGGTAAGGGGGATAGATGGTGATGGAGGGAGAGTTGAATGGGGTGGTGAATACACAATACAGATTATGTACTGTAGAATTGTGCATCTAAAACTTGTATAATTTTATTAACCAATGTCACCATAATAAATTCAATTAAAAAATTACAAGGAAAACAAAAACCCACTATGTTTCATATACTAAAAATAAAATTTCAGAAAAAGAAAATTAAAAGCCCTGGCTGGTTGGCTCAGTGGTAGAGCATCGACCTGGTATGTGGAAGTCCCGGGTTTGATTCCCAGCCAGGGCACACAGAAGAAGTGCCCATCTGCTTCTCTACCCTTCCCCCTCTCCTTTCTCTCTATCTCTTTCTTCCCCTCCTTCAGCCAAGTCTTCATTGGAGCAAAGTTGGCCTGGGCACTGAGGATGGCTCTATGTTTCCACCTCAAGTGCTAGAATGGCTCTGGTTGCAATTAAGCAACACCCCAGATGGGCAGAACATTGCCCCCTAGTGGGCATGCCAGGTGGATTCCAGCTAGGTGCATGCAGGAGGCTATCTGCCTCCCCACTTGTTACTTCAGAAAAATAAAGAAAATAAATAAAAATAAAAAATTTCTTTAGTAATTACAAACAAAATAATAAAATACCTAGAAATAAACTTAACAAAGGATGTGAAAGACCTATATACTGAAAATTACAAGGCATTATTAAAAGAGATTGAAAAAGACAAAATGAAATGGAAAGATATTTTTTATTCATGGACCTTGGTCATAGACAACATTTTATGAATTTGACCCCAAAGACGGAAGTAAAAAAAGAAAATAAATGAATGGAACTATATCAAACAAAAAAGTTTCTGCACAGCAAAATAAACTAATAACAAAACAAAATGGCAAACAACCAATGGGAGATGATATTTGCAAACAATAGCTCTGAGGAGTTACTATTAAAAATATGTAAAGAACTTATACAACTCAACACTGAACAAACAATCTAATTAAAAAATGGGCCAAGGACCTGAACAAACACTTCTCCCAAGAAGTTATTCAAATGGTCAACAGATATATGAAAAGATGCTCAACTTCACTAGCTATTAGGAAAGTGCAAATCAAAACTATAATAAGATACCACCTCACACCCATTAGAATGACTATTACCAACAACACAGGTAATAACAAGTGTTGAAAAAATTGTGGAGAAAAAGGACCCCTCAGTCACTGCTAGTGGGAATGTAATCTGGTATAGCCACTAGGGAAACAGTATGGAGGCTCCTGGGTAACCAAGAAAATTGAAAACATTTATGTGCAAAGATATATGCACCATGTTCATTGCAGCATTATTCACAGTGGCTGAGACATGAAGACAACCAAAGTGTTCTTCAGTAGAGGATTGGGTAAAGAAGATGTGATACATATATGTATCTCATAGTATATATACATATACTATGGAAAACTACTCAGCCATAAGAAAAGATGAAATACTGCCATTTATAACAACATGAATGGACCTTCAGAATATTATGCTAAGAAAAATAAGTCAGTCAGAAAATGCTAAGAACCATATGATTTCACTCATATGTGGGAACTAAAACAAACTCATAGACACCAACAACACTATGGTGGTTACCAGCAGGAAGAGAGTGGGAGAGTAGTAAAAAGTAAAAGAGCCAAGTATATGGTGACAGAAGATGGTCTGACTTTGGGTGGTGGGCGCACAATGCAATATACACAAAATGTATTATAGAAATGTACAAGTGAAAACTGTATGATCTTATTATCCAATGTCACTCCAATAAATTTAATTTTAAATACTCACTACATATTTCATTGAATTAATAAAAAAGATAATGAACACATAAATTAAGCATTAAGTGAGTTTTCCAATGTGTTCTAAGAAAAATATTATAGTATTGGCTGAAGGAGAAACGATAGACCTTAAGACAAAGGCTGGAGGGCCAAATTTTACCAATAAATAGAACCCCTTGTTTATTCTTTTCCTTTAGAAAACAAAGCAGTCATGGTTTAAGTAACAGATATATTTTTTTCCTTCAAGGTATCTGTTGCTATTCAATTAAGTCTGCTACAGCTGTTCAGTCCTTTGTTTAGTGTGTTAAATGAAAGACTGGAACAGTCATTGGCAATGTGGCTATTGCAGCAGAGTGAAGAGGAAACAGTGCGCAAGATCTTGTCTGTAATCATCCAGAAAAGCAATGGAGAGCCTACATCAAACTAAGATAAGGTGACCAGATTTTAAAATTGGTAAAGCGGGACACCATTGACGGGCGGGGGGGAGGCGGGGAGATTCTTGATTAAAAATTTGGTCTATACGGAGCAAAAAAAATTTTCATAGAATGCAAAAATAGTATTGTAATATATTTTTTTAAATTTCAACGTAAGTACAACTTACAAATATAATACATTAAAAAATTATGTATAGTATGATTTTATTCTTTGGCATATTTCTCATTTGAGTGAAATCTTTTTAGTAGATTGCTGTCATTGTTTAAAAGATCATAAAATTTTTCACAAAAATTTGTTAAATTATATTTAACAGATAAAATGGCTTTCAGTCTCAACACTTAGTTGCGATTTTTCTGATGTCCACACTTTATTTACTGTAGAAAAAACGCGTTCAAACGATGCATTAGTTCCTGGTAAAGACAGCGCGTATTCCAGATTTTGAGTGCATTATTGTATGGATCATGGTTTGTTTCCAAATGATGAAATATTTCTAACCATTTGTTCTGTATTGTGATTTTTGCTGATGCCCAAGATTTAACCATTTCCTTATCAATCTATTTTTTTAATAATGATACCTGATTAAAAAGGTCATTTTTGGAAATATTACTATATAGGAAATTTTGAGTGAGTCAGAGAGATTGGGTTACATGGTTGGTTGGTCGGAAACCGATGCCGGAGCTGCACAAGTGGGCAGGAGCAGGCAGGGCAGCGCTGCTGGCAGGCTCGCACACGAGTGGTCGTGCATACTCCCTGCCTGGATTCGTTGTGGCAGCCTGCTGGAGACCGAGCAGCTTGCGCCTTGGGGAGCCTGGATCCGCACGCCAGCATCCAGGACACGGGCCTATGGGTTGTTAGGGCACTTGACAGCCACTGCCCCAGCAGGTACGTCCCGCTCGAAGTTCTTTGTTTCAGGGCACCGCATGGGGCAGCCAGCTTTTGCTGCAGTGTGGGTGCTTCCAGGTTGAGGCGGGGTCTCCTTGCCAAAAACTGTATATTCCCTTACCGTTCTCCCGCTGTTCCCTAGCTTTTCGTGCATTCTTTCCAAAAATCAGGACTTTTTTTAAAACGCCGTGGGACACGGGACAAATTGTTAAAAATCGGGACTGTCCCGCCAAAAGTGGGACATCTGGTCACCTTAAACTAAGAGGATAACAGCTCACAAAGCAGCAACAAAGGAATAGGCAGGCCCCAGATAAGACTCCTGTTTTTCTCCAAAATACTAAAACAAACAAACAAATATTAAAGATATGGAAATGGTTACATTTGGGTAACACATGATAGAGTCTTCAACAATTTTTGCTGAAAATAAGCAACTCTCTTTTTCTCATTCTAAGCTAGTAATCTTTTCTTTTAGCTTACTCAGAAAACAGAAGGGCAATTTTGTGGCCTTTGAGATGTATAAAGCATTCGATCAACAAGGTCAGTGGGTAACACAGAAAATTATTGATATGCTGGATTTGAAATGTGTGTTAAAAATAAAGGCCAAGCAGTGTCACAATAGCGCATGGAGGTGAGGGCCCTTGCAGCTGTGGCACTGCCGTTTATTGCATGGTAGAAATCTACAACCGTGTATTTTCTGCTTTGAAAATATGTTATAAGGCCTTTTTTTATCAGCATGATCTTTAAAAACCATAATTCTTCATTTTCAATTACAGTTGACATATAATATTACATTCATTTCAGGTGTACAACATAGTGATTAGACATTTATATAACTGTTGATATTATAAATTTTATATAAAGTGCAATTAATTCTTTTATAAAGTTAATCCCTATTTAAATGGGTATCATTTTTAAAAACTATTTATATTTTTCAAGCTATTATCTGTACTGGGTTTTTCCATGATTTTAGCACCAACTATGCAAATCAAATATTTGCCTTTGTATTAACTGCCCAGGATCCAGAAAAAAATAAAACCATTTTTATTACACAATATCTTCTGTAAGGAATTTGTGTCATCATATCCATTAGAAACAATAAAAAGAGAAATTGACCAACGTATTTTTGTTTGTTTGTTGGAAAAGGGACCATAGATAATAGCAATTGAGTCTTGGGCAACTTGATTTAAGAGTTTTTCCCTCATCAGTGGATATTCCAAGTTCTTGGCTTTGGCTTTAGTCTGTACAAAGTCCTATTCCCATCTTAATACTTTCTATGACTTTTTCTTTTTATTTCCCAACAAAAAGCTATTTCCAAATAGACTTGGTTATGAAATACTCCTTTTGTCAGATTTTAGTCAGCTCATATTAAAATTTGCTGTTTCCATATAAATAGAGAATAAATTGGTGGTTCTATTTTAATCAGTGAGAAAACAAAAGGGAAAAGCAGCATCCAGTCCTTTCTTCATTTTAAGTACCACAGGGATGTTATTTTCTAATTAACAAACATATTCATTTAGTTCCACAAAGCAGAGATTGCCATATATACATTTTCAATAAGAATGCTGTTATATAACATAATCTAGCAAAAATTACTGTACATTAATTTCAGTCTTTTAATCAGTTGAAATTATTTACATTAAGTAAACAAAGGATAGTCCCCCCTTTTGTCATTTTGGCTTCTTTAAGAAAATGTGTTAAAGCAAATTATATTTTTTAGTATGCACACAATAAAGAGAAGTAGAAAAAATTTGGAGCATCTATCCTTTTGTATTGAAGATGGCCATAAACCCACAAAATAATTCTATTTTGTCAAACACCAAATACAATTTGAGAATAATAACATAATTGCATAATCAACATATAAAACTATTAGTAGGCTACTTCTCTGAAAGCATCATTGCTTATTTAACTTTTTCCTATGCCGTGGGCCAGCCACAATGAGTACATTCAGGTCCCGAGTGGGAATGGTACGGAATTGAAGAAAATAGACACAAAGAATTAAAGACATAAAAGATGGGTCCAGGAGGGCTTCACAGTTCTTGTTAGCAGTAAATTACCACCCTAGCAGACCGCAAAACATGGCTGCCCCAGAAACACATCCTTCTTTATATTACAGGGTGTAAAGCCAGTAGCCAGAGCCACCATCATAGCCGCCCGGCCAGTGCAGGTTCGCATTAGATTTGAACAGTCGGTAATGAAACACAGGAGCCACGAACTGATTAGCCATCAGCTTTAATTCTAGCTTGCACCCGGCAGGCAAGCAAAAACACACACTGGGCTCTAAAACCCACACATTCAGTGCTCACAAAGCTACTGACTTATCAGAGTTTCCTAGAATCAAAGGTTTCTAGCTCACCAGACTTATTCACCTCTGTTCCCCATCTCCTTCTGCACAAACTCTACACAAACTGGCTTCTCCCTCAGCACTCTGCCATCTTGACTGCTTCTCCTGGCCTCCACGTGGCCTTACTCTGTCTCCTCTCTAATACTAACTTCAGGACCTAAGAGCGAGCAAGTTCCCGGCCTGCCCCACTTTATACTATAGAATCCAAACCTTTAATCCAATCTACAGACAAGGAAGTCTCTGATACAAAGTCACCCATCTGAGGCACAATGGGATTCCACAGGAGAGCACACCACCCCACATCATCCAATCAGTCAAGGGTATGGGGAAAAGCTTACTCCTAAAACCAAGCCCCAGGCTATAATGACCCGACCTGCTTACATTACAGCCTTTCCCCCACACCCATCCCAAGCATAAGGGCAAATAATATCACCTGGGTGACGGGCTTCCATGTGGGCAGCGCCATCCTTAACAAAGTGAGCATAATATATTTTATCTGCTCAACACAGGGCAAAGTGGAAATTAGCATACAGTTTCCAAGGCTACTCAAGAACTCCCATCAAGTGTAGAAAAACCCCACCAATACATAAACATACACAAAGAAGCCAGTCTTTTCTTCTGGGGAACATGGGCGGAAGGACTAGCAAATACATGGAGGTGTGGCGAAGGGCTTAGCATTTACACCTTCACAAAACAAGTGAGGTGGGGAGTTGGGCAGCAGCCAGTTTCCAGCACCTCTATCCTGTAGAGATCCAAATTCTAAAAACCCTGTTGATTTTTCGGTTCCTGGCATTCCTGCTTTTACTTTTAAAAATATTATGTACCTAGAAACAGTCATCAGTAATTTCTTTAATATGTAAAAATTTTTGGCACCCAACACTTGAGCTTTTGACTGTTGCCTCCCTTTCTTCAGCCTGTCTTCACTTTCATACTGATTGATACCCTCTTCCTTTACACTAAATTGCTCAGTGATTTCATTTTTTTCATCCTTTAACAAAACCTGTTCTTTGAACATGAGAGTAGAAATCTCTGCATTATAGATTTATAATTGTTTCCAGTGATAGGATTACTCAAGTGACAAAATCAAATGTTTACAGAGGCCACAGCAGATGTCTTTTTTAAAGAATGAGATGGATACTGGAACTATCAGGGAGACTGCTCTGTAAAACGTATGACTGTCTAACCACAATGCTATACACTTGAAACTAATATAAAATAGTATTGGATGTTGTAAAGCCAGTAGCCAGGGCCAGCTTCACAGCTGCCTGACCCATGCAGGTTCACATTAGATTCGAACAGTCGGTAATGAAACACAGGAGCCAAGAACTGGTGAGCCATCAGCTTTAATTCTAGCTTGCACCCAGCGGGCAAGCAAAAACATACACTGGGCTCCAAAACCAACACATTCAGTGCTCACAAAGCTACTGACTTATCTGAGTTTCCTAGAAGCAAAGGTTTCTAGCTCACCAGACTTATTCACCTCTGTTCCCCATCTCCTCCAGCACAAACTCTGCTCAAAGTGGCTTCTTCCTCAGCACTCTACCATCTTGACTGCTTCTCCTGGCCTCCATGTGGCCTTCATCTGCTCTCCTCTCTGATACTTCAGGAACCAAGAGAGAGATCAAGCTACTGGTCTCTCCTACTTTATACCATAGAATCAAAACCTTTAATCCAATTATACAAACAAGGAAGTCTCTGTATAATGGGATTCTTCAGGAGAGTGCACCACCCTACATCATCCAATCAGTCAAGGGTGTGGGGAAGAATTTACTCTTAAAACCAAGCCTTAGGCCATAACAACCTGGCCTGCTTACATTACAGCCTTCCCCCACACCCATCCCAAGCATAAGGGCAAATAATATCACCTGGGTGACGGGCTTCCATGTGGGCAACGCCATCTTTAACAAAGTGAGCATAATATATTTTATCTGCCCAACAGATGTAAACTGTAATTGAAAAAAAAAAACACTCATTAAAATAAAGAGTAAAGTGGTCTGGTGAGATCAGTGTGTCAATAGAGTCATGGCCAAAGAGGTAAATAAATGGAGAAGTGGGCAAAGAAGGTGCAGAATCTGATAAAATAGTAGTTTAGTTGAAAATTAGCTACTTCACAACTAAGAAATATTTAATATCATCTATTTAGAATCAGAAAATTAAAAGTTGGAAAAGAAGATAAAAATTGAATAATGGTGAAACTTCTAACAAAGTTCAGGAGAAGCATGATGAAATGGTGCAAGAAATCAACTTTAAAACACTTTAGTGGGGAGACTGTGATTAAAATGTGAGGTAGTTTTATTTCCACCTCAGGGACAGCAGTTACCCTAATCAAAAATTCACACTCTGAGGGTGGTCTGCTATCTTTTAATCTAGAAGGCCATCACCAAAGGTAACTCCTAAAGGTGTTCCAGCTATTTTTATCTTCCATCAACACCTAAAGATATGCTAGTTAACATAATAAAAGTTAGAAAATGCTGACCCATTGGTAAAATTTGTGGTTCCTCACTTAGGGTAGAGGCTTTTAGAAAGCTTTCATTGACAAAATTGGTGTACTTTATTTAAATAAACTTGGTACTCAAGTGAATTGGAAGGATCTGACTCCAATAACTGGTTAGTAGAATTTTATTTCCAGACCATTGTCACATTTGCTCCAGATGAACTTAGGAAAAATAATAAAAATGGAGCAACTTCAAAATGGACTAGGAGCTGCCATCCCAGAGGACCTGCCTTGTATGGTGCCTTCCTCCTTAAACTTGGGATATTTAAAGTGGGCAAGACCTTTGGACTGGGCCAAAGCAACACTGTATCCCAAATAACTCTTAGCAAAGCTAACAGGAAAATAGACATTCTGAGTACTGGACTAAAAATTAAAGAGATTCTCCAGAATTGGCACCACTGCATATAGCTAAAGAATAACTTAGCTTACTTGCACCTATAAAAATTCCTTTCTTATATTCATGCAGTCATTCCCCTTCCTTTCTCACAAACCCTGATCAGAACACTATTTGGCTTTCTTCCTGAATCAGTGCTTTCTAAACGTTATTCTTTGGATCTCAAATAAATACTTTTTGCCTATCACTTTGGCCTTTTATTTTTAGGATAACACATCTTAAAGACAAGGCTTTCCAAGAATACAAAAATAATGGAAAACTTGGTTGTAAAGCCAATAGCCAGGGCCACCATCACAGCCGCCTGACCCATGCAGGTTCACATTAGATTCGAACAGTCAGTAATAAAACAATGGAGCCAAGTACTGGTGAACCATCAGCTTTCATTCTAGCTTGCACCCGGCGGGCAAGCAAAAACACACACTGGGCTCCAAAACCCACACATTCAGTGCTCACAAAGCTACTGACTTATCTGAGTTTCCTAGAAGCAAAGGTTTCTAGCTCACCAGACTTATTCACCTCTGTTCCCCATCTCCTCCAGCACAAACTCTGCTCAAACTGGCTTCTTCATTAGCACTCTGCCATCTTGGCTGCTTCTCTCCTCCACGTGGCCTTAATCTGCTCTCCTCTCTAATACCTCAGGAACCAAGAGAGAGATCAAGCTACTGGTCTCTCCTACTTTATACCGTAGAATCAAAACCTTTAATCCAATTATACAAACAAGGAAGTCTCTGTATAATGAGATTCCTCAGGAGAGTGCACCACCCTACATAATCCAATCAGTCAAAGGTGTGGGGAAAAGCTTACTCTTAAAGCCAAGCCTTAGGCCATAACAACCTGGCCTGCTTACATTACAGCCTTTCCCACACACCCATCCCAAGCATAAGGGCAAATAATATCACCTGGGTGATGGGCCTCCATGTGGGCAGCGCCATCTTTAACAAAGTGAGCATATTATATTTTATCTGCCCAACATTGGTCCTCATTCAGTTTGTTGCAAGATACTGTATAATTGTTTTCTGCTGGCTTGCTAACAAATGTCTACAGAGTTTATGAAAGTCTTATTTTATTAGAAGCTGGTAGTGAGAATATCAGAGAGAAGAAAAAAGAATAAAAAGGAAGAGGAGGGAGAAAGGGAAGGAAGTGAGAAGTCTCAATGGTTATATATTTCCTAATTGAACTAAGCTGGTTTGCAAAATATTGGTTTACACAATGTAAAGCCAGTAGTCAAGGCCACAATCACAGCAGCCTGACCCACGCAGGTTCACATTAGATTCGAACAGATGGCAATGAAACACCGGAGCCAAGAACTGGTGAGCCATCAGCTTTAATTCTAGCTTGCACCCGGCGGGCAAGCAAAAACACACACTGGGCTCCAAAACCCACACATTCAGTGCTCACAAAGCTACTGACTTATCCGAGTTTCCTAGAATCAAAGGCTTCTAGCTCACCAAACTTATTCACCTCTGTTCCCCATCTCCTCCAGCACAAACTCTTAACAAACTGGCTTCTCCCTCACCACTCTGCCATCTCGGCTGCTTCTCCTGCACATGGCCTTAATCTGCTCTGCTCTCTAATACTAACCTCAGGAACTCAGGAACTAAGAAAGAGCTAGCTCCCGGACTGCCCCAGTTTATAGCATAGAAAATCCAAACCCTTAATCCAATCTACAGACAAGAAAGTCTCTGATACAAAGCCACTCATCTGAGGCATAATGGGATTCCTCAGGAGAGTGCACCACCCTACATCATCCAATCAGTCAAGGGTGTGGGGAAGAGCTTACTCTTAAAACTAAGCCTTAGGCTATAATGACCCAGCCTGCCCACAGCCTGTTCCAGAACACACATTAATATCAACGAACTTCCATGTGGGCAGCGCCATCTTTAACAAAGTGAGCATAATATATTTTATCTGCCCAACAATCCACCCTTATGCTCACTTTACTACCCACAATCTACACCACTGGCAACCCTGTACAAGGAAATTAGGCACATTACACAAATTACAACAATAGCACAAGTCATACAATTTCAACAATTACAAAGATACATTTCACCAGTCTCTGAGCACTTTGCCAAAAGTGCAAAATGTCCTCGGCCTTCTCTCTTGCCATTTGAAAGGCTTCCTGGGGCAGTAGGAGGGCCTCCATCAAAGTTACCCCCAACCCCATCAGGGTATTTCACAATGTCCAAAATTCTTAAATCAATTCAACAAAGGAACCTGTGCCCATCCAGTCATAGTCCAGGAAATTAGTCCACACACATAGAGCTTTAGCCTCCCCCCTCATTCCTGCCATCATGGCAAGTCTCACACTGTCCTAAAGAAAAGTATGTGGCAATGGCAGTCAGCATTTCCATCTCTGCTCTGGGGACCATGATGGCATCCACCCCTATGTCCCAAAATCGCAGACCTACCGGCAGCGTAGCTACTCCTTGCTGCTGGGATTTCACCTTCTGGAGACTGCAGATTGCAACTCCAGGCCAATTCTTCTCATCCTCCAAAGAGGAACTGAAAACACCAGCTCCTGCTGCTGGACTTGATCTCCGGGCCACCGCTGCCTTCTGCTCAGCAGGCCTTGCAGCTCCAACCCCGGCCCCAGCCTCAGGCCCGGCCTCATGCCGCTGCTGGCTCTCCACAACATCCAGGGAAATCTCCAGCTCACGAACCTGTGATTCCTTCTCCAGCGTCTGCTCCATTTCCAGGTGAATCTCGCAAACCTGGTCAGTTGCCTCCTCCAGCACTTCCTTCAGCTCCAGGGTCAGCATCTGTTTCTCCCACGTTTCCTCCAGCTCCTTCCGCTGCTCAGCCTGCAGGTCCTGGGCAGCCTCTTCCATGGAGCTCTCAGTTTCCTCACGCATTACTGTAAAAGTCAGCCAGCCTACAGTCCCCCAAAAAACAGCTATGGGAAACCATAACAGCAGCCAGTTCTCTACTCCACCGCTCAAAGGTGGTGGCGGCTCCATGCCGATCTGTATCGAATCCTGCCACAGACTACGCCAAATGTAAAGCCAGTAGTCAAGGCTGGGATCACAGCCACCGGACCTGTGCAGGTTTGCATTAGATTCGAACAGTCGGTAATGAAACACAGGAGCCAAGAACTGGTGAGCCATCAGCTTTAATTCTAGCTTGCACCCAGCGGGCAAGCAAAAACACACACTGGGCTCCAAAACCCACACATTCAGAGCTCACAAAGCTACTGACTTATCCGAGTTTCCTAGAATCAAAGGTTTCTAGCTCACCAGACTTATTCACCTCTGTTCTCCATCTCCTCCAGCACAAACTCTTAACAAACTGGCTTCTCCCTCAGCACTCTGCCATCTCGGCTGCTTCTCCTGGCCTTCACGTGGCCTTAATCTGCTCTCCTTTCTAATACTAATCTCAGGAACCCAGGAACCAAGAGAGAGAGCTAGCTCCCGGACTGCCCCAGTTTATAGCATAGAAAATTCAAACCCTTAATCCAATCTACAGACAAGAAAGTCTCTGATACAAAGCCACCCATCTGAGGCATAATGGGATTCCTCAGGAGAGTGCATCATCCAATCAGTCAAGGGTGTGGGGAAGAGCTTACTCTTAAAACTAAGCCTTAGGCTATAATGACCCGGCCTGCCCACAGCCTGTTCCAGAACACACATTAATATCAACGAACTTCCATGTGGGCAGCGCCATCTTTAACAAAGTGAGCATAATATATTTTATCTGCCCAACACACAATTACCGTGAATTTAGGGTTTCCTGTGAACATGGGAGAATGTTCAACACTGACAAAAGGCTCAATAAACTTTTTAAGCTTCATGACAGGTGATGGTTTGAGAGGCCCCTGCTAAGGTGAGGCACTTACTCCCTCCCCCACCACCCCACCCCACAGCAACTGGGAGTTGGAAGTTCTATATTCCCTGATGATGACATTCCAAAAAGATGGCTCCCAGGTCTTTGGAAAGGCATTCCTGGATCTTAGTTAGCAAGAGGCTTATAAATCTTTTTAAAAGACTTGAACACATTTAAAAGAGACAGAGAAATAGAATTACATTTAGAAGTTTTCTTGTAATGCTCTCAGAGAAGAGAGGGGAGAGAAGTCTCTTCCCTGATTTTTGAAAGGGGGAATTAAGTCCCTTATTTTTATACTCATTTGCCTTTACACATTCAATAATTGTCAAAAACACTAAAATTTGAGAACCATAAATCTAATGCTTTGTATCCAAGAATACATTTTGTATTTATGAAAATAATCTCTGTGATTCTGTGGTTGTTTGCAACAATCAGACAATAGCTTCTTAAAAGATAATTTTCAAAAAATGTAAAATCAGGACTCTATAGAGATATAAAAATACACACATTTTAAATATTTTATTTGAATCCTTAATCATGAAGGTACCAGACAGATGCAATACTTAATTCAAAAGAAAAACCAAAGATAAATATTTTTACAGATCAGAAATATATAAAAAGCATTTTTTCCAGGGAGGGAAAGCAATTAAACTTCTACAGGACAGGACAGAATTTACATGTCTATAGGCAAGACATCTGTCACTCTTATTATCAGTTACTATCATTCCATTCCAACTGCTATAACAAAAACTTTAAAATGGGTGTTAGTCAAATAAGTTTGTGAATATGATATATGTTTGCTCGCTTTTGGGTGTGGGGGACAGGCTGTAGGCTGGCAAGGTCCTGATAGTCTAAGGCAAGGGTTCTCAAAGTGTGCGCCACAGTGCACTGGTGCGCCCTAGAAGATTTCCAGGTGTGCCCTATGATTTTCCAGAGAAATATGTGCCTGTTGGGGAACAAAAAAACCAACAGGGTATTTGGAGTTTAGATTTTTGGGGGACAGAGGTGTGGGGAATTGGCTGTAATCTGACAGTCTGCCCAACCCCCCACCACACTTGCCTAATTAGGTTGCAAAAGGCTGTTAAACTGTGGTGCTGGATTGTTTACACTACCCCCCATGTTCCCCAGAAAGACTGGAGGCAAGTTTCTTGTATCCTTTGTTTGGTGTTAAGTTAAGATATGTATGGTGGGGGTTTTCTGCACTTGGTAAAATTCTTGGGTTGTCTTGGAAACGTGATCAAAGATCTCACTGATTTGCTAATGGTCCATTTTGCCCTATAAATAAAGCAAGATGCGGTTTGGGGGCATGCTTTGTTCTTGCCAGCAGCAATTACACGGCCCTCCCCACCTCGTATTTTCTTAATTCCACAGCATTCCCACTTGGGACCTGGAATTACTAGCAGCGCTGGTTTGCGGCATGTGCACAGATATAAAAATAAATATAGTTACTCTATTATACCATTTCATTATGGAAATACTGCTCTTTTTGTTAACACATCATTACTATATTTATTGTTAACACATCATTGTATTATTTTTAGATAAATACACCCAAATAAAATGGATAGATTTCTCAAAAAGAAGCGTGACATTGAAGAATCCAATTCTGGAAGTAAGCAAAAGTTAAGTGTAAATAAAATAGGACTTGAAGGCTGATAGGCAGAATTTAATTTATTGCATTTTTCATCACTTAACACTAAACAATATGATTGGATTAGAAATCCATTCATGGAAGCTTCAAGTGATTTTTGTTTAACATTAACAGAAGAAGAACTGGCAGCTATCCACTGATCGTGGATTGATGATTAAACATAAGGAACTGTCTCTTGAAGCCTTTTGGATTTCTATAAAAGAAGAATATGTGGCAATATCTAAAAAAGCTTTGAACATTTTACTACAATTTTCAACATTCTAATTCTGTGAATTAGGATTTTCTACCCTCAACACAATTAAGAATAAAAAGAGAGAAATTCTTCAATGTATTGATAAGGAAATGAGAGTTTGCCTTTCAAATATATGCCCAAACATTGAAGAAACCACTAGGACACATTAGACTCATGTTTCTCATAAACACAAGAATGAAAAAAAAACTTAACACATTCACACCAGGAACTGATGAATTTACTAAATCTTACTAAGAATGTATCTATATATGTAAAAAGATGACTTTTTTGTCATTTATATATTTTTTAACCCCTCTTTTTTATGAATTCTCAAAAGCATAGCTCAAAAAATGTAACATAAAAACGTTTTTTAATGTCAGAATTTAATTTTGTCATATTTATTTTGTTTAATTACCATAAAAGCATACTTGGACTTTATATTTTTTCTTTAATATTTGACTTAATTATTATAACGTATTTCTCAGACATTTTAATATAGTGCGCCTACAATTATTTGTTGGATTTTAAATGCGGCCCAACTTCAAAAAGTTTGAGAACCAAAGGGTTTGGTTTTAAGCCTAAGCCTTTCTCACCCTTTTAATACTAAGATCTTCTCAAAACTGAGCTTTTCCCCACACCCTTGACTGTTGCATAATGTAGGGTGGTGCATTCTTATGAAGAATTCTGTTTATGCCTCAGATGAGTGGCTTTGTATCAGAGATTTCTTTATTTATATAGAGGCTTAAAGGCTTTAATTTCTACACTATAAAATGAGGCAGACTGGGGGCACTCTCACTCAGATTCTGCCATTAGCATTGCAGAGGAGAGGCATCCAAGATGGTGGAGTGCTGAAGGAGATGCCAATTTGTACAGAGTTTGTGCAAAGAGAAGGAGATGGGGAACAGAGGTGAATAAGGCTGGTGAGGTAGAAACCTTTGATTCTAGGAAAACTCAGGATGAGTCAGTGGCTTTGGGAGCCCTGAATGGAAAGGAAAGTGTTTTCCCACGGTGTGTATTTACTTGCCCACCGAGTACAAGCTAGGATTAAAGGTAATGAATGGCCCATCAGTTCTTGGCTCCATTGTTTCATTACCATCTGTTCAAATCAAATGCGAACCTGCATGGGCCAGGTGGCTGTGATGGTGGTTGTGGCTACTGGCCATACAATGGGTAACTTATAAACAATGGAAATTTATTTTTCACAATTCCACATCAAGACACCAGCTACCTAGTCTATCATCTTTTCTTTGTGACTTTATATGGGCTCTTTCTTTAGTTGCTTTTATAAGGGCACTAATCCTATTCATGAGGGCTCTGCCTTCATTACCTAATCATCTCTTAAGGGCCATACTTTCTAATACCTTGGGGGTTAGGTTTCAACATATGAATTTGGGTGGGGGGTACACAAACATTGAAAGTATAGCAGCTTACCTACAAAGTACAGACTTGCAAAATAAGCTCAAAGATAATGAAAGACTAGATTCAAATAATCTGGAGGGGTGTTCTCCAGTAGTACATAATTGATATATATTTCTTTCCTACAAGATTAGAGACTTAATTTGAAATTTGTAATGGATTCCGGGCATAATAGTTTAATTTGCAAGGCATTAGATAATTTGATTATTGGTATGCAGTAGTTGAGTACTTATGACAAGCTGATTTATTCCATTTATAAATTTGATTTATTAGATTTGCAAGAATTGTTCTGAGAGCTTTAATGATCTTTCAGTTCTACACATAACTTACAACTCTCAGAGCTGGAATTATAATCAAATCCCCTTTTATGCACTTCTGTTCTTCCCCACCAGATTATGCATAAGAAGCAGAATGAAACTCTGTTTTTTCTCAGCTTCTGAAGAGGTTACATCAAGGATGAACACAAATTAGATATAGAGCTCTCAATATTCCAGAAATGTAGAATAGTGTTTCTCAGTCTTCCTTCTTCCTACAATTTATGTGACTTTTCTGCCATAAATAAATACCTCTTGCACTATTATGTACATAAAATTATTTCATATTATGTAGTTTAATTTAATATTAAAGTAACTCACTTAAAAATTTTATCTTTATCCTAAGCAGTGATGTCTTTGAAATCACAGGTTAAATATATTTATTTTTCTAAAATTATTTTCATTTATTTACTTTTTCCCTTCTTTTCCAAGTGAGAGGAGGGGAGACAGAGAGACAGACTCATGCATGCGCCCCAACTGGGATCCACTGGCAACCCTCATCTGAGGCTGATGCTCTGCCCATCTGGAGCCATGCTCACGTTTGAGCTATTTTTAGCCCCTGAGGTAGAAACTCCATGGAACCATCCTCAGCGCCTGGGGTGATGCGCCAAAACTAATTGAGCCATGGCTGTGGGAGGAGAAGAGAGAGAAAGAGAGAAAAGGGAGAGAAGGAGCAGTGGAGAAGCACATAGTTGCTTCTCCTGTGTTCCCTGACTGGGAATTGAACCGGGATATCCATAGACTGGGCCAATGCTCTATCACTGAGCCAATCAGCCAGGGCCAAATTATTTTAAAATATATAAATATTATAAGTATAAATGATTGTCAATAGACTGCCTACAATTATCTTATATAGCACTCCATGTGTACATCACATATTTTGACTTAACACTGAGAGAAAGAGGGAAGGTCTTCCTCTACGGGTCAAAACACATTCAAAAGCACAGAGAGATTTCACAGAGTTGTCAGGTTCAGAGTCATTACTTTTCAGTTTCATTTTCAATTGAGTATAGGATTTAAAAAGGTAATAGTTCTAATGATTCCTGAAACTGAACAACCAATGTGTAAAAACATCATTAAAATAAATTAATGTATTTGAATGTACTTTACAAATTGCAAAATATAAACAAAAAAATGTAGAACACAGAAATGCTTCAGAAATTCAGAGCAAGTTCTGACATGGCTACAGAATAAGCAAAGACTTACAAATAAGTAAATTATTAAGAAGTAATATATAGCCTGATCAGGTGATGGTGCAGTGGATAGAGTGTCAGCCTGACACACTGAGGACCCAGGTTCAAAGCCCAAGGTCACAGCTTGAATGTAGGCTCATAGACATGACCCCATGGTCACTGGCTTGAGCCCATGGTCAGTGGCTTGAGCAAGGTGTCACTGGCTCAGCTGGAGGTCTCTGGTCAAGGCACATATGAGAAAGCAATCAATGAACAAGTAAAGAGGCTGCAACTATGAGTTGATGCTTCTCATCTCTCTCCCTTCCTATCTGTCTGTCTCTGTCTGTCTGTCTCTCTAAAAAAAAAGAAAGAATATATAATTTTTTAAAGTTTAGATATGAGATGTCTTAAAATTGTTTTTATTTTATACATGTTTTGAATTAGTGTCTTATTCTTTAATCTTGGAATATAGACTTTGATTAATAGTCACAATACATTCCATTAAAAATTGTAGTTCTCTAAAATGCATGTGTTGGGCTATGTCTCACTTTTTCACTTGTGATAATGTTGACAATCACAAGGTCCATGAGTTAATGATGTTTTATTACTTCTCTGTAGTCACAGGCAAAGAATTACTCTTCTAAATTCGTGCAGTATGTCTAGAAAAATCATTCATAATTTAGACCTGGCATTTTTCTTAAGAAGATTGGAAGGAGACATTTAAATTTTGCCCTCTTATACATTCCAGTAGATGTGATCCTTTGCCTAAGCAATTGTTTTGCATAAAATTCTAAAAGTTTTTAGTTTTATTGTCTTATATTTCAATAATTAAGTATTTTGTTAACTAGCTAAGATTGAAAATGTTAATGTATCTAGATGTTTTTCCAATGGAAATCTTGAGAAAATGGTACACAGTATGTTAAAATTCTATCTCCACTTATTCATTTTATATAAAATGGTGGGACCATGACTTGATAAGGACAAAGAAACTAAGGAAACAGTTTGGACTGATGTAGGTAGTCCTAAAGTAAGTAAGTGACTACATAAAGTTTATATAAAAAGAAATAACTATAAATGTTTGAAAAATTAGGCACCGACTTTCAAATTCAGTTTTTCCTTACTACCAAAAATTTTAGCTTCCTTTACTCTCCAGATTGAGATTCCAGGCTTTTTTGCTTTCATCCCTCTCTTTGGAATCTTTGCTTTGATTTATAGACTTTCCTCCTGTGATATTTTCCATTACCGATTACTCATTCTATTATTTACGAAGAATTCAATTTCCAGAAACTGCTTAATCTCCAGAGTAGTACAAAGTGACATTTCACTGTGTTCTTAGTAATATGGACTCTGAGTAGTTCTATTTATGTGTGACTTTCCCCTCTACACCATAGATATATAATTGTATGACCAAGTAGATGAGTCAAAATTACAAACAAAGCCCCTGTAAAAATTCCCCTAATTTCTAATATGAGTGTATTTCAATTTATGGAGAAATGCTTTAATTACATATTTTAAAAATAGAGGTCCGGAGTCTGGAAGTCCAGGGTTCAATTTCCGGTCAGGGCACACAGGAGAAGTGCCCATCTGCTTCTCCACCCCTCCCCTTCCTCTCTATCTCTTCCCCTCTCACAGCCAAGGCTTCATTGGAGCAAAGTTGGCCTGGGCAATGAGGACGGCTTTATGGCCTCCACCTCAGGCCCTAGAATGGCTCCAACTACATTGGAGCAACACCCCAGATGGGCGGAGCATCCCTCAGGTGGGCATGCCAGGTGGATCCCAGTCTGGCACATGCAGGAGTCTGTCTGACTGCCTCCCCACTTCTAACTTCGGAAAAATACAAAAACAAAATTAAAAAAAAAAGAATAACAAAGAAACCTTTAAATAGTCAAAATCAAATGAGTTTTTCATTATCTTGATATTCATTATATATAACTATGCACTGTTTTATTGATACATTACCAGCATATTTTTATCATTTTTTGCTATATGATTATTTTATAAAATAATCAGTAGACAAAATTTAAAGTATAATTGGTGCTTATAAAATCCCAAATCATTAAAATAACTTGTTAGATCCATTTATTTGTATTAGATTATTTCTATTTTCAGGTTATTCCATCTTAAATTTAAATAGGCAGAGTATAAATTCAGTAAAAGCTCAGTGTAAATATATACCTATAACATTAGTGGAGTCTCATATTACTTTAAATCAGAGAGTGTTTATTCATGATTCTTATTAGATGCCTAAGGATAGAATAAAATTCTTTCTGTGAAAACAATATTAACATTAAAGTTACTTCAGGAAAAATGAAAACCAATAATAATCAAAGTCGTTTAAGTGTCAAAGAGCAGGAGAATAATTTAGAGAATAATTTCCTGTTAACTTATGAAATAATTTCACCTATGAATAAGGCATCCTCAGTTTCTGAACAAAATATTAGAGTATGTAGTTACTTTAAGGTATAGATGATATATTATTAGAAACTACAATTTTTTGGTGACTCTGCTGTGCCTGACATTGAACTAAGCTCTTTTCCAAAGTTATCCTTTTTAATTGTTATTTTAACCTTATTCCAATTGTTAGTACAAATCTTTTACAATTTTTTCAAAATCTCACAACCAGGGATCAAAGTTCATTCATTTGACTAAAATCTATCTGAACTCACTATCTATGCACTTTCCAGATGCTACACTTCATACCACATTAGAAGAGAGATCTCGTTTAGATCCACTATTATAATAACTAAGATATTTATTTTTTCAGATGGCATACACACCCCAAAATCTTTATTTTTTAAATTCAATTTATTTAAATGAAAAAGAAAAAAGAAACAGTTCACCCATTTGTCCCCTCCAACCCCCTTCCACCCCCATTTCTGGCAACCACAATTTATCCACTATCTCTATGAGCTTAGTCTTTTGGTTTTGTTTTTTAGATTCCATGTATGAGTGAAATCATGTGTTATTTGTCTTTTTCTGTCTGACTTATAATGCCCTTAAGGTCATTTGTCACAAATAGCAAGATTTCATTATTTTTTATGGCTAAATGATAATCCATTGTGTGTGTGTGTGTGTGTGTGTGTGTGTGTGTGTGTGTGTGATATATTGTATATATATGACAATTTCTTTGTCCATTCATTCACCAATGGTCTTATAGGTTGTTTCCATATCTGGCTATTGCAAATAATGCTGCAATAAACATAAAGGTACATATATCTTTATAAATTAATATTTTTGTTTTCTTTGGATAAATATGCAAAGGCAAAATTGCTAGGTCATATTATAGTTCTTTTTTTAATATTTTTAAGGAACCTCCAAGATGTTTTTCACAGTGGTTGCACAATGTATATTCCCACCAACTATGCACAGTGTTTCTCCTTCTTCACATCCTCATTAATTATTTCTAGTCTTTTTGGTAATAGCTATTCTAACAGATGTAAGGTAATATCTCGGTGTGGTTTTGATTTCCCAGATGATTATGAAGTTGAATATCTTTTTATGTACCAGTTGGTCATCTGTATATTCTCCTTGGGAAATATCTATTTAGATCTTGTGCTCATTTAAAATTTTTTCCTATAATGAGTTCTTTATATATTTTGGGTATTTACCATTTACAGATATAAAATTTGCAAATATTTTCTCTCATTCACTAGGCTGCCTTTCATTTTGTTGATTGCTTCTTTTGTTGTGCAGCTTTTTAGTTTGACATAGTCCTATTTGTTTATTTTTACTTTTGTTTGTTTTTGCTTTTGTTGTCAGATTCAAAAATAATCATAGCAAAGACCTCTGACAAGGAGCATGCTGCTTGTTTTGTTCTAGGAGTTTTATGGCCTTTTGTTCAAATCTTGAATCCATTTTGAGTAATTTTTTATGGTATAAGATAATGGTCCAGTTTTATTTTTTGGTTATGGTTACCCAAATTTTCCAACAGCATTTATTGAAAGAGACTGTCCTTTCCTCATTGTATGTTCTTGGCTTTTATGTTGTAAATTATTTGACTATATATATGTAAATTTATTTCTGGGCTCTCTATTCTGTTCCATTGACCTATGGTCTATTTTTATGCCAATATCTTGTTGTAATTTTTATAGTTTTGTAATGTAGCTTGAAATCAGGAAGTGTGCTGCCTCAAGCTTTGATCTTCTTTCTCAAAATAGCTTTGACTATTTGAGGTCTTTTCTGATTCCATACAAATTTTAGAATGTATTATTTATTTCTGTAAAAAATGCATTGGAATTTTAATAGGGATTGCATTGAATTTATAGATTGCTTTGGTAAGTATGTAGTACACTTTAACAATATTAATTCTACCAATGCATGAACATGGAATATCTTTCTGTTATTTGTGTTGTTTTCTTTTTCAGTTTCTTTCATCTGTGTCTTATAGTTTTAAATATATAGCTCTTTAACTTTCTTGGTAAAATTTATTCCTGAGTATTTTACTATTTTTGATGCAATTGTAAATAGAATTTTAAAATATTTTCTTTGTGATATAGAAATGCAACAGATTTTTCTGTGTTGATTTTGTGTCCTGCAACTTATATTGAATTGGCTTGTTAGTTCTAACAGGTTTTTAGTGAACCTAGGCTGTTTAAACTCTGCATGTAGACTTCAGTTCAGAACATTTAAATCAGAACTGTCTCTGGTAGCATTATTGTCACTGTCAAAGAAATTATCTAACTAATAATTAAAGACCATAAATATTGAGCATTTTTTGTGTTTCAGAAACATTATTTCTCACCATCTTAACAAACATTTGAAATAGGCATCATTGTCTCAGAAATACATGTAAGCAGCTATGACAGAGACAATAATTAAATTAAATAAGGTAACCAAACTCCTCAGTGGCTCAGTGGAATTGCATTCCAGCCCTCTTAATGTTGAAGCTTAAATGACTGGCACAATGTCATTTCTCCTTGTTGGAATTAATATATCTTCCTACCAAAAATTCTGCCTTCCTCTAACTCTAGTTAAGCTAATGAAGTGACTTGAGTGAACTAGAAGTGAATTATTGATTTAAAACAGACTGAGATTGTCACATTTCAATACCTTGACTAGCTTGCTAATTTTTATATTATTTTACTCTTAACTTGCCTTTTCAATCATTTTATTTGAAAGGCTTTGTGATGATACCTGCCACAGGCCTTGGAAATCCTTGTTTCTAATATGAGTACAAATGGTTCTTTAATTTAAATATACTTTAAGATTATTTTAAAATCAACAGTTCTTTTCTTTAGTAAACACTGTAGTTGTTTGGTTTACTGTAAAATAAATTGTAGTAAATATATTTTTACTTTCTATATTTTTCTCTACCCTATTTTATCATATCTCCCTAGGGATGGACAACATATAATATAATTTGGGTCTATACACTATAGCAAATATATCACTTTATTGTATTATTTACTGTGAATTGTTCTATTGTATAACAAGTTCAAGTCAGTCACAGAGAACCAGAGATGTAAATTTTACAGTGCACAAACCAATCAATACATTTTAAATGACATACATTATTCAAAGAAGTTTCTATACTTTTTCTGTAACTCTGCAACAAATTACCACAAATTTAGTGCCCAAAGAACATCCATTAATCTCAGTTTTTGTAGGTCAGAATTCCAAGTATGGAATAGGTGACTTTTCCGCTCAAGGTCTCACAAAGCTAAATTCAAGGTTTCAGGTAAGATGCATTGTTATCTGGAATTTGGGGTCTTCTCCCAACCTCATTCGGGTTATTGATGAAATTCAATTCTTTGCAGTTGTAAGATGGAGTTCCTCAGGGTTTTGTGTTTTTTTTTTTTTTTTGATGGCTGTTTGTCAGGATGGTTCTCAGCTTCTAGAGGCTACTCTGTCTCCAGTTTTACCTATATGGTCCTTTAACAGTACAACAGCTTGCTTCCAAATTAAAGATCAAGTGGAGAATCTCTTCCAATTTGCTAGAGTGAGGCCTTATATATAATGCAATGTAATCATATTCACTGTTATCATATTCACAAGACATTCAAGGGGAAAGTGTATGCAGGGAGCCTGTCTTGGAATTCCTAGGCCAACTCAGAAATGGGGCTGGCTATTCAGCAAACATTTACTAAGATTTGTATTTTAGATGCTATGTTAGGTCTTGAGATATAGTGATAAATAATATAAAGTCCTTGGCCTTGGCCAGTTGGCTAAGCGGTAGAGTATTGGCCCAGCATGTGTAAGTCCCAGGTTTGATTTGGGTTAGGGCACACAGGTAATGCAACCATCTGCTTCTCTACCTCTTCTCTCTCTCTCTCTTTCTCTTTCTCTTTCTCTCCCTCCCTCCTTCCTACAGCAATGACTCAAATGGTTCAAGCAAAGTTGACCCTAAGTGCTGAGGATGGCTCTGTGGCCTTGCCTCAGGCACTAAAATAGCTCAGATGCTGAGCAACAGAGGAGCTGCCCCAGATGAGAAGACCATTGCCCTAGTAGGGGTCTTGCCAGGTGGACCCTGGGTGGGGCACATGCAGGAGTCTGTCTCTCTGCCTCCCTGCCTCTCACTTAATAATAATTAAAATAATAATAATAATATAAGGCCCTTGACACAGAGGCACACTTGGATGATTACTGGAGTATTCCAAAGTGATCAAAGGGATTTTAAGAAAAAAAAATACTATAAAAACATAGTGAGAAAAGTCATTAAATTTGACTTCGTTTAAATTACATATGTTCTTTCTGTCTGACGTCTTTTCTTAATATTTTTAATGTTTTTTAATGTTGTATCATTAGCAGTTTGTCCCTCTATATTGCCAAGTAGTTGTTGCATGATTATACCACCTATTGATAAACAATGAGTTATTTCTGGCAGTTGTTTATTACAAATGAAGCTGCTATAAATATCTATGTATACATTTTTGTTTTGTTTTCACATGTACTTTCATTTCTCTTGTGTAAATACTTCAGAGTGAAATTTCTCAATCATAGTTCTCCAGACTAGAGATAGATCTGGTTATAATTTCATGTATAATGATGACTTTAAGGAATATTATCATACCTAAAGGGTGAGGAGGCATTGGCTTTCCATGTTTCTTCCTCTTTCTAGCTCTCTGATTTTGTTCCCTTTTACTTACATGTATAATTATCACAGGGAAAATATTATAAATTCCTAACTAACATGCAGATACTACAGTATTTCTCTTTTAGCTACTTGCAAGTCAAAACATCAAAGAATCAAAAAATAAATAGCCTAAATGTGCAAATAAGAGGAATTAGTGTGCCTCAGTAAGTAGTGTATTAGGAAATAAAATTAGTGTGTTTTTAGCTGCATATTTTTTTTTTTAGTTTCTAAGCACATATTTCTTAAACTTTACACCAGTTAACATTTCTAATTAGTAGCCTATGTCAATTTTTAAAAAGTATGTTATGGTTAATAGGCTGAAATCTTATAGCATTCATTGTTTATTTAAAGAAAGTGATGAGAGGGAGCAAGATGGCAATGGAGTAGGCAGATGTACCAACTTCTAACTCCCAGAACCAAAGTGGATTATAACTTAATTTTAAGAACCATCATCTGGATAAACCAACTTTGAACTAAACTAAGTGGACTCTTCAACCAAGGAACACAGAAGAAGCCACATGAGACTGGTAGGAATAGCGAAAATGTGAAGAGGGCTGCCAAGCTCCTCGGAGCGAACAGCAGACTGGAGAGACCCGCATGGCGGGAGGAGAGTTTGGCAAAGGGGGAGGGACCTGGGTCCCAGGAACAAAGCCCCAGCTGGCAGTCGCAGAGCCTAGAAGAGGCGTTTGGACAGTATTGAGCTGTGAAACAAGTGAGGATACTGTTTGTGAGAAAGAGACAGTTTTCTCAGACCCAAGATTCTTTTTAAAGGGACAGCGCAGAAAGCCTCTCTCACGACCACGCACCTGGGGCTCCAGGGAATGGGGACAGAGGAAAGGACCAGAGAAGCAGGAAGTGAGTGTGGACTGAAGGCACAGGGAGAAACACTCTGAGGGACAGCCACCCTAACTTCTGGGCTAAGTCACTTCCCTAATCAAAAACGAATATTTCCCCTGGAACTAGCAATACCAGCAAAGGGAGACAAGACACCAGGCAAACAAGCTCTCCCACAGCAATTAGAGCAGAACTGCTTAGATGGAGGAGATCCCAGGTCTACAGTATGGCGTGTTAGGAGCTTAACTGTGGGGCCCCTTCCTACTCTGCTGAGGGTTGTTGGAGGGATGGTGGTGGCAGGATGCTGAAACGCAGTTCTGTCTGCAGGGGCGGAGGCCCAGCTGGTGTGAGCTTGGTCTAGCCCAGCAGGGGTGGAGGGATGTGCGAAAGCAGTCCGGCAGCTTATGACCCGCCTGTAACCCCACCTGCGGGGAGAAAGCGGGAGGCCAGGAACGGGCAGACATCTGCTCTGCGACCCTGCACAAGCTGGCCCTGACCGCGGGGACGGGGCTAGGACCAGGGACGGGCGGAGAATTGCGGCTGAGCTCACGCCAACAGGCCCAACCGGCCGGAGAAACCGCGGTTTGCCATCCTGCATGTGAGAGTTGGCTCTGAACGTGGGGGTGGGGTAAAGCCCGGGACGAGAGGAAGTTCACAGCTGAGCACACGCCAGCAGCCATGCCAGGCCAATAAACCTTGGTTTGCGACCCTGTGCAGGAGGGCCCTGGCCTCAAGGGCAGGGCTAAAGCTCCAGATGGGCAAAGGCTCACAGCTGAAGCATGTCAGAAGCCCCATCCAACCCGAGAAACTGTGGCGAGCAAGCTCGGACTGCGGGTGCTGGGAGGAAGCCCGGAAATAGGCTGGGTCCACAGCTGAGCAAAAGTGCTCACCTCTACCCTTGGTGCTGATGCTTGTGGCTTGAGTGACAGCCCCTCCTGCGGAGGAGAGGCAGAAATCACAGCAACAGCTGCAGTGGGCCATCGCTGGCAACGCCCATACCCAACTGCCCTAGGCAGCGGCAGAGGGGGTGGTGGGCCTGCAGAAAGACCAAACTTAGAGAGCACAAAGGCAACACCTACTGGACTCCAGTGGCCACAACTTGCTTATACACAGACAAAATGGGCAGGCAGAGGGTTGCCAACCAAATGAATCAAGAGAAAGGACCTGAATGAACCAGATATAATCAAATTTCCAGAAGCAGACTTTAGAATAATGGTAGTTAGGATGTTGAAAGATTAGAGCAACTATGGAGAGTCACTATGAACACCTAAATAAAGAGATAACAAGTATAAAAAACGAAATTGAAATAATAAAAAGTAAACAGACAGTAATGACAAATACAGTATCAGAACTGAAGACCACAATGGAAGGAATTAAAAGCAGGATGAATCACGCTGAGGATTGAATCAGCGAGATAGAGGACACAATAACAAAGGCACAGAAGCAGAGAAGAAAAAGGAAAAGAGACTCAAAAATGTGAGGAAACTCTAAGGGTGCTCCGTGACAACATGAAGAGAAACAACATTCGCATCAAAGGGGTTCCTGAAGAAGATGAGAGAGAGAACAAGAAACAGAAACTTTGTTCAATCAAATTATAGCAGAAAACTTTCCTAAATTAAGGCTGGAAAACATTTCATACGTTCAAGAAGCACACAGAACTTCATTAAAGAGAAACCCAAAAAAATCTACACCTAGAAACATCATAGCTAAAATACCAAAGCTAAGGGATAAAGAAAAAAATTTAAAAGCTGCTAGAGAAAAAAAGGCTATCACCTACAAAGGAGCCCCCATAAGGATGACATCTGACTTCTCAACAGAAAAACTTGAGGCCAGAAGGGAATGGCAAGATATATTCAAAGTATTGCAGAACAAGAAGCTACAACCAAGACTACTCTATCCAGCAAGGTTAACGTTTAAAATTGAAGGAGAAATAAGGAGCTTCCCAGACAAAGACAGCCTAAGGAATTCATTAAAAACAAACCAATTCTGCAAGAGATACTAAGGGGCCTGTTGTGAACAGTTTAAAGGGAGAAAAGAATATAGCAAAAGAAGAATACAGCTTTAAAGAATAAAATGGCAATAAACAACTACATATCAATAATAACCTTAAATGTAAATAGATTAAATGATCCAATCAAAAGACATAGGGTAGCTGCGTGGATCAAGAAAGAGGACCCATACATATGCTGTCTACAAGAGACACACCTTAAAACAAAAGATGCACATAGACTGAAGGTAAAAGGATGGAAAAAAATATTTCATGCAAATAGAAATGAAAGAAAAGCCGGGGTAGCAATACTTATATCTGACACAATGGACTTTAAAACAAAGGATGTAGTAACAGATAAAGAAGGACACTACATAATGATAAAGGGAACAATTCAACAGGAAGATATAACTATTATAAATATCTATGCACCAAATATAGGAGCCCCGACATACATAAAACAGACTTTGATGGATATAAAGAACGAGATTAATAGCAATACTATAATAGTAGGGGATCTCAATACCCCACTAACAACATTGGATAGATCCTCAAGAAAGAAAATTAATAAAGAAACAGCAGACTTCAAGGAGACACTAGATCAACTTGATTTAATAGATATATTCAGAACTTTTCACCCTAAAGCAGTAGAATATACATTCTTCTCAAGTGCTCATGGTACGTTTTCTAGGATAGACCACATGATAGGACACAAAAATAGTCTCAATAAATTTAAGAAGATTGAAATCATATCAAGCATTCTCTCTGATCACAATGCCATGAAACTAGAAATTAAGCACAAAAGAAAAACTGAAAAATACTCAAACACTTGGAAACTAAATAGCATGATATTAAATAATGAATGGATTAACAATGAGATCAAAGAAGAAATAAAATAGTTTCTAGAAATGAATGAGAAAGAGCGTACATCAACTCAAAATTTATGGGACACAGCAAAAGCAGTACTGACAGTGAAGTTCATTGCACTACAGGCATACCAAAAGAAGCAAAAAAAGCTCAAATAAGCAACCTGACCCTGCATCTAAAAGAACGAGAAAAACAACAGCAAATAAAGCCTAGGACCAGTAGAAGAAAGGAAATAATAAAGATCAGAGCAGAAATAAATCACATAGAGGCTAAGGAAACAAAACAGAGGATCAATGAAACCAAGAGCTGGTTCTTTGAAAAGGTAAACAAGATTGATGAACCCTTAACTAGACTCAGCAAGAAAAAAAGAGGACACAAATAAATAAAATTAGAAATGACAGTGGAGAAATATCAACTGACACAATAGAAATACAAAGCATTGTAAGAAAATACTATGAAGAACTCTATGCCAAAAAATTAGACAACCTAGGTGAAATGGACAAATTTCTTGAATCACATAACCTTCCAAAAATCAATCTGGAAGAATCAGAACACCTAAACAGACCAACAGACCAATTATAACAAATGAGATCGAAACAGTTATCAAAATACTCCCAAAAAAGAAAAGTTCTGGGCCTGATGGCTTCACATGTGAATTCTACCACGAATTAAAGAAGAATTAACCACTATCCTCCTCAAGCTATTTCAAAAAATTCAAGAGGAAGGAAGACTTCTAAACACCTTTTATGAGGCGAGCATAATTCTGATCCCCAAACTGGGCAAAGACAACACAAAGAAAGAAAATTATAGGCCTATATCCCTGATGAATTTAGACGCTAAAATTCTCAACAAAATATTAACCAACCAGATCCAGCAATATATTAAAAAAAATCATACACCATGATCAAGTGGGATTTATTCTGGAGAGGCAAGGCTGGTTCAATACTCGCAAATCAATCAATGTGATTCATCACATAAACAAAAGAAAAGACAAAAATCACACGATAATTTCAATAGATTCAGAAAAGGCATTTGATAAAATCCAGCACCCATTCATGATCAAACTCTCAGTAAAGTGGAAATACAGGAAACATTCCTTAACATGATAAAGGCCATCTACGACAAACCCACAGCAAACATTATACTAAATGGACAAAAATTAAAAGCAATCCCCTTAAGATCAGGAACCAGTCAGGGGTGCCCCCTTTCACCACTTTTATTCAACATAGTTCTGGAAGTCTTAGCTACAGCAATCAGACAAGAAGAAGAAATAAAAGGCATCCAAATTGGAAAAGAAGAAGTAAAACTGTCACTATTTGCAGATGATATGATATTGTATATAGAAAACCCTAAAGTCTCAGTCAAAAAACTACTGAACCTGATAAATGAATTCAGCAAGTGGCAGGATCTAAAATTAATACTCAGAAATCAGAGGCATTTTTATATACCAACAATGAACTGTCAGCAAAAGAAATTAAGGAAACAATCTCCTTCACTATTGTAGACAAAAAAATAAAGTACCTAGGAGTAAATTTAATTAAGAAGGTTAAGGACTTGTACTCAGAAAATTATAAAACATTGATAAAAGAAATCAAAGAAGATACAAACAAGTGGAAGCATATACTGTGCTTATAGCTTCGAAGAATAAACATCATTAAAATGTCTATATTACTCAAAGCAATTTATAAATTCAATTTAATACCAATTAAAATACCAATGACATACTTCAAAGATATAGAACACATATTCCAAAAATTTACATGGAACCAAAAGAACACAAGTAGCCTCAGCAATCTTAAAAAGAAAAAATAAAGCAGGAGGTATCACTCTTCCGGATATCAAGGTTTACTACAAGGTCATTATACTCAAGACAGCCTGGTTCTGGCATAAGAACAGGCACATAGATCATTGGAACAGAACAGAGGACCCAGAAATAAACCCACACCTTTATGGACAACTGATATTTGACAAAGGAGGAAAGAACATACAATGGAGTAAAGACAGCCTCTTTAACAAACGGTGTTGGGAAAATTGGACATCTACCTGCAAACAAATGAAACTAGACCATCAACTTACACCATTCACATAAAGAAACTCAAAATGGGTAAAAGACTTAAATGTAAGCCGTGAAACCATAAGCATCTTAGAAGAAAACATAGGCAGCAAAATCTCTGACATCTGTAGCAGCAATATATTTGCCGATTTATCTCCACGGGCAATGAAATACAATGCAAGATAAACAAATGGGACTATATCAAACTAAAAAGTTTTTGCCCAGCTAAAGACAATAAGAACAGAATAAAAAGACAAACCACACAATGGGAGAACATATTAGACAACACGTCTGATAAGGGGTTAATAACCAAAATTTATAAAGAACTTATAAAACTCAACACCAGGAAGACAAACAATCCAATCAAAAAGAAATGAATAGAAATTTATCCAAGGAGGACATACAGGTGGCCAATAGGCATATAAAAAATGCTCAACATCACTAATCATTAGAGCAATGCAAATTAAAACCACAGTGATATATCACCTCACCCCAGTCAGAATGGCACTCATCAGCAAAACAACACAGAATAAGTGCTGGCGAGGATGTGGAGAAAAGGGAACCGTCCTGCACTGCTGGTGGGAATGCAGACTGGTGCAGCCACTGGGGAAAATAGTATGGAAATTTCTCAAAAAATTAAAAATCAAACTGCCTTTTGACCCAGCTATCCCACTTATAGGAATATTCCCTAAGAACACCATAGCACTGTTCGAAAAGAAGAAATGTGCCCTATGTTCGTGGCAGCATTGTTCACAATAGTGAAGATCTGGAAACAGTCCAAGTGTCCGTCAGAGGACGAGTCGATTAAAAGCTTTGGTACATATATAGTATGGAATACTACTCAGCCATAAGAAATGATGACATCGGATCATTTACAACAAAATGGATGGACCTTGATAACATTATACGGAGTGAAGTAAGTAAATCAGAAAAAAAGAAAAACTGAGAACAGCATGATTTCATACATAGGTGGGACATAAAAGTGAGACTAAGAGACATGGACAAGAGAGTGGTGGTTACAGGGTGGGGGGTAGGAGGAGAGGGTAGGATAGGGAGGAGGGGAGGGGCACAGGGAAAATGATAGAAGGTGACAGAGGACAATTTGACTTTGGGTGATGGGTATGCAACATAATTGAATGATAAGATAACCTGGAGATGGTTTCGTTGTACATATGTACCCTGATTTATTGGTGTTACCCCATTAAAATTAATATAAAAAAGAAAGTGGTGATAGTTTATTTTCAGAAGAAAATTGATACCACATACCAGTTGTAATATGACACAGTATTAGAACCAAAATTATGCATTTTCCCCAGGGAATGAACATTTACTAAGTGACAGATGAAAACACTTTAAACAAGTAAAAAGCCTGCTATTCTAATACTGAATGATTTTCAGAAACAAGAATTATTTAGAAAAGTACCATCAGAATATTTTAAAGTTAAAAATTTTACTCAGAATTTCTTAAATTCCTTACCCACATTGAAAAATTAGTTATTTGAAACAGCATATGATTTATTACTATAAGGATTTTAAGTCCTGTTCTTTATACTCACTACTGAGGCTGAATTTTCAAGGACATCTGAATTGATATGTATAGAACACTAGCTATAAATATTTTTGGCCCATGAATCACACTGCAGAAGCATAAAATTGTCCCATTTATATTTTTCCCCTACTTGTTGTTGAGGAAAGACCGTCTCCCTCATATTTATTTCTTTTGAATGAGTCTCAATTTTCAGAGCTAGGCAAGTGTAAGCTTTAACCTTTAATCATAAATTTATAAAACCAATAAGAGTATGAATACATAATGTAGTTAAAGGAAGAATTTAATATAATGAAATACAGAAAAACTATGGAACATCATTGGCTCCTCCAAAAGAAATGAAAACAAATGAGAAACAAAAAAACAATGAGAGAGGTATAAATATTATTTAATTCATATACTTAAAATTCAAGAGACTATTGCATAAATAAATCAAAGGTAGGTAATAATAAAGAGAAGAAAAATGCAAAATTAAAAAGAAAACTGTGTAGAAAAAAATCTTGATTTTAGTAATAAATACCACAATGGAGTATGCAAAAAACAGGCAGTAAAGGAGGTCATGAGCTTGTATAACTTTTACAGAACTTAGAGAGGAAGTAAAGAAAAAGTAAATGAACATGAAACATAGTCTTAAGAGAATCTAATTGCAGTTGAAGTTGTAGAAAGAGAGAGAACGCAAATAAAAGATAAATAATGAATTCGCTGATATAGTTATTCAAGAAATACATATAATCTACTCAAATGCCTGTTAGCCACTGAGAATAAAATAAATATAAAATATCCATAGCCACTCTTATGAAAGTTAGTGGCTGCTGAAAAAATAGCACACTGATTTAATAATCGCACAAATGAAGGTACAAGCTCACCTGTAGTTAGTACTATGGGAGGCCCCTACATTGTACAATGCTAGCATGTCATGTGAGACTCACCAAGACTGGAAGGAGAGCACAGGAATTTCCATTGCTACTTGAATAGTCTTCATTAGTAGGATTTTTTAGGTGAAGAGTAGTGGAGGGTAGAGTGGGCAGAAAGTAAATGTCACAGGTAGAAGCAAGCCTGGACTAAAGAAAGGCATGAGTTGCAAATAAAAGTTCAACAAGAACCAGAGATTATTCATTAAAGCAAACTAATTCCTGGAAATATGTTTAACTACCATAGAATGAAGAGGGGCTACCAATATCCAGGCTTCAAAAGCAGTTTATATTTTAAAAGTGCCAGTATTTTGTTGGTCACAGATATCTCCCCACCTCTGTATTCTGTAAGACAATTGCATAATATTTAGAAACATTTGAGTTGGAAAATATTGTAACCCAAGCTCTCATTTTTACTACCCTTTATCCAATTCTTTGTATCTTCACCAGAAGTAACCACACTCCTGAACTGTATTTTCTTTCTCTTGGGTTTCTTTGTTTGTTTAATTACCACATATGTATGAATCTCTAATTAAAATATATTATTTTTTTCTTTCTGTTGGTCTTTATAAAACATAGTTCCATGTCATACAATTTCTTTTGAAACTTTTTAAAACGTAAATTTTGTTTTAAATATTAATTGTGTTCACATGTGCATCTGTGATTTATACATTTCTAATGGTATAAACTATAAAGCAGGGGTCCCCAAACTTTTTACACAGGGGTCCAGTTCACTGTCCCTCACACCGTTGGAGGGCCAGACTATAAAAAAAACTATGAACAAATCCTATTCACACTGCACATATTTTATTATAAAGTAAAAAAACAAAACGGGAACAAATACAATATTTAAAATAAAGAACAAGTAAATTTAAATCAACAAACTGACCGGTATTTTAATGGGAATTATGGGTGCAGATGCATCCTGTGCTCCTCTCACTGACCACCAATGAAAGAGGTGCCTCTTCCGGAAGTGCGGCCGGGTCGGATAAATGGCCTCAGGGGGTCGCATGCGCCCGTGGGCCGTAGTTTGGGGACCCCTGCTATAAAGTATTATATGATGTAAGTATTTCACAAGTTATTTACCTCTTTTCCTGCTAATGTATACCTGGGCTGCTTCCAGTTTGGAGTTACAAGCAAAGCCGCTATAAATGCTCTTGTACATGCATCCCAGTGCACAAGTGTAAGAATTTCACAATATCGTAGCTGGTGCAGAGCAAATGTCACTCTAGCCAGTGTTTTCAATGAAAGATGAAGGTGCTTTTGCTGAAATTGACATAACATCTATTACTTGAATTTCCTGGGGTTTTGCCTGCGTTTGAGCTTTTAGAACACATTGTCTTGAATTGTGGTTCTTCACATTATATTATTTCTCCTACAGTATTGTAAGTAATGTATTAGAAAGATGTTTCATTCTTTTTTGTTTCCCATGGGAAGATATCTTGCCTAATACATTGTTCAGAATTTCTTAAATTCAACTGAACATCTAACAGTGCATTTCATATTTTAAGATAAACCACTTTTAGCTTGAAAATGTTTGCATTCCTACCAGAGGCAAAAGAGATAGCTATGTGGCCTTTAATATTTTTTCTCTAACTTTTCAACATTTTGCATTAGACTCTCAAACCCTTTGCCTGAAGACTCTGTTTCAGAGGACTCTTGTCAGACTCTGTATAATTCTTAGTACATATCTAAGTTATTGAATATACTTTGTCTTAGAGGTGAAGGGTAAAATAACTTAAGTTTCTGTTTTCACACACATAAGTAGTGCATCAAATAATTTATAGTACAATTTTTACTTTCAGCCTGAGTCTTGACTCTGTCCTTCTTTTGAGCATCAGGACTTTTTTTTCCAAATTCTTTTATTTATTTATTTATTTATTTATTTATTTATTTATTTATTTATTTATATTTCTATTTTTAGAGAGAGTGAGAACAGGAAGGGAGAGAGATGAGTAGCATCAACTAATAGTTGCAGCACCTTAGCTGTTCATTGATTGCTTTCTCATATGTGCCTTGAGGGGGTGGGGTGGGGTGGAACTCCAGCCAAGCCAGTGACTCCTTGCTCAAGCCAGCAACATTGGGCTTCAAGCCAGCAATAATTGGGCTCAAGCCAGCAATCGTGGGGTCATGTCTATCATCCAACAACTTAGTGGTCATGTCAATCACTCAAGCCAACAACCTCGCAGTTTCAAAACTGGGTCCTCAGCATCTCAGTCTGATGCTATATCCACTAAGCCACCACCTGGTCAGGCTCTTCTTCCAATTTCTATTCAAAATGTTGATTGGCACTCTAGCCTAAGAGAAAACATAGTCCAGCCTTTACTTTCTACATGGATTTAAAGGGTTGTAATGTATATTTGTACAGTCACAAGAACCAAAATCCTATAGCTTGCTTTTATACTCAGGGATAATTCTTAGATTTGTGATCCTGTCTTAAAAGATTATGGAACCTCTGGGGTCATCTGAGAATATTCTATCTAAATAATTCTATGGAAGTTTTCCCAATGCATTGTGTCACATCTCCTTAATCCTTAAAACACAAATTAAGCTGTCAAAATATTCAGTTTTATTAACATACAAAGTAAAAGTCATTTATGTGAGAACTATGTGGTTTTTAAATTGTATCACTCTAAGATTTGTCTATGTGAGCCCGTTAGTTAAATTGAGAAAAAATGTAGTCAATTTGTCATTATTTTGCTTAAAATAAAATAAAAAAACAAAAACAGAATATTGAAAGAATGACAAAAATATTTTTAATTGCTTCAATTTACAAATAAAATTTCAGAGATACAAAGAGGTAAGGTTATATCGCTAGCTTATGGCTGAATGTGGGCTAGAAAGTTCCTCTCAACTTCGTTATATCTTCCACTGGAAAATAATTTCATTTTGCCTTCCAGTCAACCAAACAACACGTGCACATGGGTATGCACATGAGCGTGCACACAAACACATACCCCCCCCCACACACACCAATATCATCTCCATTGCCTCAGACTTAATTTCAAACAATGCATTCAACTAAATAATTTTGGCCTGAATTACTTGGGTACCTAATAATCAACTTCTCAGTAAGAAATAGAGAAGACTTTCAGATTGCTTGTAATTTGTTCCATCCTATACAAATTTCACAGCATGGAGCTTTTTACAGATTTGTAGATTGGTAAAATAAATGTCAGTTATAAGCATCTAAAATACGAATAAAAGATAAGGGTTTCAGAATTGCATTGCATTTTGTTTTCTTTGTGTTGAGCGTATTTAACCATGCTCTTTTCTTACTCAAATGCCCAGAGTTATTTTGGGTGCCTTTATCTGCACACTCCAACAGCTCCCTTAATGTAGCACAGAAGTATTTAGCTCTATGGTGATTTTCTCATAGTCTATATAGTAATAGATTATACCAACCTATTACACTATTGGATGATCATTCTATTAAAAATCATATTGCCTGGTAAGACTGCAGCTCACCGATGTAGTTAAGTGTTTGCAATTTAGCTCTAATATGTGAACACTTTATCTTGACATTTCCAAAGGGAGATTGTGGAATAGTGATCATCATTAAACATGGAACTAATGAATAAAAGTGACTGTGGATTTCAAAGCAGTCAGCTTTTCTGACAACACAGATAACATTACTTCAATTCTTAATTTTTTATGCCACTTTTTGAAAACGTCTATTTTCAGTGAAAGGAAATACAATTCATTGATCTTCAATAAACATTGGTGTCCTGTTTTATTGCTTTATTTTAAAGAGAAACAATAAAAAAATTGGTCATCATTGAGGTGTATACCAGTGACTCAGTTGCAATTGCTTTTATGAGCTTTGAATGCTTTTTTCTTTTCTTTTTTTTTTTTGCAAAGGATACTCAGCCCTATCATCTTGCTCCTCCTGAATGGCCTCTGTAAGGTAGTTGAAACACCATTGGAAGCTCTAGCAGAGTAATTATTAAGTTTACTGTAAATAGGGATGAACACTTTATTCTGGGTGGCACAAAGACTAAAATCTGAAAAAGTCAAAGATGGAAGGTAAAAATAGCTTCCGATGGGAAAGGGAGTGCAGGTTCAACAGCAGCTCTAGACTTGACCCTGAGACATTTTCTCCAGGCAACCCCTACCCCCCGCAGGACCCAGGGAGGGAGGAGGAAGGGTTCTTAAGGCAAGGTGTAAGGGCCACAGTTAGGTCATGAGATGCTGCACAGGCTTCAGAACAAGGGCTGGGGCTGCTGCTGGGGGAGGCAAGTTTGTCAGAAGTCAACACCCTGCCAGGTCTGGAGTGGCCACCATGTCTGCTCCTGGGTCTGACTCCCCAGGCTGTCTGACAGGTGTTGAAGCAGGAGCTGGCTCCGCCTCCTGGGCTGGTGCTGAAGTTGGAAGAAGAGAAAGATCACCCACCTGTCTGCCTTTCCATGTGGCCTCCCCGCCAAAAAAAACACAGGCAGAGCCTTCTAGACAAACATAGCCGGGACCCACCACAGAACTTCTCCCCACCGGCAGTCTAGCAGATGGGTGGTCTGAAGCCAGTCTATGCTTTTGCCTAGTGTCTGGTGGTGCTCAATGTGTGTCTAGCACTGACCATAAGCTTGTATGGTCTCTATCCTCCATCCCACCCCTACTTCCTTCTCCTTCTCTCTATTGGGCTCTGCCTCGTTGGGTTTATGGTCATCTGGTCCGGTTTGGATAATGTGGGTACAGTGCTCCAAGATGGAGTTAGAAATTGTGAGGTGCTTGTGAACCCTGGAAGATCAGTTATGAAGACCTCCTGTTGGGTCCCCTACCCTTAAGCATCTCCTCAGACAGGAGCAGTGACCTCACTTCCTGACAACAGAGCCCAGCAGTTGGAACCTGGTAACCAAGCAGCCACATTCTAAAACTGACCCCAGCCAGCTCATTTGGTTGGAGATATTCAGAGAGATAGGATGTTCTCTTGTTGTCTTCCCCACTCGCAAGGCCGTGGCCCTCAAAAAAGCCGCAGTGACAGTGCTTTCAGCCGCTGCTGGCGCTGGATCCGCACTCAGCCCAGACGCCTGTGGCTGTTTTCACGGAGGGACCCAGAGGTAACACAGGGATGCCTGGCGTGGTTCTGTTAGGGCCAGGCCACCACTTTGATCCCATTTGGACATCCCTATTTTCCTTCAATGTGTGTGTGTGTGTGTGTGTGTGTGTGTGTAGCACAGGGGTTCACGTGGGGAGTACCTGTCCTAGCAAAGAACAGTCAAGGGTGGAGGACAGTGTCAGAATCCTGGTGGGTCTGTCATGTTCACACTCAGCTCAGGGCTGATTGGGGGCCTGCAGTGCGGGCAACACCTTCTGCAGGAGGTCTATCTCTAGTTCTGGAGGTGAATGTCCTTCCCCTTAGGCGAGGTCTGTGCAGACACAGGGCTGGGCCTGACTGGGCAGCAGAATGTTCAGTGGGCAGAAGCACCAGCGACTAGGGCCAGGCAAGGCTTGAGGTCCCTGGACCAGCTGCTGGTCACTGTCACTGCAGATCTCTCCCAGAACATTGAGGAGCAGCTGGTCAGTGGAAACCCCCATCCTGTCTCCACCAGTGAGGAATAGGAGAGCCACACCACTAAGGGCCAGAGCAGGCTGGACGTGAGTGTGGCCACCTGGGGTCTAGGGAACAGGGCCCATGAATGACCAAAGAAGCAGCCCAGGATTTATAGACAACTCACAATTTCTGACTTCAACCTGCAGCAGCATGCCCAAGTGAAGAGAGCTGGCCCAGAGGACCTGGAGCTCAAGGACATAGAACCCAGGGACTTAGAGGAGAAGGGTGAGAATGTGGGGGAGTTGGGGGGTGGTTGGAGGTGGGGAGCTTATGGGGAGGGGTCAGTGGCAGACACACAGGAACACCCCAAGAGGCTGGCCCGGAGCAGACTAACCTCAGACTGCCTGTGGGGAGGACGTCCTGTGGTAGGTCCTGGGCTGTAGCTTCTTAAGAAGGCTCTGGGGTCTTTTGTCCTTGGGGGGGGGCATGGAAATGCAGGTATGTAGGTGACCTTTTCTATTCTCACAACTCCTACCCCAGCACAGGACGTAGAGCCAGCTGTTCCCACTTCAACACCCGAGGAGCCACTCCCAGCGGCGGACCTGGAGGTAGCTCCACATCAGGAGGGCTGTCCCCCTCCAGCGGCCCGGACCCCTCACGTGGCCAGGCCCGCTCTCACGGCCAGGCCTCCTCCCACAGTCATCCCAGCGGCAGCTCTGGGTCCAGGGCTGGCCTGTGCCATATCTCCTGAGCTCCCTGAGGAGGCCCCACAGGCCAGGCCTGAACTACTCTCTCCAGAAACTGCCCTGGCTCCAGCCAGACACCAGGCCCCGTTTTTGAGAAATAGCTCAGAGCCAGCTGTAGAGCTAATTAATGCTCAACAACTACTTCAAATATGTGTTGCTTTACCTCCCGAGATCGTTGAAGAAATTTTTTTTTTGATTCTTTCCCTTCGTATTCGTCAGACTAGGATGTATTGCAATTATAATTAAAACTTACTGTTTACATTTTAAATTGTGTCATTTTTGAGCATGAGGTACATCTATAATCCTGTGTATCACCACCACTACCTAACAATGTTCCATCACCGTAAAAAGAAACCCTGCACCAATAGTACTCACGCCCCACTCCTCCTGACCCTGGCCACCCCTCCTCTGCTTCAATCTCTGCTCCTATCCTATTCTGGATGTTTCCTATAAATGCGATCTTACAATAGGTGTCTTTTTGTGTCTATTCAAATATTTTTGTTCACTTTTTATCTGAAATAACATTTTTGTTATTTGAAAGGGAAAACCCAAAGGGATTAGAGACCAGATAATAAAAAGTCCTTTAGGTAAGTGTGTCCATAAAACCCAGGGTAGAGACCACTTTGCTAAGTGCGAGCCCAGGGCAAGAAGTCAGTCTGGCCTGACCTGTGGTGGCGCAGTGGATAAAGCGTCGACCTGGGAACACTGAGGTCGCCAGTTCAAAACCCTGCACTGGTCTGGTCAAGGCACATATGGGAGTTGATGCTTCCAGCTCCTCCCCCCTTTCTCTCTCTCTCTCTCTCTCTCTCTCTCTCTCTCTCTCTCTGTGTCTCCTCTCTAAAAATGAATAATAAAATAAAATAAAATAAAATAAAAAAAAGTCAGTCAGGCAATGGCTGGCTCTTCCAGTGCCCAAAACAAACACAATAAAAATGCAGAAATCTGGAAAGACACACCACTAACTGGAAAGCATTTCTCATAAACTGAGGACACAGAGAGGTTTAAGATCCCCATGATGCAGAAAATTCTCGAATATCAGTGTTTTCAAAAGGGATAGATAGGAAACTTCTGCACTTCCAACAAGAGGCAGTGCACACGTCAGTGCACATCGGAGATACCTGACCTTCCTGATGGGGGCACGTGCACTCTAAACATAGGAGAGAGCACTGTCACCATCAGGTTGGCAGGCTTCTGGTCTGGTGATGACCAGCTCTGGGGACAAAGTGAGGAAGCGAAGCAGAGGCCCCAGAAGAGCCCCTGGAAAGAAGAGAACAAAGTCCCTCTCTGGGAGGACAGTGTGCAGGATTCATGCAAGTCCCACCAGGTCTCACCTTCACCTAGCAATGCCCATCCTAGGAGGTGATTCCCCAGAAACTTTTGCACAATTGTTTAACTTTTATATTTGGGATTACCCATCAGAGCACTGATGAAATAGCCAGGAATTGAAATAAACAATGTCCATGGAGAGCGATGGGATCCACCCATCCTGGCCCACATGGAGGGGGAAGCTGAGCAGCTACTAAAGTGGGTGCAGGGGCCTTCACATGCCAACAGATATGAACTTCAGGGGTTCTCTCATGTGAGACACATGGGCTAACTCTCTGCATCTGGGATCCCACCCATTAGACCACATACATGTGATTTCAACAGGCAGACACACATATGAGAAAATGAGGCTGTGTCTGACAGACACAGAATGAAAGAGGTGAAGTCTGAGAGAGCTAGCCACCAAGCCACTCATAATGGTCACCTCTGGGGCAGGACTTGCAAATCGTCTCCCCAAAAGATAGCTCTTCTGCTTTCTCCCCCACCCCAAGTATTACATATCTTGCTAAAGCATAAACAAGGATTGAATCCCAAAACGAGTATATAAAGAGCACTAAGAAAAGAGGAGATGCAACTTATAACAATATTTTTCTTAGGTCTGGTCCCGTTTATAATGGACTCTGGGAAACTCTAAATAGCCAGTCTCTACAAAAGTACATCAGTTCTCACAAAGCTCAAACTCCCCAACAGGAAGACAAATGGGATTTGAATCATCAGACAAATTGCCTTTCATTTGAGTGCAGGTTTTGAAAGGGATGCAGCTGGGTGCTTTCAGCAACAAGATGTCTAGTGGCTGGGGAAATGAGTGTTTATGCTCCGATGCTGGGGACCTGGGTGGGACGTCACAACACCTAACACACTCACTGGTCCTAAGTTCTTTAAAATCCCTTTTCTTCCCTTCAAAAAAGGACAGATTTTACCAAACAAATTTGTAAACAGATTTACAGATCCATATGATAGTTTAAAGACACTGTCTTAAGATATCTCTTCCTGTTTAACAACCTACTCCCAAACTTAGAAGCATAAAAGAAGAAAGATTTATCTCAGTTTCTGTAGGTTGTTAAGGACACAAGTTGTGACATACCACAGTGCCTCTGGCCAAGACTTTGGTTTCATCTGAAAGCTCAACTGGTGGAGGCCCCAATTTGAAGCAAACTCACAGGTTGTTTGGACTGATGCCTTCCTCAGTTCTTTGCCATGTGGTTGAATTGTTATAGGCTGAATTGTGCCCCCTTCCCAAATTTGTATGTTGAAGTCCTAACCCCCAGTACTTCACAATGTAGCTGTATTTGGAACTAGGACCTGTGAAGAGGTAATTAACTTAACATCAGACTGTTAGGGTGGGCCCTAATACAATCTGAGTGATGCCTTTATACAAAGAGGAACTTTGGCACAAAAAGACACATCAGGAGACATCATGTGAAGAGGCCACAAAGGAACAGCTATCTGCAAGCCAAGGAGAGGTGCCTCAGAAGAAAGCAACTGTGCTGTCATCTTGATTTTAGATTAATGAGAAAATAAATTTCTGTTGTTTCAACCACCCAGCGTGTGGCATTGTGTTATGATGAAGCTAGCACACAAATAGTCTTCCACATAGGGCAGCTCACAAAATGACAGCTGGCTTCCCTACCTCAGAGTGAGAAAGCAAGAAACTACACCCAAAATGAAAGCCAATCATTTTGTAACCTAATCTCAGAAGTATCACCTTAAACCTGTTCTATTTTATTCATTGGGATTCAATAAGTCTAGCTAAATCTCAAAGGGACTGGATGGCATGAAGGCATAAAAATCATGAGATTGGAATCATTATGGGAATCTTAGAGGATACCTGCCAGACACTTACATAACGTCTGCAATGACTGAGGTCATCTAATACACTGGGGAACAATTTTTCATGTTCTGTTGCATGAGGTTTTAGAACTGTTTCTATATACTTCTGCATCGCTGATTCCAAATATGAAATCCGTTTTTGGTGCATGCTCTAGTTTTTATGCAATTTTAATTTATTTTTATTACAGTTAATGGCATGCATTGGCTTTTAAATTGGAGTTAAAGGGCAATGACTCTTGGATTGAACATAACTACAGAAAAATTAATGTTTTACAAACATCATTTTTACATAATTATAGTTGTTTTTAAATGTAAAAAATTATTATCTGATAAAAAACACCCTCTTATTTTGTTTTAAGATTGAATTATGGCTGACACCTTCTGTTACACACTTCAACATCAAAGACGCAATATTTCATCATTTGTGACACGTGCATAATTACCTATTTTCAAGTTCTCCTTGATGATCAAGACAAAAATTGGTCTCCTCATATTGTGTGTCATAATTGTGACAAAATGCTTCATGACTGGACAAAAGGAAAACGCAAAGGAATGCCTTTTAGTATTCCCATGGTTTGGCGTAAACCTAAAGACCACAGCAGTGAGTGTTATTTCTGTCTGATCCATACAAAGGACATCGGCAAGAAAAAAACAACATATGATGGCATATCCTAATATTCCTTCAGCAATACGACCTGTCCCACACTCTGAGACACTCCCGGTTTCAGTTTTCAATGGTTTTATTTCTTCTAAGGACGAAGAAAGTGAACATGGTGATCAAGTGTATTTTGATAAGATGCATGAGGAAATGGTTGTAGAATCTGAAGGGTCTTCTTCTGATGCCAAGCAGTCATTAACCCCTCAGCAGTTTAGCCAACCCGAATTGAATGACTTAGTAAGAGATTTGGGCCTATCAAAGAAAGCAGCTGAATTATTAGCCTCCAGGCTTCAAGAAAAGAATGTACTTCACCAGTCAGCTAAAGTATCCCATTTCAGAAAGTTTGAACAAATTTTTGTGGACTTTTTTTCCAAAGACAAACACTCTGTTTACTGTCATGATATCAGTAGTCTTCTCAGCCAGCGAGATGTTACCACTTACAGTCCAACAGAATGGTGGCTATTTCTTGACAGCTCTAAACAATGGCAGATTACTGCTGGAGCATCAAACGAGATTGTTCTCAACAAGTACACCAATGCAAGAGCTACAGACGCAAATTTTTGCCTGAATAGAATTTTAAAAAGTTTTGCGCAAATTTTATGATTAAAATAAGTGTTTTAATATGTTCTATTTTGAAATTATAGACAAATTCTGATGCAATCATATCTTTTAGTGTATTAGTGTATTTACTGCATTATATATTATTATATTTTCACAAAGATGATGCCCAAGAAGATATTCTACTTCATTATGTTAAACTAAATGTTGAAAATTTTACAATAAGATGAAAACCTAAAATCTTGAATTGCAAAACAACTGTAGCTTACAGAGAAAAACTAATGCCAGATTTGAGATCAGCACACTCGAATTAGGTAAGAACAAGTGTTTTGGTGGATGCAACAAAAATTTTGTTCCCCAGTGATATAGATAAAGAAGAAAGAAAACATAGAGAATAATAGCACATGATGAGCAGGAGCCAGAATAAACAACCTTTATGAGTGTCTGAATGGGTTTAAACTAAAAGAGAAATTTTAAACACATGATAGCTGTAAACATTTTCATCACATAGAGTTACATAAAAAGAAATTTAGTAGCTCCCTAGCAATCTTCATAGTTGCTATGGGGTCTAAATCTAATTCTGTCTTCTTTATTACCATCTACCTCTACTATCTAGTCTTACAAGCAAAAATAAAAAGTAGGAGGCGTTTTAATAAGGTGAGCGTCATCAGTTGCCCTTGAACTACTGCTTTGCATCTAGTTTTCTCTCCACCCCTTGCCAGTTTTCATGCTTGGCTTAGTAACACCTCTATGGAAGTAAACTTTGCAGTCAATTATTATGTGACAGTACCAACTATTGCCCTAAATATATATGCAAATTAATGGTTAGATAGTGGGCATTTCTAAAGCATAACAGTCCTATAAAACAAATAACCAAACCAGCTGGAAGATTATTTTGGGTGCATTGTCCTACCTCAGGATCATTATTCATTGTTCAGGAGCTATTTAAAAAATTCACTTAGAGAAAAGAAAATGTACACTTGGTTATAAACAAACACTATTGAAATACGTGCTGTAGAAGGTGAGAAATGGGTGCTGAGAATCCCTGTCTTTCTTTCAGAAATAAATAAAATAAAAAGAAGAAACAGCTCCACATATTTTAAGAGATAAAAAGAACACAAGGGCATATTTATGATTATTTCGTTCTATGAAAATTTTAACAAGTGAAAGAAGACCATATTTGAAAATTTTGGAGAAGATGAATTTTTGGTCCATGCATGACACCTTCTAAGATACTAAACCAAATACTTAAGTTTAAATTCCAAACCACTCGGTCATTAAAAAATATGTTCACAAAAAAGTAATTACTGTATACTCTTGGAATGGATATACGTGGAATTACAACCTCTGAGGTTTAAAATTGGCATGGGGGGGGGGGGGTGTTAAAGCTTTATTACCAAAACACCTCTCTCTCTTCCTGTGTCACATAAGTGGAACAGTAATTAAGAGTCTGGAACCTGGAGTTGGATTGACTGAATCTGAATCCTAACTCTGTCCTTTACTAACTGCAAGATATTTCTGAGACTCAATTCTTAACTATAGTTTGGGAATCATAATGGTAATTATAGGGAATTCATGAAAGATAAAAGAGCACTTTTTGATTTTTCTGAAATGCCTTTAAATCTTTCAGCTTCTCAAGTGCATTTACCTTCTTTAAGATACAACTTAAAATGTTTCCTGTTCTAGGATATCCCTGCAGGCCTTCCAAATTCCTTCTGTGCTTTCAAGCCATTTCATTTTTATCGTTATTTATGGACTTGTCACTTTCATCATGACTTTTTTTTTTTTACTTTGACTCTCTACTTCACCTGAGCTGTTTGAGAATATTTGGCTCATGATTCTTCCATTTAGTCCCATTTAGTAGGTGCTTAACAAATGTTTAGGAAGTAAATGAATGGCCACCCAGACATTGGTATGACATCTTGTTGAGTGGGTGAATGTCAGGATAGAGTAAGTTTTGTTAGCTAGTATCTTTGGAAGATTTATAAAAATATCCTATTCTAAAAATATCTCAAGTCAATATATTCTAACAATAACTACTCATCATTAATATTTTGGCTTGATTACAAACAGGAGTATATTTAAAATATATGGTGTTCAACATCACTTACAAAAATAACTGTTTACATAAGGGTTCATTGTGATTTGTCAGGTAGTCATTTACATTTGGCATTTCAAGACATTTATTGGAGCAGAATATCATTGATTCAGATAAAAATAGCTTAAATTAAGAATGCAGTCAGTGGTTAAAGTTTTTTGAAAACTACTATTCCAGGGACTAGTCAAAAAAACTATTCAGCTTTTATATTTAGCCACAACCAACATTTAATATTATAGCATTGTGATTCATCCTGATGCCCTGTGAAAGAGCAAAATCCATTCCAATGTGACTTAGATCAAATAAATTATTACTCTGTACTTCCACATCTTTCATCTAAATATCAAAATGTCAAAGCTTTACTTTCTACCTTGACCTTTAATGATATATTTTCTAATTAACTTTGCACCTGAATATAATTATCAATTCTTCAGTACTTGGTTTGAAATCCTAATTAGCACCTATCCAAATCAGCATTATTTCACAATGTAAACAAGTTTCTCATTTGAATGAAAGACTTTAAACTTTAAAAATAATGTAATTTAATTATCTGGAAGTGTTTTTGTTAAAGTGTTGCGAGTATCAGTATATATCACAGAACGAATTTTTAACTTCTGTTTATTAATGTACCTAACACACTTTTATCTGGCTATTATCAAAAGGTTATATATATTATTCATATAATTGAATATAAAATGATTTAGGGTATGATTAAGCTGCATATGCTAAAATAAGAAATGTTTTTATATTTGGTCTTTTTTTACTTTTTTATTGAATTTATTGGGTTAACATTGGTTAATAAAATTATATAGGTTTCAGGTGTACAATTAATTCCATAATACATCATTCGTATATTGTATTGTGTGTCCACTACCCCATGTCAAGTCTCCTTCCATTACCATTTTTCCCTCTATATTGCTTTCTACCTCCCCCTAACCTCCCTCCACTGGTTATCACCATACTGACCATACTGTTGTCTGTATCTATGAGTTGTTTGTTTGTTTGTTTACTTATTTTACTTAATTCCTTCATCATTTTCACCCAGTCCCACACAACCCATCTTTGCTCTGACAGCTGTCAAATTTTGAAATAACTTTTTAAACACTGCAGATAGATGTTCTTATGATTGTTTATTGTTCTCTCAGTGGGGCTTTCAAGAGAAAACCAGAGTGAATTAAAAGAAAACAAAAACAAAAACCCTGAACTCTTCAAGCTCACACCTCAAATCAGAATTCATTCTTTAGTTCTCAATGTCCTTGCCCACTTGGCCTGTACTTTTAATTTACTATATAATGCTGCCACCGCCATCTCCAAATTATATCTAAAACTCTTTCTTCTTCACTGCCACCATCATAGACCAGGTAACTGTCATTTTTTTGACTGATTACTGGCAATCACTTGTTAACAGGTAACACTTATGCTTCCCCTCTTCTATGTTCTTTCTATAGTGAATATATTTTTACATTAGGTCAAATGTTTCAGCAGACATTTTTCAAACATTCTAGAACCAGTGCTAGCATCCCCTAGTGGAGAGGAATAGTACTGCTCAGTGTGCTGGCATCTGAACACCATGCAGAATCCAGTTCCCAGGCCATGTCTGTCTATCCGTGGTCACTAAGGCCACAGGGATGAAGCTGCAGAAAAGCTTAATCTCGTCCTGAAACCAATATCATTACCAATTTATTCTTCCATCTGATAGAGAAAAAAAGTTGACAAGTAAAAAGAGAAATAGGCAAATCTTCAATTATTGGAAACTTGAACATAGTTTTTTCACACAAAACAAGCAAGCAGATATAAAGATCAGTAAACATAAAGATTTGTATGGCATAATTTAACTAGATTAATCCAATTTATACCAATAACTGAAAAATACATATTTTTTCATGTTCATGTAGAACATTTACCAAAGTTGTCTGCTATCTCTACATTTTCTTTAATAATACATTGAAAGTCCTAAACAGTGCAATAAAACAAAAAAGGAGAAACAAAAATTAAAAAGATTGAAAAGGAAAAGTAATGAATCTGTAAACATGCTATTAGGAGTATAAAGAATATCCAAATACTAGGATATATCAATGTACAAATATTAATTGTATTTCTATATTAAAAATCAAATAGAAAATAAAAACTTAAAAATATAAATATTTACAATAGTATAAAAATGCTGGAATCCTACAGCTACAAAAATTATGGCTATAATCCTATAGCTACAATTCTATAGTTAATAATAAATCAAGCAAAAAATATAATATTTATGAATTTAAAACTACAAAGAATCAATAAAAGAATTTCTAAAAGACAAATAAATTCAGAAATATATTATACATATGGAATTGTAAGACTCAGTAATGTTAAGATAACAATTTTTTCCAAGTTGATCTATAGATTCAATGTAATTCCACTTAAAAACTCAAGCTGGATATTTTTTTTATTCTGCTAATTTATTTCTTTAGATCAAATATTTCTTTATCTGTTTATTTATTTGTTAAAGTGCCATGCTGGTACAAAAATATATATGGAAATAATCAAGAATAGTTAAGCAAATCTTGAGTAGCAAGTTGGAGAATGTTACCAAATAACAAACCTTGCTATAAAGTTGCAATTGTTAATACAGTGTGATATTGCTATAACATTATTATAACACACTAATGGGACAGAATAATACTGAAAAAGAAAAACGCATACACAGTTTCCTACTTCATAACAAGGTATCATTACAATTCAGTGAGGAAAAGAGAATCTTTGTAATAAATGGCACAGAACAATTGGATAAACACATGGAAAAATGACCCTCCTCTTACCTACCATACATAAAAATGAACTCAAGAGGTATGATGTACTTCAGTGTAAATGGTAAAACACTAAAACTTTTAAGAAATATTCACAAATATGAAGTAATCAAAGTTATCTTAAATAGGGTATTAAAAAATTCTAATCAGAAAAGACTGATAAGCCACATTTTATAAAAATCAAGACAGCAAAAAGATAAGCAACAAAATGAGAGAAGATATACACAATACAAAGCAACCCAATTAAAATTTAACAGAAAACTTGAACAGGAGTTTCTATACTTGTACAGACTATTCCAGAACTATACCAAAATGGCCGGTCACTACATAAATGGATGGTAAAAAATATTAATCATCAGAAAAAAAGAATTAAACTACAATTTGATACCGCTGCATGCCCATCAGAATTACTAAAATTAAAAAAGATATAATATCAAGTGTTGGCAAAGATTTGGAGCAATTTGAAGTCTTTGCCAATGGGAGTGCAAATTGGGTTAACCAATAATCTACAACTAAACATATGTGTGCTCTCTATTCAGCAATTGCACTGTTGAGTACAGTGGTCTCTTGTCTATTGCGGTGGTTAGGATGTCTTCTGTGCCCTCTCCCATTCTCCAAATATCATCTTTCCTCTATCTTTCAAATACACTCAAAGCTCAATTTTACATTCATCTTTCTTTCTACTTATCAAATTCTTTGTTAATAAAAATATTCCCACCTCACTGTTAGATTCATGAAAAATTTTCTGATGAGTTCACATTTTCAGTTTAAATTTGTTTGGTTACACACTGCAGTAGTTTTTGCTTATCATCTCATTTCTCCCTGTAACTCCTGCTGCTAATACTAGAATCTGTTTTCATTTATGCACAGTCTGTGCCAGGTACACAGTGAGTACTAAAGTAATCTGTGATGATGATGATAAATGAAGAAATAAAGAATCCTTCAGCATTGGGGAAGAACCCAAGCCACTCCTCTGCTCTTATGACTTGCTTTCTTCAAAAGAAGAAACAGGAACGACACTTAGCACTTTCACCAACTGGGAACAGTTTTCCAATTAACAATTAGAGTCAAAATATTCTTTTCGCGATAGGCCATTATATTAATGGTGGGGTAGATATAGGTGATCTTATCAATGTGGAACGCCTAGTTGCCTCAGGGTTAAGTAAATCATTTTCCTTAGATAACAGTTATTAAATGAATCATAGCAGCAGGACCATTTTCAACCTTTGAGTCAGAGGCAAGGATCATTCAAATTGCAGATTGTCCAGTCCTATCCACAGAGATTCTGACTTACAATTCTTAGATGAGGCTCAGTGATCATATTTTTAATAAGCAACACAATCATTTAATAAGTATGTTTGCATGCCTCTCATTAATATTTTACTTTATATATAGCTGTGAACAAAACAGATCAAAATTCTTGCTTTTGTGGAGATTACAATTCAGTGAGAAATTCTGGCATAAGCGTTTATAGTTTTTAAAAGAGCAGTCTTTAATATTTCCAGAATTTTTAAATATTGTTTTATATGAGGCTCTTCAGTATCTCACTGTATTTGGTGTAATACCTTGAGAAAAACATATTTTCAGAAAACATAATGTTTAATGTTGATAACACAACTACTGCATCCCTACATGCTAATACTAATTTTAAAATTTTTAATGCCAAGTACCTGAACTGTATCCTTTTTGATTAGAGAATTGGTTCTTGGCCCTGGCTGGTTGGCTCAGTGGTAGAGCATTGACCCGGTGTGTGGAAATCCTGGGTTCAATTCCTAATTAGGATATACAGGAGAAATCCCCATCTGCTTCTCCACCCCTCCTACTCCCTCTTCTCTCTTCTCTCTCTTCTCCTCCCACAGCCATAACTCAACTGGTTTGAGCACATCAGCCCTGGGTGCTGAGGATGGCTCCATGGAGAAAGAAAACTGCCATTTTTGCCTCAGGTGCTAAAAATAGCTTGGTTGCGAGCATGACCCCTAATGGGCATAACAATGGCCCCAGATGGGAGTTGCTGGGTGGATCCTAGTTGGGGCACATGCGGGAGTCTGTCTCTCTATCTACCCTCCTCTCACTTGGAAAAGAAAAAAAGAAGAATTGGTTCTCTTAGATAGTAATCAGATCTGTGATGATATAAAATAGGAGTGGCTTTTAAATCTGTTTGTGAAAATTCTTGACTGTAATACTATAAAAATTTTTTAATGAAGTTATGGACATTGTTGCCAATTAGAAAAAAAAAACATTCATATTTGCCTTAGTCAGTATATTAAAGAGAGGAATGACCCTTTCCAGTTCTAAACACCTTCATGAGATCCATACTTCCTACCTTCTCCTCAACCACCCTCTACAGAAGAGGATTTGTTAAGCAAGTTGTAGGACTGTAAAGTGCTAATATACCATTAGTCATGTCAAGCTCAATAGATGAAAATGGAAGAAAGGTTCTGCATGAGTATCTCATACCAGGAAAATGCACTCTTTTAGGCAGAAGGTGAGATGGTGCTCTCAACAACAGGGAAATAGCCCAAAAGCCAAAACTATGTAGTTTGGTCCAGGCAAATATGCCAAAGTAAAGGGAAGGTGTATACTATTTGAAATATTTAATTCAAATACACCTCTGGTGTTTGTCAGTATTTTTACTTATAATCACCAGATGCTTTTCCAGGCTGGCAGAAAGAAAAATTGGGGAAAACTGACAAAACAGAATTGAGTCTAATTAATATTCCAGGTACAACAAATTACCCAAATTGCTGTGTAGCACCATTATTATGAAGAAAACAGTGCCATTATGTAATGCCAATGGCAGAGGCCAGGCAGGTTCACATTGGATTCAGGCAGACGGTAGAGAAACCGCGGAGCCAGAAAGTGTCGGGCCATACCGTTTATTGGAGGGTCCCAAAGATAGGCGAGCAAATAACAAAAAAGAAAGAGCTAATAAACAAAGAAAAATCTGCTATTTGTGGTAAGGGCGAGGGAGCAAGGAAAACCGCACCTCCCAGAGGTGGGAGAGCTATCTGGGAGAATCACAATCCAGGGGAAGCACCTACAGGTGCTTTCCCTCCGGGCGATTCTCCCAGATGGCTCTCCAGGAAGTGTAATTCTCTGATCCCTTCAGCTACCACCGTGAGGGGTGGTTTTCCTGATGATCCCTTGCCCTCCACTGCAAAAAACAGGTTTTCCTTTGTTTGTTTGGTTTTTTTTCACTTGCCTGTCTCTGCAAGCCTCTAATAAATGGGTATGGCTAGATGCTTTCTGTCTCTACAGTTCTTCTACAGTCTACCCGAATCCAATGCAAACTGGCCTGGTCTTACCCACCAACATTATACTGGTAGACTCTGTTACATTCCTGTGTCATAGCTGCAAGGGAGCCTAAGAAAGAACTTCCAGCTTTGAAAGAAGAGGCTGTATTTGTACCTGTGGGGCAGCTGTGTTAGGCTAGCTCATGGGGTTACCAGCTGCAAGCACTTTGCCTGATTGGTACGTGAGTGCGTGGCTCACCAAGTGTGTATGACCTATATAAGGCTATGGATGCTTGTGCTCAAGAGAGATGGTTGCAGATGGTGGATTGCCTGCCTGCCTGCCACTGTGAGGGACCATTTTGCAGTTTGTTTGCCTGAGAGGTAGTTTCCCCTGCCTGAGTGCTTGTCTGCCATTGTGAGACTTTATTAAACACAATGGCCCAACACTTTCCAGCTCCGCAGTTTTTCTACTGTCTGCCCTAATTCAGTGTGGACCTACCTGACCTCAGCCACCAGTATTATAGTACCCTAACAAGACTAAAAAAACCCAAGTTATTCTTTACTATGAGTTCAGATGATGGACAAACTGAATGAAAAGGGACAATTATAGCTTCACCTTGTTAATTTTGTTATTAATACTGTCCACTTTGGGGAAATATTCTATGAGGACTATGGGAACTTTGCTACAAAGATCAGGGTTCCATGCTAAAAAAAAAAATCATGAAAAACCTAATGTATTTTTTTTTCTTTTAGGGGCTGGAGGGAGTTTGTTTTTGTTTTTGTTTTTTACAGTTAATCACTACATCACTTTACTGTAAGTAGTAATTCTGAGTTACATCTGACGAATGAAATGTGACCACTGAAATGCAATTCTTCCTGAAACATAATCACAAATAATTCAGGTGATTCTAAGCTGGACAGAAAGGAAGAAAGATTTTCAGCAGGTTCTGATGTAACTTCAGTGTTCTTCCAGTGGTCAGTGTTAGTTTTATAAGAATTCTCTTTGAAGGGAAGCCATACCACTTCAGTCTTTCAGTTTCTTAAACTGTGGTACACCTTTTTTAATCATTAAAAACATCATATTATACCTCCTCTAATAATTTACACTTACCCCCAGTTATAGAGCACATTAAAATCACACTGAAATCTCAAACTTCTAGATGTATATCAATTGCCTGAGATAAAGAAAACAAAATAAAGGTTCTGCTTCCAAGTGTGCGGGTGGTAACTGAGATCTGCATCTCTAACAAGATCCCAGGTGATGCCAGCTGCTGGTCCAGAGATCACACTTTGAATAAAAAGGACTTCACGCTTTTGTTAGCAATGGTTAATGAGAAATCCTGGGCACCTGTTATCACAGGTGCTTGGAGGACTGCTAGGCTCTGAGCTAGCCATCCCTATCTAATTAAATTTGGATAACAGCTTGGGGTTCTTTTGAAGAAAATCGTTTTAAAAAGACTAAGAATAGAAATCTTAATTTCTGTTGGGGTAAAGGTCCCTTTCTGTTCAATTTACATTTACTTTGTACTTGTGACCATGAAAAGAACATGACTGGTCTGTTGATAGTTCTCTGGAACTATGATCTGTACTGTTCACAAAAATTAGGGGATCAGGGAAAGTGCAGCCTTTCGTATAGTGCATTTGCACCAATGAAATAAAAGTTGGTTTCATATCTCATTTGCATAATTGAACAACTTTCTTTGATTTGTCGTTTGCTTTTCTGATATTCTTGTTCAATAAAAAAATTAAATGCTTCCTTTTTTATCGCTTCATATTCATTTTGAAATATCCTGTAATTTTTGTGAGCAGTATATTAGTTACATCATAACTCAATAAGTCATTTGCCAGAGGAAAAGTGAATATCTATGCCACTTTTAGGAGAAAAACAATTTACCCATAATTTTTAATACAATAAGGCCAAAGAAAAAATTGAGGCAAACTTGACCCTTTTAAATGTATGCATTTATGCCACTCATCTCCCAGAGATATTTTATAATATGCTCCTTGAAGTCAGAGCTAGTGGGTTATAATTTACAGAACAAAGGTTGTCTCCCAAAAGTTGGGATCTGAAATTATGCTTCTCATCACACTTATTTAATGTAACTGAAACGTAATTGTTCCCCAAATAGAGATTAGAAAAATGTGACAACATGTTTCTGAACTGATTTCATTTGTGCTGCCAAATAATGCTCAAAAATCAAAGCAATATTTTTTGTCAGATCCACTGTCACGACTTTCAATGAAAAAGGTGAAGGGATTAAGCAAAGAAAAAACATCAACACAGACAACAGTGTGGGGATTGCAGAAGAAAACGGGGAGTAGGAAGTGGGAGGGGAGGGGAGAGGGGGAATAGATGGTGATGGAGTAAGAGTTGACTTGGGGAGTGAACATGGTGAGCACACAATGCAATATACAGATGATGTATTATGGAATTGTATACCTGAAACATGTATAATTTTATTAATCAATATCAACCCCAATAAATTTAATAATTTTTTTTTAAAAAAACAGTAGTTTTAAATAAACACTGATTTTTTTATTGGTTTATTTTGGGAAAACAGCTGTGTTAGGCTTGCTCGTTCTTTGCATGCCTAGTGCGTGAGCATGTGGCAGTGCCGCATGTGTATAGTGGATGTAAAGGTACTAGTGCTTGCCCTCAGGCAGATTGTGGAGCACAGATTGCCTGTCTGCCATCGTGAGGGGCCATTTATTTGCCTTCTGCCATGAGGAGTAGTTTTCCCCTGCCTGTTTGCTCATCTGCCGTTGGGAGACTATTAAACAAGAATGGCTCAACATCTTCCAGCTCCACAGTTCCTCTACTCTCTGCCTGAATTCAATGTGGACCTGCCTGGCCTCGACCACCGGCATTACAGTTTATATAATCTATATTCTCTGATTGGTTTAAAGGCCATTAAAATAATTTGATAGTTATTGTTTTATATATTATATACTCTAAATTGGAAAAATATTGTGATAGAAATGATGTGAGTAAAAATAAGAGGTTCATATATAAATATTGAATTTTGAGAGTACATAAACCAGATTTGTAGAGAAGATATTTGTTTAAATCAGAAAGTGGCAAAGCTAAAACAAATTAAAAAATGACAGATCATCAGATATATGTTAATTGCTTAATATTCTGAGAAGAAACTCACATATGTGGCATCTTTTAAGCCTTCTAACAATTCCACAGTGGTTTTCAGCCTTCTTTTTTAGATAAGAAAATAAGGTTCAGAGTGGCTACTTAACCTGCTTGACATCATATACCAGAGGTGGGATGCAAACAAAAGTCAGCCAGACTCCAGAGGCTGTGCCTTTTGCAAGCCAATAAAACTGAATTTAAAATTGTACTCTGCCAGAGGAAGTGGAGAATAATTTCTTGCTTGTATGACAACCCAAGTCTCCTAGTTCACAGCTGAAATAAACAGTATGGTTTGCCTTTGCCAGCCATTCATGTTTTCCACTGAATACTTATTCGGGCTAAATTTACTTCTCATTAGCTTCATTGCTTCCATTTTCCCCTGTAGCTACTATGCACCAGCTTAATTTTTCATCTTTATAATGTCAAATGTGGCAGGTTTAGTGTGCCTTTTCTAATATAAACTCTTCAGCTAAAGATGTATCATTAGCCCAATACAAAATAAGTAAATAGTTTTCAAAGGAGTAAGTTCTGAGATCTAATGTACAGCATAGTCCCTAAAGTTAGTAATACTGTATTGTATACTTGAAATCTGTAAAGAAAGCAGATCTTAAGTGTTTTCACCACACACACACACACACACACACACACACACACACACACACACGTGTGCATGCACATGCACACAAAGGAAACTATAAAAGGAGATAGATGTGTTAATTAACTTGATTGTGGTAATCATTTCACAACATACATATATATCAAATCATCACATTGTACAGCTTAAATGTATATAATTTTATTTATCAATTATACCTCAATAAGGTTGAAAAAATAAGTAAATAGCATTTCCTTTCACCTTTATGAAGGTGATTAATTTTTGAAACAGAAAATGAGTATGCTTGATTCCTTTTGAAAAGTGGTTCTTATCTTGAAACACTAATTTTTAACAGTGTGACTCACTAGCTTCAACTTAGTGAAATAACAAAACACAGATGGCTAAGACACAATCTATTTTCAGGAGAATTTTATCACTTCCCATTATATATTAAGCATTTTCTTGTTGCCATAGTTTCTGTAAGCCTTATTCTTAATGACTTGAGATTCCATTGAATCAGTGTACCATAGTTTTCATAGAATCCCTCTCTCTATTCTTGGATATTTAAATTATTTAGCAATTTTCCTTATTAAAAATTAAAATAATGTTAGGTAACAATAGCAAAAATAAACAAATGGGACTTTATCAAAATAAAATCTTCTGCACAGTAAAGGAATCATCAACACAACAAAGAGATAACCTACTAAATGGAAGAAAATATTTATCATTATATATCTGATAAGGAGCTAATATGCAAATTGTATAAAAATTCATACAACTCAATAGCAAAAAAGGAAAATAAAGATCAATCTAATCAAAAGAGGCAGAAGTTCTGAATAGACATTTTCCAAAAAAGACATTCAACTGGCCAATAGGAAATGAAAGGGTGCTCAACATTATTAATACTTAGAGAAATGAAAATCAAAACCACAATCAGATTATCACCCCTCACCTCTTAGAATAATTATTATCAGAAAGACAAGAAATAACAAGTGTTGGTGAGAAAGTAGAGATAAGGGAACCCTGCTGCACTGCTGGTGGAAATGTAAATTATTGCAGCCTCTATGGAAAACAGTGTGGAGTTTTCTCAAATAATAAAAACATAGAACTGTCATATGATCCAGCAACTCCACATCAGGTAATCTATCCAAAGAAAATGGAAACATTAACTATAAAGTTATATACATCTCCATGTTTATTTCAGCACTATTTATAATAGGCAAAATATGGAAACAGCCTAAGTATCCTTCATTGGATGATTGGATGAAGAAACTGTGGTATATTTACAATGAAAACTATCCAACCATGAAAAAGAATGAAATCTTGACATTTGTGACAACAGAGGTTCAACTCCATGGCATTACACTAAGTGAATTAATCCAGACAGAGAAAAGCAAATACTGTATGATCTCATTTATATGTGGAATATAAACAAAAAATACCTCATAGATACAGAGAACTGATTGGTGGTTGCCAGAGGAAGGGGATAGGGGTTGGGTAAAATGGGTGAAGGGAGTCAAAAGGTACAAACTTCCAGTTATAAAATAAATAAATCATGAAGATGTAAGAAAAAGAAATTAAAACAATGCTAATTAGTTTTTATACATCATTTTTATGTTTAGAAATATGTACATACTCTAAAATAACAGGTAAATTCCTGCTCAAAGATAGTTTATATTTTTAATAAATTTGATAATTAATAGCTACTCTTTAGAAATTTTATTTTTGTTTTCTAAAAAACTATTTCCTATATTTTCCTTGAATTTTCTTTCTCTCTCCTAAAGTTGGTATATTGAGTCTCTTGAATACACATATCAATTACACTAACTCTGCACCCTTCTCCAATGAAGGTCCATTTCCTACTAATTCATGGAATTAAGAGAAAGATTCTCACCTGACCAGGTGGTGGCACAGTGGATAGAGCATCGGACTGGGATGCTGAAGACCCAGGTTCGAGACCCCGAGCTCGCCAGCTTGAGTGCGGGCCCATATGGCTTGAACAAAAGCTCGCCAGCTTGGACCCAAGGTCGCTGGCTCCAGCAAGGGGTTGCTCAGTCTGCTGTAGGCCCGTAGTCAAGGCACATGTGAGAAAGCAATCAATGAACAACTAAGGTGTCGCAACGCGACGAAAAACTAATGATTGATGCTTCTCACTTCTCTCTGTTTTTGTCTGTCTGTCCCTATCTATCCCTCTCTCTGACTCTCTCTCTGTCCCTATAAAAAAAATAAAATAAAATAAAAAAATGTTTATAAAAAAAAAGGGAATTATTCTCCATACTCTGCTCTCAAATAATTGTCTTGCCATTGTTACTCAATTATTTTTACTACTCAATGTATTTTTACATTTCACATATTTACTACTCTTTTGGACATTCTAATTTCTGCTTATTTGTCTTTCCTTCCCTTCATTTTTCTTTTGCTTACAATTCTCCTCTTTCCTTTATATCAATTTCTAGACACTTTAGTTCCTTCTCCCTGACTTTAGAATCTTTTTACTTTATCCTTTGACATCATCTTGGGTAATTTCTATATCTAAAAGGAGAAATAAACAAATCTACAATTACAGTTAGAGAGATCAATGTTCTTTTCTCAGTAATTGATGAAACAAGTAGATAAAAATTTAGTAAGAATATAGAAGACTTGACCAACACTATTTAACCAACCTAACCTAACATATAAAACTTTATGACCAACTAGAGCAGAATGCATATTCTTTAAGTGCACGTTGAAAAATCACCAAAATATAGTATATTCTGGGCCATAAAGCAAGACTCAATAAATTTAAGAGCCAATGAACTCATACGGAATATTTTCTCTGGCCACGATAGTATTAAACTATAAATCAATATAAGGAAGATAGCTGGAAAATACCATGAATTTTTTTTGTTTTTTTTAAGAGAACATTTTATTAATTTAATTTTTATTTATTTATTTGTTTATTTTAGACAGGAGAGAGAGAAAGAGAGAGAGAGAGAGAAAGAGAAAGAGGGGAGGAGCAGGAAGCATCAACTCCCATATGTGCCTTGACCAGGCAAACCCAGGGCTTTGAACCGGCAACCTCAGCATTCCAGGTCAATGCTTTATCCACTGTGCCACCACAGGTGAGGCCACAAATGTTTGTAATGTAAGCAGTATATTTTGAAATAACTCATACACTAAAGAAATTACAAATGAAATTATTTTTTACTTGAGTGAAAATGAAAACACAACTTAGGAAGTTGTGTTTTGGGGAAGTTACTAAAGCAGTTTGTGGAAGAAAATCTATGGCATTAAAAGCTTTATTAGAAAAAAATAGTTCTCAAGTTTAGATGCTAAAGAAGGAAAGGCCAATTAAACCCCATGTAAAACACAGGTAGGGAACAATAAAGTTAAGCCCAGAAACTAATAAAACAGAAAATGAACAGAAAGAAAAAACCCAATAAAACCAAAACTGTTCGTTTCTAAAAGTTAATAAAATTAATATATTTCTTAACAGACTGAAAAAGTGAAACAAAAAGAAAAGAAGAGAAAAAGCATAAATATATTAAAAACACAATGAGAATTTAGGCAACTGAAAAATGTTACTGGATAAGAAAGTTCCTTAAGGACACAAAGTACCAGAAAAAAACACATATGAAAACAAACAATAACTTGATTCACATTTAACTACCTTCTTAGCATTACCTTCAGTCAGTTTAATGAAATTTCATATGACATACAGAGCTTCATCCTGTATGTTCAGACTGAGTCATGTTATGAGTTTGCAGACACCACTAGCAATTCTGTGGCATTTTTGGCTTCCTTCAAAAAATAATTTAAGGAGGAAACACAATATTAAATCCATGTGGAAAATGTCTCAGCCCAGGAAGTTCTGCTATCATTAATCTGATTCAATACTTCTGTCAAGAATTTTGGGGAACCTCTCATGCTGAGGCATTTTCTTTACTTCTGAAAAAGAAGTTGCTTAAAATAAAGGTAGTGCCTCAGTGGTAGAACATCAGCCAGGCGTATGGAAGTCCCAGGTTTGATTCCCAGTCAGGGCACACAGCAGAAGCGACTACCTACTTTACTCTTTCATCTTCATTCTTTTTTTCTTCTCCTCCCACAGCCATGGCTCATTTGAGCAAGTTAGCCATGGTTGCTGAGAAAAGCACCAAGGTCTTGCCTCAGGTGTTAAAATAGCTTGGCTGCCAAGCAACAAAGCAACAGCCCCAGATGGGCAGAGCATTGCCTGGTAGGTGGCTTCCTGGGTGGATCCTGGTTGGGTACATGTGGGAGTCTGTCTCTCTGCTACCCCACCTATAAGTAAGTAAGTAAGTAAGTAAATAAATAAATAAATAAATAAATGTAGTGCCATTTGCTACTTGATTAATTTTTTAAATAAGAAGTAAGCTAGAATCTGGAAGATGGTGATGGAGTAAGTGGACATTCCAACTCCCACTTCCCAGAACCAAAGTGGATTACAATTTAACTTGGGAATAATCATCTTGAAAAACCAACTTTGGACTAAACTAAGAGGAATCTATAACCAAGGATAACCAAACAAACCACACTGAGACTGGAAAGAAGGGCAGAGACGCAGAAAGGGCTGCCCCGCTCCCAGGAGCAAGCAGTGACCTGGAGGGTCTCTCATGGAGGGGTGTGTTGCCTGGAGAGTTGGGGGTCCTCAGCCCCAGGACTGGAGCCCCAGCCTTGAGTACCAGAGACTGGAAGAGGTGTACGGACAGTATTTGGCTGAGACAAGAGCCGGGTTAATGTAAACAGGAGGGAGATAGAACTCTCAGACCCAGGCCCCATCTTAAAAGGACTGCACAGAAAACCTTATTGACAGCTACTTTCCCAGGGATCTGGGAGCAGGAAGCCCTGGGAAGACTGGAGTTACGAGAGGAGAGCATAACCTCTGAGGCACAGGGAGAGACACTGTGTGGGACAGCCACACTAACCCAGTGCTGAGTCACTCCCCAAATTTAAAGTGGCCATTTTTTCTGGAAGAACCAATGCCAGCAAAGGGAAGTGACTACCCTGTCCACCAAAGGTTCTTCTACTCCAGTCAGAGAAAACAGTTGCAGATCAATCAATGTGATTCATCACGTAAACAAAAAAAAAAGGGAGAAAAATCATACGATAATATCAATAGATGCAGAAAAAGCACTTAATAAAATCCAGCACCCATTTATGATCAAAACTCTCAGCAAAGTGGGACTACAAGGGACATACCTCAACATGATAAAAGTCATTTATGACAAATCCACAGCCAACATCATAATTAATGGGAAAAAATTAGCAGCAATCCCCTTAAGATCAGGAACAAGGCAGGGTGTCCCTTTTTACCACTCTTATTCAACATAATTATGGAAGTCCTAGCCACAGTAATCAGACAAGGAGAAGATATAAAAAACATTCAAATTGGAAAAGAAGAAGTAAAACTATCATTATTTGCAGATGATATGATACTGTACATAGAAAGCCCTAAAGTCTCAGTCAAAAAACAACTGGACCTGATAAATGAATTCAGCGAAGTGGCAGGATATAAAATTAATATTCAGAAACCATAGGCATTTTATACACCAACAATTAACTGTCTGAAAGAGAAATTAAGAAAACAACCCCCTTCACTATTGCAACAAAAATATAAAGTACCTAACAGTAAATTTAACCAAGAAGGTTAAAGACTTGTACTTGGAAAATTATAAAACACTGATAAAAGAAGTCAAGGAAAATACAAACAAGTGGAAGCATATATCATGTTCATGGATAGGAAGAATAAACATTATTAAAATGTCTATATTACCCTAAGCAATCTATAAATCAATGCACTTTCTATTAAAATACCAATGTCATACTTCAAAGATATAGAACAAATATTCCAAAAATTTATATGGAACCCAAAAAGAACACGAATAGCCTCAGCAATCTTGAAAAAAAAGAATAAAGTGGGTGGTATCACAATTCCTGATATCAAGTTATACGACAAGGCCATTGTACTCAAAAAAGCTTGGTACTGGCATAAGAACACGCATATAGATCAATGGAACAGAACAGAGAACCCAGAAATAAACCCACACCTTTATGGACAATTGATATTTCACAAAGGAGATAAGAGCATACAATGGAGTAAAGACAATCTCTTTAACAAATGGTGTTGGGAAAATTGGACAGATACTTGCAAAAAAATGAAACTAGACCACCAACTTACACCATTCACAAAAATAAACTCAAAATGGATAAAAGACTTAAATGTAAGTCGTAAAACCATAATCCTCTTGGAAGAAAACATAGGCAGTAATCTCTCCGACATCTCGCAGCAATATATTTGCTGATTTATCTTCATGGGTAAGTGAAATAAAGGACAGGATGAACAAATGGGACTATAGCAAAATAAAAAGCATTTGAACAATATGAACAAAATAAAAAGACAAACCACACAATGGGAGAACATATTCAACAATACGTCTGATAAGGGGTTAATAACCAAAATCTATAAAGAACTTGTAAAACTCAACACCAGGAAGATAAACAATTCAATCAAAAATGGGCAGAAGAAATGAATAGACACTTCTCCAAAGAGGACATACAGATGGCCAGTAGGCATATGAAATAATGTTCAACATCACTAATCATTAAAGAAATGCAAATTAAAACCACAATGAGATACCACCTTATACCTGTCAGAATGGTGCTCATTAACTAAACAACACATAATAAATGCTGATGAGGATGTGGAAGAAAGGGGAACCCTCCTGCACTGCTGGTGGGAATGCAGACTGGTGCAGCCACTGTGGAAAACAATATGGAGATTCCTCAAAAAATTAAAGATGAAACTGAACTGCCTTTTGACTCAGCTATCCCATTTCTATGAATATATCATAAGAATACCAAATCACTGATTCAAAGGAAAAAATGCACTCCCATGTTTATTGCAGCATTGTTTACAAAAGCCAAGATCTGTAAACAGCCCAAGTGTCCGTCAGTGGACAAGTGGATTAAAATGCAGTGGTACATATATACAATGGAATACTATGTGGCTGTGAAAAAGAAGAAAATCTTACCTTTTGCAATAACATGGATGGGACTGGAGACTATTATGCTAAGTGAAATAAGCCAGGCAGTAAAAGAAAAATATCATATGACCTCACTCATTTGAGGAAGCTAATGAACAATGTGAACTGAGGAACAGATCCCACCTCTGAGGCATCGGTGGGATCAAAGGGACCAGACTGAAAGCAGTCAGAGGAAATGGGGATGAGAGGATGGGATCAGAAAAGGGAAAGAAATTAGTGAAATTATAGTTATATAACACAGTGTTATAGAGAGCAGGACAGCAAATCCTGGAGGGAAGAGGTGAAGGCTTTGGGGCAGCAGCCAAGGGGAGAATCGAGGGGAACACAGCGTGGGGGGGAGATATATTCGTGGGACACTTGAATCTATGTAAACACAATCAATTAAAATCAATAAAAATTAAAAAAAAAAGAAGTAAGCTAAACTAATTGCAAAGCTTTTCAAAATCAAGGTCTAAATTGATAAGAAAAAAACCCAGATTATCTACTGTGGCATAACAGTACAAAAAAGAACATGGAAAACACCATAATGGTACTTGGGGGATAAAATTTTAAGTAAATATTTTGTCTTTGTTACCATAAAGAATTTCCCTTATTGCATCCTCCCTGACATTAAGGGAGCAGTATTAGCACACAATCTCAACAGAAAAATTATGATAGAGATTCAGTAAAATTTGTGGAAAAAAGCATAATATTATGTTTTGAGTAAAAAATCTCTAATACATTACTTGTAGCCCATAAATTATTTTAAATATTCTAAATTAGAAATGTCCAAGCACATCTATTTCTGTGTAATCTTACTCACAGGAGCTACTCCATTAGTAATAGTTAAATGACTGGTATATCAACAGAAAAATGTTTATCTTTTCTTCCATTACATATTTCTATAATTGGACTTCATACCAAATATTATAAAAATTGCACCATTAGCTTTAAGAGGTCATATTTAAATAAAATAAGACTTTTATCAACATTCATTCATATGAATGATTAAAGTGTGGTGACATTACTACACATATATACAAATCCAACCAGTAAAAACTGGTTGAATATTTTCCTCAAATATCTACTTTTTCTTAAAAGTGTAGTTAATACAATGCAGATTATTAGAATTTTGAAAGTGAAGATTTAAAATTGATCATATTCTAAATATATCCAAATTACTGCTAAAAGAAAATACCAAAAATGATTCAAGAAGGTATGCACATAAAACAAACTGAATTAAATGATTATTAAATTGAGTACCATCAAGTTTTGATTTAATGTACAATGGTGCTATTCATTATAACTTTAAATATAAAGTTTCATTAAATCAAACATATTGATAACTACCAAATGAAAGAAATGTCCTCCTTTCCTAGAAGTAAATGAACCAGAAAAAGACAGACTAATATCTAACTATTCAGTATTGTGGGGTCACTAAGGCTAAGAAAGAAGGCCTAAGGTTATAGGACCTCAACTTGGAACAGAATTAATTAAGCTCCTGGTAGAATTGCTCAAATGGTAGAGATAAAAGACTTTGGTCTACAGCTAGTGCTTGACTTACGACCACAATTGGTTCCAACAGACCAATAGTAACACGATTTGGTTGTAAGTTGAGTAGGCTATATGTACAGTACTGTGAAATGATATTATAAAAATCTTTAAGTCATATTTTATCATAATTTTCTTTCATTGTTATATATCATAATTTTCTTTGTTCATTTTATGCCATTTGTATCATCTCTACACTATTTTGTTTCTTATTTTTACATTTGTCAGGTTTAAGTAAATCATTGCATTACCAGTACAACTGGTTTAATATTTGCAAAACATACAAAATTACAAAATACAGGTGCATACAAAAACTGCTCCAGACACAAAGCAGTCGTGGCTAGCGATTGTGGTCGGAAAGTCGAATAGTCATAAGTTGCATAAGTTGTAAGTCAATCACTACCTGTACTTCAGTCCACTTGGAGTGCAGGTATTTTTAAATTGCTACTCTGACCTTAACCATTCCTCCCATCAGTTTCTTCACAGCCTCTGAATGAAGAACCCATTTTTTAAGTAGATGGGAAAATATAAAGGTAATATAGGCTCATTAAATTATGTTCTCTGGAACTAATGGTAAAAAATAAAATTCCTATAGTCACAGAATGATAAATATTTTAATAAATGAATTACAGTCACCCAACTCTCAAAGCCTGATTTTTAACTTGCACAACTGCCATTAACCCAAAGAGGCCAAGAATGTATGGCACAACTTAACTGCAATTCAGAGGATGAAAGCAAGTTATTTCCTCAAATGATGACTCTCTTGTGATGTTTATCCTTTTTTCTTTTCTTAGTTTCTGAGTGAAAACAACCACAAAGCTACTTTTTGGAAAAGTATTTAAAGAAATCTGTATATATTTTTTAAATTTTATTTTATCCATTTTAGAGAGGAGACACAGAGTGAGTGAGAGAGAGAGAGAGAGAAAGGGGGGGAGGAGCTGGAAGCATCAACTCGCATATGTGCCTTGACCAGACCAGTGCAGGGTTTTGAACTGGAGACCTCAGTGTTCCCAGGTAGACGCCTTATCCACTGCGCCACCACAGGTCAGGCAATCTGTATATTTTTTTGAAGAATTAATTTGAAAAATTAACATTGTATTTTTTCTAATTTAAAAAAATTAATCTTTCTCTCCATTAGCCTTTATTTATAAAAGCAATAAAAATGAATTGAGAATTTGTCCCTTCTTGGATATTCTGGCTTTATAAATTATAATTAATTAAAAATCATGCTATAAATTTTCACTTATAAATAAGGTGATCAGATTTTAAAATTGGTAAAGCGGGACACCATTGACCGGTGGGGAGGGGGGAAATTCTTGATTAAAAATTTGGTCTATATGGAGCAAAAAAATTTTTCATAGAATGCAAAAATAGTATTGTAATATATTTTTTTAAATTTCAACATAAGTACAATTTACAAATATAATACATTAAAAATTATGTAAATATTATTTTATTCTTTAGCATATTTCTCATTTGAGTGAATTTATTTTATGAGATTGCTGTCATTGTTTAAAAGGTCATAAAATTTTTCACAAGAATTTGTTAAATTATATTTCACACATAAAGTGGCTTTCAAAATCTCAACACTTAATTGTGATTTTTCTGATGTCCACACTCAGTTTATTTAGCGTAGAAAATACACGTTCAGTCACAGCATTACATTAGTTCCTGGTAAAGACAGCGCATATTCCACATTTTCAGTGCATTATTGTATGGAACATGGTTTGTTTCCAAATGATGAAATATTTCTAACCATTTGTTCTCTATTGTGATTTTTGCTGATGCCCAAGATTTAACCTTTTCCTTATCAATATATTTTTTAATAATAATACCTCATTAAAAAAGATCATTTTCGGAAATATTAGTATATGGGAAATTTTGAGTGAGTCAGAGGGATCGGGTTAAATGGTCTCCAAACCAATGCCGGAGCTACGCAAGCGGGTGGGAACAGGCAGGGCAGCGCTGCCGGCGCGCTCGGTGGTCTCACTCCCTGCGTCCAGCCACACCGCCTGCTGGAGACCAAGCGGCTTGCGCCTGGCAGAGCCCAGAGCCGCACGCTGGCATCCAGGACACAGGCCTATGGGTGGTTAGGGGACTTGACAGCTGCCACCCCAGCAGGTACATTTCTCCCGAAGTTGTTTGTTTCAGGCCCCGCATGGGGCAGCCAGCTCTTGCAGCAGTGCAGGCGCTTCCAGGTGGAGGCAGGGTCTCCCCACCGAAAACTGTATATTCCCTTCCCATTCTCCTACCGTTCCTTAGCTTTTCATGCATTCTTTCCAAAAATTGGGACTTTTTTTAAAACTCCACGGGATGTGGGACAAATTGTTAAAAATCGAGACTATCCCATCAAAAGTGGGATGTCTGGTCACCTTACTTATAAAGATAGTGCACATCCATTCAAACTTTGTCCCAGGCCATAGGGAGAGCAGATAAATATGACACTGGTGATAGTAAGAAATGTAGTCATGTAAGATATTTATTCAAATGATATTCTTCCAAAGTTAGAAAAGCCTTACAAACCTTTCTAGAATTATCAAGTGATCTTGAATATCTAGGAGGATTTGTATACAATAGATACTTGACAAATCCTTATTGTATTGAACTGAAGGAAATTTTGGTAAGCAAGATCACTATATTTTTTTCTTCATTTACTCAAATGCTGATTTACAACTGTAATTAAACATTTCTCCTGTGTAGACTTTAAGTTTCCATGACTACAACTTTATCTTTAAAATTCAGTATGGGGCTGTGAAATAGGTAAAGAGAATTAAGAGGTGCAAACTCCCGGTTAAAAAATAAGTCATGAGGATGTAATGTACAGCATGGAGAACACAGTCAATAATATTGTAATAACTTTATATGGTGACAGATGGTAACCAGATTTTTACTGTGCTGATCGTTTTGTAAAGTATGTTTATATTGAGTCACTATGATATATACCTGACACTAATAAAATATTATATATCATTATATTTTAATAAAAATTAAAAATAATAAAATTCAGTATATTTCTACAAACTTCATTAGCATGTTTATACAAAACTTGGCATTGGTGCAAATTTAGGTTCTTTCATCTGCCACATGCTACCTAGAGCAGTTACCAACCTCTCTAAATCTTCATTTTCTCATCCATGAAATGGGGATTATTCCCAAGGGATTGAAGCTTAACTAATACAATATTGGTGAAAAGGTTATGTGCATAACAGAGTGATATACATTTTAGTTAAACTCACTGTATTAGATAACATGTTTTATACTATGTGAAATTATTTTTTAAGAATTTATTATGCTATATTCTGGAGGGGTTACATCTTTTTCAAACTAACAAAATACCCAGAAAATTAACTTCATAAATAATGTGTAGATCAATTATTTCCCTGCTCCTTGCTTCACTGTTTGAAAAAGCAAACATTTTAGTAAATGATTTCAACTGCATAGGCTATGTGTCAATGCATCATTCTTTTAGAGGATTTATTTTGTTTAGGAGTTCATTTACTTTTAGAACAAAGTGGAAGGACCATGACTATAGCTTTGTGTACAGTTTGAAGCCCAAATAAACAGGGAAGAGAGTAACAGTTATTTTATACTTACTATGGCAGGTACTGTTCTAAACATTTCACAAGGATCATTCTGTTGATTCTCTGGTCTATCTCCTCAGAAAGATATTATTATCACTATATTAAAGATGAGGAAACTGAAGCTCAGAGAAGTTAAGTAATGTGGCCAAGGCACACATTTTAGTAAGTGGTAGACAAGGGTAGGGGAAAACACTGGGTTTTAGTTTATTATTTAAAATTTTAAAGTTCCTCAAATATCAGTTCTTATCATTTTCTTGAAATTTTTTTTATTTTAAATAAGACAACTCTACATTTCAGCTAAATAAGTTTTAGTAATTTTTGTATTTCATATAACTAAAATTAACTGAATTTTCAGGGCTCTTTTTTTCTATAATCTGTATATTTCTTGGAACATAAACATACTGAAATATCTATCAAAATAAGGACTTATTTAAATAACATTATTAAAATATCATTATTATTACTAATTAAGTAATATATCATAAATAGTCACCACTAGCACATCATCCCACAAAACACTCTAGAGCACCACATTTGATTCTGAATTCTGTGAAAAACATATTATTTTTCTAGGCTTTATTTCATTCTTAAAATAAAATTTAAAGATCTTACCAAATCCCGCATGATCTGGCCCCTATTACCCCTTCTAACCTCATTACCTCCCTCTCCCTCTTCAGCTTGCTGTCCTCAAGTACACGAAGCACCTTTGCTCACAGGGTCCTTGTCCTGGATCAGCCTCTGCCTAGAGCACAATTACCCTAGATATTCACAGGCATCCACCCTCACCTCCCACCTCACTATGGGCTGGCTCAAATGGGGCCTCCTCAGAGGCCTTCTTACAAGTTGACTACTTTATCTGTATGAATACTTCTATCTCCCTCTGTCCCCTTTCTCTGTATCTATGTAATTAATTAATTAATTAACTTAATTCTATTGCTATTATAAGATACATTTATTTCTCTGTCTCCCAAGTAGATTGTGATCTTCATGGGGGAAGGAACTTTATCTCTTTTGTTCCTTGTGCTTTCCCATAGCCTAGAACAGTGGTTTCATATGAAATATTTGGTGTAGATATATATACACCTTTTCATTTTTTAATTGTCTCTGACAAAAGCCATCCATTTTATTAATAGATGATTGAGATTATTTATTTTAAAAGTATTATGTACCAGTGTATCTTTTGGTCATTGACCGACTAGATACCATGGTGTAGGACATCATAGTGTAGAAAAATAAGCACTAGACCAGGAATTAAGACTGAAGTATTATACTGTAAGGTATTTTTCCCCGCCAAGGAAGAAGGAAGGGGCATAGCCACAAAGTGTGGATAAGTAAAAGCTTTATTGAGTACAGAGCATCTCCCGGACGATGTTCCCTGGTCCGGGGGACAGGGGCCAGGGAAGTCACATGGGGTGATCCGCATGAGGGATATTTAAAGGGTCTGTAGGGTGGTTGAACTAATATGACATGGTGAAATCTAACTGGCTGATTGACAGTCGCTCTTTTCCCATGGACTCCTGGGAAGTTTCTTTTGGCATACAGGAGTGTGGGTGGCTCTAGCCAAAGTTTCCGGGTCTGGGTTCCTCACGTGACCTTTCCCCATTACCCACCGACCTTACAGATACTAACTATGTTTATAGCCTTAAGTAAGTCATTTGATCTTTCTGGATGCAGTAGTCTTAATGTTATCAAAATTCTAATTTAAAAAAGAAAAAAATACAAGTCAAAGTTCACAAATACATTACGGAAGAGTCCGGTTTATAGCCCAGGTGTTGCCATCTCTAAAGTTCACTTTTTTCTTGTTAGCCATTCTTCTACATTAAAACTGAAGAGGAAAATTGACATTTATCTAATTTTTTAAAAGATTTTATTTATTGATTTTAGAGAAAGGATAGAGAGAGAGAAAGGCAGGAGTTGGAGAAAAAGCATCAACTCATAGTAGTTGCTTCTTGTATGTGCCTTACTGGACAAGCCTGGTGTTTTGAACCGGCGACCTCAGCATCCCAGGTTGACACTTTATCTGCTGCACCACCATAGACCAGGCACATTTATCTAAATTTTAATCTGTGAAAAAGCAATCTAATAGTTTTTAAAATAGTTAATCACCCAGGTATTTTTCAGGCTAAATTTTTGGGTAATTTTTAGATAACTTTAGTTTCTTTTGTAGATCTTAGTGAATCAGAAATACTGATTACAGAGGGCAAATGATCAAAATGAAAGATCCAGTTTAAATCACATTACAGGAGAAAACCAACCAGAGCACCATTAAACATAAGCTTTTATTTAAAAGCCTGTATCACCAGAATAGCCCAAGGCATGCTCTATCTTAAAGAAGAAGGGAAGCATTTTTATAGAAAAACAGCTGAAAGTTCAGCTCTTTCTAGTATAGCAGCTAAAAAGTAATTGGGAAAAAAATAGTTTTAATAGATTAGTAAGCTGTTAGTTGAGCAATTTAGATATATTAAGAGGGGTAAGAGAGAAACAGATGCATAATCTAATATATGTGAAAATCTGAGTGTAAAGCCAGTAGCCACGGCCACCGTCGCAGTCCCCTAGCCCATGCATGTTTGCCCTGGATTCAGACAGACGGTAATAAAACAACGGAGCCAAGAACTGGTGGGCCATCAGCTTTAATCCTAGTTTGCACCTGGCAGGCAAGAAATACACACTAGTGGGAAAACACTTCCCTTTCCATTCAGGGCTCCCAAAGCCACTGACTTATCCGAGTTTTCTTGAATCAAATGTTTGTACCTCACTAGTCTCATTCACCTCTGTTCCCCATCTCCTTCTCTCTGCACAAACTGGCTTCTCCCTCAGCACTCCACCATCTTGGCTGCTTCTCCTGGCCTCCTCCACGTGGCCATTCTCTGCTCTCCTCTCTCTGCTCTCTCCTCCTAGAACATAATCCCTCTTCTCCCGGAACAACGTAATCTCTCTTCCTTTTCAAACCTTTTGGCACAAAAGCCCTCCCCCAACACATATTAACATAATCACGCTCATCCCAAGCAATCACGGGGGGGGGGGGGTGGGGGGGAGGGGGCGGGGGGGGATAGGCTTCCATGTGGGCAGCGCCATCTTTAGCAAAGTGAGCATAATATATTTTATCTGCCCAACACTGAGTAAAGAGTTTACAGTCCTCTAAGGTCTCTCATAATCCCTCCTTTTGCTCAAAGGGAAGACTGAGTCTTGTTTCATGACAATGGGGTATATGGCAGATCTATGTTACTTGAGTAAATTTTAGTCTCAGAAACTTTGCTGCTTGCCGAAAGTGTTTCTTACAACTTCTGTCTTTGTAGTCAAATTTCAATCTTTTGCCAAGAGGGTACTCACATGAAAATATTAAGCTCTCTATAGAATACAGCAAACAAATGTTGAGGCAAATGGTATTAAGATAAGAATTCAGAAATCTCTGGTCAATGTCTGTTAGATGAGTCCTGCTGCTTGTTGGATCAGGCAGGAGACTAAATTCCATCCGACCCAGAGTTTGTAGAGAAGAAATGTGGTTTAATGTTAATTGGCTTGTGTAACAATTTTTTATATTTCTGATTTTCCCAGAGTAAAATGCTTAGGTGAAAAATCTTGAGAAACTCATTTTAGCAATTAGAAACAGAGGGGGAAAAGGATAGCTAGGAAAATAAAACAACAGAAAGCAAGAGGGGAATGTTATTATGGTTCTGGGCATTTGGGAATTTTTTTTTCTTTGCATTTGGGAATCTTGATCTGTAGATCCTGTGTGGAAATCATCCTTGTTTAGTGATAGGGTTGTGGTGGGGACCATGACCCTCTCATCCCTTAACTGTACAAAGGGACACTGACAAACTGGATGTTCCAGGACACTTTCCCCGGGGCATCCGGGTGACTAACCTAGGTGTGGAAGGTCCCCTAGCTTATTTATGGTTAATCTTACAGAAATCACTGAAAGCTACATTCTTCCTTAATGACTACCTGCCCCCACTCTCAAGTACCCTATGTAACCCTATTTGATAGAGAACTAGGGGCTGCTCTCCCTTACAAGACAGCCTGGCAGATTTCCTTTCAATAAAGTCTGTTACACTGGTCCTTTGGACTCTGATTGATTCTATCATATAGAAATATAGAAAAATATAGAAGATATATAGAAATAAGCTAGGATATAATATTAAAAGCCATTAAGGCAAGTAAATAAGGCTACGCCCTAGGGGTGAGAACTAATCTGGTGTGTACATATATGATAGGTAAGAATATGCCTTTTGTGCAGGGCCCAGTCAGTGTGTGTGTGAAGTTACCGTATTTTTCACTCCATAAGACACACAGGCATTTTCCTCTGCACTTTAGGGGTGAAAAGAGTCTGTTTTATGGAGTGAATAATACGGTATATATAGATTAAAAAGTGGCTTGATGTGACAACTTTATAGCTTAATTTTAAAAAGAGCTTCCTGTTAGGAATTTCCTAAAAGTGCCTTGATGTAACAATTATGTAGATTGACATAAAAAAGCTCCCTGTTAGGAACTCCCAAAAAGTGGCTTGATGTGATAATCCCACAGATTAACACCTGTTAGAAGGCATATGCCAGAAAAGGGTACTAAAGTTGAGGGGTCCCCTGCTGCAATCAGTCATCCAGACTCCAAGTTGAACGTGGACTGACTCCATGCCACTCTGACTAGGGACAGCTGAGAGGAGCATCATTAAGCTGTACCCAGACATGCCATAAGGATTTGTGAGTAATAAACTACCTGTGTGATTCTTGCAACTAACTTGTGTGTTGATTGTGTCTTTCCTCCAGTGGCAATTGGTCTCAGTACCAACAAGTAGAATCCTCTTAACTGCCTCAAGAGTAGTCTCGAAGAGGCTGCCAGCCCTGCTGTTAAGCAGGAGAGTCCCACTGCACTGGGAAGTCGAATCAGGAATGCCTGATTGACATAGAGCTCTACCTCTACTGGGACAGTGGAGAAGTAGCGGTGAAAGCTAGTTGGCTCTATACTATTTCTGTTGAAGTGGACCTAAGAAAAAAAAACATTGGTCATAGCAACTGAAATTTATTGAGTGTTTTACAAGTCTGTTTTAAAATGCAATTTTTTTGTTCTATTTCACTGGGGAACAAAACTTTTGTTGCATCCACAAAGACAATTGTTCTTACCTAATTTGAGTGTGCTAATCTCAATTCTGACAATAGTTTTTCTCTGTAAGATACAGTTTTTTGTAATTCAAGATTTTAGGTTTTCATCATTTTGAAAAATTTTCAACATTTAGTTTAACATAATAAAGTAGAATGTCTTCTTGGGCATCATCTTTGTGAAAATATAATAATTTATATAATGCAGTAAATACACTAATACATTAAAAGATATGATTGCATCAGAATTTGTCTACAATTTCAAAATAGAACATATTAAAACACTTATTTTAATCATAAAATTTGGGCAAAACTTATTTAAATTCTATTCAGGCAAAAATTTGCATTTGTAGCTCTTATGTTTCTGTACTTGTTGAGGACAATCTCGTTTGATGCTCCAACAATAGTCTGCCATTATTTAGAGCTGTCAAGAAATAGCCGCCATTCTGTTGGACTGTAAGGGGTAACACCTAGCTGGCTGAGAAGACTACTGATATCATGACAGTAAACAAAGTGTTTGTCTTCAGAAAAAAAGTCCACACAAATTTGTTCACGCTTCCTGAAATGAGATACTTTAGCTGACCGGTGACGTACATTCTTTTCTTGAAGCCTAGAGGCTAATAAGTCAGCTGCTTTCTTTGATAGGCCCAAATCTCTTACTAAGTTATTCAATTCAGGTTGGCTAAACTTCTGAGGGGTTAATGACTGCTTGGCATCAGAAGAAGACCCTTCAGATTCTACAACCATTTCCTCATGCATCTTATCAAAATAGACTTGATCACCATGTTCACTTTCTTCGTCAGAAGAAATAAAACCATTGAAAACTGAAACTGAAGTGTCTCAGAGTGTGGGATAGGTTGTATTGCTGAATAAATATTAAGATATGCAATCATGTGCCATTTTTTCTTGCCGATGTCCTTTGTATGGATCAGACAGAAATAACAGTCACTGCTGTAGTCCTTAGGTTCCCGCCAAACCATGGGAATACCAAAAGGCATTCCTTTGAATTTTCCTTTTGTCCAGTCATGAAGCATTTCCTCACAATTATGACACACAATATGAGGAGCCCAATTCTTGTCTTGATCGCCAAGGGGAACTTGAAAATAGGCAATATATGCACGTGTCACAAATGATGAAATATTGCGCCTTTGAAGTTGAAGTGTGTAACAGCCACATATATAACAGAAGTTGTCAGGACTATTCTTACATTTACGCCTACTCAAAGAAGCCATGATTCATTCTTAAAACAAAATAAAAGGGTCTTTTTTATCAGATGATAATTTTTTCCATTTAAATACAACTACAATTATATAAAAGTGATGTTTGTAAAACATTAATTGCCTTGTGGTTATGTTCAATCCAAGAGTCCTTGCCCTTTAACTCCAATTTAAAAACCAATGCATGCCATTAACTGTAACAAAAAGAAATTAGAATTGCATAAAAACTAGAGCATGCAGCAAAAAACAGATTTCATATTTGAAGTCAGTGATGCAGAGATATATTGAAAATGTTCTAAAACCTCTTGCAACAGAAAAAGAAAAAAATGTTTCTTAGTGTTTTCCTGAGAAGGTGGCCAAGGCAGCAAAGTTTCTGGGTAGTATGCAGAGCTTCACAGAGTTACTTAGTGTTGGTCAAATAAGTTTGTATATAATTTTTATGTTTGCTCGCTTATAGTTTGCATTGGGGGCTGGGCAGTGCCAGCTAAATGGGGGTCTGGGAAACTACAAATTACCTTCCTGTTGGGAAGGGCCATTGTATTTTTAATGTTTGCTGGAGGAGAGGTTTTTTCTTTATTTTGTTTTGGGTGTCTTTTCTTTGTGTGTCTTTTTTTAAAATGTGTTGTATTTACATAGTTACAAATGTTCTTCAGAATATATCTTCCTCCCTCCCTCCCCGTGTTCTCCTTGATACCCTTTTAATTCCCTCCCCCACTGCCTTCCCTCTTCCCTACATGATTTACTATCCTGCTCTCTATCTCTGTGTGTTATGTGTATATCATTTCACTAATGTTTTTTTTTCTTTTTTAATCCCCTCCTCTCATCCCCTTCCCCTCTGATTATTTTCCCTCTGGTCTCTTCCACCCCTCTCTGCCTCTCTTTCATTGCTCGGTTCACACTGTTCATTGGATTCCTCATAAGAGTGAGGTCATATGATATTTTTCTTTCTCTACCTGGCTTATTTCGCTTAGCATAAAAGACTACAGGTCTATCGATGTTGTAGCAAATGGTAAGATTTCTTTTTTTTCCATGGCTGTGTAGTATTCTATGGTATATATATACCACTGCTTTTTAATCCACTTGTCTACTGATGGACACTTGGGCTGTTTCCAGATCTTGACTATTGTAAACAATGTGGCAATAAACCAGCAGTGCAGGAGGGTTCCCTTTTCTCCACACCCTCGCCAGGCCAGCACTTGTTATGTGTTGTTTTGTTAATGAACGCCATTCTGACAGGTATAAGGAGGTATTTCATTGTGGTTTTAATTAGCATTTCTTTAGGAAATAGTGATGCCTATTGGCCATGAATGTCCTCTTTGGAGAAATGTCTATTCATTTCTTTTTCCAATATTTTGATTGAATTGTTTACCTTCCTGGTGTTGAGTTTTATAAGTTTTTTATAAATTTTGGTTATTAACCCCTTATCAAACGTATTTTCAAATATATTCTCCAATTGTGTCATTTGTCTTCTTATTTTGTTCATATTGTCTTTAGCTGTGCAAAAGCTTTTTTTTTTAAGTTTAATCGGGTGACATTAATAAATCAGGGTACATATGTTCAAAGAAAACATCTCCAGGTTATCATATCATTCAATTATGTTGCATACCCATCACCCAAAGTTAAATTGTCCTCTGTCACCTGAAATCGGTATTCTTTGTGCCTCTCCCCTCCATCCTCTCCCTCCCTCTCCTCCCTCCCCCCAACCCTGTAATCACCACACTCTTGTCCATGTCTCATAGTCACTTAGTTTAGTTCAAATTGGTTTATCCAGATGATGGTTCTTAAAATTAAGTTATTATCCACTTTGGTTTTTGGGAGTTGGAAGTTGGTACGTCCACCTACTCCATCGCCATCTTGCCGTCCTCAAATTCAATGACAAAGAAAATAAGTGCAATCAGTGCTCGCAAAAGCTTTTTAGTTTGATATAGTCCCATTTGTTCATTCTGTCTTATTTCATTTGCCTGTGGAAATAAATCAGCAAATATATTGCTGCGAGAGATGTCAGTGAGATTATTGCCTATGATTTCTTCCAAGATGATTATGGTTTCACGACTTACATTTAAGTCTTTTATCCACTTCGAGTTTATTTTTTATGAATAGTGTATGTTGGTGGTCTAGTTTCATTTTTTTGCAAGTACCTGTCAATTTTTCCCAACACTATATGTTAAAGAGACTGTCTTTACTTTATAGTATGGTCTTACATACTTTGTCAAATATAAATTGATCATAAAGGCTTGGGTTTATTTCTGGGTTCTCTGTATTCCTGTTCTTATGCCAGTACCAAGATGTTTTGAGTACAATAGCCTTGTAGTATAACTTAATATCATTAAGTTTTATACCACCTGATTTATTTTTCTTTTTTCATGAATGCTGAGGCTATTTGTGGGGGTTTTTTGGTTCCAATTAAATTTTTGGAATATTTGTTCTATATCGTATGACATTGGTATTTTAATAGGAATTGCATTGGATTTATAGATTGTTTTGGGTACTATAGATATTTTAATGATATTTACTCTACCTATCCATGAACACAGTATATGTTTCCACTTCTTTGTATCTTCCCTGATTTCTTTTATCAATGCTTTATAATTTTCTGAGTACAGGTCTTTAACCTCCTTGGTTAAATTTACCCTAGGTACCTTATTTTTTTTGGTTGCAATAGTAAAGGGGATTGTTTTCTTAATTTCTTTTCAGACAGTTCATTGTTGGTGTATATAAATGCCACTGATTTCTAAATATTGATTTTATATCCTGCCACCTTGCTTAATTCATTTATCAGGTCCAGTAGTTTTTTGACTGAGACTTTAGGGTTTTCTATATACAATATCATATCATCTGCAAATAATGTCAGTTTTATTTTTTCTTTTCCAATTTGGATGCCTTTTATTTCTTCTTCTTGTCTGATTGCTGTAGGTAGGACTACCAGAACTATGTAGAATAAGAGTGGTGAAAGGGGCATCCCTGCCTTGTTCCTGTACTTAAAGAAATTTCTTTTAATTTTTGCCCATTGAATATGATGTTTGCTGTGGGTTTGTCATAGATGGCCTTTATCATGATGAGGTATGTTCCCTGTATTCTCACTTTGCTGAGAATTTTGGTAATAAATGAGTGCTGGATTTTATTAAGTGCTTTTTATGCATCTATTGATATTATCATGTAATTTTTACCCTTCTTTTTTGTTTATGGGATGAATCATGTTGTTGAGTCAAGCAAGAGGTTGGGGAGGAGGTGAAGCCGGCCACAAAAAGAGTAGAGCTCCTAGACTGTTCATAGGAAATACAATTCTGCTCCCCATGGCTACTCTACTGTGATGCTGAGATTGAACTTACCCAGGACTTGATATCAAGGATAACCTCAAAATCTTGTGGAAGATCTGGAAGAAATAGATACTATACTCATTTCCCTTAAAATAACCTATGATCAGGGGCAAGATGGTGATGGAGTAAGCAGACATAGAAACTTCCAAACCCCAGGACCAAAGTGGATTATAACTTGATTTTAAGAATCATCATCTGGATAAACCAACGCTGAACTGGACTGAGAGGACTCTTCAACAGAGAACACTGAAGAAGCTACATTGAGACTGGTAGGAAAAGCGAAAAGGCAGAAAGGGCTGCCCAGCTCTCCAGAGCAAAAGGCAACCTGGAGAGACTCATGTGGTGGGAAGAGAGGCTAGCGGAAGGGTAGGAACCTGGGTCCCAAGAACAAAGCCCCAGCATACAGCCCCAGAGCCTAGAAGAGGCATATAGACAGTATTTAGCAGGGAAACAGGTTAGGATACTGTTTGTGAGAAAGAGACAGTTGTCTAAGACCCAGGATTCTCCTTAAAGGGATGGCGCAGAAAACCTCTCTCACAACCACTCACCTGGGACTCCGGGAGACAGGGAGAGAGGAGAGGACCAAAGCTACAGGAAGAGAGTGTGGTCTGGAAGGCACAGGGAGAAAAGCTTTGAGGGACAGCCACCCTAAACCCTGGGCTGAGTCACTCCACAAATCTGAAACAATATTTCCCCTGGAACCAGCAAGGGGAAGCAGGACACCAGTCAAACAGGCTCCCCTGTGACAATCAGAACACAGTCGCTTAGAAGAAAGGAGATTTCAGGACTACAGTATGGAGTGTTAGGGTCTGAGCTGCAGCGCCCCCACCCACACTGCTGAGTGCTTGAAGGAGGGCATTGGCGGCAGGACGCGGAAGTGCAGTTCTGTCTGCAGGGGCAGAGGCCAAGCCATCTGGCGTAAGCTCAGTCTAGCCCAGTGGAGGAGAAGGGGACGCAGGAAACTGGTTTGGCAGCTGCGGGCCTGCCTGCAACCCCACCTGTGGGGGAAAAGCGGGAGCCTGGAATGGTCAGAGATCAACTGCTGGGCAGGGGTGAGCGGGCATGCAGCCTCACCTGGCCTCTGAGGCTTGAAGTCCTGCACGAACCAGCTTTGCCTGCAAAGATGGGGCAGAAGCCCGGGTTCACAGTTGAGCGTGCACCAGCAGCCTGGCTGAGTAGCCCGGTTGGCGGGGGCGGGGTGGAGGCCTGGCCCTCGGCTGAGCAAGTAGCAGCATCCCCTCCCAGCCAAGGTTGAAGGGGTAGGGCAGAAGCCCAGCTTGCAGCTGAGTGCACACCAGCAGACCCTCCCAGCCGAGGAGCCAAGGTTGGCGGGGGTGGGGCAGAAGCCTGGCTCACAGCTGAGTGCACACCAGAAGCCCCTCCCGGCTGGAGGAACTGGCAGACAGGTACCTGCAGCTGAGCAAATGTGCCCACCTTTGCCCTTGGTGCCCAGGCTTGTGGCCCAAGTGTGGTGTGCAATCCCACCCGTGGAGAGGAGTGAAGGTCGAGACCAGCGGAGGCTTATAGAGCCTGGCATGAGAACACAGCCTCTCCCGCAGAGGTGGGGCAGAAACTGCAGCAACAGCTGCAGCAACTGGTGCTGGCAACAACCTACCCAACCACCCTCGGCAGCGGCAGAGGGGGTGGCGGGTCTGCAGACAGACCACACCTAGGGAACATAGAGGCAACACCCATTGGACTCCAGTACCAAACCCTTCTTACACACAAACAAAATGGGCAGGCAGAGAAATGCAACCCAAATGAATCAAGAGAAATCTCCAGAGAAGGACCTGAATGAATCAGATATAACCAAACTACCTAATGCAGAGTTTAAAATAATGATAGTTAGGATGTTCAAAGAGCTTAATGGTATGCATTGGTTTTTAAATTGGAGTTAAAGGGCAAGAACTCTTGGATTGAACATAACCACAGGCAATTAATGTTTTACAAACAGCACTTTTATATAATTGTAGTTGTTTTTAAATGTAAAAGTTTTTATCTGATAAAAACATTCTCTTATTTTGTTTTAAGATTGAATCATGGCTTCTTCAAGTACGTGTAAATGTAAGAATAGTCCTGACAACTTCTGTTATGTATGTGGCTGTTACACAATTCAACTTCAAAGGTGCAATATTTCATCATTGTGACACATGCATATATTGCCTATTTTCAAGTTCCCCCTGGCAATCAAGGCAAAAATTGGGCTCCTCATATTGTGTGTCATAATTGTGACAAAATGCTTCATGACTGGACAAAAGGAAAACGCAAAGGAATGCCTTTTGGTGTTCCCATGGTTTGGCATGAACCTAAGGACCACAGCAGTGACTGTTATTTCTGTCTGATCCATACAAAGGACATTAGCAAGAAAAAATGGCATATGATCACATATCTTAATATTTCTTCAGCAATACAACCTATCCCACACTCTGAGACACTCCCAGTTCCAGTAATCAATGGTTTTATTTTTTCTAAGGATGAAGAAAGTGAACATGGTGATCAAGTGTATTTTGATAAGATGCATGAGGAAATGGTTGTAGAACCTGAAGGGTCTTCTTCAGATGCCAAGCAGTCATTAACCCCTCAGCAGTTTAGCCAACCTGAATTGAATAACTTAGTAAGAGATTTGGGCCTATTAAAAAAAGCAGCTGACTTATTAGCCTCCAGACTTCAAGAAAAGAATGTACATCACCAGTCAGCTAAAGTATCCCGTTTCAGGAAGCGTGAACAAATTTTTGTGGACTTTTTCCATAGAAAAACACTTTGTTTACTGTCATGATATCAGTAGTCTTCTCAGCCAGCTAGGTGTTACCACTTACAGTCCACCAGAATGGCAGCTATTTCATGACATCTCTAAACAGTCTGAAATGTGTTCTACACAACAGTAATGTTTATGCAGCAGTTCCAATGGGTTATTCAACTCATCTGTGAGGAGATTATAATGACATAAAAATTGTCCTTGACTTGCTCAAGTATGAGGAGTATAACTGGATCATTTGTGTGGATATTAAAATGATAAATTTCCTTCTAGGACAACAGAGAGGTTTCATTAAGTATCCTTGTTTTCTGTGTTTGTGGGACAGCCAAGCTCAGGAGAAACACTGGACACAGAAGTGGCCGAAACGTAAAACTCTGAAAGTAGGGATGCAAAATATTGAATGAACCTGTAGTTAATCAAGACAGGATCATTTTTCCCCACTTCACATCAAACTTGGCTTAATGAAGCAGTTTGTTCAGGCTTTGAATAGAGAAAGTGAATGCTTACAACATATTATTTCTGCTTTTTCTGCCTTGTCTTTTGAGAAGATAAAAGCAGGTGTATTCGATGGACCTCAAATTCGAACCCTCATATGTGACGAAGAATTTTCCAGGAAGATGAATAAGAGGGAGAAAGTTTATGGCAGTTTTTTGTGGCAGTTACAAAGAACTTACTTGGCAACAAAAATTTTAGCAGAAAATTATGAACTTCTGGTTCAAAGGATGCTGTTGGCTTTCCACAACATTGGATGTAACATGAGCGTTAAGATTCACTTCCTGAAAAGTACCTTGGTAAGTTTCCTGAAAATCTTGGAGCTGTTAGTGATGAGTAGACTACTGCTGGAACATCAAATGATATTGTCTTCAACAAGTACACAAACACAAGAGCTACAAACACAAATTTTTGCTTGAATAGAATTTAAATAAATTTTGCCCAAATTTTATGATTAAAATAAGTGTTTTAATATGTTCTATTTTGAAATTGTAGACAAATTCTGATGCAATCATATCTTTTAGTGTATTTACTGCATTATATAAATTATTATATTCTCACAAAGATGATGCCCAGGAAGACATTCTACTTCATTATGTTAAACAGTGTTGAAAATTTTACACTAAGATAAAAACCTAAAATCTTGAATTGCAAAAAAACCTGTAGCTTACAGAGAAAAACTATTGTCAGATTTGAGATCACCACACTTGAATTAGGTAAGAACATGCATTTTTGTGGATGCAACCAAAATTTAGTCCCCCACTGTTATTGATATGTAGTTGTTTATTGCCATTTTATTTTTTAGATCTACAGTCCTCTTTTTCTCGATTTTTTTCTTTGCTCCTTTTACAGCAAGCCCCTTAACATTTCCTGCAGTACTGATTTGGTCGTAATGAATTCCTTGAGCTTTTCTTTTGTCTGAGAAGCTTTCTATTTCTTCTTCAATTTTAAAGGATAATATTGCTGGATAAAAATGTCTTGGCTATAGGCTTTTGTTTTGCATTACTTTCGATATTTCTTGCTATTCCCTTCTGGCGTCAAGTGTTTCTGTTGAAAAGTCAGATGCCATCCTTATGGAGGCTCCTGTATAGGTAATTGACTTCTTTTCTCTTGCTGCTTTTAGTATTGTTTCTTTATATCTTAACTTTGGTGTTTTAATTGTGATGTGTCTTGATGTAGGCCTCATTGGATTTCTCTTTGCTGGACTCTCTGTGCTTCTTGAACTTGTGTGACATTTTTCTTCATCAATTTAGTAAAGTTTTCAGCTATGACTTCTTCGAACAGGTTCTCTATCTCTGTTCTTTCTCTCCTCCTTCTGGAACCCCTATGGTGCACATGTTATTTCTCTAAATATGTCACAGAGTTCTCTTATAGTTTCCTCAGACATTTTGAGCCTCTTATCTTTTTGCTGCTCTGTTTCTGTGTTTTTATCTATCTTGTCCTCTAACTCATTGATTCAATCCTCTGCTTCATCCAGCCTGTTATTCCTTCTAGTGTAGTCTTCATTTCTGATATTGTAATTGTCATTTCTGATTGATTCTTTTTGTATGATTTCAATGTTCTTTTTGATGCTTACTATTTCTTTATTTAGGTGCTCATTAATTCCATCCATTGTAGCTCTGAGATCCTTAAGCATCCTAACAATCATTATTTTAAACTCTGCATCTGGTAATTTGGTTACTTCCAACTCATTCAGTTCTTTTTCTGGGGATTTCTCTTATTGATTAATATAGATTACATTTCTCAGTCTTCCCATTTTTTTCTGTGTGCTCTTTGCAAGCTTGTTTTGATTGTGAGTCTGAGGTTGTTTTATGAAATGTGACTCCTCCTCAAGGTTGTTATCCCTCAGCTTCAGCTGGTTGCTTGGATTTTAATTCTCTGTAAGTAATAGATATGCTTAAAAGTCTTAATTCCCCTGCTGTTTGTTTGCTGAGCACAGCAGGGAACTTCTGTTTTTAAGACAGTGGTGGTGGGCATATCTTGTTCTTTGGCCCCAGTTGAAACTCTATCCAAGAATGTGGTAGGTGCAACCTGTCAGAACCAGAAGGTGTGGTCTGCCCAGTTACTCTCTGGGGGCAGGGCACATTCTCTGTATCAGAAGGGAAAGGTGTAGCTCAGGTCTCCCTGGAAACCTGAGTCACTGCCCTAGAGGGGAAGTTTTCATGCCAGAGAGTTTTGAAAAGAAAGAGAAGGAGCAGAAGAGCCATGTTTGCTGAGTGAGAGAGCAGAAAGAATGCAGAGTGCTGAGGAAGAAGCCAGTCTGTGCAGAGAGAGAAAAGGTGTGCATATGGGGAACCAGAGGTGAGTGGCTTTTGTGAGCTCCACTGACACTGATAGGGCCTTTGCTTCTAGGAGAAACCAAAGAAGATTTTCCTGGTTGTGGAACCAGAGAATGTGTCAGTTGCTTTGGGAGCCTTGAGTGAGAGGGAAGTGTTTCCCTGTATGTGTTGCTCATTGGCCAGTGTGAGCCTTTAATGAAGGAATGGCTCACTATTCTCTGGCTCCACTGTTTCTTTACCATCTGCCCAAATCCAGTGGGAACCTGCATGTGAAAGGCCATGATGGCGGCGGTTCTTGGCCTTACACTTAGTTACTCATTTAATGAAATCGGTACTTGTATCATATGGCAAACATGTAGGGTTTTCTCAAGTACAAAGAGAAATACAGACTGTTTCTTTTCTGCTTAAGAGCAATTCCTTTACATTAAGAAAAGTCTTCTAGCCAACCCCAAAAAAGACATACAATATTAATAATATACTCAAAACCACACAAAGGTTAACTAAGTAAAATTCATTTGTTGACGTTCAAAATGGCCTATAAGTGTTGGTTCATGTTTATGTCTTCTCTCTTTCTTTTCCTAGGATTGTGTGATTAACAAATGGGGTATCACCAGAGAAATCCCATAAAGTCTTATAGAAGTTTTCCCATTTTAGCATCTCAGGGCATATTAAAGAAAACAAATTGTTATTATCTTCCTATTCAATTGCCAAGTTGTCCACAACATTATTTTATTTTCTTGGAAATATCATATAAAGTGATAAAATATCCCCTAATTTTTGTGAGCAGTATATAAAATACATGGGACTTCACTTTATATCAAAATTAAATAATTTCATTAAAGCCTGACCAGATGGTGGTGCAGTGGATAGACACTGGACTGCGATACAGAAGACCCAGATTCAAAGCCCCAAATTTGCCAACTTGAGTGTGGGCTCATCTGGCTTGAGTATGGACTCACCAGCTTAAGCATGGAGTTGCTGGCTTGAGTGTGGAATCATACACATGACCCCATTGTCACTGGCTTGAGCTCAAAGGTCGCTGGCTTGAAGCCCAAGTCTCTGGCTTGAACCCAAGGTTGTTGGCTTGAGCATGGGGTCACTCACTCTGCTGTAGCTTCCCAGTCAAGGCACATATGAGAAAGCAATCAGTGAACAAGTAAGGTGCCACAGTGAAGAACTGATGCTTCTCATCTCTATCCCTGTCTGTCTCTCTCTCTGACTCTCTGTCTTTGTCAAAATAATAATAATAATTTCATTAACATTATTCTCAATTTGATATGAAATTGTGAAGGAAACAATGACTGAGAATCAAAGAGGTAGAAAGAAATCTAGTTGACTGTTGCATCATGAAAATCAAGGGAGAAGAATTAATAAGTGACACATTGTCTTTAAAAACCAGTGCTGCAAAGAAGCAATTAGCTATATTAACTAAAATGTCCTTGGTGACTTTCAAAGAATAATTAGACTAGACTGTGAGGCCAGAAGTTAGATAGACTACAGGAGGTTAAGAATATTAACTGTGATCAGAAACTGCAGGTAATTATGTATGTAAAAAGTTCTTTCAAGATTTGAGAATGGGTAGAAGGTGAAATCTTATGGAAATAGCAGGGGAGAATATTTGAGAGATTTGGAACATGAGCTTCTTTCAGATGAAGTGACAAGTGGTGGGCCAGAGAGAATGGGAATAAGAAAAAGCGGACTTTAACACAATGATCTATGAATAGTTTAATCTTGCAAATACAATTAAACCATTCATTTCTCTCTTTAAATACTTTGGAAGCATATATAAACATATGTTTTGAACAAAACACTCATTTGGTTACTCCTGTGTTCTTATTTATTCTTGTCTATATTTTGAATTTTCTTAATTTTAGCACTCATTTTTTTTTTAATTCAGTGAGAGGAGGAGAGGCAGAGACATACTTCTGCATGCATCCGACTGGGATTCACCCAGCAAGCCCACAAGGGGGCAATGCTCTGCCCACTTGGGGTATTGCTCCCTTACTCAGCAACTGAGCTCTTCTTAGTACCTCAGGCGGAGGCCATCAACCATATTCAATGGCCAGGGTCAATTCATTCCAATCAAGCCATGGCTGCAGGAGGAGGAGAGAAAGAGAGAGAAGCAAGAAGGGGGAGAGGTAGAGAAGCATATGGGTACTTCTCTGTGTGCCCTGACCAAGAACCAAACCCAGGACATCCACACACCAGGCAATTCTCTACCACTAAGCCAACCAGCCAAGGCCAATTCTATGTTTCTACAATTAATTGCTCTGTCATCCCTGAATAAATTATATTTTCTTTTTTCTTTTTCTTTTTTTTTATTAAGTGAGAGGCCAAGAAGCAGTCAGACAGACTCCCGCATATGCCCTAACTGGAGATCCACCCTGCAAGCACCCTATTGGGTGACATTCTGCACTTCTAGAGCCACTGCTCCACTGCTTGGCAACCAAACTATTTTAGTGCCTGAGGCAGGGCCATGGACCCATCCTCAGTGCCCAGGGCCAACTTGCTTGGACCATTCGAGCCATGGGTATGGGAGGGGAAGAGAGAGAAAGAGAAAGAAGCAGGGAAGGGGAGGGATGGAGAAGCAGATGGTCAGTTCTCCTGGGTGTCCTGACGGGGAATTGAACCTGGTACTTCTACACACCAGGCTAACCTCTACCACTGAGCCAACTGGCTAGGGCCTTATATTGTCAATTAAATGCATTTTGGGGAAGATACTGAGCTACTCAGGATGTATCACCACCTTTAAAAAGGGGCTTTTATTTTAATAAAATATAATAAATTTTATTAAATAAATTTATTTACTAAAGCCTTGTATTTTAATAAAAGCTGTAAAATATTTTGCTTGCTGGCATATTAAGTAGTATTATCTGATATTCAGAAAGTCAATAATAATTTCCTAATATACATTGAAAAGAAATATGCAATACAATTTTAAGTTTTATTTAGTGATTTAAATCAATGAGGACAGCAAATATGATTATTCAGGCCCAAACTCATTTCGTCTTCAATAACAATTATTTTTAAAGTACTTATCAGAACATTGTTTAAATTTAAAACTTGATTTTTCTAATGGAGAACATAAATGTTGACAATTTATAAATTAGTTAAATTAAGAACCAGGTGTTGAGTCTAATTCCAAAGTGTAAGAGTACAAATAAAAATCACCATGTCTAAAAAAAAAAAAAATCACCATGTCTATAACATTATACGGAGTGAAATAAGTAAAACAGAAAAAAACTGAGAACAGCATGATTTCATACATAGGTGGGACATAAAAGTGAGACTATGAGACATGGACAAGAGTGTGGGGGTTATGGGGTGGGGGGAGGGAGGAGAGGTTGGGAAAGAGGTGAGGGGAGGGACACAAAGAAAACCAGATAGAAGGTGACAGAGGACAATTTGACTTTGGGTGATGGGTATGCAACATAATTGAATGATAAGATAACCTGGAGATGTTTTCTTTGAACATATGTACCCTGATTTATTGGTGTCACCCCATTAAAATTAATAAAAGAAAAAAAAATCACCATGTCTGGCTAAACTGTGAGGCACAATTCAGCCAGCCTCTATTACACTGCATATTAGCAGAAATATGACTATAATCTAGTTTTATTACAGAATTGTTCATCAATTAATTTATTGCTAAACTTACTTGAGAACATTTTATATGATCACATATAATTACAAATTTGCTTTAAAATATTGGTTTAGTAACAATTATGAATAAAATAAAATTTCAAAAACAGGAAATAAGCATTTATAAAATGCTATACGAAATTGTGATAGTCGAATCATCATGCATTAATAAAGATGCTGTGATAAAAGCAAGACAACTGATTATAAGAGATTTTGCACTGGTCAATAGGAGTACTCTAATTAATGCATTTACTAGCATCCTTCCAAAAGTTCATTTGAACCTTTGTAACAAAGGTATGCTCAAATATCTCTACGGGAAGCAAAGTAAAGACTTAGGTGCGTGCATTTGTTTTCTAATAAGTCAGTTAAGAGCAAAGTATGGCCTCTCGGCTTTCTTATTCACTTCCCAAGCAAACTTTGCTTCATACAGTAAGAAATTTGAAAACATCTTATAGAAACGCTATAAGGTGTATGTAGGCTATTAATCTCTGAATATTTTGTGTACATTAGTCATTGATAATCTACCTGTTAAATGGCTCCTGTTTGAACTCTCATGCTTTGGAGAACTAACTGTTCCTCCAGAAGACAGCATTGAAGGGCCTGTGGCACTTCTGCGTGCTCTCCCCTATGGCACTTTGCAGTTGTTTTAGTTACATCATCCTAGACACACATTTAGTGTCACTGTAGATCCAGTGGTCAGTGATTGAGTTAGCAGTTCTTTGAAGAAATAAATTTTGAGGAGGTTTAGGAGAAAGGAATACTTTTTATAAAATCTTACAGTGAAGCTCATGACTAACCTTTGAGTAGCAGGAGTTTTAAGTATGCTATTAAAATCTGTAATGGATGGTTAAGGAAATTACCAGACAGTAAAAGAAACAGGTGAGCTTGCCAAACAAGGATTTCAACATTGATTTTGTCTTTATTTAATGATCTTAAAGGAACAAGTTACAGTTAAAGACTGAATAGAAGAACCTGCCATTGTCCCACATCTGCTTGTTGCTGCTCACATTCCTTTGCTGAGCATGTATCTTCATAAACCATTTTAGCAGGAATATGTCCATAGTGTTTTATGGTCAAGACTGGATCAGAGGTCATGGACATAGACAACTCATTTGTCTGTTTTATTCTGTCTTTTTCCATGACTCTATCTATTGCCTTGTCTTGATTTACAAGCAAAACCTGAAAAACCTACAAGCATGTTTTATGGTTATCTGGAAATAACACAGAAAATATTCCTGTTATTCTTAGTGAAGGAAGTCAATTCTGGATAGTTCATTCCAACATAAATGTGAGTTTTGTTTTAAAAAATAAGAAATAGAAAAATGTCATATGCTGATGTTGCTGAGATCTGTGGTAAGAATGAATCTTCTGTCCATGAAATAGTGAAGAACGAAAGAATAATTCATACTGATTTTGCTGCCTCATCTTGAACTGCAAAAGTTACAGCCATAATGCATGGTAAGTGCTTAGTTAAGATGGAAAAGGCATTACATTTGTGGGTGAAAGACATGAACATAAAACACGGTCCAATTGATGGCAACATGTTGTGCCAGGAAGCATTGAAGCTATGATAACATTTCAGTGAGGGATCTCTAGAAATGAGTGACACCAAGCCATTCACTGCAAGTAAGGCATAGTTACACAGATTCAGAAATTTGTTTTGCAATTTATTTCACACCATCACAGGAAGAAGAGTGAGCACACAGTACAATTAAATATTTTTAGAAAGAGAGAGATACACACAGAGATAACATTTACATGCACTTGCAATGCTGTCTTCTGGAGGAACAGTTCATTCTCCAAAGCATGAGAGTTCAAACAGGAGCCAGTTAAATGTGGATTATCAATGGTTGGTGTACTCAAAGAAGTCAGCAAATAAGTGGCCTTCATACACCTTGTAGCTTTTCTATAAGGTGTTTGTAACTTTCTGACAGATATTTTTCAATATCAAATATAAGAGGAAACGTATTTTAAAGTCTCTGAGCTATTTTCAATGGCTTCTGAATTATGTGTAGGAAGCTCCAACTTGGTTGTACAGTTTGATGAATGTGTCTACTCTTAAATCCAAATCATGTTTTATATCCAAATTTATGTAAATCAAGACTAAGTTACTTGACCATTGTTCTGTCCAATTGTTCCTCAGGCATGCTTTGGATGCTTTCAGCCATTTTCATAGCATTCATTTTCAACTTTCATCACAGGAAGAATACACTGGACCTTGGGCAATGCATAAACATTAGGCAGGTGAAGGGTTTCATAAATGGTGGACAGAACCTCCGTATCCTTCCCTCTGTGTTTCCACTTGACTCTCCAACAATGCAGCTTGGCTGAGAGACAGTGCATCAGGGCTGGGTTAGCTGCTTCTGTATATGGTGCTCCTCCCATGTACTGAATTTGAGCTGTCCCATGACAGAGGGTACTAGGGAGAAGCATTTAAGAGCTTTGAGGTGCTGTTCTGGGAATATATCTTTCAGTTTCTGAATAATGTGTCCCATGTTGGAGCACCTACTGCTTCTTCATAGTGACTCTCAGAGGTCAGCTAGGAGATCCCAGGTTCCTTTGCTGAACTCTGCAGAACTTCCCAGGGAGCTTTGTCTGAATATCAAGTTTGATTGCCAATTGGTGGCTTCCTCAAACCTAAATTCATGATAAACTTCAATCTTTTCCATCACTTCACTTAGTGAATGAAGCATGGCAATATTCTATTGGCTGCAAAGAAGGCATCAGAAGTTTGCCCCTGGAGACTTTTTCCCCAAAGGCGTCACTATCCATATTATCTTAACATAAAAAAGTGCTTATAGGAGGTCTAGTAAAATTTCAAAAGCATCATGCCTTCCTCTCCACTGAAAATGGCAAATTTCCTGTGGTTCTTTATCCCTTTCTTCATTGCTCTGAAAGAGGACAGAAATAAAAGCAGTTGTGATCAATGGAAAAAGAACAAATTTTCTCAATTGTTTCCTAATGCAACTGACACTCCCATAATAGGCACCACTTCTGCCAACCACATATTTAAGGCACAAGAAGATCAGAGAGTGTACAGCTTGGGGATTTCTCTATAAGTCTAGAGCAGGGGTCCCCAAATTTTTTACACAGGGGGCCAGTTCACTGTCCTTCAGACTGTTGGAGGGCCAGATTATAAGAAAAACTATGAACAAATCTTATTTTAAAGTAAAAAAACAAAACGGGAACAAATACAATATTTAAAATAAAGAACAAGTAAATTTAAATCAACAAACTGACCAGTATTTCAATGGGAACTATGGGTGCGGATGCATCCTGTGCTCCTCTCACTGACCACCAATGAAAGAGGTGCCCCTTCCGGAAGTGCAGTGGGGGACGGATAAATGGCCTCAGGGGGGCCGCATGTGGCCCGTGGGCTATAGTTTGGGAACCCCTGGTCTAGAGTAACAACTTTCATTTTGGGAGAAAATTCACTGGCCACAATGTAAGCCTGGCTACGACAATATTCCATGCTTAACCCCCACTTCTCAGTTATCATAGTGTGAAATTTCATAGCCAAAATTTTGGCATCAGCTTTGTAAGGCAGGAATCCCACAAATCTCTTTCTTATGTTGTGAGATTGGTCAACAAACATCACCAGCACGGGCAAGGGCTCTTCCCCTGCTATGTCCACTATGTTGTCAGTGATAATCAGAAAGTAGTGAGAGTCTCTCACTTCCTTGAGAGTTTCTTCCTCAAAAGCAGCTCTCACAGATCTCTAGCATCTGTTTCTGCTGTGTTTTTGAACAGAGCGATGTGTTGACTGCTGTTGCCCAGGATTTATTCAGCACTCCAGCAGTGCTTGAAAGCTATCAGGAGTACAGAGACCTCTGGGATTTTCATACACTTAATATTCACCCAGAGGTATGTTTCTGTTTTACCATAAGAATCAAAATTCAAATAAAGATAGTAAGTATTCTGTTTTTCTTCTCTTCCAGGGTTAAAGGTGAAATTCCTTCATCCTGTTCTTTGCTCCCCTGTGCACTAGGATTCTGAGTATTGTGGTTATTTATTTCTTTACGTTTTTGCTCCTATTCAGAAGTTTTGTCAACTATTTTCTGTTTCAGTGTCCTGATTTCATCTTCACTCAATTCTTTTATTAGTTTTCTGTCTATACTATGTGGACTGTTCAAATGACTGCTACAATCAAATATTGTTTGTATTGCATTGTCTCAAAGGACCTGTAAGCACTAGCTCTACAAATCACAGAGGTCTCAAAGTGTTTGACACATAATCAATAACGTTCATTAGGTTGATCGGGTGTTTTACCTTCTAAGTCTGCTCTGCTACAATTTTCCATCCATGTCTGGCATCTGACCAGATTCCTTAGGGGAAACTGAAGAAGGCCAGGTTCCACTGCATGCTCTGCCAAGTTCACTATCAGTGCCCACCTATGGGTGGCACTGAGCTCCTCTCCGCACCTCTTCAGGGCAGTCTGCCACCTTTGGGAACTGAGGAGGGGAACCAGGGAGGGAAGCCAGGACAGCCGGCTGGCTCAGCCTTTTCTTTTCCTTATTAATTTAAGAACTTTCACCTTTTCACATAAAGGAAGCACTGTGGCTTCTCTTTAGCATGTCTGAATTACCAGTATCACTACTCTTGCATTTGGAGGCCATTATTAAGTAAAATAAGTGTTAATTTTACACAAGTACCGCAATACCACCAGGGTCCATCTGATAAGCAAGACAATTGCTAAATGACTAACAGACAGGAAGCGTGTACAGCCTGGTGGAGATGTTGGACAAAGGGAGGACTGACATCTCAGGTGGGACAGAGCGGACAACACACAATTTCAGCACACTACTCAAAACAGCATGCAATTTAAAACTTATGAAATGTTTATTTCTGGTATTTTTCAATTAATATTCTCAGACCACAGTTGACTTCAGGTAACTGAAAAGCAAAAAGCAAAACTGTGAATAAGGGTGACTACTGTAATTAGAATGGTCTTTCTAAAGTGCAAATGTGATCGGACCATTTCCAATGCAAAGAGCCCTTCCCCATGTCTCCTACTTTCTTCACAGCCTCATCAGTTCCAACTTCACAGCTTACACTTTGTTTTAAACATACTCACCTACCAGCAGGTCTATAAAACTCATTGCCATGTCTCACTTCCCAGCCTCCAGTCAAGTAAATACAGCTGCCTTATCTGTCCTATTCCCTCTCCTTTGTCCTTTGCAGTTGTCTCCTAGGCATTCTGCAAAACTCAGTGTTAGCATGACTTTCCTCAGGAAGACTCAGAGACTCCAAGCAGGTGCTCCCCTGTGTGCTTCTTCAGTTCTGGACTCATGTCTACTAGAGAACTCTTCCTACTCCCCATTCTTCATACAGCAGTGTGTTTTTAAAGTCATGGTGCACTTTTGACTGGTCACAGGTCAAAAGTGCACCATGACTTTACAGACACACTGTATTTGTTCCCCCTAAAGCTCAGAGAGTTAACATGAGTGCAGTTTTTGTTTTATTTTCTACTTTATCCCCAAGGCTTGGCACAGATGGGGTGTTCAGTAACTGAATGAATAAATAAATTACAAATCTTGCATTATACTTAGAATGAAAGTTAGATAAGAAAGAATTATACCGTATTTTTCTTAATAAAACATATAGGGAGTATTACTGTGAAGTGAATAAGTAGGGTCAGACAGCTTGTGACTGAATCCCAATATCACTGAAAATTGAGTAAATGACAACTATTTGTAGCTTTACTTACTACCTGGTAAAATAAAGTAATATAGGGTGAGTATCAGGTAAATTAAAATATATGAAATTCTCAACATGATGCCTTGAACAAAAATTTGCCCATAAACATGACTTGTATATATTTTTTTAATCTGTAAGAAGCATGGGGAGTAAAGTCACTAGATCAAGAAGTGCAAGTAGATAAAGATGTGCGTAAAGTGATTTTATAGCAAACTACTTGCATATTTTGAATCATAAATAGAACCTTGTCAAGTGGATAATGTGATGTTCCCAAATGCCTTGTCCCAAATATGTAAATAACTCTTGGTACTTAAGAATGATTTAGTTCCTACATTTACAATTTTTAATTTAATTTTTTCAAGTGACATATTTCAGATATTATAAACTTATTTTTTTAATTATATAAAATTGTACTACTTTCCTCATTTCACTCTTTATGGTTTTACAGTATACACACAGGTTCCTAAATAATGCATTACAGAAAGTAATTTGCATACCAGGACAGAGGATAATAGTAGGCTGCCTCTAGAATTGTGTGAAGATCAAGAATAAGGTTTTCTTTAAGTGTGATTATCTTCTCTTTTCCTTTTCCTTTATAGAATGTGTAGATGTGATATTAAGTGTAGAGTTTGAGGAGGTTAAATTAAATGGAATTGCATAGAGGTGACATTAGTGAAGGTTTAAGATACACCACAATCTATTGCCTAGAATCGATCACACATGATAACAATTGACCTTTCAATCTCTTTCTTATGCCAGTCATATTAGTAAAAACTGAAGTAAGCAAATTGCTGCTTATCAATCTGATTTTTTAAAAACTTTTTTCCAATTCCAGAATAAATTAGAAATAAAACATATGCATGTATTTTCTTGGAGTGGATTATAAAATAGTATAACATTGAAGGGCTTTCACTGAAAGTCCAATAAAATTGAATTAAGTCTTAAATAAAAAGTCAGAAGAGCCTTTAAGAATTAAATTATTTGGATTTTTTCTGGTCCTTAAATACAAATTTTCCTTTGAAACTTAATTTATGAATTTGTGCTTTAAAAAAAAGTTTGCTAAAAGACTAAAAGAGTCATTATACATTGGGAAATTCAAAATCCTTCCTATTTAGAAGCTATTTAGAATAGTGAATAAATAATATTCACTATTCTCGATCCACTAATTTTGCAGCCCTGTTTCCATCAAATGAAAAATGAAAGACATAACAAAGAGAATGTTTTTTATTTAGAATCATTTATCTCACCTTTCATTCATAGTTCCATAACCATATTTGATCTAACCATAAATAAATGTTATATTAGAGCCAATTCCAAGTTATTTTTCATTCATCATACAGCAACAAGTAAGTTTTTTATTACATTTCTTAAGTAACTGGAAAATATAGCAGAGCTATTCTTCAAATATTTATAATATTTTATTCCTCTGTAATGACTTTCCTTTTATAGACTAATGGTCTGTAAAAAGGTAAATGCAAGATTTTGCAGCAGTTAGTCCCATTTTTTTTTCTCAGCTCTCTATGTACTGAGCCACCAAGTCTGTCACAGCTATAGTAGGTTGAAAGATGGGATACTTCTCTATCCCCCACAGGGTTCACACTCTTGTCCCTATCTTTTCCCAGAATTCCTTTCCATCCTTACCACCTTGTTCAACTGCAAGTACATTCATTTCCAGTAATACTAAAGGTTTCCCACCCATTTCATGTGATTTCATTCCTCAGTTACATGTGTGCACACCATTAACTCCACCTGAAGTAGATTTTTTTCCATCTTATCAGTTGGCAAATTCAGTCTTTATGTCGATAATATTGCCATTTTAAAACCTTCATTGCCTCCCCCAAGAAGTCTTAGTTTGCTTCCTAATTTTTGCTTGCAATTATACTTTGTTTATATCTCCCCTTAGGACTTTTCATATTACATTACAGTATTTTTAATGTTAGTTTTCATTACTACACTGAAGACAGGGATCATGTCTTGTTTCCCTCATTATCTTCACCCCTTAGCATAGCATCTGGGATGATGTACACACCCAAAAAGTATTCAAATGTTGTAAGAATTAAAAGAGCCATGAGTTATAAACATACTTACATATAGCTATCCCAAACTACATAACCTGGGAAAAGACATACCTAGAATCAAGGGGGCAGGGGGATTAAGATCTGAGTCAATGTTGTTAGCTCTTGAATCTTCTTAAATTTCACAGTTAAATCATTCATTCTTTAAAGAGGCTGTTTTTACTTGACATTAGGACCTATCTGAAACAACCCCACATTATACTATAGTATAAAAAACAACATAACATCACTGTGGATTCTTCTATTTATTTCCTGCTAAACATTCCTATTTCTTTCAACCAACCAATCCGATTACATGCTTTTCAGTCACTTAGCCATTATCACACTGTCAACCAAAACAAACTTTAGTGTTGTTTACTTAAAGTGCAGCAGTAAGCACTTACTGCAATATTTTAGATATGACAGTGAAATGTAACATATATTCCAATCTTGACTGAGAACTATGGATTACAAATTCCAAGAAGAGTTAGGATTCTATAGAAAGGCTTTGGGAGATGTTTTGGGGTGGATTCAGGAAGGCAGAGTTATTTCACTTTAATAAAGTTGTTTCCTTTTTGTTATTTTATATGTTTTATGTTTATATGCTTTGGTTGTATAAGAATTTGCTCGGAAAACCTATTTCTTTGGTAAAACTTTGAAACTATTCTGACTAATATATTTCTTGTGATATAGTCTAAGATTGCATTCCATATTTTGAAATATTTTAATTTAAAATTTTAAAAACATTTGTAGTCACACCACATTTTCTTCATTAAGCTCACTTTAAAATAACAACTATTATGTTTCCAGTTGTACTATTGTGGTCATCTCACGCAAGTCTAACTTTTAGAGCCCAAATTCAGAAAGTCACATTTATTACTTCAGTATTACAGCTTGTTAAATTTTACCTTTATTTTAACATCTCAGCTTGAGTTACTCACAAAATTTGATATTCTCTCCTTTTATGGCTAAATAAATTAATTTATTTTAAAAAGGATTAAAAATAAGTAACACTCATTGACACAACATTAGAGCTTAATGCATGCAAGATTATTAGGGCACTTAAATATGAATGAAGAAAATTAGATTTATAGGCAAAGGAGGAAGATATTTAAAGATTTAGAATAAGGGGAGTGGTGTAATTAAAGAGGAATCTTAGAAATATTAATCTATGGTTAGTGAGACATTGATATGAAGAGATCAGTTAAGAAATTTTTGGTGTAGATTAGGTGGGAAAAGATGAGACCAACAAATGGAATAATAATAAAATAAAATGGAAGGTTTGCATGTGAAGCTATTATGAGAGAATTTCTGAGATCTGTTAATTCAGTATAGGGGTAAAAAGAAAAAGAGAAAAAGCTAAAGACAATTCAAAAAAGTTAAACCTGACTGTCTAATGTGTGCCATTAATACAAAAAAGGGGAAGCTGAACTGTGGGAAAGAGTAGAAGTTTTAGATGTACTGAGTTTCAAATGGGAGGCATATGTCTAAACAGTGTGTGTGTGTGTGTGTGTGTGTGTGTGTGTGTGTGTGTGTGTGCACGCATATACACACATACATAAAATAAATGTAATTAATAAGTATTATATTGAAACTCTAGGAGAGACTTCAGAGCTGTAGAAAATAGATGATGCCTTCAAGGCAAAGAACCTATTTGGAATAGTTGTGATGTAAAGTCTATATAGCAACTTTTTAGTGATTTTTTTCTCATAACAGACTCCAAGCTCAGCACTCTTATTTTCTAGAAAAACAAAGCCAAATATATTATTTCCTTCACCTACATGTTCTCTCTAGATGCTTCTGGTGCCCTACATAGCTATCTTTAATGATCTGTGAGTAATTACTGCTAACAGCTTAGTTGCACCCTAATCCAGAGAATTGCTCTGAACCAATAGCAACCACCACACTCAGAGATGTTTGGAAGGCACACAGGAACCCCTCAAAAGATGACTTTCATCTCATGACTCAGTGATGAGAAAGACATCAAAGACTAGACAAGTAATCTCATGTGGGAAAACTATAGTACCGTTTAAGCCCCCTCAGGAATTAAGCTGATGCAACAATATAATCATAGAATATATATTTAACGTATACAAATTTGATATAGAATTAAAACCCAAAAATCTTTTGCATTTCTATAAACTAATAATAAACTATCAAAAAAAATAAACAGTCCCATTTAATTTTGCATTAAAAGGAATAAAACACCTAGAAATAAATTAAACCAATGAGATGAAAGACCTGCATACTGAAAACTATAAGACATTAAAGAAATAAATTAAAGAAGATGCAAATAAATAGAAAGATATTCTGTGATGATGGATTAGAAGAATTAATACTGTCTAGGTAAAATGTTCATACCACCTAAAGCAATCTACAGATTCAACAAAATTTCTATTAAAATTTCAATTGCATTTTTTGCAGAAATACAATAAAAATTTCTAAAACTTGTATGAAACTACAAAAACAAATTCTGAATCCCAAAATAATCTTGAGAAAGAATAACAAAACTGGAGATATCATACTCCCTGATTTCCAACTATATTATAAAGTTATAGTAATTGAGACAGTATAATACTGGCATAAAATTTGACACTTAGATCAATGGAAAAGAATAGAGAGCCCAGAAATAAACCCATGCATATATGTATAATTAACTTATGATAAAAGAGCCAAGAAGAAAGGATAGTCTTTCAATGAATGGTACTGGGAAAACAGGACAGTTATATACAAAAGAATAAAACTTAACCACTATTCTATACCATACACAAAAATTAACTCAAAATAGATTAAAGACTTAAATATTGCTGGCTCAAGTATGGGATCATAGACATGACTCCATGGTCGCTAGCTTGGGTCCAAAGGTCACTGGCTTGAAGCCCAAGATCTCTGGCCTGAGCCCAAGGTCGCTGGCTTGAGCAAGTGGTCACTGGCTCAGCTGAAGTCCACCCATCAAGGCATATATAAGAAAGCAATCAATGAACAACTAAAGTGCCGCAACAAGTTGATGCTTTTCATCTCTCTCCCTTCCTGTCTGCCTGCCACTACATGTCCCTGTCTGTCTGTCTCTCTCGCTAAAAATAAAAAGACTTAAACATAAGACCTAAAATGATACAACTCTTACAAGAAAACATAGGTGGTAAATTCCTTGACATAGGTCTTAGTGATTATTTCTTTTTAATCTGACATCAAAAACAAAAGCAACAGAAGCAAAAATAAACAAATGGGACTACATCAAACTACAAAGAATCTGCACAGCATAGGAAACTACCAACAGAATGAAAAGGCAACATACTGAATGAGAGAAAATATTTGCAAATCATATAGCTGAAATAGGCTAATATCCAAAATATATAAAAAAATTTAAGAGAATGGTGAAATTATATATACATAACACAATGTTATGGAGAGCAGAAAAGCTAATCCTGGAGGGAAAGGGGGAGGGTGTTACAGGGAGGGAGTAAAGGGAGAGGTTGTGGGGAACATAGGGGAGGGGGATGCATTCAGGGGGACACTAGAATCTATGTAAACACAATAAATTAAAATTAAAAAAGAATTTAGACCACTCAATAACAACAACAAATTTCAAACCATTAGATTTAAAATAGGAAAAAATCTGAATAGGCATTTTTCAAAGAAGATATACAGATTGACAAGTATATGAAAAGATGCATATTATCATTAATCATCAAGAAAATGCAAATCAAAACCACAATCGGATATTACCTTTCATCTGTTAGAATGGATATCATCAAAAAGACAAGAAATAACAAGTGCTTGTTATTATAAACATACCCCCCCAAAGTAGTACATTTGTTACAACTGATAAACCTACATTGACAAATCATTATTATCCGAAAGTCTATCATTTAAATTATAGTTTATTCTATGGGTTTAGAGTCTAAAGACAAATGTATAATACAGAGAAAAGAGAACCCTTAAGCACTATTGGTGGAAAAGTAAATTGGTACAGCCACCATGGAAAACAGTATGATCCAGCAATTTCACTTATGAGAATTTATCCAAAGAAAATGAAAACACTAACTCAGAAAGATACATGCACCCTCATGTTCATTGCATTACAAGGAGTTGGGGAAGGTGGAAGAGGGGAAAAGAAGTCAAGTATATGCTGACAAAAGGAAACTAGACTTTGTGCGATGAGCACACAATGCAATATACAGATAATGCATAATAGAATTGTATGCTTCAAACTTATATAATTTTATTAAACAATGTCACCCAAATAAATTTAATTTTTAAAAAGCTCATAATTACAAAATACAGATTGTTGGTTTCTAAAGTGGGAGTTTGGTAAGGTATAAGAAATAGGTGAAAGGGGATTAAAGGTAAAAAGAATAATCTTTAAATATTTCAAATTCAGAGAACACTCCATAAGGAGTAATTGGAGAGCCAGATATTTCCCTTTTTAAAAATAAGATAGTAACATACAGGCAGCTCCACTCTTAGCCAATCTTTAATGATAGACATATCAGCAAGTATGCCATTCACTAAATACCTTCCCATAAATTTGTTCACCATAGTGATTATATACCACTTTCTCCTTTCATGATAACAGCAGTAGAAAATAAAAATCGGTTTAGACAAGATTTATTTATATATAAATTTAGAAAATGGTATGTTTTTAAACCATATATATTTTAAATGCTCCAATCAAATTTTAAACTATATTCTGCACTGTAAAATTGTAGAATATCCTCTTTCACCGTTCGCTTTGATATTCAGATGCAATATAGTTGTCAATGTGGATATCACTTGGCTATAGAATTTAGTTTCAGTAACTCTATTTTCAGAACTTTCAGAAATGCTTTTAGGCAGGCACAATAAAGAATAATAAATGGAACATCTAACTTTTTAGAGGCAGTACATAAATTCTTGTATTGGTTTCAACACTGCACTGAAAGTAGTTTAAAAAGTGGAAAAATCAAAAAGATTTAGACATGATATTCCTCTTCCCCTGTACACATCTGTTTACATAGCACGATAATCAAAGCCATGTAATTAACTTTGTTACAATATCTAATCTATAGAACTTGTTCTAAAATTTGCAAATTTTGTCCCACTAATATTTTATACATCATTCTCTTAAGTCCAAAATTGCTTATTACATTTAATTGTCATGTCTTTTTAGTCTCCTTTAATCTGGAACATTCCACTTTTATTTTATGATCATGTCATACTTACAGAGTTTTTATAGAATGTGTTTTTCTGATGTGTACACATTATAAGACTTACATTAACCATTATTTTGTTAGGGGTACCATGACAGGATACTGTTTCCTTCTTAGTGCATCATATCAGAGAGCATCTACTGTTCATTCATCCCCTTATTGATGACTTTTAACTTTAATCACTTGGTTAAGGTGATGTGGTGCCCAGCTTCTTCAACTGTAAAGTTATTCTTTTTTATCTTTGTGATTAATAAGTATTATGAAGGGAATAGATTGATGCTATGTAAGATCATGTTTCTCATAAAATTTCAGTATTCATTTGTTATTTAACCCAAAATGGACAGAGAGAGAGTCAGAGAGAGAGATAGATATGGACTGACAGACAGGAACAAAGAGAGATGAGAAGCATCAATCATTAGTTTTTCATTGCTGTTGTGACACCTTAGTTGTTCATTGATTGCTTGCTCACATGTGCCTTGACCGCGGGCCTTCAGCAGACCAAGCTGCCCCTTGCTGGAGCCAGCGACCTTGAGTCCAAGCTGGCGAGCTTTTTTGCTCAAGCCAGATGGGCTTGAACTTAAGCTGGCGAGCTCGGGGTCTCGAACCTGGGTCTTCTGCATCCCAGTCTGATGCTCTATCCACTGCGCCACTGCCTGGTCAGGCTATGTAGGTTTTTTTAATCATTAAAACTTCATCTTTTCAGAGGAGTTTCAGTTTTATAGCAAAATTGAGATTTCTCATATACTCCCTGACCCTACACATGCAAAACTTTCATAATTATAAACATCTCCCACCAAAGTAGTACATTTGTTAGAGTCGGTAGACCTACATCTACAAATTATTATCATTCAAAAGTTCATTGTTTAAATTATAGTTCCTTATGGGTTTGGAGGAATGTGTAATGCCCTGCATTCATCACTATGGTATCACACTGAATAGTTTCACTGCCATAAAAGTCCTCTGTGCTCCACCTATTCATCTCTCTTCTGTCCCCTTCTGTGCCCACCCCAAACAATCCCTGGCAACCACTGATTGCTTTAACTGTCTCCATAGTTTTGTCTTTTCCAGAATGTCATATAGTTGGAATTACAGTATGCAGTCTTTTCAGATTGGCATTTTTCACTTGATAATATGCATTTAAGTTTCTTCTGTGTCTTTTCATGGCTGGATAGTTCATTTTGTTTTAGCACTAAATAATATCCCATTGTCTGAATGTTCCACTTCATTTCTCCATTTACCTACTGTAGATCATCTTGGTTGCTTCCAATTTCTGGTAATTATATATAAAGCTGCAATAAACATTCATATGCTGATTTTTGTGCGGATATAAGTTTTTATCTCCTTTGGGTAAATATCAAAGAGAATGATTGCTGGATCATATGGTAAGAGTATGTTTAGCTTTGTAAGAAACCACTAAACAATCTTACAAAGCTGCTGTTCCTGCTAGCATTCCCATCAGCAATGAATGAGACCTCCTGTTGTTTCACATTCTCACCAGAATTTAGTGTTCTCGGTGTTATAGATTTTAGCAATTCTAGTAGGGGGTGTAGGTATCTCATTGTTTTTTTGATTTGTATTTCCCTGATAACATATGATGTAGAGTTTCATAAAATGTTTATAGTTGCTGAAAGCAATAGGCTAAGAAAATTAAATTTGTAGAGCTACAGAAAGCAAAACTGGGGTGAAATAATTTTATATTTTATTTAAAGTCATTGCATTTTGTGTATTTTTCATCTTCCCCTCATTTTAAACATCTATATAAAAATAAATTAAAAAGGAAAGGAAAAACAAATAAAAGAAAGCTTTCTGCAAGAACTTTCTCAATTCATGTTCTCATACTGCAATACCATTTATACATCTAAGAAAGGTCATGTCCTGTCATATTTTTATCTTATCTGACAAGCTGTAAATTATCCCTTAAAAAGAAAAAAAAAGAAGTATAAATGTCAAATTGTCTTTTTAACAACTTGAATAGGAAACAGTGCCCTTAATGGTGAAATTCTGTCCTGAAATGATGAAGAGATTATTCTGTGAATAATGTACAAGTCTCATTTCTACTAATCTGCTTTGCTTAGAAATCTTATAGGATTGCATAAATATTTAATAATAGTATATTCTATCACAGCAGAGTTGAATGACCTTCAAGTGAGTTGAAGTGTACATTCCACAAAAGAACAATACTCCATCAACAGGTGAGGGTTTCAAATATGCAGTACCATACATTTATTTCTGTAACCCACTTAGCGTGAGTGTTTAGATCCGTGATGGTGAACCTATGACACGTGTGCCAGCACTGACATACATAGCCATTTTCGATGACATGCGGCCACAATCAGAAAAGTATGAGGCCGCATGCCAAGAAGGATGGTTCATCCTCAGCTCCTGCACGGTTAGGTGCAGTAGCCAAGGATAAAACATTTGCTGTAGTGTAGACACTCTGTGCCGGAGGTCTGTAGGCCAAAACAACAGAACTCTGGCACAGAGCGTCTAGTTCTGGGACTTCTGGTTAGGCCATTTTTCTTGAAATGACATGCCACCCGAGTTATGCTGTGTTTTGGTGAATTTTGACACACCAATCTCAAAAGATTGCCCATCACTGGTTTAGATAAAAGGAAATAGTTTTCTGAATAAAGGGTTTGCAAACCTAGTCACTCTTCCTTGAGCTTAAGAATCTCTTATTACTGAAGAAAAAAACTTGTATGTGATTTAAAGTTTCTCCCACTGACACAATACCAGCCCCATTTGACTGATGTCTTTTTATAACCTTTGTGCTCAAAAAGCACAGGGAGACAGGGGCTTCTTCACCCTCTCCCTTCCTGTCATCCACCCTGTCCCACCGCCCCCCCCCACACACACACACATACACACACACACCACTGTTGGGAGGCTGCATGCCTGAAGAGCTGTTGACTGCTCCTTACTCTTGGCAGAACCAGGATCCTCTCTTTCACCTGCCTGCAGTACTTCTGTGCTCGGGGACCAATTTTAATATTTGGAAAATTCAGTGCAACTTGCCAATAGTAGTGAAGATGTGGAGTGAGTCAGGGAAATCTATAATGAGCCAGTGACTCGGAATCTAATTTCTCTCGGAAAAAAAAAAAAGAACAGTGTGGCTTAGAGACACCTGTCTAAATAACTGTAAGAATACTGTCATAAGAATGCTGATAAATGTGTTTCTAAGTGTGAGAAAAGGCTCTACCTGCTTGACTTTAGCAAGACCATTTTGGAATTTTCATAGGCCCTGGGTTTTATCCTTTTTCTTGAAAGCCCCAATTCAAATTATATCAAATGTTTTAAAAATGTTGCTATGTGCCACTCAATTCTGGCTGGGTCTCTGGAAGCCTGTGTCTTTGGCACTGTACTTACAGAGCTTAGTGAACACAACAACCAATCTTGAGGAGAGTAAGAAGGCTACGTATGAAAATGAGTGGCTGAGCCGATGTTTTAAGAATGCATAAATAATCGTAGCACTAAGGGAAGATGAAGGTAGACTTAAGAAAATGGAAACAGCATTTGCAAAGCCCTGGTGGCAAGGCAGAGCTAGTACTGAGTTTAGGAAGGCGGCTGGGGAGGAAAAGGAATGGTTGGCAAGTTATCAGATGATTACAGAAGGTCTTTAATATATCCTGATTAATGAGGTGCCATTTACATAAATGTTGGTAAACCGCAAAAGGAGATAAGCATCCTTCTTTTTCTTTCCATTTGAAGGTCCACTCTGGAGGAATGAGGACAACAGCTTTAATTGGGATGCGGGGCAAGACTGGAGATAGGGAGCCCAGTGACACATAAAAGATTCTTGTCCCAAAGGCCCCTAGACCTTGCAGTTCAACATACCATTACTATAAGCCTGGCTTGAAGTAGGGAATAGCTCATTCCCTACAGGATTTTGTGAAGGAAAAAGCTATCCAGGCTGTGTTTAGCACAACAGATAATTGGTACAGACAAATCCTTCTCCTTTCCATTTTCTCCTAGAAACCTGCCTTGCACAAACTGACTATAAACAAACACCTTCTGATCATTTCTCTGAAGACAACAAAATCCCACTGTCTCTTCTTCATGAAATACCTCTTGTACCTTTCCTCTGCTACTATGTTTAAAGTGAAAGATGGTCGTTCCTCCCTGCTGCTTTGTAAAACCAGTAAAAAGCCCTTGTGCCTGATTTTCAACAGAGATACAAAGCTGGTGTCTGGTGAAGTGTCCCTGTGCTACACTGTGCGTCTCTCTGCGACCTGAATTGCAGCTTTGCAGTTCGCTCTGATTAGCTTGTGCCCATGTAAAATGCAGGCGGTGTACTTCACGATTCAAACTGCAGCAGCAATCAGTATTTCTAATCAGGACAGCTCTACAGCCCGGGATTCCTACTGCTTTACCTCCAGTCTTGCTGAATTATATCTATTCTTGGTCATAGTGTGTGAAGCAAAGATCATTGATTTGAAACTCGGCCTTCAATTCGAGTTCTAACGTTGACATTAACTGAATGTGTGAATTACTCTTTATAGGCCTCAGCTTTCTCCTCTATTAAACATCACGAAAATAAGTTAAATGATGTCCAAAATTCTATTCTCCAAATTTATTTGTTATAGTGGAAACCTTTTGTTCAGTGGTACCCGATTGTAACAAGAACTTCCATTGAGAGATCACTTGTAGAAAATAAATGTATAAATTTGTGCATTTAATAACTGCTATTTTGTGTTTCTTTAACATGCTGAGGATGGGATTCTTGCTTTTAGAATTCTAGCTCTCAAGAGATGTGCAAATGCTTTGCTTTTTATTAGCCATAGCTCTAGTTCTTGCCTTGTATATTAGTTACTTGCTAGGTATCCTTGCTGACATAACTGAAGGGAAATGTCTTCCTTCACATTTTCCCCCACTTTTCGGTGCTATCAGCTTGTACAGTCAGCTACTCAGATAATGACCTTGGCAGTCACTATGCAACAATAGGGAAAGCAGTCTGAGGAAATTCAAGCAGCAAAAGCATCTGAAAACTTTTACTTGGCTTTCTATCTAAATTCATTCTTTTTGTTTGTTTGTTTACAAGACTTTTAAAAAATATTTCCCTAAAGAAGAATTTAAATAAATTTGGTAGTTCATTCATCATGCTAATCAAAACATCATGTATGTTGATACTAATTCTAGGGAGTTTTGACCTAATGATGCAAATCACAAAGCAGGACTCACTTCACAGTCAATTCACTCACTGTCAACTCATAATCTTACCGTGCGGGACTGAGAAACCATCCAAAGGTCAAATGTCTCCAAATAAAAGAGAGGAAGTGAATCAGAACAAATGTTTAGATTTTATGTCAATTCGCTGTACAAACGATCTAGAAGCTTGAAAACAACTGAAGAAGTTTCTTGATATTAGATCATCCCCAAACCATCTTCATTTAAATTTGCTCTTGCTTCAAACTGATATGCTAAGTGATCAAATTTAAGGCCTTCGATTACAATTGCACAATAATGCAACTGCTGGAGACACACCTTTCACACTCTCCATGTCCACCTTGTGAGAATTTTGTTTCTGCAGATTTGAAGGCATTTGTTTTCTCACTCGGTTGCAAAGCTTTGCTTAAAAGCAGGTAGGGGGAATGGTGATCATGTCACACATTTTGAGGGCCATCATAAATACACCCATTTTCAACCTTCCTCTTGCCAATCATTAGTGACTTCTCCATCTTCACTATTCAGTACCCTAGGCTTGAGATCTAGTTTGTGATGTATTATATACAGACGTCTAACTGATTCTGTACTAAAATGTGGATTAACCGGATAGGCTGGAGATTTCCAGAGGCAATATGTCTAAGATTGCAGAAAATGGAGGAGAAGATGGGATGTACACAATAAAGACACATCAAACAGAGACAAGAACCAATATATTAAGATATGCTTTCTAAGGAAGTGCCCTTAGCTACTTGGCACCTACAGGACTTGAGCTTTTACTGAATGATTCTAAAAAGTAAAAATCTTTCCAAAGAAGGTAAAACTCATTTTTCCCCTATTAAATCAATGATACAATAAACAAAAGGCAGAGTGCAAGAGAACTTTTAAGGTATTTAAAAGAGCAATGGAGAAATATGTGAGTAGCTGCTATAAAGACTGTACAAACAAATGTATAGCTGACAATTTTACAATGTTTTTAATATGGGAAGTACTTTATTTTATCACACGACACCATATAACAGCCATATTTACAGCTAGCTGCCTAACTGCAGTATAGACTTGAATAGGGAAAATGGCTCCGAAATAGCAGTATTAGTGATTTTAGTATTGATCTTTATTTAATAAAGAATAGCAGTTTTGATGATTGGTTTATCAGAGTTTTAAAATGCAATTTTATACTGAGTTGTTTTCTTAAGAAGAACTGTTTTGAACTAAATAAAAGCTAGGTATATTCACATAATACTGCATTTGAAAGCAAGCTAAAATTTTCCCACCTCTGTCAGTTATCTCTTCTCAGTATTAAAAATGCTTAATTCCATCATCATGCTGAATGCCTCAGCATCTATCATTTGCAGGAGACTTCCTGGGAAGTTTGAGTGTCTACCTTGCTTCAGACAGTGATAACCAAAATTTTTCTTACTACATTTTGCAATAGTCCTACCTTCTGCTGTTTTGAGATATGCTTCTCATAGGCACAGCAGAAAAAAGAAAACAGTAGGATTTTGGAAACCTAAATTCTAAGCCTATCTATATTATAAACTACAAAATAATCTTAAATAGGTCACGAAAATTCCTCAGGCCTCTGTTCTCTATTGAAAAACAAAGATGTATTTATTGACCTTTATTATCTTCCCAATTACCCTTAGAGTTAAGTAAAGCAATGTTATAATCATGTATAGAGGAAATTCAACCTCAAAGAGGCTACACAATCCATCCAAGATCTCACAGGTAATAAAATGACAGAATTAATTTACATAATTCGCTCAAGACCCTAGGCCAGTGGTTCTTAACCTTTTTTGAGGTACCGAACCCACCAGTTTCATATGCGCATTCACCAAACCCTTCTTTAGTGATAAATAAAATATAATTATTTTTTCCAAATTCAAGACATAGGTATATGTTTTTTTACTGGTGCACAAAATAAGCCGTGCATAAACATCACCTTGCTCAAAGAACAAAACCAACAAAGTGCATGAACTCACAACAAATTACAGTATTACTTTATTCTGGCCTCTGCGGCAGAGGCTTCTCCGAACCCCTGAGACCGACTCATCGAACCCTTGGGTTCGCTAGAACCCAGGTTAAGAACCACTGCCCTAGTACTAGTATATAATCTGCTCCTACATTTGTTTTTTGTATGTTTGTTTGTCTGTTTGTTTGTTTTTTAGAGAGAGAGAGAGGGAGGAAAAGAGAGAGAGAGGGACAGACTAGAACAGACAGACAGGAAGGGAGAGAGATGAGAAGCATCAATTCGTAGTTATGGTGCTTTAGTTGTTCATTGATTGCTTTCTCATATGTACCTTGACTGGGGAGCTCCAGCTGAGCCAGCAACCCCTTGCTTAAGCCAGCGACCTTGGGCTCAAGCCAGCAACCATGGGGTCATGTCTATGATACCACACTCAAGCCAGAGACCCTGTGCTCAAGCTGGTGAGCTCATGCTCAAGCTGGAGACCACGTGGTTTTAAATCTGGGTCCTCAACATCGCAAGTTGATGCACTATGTACTGTACTACCACCTGATCAGGCTGCTCATAAATTCATTAAATGAAGCAAAAAATCCCAGGTCCCTTTTAGTAATCACAGTTTCTGCTTCTACTTGTTATTTTTCTCTTTTTTCAAATAGCATTTAAATTATAAAAAATATTTATATTTGCTCACCAAATTTTATTCATCATGGTTCTTTGATATAACCATCCTTTAAATTTTTCTTGTTTGTCTACATTAACCCTTTGAGAAGAAAGTTTTTTTTATATTCACTGACCTCCAGAGTGTTGTTTTATTTTCAAAAAATAAAATTGGTTCTAGTTACAGTTTTATTAACTTAAAATCATGTTTGTTTGATACCCAATTTATGGAAAAAAGAGGAACATACACTTGCCATTTTTTAATGTTGCCTTACACATTTTTAAAATAAATCAATCATACTCTGGATGGTCAGGAGACATGAGGACATACATAAACGTTCGTACTACTCAAAGAGTTAAGACCAGAGAAAAGTATTTTTCAGATAGTTCCCACAACTGCCTGCCTCTCTGAAAGCTTTTGGACATATTTTGATGCCTGTTACAATGCAGGCTACCTTATTTTGCCTCTTAAGAGACTCCAGTAAACACTGTTTTCTCTGAATGAGAACAGGCATGAAATAACCTTTATTGGAGTAAATGTATTTTACTAGCTTTTAGCTTTTCCAGTGGTCATTCACATTATGTTATGGAAGTACAGTTGTGGTTTTCTTCTATAGACAAAGTAAGGTTCATATGTAGAAGTAAAAATACTACTTCAAAAGTTTTGGCATTTGGACACAAAAACATAAGCCTAGGAAATACCTTGTTTCATTGTAAACCAATTATCAAGATAAAACTATAAAAGATAAAACACTAAGAATTTTTTTAAGGATGCTGAAGAGAAGGGAAAAAGAAGAGAAGAAATTCTAAAGCCAAATACCATATATTTGTGCATATCTATTTAAATGTTTAAAAAGTGAATGAATATCTTAATGCCCATATTTAAAAAAAAATAAAGACGTCCATTAATATTTTCTTAAGATACTGAAGGATTTTTATCAAAACTAAAAATGAAACAACTGAATTAGAAAAATACATTTATGAGCAATAATAAAATTAAAATTGAGAGAGAAGTGAAAGTAATATATCATCTTAAGTTAAAGGTTAATTAGCTCATAAAATGAAACTCAGAACATAGAACTCAACTTTCCCCATACCACATTATTAGATAAAAAAAAAAATTAATTCTAGTTTTAATGTTTTTATGCCCTAAGTAAAGCAGATAATTCCTAAATTGGTTGGCATTTATGTCATCATGAATAGCTAGAAAAATAAAATAGTGCAGTAAAGTTTTATATTGTCACAGATTGCAAGGTATGGCAACTTTCCCATTTTGGTTTTAAACGTATAGAAAAAAAAAGCTGAACTGAAAAATATATATTTATATATCTAATTCTAAATTTCAGATTAAGTAGCCTGACCTGTGGTGGCGCAGTGGATAAAGCGTCGACCTGGGAACACTGAGGTCGCTAATTCAAAACCCTGCACTGGTCTGGTCAAGGCACATATGGGAGTTGATGCTTCCAGCTCCTCCCTCTTTTCTCTCTCTCTCTCTCTCTCTCTCTCTCTCTCTCTCTCTCTCTCTGTGTGTGTGTGTGTGTGTGTGTGTGTGTCCTCTCTAAAATGAATAAAATAAAAAAAAAAGAAAAGAAAAGAAGTTTTAAATTTCAGATTAAGTAAAAGAATTCATGAAAATACCAGATGAAGACTATTTTAATTAAAACAAATAGACCTGCAGAGGCCCTATGATTGGATGTACTTGGCATGCCCTATGAATGAAAACAAGGCATGTGTGAATATATAATAGGTCGTAAAGTGAAATAGAATGGTAGAAATTGAGGTTAGTAGAGATCCAGGGCCTTGTAGGTAAACTACGATAAGGTCTTTGGGGGTTATCTTCAATGGGATGGGAATTATTCTGAACCATGCACCAATGCTATCACCGTTAGATGTTATGGCATCAACATTTCCACAATGAGATAGACTCCTCTCCAAAACATCAGTGACAGGCCACACTACTAACTATATAAAGTTCAAGGTCTAGAGCCAATATGTGACCCTGAGACATCCTTGGAAAACAAGTCAAATTACTTTGCCTTAAGTAAAATTCTTATACCATGGGGTTAGGGATAGAAGGTGTTTTCTGCTGATGCTCTTAGAGTCTTGCATTTTCCCCCTTCCTATCAATAAAAGGGTATTTTAATTCTAAATTCTGCAGTCTTCAGTTGTGTTGCATATTCATTCCCTCACTTATTTACTCTTTCATCCAGCCTTTCAAAAGCACTTGTGCTTTAAGAGATGCTGTTCTAGGCACTGAATATATAGTGCTGACCAAAACAAGTTTGGTGTCTGATATCAGTAAACTATCTAGTTTCTTAAAATCTAGAAACTATTTGCAAGCTTTAGAGAGATTGCTACCATCTAACTGGAAATGTTGCATCTACCAACTCAGCTTTAAAACTCAGTTTTAGCCTTGGTCAGATAGCTCGGTTGGTTAGAGCCTCGTCTTGATGCACAGAGGTTGCTGGTTGAATCCCTAGCCAGGGCACATACAGAAATAGATCAATGTTTCTGTCTCTCTCTCTCTCCTGTCCTCCTTCTCTAAAATCAAGAAAATAAAATTAAATAAAACTCAGTTTTATATCAGTGTTTTTTTAAAGACTCGTCCTGAGTATCAAGATTATTCCAATAGTTTATAGTTTTAATGAACAAGAGAATCACATTTTCAGATATCGAAGTTAAATGTTACAAGTGAAAAAAAAATGCTAAGCTCAATGAAAATAAAAATTACATTGTTTTGAGGAACAGACTGTATGATGCATCCATATCAGATCAACCTATATTTGAATTATGAACTTATGTCAATAGGAACACTGTTTTTAATAAATTAGGAAAGGAAGTCTTACTCAGGTGGGACTTCTGTTATCAGAGGCGTTGTGCAAGGTCTCTTCTCTCAGGAGTTATGTAGAAATAAGCTATGATATTTTATTCTATTACTACCATTGCTTAAATCATTGTTTATTTTTAACAGGTTTATTACAAGTAATATTGATATATAATACATAGAAAACATTAAAGATGTACAAATTGGTGTTTTTACATCTATGTAGATGCATGAAACTATCAACATAATCAAGGTAGTGAAGATGTTCTCCACACCCTAGATTCCAAATGTTTCCTTATTCTACCTCGTAATTACTGCCTCCTGTCCAATTCTGCCCAAGGTCTCACGTGGAAACCATTGTTCTGCCTCCTGCGCTATAGATTAGTTTGCATTTTCTATAAATTCACATGAGTAGAATCATAGAGTATACATTATCTTTCTGTTTCAGCATCATTATTTTGAGATTTACCCATGTTGTACATATCAGTAGGCCATTCCTATTTATTTCTGAGTTATATTTCAGTTTATAGATATTTCACAACTCGTTTATTCATTTCCCATCTGAGTATTTCTTTAGCCATATCCCACAATTTCTGATGGTTATGTTTTTATTTTTATTCAGTTCAGATTGCTTTTTAATTTCTTTAGAAATTTGGGCTGTGGTTTATTTAGAAGGATATTCAATTTTTAATACTTTGGAACTTCTAAATATCTCTTTTTTATTTCAAATTTAATTTCACTGTGATAAGAGAGCATGTGTTATATGACGCAAATCCATTTAAATTTGTTGAGACTTATTTTATGGCTTGTATATGGTTCGTATTGATAAATATTCTGTGTGAACTTGAAAAAAATGTGCATTCTGCTGTTGTCAAGTGAAAGGTTTTCTAAATGTCAGCTAGGCAATTTGGTTGCTATGTTGTTCAAGTCTTCAATATCCTTACTGATAATTTTTGTCTTCTTAGTCTAACAAATATTGAGGATCTGTTTATTTCCCTTAAAGTTAGTTCTATATGTTTCTGTTTTGTGTATTAGAAAACACTGGTTTTATGTGTACAAACATTTAATACTGATATATTTTCTTGATGAATAGATTCACTTATCATTATGAAATGATACTTTACATTCCGAGTAAAATCCTTTGTTCTAAAATCTACTTTTATTTTAATATAAACATAATACTTTTCTTTGGGTTACTGTTAGCATGTTATACCTATTTCCATCATTTTACTTTTCATCTAGTTGTATGTTCATATTTAAAATACATGTCTTGTGGGAAGCATATAGTTAGGTCTTGCTTATTTATTAAATATGTAAATCTCTTCTTTTTAATGCAATGTTTAATATGGTTAGGTTTAAAACTACCATCTTTCTATTTGTTTTCTATTTTTCCCATCTGTATTTTTTCCTCTTTAAGCAAATTAATTACAATATGCCTTGATGTAGTTAGTATTCATCATGTTTCTTCATGCCTGCTTTTTTGAATTTTAGTTTTTTGAGTCTGTCAATTTGTAGGGTTTCTTTTTTTTTAATCAAATATGGAAGAAAATGGTCATTATTTCTTCAAATTGTTTTTCTTTCCTTTCTTTTCTTTTTTTGGTCTCCAATAACATGAATGCTCAGCTGCTTGAAATTGCCCTATATGTTACTGATGTTCTACCAGACATCTTCAAACTTTTTATAAAACCTGCCCACTTTTGCAGTGCTATTCTACCTAGTCCCTACTGCCCACTAGTGAGAGGTCCAGCTTTCACGGTGGGCCAATCGTGGTGCTGTTTGGTTGCTCCACTACTAGTGGGAGGTACGGACAAAGTTGACCAGCACTGCAAAAGTGTGCCGTTTTTATAAAAAGTTTGAAGACATCTGTTAGTTCACTAATAAATTCTTCTGCGATGTGCATCTACCAAAAACCATATGGTCTAGTTTCATCTCAGACACTGAAGTTTACATTTGTAGAAGTCTGATTTAGATTTTTAAAAACATTTTCCATGTCTCTACTTAGCTTCTTGAATATAGGAAATAGTTATAATAGCTGTCCTAGTATTCTCCTCTACTAACTCTATCATCTATGCCATTCCTTTGTTGGTTTTACTTGAATGCTTTTTCTCTTGACTATGGACTGCATTTTGCTTATTTGTATGCTTACAATTTTTTATTAGATGCAAGGCATTGTGACTTAACTTGTTGGACACTGGATATTATTGTATAACATAAATATTCTTGAGCTTTTTTCTGAACGTGATGAAGTTATTAGAAATATATTATTTAAGGCTAGATATAAGAATTTCTAGGCAATACCAGAACAGGAATAAGTCTATAGTTAATTTTTCTCCACAACTGAGACAAAATCCTTTTGATTACTCTAACCAACATCTCATGATTTATTATGTTTCCCCCTCTGGCTCATGGAACAGGAGTTGTTCCCCACCCTATGTAAAATTCAGGACCATTCCCTATAATCCTTTTAAGTGGTTCTTTCCTCAGATAGTTTCCTCAAATGTTTCTGATGAATATTCAAATATTCTTCAAATCTCTGGAGTTCTCTTTCCATTGTTTTCTCCTGTCTACTACTCCAGATTCTGTGCTTTCCCTGATTCTCAGCTCTATTTCCTTGACTCAGGAGGACCAATTGACTCTGCCTGCTTTATATCCTACAAGTACGCTACAAGCCCCAACCTGGAACAACTTTCAGGCTCACACCTTTTGTTTTCTGTCTCCCAAGGATCGTGTTCCTTCATTATCTGATGTCCATCCAATGTTTTGAAAACCATTGTTTTATATTTTCTGTCAGTTTTTTTACCTGTTTGTTTGTTTGTTTTTTACAGGGACAGAGAGAGAGTCAGAGAGAGGGGTAGACAGGGACAGACAGACAGGAATGGAGAGAGATGAGAAGCATCAATTATCAGTTTTTTGTTGTGACACCTTAGTTGCTCATTAATTCCTTTTTCATATGTGCTTTGACTGCAGGCCTTCAGCAGACAGAGCAACCCCTTGCTCGAGCCAGCGACCTTGGGTCCAAACTGGCGAGCTTTAGCTCAAGTCAGATGGGCCCGCGCTCAAGCTGGTGACCTCAGGATCTCGAACCTGGGTCCTCTGTGTCCCAGTCCGATGCTCTATCCACTGCGCCACTGCCTGGTCAGGCTTTTTACTTGTTTTAGTTAAGAAAGAAAAGTAAATCTGATTCCTCTTGCTTCATTTTCATTATAAGCAGAAACTCAAAATGTGCTGTTTTTAATAAACAGGATTTATGAGATTTAAATATCTATGTTATTATGCATGAGAAATAAAAATAACTGCTTTTATCTAAAATAACTGACAATCATTAATCCGTAAAATTAGATTTTAACAAAAAGTAATGAATGGTAATGACCTGTAATTCCTTCAACAACTGAAATCACGAACCAAAGAAGACAATTTTATGATACCTCTCTTTTTAATTCCACAAAAATCTTTTCTCTTCAATATTTTATAATCAATGAACTCATGAATAGGATAATAATTATTCACTTCATTTCATGAAGAATTGTATTGTAACTTTAAAAATCTTCTTATACAAGTTAAATATTTCCTCTAGGTGTACAACTTCTTCATGGTTCCCACTATATGGGTTTAGCTGCTTTTCTGATGTGTATCTTCAATGTTTGGTTTAAGCATTTGAAGAGTTAGCTGATGTAAAGTATCCAAAGGATGGCCATATTCTCATTGCTGGATAACAGGTATTAGTAAGACAGAAAACATAGGTTCTGTCTCTTTAGATATCCTACTTTGGAGAGAAAAAGCTCCCTAACAAGCAAATACATATAAACTTATTGGGGGGACATAAAAATATACATTAGTGAAGTACTTTTTTTGTACATAAATTCTATAAGTTATGAATAAATGTTGTGCCTATGTGCCTTAGAAACCACTTAGAGAGAGGGACAGACAGTAAAGACACCTTGTCCTTGATGAACTTATGATCTGACACATAGCTTTGGAAATCCTGCCATAGTATCCAAGTAAAGATGCTTTCATTTTGTGTTTAATTTAAAATGGGTTATTTAGATGTCCATATGTGTTCAAAAACAAATTATTCACAAATGTCTCCATCCACAAAACTAAAGTGTCTGGCTATATATCGGGCAAAACAAAAGAATGCTGAAAAACACTGCTGGTTTTGTTTAATAGAATACTGAGGCTAAATCTTCTCAAATTTTGACTTCTCAGCACTTATTTTTATTTTTTTAATTTTTCTAAAGTGAGAAGCAGGGAGGCAGATAGACAGACTCTCACATGCACCCCACCAGGATCCACCTGGCAAGCCCACTAGGCAGTGATGCTCTGCCCATCAGGGATGTTTCTCTGTTGCAACCAGAGCCATTCTAGTGCCTGAGGCAGAGGCCATGCAGCCATCCTCAGCACCTGGGTCAACTTTGCTTCAATGGAGCCTTGGCTGCAGAAGGGGAAGAGAGAGATAAAGAGAAAGGAGGAGGGAAGAATGGAGAAGCAGATGGACATTTCTCCTGTGTGCCCTGGCCAGGAATTGAACCCGGGACTTCCACATGCCAGGCTGATGCTCTACCACTGGCCAACCATCCAGGGCCAGCACTTAGTCTTTATTAACTGAAGTCACCTCCATTTAATCTGCACATAGTACAGAAGTGTGTATGCTAATGTCCATACCTACACATAGCAAAAGTTACACTGAACCATTTAGAAAGTCTCATTCACCACAGCTCAATAAATTAGTAATTGTGAATGACAAGCCACCAGAGGGCTTATCTCATGACTTCAAGATCTTCGTAAATATCTGCCTCCTAAACACTAGTACTTGGATGTCTCAAAGTCAAATCACATCCAACATAGTCAATACGTTGTATAATCCTTAAATTTAATCCTATCAGTTGATAAGCAGTTCTAGATTTCAGTAAGCTGAGGGTAACTTTTTACTCTACTCTGTCCTCCAACATCCAAATATAACCTATAACACTAAGTCATCAAATTGACTTTGGCAATATTTGTTGTCTCTCTTCATTTCTATGAGCTCATATTATTCTAGTTTATATTGTCACCATCCCTGTTTCCTCAAGTATATTCTTCATTTCCTTTAATGTTTTCTCCACACCTTATTCAGAGCAATATTTTCAAAACAAAATCTAATATGTGTTGCAGCCTCACACACGTCATATGATTAAAACAGCTTGACTTCTGATGATCTTAAGATAAAAATATAAAATAATACTTGCCACTGCTTACAAAACCTAGTTAAAATCCTACTTTTAAAAATCTATTTTTTAAATATATTCTTAGTCTTAGGTTTAAGCCACATTGAACTTCCCTTAATTTCTCAAACTGATCTCCTTTCATAGAACTTTAAATGTACTCTTCCTTCTCTCCATAACTTTCCTTTAATTTTAATTCCTAGACATCCTCAGACCTCAGTTCAATGATCATTTCTTCATGAAATCATTCTTTTCTCCCCTATTTTAGTTTAGGCCTGGGTATTTTTTCCCCACCGCTGCTGTTACTTTTTCTCCTCTGTACTTATAACAGTTGTGAATTTTATAATTATGTATGTTGCTATTTAGGTTCTTTTATTTTCCAAATGAGCCTGTCAGCCCAGGAGGAAAGAGATTATTCAGGCAGTGAATGAAAGGCAACTCAGCAGCAATTTACCTGGACCCTCTGACTGAGGACCAGAGTGATGAAGGGTTATCACTGGATGCCTCTGTATATAGTCTGCCACCAGCACTCCATGGCTTGGTATTACTGAGGCTGCTTGCCTACCTTAGACATGGTTATGGGGAATTGGCAAGAAAGTCCTTGACTAAGGTTGTTTCTGTAACCTAGTGAAATGGGACTTTTGTAGAGAAATTAAGTTGATTTATGAAAAAAATTGAGAGAGATTTCTTTTAAACCTTAATTTATAAAGACTGACATGTACAACTATTGTTCCTTCATTATTATATACAATAATAAAAAGCAGCAATAATAAAATTGTTCAAGATACAAAGGAACAATCAATCATTTCAGATACAAAGGAAATGTTAAGTAAGGTTTCCAATCTTATATATTTTTCTCCTATTTTACCCCTTTTTAACCTTTTCTTTCTAAATCCCAGAGGACAGGAGCAAAGACATGGCAGTCTCTTTAGTCAAGAAAACTTACTAAAATTGGCAAATTACACTTTAACATCTTCTAATTGGAATTTTACTAATTCCTAGTTAGGCAAATGGCAAATGCAGACATTCAGCTGCGATTCCCTCTTACACCATTTAATGAGTTCCCTGCTGTATTTAGTTATGTAAATACGTTATTGCAAAGCCTGTTGAAGATCATGGCTGTTTTTTCATAAATGCAAGCACAATATCTTTATCCTGACAAGTGTCCTCAGAGTATTGCAGTTTGTTCCTTGTTGCTATTTCTGTTATTTACGTAAATAAAAAATTAAAGGGAGGGGGTGGAAAAAAAAATCTTTTAAACATCAATTTTAGCCAGAATAGGCAGTGGTGCAGTGAGTTGATAGAGCATTGAACTGGGATTCAGAGGATGCAGTTTCAAAACCCCGAGGTCACTGGCTGGAGCACAAGCTCACCAGCTTGAGCGTGGGGTCACTAGCTTGAGCCCAAAGGAAACTGGCTTGAAGCCCAACATCGCGGGCTTAAACCCAAGGTCTCTGGCTTAAGCAAGGGGTCACTGGCTCTGCTGTAGCCTCCAGTCAAGGCACATATGAGAAAGTAATCAATGATCAACTAAGGTGCTGCCACAAAGAAGTGATGCTTCTCATCTCTCTCCCTTTCTGTCTGTCTCTATTTTTCCCTCTTTCTGTCTCTGTCACACACACAAAAATATCAATTTTACAGTAATTGAAACCCTTCCAAAAAAAGTATGTAAATAAATTCAGAATTGGTTTCAAATGTAGATACAGGTAAGTTTCACTGAGATAATTTACTCCTTCTGTGACACTTTATAGGACACTTACTATTCTAAGTTTTCTCCAACTACCATTATATTTTGCTATTATAGGAAAAGTGATAACTACCTTATTTAAATCAGTTTTGGTAACTTGTATTTCAGGTATGGCTATTCTTAGCATTTCTTAGTTTAAAAATATTTATAGAACACTTATTCTTTATCAGACATTGGGCTGCATCCTAAGAATACAATGGTGAGAAGAATAAAGCTCAGAATAGAAAGGAAGGATTATATAAAGGTAAAGTCATATGTCTTACATATCTGTGTAAAAATTTTATCTCCTACAAAGTAGGTGTGACTTTGAGATAGCAAGAAACTTTTTTTGCTCTGTATGTCTGCAACATAAACTGATTAAAACTCGAGACTCAAGCCAAGTGACCTGAAATCTATGGGGGAAAAAGTGATATACAGAGATGACAAGAAACTTTAAAAATTACTCATGATTTCAGAGACCGCAGTAGACTGACATGACACTGACTTTAAAAGGTACGTAATACAGAATGGTAGCCATTCCCTTAAGTAAATGACCATGGCCTGGTTAGAGCTTGAGGGCTAGATTTAAATTCTGACTTTCCGGAGAACTGCTAAAAAGAAACAATATGGAAGATAATTTTAAGTTGTCCATCTTGAAATTTAAATTTCTAAAATACACACACACACACACACACACAAAAAAAAAAAAAAAAAAAAACAAAACAAAAAACAAAAAAAACCCATGGTCTATACTTAAAAAGGAATAAGTAATTATAGTAGATGTTGTTAGCTCTAGTTGCCAAAGCAGAGGAAAACCTGGACAATTATTGAATTGTCCCAACTCCAATTGGCCAAAAATGCCCTTCTGAGCTTGGTGGAGAAGGCTAGTTTCTCTAGCGATACTAGAAAGGCCCCTGCCAACCCTGGAACACTAATGTTTTAATTCAGGTTTTTAGAGTATAAAGCTACAAAATGGTATTATTTTGGCTTTCTTATCATGAAATGATGAAGTTAAACATTACATGTTAGATGATATCTGCAAAGAGAACTTCATGTTGATGTTAAGAGAGGTTTGGGATGTGGCTGGCAACTAGAAAGAAGGTGAAGACTAAAACTGTGATAGTCACGTTATCATACAAGTAAAGTTCCTTTTGCATCCATTTTCCTCTTTGTTAGATGTTGCATAATAATTCTACATAGAAAGAAGTCACGACAAGAATTTATGATGGCAAAATGCCATTATCATTGACTGCCTTTAAGCAAAGACACTTGTTCAAATACACATACAACTTTTTTGTTCAAGGTTGACCAGAAGTTTATCTCAGTGTAAGTTAAGTGCTCCCTGATCCTGTGGTCCAGGGAAAGAGATGGGAAGAAGAGTCTGAATAAAGCCTGTCTGGGAGAAATGAAAACTTGTCTATTATCTACATTTACTTGTCGAACTGCAAGTTATCCACCAAACCCTTTCCCTTCTTCATGGGTATTGAGCTGACCAAGTTATATTTCTAGCCACTCTTTCAGCTGTTTCTTGTCACTTAACTAAGTTTTCCCCAGTAGCAAATGCATGAATGATTCATGTAAAACTTTGTCACTAGTTTATTAGGAAATTGTTGCTTGCAATTCCTTTTTAGATCCCATTGCCCTCAGCTAGAGCACAGATGAACCCACACCCAGCTTTAATTAGGATAGCGAGAGAATACAAAGGATGGTGCACAATAAGGAGAAAAGCACCAGAATCTGTGATTGACCATTTAGATAGAGTAACTCCTTGACCCCCAAAAAAGCTAAAAATTTCCACCTGAGAGAAAATATCACAATCATTTTTAAGCTACTATATTCTGGATAGGTATTTGTTTAAGCTGTTTAGTGTTTACCTTGACTAATTCATTTATGTATTTGGCTTTTCACAGCCTGGGAAATAAACTATTTACTCGACTATGTTCTTTGTTCTGTGATGATTATTACAATTTTGAACTGAGACCTAGGATACTTACTCTTGCAATTGAGTGGGAAGACAAAAATGGAAAATTACAGTTTTGTTGTTGTTGGTTGTAAATGCTGTTGTTTGCGAGGACAAAAGATCTAGCATAATACCCTGTTTCCCCAAAAATAAGACATTCCTCAAAAATAAGACCTAGGACAGCAAGATGGCGATGGTGTAGATGGACGTACCAACTTCCAACTCCCAGAACCAAAGTGGATTATAACTTAATTTTAAGAACCATCATCTGGATAAACCAACTTTGAACTAAACTAAGTGGACTCTTCAACCAAGGAACACTGAAGAAGTCACATTGAGACTGGTAGGAAAAGCGAAAACATGAAGGGGGCTGCCCAGCTCCCCAGAGCAAAAGGCAGCCTGGAGAGACTCATGTGGCAGGAAGAGAGTTTAGCAGAGAGGGAGGGACCAGGGTCCCAGGAACAAAGCCCCAACCTGCAGCCCCAGAGCCTAGAAGAGGCAATTGGACAGTATTGAGCTGTGAAACAAGTGAGGATACTGTTCGTGAGAAAGAGACAGTTTTCTCAGACCCAGGATTCTTCATAAAGGGACAACACAGAAAACCTCTCTCAATACCACTCATCCAGGACTCCGGAGAACGGGGACAGAGAAGAGGAGCAGAGCAGCGGGAAGAGAGTGCGGACTGGAAGGCACAGGGAGAAACACTCTGAGGGACAGCCACCCTAACCCCTGGGCTGAATCACTTTCCTAATTGAAAATGAGTATTTCCCCTAGAACTAGCAAGACCGGCAAAGGGAAGAAGGACACTAGCCAAACAAGCTCTCCTGCGGCACTTAGAGCAGAGCTGCTTAGATGGAGGGAGCTTCCAGGACTACAGTATGAAGTGTTAGGGTCTGAGCTGCAGTGCCTCTACCCACACTTCTGAGGGCTTGCTGGAGGGACGGTGGCGGCGGGATTTGGAAATGCAGTTCTGTCCGTGGGGGTGGAGGCCCAGCTGGTGTGAGCTCGGTCTAGCCCAGCAGGGGTGGAAAGAACACGCAAAAGCGGTACAGCAGCTGCGGCCACCTGCAGCCCCACCTGCGTGGGGAAAAACGGGAGGCCAGGAATGGGCAGAGATCTGCTGAGAAGGGCCCCGTGGGCAAACAGCATCACCAAGCCTCCAAGGTTTGTGACCCTGAGCGAGCTTGCCCTGACCGCAGGGGCAGGGCTAAACCCGGGACAGGCGGAGGCTTGCAACTGAGCACACGCCAGCAGCCTGACCAAGCCCAAGAAATCCTAATTTGCGATTCTATGCGAGCCGGCTCGGACCGTGGGGGCAGGGCTAAAGCCAGGGACAGGTGGAGGAACACAGCTGAGTGCACGCCAACAGCCCCACCTTACCCGAGAAAGCATGGGATCAGGCTCTAATCATGGGGGTTGGGCTGAAGCCTGGGAACAGGCGGGGGCTGCTGTTGAGCAAAGGTGCTCACCCCTACCCTTGGTGCTGAGGCTTGTAGCTTGAGTGCGGTGTACAACCCCACCAGTGTGGAAGAGGTAAAGGCCCAGACAGATTGAGGCTTGTGGAGCTGGGCACCAGAACACAGCCCCTCCTGTGGAGGAGAGGCAGAAATCACAGCAAAAGCTACAATGGGCCAGTGCCGGCAATGCCCATTCCCAACTGCCCTAGGCAGCGGCATAGAGGGTGGCGGGCGTACAGACAGACCACACCTAGGGAACACAGAGGCAACACCCATTGGAATCCAGTGGCCACACCCTTCTTATACACAAACAAAATGGGCAGGCAGAGAAATACAACCCAAATGAATCAAGAGAAATCCCCAGAGAAAGACCTGAATGAACCATATATCAACCAAATTACCAGATGCAGAGTTTAAAATAATGATAGGATATTCAAAGAGATTAGAGCAACAATGGATAGTCATTATGAACACCTAAATAGATAACAAGTATAAAAAAAGAAAATTGAAATAATGAAAAAGAATCAGACAGAAATGACAAATACAGTATTAGAACTGAAGACCACAATGGAAGGAATTAAAAGCAGGATGGATGAAGCTGAGGATCGAATCAGCGAGTTACAGGACAAAATATACAAAGGCACAGAAGCAGAGCAGAAAAAGGAAAAGAGATTCAAAAAATGTGAGGAAACTCTAAGGGAGCTCTGTGGCCACATGAAGAGAAATAACATCCGCATCATAGGGGTTCCCAAAGATGAAGAGAAAGATCAAGGGATAGAAACTTCCCTTAATCAAATCATAGCTGAAAACTTCCCTAAATTAAGGCTGAAAAACTTTTTACACTTTCAAGAAGCACAGTGAATCCCATTAAAGAGAAACCCAAATAAATCTACACCAAGACACATCATAGTTAAAATACCAAAGCTAAAGGATAAAGAGAAAATTTTAAAAGCTGCTAGAGAAAAAAGGGCTATCACCTACAAAGGAGCCCCCATAAGGATGACATATGACTTCTCAACAGAAACACTTGAGGCCAGAATGGAATGGCAAGATATATTCAAAGTAATGCAGAACAAGAACCTACAACCAAGACTACTCTATTCAGCAAGGCTAATGTTTAAAATTGAAGGATAAATAAAGAGCTTTCCAGACAAAAAAAGGCTTTAAGAAATTCATTAAAACCAAACTAATTCTGCAAGAGATGCTCAGAGGCCTGTTGTGAACAGTTCAATGGGGGAAAATATTGCAAAAGAATAATACAGCTTTAAAGAATAAAATAGCAATAAACAACTACATATCAATAATAACCTTAAATGTAAATGGATTTAATGATTCAATCAAAAGACATAGCATAGCTGCATGGATAAAGAAACAGGAATCATACGTATGCTGTCTACAAGACACACACCTTAAAACAAAAGATGCACATAGACTGAAAGTAAAAGGATGGAAAAAATATTTCATGCAAATGGAAATGAAAAAAAGCTGAGGTAGTAATACTTATATCTGACAAAATGGACTTTAAAACAAAGGCTGTAGTAAGAGATAAAGCAGGAAACTACATAATGATAAAGGGAATAATTCAACAGGAAGATATAACCATTATAAATATCTACGCACCAAACATAGGAGACCCGACATACATAAAGCAGACTTTGGTGGATATAAAGGGCAAGATTAACAGCAATACTATAATAGTAGGGGATTTCAGTATCACACTAACATCACTGGATAGGTCCACAAGAAAGAAAATTAACAAAAAAACAGCAGACTTAAAGATACACTAGATCAACTAAATTTAATAGATATCTTTAGAATTTTTCACCCTAAAGCAGTAGAATATACATTCTTTTCAAGCACTCATGGTTCATTATCAAGGATAGATCACATATTAGGACACAAAACTGGTCTCAACAAATTTAAGAAGATTGAAATCATCTCAAGCATTTTCTCTGATCACAATGCCATGAAACTAGAAATTAACCACAAAAAAGAAAAGGAAAAATACTCAAACACTTGGAAACTAAATAGCATGTTATTAAATAATGAATGGATTAACAATGAGATCAAGGAAGAAATAAAAAAGTTTCTAGAAACAAATGATAATGAGCATAAATCAACTCAAAATTTATGGGACACAGCAAAAGCAGTACTGAGAGAGAAGTTCATTGCACTACAGGCATACCATGAGAAGCTAGAAAAAGCTGAAATAAGCGACCTGACCCTGCATCTAAAAGAACTAGAAAAACAACAGCAAATAAAGCCCAGGACTAGTAGAAGAAAGGAAATAATAAAGATCAGAGAGGAAATAATTGACATAGAGGCTAAGGAAACAATACAGAGAATCAATAAAACTAGGAGCTGGTTCTTTAAAAAGGTAAACAAGATCGATGAACCTTTAACTAGACTCATCAAGAAAAAAAGAGAGAGGACTCAAATAAATAAAATTAGAAAGGACAGTGGAGAAATAACAACTGACACAACAGAAATACAAACTATTGTACGAAAATACTATGAAGAACTCTATGCCAGAAAATTAGACAACCTAGGTGAAATGGACAAATTTCTTGAATCATATAATCTTCCAAAAATTAATCTGGAAGAATCAGAACACCTAAACAGACCAATTACAACAAATGAGATTGAAACAGTTATCAAAAAACTCCCAAAAAAGAAATGTCCTGGGCCTGATGGCTTCACAAGTGAATTCTACCAAAAATTCAAAGAAGAACTAACTCCTATCCTCCTCAAGCTATTTCAAAAAATTCAAGAGGAAGGAAAACTTCCAAACTCCTTTTATGAGGCGAACATAATTGTGATCCAAAATCCGGGCAAAGACAACACAAAAAAAGACAATTTTAGGCCAATATCCCTGATGAATATAGTCACTAAAATTCTCAACAAAATATTAGCCAACCGGATCCAGCAATATATGAAAAAAATCATAAACCATGATCAAGTGTGATTTATTCTGGAGAGCAGGGCTGGTTCAATATTCACAAATCAATCAATGTGATTCATCACATAAACAAAAGGAAGGACAAAAATCACATGATAATTTCAAAAGATGCAGAAAAAGCATTTGATAAAATCCAGCACCGATTCATGCTCAAAACTCTCAGTAGGGTGGAAATACAGGGAACATTCCTTAACATGATAAAGGCCATCTACAACAAATCCACAGCAAACATCATACTCAATGGGCAAAAATTAAAAGCAATCACCTTAAGATCAGGAACCAGGCAGGGGTGTCCCCTTTTACCATTCTTATTCAACATAGTTCTGGAAATCCTAGCTATAGCAATCAGACAAGAAGAAGAAATAAAAGGCATCCATATTGGAAAAGAAGAAGTAAAACTGTCCTTATTTGCAGATGATATGATATTGTATATAGAAAACCCTAAAGTCTCAGTCAAAAACCTACTGGACCTGATAAATGAATTCAGCAAGGTGGCAGGATATAAAATTAATACTCAGAAATCAGAGGCATTTTTATATACCAACAATGAACTGTCAGCAAAAGAAATTGAGGAAACAATCTACTTCACTATTGCAACCAAAAAAATAAAGTACCTAGGAGTAAATTTAACCAAGGAGGTTAAGGACTTGTACTCGGAAAATTATAAAACATTGATCAAAGAAATCAAGCAAGATACAAACAAGTGGAAGCATATACCATGCTCATGGTTGGGAAGAATAAACATCATTAAAATGTCTATATTATCCAAAGCAATTTATAAACTCAATGCAATACCAATTAAAATACCATTGAATACTTCAAAGATATTGAACACATATTCCAAAAATTTATATGGAACCAATAAAGAACATGAATAGCCTCAACAATTTTAAAAAGAAAAAATAAAGCAGGAGGTATCCCTCTTCCGGATATCAAGGTATACCACAAGACCATGGTATTCAAGACAGCCTGGTACTGGCATAAGAACAGGCACATAGATCAATGGAACAAAACAGAACCCAGAAATAAACCCACACCTTTATGGACAACTGATATTTGACAAAGGAGGAAAGAACATACAATGGAGTAAAGACAGCCTCTTTAACAAATGGTGTTGGGAAAATTGGACATCTACCTGCAAAGAAAATGAAACTAGACCATCAACTTACACCATTCACAAAAACAAACTCAAAATGGATAAAAGACTTAAACACAAGCTGTGAAACCATAAGCATCTTAGAAGAAAACATAGGCAGCAGGATCTCTGACATCTGTAGCAGCAATATATTTGCTGATTTATTTCCATGGGCAAATGAAATAAAAGGCAAGATAAACAAATAGGACTATATCAAACTAAAAAGTTTTTGCACAGCTAAAGACAATAAGAACAGAATAAAAAGACAAACCACACAATTGGTAGAACATATTCTACAACATTTCTGATAAGGGTTAATAACCAAAATTTATAAAGAACTTATAAAACTCAACACCAGGAAGACAAACAATCCAATTTTAAAAAATGGGCAAAAGAAATGAATAGAAATTTCTCCAAAGAGGACATACGAATGGCCAATAGGCATATGAAAAAATGCCCAACATTACTAATCATTAGAGAAATGCAAATTAAAACTACAATGAGATATCACCTCACACCAGTCAGAATGGCGCTCGTCAGCAAAACAACATAGAATAAGTGCTGGCGAGGATGTGGAGAAAAGAAAACCCTCCTGCACTGCTGGTGGGAATGCAGACTGGTGCAGACACTGTGGAAAACAGTATGAAGATTCCTCAAAATATTAAAATCCAACTGCCTTCTGACCCAGCTATCCCACTTATAGGAATATACCCTAAGAACACCATAACACTGTTCGAAAAGAAGAAATGCGCCCCCATGTTCGTGGCAGCGTTGTTCACAATAGTGAGGTCTGGAAACAGCCCAAGTGTCTGTCAGAGGACGAGTGTATTAAAAAGCTTTGGTACATGTATACTATGGAATACTATTCAGCCATAAGAAATGATGACATCAGATCATTTACAACAAAATGGATGGACCTTGATAACATTATACGGAGTGAAATAAGTAAAACAGAATAAAACTGAGAACAGCATGATTTCATATATAGGAGGGACATAAAAGCGAGACTATGAGACATGGACAAGAGTGTGGTGGTTATGGGGTGGGGGGAGGGATGAGAGGGTGGGATAGGGAGGAGGGGAGGGACACAGGGAAAACCAGATGGAATGTGACAGAGGACAATTTGACTTTGGGTGATGGGTATGCAACATAATTGAATGATAAGATAACCTGGAAATGTTTTCTTTGAACATATGTACCCTGATTTATTAATGTCACCCCATTAAAATTGATAACAATAAAAATAAATTAAAAAAAAATAAGACCTATTGAAAATTTTTTCACACTTAGAAATATAAGGCCTCACCTGAAAATAAGACCCTGCATGTCTTTAGGAGCAAAAAGTAATATAAGACATTGTCTGATTTGGGGGGGAAACAGGGTAGATTGTTGTACATGGAAATAGAGTCACAATAAATTCTTGATGGAATTCAGAGTTTGGCTGGGTATACTGATATTTTTGATGACATGACTACAGTGTATTAATAAATGTTGATTTTTTTGTTCAACAATAAATGTAAATTCTTGTTCATGGAAAAATAAGACATCCCCTGAAAATAAGACCTAGAGAGTCTTTAGGAGCAAAAATTAATATAAGACACTGTCTTATTTTGGGGGAAACATGGTAGTTATTATTATCTCTTAACTCCAAGTCTACCTTTTAACACACTACTTCTTGTTGGCTGTCTGCAAGGCATATTTTTCTTTTGCCAGATGGCCTTATGTTAGAAGACTGGAAGGCCAGGAGAGGGGCCAGACATTGGTCTTTTATTTTTCTTTTTGCATTTCTGTTATTGTTAATGTCATCCTAGTCAAGGTGTTGTTTTTTATTTGTTTTTCATTTGGCAGTATCTGTTTGTTCCATTGGCACCTGCTATATTTGGTATGCAGTTTTTTGAACATTTGCAACTAAATTTACTACTCCCCAATCAGAGAGCTGGTACTCCTCATTAGAGGTTGGTTCCAGGCCCACAGTACTCCTTTTAGAGACAATAGCACCAACTTAGGATAAGGTGACCAGACGTCCCGCTTTTGGTGGGACAATCCCAATTTTTAACAATTTGTCCTGTGTCCCGCGGCATTTTAAAAACATCCCGATTTTTAGAAAGAATGCATGAAAAGCTAGGAAACTGCGGGAGAAAGGGAAGGGAATATACAGTTTTCGGTGGGGAGACACCGCCTCAACCTGGAAGCGCCCGCACTGCCGCAAGAGCTGGCTGCCCCGTGCTGGGCCCTGAAACAAACAACTTTGGGTGGGACATACCTGCTTGGCAGCGGCTGTCAAGTTCCCTAACTACCCATAGGCCTGCTGGCGGCACTGCCCTACCTGCTCCTGCCCGCTTGTGCAGCTCCGGCATTGGTTTCGGGACCGTGTAACCCGATCCCTCTGACTCACTCAAAATTTCCCAAATAGTAATATTTCTGAAAATGATCTTTTCAATGAGGTATCATTATTAAAAAATATAGATTGATAAGGAAAAGATTAAACCTTGGGCATCAGCAAAAATCACAATACAGAACAAATGGTTAGAAATATTTCATCATTTTGAAACAAACGATGTTCCATACAATAATGCACTCAAAATTGTGGAATACGCTCTGTCTTTACCAGGAACTAATGATGCCACTGAACGCGTTTTTTCTACGCTAAATAAATTGTGGACATCAGAAAAATCACAATTAAGTGTTGAGACTTTGAAAGTCATTTTATGTGTGAAATATAATTTAACAAATTCTTGTGAAAATTTTCATGATCTTTTAAACAATGACAGCAATCTATTTAAAAAATTCACTCAAATGAGAAATATGCCAAAGAATAAAATCATACTATACATAATTTTTAAATGTATTATATTTGTAAGTTGTATTTATGTTGAAATTAAAAATATATATATTACAATACTATTTTTGCATTCTATGAAAATTTGTTTTGCTCCGTATAGACCAAATTTTTAATCAAGAATCCCCCCCACCACCCGCCTGTCAATGGTGTTTCGCGTTACCAATTTTAAAATTTGGTCACCTTAACTTAGGAGTATCTCCTCTTCAGACGTCTGGGTTTCAGAGAATCCCTTCTCAGCATCTAAGTATTAACAATTTCAAATAATTCCAATTCTTTAACTTTATCCCCCAGCCACAGAAGCAATTAACTACTTTTTGTAGCTGTTCATAATATTTTAGTGCTCACTCTTTGCCTTTACAATTCTTTAATACTTGATTAACAATCTTTTTTATTAAATTATGTTTAAGTAACATGTGATTTCTGTCTCCTGATTATAACCTGTCTGATACAATTAAAGAGAAAATCAAGATATTATACATTATTGATATCTTATACCAAGATTTTCTCTTAGTTCCTCTCCTCCTTGACCCTTCTTCCAATTCAGTAATACATTTAACCAATAATTATTAACTAAGAAAATAGATTTTATAGCAGAAATCAGAGAAGACATTTATGGAACAAATAGGCATTTATGGAACAAATAGAAAGGCATATGTGATATATTATGGAGAATACCTTATGAATAATAGTTAAACTGCTAATCAAAACTAACCACAGGAGTAATATGGGGTCACAAACTTAAATGCCTACATAGTTTAGACAGTCAAGGGAAGTGAGTGAAGCAGACAAGGTAAAAAGAAAAAGAAAACCAGCACAAGAATGACAATAAATGACAATTGACATATAATCTCAGCATCAGAGAGCCAAGAAAAAAAATGGAAGCATCTCTCTATAACTGGCAATGTCAACCCATTAAAAACAACAGAAATAGCCTGTGTCTGGACAATTATTACTGTGTGGGAAGAATGACCTATTGGTCCCTAAACTCTGGATATAGTCTTTTGCAAAGAAAAGCAAACAATTTAAATTTTTATCTGAAATTATATTATGTATAATTATTGTCATTTAATCTTTGGGGAAAACATTCTGAGAACCAAACAAATCATGACTTTGGGCCTAATCTGACCTCTAGGTATTAGCTTGTAACTAATGGGTAGATATTTTGTATTCCTCTGAAATAGAGAGCTTACCAAGTCCTAAATGTAGGTCAAAAGAGTAATTCTTGGGAAACAGGGAAGTGTGTTTAGGTAGAAGAAATTTAGGAATAGTCAGAGAGCTCCCTATAGGAAAGTAAAGTGGCTTTTACACTCCTTGAAGGTACTCAAGCTCTGTACTCAGTAACACTTGACAAAGACTTGAGAGAGTTCCACAGTCTTGTGAGCCCTAGTGTAGAGGGAAATAGCTGAATCATCTCTACACAAGTTAACTTAAGAATCTGAGGGAAAGCCAGAAAGTTGAATAGACCTTGTTATCATGAATGATAAATAATGCAACTATACGTAACATGGCAAAAAACTGAACACAGGACAGGAATGAAGACATATTAGTGGATTCTGGTGTGGATGACTGAAACACTAAGATCTGAAAGCCTTCAACCCATGCTAGATTGGTTACATAAGATCCTAGAAAATCCGAAGCTACTCTCTGGAAGACAGAGTTTCTGAATTAGCTGAGATTAAGTTTCTGCCACCTTGCAGAATGCTAATTGCTAAAAATTCAATGGAAGAAAACTAAAGATAATTATAACATTGCATACCTGAGTTTGCCTTTTGAGATTCATATCAGCTACAAACTGATTGAAAATAAACACTTGCCTTTCTAAGTCTGCACTAAAAAGAAAGGATATATACTGCTCACAAAAATTAGGGGATATTTCAAAATGAATATAAAATGATAAAAAAAAACCAGCATCTGATTTTCTTTTATTACAGAAGAACATCAGAAAAGCAAATGACAAGTCAAAGAAAGTTGTTTGATTATGCAAATGAGATGCAAAACCAACTTTTATTTTATTGGTGAAAATGCACTATACAAAAGGCTGAAAATACTGGAGTATCTGCATGTTCTCTGATTTTAAAAGTACACATCCTGCAATTTCCCAGCCCTCGCAGTGCCCCCGCAACCCAATTTGCCTGAATGCAAAGCCTATGGAGAGCCATAGGACGTTTTGAAGCTGGTCAAAAACAGATGACAGTTGCAACAGAACTTGGAACATCCCAAAGCATGATTACTAAACTGTAAAATCACTTTCAAGAGACTGGCACAGTACAAATAAGTTGAGGGCAGGGTCACCCATTTGCCACATTAGCATGAAATGACCACTACTAGACCTTACCGGCATGAAGAAATATGCACAGCAAAGCAACAGAGCTGTGGGGACAGTTTCTTGCTGCCACTAGACATGGACATGCACCCAGACCATAGGAAATCGGCTCCATCGTGTTGGACTACATGCCCAGCAACCAATGGCATGCATTCTGTTATCTGCTGAACACAGTAGAATCTGTAGAAGGTGGGCTGATGAGCACCGTCATTGGACCCGTGATGAGTGGTCAACTGTCCTTTACTCTGATGAATCATGGTACATTCTGCAGCCTGACAATCATCATGTCCTGTTCTGGCGTGAATGAGGAACACGGAAGAATCCACGTTTCATGTGAGAAAGAGACTCCTTCAGTGGTGGTGGAATCATGTGTGGGCTGGCATCAGCATTGGTGGTCAAAATGACATCCACATCATCAGAAATGGATCACTGACTGCTGTCAGATATCGAGATGAGGTCCTGCACCCTATAGTGGTACCCTCTGCTGGAGCAGTTGGAAACAACTTTCTTTTCATGGATAAAAATGCAAGGCCCCACTGTGCGCATCTCATCAACAACATGCTTCAGGAGGCAGGAATCAAAAGCATGAACTGACCTTCACGTCCTCTAGACCTGAATCCCATTGAACATGCTTGGGATGCACTGGGAACAGAAGCAAATTTAATGGTGGGCACACCAGGTGCGCGCTCTGGGCCCCGTCTTCTGAAGGGCCCTGCAAAACCCCAACTTTAGGCTTTTTCTAATGACACCAAGTTTGTTTCAAATGTGTAACTTTAACATTAGTAGCACATAATATTTTTTATTTATTTAAAAATATGGTTAATGTGTGGTTTTATTTTTCCTGTCTCTCTCTTTTTTTTAAGGGGCCCAATATTTTCTTCTGTGTCTGGGGCCTCAACCAACCTTAATCCGCCTCTGACTGGGAAGATGTCTGGCAAACCATCCAATGCCTCCCACAACACTTCTTGAGCTGGAAATTGCCCTGGAGCAGAAGCGGCAGAGGATCCCACAAGAACTGCCGGACAATCTGATCCTGTCCATGCCCCATCGCTGTCAGTGTGTTCTGGCAGTCTTGGGTGACCATACACCCTACTGAAGAGCCAATGTGTGGCATTCTTGTCCAGTTTGACATGCTTCTGTTAACCCCCACCAATATGTCACTTACTACTCAATCAGGATTATTGAGTTTGTACCTCATTTGCATAATCAAACAACTTTCTTTGACTTGTTTCCTTTTCTGATGTTCTTGTTTAATTTAAAAAATCAAGTGTTTCTTTTTTTTATCACTTCATATTCATTTTGAAATATCCCTTAATTTTTGTGATCAGTGTATTTTCAGAAGACATTTTATGAAGCTAACTTTAAATTATTTCTCTAGCCTTGACCTCCCCCTTGGACTCCAGATTCTTAGCTCTAATTATCTTATTTGACATCTTGTGTGTCATATAGCTAATCCCTACATGACCAAAACAAACTCTGTTCTGCCATCTCTCCCAAACCTATCCCTCCCTCAGTACTTTCTTTCTCAGGACTGAGAAATAAATTAGCTACTCAAGTCAAATACCTTCTTTATTCTTTCCTTTTTGTTTCATATAATCCTCATCAATTCCATGCAATGGTAATTACTGTGGATTTTACCTCCAAGTATATTCTATATCTGCACATTTCCCTCATCTCTACTATGACTACCCTAATTCAAGGGAAGGTGCTCAGCCATTTCACAGCTTGTCTGAGCAAAATCCGGACTTTTCTTGAAATGAAAAACGTCGAGCATCCTGAGTTAGCTAACATTGAGTGGCTCCTAAAGTTCTACTATTTCATGGACATGACTGAACATCTTAACCAGCTCAATGTAAAAATGCAAGGTATTCGAAATACAGTCTTATCCCTTCAACAAGCAGTATTTGCATTTGAAAACAAGCTGGAACTCTTCATTGCCAACATTGAAACAGGTTGTTTACTACACTTTGAAAAACTGGGAGAGTTTCAAGATGCATGCACAGCAAGTGACCCTGCTCAACATCTTGATCTCCAGCAGCTAGCGGGCTTCACATCTAATCTCCTGCAGTCATTCAAAGCGTGCTTTGGAGAATTTTGTGAGTGTGCTCGTTTTTTTACGTTCATCACCCATCCACACGATTGTGCAGTGGACAGCGCCAACCTGAGTTACATCCCCTGTGTCTCCGTGAGACATTTTGAGCTACAAGCTGCTGACCTGAAGGCCTCAGACATGTGGGTGAATAAGTTCAAGTCACTGAATGAAGATTTAGAAAGACTTGCACGACAGCAAGCAGAGTTGGCGAGCAAACACAAGTGGGGATAAGTGAAAATACTTCAACCCACAGACTAGCTGATGGTCAAAAGTTGGAATGCACTTCCCGTCACATACCACACATTGCAGCGTGTGAGTATTGCTGTACTGGCAATGTTTGGCTCTATGTATGCATGTGAGCAGACTTTCTCACATCTAAGAACGTTAAGACCAACCTACGATCACATTTAAAGGATGGAAGTCTCAACGCCTGCATAAAGCTTAACCTCACCACATATCAACCAGACTACAAAGCCATTAGCAAAACCATGCAGCACCAGAAGTCGCATTAATGGTAAGAAGTATTTTATTCATTATTGGTTAGCAACAGCATAACAACGTTATTAAAAAGAATTCAGAGACTTATTGTACTTTAAAAGTGTTGGTCTTACATAAAATGCACACATTTATTGTATTTAGTGTTAAACATATTGTATGGCTCTCATGGAATTACATTTTAAAATATGTGGCGTTCATGGATCTCTCAGCCAAAATGGTTCCCAACCCCTGCTCTGGAGCATCAAACTGTTTCTGACTGGGAGTCTGTACACCTGCTGTTCTCCTTTCGTGGAATGGGCTTTCCTGGAATGGGCTTCACTTATATCTTGGTTGGCTCACTCTTCTCACTCAGTTCTTATCTAAATATAATTTATTCAGCAAGAACTCTGAACTGTCCACTCTATCTCCATCTAAATCATGATTCACCACACTTTTTGTCTCTTTTCATAGCTTTTAGAACCACTCAAAGTTATTTATTTATTTATTTATTTATTTACTATTTGTCTCTCTCATTAGAATATAAGCTCTGTGAGAGTGGGTGACTATTTCTCACTGTTCTTATTTCAGTACCTAACAAACAATTGGCAGTCACCAATATTTTTTGAACATAATAAGTATATTTTATTCTTATCCAGAATCCCACTATTAATTGAAAGCTGTTTTTACTGTCTTGGTTTTATTGTTTCTATGATTATAACTCTAGGAAGCCTTAATCTGGGAAAATCAAGGCATAAAGTAATTAACAATGCTTTTACTCCACAAGTATAATAATTCACTGAAGAGTACTCTTTCATTAAAATCCCAAGATCTAGAAAATCAGAGTATTGTCATACTAAGTCCCTCCACAAATCTAACAGAGAATAAAAGACTGATAGAAGCATTGCAACATGAACGTGGCATTTTCTGCTTTGGACTATAATTTATCTATTTATTTTTCTGTTGTTGCATTAGACCTAATTTTCTACAGGGCAGGGGTCATGCTTTTAAGCATTTTGTACTGCTAATACTGATCTGATGCCTTCACACTGGAGGGCTCCACAAATGTTTGTGGAATTAAATTGTGTTTGATGATTAGAGATGTTTGTAGAATTTATTAGAAGCAGAAATAATACAGTAATTTGTCTTATTTAGGAAATAAATCCAAAACTGAGAAGCAGAATAAACAATGTATTAAAATCAAATAGGTAAAAGAAGAATGATTTGAGCTGTTAAGAAATGGCTACATTATACAACTGAAGATGTATTTATTCTAAATGATTTGAAAAAATTATAAAAAGCATTTTTTAGAGGTTCTTTTTCTTTTTTTTTTCTCTTGAATCAGAATCTTAAACATAATCAATTATAAAAGGGATCACAAAATATGTCTTTGAAGGTAGAGGAATCAACAGGGTGACAAGACCATCTCGTTTGCAAAGTACTGATGTGCTAGTTGAGACTAGGGGTTGGGGCTGAACTGGGGATACAAGAGGTGCTGGGCTTAGGGTTTCGTGGGGGAAGAAGAAAAAAAAAGAAAACTACTGCAAAGAGAGTGAGTGAGGAAGGGTCGAGAAAATTTCCAAGGAGGATTTCTAGTTGTTTGCTCTACAATGAGATAAAAATCCTGCCCCTCAGCAGTCCTATAGAATTTCCAGTACACTCTCATTTGCTCATTAATGCTTTTGAGATAGTAGTTTTTTTGGAGGAGGATAATACCCAGATTTATTTACTCTATGTGGATTCAGTAACTAGAAATAGTTTTCTTCACCTGAAGCCTCTATTCTGAAAAATAGAGCCCTCTATTTTTCAATTCCCTTAGCAAAAAGTTGCCTGACTTAAGAGCACACATAGTTTCCCATTGTTCTTAGAATAAAGATCAAAGTCCTTAATAGAGCCTACTAAGCCCTCACTAATGTGGTCCATAATTATCTCTGAAGATTGATCTTCCCCTAATTTCCACCTTGCTCTCTGCCCTCCTGACATACTGGCCTTTAAAATCTTTGAAATATTCCCATGTTGCTTGTTGTCACAAAGGTCTTTACTACATAATTTTTCTGGAATGTGCTTTCTTCCACCTTTCACCTTCACCTGTTGCCCTTCATTCATTCTTAAATATCAGCTCAATAATTGAATTAGCAGGGAAGCCTTTCCTAGCCTTACATTCTACAGAAATTTTGTTATACAACTATGTTTATCTTTTATAGATCATGTGCCTCTGTTTATAATTGTATAGTTATTAGCATGACAATTGTTCAAGGTCTGAGTACTCCATTAGATTGTAAAGTTTTTGAGAGAGATGTCATTTTGGAATCATCATTTTATCTCATCATCTAGTTAAGTGACTGGCACATAGTAGGTGCTCAAGAACATAAGATGCCAAATTCTTCTCTTATCTCCCTGGCCTCTCATTTTTTATATCTTCAACAAGTTCATTTTCGTCTCCCTGATCATTAAATATTTTATTCTCAAGATTTGGTCTAAGGTCTTCTCCTCTACTCATTCCTTACTCTTCATAAGATGATTTTATTCAATTTAATGAATTCAATTACCCCCTATACAAAGATCACACTCAACTGTAGATGTCTCACCTAACCAGAACTCTTCTGTAAGCTCTAAACCTATTTGTTCAACAACTGACTTCATCTTCTTGCTGTCGTGCAACTGACTGACCTCTTGTTTTTTCCACTTTAAACCTGTTTCTCTAAAATTCCACTTAATTATGCTGAACACATGGTAGCTATGCTTATGAAAATATATTTAGTTCTGCCTTGATTGAAATTATAGTTGATAACAGAGATCAGAGAATGGAATATTGTTGACACAATTGCTTTTGAATGTGCAAAGAACTGCCTAGCCGTAATCATTAACCTAGCTGGTTAGAGAAGGTCAGTAATTACTTGTTTCAGTGCAGTTCTTATCGATATGTAGATGCTTTTAATATATTTTGATAGTAGTCATTTGTCAGTTGTGTGTATTATACATGACTTGATATTTGTCAGATTCATTGATGGATAATTTGCCAGTTCACGAAACAACTTATGAGAGTCCCAAATAAATATCAAATAAAGCTTAATTACATTCAGAAGGTATATTTATATATATTCCTCAGGTAGTTTTACAGGTAAGTTAGGACAAGTACAATTCCTCTCAATTTCTTTGACTAACAAAGCATTAGCTTACTAAAAACAGTCACTTAGCCAAGATGAATATTTATGATAGATAAATGATATAATTTTATTTAGTTCAGAACTTAGGTTCCTATTAGAGAAAGTAGGTTGGAAATACGACCCGCCTGAAAGAATGAAATCATTGTACTTGATCCGATCTCTCTAGGAGACAAAAGTGATGAGGAGCAGTAAGTGACTGCAGTTCAGACACCGGGGTCGCTTGCCCACCTTCTACCTTTTTCTTTACTGAAGATTGGGGAATAGGGAGGCATATGCACACATCTAGGAGTTTTTCCTGCCCTTTTAAATAAATCATAGAAATAAGTCCACTTGGTTACAAATTTGTGAGCTCTTGGACGTTCATCTGATTAGCCTGTTGTGCTTTGAGAAAAGGTATGTTCTGCCTTTTCTTAGGTCCATGTAAGTGGCCCAGATTTCTTGTTAATCATTACAAAATCTGCTGTCTTGTGGTGAAAAAATATTGAATTGAAAACCTCAAAAGTGTCAAAAATAAATTGTAATTGTGATCATGGTTGTTTCAAAGTTTCTGAACATTTTCTAAGCTTTAATATAAAAGCACCCTAAAGCCATCAGATTAAAATTAATCAAAGCCTTTGCAAAGCTTACTGATTGATCTATGGACACAAGGAGAAGCAGGTTCCAATGTTAATCTGCAGGCCCATAGGAGTCTGATGGGAAGGAATGGCTAAATCAACCTCCTGACATTATTCCATGGCAGAAGGGAGCAGGTGTTCTCTGTGTGGATCCTTGGCAGTGAGGGCCAATTAGTGATGGCAAAAATGAACATGGCTGGTGTAAGGTGACACATGAAAAACAGGAACTACAAAAATGTTCACAGATACAAATGGGATCCATTAAAAAGGTTATTTTAACCGAACACTCATTTTATTGTAATGAATCGTTGTAACATTTAATCAGTAGTATCACTCCTTTGGTTTACCACCTACTCCCCACATTGTTACTTACCCATTTTCTCTGCTGGTTTTTCCTCTTCTTTCTGACTTTATCATTTGGAGTAAGTCAGAGCTCTCTGTCTTTGATGTTTCTTTTTCTTCTCTATCTATGCTTATTCTCTGTGTGACCTCATTCAGGATCATGTATTTAAATGCCATCTATTTTGAATCTCCAGTCCAGAATGCTCCCTAACACTTGAGATTTGTTTACTTAACTGCCTACTGAAATCTCTACTTGGATGTTTAAATATATCTCCGACTCAGCAAAATCAAATTTAAACTCCTAATAAGCTCCCAGCCTAGCCCTGCTCCTCGGCCTCAACCTGGCCTCTTTTAGCTTCCCCGTTCACTAATAATGCCACTCCATCATTCCATTTATTCAGTACAAAAATTTTGAGTTCTCTTTTATTTATGGCCTATAGCCAGTCCTCCAGAAAAGCCTGTTTGTTTTCTCTTTAAAAATATTCGGAATCAGATTGTTTCCTACCACACCCTTCTCTGATCAGTGGTTACTCCTTATCTGGAAGAGTCAATAGGCCTCCTAAAAGAACTTCTTGCTCGGACACCCAACCCCATTAAGTCAAGTCAGAGCCCAGCAGACAAAGGGTCCTTTTACTATATAAGTCAGTGACAATATTTAGATCATGTCTTTATTTCTCTTAAAATTCTCCAATAGCTTCTCGCACAATGGCCTACTAAGATCTACATCATATGTCCTCACTTGACCTCTTTGACATCATCTGTCCTTCACTTTACCCCCTTAACCAATCAATCTCCTTTAGTTTTCTACTCTAGTCAGAGAACCCTCTTTGCTGTTTCTCAAATGTTCAGGAAAATATTTACCAGACAGCCTTTGCACTGCTTCCTCTGCCTAGAACTCTTTCTCCAGATGTCCATATAGCTAACTCTTGACATCTTTCTCAGATGTCACTTTTACGATGAGGTGTACAATCATTCTGTTGAAAAGAGTAATCCACCGGCCTGGCCGGGTAGTTCAGCTAGTTAGAAAGTTCTCCCGATACTCCAAGATAACAGGTTCAATCCCCAGTCAGGGTACATACAAGAACCAGTGGATGCATAAATAACTGAAACAACAAATCAGCATTTCTCTCTATCTTTCTCCCTTTCTTCTTCTACTCTCTCTAAAATCAATACATTAAAAATATTAAAGAGTAGCACACCACTCCTGCTCATTCCCAATAATAATTCCCTTTCATGCTACTTTAGTTTTTTCCCCCATAGTACTCTTTTCCCCACTTACTACTTTCCAGTTCCTAGCATGCAGTATGATTTATTTTTTATTGTCTCTTCCATTCTTATGATAGAATATAAGCTCTATGAAGGAAAAGATCTTTTTATTTTTGTAGCTGATATATTTCAAACACATAAAATAAAGCTTGACGCAGAGCAGGTGCTTAATAAATATTAGCTGAATTGAAAAATTACATATTTACATATATAAATTATTTAGATTCAGTTGTACCACTTAATGTTTAATTCTTTCCTAAACTGTAGAGTCAATAAAGGCAAATATTATGTCTATCTTCTTCACCATTTACCCTTAATACTAAAAATACTATTTGGCATGTAGTAGGCACTCAGAAAACATTTGTTGTATGAATGATCACAAAATACAACAGTGACAGATTCTTTATAAGTTACTTTTTTTAAAAAAACTATACATAGAAAAGATCTACATGTGTTTTGAGCATGACTAATTCTAGATTCTGAACCCTCTCATCCAATCACTCCCTTTTCTATGGCATATTAGATTATTCCCCACAGGGTCATAAAAGCAGCCAGCTGTTATGTCTGCCCCATAGCTTACATATTAGTTAATTGATCAGTCAATCTATCAGCCAACTTTAATGGGAAATTTGGGCAGACCCTGTTAACTTTCAGAATCCCTGGTCTTGATTCACAAAAATATTCAAATGCATGATCCTTGCACCTAATTCCTCTCTTATTTGTTTAGCAGTTAACCTGGAACCTTTTTATAATAATCCTGGAAATTTTTTAAATATTAGTTGTAATTCAATTCATGGTGTTTTTGCTTATGTGCTCCTGTATTTGTCACTTTTCTCTCTCACTGGTTTACAGGCTGCTTGAGATCAGGACCTGTATCCTATTTCTTTGAATTCTAATTATATACATAATATTTTTTGCTCCTTGGGTTAGGAGTACACGGTCATAGCTCCAGCAGCAACTTAGATGTCTAAATCTAAGTTTAGAATTAGATGTCCTATCCCAAGCTGATCCTAATATCCTGGGGAAAAAAATTATTTCACTACTCATATTCCAATTATCTCAGAGGGACCCTAGAAGTTAGTAGGCAAAATTGTCCTACATCACTATTACAGAGTTATGAAACAAACCAAGAGTAGTGTTAAAAACAAAATTCAACCAGGTAGATATGAAGATCTAATTGGTTTCATTAAGTGATGCATGAATCAGGCAGCATCCCAGGTACCAGTCAAAAGCATTCTCTGAGGGGTTGTACACAATGGAAGGTTTTTGTAGGGGAATAAAAAAGAATGAGACAAGGGAGTTATTCACAAAAGAAGAGAAAAAATTATTTTTAGACCAGGACATCTTCTTGGGGAGAAAGAGACCAATAATGGCAAGAAGGAAGGTCCTTTTATTATGCAGAGTGACTCTTCTTTCTTTGGGGGATGGAGAATGCTTACATAACATTATTATTTTGGTGTTGACCAGAAAATTCCAAACTGGTTGATTAAGGAGTTTACCAAAGAGACACATTTGGATGTCTGGTTTGCTCCTTTATAGTAGAAAAAATTTCCAACAACCTCGGTATAGATAGCTTTGGACAAGGCTAAAATTAGATTAAGCTTACATGTATACAGGACCAAGGAAACACAATACAGCAATTAGGCAGTAGCAAGGGGGACAGAGCAGACTGAGACATGCTAGCTTAACTACCTTGAAACATGGAGTTTAAACGTTAGAGCTCAGACTATTCTTCTAGAAACTTCTGTTTAAAGCTCAAATCTCCAAGAATGCCTGCCAATAAGGCTCAAATGCATTTCAGAAAAAGTGATATGAAGATGTTTGTAAAATTCATCAATGAACATCATTCATTCTCACTTACTTTCCTTCCTGACGGAACTAAAAAAAAAAAAACATCAGCTTTGACAGAAACTAAAGCTTTGAAGGCATATTGGATGGAAGACTCATTTTACAAAGACCCAAACTGCCTACAGGTTACTGCTGGATCCAAATTGAAGTAATAATTTAAGCGTGAAAATCTGTTTCATTATCTGTAACTTTTCATCAAATTATTCTTTAAGATGCTATAATTATTTTCTATTATGTACTTTGTAAATTAATGTTTAAGTACCACCGAGAAAAAGGTGGTATTTCAGAGGGAAATTTTATTGAATTTGCTCATCTTCAATTATCAAACCTGTGTGATAGAAATGATAATAGAATGTTCTCTTCTTCCAACTCTAAAATAGTATTAATGAGCCTTTTTTTTTATCAGTTCCAGCAAAGAACAGCTCTTCCACAGCCTCCGTACAGAAAGACAACTTGAAAAACTTCAGAGTAGGTTTGCTATGTGCTTCTAAAACGTTCCACAACATTTAAGAATAGTAATACCTGCCTCTGCCTACTTTTAGGTAATTATCTAGGCCTTACACTGATATGAGGTCAAAAGGGCTATTGAATTGGAGAGATATTCCTGCTGTTTGTCAGGAGTGGGAAAGAGTGGTAGAAATGACATTGCTGTTTTAGAAAATAAGCTTTATTCCAGATAGGCAAAGGTACAGGTAGTTTTAACATATGAATTCTCTTACTTTCTATCCTATTTCCACCTCAAGTACAAACTTTGTCTCACGTAGCCCCTAATATGACAGTTTTATTGCTAACATAAGAAAATAACAAACCATAATTTGATTGAATCATAAGAGGAATCTGTTGTCATAACAAGGAATTCTTTATTTCTCTACAAAATAAATAACTATATATCCAAGTTACTTTCAATTTTGAAGCAGTGGATAAAACAGATGACAATTTACACAGATACAGATTCAACCATCCTCACTATACAAGTAGTCAATTATTCACCTGTGTCACACTTAACCACAATTAGACAATAATCATTATATTACTAACTTAACTTGGCAGGGCTTCAATAGCCACAAAAGTCACTTACAGTTAAAATAAAAGGAATTCTGGAAAAGGGTAAGTAATGGTATTATTACCAATACATATATCAAATCAATGAGTGGGTCATCTTACAGTACCTTGTGGGAATGGGGAAATGAAGTGATGAGCAAGTTTTTCATGCAAGAATCAAATCAAAATATGCCCGACCTTGAAGCCACAATCTGAGAAGACAAGGTCAGTTGTGGCAACACTAGAGCAGGGCCTTGCTCAAGCAGAAGGTAACATGATGTCACTTGGATATATGACACTAAAAGGAGAAGATACCAAAACAAGAGACTATTTCCAAACAGGTGGTAAAACTATCTCAACAATAGATTTCACTTAGTTTTATTCAGCATTTATACAATACTTCAGAGTTTACGATATGTGCTCTTATATACAGTGTATCATATTATAGTCATAGTCATATTGTAAGGAATTTAAGCAATATCATCATCTTAAATGGGGGTGATGTATCACTTCAAATTAATGAAAAAATTAAAGTCCAAAAAAGGTTTTTTCTTATCTTTAACTTACTCATTTACACAAAAATCATTTTTTTCAGCACATGATACTGTTTTAGGCTTTGAAAATAAAGTACTCAGTAAGATAGATAAGATTCCTTATCTAATGGAAATGACATTCTAATGGAAGAATCAGATAATAAGTAGACAGACAAATAAATATAATTATTTTCAATTTCAATAAATGTTATATAGAAAACAAACAATATGTGTAGCAACTAACCTCAAATACAGTCAGGAGGAAACCTCTTTAAAGAGATGATATATCACTGAGACCTGAAGGATGACAGATTATTAACTACTCAAACTATGGGAGAAGAATATGATAGAAAGGTGGGAAAGCATGTGCAAAGGCTCTGTGACAAGAAAGGTATTAGAAAGTTAAGGAGATGGAAACTATGAAGTCATGGAGGTAAAACTCAGGCCCTTTCCAGCTGTGCCTCCCAGCTTTATTATATTTTAATTTTGCCTAAAGCCAACTCTGAAGCAAATAAAATATAATCCAAAAATCTCCCAATGGAAAGATTATAAGAGGTCTTACTTACTTGGGGGTAACCAGTGGTTACCATGGATTATGTTAATGATCAGTTTCTCAGTTAAATGGCCATTAAAGTCGCTAAACTAATTTTACTGAAAATACCACAGTCAGATTTTATAGTCAAAGGGCTTCAGTTTATGGGATTTTCCTGAAACCCAGAAAAATAGCATAGTAAAATCAAGAGCATAGTGCTTAAAAACAGAGACCATGATTTGAATACCAGTTCTGTTACTTACTGGCTATATCATCTGAGGAAGGTTACATGGATTCACTGAGCATTACTTTCATTTTCCATAAAAAAGTCCTACTACTATCATACAATACTGACATAGGGATTAAATGAGAAAAAGTATGTAATACACCTTAATATAGAACTTTTTCAGAGGAAAAAGACTGTCTGATCTAACATGAATTCTTTCTTTTCCATTGAATATGTCTGATCCTCTACTAAATTTCCTATATTGTTCTTTTTCTAACATGGCTGCTTGTGAGAAACCATTTACTTAGAACAAAAATCCTATTCTCAATATTTAGATATGCACTTATTTAGTTTAATTCTTTTATCTGTTCTACACAGAACCACATATATTCTTTGGTTAAAAGTTGTCAGATCTGACAAGTTTTTAACCAAAAAATATATATATAGCTATAAAACATCAAGAACATAGAAAGAAACATTAAAAGAGAGCCAGGCAGCTTGTATATTTATTGCTGTCATTTTCAAATTAGATAAATGAATGATTGACTAATGTATGTGTCAAAGATTTAGTTTGGGATATAATCTAGTTGGAATTAGAGATTTACCCGCTGGTTATTAAACATTGTCATGTAAATCTAGTTTTTCTGGAAATGGAAATCATGACTTTATTTTTACATATCCAATTTTAGTTTATTATAGTAAAATAATCAAACTTCAAAATATATAAACTATATAATAAAGTATCATTTTAAATATAATTAATATTTTCTAGGAGATCATAGGTCATCACTTGATATGTGTTGCATCAGAGCATACCAAAAAGGAACTGTTCTTCTAAACATAGGAAAGTATACATGTAAATTTCTAAATATAGGAGAATATATACACATACACACAAACTATGCAAAGAAAAGAGTGAGTGATTATGTTCTTCCTTTGTCTAATAAACGCCAATAGTCATCCCATTTGTGTATAGCAGGATCTCAGTTATCCAGTATTCTTCTCATTCCATCTAAGAAGCCATCACTAAAATTCTATCTGCAGACAAGCAAGCATGCTATGTTCTTGTAAACCTAATTACCCAAATCATTAATACAAGTAAAGTAGCACAAAGGGAACAGAAGGATTCAATTAAAATAATTATGAAAACTGCAACTCCCCTGATAGAGCACAAATAATTATACTTATAGGTTTTCTGGCCTGTTAAAACAAATATCTCTGTAGTAAACATGAAAGTCATAATACAAACTTGCACAAAGCTGAAGAACTGTAGACATAATATCCAACCAGTAATTTTGATACTCTATATTTTGGAACATTTCTTGGCAGTGGTGGCTTGGTGGCATCTATCATTCAGTAGCAAGGCTAACAGATTGTGTTTGCATAGCCATCTAACACTGAAAAAAGTCAGACTTAGATATCAGAGAATTGGAGTTGGGCTGATAGAGAAAATAGCACTCTCTCACTGCAAGCTACACTTCTTTTTATTTTCTTTTTTTACCCACTATTTTTTTTTCTGAGACCACAATTAAGAACCTAAAAGCAGTTGATGCAAAAAATGGGAGTTCAATCATAGTTTCAGGAAGATTGGTTTTCCAAGCAAGCTGATGCCTTAACCTGACCTGTGGTGGCACAGTGGATAGAGTGTCCACCTGGAATGCTGAGGTTGCTGGTTCAAAATCCTGGGCTTGCATGCTCCAGGTACATACATGAAGCAACTATGATTTGATGCTTCCTGCTTCTCTCTTTTCTCTCTAAAATAAATAAATAAATTTTTTAAAAAGTTTATACCTTAATAGAGAATTCAGCTGATACTCCTATCCATTAAGTATTAGTAAGTAGGATAAAAGGTTTTAGGTGGGAATAGAAGTACAAATAAAAAAATATAAACAAATCTACCAAAAACAGAATCTTCTCTTCACATATCACTACATATGTGTCAACTTTTTGAGCATTTTTCATAGACCCACTGTTGTCATTTCCTTTGGGTCTCTCCTTGGGCTGCTGCAATCCTGGAGGGCCATATCTTCACTTCATTTCATTCGTAAACAATTCTTGTTACTCCTTCCCACCTACAAAATTAGATAAAGTGCCTAAAACTGTAATATTAGCTGAGATCATTTTTCAGGAAACTTCTAAATTCTGAGTGACACTTTGTTTTTAAAAAAGAAATTTATTTTTTAAAATAGGTAGGCAACCATATAATTAGAATGTTGTAAGCAATGTGCACAACTGACTGATTTTCCTGTGCAAGATACCAGATAACTGCATGATTTCCTTTGGTAATTTCTATTCCCTCGATGATTGACAGAGGAAAGAGGATTCAACAAGAAATTTTGCCACCTTGCTCTACAGATAACACTCTGTACCTATAGTGTAGGTATATAATTAAAAGTAGCCTAACATGTAACAAGTGTAAGGCTTTGAATAAGAATGTAAAATATCTTTCAAAACCAAAGTAAGAGAGAAAAAGTGAATAGTTGTAACCACTCACATTGTTTTGCAGCATAGAGGTTAATCAAGAGTTAAAAATCTAGGCCCTGGCGGGGGAGCTCAGTTGGTTAGAGCATAATTCCAATATGCCAAAATTGTAGGTTCATCCCCAGTCAGGGCACATACAAGAATCAGTCAATGAATGCACAAATATGTAAAATTAAAAAAAAATCTTTCTCTCTCTCTTCTTTCTCTGGGGTGATGAAAAATGATTTGACTTTGAGTAATGGGCACACAACACAGTGAACAGTTCAAGTGCTATACAGATGTTCACCTGAAGCCTATATACTCTTATTGATCAATGTCACCCCATTAAGTTTAATTTCTAAATTTAAAAAAAGTAAAAATAAGAGTTAATAATCTAGTTAGAGAGATCTGCATTAAATTCCCTGAATTATCTTTTCCTAGCTCGATTACTTTTGACACATTATCTTCACATAATCTGTTACTTAATTCATAATATGGGCATAATACCAGTACCTATTTTATCAACTGGTGACAAAAACCTGAGATTTGGAGAAGTGTGACAACTGAAAATGTTGAATAACTAAGTAAAAGAACTGGCACTAATAATAATCCACTGTGTTTTCATATTCATAATAAAAATACTTATTAATAAAATAGCCTGTCCTGTGGTGGCGCAGTAAATAAAGCATTGGCCTGGTACACTGAGGTGCCTGGTTCAAAGCCCTGGGCTTGCCTGGTCAAGGCACATGCTTTCTGCTCCTCCTCCTCCTATCTCTCTCTCTCTCTTTCTCTCTCTCTTCCCTCTCTTTAAAACACAAAATAAAATTTTTAAAAATTAATAAAATAATCATTAAGTCTATCAATGTCCATTAATGTCATATAAACTAGAGTTATGATTAAAGTACATTAGGAATTTTCATTATTACTTCTGTAATTAGGTAGCCATCTGACCACTTAAGAGCCATAGCAAAGTAGAGATGACCCTGTTCCTGGTCCTAGGGTCAAGTGTGTAGGTAAAGAAAAAGACAAAGAAATTATGTCTTTAGAAGTGAAAAGATTAAACATTGTAGAGTACTAAAAATGCAACCTGCTTACATAACTTCAATGAAGTGTTTTTAGGAGAAATAAACAGTTTTAATACAATATGTTTTATGTTTTTTAATCAAAAGTTATTGACTAAAATATTAAAAAATGTGAAAATATATGTTATAAATGGGGAAAATACTATATAGAAATTCAGATAAGCTCTAAATAAAATTTTAATATTGTTTGGATTAAAATTTTCTCTGGTAATCTTTCTGAAAATTTTCCATAAAAAACAAATAAACATCACCTGAGGAAAGGAACCAATTCATTAATCACTCACAATATTCTGAGCATTTTACATTCATCATTTTATTTATTATTTATATCATTAAGCATCCTGACAACTAAAGAAGCCTCTGTCCTCTAGGAATGCTTTAAACAGAAGGACATCAAAGAAAAAAATTAAACATCAATAAAACATAATACACTCCTCCTGAATTTTCTTTCCAATTTTCAACTTTTGTTCTCAAACATAGACATTTTAATCACAAAATAAGGTCGTCTCTCACACTCAAATGGCATGTGTATGTATTATGTACGGTTGAGTCAGCTTCAACTCCTGGCAATGCTATGAATGAGTGATGTCACAGTGTCTGTACCCAACAGTGCTGCTCAGCTCCAGTAGATGCAGGTCTATGGCTTCTTTTATGGAGTCAGTCCATCTTCTTTCTGGCCTTCCCTCTTTTCCTGCTGCCTTCTATTTTTCCAGCATTACTGTCTTTTCCAAAGAATCCTGCCAGAAATAGAATAGCTCCAATTTTGTCATTTTTGCCTCCAGTGATGTTTCAGGCTTCACTTGTTCTAAGAGGGACTTGTTCATCTTGCTGGTGATCCAGGTTATCCACAGAGCTTTCTTTCAGTGCTATGTTTGAAAAGAACCAATTTGTTTTTTATTAGCTTTTTGCACTGTCCAACTTTTGCATTCACACATAGTAATTGGGGATACAAAAGTGTGGATGATCTTAGCTTTAGTCTCTAATGATGCATCTTTGTTCCTGGTGATCTTTTCTAATTCTTTAATTGCTATTCTTCTGAATCTCAGCCTTCTCTTGATTTCTTGGCATAGGAAGTATAACAAAGAATTAACGTCTCGTGCTACAAGACTAGTATGTGTGTGCTATTTCTTTTTAATAAAGCAGTGTTAAAATAATTTGTGAATGTGTAGCTGATATATGCAAGTAATCAAACAATTTACTGGCTCTAATTTTCCCAATTAAAAGCCAAACATACTCCACAACTTTCCCTTGTTTACTACCAGAAGAAATGGTTCTTTCTCCAGGCTCTCTCTACTGATTAGTAAAGTCCATCGTTATTGTTAAGTATTGATTCTTTAAATGAAATACAAATTCATATTATATTATAGCACTCCACAGAAAGAAACTGAACTAACTTCCCCTCTCTTAATTATCCCTAGCTCCTCTGGTTAACTAAGCTACTTCCTTTGGCTAACTACATTTAGCATCAAACTCATCCTGGCAGACTCCTCAGGAGATTGTGTGGCAAAGAGACACTCCCCAGGAGCATTACCGAAGTTTATATTTTCATGGCAATGGTAGGTTACATACAATATCTTCCCTGATCAATTTTTCTAAATCATCACAAAACCTGACATATTCTGATGGGTATAATTTTGTGGTCTTAGTCATTTGATCAGTTATTAGAGCAATGATCCTCAAATTTTTTGAAGTTGGGGCACATTTAAAATTCTACAAATAATTGTAGGTGCACTATATACAAATTTCTGAGAAATATGTTATAGTAATGAAGTCAAATATTAAAGAAAAAAATATAAAGTCCAAGCATGCTTTTATGGTAATTAAATGAAATAAATACAACAAGATTAAATTTATTCTGACATTAAAAAACATTTTTATGTTACATTTTATGAGTTATACTTTCTAGAATTCATAAAAAAGAGGGGTTAAAAATTTTAAAAATGACAAAAAAGTTATCTTTATATATATATATAGATACATTCTTAGTAAGATTTAGTAAATTTGGCAGGTCCTGGTGTGAATGTGTTTTTTCATTCTTGTATTTATGAGAAACATGAGCCTGATGTGTCTTAGCAATTTTTTCAATGTTTGGGCATATATTTGAAAAGTAAACTCTCATTTCCTTGTCAATATGTTAAAGAATTTTTCCCTTTTTACTCTTAATTGTGTTGAGGGTAGAAAATCCTAATTCACATAAATAGGATGTTGAAAATTGTAGTAAAATGTTCAAAGCTTTTTTAGATATTGCCACATATTCTTCTTTTATAGAAATCCAAAAGGCTTTAAGAGATAATTTCTTGTTTAATCATCAATCCATAATCAGTGGATATAGCTACCAGTTCTTCTTCTGTTAATGTTAAATTAAAATCACTTGAAGCTTCCATCAATGGGTTTCTAATCCAATTGTATTGTTCAGTGTTAAGTGATGGAAAATGCTATAAATTAAATTCTAACCATCAGCCTTCAAGTCCTATTTTATTTACACTTAACTTTTGCTCACTTCCAGAATCAGATTCTTCAATATCACGCTTCTTTTTGAGAAATCTATCCATTTTATTTGGGTGTATTTATCTAAAAATAATATAATGATGTGTTAATAATAAATATAATAATGATGTGTTAACACAAAGAGTGGTATTTCCATAATGAAATGATATAATAGAGTAACTATATTTATTTTTATATCTGGGCCATAATGAACTGCTATAATATAGTAAGTATATTTATTTTTATATCTGGGCACATGCGTGAGCCAGTGCAGCTAGTAATTCCAGGTCCCAAGTGGGAATGGTGTGGAATTAAGAAAATACATGAAATTAAGAAAATACGGGAGACACAAGATGGCAGCGGAGTAGGCAGACGCACAGACTCCCAGCTCACACCACCAAACTGGATTGCAAATTAATTTAGGAAAATCCAGCATGAATAAACCAACTCTGGACTACAAGAACTGCTCTCAAAATCCAAGGAGCAAAGAAGCCACACCGAGCCTGGTGGGGAGAGCCAAGGAGAGGTGAGCCTCTCCTGCTTACAGGAACAAAGGGGTGGGGGAGAGGCTGAGAGCCCATAAAGGCTCTCAATTTAAGGAAAACAGTAGAAAATATCACTCACAACCACTCGCCTGGTGACCTGGGAACGAGATGTGTTGAAAGAGCTGGCTTGTCTTCCGAAAAGAAAGGGGGAGAGAGAGACAACCAGTGACAAACAGTGGAATGCACCTGAGGATCTGAGCAGCAGGACTAATCCAGTGCGGGAAGCATCCATACCTGAGGGAGGAGCTGGAGGCGGCCATTGCAAGGGGAGAAATTGATCCTTACACAGAACACAAGACTGAAATGGTTCCAAGTCAACCTTCTAAAATATCTCTCCAGCTCCAATCAGCACAAAAAAGACAGAGCTGAAAACAAAAAGTGGGGAGGAGGGGCAGAAACTCAGGTCTCCATGGAGATCTGAGATACACCTCCGCTTACTAAAGTGGAGAAAACACCCCACCCCCAGAGAGAGTAACTGGCAGATCAGGTCTTCAGAGTCACAGGTTATACCCACTGCATTCCTGGATACAGTTTAAAATAAGCCCCCTGCTGAGATCAGTAAACAAGACTACTACTGAGTTAAGAAAACTGAGAAGAAAACAAACAAATCAAGACTTCAAAGGGGCTCTATTAGAAAAACCAAATTCCACAGTGGATTACAAACAACAGCTGAAGCCAGCCCAAGAAGACCTAGAAATAACACAACTCAAAATTGGAGGCAGACAACACCAAGCCTAGACTCAATCAGCTCTACAAACAATACACCCAAACACACAGATAATGAGAAGACAGAAAAGTGCCATCCAAATGAAACCACAAGAGAATCCTCCAGGAAATGAACTGAGCGATATGAAAATAACCAAACTTCCAGATGCAGAGTTTAGAATAATGATTGTTAGGATGCTTAAGGATCTTAGAACAACAATGGATGGTCATTATGAACACCTAAATAAAGAGATAGCAAGTATAAAAAAGGACATTGAAATATTAAAAAAGAATCAGTCAGAGATGATAAATACAATATCAGAAATGAAGACCACAATGGAAGGAATTAAAAGCAGGATGGATAAAGCTGAGAATCGAATCAGTGAGTTGGAAGACAAGATGAACAAAGGCATGGAAGCAGAGCAGAAAAAAGAAAAGAGACTGAAAAAATCTGAGGAAACTCTAAGAGAGCTCTGTGACAACATGAAGAGAAATAACATCTGCATAATAGAGGTTCCTAAAGAAGAAGAGAAACAACAAGGGATAGAAACTTTATTCAATCAAATCATAGCTGAAAACTTCCCTAAATTGATGCAAGGAAGGGTCTCACAGTTCAAGAAGCACAGAGATCTCCATTAAAGAGAAACCCAAAGAAACCAACACCAAGACACATCATAATTAAAATACCAAAGCTAAGTGATAAAGAGAAAATATTAAAAGCTACAAGAGCAAAAAAAGGCTATTACCTACAAAGTAGCACCCATAAGAATAACATCTAACTTCTCAATAGAAACACTTGAGGCTAGAAAGGAACGGCAAGAAATATTCAAAGTAATACAGAACAAAGGCCTACAACCAAGACTACTTTACCCAGCAATGCTATCATTTAAAATTGAAGGACAAATAAAAAGCTTCCCAGACAAAAGTAAACTCAAGGAATTCATTAAAACAAAAACAATGCTGCAGGAAATGTTAACTGGCCTGTTATAAACAGATCAAAGTGGGAAAAGAATATAGCAAAAGAGAAATACACCTTTAAAATATAAAATGGCAATAAATAACTATATATCAATAATAACCTTAAATGTAAATGGATTAAATGATCCAATCAAAAGACATAGGGTAGCTGCATGGATAAGAAAACTGAACCCATACATATGCTATCTATAAGAGACACACCTTAAAACAAAAGATGCACATAGACTGAAGGTAAAAGGATGGAAAAATATATTTCATGCAAATGGAAATGAAGAAAAAGCTAGAGTAGCAATACTTATATCAGACAAAATGGACTTTAAAACCAAGGCTAGAGTAAGAGATAATGAAGGTCACTACATAATGATAAAGGGAACAATCCAACAGAAAGATATAACCATCATAAATATTTATACACCTAATATAGAAGCTCCTAAATATAAAAAGCAGACTTTGATGGATTTAAAGGGCAAGATCAATAGGAATACTATAATAGTAGGAGATTTCAATACCCAATTACATCACTAGAAAGATCCTCAAGAAAGAAAGTTAACAAAGAAACAGCAGACTTAAAGGACACATTAGATCAACTGGATTTAATAGATATATTCAGTACCTTTCACCCTAAAGCAGCAAAATATACATTCTTTTTAAGTGCTCATAGTACATTCTCCAGAATAGATCACATGTTAGGATACAAAAGCAATCTCAACAAATTTAAGAAGATTGAAATCATATCAAGCATTTTCTCTGATCACAATGCCATGAAACTAGAAATCAATCACAACAGAAAAACTGAAAAATACTCAAACACATGGAAACTAAATTGCATGTTATTAAATAATGAATGGGTTAACAAAGAAATCAAAGAAGAAATAAAAAAATTCCTAGAAACAAATGATAATGAACATAAAACAACTCAAAATTTATGGAACACAGAGCAGTTCTGATAGGGAAGTTTAAAGGATTACAGGCATTCCTTAAGAAGCTTAAAAAGCTCAAATAAACAACCTAACCCTTAATCTAAAAGAACTTGAAAAAGAACAGCAAGTAAAGCCCAGAAGTAGTAGAAGGAAGGAAATAATAAAGATCAGAGCAGAAATAAATGGCATAGAGGCTGAAGAAACAATACAGAGGATCAATGAAACCAACAGCTGGTTCTTTGAAAGGGTAAACAAGATCAATGAACCTTTAGCAAGACTCACCAAAAAAAGAAGAGAGAAAACCCAAATAAATAAAATTAGAAATGAGAGTGGAGAAATAACAACCAACACAACAGAAATACAAAATATTGAAATAAAATACTATGAAGAACTATATGCCAAAAAATTAAACAACCTAGGTGAAATGGACAAATTCCTTGAAACATACAATCTTCCAAAAATCAACCTGGACGAATCAGAACACCTAAACAGACCGATTACAACAAAAGAGATTGAAACAGTTATCAAAAAGCTCCCAAAAAACAAAACCCCTGGGTCCGATGGATTCACTGGTGAATTCTACCAAATATTAAAAGAAGAACTCCTATCCTTCTCAAGCTATTTCAAAATATTCAAGAGGAAGGAACACTACCAAGTTCCTTTTATGAGGCGAGCATAATTCTGATTCTAAAACCAGGCAAAGACAACACAAAGAAAGAAAAATATAGGCCAATATCCCTGATGTATTTAGATGCTAAAATCCTCAACAAAATATTAGCAAACCGGATCTAGCAATACATGAAAAAAATCATACATCATGATCAAGTGGGATTTATTCTTGGGAGGCAAGGATGGTACAACATTCGTAAATCAATTCATGTGATTCACCACAAAACAAAAGAAAGGAGAAAACCACATGATAATTTCAATAGATGCAGAAAAAGCATTTTATAAAATTCAGCACCCATTTATGATCAAAACTCTTAGCAAAGTGATAATACAGGGAACATACCTCAACATGATAAAGGCCATCTATGACAAACCCACAGCCAACATCATAATCAATGGACAAAAGTTAAAAGCAATTCCTCTAAAATCAGGAACAAGGCAGGGGTGTCCCCTTTCACCACTCTTAATCACCATAGTACTGGAAGTCCTAGCTACAGCAATCAGACAAGAAGAAGAAATAAAAGGCATCCAAATTGGAAAAGAAGATTGCAGATGATATGATACTGTATATAGAAAACCCTAAAGGCTCAGTCAAAAAACTACTGGACCTAATAAATGAATTCAACAAGGTGGCAGGATATAAAATTAACACACAGAAATCACAGGCATTTCTATACATGAACAATGAAATGTCAGAAAGAGAAATTAAGGAAACAATCCCCTTCACTGTTGCAACAAAAAAAATAAAGTACCCAGGAGTAAATTTAACCAAGGAGGTTAAAGATTTGTACTCAGAAAATTATAAAACATTGATAAAAGAAATCAAGGAAGACACAAACAAGTGGAAGCATATACTGTGTTCATGGTCAGGAAGAATAAACATCATTAAAATGTCTATATTACCCAAAGCAATTTATAAATTCACTGCAATACCAATTAGAATACCAATGACATATTTCAAAGATATAGAACAAATATTCCAAAAATTTATATAAAACCAAAAAAGAACACAAATAGCCTCAGCAATCTTGAAAAAGAAGAATAAAGTGGGAGGTATCACACTTCCTGATATCAAGTTATACTACAAGGCCATTGTACTCAAGACAGCCTGGTACTGGCATAAGAACAGGCACATAGATCAATGGAACAGAACAGAGAACCCAGTAATAAACCCACATCTTTATGGACAGTTGATATTTGACAAAGGAGGTAAGAGCATACAGTGGAGTAAAGACAGCCTCTTTAACAAATGGTGTTGTAAAAACTTGACAGCTACCTGCAAAAAAATGAAACTAGACCACCTACTTACACCATGCACAAAAATAAACTCATAATGGATAAAGGACTTAAATGTAAGCCATGAAACCATAAGCATTCTAGAAGAAAACATAGGCAGTAAAGTCTCTGACATCTATCGAAGCAATATATTTGCTGATTTAGCTCCACAGGCAAATGAAATAAAAGACAGAATAAATAAATGGGACTATATCAAACTAAAATGTTTTTGCACAGCTAAAGACAATATGAACAGAATAAAAAGACAAACCACACAATGGGAGAACATATTCGACAACACATCTCATAAAGGGTTAATAACCAAAATTTATAATGAACTTGTAAAACTCAACACCAGAAAGACAAAAAATCCATTCAAAAAATGGACACATGGGCCCAAGAAATGAATAGACACTTCTCCAAAGAGGACCTACAGATGGCCAATAGGCATATGAAAAAATGTTCAACATCACTAATCATTAGAGAAATGATAATTAAAACCACAATGAGATACCACCTCACACCAGTCAGAATGGTGCTCATTAACAAAACAACACAGAATAAGTGCTGGTGAGGATGTGGAGAAAAAGGAACCCTTCTGCACTGTTGGTGGGTATGCAGACTGGTGCTGCCCCTGTGGAAAACAGTATGGAGATTCCTCAAAAACTTAGAAATGGAACTGCCCTTTGACCCAGCCATCCCACTTATAGGAATATATCCCAAGGACACCATATCACCCACGGAAAAAAAGAAATGCACCCCCATGTTTATGGCAGCATTGTTCACAATAGCAAAGAGTTGGAAACATCCCAAGTGTCCATCAGTGGACAAGTGGATTAAAAATCCTTGGTACAGATATACAATGGAATACTATGGCGCCATTAAAAAAAAGGAAATATTACCCTTCGCAACAATATGGAGGGCCCTGGGAACTATTATGTTGAATGAAATAAGCCAGGCAGAAAAAGAAAAATATTATATGACCTCACTCATGTGAGGAATCCAAGAAACACTGAGAACTGAGGAAAGGAATTGAGACAGAGGAGGGATCAAAGGGACCAGAGGAAAAGAGGACAGGGGGAAAGGGGATGATAGGATGGGATAAACCTGAAGGGAAGGGGGAGGGCATTGTAGGGAGGGGGGTAAGGTAGATGTTGGGGGGAATATAGGGGAGGGGAGATGCAGTCGGGGTCACCCTAGAATCTATGTAAAAACAATTAATTAAATAAATTAAAAAAGAAAATACGAGGTTGGCAGAGCCCTGTAATTGCTGCTGTCAAGAACCAAGTGCATCCTGCCTGACCTGTGGTGGCGCAGTGGATAAAGCGTCGACCTGGGAACACTGAGGTCGCCAGTTCAAAACCCTGCACTGATCTGGTCAAGGCACATATGGAAGTTGATGCTTCCAGCTCCTCCCCCCTTTCTCTCTTTCTCTCTCTCACTCTGTGTCTCCTCTTTAAAATGAATAAAATAAAAATAAAATAAATTAAACAAAAAAGAACCAAGTGCATCCCAAAACCGCATGTTGCTTTATTTATTAGCAAATCAATGAGATCTTTGATCACGTTTCCAAAGCAACCCAAGAATTTTACCAAATGCAAAAAACCCCCACCATACTTATCATCTTAACTTTACACCAAACAAAGGATAGAAGAAACTTGCCTCCAGTCTTTCTGGGGAACACAATGGGGCGGGGTGTGTATATAATCCAGCACCACAGTTTAACAGCCTTTTGAAACATAATCAGACAAGTGAGGTGGGGGGTTGGGCAGACTGTCAGTTTACAGCCAATTCCCCACACCTCTGTCCTCCAAAAATCTAAACTCCAAAAACCCTGTTGGTTTTATGGTCCCATACAGGCACATATTTCTCTGGAATACCATAGGGTGCACCTGGAAATTTTCTAGGGCGCACCAGTACTCCCTGGCGCACATGTTGAGAACCATTGTATTAGGGCCAAGTCCAGAGCTCCGTTGTGAAAATAATCTTGTTCTTGCCTTGATTACATTACAACAGTGGTTCTTAACCTGGATTCTATCGAACCCTAAAGGTTCGATGAGTTGGTCTCAGGGGTTCAGAGAAGCCTCTGCAGCAGAGGCCAGAATAAATTAATACCGTAATTTGTTGTGAGTTCATGCACTTTGTTGGTTTTGTTCTTTGAGCAAGGTGATGTTCATGCACGGCTCATTTTGTGCACCAGTAAAAAAACATACCTATGTCTTGAATTTGGAAAAAAAAATCATATTTTATTTATCACTAAAGAAGGGTTCGGTGAATGCGCATATAAAAGTGGTGGCTTTGGTACCTCAAAAAAGGTTAAGAACCACTGCATTACAAGGACTCACGCTGATGTAAGCAGATAAAATCCATCAGAAAACATGATCTAGTCTGCTCATCAGTCATAGTAGAGAATCAACTCTGCCCAGGGTCATGTGGCTCCCATGATATAACAATGTTTGCTAAATCAGTAACATTGAGTGCAAACAACCAGAAAATGAGATCCCACATCTGCTTTGTAATGCCTTGCAAATGATTAGCCACCCCGCCCCCCCAAAAATAATATTTATGAATAAAATTTAGAAAACCTCTAGTTCCAAATAAGTTGATTCTCAGTCCCTTTTGACAAGCTTTTAAAAAGGCAGATGCCTGGGCCTCACTCACCATTTAAAAATCGGAATCTCTTTGGCAGTAACCTGGGAATCTCTTCTTTTTAATGTTCCCCAGGTGATGCTGAGGACCAGTCAATCATTCTGGGAACTCTAGTAGATATCCTTGTCTGGGTATAATAAACTCTAGACTGAGTTACTCTTTTTACTTGAAACCAAATAGGCTGCACCTTTACAACATCACCTTTTTTTGTCATGTTATGTCTTCAATTCTTATTAAATTATCCCACAGGAACAAGCTTATGAAATGTACTTTTACATGCATAGTAAACTACCTATTATGCCACTTAATATCCATTATGTAAAATACTGAGAAGTTTTTCAGAAAATAATATCAAAAATAAATTATCTTTCTTCTGGTAAACTGTCATGTTTCCACTTTTTTTATAATTGAGGACGATGATCATGTATTTTGGTTCCTTTTTGTCTGAGTTGTCAGAAATCCCAAAATTTAAGTTTTTTATTCTACTCTCAGCAACTTTTTTGTCAGGACTGGTATTTTGTTTCCTTCCTTTTTCTCCATTCCTAGATTCCTCATTTTACATCTTCATTCATTAACCTTATACAAAGCATCAGTGTAACCATTCCAATCTTCAGAATCTCCTTATATATCAATACCTATGCTAAATGCTTTATATAAAATATTTCATGTCCATAATGTCTGTTATCTGTTTAGGTTGCTATAACAAAATTCTTTAGACTGGGTGGCCTATAAACAACTCTCATTTGTTTTTCACAGTTTTGGAGGCTGTGAAGTCCAAGATCAAGGAGCCAGCAGACTCAGTTCTGGGTGAGAACCTATTTCCTGGTTCATAAATGGTATTCACTGTGTCCTTCTATAGTGAAACGGGCAAGGGAATTCTGGTTTGTTTTTTTCAGACTGCCCTATCCTATTTACAAAGGGTCCACCCTTGTAACCTAATTACCACCCAAAAACCTAATCTGCCAAAGGCCCCACCACTTCGAAATACCATCATATTGAGCATTAGGTTACAGCATATGAACAAGAGGGGAAGGATGGTGTTTGACAAGCATTGCCTCCGCCCCACCACTTCGAAATACCATCATATTGAGCATTAGGTTACAGCATATGAACAAGAGGTGAAGGATGGTGTTTGACAAGCATTGCCTAGACTCAAGCATATAACAAACCTGGAAGATAGATGGATATGAACATAAACACATTTTCCTAATAAAAGCACTAGCTTAGATTAAAAAAAATAAATCTTTCCCAGAATCATACTTCTAGTAAGTGGACCATATATAATTTGAATACAGAACCAATTCTTTTGTCTACTGTGGTATCTGCCCTTTAAGATAATTGTGTGTGTGTGTGTGTGTGTGTGTTTTAAATAATTTAGAGGGGAGAGTGTAAAGGAAAAGATAAGGTAGAAAAAGAAAACATTTTAGCAATTGATACTATTTATGTGATTGCTAACAATTTTATTATGTTAGACTCTTACTTAATTTAATTGATTCTCGATAATCTAAAATAACCAATTATACAAAATAAAGCAGTTGCTAAAGAGGAAAAAATTTTCTCTACCCATCTCAGTTCTTTTTGCTTGCTTAAGAATTAAGTTGACATGAGACAGATTAATAGGAGAAAATAAAATCTAAGTATGTACATATGCAGAATCTACATAAACATGAGAGATTCTAAATATTAGCAAAATGAGGCTTATATCACTTTGAAGTAAGAAGAAAAAAGGGGAGAGGGGTCTGAAACTTTATATAAAGGCAAGCAATTCACAGAAAGATGAAAGCAGCAAACGTTTGGTAAACAAATACAAAAACAATGGAACACAAGAATTTTAGTAGACTTCACTAGGCTCCTCCCTGTCTACCAGGCCAAGTTAATATTAGACTATCGTCACCCGTGGTGATTGCTTCCTTTCTAAAACAGGTTGTCTAGGTAAATTCTTTTGCCCAGTTAGGGGGAATAACAAAGGTTGTTTCCTAGTCTTTTGTTTCTTAAAAATAACCAACTAAAAAATATCAATATCCCCCAAAAGGCATCTTCTTGGGTGGCAAACTCTGCTGCCCCTCAGTCACTAGCTCCAATTTAGAAAAAAAATTGCCACTCAAGATAATAAACAAACTCGACTATTTGCATATTATGCAATTAAATGCATCTCTCATTATTACTTCTAAATAATGTATTTCCATAAAGTAGAGAGAAATTAGATTTTCTACAATAAAGTATAAAATACATAAGAAACATAGATAGACCTGTCCTGTGGTGGCGCAGTGGATAAAGTGTCAACCTGGAACACTGAGGTTGCAGGTTCAAAACCCTGGGCTTGCCTGGTCAAGGCACATATGGCAGTTGATGCTTCCTGCTACTCCCCCCCTTCTCTTTCTCTCTCCTCTCTCTCTCTTTAAAAATGAATAAATAATTTTTTTAAAAAAAGAAACATAAATAGTACTTATTAAATTGTAAAAATATGTTCAAATATTTATTGAAAGCACCAGCAGTTTAAATCTAAACACCAGTAATTATAAATTTATACCTAATGTATTATTATTTTTGATGAGTATTGTTTAAATTATTTCTCAACAAAATTAGAAATAATCTAAACTGCCTAAATCTTGTTTTAAATACAAGATAATTATATACCTGTATGACCTATAATGGCTTCAAGTTAATATAAGCCAGGGGCTAGTCATTCCAGTCTGTCCAACGATATGCTTTGTTTTTGACACTGCAGGGGCTCAATCATCTTTACTCAATGCTGAACACATAACTACAAAAAGAAATGCATTCAGCATTGTGCAGAAAGTGGGCCAAAAGAGAAATTTTTCAAAAATAAAAGCTACTCTCATTTTAAAGTTTTAATTTTTCATTCTGTGACTTAAAAATAAAAAAAGAAAACCTCTATAGTTTCATTTCATGCTCTGGTCTGCACTTCCAAGACAAACTATCTTTGTGTCTTTGATTTATGAAGGGAATTTCTTTGTGAAGCCGGCACCATTCTTGTGAACTCCAGCTGATAAAGTTCACTAGTCATCACTTTGGGCTCTAGTTTGTGTTTCACACAGTACTGCGTGTGAATGTGAAAGAGTCACAAAATTAAATTAAGGAAAATAAAATAAAGAAAATTAAATAATCATGGACATTTAAGACTGGACCATCCATTAGATAACAATCTATTTCCTTACTAAAACAGAATTGGTTCTAACTATATAAACTTCCATTGCAAAAGGCCAGAGAAGATAGATGGGTCTAGCATAAATAAAATTCCATGTGAAATTATGCCTGTTAAAAAAGTCCTGAAAATTATGATGTAATAGAATAAATCCTTTTAATCATTATCTAATTACCAACTTTGTCATGTAAATTCCTGTTATATTAACCCAAGGGTTTTGCTTCTCTTTTTTTCTAGTAACTCATGGAGTCACAGGATTTTGACCTATAGGCATCAATCATCCAGTCCACTTTGAGACTTGCCAATCATATGTATTTATTAAACATTGAAATACAGGCATTAGTTATTTCTTTAAATTGTTTCTGTCTCACTGCCTGAGATTTGACATCATATATTTTAGTATTCCATAAAATAGAGGTCTGTCTGACTTTAAAACTTTTTTAATACTCACCATTCCAGATTACTTCTTTTATTCAAAAGTTCTTTAAATTTTCTTTTAATACTCTATTTAGATAGTACAAACTAAAAAAAAATAGTCTCTCCACTCAAACATAAGCAACAGATCTTAAATACATTTGAATTATAGTAGTTAACCAATTACATAAGCACTGACTCAAAACCAAAGAGTATGCTTAAAACATAGAAACAAACAAATAACTTGACTTCTACCCATCTCTTGTACATTATAACACAATTTGAAAAATCATGTATGTAAAAAAAATGGGTAGAAATAAAGAATGACAGTTTGAAAAATATTTTTTTCTATTTTTTATATTTCTAATCAGTATATTTTTAAAAGCCTAATTTAAATTATACTAAAAGGAAATATATCATAACTAACTGAAGTATATTCCAGAAATATGAGGTTGATTCAATATTTAAATTAATTTCTAAAATTCATCATGTGAACAAATTAAAAGTACATTTATATAAATATTATAGATGAAGAATCCAAACTTTATCTAAACCCCAAATTAGCCAAAACTACCCAAATGCCCATCAAGAGAGGAATGCATCAACAATTGTTGGTGCATTCATTATCTTAGTTCAGGCTGCTATAACAAAGTACCGTAGACCAGACAACAGAAATTTATTTCTCACAGTTTTGGAGCCTAGAGTCTAAGATCAGGGGGTAGAATGCCGTGTTTTTACTGTGTGGTGGAGGCAGGCAGAGCAAGCAAGTTCCCTCCTGATTCCTTATCCCATCCATGAGGATCTATCCCCATTATCTCACCTAATCCTAATAACCTCCCAAAGTCCCCACCTCTTCATGCCATCAAATAAGGGAATGGGGGTAGTATTTCAATGTGTGAATTTGGGGATTAGGGGTACACAAACATTCAGTTCTCAACACTCACATGATGGAATATTGTTCAGTAATACAAAAGAAACAAACTATTGATACAAACAACATGAATAAATTTCTAAATAATTATACTGAGTGAAAGAAGTTAGATAATCAGAATACTTACTGTATGATTCCATGTAATAAAATTCTATAAAATTCAAATTAATCCATATTGAGTAAAAGCAGATTCATGTTTGCCTGGGTATAGGGAAGTGGTTCTCAAACTTTTTGAAGTCAGGGCACATTTAAAATCCTACAAATAATTGTAGGCACACTATATACAAATTTCTGAGAAATATGTTATAATAATTAAGTAAAATATTAAAGAAAAAATATAAAGTCCAAGCATGCTTTTATGATAATTAAACAAAATAAATACAACAAAATTAAATTTATTCTGACATTAAAAACATTTTATGTTACATTTTTTGAGTTATGCTTTTTAGTATTCATAAAAAGGGTGTTTAAAAAATAAAAAAAACCCAAAAAGTTATCTTTTTATATATATAGATACATTCTTAGTAAGATTTAGTAAATTGGGCAGGTCCTGGTGTGAATGCGTTAAGTTCTTTCATTCTTGTGTTTATGAGAAACATGAGCCTGATGTGTCCTAGGGATTTCTTCAATGTTTGGGCATATATTTGAAAGGCAAACTCTCATTTCCTCATCAATACATTAAAGAATTCCTCTCCTTTTACTTTTAATTGTGTTGAGGGTAGAAAATCCTAATTCACATAAATAGGATGTTGAAAATTGTAGTAAAATGTTCAAAGCTTTTTTAGTTATTGACACATATTCTTCTTTTATAGAAATCCAAAAGGCTTCAAGAGATAATTTTTTTTGTTTAATCATCAATCCACAATCAGTGGATATAGCTGCCAGTTCTTCTTCTGTTTATGTTAAACTAAAATCACTTGAAGCTTCCATCAATGGGTTTCTAATCCAATCGTATTGTTCTCAGTGTTCAGTGATGAAAAATGCTATAAATTAAATTCTGCCTGTCAGCCTTCAAGTCCTATTTTATTTACACTTAACAATTGCTCACTTCCAGAATTAGATTCTTTAATTATCACGCTTCTTTTTGAGAAATCTATCTATTTTATTTGGGTGTATTTATCTAAAAATAATATAATGATGCGTTAATAATAAATATAATAATGATGTGTTAACAAAAAGAGTGGTATTTCCGTAATGAAATGGTATAATAGAAAAATTATATTTATTTTTATATCTGGGCACATGCCACGAACCAGTGCAGCTAGTAATTCCAGGTCCCAAATGGGAATGGTACAGAATTAAGAAAATACATGGAATTAAGAAAATACGGGTTTGGGAGGGCCCTGTAATTGCTACTGGCAAGAACAAAGCACACCCAAAAACCATAACTTGCTTTATTTATAGGGCAAAGTGGGTCATTAGCAAATCAATGAGATCTTTGATCATGTTTCAAAGGCAACCCAAGAATTTTACCAAATGCAAAAAACCCCCACCATACATATCATCTTAACTTTACATCAAACAAAGGATAGAAGAAACTTGCCTCCAGTCTTTCCAGGGAACTTGGGGGGGGGGGGTTAGTATAAATAATCCAGCACCACAGCTTAACAGCCTTTTGAAACCTAATCAGGCAAGTAAGGTGGGGGGTTGGGCAGACTGTTAGTTTACAGCCAATTCCCCACACCTCTGTCCCCCAAAACTCTAAACTCCAAAAACCCTGTTGGTTTTTTGGTCCCCAACAGGCACACATTTCTATGGAATACTAGAGGGTGCACTTGGAAATCTTCTAGGGTGCACCAGTGTGCCCTGGTGCACACTTTGAGAACCACTGGTTTAGGGTAAAAGAATAAATGGAGAGGGGAATGACAGAGGAATATGAAGAAATTTTGGGATGGGGGTGATATATATATATTATATAATTATATATTATATAATATAATATATATATATTATAATGAATATATATATATATATATTCATTATATTCACATGATCATTGCAATATCATGTGTCTATATATGTTAAAATATAAAATTGAACACTTACATTTGGGGAGTTTATTATGCCATCTTTGCCTCAATAAAAACACTAACAATAGTAAATAAAATGTATCAGTCCATTCTAATAAAAATAATTAAAAATCAGGGCCCTTTCTATAGAAAACTATGAACAACTATTAAAATATAGATGTTACAAAGGTAATATAAAATATCATAATATATGGTAAGCCTAGCCTCCTTGTTAGCCAATATAAAGGTATAATTCTATCATTATTTTATTAGTATTTTAGGAAAGCAAACAGTCTAAGAAGAAGAGATAAAAACAATATTTTTGATAATTTGTGAAGATTGGGAATGAGAATGATAATTTAGAAAAGAGATAGATTGAGCAAATCAACTAAAGTAAACTGGGACATTTTATAACATTAAAATTGAACATATAGGCCCCTCAAATTGCAAATGCAGGGAATTAATTTAGATAATCAAGAAACTAGAAGAAAGTGTGTGTCAAGAACAACAAGGAGGGAAAGAGACTGACAGTGCATGAGTAGAAGGGAAGAAAACTAAATCAACCCAGAAACATCATTTGATATTTCTTTCAGGGTTTTCCCAAGATGGACTGACCTAACAAAATTGCTATATTTTACTTCATATAAAATTAATAGATTTATTTTTTTTAAAAACCCTGAAAACTTAAAGCAGACTGCACACATGAGAGTCCCTCTTCATTGGTCCAAACACAATCTTCTGAAAACTTGACATTTTTTCATGATAACCAGATTCAGATACAGTGCACAGGCTTACAAATCAGAACCTGACATCAGAATTATTTTGTACATCTGTAAAAGTCCTAAACTTTACCCTGACATACACACTGTATAGAAACTACCCACATTTTAACACGTACCTATAATTTATACCTGCTGATTTCCAAAATGAACCAGAGGGAACTCACTCTAAAAGACTGAATTTAATTCAATAATTTTAAAAAAGAATAAAGAAAATATTACTAGATTGAATTACTGAATGTAAAATTTACCTGGTTTTTGACATGCAAAATTACAAATAAATTAAGATAATGTTGCCTGACCAGGCAGTGGCGCAGTGGATAGAGCATCAGACTGGGATGTAGAGGACCCAGGTTAGAAACTCCAAGATTGCGGCTTCAGCATAGAGGTCACCGGCTGAGCATGGGATAATAGACATGACCTCATGATCACTGGCTTGAGCAAGGGGTCACTCTCTCTGCTGTAGCCCCCTGGTCAAGGCACATATGAGAAAGCAATCAATGAACTAAGGTGCCACAACAAAGAACTGATGCTCCTCATCTCTCTCCCTTCCTGTCTACCTGTCCCTATCTGTCCCTCTCTGTCTGTTGCAAAAGTAATATAAAGATAATGTTATCCTCATTACATAATGAGAATAAATATCAAATTTACAGGATAAAATATTGTATCAGTACAAATTTCTAGAAGAGTTTATTCATGTGATAGAGCTTTATACAAGTAGCATTGATAGTGTTGATATCTTACTTTTAGCAATAATTTACAGGATATAAGCTTCTAAATTGTGTCTCTTTTGAGACCCTAGAACCGAATTGTAACCTGTATTCTTTCAAAGGGATTTTAGTAATTTCCTGGTAAACACAGCCTGTCTTGCTTCTAATTGGCGAAAGACCTCATGAAATGGCTAGGACAAGCATATGCCCTGATTTTCCCAGTACAGTACCAATTTCTGCCTGTTGCCTCATCTTACTGATTAATAGCAACCTTTTACTTTCAAGAGCATGTCAGTTAGAATGATAAATTATATACTTACCCTATAAATGGCTCACTTGAAAGATTCAGTGGCAAATGTCATCAGACACATAAAAGTATAATAGATACACAGTCCTTACATTTGTTAAATATTAGGATGTTTTTAAAATTTGAGTTTACTTTCTCTTAATTGGTAACAATCAAGTAGAGAGAAAAAATAGTAATATGAACTGAACAGGCATGTAAAAAATACTGAAAAATCTAAATTATATTATCTATGTACCTTTTATAAAAGTACTTTTCTGTCACTTCTTTTCCTCTTTCCTGACACCACCATTTTCTTTAAAATAGTTGTCATTGTTATAAACAAATTTCCTTACATTTAAATATATAAATATAGTTCTGGCACAGTGCCTACTGATAAGAATGTTAGCTAAAATTTTTCATGTCAAAAATTTATTCATAAGAACATTGAGAATAAATACACACTTCTTCACATATGTCAAAGCCATCATTTTATTGCCTCATTTAGAGTTTTATTTTTAGTGGCTAAGAAGACTGTAAGTCAGAACCATGGTGAGAGAGGTAGCTGATACCCTGGCACAAGACAGAAAGTTCATGTAGCACAGTAGGAAGGCTGTTGGCAACAGAAGATAGCAGGAGCTGAAGAATTCTCACATCTATCAAAATTTATGAGACCAGCAAGAAGTGAAACTGTTTTGGTTGACCTGACCTTTTCTTTGTGTACGTGTAAGTAAAAAGGTAAAAATACTGGTTCTTTTTTTGAAACTTCAGTTGAATAAAAAGCAAAAATTTTAATTTCTCATAAAGGCAGTCTACCTACATATTAGGGTTTGCTTTAAAAGAACTCTTAGATTTCCTGGTTTCATACATATGAAAGGACAAATATGGATGTGTTTCTCCATGCCTGGGCCATGTTCTGATGCAGTACAATGAATGGTTCAGGCTGTGGAGGTAAAATATTTATTCAGGGCCACTATTGGTAGAATGACCAAAGAAGGCCAATAAAGAGAGCTGGTGCAGCATGCCAGAGACACGTATGATTTAAAGATTCTAAGGAAAAAGTGTGCCCAAGAGAAGGGAATAAAAGTAGGAACTAAAATCACTATGTAAAGAAGCTCAAATATGATTAAAAGTTAAAAAGAAGAGCAATTAATTCATAGGCCTGAACTAGAATGGTAGCATAGAGATGGTCAGAAGTTATCAAAGTCCAGTTTTATGTGTGTGTATATATACTTTTTTTATTTATTGTGAATATATATTTTTTATGTGTGTATATATACTTTTTTATTTATTGATTTTTAGAGAGAGAGAAAGGGAGAGAGGAGAGAGAGAAAGAGACAGGATCATTGATCTGTTCCTACATATGCCCTGACTGGGGTTTGAACTGGGAACCTCTGCATTTTGGGATGACGTTCCAACCGAGCTACCCAGCCAGGGCAAAGTTCAGTTATACTTTAAAGCACACCTGAATTTGCTGATATGAATGATTGTAAAAAAAAATAGAGGAGTCAAGATAAAGCCACAGTTTCTGGCCTGAAAAATAAAATTTCTATTAATTAGGATTGGGAAAACATATAGAAATAGAAATTTTATTAACTTATAACCCAATAAGAGTTGTATAAAGTTTTTATTGCCAAATTTAAATTTTCATCTTTTTATAAAGTAAAGTAAAAAAGTAAAGTAAATAACCTTCACCTCTAAAACATAAGATGATTCATATTATATTACCAACCAATGGCAAAATGATACTAGGGTAGGCAATTGTATTGTACTGATCTACCTAAGTTGGAGAAAATTACAACTTTTGAAATTAAAATAGAATTATTTATTACCTAATTTGCTAAAATTTTACTTCCAGGACAATTATTTGAAACAAAACTTAAATATATTTTTTCATGTGTTTTTTTTTTTTATGCTATGGTTTAGAGCTGCTATCAGAAAAATTTGTAACACAAACCTCACCATGTCACATCTCCACCTAAATGACCTCAAAAATTCTCCATCATGTACAAGATTGCCCAGGTTCTACAGAAAAACATTTGATACTCTGGCCTAGTCTCTATGTAATTTTCTTCAGTCCCTGCCTTACTTTTTTGAGAAAACAGGGCATTTTTTTTTTTTTGTCTTTAGCATTTTCTTTTGTCTTTATGCTTTTATGCACTAATTCCCTTCACTCTATAACCTTATCCAGTTAAAGCTCACTCTTTCTAGAAACTACTGATAAATTGACTACTTTAGGGGGTACTTCTCCACCCCATATATCAGGCTAAATTCCTTCCTCTGACTACCAAATCTACACACAGAGAAAAGATATAAAGGTGGTCAAGTGCCAAAACTCCTATACCCCAAGGTTTAAATCTTTCTCTTAGTTTTAGCCAGGACCTCGGTTAAATAACTCATTTAACTTTCTTAAGTTTCAGTGTCCTCATTTGTATTTTAGAAATAAGAATAGTAACCTCTTCATAAGATTAGGTTAAAAAGAATGAGTGAGATAAAGCCTCAATGTTGTTATTATTATCATTATTGTAATTAATACGTATCCTTTTTCCCACTCTATTCTAAGGTACCCTTAATATGATCATTTATTAGATTTTTCAGTAAAGAGTTGCAGACTAGGGCTCCTCTCTTTTGCTTATATAACATTCTTTTTAGTTAAAATGCAAGAAACTAGATGTCAAATAGATGTTGTGAGAGTAAATTGTTATAATTATGTAGATTATTGTCAAGATTTAAGTTTTTCATGTATTAATCTAGATAGTTTAAATATATTTACATGTTTGCATTTAAATTATCTTGAATAATGAATTGTAGATGCAGACAACTAAAATTTATTATTGTTAGAATATTAATCCTTTCTAGTATAATTAAGTTGTAATTCTATAGGAAAATCTATTTGTTGTGAACCTTTAAACATTATCATGTTTTTATTCTATGTAATCAAGAAGAAAAATTAATAGTGTCTAAATTCACTTTACCTGCAAACAGACAAAATTGGATCCAAAAACTGAGATTTAGTCAGCTATTTTCTGTGAACAGTTCTGAGCAGATCATCTCAATATTTCTCTAATCTTTTCACTCATCGCTAGCTTCCTTCCTATTCTGTCCTAGTCACTATTACTTTCCCTATGCCACCAACTCCAGCCCACTCACACCCCTGGCATGCTCAGCAGATGTTTTCACCTGAAGCTTAACCAAGGGAATAAATACCATAATATGCCCTCAACTTTCCACCCCGCCTTGACATTACCAAAGAGTACTCTCTGCTAAAAGTGAGTCTCTTCCTAAGCTGACCCTATTCCTCACTTCCTGACTCTATCCTCACCTCTACCTCAAAAATTTTTCATAAGTTGCCCTTTCTTCTGAATCTTTATTCTTTCTCATTATAATTTCTTAAATTTCATCTACAAAATGATTCAGGTACACATAGTCCTTAAATACCTTTCCTTTGATCATTTCTCCTTCTCCAGCTCTAGCCTCATGTCTTTTCATTTATTATTATTATTATTATTATTATTAGAGGCAGGGAGGCAGAGAGACACACTCCCACACGTGCCCTTACTGGGATCCACCCAGCAAGCTCTCTATGAGGTGATGCTCTGTCCAGCTGGGGCCATTGCTCTGTTGCTTGGCAACTGAGCTGTTTTAGGGCCTGAGGCAAGGCCATGGTGCCATCCTCAGCCCCCTCAGCCTCCTCAGAGCCTAGGGCCAATTTGCTTGAATGAGCCACAGCTGCAGGAGAGGAAGGGGGGGAGGAGGGAGAGAGAAAGAAATGGGAGGGGAAGGGGGAAGAAGCAGATGGTCACTTCTCCTGTGTGCCCTGACTGAGAATAGAACCCGGAACTTCCACACACCGGGCCAATGCTTTACCACTAAGCCAACTGGGCAGGGCTCATTTTTCTACAATATTTTTTAAAAGATAAATCTATGCTCTATTTAGATTTTTAAACTCTCACTCACTTCTGCATCTTACTTCACATGTGGTTCGTACTCTCATTATGCCACTAAAATGATTTGTCTCATCATGGCATTCTAATCTGAAATTGCTATTTATAACTGTTTCCCTTCATTTCATAGCCTAGTTCACCTCTCTGTGATATCTGTTAATTTTTGGTCACATGTTCTTCTAAAATTGTATTTTCTTATGTTCCATGATACTATTCTCTTCTAACTTTCCCCTTATATCCATCTATTCTTTTTACTCTTCCACTCTCTAAATCAGTGGTTCTTAACCTGGGTTCTATCGAACCCTAGGGGTTCGATGAGTCGGTCTCAGGGGTTTGGAGAAACCTCTGCCACGGAGGCCAGAATAAAGTAATATCATAATTTGTTGTGAGTTCATGCACTTTGTTGGTTTTGTTCTTTGAGCAAGGTGATGTTCATGCACGGCTCATTTTGTGCACCAGTAAAAAAACATATGCCTATGTCTTGAATTTGGAAAAACAAATCATATTTTATTTATCAGTAAAGAAGGGTTCGGTGAATGCGCATATGAAAGTGGTGGGTTTGGTACCTCAAAAAAGGTTAAGCACCACTGCTCTAAATACTAATGTTCTCAGTTATCTGTTCTCAAGTTCTCTCCTACCTAACATCTAAGTCAACTAATAACTTCAAATTTTATATATTTACCAAGTACTTTTAAATTGGTAGCTCCAGTTTACTTTTCTCCACTTAGCATTTTCTTTTTAGCATCAAATCTAAATTCCCAAGTACCTAGTGGCCATCTCTCAATAGACCTTTTACACACATTATAAACTCAACATTCTTAAAATAAAATTTACCTTCTTTAAAACTCTGGAAAAGCATCAGGTTTTTCAAGACTTTTTAGCTCTGTTAAGGGCACCATCATCCTACCAGCCAACAAGAGCTAAAATTCTGAAAGCTATATTAGGTCTTCTTCCACCTTCTAATCTATTAGTTCAAAAATTTTTGTGGATTCTCTTTGTATATAATATATATAGCATATGCATATATGTGCATGTATTCTACCTTATTAGACTTACTAATAGATTTTAATACATTATCTAAATATAAGATCACTGTACAGAACGACTTTTTTAAATACAGGGGAAAATACAACTACAAAAATAACTAAATATAGCCTGTCCAGGCAGTGGCGCAGTGGATAGAGTGTCCGACTGGGATGCAAAGGACCCAGATTCGAGACCCCAAGGTCACCAGCTTGAGCGTGGGCTCATCTGGCTTGAGCAAAAAGCTCACCAGCTTGGACCCAAGGTCTCTGGCTCCAGCAAGGGTTTACTTGGTCTCCTGAAGGCCCGCGGTCAAGGCACTTACGAGAAAGCAATCAATGAACAACTAAGGTGTCGCAACAAAAAGCTGATGATTGATACTTCTCATCTCTCTCTGTTCCTGTCTGTCCCTATCTATCCCTCTCTTTGACTCTCTCTCTCTGTCCCTTTAAAATAAAAAACAAAATAACAACTAAATATAATATGCCTATAAATATCACAAAAGATGTCTAAATCTTTTGCAGATTTAATTATAAAAAATTTTTAAAAATTAAGTGCTAAATAAATGGACATTTTTACTAGGCTTTGTCCAGAAAATTAATTTCATTAGGATGTGAGCTACTTAGAATAAAGTACTTATTCATCTTGTATTATCTACATCATATAGTTGAGTGCATATTATGTATTTGCTATTCTATAAGTGTCTGTTGAGTGAAGTTGATTGGTGTTAGAATGTCTTAATAATTAGCTATTCAATGTGTATAAAATTTCATTTATGCAAGATTAATAAGTTCTGGAGATCTGCTGTAACTAACACTATAGTATTATAGTTAAGGTAAATAAATCATACACATATTCACTTCAGTGTGTTTTCAGTGATTTTCTTTAAAGTTTAAACCTTAATTATCTTTTGTTTCCTTTTTATCTAAATTTTTGCTAAGATTTGTACAAAAAAAGAACAAAAAGAAACATAGTAAAGAAAAAAAATGTTAGAATAGAACTTTCACTTGAACAAGAAGTTCAGCTCTCAGATATGTCAATAAAACAGTGCAGCAAAAGACTTGGAAGAGATTAGCAAGAACCCACAAGAATGGAACTTGACAATGAACCAACTTTTTTATTGAGAGTATTATCCTAAAACCAGCTGTGTCTTTTGTTTCCTGCCAGGTGGCAAGCTTAATCTGATCCTGCAAGTATCAAGATGAAAAGACTATATAGAAACAAGAATAGTTTTTAACACTGGATTCTACTAATAACCATCTTTCAAACATAGGTCTCAGAGAACCAAGACCATATCTTGTACAATTATTTCATGCTCCGTCAATAAGACACACAAGTGATCACAGAAGAAAATAATGTTCCTCTTCTGGAACATTTGAAAATGGAAAGTTTTCTCCTTTATTTAGAAGGATAAATGAGGAACCATCACCATCATCGGGTAAAGAATGGTGCTACATAAGGTTAATGTGATTCTTCTTTAAATTCCTGAACACATTTATCCTTCTCTGATTTGATGATTATAACCCAGTTCACTGGAAAGTTTACTAGGTGAAGAAAATGAATGACACTGCTGATTAGTTTCATACCTACATATTTAATGAAATCTATGCTCTGGGAAAAAGTCAATTTTCCTGAAGAGTGAAATAAATCTATTACATCATTTGCTGAAGAAAGTTTAGTAACAACCCTCTTTTCATATTGCTCACCCTTGATTCAAATAAAATATAGTTAAAATAAAAGAATATATAATAAAACAATTCCCAGGGATGCCAACTATTTCCAGACCTCTTTTTCATTTTCCTTCATCTCTAAAATTTGGCAAATTACCTAAAAGTTTAAAACCTGATTTGAGAGTCCTATTAAAGGAACACTTAACATTAACTATAAAAATAAGTATGAGCCCACTGTGCAGAGTTTAAAAGAAAATTACGGTGGTCTTATTAAGAGTCAGAAGATAGTTTTAATGAGAATGAGTCAGCAAGCTTAAAAAGAAGTTTTAAAATGCTCCTTGCCCTCTTTCACATCTCATTTTGGCTTGGTGTGTGTGTGTGTGTGTGTGTGTGTGTGTGTGTGTGTGTTACTCGGTGTTTTGAAGACAGCTAAGAGTTTATAAGCTTTAAACAATTTTTTAGTTTTCTATATAATGAGCAGAAGAAAAAGAAAAGAATGATAGAAATGAGAAGTAGTAAAAACCTTTTTCCCAGGCATATGTATATTCTTTTAAAAATCTTGACATGGCTGTCTGTGCAGAGGTAATTATAAAATGGTCAAAGATTTATTTTCTATAAGCCTGAGAAATAACCATACTGCAGAAATAACATTCTCTTAGTTCTTGTATAACTCAATCACTGACCAGGTTAAAAAAAAAAACACATTAAAACAACAACAGCATTATAAGGGTTATATATTATCACACTTCAATTACCTCTATAGATTGGAAGTTTATTTTGATTTGGTTTGTTTTTTTGTGTGTGTCACCAAGTATAAAAACAAAGGGTCAAGTTCTAAATCTGTTTCTGACTTATTAGTAACTTTTGTTCTATTTTTTAAGATTTTCATGCCTTAGTTTCCACATGTATAAAAGTAGAAAAATGAATGTCATTATATTGTACACAAACACTGTCAGAGTTTTTACAATGTTCTGCATCAAATAAAGTACCTGAACAAAGAGAAAATTAAATATAGGTAATACTACTAACAATTATTCAGACTCAATGTCATTTGAAAACAAGATATACAAGGAAGAAAAATTGTAGCTGCACTTAGCTTATGTTATAAGAGTCAAAATTGTCAAGATAGAATTATGCTTGACCCAGAAATTTCTAATTCAATTGTGAATTTCAAGAATATTTTTTATTCTCTGAGGCCAATATTACCCTGAGACAAAAAAAAAGACAAAGACATTACAAGAAAATAAAACTAAAGATCAATATCTGTCATGAACATAGATCCTAAACTCCTCAACAAGATATTAGAAAATTAAATCCAACACTTTAGAAAAATAATTATACACCATGACCAAGTAGAATTTATGCCAGGTGTAAAAGACTTGCTTAACATTCAAAAATCAATTAATGTAACCCATCTTATCAACAGACTAAAAAAAATCACATGATCATATCAATCAATGCAGAAAAGCCTTTGACAAAATTCAATACCCGTTCATGAAAAAAACTCTCAGTAACCAATAAGTAGAAAGGAACTTTCTCAATTTGGTAAAGAAGATCTACAAAAATCGTACAGCTGACATCATACTTACTGGTGAGAAACTTGAAGCTTATCCATTAAATCAGGTACAAGGAAATGATGTCCCCTCTCACCACTCCTTTTCAACATTGTACTAGAAATTTTTGCTAATGCAATAAAGCAAGAAAAGGAAATGAAAGATGTACAGATGGGAAAGAAGGACATATAACCATCTTTCTTTAGAGATGACATGATTATCTATATAGAAAACCTGGAAGAATCAATGAAACAAAAATTTCCTGAAGCTAGTAAGCAATTAGAGCAAGGTTACAGGATGCAAAATTAATATACAGAAATCAATGTCTTTCCTATGTACTAAAAAAGAACTAGCAGTAATTGAAGTTAAAAGTTCAATAGTATTTATATTAGTATCCCCAAAATAAAATACTTAGGTATAAATCCAACTTAGGTATAAATCTAAAACAAATATATGCAAGATCTGCATTAAAAAACTATAAAACTCTGCTATACAGGGTCCTTGAGTTACAACACAGTCCTGTTCCTACAACAATGATATAGCCTGAATTTTGGTGTAAGTCAAAACACAGCCTAGCCTAAGTCACTTACCTATCCTAAGATAGTTGTAAAATCATAATCTAGAACATAAAAACACAACTAAGCCACAGAAAAAAAAAGGACATAAATATACTGTACTGTAAAGTATACAGTAGTAACAAAAAATGAGTGTATAAAATTACTTATTTTTATTCTTGTTGTTGGCTTGCACACTGGAACGAGCATTGCAAGATGGGAGAGAGTGACCTATTGAGAGGAGAAAGCTGAAGAGGCAGGAAAACCTGAAGAATGTGCTAGAGATACTGGGTCAAGTGAATCAGGATTGCCTAAGGAACATGCAAGAGACACTGGAAATGATTCTACCTGTACTGCAGGTGTTCATCTTGAAAAGGAGCTGATGTAGAGGGTATAGGATCTGTTGTAGGCCTCTCTGTCTTCTTAAAGAATTGTTCCAGGCTAGTCTGAAAGGTTGATTACTTCTCTTCTGAAAACTTCCTATTCACAGCAAGGAATCCATAACAGCTCTGTAGACCTTACTGAATCTGTAATTGCTGAGGTCCTCAGCTTGAAATTTTGCCAAGGCATTCTCTATCATAGAAAAACAACCTGGCCCTGGCTGGTTTGCTTAGTGGTAGAGTGTCAATCCAGTATGTGGATGTCCTGGGTTTGATTCCCATCCAGGGTACACAGAAGAAGTGACCATCTACTTCTCCACCTTACCCCTTTTTCCTTCTATCTCTCTCTTTCTCAGTCATGGCTCTGTTGGAGCAAGCTAGCCCAAGTGCTGAGGGTGACACTATGGCCTCTGCCTCAGATGCTAAAATGGCTCTGGTTGCAACAGAGCAATGGCCCTAGATGGGCAGAGCATCACCCCCTAGTGGCCTTGCCACATGACCAGGTATATCCCAGTCAGGCACTTGTAGGAGTCTGTCTCTCTGCCTTCCTGCTTCTCACTTAAGAAAAATACAAAAAAAAATGAAAGAAAGAAAGAAAGAAAGAAAGGAAGAAAAAAAAAGAAAGAAAGACCTCTGCCAAACCTTTGGTGGTAAATCTCTTGGGTTCTGGGGTTTCTATCTCTTCCTTTTCAACCAGCTGTTTCTCCAACTGAATGATGTTCTTACCAGACAGCTTCTCTCCATGGGAGTGAGTGTCATAAACTCAAAACATTGTATGACAAGACTGTTGTAACCCAAGGACCCCCTGTATATAAAATCAAAGAAGAACTAAATAAATAGAGAAATAGTCCATGTTCATGGATAGGAAGAGTCAATATTGTCAAGATGTCATTTCTTCCCAAGTTAATGTATAGATTCAATGAAATCTCATAAAAATTCCAGCAAGTTATTTTATCAATGTCAACAAACTGATTCTAAAGTTTATACAGAAAGGGAAGAGGTCCAGAATAGCCAAAAACATATTGCAGTAGGAAAATAAAGTAAGAGGACTGATGCCAACTGAATTTAAGATGTAAAATAAAACTAAAGTACAATGTGGTATTAGGCAAATAGATTAAAGGAACAAAATAGAGAGTTCATAAATATATCCTCATACATATAGTCAACTGGTGTTTAACAAAGTAGCAAAGACAATAAATACAATGGAGCAAAAATCATCTTTTTGATAAATGGTGATGGATCAACTGGACATGAATCTAGAAACAAATTTTACACTCCACAAAAATTTGAATCAAGTAGATAATAAACCTAAACAAAATACACAAAACTATAAAATTTTTAGAAGATAATATAGGAGAACACCTAGATGACCTTGGGTATGATAATAATTTTAGACACAATACAAAAGACAAGATTTATTTAAAAAATAATTAAAAAGCTAAACTTCATTAAAATTTTAAATTCTCTGTAAAAGATCTTATCAATAGAATTAGAAAACAAGCTCACAGAGTAGGAAAAATATTTGTAAAAGATATCTTATGAAAGACTGTTTCCCAAAATATATAAAGAACTCGTAAACTCAACCATAAGAAAATAGGCAACAACCCAATCATAAGATGGATCAAAGACCTTAATGAACACCTCACAAAAGAAGATACAAAGATCACAATTTAGGATCTAAAAAGATGCTTCAAATCATATGTCATCAGCGAAATGAAACAGCAATGAGATACCATTACATTCCCATTAAAATGGCCAAAATCCAAAACACTGACATTTAATGGTGTTGAGGACGTGGAAAAGCAGAGATTTTTATACATTGCTGGTGGGGGTGTAAAATAGTAAAGCTCCCCAAATTGTACATTTGGAAGGCAGTATGGCAGTTTCTTACAAAATACACGTACTCTTACTATAAGGTCCAGCAATTGTGCTCCTTGGTATTTGCTCAAAGGAGTTGAAAGTTTGTGTCCATACAAAACTTACACAGAGATTTTTATAGCTGCTATACTCACAATTTAATCAAATCTTGAAAGCAACTAAGATGTCCTTTAGTAGATGAATAAATAAATAAGTTGTGGTATATTCAAACAGTGGAATATTATTCAGCATTAAGAAGAAATAAGGGGGGGGGGAACCAAGATGGCAGCAGAGTAGGCAGATGCACAGATTCCCAGCTCACACCACCAAACTGGATTACAAATTAATTTAGGAACAATCAGCATGAAAAACCAACTTTGAATTAAAAGAACAGGTCTTGAAAACTAAGGAGCAAAGAAGAAGCCACACCAAGCTTGGTAGGGAGTGCACGGCATGGTGGGAGATCCCCTGCTTCCAGGAGTGGGAGGTGGGGGTGTGTGACACTGAGACCTAGAAGGGCTTTCATTACAAGGAGAAGAGCAGAAAATATCACTCACAGCCACTTGCCTGGGAACCAGGGAACGAGGTGTGTTGAGAGGGCTTGCTTGTCTTCCAAAAGGAAAATGGGGAGAGTGAGACAGACAATGATGGGCAGAAAAATGCATGGGATGACTTGAGAAGCTGACTCATCCAGTGTTAAGGCGACCATAGCTGGGGGAGGGGTTGAACCCTCAACAAAGCACAAGCCTAAAGTGGTTCCAGATGACCCACCTCCAGAAAGCTCTCCAGCTCCAATCACAGCAACAAGACACAGCAGAAAACAGGAAGTGGGGAGGAGGGGCAGTAACTCAGATTTCCATGGAGATCTGATATACACCCCCCCTACTAAAATGGAGAAAGCACCCTGCCCTCAGAAAGAAGCTGGCTGATCAGGCCTTCACCTCATTCCTGGATACAGCTTTAAATAAGTTTCCTGCTGAGATCAGTAAACAAGACTACCACTGAGTTAAGAAAACTGAGAAGAAAACAAACAAATCAAGACTTCAAAGAGGCTCTACTAGGTAAGGAGATCACAGCTGGAAGAAGCCTACAAGTCATAGAGAATAATGAGTAGGCAAAGAAGCATAAGTCATATACTTCAAAAAGATAAATTCTCTGATAAAGTCTTGGATGAATCAGAAGTAATCAAATTACCAGATGCAGAGTATAAAATAATGATTTTTAGAATGCTTAAAGATCTTAAAGTTACAATGGATGGACTTAATGAACACTTCAATAAATAAATTGAAAGCATCAAAAAGGACAAGAAAATAAAGACTACACTGGAAGGAATTAAAAGCAGACTGGATGAAGCAGTGACTTAAAGGACAAGATAAGTGAAAGCACAGAAGCAGAGCAGCAAAAAGAAAAGAGACTGAAAAAATCTGAGGAAACTCTAAGAGAGCTCTGTGACAACCTAAAGAGAAACATCTGCATCATATGGGTTCCTGAAGAAGAAGAGAAAGAACAAGGGTTAGAGACCTTGTTCAATAAAATCGTAGCTGAAAACTTACCTAAATTGATGCAGGAAAAAGTCACACAAGTTCAAGAAGCACAGAGAATTTCATTAAAGAGAAACAAACAAAAAAAAATCTACACCAAGACATATCATAATTAAAATATCAAAGCTAAGAGATAAAGAGAAAATATTAAAAGCTGCTAGAGGGGGAAAAAAGCTATCACCTACAAAGGAGCCCCCATAAGGATGACATTCGACTTCTCAACAGAAACACTTGAGGCCAGAAGGGAATGGCAAGACATATTCAAAGTAATGCAGAACAAGAGCCTACAACCAAGACTTCTTTATCCAGCAAGTCTATCATTTAAAATTGAAGGATAAATAAAAAAACTTCCCAGAACAACAACAACAAAAACCTCAAGGACGAGTGGATTAAAAAGCTTTGGTAAATATATACTATGGAATACTATGAACCCATGAGAAAGAAGGAAATATTATTTTTTGTGACAACATGGATGGACCTGGAAACTTTTCTGTTAAGTGAAATAAGCCAGGCAGAGAAAGAAAAATATCCTCACTCATATGAGGAATCTGACGAACAATATGAACTGAGGAGCAGAATAGAGACAGAGTTAGGATCAAAGGATCCAGAAGGAAAGCAGACAGAGGGAAAGGGGATAATAGGGTGATAGGATGGGACGAGAGCAGAAAAGCAAATCCTGGAGGGAAGGGAGAGGGCATTGCATGGAAGGAGACAGGGGGGATGTACTGGGGAACACGGGTGACATTAGAATCTATGTAAATACAATAAATTAATCAAAAAATAAAATGAATAAGCTATCAAGTCATGAAAAGACTTGGAAGAATGTAAAATATGTTTTATTAAGTGAAAGAAGCCAATCTGAATGGTATACACGCTACAGTGTGTCTGTAAAGTCATGGTGTACTTTTAACCTGTTACCAGGCAAAAGTGCACCATGACTTTACAGAGAACACTGTATATGATTAAAACTAGGTAACATTCTGAAAAAGGCAGAACCGTGGAGACAAAAGAAAAGATCAATGGTTGCAGAAGGTAAGGAGGATGAATAGACACAGGTTAGAGGATTTTTAGGGCAGTATAAATACTCTTCATGATATACTATAGTGATGGACATATGTCATTACGTTTGTCCAAACTCATATACTGTTCAACACCATGAGTGAACTCTAAAGTACACTATGGATTTTTGAGCAACTACAATATGTCAATGTAGGTTCATCCTTGGTTTAAAAATATGTGTCATTCTGGTGTCTTATGTTAATAATGGAAGAGGCTATGCCTGTGTAGGGACAGGGAATATATAGGAAATCTCTGTAACTCCCTTTCAATTTTGTTATAAATCTAAACTACTCTTAAAAAGTAGTCATTTAAAAAAATATCTTTGACTCTTTAATTTCATGGTAACTTAAAATGCCAGAAAACATCTTCAGTCTAATTAGATTATGACTATTAATTCTTTCTATTCTGTAATTGTTGTTTGAGTTGGTGTCAGCTGACAACTTGAAAAGAATTTATTTTACCTATTCTGCTCTGGGTCTTCTCTTTGCTCTCCAGAGAACAATTTGTTCCCATGAAGTAGAGAAAGAAATATGTGAGCAGCCTGGCTTAATATTATGTTTTGCTCCATTTTGATCATAGCATGTCCATTATGCAAAGCACAAATAACATTTAAAAGTTGTTGCTGCATAATTTTTTCCTGCTGCACATTTTGCATAAAATGAATCATTCCTTCAATAAGGAAATTTGCCTGTTTGAGTTTAAAATATATAAAGAACTTTAATTAAATGTGTGACTCATAATTCTGTATTTGTTAATGCCAGTTTTTCAAGCACTGAGAGCCTCAAGGATGTTATTTTCCTCTTTTGAAAGACAACAAATTGTGAAATGCACACTGATATTATAACATAAATACAAATCAGAGTTCAAGTATCTTCCACCAACAGAATTCTGAGGATGGATAGGAAAGAATAGGAAAATTTTGACTATATAAATAAATTATTATTTCCCAAGATCATGCATGCTTACATCTAGTACAGATTGGCACACACATAAAAAAATCAAAGAATTAAAATAATAATAGTTTGCTTTAACAAAATATTTTCATTAGAAAGGCAAGACAGTCACAATAAATATTCAGTATTCTTATTTTTATTAAATATCTAAGAAATTTGTCTTAATTTAAATTGTCAATAGGACTTTAATTTCAATTTTATAATATTGTGTAACTACATATTACAATGGCCTTGCTAAAGTGCAAAGTTTATATTAGCATTGAATACTCATAAAAGCTTGTTATTAAAGCCACGAGAAGCCTTGCTATCTCTGCTACCTGTAATGATATAAAGGAGCTTTAGATTTATCATCTGTCTTATGGCAGAAACAAAGCTAGCATGCTTTCACGTCCTATATATTTTAATGAGCTTGTACAGAACAAAAGAAGATTGTCAGTTTCTGAGGCCTGGCAAATTCATTTATACGTAAAAGACAGAAAAACTTAGTTTAATAAAGAGCTGTGAAATTATTTTTATTATATCTAGATACCTAATCTACATAAACAATCAAGCTACATTGTCAACAAATTATAACAGGTCACTTGCATCATGCTGTGAAAGAACAAAGTAGGTATTTTGACGATTGCAACAGACACAAAAGTTTCCACCAATTCCTTATAGTGTAAACTACTGAATTTAAAAACTGGCAATAAGTTTATCAGTTGCTCATTTATGATTGTCTTATTTAAAATGCAGGACATTTAAAAACTGTTTTCTATGCAGATTACTTTTTTTCCATTAGATTATCTTGTTCTATGATGTGATCCAGTGCCCTCTTCTGAAAACTAAGATAAAGTTGCTATTTATTTACTGTAAAATGGTTAAAAGCATTCAAAATATAGTAAATTATAGCTCCTATAGGAAATTATTCCAAGAGCTTGTTGTATGGGTAATAACACAAATAATGTTGGTGCCTTAAAAAGTTTTGTTGTTGTTTTTTTTTTTAGGAAGAAGGTGGAAATCATCATACAAGAAGCACCTGTGCCTGACCTGTGGTGGCGCAGTGGATCAACTGTCGACCTGGAATGCTGAGGTTGCCGGTTCGAAACCTTGGGCTTGCCTGATCAAGGCACATATGGGAGTTGATGCTTCCTGCTCCTCCCCTTATTCTCTCACTCATTCCTCTCTCTGTTATCTCTCTAATAAAAATGAATAATAAATAAATACAAAAAAGAAGCACTTGTCTCTATCTAATACATATATTTTGGTTATTCCTGTGACTGTCTTTTTCTCCAAAAGAATATGGTCTCTTTGTGACCATGTATTATTATACAGCTGCACAAAATTTTCAACTACATACATTTTTCATCAAATACATAACTATTGTTCAAGTTACCTTTTAATTATCTTGCTTGTAGAGATTTGTTCTCTTAAGCTCTTATAGTTTTAATACCTGTTTTCTGAATCCATTAGTATAAATTTCTATTTTTAATGTATTTTTTCAAATAATTCAATACTGAGTATTTTTATTATAGTGATTATTTAAAAGTAATGCTCCATATAGAAAATAGACATGACATGTGCATTATTAGTTCTGCATCTACCTACAAAATGTCTCTAATATCTTATACTATGAAAAAAGATGCAGGTCATGAGTATCTGTCATCTTCACCACAAAGGAATCTTGGGGATAAAACATGAGGTAAGTGTTAACTTTTAAAAAGTTAAATCCCTCTTATAAATCATACAATAATACTACAGTGTGATGGACACTATCATCTATTTCCCTTGAAAAAAGTAATTCTATATTGTGCTGAATAGCTATTAGAATACCAATTATTGTTTTCAGACATATTACATTTGTGTTAAACATCAAGCAAAGAAAGTAGAAAATGTACTGATCATATTTTTTTCAGTTTAGAGCCTAAACGCACTTTATTATTTTGTTCTTTTGTTTGTTTTTAAATTTTATTTAGAAAATTAAATTTAATAGAGTGACATGATCAATAAGAGTACATAGGTTTGAGGTAAACATTTCTATAGCATTTGAACTGTTGCTTATGTTGTATACCCATCACCCAAAGTCAAATCCTTTCTGCCACCTTATATTTGTCTCTTTACACCCTTCTCCCCAACCCCTTCCCCTTGGTAACCATTTCACTTTTATCTATGTCCATGAGTCTCAGTTTTATATCCCACCTATGTGTGGAATCATACAATTCTTACATTTCTCTGATTTACTTATTACACTCAGTATAATGTTCTCAAAATCCATCTATGTTGTTGCATATGGCACTACGTCATCATTTCTTATGGCTGAGTAGTATTCCATTGTATATAAGTACCACATGTTCTTTATCCAATCCTCTGTCAAAGGACACTTTTATTGTAAGAGTAACTGTTGTTTCCATGTCTTAGCCACTGTGAATAATGCTGCGACAAACATGGGGGTGCATGTGTCTTTATGTACCAATGTTTTCGAGTTTTGGGGGCAGATGCCCAGTAGAGGGATTGCTGGGTCATATAGTATTTCTACTCTTAATTTTTTGAGGAACTACCATACTTTCTTCTATAATGATTGTACTAATCTGCATTCCCACCAGCAGTGAATGAGGGTTCCTTTTTCTCAACATCGTCTCCAAGACTTGTCATTACCTGTCTTCTTGATTATAGCAATCTAACAGGTGTGAGATGGTATCTCATTGTAGTTTTGATTTGTATTTCTCAAATAGCTAGGGAAGATGAGCATCTTTTCTTACACATGTTGGCCATTTGTATGTCCTCTTGGGAGAAGTTCAGGTCCTCTCCTTGTTTTTTAATTGGATTGTTTGATGATTTGTTGCTGAGATTTTTAGCTCTTTTTATATTTTCTATATTAACCCCTTATTGGAGCTATTGTTTATAAATATCATCTCCCATTTAGTTGGCTGCCTATTTGCTTTGTTGTCAATTTCTTCTGTTGTGCAGAAACTTCTTAGTTTGATGTAGTCCCATTCATTTATCTTTGCCTTTAATTCCCTTGCCTTTGGAGTCAAATTCATAAATTGCTTTTTACAGTGAAGGTCCATGTGTATTGACCATATCTGAATGATCCAATTATTCCTTATATGAATCCTAAATAAATAAATTCTTTTTCACTGAAGTTTTCTACATGGAAAATTCATAGAAACTACTTTTAATCTATATAATATAGTATTTAAATGTAATATCTAGATTAGAATATTTAAAACATTGTCATATTGGCCTGACCTGTGGTGGCGTAGTGGATAGAGCATCGACCTGGAGTGGTCACTAGTTTGAAATCCTGGGCTTGCCTAGTCAAGCCACATATAGAAGTTGATGCTTCCTGTTTCTCCTCACCTTCTCTCTCTCTCTCTCTCTCTCTCTCTCTCTCTCTCTCTCTTTCTCTCTCTTCTTCTCTCCACCCAACCTCAAAAAAGTGAATAAAATTTTTTAATAAATAAACAAACAGACATTGTCACATTATTTCCACGAATGCTAGTTTGAACAAGTATTCATAATTGTAGTCTATCTCTTATTAAACAACCTCTTATTGTTCTTTTGAAAGCAAAATAATAAACAATAATGTATTTCCTTTTTATTAGCAAGACACCACTTATACATCTTGGTCACATACCATAATAATTAGTACTAGGTCAGTGGTTCTTAACCTGGGTTCTATTGAACCCTAGGGGTTCGATGAGTCGGTCTCAGGAGTTCGGAGAAGCCTCTGCCGCAGAGGCCAGAATAAAGTAATACCGTAATTTGTTGGGAGTTCATGCACTTTGTTGGTTTTGTTCTTTGAGCAAGATGATGTTCATGCACGGCTCATTTTGTGCACCAGTAAAAAAACATATACCTATGTCTTGAATTTGGAAAAAAAAATCATATTTTATTTATCACTAAAGAAGGATTTGGTGAATGCGCGTATGAAACTGGTGTGTTTGGTACCTCAAGAAAGGTTAAGAACCACTGTACTAGATGTTAGAAGTTATAATCAGGTTTCAAGATAAATTTTCTCCATCTGAAATTTATCTACTTCCATAATTATCAGTATAGATATAGATATAACTATAGATATAAATACAGATATAGATAGGTAAATATATAGAGGCTGGAGACATTTTCTCCATTATTCTTATTTAGTAATCTAAGGACAAAGTTAATATCTTTCAATTTCCCATTTAATCTATGACTAAAAGAACCACAACATTGAAATAGTTAAGTATAAGTTCAGGTACAGTTGATCCAGTCAGAAAATAGAAAATATTCACATATTTCTACCAAAGACCTTTAATATAGAAAATTAGCTATATAAGTTTTGGAGCGTTGAAAGAACAAAAGGGAAATGCTATAATAACTCAGAGATAATAACTGTGGAAATTAACATACCACCCCAAAGAGAACATAGATAATTTATCTCAATGTCTCGAAAAATAAACCAGTACATAAATAACCAAAAGAATAATTATTTCAATATCAAACTTTAAAAAGTAAATGACTAACACTTCCCAACCAATTTGTGTACTGAACAATTAAAGAACCACATCACATCACATGTCCTTAGATATAAATGACTAATACTGACTTTAGTGAGACACACTCTAAATTCTACACACACAGAGTTAGAGTAGAACCAGTCAAAAAGATACAAAAACACTCACAAGATTAGACTGTTGATATATCTTAAAAGTTAATGAATTATTCTGAATTAAGGGTGATCTTTCAGGAATCTGGATAATGAGAATGAGTAAGACAGTGGGAGTTAGTAATTGGAAACATCTTAACTCACTATCAGATTGCCTGATCTCATTGACTTGAATGCATAGGCCATGGAATCTGATGTTATTAAATATAAAATATTATTTGTAGCTCTGATTTGCTTAGAGGCTATGTGTGTCCCACTGATAACTTAGCTTTCCTTGTATTTTTCTTATGTGAGGAATCTATTACTCAAGATGATTAACTGAAAATTATAAAATAAATGAACAAGTTGGCACTCTACCTTACCCAATGAAAAGTCTCATGATTTTGGTTGGGACACTCAATATCAAGATTCTCAAGTTGGACATCCGTCATATCTATCCCTGAAGATTCCTTCACTGGCTGCCTGCTTCTGCACCTTTATTTACAAAATGAATTGTTTTAAACTTTGATTAACACTTTAAAGCTATTTTCCTGATATCCTAAAATGATATGTCATTTTCTTATTTCTTATTAGGTTATAAAAGACAGGAGGTCAGATACTCCCTTGTAAAAATTTGTAACATAGATGGAATTATGGAATAAGAAAAGGGGCCTTAAAGATTTCCAAAATCCAAATCCCTGTCTTCTACATCCCCATTTTATGGGAAAAGTCCTGATGCCATGTGTTGTGGCAGACCTTGAATGTAGATATATAATTCCACTTGTCATCTACCCAAATCAATACATCTCCCACAGGTAATCAATAAATTTGTGTTGAGGAAATGAGTGAATGCATGAATAAAGATATCAATGAAATAATGAATGAATAAGCTATAACATCCGAAGTTCACTCAAAAATAGAAGTTCAGTTCCCATAGAGACAAGATTTGTTGAACAAGCTCCTTAGTATTATCATTCATGACTCTGTCAGCAATTCCTGATTAATCATATGTCAACTTTAAAATACACAGTACAGGTTATTTGATCTGAATACCAAAGTTATCTTGCCAGTTTCAGATAAGGCAACAAATCCTGAGCTTGATCTAAAATGTTATACTTTGGACTTTCTATAATCTTAGAACCTGCCTACCTCCTTTTAAGCTTGAGAATTTCTACTACATATGTCAAGGACAAAAGAAATAGTGTTGCTTTCACTTAAAACATACACATTCTTTGATGCATCATTAAAATAATGACAGTACTATTAAAACTGTTAAACTTTTTATATAAGCTATAGGGTTGTTTAAAAAATTTTAGGTCCTCTTCTGAAAGAAATCACTCTCAGTTTTCAGCTAAAGAACAGTTCACAAAATGGAGAATAACAGTTCACAAAATTTCAGCCCAAGTTACATTTTTTTTTCAAATTTTTTTAAATTTATTTTTATGTATTCATTTTAGAGAGGAGACACAGAGTGAGAGAGAGAGAGAGAGAAAGGGGGGAGGAGCTAGAAGCATCAACTCCCATATGTGCCTTGACCAGACCAGTGCAGGGTTTTGAACTGGCGACCTCAGTGTTCCCAGGTCGATGCTTTATCCACTGCACCACCACAGGTCAGGCCCCAAGTTACATTTTATTTTAAGATATATATATATATATATATATATATATATATATGTGATAATGAAAGAAATGTTTCCTTATAAATAATAGGTGGTCAATATACTTTAGGTATAAAAAAGAAACTGTTGTATCTTTCAGATTGTTCTAATTAGTATTATATATGTTATATTTCTAGGCAGTGGGTTATATTTGTACACACAAAGGTGATAATTTAATAAGCATTGTTCTATTGGAATAAATAATTTAAAATGTTATTATTAATGGTTTATTTTAAATTTAAATTTTTATTTAATTGTCTGTTTTCAGTAGCCACTTTTATTTAATCCATATTTGCAAAATTATATATTTTTCTCATGCCTAAGAAAAGTTTAAATTACCCCCAGCTGTGCAGAATGCAAAATGAAAGTCCTGTTCACCTACCACCTATAAATACTTCTTTAAAGTTAACAATGAGACTGAGAGTTACAAAGATGATGAATTGTCATTTCTACTTCTTACTAAAACTGGCAAGATAACTTTGGTATTCAGATCAAATAACCTGTGCTGTGTATTTTAAAGTTGACATATGATTAATCAGGAATTGCTGACAGAGTCATGAATGATAATATTAAGGAACTTGTTCAACAAATCTTGTCTCTATGGGAACTAAATTTCTATTTTTGAGTGAACTTCGGATGTTATAGCTTATTCATTCATTATTTCATTGATATCTTTATTCATGCATTCACTCATTTCCTCAACACAAATTTATTGATCACTTGTGGGAGATGTATTGATTTGGGTAGATGACAAGTGGAATTATATATCTACATTCAAGGTCTGCCACAACACATGGCATCAGGACTTTTCCCATAAAATGGGGATGTAGAAGACAGGGATTTGGATTTTGGAAATCTTTAAGGCCCCTTTTCTTATTCCATAATTCCATCTATGTTACAAATTTCTACAAGAGAGTATCTGACCTCCTGTCTTTTATAACCTAATAAGAAATAAGAAAATGACATATCATTTTAGGATATCAGGAAAATAGCTTTAAAGTGTTAATCAAAGTTTAAAACAATTCATTTTGTAAATAAAGGTGCAGAAGCAGGCAGCCAGTGAAGGAATCTTCAGGGATAGATATGACGGATGTCCAACTTGAGAATCTTGATATTGAGTGTCCCAATGACTTGCCTTAACCAAAATCATGAGACTTTTCATTGGGTAAGGTAAAGTGCCAACTTGTCCATTTATTTTATAATTCTCAGTTAATCATCTTGAGTACTAGATTCCTTACACAAGAAAAATACAGGGAAAGCTAAGCTATCAGCGGGACTTTTAGTAGACACACATAGCCTCTAAGCAAATCAGAGCTACAAATAATATTTTATGTTTAATAGCATCAGATTCCATGGCCTATGCATTCAAGTCAATGAGATCAGGCAATCTGATAGTATTCTTGTATTTTCTTTTGTGAACAGGAAAGTATTTGGATAGAAAATATAGAGTGATTCAAGGCCAATGGCACTTTAATGGAGCCACCTCAATATCCTCAGAAAATCAGCATCTTGTCACTCTAGCATTATCTTTAGAAATATAGACAGCCTTTAATCCACCTTGGCTTTCTGGAAGCAAATTATTTTTTTCCTTTTTGTTGAATTTATCGGATTGACAACAGCAGTTATCCAAATTATACAGGTTTGAGGTGCACAATTCTATAACACATCATCTGTACATTGTATTGAGCATTCACCACCCCAGGTCAAGTCTCCTTCCATCACCGTTTACCCCCCTAACTTAAAATCTTTAGCTTTTTACTTCTTTTGTGTAGGAATATCATAGATATTTACATTGCTTTTGCAATAATAAAAAAAAGCCTAACATTTAAATAATACTATGTGTAGGTACTATTCTATATTCTTTACTAAAACTAAATTATTTAAGTCTCACAATAATTCAGTGAGATTTATTTATTTGTTTGTTTGTTTTTATTATTTCCCAAGTGAGAGAAGGGGAGATAGACAGACTACTACCACATGTGCCCCAACCAGGATCCATCTGGCAACCCCTGTCAGGGGCCAGTGCTGTGCCCATCACAGTTCATGCTGTCAACCAAGCTATATTTAATACCTGCAGTGGAGGCTCCACCAAGGCATCATCAGTGCCTGGGGCCAATATCCTTGAACCAAATAAGCCATGGCTGTGGAAGGGGAAGAGAGAGAGAGTGAAAGAGAGAGAAGGGGAAGGGGAGGGGTGGAGAAGCAAATGGTTGTTTCTCCTGTGTCCTCTGACCAGGAATCAAACCTGGGACATCCAGAAGCTGGCTCAATGTTCTACTACTGAGCCAACTGGTAAGGGCAATTCAGTGAGATTTATATCATTATCTACCCATATTTTTAAAATTACAAAATTGGCACAGAAAATTTAAATAATTTTTGCAAAGCCTATATATAAATGTAGTGACATTTATACTGAGAAGACCTGGCTTCATCGTAATTTTAGCCATTATATTTATGCTGTCTTTCATTTTAATTTTTCATTGATTGATTTTAGGAGGAGAGGAAGAAAGAGAGAAATACAGGAACATCAATCTGTTCCTGTATGTGCCCTGTTCAGGGATTGAACCAGCAACCTCTGGGTTCAGGCTGACACTCTGACCAACTGAACTACCCAGCCAATGGATGTCTTTCATTTTAGATCCAGATACTTTGATAAACTCTTAACTGGCTCTAATAATTTGTTATTCTCTTGTAGTTTTCTTTGAAACAATCATATTGTATACTATACCACATTTTTATTTTTAGTCTTTATATATTTTACTTATATTTTGCTTTTCTAATGGCATTGTCTAGCACCTCTATTGCCATGTTAAACAGAAGTGGTAAATGCATACTTCCTTGCCTCATTATAAATTTTAAATATAAGTTTTCATTTTTTATGAAAACTCATTTCTAATATTAGTTTGCTAAACATCTGATTTTAATCAGGAGACCCTATTAATTTTTTGTGTGTTCAAGAAATCTTTTTCTTAAGGATCTTTTCTTAGGATACATCAATGAACAAAACAAAATATACAATAAGATATATAATTTAATTATTTTAGCATGTTAGAAAGTTATAAATGCCATGGGAAATAGAGCAAAATTATCTTTGCTGTAGGGTGGGAGAAGTAGTAAGCCTCATTAAAAAGATGGAAAGACTGGAAGGACTGAGTCACACAGATACTGGAAAGGAAGAGAATCCTAGCTAGAGGAAACAGCTAGTACAAAAGTACTGACTTGGAACAACATTGGGATGTTCATGGAACAATAAGGAGAAAAGTGTGTGTTGAGTGGAGTGAGTAGATTAGTAGAACATGAAGAAGAGAGGTGAGGGAAAACACCCATAAAAAATTTGTTAGTTGTAAAGCCAGTAGTCGCGGCCACTATCACAGCCACCTGGCCAATGCAGGTTCACATTAGATTCGAACAGTCAGTAATGAAACAATGGAGCCAAGAACTGGTGAGCCATCAGCTTTAATTCTAGCTTGCACCTGGCGGGCAAGCAAAAACACACACTGGGCTCCAAAACCCACACATTCATTGCTCATAAAGCTACTGACTTATCCGAGTTTCCTAGAATCAAAGGTTTCTAGCTCACCAGACTTATTCACCTCTGTTCCCCATCTCCTCCAGCACAAACTCTTAACAAACTGGCTTCTTCATCAGCACTCTGCCATCTTGGCTGCTTCTCTCCTCCACATGGCCTTAATCTGCTCTCCTCTCTAATACCTCAGGAACCAAGAGAGAGATCAAGCTACTGGTCTCTCCCACTTTATACTGTAGAATCAAAACCTTTAATCCAATTATACAAACAAGGAAGTCTCTGTATAATGGGATTCTTCAGGAGAGTGCACCACCCTACATCATCCAATCAGTCAAGGATGTGGAGAAGAACTTACTCTTAAACTAAGCCTTAGGCTATAACGACCTGGCCTGCCCACAGCCTGTTCCAGAACACACATTAATATCAACAAACTTCCATGTGGGCAGCTCCATCTTTAACAAAGTGAGCATATTATATTTTATCTGCCCAACATTAGTGCACTGCAAATTTTTTTAACTATACAAAAGGGGGGATTTGAACCAGGAAGAAGTGAGACATAAGGATCATGACATTTTTTTCTTTAAAAATAGATTCTAGATGACAAAAGGAAAGAAATTGGGAGATGATGTTAGAGGCTATTTCACTAATTTAAGCAAGAAATGGTGGTTACCTGGACCAAAAGCAAGGCCATGAGAAGTAGTCACATAGTGGAATTATAAACATAATTGGAAAGTAGAGCCAGTAGAACTTTTTGATGAGTTGGGTGTGGGGTGTTGGAGAAAGAGAGATTTATAGGATTCCACCAGTGTTTTTAATCTGAGTAGCTGAAAGGAGTTGCCATCAACCAAGATAAGGATTGTAAAAGAGCAGATTTTGGTGGGAAGAGCAGGAATTCAGTTTTTCTTGATGTCTAAAAACAGTTGTTTTATATATTTTGTATCATTTTCTAAGTGTTTCTTTTTTACCAACATGAAGACAAATCTAGTACCAGTTACTCCAACATACCAGATATAGAAATTCCTTGTTTCACCACATTTTTTTTCTATATTTTTTCCCTCTATTTTTATTTTTACATGTTGTGTTTTCTTTTTCTAACTTCTTAGGTTAGATGCTCTTGCTTCACAGGTTTTGAGGATTTTTTCTTCTCTTTTATTCCTTTAAAAGCTACCATTTTTTTTACCATACAATTTTGGCTATACCCATATGTATTGCCAGGAGCCGCCATTGTGGCCATTCACATGCAGGTTCCCATTGGATTTGGGCAGACAGTAAAATGGTGGAGTCAGAGAATGGTGGGCCATTTTGTTTACTGGTGTCTCTAAAGACAGGCTAGCCACAAAAGAAGACAAGGGAAAAGCAGAAAACCTGCTTTTCCCATGAAGGGCAAGGGAGGCCCCTGCAATGGTGATAGCAGGAACCAAGAGAGAGCAAGCTCCCGGTCTGCCCCACTTTATAGTATAGAAATCAAAACCTTTTAATCCAATATACAAACAAGGAAGTCTCTGATACAAAGTCACTTATCTGAGGCATAATGGGATTTCTCATAAGAGTGCACCAGCCACATCATGCAACAGTCAAGGGTGTGGGGAAAAGCTTAGTCTTAAAACTAAGCCTTAGGCTATAACAACCCGGCCTGCTTACAGCCTGTCCCCCACACCCAATGCAAACTATAAGTGAGCCAACATATATATCAATTTAAAAACTTATTTGACCAACACCATATTTTTTTATTAACTGAGAGGCAGGGAGGCAGAGAGAGACTTCCACATGCACCTCAACTAGGATCTACCCCACAAACCCGACCAGGTAATGCTCTACCCATCTGGAGCCGCTGCTCCATTGCTTTTCAACCCAGGTATTTTAGCACCTGAGGCAAGGCCATGATGCCATCCTCAGCACTGGGGACCAACTTGCTTGAACCATTTGAGCCATGGTTGCAGGAGGATAAGAGAGAGAGAGAAGCGGGAGCAGGATGGGTGGAGAAGCAGATTGTTGCTTCTGCTGTGTGCCTAGACTGGGAATCAAACCCAGGACTCCCACACGCTGGGCTGACACTCTATCACTAAGCCATCTGGCCAGAGCTGTATACCTTTATTTTAATAAGTGGTATGTTCAATATACTTCTGAATATATTATCATGTGCATTAAAAGTTATTCTTTACTCTGCAAAGCATTTATAAATAGATTATCTTTAACATACTAAATTTTTATTAACTGAATTGTACTTAAAGCATATTATCTGTAAGTTATTTGAAAATGTGAAGTCATTTATGGCATACTAATTGTCCAATTTTAGTATATATTCCATAAATGATTAAGAAGGACATAAGTTGTTCAATTTTTAATTTTACCTTACCTACTTTTTAAGCTTATTAACTTTGTTCTGCATCTATATTAATGTGTACTTGATTTATCACTTATTTAGTAGATACACTGTATTATCAGATAGTGATGGTTAATTTACCTACCAATGATTATATCATTTCAATTTTTTCTCATATATTCTGAGAGTAGGCTCTTATAAGCTTAATGCCCAGAAGTAAATTATGTTCATAGAGGTTTGACCTGTTGAAATTATACTTTAACCTTTCCTTAATAGCATTTCTATAAAATATATTTTATACTGACATAGTAATTCAATTATTGTTCTAATGGGTAAAAACACAAACTTTTAAGTGGTATTAACTTATTCCCAACTATTTACCTGTTCAAGTGTTATATACTGCTCACAAAAATTACAGGATCAAGGAACATCAGGCACTCCAGTACTTTCAGCCTTATGTATAGTGCATTGAAATAAAAGTTGGGTTTGCATCTCATTTGCATAATCAAACAACTTTTTTGACTTTTTGTTTGCTTTTCTGATATTCGTTTAATGAAAAAAATCAAATGCTTCTTTTTTTAATCACTTCATATTCATTTTGAAATCTTCTCTGATTTTTGTGAGCAGTAATATAAAGCCTGATATGAAGAGGCTATGCCTGTGTGTTAAAAATAGAAAAGAGAAAACTTTTTTATTGAAAAATCTTATATCCTTAAATCTCTGATTCTTGTATATTCCACCTTGATACTGCCCAAAGAATATTTATATAGGAAATAGAAATAGACATACACAGACTAAGATACATATAAAAACATTATTAAAAATATCTCAAAAAAGCAAAAAAGAATCTATTCATATCTTGGCTTAATATCAGAAAATACTTCATTCATATTTATGATCAAATATTCAATATATTTGTATATATTTGGTTAATTTCAGTAATGCCTGTGATGGATGGACTATTTATCATGTATCAGAACTAAACTATGCATTATATATGTATAATCTCAATAAGAATGTACCTGTGGGCAAGTTATTTGATTTTACTTTTGCCTCAATTTCCTCATCTTTAAAAGAACACAGTAATATCAATAGGTCATCTGAATTGCTTTTTAATGCTATAAATTTATAAGAGATACACTCTCCTGCAAGTTTACTTAAGGGGCTGAAGGGAGGGGGGAAGCTTTTGTAAGTTTAAAAAAATAAAAACTCTTAAGCTTTATACTGCTATACAAAAGACATATGAATCAATAAGGGGAAAAAATAAGCCTTCAATAGGTAATTTTTATTTAAAAAATATTGTGCACATGCTCACACAGACAAATCTAATAATTATATCTTTTAAAATGTTTCTAAGTGCCCTGACCAGTTGCTCAGTGGTAAAGCATCAGCCCAGTGTGTTGATCTCCTGAGTTCGACTCCCAATTAGGGCAACATGAGAAGCAACCATCTGCTTTTCTGCCCCTCCCCCTTCTCTCTTTCTCTTTCTCTTTCTCCCTCCTGCAGCCAGTGGCTCTATTGGTTTGAACACATTGGCCTGGGCACTGAGGATGACTCGGTTAACTTGAGTATTGGCCCCAGACGAGGGTTGCCAGGTGGATTCTGATCAGGATGCATATGAGAGTCTATCTTCCCTCCTATCACTTGGAAAAAAAGACAAAATAAAAATAAATAAATAAAAATAAAATAAAATGTTTCTAAGTACTGAGGACATTCATCAAAAGGCAATTTAATGACAATATGATGGGCTCATTGCCACAATTTTATTCATAAACTAGTCCACAAAAATAAATTTTCTTCCCCACTAATCTATTTGTTTTATTACTGCACATATAGAACTTTCCTCATTGGCTAAATATTTTGTTTTTTTTTTATTAACTTTAATGGGGTGACGCCAATAAATCAGGGTACATATGTACAATGAAACATCTCCAGATTATCTTATCATTCAATTGTGTTGCATACCCATCACCCAAAGTCAAATTGTCCTCTGTCACCTTCTATCTGGTTTTCCCTGTGGCCCTACCCTTCTCCCTTTCCCACCCTCCCCTCCCTACCCCCACCCCGTAACCACCACACTCTTGTCCTTGTCTCATAGTTTCACTTTTTTGTCCCATCTATGTATGAAATCATGCTGTTCTCAGTTTTTTTTTCTGATTTACTTATTTCATTCTGTATAATGTTAACAAGAATGAACTGTCAGCAAAAGAAATTAAGGAAACATTACCCTTCACTATTGCAGCCAAAAAAATAAAGTACCTAGGAGTAAATTTAACCAAGGAGGTTAAGGACTTGTACTCAGAAAATTATAAAACATTGATAAAAGAAATCAAGGAAGATACAAACAAGTATCTTATCATCTTTTGACATCTGAAAAAGTTTTCTGGCTTGGGAAATACTGCCCCGCCCAAGGCTAGTCAGTTTTGTTTTTAAATCTTTAATTTTTTTAGAAAAATTTTAGGTTTATAAATAAGACAGGAAGGTACAAGGAGTCTTCATATACCTTCTGTTCCCACATCTGTATAGTTTCCTTCATTATCAACATCCTACACTAAAGTGGTCCATTTTTTTTTTCACCAAGGATGAACCTACATTCATATAAGATAATCACCTAAAGTCCTCAGTTTACATTAGGGTTCACTGTTTGTGTACATTCTATGGGTTTGGACAAATGTATGTTGATATGTACCTACCATTTTAGTATCATACAAAGTATTTTCACTACACCCAAATTTCTCTGTGTTCTACCTTTTCATTCCTCCATCTTCCCAATCCCTTGACAACCACTGATCTTTTTTTCTTTTTTTTGAAGATGAAAGTATAGTTTTTTTTAATATATTTATAATTTATGAAACCTATAGAAACTCATTACAGTAGATCAGAAGCAGATTTAATGGCGGGCGCACCAGGTGTGCGCCCTGGGCCCCGACTTATGAAAGACCTTGCAAAACCCCAACTTTACACTTTTCTCTAATGACAAGGGGCCCAAAATACACTGCGCCCAGGGCCTCAACCGACCTCAATCCGCCTCTGCAGTAGATATATATTTTTTCTTTTAAATGCATCCATTAAATAAGACATTATCATACCTTTATTCTTAATTCCATTTGTTTTTAAAAGGACCTGAGCCATCTATTACCTCTACAGAGAGTCCTCAGGTTAGGAAAGTCTTGACATACGACATTTTGAGTTTATGATACTCACTCCCTTAAAAACTTTAAAAAATTGAGATGTGAGTGCTTTGGTAACCGCCCTTAGCATCATACTTACAGACTATGTGAGCAAACTAGTTTGCTTGCACGTGGCCGAAGAATACACAGCACAGTGTACGGTACAGTATATTTATGTCCTGTTTCTTTTTCTGAGGATTAGTTGTATTTTCATATTCTAGATTACGATTTTACAACTGCAGTAGGATAGCTAAGTGACTTAGGCTAGGGTGTGTTTCTACTTACACCAAATTTTAGGTTACGTCACTGTCACAGGAACGGAACTGTGTCGTAACCCAAGGACCCCCTGTATTTATCATCTTTTTTTATTTTAATGGGGTGACATTAATAAATCAGGGTACATATGTTCAAAGAAAACATCTCCAGGTTATCTTATCATTCAATTATGTTGCATACCCATCACCCAAAGTCAAATTGTCCTCTGTCACCTTCTATCTGGTTTTCTTTGTGCCCCTCCCCTCAACCCTCTTTCTTCCCTCACCTCCCTCCCCCCACCCCGTAACCACCATACTCTTGTCCATGTCTCATAGTCTCACTTTTATGTCCCACCTATCTATGAAATCATGCAGTTCTCAGTTTTTTTCTGTTTTACTTATTTCACTCCGTATAATGTTATCAAGGTCCATCCATGTTGTTACAAATGATCCGATGTCATCATTTCTTATGGCTGAGTAGTATTCCATAGTATATATGTACCAAAGCTTTTTAATCCACTCGTCCTCTGATGGACACTTGGGCTGTTTCCAGATCTTCACTATTGTGAACAATGCTGCCACGAACATGACAGCGCATTTCTTCTTTGTGTTCTTAGGGTATATTTCTAAAAGTGGGATAGCTGGGTCAAAAGACAGTTTGATTTTTAATTTTTTGAGGAATCTCCATACTGTTTTCCACAGTGGCTGCACCACTCTGCATTTTCACCAGCAGTGCAGGAAGGTTCCCTTTTCTCCACATCCTCGCCAGCACTTGTTCTGTGTTGTTTTGCTGATGAGCACCATTCTGACTGGTGTGAGGTGACATCTCATTGTGGACAACCACTGATCTTTTTACCGTTGCCACAGTTTGTCTTTTCTAGAATGTCATATATTAAAATCATACAGTATGCAGCTTTTAAAGATTAGCTTCTTTTAGTTTATAATAATCATTTAAGATTCCTCCATGTCTTTTCATGACTTGATAGCTAGTTTCTTTTTAGTGCTGGAGAATATTCTATTGTCTGGATATACCACAGTTTATCCTTTTGCCAACTGAATGACATCTTGGTTGCTTCCAAGTCTGGGCAATGATGAATAAAGCTGCTGTAAACATCCATGTACAGGTTTTTTAGTAGACATATGCTTTTGTTTCCTTTGGGTAAATACCAAGGATTGTGACAGCTAGATTGTATGGTAAGGATGTTTAGTTTGTAAGAAATTGCTAAACTGTCTTCCAAAGTAGCTTTATCATTTTGCATTCTTATCAGCAATGTAGGAGAATTACTTTTGCTCAACAACCTCACCAACATTTGATACTGCTGGTATTCAAGATTAGTGGTATCTCACTGTTTGAATTTGTATTTTTCTGATGAAATATGATGTGGAGCATCTTTTTATATGTTTGCCTTCTGTATATCTTCTTTGGTGAGGTGTCTGCTAAGGTATTTGTCCTATTTTATAACCAGGTTGTTCTTTGATTGTTGAATTTTTGAGTTATTTGTATATTTTTTGAATAAGAGTTCTTTATGAGATGTATCTTTTGCAAATGTTTTTTGCCAGTCTCTGGCTTGTCTTCTAATTTTTTTGAGGTTAATCAATTTTAAGAGATATCAAATGTGTCAGCCAGGCACCCATATTTCATATAAAAATAGACTAGTCTCAAGTGTTTAGCCTAACCACCCTATATCTTTCACATACCAAGCTAGTATCCTCCTGCCTAAATCATCCCAGGTCAGGTAGCAAGCAGCTGGAGACTACCCCTATAGCCCAATCCACCAGAATTACTCAACGTAGCTAGTTCTAAACTGTTTCCTCTGTCCTGCTTTACCTTTCATACAGAAACCCTAATAAAAGCTCTGGCCTAGACCTTCCTCTCAATACTGTTTTCTACTACCTTACAAAGAACTGGCACTTTCTCTTTGGCTCTGAGTGGCATGCAGTATTCCTTTCTCTCTGAAACATAAGAGTCTATCTAATTAATTTCTTTATTCAAAGTCCCATTCTCATTTTTCCCTCAGGCCACACCAATTTTACCTCATTGAATTTGTATTAGGTTCACTGGAGAATAGAAACAATGGGATATAGATGAAAATAAAGATTTAGATAGATATAGACTAGATATAAATATAAACATAGATATATAGATACAGGTGCAGATATAGATATAGATGATATATAGATAGATAATATCGAGATAGATAGATATAGATATAGATATAGATATAGATATAGATATAGATATAGATATAGATATAGATATAGATATAGATATAGATGTAGATATAGATATAGATGTAGATATACGAAGATGCACACGTCTAAGGAGATTTATTATAGGAATTTGCTCACGCAACTATGGAGACTGAGAAATCGCACCACTGGCTGTTTGTAAGCTGGGGAAATAAGAAAGCCAGTGGTATAATTCCCTTCAAGTCCAAAGGTCTGAGAACTGGGAGGCTGATGGTGTGAGTAGGGAGATCAAGATCCAGAAGTACCCATGTAAAAGGGCAAAAGATAGATGCCCCAGTTCAAACAGATAACAAATTTAGGTTCTCATCTATTTCACTTCTAACAACACTATTATTTAACTAGCCAGTGTCATAGGTCTGCCAGATTCAGACAATTTTGATTACTTCTTTTCTCTGCTATACATTACAATAACCACACCAACCTGCTTTTGGCTGTTGCCACCCCAGGATCCATTTACTCCCATTATATTTAAGTGTCCCAGATGAGTGGCAATGGTTCCCACTCTAAGGTCTGCCCTACAGAGAAAAGTGCCCATGGACCTCCTCGAGGATGCTGGCACTCCCCTCGCACATTTCTTTCTCAAAGATAATGAATGTCTTCCAACCCAGTGTAGGTGAATAGGTCTTAAATGACAAGTCCACTCAAAACATTTCAATCTCTCTAGGCCTCTTAGTCTTTTTATTTACATTAAACCAAGGGAGGCCAGGCATTTTTAATTCACTTACAGCAGGACATCTTTTGGCCCATGTTTTAGCCAACTGTTGGGCAGATAAAATATATTGTGCTCACTTTGTTAAAGATGGCGCTACCCACGGGGAAGCCCATTGCCCAGGTGATAACATTAGTTGCCCTTCCTTCTTGAGATGGGCGTGATTGTATTAATGTGTGTTGGGGAAGGGTTTTTGTGCCAAAAGGTTTTAAAAGAAAGAGAAATCACGTTGTTCGAGAGAAGAGTGATTGTGTTCTAGGAGGAGGGCAGAGAGCAGGGAGAAGAGCAGAGAAAGGCTACGTGGAGGAGAGGAGAAGCAGCCAAGATGGTAGAGTGCTGAAGGAGAAGCCAGTTTGTGCAAAGTTTGTGCAGAGAGAAGGAGATGAAAAACAGAGGTGAATAAGACTGGTGAGGTAGATACCTTTGATTCTAGGAAACTCGGTGTTGGTCAGATAAAATATATTATGCCCACTTTGTTAAAGATGGCACTGCCCACGTGGAAGCCCATCACCCAGGTGATAATTAGTTGCCCTTATGCTTGGGATGGGCGTGATTATATTAATGTGTGTGTGTGTGTGGGGGGGCAGCCGTAAGCAGGCAGATTCATTATATATAGCCCAAGGCTTAGTTTTAAGAGTAAGCCTTTCCCACCCTTTCTGATTTAGGGTGGTGCACTCTCATGAGGAATACCATTATGCCTCAGATAAGTGACTTTGAATCAGAGACTTCCTTGTTTTTGTATATTGGATTAAAGGTTTTAAATCTACACTATAAAGTGGGGCAGACCAGGAGCTTGCTCTCTCTCTGTTCCTGAGATTAGCATTAGAGAGAAGAGCAGAGAAAGGCCATGTGGAGACCAGGAGAAGCAGCCAAGATGGTGAAGTGCTGAGGGAGAAGCCAGTTTGTACAGTTTGTGTAGAGAGAAGGAGATGGGGAACAGAGTTGAACAAGACTGGTGAACTAGAAACCTTTGATTCTAGGAAACTTGGATAAGTCAGTAGCTTTGTGAGCACTGAATGAGTGGGTTTTGGAGCCCAGTGTGTGTTTTTACTTGCCTGCCAGGTGCAAACTAGGACTAAAGATAATGGCCCACCAGCTTTTGGCTCTGTTGTTTCATTACTGACTGTCTGAATCTAATGTGAACGAACCTGCACAAGCCAGGCAGATGTGATGGTGGCTGTGGCTACTGTCTTTGCATTTGGTGTAGTCTGTGGCAGAATTCAATACAGATCCGTATGGAGCCATCACCACCTTTAAGCAGTGGAGTAGAGGACTGGCTGCTGTTATGGTTCCCCATGGCTTTCCTTTCGGGTGCTATAGGCTGGCTGACTTTTATAGCCATGTGTGAGGAAACCAAGAGCTCTGTGGAAAAGGCTGCCTGGGACCTGCAAACTGAGCAGTGGAAGGAGTTGGAACAAATGTGGGAGAGAGAGATGCTGACCCTGGAGCTGGAGCAAGCACCGGAGAAGGAGGCTGACCAGGTTCATGAGATTTGCTTGGAAATGGAGCAGCTGCTGGACGAGGATTCACAGGTCCATGAGTTGTAGATTGCCCTGGATGTTGTGGAGAGCCAGCAGAAGCAGGAGGCCAAAGCCGGAACTGCAATGCTTGCTGAGCAGAAGGCAGCGGTGGCCTGGGGCTCAAGCCCAGCAGCGTAAGCTGGTGTTTTTGGTTCATCTTTGGAGGATGAGGAGAATCGGGCTGTAGTTGCAATTTGCAGTCTCCAGAAGATGAGAGCCCAGCTGGAAGGAGTACCTGCTACGTTCCTGGTAGGTCTGCGATTTGGGGAAATAGGGGTGGATGCCATCATGCTCTCCAGAGCAGAGATGGAAATGCTGACTGCCAATGCCACATCCTCCTCTTTAGGACATTGTGAGACCTGCCATGATGGGGGGCTCCAGGTGCATTGTAAAGACAGTAGCCGCGGCCACCATCACAGCCACCTGGCTCATGCAGATTCGCATTAGATTCAGACAGTCGGTAATGAAACAATGGAGCCAAGAACTGGTGAGCCATCAGCTTTAATTCTAGCTTGCACCTGGCGGGCAAGTAAAAACACACACTGGGCTCCAAAACACACTCATTCAGTGTACACAGAGCTACTGACTTATCCGAGTTTCCTAGAATCAAAGTTTTTGTACCTCACCAGCCTTATTCACCTCTGTTCCCCATCTCCTTCTCCCTGATCAAACTCTGCTCAAACTGGCTTCTCTTTCAGCATTCCACCATCTTCACTGCTTCTCCTCTCCTCCACATGGCCTTAATCTGCTTTCCTACAACATGGGCTCCTCCTAGAACATAATCCCAGAACAACATGATCTCTCTTTCTTTTAAAACCTTTTGGCATAAAAGCCCTCCCCAACACATATTAACATAATTACGCCCATCTCCAGAGCAAGAAGGGCAACCAATATCGTTACCTGGGTGACAGGCTTCCACGTGGGCAGTGACATCTTTAACAAAGAGAGCATAATATATTTTATCTGCCCAACATGCATGGCCGATTTTCTGGACTATGACCGGAGTGAGCACTGGCTCCTTTGTTGAATGGACTTATGGATTTTGGACAATGTGAAATACCCTGATGGAGTTGGTGGGACGACTTTGATGGAGGCCCTCCCCCTACCCCGGGAAGCTTTTCAAATGGCTAGAAAAAAGGCCTAGGACATTTTGCGCTTTTGGCAAAGTGCTCAGAGACTGGTGAAATGTACCTTTGTAATTATTGAAATTGTATGATTTGTCATATATTTGTAATTTTTGTAATGTGCCTAATTTCCTTGTATAGGGATGCCGGTGGTGTAGATTGTGGGTAGTAAGGTGAGCATAGGCGTGGATTGTTGCGCAGATAAAATATATTATGCTCACTTTGTTAAAGATGGCACTGCCCACATGGAAGCCCATCGCCCAGGTGATATTAGTTGCCCTTATGAGTGGGATGGGCATAATTATATTAATGTGTGTGGGGAACAAGCTGTAAGCAGGCAGAGTCGTCATAGCCCAAGGCTTAGTTTTAAGAGTAATCCTTTCTCACCCTTTCTGATGTATGGTGGTGCACTCTCATGAGGAATACCATTATGCCTCAGATAAGTGACTTTGAATCAGAGACTTCCTTGTTTTTGTATATTGGATTAAAGGTTTTGAATCTACATTATAAAGTGGGACAGACCAGGAGCTAGCTCTCTCAGTTCCTGAGATTAGCATTAGAGAGGAGAGCAGAGAAAGGTCACCTGGAGGAAGCCAGGAGAAGCAGCCAGGATGGTGGAGTGCTGAAGGAGAAGCCAGTTTGCACAGAGTTTGTGCAGGAGAAGGATATGGGAACAGAGTTGAACAAGACTGGTGAGCTAGAAACTTTTGATTCTAGGAAGCTCAGATAAGTCAGCAGCTTTATGAGCTTTATGGGTTTTGGAGCCCAGTGTGTGTTTTTACTTGCCCACCGGGTGCAAACTAGGATTAAAGCTAATGGCCAAAAAGTTCTTGGCTCTGTTGTTTCATTACCATCTGTCTGAATCTAATGCAAACCTGCATGGGCAAGGCGGCTGTGATGGTGGCCGTGGCTACTGGTTTTACACTCAGGAAATGAAGGACTGATCCTTTCAAATGGAGATGGAACCTCAGACATCACTGTAGGTGGGGAAGTCCCTATCAATGGGATTAGGGAGACAACTTCCACAGAGGTTGAAGAGGCCACTCTTGCTAGGAACAGGGTGGAAAAATCCAGAGGGGTTGGCAAGACTATTTCATTGGTAAAGAAGACTCATTAAATTTTAGGGGCTGTGTAAAGCCATTAGCCAGGGTCACCATCACAGCAGCCTGGCCTGTGCAGGTTCGCATTAGATTCGGACAGTCGGTAATGAAACACCGGAGCCAAGAACTGGTGAGCCATCAGCTTTAATTCTAGCTTGCACCCGGTCAGCAAGAAAAAACACACACTGGGCTCAAAACCCCACACATTCAGTGCTCACAAAGCTACTGACTTATCCGAGTTTCCTAGAATCAAAGGCTTCTAGCTTACCAGACTTATTCACCTCTGTTTCCCATCTCCTTCTCTCTGCACAAACTGGCTTTTTCCTCAGCACTTCACCATCTTGGCTGCTTCTCCTGGCCTCCACATGACCTTAATCTGCTCTCCTCTTTTAATACTAATCCCAGGAACTGAGAGAGAGATCAAGCTCCCAACCTGCCCCACTTTATAGCGTAGATTCAAAACCTTTAATCCAATCTACAAACAAGGAAATCTCTGATACAAAGTCACTTATCTGAGATATACTGGGAGGATTCCTCATGAGAGTGCACCACCCTACATCATCCAATCAGTCAAGGGTGTGGGGAAAAGCTTACTTTTAATACTTGTACGTGGGCAGCACCATCTTTAACAAAGTGAGCATAATATATTTTATCTGCCCAACAGGCTGTAAAGCCAGTAGCTACAGCCATCTTCACAGCTGCCTGGCTCATGCACGTTTGCATTAGATTCGGACAGATGATAATGAAACAATGGAGCCAAAAACTGTTGATCCATCACCTTTAATTCTGGCTTGCACCTGGCAGGCAAGTAATTCTAGCTTGCACCTGGCAGGCAAGTAAAAACACACACAATGGGCTTCAAAATTCACTCATTCAGTGCTCACAAAACCACAGACTTATCTGAGTTTCCTAGAATCAAAGATTCCTACCTCACCAGACTTATTAACCTCTGTTCTCGATCTCCTTCTCCCTGCACAAACTGGCTCCTCCCTCAGCACTTCACCATCTTGGCTGCTTCTCCTGGCCTCCTCCACGTGGCCTTTCTCTGCTCTCCTCTCTAATGCTAATCTCAGGAACCGAGAGAGAGCAAGCTCCTGGTCTGCCCACTTTATAGTGTAGAAATCCAAACCTTTAATCCAATCTACAAACAAGGAAGTCTCTGATACAAAGTCACTTAACTGAGGCATAATGGGAGGATTCCTCATGAGAGTGCAACACCCTACATCAAAAAGGGTGGGAAAGGCTTAGTCTTAAAACTAAGCCTTATGCTATAAGGATCCTGCCTGCTTACAGTCTGTACCCCCCCACACACATTAATATAATCACGCCCATTTCAAACAAGAAGTTCAACTAATAACACCTGGGCGATGGGCTTCCATGTGGGCAGCACCATCTTTAACAAAGTGAGCATACTATATTTTATCTGCCCAACAGGAACTCAATATTCTGAGCTTTGTCAAGGTCTTCCCACACATCCTCATCAACTTACAGGATCCCATTCTATTCCAATCAGTCAGTGCCCTCATTTTAACAGACACCCCATGCTGCTGAGAATTCATCTTGGCTTTGTAATTGCTCTGATTTCAGGATAAGGTTTTGTATTTGATTTTCAGCAGTTTCAGCTCTACAGCTACAGTAAGGCTCTCCTTCATGATACACAAGAACATCTTAGGTAGTTTATATGTCACTTGACCTAGATATTTGGGTAAGGGTTTTAAAAATTCAAGGGAGAGTTAATCAGATCATAGTCAAAGTTAATTGGATCATGGGCATCTCTTCTTGGAGCACAAATGGCTTTGCATGCAGATTCCTGTGCTACAAAAAACGGACTGCTTGCAGATCTTAAGACACGCAGGCCTGCTGAGCATCCCAGCTCCTAGAACAAGCCTCTACAGGCATTAACCATTAAGCCCATTCACCATAACCAAAGTCACCATGGCTCAAGTTAAAATTTTAACTCTGTGTTTCCTCCATCATACTTACTGCTTCTGTTGTCCCCTATAAGGACCTATGACTAGATATGCTTTTACTGAATAAATGCCTATTAAATACCTATACAAGATATTCATGTAGTGAGAGACATTTAGGTAAAGATTATGTTATTTGAAAGGGATGAACGTACCCAGGAGAGAGAAACTGGAGGGGTCATTTTGGCCATACCAACACAGATAGTGCATATCAGAGGCAATTGGACTACCTGAAGATTATTTTTGAACCGCTCTGTATAATCATAGCACCTCCACAAAGCTTTGTGCATAGGATAACCTTTGTCTGAGTTTCACTTGTAATTAAGTGTGTATTTTCCAGACTCATCAATGAGAAAGAAAAGAGCAATCATACAACTGGTAAAAGCCAGCATATACAGCACACCAGGCTCAAAACTAGTGGTTGCAAAGATAATTAACAGATAATGTCAATGCAATGAAATGTTGTCACAAGATAATGGCCCCCTGCTGCTATATAAATATTAAAGTGAAGCCCATTTTTCAAAAACAAACATCAAAGTTGAGATGAAAATTCTTTTTTTTTTTTTTTTTTTTTTTTTTACAGGGACAGAGAGAGAGTCAGAGAGAGGGGATAGTCAGACAGAAACAGAGAGAGATGAGAAGAATCAATCATTAGTTTCTTGTTGCTGTTGCAACACCTTAGTTGTTCATTGATTGCTTTCTCACATGTGCCTTGACCGCGGGCCTTCAGCAGACTGAGCAACCCCTTGCTGGAGCCAGCGACCTTGGGTACAAGCTGGTGAGCTCTTGCTCAAGCCAGATGGGCCTGCGCTCAAACTGGCGACCTCAGGGTTTCAAACCTGGGTCTTCCGCATCCCAGTCGGATGCTCAATCCACTGCGCCACCGCCTGGTCAGGCAAGAGATGAAAATTCTTATCCCATAAATAACCTTAAAAAACTTTATTCCAATAATTTATTTCTGATAGATTATAACTTGCTCTAAAGATGATAGAAAAAATTTATTATTTTATGATAGGAATGATATAATTGTGTCCTATCAGCTATTTGTTATACTCAATGTTATGGTTATTCAACTTAATCATAATTGGGATTTTTAAAAATTTTTAACAATTTAGAAATATTTATTTTAGTGTGTATTCCAGTACAGCTAGTTATCACCTTCCTTGTTATACAGCTACCCAGTACAAGCTGTACTTAAAATAATGATTAGCATCTGAGTGTCTAAATGGCAAATCATGCCCTTTTTAATCAACAAGCATGTCTTAATTGGTGACATTTTTAAATTCATTGCTACATTTTTTAATCTAATACTGTCGATTGAACATAATAGTTTAATATATCTATTTTTGATAACAAACTGAACATTTCTCCCTCCCCCCAAGATATACATCTTTTCAATAGAGGTAACAACACAAACCCAGAATACAATTAAGTAATCACATGATTATTACATGCCTCATGAATCAATATTGGAGGCTATTGCCAAAGTTAAAGAATGTGTTTTGTTAACATTTTATCTAACTTTTTACCTACTTTGTGTGAAATGCTTTTTAATATTTTATCTAACTTTTTAAGCTTACTTTGTTAAAATAATTTTGTGATAGTTATCCATTTATTGTTTCTCAGTAAAAATACTCTTTTATTTCTTGCTATGCAATAATGGAAATCACAATATAACCTTGTAAACATTTCTCCTTTGCCAGTTGGCACAATGTTAAGTTTGGTAGTGCAGAGTGCTGAAGGGACCCAGCAGGAGGAAGGATGTCTGCTTCTTGGTTTCAGGGTGCCACTTTTAGTAAATTCCTGCAGCGTACACAGCCAGCAGCACTTTGCCGTGGGCAGCTTCCCAGTTTGTCCCCCTTGCAAATTACCAGTGAGTTCACAGTGCAGAACCTTAGCGAACTTATTCACCATCCTATGGGCCACTGCCACAACCTCTATAATAAGATCTGGGTCCCAGCCTTGGAGGAAGGTTCTTCCCTGTTTTCTTCCTTGGATGTTCTGTCTCAGCACCCCCCCCCCAAATAAAACAAACAAAAAAACAGGGCCCTCTCCTTCTATCTGCTCTTCTTACATTCTTCAGAGTTCTCTTTCCCATTAGTAGGTAATCCATTATAATTAGTACTGTATTTCTTCATATTAAATTTTCACTGTTAAATAACTCTGTGGTTTCTGTCCCTTTATTGGATCCTGACTAGTATACTTTGGGTTTCATCCCATCAGTTTTTTAAGTTAGTGGAATGTAGTGGGTTCTTTATTTTCTTATTGAGGTAAAACTTACTTAATATAAAGTGATCCACTAAAAATGCATTTATACATTTACAATGTTGCTGTAACTCTAGCTAGTTCCAAGACATTTTTATCACCCCAAAAGAATACCCTGTTCTCATTAAGTGGTCACTTTCCATTTCCCCTTTGCCTCAGCTCTGGGCAATAACCAATGTGCTTTTTGCCTCTATAGGTTTACCTATTTTAATCATGTTATATAAATGGAACTATATAAAATAAACTTTTATGTGGACTTCATTCACATAATCTTTTTAAGGCTTTATTTATATTGTAACATGTATTAGTACTTTATTGTTCTTCTTTTTTTATTACCAACTGATGTGTCATATAAGCCTGTGTGTGTATTATCTGTCTCCCCACCATTAAAATGAGAGAGACCCACGAAGGCCAGAATTCTATCTTGTTCACTGCTGCCCCCTGGCATATTGCACAGTGTCTAGTCAGTAGTCCTCAAGTAGGAATTGGTTCATAGATTGAAGAAATGAATTTTGACAGATACTTTGATTCAGAGCTTTATAAAAGTAGAATAAATTAGTGTGGATATCCATGTACCTATAGATTTGGTGCTGAATATGTTTTTCTTATTTTCTCCACCAAAGAACTGCTATTAAAATATAACTATGCCTTGCTCAACCAGAGGTATCCATTAGCAACATGAATTAATTAAATTATGAGTCATCAGCAGATGATATGCACATTATTGTTTTACTGTTTGTTTAACTATAAAAGTAATATAGTATAAAGCACAAGCTAGATTTATTAGATTTTATAAGACAAGATATGTTTGTTATAAAAAGATATTTTTGTGAAAAAAGGATAGATGAATAGTGTTCATAATATACTTTTATCCAGTGGATAATAATATAATTATCGATTGATTAATATATGCAAGCACTGTTTTATATATATAACATGAATTATTTCATATAATTATTTCAACAAGACCATGTCATAAGTACTATGCCTTCATGTTCCCCCAATTATATATTTTTTCTTCTTTTCTGAAGAGAGATGAGAGAGAGAGAGAGAAGCATCAACTCAATGTTCCACTTAGTTGTTCCATTTAGTCATGTACTCATTGATTAATTCTTATATGTGTCCTGACCAGGGATCAAACCCAGGACTTCAGTGCATCAGGACAGTATTTTATCTACTGAGTCACCTGGCTAAGGCCCTAATTATATATATTTTTATTTGTTTTTCTTTTTTTATTGATCCATTCACCATTACTCCCCTAACCACAAGCCCACCTTCAGTAACCACCAATCTGTTCCTTGCATCTAAGAGCAAGTCTCTTCCTCTTCCTACTCCTCCTCCTCCTCCTCCACTTCTTTTCCTTTTCTTCTTCTTCTTCTTCTTCTTCTCCTTCTTCTTCTTCTTCTTCTTCTTCTCCTGCTCCTCCTCCTCCTCCTCCTCCTCCTTCTTTCTCTTCCTCCTCCTATTCTTCTTCTTCTTCTTCTTTTTCTTCTTCTTCTTCTTCTTCCTTTTCCTCCTCCTCCTTCTATTTCTCCTCTTCGTCCTCTTCTCCTTCTTCCTTCTTCTCTTTCTTCTCCTCCTTTCTTCATCTTCTCCTTCTTCTTCTGATTCTTTTTTAATTTCATATTTAAGAAAGATTGTATGGTATATGTCTTTCTTTCTGATTTATTTCACTTATCATATTTCCCTCAAGGTCCATTCATGTTGTCACAAATGGCAATATTTCATTCCTTTTTAAGGCTGAATAATATTCCATTGTGTGATATAAAATATTCTTCACTCATTTATCCACTGAAGGGCACTTAGGTTGTTTCATATCTTGACTAATGTAAATAGTGCTGCAATAAACATGGGGTTGCCTGTATCTTTTCTAGTTAGTGTTTTCATTTTGTTTGGATAAATACCCAGAAGTAGAGTTGCTAGATTGTATTTTAAATTTTCTGAGGGACTTTCATATTGTTTTCCACAGTGGTAGCGCCAATTACAGTCCCGCCCACAGTACACCAGGGTATCTCTTTCCAACATCCTAGACAGAACATGTTACTTCCTGTCTTTTTGGTAATAGCCATCTTAATAGGTATGAAGTGTTAATCTCATTGTAGTTTTAACTTGTATTTCCCTGGATGATTAGTGATGTTGAGCATCATTTCACGTGCCTGTTGGCCACTTGTATTCTTTAGGAAAATGTCTGCTCATTTTTTAATCAGTTGTGGTTATTTTTGCTATTGAGTTGTATGAGTTTTTTCTATAATTTGGATATTAGTTAGCCCCATGTCAGATATATGAAATGCAAATGTTTTCTCCCATTCTGTAGGTTGCCTTTATATTTCACTGATGGTTCCTTTTGCTATGCAGAAGCCTTTAAATGTGATGTAGCCCCACTTATTTATTTTTGCTTTTGTTGCTTTTGTTTTTGGTGTCAAATTCAAAAGATCATCTCCAGGACCAATGTCAAGAAGCTTGCCACTTATGTTTTCTTCAAGGAGTTTTATGGTTTCAGGTCTTACATTCAAGTCTTTAATCATTTTACAATTTTTTTTAATGTATGGTATAAGATAGTGGTCCAGTTTCATTCTTTAGCATGTGGCTATTCTCCCAACTATATTTATTAAAGAGACTTTCATCTCCCCACTATACATTCTTCTCTCCTGTGTTATAAACTAATTGACTATATATTTATGGGTTTATTTTGGGACTCTCTATTCTGTTTCATTGAACTATGTATCTGTTTTTATGCCAGAATCATACTGTGTTAATGTCTACAGCTTTGTAATCTAATTTAAAACGAGGGTGCATGATGCCTCTGGGTTTGTTCTTCTTCCTCAAAATTGCTTTGGCTAGTCGAAGGGGGGGGTTCACAAAAATTTTAATATTTGTCCTATTTCTTAGAAAAATGCCATTGAAATTTTAGTAGGATTGCATTGGATCTGTAGATTGTTTTGGATGGTATAGATATTTTATAATAACATTATTTTTCCCATCTCATAGCATGAGACATATTTCAATTTATTTGTGTCTTCTTCAATTTCTTTCATTAATGTCTTGCAGTTTTCAATATGCAGGTCTTTCAACTTCTTGGTTAAATATATTCATTGATATTTCTTTTCTTTATTTTTTACTTAAGTATACTTGGTACACAATATTATATTTATTTATAGGTATTCTAATCTTTGGGTAATGTAAATTGAATCATTTTCTCAATTTACTTTACAAATTGTTAATTGCTTTTGTATAAAAACAACTTTTTATGTATTTAGTTTTTCTTTTTTGTTTTTAAATTTTTTTCTTTCAATTTTATTTCATACTGGTTTCAGGTATAGGATGGTTGGAACACAACTATAGAATGCAATTTTGATGAATTAATTTATTCACTTTATTAAAAGTTTGGGAGGGAGTTCTTTATTTCTGTGTATGCCTTTAAATTATTGTCTAATACCATTTTATTACACCATAAAGTATTTCCTTTAACATTTCTTGTAGGGCAGATCTACAGCTTTTGTTTCTCTCTAAATGTCTTAATTATTCTTTCATTTTTGAAGGATAGTTTCCCCAAATATAAAATTTTTGGTTGACAACTCTTTTTATTCCACTGTTTTCTTACTTACATGATTTCTAATGGGGTATCAGTTATTCTTATTGAGGATCAGCTGTAGGTGATGTGTAACTCCTTTCTTGCTACTTTCAAGATTCTTTATCTTTGACTTTAGACACTTTAATTATAAAGTATTTCAGTGTGAATCTCTTTATCTTATTGGAGTTTGATGGACTTCTTGGATTTGTAGATTCATGTATTTCATCAAAATTGTAAGGTTTTCCAGCCATATTTCTTCATATTTTCTTTCTTCCTGTTTAACTCTCTCCTCTCTTTTTGGGGCTCCCATAATTCTATGTTAGTATAATTGATAGTGTCCAACAGTTTCCTTAGGACCTATTTATTTCACTTTATTTTTTTCCCTATTACTCAAAGTGGGTAATTTCAATTGTCTTATATCTTAGTTTATTGATATTTTCTTCTGCCTATGCATTTTTATCCCTATTACAGAATTTTTTATTTTAGCTAGTTGTATTTTTTCAGCTCAAAATTTTCTATTTTGTTCTGTTTTATAATTTCTATGCTATTTTTTATATTCTCTATTTCATGAGACATTGGTCGCCTGATTTTGTTTAGCTCGTTGTTGATGGTTTCTTTTAGCTCTTTAAGTAAATTTAGAATAGTTTATTTCAAGTTTTGTCTTGTAAGTTCAATATCTAAACTTCTTCAGTTATGGTTACTATTCATTGTTTTGGGTTTGTTTGTTTGTTTGTTTTTTCTTCTGTGAATGGGTCAGACTTCTCTGTTGTTTTGTTTACCTTCTAACTTTTTTGTTAAAAACCTAAAAATTTGAACATTGTAATATTGGGTCTCTGAAAATGAGATTCTTCTCCCTTTCCAATGTTTGCTGCTGTTGCTTATTAAGAGCTTCAGTTACCCCTTTATTTAGTGATGTCTCCAAGCTATTTTAGTAAAAAATGTTTTTCTTATTTTGTGTAGTAACTGAATTCTCTATTCCATTATCTCAGTAGACAGCCAATACCCTGACAGAGATTTTCTTAAATGCTGAAAATCAGTAGTCTTTTCCTTCATTAACCACTTTCCTAGTCACTGTAAGTTTCTCACTAGATTCTAGAGTTCAGAAAAACTTCCTTCTGTCAGTTTTTGCCAGCTTAGTGATTGTTTCAGTGGGGTAACCTCCCTATTCTGCTATTTTCTTTGTTATATTTCTTAAAATGTATTTTTAAATGTTTTATACAAGACTGTGACCAATTATGACAGAATTCATGAATTACAAATAGAATTATTTTATTTGCATTCATAACTTACCATATTTTCCCATGTATAAGATGCACCATATTTTGAAAATTTGGGGTCTAAAAACCAAGTGCGTCTTATACAGTGCTTGTGGAATTTCAAATCCCATAGATGGAACTGAGGATGAGGCAATATATGAAAACAGTGATTCGTCATCAGACACAGATGAGGACAAACTAATGGATGGGAGTTCTGACAGTAATGACGAGTTGTATGAATTTTATGATGAATAAAACTTGAGTTCAATAACTTTATGTAATACATTTTTTTACAAATTTTAGACCCCAAAATTAAGGTGTGTCTTATACCTGGGAGCATCTTATATGTGGGGAAATATGGTAGTTATAGAACATATTCCCTATAAAATCTAGATGATTGACAAGTTTTCCTAAATCTTTAAATACTAAAAAATAATCAAATTATGTTTCACACTTACCTTTCTCACAATGACATTGTTTTTTGAAAATCTATTCAGTAGAATTTAAAAGCAATAAAATGTCTTAATCAAGTATCTTTTAAAGGAATAGCATTCTATCTATTCCAGTATATTTTACTGGAATTCAAGAGTATGGTATATAAACATTAAAGAAAAAATTTAAAGTATTTACCATTTTATTTTTTATTTTTTTGTATTTTTCTGAAGTGAGAAGTGAGGATACAGAGAGACAGACTCCTGCATGCATCCCACTGGAATCCACCCAGAATGCCCACTAGGGGGCAATGCTTTGCTATCTGGGGTGTTGCTCTGTTACAACCAGAGCCATTCTAGCACCTGAGGCAGAGGCCATGGGGCCATCCTCAGTGCCCAGGCCAACTTTGCTCCAATGGAGCCTTGGCTGTGGGAGGGGAAGAAGAGATAGAGAGAAAGGAGAGGGAGAAGGGTAGAGAAGCAGATGGGTGCTTCTCCTGTGTGCCCTGGCCGGGAATCAAACCCAGCTGACACTACAGCTGAGCTGGTAGTCCAGGGCCTCCATTTTATTTTGATATAATCATTTTTAAAAGTTTTTACCATGTTAGACCAAAGTTGAATATCTTAGTATTCTTAGGCTATAAATAATTTTAAACATCTAATTCTCCTCAAAAGAATTATGCTGCTGCCCAGATGATATGGAAAGCCTCTCTGAGTAATAGTAATGTCACACTGCACAGACTAGCATAACAGATCATTCTTTTCTTCTACATTTCATTTCAATCAAATAAAATAAGCTCAATATTTTTAAAAATTTTAATTCCATTTTTGTTTATAGTGCTATTCAAATGGTAATTAGAAAGTTGCACAAATACAATTTTGTCTATTTACCAATTCACATTACAAAAGAGAGAAAAAGGGAGATGTTACCCTTGTTTGAATTTTGTTAACCACAACAAATGAAAATATAATGCAAAAATAATTATATGCACGTTTAAAATGAGAACATTCAGAATGGGTGTGTTTTTTCAACTTGAAATACAATGCAAAAATAATTATGTACATGTTTAAAATTAGAATTTTCAGAATGACTATGTTTTTTCAATCTGATGGCTCTGCACAACTGATTTCTGACGCTCTTCCACGATTCAGCTAAGGGAAGATAAGCCATTTCTATTTGTTCTCAAAGGAAACAATCTGGGCTAACCTATTTGTAAACTCAATATATATATAAAAATTTAAGAATCAATTAAAAAATAGATGCACCAAACTAGAACTGATATATGCAAGGTTTTACAAATTTGTAAGCAAAAGAAGAAAACAGAATTAAAGACCATGTTCCTGCTAGCCTGGGAGGGTAGAGTCAAATAGGTAGTCTAAAAATAAAGGTATGGCAAAGATGAATCTAAAGAGAAAGATTTAAAATGTATGTGTGAAATGGGACATTTGACTCACAAAAAAAGAGGAGGGTAGGAAAGTCAATCAATTCAGTAAAACTGATGCAAATTTTAAAGTCTCTTTCTTCTTACCTCTGTATTTTTCCACCCTGACCATGAATTTAAAGCCACCTATGGGACTTTGTTAAAATGCAGGTTTCTGAAATTTCCCCTTGGAAATTCTGATTTGTGGGTCTATGATAGGATCCAGGTATTTGCATTATAGAAAGTCCTGCAGATCAATGGTTAATGTCCAGGGGTGCATCCTGCTAATTCATTTACGAATGTTAATGTAAATATATATAGCCTTATTTTTATATATCTGTATAGATTTTATTAGGCAAAGTTATCATTTGTACCCTCTTTTGGGATTCCACATGCAAATACATGCATGAATTTAAATAAATTTATTCTATCGGCTATTTTAATTTTTATTTAATGATCAAATAAGAAGTAGAAATACCAGAAATATATATTTTACAGCCCTGAAGAATAGTAAATGCATTTCTTCAAGCCCTAAAATTCAGTAACTAGTCAATATAAACTATGATGTTTGCATGCCCCAACCTCAGAGTCATTGGTGAGAAAGTCAGGTAAAACTTGATGTGCATCTAATTCATTTCCTATTATTTCTGACATAAAAGCAAAAAATGACTGCTATATCCTTTCTCATGGCTTGCTCTTACCTTTCAGTAAAATGTCATTAGAAGTATCATGACCTTTGCTCCTTCTGATAACAAATAAGAGTATACATATAAAAGAATAAGTTAAATTTTGACTCTGTTAACAGCTTGAGTTAACATCTGGGGATGGGAGGACAGCCCTAATTATAGAAAGTCTGAACGGACATCAAGGCAACAAAGAAGAGGCATTCCCTGAGTGGATTGTAACAGTGACTCTTACGCTTTCTCACTCAAGCAAAGCAGATTTCCCAAGAAAAACTACACCTATTTATTAGTCTTAGAAAATGGAACTATTGTTCCTATAATGAAAACTTCACATGTTTTAGAGTCCAATTAAATTACATTTATATTCTAGCCACAATACTTCCTAGTTGGGTAACTTTGGGAAAAGGATAAGTTGCATAACCTCTCTGTGCCTCTATATCTAATTCCATAACTTGATAATAAATACAGTGTGTCCATAAAATCATGGTGCACTTTTAACCGGTCATAGGAAAGCAACTCACCATGACTTTACGGACACACTGTATAAATATACTGAAGCACTATAAGGAGAATTAGAGATGTGTGTGTGTGTGTGTGCACACACATGCACACAAAAAGCTACATCTACTTCTTTCTGCACAGACCAAACAGGTGAATAGTAATGTGGTAGGAATCACCACCCCTGAATCTTTCAAGTCCTCAGTGGTGACACTAAGATTTCTCCAGGAATGGGATGTTGCTATTGGTTTACTATTTTCTTACATAGAAGCAGGTCTAGTGGCCTCCTCTCAGCCTTTCCTACAGTAATAGGGGAATAATACAGGATTCTGCAAGTTGCTAAGTACTTTTATCCCAAGTATATATTCTAAAAATAGGGAAGTAACCACAAGATTATTTATTTAAAGATCTGAGCTAAAATGCAACTGAACACCTGAACTGCATAAGCAGCTATTCTGATTGGTAGAACTACTCAGTAACATTTTAGATCTTTCAGAATTAGAGTCACTCCAATAATCCTACAAAAGTCTGATTATTTCTTCTTCTCCAAAGCACAGTTGCCATGGTAAAATTCAATAGGTCTCTGGGGAAGGATGAGGTAAAGTAACAGAATATGTTTTTAGCAGTGTAGTGAAGTCCTTACTCAAGAGTACCAAGTTCCCTCTTCATTGAAGGGGCCGGGGTCTATAAACTCACTCAAGCGTAGGAACTGGTTGAGGGGTCAGTATGTTCTGTTATGGTGATTCAAGTTAATCTTCTGTTCATTCATCCTAGAATTCTTCTATTAATACATATTAATTCAGAATTTAGTACTGTCCATCTATTTCTCTTCTAGGAACATCATGATCAACTAGCCAACACTACAGGTTTCTTGAAATCAGACTATTATTATTAGTAATTTGACTCTACTCTTTATTACAATAACCACTTTCACCTTGCCTTTAGTGATTAAGTGCCATCACTTAGCCCCGGCCACCCCAGGATCCAATTATCTCCATTGCATGTAGGGAGTCACAGTTCAATCGCAGCAATTCCTACTCTGGCCTCCTGCACATAACAAACACAGAGCTTTTCAAGGATGCTGAAGCTCTGTTCACAGATTTATTTCTCACTGTCATGGTGAAAGGTATGCCCTACCACCTGCCTTGGTAATTTTAGAGGTCTTACATGATAATCCACTCTCTATAGTATAACAAGTATAACAAGGCAATACTGGTATTTCATCACCATTTAGTGCATGCCATATATTGGTCCATATTTCAACCAATCAAATAAGCAAACGCTAGAGCCCTTTCTAACCCCTTAAACTAAAATATTTAATTCAGAATCAGTGCTTTGTGAACCATTTTCAATAGATTTGGCCTGATCTAAATTTACATTCCTCCCACCATTTTTCTGCATCCTTAATATGCATTTCCACACATATTCCCCAGATTTCTGTTCACATAAATTGGAAAAACCATGCAGTTGTTTTGCTGTCTAGTCATTCTCCTTGTAGTCACACTTTGTACCTTACCCTTTGGGTCCTGCTTGGACTAGCATGTAGTTAGAAATCTAGAAGCAAAGGCATGCTGGGAATATGCCTGAGGAGAATCAGTGGTGTCCCATAAGGCAACTACATCACAGGAGGTTCTCAGGCAAGGCAGAAAAGACACCCTCAGACAGCAATGCAAAGGGCTGCTTCTGTTGCCAAAGGAGCCTCAGCATAACGTAGGGATTCAATGTACTAAACTTCATTGAGATCTTCCCATATGTCCCCACTCCAATATTCAAGATGTCACTCCTTCCTAATCAATTCTTTCACTTTAATAGAGAACACCTGCAAAACTGGGAATTCTACTTATGTTGTAATCCAGCTACTTAGATGAAACTCTGGGTTTGGCTTTCAGAAACCTCACCCCTATAACTACAGAAGTTAAGGGTTTCTGTCAGGGCAGACACACAGGAGCTTTCAGATCATGTATGTGAAACTGAGCTTGGAATTTGAAATTCTGAGCTCATCCTTAACCTTTCTTACTTTCCCCTGTATAGTTAGGAACAGTCAGTCAATCTCATTATACTCCTTAGTTTAACCAAAATGTTCTAAGTTATCAAGTGCAAGGTCCCAAGAAGCTTGCTTTTAGGAAGGTTTTGATTTGGCATATCTAATGACCATATTTTGCATTTCTCTATAGCCACAATCAGGCCATGGACTACCAATGTTCCCTTTACCACTCCAAGTAGAATCATCTACATCCTTAAATCTAATGAGATTAGAGAACCAATTTGAGAAAATCTAGGAACAACTTTAAAAATTCATCCTAAAATTCTCTTTTTCTAGAATCACTCTTGGTACCAAAATATGTGTCCATCAGGAATCTAACACTGAAATAGTGCCAGTAGGATAGATAGATGGTAGAATAGTAAATGCATTTCTTCAAGCCCTAAAATTCAGTAATTACTCAATGTAAACTATTCCAGTATAGGGAAACACCACATTTGTTTATCCACTTATTAGTTGATAGATATTACTAAATACATAAAAATAACGATGCTACAAATAGCAGTGTACAAGTTTTGGTGAGTGAACATATGTTTTTACCTCTGTTGTGTAGAATCCTAGGAGTGGAACTTCTGGTCATATGGTTACCCTATCTTAAAAATTTTGAGAAACTTCCAAACTATTTTCCAAAGTGGCTGCACAATTTATATTCCTTGTTTATTTTGTTCACTGCTGTATCTCCAGCACTTAGAACACTGCCTAGTAGATCTCAATAAATATAAGCTGAATGAATGAATGAACATAGTTCTAGTACTTGTTAACAAGTGCTCACTTAAAAAAATTAATGCCTAACACTTATTTGTAAGAAGAGCTTGTAACTAAAGAAGGACTCCCTAACCTCATTCTCATTAGTTAAAGCAAAACGGAATTTCAAATAGTTACCTACAACTCAGGAGCACATGTCTCAAGGAATAATCCTCATGACATCAATGTTTCCAGAGCCCAAGCTCTTAATTACTAAATGATAATACTCTGTTCCAGTACATTTGAAACTTATATAAGCTTATTAGCCAATGTCACCCCAATAATTTAATTTAAAAAAATTTTAATTGTAATCATAAAAGAAGCCCCTTTATAAACTTTAGGTTTATCTCAAACATTAGTAATATAGGAATTAATTATACATTCAAAGTAACTTGTAGTGGCATCATGATTTATTCATAATTAATATTTAGCAGATCAGCTCAGTTGTTTAGTGCATAAGCCAGTTAAACCAAGGTGGTAAGTTTGAACCCCATAAAAGATGGTTTTCCATTTGTTTAACCAGTGGCCACTTACTGCATTTCTCTCCTTAGGCAATGTCACATAACAAAAGAAAAATGTAACTGCAACTATCAACACATCAGTAGAAACCATCAGCTCTATTAAACAAGGTGCTTTGACTTCATTGACACTTGAGTTTCTGAGATCTATCTGTAATCATACAATATTTAGGTGTATATTTAACGGTAACATTTACTCGGCATACTCTGGATACTTGAGTATTAAACAGATCAAATGCATATTCTTATTTTAAATTCCTAAGAAATTCATTGTGTGCCCTCATTTGCTATTCACTCTGTTAAAAGTTATAATGTGTATCTATGGAAGCACAGACTCCATAATTATCAGACATTGATGCTCTGCTGTATTTTGAACACACCAGGCTGGTTCTTGTTTCAATTTAAAATAATCAGTGAACTGAAAGAACCAGACAGTCACTTATATTCAAAGTAGCAATTGCTTTCTTCAGTAATGTCAATGATAAGGAAGAAATATTTTTCAGTTCACATGAAGAAATATTTTCACTTAATGTTTCCATGTTTCTGACATCTAATTTAAATGAGATTAGGACATTTATCTAGGTTTATTTTGATGTGGTATAATATAATGCAGTTCAAAGAAGAGCATTTCAGGAAGACATACAAGGATGTTCTTATGATCATGATCAGGAGACATGAGCTCTATAAAATTTTAAGGGAGACAACAAGGCTGTCACCATTTACTGAATCCTTTAAAATATTAAGCATTGAGATCTCTGCTTATGTAATTGTCTAATGTTCACACCATAAATTAAGTGTCATATCCTCTGAAGTTTTGGAAGAGTTATTGCTTAAGAATGCTTAGGGAGGAAATGGCTGTGCTGGGATTTAAACCTACAATGTTTTCAGAGCCCAAGCTCTTAATTACTAAATGATAATACTCTGTTCCAGTACATTTGAAACTTATATAAACTTATTAACCAATGTTACCCCAATAATTTAATTTAAAAATTTTTTAATTGTAATCTTAAAAGAAGCCCCTTTGTAAACTTTAGATTTATCTCAAACATTAGTAATATTATCATTACTATTATTATTATATAGATTTATAGTACAATAATAATACATGATTATTGTAGGACATTTAGATAATGCATATAAACTAAAGAACAAAAATTAAAATAATCCAGTTGTATCAGTGTTCAGTGTTCATTTGTGAAGAACAGAATCCCTTCTGCCAATGTAAACCAAAGACTTTACTAACTACTAAAAGGCTTGCAGAACTTTTGTAAAGAGTGAAGAGACAGACTGGAGGTTGTGATTTCAGAAGTGAATCCCACAGCTATACTACAGGGAACTACTGATTCTTCAAAGATTAGAAATTAGGATTTAAAATATGCCATCACTGCCGGGACAAACACTTGCTCCACAGTATACCCTGGGCCTGCTATACACACAACAGCAAAATGGATGTTCCATGTGCAGCTTCGTGACAATCACATTGCAAGTGACTTGACATTAGGGCCTCTGATGATGCTGCAGCAAAAATTCAAATGCTTCTCTGACTATGTTTGCCAGCAGGAATGGCAGGAGTGACAAAAGTATAGCTTCTGCCTCACTTGCACCTTCCAAATCTCCTGCAATGACATGGGGCTCGTAGATGCTAATTAGCTATAGAACAGAAACTGCAGAGGAGTCTAAGAAGTGAAATTTCTAACTTTCTAGTCTATACTGTATAGAAAAGCACTGGGGAAGAGGTTAAAAAAGATGATGAGCACCGGCAATCATAGCCACTCATCCCAATATCTAATATAACCATTGTGAGCATTTTGTTGCTTTTTATTACTATAGTATTTAGAAATGAATTCATTTGTACCAACTTTTCTATAATCTAATTATTTTTATTAAAGAGCTGAATGTTGTTCAATTTTATGGATATATCACAATTGATTTAATAAAACCCCCATTTTGAAAATGCAGATTGTTCTAATATTAATATTACAAATAATGTTTCAAGAAGTATTTTTGTTGATAAATCAATAAATCCATTTATGATATTTTGATATTTTCTTTAGGATAAATTGTTAGAAGTGGATTTCTAAGTATGCAAAACTGTACCACTATTAAATAGTTTAGAGAACAGTATTGTATCAATTTATTTTCTAACAAGCAATGCAAACAATTACCCAGTTTCACCTAAATCTGTCTTATGCTAGCTAGGTCTTATCAGTTTTTTGTTTGTTTTTTACAGAGACAGAGAGAGAGTCAGAGAGAGGAACAGACAGACAGGAACGGAGAGAGATGAGAAGCATCAATCATCACTTTTTCATTGCGATACCTTAGTTTTTCATTGATTGCTTTCTCACACCTGCCTTGACCGCGGGCCTTCAGCAGACTGAGTAACCCCTTGCTGGAGCCAGCGACCATGGGTCCAAGCTGACGAGCTTTTTGCTCAAACCAGATGAGCCCGCGCTCAAGCTGGCAACCTCAGGGTCTCAAACCTGGGTCCTCTGCATCCCAGTCTGACGCTCTATCCACTGCACCACCACCTGGTCAGGCTAGGTCTTGTCAGTTTTTAAAAAGATTATCATATTGTTAAATTTTGTAGTTACTTGACTATTAATGAGATTATGTTTATATGGTTATTTGTCATATGTACGTTGAAAAATATTTCTTAATTCATTATTAAAATTTGGATTTTGTTTTAATTAATTTGAAAGAGATATTTTATTAAGATGTTATTGTTAATATTGTTATTAACCTTTCCTGTATATATGTTCAATTTTTAATGATGTCTATTCAGTTTATATTTGTCCTATTTCAATTTTTACAATTCAAATTCTCTAAAAGAAATTTTTATTTTATAAATAATTTTATATATATAAGGCATTGAAAAGTTAAATGAGCCCTATGGTGATAAATTAGCTTTAAAAATAAATTCAGTGAGCGCTGGGCAGATAGCTCAGTTGGTTAAAGAATCTTCCCAAAGCACAGAGGCTGCCAGTTCGATTCCCCAGTCAGGCATAGATTGATGTTCCTGTCTCTTTTTCTCTCTCTCCCACTAAAATCAATAAATAAAAAAATAATTTTAAATACAAAATAAATATTCAGTGTGATATAATTCACATACCAAAATAGTCACCTTTTTAAAGTTTGGGATTCAGTAGGTTTTAGTGTATTCACCAAGTTATGCAAACATCACCACTACTTGATCCTGGAACATTTTTATCACTCCACAAAGAAACCCTATCTCTGTTAGCAGCCATTCTCCTTCTACCCAGACTCTGGAAGCCACTAGTCTGTTTTCTCTAAGTATTTGCGTTCTGGACATTTCATATAAACAGTATCACATCATATGTGGTCTTTTGTAACAGGCTTCTTTCATTTTGAGACAATCTTTTCATTGTTAATCCATGATGTAGCATATATCAATAATTTACTTCTTTTTATTGTCAAAAATATTTCATTGTATGGATATACTACCTTTTCTTTCTCATTTATCAACTGATGGAGGTTATAATGTATTGGCTACTAGGAATAAACCTGCTGTGAACATCAGTGTACAATTTTTGTGTGTGAATGTGTTCCCAATTCTCTTGGGTAGATACTGAGGAATGAAGTATAGTAGACAGACACCTAGTAGGAATTTTCAAACTACTTTCCAAAGTGACTGCATCATTTATATTTCTACCAGAAATATATAAAAGTTCTATTTAGTCCACATTCTCTCCAAAACATGCATACAATGTTTGTCTTTTTAGTAATAACTGTCTTACTTACTTAATTTGAAGTGGTATGTCATTGCAGTTTTAATTGGAATTTCCCTAACGACTATTGTTGTTGAACAACTTTTTTGTATGCTTATTGACCATTTGTTTAATGTCTTTGGAAAAATCTTTGGTCCATTTTATAAGTCAGCTAGTCTGCCTTTTTATTGTTAACTTATAAAAGTTTTTATATTTTTGGTTAAAACTCCCTTATTGTATGTTGAAATATTTTTGAATATTTTTTGAAATATTTTCTCCAAATGCATGGGTTGCTTTTCAATTTCTTAATGGTTTCCTTTGAGGCACAAGTTATCATTTTTTATGAAGTTTAACATGATCTTTTCTTTCATTGATTTAGCTTTTGGTGTCATATCTAAGAGATCCTTTTCTAACACAATGTCACTAGTAATTTATTATGCTTTCTTCTAAAAGGTATATAATGTTAGCTCTTATATTTAGGTCCATAATCATTGTCAGTTCATTTGTGATGATGTGAAAAAAGGTCCACCTTCATTCTTTTGTATATGGATACCAGTTGTCTCAGATCCATCTGTTGAAAAGAATATTCTTTCCCAATCTAATTATGTTGCTACCCTTGTTAAAAAATCTATTGTAAATAAATGTAAGGGTTTACTTCTGGTCTCTCAATTCTATTCCATTGATCTACATCATTATATTAGTACCTCAGTCTGAATTACTGTACAGCTTTGTAGTAAGTTTTAAAAAGTTTAAAATTGTGTCTTCCAACTTTCTTCATCTTTCCAAGTGCCTTTCATTTCCATAGACATTATGGGCTCATTCCAACAATTTATGGGGGGGAAAAGGCAGCAGTGATTTTTGGAAGAATGGCATTATATCTGCAGGTAAATTTTTTTGTGTGTGTATTTTTCTGAAGTTAGAAGCGGGGCAGCAGACAGACTCCTGCATGCGCTGGACTGGGATCCACCCGGCATGCCCATCAGGAGACGACGCTCTGTCCATCTGCGGCATTGCTCCATTTTGGCCAAAGCCATTCTAGTGCCTGAGGTGGAGACCATGGAGCTGTCCTCAGCACCCAGGCCAACTTTGCTCCAATGGAGCCTTGGCTGCAGGAGGGAAAGAGAGAGATAGAGAGGAAAGAGAGGGGTAAGGGTAGAGAAGCAGATGGGTGCTTCTCCTGTGTGCCCTGGCTAGGAATCAAACCCAGGATTTCCACACACTGAGCCAACTGGCCAGGGTTGTCTGCAGATAAAATTTTTAACTCATGAACATGAGATACTTTTCATTGATCAAGGTCTTCTTTAAGTTTTTTCAACAATATTTTGTAGTTTTCAGGGTTCTAATTTTACACTTTATTCATTAACTATATTCTTAAGTATTTTATTCTTTTCTTGCTATTATAAATAGAACTGCTTATTTAACTTCATTTTAAGATTGCTAATGTACAGTAACACTTTCTAAAATACTAGTCTTGTATCCTGCAACCTTGAACTCATTTATTAGCTGTAATAGTTTTGATAAGGATTCCTTAGGGTTTTCAAAATTTATTCTCTGCACAGATAGTTTTACTTCTTTCTTTCCAATACGGACACCACTTACTTCATTTTCTTGTCTAATTTCTCTGGCTAGCACTTATAGTACAATGTTGACTGGAAATGGCAATTAAAAGTGGGCATTCTTACCTTTCTTTGATCTTAAGAGGAAAGCTTTCAATCTTTCACCATTAGTGAGATGTTAGCTGTGGTATTTTCATAGATGCCCATTATCAAGCTCAGGAAGTCACCCTCTATTCCTAATTTATTGAATGTTTTTTATAATAAAAGGATTTTTATCTATTTGTTTTTAAAGTCAATACAGGGATAAGCAAAAGTAGGTTTGCAGTTGTAATACAAATAAATAATGCAACAATTTATAGAAAATAATAGAAGAATATGCTCTGTTTCACATACTCACAACTGTAAGCCTACTTTTGTCCATTCCTGTATTTATCTTTCAGTATTCAAGATTGACAAATAAAATATTTAATCAAATTACACTTATACAATTTAGGTTTTAAAATATTGGTGTAATCCTGACATTCTTTGGGTTTTTCTGATAACATGTGAATTAACTTTGAATTAATTACAGAAGTAATTCCAAAAATATTTTTTGCAAATATAGCAGTATGGAAAATAGTGGTAACACTATCTATATAAACAACTATACATAAAAACAATATTGTGCTTATTTATAGGCACATTCTATGTTCTAGTACTTACTCTTTAATGTTTGGAGCCAAGAATATTATAAATGCTTCTGCAGAAAACTGACTCAACAAATTGAAATTGAAAAGTTGTGAGAATAAAAGCCATTCTTAGACAGTCATTTCTGATATTAATCCAAAGCTGCCTTCCTGGAACTTACTCCATTTACCCTATTTTTGCTCTTAAAGATAGAACAAAATTTCATCATCTTTTCTGATGGGAAGGGTACTTAATTTTAAGAAAACTGGTTGTAGTCTACCAAGTTAGAATTGCTGTTTTCTAGGCCAGCTTTCGTGAAAGAACAGAACTTGGAATTCAAACATTGTTCAGAATTTACATACTACTTATTTTATTCTGTATAAATTGCACAAATAATTGTTTGATGAATGAATAAATTCTAATCACAGTGATTTACAAAGTATTTGATCAATATATTCTTACTATAGAAATTCTCAAAATAATATAGTAATGTTTAGATATTTTGATATTTGCCTGATCAGTGGTGGCGCAGTGGATAAAGCATTGACCTGGAATTCTGAGGTTGCCAGTTCAAATCCCTGGCTTTTCTCCGTCAAAGCATATGTAGGAAGCAACAACTGCAAGTAGATGCTTCCTGCTTCTCTCCCTTCTTTCTCTTTTGCTCTTCCCCTCCCTCTCTCTCCCTTCTCTCTAAATTTCAATAAAAAAAATCTTAAAAAATAATTTTATGATATTTAAAAGTTGGCATAGCACACCTAATCTTCTATTTCAAACTTCTCAGTCCCAGGCAGAACCTACTTACACAATATTATACAGTTTCATTTAGTCACTAAAAAGATAAATTGTTGTTTTAGTCCTGCTCTGCCCATTATTATTCTCAGTTCTAGATATGCAGTGGGTGAAAGAGTCAGAGATCAGGCTTCCATGGAGTTTGGAGTCTAGTATGGGGAAGATATATTGTAAACACATAAACAAGCAAAAGGTACAAACTTCCAGTTATAAAATAAGTCATGGAGCTATAATATACTGTATAGGGAATATAATCAATAATACTATAGCCCTGGCCAGTTAGCTCAGTGGTAGAGCATTGGCCCAGTGTGTGGATGTCCTGCGTTGGATTCCCAGGCAGGGCACACAGGAGAAGCGACCATCTGGTTGTCCATCCCATCCCCTCCTCTCTCTCTCTCTCTCTCTTCTTCTGAAGCCATGGCTTGATTGGTTCCAGCAGATCAGCCCCGGGTACTGAGATGCTAAAAATAGCTCAGTTGCGAGCACAGCCATAGATGGACAGATCATCAGCCCAGACAGGGGTCACTGGGTGGATCCTCGTCCAAGCACATGTGGTAGTCTATCTATCTCCCCTCCTCCCAACTTGGAAAAGAAAGAAAATACTATAATAACTTTATATGATAACAGATAGTAACTAGATTTATCATGGGGATAATTTTATAATACATGTAAATATCAAACCGTCTGTTGTATACCTGAAATAAAATATTGTATGTTAACTACGCATATATTTAAAAATAATATTTTCAGAGGGGGATAGTGCTACAGAGATATTCTAATATGTTTTAAAACAACTGGAACCACCTCTTCAATGAACAGAAATTGGACAACATTGTCTCAGAAAGAATTTTAGGGAGTTTAGTGGTATGCTGCATGAGGTTATTCATCACTTCTTGCCCCTTGAGAAAGGTATATTGTTACTTTTTATGGATTTTTTGGGTCTCAATTGTTTTACTTTAGAATGCAATGTCAATTTGAGAAAGTGTTGACACAGAGAAATAAGGAATAATGATGATGACTTGTATTTGCATAATGTCTGATAGGTTTTTGAGCACTTTCAAATTCACTGTCTCTTTTAAGCCTCAGGACAATCCTTTGATCAAAGCACTGTATGATTCTAACATTAGAAAAGTAAAACTAAGTTCAAAGAGTCTGAGTAAGTTATAGATCACACAGACAGCAAATGATGGAACATAGGCCATGACTAAGATTTTCTACCTAATTTGGCCCATACCCTCGCAACCTTTTGTTATCTCATATTGGTTATTTGAATTGACCAGGTATGAATGTTGGGGAACTGACTCCTGTTATAAACTCTGAGGAATACTTTTTGGTTTTAAGGAGACCATGTAGAACAATGATTCTCTAAGTGTGGTCCCTGAACCACCAGCAGCAGCAGCAACAGCGCCTGGGAGCCTGTCAAAAATGCAAATTCTCACACCCCACTTTGGCCTATTGAATCAAAACCTCTGGAGGTGGGGCTCAGAATTTTTATTTTAACAGGACCTTTCAGGTAATTCTGGTACATGCTAAGGTTTGAAATCACTGACTTAAAAGATAAATGATGGCTATCTCCCTATTTTGTTTTTTTTTCTTAAATAGAAAAGAAATAAGTTTTAAACTTTAATTTTAACTTCATTTATACATATAGTTATTATATAGATTAAAATTTACAAATATATATATCCACATCATTCACAGTTTTTTAGTGCAGTTTTGAAAAAATGAACTCAAAATAATGGCAAGAATTTAAAGGTAGTAGCATCTATTTTTGTAAGCAGGAGATGCAAAGAAAATGATATTTTTATATATTTCTGGTAGGAAGGGAAATATAAATGCAATTGCATAGAGCAGAATTCTTTTTCTTGGGAATCCAGACCATATAAATGAAATCTCAGTATGGATAAAAATTACAAAGAGGTTTACCACAAAATGTACTACTACAACATGTGCTTGACAGATGATCCACAGGAGTGAATAATAAAAAATAAAGTAAATTTCCATGTCTAGGGAAACAGTTGAATAAATTATGGAATATCATCACAATGAAAGACTTATAGTCATTTAAAATAACTAGCTAAAGGTACCCAGTTTAACCGAAGGGATTTATTTTATTAATGACAGTTGGGTAAGAACTGCACCTTTTGGAAAAACAGACAATGACAGAACATCTATTTTCCTACACATCTATATATATGCTTATTTAATTATATGAGAGAGGAGAACCAGCTATGATGCAAGCAAGGTTCTTAAATGGCATAATTACTGGGGGTGAGAGTTGTTTGCTAATGTGAATGGAGAAATAGATAAAGGCCATACTTTTATCAGGACATATTTTTGTTGAGTACAGCTGCCTGTCTGAATAGCCCTTCAATCTCATTCTGCCTACTGTATAAGCATCTCATGAGGTTAGATGAGAAGCAGCAGCATACTGCAATAGTTCAGAACCTAACTTCGACAACCTTAAGGCCTTATTCCAAACGCAGGCTCTACTACCAATGGCTATATAACCTAATAAAAACTACTTCAGTTCTCTGCGGCTCAGGTTTTAAACTTGTAGAATGGGAAAATAATAGCACCTATCTCATAAGTTCCATATGAGAATTAAATGGGTTAATACATGTAAAAAGCTTAGAACCATGTCTGTTACTGTCCTAAATAATTTAATACCTGAGTTATTATAACAATTAGCTTACAGTACTTAGTTTTATATAGCAAATATACATATATCATTCACAGTTTTTAGTGCAGTTATTTTTTTAAAAAGTACTCAAAATAATGGCAAGAATTTAAAAGTAAAAGCATTGAAAAGTAGTAGCAAATATGAATTATCATTAAATTATATGTATAAAATAACAGACCTGACACAAAGCAGGTGCTCAAAAGTTAGTGTGTGTTCCTAAGATTGAAATGACCATATTCTTCCTTCATGAAGGACATGTTACACCACTATCATTGACTCTTCCTCCTAACTCTTCTCCCACTTCCCCGTGAAGAATCTTTTATTAGTCCTACTATACCCCGGTATTACTGAAACAAGTAAAGGATTTTATTGCTGACAACTAAAGGGAAACTAGGGTTAACAAATGACCTACATTACTCATTCAACAAATATTTATTTTGTGACTATTACTGGTGGCACATTATAAGTCACTTGGAAAAGAACAGAGCCAAGATACGTTCTCTACCCACCAGAGTTTATCAAATTATTCTATTTAAATTATATGTGTTACAAAAAAAGAAATAGAGAGTAAAAAGAAAACTCAAAGTCAAAGAATTCAGAGAAGACAAAGAAAATAGGCAGAGGCCAAGCCAAGATGGTCTTCTACAGGCCACATTCAAGGTATTCGAAATATCCAAAGCACAATGGAAAAGCAGTGGAAGTGACACAATCAGAACTGCCTTATAAACAGTTAAAAAGAATGATGGATTGGAGACATGCAAGTGTTCTTTTCCCTCCTGAAATTACACTGAAATGACAACAGAGCAATAAAAAACTATAAACACAACACAACAAAAAAAGAATCAAAAAGGAGATGGCAAAAGGCCAAAAGACGTCAGTAGGTTTAGAAAACGAAAGCAGGTGAAGGAGTAGAAACTGCTGAGCAGAAGTAGCTAACTGTCTAAAGGGAGAGAGCAATGAGAAGCTAGTGCTTCACCACACAGAGCCAGAAATGGGGGTCCCTTGTACTGATTCTGCAGAAGGTGGGGTGGGGTGAGAGGCTGAAAGAAGCGAGTAGGAGTTGATGCAATTCTTACCATTATCTTGAGGCTCAATCTCCACCCACACAACTCTTTAGTCAGGTGATTACCTTTCTCTAAACTTGCAAATAAAAGAGTTTATCCCTGAAGATATTAAACTAGAAAGGCTCCAACCCAAGACACCAAAACTACAAGAGGGAAAAATGAAGCCGCAGAATGAAAATGGAGGGTTAGGTAAAAGCAGACAGATTTTAACCCTAACCCCACATCCCTAATGAAGGATTATATCATCTCACTTCAATATTTGGGGGTGCTCCAATTCAAAATACCATGAATCACCCTTCAGTGAAGCCTACTCACTGGTTATAACCCTTGCTAATGCACCTGGAGCTTCAACTCCATACTATATTGCTCTTAAATGTAAATAGAGAGCATTTATATTTAATCATTTAAATTAGCAAACACCTGAGACAGTCCTATGGCATGAAGAACAACAGCTAAACCAAAAAACCTGAAAAGAAATTTATTCAGAGAAAAAAGACACAAGACAGAAGCAGGGAAGGGAAATTAAAAATACATTATTAATATGGTTAGAGAAATAAGCACAGACTGTGCATCCATAAAATAAGAAACAAAGTATCAGTAAACAAAAAAGTATGCATATTTTAAAACTATAATAGCTAATAGCTGATGCTCTAGTAATATTATTAATAGAAAGCTCAAAATAAAAAGTCAAAGACATCTCCCCAAAATTAGAATACAGGGATAATGGGGTGGCAGAGATGAAAATAGAAGGGAAATACAAATTGGAGATTCAATCCTGGCAGTCGAAAATCCAACATCAATGAGTTTCAGAGAGGGACTACACAGGAAAATGCAAGGCAGAGAATTATTGAAGGAATAAATCAATAGAATTTCTCAAAATTAAAGAACTCAAAACTGAGTCTCTATTTGAAATGCTCACCGAATGAACACAGTGAGGACAATGGAAAAACAGAAGACACCTAACCTTCAGAGTAATGAATCAGGCTGACTAAAAGGATCTGAAGTTATTGCAGAACTGGACTTTTCAGTAGCTACACTAATAAGCCCATCCATGCAAATCAGAAATCTAGTCATCATCATCACCAGTTGTATTTCTGAAATAAGAAATACAGGAGCAAGCCAAAGTGTGTACAAGAAATTAGAATTGGTATTTTATGAAGCTGAGCTAGCTGTAGAACAGAGAGAAGAAAGGTATGGATGGTTTAAGGTAAGTTAAAATCTCTGATCGTCATCCAGACCAAGCTCTGCTGTTCTTTGAGATTTCCTCATTTACCTACCTTTTTAGTTCTTGCCTTGAGGATTATGAAATATTTGAAATTATAGTCTCAGGAGTTCTCCTTACCCTAGGGATTTAAGGAGATAACTCCCTTCTCTGCAGATTTTAAAAGGGGCATGGGAAGGGAAGAAAGAATTGGAAAAGGATTGAGCAAGTAGGGAAATGAGTGATCAACCTTCAAAATTACCTCTGGAAGCTAGATTAGCTCACAAGGGAACTCTCTTAGGCTCTTCTCTTCCAAACCAACTCTTCCTCTACTGAATGCATAGTCATTCAGAAGGAAGCTTTGATTATCAGTGCCTCATACAGCACTTCATAAAGCAAATGGTGCTCACTAAATATAAATCTAACATGCTCTCTCTTTCTTTATTGTTTTAGCAACTTCAAAGTGTGGGCAGGGAGACCTGTATTGTGCGGCTTACTTGTTAGGCTTTTGCTAGGTGAAATAATTGGCAGTGGTTTTTATTATTATTATTATTAAAGATTGTGAATCAAAAATCTTGTCATTTTATGCTTCATCGTGGGGTGTGGGGTGGAGAAATTACCTTGAATGCAGTTTTACATTTTTCAAAACTTTTACCTGAGCTATTAACAAGTGATAAGGAAAACTGGGTTGAACCACCTGCTAATGAGCTGTGAGATGGTCTAAAGAACAAAGGGAGAAAATATCAAAACCTTATAGTATTAATTTTAGATGAAAGCAAAAATATTTCAAATAAATTCAGAAAAAAATGAATGACTAATCACATGAAATTAACTCTGCTTTTTGTAGAAATAGTAGTAAGAGTAGCCAGGAACAGCACAAACATATACCAGGAAAGTTATTTTCAGAATATGTTGTTAATATTTAACACTAAAATAAAACATAAGAGAATCATATTAGACCTTCTGCATTACTCCACTTAAGCAATAGAGTCTGTATATAGCATAAGGTACTTACGTGGTCCTCCCAAACAACAGTTTGTTCCTACAGGAAACAGAAAGCACAACCTGGCATTGCAGGTTGTTTTACGTGGGTCTGCCTGCCTAGATGCAGCTTTAACTCCGTAAGTAATTTGCACTGTTTGCATTAAAAAATTACAAGAGCAAGATAGTTCAAGCCTCTCATTTCACAGACTGAGATAAAGACCTGAAAGCAAGTTCTTCAAGGTCAAGCAGATATATATGACTGGTTTGAATTTAACCCTTGAACATCCATGCCTTGTCTTTTCAGTATTTAAATCACTTGCAAAGGTGACAAAGGGAGTCAAGTTGTGCATCCTCAATTGCCAATTATGGATTAATCGACAAAATCCTAGCAACTAAGATAAATAACATATAGTATTTCGTTTTGCGACAGCTTAAGAGGGCTTTTAAAAAATCAAAAGCAATCAATTTAAATTTACCTCGGCACTGTATTTGCACAAAGGAAAACTGAACTGGCTAAAAGGTAAGTGCACCTTATGGTGAATTTCACTGCTAGTAATAAAAAGACCTCTCGGATTAAATATTGTGTCAAATCATCGTCGTCATAAATCTTTTGTTTAAAATGCTTTCTTCTTTTTATGGACGTTTGGTTTGATTATTCATTTATACCTTTTTAAAATTAAACTTTTTCTATTTGTCTTCAGTTGGAATGACGTTTTATTAAAGCAGGAGCAGAGAAAGCACAGACAACAGCACACACATCTGTATAAAGTTGGAGGGAAAAGGCAGTTGCGGTGGGGGACTTAGTCTGGGAAAAGTACAGAGAATAAAGATTGCTCTGCCCCGCAGCGCCCCAGATGAGCACCGGCGGCCTCAGCCTTGAGGCCCGGCACCGGCGCCCTGCCTCGCCCTCGGGGGCCCACCCCAGCCTCAGGTGACGGCACCCCAGCCTCAGGTGACGGCTGAGGGGCGCTGCGTGTCCAGCGCGACTCGTCCGGACCGCGCCGAGCTGCGATTGGACGCGCCGCCGACAGCACCCGCCAGAAACACAAAAGCGCCGGGAAGGGGAGGGGGGCGTTCCTGCGAGTAGAGGGCTCGGCTTGATTCCGTCTCCCCCTCTCTCCGCACTCCATGCCGGGGTTCTCTCGACAGCTCGCCTCGGCTCGCTTGCGCGGCCCGGAGTTGGCGCGAACCTCGCCGCCGCCTCCCGCGGGTGCCCGCCCAGCCTCTCCGCCTGCGCCCTGCGCTCCAGCCATGGAGCCAACTTGGGGCTCCTAAGAGTTGCAGTCTCCCAGCCGCGCGCTTTCCGCCAAAGTCCCCGCGGGCGGGATATGGCTTAGGGCGCCAGAGGAGCCAGTCTAGAGGTCACGGAAAGGGGAGGGGACGGCCAACTGGGGAAAAAGAAGCTAAACGATGAGTTTCCACAAGGAGGACGGAGTGAGCAGCCTGTGCCAGAAGGCGCTGCACATCGTCACCGAGCTGTGCTTCGCGGGCCAGGTGGAGTGGGAGAAGTGCTCGGGTATCTTCCCCCCGGACAGGGGCAGCCAGGGCGGAGGCAGCACAGGTAACGCGGTGGCCCCGCTCGCGTCGCGCGCTCCCTCGGACCCCGCGCGCTCACCCCTGACTCCCAGTCCGGCGCTTCCCGCGCGGCGCTGGGGCAGCTTTAGGACGCCGCGCCTTCCTACCTTGCTCCATCCTCCCACTCAGCAGCTGGCTACTTGGAGCGCGGGCTGTTCGGGTGCTGTCTCCCATCTGTACCCTCCCGGCTCCTTCTATTTCTCTGGGCTGCTCCGGGCCCGCGGTCTCGCTCCCTGGCTTTCGCCCCCCGGCGCCGCGCACTCCCACGCCTCGCGTCTAGCTCGGGGAGTGGAGCGGCTAGAGCGGGCGGCGACGCGGGGGCCGCTCGCCTGTGGGTCTCGGGCTGCCCTCCCTTGTCCCCTGGGTCGCGGACCGCGGTCTAGGGGAAGGGGTCGGGCGAGACAACCTATGCTTGGTCGCAAAGTACTGTTGCACTAAGGGCTGCCTTGGCCTCGGAAGGCAGCGAGGATCCCGGAGGGGGTAACCCGCAGCTGCAACCTGTTGAGCACTTGACAGTTTCCAAAGCCCTTTAATTCTTATGATTTTCTAGGGCTTCATGACAGCGTGGGCAAACAGCAGGGATTATTGATCGCCCGTTCGGCTTCTATGTCTAAGTAATGAAAGTAAATGAAAGAGGGGGAAAAGATTATATATCCTTTCTACACACGTTCTCATACACACCCCAACATACAGGCATCTTTCTTCAGGAAACTTGGAAAGAAATGGGGTGGGAGGAGGGAGAACATCGGCTGTCAGAAATCTAGAGGAAGAAATCTCAGGTGGCAGATTTCTCTCAAGAGGGAGGGAAGGAGGAAGGGACCGTCAGAACCCCGGTTTTGGTCACGCTTAGGGGCAAGGGTTTTAACGACCCACGCAATGGTTTGTGCAGCCTGTTGTACTAATGACACAGGAGAGATGGATTCCGGGGTTGTGGTCCTTGTGGTATCAAGAGTGACCTGTGAGAATCACTTGTTGCTGTGGGAGATAAACGCCGGTTACGGGTTTTTTTGGGGGGTATCGGACTGAAAGGTTGCTGTTCCTCTTGGAGGACCTTGTTTCTTCCCCTTTGCTTTCTCGTTATGTTAGTCTCCTGGCCCGGCTTTGTGCTTTACGGGTAGCCAGGGCAACAAGAGCTGGACCGCTAAGAGCCTTGCGTGCTGGAAAGGAGCCAGGAGGGCACACTTAGTGACTCCTCCAAAGCCACACACACACACACACACACACACACACACACGCAACACCACTACCACTGCGAACCACCAAAAACAAAGGGGGAGGGAATGGAGGTGGGAATACATCTGGTTTAGCTTTTACATACCATGATTTAAATGGAAGACCTGCGCCTGGGAGAAGGGGTCGAATTCTCTGATCGCAGGTAACCGGACCAGAGAGGCTTCAGTGTGCACTTGGCAGAACCTGAGGAGGTGCTGCTCATTGGAACTCAGAGCAGAATGATATATACTATAATTGTTGCTGTCCACATGCTGGAAACTTAGACTTTTTGTGAATGTATATAATAAGCACAGCAGACGTCTTTTCTATTTGTTCAGTACTTATTAAATTCCTCAGCTATTAAAGGAAGGGACTGGGTGAACATCACATATATGCGTGTCATGTGTGCGGTTAGTAAACATGAAACAAACAGAATAGTGTGACCTTAAAGTCCTCTGTGGTGACATTGGATAAGGTATTCTGTAATGTCTTTAGTGATTCACAAGCTAAAGATAAGACTCAGAGAAGGGGGTACAGTGGAAGAAACAAGAATATTTAAGTTTAAAGACCTGAGTTTTGGCCATTTAACAGTTGCTGTTCAGGAGAAAAATACTAATTTCTCTTCCTCCTCCCCCCTTTGTGATCATACACCTAGTAGTGGTTTCCTGGGGCCTGAATTAGCTGGTAATGCAGAAAATTTGTGAAGGTAGGAAACCAAATAGTACCGAGTTTCTAAATCTTTAAAAATGCACCACTTTATCAGCTTAAGTGCTGTATATGAATACCCAGTGCTGTATATGAATCATAGAAAGGATTCTGAGCCTACCCTAAGTACTACAAAAATAGTTGTCATCCTGATTCCTTTTGGACTTTCCCTTGGGAACAAAAAAGGGGGGCATTATTTTAAAACAAATACATGGACATTTTTCCCTTTGAGAGAAAATATATACTATTCAAATGTATTTGATCTGACATATGAATATATATATGTATTAAGTGGCTATCATTAGAGGAGATACTCTACTAGGCTGTGTATGAGATATAAAGCTGTACAAGATTTCATTACACTTTCCATTTGTAAATCTATGTGACAGAAGTTAAATACTTTAATTGGCAAGTAAATTCCCAATATCAAGAGATAGCTATGAAGTGGATTCTAATTTTGTTTACCAAATCTTTAATTATATTAATTAGCCACTCACCTTCACATGTTTTAAAATAGATTTCCTCATAACTTATACATTTGTGCCCTTTTATCATAGGTCCCAAAATAACACTTTCAGAAGGTGATCCTTCCACTCACTCTTATTGGTAGAAGGACATCGACATTGATTGGTACAGTGATTATTTACTTTGAATGTTAATCAGCAGTGCCCAGATGGTGTCAGTTACTGTAAGGATTCAGTGACAATTGCAGGCTTCCAGATTGTGTATATTTTTAGATTCTCTCACATAGGGGTAGAGGGAGAGAAATTGAGGTAATCCCAATTAAAGTCCATCTACATTAAAGAAGTTATGAATCACATATATATAAATAAGACATTATCCTACTGGTTTTTAAAGTGCCAATAAAGAGCAAGCTTCACTGTCCTCTATCATAACAGCAGCAGCGGCAGCAGTGATATTGACATTGAAGATCTACCAATAGTTGACCAATGCCGTATTTTAGTAAAATTTGTGAAAACTTAGACTGCATTGGTTAATTCACTCTTTTGGAATAGTTTGTTAAAGATATCACTAGTACACTAGAGAGTTCATAATGTATAATTTTTAGAAAATCAGATTTTCACAGTCTTCGTACCACTCATTCTCTCCCTCCCCTTAAAGAAATCTTCTATCCACTAATTCATCCTGATGCGCAGTATGATTTAATATGAGAATACTTAGAAAAAAATACAAAACAGTTTATTGGTCTCAAATGTTAATTTTCAGGTATATGCTGATTAAATATACATTATAGTATTTGAACTGGATTTCGGTTGATTTCGACTCAGTCTCTATTGCTGCTCCATATGGAAATACTTAGGAGGTTTTAGGAAACTACATTATAACAGACCTCATAAATAATAGCTAATTAAACCCATAAACTGACAGTCATATCACAATTGTACAGATATAATTTAATTTAAATATTTAAAATAAACATTTAATACATTAGTGTTTTAATTTTGAATTTGTACACTTTTAATTTGAAAATAAAATTCTAAAATAAAAGTTTAAATAAATTCTTCTAAATTCATAAGCATGTTCTTCAGTTTCTTAGATATGGGGCTGAGTAGGAAAATAGCAAAGAATTTCATTGAAGTGACTTATTAAGAAAAGATATAGGTACATAAAAAATTTTAAATTACATTATGATTTTCCTCTGTGATTAAGGCATTTTAAGTTTTATTATACAAGCTTAAAATGAATAGGGACTTCATAGGTTTTATCTGCGGACACAAAGATATGATTACTCTATTTATAATTTTTATATCACTATACTGCTGAGTTTTAAACATTCTCATGATTATATAAAGAATTACAATTTAGGGTCCTGGCCAGTTGACTTAATGGATACAGCGTCAACCTGGCATGTGGACATCCTGGGTTTAATCCCTGCTCAGGACACACATGAGAATTGACCATCTGCTTCTCTTCCCTTCCCTCTCCCCCTTTTCTTTCCCTTCCCCTCTCACAGCTAGTCGCTAGATTGGCTTAAGTGTCAGCCCCACAACCAAGTGTGGCTTTAGGTGCTGAAGATAGCTCAGTTGGCCCAAGCATCTGCCTCAGACAGGGGTTGCTGAGTGGATCCCAGTTGGGGCGCATGCAGGACTCTACCTCTCTATCTCCCCTCCTCTCACTGAAAAAAATAATAATAATTACAATTTAGAAACATAGTGGAAAATTTTCCTTGAGATTTGTGGGTTTGAAAAAGAGCAACTAAAACCACAATGAATTTAGACGTATAGATGATTTGAAGAAGGAAGAATAAGAGGATTTTTTTCCTTCCTCCCCATTGTCTTTCCACTGAAAAAAGACCAGGTTCTACTATTTCTGGTCTCTTTTTTGCTTGTTCATCAATCAGTACATGTTGTGCTTGGTCTCGTGATCTCTAATAAGAAATGGATGACTACCTTCAAAGGCCAAACAGGTCTCAGCAAGCATCTAATTTTCTTAATTCTGAAACATCAATATTTTGGCAGTATAAGTAGGATATTTTCTCTTGGAACAAATTAAGATCTGTATTTCCTCTTTATATGAGCATTGAAACTCTGCAATCTGATTCTTTTTTTTTTTCTTTTATTCATTTTAGAGGAGAGATACAGAGAGAGAGAGAGAGAGAGAGAGAGAGAGAGAGAGAGAGAGAAAGGGGGGAGGAGCTGGAAGCATCAACTCCCATATGTGCCTTGACCAGACCAGTGCAGGGTTTTGAACTGGCGACCTCAGTGTTCCCAGGTCGACGCTTTATCCACTGCGCCACCACAGGTCAGGCCTGCAATCTGATTCTTATGAGAGTGATTCTTTTTTTTTTTTTTTTCTGAAGTGAGAAGCGGGAAGGCAGAGAGACAGACTTTCGCATGTCCCTGACAGGGATCCGCCTGGCATGCCCACCAGGGGGCGATGCTCTGCCGATCTGGGACGTTGCTCCATTGCAATGGAGCCATTCTAGCACCTGAGGTGGAGGCCATGCAGCCATCCTCAGCGCCTGGGCCAACTTAGCTCCAATGGAGCCTTGGCTGCAGTAGGGGAAGAGAGAGAGAGAAAGTAGAGGGGGAAGGGTGGAGAAGCAGATGGGTGCTTCTCCTGTGTGCCCTGGCCAGAAATTGAACCCGGGACTTCCACACACTGGACCGACACTCTACCGCTGAGCTAGCCGGCCAGGAGGAGAGTGATTTTGTATACAAAATATATAGCTATTCATTTTATTCAAATCACATTTTCTTTAAAACCAAATCATCATTCTAATTTTGTTTTATGAAAAAATGGTCATTTGGTGGGTATATCTGAAATTATTACAAGTTTGTGTTGTACAAAATTCTGGCAGAAAAGGAACATTATAAATGTTTAATACAGTTTCCAATGCCAATTAACCCTTTGAGTAGTATTAACGTTCATGTACGTCCTCATGCCTCCTGAACATCAGAGTACGATCGATTTATTTTAAAAATGTGTAAGGCAACATTAAAAATAGGCAAATGTATGTTGTTCTTGTTTCCATAAATTGGTAATCAAACAAACATGATTTTAAGTTAATAAAATTATATGGAACTGATTTCATTTTTGAAAAAGAAACCTCATTCCTGGGGATCAGCGAGTATGAAAAAAACTCACTACTCAGAGGGTTAAAATGATCTATACTTGATAATATAATTGTGTTCTTTGTGATTTACATTTTATTCTACTAATGATGTGCACATTAAATCAAATAGATTGTAAGCTCTTCCAAAGCAGTTACTTGTTGACCTTTTTATCCCCAGTGCCTAGAAAAATCTGGTTCCTGATAGAATCTCAATAAATATTTGTTGAATAAATGAAAGAATGAATAATTGAATCAATCAATTTACCCTCAATTTCTTTACATATAAAATTATGGGTGGTATTTAATAACCTCCAAATCCCTTCTGTAAATAAATTGTATATATTTGCATCTCTAGTTTCTGATACATCTCCTATATAGATAAGCATAAAAATGTTTAGTTTATAACAGTGGTTCTTAACCTTTTTTGAGGTACCGAACCCACCAGTTTCATATGCGCATTCACCGAACCCTTCTTTAGTGCTAAATAAAATATGATTTTTTTTTTCCAAATTCAAGACATAGGTATATGTTCTTTTACTGGTGCACAAAAGGAACCGTGCATGAACATCACCTTGCTCACAGAACAAAACCAACAAAGTGCATGAACTCACAACAAATTATGGTATTACTTTATTCTGGCCTCCACGGCAGAGGCTTCTCCGAACCCCTGAGACCGACTATCGAACCCATGGGGTTCGATAGAACCCAGGTTAAGAACCACTGGTTTATGATAATAACAGAAATAAGAGTATGTGAGGCATTTAAAAGCTAGACTATAATGAGCAACGTACTCTTGAAAAAGCAATGAATGCCATGGCTAAATTTGTATCATATGATAAATATATTGAATTTACTGAAGTTTAGTAAAGTGGAAATGTCTGTTTAATATATCCTTTTACAATGGTGAAAGAAAAGCCTGTTGGTTTGCTTAACTAGAAAGTAGCTTGGAAAACATTTATTATTTAAATTGCTTTTAGTCATTCCAGTTAGAACTAGAAATCATTATTTTGTAATTGTGAAAACTAATGCAGGAAAAATTAGTAACTTCCCCTCAAATCACAACTAGTTAGTGATTGAGCTGGGATAAGAACCCAGAGCTCCTTAAAGCCTACATTCAATAAAAATTAGGAATAAGAACAGATCCTGGGAGCACTTATGGTGCTAACTGGTACTGGGACAAATGTTTGTAAAGATAGGCTCTTATTTATTATTTTACTGTTGGCTGTAATTAGTGGTATATCCTATGGTATCAATAAGATTTTTCCCTGTGCAATTATGACCCAAACCCAAGCTTCGTTTTTACTTGATTTGCTGTCATCCAGATATAAGATACAATGTTCATCATTTCTTTTACTTAAGTATATGCATACATATGCACTTAAGTGTATACAACTCTTTACTCATATTCTTTGCCAAATATAATTTATATATTTCACCAGGAAAATCTTGTAAAAGATTTTAGTGTGTTAAATGCACAACTTTGAACTCATATAATTATAAATATAGTTCTTTGTATGTGTTCATTAAAAAGCCCAAAATGAAAGCAGATATTAAATTACCAGTTAAATTGTTTTTGTTAATTTTTAATTTTAAAAAACGTATTAAAATTTTATTTGTTCTATGGTAATTAACAGTTTATATTATTATTAAAATTCAGCATTGATGGTAAAATATTATAGTGGAAAAGAACGGAGAGTTGTCTATTTAAAGGTTCCAAAATATAATTAGAATGAATGTATCAAAGACAACTAGACCTCCTGATAGGGAGTGTTATTATTAAAGGTCAATAAATTATTTTCCTTATTTCTAAATTGTATAATACCAATTTCCTTTGTTGGTGGAAAACCCAACACAGCCAAGTTTAGAAGCAGAATCCCTGACTGAAGAGAGGACTTATTATTGTCTTAAACAATAGTTTTTTATTTTCTCATAACTTTAAATATCCTAAGTGGCCACTGGAGCTGTGAGAACTGACATTAACATGACTTATGCAGACTATTGGAAAATAAAACACTACATATAATTGGCGTTGTGCTCTGATGCCCACAGAGCTAGAATGGTAGAATCATCCTGGTGTAGTTGGGGTGGGAATATCTGATATTAATAACTATTTTTTTTCATTCAGGTAGAAGAACCTGAAGTGTGTTATGATCTACTGTGTAGCATTCCATTATTGAATAGAGAACAATTACAGTCAATTTTTAAAATCTTGTAAATGTCAATTTGTTCATATGGCAGAATTATTTTAACTGAACAAGGACTGTTACTTGCTCTTCAGTCTTTATTATTCCTATAGTTATGTTTCAGAAGTCATAAATTTACAGGAATAATTGATATAATAATATTACAAAGCTTACTGTCATTTCTCTCAGTGTGAGTTGTTAAGGTATATGAGAGGTGGTTTTAACATTAGGCTTTTATTCAAAAACTATTAACTGAGCTCTTACTATGTGGAAGCCACTGTTCCAAATAGTAAAATGTGCTGCTGCCATTAATTAAAGGCTATCTATACATAGTTGTGCAAGTTAATTTAAAAATATAATTAATAAAGGTTATAAATCATTTACTCTGTAATGAGCATACATAAGCCTTTTGTTATAAAGTTGGATATTTGAATGCCATATTGGGACACCACATTCGATTGAATCTAAGATGCTATTGAATATGAGATATATTAATATTTTATATGGTACCAAGAAAAAAAGAGAATGTCGCCAGTTAAGGATATGAAACTTTCTTACAGTATGGAATTTTCATTTTATACTTATACAAAGACCACTTTTAAAACTTAATTAGGGGGCGGCAAGATGGCAAAGGAGTAGGCAGACGTACGAACTTCCAACTCCTGGAACCAAAGTGGATTATAAATTAATTTTAAGAACCATCATCTTGATAAACCAACTTTGAACTAAATTAAGTGGGACTCTTCAACCAAGGAACACTGAAGAAGCCACATTGAGACTGGTAGGAAAAGCGAAAACGTGGAAAGGGCTGCCCAGCTCCCTGGAGCGAACAGCAGACTCAGGTGGTGGGAAGAGAGTTTAGTGGAGAGAGAGGGACCTGGGTCCCAGGAACAAAGCCCCAGCCTGTAGCCCCAGAGCCTAGAAGAGGCGTATGGACACTATTTAGCTGGGAAACAGGTTAGGATACTGTTTGTGACAAAGAGACAGTTTTCTCAGACCCAGGATTCTTCTTAAAGGGACAGCACAGAAAACCCCTCTCAAACCACTCACCCAGGGCTCCAAGGAATGGGGACAGAGGAGAGGACCAGAGTAGCAGGAAGAGAGTGTGGACTGGAAGGCACAGGGAAAAACACTCTGAGGGACAGCCACCCTAACTCCTGGCTGAGTCACTTCCCAAATTGAAAATGAATATTTCCCCTAGAACTAACAATAGCAGCAAAGGGAGACAGGACACCAGCCAAACAAGCTCTCCCATGGTACTTAGAGCAAAGCTGCTTAGATGGAGGGAGCTTGCTTCTAGGACTACAGTATGGAGTGTTAGGGTCTGAGCTGCAGTGCCCCTACCCTGCTGAAGGCTTGCTGGAGGGATGATGATGGCAGGATGCAGAAACGCAGTTCTGTCAGCGGGTGTGTGTGTGTGGGGGGGGGGAGGGCGGAGGCCCAGCCAGCGTGAGCTCGGTCTAGCCCAGCAGGGACAGAGGGAACACGTGGAAGTGGTCCAGCAGCTGCGGGCCCTCCAGCAGCCCCACCTGTGGGGGAAAAGCGGGAGTCCAGGAATGGGCAGATATCTGTCTCAAAACAGGGCCCCATGGGTGTGCAGCATCACCTGGCCTCCGAAGTTTGCAATTCAGAGTGAGCCAGCCCTGACCACGGGGGCGGGGCTAAAGCCCGGGACAGGCAGAGGCTCGCAGCTGAGTGCTCGCAAGCAGCCCCACCCAGCCCGAGAAACTACAGTTTGTGATCCTGCGTGAGCCGGCTCTGACCAGGGGGGTTAGCAGAAGCCCGGGAACAGGCGGGGTCCACAGCTGAGCAAAGGTGCTCACCGCTACCCTTGGTGCTGAGACTTCTGGCTTGAGTGCAGAGCACAACCCCACCTGTGGGGGTGAGGCGAAGGCCCAGACAGGCTGAGGCTTGTAGAGCGGGCACAAGAACACAGCCCCTCCTACAGAGGAGAGGCGGAAATCACAGCAACAGCCGCATTGAGCCAGGGCCAGCAATGCCCATCACAACCACCCTAGGCAGCAGCACAGGGGGAGGTGGGGCAGCAGACAGACTGCACCTAGAAAACACAGAGGCAACACCCATAGGAGTCCAGTGGCCACACCATTCTTACACAGAAACAAAATGGGCAGGCAGAGGATTGCAACTCAAATGAATCAAGAGAAATCCCCAGAGAAGGACCTGAATGAACCAGATATAACCAAATTACCGGATACAGAGTTTAAAATAATGATAGTTAAGATGTTCAAAGAGCTTAGAGCAACAATGGATAGTCATAATGAACACCTAAATAAAGAGATAAAAAGTATAAAAAAGGAAATTGAAATAATAAAAAAGAATCAGACAGAAATGACAAATACAGTATCAGAACTGAAGACCACAATGGAAGGAATTAAAAGCAGGATGGATGAAGCTGAGGATTGAATCAGCGAGTTAGAGGACAAAATAAAAAAAAGGTACAGAAGCACAGCAGAAAAAAGAAAAGAGGCTCAAAAAATCTGAGGAAACTCTAAGGAAGCTTTGTGACAACATAAGAGAAATAACATCTGCATCATAGGGGTTCCTGAAGATTAAGAGAAAGAACAAGGGATAGAAACTTTGTTCAATAAAATCATAGCTGAAAACTTCCCTAAATTAAGGCTGGAAAATGTTTCACATGTTCAAGAAGCACAGAGAACTCCATTAAAGAGAAACCCAAAAAAATCTACACCAAAACACATCATAGTTAAAATATCAAAGCTAAGTGATAAAGAGAAAATTTTAAAAGCTGCTAGAGAAAAAAAGGCTATCACCTATAAAGGAGCCCCCATAAGGATGACATCCGACTTCTCAACAGAAACACTTGAGGCCAGAAGGCAATGGCAAGATATATTCGAAGTAATGCAGATCAAGAACCTACAACCAAGAGTACTCTAACCAAAAAGGTTAACATTTAAAATTAAAGGAGAAATAAAGAACTTTCCAGTCAAAAAAAAAAACCCTCAAAAAATTCATTAAAACCAAACCAATTCTGCAAGAGATGCTAAGGGGCCTGTTGTGAACAGTTCAAAGGGGGAAAAGAATATAGCAAAAGAAGAATACAGCTTTAAAGAATAAAATGGCAATAAACAACTCCATATCAATAATAAACTTAAATGTAAATGGATTAAATGATCCAATCAAAAGACATAGGGTAGCTGCATGGATAAAGAAACAGGACCCATACATATGCTGTTTACAAGAGACACATCTTAAAACAAAAGATGCACATAGACTGAAGGTAAAAGGATGGAAAAATATATTTCATGCAAATGGAAATGAGAAAAAAGGAGGGGTAGCAATACTTATATCTGACAAAATGGACTTTAAAACAAAGGCTGTAGTAAGAGATAAAGAAGGACACTACATAATAATAAAGGGAACAATTCAACAGGAAGATATAACCACTATAAATATCTACGCACCAAACATAGGAGCCCCAACATACATACAGCAGACTTTGATGGACAAAAAGGTCGAGATTAACAGCAATACTATCATAGTAGGCGATTTCAATATCCCACTAATATCACTGGATAGATCCTCAAGAAAGAATATTAATAAAGAGACAGCAGACTTAAAGGATACACTTGACTAGATCAACTCGATTTAATAGATATCTTCAGAACTTTTCACCCTAAACCAGTAGAATATACATTCTTTTCAAGCGCTCATGGTACATTCTCTAGGATAGACCACATGTTAGGACACAAAAGTGTTCTCAACAAATTTAAGAAGACTGAAATCATATCAAGCATTTTCTCTGATCACAATGCCATGAAACTAGAAATTAACCACAAAAGAAAAACTGAAAAAAACTTAAACACTTGGAAACTAAGTAGCATGTTATTAAATAATGAATAGATTAACAATGAGATCAAAGAATAAAAAAGTTTCTTGAAATAGATGATAATGAGCATACATCAACTCAAAATTTATGTAACACAGCAAAAGCAGTACTGAAAGAGAAGTTCATAGAACTACAGGCATACCATAAGAAGATAGAAAAAGCTCAAATAAGCAACCTGACCCTACAACTAAAAGAACTAGAGAAACAATAGCAAATAAAGCCCAGGACTAGTAGAAGGAAGAAAATAATAAAGATCAGAGCAGAAATAAATGACATAGACGCTAAGGAAACAATACGTAGGATCAATGAAACCAGGAGCTGGTTCTTTGAAAAGGTAAACAAGATGGATGAACCTTTAACTAGACTCATCAAGAAAAAAAGAGAGAGGACTCAAATAAATAAAATTAGAAATGAGAGTGGAGAAATAACAACCTACACAATAGAAATACAAAGTATTGTAAGAAAATACTATGAAGAACTCTACGCCAAAAAATTAGGCAACCTAGGTGAAATGGACAAATTTATAGAATCATATAATCTTCCAAAAACCAATCTGGAAGAATCAGAAAACCTAAACAGACCAATTACAACAAATGAGATCGAAACAGTTATTAAAAAACTCCCAAAAAAGAAAAGTCCTGGGCCTGATGGCTTCACAAGTGAATTCTACCAAAAATTCAAAGAAGAACTAACTTCTATCCTTCTCAAGCTTTTTAAAAAATTAAAGAGGAAGGAAGACTTCCAAACTCCTTTTATGAGGTGAGCATAATTCTGATCCCGAAAACGGGCAAAGGCAACACAAAGAAAGAAAATTATAGGCCAATATCCCTGATGAATTTAGACGCTAAAATTCTCAACAAAATATTAGCCAACCAGATCAAGCAATATATGAAAAAAATCATACACCATAATCAAGTGGGATTTATTCTGGAGAGGCAAAACTGGTTCAATATTCGCAAATCAATCAATGTAATTCATCACATAAACAAAAGGAAGGACAAAAATCACATGATAATTTCAATAGATGCAAAAAAGGCATTTGATAAAATCCAGCACCCATTCATGCTCAAAACTCTCAGTAAAGTGGGAATACAAGGAACATTCCTTAAAATGATAAAGGCCATCTACGACAAACCCACAACAGACATCATACTAAACGGTCAAAAAATAAAAGCAATCCCCTTAAGATCAGGAACCAGGCAATGGGTGCCCCCTTTCACCACTCTTATTCAACATATTTCTGGAAGTCTTACCCACAGCAATCAGACAAGAAAAAGAAATAAAAGGCATCCAAATTAGAAAAGAAGAAGTAAAACTGTCATTATTTGCAGATGATATGATATTGTATATAGAAAATCCTAAAGTCTCAGTCAAAAAACTACTGGACCTGATAAATGAATTCAGCAAGGTGGCAGGATATAAAAATAATACTCAGAAATCAGAGGCATTTCTATATACCAACAATGAACTGTCAGCAAAAGAAATTAAGGAAACTATCCCCTTCACTATTGCAACCAAAAAAATAAAGTACCTAGGAGTAAATTTAACCAAGGAGGTTAAGGACTTGTACTCGGAAAATTATAAAACATTGCTAAAAGAAATCAAGGAAGATACAAACAAGTGGAAGCATATACTGTGCTCATGGTTAGGAAGAATAAACATCATTGAAATATCTATAGTACCCAAAGCAATTTATAAATTCAATGCAATACCAATTAAAATACCAATGACATATTTCAAAGATATAGAACACATATTCCAAAAATTTATATGGAACCAAAAAAAGAACACGAATAGCCTCAGCAATCTTAACAAGAAAAAATAAAGCAGGGGGTATCACTCTTCTAGATACCAAGGTTTACAACAAGGCCATTGTTCTCAAGACAGCCAAGCTGGTACTGGCATAAGAACAGGCACATAGATCAATGGAACAGAACAGAGAACCCAGAAATAAACCCACACCTTTATGGACAACTGATATTTGATAAAGGAGAAAAGAACATACAATGGAGTAAAGACAGCCTCTTTAACAAATGGTGTTGAGAAAATTGGACATCTACCTACAAAAAAATGAAACTAGACCATCAACTTACACCATTCACAGAAACAAACTCAATATGGATAAAATACTTAAATATAAGCCATGAAACCATAAGCATCTTAGAAGAAAACATAGGCAGCAAGCTCTCCAACATCTGTCGCAGCAATGTATTTGCCGGTGTATCTCAATGGGCAAATGAAGTAAGAGGCAGGATAAACAAATGGGACTATATCAAACTAAAAAGATTTTGCACAGCTAAAGACAATAGGAACAGAATAAAAAGACAAACCACACAATGGGAGAACATATTCGACAATACATCTGATAAGGGGTTAATAACCAAATTTTATAATAAACTTATAAAACTCAACACCAGGAAGACAAACAATCCAATCAAAAAATGGGCAAAAGAAATGAATAGAAATTTCTCCAAAGAGGACATACAGATGGCCAATAGGCATATGAAAAAATGCTTAACATCACTAATTATTAGAGAAATGCTAATTAAAACCAGAATGAGCTTGACCAGTTGGTGGCGCAGTGGATAGAGTGTCAGACTGGGATGAGGAAGACCCAGGTTTGACACCCCGAGCTCGCCAGCTTGGAGCGCGGGCCCATCTGTCTTGAGAAAAAAAAAAAAAAGCTCTCCAGCTTGGACCCAAGGTCGCTGTCTCCAGCAAGGGGTTGCTCGGTCTGCTAGAGGCCCGCGTTCAAGGTACATGTGAGAAAGCAATCAATGAACAACTAAGGTGTAGCAAGGGCAATGAAAAACTGATGATTGATGCTCCTCACCTCTCTCTGTTCTTGCCTGTCTGTCCCTATCTATATAACTCTCTCTGACTCTCTCTCTGTCCCTGTAAAAAAAAACAAAACAAAAAAAAACCCACAATGAGACATCACCTTACACCAGTCAGAATGGCGCTCATCAGCAAAACACAGAATAAATGCTGGAGAGGATGTGGAGAAAAGGAAACCCTCCTACACTGCTGGTGGGAATGCAGACTGGTGCAGACACTGTGGAAAGCAGTATGGAGATTCCTCAAAAAATTAAAAATCAAACTGCCTTTTGACCCAGCTATCCCACTTATAGGAATATACCCTAAGAACACCATAGCACTGTTCGAAAAGAAGAAATGTGCCCCCATGTTTGTGGCAACATTGTTCACAATAGCGAAGATCTGAAAACAGCCCAAGTGTCTATCAGAGGATGAGTGGATTTAAAAGCTTTAGTGCATATATACTATGGAATACTACTCAGCCATAAGAATTGATGACATCGGATCATTTACAACAAAATGGATGGACCTTGATAACATTATATGGAGTGAAATAAGTAAAACAGAAAAAAACTGAGAACAGCATGATTTCATACATAGGTGGGACATAAAAACGTGACTATGAGACATGGACAAGATTGTTGGGGTTACGGGGTGGGGGGAGGGAATAGAAGGAGGGTGTGCGGGGAGGGGAGGGGCACAAAGAAAACCAGATAGAAGGTGACAGAAGACAATTTGACTTTGGGTGATGGGTATGCAACAGAATTGAATGACAAGATAACCTGGAGATGTTTTCTTTGAACATATGTACCCTGATTTATTAATGTCACCCCATTAAAATTAATTTAAAAAACGGGGAAACCAAGGCGGAACCAAAACAAAGACATCTTTGATTGCTCTTAGCTCTGGGTTTTACCAGCATGTGGACTGCAAGCGGGGTGGGCGAGGACAGTTGTTCAGGCTGTGCGCAGGGGGCTGCTCCTGTTCCCAGGTCACAGGGTAGGCGGCGACTGAAAGCTGCCTGGTGTGCTGCTCACATGGTCGTGCTCAGATCAGTCCAGAGGGTCCCCCGTTCCTGACCTTTCAGGCCAAATGACAGGATCATGTAGCTGAGTGGCCTTTTGATAGCTGTCATTTGATGTGTGTACATTCAAAATACCTGCTTGGCAACCCACACATTTCAAAGCATGACTTGGGTTCTTTTCAAATAGTTTATTTTCTCTATAATGTCCCAGACTCAGGAGATCCGACCAGCCATTTAGAGTCACTATCTTGGCGTCTAGATAGAGCAAAGTGAGAACAGTGTGGGTGAGCAGGTCCTTCTGTGGGAAGGCTCCAGTGACCTGACCACTCATCTTCACCTCCCAGCCACCGTCCTTGCCCAGTCACTGTCATGGGCGGGGCTCTTGCCTGTCCTGTTTCTCTGCTTCTCTCTGCTTTAACAGGCGATGCTCAGCGCAGCTGCCAGAGTGATCCTGTTAGGACATCAGTCCCTCCACTCTGCAGAGTCCTCCAATAGCTCCCTAGCTGTTGTGTGCAATGAAGGGCAAAGCCCTGCCCAAGACCTGCCATGCCCCACAGAACGTGCCTCCCAACTACGTCTCCACCGTTGGTCTCCACCGTGGGTCCCCCCCCACCAACTCCTTCTACTCCGGGACCTCTGGCCACCTTGCTGTTCCTTTATGCACAAAAATGTTGACATTTCTCTGGGCCTGCTGGAGTCCTAAGAATGAAACTACTAAATCATAGCATCTGCACATTTTCTAGATATTGCCAAACTGCTCTCCCAATGGGCTTGCCAATTTATATTCCCACCCACGTTTGGGGGAAGGTTAGGCTCCCCTCTTCCTCTGACTGTTGAATCTATTCCAACTGGATGGGTGGGAAATGTTGGCCCAATACAGTTTCAGTTCACATTTTCTTCAATATGACAAAAATGTAGCGTAAAAAAAAAACTTAATTAGGGCCCTGGCTGGTTGGCTCAGTTGTAGAGCACCAGCCCAGCATGTGGATGTCCCAGATTCAATACCTGATCAGGGCACACAGGAGAAGCGCTCATCTGCTTCTCCACCCTTTCCCCTCTCCTTTCTCTCTGTCTCTTCCCCTCCCTCAGCCAAGGATCCATTAGAGCTAAGTTGGCCCAGGCACTGAGGATGGCTTCATGGCCTCCAGATCAAGCACTAGAATGGCTCCGGTTGCAATGGAGCAATGCCCTGGATGACCATGTGGGAGTCTGTCTCTCTACCCACCTGCTTCTCACTTCAGAAAAATACAAAAAAAAAAAAAAAAACAACAACCAAAAAAAACCTTAGACATAGATTTTAAAAATTATATATCACCCTTTTACAAACATAAAAAGGAAAGCAAAATAAATAAGTGGATTAAAGTAACTTTAAAGTTCTGAGTCTGATTCTTCTGAATGGCTTTTTGATTCAGAATAGGTGATGCCAAGTTATTCCACTCATTATTGGATTGTATACTGTCAAGAATGTTAATAATACATTTTTCCTTAAAATAATTTATGAAAGATACAATTATGTGAAACATGGGCATTTCGGGTGCCTTTGCAGCAGACCCCATCCATTTTCATCTTTTATGAGGCTTCATTCTTTTTCACTCTGCTTAAGTTTCTGTCTCTTTTTGTCTATTCAGTCCTTTCCCTAAGTTTTAAAACATAATTATGTATTGCCTATCCCAATAAAACGCCTTCATCAACTCCATGTGCTTCTCTAGTTGCTGCTCGTACTCTCCTCTTTGCCTAAAATTCGTTTCCTGAAGGAATTATTTGCTCTCATAGAATGCACTTCCTCACTCCCATTCATTAATAAACCACATTCATCTGACACAACCTTTGTTTCACTAGTCTCATGGAATACACTAAGGAACTACTGTTAACGGTTACTTGTCAACTGTCAAAATAGTCTTTTTCAGGCTTTTATGAAAACGCATTCCCCTGACTTTTTAATGTTCCTGCTCTCTATCAGTTTTTTATACATGCAGGCTTTTTATTCCTTTAAGCGTATATTTCTTTAACTGTTGGTGTACTCAGGATTTTGTGGAGGAGTTTGTCTTCTCTTTCATGGATTCAGATTCCACTACTGAAGGAAGTTCTTCGGTTTTATCTTGAGTTACAGTCATGTATGATTAACAGTTTGCTCAGAATGTCTATTTGCACAACCACAGGTACTTTAAACCCAGTGAAGCCAAAGAGGAAGTCATGGTCTTACTTACCTAATCATTGTTTGTCTCCCAATGTGTCACATTCTTGTCCTTCAGTCTTCATACTCTTTCACTACAGCTTTGACTTCCCAATTATCTCTGGAATCTGATCTTCTTTCCCATTTCAGACACCCTCATTTGGAGGCACTATAATCTCTCTTGTAGAAAACTATTGTAATCTGTTAACTAGTTTCTCGCCTTCTGGTTTACACTATTGTCTAGCCCCTAGCCAGAGTGTTATTTATGAAATGTATACCCAACCATTTCAGTAACTGACTTAAAGGTGTTACTGGAGCTACTTGTTTTTCTTTACACTAAGTCCAAACTCATAACATTCTTTTATTGTGTTTGTGACAGAAACAGAGAGAGGGACAGACAGGAAAGGAGAGAAATGAGAAGCATCAATTCTTCGTTGCGGCACCTTAGTAGTTCATTGATTGCTTTCTCATATGTGCCTTGATTGGGGGCTACAGCAGACTGAGTGACCTCTTGCTCAAGCCAGTGACCTTGGGCTCAAGCTGGTGAGCCTTGCTCAAACCAGATGAGCCCACACTCAAGCTGGTGACCTTGGGATTTCGAACTTGGGTCCTTTGCATCCCAGTCCAACGCTCTATCCACTGCACCACTGCCTGGTCAGGCCAAACTCATAACATTCTTTATGTCATGGTTAAATGTTGACTCACAATTATAAAAGAATCATTAAAAACATTTGATGACTTTATAAATCCTCCCATAATCTTTTTTTTTTAAATTTTCCAATGATTTGAGAGAGATAGAAAGAGGAAAGGAGAGAGAAACATCAACTCATTGTTTCATTTAGTTCCATTTAGTTGTGTACTCATTGATTGCCTCTTGTATGTGCCCTGACCAGAGATCAAACCCATGACCTCTAGCACACCAGATAATGCTTTCAGCCACCCAGCCAGGGCCCCTCCAATAATTTTTTGATGGTCAGATATTTTGTTGAAGAAATTTTGTTTAAAAAATCATGTTATAAAGATCTAAATATTAAACAGTGATATATTAGCAAGTCCACTTTCTGACAGACCTCAGGTGATATTCCCAGGTATTTTAATTGCTTACTGGTTTGAATACTGTGTCTGTCTGTCACTTGTGCTGTGCACAAATAAGCAGGGAAATGGAATGTTATTGATGAGCTTCCTGAACATTAACACTTACTTAGAAATGTTGGTTTCCATTAAAAAAAAATCATTCTTCAGTACAAGTTATCAGAAGATGAGTCTCTTCTCTTCTTTTCTAATGTGACCTACCATTCAATTCATACCTAATCCATATATTTGTGTCTTTTCCCCTCAGTACTCTTTTCTAAAGAAAGATAGTTGATAATAATAGCAACCCATTGCTGTACATATTATGCAAATTTCAATATTAAGTACTATGGATAATTTTCTAATTTAAACCTCACAACATTTCTGTGAAATAAATATCCCTATTTTACTGAGATTCTTAAAATCTGAACAATTTGCCCAAAGTCATATAATGATTAAACTGACATTTGAATCTATATCTAAATTGTTCCACAGTACAAGCTGTTTTCTGCCTTCCTAGTCCCTCCAAATCAGTCAATGTTAAGTCATTCAGCCACCTTGAAATTCACAGACATTTGAACGTCTTTTTAGACAACTCCCAAAATGTAAGTAGTTCCATAAACATTTTTGACTATGTGATATATGCTACAGTATAAAAATAAAAGGGCGAATAAATTTGGATTTTGTTCTGGCAGATCAAGGAGGGAGTGTATTGGCAGTAGGGGAACATTTGGGAAAGCAAAGTAAGTGCAGATCCACAGTCCCTTATCTACAGTTATGAAACCTCAAAACCCAAAAACTGAACATTATTGTGTAAATTATGACAATTTGGTATTAGTGCCTCACCTAAATTGGCATTAGACCACTTATAGTCTTTAATGGTCCCACTTGGTGTTAACTAATTTGTACATTTCATCATAGATATATTAATGTGTTTTATTACTGGAATTTATCCCAGATAATGTGGACCATATTACCTTTGTAATATCCAAAAGAAAATAATACTAGTTTTTGAAACACATCATGTTCCAAGAGTGTGGGATAAAGGATTATAGGCCAATCAGTTATTATAATTTTAGTATTATAGTGGTGGGTGTGCTTTAAAAGCCTGTAGGAATAGAAGAGGCAGAGAAGACTTCAGGGAAGAGGTACCTTGTATCCCATTATGGAAGGATGAATAGAAATTTGTCAGGAAGCCAAATAGGAGGAGAAAATACCTAAACAAAATCATGAGAGAGCAATGATGTAGTCAGAGTAAGGAGCAGAGGTATGAGAGTGGCAGAAGAATGAAGCTGATCAATAGGCAGGAGTCACATCACAAGGATGCTGTGGAATGCCATGCAAAGTCTGGATTGGCCCCAGATGGCTAAGGGGTGACCTGGAAGGATGGTAGGCTAAGAGAGCTAGGTGGACTATGTCTCAGTGGCTAGACATGACTTTGTTTCTTCATACTACCCTAGAGTTACTGATACCACCACCTTTTACTTTCAAAAGTGGCTTGGTTGAAATGTTTTATGGTCCCCCCAAATGATAGAAGCAGATATTGATTTTAGAAAGAAAATTGTCAGTAATAGGGGATGATTGAACTGGAGTCCAAGATTTCCAGAGGGCTTTTTCCTAAGATGAGAACAACCTTATGAATGCCAAAGCCTATCACTAAGGAACTGTGGCATAAAAGAATTTCATAAAATCCTTGTGCCTTGAGTAATAAAAGTTCTCTAATGCCTGACCCTCATTAGTAAGAAGGAGAAATTTTCAGTTATAAACTGAAAACTACTTTTCTCCATTCCCTGACCTCACATTGTCCTGCAGTTTTCTTATATCTTGGTTTTGGCTCCCACTGGGTAGAATTTAGACTGTTGGAAAAGTTAATTGAGTTAAAGTATCCATAAAAATATAATGTGAATGGAGCTGAAAATACATGAAGATTATAAAGCCAATATTGTAATATTTATTTCTCCATTTTAAAACCATAGTCAATATTTGGGAAGCACATTAATTTTATACTTTTTTCTCTTTTCACAAGTATGTTGCTAATAAAAATAAAAGTAAAAATAAAGTGAAGTACAAAATACAAAATATGATCACACATTCCTCACCAATGAAATAGGAAATACACTCAACAGGTCTTTTTGGTAAGCAACTAGGAAAGTGAGGGAAAATATTAATGTGTCTGTATTATATATAGCCTGTCAGAATTCATTTTTATCCTTATAATTAGCAATAAAAACTTGGAATTATTTCAATTTCTGAATGGGTTTCCATTAGCTACTATTGGGAGTTTACAAAGAACCACTTTATCTTATCAATCAGGGAAATGTAAATTAAAACAAGGTATAATTTCCCCATCAGATCATTAAAAATAAAGTGCAGCAATATTTATCTGAGATTGTAGGAACTGGCAAACTCCTATGGTGTTTTTGTTATAGCCACTTGGGGTCATTTAGAAATACCTAGTAAAACTAACTGTGTGCATAACCTATGGCCCTGCAATTCTATTTCTAGATATTTACCTTAGAGAAACAGTCACAAAAAAGCACAAGGAATAGGGTGCAAAGATGCTCATTGTAGCTATGTTATAGTAGCAAAATGTTGAGCATGAACTAAATAGCCATCATGATGAAGTATTATGGAGTGCTATGTGAGATGAAGTGAGACCTCAAGTATTGCTGAATAAAAAATAATAAAGCAAACTGAAGAAATATGCAGTAAACCATTTATGTAATAAAGTACATTAAACAATTCTATGTTTTTAAAGAGATATTCTTGTTTATTAGTGCTTGGACTGGACAGATACACACCCAGCCAGCATCAGTGGTTACTTCCAGGGAAGGGAAGACCTCCTTGATTTACAATGGTAGCTAAAGGAAATAAGGTTCACTGTGTATTGGTCTGCTAAGGCTGCCATGACAAGTTCCTCACAGTTAGTGGCTTAAACAGCAGAAACTTATTTCCTCAAGTTGTGGAAGTGACAAGTCTGACATGAAGGTGTCAGGAAGGTTGATTCCTTCTGAGGTCTCTCATCTTGGCTGGTGAAGGGCCACCTTCTTCCCTGTGTCTTCACATGGTCTTCCCTCTGTGTTTTTGTCCTTATCTCCTCTCCTTAGGAAGACACCAGTCATGTTGGATTAGAGCCCATCCATATGACCCTCTTTTTTCTGAACTACTCATTTAAAGGCCCTGTCTCCACAGACAGTCACATTCTGAGAGAGTGGGGGTTATGACTTCAACATATGCATTGGATGGGGTAGAGGAACAGAGATAATTCAGCCTATAACATATTTCTAACATTTTTATTTAAAGTAAACAAAAGAAATTGGATTCATGTTTGACACTGAGGCCAAATAGAGTTGTAAAAGAAAGTGTGAAGTTATTTGAATCTAGAAGATTTTTCCTTTATGGGCTGTCTTTTTGGTTTTCAGAACTTTGAGCACTGGAATGCCAGATTTCCAGCATGTAAGGGATATGAAAATGGAATCAGGTGGAGGGATGTTTACTTTTGTAAAATGTACCTTTTTAGAACAGTTTCAGATGTGCAGAAAAAATTGGGAGGGTAGTACAAGTTTTTTAATTAACATTTTACATTAGTATAGTATATTTGATACAATTAATTAACCAGGATTGATATGCCAAATATTCATTTTTTATTCCATGCTTCCATCTGGGCTCCCATGCTGCACTTAGTTGTCATGTTACCTTAGTATCCTGTTGGCTTTGACAACTTCTCAGACTTTATTTATTTTTGATGACCTTGACAGTTTTGAAGAGTACTGGTCAGGTATTTTGTAGAATGCTTTTCTTCTGCACACTGTCTTATATTTTTCTCACAATAAGATTCGGGTTTTTAGGTCTGTGGGAAGAAGACCACAGTGTTGTTTTGATCATATCATAGCAGTGGTACATACTGTATGACTCATCACTCTTGATGTTCACCTTGACCATCTGAGTGAGGTTTCTCTACTGCAAAATTACCCCTTTCCATACTGTATTTTTTGGGGGAAGAAGTTACTCTGTGCAAGGACATGTGCTCCACTTCCTTGGGGGCAAAATAACTACTTAAAATGTTTGCAGTTCTTCTACATGAAATATGTTACTTCTCTCCCATTTATTTATTTACTGGAACTTATTAACTTTTTTTACTATATTCCTTTGAATCATTTTACATAATAAATATAGATTACCTTTGTAATTATTTTGAAACAAGAATATTTTAGAGCTACTTAAATAGCAAATTATTAATTTGGGGCTTTGGAAATTAGGAACATACAAGGTTATCAAACTATGGAGTTCGAAACCACAGCTAAAAATGCATACATTCAATGATCCCATCCTCTCAAGGGATTAGTGAAATGATATATACAAAACACATAGATACAGATAACAGGACAGCAAGTCTCAGAGGGAAGGGGAAGTGAGTTGAGGGGAAAGAGGCAAAGGGTGTAGTGGGGGATACAGGGGTGGTGTGAGGGTGTTATATTGAGTGAGACACTTGAATCCATGTTAACACGATAAATTAAAATTGATAAAAATTTTAAAAAGGAACACACAATGTATTATAGAATTGTATGCTTGAAATCCATATGCTTTTATTAAACAGTGTCACCTCAATAAATTTAATAAATGTTTTTTAAAAAGCAAAGAAATGCATACATGCTGTTAGTAATGTGTTATTCTAATTTACTCAATGTGAAGGGTTTATACAAATATTTAACATTATTCCCTGCTTAGAGACTGAGAGGGTTGCATCTTTAGATCAAAGATGAAGCAGAGAAGCTTTTGCTGCATATGCATTTTTTGAGTTCCTTAAGCTTCATAACTTCATAACAGCTTTCAAGTTGCCAACCTTCATTTTGCAAACTCTTGGACCCCCTTGTAGTGTCCTTGGAAATAATAGGTATATATTATGCTTTTCTGGTCCACAACTGGAAACTTCTCCTGGGATGGATTTTTTCAAATATCTCCTTTGATTATTACCTGACATAATTACTATTTTTTTTCTCCAAGATAACTTAGAATTTTGAATTTATTTTTTCTTTCACAGGAACAGAGAGAGGGCTAGATAGGGACAGACAGACAGGAACGGAGAGAGATGAAAAGCATCAATCATCAGTTTTTCATTACCTTTGCAACACCTTAGCTGTTCATTGATTGCTCTCTCATATGTGTCCTGACCGCAGGCCTTCCACAGACTGAGTAACCTCTTGCTGGAGCCAGCGACCTTGGGTCCAAGCTAGTGAGCTTTTGCTCAAACCAGATGAGCCCGCACTCAAGCTGTCGACCTCTCAAACCTGGGTCCTCCATATCCCAGTCTGACACTCTATCCACTGCACCACTGCCTGGTCAGGCAGAATTTTGAAATTTTAAATGAGGAAGCTGTTATTAATAATTATAATTGTAAAACTATCTCACCATTTTTGCTTTTTAATCTATGTATCAATGAACTAATATTTATTTACCTTGTATTTTTTTCCAGATATTTCGGTCAGCTTGTTAGCAGTCGTTGTCAGCTTTTGTGGGCTGGCTTTGTTGGTCGTCTCCCTTTTTGTCTTCTGGAAGCTGTGCTGGCCTTGCTGGAAGAGCAAACCCCTAACTTCCAATATCAGCCCCCTTCCCCAGAGCGCTACAAATGCTCCCACTGAAGTGTTTGAGACTGAGGAGAAAAAGGAGGTGAAGGAAAATGGAAAGCCAGCCCTGAAAGCTATTGAACCTGCAATAAAAATCAGCCACACGTCCCCCGATATCCCAGCAGAAGTCCAAACTGCTTTAAAAGAACATTTAATTAAACATGCACGTGTGCAAAGGCAAACTACTGAGCCTACATCTTCATCCCGGTAAGGAAAGATGAAACATATAAAACAGTGTGTTGTGTGTGTATGCGTTGTGTGTGTGTTGTGTGATTTTATAAGAGAGAAAAACTGAGGTGGGAAATGAAATGAGAAACAAATAGGAAACATAATTGAATAAAAAGGGAGTGGGTAGGACAGGTTATTATTGACTCTTTTCCTTGAAATATCATTAGTTGAACATTGCTACATACAACCTTTCAATTTAGTTTCAATTAATATTGAGAAAAGAGACATCATGAAATCATCTAGAGCAGGGGTGCCCACACTTTTTCAGGTTGAGAGCTACTTATAAGATGACCAAGTCAAAATGATCTACTTACAATAAAAATGCAAAACATAAATTTATTTCTTCTATATTATCATTATTTGTTACTATTATTACTATTTAATATTGTGTATTCTTCTTTCACCTTTCTCCTTCTCAGCTCTCTTTTCAGAGGAAAGTCAATGTCATAGTTTTTATGAACAGTCCGAAAAAGCTGCTCCACATTTCCCTTCTTTGGAATAGCAATGGCACACAGACAGATGAGGCAAACACACTTAGAATATGACATAGTGAAAAAAATCCCCTCCCATTCTGTATGAAAGTGGTAGGTTTTAGGCTTCTTACTCGGACCAGCTATGGCACTCATTTTTATACCCTTTGTTGTATTTAGTTTAAATAAATTGAAGGCTAACTACGCAGCAATGTAACTGAACAAGTTAGCATGGTTTAATGCGCATATGGAGGATGTCAAAAGTTCAGACATCAGATTGGCTACCCTGTATGCCAATCAAAAGACAAATATGTCTTTTTAATGTCATGCAATCTACCCACTTTTCCTTTGCGATCAACCAGTAGATCGTGATCGACGTATTGAGCACCCCTGATCTAGAGGTTCACAAGCAAAGCCATGTAATAGAGATTAATGCTTTGTTAGTGTACAGTTGTTTAGCACCAACACCATAAACATGGAACTGCTGGAAAATTTCATTGCTCCTTTGAACTTACATAGACCAAACTCTTCTACTAGGCAGAGTAGGGTAAATTCCACAAGAGCTTTTTTGAGTAGCAGGAGCATACATACCAAGGGTTATACATGGACAGAAGGAAGATGGAGACCTCCTTGCATTTCACCTCAACCTGGAAAAATCAGCAACGATTAGCTTGAATGAAATTATTCTGCTATAGCGTGTTTCAGATTGTGTTAACTATAAAAGAAAAAGAGATTCTTGTGGGGAGTCTTTTTTCCTAAGTATGGTCTTCAATCCTAAAATGAATACATGATAATAGCAGTTTTTCTTTATTTCCCTGAAGTAACACCTAATTTTAACCTAGGGCAGAGTAAGTAATTGTATTGGGAGGTAAGTTGTTAATTAACTGACTTCCTGATCATATATTCCTACCTCTCTAAATTGAAGGTACATCGATGCTTTTTGATGTGACATATTTTTGTGTGTTTAGAAATCTATCAAATTGAAAAATTTGGCATGGGTCATGTTTGCTACTAGAATTGAAAGGATATATTCAATATATATTTTATAAAATAAAAAGGATTGCATCTATCAATAAATCCTCTTCTTCCTGAAATAAGTTCCAAGGGTATAAGTAAAAATAATTATTACTTGGGGGATAAGGAACTTTGGGGTAAGGAGAATATATATGGGTATCTTTTCCATTTTATGCCTTTCTATTTAAATTTTATAACTATGGTATGCCTCATATTCAGTTATTATTTTGACAAGTTTTTTGAATAGTGCTATTTAAGGTTATTTTAAATGTTTTTATGATTTTTCTCTAATATGATCCAGTATATGTTAATGCAAATTTATTTATTATGGGTATTTAATTGTAAAATAATTATCCCATGTGCCACTTTTTAAAATATCTATAGAAAAGAGCTGCTTTAAAATTATCTCATGTAGTTACTTGATTATTACTACTATCATTGCTGCATACTGTGACCAAATTTTATATTTAATAAAGCATTAAGACACTCAGTTACTTCAGGGTTAAAATATTCTATTAAATTACCAAAAAATTTAAAGTACTAACAACAGCTGTGAGTAGATACCAACTTATTAGCCTTCACAATTATTCAACTCTTTTTAGTTGATAAGTGCACCCTATATAAGAAGGTTCAATTTATGAAAACAAACTGAGGTTATGAAAATTTCTTGACTTTCTCTGCCCAAATGTTCTTTTTGGAAGGCTCGGAAAAACAAAATACTATTTTCAAACTGTTATCTGTTAAATGTAAAGAGATAGCTTATCTGATTATTCCTAGGTAGGGTGGAATGAAAGAATATATACTGAGAACCACTGTGTGAAGACATGGTCTTACATACAGAATTGGTTTCTAGAAACAATATAAAATAGGAGTGAAGACACACTATTCTAGCCTGAGATTTCTCAGTAATTATGCAAACTGAATAAATCAGAAAAAAAGTTCTTTTTCTCTCAATTTTAAAAAACATAAAAATTGGATTGTACATATCTTGTATTTGCTAAGAGAAGAAGTAGAATACAAATTCATAGTTTTGCTAGAACTTCAATATTATTTTATCTGCCTCTTTGAATCTCCTTGTTTATATGAGTAGCTGGTAAAGAAAGAAAATATTATTTTGGTTGTTTTCAATTTAATCACTTTGCTAGGCACGTTCCTGCAAATCTTCCATCAGCCTACATGAAGTAAGTGTTATTAATTATCCCCATTACTTGTGAGTTAACGAAAGCCCAGAGAGATTTTAAAATTTGCCCAAACTCATGCAGCTGGTGAAGAGGTAGAATTCAAATTCAGACTGATGAATTACATTTTAAGCAATAAAGCTAAGCAAATGGAGTTTTTTGCAAAGATATTAGTTATAAGTGGCTGAGGACAGTAGTTTGGAGGTTGGAGAATGGGGATATTATTCTGCTCATTCAACTAAGAAATATGGAGTTATATGTGTTTATCATGAATGACTAGAGTTACGATTTTAATCTGTTTGGCCTTGGGGTGAATTCCTGGCAGAAAACTTGATTATATCTAGTTCTCAAAAACCCTAGTCTACATTAATTACTTTATCATACTAGAAATTACCTTTATGTAGAGAGGAAGAGGAAATTGCTAAGTTCATTATGCAGCCCACTTAGACACAGAGATCAATGGTACATTATTATAAATCAGATTATTCTGCTCAGATACTAGCTTTTCACTGAAATGTAGCAAAAGCAAACCACAAATACACATACAAAATGAATTTAACTTTAATACTTGGTTTCCTCACTTTGAGTAGGAAACTCAAGCTCCAGTCACTGTTGAGACTCTTCTTTATTTGGCTCAGGCAATAGATGACAGACATCATACTATTTCAAGTTTTAATTGTCTTTACACTTAACAACCTGATTTGTCAGAAGAGAACAGCATTGCTGGAAGCTGCCACAGTTTTCAAGATCTCATCTTCCTTTTTTAAGTCCCTGGATATTTGACCCTATCAGTCTGTTAGGCAACCAAACAACCCAGCAGACCTTGGTGGGTTTCTTCATTACACATTCTTCTAGCATTCATCTTCATTGATTTTTCATTTATCCAATAGCCTTATTTAGTACATATTTACTTCTGGGAATAATCATTTTATTCTACATACTCTTTCCACTCTGCAAAGTCAAGGGAGCTGGAAAATATTGGCAACATAATACAAAGATAAAATACTTAATACCAACTTTAATATAGAATTACAAAATGCAAACTGTGTAGTAGAGAATGCAGAATTCAGAGAACAGGAAAGTTATTTCTAGTTGAGGCATGGAAGAGAGCCAACTAGTAATCTGAGGCTAAAGGAAACCAGGAATTTATATAAATGACAACTGGGAGGTGTTATGTATCCCGAACGGAAACATTTTGTGGAAAAGACATATAAGAAATCTAAGAAAACAGCAGGTAAATTACCTTAGAATATAGAATTCACTGGAGGAATAATGGAAGATAAAGTCAGCTGGAATTAAAATATGAGGAAACCTTAAATCATAGCCAAAATGTTCAGTCAGTTCAGTCAAAAATATTTGTAGCAGAAGACTCCCTTGAATAAAGAGCTATGTTTTAGGAAAGTTAATTTGGCCAGAATTCCTAGGACAGACTATAGAAGACAACATCTGTTTTGTAACTAATATAGTATTTAAAGCATAATAAAAATCAGAACGTAGCAACAACAAAAAAGACAGAAAGCTGAGAAAAGTTGTAAAGGAAGAATCTAAGAAGAAATTGATACTTATGTCTTTTCGAGTTTAGTCCAAAGTTTTTAAAATCCTGATGATACCAAGCTACCATTATAATATTTTTGGTGGTTCCACAGACCTCCACACATATATCTCTGCACTGCTTTTTTAGGCAGAAAAATCTGCCAAGTTCATTTCTGTACTGCTCTTAGCACCTAGACTAAGCACTATAGGAACTCAGGTGTCAGGGGCAAGAGGTCCCCTGGGAGGTGCCCCGGGAAAAGAATGCACGAGGAGTCAACATGGGGGAGAGAAAGTTACAGAAGCTGCTAGCACTTTATTTCCCAAGGCCAGTGTTACGCAGTGCAGTAGAATTCACACATGCCCGACCCGCTTCCGCTGAAGTAAACTCTAGATAAAGCAGCAGATTATATAACTCTGGGAGCAACTGCGCTTGCGCTCCCAGTTCAGCGGTAGTGTCCTTTGGCATAGCGACTGCGCAGGCGTTCTGAGCTCTAGCTCATAGCTGGCTCTCACATCAGGGAATACTATTTGTTGAATACAAAATATATATCATCAACAAATGAATGTGATGACTTCATCTTATCTATTCAAATGGCTCTTTTATGGTTGCCAAGGAGAAGGGTACCTGATTGTTTTATCATCGTCCTTTAGACCTCAACTCTGCCTCTGTGCTTTTAGTACCTGCTGCTTCCTTGGTCTAGATAACCTCTTTTTTATTTACTGTAAGATCTTTAAAGAAAGAGCATCTGAGAGTCTACTTTTTTCTGCCCAGTTATAAACTATTAGCCTTTATGTTTTAAAGCCACAGTTGCAAAGTAACAATTTCTTATTGTCTTAATATTGAGCTCTAGCTGTTTGCCAAACTAGATCCTAAATTCTCAGAGAACAGGTTGTGCCACCTAATCTCCACCGCTGTGTAGGTGTGTAACAAGCATCATGTGAATGCTTTTGCTTGATTGATATCTCTCCACTTCACTTTGCTCCTTTAAAAGCAGCATCAGGTGGTGATAGAACTGTGATCATATTAGAAAGAGGTTAATGATGCTATCCTCCCAGGTATAAGTATGAGGACCAATTTTCTGGCCATTCATTAGTGAGGTAAAGACAAGGTGAATAGTAAGTGGCAAAATAGTTTGTTGAGGATGAGGAATTAATATAGGTTGGCCACTGTTAGGATTCTAAGTATATACCTAATGAAAATATATAATTAGGAAATCTAAAGACAGATCCAGTGAACAAAAGCAGGAAAATATACATGGAAAGAAATCATTGACTTATATGTGATAATGGATTTACAATTAGCTTTGGTTGCTTAGAAAAGTAATTCTTCAAATCATCACATACAACGTCAGAGAGAATACTCAATGTACAAGAGAAGTGAAAAAATATGTAAAATATGTAAAACTGGATTGCATAGTTTTCTTTAAGAGTCTTTTTAAAAATAAATTTCTCTTTAAAAAGGTAGCAAAAATTGCAATTACCCACTCCAGGACAGCATAAGGAATGGAAAGTGAGATGGGACACCACAGGAGAGTTGAAAAGGCACATTGTTAACCAGGCTATGAAGAAGCAGTACTTGTCCAGAACAATGGGAGAGACTGAGATCTATCTCCTTGAAACGTCATTTTATGAATCATGCTGTGCAGTGCTTGAGGTGGTTAAGCAATCCCCTTCATGAAGCATATGCATTTGGTGTATGCACTAGCTTCTCTTCTGAAATGTGATGGCTCTTTAAGCCAAGGTCAGTGACAAAACCTTATAAAATAGGTTCCAACTTGGAGAGTTTGCTTCCTGGCACTGATAAATATTACCTCCTCTTTAAAAAAAAAAAGCTATAATTTTAAATTGATTGGACCCTTCTTGTTCATAGTACAAACAGTTTTTGGAAGGTTTGATTCAATTAGTCACAGGAATCTTAGGGTAAACTATTTCATACAAACACTAAAAGACATTTCTTGAGTCCCAGCATATGTTAATATGAAATTCATAAAAAAGTGACTACTACTGATTCCACCATTATAAAGAAGGCAATCAAATAAAAGGGTCACTGAGTGGAATATTAATCTTAAAATGGAATTTTAATACTCTCTTTGCTGTATGTTTAATGGAATGTGGAGGTACAGAAAAGCTGTCACCCAGGGTGTTAGGTGAACGCAGTTGGAAGACTAAAACATTTTTCTCCAAAACCTAGCTGAGCTCACCAGAAAGGAGGCTCATGATAGCCAGCAGCATACTTCCAGGTAAGGGAAGGACGAAATGACATACTGAGCATAGGAATTAGAACTAGAATACGCAGTTAAGATCAAAAGACCTTCTGGAGATCTAGTAATACTAAGTAGATTGTTCTTGGATGTATTATTTTTGTCCAGTTATCACTGAGATTTTTTATTTAATTTAAGGCTTCACTTTGTATTTCTTCTTTTCTTATAATATTCAGCATGCTCTCAGAAATTTATTTGTAGATTCAAAACTACCCAGATATATTTTTCAACCTAATTCATAACATTTTATAAAATATATATTAGAACAAAAACAATTGCTTATCACCTGTTATGATTTTTATACCTTTTTTTAATATGAAGAAAGGTGAGGGGCAAGTATTGTCAGTATAACTAAACGTTTGTTTTGTTAATTGCTATTAAATTACAGGTTGCTGGTAAATTTTTTGAACAGAATAAAGAAAATTTATGTGCATTTCAATCATTATATTACATAATTGAGAAACAGTTTTCTCTTCAAACAGGTTTTATTATTAATGGATTGTATATGGCTGAATTTTTAAGGGAGAAAACAATTAGTTTATTAATTCAACTGTATTTATTGAACACTTATTACATGCCAAGCATTTTTTTCTAAACATTTGCAGTATATTAGGGAAAAATTGTCAAAAATCTCCATCCACATTCTTGTGAAAAATAAGCAGACAGCATAACTAAGTAAATTACATGATGTATTAGAAGATAATAAGTTCAATTAAAAATAATAGTGCAAAATAAAGAGATTGGTAGATCTAAATGGGGGGGAGGGCAGCCTTACCATTTAAAATATAAGAGCCAGGATAGAATTTGTTGAAAAGGTAAGACATATTTCAGCCAACACTTGAAGAGGTGGGAGGGTGTCTGGGGATAGCTTTCCATGAAGAGGAGACAGCCTCTTCAAAGGCCCTGACACCAGAACCTGCCCTCTGTGTCCCAGCTGCAGCAAGGGGCCAATGTGGCTATAGCAAGACAGCAGGATGCAGAACGTCAGGGTTAAAAATCAGAGAGGTAGCAGGACCTAAACCATTCTTGGTTTTTACTCTGAGCAACATGAGAAGCCACTTAAGGGTTTTTAATCAAAGGGATGACATGATTTGATCTGACTTATGCTTTGAAAAGATGAGTCCGTTGTTTTGATAATAGACATTGAAAGAGACACAAGAAGTCAAAAGACCATTAAGGAGGCTGTAATCCAGGCCAGAAGTGACGGTATTTAACAATGATGAGGATTGGCTGGATTTAGGATATAGTGTAAAGGTAGATCAAACAGAATATCTTGACAGATTGGCTGTGGCACATGATAAAAAGAAAGGAGTCAAGGAGGACGCCAAGGCCCTGGTCTGAATATCAGGAAAGATCAAGTAGAGATAGCAAGACTATCAATTGAATAAATTTGTGAGGCAAGAACAGAAGAAGATCTAGACCTGTTGAGTTTCAGGATTCTATTAGAAATCAAAGCGGGGAAGTTGAGTAGGCAACTGGATAATAATTTGAGTTCTCGAGACAATCTGTGATACATATGCAAATTTGGGGTACACATGTAGATAGTGTCCAAAACCTGGAGATGATATCGTCAAAGAGGTAAGTGTGGATAATAAAAAGAAGAAAACCAGAGATGAACTGCTGAGGTAGTCTATTCTTAAGAGATTAAGAAGAACATAGAAGACTGAGAAGAACAGACTGGTGAAGTAGGAATAAAACCAGGAGGCAATAACCTAGAAACCATGTGAAGAGACTGTGAACAACCAGGAGGGGCTCTGCTAAGGTCAGGTGGGATGAGAACTTGATTGATCTGTGAGTTTCACAATGTGGGGGAGACATTGTTGACATACTCAAGATGGGTTATGTTGTAGTTGGGCATGTGAAAAGCTAATTAGAGTGGGCTTAAATAGAATGGGAGGAGATAAATTGGACAGTGAACATACCGTCCTCAACTCTTTCAAGGAGTTTGCTGCAAACGTGTTAGAGAAACAGAGCAGTACAAAGAGTGAAAGTGGGATAAATAGAAGTTTCCTCAAATATAGGAGAAATAACTGTTATGCTAATGGTAATGATCCGATAAAGAGAGGGAATTGATAATATAGGAATCAGAGAAGGGCAATTTTGAAGTTTACATGAGAGAAAATGGAAATTAGTCTACAAGTGGAGGGATTGGCTTTACATGGGAGCGTGGATACTTAATATCAACTGGAAGGCAAAATATATGAGTACAGATTCTGATAGGAGGGTTGATGAGGTATTGTGGGTCTCTGGAAGGTTCCTGCTCTTTGCTTCCGTTTTCTTAGTGAAGTGGAAAATATCATTAATTGAGACTGGGAATGAGGAAGAAGTTGATAAAGGTGTCAAGAAAGGTGAGAAGGTGTGGAATAGACTTCTTGAAGATCTAGAAGATTTGAGAGAGAATGGATTGCTGTGCATCATTAGGGCCTCCATGAGGAATGTGGTCTTGAATTTAAAGTGAAACTATGAGAGCTGTGTTGTGTTTTACTGCAGTCATATTCACTTGGATGTGTACAGGTGTAGTGATGATGGAGAACTGAATTCAACTAGTGGTTTTGCTGTAGAACTAAGAAAAAGCATAACAGAGAAGTGGGAACATATGTGTAAGACTGGCTTTAGTGATTAATCATGGGGTGGAAACTTGATAAAGAGGGAAAAATTATATCAACGAATCAGTGATTATGAAATGGTAATAAAATCTATGGAAGTTCTGTTGAGTTGGGAAGGTTAAGTTGGATATAAGAAAGTCTGAGCTAGAAAGATGAGAGATCAGAGAGGTATGCATTAGGCAATACTGTACCTAGCTACTGTCAGATATCCCAAGGAAGGGGGGAAGTTTTTCCTTCTCCATCTGGAAGGATGCTTGGGTGACACTTTCCTAGATTTGAAGGGTAAAAGTGGGATCAGACATAATCAAATGGACTGTTCTTGGACTGGTTGAATATTGGTGTAAGACCAGCCACTTATCACGGTCCCTCCAAAGGAGTAAAAGAAGAAAAATGAAAGAAAAAAAAAAGATCTTTGTTGTCATGGTAATAGTTTAACATTGTAATAATTAAAGCTTCTGTTAGCTGACTAGCTAAACTGTGACTTAGAATATGCACCTTTACCCTATAATTAGGGCACTGACTTATTAGAACAAAAAATGTTACTACCCTGATTCCAGTTAGAAGGAGCTCTTTACAGCTATACAATTATATTCAGAGGCATAGGAAAGAAATTAGTGATTTTTAGAAAGAGGATAGACTATTAATATTTCATTCTATTGAAAAGTATAAGTGAGTGTGAAGTTATGGAATCAACCTATAAAAAAATGAGGAAATAACTTTTGGATTTTTTTTGCTCACAAAAATAAAAAAATTATTGCATAAGTGAAAGTGATTTTAACAGAAATATTTAGATTATTTAATAAAATATTCTAAATCTCTTAGGACTATGTAAACTGGATTATACTATACTTTTTTAACAATTCACAACACTATATACTACCTGTATTTCTTTTGTAATTATTCTTATTTTCATAAATGCTCTCTGACACTTCCCTAATCCTAAATTAGACCCTGAGCCTCTATGTCTGGGATAGAATGCATTTAAATGGAATCCATCTGAAACAGGTCATTTCAGGCTTTAAGTCAGTAAAGACTGTGTGTGTGTGTGTGTGTGTGTGTGTGTGTGTGTGTGTGTGTGTGTGTGTATTAGATACAGAAAATAAAATATTGGGTCTTAAATTTAGTATAACTTTAATTAGAAGCTAATTTCCTCATTTGAGATGGAATAGTCTTACCGTTTCTTTACATAGAAATAATTTTTCAATTCTTTTCAATTTTTAATCAGTTTTGAATGTGTAATAGAGCATAAATTACCTTACAAATTTCACTTTGCTATTTAGTATTTTCAAAACAAGTTGTTTGTTATTAAATAAAAGCTGGTAGAATTATTAAAAATTTGGTACATGTCTAATTATAACTTATAAATTAAACATCTTTGCTTTTTTTCAATTTATGATAACTAACCAAAAATGTTTAAAATATTTCTAAAAAATATCTCTAGTTATTTTAACATTTTAACTCAGTAAACTTTGGACCTTAGTGAAGTAAACACATGTCATATATAATGTGTAAGTGGTAAAACTTATATAAAATATATATAAATATTGTTAATTATTTTATATAGTTACTTAAATTGATTAATTTTGAAATATTTTAATCAAATGGGATATCAACCCCTATGACAATACACTATTATGATTAGAGGTATAACCACTAGACCTAGACTGCCTCAAATTGGTGAAATTTCTATTCTAGCACCTGCTTAGCTAGATGACTTTAAATAAGTCACTTACCACTTGCGCCTCAATGGGGAACATAATGGTAATACCTTATAGGATTACATGAGGATCAAGTAATTTGATGAAGAATTTACAACTTTACCCCCCACATAGTAAGCACTCAGTACAGGGTGGGGCAAAAGTGGGTTTACAGTTGTGAGTACATAAAACACAGAATTTATTCTTGTATTACTATTTATTAATATTGTATTATTTTCATATGACAACTATAAACCTACTTTTGCTCTACCCTGTACATTAACCTTGACTGGCAAAATCTGAAAATGAAGTTATTTTTAAATTATTTTTCTGTATTTTATTAATCTTCTTTTATTTCATTCCAGATTCTCATTGGATATTACTTTCTCCATTCTAAATATTGGACTCTCATTCTTTCCTTAGGCCTTCTTTCTCCCATATAATCCACTATCACTGCCCACTAAAGGCCTCTCTCGAGCAATGAGAATAAGCAGACCGTCCACAGTGCTGGAGGGTATTTCCCTGTGCTACTCTTCCACCGTTTACCAGTCTCAACCATTATCTTAATTTGCAACATATGTGCTCAAATATAGTTTCTTTTAAAAAGCTTTGTGAGAAGTCTATAATACTATAATACGGTGGAAGACAAAGGGTTGCTAACATTAGCACATCCCCTTTGGGTTTGTCTTTTTTTTTTTTTTTGTATTTTTCTATAGTGAGAAGTGGTGAGGCAGAGAGACAGACACCTGCATGCATCCAATCAGGACCCACCTGGCATGCCCACCAAGGGACAATGCTCTGCCCATCTGGGACGTTGCTCCATTGCAGCCAGAACCATTCTAACACCTGAGGCAAAGGCCATGGAGCCATCCTCAGTGCCTGGGCCAACTTTGCTTCAATGGAGCCTTGGCTGCGGGAGGGGAAGAGAAAGACAGAGAGGAAGGAGAGGGGCAAGGGTGGAAAAGCAGATGGGTGCTTCTCTTGTGTACCCTGAATGGGAATCAAACCTGGGACTTCCACACACTGAGCCGATGCTCTACCACTGAGCAAGCTGGCCAGGGCCTTGGTTTGTCTTTCTTATTTGTGTATAAGGGGACTATAGACAGGTTGAAATAGTTTCAGTACAACTTTAGCATTTTAATGATGTTCAATTAATTGTTCAGTGTTTCGATTCAGTTATAGAAAACACTGGGGAACATTTTTTTTCATTTTTCTGTTGCATGAGGTTTTAGAATTTTCTCTATATATGTCTGCATTGCTGATTCCAAATATGAAATTCATTTTTTGGTGCATGCTCCAGTTTTTATGCAATTTTAATTTCTTTTTGTTACAGTTAATGGCATGCATTGGTTTTTAAATTGGAGTTAAAGGGCAACAATTCTTGGATTGAACATAACCACAAGGCAACTATTGTTTTACAAACATCACTTTTACATAATTGAAGTTGTTTTTAAATGTAAAAAATTATTATCTGATAAAAACACCCTCTTATTTTGTTTTAAGATTGAATCATGGCTTCTTTGAGTAGGCGTAAATGTATGAATAGTCCTGATACCTTCTATCATATATGTGGCTGTTACACACTTCAACATCAAAGGCACAATATTTCATCATTTGTGACACATGCATATATTACCTATTTTCAAGTTCCCCTTGGTGATCAAGACAAGAATTGGGCTCCTCATATTGTGTGTCCTAATTGTGGAGAAATGCTTTGTGACTGGACAAAACGAAAATGCAAAGGAATGCCTTTTGGTATTCCCATGGTTTGGCGTAAACCTAAGGACCACAGCAGTGACTGTTATTTCTGTCTGATCCATACAAAGGGCATCAGCAAGAAAAAAAAGGCATATGATCGCATATCCTAATATTCCTTCAGCAATACGACCTATCCCACACTCTGAGACACTCCCAGTTCCAGGTTTCAATGGTTTTATTTCTTCTAAGGACAAAGAAAGTGAACATGGTGATCAAATGTATTTTGATAAGATGTATGAGGAAATGGTTGTAGAATCTGAAGGGTCTTCTTCAGATGCCAAGCAGTCATTAACCCCTCAGCAGTTTAGCCAACCCGAATTGAATGACTTAGGAAGAGATTTGGGCCTATCAAAGAAAGCAGCTGAGTTACTAGCCTCCAGGCTTCAAGAAAAGAATGTATTTCACCAGTCAGCTAAAGTATCCCATTTCAGGAAGCATGAACAAATTTTTGTGGACTTTCTTTCCAAAGACAAACACTTTGTTTAATGTCATGATATCAATAGTCTTCTCAGCCAGCTAGGTGTTACCACATATAGTCCAACAGAATGGTGGCTATTTCTTGACAGCTCTAAACGATGGCAGACTACTGCTGGAGCATCACACTAGATTGTCCTCAATAAGTACACAAACACAAGAACTACAAACGCAAATTTTTGCCTGAATTGAATTTAAATAAGTTTTGTGCAAATTTTATGATTAAAATAAGTGTTTTAATATGTTCTATTTTGAAATTATAGACAAATTCTGATGCAGTCATATCTGTTACTGTATTAGTGTATTTACTGCATTATATAAATTATTATATTTTCACAAAGATGATGCCTAAGAAGAAGATATTCTACTTCATTATGTTAAACTAAATGTTGAAAATTTTACAAGATGAAAACCTAAAATCTTGAATTTCAAAAAAGCTATAGCTTACAGAGAAAAACTAATGTCATATTTGAGATCAGCACACTCGAGTTAGATAAGAACAAATGTTTTTGTGGATGCAACAAAAATTTTGTTCCCCAGTGTAAATTTTGTTCCCCAGTGTTTAAATATAAGAGTGAACTTAAAACACCTCAAATAATTTTGATTTTTAAAAATCTGTTTTATTAATACACAGAGTAATGATATCTTGAATAGTTAGACCCATAAAATTACTAAAGAACCACTAAATGACAGAGCATCGTAGAAATTAAGTGTTAGAAAACAGAGGTCTAGCATCTCACCTGAGACAGAAATGTTTTCTTCCACATCTAACTTTTGCATCTACACTTCTCGTCTGGAGAAGTTCATCACCTCTCCATTTTGGACAACTTTGGATATATTTAAACATTTTCTTATATCAAGCTGAAATCTGGCTACCTATAACTTCCATGAACCCTGTTAATTCTGTCATAACAGGTCTTCAGATATTAGAAGGCAGCCCACCATTAATCCCATTTTTGCTCTCTGCCCCCGCTTTTTTCTTTTCTTTTTGGATTTAACATTCTCAGTTCCTTTACTTCTCAAATGGTATCATGGCTAGGTATCTTACTGTGGATATTTACTAATATTTTCTTCCTCTTGAATCAGTCCTTATGTGTGTATCAATGGATCATATGTTAAGCAGTGTCGTCGGTATTAGTGCTATAAAAAACATTAGCCTGATGTAATTAGACAACATAGGTGAGTAAAGGATTTTGGAATAAGTGCTGGGTAGATATTAAATGTGGGGGAGAGCTGAAAGAAGGAAAGTCAACTGAGGGCTACTCCAGAAAGCAAACATAAGGTAATGAGGATCTGGACTGATTAGCAATGGAATTGGAACAGAATGGACAATTATATGAGGTGTTTCACTGCAATCATTAACAGGATTTAGAAAATTGAGTAAATCCCATGGGTAAAGGAAAGGTTATTCAAAGCATATGGCAGATTTCCTAACATCAGTCACTGATAAAAGTGTTAAGACTATAGAAGAGAGAACTAGTTTAAGAGCAGAAAGGAGAAAATAATGAGTTTGCTTAAGATTGGGGCAAAATTAGGACATACATTTAGAAATCTTTCTCAGAGATAATAGAGACATTGGACTGGAAATTTATGTATCTGGGATATATCTAGGGAAACACCAGATGTAAGATAATAATTATAGTCTAAAAACTAATGATTAGTTTATGGACAGAATGAGGAAAGAAAAGAACAAAAGATGTGAGAGTAAGTTTTGAGGAGACACAGGGTTGATGTACTTATGCCAGAAATCATGGAGGAAGTATAAGAGAAGCAGATCTTAGAGTAAATCACATTTGCAGGACCCTAGTAAGCTTACATAGCTAATGTTCTGGAAATGTTGACTAGATGAACAGTAACTAATTATAGCAAAGTCAGTTTGTATTTTCAACCCTTTATTATGTTGGTCCCAAATTTTGAAAGTCTGCATCTTTTTAATCCTTAGAATTTCTGAAGCCCACTCCATGTTGAAAAAAAAGGAAAATGTGCTTATTTGGGTTGTCACATATATATATATTTTAAAAGTAAATATTCATTTAGTTATCTTGAATGTTAAAAATAATTAACACACTATAAGAAAATAGGGAGTTATGTTTTAATTTTAATGCTGTAATCACCAAAATATGAAATCCATGACATAAATGTCCATATAATAAGAAACTAGCTATCTGTATAGCTTGTCTACATAATACTTACATCTAGATATGCCCAGGTGATTGAAAATTCATAGTATTTTGTGAAATACTGAACTTTGTTGCTAATTGTGTTTTTTATAGCTGCATTTAATTAATGCTTATGATTGAGAGTACAAAATTTCAAAAGCTCATAAATATTTACATGTGTGTATTTCAAGTGTTTATAATTTTAGGAAACTTTTCCTTTAAATATCGCATTTGTGGTTTTTTAAAAGGGTGTGTGTGTGTGTGAGTGTGTGTGTGTGTGTGTGTGTGTGAGTGTGTGATCTATCAATATAGATATAATATTTTAATTATCCTGGGGGTGGGAGACAGTTTATATGCTACTGCTTTGTAACCACAAGTCTACCTAAATGATCTTGTGTGCATGTGTGTGTTTGCAGCCACAATTCCTTCAGGAGACACCTACCAAGGCAAATGCAGGTTTCCAGTGTTGATTTTAGCATGGGCACAGAACCCGTTTTACAAAGAGGAGAAACAACCACCAGCATTGGGAGGATAAAACCGGAGCTCTACAAACAGAAATCAGTTGACTCTGAGGGCAACAGGAAAGAGGATGTGAAAACCTGTGGGAAACTTAACTTTACCCTCCAGTATGATTATGAAAATGAACTTCTGGTTCTTAAAATTATCAAAGCCTTAGATCTCCCTGCTAAAGACTTCACAGGAACTTCTGACCCTTATGTGAAGATGTATCTTCTTCCAGACAGGAAGAAGAAATTTCAGACCCGCGTGCACAGAAAGACTTTAAATCCTGTATTTGATGAAACCTTTCAGTTTCCTGTAGCGTATGATCAACTAAGCAACAGAAAACTACATTTCAGTGTATATGACTTTGACAGATTTTCTAGACATGACATGATCGGAGAAGTGATTCTTGACAATTTGTTTGATGTCTCTGACCTCTCCAGGGAAGCCACAGTATGGAAGGACATTCACTGTGCTACCACAGTAAGTAAAAGTTCTACCAATATATTGTTTTATTTTGTCCTTTTGTGGTATATAAAACAAAGTATTGTCTAACTTATTGAAATAAGTTTACAAAGTTATGGAGTTTATGTGCTCAGAACCTGCAAAGGTAGATCTTAATTGCACACAATAGTAATAACTCAGGTAGCTAACAGTATATAGGTAACATTTTGATTGGGTAAATTAAAAAACGAAAATGAGCTCTTGTAAGTTACTAAAAATAGTAGGTATTTTTCTCTTGTAAAATGTTTATTTCTCAGCTATTCCCAGCACTTAATTACTTTATAGTTAATATTGATTATATTATTTAAGATGATTTTGTTCCTCAGATCAGACCTAAAATGTACTTTGATACTGTTTTGAATAGTTCTTGGTTTGATCTAAAACAGCCCATTCCTTCAGAAACTTTTATGGAATAGACACAATTACACTATTTGAAATGCTGAATGATAAAAAAGTAATTGTTTACATTAGAACTTTTAACTACAAAATGCTTTTTCTGTTTATAAAATAACTTTAATGTTAAAAATTTGGAAAACAGCATAAAATTAAAATACTCTATAATGCTACCAGTTATACATAATATTTGACATAATTTCAGTTTTTTTCTATGAATGTTTAAAATTACTGAGATTAAACTCAGTTTAAAATTTTTTTCACTTCTTTCATGATATATTTGTTTTAGTGCATGATATTTAAATATATGATCCATTTACCTAATCATTTTTTTATTGCTGAACATCTGAGTTAGGCACAAATTTTGTTATAATAAAAATTATTGTGTTCTTTTATACATAAGTATGTTTTTTAAAATCAAAATTATTTTTCCAGGACAGAATTACAGAAGTGGAGTTAGAGAATGGGGCCTTTAGGATTAGATTGATGAATTGTTTGGATTTGTTGGTTTTTAAATGGAGGCATTTAATTTTTAACCAACAAGTTGTTTTTATGTATTTACTATCTTTTGTCTAAGTTTCACTATAATTTATAAGTTTAGAATATGGGCATTATGAATATAAACAAGATATTATTTTTAAAAAGAAATCAAAATAGTTTATTTTGTACTTTTTTCACTTAACTGATATTTTATTAATTAAAATCTGTATTTGGGGTCATTTTATTTTCACTACAAATTACATGGATAAGTTAACTTTAAAATATAGGCCCTAGCTGGTAGCTCTGTGGATAGAGCATCAGTCTGGCATATGGACATCCCAGGTTTGATTTCTGGTCGGGGCACACAGAAGAACCATCTACTCCTTCCCCATTCCTTATCCACCTTTTTTCCCTTTTCCCTTCCTGCAGACAGTGGGTCAATTGGTTCAAGCATGACCCTGGATGCTAAGGATAGCTTCATTGGGAGCACATCAGCCTCAGGTGCTAAAAATAGCTTGATACTTGAGCATCAGCCCCAGATGGGCTTGCTGGGTAGATCATGTTCCAGGCACATGCAGGATTCCATCTCGCTATCTCCTCTCCTCTCACCTAAAAAAATAAAATAAAATGTATACTGCCAGTTTATGTCATTATCTAATGACAACATTTTAAGTTGTATTTTTATTTTATAGTCTCTGTTGTGATATACAGTGTGTCCGTAAAGTCATGGTGCACTTTTGACTGGTCTACCAGTCAAAAGTGCACCATGACTTTACGGACACACTGTATATTAGAGAACAAAGAAGAAAATTGGAAACTGGAACATGTTTTAAAAGTATTGGTGCTCTTTTGATTTCATATTGCTTTTTACCTTATTACTTATATTCCTACAGTGGAAAAATGGTGAGCAGTGATTTTTACTGTTTTAAAAAATATGACACCTTCTAGAATTCTACAAATGCATATAATAATTAATTGTTATCTTCATTCCTCAATCTTATATCATTTTCTCTTTAATTCATTCAACAAATATTTTGAGTGCCTATGTGGGTAATCTAATATAATCTCCCAATCTCAAGGTTTATAGTCTTAATACATCTGCAGAGTTCCTTCTGCCATGCAGGTAGCATATTTACAGATTCTGCGAATCAGGGCATGGCCATCTTTGGGTGCCTTTATGCTGTATACGACACCTTTAGAAATTTTTAGTCCACAGTTCTGTATATAAATGTACGTAGGCAGATAATGTAATGTATTATTATATTATTCTAGTCAAAAGACATTTCTCTTTAACTGGATCGTTGAGCTACACATTATTCTAGATATTGCTTATGGGTTTTTTATTGAGAAGATAGTAATGAAAACTAAATACTTTTTTAACTTTATTTGTTCTGTTCAAACCTTTTCATTTTTCTTTTCTTAACTTTTTATTGAATTTATTGGGGTGACCAGTTAATAAAATTATATAGGTTTCAGGTGTATAATTCTTTAATATACCATCAGTATACTGTATTGTATGTTTACCACCCCAAATCAAGTCTCTTTTCATCACTATTTATTCCTCCTTTACCCTCTTCTACTGCCCCTCACCCCCTTTTTCTCTCATAATCCCTATACTGCAAAAAACAAACTAACAAACAAAATGGAAACAGACTCATAGATATGGAGAACAAGCTGACAGCTATCAAAGAGGGTGAGGTTTGGGAGGCTGGGTGAAAAAGGTAAAGGGATTAAACAAAAAAAAAAACCTCATAAGACACAGACACATTTTTAACTTTAAATAATTTTATACTAAAACTAGAGACTTTTCTACAGAGAAGGAAAAAAGGAAAGAAAGAAAGATACTCATATGCCCTCACTCATCCAAATCATGTATAAATCTACAAAGGTAATCCAAATGGTAAACATAGATATAAAAGAATTTACATATCAAATAAGATTTATATTTGAATTAAAATATTAGCTATTTTTTGTATTAGGAGACACTGATGATAGTATAAATCACTATATAGTTAAGCATAAATGTTGAAAGATTATTCTTGTAATTTAATGTTTTTATTTGAAATAATAATGTATGGGTTTTTAAAGAATGCCTTTATATAATTGTAAATTTCTAGTTTAATCAAAATATAGTCAGAAAAAACATTTGTCATCAATTTATAAAGAAATAATTGATCTATCTTTAATTTGTAATGAATTACTTTAATATCAAGTCCTGCTTTACTATTATATTGATATTAGTGCCTTGGACCTCTTTTTTATTCTTCACAACAATAATATAACTGTTGAAAATAGAGCTTTGTGAGAATCAGAGTAGCTGCTTTTTATGATATTATTTTATTTATTTATTTATTTATTTTTTAGCAGAGACAGAGATAGAGAGAGGGACAGACAGGAAGGGAGAGAGATGAGAAACAGCAATTCTTTGTTGCGGCACCTTAGTTTCTCATTAATTGATTTCTCATATGTCCCTTGACCGAGGGTCTGCAGCAGACCGAGTGACCCCTTGCTCGAGCCAGCGACCTTGGGCTCAAGCTGCTGAGCTTTTGCTCAAACCAGATGAGCCCGCGCTCAAGCTGGCGACCTCGGGATCTTGAACCTGGGTCCTTCACATCCCAGTCCAATGCTCTATCCACTGCGCCACCACCTGGTCAGGCAATATTATTATTTTAAATTGTTATATGTGTCTCATTCCAACAGATTTTCATCAAAGAATTTGTCGCATTTTTTTCCATATATCCAAAGGCCTGCCCAAAGCCTTATTCAAAAAAATCTTTCTAGGCCAGTTTATTAAGTTAAAGTAATTTTTTTCTATAGCATTTTATTCAAATAGCTTAAATTTGATTACATAAATAATTGCTGAGAGCATTCTATGTAAAAAGTTTATACTTGGTACAAAGTAGAAATAAAAACTAGTATAAATAATACTGTATAATCATTTCCTGATAAGCTCCACAATGTGGTCTTGTCCGCACACACAGACACACATATACACACACTTTTGGTATCTCCGATGAAAACACTGTAGTATTAAAATCACCTTTGGATGATGGTAAAATTATGAAAAAGAAGATGAATCTTCCCTGAAGAGAAAACAATGTGAGGTAAAGAAAATAAATCGCCCTCCCTGGATAGCTCAGTTGGTTAGAGCATTGCCCCCTACACAAAGGTTGTCAGTCAGGGCACTATGGGAACAGGGCGATGTTTCTGTCTCTGTCTCTCTCTCCCTTCTTCTCTCTCTCTAAAAATCAATAAATAAAAATTTAGAAGAACAGAAAAGAAAGTAAATCAAGACTAGAATGTTTTCAGGGGAAATAAAGAAGACTTGTGAGCGGGACTGTGGGATGCAGAAGGTACTAAAGGAGACCCAAAGTAGAATGTGATATTTAAACTACAATCAATAGGACTGTCCATGCCATAGAGGTTTATATTTATTTTGTTTTTATCAGGGGAATGGAACTACTAGAGTTTAAGCATCTTGGTATGTATGGTGGATAGGAGTGAAGGATTATGAAACATAGGGGTCAGGTTAGGAACCTAACATAGCTGGGTAGATGACATTAAATGGTATCTGATGGAGGCTGGTAGCAATGGAAATGGAAAGAAGCTAATGTGTGCTCACGGAAGATTTTTCTGTTGTGCTTATTTCAACATTCTAGAAGTATATGTCTTATGTCAACCGCTTGACTCTGAGTTTCTGGAAGAAGCATTTATCTTATGTATCTCTTGCATCCCTCATGGCATACATGAGCACTCAATGGTTAATCAATAAATACTTTTAAAATAAATTAACATGAAATTTTCATAGAAGGTCAAGTGTAAGAATGTGTACAAGTACGAATCTACCTCTGCCAGGGGGAATAAAACAGCTCAGTGATGTACGCCACTGATTACAAATTAATAAGCATACATTTAGTTATATTTGTGAACATTAACTACTTCCCATAGACAAGTATTTTTAAATTATTCAGTGTATGACACAAATTCATAAGTAAAGTATACCAAGAATATTTTTAATTTATCATCAAAAATATTATTAAATTGAAATGAGTCACATATTTTATATTTATATCATTACTAATTATTTATATACAAGAAGAATTTATATTTTATCAGAATTCTTTATTTTAAATTAAATGGCAAAGGAAATAATAAAGATGCATCTGTCCAAAAAATAATTTTCATTTTAGGCTTATCTTACTATGTATCACCAATATGGCAAACCACTCATCTCTTACATTAACAGAAGTGTCTCCAATGGAGGAAAAAAATCTCTTTGAAGAACAATGTATACCTGTACCACTATGTCTGTAATGGGTAGGAGAAACATTTATTTACTGTATATTCAGTTATATATATAAACATCTTTGTAAAGATACAAGAATTTAATAATATTAGTTACTAATTGGCAATATGGTAAAAATGAAATGAATATGGAAAAGAAATGATTTACAACATGTTGCTTTGTATAATATTGAAAATATTAATTTTTTCAGTCAATTTCATTATAAAGACTAATGTATTTTGAATATTTCATGTAGTTTTCTTATGCACTCTAGAAGCCATTGAAAATAAAGGTAGATAAAGAAAAGCTCTTTTTTGAATATAAATAACTTCATTTTGCCTGTTGTTTATTTGTTTATATATTTATTTTCTTAGAGAGACAGACAGGAAGGAAGGGAGATGAGAATCATCAAATCATAGTTGCAGCACTTTAGTTGTTCACTGATTGCTTCTCATATGTGCCTTGACCAAGGGGCTTCACCTGAGCCAGGGACCCCTGGCTCAAGCCAGTGACCTTGGGCTTCAAGCCAGCGACCTTGGGCTTCAAGCCAGCGACCTTTGGGCTTAAGCCAGCAACCATGGGATCATGTTGATTATCACACTTTCAATCCAGCAACCCTGCACTCAAGCTGATGAGCCCATGCTCAAGCTGGTCACATTGGGGTTCTGAACCTGGGACCTCAGCATCCCTGGACAATGCTCTATTCACTGTGCCATCACCAGTGAGGCTTGCCTATTTATTTATTTACTCATCTATTCAATAAACATTTTTCAGGACTATGTTTTAGACACTTAGGAATTCTCACAAGAAAAGGAAATACATATGCATAACCACTTCACCTGGTTTACAGCTATAAAGTGCTTGAATCTGCTACCTTCTGAGGATCTGTCAAATACTGTCTGAAAGAATAAGCCTTGATATAACAAATACAAAGAAACTGTTGTGTTCATTGTATCAGCCATTCAGAGTGCTAAATGTACTAGCTGGGTTTTGGTTCAAAGTAATGTTCTTTACATATTACTAAAATTTCTCTAAACTTCAAAAAAGTTTTGTTTTCTTATTTCTGTCAATATTTTAAATTCTCCTCCCAACCATTTTGAATCTCTCTCAGGATTAGAATAATACTGTGTAATTTTGCATGTAGCTATCTGTGAACTTTCTCATAAAGTTTGTTAACTATAGAATAATGGGTTAGCCAATAACATTTTAAAGAGGGGCAAAATTCCAGCCTTGTTCTAAGAACAAGAGTGGGGTGGAATGCATGGAAGTAGGGAATAACCTGTTTGGCCAAGGGCTGTTTCTCTAGACCTCCCAGGTGCAGCAGGCAGTATTGTGGCCATAGGTCTCCAGATTGACCACATCTGTCCCTCCGTGAGCATTCTAATTTCCTATTTCGTCTCTGCTATAAACCTGACCCTGGAGTGTCATGATATCACATCTGCTAATGGGCTGCCACTAATTATTAGCTCAAATGATGCAAATAAATCTCATTAACCTATCTGTAAGGTCTTTTAGTCATTTTGTAAGAATGGATAGGAAGCATCTATGTTGCAATATAACATTAAGTTTTTATTAAATTTAAAATAATAGAGTCTACCATATCACAAAATTATGATAGTTCCCAAAGCCTGATTCTTCTTGACATTAACACCTGCTCAACTCAGACCAACTATTAAAAGGAACTTTTTGTCTCACAAATATTTGGTATTCGGTAAGTTACCATAGGTTTTCTTGTGTGTGTGTGTGTGTGTGTGTGTGTGTGTGTGTGTGTGTGTGTGACAGAGACAGAAAGAGAGACAGGAACAGACAGAAAGAAAGAGATGAGAAGCATCAATTCTTTGTTGCGGCACCTTAGTTGTTCATTGATTGCTTTCTCATAAGTGCCTTGACCAGGGGACTCCAGCAGAGCAAATGACCCCTTGCTCAAGCCAGCGACCTTGGATTCAAGCTGGTGAGCTGTGCTCAAACTAGATGAGCCTGCACTTAAGCCAGTGACCTCGGGGTTTCAAACCTGGGTCTTCTGCATCCCAGTTCGACGCTCTATCCACTGGTCAGGCCCATAGTTTATTTTATTATTTTTAAAGTTAATTCACATACATCTTCATACCTACAGAGTATAGGGCTTCTGTGTCCATTTGGTCTGTTTTGACTATAGTTTAAAAGCAAATTGGCTTTAAAATACCCTACAACAATGATTGTATTAGCCTTTTTAATGTGAGTTTTTTCAGTAGCTTTCTGTACTATAGATTACAGTGTTCTGTTTCACCAAACAAAAAATCAAAATGAAGCATTCTAAAACTTCTATTTGTGCCACCCATTTTAGACTTAATTCAACAGTGATGCCACACTTTTTAAATAAACATAGAATTGTTGGGGAAGCACAATGTGCTGTTTTGATTAATTGAAAGAATATCATTAAAAAATTGGTAGTCAAAGCTAACCATATTTTAATCTAAATATGTGTGGTTTAAAAAGCAAGATGATTTTTTCCCAAATTCTTTGCATCTACATAATTTACCATTTAAATTTCTTTATTGTTCTACTGACAAAGAATATAACTGCCATCTAACATCTTCCCTCCACCCCTTATTCCCCTCCTTCTCTCTCTCTCTCCCCCCCCCCTCTTTCTCCTCTTTCTCACCCCTAGCCTCCTGGGCAAACTGAACAGCCTTTGCAGCCCTACTTGAGCCACTTATCCATATGGCTTTGACAAAGTTACTAAATCTCTTTAAGCCTTTGTTATTTTATCTGTACAATGGGAAGTATGAGAAGGCAAGAAGGTCAGCTGTACTTTGTTGAATAAACTAAATAAGGTAACCACTTAGCACAGAGCCAGACATTTGTAAATACTCACTGTGTGTTGACTGCAAAGTATCAGCAGAATGATGTCATCAGAATATGTTTTTGGTTGTTAATGTAGTTTACATATCAAATAGGAATATAGACCTTGGTGTTAAAAATGGCTGATCCACTACTATGACAGGAGCTACCTTGAGGTTATGTTTTCTATTTAGGTTAGAAAGTTTTGTGTGAAGAGTAATTTAATTTTTTTAGTTACTATATACTGTAATTCTGTGAGTACCAGTAGATACTTTTCTCTTTATGGTGTATGTCACCTAGGATGCCCTCATCTCCTGCCTGGTCTGACTCTTCCCTTTTCACTGGGCACTTCCTCCTTTATATTCTTGATCAGCCTGTATTATGTAGGGCATCTTTTGAAACCTCAAAAGTTAAGGATGCTGGATTTTTTCTGTGTTTCCCTTCAGGCTCACATTCCACGGTTCTCTAGCCTGTTTGGTGCCTTCTGAGGCTTCCTTGTGTGGAACACACAGGAGTGTACCTCTGTGTTCTCACAGGAGATGTTAGGCAGGAGAAGAATGTACTTACATTTGGATATGTATTCTCAGGTCTTTTGCCACCAGGTCAACTCAGGCTGATACGTCCTTCACATGAGATTGTTCTTCTCAGTAGACTTTTCCTTTGAATCCAGGTAACTGTCACCTCCGTTGCCCTTTCAGACTTAGGGGTCCTGTTACCAGTTTCAGGGCATTTTGTCTTCATAGTTTCTTACCCACTGCTCACATCTCTGTAAGTACTTCCTTTGTTAAACTCTCCAAAATTACTCTAACTTGCATGTCTGTTTCCTCCTGGATCTCTGACTGATATCCTGAAGAGAGAAAGATTCCTGACTACAGCCAGGTTCATCCCCTTTACCCATCTTGAACCATTTCATGTGTCTGAGATGTTCTGTGTGTTCATTACCTGTGGAGGAACCAAATTAATTCTTTAAAATCTTGATAATAAGACAAGGCCCTTCTTCCACCACATGTCCATGGCTAAAATCTTCTCAACTTTATAACACAGAGAATTTTAAAGGAACTCCCTACAATGAAATTTCACATTCCATCACAATTTTAAAAATTCACAGTTTCTGTCACTTAAAAATCAAGACTTCAGTCAAGGATAACACATAACCTATTTAGAGCAATCCGGAAAAATAACTATGTTAATTTTCTAGATTTCAAAATATATTTATGTGCTTAATTTCTGACTTTAGAAATTTAAAATAAAAACACTTCTCTAAAACACTATACCTATCCTTGTAGAATCTACTGAAAATTTAACCTTTTCTTCATAGTGGTAATCTTTATGACCATTACAATAAATTTTAAAAGCAGGTTCTTAATTCTATCCATTGCTCTTGCATTGCACTATTTTATCTCCATTGTAAGTGTACATGCCTCCTGAATTCTTTCTATCGCCAATGTGTTGCTTTTAGGCGGTGTAAAAAAATACCTAATTTGGGGGAGTTGTGTATAAATAAAATCAATAAATCTTAAATAATGCCCTGAGGTCTTATTCTCAGAGTAAATTAAAGTACATGAAACTTTTTACAGATCGGAAGTTTCTTCATATTAATTTAAACATTCATTGGTGTAATCTGAGTAGGATTTTGAGAAGTCTCTGTCTAGATTATATGAGCATATAATTTTAGAATTCATAGAGAGTTGAAGTGTGATCATATCACTCTATAGTTTAGAAAATCACTTAAATTCACACAGATGATTAATAGAAGATCCAGAACTAAGTTGTAAACCTGTATTTAACTCTTAGTTTAGTGTTGTTTGCTTTGAATTATGTTAGAGTATTACCATGCTAAAAAGAAATGGAAAGAATTTAATATTTTTAACCTAAAAATTCAACTTTTGGCTTACAGAATTGAAATCTCAAGATACTGACATAGTTTAAATTAAATAAAATTTTAATATGATACTTATGACTAAATATCTGTTTGATCTTTACAATTTATAATCTTATACAATCTATCTTTTTAACAACTTTTATCTAAACTCATGGGTAACTAAGAAATAACTCTTGGCACCATTCAAAAGATCAGTTGGAATCAATGTTATTTCAGGAAATTTGTAGGCAATCTTTTTTCTCTTAAATTAAATATCAAAAATTTATATTTGGGATATAATTTAACTGTGTCATTTGTGTTTTGTGGTATTTTAGAGCTTGTACGTTGTAAGAGATAAGTTCTTCAGCCCCATAATGCATTAGTAACATGTCTATTGCAAGTTTTAGGAGTTGAGTATATTTCTAGAGGTACTGCTGAGTTAAAATTGTTCCTTTCTCTCTTGCATTTAACTAGGTTAATCATTAATTATCAGTGTGCTCCTTTATAGTGAAAAGAATATACAGTTGAATTTTAAATATGAATGTTCAAAATATTCTCCCCCATAATAGACTGTGTTAAAAAGTTTCTTATAAATCAGGCAACTGATTTTTTAATTTCTAAAAACATCTTTCAAACATTTTTCATCTGCTAGCTTTGACATCTAACCATGAAAACAATTTTAACTTTGCTTTTCTGGCCCATAACATTTGAAGCACTATTTCTATTGGGGAAAGTCGCAAAAGGAAAACAGAAACTATAGGAAGTGAAGTGATTGTACTTGAGTTAGAATCCTGACACTGCTACCTTCTAGATTTAAGTAAGTTGCTTAACATTTGTGAACTTGTTACTTCATTCATAAAAAAGAAGTGGTTTATAATATCAACCCCATAGGAATATTTTGAAAATAAAATGAAATAATGTGAAGTTTTTGTAAAATTTAAGGTTGCCAGTGTCATAAACTTTATTATTATTATTATTATTATTATTACTAATTTTAATGGGATGACACCAATAAATCAGGGTACATATGTACAATGAAAACATCTCCAGGTTATCTTATCATTCAATTGTGTTGCATACCCATCACCCAAAGTCAAATTGTCCTCTGTAACCTTCTATCTGGTTTTCCCTGTGCTCCTCCCCTCCTCCCTATTCCACCTTTCCCTCCCTCCCTCCATCCCGTAACCACCACTCTCTTGTCCATGTCTCATAGTCTCACTTTTATGTCCCACCTATGTATGAAATCATGCTGTTCTCAGTTTTTCTCTTTTTTTTTTCTGATTTACTTATTTCACTCCGTATGTTTTCAAGGTCCATCCATTTTGTTATAAATGATCCAATGTCGTCATTTCTCATGGCTGAGTAGTATTCCATAGTATATATGTACAATAGCTTTTTAATCCACTCCTCTTCTGACGGACACTTGGGCTCGTTCCAGATCTTCACTATTGTGAACAATACTGCCACGAACATGGCATTTCTTCTTTTCGAACAGTGCTATGGGCTCGTTCCAGATCTTCACTATTGTGAACAATGCTGCCACGAACATGGCATTTCTTCCTTTCGAACAGTGCTCTGGTGTTCTTAGGGTATATTCCTATAAGTGGGATAGCTGGGTCAAAAGACAGTTTGATTTTTAATTTTTTGTGGAATCTCCAAACTGTTTTTCACAGTGGCTGCACCAGTCTGCATTCCCACCAGCAGTGCAGAAGGGTTCCCTTTTCTCCACATCCTCGCCAGCACTTATTCTGTGTTGTTTTGCTGATGAGCGCCATTCTGACTGGTGTGAGGTGATATCTCATTGTGGTTTTAATTTGCATTGCTCTAATGATTAGTGATGTTGAGCATTTTTTCATATGCCTATTGGCCATCTGTATGTCCTCTTTGGAGAAATTTCTATTCATTTCTTTTACCCATTTTTTGATTGGATTGTTTGTCTTTCTGTTGTTGAGTTTTATAAGTTCTTTATAAATTTTGGTTATTAATCCCTTATCTGATGTGCTGTCGAATATGTTCTTCCATTGTGTGGTTTGTCTTTTTATTCTGTTCTTATTGTCCTTAGCTGTGCAAAAACATTTTAGTTTGATATAGTCCCATTTGTTTATCTTGCCTATTATTTCATTTGCCCGTGGAGATAAATCGGCAAATATATTACTGCTACAAATGTTGGAGAGCTTGCTGCCTATGTTTTCTTCTAAGATGCTTATGGTTCCACGGCTTACGTTTAAGTCTTTTATCCATTTTGAGTTTGTTTTTTTGAATGGGGTAAGGTGATGGTCTAGTTTCATTTTTTTGCAGGTAGATGTCCAATTTTCCCAACACCATTTGTTAAAGAGGCTATCTTTACTCCATTGTATGTTCTTTCCTCCTTTGTCAAATATCAGTTTTCCATTAAGCTGTGGGTTTATTTCTGGGTCATCTGTTCTGTTCCATTGATCTATGTGCCTGTTCTTATGCCAGTACCAGGCTGTCTTGAGTATAATGGCCTTATAGTAAACCTTGATATCTGGAAGAGTGATACCTCCTGCATTATTTTTTCTTTTTAAGATTGCTGAGGCTATTCGTGTTCTTTTTTGGTTCCATATAAATTTTTGGAATATGTGTTCTATATCTTTGAAGTATGTCATTGGTATTTTAATTGGTATTGCATTGAATTTATAAATTGCTTTGGGTAATATAGACATCTTAATGATGTTTATTCTTCCTAGCCATGAGCACGGTGTATGCTTCCACTTGTTTGTATCTTCCTTGATTTCCTTTATCAATGTTTTATAATTATCCGAGTACAAGTCCTTAACCTCCTTGGTTAAATTTACTCCTAGGTACTTTATTTTTTTTGGCTGCAATAGTGAAGGGGATTGTTTCCTTAATTTCTTTTGCTGACAGTTCATTGTTGGTATATAAAAATGCCTCTGATTTCTGAGTATTAATTTTATATCCTGCCTCCTTGCTGAATTCATTTATAAGGTCCAGTAGTTTTTTGACTGAGACTTTAGGGTTTTCTATATACAATATCATATCATCTGCAAATAGTGACAGTTTTACTTCTTCTTTTCCAATTTGAATGCCTTTTATTTCTTTTTCTTGTCTGATTGCTGTAGCTAGGACTTCCAGAACTATGTTGAATAAAAGTGGTGAAAGGGGGCACCCCTGCCTGGTTCCTGATCTTAAGGGGATTGCTTTGAAGTTTTGCCCGTTTAGTATGATGTTTGTTGTGGTTTGTCGTAGATGGCCTTTATCATGTTAAGGAATGTTCCCTGTATTCCCACTTTACTGAGACTTTTGAGCATGAATGGGTGCTGGATTTTATCAAATGCCTTTTTTGCATCTATTGAAATTATCATGTGATTTTTGTCCTTCCTTTTGTTTATGTGATGAATTACATTGATTGATTAGCTAATATTGAACCACACTTGCCTCTCCAGAATAAATCCCACTTGATCATGGTGTATAATTTTTTTCATATATTGCTGGATCCAGTTGGCTAATATTTTGTTGAGAATTTTAGTGTCTAAATTAATCAGAGATATAGGTCTATAATTTTCTTTCTTTGTCTTGTCTTTGCCCGGTTTTGGGATCAGAATTATGCTCGCCTCAAAAAGGAGTTTGGAAGTCTTCCTTCCTCTTTAATTTTTTGAAATAGCTTGAGGAGGATAGGAGTTAGTTCTTCTTAAAATTTTTGATAGAATTCACTTGTGAAGCCATCAGGCCCAGGACTTTTCTTTTTTGGGAGTTTTTTGATACCTGTTTCGATCTCATTTGTTGTAATTGGTCTGTTTAGGTGTTCTGATTCTTCCAGCTTGATATTTGGAAGATTATATGATTCAAGAAATTTGTCCATTTCACTGAGATTGTCTAATTTTTTTCCATATAGTTCTTCATAGTATTTTCTTACAATGCTTTGTATTTCTTTTGTGTCAGTTGTTATTTCTCCGCTGTCCTTTCTAATTTTATTTATTTGAGTCCTCTCTCTTTTTCTTCTTGGTGAGTCTAGTTAAAGGTTCATCAATCTTGTTTACCTTTTCAAAGAACCAGCTTCTGGTTTCATTGATCCTCTGTATTGTTTTCTTAGCCTCTATGTCATTTCTTTCTGCTCTGATCTTTATTATTTCCTTCCTTCTACTTGTCCTGGGTTTTATTTGCTGTTGTTTTTCTACTTCTTTTAGATGCAGGGGCAGGTTGCTTATTTGAGCTTTTCCTAGCTTCTTATGATATGCCTGTAGTGCAATGAAATTCTCTCTCAGAACTGCTTATGCTTGTCCCATAAATTTTGAATTGATGTATGCTCATTATCATTTGTTTCTAGAAACTTTTTAAATACTTCTTTGATCTCATTGTTAATCCATTCATTATTTAATATCATACTATTTAGTTTCCAAGTGTTTGAGTATTTTTCAGTTTTTCTTTTGTGGTTAATTTCTAGTTTCATGGCATTGTGATCAGAGAAAATGCTTGATATGATATCAGTCTTCTTAAATTTATTGAGACCATTTTTGTGTCCTACCAGTGGTCTGTCCTAGAAAACGTACCATGAGCGCTTGAGAAGAATGTATGTTCTACTGCTTTAGGGTGAAAAGTTCTGAAGATATCTATTAAATCAAGTTGATCTAGTGTATCCTTTAAGTCTGCTGTTTCTTTATTAATTTTCTTTCTTGAGGATCTACCCAGTGTTGTAAGAGGGGTATTGAAATCCCCTACTATGATAATATTGCTGTTAATCTCGCCCTTTATATCCATCAAAGTCTGCTGTATGTATGTTGGTCTCCTATATTTTGTGCATAGATATTTATAATAATTATATCTTCCTGTTGAATTGTTCCCTTTATCATTATGTAGTGTCCTTCTTTATCTCTTACTACAGCCTTTGTTTTAAAGTCCATTTTGTCAGATATAAGTACTGCTACCCAGGCTTTTTTTTCATTTCCATTTCCATGAAATATTTTTTTTCATACTTTTACCTTTAGTGTATGTGCATCTTTTGTTTTAAGGTGTGTCTCTTGTAGACAGCATATGTATGGGTCCTGTTTCTTTATCCATGCAGCTACCGTATGTCTTTTGATTGGATCATTTAATCCATTTACATTTAAAGTTATTATTGATATGTAGTTGTTTATTGCCATTTTATTCTTTAAAGCTATATTCTTCTTTTGCTATATTCTTTCCTCCCTTTAAACTGTTCACAACAGGCCCCTTAGTATCTCTTGCAGAATTGGTTTGGTTTTCCTGAATTCCTTGATGCTTTCTTTGTTTGGGAAGCTCTTTATTTCTCCTTCAATTTTAAACGTTAGCCTTGCTGGATAGAGTAGTGTTGGTTGTATGTATGTTCTTGTTCTGCATTACTTTGAATATATCTTGCCATTCCCTTCTGGCCTCAAGTGTTTCTGTTGAGAAGTCTGATGTCATCCTTATGGGGGCTCCTTTTTAGATGATAGCCTTTTTTTCCCTAGCAGCTTTTAAATTTTTTCTTTATCCATTAGCTTTGGTATTTTAACTATGATGTGTCTTGGTGTAGATCTTTTTGGGTTTCTCTTTAATGGAGTTCTGTGTGCTGCTTGAACATGTCAAGTGTTTCCCAGTCTTAGTTTGGGGAAGTTTTCTGCTATGATTTGATTGAACAAAGTTTCCATTCCCTGTCCTCTCTCCTCTTCTTCAGGTACCCCTATAATGCGAATGTTGTTTCTCTTCAGGTTGTCACAGAGCTCCCTTAGAGTTTCCTCACATTTTTTGAGTCTTTTTTCCTTTTTCTTCTCTGCTTCTGTGCCTTTGTTTATTGTGTCCTCTAACTCACTGATTCGATCCTGCTTTTAATTCCTTCCATTGTGGTCTTCAGTTCTGATACTGTATTTGTCATCTCAGTCTGATTCTTTTTTATTATTTCAATTTCGTTTTTTATACTTGTTATTTCTTTATTTAGGTTTTCATAATGACTATCCATTGTTGCTCTAATTTCTTTGAACATCCTAACTATCATTATTCTAAATTCTGCTTCTGGTAATTTGGTTATATCTGGTTCATTCAGGTCCTTCTCTGGGGATTTCTCTTGATTCATTTGGTTTACATTCCTCTGCCTGCCCATTTTGTCTGTGTATAAGCAAGTTGTGGCCACTGGAGTCCAGTAGGTGTTGCCTTTGTGTTCTCTAGGTGTGGTCTGTCTGCATGCCCCCACCCCCTCTGCCATTGCTTAGGGCGGTTTTGTATGGGCGTTGCCAGCGCCGGCCCACTGCGGCTGTTGCTGTGATTTCCGCCTCTTCTCCGCGGGAGGGACTGTCACTCAAGCCACAAGCCTCAGCGCCAAGGGTAGAGGTGAGCACCTTTGCTCAGCTGCGGACCCAGCTTGTTTCTGGACTTCCGCCCAGCACCCGCAGTCAGAGCCTGCTCGCCACAGTTTCGCGGGTTGGGCTGGGCTTTTGACGTACTCTCAGCTATGAGCCTTTGCCCGTCCAGAGCTTTAGCCCCGCCCTCAAGGCCAGTGCCCTTCTGCGCAGGGTCGTAAACCAAGATTTATTGGGCCACGCGAGTTTGCTCGCTTCCGCTCAGTTGCGAGCTTTTGCTTGTCCCAGTCTACCCTGCCCCCACGTTTGGAGCCCGCTCGTGCACGTAGGATAGGTTGGCAAACCGTGGTTTCTCCGACCAGGCAGTGCTAGTAGCGTGGGCTCAGATGCGAGCTTCCATTCGTCTGGGGGTCCACCCCGCCCCCGCATTCAGAGCCAGTTCGCACACCTTGGATGGCACACCACGGTTTCTCCGTCTGGGCGGGGCTGGTAGCATGAGCTCAGCTGCGAGCCCCCGCCCGCTCCTGGTCCTAGCCTCGTCCCCGTGGTCAGGGCTGGCTTGCGCAGGGTCGCAGAGCAGATCTCTGCCCGTTCCTGGCCTCCCACTGTCTCTGCAGGTGGGATTACAGGCGTGTTGGCAGATGCCGGACCGCTTTGCGCGTCCCCTCCGCCCCTGCTGGGCTAGACCGAGCTCATACCGGCTTGGCCTCTGCTCACGCCAACAGAACCACGTTTCAGCATCCTGCCACCACCATACCCTTCAGCAACCCTCTGCAGAGTAGGAAGGGCCCTAATACTCCACACTGTAGGCCTCGGAGCTCCCTCACTTGTTTCACAGCTCAAAACTGTCCAAACGCCTCTTCTAGGCTCTGGGACTGCAGGCTGGGGCTTGGCTCCTGGGACCCAGGTCCCTCCCTTTACGCCAAACTCTCCTCCCGCCACGCGGGTCTCTCCGGGCTGCCGTTTGGTCCGGGGAGCTGGGCAGCCCTCTTCACATTTTCGCTATTCCTACCAGTCTCAGTGTGACTTCTTCTGTGTTCCTTGGTTGAAGAGTCCACTTAGTTTAGTTCAAAGTTGATTTATCCAGATGATGGTTCTTTAAATTGAGTTATAGTCCACTTTGGTTCTGGGAGTTGGAAGTTGGTACATCCGCCTACTCCGTCGCCATCTTGCTCCCCCGAGAGGTTCATTTTTTACGAAAGTTTGTCTCTGTGATTAAGAGTTTTAGTTAGGCGCGGCTTCTCGGGCTCCCATTCCGAGTCTGCGAACCCGCCCGGAGTCCTCCCAATAAAGCCTGACTTTGCTCATTTGACTACTTTGGCTCTTCATTCATTCATCGGCGGCACCCAGCAACCTTTCAGTGGGGATTTCTGAAAACACGAGGTTGGTGGATGTATTCTTTATCGTTGCTGCTTTCTAGAAGCACAGGGCTCAGACAAAGTTCAACTTTATCAGTAGGCAAGAGGAAGAAGGATCTGTGTATGGCAGAGTGCCTGTAGTCCTTGCCTGCCTCTAACTCTCGTCATAATCTTGCATTTAAAACATCTATATACTACTCACTTGATTACTAATATCCCAATTTCTTTTATACTTTAAATTTCTTACCCTGATATTTAAACTTCTTAAAAGTATATTCTTATATTGTTTTAAATGAATGAGAGATACTTATTCTGTACTCTTTAACTCAATCTTTAAGTTGAATAAAATATAACAATGTTGTAAAAGAATATGCCATGGCATATATTACATGAGGTCTATCCATAAACTCACTAAATCAAAGATCTCATTAACTGAACATCATTTTTATTGAAGTTTTTTGGAGTATTTTTAAATTTAAAAACTCTGTGCACAATCCCACATCCTGTGGTAAGTAAAAGGAGGCTTTACAACTCTAGGCAGCTACAGAATAACATAGATAACAAAAGCAGAAAATTACGCCACATACGTCATTATCATACCCAGTAGACTGCAAATGTTCTAATTTGTGGTCTAGTTATATAGCAAGAATTAATTGTTAATTTTGCCCAAACAGAGTGAAATAATGACTAATTGTAATAGAGGCTGGTTAACTTCCCTGACCACTTGTAGAACAAGCACTTTAAATCTATGAGTTCAACCAACTTCTATTTAGTTTTTCTGTTTACCAGATACTCTTCTGGATGCCATAGGACACAAAATATCCACATTCTATGAGACCTACTTTATGAAAAAGGAGAGACAGAGTAACAAAAGAAATATATGCTATGTCCAATGAATGCAAGTGCTTTAAGAAACATGAGGCAGAGTGAGGAATAAGAAATGGCAGAGGGCAGGGACACTAGATAGAGCGGTCAGATAAAGCCTCTGAAGAGAGGGAGAGAAAAGGAATCAGAGAGACAGCTGAAGGTCACATCATCTAGAGCTCCGTGGAAAGAGCTTTGACTTTTATTTTGAGTGATACTTGAGACTATTGATGGCTTTTGATCATAAGTGAGCCATACCAACAGTATCAATAAGATCTCTGGCTACGCTGTGAAGAATAGACTTTGGGGAGCAGGGATGAAACCATGTGAACCAATCTCAGGTAGACTTGAGAATAGTAAGGCCAAGTTCTTCCAATCCAAGTGTTTACATGGAAAGATATTCAAAAGCATCAAACACACTAAGGAGAACTGCATATAGTTTATTACACCGGTTTTTATGCCCCCTTCTATAAATAATGATTAAAGTTTAAGAATAAGTCTCCAGCTCCACTCACCAAGAAGCTTAAGATATCTTTTATCCACTATGATAAAGGGAAGAGTTCGAATCTGCGTCCTCTTCTTATGTCTTAGGTTGCTATTGTATTGCCCTATCCCCTCTTTGCTTCAGGCTCCTTATTACGCAGATAGTTGTGAGACTTGATTTGTTCAAGCCAGGAGAGGCTGTCTCAAAGCCTCAGCTCTGTCTCTACAACCTGAGCCCTTCGTGGCCCCTGGTAGCTAAGTCTGCAGCTGTGTAAGACAAGGAAGAGCTAAACTGTTTCAGCAGACAGAAATATTTCCCACTTGCATCGGAGCTGAAAATGGTTCTCCCACAGAGCAACCACGAGGCACTATGAAATAGTATTCCTGGCAGTAGTAGCTCTGAGCTGTGACTCTGAATAACATAATGCTCTATGGGATCTGTAATTACCCCATCTCGAACACTGCCATGTTCTCTCTGCCCTTTACTGCTCTGAGTTCAGAAAAATTTCCCCAGGACTTTGTACACGACCAAGTACAGTTCTTAGTATTATATGCTGAATGCAAAATGCACTTCTTCCTTCTTGTAGAAATACAGGCAGGTCCTACTTGAGGGGACCTGGTGAGCATTTTCTCTGGCCTCAAGTAGACATGGCAGGAAAAAAATCAATAATGAAAAATGTGATATAAAAATCCAGGAATCTTAACTAGGTTTTGTGGTCGAACCCTCCTTGGCCTGTTCCTGCCCCACCCTCATGGAACACAATGAAATCTGATTTAGTCAGAATCAGCCAGGAGGAGAAAGGGCAGGGAGGAAGTACTGTGTGAAAATTGTAGTTCTTTGAAAGAAAAGGAGGAAGAGGGGCTAGAAACTGAGGAAGGGTTACAATGTTAATTACATTTTCTGATTGTATTCTACCAAACAGTTTCCTCCTCTCTTCTTGTATGCCTCCCAGAACCACTAGGCTGCTTCTGCTGGCAGGCTGGAGGAGATGGCCAGATGTGGAAAGGAAAAAAAGCAGTTTATACACCGTGGGGTACACTTGACTCTGAAATTCCAATGTGCTATAGAATTACAGCAAACCGTTTATCAGATCACACTAGACTAGAGGGATCTGTGGAGAAATGAAGTTCAAAAAAACTAATAGATAAGTCTCCTCTAACTTTAGCTCCCCTAAAGGGCTCAAAACCATTATGACTGTAGTTTTTTGTATTCTCAGGGCCATCATACATGGACATGCCCTTGCACAGTTCTAGAGGTTCTACTCACAAAGCCCACATAGTGTTGCAGTTTGCTTACTTGTTCCCTGCTTACTGAGTAGTCTTCACTCCTTCGAATAATTGTCCCTGGAAATTATGACCAGGCATGATGCTTTTATGAGTTATTCATTCACTTATTCACTCAACAAACCATTTATTAAGCATCAACTGTATGCCAGTCACTGACCCCAGAAAAATTGTTTTAAACAAGAGAATCTATTATGTGTCAGGTTGCAAACTGGGCCCATGGCATATATTATCTTTTTTATATTATTACTTTTCAATCTAAATGAAACTCCAGGAAATTGTTATTAGCTATGAAAATGGCTCTCATCCTGACAGCAGAGAAAATCAGGGTTGATCTGAATAAGTATTCTAAGGAGGGGTAATTAGCATAAGGCCAGTGTGCTGTCATTTAAATTATACCCTGGGAGTTTCATAGCCAGTGGTCTCTCTTTGGCCTTCTGGTTGTTGTTGGCCATTCCAATCCTCCAAACCTCTTAATATGCATCTCCCTCTATTTTTAATTCCCTTTCCCTTGACTTGTTTTTCAAGGTTCAGATTAAATGTCATGCACTTCTGAAGTCCTCCAAGACCTTCATGAGAAGAATCAAGTGCTTTTCACCTGTTTCTTTAATTAAAACCCAAGAATTTCTCTAATAAACATGTACAACACTGGATTAAAAAAATAGCATGTAGTATGAAAGTATGCAGAATTATGTTTTCTTTTAGCTTGTGCCCTAATTAATTATGTGATGTTCTGAGAGATTATGTGAGTTATCTAAAATCACACAATAAACCCTACAGGGAGAATATTTTTTTTTTTTTTGGTCATCAGTGTTCTCCCAATGACTAGAACATTGCCTGGCATTTTAGATGCTCTCAATAAACACAAGCATGCTAACAAATGAACAAATGTTTAGAGATTGACAAGGTATTTTATATAGCTAGAGTTTTGAAGTTGCAGGAATATCACGAGATATTTGTTAAAATGAAGGTTGACAATCACTTAGGGACCAGATCCTTAGGAACCACATGTGTCATGTGGAGGAGGGTGGATGCTTTGTTTTAGGTCATGTGTCCAGCACATATCAGAGAGTAAAAACAATCCCATCCCCTGGAGATTTTTAGCAGAGCCAGGAGATGATAGAAATGACAATGCACATTGATTATCCGTATGGTTTTTCCACATGATCCCCAACCAGAGAAACCCTGATGCTCTCTGACATAAGGATTGCATCCTTCTTTATCTAGCACATTGTCTGGAAGTCAAAGATAGCCACCTTTCATGACCGTTTGTTCTTGAACTTGAAATTGAGTTATTAGCACCGATTGAGCCCATGTGGTCATTCCATTGAGGCCCCAGCTCTATTGCAAGCAGAGCCTGAAAGGGCCTGTCCCTACATTCCCAAACATGCCTGAACTGTATTATTAATTATTCTTCACTTTTGCAGTGCTTAAAATTATAAGCGTACAGAGCTAAAAATAAATTTGATCATTTCTTTGAATACACTTATGTTACACCAAAAAATACTGAGATCAAGCGAGGTTAAGTGGATTGCTCAAGGTTAAATTCCAGGACTTATTTTAGGTGAGTGGGAGGTGTGCATCAGAGAGAAATAAACATTTTACAGTAGTTTGAATCCAGCAGACCCTTCTGGGTCTGCAATTTACTGGAGCTTCATATTATGAGCAGATGGGTCAAGGACGAGTAAGTTAATGAAAAAGCTTGTTTGATCTAGTAACTGTTTCACAGTGTGTGGAAAGCCATGTGGGAAATGTAGAATGCAGGTGACATTTAGGCTGTTAAATGGATGTGATGGCCGCTGCCACCATGGCAACCAATTGTTTACTTAAAGGTTTTTTCAATAAATCTTGATGACTTACTTTCTAATATATCACTAAATTCGCATTTTTCTCCAGCCATCACCTTACCACACATATTTACTTCAATGGTCTCTCTCTTCTATCTTTTTCCATCCTAATCTAGCCTTCTCAAAATAAACGTTTTTCAAATTTTATTTTGTTACCACCATTAACCATAGTACTTATGTACAACATTATTCATCTCCTTCCTTCTAAAGATCATGTGTTTAGTTTTGCAAACCCCGATATAATGCTTATTTCTCCCCAGGAATGCTTCCCTTATTTATTGCACCCTCGGGTATGGAGCCTTGATGTACCTCCTCTTGGTCTGTCACACTCAGTTGTGATGGTTTGATCTTACCGTTAGTTCAGTTAGTCCTGAAATAGGATATGCAGTGCAACTATTTGTATATCAATTTATCTTTCCAATGGCTTTTATTTTTATTTTGGAGAGATAGTACATGAAAGAGAAAAAATCACTTATAACTGGGACTATGTTTGTGAGGTTGATGATAACCAATCACCAAAAATGACCCCCAGCTCTGTCCATGGAGCCAGGATGAAAAAAATCAAATGTACAGCCGAGTAACATAAAACCTTTCTCATTTTAAGCCAAAATTACCACATTAAAGATTTTAATGACTTGGGATAAAAATAACCCTAAAAAATAGTGTGCGCTTCTCAGCCTTCTTCAACAGAGCATCTAGGACATTATTCCTCAGCTTGAGTACTCAGGCATCACTTTGAATAATAATTACTTTTCAGGTCTGTAACAAACTGTTGTTTTTCAGTTGCTGAGTCATTATTGTTAGTTCTGCATGATACAGAATGATCTAGATTGCTATCTTTTTTAGAATATTTGCTTCTTTTTTACGTGTCTGGTGTTCTTTTTTTTTTTTTTTTTTTAGAGAGACAGAGAGAGGAATAGGGATAGACAGGGACAGACAGACAGGAATGGAGAGAGATGAGAAGCATCAATCATCAGTTTTTGTTGCGACACCTTAGTTGTTCATTGATTGCTTTCTCATATGTGCCTTGACCGCGGGCCTTCAGCAGATTGAGTAACCCCTTGCTCGAGCCAGCGACCCTGGGTCCAAGCTGGTGAGCTTTTCTGCTCAAGCCAGATGGGCCCGGCTCAAACTGGCGACCTCAGGGTCTCAAACCTGGGTCTTCCGCATCCCAGTCCGACGCTCTATCCACTGCACCACTGCCTGGTCAAGCTGTCTGATGTTCTTGCAGTTAGCATTTATTTCTGCCTGCGCTAGACCTACTGCTCTTAATTTCCCCATTCTCCTCATTTCACTTGAGTTTTATCCAGATGTAGATTGCTGTACTAAGCAAACATTCTTGTAAAAATAGTAGTAAATGGGTGTTGACTATGAAATGATGTAGCCTCATTAAATAAGAGAATTTTACTGCATAACTTTGCTATGTTTATGCTGGCTGTTCAGAGACCTTTCAACTTATTTCTTGGTTCTTTGCTCCACAGGCACCAGAGGGTTGGGAATGTTGGGACTGAGTGTGGCCTTATAAGCCACAGCAGTCTGGGGCAGATAGAGAAGAGGCAGCAATTAGAACTTGACCGGCTCCCTGGAGTTGGGTCATCCACACAGGACAACTCGGTGGTGGGCACTGAGAATCAATGGACACTGTAGCTCAGAGCACTTAACCAAAATCTAGAGTTCTGCTGTCACATCTGCTGTGTGACCTTTTTAAAGGTCCTATAGCCATTTTCCTTCACTAAGTTCGTTTTTCATGATTATCTCTTAGATTGCTTGCAAATTTTTTTATTATTATTATTCATTTTAGAGAGAAGACACAGAGTGAGAGAGAGAGAGAGAGAGAGAGAAAGAGAGAAAGGGGGGAGGAGCTGGAAGCATCAACTCCCATATGTGCCTTGACCAGACTAGTGCAGGGTTTTGCACTGGCGACCTCAGTGTTCCCAGGTCGACGCTTTTATCCACTGCGCCACCACAGGTCAGGCCTGCTTGCGGATTTTAAAAGTTGAAGAATACTGGCTATCTACCGTAGAGAGTATTCGGCCCTTCTCAGTGTGTGGGCACTTTTAGTTCTCCCGTATCTATACTTCCTGAAGAAAAGTTTAGTCCACTAAGGAGAGAAACTTTTGTGCAATTATTATGCATGCATAGTATAAATTAATATGCCACCTAGTTCATTCTAATCTTTTTGAAAACTCCTGACTATATGTAGTTTAAATATTTAAGTAGATTTCATACCACTGTACTAGGCAAAATGCCATCTAGCTCGTCATTACAGAGCTGCTCAGAGATGCCCTTTAATCATGCTTGTTGTTTTGCATTTAGTACTTAGGTCAAGTCCTCACTAGCCTCTTTAGATTTACCAATACTTGTTAATAACAGATAGTCAAAATCATGTTGCAAACTGGATCCATACAAAGGATCTTTGTGCGATGAGACCAAACGTGATGAACTTTCTTTGTTCCAACTAGTAAGCATGTGATATATCTAGAGAAGTACAAAATTACTCCCACAGATTCTTTAGTGTGTAGAAGGAAAACTATGTCAGTCAGACACGTGAAAACATTTGTTTACTAACCAGAGGCAGATTTAACAGCTGTTGCACCAGACGCATGTCCTGGGCTGCGTCTTAAGAAGGGCCCCGCAAAATGCCAACCTGACACTACTTTCTAATGAAAGGGCCCAATATTTTCTTCTGTACCCAGGGCCTGAATTGACTTTAACCCTCCTCTGTTACTAAGCCCTTTAGATATCTCTGTCTGTGCACTCTTTGCCAGTTTTCCTGCTGTGTATTTCCTGTTGGATTCTAAGAGTTTAATCTCTGATACCATGTCTTTTATTTTGTTCTAGCTCCTCCATCACCACCCCCATAGTATATTTCTTGGTGGGATGTGGCATCTTGCTCTGCATTCATAATTTTTACCAGCTGACAACAAAACAATGGCAACACTAATTGACAGTTTCTGGAAGGAGAGCTACAGTGTAAGAGTAGGGCGAATGGCTGCCAGACAGAAAAACCTCAGTCTATTGACTAAGCCTAAAGAAACATTTGGGAAAAAAGATAGAAAGAGACACAAGAAGAGAATCACCAGATAACGATAGAGTTCAGACTGACTTGCTTAGCCCCTGTACAGTCTACTCTTCCCTTTCAACTGAGATCTTCAAGGGCAGAATCATGCCATGTCTATCTTGGTGTCTACAGCACCCACGGTGGGCCCAGTAAATAATAATAATTGCCTGGTGGTGAAAGTACCAATCCCTGGCAGGAGGCTGTATCTTTCTGTTTTCCCTCAGGCCTCTCCTCTTGGGTCTTGCTCACTATTTTGGGTCTGGAGCAATCCAACAGCACAGAGGAGACCTGGTTGGGTACACTTTTCTTATAAAATATTTATTTTTACTAATTTTTTTCAAAAAATAATAATTGCCTTGCTTTGCTAATTTTTAAAATGTATTCAGTACTTACTGAGCACCTGGTAAGTGTAAGGCAGTGCTCCATGTGATGGCAATACAACAACAAATAGCATCTTTTATTATATGCCAGATACTGTCAGATACCTTGAATTTTGTTTAGAGTATCTTATTTAATGATTAAAATCCCTGTGGTGTGGGTATTGTCTTGAATTTAAAAATGAAGTTTCAGGGATTCAGAACTTAATTACATTTTTGGGATCTCATAGCTGAGAAGCAGAAAACAGGAGTGAAAATCCAAGTTTAACTGACTTAAAATTTATGCTGTTAATTACTAGGCTTTATTACTTTTAGACCATGAATAGAGAAATGGGAATACATAGATCAGAACCTGAAAATATGTCCAGTAAATGTTTTTTAAGAACCCTAGTTCTGCCTGACCTGTGGTGGCGCAGTGGATAAAGCGTCGACCTGGGAACACTGAGGTCGCCGGTTCAAAACCCTGCACTGGTTCGGTCAAGGCACATATGGGAGTTGATGCTTCCAGCTCCTCCCCCCTTTCTCTCTTTCTCTCTCTCTCTCTCTCTCTCTCACTCTGTGTCTCCTCTCTAAAAATGAATAAAATAAAAATAAAAGAAACTTAAAAAAAAAAAAAGAACCCTAGTTCTTTGACCTGAATGCATAGCAACCTATTCCCCCTTCCCCCCAATTAAATCTACCACAGATTGTCTTACCAGGAATGATTTGATTAAATCCTGTGAAAGACTTTTTGACAAGCATCCTAAATGTGCATTGCTCATACTCATTTTTATTTGTCCACAATGCACCAAGGACCACAAATATAGGGCACTGTGGCAGTTTATTAATGGAACTAAGTAGGTCATTTTTTATCCAGGTTAATTAGTAATCTTTTCATTCCTTCAAAAAATGCACTGAGAGCTAGCTATGTACCAGCTACTCTAGTAGGATGGAAAAGCAAGACAAACAAGAACCCTGCTCTTTTGGACCTTATATGTAAGAGTTAGGAAACAAGAAGTGAATTTAAAGGATAATTTCTGATGATAGTAACTGCTATGGAAAAAAGTAGAAAGGATCTGTGAGAAGAGTGAGTACTGGATAGGAAGGGGGAAAGCCTTGCTGGAGAGATGCTGATTGAACTGAGTCCTGCATGGTGAGAAAGAGTCAGCCACGTTAAGATAAAATAATAAAAAAAGAAGAAACTGTAAGACCAAAAGCAAAAACAAACTTCATTCATTTGAATAACTGAATAAAGGCTTTTGTTTCTGCATCAGAGTAAGCTGAAGGGAGAGGCAAGAGATAGATTAGAGAGAGAAGTATGGCCCAGATTAAACAGAGCCTTACATGTGCAACCTTGTAATGCATTGTCCAAAGACATGCTTAAGAAATAAAGGGGATATTTTAAAAAATTACACCAGGACAAGAGGTTTAAAGCCAGAATTTCCCAGATATAGCAAGATTTATAGTTACCCCACTTATATGCCAGGGCAAATAATTTGAATTCTACTGCAGTATAGGCATGAGCCCTTCGATGGTTTTAAGCAGGAGAATGAAATAATTTGACTTGCATTCATAAATAACCACTTTGGCCATGGTATAAAGATTAACTCCTGAAACAGGAGATCAGTTTTAGAGACTAATGAAATAATCCTGGTTAGAGGTGATAGTGGCTTAATGGTAGTAATATGGTTGAAAGAAAGTCAGTAATTTGGGATGCATTTTGTAGATAAGACATGGGTTGGATGTAGGCCTGATGGAGAGATATGAATAAAAGTGACTGTTAGGTTTTTGGCCCCACTCTTTGTGTGAATTATGATATACCATTTGCTGGTTTTGGAAAGACTGACAACGGAATTGGTTTGAGATGATGATGGGGAATGAGTGGAATCAACAGTCTGGTTTCGGCTATATTAAGTTTGAGATTCCTATTAGAAATACAAGTGGAGGTATCAGGTAAGCACCTGGAATATATTCTCTTTTCTTCCTCCCCTTGGGACAGCATTCTTACAATGTTACTTGTATCCTCAATAAAACAAATTAAAATGGCATCCAAATACTCTGTTTCAGTGATTTTTTACTCTACCTCTTCAATTACATTTTGCTTGAAATTTCTAACATTACCAATTGCCTTTCTAGGAAAGCATAGACCTGGGTGAAATCATGTTTTCCCTCTGTTATTTGCCAACTGCTGGACGTATGACACTGACAGTCATCAAGTGCAGGAATCTGAAGGCGATGGATATCACTGGAGCATCAGGTATGCACACAGTTGGCTAGGGAGCCAAGGATACATTCCCAAATCAAATATTCCACATATCCAAAATTATATGTAATGATTGAGTTAATGAGTTTAATTGTCTGTAATGGGGTACTATAAAAGTAGAAAGAGAGATTACCAGCTTTTATTTAAATATTATTACAATATTTTTAAAAGGTGATACCAAATAGATTGACTTTTAACTTAAGTTTTTATTTTTATTTATTTCTCTACTGATTTAGTGCTTTCTGAAAAATACGTAATTTACTGTCCACTTCCCTACTTTTAGCTAATCACTTGCTTATAAAGGAGATTCTTGGACTTTAAGCCATGCACTTTAAACTTGCATTAGTCTATGATTAAGAACCATTTGAAGACAGTAGTAAAGGATGATATGGGGGGAGTTAATAATTTGTGGTCCTCAAAAACAAAAATACCCCCTAAATTTTCATTACAAAAAGAATGAGGGAAGTCTAAATTCTGGTGTGGAAAGAGGTACAGGGTTTACTAAGTGAACATTAAAAATAAGATGCAGCCTGACCCAGGCAGTGGCTTAGTAAATGGACTGTCAGCCTGAGATACTGAAGACCTAGGTTCAAAGCCCTGAGGGAGCCAGCCTGAGCACAGATCTCATCTGTGCGGGGTCACCAGCTTGAGCATGGGATCATAGACATGACCCCATGGTCGCTGGCTTGAGTCCCAAGGTCGCAGGCTTGAGCAAAGTGTCATTCACTCAGCTGGAGCCCCCACACCCACCCCAGTCAAGGCACATATGAGAAAGCAATCAATGAATAACTAAGGAACTGCAACAAAGAATTGATGCTTCTCGTCTCTCTCCCTTCCTGTCTGTCCCAGTCTTTCTGTCTGTCTCTCGCTAAAAAAAAATAAATGAAAAAGAAAATAAGATGCAAATATAAAGATTGATATCATGCTCCTTTCTGTGTAAGAATGGAAATTTTTTATATATATTTATATTGCTAATATTTGCATAAATAAATACTGGAGTGATACACAAGAGGTAAGAGGTAGGGATGGAGAGCTATGGAGACAGATAGGAGGGAGGCTTCTCACTTGACGTCTTCCTCTAGCATCTTGATTCTTGAATTATGTCATGGTTTATTTTTAGTTTTAGTTTGCCATACAGTTTGTTTATATATAAAAAGGTAAAAAAAAAAAAAAAAAAAAAAGCAACTAAATTCCACATTTATTTTGAAATAACTCAAGAAAAATTCTTGGGTCAACAAATGTTGAAGAACTTAAGATAAACAGTATACTCTGCAAATTATTGTTTATTCTGTTCTTTCTACCATGTATCAAAAGAGATCAAATTTTGAGACAAGCAAACAGCATCAAAGTTGTAATAAAGCACAAGATTACTTTTTATTTATGTGAAGCTTTCTATGGAGGAGTACACGCTTTGAGAACACCACCTCATTAATTCTCACAAAAGGCTTGTGAATCAACTAGGGAGCCGGTAAATTATCCTTGTCATGAGTAGATTAGAGAAATGTCATCAGAGACACGATGAGGGCATTGAAGGATAAACCAGGCCTTGTTCTCAATGTTAACGAGGGGCCTAGGCTGAGGGCTCATACACAAAAGTGGATCACAAATTGAGCTTCTTCCTTAAAACATACTTCCTATTATTGAAAAATGTAAAATTAATGGAAAATAGCCATTGAAGATTGCCCTTTCACCTTGTTTTCTTTTACAAGCCCTAGTGCTAGCAGCACAATATGTTTGTGCCCCTCGGAGGAGATGTTTATGAAATACACAGATTTTTTTTTCTAGAGCTCTAAAAACATTGATTTGGTCAACTAAATTAATACTGCCACCATTTTGGCCTATTCTAAAGAAATAAGATTAATTACTACATTGATGGGAAGAGAGGAAAAGCGGTGGTGCTAGAGTTGGGTGATGATCAGAAACTAAGAAATAAAGATAGCGCTTAGAAACCGGTTGTTTGAACCACATTACCATGCTCACCCTAGTGCCAGCACCCCTCCCAAAGCCATGCCTCCTTTATATAAATATGGAAAGCTTTTTGAGAAACTTGTATACTGTTATACAACTTCCTAGACTACTGTAACAGTGGTTCTATATCAGGTGGCAGGAGTAAGGAGGTAGAGACAGCTGGGCAGAACTTGTTAAGGATTATTTGATCCCTTTGGCCCATGAACATATAGCCCAACTAAATTATTCTCTTTCCAGTTCGCGTCATGCAAATAATGTCACAGCAGAAAGCTTCCTTGTGGCCATCTTTAAGGCACATAATGACTGTTATGTTGTATGCTGTTGAGCACTTAATAATTATTTGCAGTGATTATTCCTTCAGGGTTCCTTATCAAGCACTAACACTAGGACTGTAAAATGAGACCTCTAATTTTAGTCCCTTCTCAACAATTAAAGAAAATTCAAATATAAGTTGTCTCTTTCTAATGTCTTCTCATTGTAATTATATATGCTTGTCTAGATATAATATTGCTCTCTCACAAGTTTTAGTATTGTTATTTGAAATTATTTTGAAAGAAATTAACTTGAATACAATTATTCTTTTTAGGGTGACATTCCCTAGAAATCACCATTTCTAACAAAATGTGTCCTCAAATTACTGTGACTAAAAGATTCATTATAGCTTTGAACTGGCTCTTGATAAACTAGTGAGTTGTGTTGTATTAAAAACAGTGAGAGCAAGTTAGTTCTTTTCTAGTTCATTCAAGAGAAATGCTTTCATTTAAAGTAAGAAGTCTTAAAGAGCCTGCTATCCCCAAATAAGTCATTTGAATTTATGAATTCTATATTTTTTTGACAGAGACAGAGAGAGAGAGTCACAAAGAGGGATAGATAGAGACAGACAGATAGGAAGGGAAAGAGATGAGAAGCATCAATTTTTCATTATGGCACTTTAGTTGTTCATTGATTGCTTTTTCATATGTGCCTTGACTGGTGGACTACAGCAGACGGAGTGACCCCTTGCTCAAGCCAGCAACCTTGTGCTCAAGCTGGTGAGCCTTGCTCAAACCAGATGAAACCCCACTCAAGCTAGTGACCTCGGGTTCTCGAACCTGGGTCCTCCACATCCCAGTTCAATGCTCTATCCATTATGCCACCCCTTGGTCATCATTTAAATTTAAAACTGATAATATCAAAGAGCTTAGTATACCACTCTTCTTAGTAACAATTAGTTACAATTTTATTTATACTTCATACTATTCCTTTTATTTTAACAAAATTACCTTCCCACTTCTAGATCCTTATGTCAAAGTGTCTCTGATGTGTGAGGGACGAAGATTAAAAAAGAGGAAAACTACTACAAAGAAAAACACTCTAAACCCTGTGTACAATGAGGCCATTATTTTCGACATCCCTCCAGAGAATGTGGAGCAGGTCAGCCTCTCCATCGCTGTCATGGATTACGACAGGTACGTACATCTATCTGCTCCTTAAGGAACAGCTACATGTAGTCATTATGCAAACCAAATTCCTCTATAGCAGTTTTAATGTAAATTAAAAGAGGGAAAAATTATTTATTCAAAACTCATTTTTTTCATTTTATAATATTTCTTTTATTATTATTATTATTATTCTCCAAAGAAGTGTTACTGTTAAGTTGAGGATGATGGGACATGTTGGGGCTGGGGAAAGAATGGGTGCAAAAGCAGTGTAGAGCACATGACAGAAAGCACTATTGTTATTGTGAAACCTTTGTACAGTAACTGCAGGGATTAAAGTCAACAGTGTGTTTTCCCAACTGGGCTGGAATATGATTATTATGGTTCTTACCAGAGCTCAGTCATTAACTAGCTCTGTGAAAGGGAAAGTTATAGAATCTCTTGGGTATGCACTTTTCCCATTTGTAAAACCTTAGTATAATAGGAAGCTGCGAACACTAAGAGGAGAAAGTGAATAGCGGCCATGGGAACAAAGCCTTGCAGCTTTCACATCAATCTTAAGACGGTGCTTTGTGCATAGCTCTTTGGGCTTGCACACCTGGAGTCACTTCTTTCCTGAAATAAATTGCAGACTCCCAGGTACAGCTCTGAAGGTTCTTCCTGCCGGAGCTCCTACCTGTAACTGCCCACCCTTCCCCCGTGTCTGGAGGATCACCTTGCACTGTGGTCTCATTCCCCCACGCCATACAGCCCTGCTCAAGTCACCACTGCTGTGTCTTTCTTCCTTTGATCTCTTGTCCCAACGTAAATGTTCATATCTCTTCTTGGCCCTTAATCTGTATTGCTTTTTATTGTTTTGCTTTTTATATTTATAAACCTTTTGGAAGGCAATACTGCCTGTTTAACCTACAAAATTAGGAGCACATAGACAGTGTCTTACTGCATTTATTTTGTTCTAATGCTAACACAAGTGGAACAGAACACACATATACAGATATTTTAAAAGAATATCCATTTTATAGTATCATGAAAATGTTAGTAACCAGGACCCTATAACCTAGAGAAATTAATATTTTTCTATTGATTATTATTAGCCAGAGCGATCTTCTAGCTCAGAACTAGCACAATGAAGCAGTGAAAAATAAAATGATAGGTTTCTTCTATACTGTTCACAAAAATTAGGGGATATTTCAAAATGAATATGAAGTGATAAAATATTCGCTAATTTTTGTGAGCAGTATATTTGAAATTAAATTATATCACAATTTATAAAATTTTAAAAAAGCTATCATTAGAGAGAGAAAGAGAGAGATTTTGAATTAGTTGGAATTCCAAATGCTAAAAGCCTTGTGCTGTTTCCGTCAGGAGCCCTTGTCCTGCTTGACAAAAAAGTGACTCTTATTGACTCCTCAGAGCAGTGGATGCAGGGAGATTCAGCTGGGCACGTGCTGCCCAGGCAAGTTTAGGGAAATGGATCCTAACAACATATAAAACCGAAAGATTAAAGAAACTTATTTTTAAAAGTCTGCTTGTTTGGAAAACTTAATATTGAGGGAAAGGATAGTAATCTATATCAGTGACAGGAAGAAAGTAATGAAATGTCCTAAAGTCATCTTAAAATCTCCTTAGAGACGTCTGTCAAAATAACTTTTGAAATGCTTTTAAATTACACTTCATTCTTGAGAAGCACCTTAACCACTTGTGCCCTTGAGTCGATTCAAATGCTGTCTCTGCCTCTTACTAAGAGTGTAAAAGCAGGAAGGTCCCTGGACTCCTGGGTGCTTACTTTCTGTCTCTGTAAAATGGGATGATGATCTTGTTACTCATTGTCATGGTGTGAGGATTACGTGAATCAGTACATTTAAATTTCTTAGAATAATGTCTAGTATATAACAAGCTACAAAAATATTAATTGTCATTATTATTTTGATTTGTTTCTATAAAAACACAACATGAATGGAAAATAGGAATGTTGTTCAGTATGCTCTGGTGCTATACAATGAAAAATCAGATGTGTGGTCCTGAACATAGCCCTGCCCTGTTTAATTAGAGTACAAGCATAACATTTACTGACATATCATTCCAAGTCAATTAAATGTAGTCATTCCTATAAAGAAGGAGCTCTTGGTAAGAAATCTAAGTGTAATTAAAGACCATTAAGCCTTGTGGAAGGAGGAAGATTTTGATTTACCTCACGTAAAGTTAATAGAATTGTCTATAAGAAAGAAGTGCATCATGTAGGTAAGAATGCGTTAGCATCTCTCATTCACACTGTATTTAATATTGTGAAATGTGCTCAAGTTACAGGGCACTAAAACATTTTATGTGTGCACTTGTACAACTTCATTTTTTCATTGATTTTAGGGAGAGATAGAGGAAGGGAAGGGGAGAGAAAGAAATATTGATTTGTTGTTCCATTTGTTTTATTCATTGGTTGCTTCTTGTATGTGGCTTAAACAGAGACTGAACCCACAACCTTGTCATATCAGGACAACGATCTAACCAACTGAGCTACCTGGCCAGGGCCTACAAATTCATTTTTAAATGCTAATTCTATTTAGTAAATTTTAGTTGACTTAAAGTTTTTCTACTTGATCTGAAATAGTTTGATCTGAAAAGTCATTTAGAACTTGTCACAAAATCTGTTTTATTCATGTTTAAAATTCTGCTAAGATGTGTGAAACTCCATGTATCTTTTAAGTATTGGAATGAAAGTGTAATATTCTCTGAATTATAGGGTAGGACACAATGAAGTCATAGGTGTGTGTAGGACAGGACTGGATGCCGAGGGTCTCGGGCGAGACCACTGGAATGAAATGCTGGCCTATCACCGAAAACCAATAACACATTGGCACCCCTTGCTGGAGGTGAGCTCTGTGATTCCCAGATAACTACTCTCATTTTTTTAATCTCTTTTGTTTAAATAGTCTGTCTGATCATAATTTTCTGGTTTTTTATATATTCACCTATTTAAAAAATTAAAATAAGAATAGAAAAAAATAAAACATATTGCTCTTGCTTTTGCTCCATGGATTCTATCTTCTGGTATTAAAAGTTCAGTATGCCTTGTTTGGTTTCAAAAATCATTAAACTTTCTGTGTTTGATATTCCTGCAAGTTGGTTATTATCTTTGTGTAGCCTAAAAACTTACAGTATATCAGTAAATGGTGGCACAATTGAGTACATTCATTACTAACTGGAAACTGAATGTTGGTGCTTCTTTGTTGTGAAAATAACCTCCTGACCTAAACTTCCCTAGAATCCCTTAATAGAGGCATTATCAACTACTACAACTCATCTAGGTAAGAGGACACAATATATCTACCCCAGCTCGGGCCAGGAAGTAAAAGTGCTCACAGATTTTTAAAATATCGAGGCATCAGCACAATCAAAGCTGGGCGGTGCTGTGTGACTACATACTGAAGAAACTTGGGGCAAATTACTTTAATCTAGGTTCTGCTGTTACTCTGTAATAGTAGTAAAATCATAGAGGAAAACTCAATAAAATGCCAAATATTGAGTTCTTAGCATTAAGTATGACACAATGTTAGCTCCGAATATAATATTAAGTTGTATTACCAGAAGAGATATTAATACCAGTTTCTAACAGTCTACTAGAAATTGCCAGTCTACTCAAAACACTAGATGGAATAACAATCGCTGCAGCCTCTTGAAGAGTCACAAAGTAAGTCATTCATATAACCCAATTAATTGAGAGGTAATGCATGTTGACAAAAGGATTTGTGGTCGATGATGGAATTTTTACAATTCAGGGAAAAGAATAATTCTGATAACCACATAGTAAGTGAATGATATATTGCCACATCTCCATGGAAAGGATTCTGCTTCTTGTTCTGGCACTAGGCACAGCGTAATTGCTACTAAATGTCAGTGGGCCCGGGTTCTAGTCTCAGCTTAGTTACAAAAATGTGCCCTTCACTGTGTCTCAGGGCACAGAGAAAATTGGATGAATGTGGTGTGAACATTTCATGCTCATACAACAGAGGTGAACAATCATTATAGGATCTCCTTATATATGTGTGCATTTCAATTATTTACCTCACTTCATCATTTCAGAGACAGAATACACACATGCACACGTGCACACGCACACACACACAGTTACCCAGCACTTTCCCCTACGGTGGTCTCAGAAATACAGACAAGTAAAGTATATTCTCCAAATAGCTCAACAAGTCTAGGAAAGGCTGTATTTTATTTCTTTTTTTGGCAGTGGAGCTGGTCCTGTATGTGTCCTGACTGGGGAATCAAACCTACAACCTCCACACTCTGGGACAATTCTTCAACCATCCGAGCTATCTAGCCAGTGTTTAATTTTTATTTATTTATCTTGTTTAGAGACAGAGAGAGGAAGGGAAAAAAGGGCAGGGCGGGGGGTAAGGGAAGCATTCATTTGTTGTTCCAGTCAGTCATACATTCATTGGTTTCTTCCGGTGTGTGCCCTGACTGGGGATTGAAACTGCAACCTTGTCTTTTTGGGATGATGCTCTTAGCCAACTCAGCTAGCTGGCCAGAGCTTGTGTTATATTTCAATAGTGCATATTGTCTGAAGTATAAAGTATACTATACTGCTTACTATACATTTATGATCCTTTCTTGATTCTTATCTTTGTTCTTATTTAAGGTTTGAAAAATAAATATTAATTTTAAGAATCTAGACACAAGAGTAAAATTTGCTGAGCAGAGCACCACACTAAAGGGGCACGTGGGTTCTAATCCTTGCTCCTGTGGCTGTATAATCCCAGGAAGACCACTACCTCTGTCTACAGCTGCAATGCTCCATACTTAATGAAAATGGAAATGCAGGCCCCTCAGACTTCACAGGAACTATGTAGGGAGAAATGACATGATGTGAACAAGAGCTAATGAAAGGCATGTGTTATATGACCCAGGGTATATTATAATTACATATGACTGTTTAATAAACATTATACTATACATTTTTTTTTTTAATATATATATTTTATTATTATTAATTCTAATGGGGTGACATCAATAAATCAGGGTACATATGTACAATGAAAACATCTCCAGGTTATCTTATCATTCAATTGTGTTGCATACCCATCACCAAAAGTCAAATTGTCCTCTGTCACCTTCAATCTGGTTTTCCCTGCGTCCCTCCCCTCCTCCCTATCCCACTCTTCCCTCCCTCCCCCCATCCCATAACCACCACTCTCTTGTCCATGTCTCATACCCTCACTTTCATGTCCCACCTATGTATGTAATCGTGCTGTTCTCAGTTTTTCTTTTTTTCTGATTTACTTATTTCACTCCGTATAATGTTATCAAGGTACATCCATTTTGTTATAAATGCTCCGATGTCCTCGTTTCTTATGGCTGAGTAGTATTCCATAGTATATATGTACCATAGCTTTTTAATCCACTCGTCTTCTGACGGACACTTGGGCTGGTTCCAGATCTTCGCTATTGTGAACAATGCTGCCATGAACATGGGGGCGCATTTCTTCTTTTCGAACAGTGCTATGGTGTTCTTAGGGTATATTCCTAAAAGTGGGATAGCTGGGTCAAAAGGCAGTTCGATTTTTAATTTTCTGAGGAATCTCCAAACTGTTTTCCACAGTGGCTGCACCAGTCTGCATTCCCACCAGCAGTGCAGAAGGGTTCCCTTTCCTCCACATCCTCGCCAGCACTTATTCTGTGTTGTTTTGCTGATAAGTGCCATTCTGACTGGTGTGAGGTGATATCTCATTGTGGTTTTAATTTGCATTTCTCTAATGATTAGTGATGTTGAGCATTTTTTCATATGCCTATTGGCCATCTGTATGTCCTCTTTGGAGAAATTTCTATTCATTTCTTTTGCCCATTTTTTGATTGGGTTGTTTGTCTTCCTGGTGTTGCGTTTTATAAGTTCTTTATAAATTTTAGTTATTAACCCCTTATCAGATGTGCTGCCGAATATGTTCTCCCATTGTGTGGTTTGTCTTTTTATTCTGTTCCTATTGTCTTTAGCTGTGCAAAAACTTTTTAGTTTGATATAGTCCCATTTGTTTATCTTGCCTTTTATTTCAGTTGCCCATGAAGATAAATCGGCAAATATACCGCTGCTACAGATGTCGGAGAGCTTGCTGCCTATGTTTTCTTCTAAGATGCTTATGGTTTCACGGCTTACATTTAAGTCTTTTATCCATTTTGAGTTTGTTTTTGTGAATGGTGTAAGTTGATGGTCTAGTTTCATTTTTTTGCAGGTAGATGTCCAATTTTCCCAACACCATTTGTTAAAGAGGCTGTCTTTACTCCATTGTATGTTCTTTCCTCCTTTGTCAAATATCAGTTGTCCATAAAGCTGTGGGTTTATTTCTGGGTTCTCTGTTCTGTTCCATTGATCTATGTGCCTGTTCTTATGCCAGTACCAGGCTGTCTTGAGTATAATGGCCTTGTAGTAAACCTTGATATCAGGAAGAGTGATACCTCCTGCTTTATTTTTTCTTTTTAAGATTGCTGAGGCTATTCGTGTTCTTTTTTGGTTCCATATAAATTTTTGGAATATGTGTTCTATATCTTTGAAGTATGTCATTGGTATTTTAATTGGTATTGCATTGAATTTATAAATTGCTTTGGGTAATATAGACATTTTAATGATGTTTATTCTTCCTAGCCATGAGCACGGTATGTGCTTCCACTTGTTTGTATCTTCCTTGATTTCTTTTATCAATGTTCTATAATTTTCCGAGTACAAGTCCTTAACCTCCTTGGTTAAATTTACTCCTAGGTACTTTATTTTTTTGGCTGCAATAGTGAAGGGGATTGTTTCCTTAATTTCTTTTGCTGATATTTCATTGTTGGTGTATAGAAATGCCTCTGATTTCTGAGTATTAATTTTATATCCTGCCACCTTGCTGAAATCATTTATAAGGTCCAGTAGTTTTTTGACTGAGACTTTAGGGTTTTCAATATACAATATCATATCATCTGCAAATAATGACAGTTTTACTTCTTCTTTTCCAATTTGTATGCCTTTTATTTCTTCTTCTTGTCTGATTGCTGTAGCTAGGACTTCCAGAACTATGTTGAATAAGAGTGGTGAAAGTGGGCAACCCTGCCTGGTTCCTGATCTTAAGGGGATTGCTTTTAATCTTTGTCCATTTAGTATGATGTTTGCTGTCGGTTTATCGTAGATGGCCTTTATCATGTTAAAGAATGATCCCTGTATTCCCACTTTACTGAGAGTTTTGAGCATGAATGGGTGCTGGATTTTATCAAATGCCTTTTCTGCATCTATTGAAATTATCATGTGATTTTTGTCCTTCCTTTTGTTTATGTGGTGAATCACATTGATTGATTTGCGAATATTGAACCAGCCTTGCCTCTCCAGAATAAATCCCACTTGATCGTGGTGTATGATTTTTTTCATATATTGCTGGATCCGGTTGGCTAATATTTTGTTGAGAATTTTAGCGTCTAAATTCATCAGGGATATAGGCCTATAATTTTCTTTCTTTGTGTTGTCTTTGCCCGGTTTTGGGATCAGAATTATGCTCGCCTCATAAAAGGAGTTTGGAAGTCTTCCTTCCTCTTGAATTTTTTGAAATAGCTTGAGGAGAATAGGAGTTAGTTCTTCTTTGAATTTTTGATAGAATTCACTTGTGAAGCCATCAGGCCCAGGACTTTTCTTTGTTGGGAGTTTTTTGATAACTGTTTCAATCTCATTTGCTGTAATTGGTCTGTTTAGGTGTTCTGATTCTTCCAGATTGATTTTTGGAAGGTTATATGATTCGAGAAATTTGTCCATTTCACCAAGATTGTCTAATTTTTTGGCATATAGTTCTTCATAGTATTTTCTTACAATGCTTTGTATTTCTGTTGTGTCAGTTGTTATTTCTCCACTGTCCTTTCTAATTTTATTTATTTGAGTCCTCTCTCTTTTTTTCTTGGTGAGTCTAGTTAAAGGTTCATCAATCTTGTTTACCTTTTCAAAGAACCAGCTTCTTGTTTCATTGATCCTCTGTATTGTTTCCTTAGCCTCTATGTCATTTATTTCTGCTCTGACCTTTATTATTTCCTTCCTTCTACTTGTCTTGGGTTTTATTTGTTGTTGTTTTTCTAGTTCTTTTAGATGCAGGGTCAGGTTGCTTATTTGAGCTTTTTCTAGCTTCTTATGATATGCCTGTAGTGCAATAAACTTCCCTCTCAGAACTGCTTTTGCTGTGTCCCATAAATTTTGAGTTGATGTATGCTCATTATCATTTGTTTCTAGAAACTTTTTTATTTCTTCTTTGATCTCATTGTTAATCCATTCATTATTTAATAACAAGCTATTTAGTTTCCAAGTGTTTGAGTATTTTTCAGTTTTTCTTTTGGGGTTAATTTCTAGTTTCATGGCATTGTGATCAGAGAAAATGCTTGATATGATTTCAATCTTCTTAAATTTATTGAGACCATTTTTGTGTCCTAACATGTGGTCTATCCTAGAAAACGTACCATGAGCGCTTGAGAAGAATGTATATTCTACTGCTTTAGGGTGAAAAGTTCTGAAGATATCTATTAAATCAAGTTGATCTAGTGTCTCCTTTAAGTCTGCTGTTTCTTTATTAATTTTCTTTCTTGAGGATCTATCCAGTGTTGTTAGAGGGGTATTGAAATCCCCTACTATGATAGTATTGCTGTTAATCTCGCCCTTTATATCCATCAAAGTCTGCTTTATGTATGTCGGGGCTCCTATATTTGGTGCATAGATATTTACAATAGTTATATCTTCCTGTTGAATTGTTCCCTTTATCATTATGTAGTGTCCTCCTTTATCTCTTACTACAGCCTTTGTTTTAAAGTCCATTTTGTCTGATATAAGTATTGCTACCCCTGCTTTTTTTTCATTTCCATTTGCATGAAATATTTTTTTCCATCCTTTTACCTTCAGTCTATGAGCATCTTTTGTTTTAAGGTGTGTCTCTTGTAGACAGCATATGTATGGGTCCTGTTTCTTTATCCATGCAGCTACCCTATGTCTTTTGATTGGATCATTTAATCCATTTACATTTAAGGATATTATTGATATGTAGTTGTTTATTGCCATTTTATTCTTTAAAGCTGTATTCTTCTTTTGCTCTATTCATTCCTCCCTTTAAACTGTTCACAAGAGGCCCCTTAGTATCTCTTGCAGAATTGGTTTGGTTTTTATGAATTCCTTGAGGCTTTCTTTGTCTGGGAAGCTCTTTATTTCTCCTTCAATTTTAAACGTTAGCCTTGCTGGATAAAGTAGTCTTGGTTGTAGGTTCTTGTTCTGCATTACTTTGATTATTTCTTGCCATTCCCTTCTGGCCTCAAGTGTTTCTGTTGAGAAGTCCGATGTCATCCTTATGGGGGCTCCTTTGTAGGTGATAGTCTTTTTTTCTCTAGCAGCTTTTAAAATTTTTTCTTTATCCATTAGCTTTGGTATTTTAACTATGATGTGTCTTGGTGTAGATTTTTTTGGGTTTCTCCTTAATGGAGTTCTGTGTGCTTCTTGAATGTGTGGAGTGTTTCCCAGCCTTAATTTAGGAAAGTTTTCTGCTATGATTTGATTGAACAAAGTTTCCATTTCCTGTCCTCTCTCCTCTTCTTCAGGCACCCCTATGATGCGAATGTTGTTTCTCTTCATGTTGTCACAAAGCTCCCTTAGACTTTCCTCACATTTTTTAAGTCTCTTTTCCTTTTTCTTCTCTGCTTCTGTGTCTTTGTTTATTGTGTCCTCTAACTCGCTTATTCGATCCTCAGCGTCATCCATCCTGCTTTTAATTCCTTCCATTGTGGTCTTCAGTTCTGATACTGTATTTGTCATTTCTGTCTGATTCTTTTTTATTATTTCAATTTCATTTTTTATACTTGTTATGTCTTTATTTAGGTGTTCATAATGACTATCCATTGTTGCTCTAATTTCTTTGAACATCCTAACTATCATTATTCTAAATTCAACTTCTGGTAATTTGGTTATATCTGGTTCATTCAGGTCCTTCTCTGGGGATTTCTCTTGATTCATTTGGTTTGCATTCCTCTGCCTGCCCATTTTTTCTGTGTATAAGCGAGTTGTGGCCACTGGAGTCCAGTAGGTGTTGCCTTTGTGTTCTCTAGGTGTGGTCTATCTGCAGGCCCCCCACCTCCTCTGCCGGTGCCTAGGGTGGTTGGGTATGAGCGTTGCCAGCGCCGGCCCACTGTGGCTTTTGCTATGATTTCTGCCTCTCCTCCGTGGGAGGGGCTGTGACTGAAGCCACAAGATTAGCACCAAGGGTAGAGGTGAGCACCTTTGCTCAGCTGTGGACCCAGCCTATTTCCGGACTTCCGCCCAGAACCAGCAGTCGGAGCCTGCTCGCTACAGTTCCGCGGGTTAGGCGGGGCTTTTGACGTGCTCTCAGCTGTAAGCTTTTGCCCGTCCGGAGTTTTAGCCCCGCCCTCGAGGCCAAGGCCCTACTGCGCAGGGTCGGAAACCAAGGTTTATTGGGGCGGGCGTGTTTGCTGGCTTCCGCCGAGCTGCGTACTTCCGCTCGTCCCGGACTCTACTCCGCCCCTGTGTTCGGAGCCCGCTCGTGCACGCATGAATGGTATCCGGGGTTTCTCCGGCCGGGCGGGGACAGCAGCGTGGGCTCAGCTGCGAGCCTCCACCTGTCTCGGGGTCCACCCCGTTCCCGCGCTCGGAGCCCGCTCGCACACGTACACTGGCCACCCGCGGCTTCTCCGGCCCGGGGGGGGGGGGGGTTGGGGTGGGGGAGTGGGGGAGTAGTAACGTCAGCTCAGCCACCGCCCCTGCCCGTCCCTGGTCCCAGCCCGGTCCCCGCGGTCAGGGCCGGCTTGTGCAGGGCCTGCCCGCTCCTGGCCTCCCGCTTTGTCCCCGTAAGTGGGATTAAAGGCGGGCCCGCAGCTTCTGGACCGCTCTCGCGGTCCCCTCTGACCCTCTGGGCTAGACCAATCTCCCACCGGCTTGGCCTCTGCCCACGCCGACAGAACCGCCTTTCAGCGTCCTGCCGCCCCAAAACCTTAAGCAGCCCTCAGCAGAGTAGGAAGGGGCCTAATACTCCACACTGTAGGCCTGGGAGCTCCCGCACTTGTTTCACAGCTCAAAACTGTCCAAATGCCTTTCTGAGACTGCAGGCTGGGGCTTGGTTCCTGGGACCTAGGTCCCTCCCTCTCCGCCAAACTCTCCTCCCGCCACACGGGTCTCTCCGGGCTGCCGTTTGCTCCGGGGAGCTGGGCAGCCCTCTTCGCGTTTTCGCTATTCCTACCAGTCTCAATGTGGCTTCTTCTGTGTTCCTTGGTTGAAGAGTCCACTTAGTTTTGTTGAAAGTTGGTTTATCCAGGTGATGGTTCTTAAAATTGAGTTGTAATCCACTTTGGTTCTGGGAGTTGGAAGTTGGTACGTCCGCCTACTCCGTCGCCATCTTGCTCCTTATACTATACATTTATCTAATAAAGGGAAATGATGGGTGAGGCATGTGTTTCTGTCAGTCATTATAGGATATGTAGGAAGAAAACATTACAATATGGACATGAGAAGAAGATCCTAGATATTCTTTTAGCAGCGAGTATCAGATGACAAGTGGACTAAAAGATTATGTAAATATACTTTCTCCAGCAAACAACATGTTTTGTCCAACTCCTGCACTTACTTTCAATGGTCAAACAGAACATATGGACTAGTAGCCTAAGTACTGGCTGCATTTTGCACTGTGAGAAAGTGATGAGGGTGAAATTAGGTGTTTTGTTGCCAGAAAGAGAATTAAAATGAGAAGGGAATAATTTGAGAGCTGGGTAAATTGGTGGTACAGAAACTAATGCATCATTTAGAAAATCAAGTTATTTCTACATAGATAATCTAGAGTTTATAATGTTGTAACTAAACTTATTAAATGTACATAATTTTTAGGGACCATGAGAAATTAATCTTTATCTCTTGTAGCTCTCTTTTGCCAAACTTAGTCCCTGTCATCTCATTAATTGCTCCTATAAAAGTTAATTCCTGCTTTAGAACAAGAAAAGCGCAGTCTGTTGTGTCTAGAACCTCTTACTGCATTTATCTACCAATTGTGCCCCACTATAATAAATCAATAGTTGTTATACAATAAGAACTGAAAGCCTAGCACAGAATGTGAAATAGAACTGCAGTCTTGAATAGTTGTCTACACATTACTGCTCTGCATACCATCTATGTACCACACTCTGCCTACATCTCTACAAGGTATTTGTGTCCTCTCTTGCTACCTGAGAAGGTGAGTTCTGAAGTACAGGGTAGTTTTATATATATTTCTTCAGAGACTTGCATATCATAAGTGACTATTCACTATTTTAAAAAAGCAATAATGATCCATTGTATTATTTTTTATACTAGATCATACATTATGAAATTACTGTCTTTCAGTTACCTGGCCGGGCGACCAGTTTTGACAGTCAAGGATCTTGTTCATCTCCCAAACCACCTTCTACACCGTAGCCTCCAAAATAAGACCATTGTATAGGGACCCGGGAGGACTCATCAGATCAGAAAAAAGGTGGAAGATTTTATCTCCTCATTTAAAATATATCCTAGTAATAAACAAACTTAATATGTAATTTTTCATTTACTTCTTTTAGTCTGTTTATTAACTTTGGATATCTTGATATATTTTACTTGAAAACAGTCCTTACTTGCATAAGGCAGTTTGTTGTTCTTGTTATATGCCTATTAGCACAAAAAGTGTTGTATTAAGTTTTAATTCTTTGCATAAGCAAAGAAATACATTTTCGAAAATAATACCTAAAATTTAATATTGTTTATGTTGCTATTGTATAGAGTAGCACAGGTCACATGTGTATGGTTTTGATTTAGTTACAACTATGTTCATTTCTTGTTATGCACATCTTTCTTTCTGTATAAACTTTAGTGGAAATTTTGAACTTCATTCACACAGCATTAAATCCTTGTGCAATCAAATTCACGTTACTTTTCTGATAATATATTCTTCATTCTAAGAAAATTATTTTCTTGATGAGGTTTGGCTCTGATAACCCCAAGATACTGTGTCTCAAGCTTGTTGTTTATAACATACAGATAAAGCTGTCATTTAAAGAACCATTTTGAATATAAATTTAAGAAGTAATATTTAGTAGCTGCAAAATGGAGGTTGAGCCATTTGGGCTACCATTTTATATTGTCTTAATGTTGCATTAGTTCACACATCTGTTGTACTGTTTAACTGATATTTTAAAAATTCTAATAATCTTAATCTCAAATGTAGCATTAGTATTCCTAAATAATTAGAGTTAGAAGTCGTTCATTTTTTGTGTTTGTAAGGTTTTCAAGTACTGTGACATGTATATTTTGTGATATAAAGCTATCGTGAAGATCCTGTATTTCTGATAGACCATACTAACAGACACCAAAGGTACAATAAATGTCTGCTCATTGTTGTTAAGGTTGTACACAGTAATGGTAACTTTCAAAACCAATCAGAAGCTAATCGTTAAAACTAGGTATTTTCTTAAAGAAAGGATGACTTATTTTTCAGAAAATTATATAAATATACCATAAATAATTTAATTTCAAACTTTAATAAAAATAAAATAATTCTGAAGGCCCAACCCCATAGTCCCTTCAGGAAAGACATTTGCCTTATTAAATAAAGATCTAGGACAGCCCACTTGTGGTGAAAACTATGCAAATGTTTTTACAAAATATAACTTTCTTTTAAATCAATTCATCTTTTTATTGTTTTATTTCTGGACCCTATTGGAAGGTATATATGTTGAATAACCTCAACCTTACTTTTGAGATTTGTACTGTGGATAGTGTTATTTAAGCTTCTCCCAAAATAGGAGAATAAAAGACCAAAACAAAACAAAATAAAAAGGTGAGAATATCTGTCCTTTGTGAAAACACCTTCATCAGAATGAGAAATTTTATCAGCAATTATAAAGTTTTTATTTTAGTAAAATTCCATATTTCTAAATATTAAAGATGAAAAGTTTTAAAAACCTTGAAAGTTTGTTTATTGGCATGTCTCATAATGATGGCATTACTGTTAATTAAGATGTAATTTATACATTTAACATTATAAAGGCAAACAATTCCCTGAAATTTTTCAAACACTGTACCATCCTAATGAAAGTTAGTATTCCTCGCTAAATTTTCTAATTGAAAATAAAAGAAACCTGTTTGAAATACCTATCTTATCAAGCCTGAAAGAACCATTGCTATACCGGGGTAGTCAACCTTTTTATACCTACCACCCACTTTTGTATCTCTGTTAGTAGTAAATTTTTCTAACCACCCACAAGTTACAGTAATGGTGATTTATAAAGTAGGGAAGTAACTTGACTTTATAAAATTTATAAAGCAGAGTTACAGCAAGTTAAAGCATATAATAATAATTACTTACCAAGTACTTTATGTCAGATTTTCACTAAGTTTGGCAGAATAAATCTTTATAAAAGAACTTACTATAGTTAAATCTATCTTTTTATTTATACTTTGTTTGCTCTGCTTCCACACACCATGAAAGCTGGAATGCCCACTAGTGGGCGGTAGGGACCAGGTTGACTACCACTGCGGATGGAATCACTGAATATGACACTTCCATTTTAGAATTCTTTATTTTATTGGAAAATAACAATTGTCAAATGGAAAGACAAAAGTTACCTTCTTAATAAAATGACATTTTTGGAGATAGTTGTTGGATCAATAGCTATAGCTACAGCTTATAATTAAATAGTAATATATATCCTAAGTGATTATAATAATTGTTTTCATCTGTAAACATATTTTCAGGACTTTATATTCATTCTTAAAGCTTATGCTTTTTCTTTTTCTTTTTTTTTGCAATGGAAAGAAAAGAAAAGAAAAAATGCAAACAATCAACCAAGCAACTTTAATATGGGAATTGTAGATTAAAATATGTTTATAATGTAGTTTTCTAAAAATATTTCCTAGGGATTAGAATACACTCAGCACTCCAGAGTACTTGTTAACCCTGTGAAAGAGATTAAGGAGAGAAAATTAGCCACCAGTTATTTTTTACACAATACATAAGAGAGGTTTACACTCATATTGATAAAGCATTATTTAAAATGATAGTTCATATTATGTAATGGAATCCTACTACTTTTTTTATTTTATTTTATTCACTTTAGAGAGGAGACACAAAGTGAGAGAGAGAGAGAGAGAAAAAGAGAAGGGGGAGGAGCTGGAAGCTCAACTCCCATATGTGCCTTGACCAGACCAGTGCAGGGTTTTGAACTGGCGACCTCAGTGTTCCCAGGTCAACGCTTTATCCACTGCGCCACCACAGGTCAGGTGGAACCCTACTACTTTTTAATACAACACATTCTCACCTTACACAGCCACAACATGCATACAACCATAACGTATTCTCTTTCTGCTTGTGATTGCAGATGGAATGTGTTTAATTTCAATATTTAAAATAAGGTGTGATGTTATAGATTTCCCCCACTTGTTTGTGTGGGACACCACATTTTAATGACAGCACTGACACATTATGAAGTTGCAGCTTCAGTATATAATGAATACCTAATTTCAGGGACTTATTCAGGGACTTGCCAAACTTAAGTCTAGGAAAAAGGAGCCAATGTTGTTTCTTTAGCATAACAACACCGGTGTTCTTTTCAAGTTATTTATTTATTTACTTATTTATTTTACTTGACTCACTAAGTAATCTGGAGAGTGAGGAAACTGAAAAGAGCATTCTTATTTGTGGAGTGTGTAATCTCCCAAAAGTCTGAATAGTTAATGCTTTTTTTTTTACACTGGTTTCTTAAAAATATTTTTCTTGACAATTTTAATATTTCTTTTCCAGGCTAGTCCTGTTTGTGGTACTTGATTTACATGTAAAATTTATTAATACGTTCACAGTTGAGTAGAAATTATCAGGACTATTGCCAGGAAACAAGAGACAGGAAGGCAGAGCCAAGCACCCACTTTCTTATGCAGTTTTGAGGAGTGTGTGCATGTTCTAGTTACTACAGGGAGATCACAACTGATCAATACTGACTCAGGTTTTAGATAAAAGCAAATATCTTTGAACCTATTTGGTTGTGATATTTAATTAACATTTTCACCTGTGTTTAATCTCCTGTAATGTTATTTTAAAATTTTGCGGACTTGGTAAAGGACTATCAATGTCTTAAGCCTTTCTTTTAATGAGTAACTGTTTCAAAAATAAAATAGCCAAATTTCCATTCCTTTCTCATCTCTTACTATCCATAAAAGAAATAAGTTATTTCAGAATGAGTTATCAAAAGAGCCAAAGACTATTACGAAGAAATGACACAAAGTCTTAACATTGAATGCCTGGTCATTTCTTTACCTTTTTAAAAATGGTTCTTAATGTTATCTCACAATGAATATTTTCACAGAATGGAGCTCCATCTGAAATTCTTTTGCTACCTTAGTTGTGATTATGACCAGGTAATTTAATAACCTGATAATTATAAAAAGAAAAACTAGAGTTGATAAGGATTTAAGAAAGTCATTCAACCTCTATAAAGTCTAAATGAAAATGGTGAGATCTGTTTTTTCACAACTTTTTGTTGAAGCAACTCTGGTTGTTCCAAGGCACTTAATTGATCTAAACTTTTATAGTTATTAGGCTAATAATTCATTGCTGCCAATAAGAAACAATACAAAGGCACAGAACATAAAACAATTTAAAGAATCTACAGAAATAAATGATAAACAGATGTGTTAAAGTATATTGAAATAAAAATATTTGAATTTGAATATAAAGCCAAAAACTCCTTTGTATTTAAACTTTTAGTGGAAAGTAAATCCACTAACAGTGTTAATAAAACAAAAACCCATGACACAGTATTTTAATAATTACTCAGTGACAAGACTCAGGATATGATTCATGTGAATCAACTATGATCCATTATGTAAAAGAAAATGGTGAGTTTGCATTTTACCTGGGAAACAGCTACTTACACTAAATGCTGTTTCTAACACGTCATTCAGTAATAATCTTTAATATAAGAATTTTCTGATTCAAAGAGACTTTTCCTATATTTACTCAATCTTGTGTTAATTTGAGTGAATGGTAATTTAATAAAAGATGCACTGATATTCAACTGTTTGCCAAAAATATGTATATTTGAACAGTGGCGTTTAATATTCAGTTTGTTTTCTCATCAAGAAAATAAAAACTGATTTTATTTTTGCCCTGTTCATCATGAAGATAAGTAACCAGGATTTTACTTGATGGTTCGACAATATCATTCTATAGACACTTATAAAAACAAATCACTAAATTAAGGTTTGAGATAGGATTTAAGGATTTATCGAATGCCAACATTTTGAATACTAGACGTGATAATTGAAAAAAAAAATAGATGTTTAAGGGAAAAGATTGACATCTTCATGCCTGAAATTATTTAAATATACTCCTACAAGGAGAAATTGATTGAAATAATCCTATTTTAATTTATATTGAGGCACTGGAAGTGACCTCAGTAGATCTTGAGAGGCAGATAGTATTTATATGGAAATATTTTCATCTCAAACTGACAGTAACTTCAAAGCTCACCTAGGTTGTGAGAACCCTCTCCAAGAGCAAACTATGCCTGATCTTGTCATGAAAGGGTAAAAATTGCCATTTTCTTTGGAAATTTTGTTCTGATTTGCATCTCCTATGCACAGAATCTCTATTTACTCTACAGGGTGGTGGATTTCAATTATTCAATTTCATGTTTTTGTTCCTTCAAAAACAATGTATTGGAAAACAATGCATCTTATAGAAATGAGTCAAAAATTCCTAAAAGAAGTAAGTCTCAACGTTGGAAGGTTAATGCATTGGGTTTTTGTCTTTGTTCTGTCTTTTAAAAAATGTTCCTGTCTGAACATCACTACCATGAAATTATGTTTGACTATGATTTTTCTGTAGAATAAAGTTTGTGAGCAACAACAACAAAAATCCTATAATCCCTAAAGCTACGTACAAACTGACCACAGAATCATTCTCTAAAAAAATTGCATGGTTTACTCTGTTTAGATAGATCGTTTTGTGGGTTTTGTTATATATTTGTTTATTCTTTAAAAACACCCTCTAAGTTTTTCATTTAAAAAAAAACACATTAATTTCCAGTGTGAATAGCTTCATAAATTCTATTACTAAAAAAGCAGATAGACCAACTTTAAGATAAAATATTTGCATTTATAATTTTTAGAGAGAAAAAGTTCAATTTAAGTTTATGTTATTTGCATTAACTTTTTATTGACCCTTCCAACTGAAAGATGTAATTGGGTTCATCTACTAAGTACATGTAAATTATGCAACACCATGAAGTGAGGCCTTCATTTATTATGAAAAGTGAAGAAGTCAAAATACAAAAGAACTGCCTCACATTGTAAATGTGATGATTTCACTAATAAATATCCAAGATATTTTCCAATCATTCTAAACTGGCAGCAACCATGAAAATTCTTCTCTTTACACATGACATTGAATAATTTGGATCCATCCTATTTAATTCTGCTTTGTATCTGTCAGTCATTGTTCATATGGTGACTTTTTATCTGAACTTTGTGATGTAATATGTAACCATTGTTCAAATCAGTATGTTTGATTTCCGTATTATAGAAGAGAAATTTTAAAATCTTTTGAAATTTGTGTTTCCAGCTTTTGTACATGGTAACCAGCCATTTGTGAAACTTGACAGCATATAATTGTATTACTGAGAACAAATGTTTTGCAGTCACCTTTAAAAGATGTTACACATTTCAGTATTTTTACAATGTCTTTAGAATGTGTGAACATATTTGTCAGGTTCAGATGAATTATGTAACAATGAAACCTCAAAGCTGTTATGAAGTGTACAATTTATGATTACTTTTGTAAAAGAAAATGGAAAGCACTTGAAATATAATTTTACTGTTTCATATGTATTTTGAAAAATAAATAAAGTGATAAAAATTATTTTTGTTTGTCTGAAAAAAATACCTTTTCCATATTTAATTTTGAGATGTTTATGTTGCTATTTCTTTAATAGTCATCTTTTTTTGGCAATTACATTAGAGAGTGGTGTAATTCATTCATCAGTATTTCAACAATTCAAAAAATTGCATATATCTTAAAAACTTTACTTAATACATACCATTCTTTCGTGAAATTATTAATTTAAGGCCCTGGATAATTTCTATTAAGTGGTAATTATTAGTCAAGTGTTAAAAGAGGTAGATACCATTGATACATATTAGCTACATTTATATCATCTGGAAAAAGCCCCTATAAATACTTTAGCAGGTGATCTAGTAGTTGGGATACCAACTACTGAATTTGTTTCTGTTTTGCCTCAGATATTCTTTGTTTTTTAAATTAATTTATTGTGTTAAAGTGGTTTCAAGTGTCCTACTTAATATAATACCCTCAGCTCCCCCACACCATGCCCCACACAAAGTCTATTTCTAGTCCCATTTCACCCCTTTACCCACCCCTACCTCAGATTTTCAAAAATATTTTCATAAGGAATTCTTGTAGCAACTAGCTTTAGGCAGTTGATACAGTATTGACTCAAAAGAAATTAGAATTGTTAAAAAAAAACAGATAGTTATTCTGTACCTGGACTCCTTGTTTTAAATTAAATACAATTCAAAGAAGCAAGTAAATAAGACTATAGAATGCAGGCTGAAGCAGCCAATGATCTGACTTGCCGTCTTTGCTTAAGTCCTTATATTTACAAGTGAAGAGACTGACTGAAATCTAATTTTCTTCTAAAAACAAATGGCCACTTCTTATTACTATTTCTAAGTATCTCCCCAGTAAGTGTCTATACTTATTTTTTTAGGACGTGTATATATTTATATTGACACTGATTTAAAATGCAGTTCCCACTAACAATATATGAGTTTTCAATTACTCTATACATACTTGGCATTATTGTTTGAGTATTTGCCAATTTGAACATGACAAAAAATGGTATCAATGTTTTAATTTTTTTCTAGTGGTACTGATCATTATTTTTATATATTGATTGTCAATTTAAATTTTATTCTTTAATATTTTCCCCATTCTTCTGTTGGAATTGTCTTCCTAATTGATTTTTAGAGATTTTTAATCTGCTTCTCTTTTTAATGCAGACAAATTCTTCATATGAACACATCTCAAACTGATCTCCATTTTGCAAAGCAAAAGGCACAATATTAGGCTATAATCTGTAAAGACAATATATACAATATACAAATGAAAAAATACATATAATAGAAATATAAAGCAAAATGTAATTAAAAGTTAACCAACCCTTGAAAAATATGAGTTGTTATCTTGACAGTTTTCTATGTAATTTGAGTCTGTCACCACCATTATATCTGAAAGAAGATGAAAGCATCCAATTCATGGATAAGTAATTATTTATGCGATTGTTTAAAATTTATTTTTGTGCTATATTTGAAGTTTTGATTCTATTCACTCTCATAAAATAATATAGAACACAGGAAAGATATGTCCATTAATGTCTACAGAGAATAAACCCAAAAGTCTGAACAGTAACCACGAATAGTACACTGGACAGTTTTCATGTTTTTTAAACCTACTTTTCCTCCACATAAAAAAAATCATCCAAAGCTCCAATTATAAGTATAAAATGTGTGAAAATAATTAATTCCCACAGTAAATTTATTTAGTGAGTCTTATTATTTAGCTTGTGTGTATTTTCATGGTCATTTTTTCCTTTTACAAATTTCACCTTAAATGGGAAGCTAGGCCTGAGTCACTGATGGGAACTCAAACCATTCAGTAAAAGAACTAACAGTTAAGAATCACATTGAGAACACAAGAAGCCACCAAACAGCACACTTCCTGGAGGCATTGGTCACACTGTAGCCTGTGGAAACGGAGCCTCCAGGAGCACACATATCCCACCACCTCATGTTAGTGAATAACAAGGGAGAAGCAGTACTGAAAGCTACAGAGTTCTGTTAACAGGAAGCTGTAATTGCCAGAGAGTCAAAAATTAGATTTTTTTAAATTGGACATATTGCCTAAAATATACAGAATATGTACCATGCACCAAGCACTGTACTCATTACTTACCTTATCCCTAATCTGTACAAAATCTCTGTGATGTATGATTATGATTATTTTAAGATGAAGAAATTGAGGCTCAGATCAATTAAGTGGGTATACATGTAGGCAATAGTAGAGCACAGCTTTGAACATCTGGTTAACTTAATTCAAAATCTGGGCTTCTAGATTCTACATGTCATGAAATATGCAAACTAATATTTGACCTTGGCCAATTGGCTCAGTGGATAGAGTGCCAGCCCAGCATCTGGACATCCTGGGTTCAATTCCTGGTCAGGGCACACAGGAGAGGTGACCATTTGCTTCTCCCCCACCCTCTCCCCCTTCTCTCCCTCTTCCCCTCCCACAGCCAGTGGCTTGATTGGTTTGAGAACTGACCCAGGTGCTGAGGATAGCTCAGAGGGTAGATACCTATTGGGGCACATGAAGGAGTCTCACTATCTCCCCTCCTCTCACTTAAAAAAAGAAAAAAGAAAAAAACCTAATATTTATACAACTTTAAAATATTTTCACATATGCTATTGCTTAATTCTGAATATGAGGCATGTGAGTTTTATCACTCACGGGGTGATTGTGTTTAAACGAAAGTCCAAGATCATGCAGACAGTGGAACAGGGCCTCAAATCAATGTCTTTGGCCCTCAAACTATATTCATAATATACTACCTGATGCTTTTCAGCAGAACACACTAAATATGTTATGAAACAAGGAAGAACTTACTGGCTTTTGTGCCTCTTTAGATAAATCAGCAAGATAAAAGATATATGAACTTTACTGACCTTTACTCACCTATAAATTGAGATCAGTTGTAAGTGCTTGATCTACCAATTCATTCATATATGTGTCATTTATATAATATGAAAACCACTATGCCACTAGTAGTTACTAGGTTTTTTGGTTTGTTTTGACCAACATCATTTCCATCGTTAATACCTGGAATCCATGGATGGGATAAATATTTTTAAAAATTGTAAGATAGGTGTGTGTACAAATCAAGTTGCTAAGAAGGTAGTTAAGATACTGACTTGACTCTGACCTGACAAACAAAGAGCACAGAAAGAAAGAGAAGGAGCCTGGTGCATAGGCTCAAGTCCTATAGGCTCCTGCTCACCATATCATATTTTAAATTTCTTTTACCATTGCCACTATTTTAGTTCAGGCCATTAAACCTCTTTCTGCATTTTATAAATCATAAAAATTGATTTAAAAATCTGCAGATTCTTCTCATTGAAGTTATTCTCTGTTTACATTGCTTCCATATCTTGGCTTTTGTAAATAGTGCTGCAGTGATCATGGGGGTGCATATATGTCATCGAATTAGTGTTTTTGCTTTCTTCATATAAATACCCAGAGTGGAATTGCTGGGTCACATGGAAGTTCTAGTTTTAGTTTTTTGAGGAATCTCCATACAGTTTTTCATAATGGCTGCAACAATTTATATTCCCACCAATAGCATCTGTGGGTTTCCTTTCTCCACATCCTTGGCAACATTTGTTTTGTTTTGTTTTTTGTCTTTTTGATAATAGCCATTGTAACAGGTGAGAGGTGATAGCTGATTGTGGTTTTGATTTGCATTTCCCTGATGATAAGTGATACAGAGCATCTGTTCATGGGCCTGTTAGCCTTTTATATGTGCTTTTTGGGAAAATGTTTAGTGAAAACATCTTTTGTTTTGCTGATCTTTTCCTTGAATTTTTATTTATCAGTCTCAACATAAAAATTGAGACAGAGATGAATTCTCTTTCAAAGTTAAGGAAAGAAGAATTTGAACTTAACAGGAGGAAAGTGATAAATTGCAGAGCCAACAAGACTGGGAACTATAGGGAAGGTGTCAAAGAGACACTCTGGTAACAACAAAGCCCAGAAAGGGCATCAGAGAACACAGTGCCAGATCAGACTTTAAGATTCTGTTGTGACCCCTCTATAACACCGGTGGCCGAGGCCAGGCAGGTCCACATTGGGTTCAGGCAGACGGTAGAGAAACTGCAGAGCCAGAAAGCTTTGGGTCATTCCCATTCAATAAAGTCTTGCAACTGCAGACAAACAGGCAGGGGAAACAGCTTCTCAGGCAAATAAACAGCAGAATGGCCCCTCACCCTGGGTGGCAGGCAATCCGCAATTTGCAATTCACCATTCGCCCTGAGGGCAAGCACTCATAGCCTTACACAGACTATAAGCCTGTGGTGCTGCCACCTGCTCACATGCTAATCAGGCAAAGTGCTTGCAGCTGGTAAACCCAGGCGCAAGCCTAACACAGCTGTTTTCCCAACTCCCTCCTTAACATTCTTCTATAAAGCCTTTATTGTTCACAATGACATTGTGTGAGCAGATATATTCTTTAGGGGATTTGTAAAGGTGCTAAGTTCCATGTGAGGGGGGAAGGAGAGCAGTCTCACTGCCATCTCAGCTACAGTTTGATGCATAGAAAGTTTAAAAGTAAATAAACTGTGACTGTATCAGGACAGTGCATTTTGGTGTGACTGATTGCTTCTTTTTATGTGATTAGTTTCTTTATTTTAGTACATTTCACATAGAGAATGCATTTTACAATAAATGCCAATGATTTTCTAACAAGGAAAAACAAAAGACAAATGCTTTAGTCCACTCAATAAATATCTACTGAGCAGCTACATTGTCAGCCATTTTTGTTGAGATGTAAAATTTATCAATGATCAAAAATACAAAAAGAATCAAAATCTGAGATCTTATGGTGATAAAATTCTATTCAGAGGATCAGACAATGGAAGGATGGAGCCAAGATCCGGCTGGGAGAGGGAAAGCAGGGGGTTGAGGTAAATCAAAGCTGAGGGATTTAAGACTGAACACACCAGCTGTTAAGAAGAGCAGAACTACCAGTAATTGGGCCTGGTAGTAAAAATAGGGTCAAGAAAAGTTTTAACTTTTTGTCAGATGGGAAAAATAACATCATACTTTTGTATTGTTGAGAATAATGGTATAAACCAGAAAAACACAATACAAGATAGGGGGACAGATTGCTGGAGCAATGTTTTTATCTGACTGAACCCTAAGAGCTGAGGTCAAATGACCAATGGAAGTATCCATTTGAATCAGGTGTGTGAGTATTGATGCATCAATGTGCTGTCAGCTCTTTTAGCTACAGGTGTCATTAGGTTGGTAGATGTGGTGGTGGGATCTGAAGAAGTTCTCCTTTGAATGATTCGGTGTTCTCAGTGGAGAAGTAAGCAAGAATGGCAGCTGAAAAGAAAGGCCACAGGGGAAGTTTGCAAAGTCTGAGGAAAGAAGAGGTGAGAAAAATCTTCCAGGTGAATGGAGGGTGAGCAGCCTAGGGAAAATGTACTGTGATTGCTGGACAGAATTAATCTACCCAGCATGTGGAATTTAAAGTAGGAATAGTCAGCATCGTTGTTTGTTTTTTTCTAGTCATGCTCAGCTTCAGGGGTACAGGCACAAAATTTTGATGGAATAGGATTAATACAATAAATGAGCTGGAGAAACAGGAGCAAGTGACCCGCAAAAGCCGTACATGAAATTGAGAAAACAGAAGGGTTGCAGTTATTTATGTCTTCTATGAGGAAAGAAAATTATACAGTTGTAAGTCACAAGTTAAATTTATTGGGATATTGGTTAATAAAACTATATAGATTTCAAGTGCACAGTTCTATGATACATCACCTGTATATTGCACTATGTGTTTATACCCAAATTAAAATCTCCTTCTTTCTCTATATATTTGATCCCATTATGCTTAACTAGCCCTCAACCCTCCTTTCCCTCTGGTAACCACCATACTGTTGTCTATGTCTATGTGTTTTTATTTGTATGTCCTTGTTTGCTCATTTGTTACTTTCAGCTTTATACCCCACATAGTGAACTCCTATAGTTCTTGACTTTTTCTGTCTGACTAATTTCACCTAGCATGATGTTTTCAAGATTTATACATGTTGTTACCAATGACAGTATTTCATCTTTTCTTGATTGAGTAGTATGTATGTACCACATCTTCTTTATCCAATCATCTTTCAAAGAATACTTTGGTTGTTTCCATGTCTTGGCCACTGTGAATAATGCTGCAATGAAAATAGGGGTGCATACATTTTTGAGAATGTGTTCAGACCTTGGTCAATTGGCTTAGTGGTAGAGCATTGACCTGATGTGTGGAAGTCCTGGGTTTGATTCCTGGTCATGGCACACAAGAGATCTGCTTCTCGCTTGCCCCTTCTCTTTCTCTCTCTTCTACTTCTACAGCCATGGCTCATTGATTCGAGAACATCAGCCTGGGCGCTGAGGATGGCTCCCTCAAGCCTCCACCTCAGGTGCTAAAAATAGCTCAATTGCGAGCATGGCCCCCAGATGGGCAGAGCAATGGCTCCAGATGGGGGTTGCTGGATGGATCCTGGTCAGGGCGCATGCAGGAGTCTGTCTCTCTATCTCCCCTCCTCTCACTTTAAATAAATAAATAAATAAATAAATAAATAAATAAATAAATAAATAAATAAGATGTGTTTAAATTTTTCAGGTAGATATGCAGAGAAGGGGTTGCTGGGCCATATGGTAATTCTACTCTTAATTTTGAGGTACCTCCATACTCTTTTCTATAGTGACTATACCAGTTTATATTCCGACCAGCAATGAATGAGGGTTCCTTTTTCTCACAGCCTCTCCAACATTTGTTATTACTTGACTTGATGATAATAGCCATTCTAACAGGTGTAAGGTGGTATCTCATTGTAGTTTTGCATTTCCCTAAGAGCTAGTGAAGTTGAACATCTTTTTATACAGTGTGTCCATAAAGTCATGGTGCACTTTTGACCGGTCTGTTGGCTATTTGCTTATTTTCTTGGGAGATGTGTCTTCTCAGGTCCCCTGCCCATTTTTTAATTGAACTGTTTGTTTTATTTTTGTGGTTCAGTTGTATGAGTTCTTTATATATTTTTCAGTTTTTAAAATGTAGTAAATAGGCTGATTTGAAGTCATTAATTTACTTTTTTTCATGGATGTTACTGAGAACCCATATGAATATACAAAATTGACCCCCAACCCTACCATTATAGAGCTTAAACTGAGGGTAGGAAAAAGATTTTAATCATCAATTCTACTTGAGGCACGTGATTTTTCTTTTATACTGTGTAACAGTTAGACCTAACCTAGTCTGTTGAAGTATGGTCAATGAAGATTTCGTTGGAAGAAAGAATATTGTAGTTGAGACGAGGAGAATGAGAAGGTGTAAGGTGGGTGTGACAGAAAACAGAGAAAGTCTCTGTGCAAAGACCCTGAGTGCACTTAAAAAAAACAAAAGATATTGACTATGGATGGGACAAAAAGATGGGTGGAATGAGGAGCAGTATGAGATGTGGCTGGAGAGACAATGAGGGAGGAGCCAGCTTATGCAGTAGTATGACCACTAAGCACTTGGATTTTCTCGTAAGAGAATGGGATGCTTGTAGACAGGAGAGTCTCAGATCTACATTTTTTGGATATTGAGAGAATAGACTGAATGGGTGCAAGAGTGAAACAGAGAATACTACACTGAAAAGGAGGCATTTTTGATGAAGGGGAGATTCAAAAATATTTTCTACATACTCAATTTGAGGTGACTGAAATATCTAAGTGTCTATGGCAAGTGATCCAAATTATTTGCTGAGAGAAAGAATGAAGTAAGTAAGGACAGAAAGGAAAGTTCTGAAATAATTACTGAAGAGCACAAGAAAGCTACATGAGTTAATGTTGATTCTGAAAGGTGAAAGCATAAACATCAGTGATTCCACAACATGGGTGGACCTTCAGGGCACTATGCTAAGTGAAATAAGTCAGACGGAGAAAGGGAAATACTGTATGTGGATATACTCACTTATATGTGGCATCTAAAAACACTGAATTTGTACAAACAGTCAAATAGTGGTTAGCGGGGCTGGCTGAGGTGGGGGTAATGCCAAGGGTCTGATGAATTGAAAGATGTTGGTGAAAGGGCACAAACTTCTGGTTATAAAATGGTTGAGTTTCCAGGGGTCTAATGTGACACGTGATGACTATAGTTAACAGTACTGTATTATATACTTAAAAGTTGCCATAAAAGTAGAGCTTTTATGCTCAAATCATAACCATAACAACAAAATGGTCATTACATGCTGTGTAAACTAACCTTGTAGTAGTAAATATTTTGAAGTATCTACATGTATCAGTCACATTAGTACAGTATACATCTCAAAGCTACACAACATTATACGTCAATTATATCTTAATAAAATGAGGGGGCAGAAGGGCAGTCATCCCAGTAGGCTGTATATGCTGACGAGAAATATAATAAGTTGTGGCCTTACAGTAGAATTTTTGAATTGGAGATTTTAAGGTGGAACAGTTTTGGGTGGCAAAAGGTACAGGATGCACACATACAGGTAAGACTCACAGATGGATGAGATGACATCATTTCAGGTGGTCAAGGCATAATGGCTTTAGTGCTTTGTATAATCGCACCTGGAGGAGAATGTGAGCAGGTGAGAACTGCTGCTTGAGAGATACACCAGGAGGAGGTCAGGGTAAGGCAAACACGTGGCAGACACAGAGGCTCTACAACAGTTTGCTGATCGTGGATCAGGAACAGCAGATGGCACACATGGTGAAAGGGTTTAGGGGAGTGGAAAAGGTATGGGAGGCTCGATCATGGAGAAGCCCCAGATCATTGTGAGAATGTGAGCTTGGGAGTGGTTGAGAATGACAAGAGTGCCTGAGAACTGCAGGAATTCCAACCAGCAAATTTCACTTTAGTAGCTCCTGGAGGATGGTGGGCACTCAGCTTCCCAGGTTTGCTGAAGTCTGGAAAAGATGCCCTGAGTTTTGTGATGTGGCAGGGGCAAGCTTTCTTGATCTCTTTGAGTGACAGTTGTGGGAAGCTCCTGGGAAACATTTCTTTTATTAAATTGTATATCCATCTGACCAGGCAGTGGTGCAGTGGATAGAGTGATGGGCTGGGATGCAGAGAACCCAGGTTCGAAACCCTGAGGTCGCCTGCTTGAGTGTGGGCTCATCAACTTGAGCACAGTGTTGCTGGCTTAAGTGTGGGATCATAGACATGACCACATGGTCACTGGCTTGAGCCCAAAGGTCAATGGCTTGAAGCCCAAGGTTGCTGGCTTGACCCAAGGTCACAGGCTTAAGCAAGGGGTCACTCACTCTGCTGTAGCCCCCAGTCAAGGCACATATGAGAAAGCAATCAATGAACAACTAAGGTGCCGCAACAAAGAATTGATTCTTCTCGTCTCTCTCCCTTCCAGTCTGTCAGTCCCTATCTGTCTCTCTGTCTGTCTCTCTGTTACAAAAAATAAAAATATTGCATTATCCAACAGCTCTATTATATTTTAGGTCTCTGAAAAGGGTAACAGATTTTTCCCAAAGAAGAGAGATTAATAGCTTTTGTGAGGGTTGGGAGTACGAGTCAGTTTATCCCCAAGGACCACCCCCATGCCCTGTGGGTTGAGCTGGAAAGCAAGCTCTCCAATGTTAAGTATGCCTTTTCAATTTCTGCCGCTTGATGACACTTCACTTTGAATAAAGTGGTATGTTCCTCTACCATAAATGGACTCTTTAGCTGAGGTATGATGCAGTTTTCAATGAACCAATCGCTTATTCTGAATTGTTTTTGATAAAGGTCAATTTATGCAACCCATTTTGATGAAATGAATTGTTCTCATACTCATATAAGTTGTATCTATATCATGAAATCAATGACTAAAGAACTTTCAAATCTTTTTATCAAATGTGACTGTTCACCCTCGGTAAGAAAAGCTTTATGAGTTCAGGCTGTCCATCAACTGTCACATGTGTGGTGGGTGCCATCTGCGGGCTCTGTTCTGAGCTTCTTGGAAGGAGTGGCACCAAAAGAAAGTTTTTAACCAGATGTTTATCACTAGAGCTGCTACTGAATCCTTCCCTTATTTATAATTTAGAGAGTAATTTGGGGCAATCTAGGAATTAATAAAAAGGGTCTTTCTTTAAGCTCTCTTTTTTTGAACCCAAAGCACTAAGCAGACCTCAGGAGATAAATGCCACTTCATTCTGGATTCTCATTCCCAGAATTCAAAACTCATCTCAAAGAGCAGGTAGGTGTTCCTTTCATTCACTGGGAGAAAGACTGAGGGCAAGAGCCCTTTAAAACCCTAAACTGAAAAGCTATCGCATCCAAAACTTCAAATGACCATGAGCTTTCTTTGCTTTCTATATTTGGTCATCCCATTTTGTCTCTTAGGAAAGCTAATAAAACTAGTAATCCTAACAGATACTGAGTGTTCATGAAGAACCGTATATCAGAAACTATGTTTTTGGTAGAGACACTTACAACTCTAGTTTCTTAACAGATGAAGAAACTGAGTCATGGAATGCTTCAATAGCCTAACCTAAATCACACAAGTTCTAAATAGTAGGGTGAGGCTTTTATTCCAAAAGCCTAACTCCAAAGACTCATGTACTGGAAACTGCACTCCGTACCTTAAGGAGGCTGAAAGCAGGGTGGACTGACACGGCAGTAGGCTCCCTTTCCTCCCAGAGTGTAAGGTTTTGTTCTGTTGCCTTGCAGTCTCTTCCTGTGTTTCTGTGCAGTGATTGATAACCCCTTGCAGACAAAATATTTCATGTTCTGAAATAAAATTTATAGCATGCAGTCAAGGATCAAGTCAGCAGGCCTGGCTTGTGCAAACCTTGCACATTCCAAACAAAGGTTTCATCCTTGACTGGTTCCTTGAAGATAATCTCTGAATAAATGCTGAGCCCTTAGAATATTATCCCTGAAAAGAGTTTCTTTGTTTACCTATGGCTTTGGGTCAGAGCAGATGGTTTTTGTTAACAACGTAATTTATGATGGGGGTTTGGAACTGCACAGTATCAATTCATTCTTGGAGTTGCTGAAGACTGAGTAAGTATGGTCAGCCATATGGGCACTCCATACCATGTGACTGATCCCCAATAAAACTCTGGGGGCCATGGTTCAAGTGAGATTCCCTGGTTTCCCATACTTCATACACATTGTGGCTGGGAGAGTTCAACACTGTCCATGCGACTCCCCCGGGAGATGGCAGCCGAGAGCTTGTGCCTGACCTCTCTTGATTCTGCCCTAAGCATTTAAATTATTTACTGTAATATAAAAGAACACATAATAGGAAAGTTACCTGTAATAAAATAATAGATCTTTAAACATGGAATTGTTTGGGCATGACAATACTATATAATGTATATAATATCAAATGCTTGGACGTAGACCTCAGGCTATACGGCAGTATTTATCATTGGAGGAATGTTTTCTCCAAATGGTTAACAACTCTTGGCAAACTTCTGAACAAAGTAGTATAATCTTCCCTCAATAGCACCATTTCTGGAAAATTAAATATATTTCAACACTATGCAAACAATACTTTGCATCTATATGTAAAACAGAGGTGAGCTCTAGTTGAGATCATTACGTGTAGGTTTTTATCTACCTGGATGTTCTGCAGATCAATTAAAAGTCACGCAGGATGCTGGACAGTTCTTTCTTGTGATGGCTGCCCTGAACCTTGTCAAACAATAGCATCCCTGGTCTTTTCTCATGAAATGAGATGGGACTATGACATGCAAAACATCGCCCTGGGAGCAGAGTCATTCCTGTTGACAGCTACTGATCTAATGGTGTTATTTGTTTGTTCATAGTTTAATCCTGTGTGGTATTTCTAAACTTGCTCCTATTGGTCATTAGAACCTTAAGTTTCTTCTTAAGGACCTAGAAAGGGGCTTATAGCAGTTTACATACATACATACATCTGACCAGGGGCATAACCAGTACAGTAGGATAATAGTTTCAGATGTTTCCATGTTGTTTCCTTTCTCCCTGGAGTTCAATTTTCCTCACCTATTTCTTCTGCTGCTTTTTGCAGTCAAAACAGGTCTTCCATGACAATTTTCACAGGGGAGAAATATGACAGAAGAAAAAAAGAGTGTCTTTCTGGCATTTTTGTTTCAAAAGCCAATACTTATTGAGGCACAGAGAAGACTCAAGCAAATTAAGGCAAAGCTTTCCTGTACTCGACCCCTGTGAGACCAGAACAGGTTTTCTCGGCTGCACACTGGGAAGCTGAGCCAGGATGAAGTGGCCTGACGTAAATGAACCAGATGCAGAGGAAGGAAAGATTTTAAAGCAAAGTGTAACTCTCTCTTTTTATCATTTTTAAAAAATTTTATTAAAAAGTTTAACAGGTGACATGGGTCAATGAATATATAGGTTTCGGATAAAAATTTCTGTATCATTTGAACTGCTGATTATGTTGTATGCCCATCACCCAAAGTCGAATCATTTTCCATCACCTTATATTTGTCTCTTTATATACCCTTTTCCCCACCCCTTTCCCCCATTCCTCTCCCCTACATAACTCTCCCCCTGGTAATCACTTTACTTTTATCTATTTCCATGAGTCCATTTTATATTCCACCTATATGTGAAATCATACAGTTCTTAACATTTTTTGATCTACTTATTTCACTCAGTATAATGTTATCAAGGTCCATCTATGTTGTCATAAATACAGAGACAGATTAAGACTGGTTGAGGCCTTGGGCGCAGAAGAAAATATTGGGCCCCTTAAAAAAAGAGACGGAAAAAAAATACCTGTTAACCATATTTTTAAATAAATAAAAATATTATGTACTATTAATGTTAAAATTGCACGTATAAAACAAAATTTGGTGTCATTAGAAAGAAGTATAAAGTTGAGGTTTTGCAGGGCCATTCAGAAGTTAGGGTATGTGACCAGTATTGGCAGAAAGCAGACATACAGACCAGTGGAACAGAATTGAGAGCCCAGAAATAAAACCATATATATATATGGAAAATCATTTTTGACAAAGGAGCCAGAAACACACAACGGAGAAAAGAAAGCCTCTTCAATAAATAGTGCTGCGGAAATTGAAAAACCACATGCAAAAGAATGAGACTTGACTATAGTTTGTCCCCCTGCAGAAAAAACTAATTCAAAATGGATCGAAGATTTAAATATAAGATCTGAAACTATAAATTACACAGAAGAAAACATAGGTACTATACTCATGGACCTTGGCTGTAGAGAACAATTCATGAATTTGACCCCAAAGGCAAGGGAAGTAAAGGCAAACATAAATGAATGGGACTACATCAAACTAAAAAGCTTCTGCACAGCAAAAGAAATTGACAACAAAACCAACAAGCAGCCAACTAAATGAGAGATGATATTTGCAAACTACAGCTCTGATTAAGGGTTAATATTCAAAAAATATAAAAAAAACTCACAAAGTTCAGCAACAAACAAGAAAACAATCTAATTAAAAAATGGGGAGAGACAACAATGAGATACCACCTCACGCCTATTAGATTAGCTATTATCAACAAGACAGGTAATAACAAGTGTTGGAGAGGCTGTGGAGAAAAAGGAACCCTCATCCACTGTTGGTGGGAATGTAAAGTAGTACAACCATTACGGAAGAAAGTATGGTGGTACCTCAAAAAACTAAAAATAGAACTACCATATGACCCAGTAATCCCTCTACTGGGTATATACCCCCATAACTCAAAAACATTGGTACGTAAAGATACATGCAGTCCCATGTTCATTGCAGCATTGTTCACAGTGGCCAAGACATGGAAACAACCAAAAAGTCCTTCAATAGATGACTGGATAAAGAAGATGTGGTACATATATACTATGGAATACTACTTAGCCATCAGAAATTATGACATTGGATCATTTACAACAACATGGATGGAGCTTGATAACATTATACTGAGTGAAATAAGTAAATCAGAAAAAACTAAGAACTATATGATTCCATACATAGGTGGGACATAAAAATGAGACTAAGAGACATAGACAAGAGTGTGGTGGTTTGGGGGGCGGGGGGACAAGCGGGGAGGGGCACAAAGATAACCAGATAGAAGGTGACGGAAGACAATTTGACTTTGGATGATGGGTATGCAACATAATTAAATGTCAGAATAACCTGGAGATGTTTTCTCTAAACATATGTACCCTGATTTATTAATGTCACCCCATTAAAATTAATAAATAAAATAAAATGCGGAGAGAACTGAACAGACATGTCTCTCAAGAGAACCTACAAACGACCAACAGATATATGAAAAGATGATCATCTTTACTAGCTTTTTGAGAAATACAAAACAAAACTACAATGAGATACCACCTCTCACCTCTTAAATTGGTTATTACCAACAAGAGAGGTAATTGCAAGTGTTGGAAAGACAGTGAAGAAAAAGGAACCCTCATTCACTGCTGGTAGGAATGTAAACTGGTACAGATATTATGAAAGAAAATATGGTAGTACCTTAAAACATTAAGAATAAAACTACCATATGACCCAGCAATCCCTCTACTGGATATCTACCCCCCAAACTCAGAAACATTTGTATATAAAGATACATGCACCCCCATGTTTACTGAAGCATTATACACAGTGGCTAAGACATGGAAACAACAAAGTGTCCCTTGATAGAGGATTGGCTAAAGAAAATTTGGTACATATATAAAATGGAATACTACTCAGCCATAGTGACATTTATGCAGCTGCAGATTTAACGGTGGGAGGATAACTCTTGGGAGTGTTTTATTCAAGGACCTGGCAGCTATAGAAAAGCTGCTTCTCCCCAGTTACAATGGAGGGGGTACCACCCACAACTCATTTTCATTGGTTAAGCTCCCTACTGATTACAAGACCTCCCTTGGACCACAGTCAACTCAAAACTGAGTGCCACCTATCAGGTAGTGATGTCTGCTAATGTTGTAATGCTGCCTGGCCCCTTCCTAGTGTATTCCAACTACTACTGACTCACTCAAATCTCTTAACAGTATCCCAGGATGAAAGAAGGGCTGGAGATTGGATTTGTAATAGATCTTAATTTAGGGAATGTCAACTATAACTGATTCAGGGTGGGGAATGCAGTTCAAGATCTTTTCAAGCTGATCAATGGCCTAATACATACTCATTATGCTGTCAAAACTGAAGCCAACTCAAGTGTTCCATCACCTCAACTTAGGTACAAATAATTATGCTCATGTCATTTCTTCATAAAGGAAAGAAAGCAGTTTGGTTATTCAATGGTGAGATTTTTGTTTGTTTGCTTGTTTGTTTAGTGTGAGGAAGCAAAGGGTACATGAAGAAGTGGATATTGGGTTTTCATTGTTTGTTTCTTTCAATTTTGTACTTGTTTTAGTTTGGCTTTAGATGCACGTAAATATTGATTGCAGCTCATTTCAGTAGAACTAGATGCTCTGTAGGGTTTTCCCTGAATGTGAAACCCTGTGCAAAGCTGATCTCCTGTTGACTACTGAGCCATTATCTTATCACGGACAATAGACTGGATGTGGGCAGACACAGCTGGTTCACTTTGCCCAGGTGGCCTCTCACTTCCCTTTATCCTTCCTCTTGCTCTCTGTCTCTTCTTTCCCAGACTTTGTCTTTGAGAACTTTCTTACATTGTATAAAGTACATGATTAGAAGGGGCAGCCGTGGCTCTTGTTTCAGAAAAAATTTGTTCTGACCTAACTTTGCCAGTAGAAACCCACCCTAAACACAGCAGCACGGGCACCTCACCAGGTCCTCAAAGTCCCCACACTCAGCACATAAGGGTCATGTGCAGAGTGAACCCACTACACAGAGCCTACTTCCCAACAATCACATGAAGAGATTCGGAAAGCAACTTGTATTACTTTGGGCAACTGGATTACATGAGTGTGCTAACGAAACAAGATTGGAATAACTCAATATGTATTAAGGTAACCTTTTATTAATATGTTTTAAATTATAAAAAATATTCAGACTTGGTTGTATTGAATTGTCTAATGCAATGATGGCATTATATTAAGAATAACAAACATGATTTTTGCAGTTATATCAACTCTTGGGAACTAGAAATCCTGGCTGCTGGCCCCATCGCTGCTGGTCTCTCACTCCAAGTGGACACTCATGCTGTCGGATCTCAGGTTAGTACTGTGTTCTTTGCAGTTTTCAACCTCATGCCTCTGACAGGCAGACCCAGAGAGGCCAGGCTTCACATTCATGTGTTCATGTTCACAGAGTTTTTTGGTTTGAGATTTTGTTTGGAGGAAAGGGGCAGACTGCAGTGTTTTGTACTTGAATTTAATACTCACCCAGCAGGTCTAAGCAAAAGTGTGTACATGTAAAGGAGAAGGACCTCCCAGCTGCTTATGGGCTTTGCTTCCCAGAATGAAACTCCCAGGTGTGCCTGCTGAATACAATATAGGGAACAGAAAAGGGGTGCAACTGCCAGTCTCCAGGTGATGCCCTCATCCATCCTCTCTTCCTAAATACTGGACTCTGCAAAGCATACTTTTCATCATTGGCTACCGAGTGTTGTAGGTCTGCTCGGGCTGCCATAACAAGATACCACAGACTGAGTAGCTTATGCAGCAGACATTTATTTCCTTACAGTTCAGAAGGGTGGAACTCCAAAGTTAAGATGCCAACAGGTTTGCTTTCTGGTTAGTCTCCTCTCCTGGCTTGCAGATAGCCACCTTCTCACTGTGTCTTTATATGAGCTTTCTTTTGTGGACACAGAGAAAGAGGTGTTTCCGGTGTTTTTTCCTCTTCTTATAAAGACACTAGTCCTATTGGATTAAAGATCTGCTCTATGGTCTCTTTATATCCTAATTACAGTACCTCCTTAAAGGCTCTATCTCTAAATACAGTGACATTGGGAGTTAAGGTTTCAATATATTAATTGGTGTAGTGAAGAGGGGAACATAATTGTCCACAACAGTAAGTATTGAGTTAGCCTGACCAGGTGGTGCCACAGTGGATAGAGAGTTGGACTGGGATGCGGAAGACCCAGGTTTGACACCACAAGGTCGCCTGTTTGAGCACGGGCCCATCTGTTTTGAGCAAAAGCTCACCAGCTTGGACCCAAGGTCACTGGCTTGAGCAAGGGGTTACTTGGTCTGCTGTAGCCTCATGGTCAAGGCACATATGAGAAAGCAATCAATGAACAACTAAGGTGTCGCAACGAAAAACTAATGATTGATGCTTTTCATCTCTCTTCATTCCTGCCTGTCTGTCCCTATCTATCCCTCTTTCGGACTCTTTCTCTATTTTTGTAAAAAAAAAAAAAGTATTGAGTTAAAGGAAGGAACTATTAATCTGCATTCTACTCATCATCCAGTCTCTCTCTCCCGTAACCTTATTTTCTCTCATTTTCTCTCTGTCTCTATGTATTTCTCTGTATCTCTTTACCTTCATGCTCTTTGTACCTCTGTATTTCTACTTTCAACCTTTATCATATACAACATAGCACTGGGAAGGACCTGTATAATTCCTGAATTTTGACAAAAAGAGAAAAATTCCAAGTTAACTAGTCAGAAACCATTTTTTCTAACTTCCCACAAGCCACTAAATCTTTAAGATTTCTATTTGATATTTAAAATCCCCTCTTCTTTGCAGCTACTTTAAATTTATGCAGAAAACATCAGCAGCACATTTCAATTCTTCCTGTGACATATTTCACCAAATTATGTTGTTGTTTTTCTCCAACATAAAAATAAATTTCAGATTCTAGTACCTGAAAACAATTTTGGCCACATGTCTTGCTATATTTTATTATCTGGCTCAGAACATTTTGTTTATTATCTCTGAATTACAAAGTGACCTTACTAGTTAACCTCCTATTATTGAAATAAAATCTAAATAACTTCCAGAGCTATGGCTGTCACATGTGGCAAAATTGAACAACACTGAACGTGTGCTAATTCAATTGGTATAAACCAACTCATCAAGCCTGTTCATTTCTATGAACAGCAAACCTGAAAATTCTAGAGTTCTAAAAGAATCACAATGCTTATTGTGGAGAGTTAGTCCAATGAAATTTGAGGCTTAGACAAAAATTGACAGCCCCAGAAGGAAAAGGCTTACACAGCCTTTGGTGGAAACTGGCCTTTTCTCTACTATGTCCTCTACTTTTTCATCCTCACCCATCCAGTAATTTTATTCCTATACTCCATTTAAAGACAACCAAAATCTCTCACCCCTCACTGTCCCTTTAAGATTTCAACATGCAGATTCCTTTTTAAATCTCTTAGCTTTTATGCTATAAAACTAAAACTTGATAATATATATACTGGATTGCCCTTTCAACTTGTTTCCTTGACAAGAGTATAAAATTTACAGCCACAAAGCCATGCATTTCTTTATAGTAAACAATATGAAAGTAGGCACATATCAGAATTATAATAAATGTTTTTTGTTTTGATTTGATATGGTTAATTCTTAATTAAATTAAGATTTCCAAATTCTTAATAGCACAAAAATTCCTTCATTTGTTAAAAAGAAATTCTGAGGACCATGAATATATCAGCAGAGTCAATAAAACATAGGACTGGAAATAACATAATGTAGGACTAAATTTTTCGTATAGTATATTCTTGTTTGAATTGTCCCAATTTTATTTTCTATTTGGTCTTGAAAAAAATCTGGATTAAAAAAATATCCTGTCTATATCAAAAATATTATTTTATTATTATAAATACAAATTGTCAAACCAGACTCTAGCTATACAGCGTATTACCATGACTCTATTTCACCTGGAGAGAACTAATAAAAGGGCGTGCCTTAGAATTTGTAATGGTAAATTTCTGCACAAAAATAATTATTGTGTTGTATTTTTTTCCTCTAGAGAATATTCAATGTTCTCTCTAGCAAAGAATTTAGATGTAAGAAACCATAAAATTTTAATCACAGAAATAACCCTCTCAGCTTGATAGTCAGCAAGCACTATTACAGAAAATAAAGACTTGCTAAACCTAGCAATCAAAGGTAACCAGTAATGAAGGGAAGGAAAATACTATGAGAGAGAATGTCAGTAGTGTTTGGTCTGGTTTTAGTTCAGATCCCCTATGGAACTTGTATTGGACACTGCTGTGAGCATAAATAAGGGTGGTTATGACATTTCTGTGGACGTAAGAAAATGAGAAACAAAGGTAAGTCAATAATAAGAGGTGAGATGACTGCTGAGTAACTCACCATGATCAAAATAAGGACACTTGAAAATTTCAATGCTTTATTTCTAAATGATGCTCAAATTGAAAGTATATCATATAGACGTGATGATATCTAGTATTTTTTATTCAGGGTTATTTGTAGAGAAATTCAAAGCATGGTATAGTGACTAAAACCATGTGAAACACAATAAAAGTAGATCGATGTGTAATCTGAAGAAGCAATCTTATATACATAACTGCATGTTCAAATGGTGGGTGAGGAAGCTGAAAATTAATATAAATTGTGGTAAAAAACCAAGATTTGGAACAATGATGGGGAAGGCGATTAATAGAGAGTCCCAAAATGATGAGCAGAGAGCCAAAAGGGGGCCTGACTGCTGTGGATGCTGCGTTCTCTGGCCTCGGGGCAGCAAATCTTACTGCTACCTTTTGGGGAATTTCTTGTTATATTGAAAGAAGCAACTGCTGACTCAATACTGAATAGATATGCACCTGAAATAGATTCCTAAACTTTTCTATCAGTATGGAGTATGTCTACACCTTCAGAGGAGGCTGAATGGATTCATTTTAGAAAACTGTAAAGGTGAAAGAGTTTCCTGAGCTGAAATGTCCTCCCTAAAAGTCAACTTGCCTAGGTTTTATAAAAAGTAAATTTATTTGAGAATTATAGAATGCAAAATACCAGTGAAAGTATAAAAATAAAGCACTAGCTATTATAATCTCAGAGTTCATTGGCATAAAATAATTTTAACCATATATTAAAACCTATTTGATAATCATAATGTTCATATGACATAGTTCTCAAATAAATATGCTTCTAATTAAACAGCACCGACACTATCTTATCCTCAAAGTTTACTCTTCTGTTTTTAAACTTATCACCTTTGAAAGGAATTATGGGAGAATATTACTAGAAATAGAAGTGTATGGCACTATTGATTCATACTTTAAGAAAATTAAATCAATATTTAATTATAGCAAATTATATTCTTCTTCAATACTCTGATGCTCTCAGTTTAGTTTATACCTAGAGTGAAAATAATTAATATAATGTTCTCTAATTATTTAAGTTTTTTTCTGGAAACTGGAGGCAGAAATTAAAAAGTAATAAAAAAACTCAACATGTGGTACACATTTATTTATTCTATATTATCTTTGTCAAAATGACTGTGACGAGCCAGGCACCACTTTGGTGCTAAGAATACATCAGTAAGAAGACACACAAAGTTGCTGTGGTCAGAGAGTTTATATACATTTATGAGGTAGAGAGATAGGTAATAAAAATAAATAAAAGATAATGCCAGATTGTGATAAATGCTAAGGTAAAAATAAATAAGGTGATAAGATTAAGAATAAATGAGTGCGCCTGCTTTGAATAAGATAATCAAAGAAGACCTTTTAGAAGACAACATACATTTAAGCTGAGACCTAAAAGATGAGAAGAGAACTAAAGAAAGCCAAGATGAAAGTGGACAGCAAAAACCCATTCATCCCCTGGAGGAGCCTGAAGAAGACAGTAGGGATTAGTGTCCTTTCAGGACCAATTATTGCACTGAAATGGCTCTGTTCTCCACCTCCCCAAAAAGGCTGCTTTCAAGCCTTTAATACAGACACCCAAGACCTGCAGGAGACTTACAGCTGTTGCTTGGAACAAAGCAAATAGAGTAACATAAGATTATAATGAAGCTATTGGGGGATGGGGCAAGAAGTGAGGCCCACTAATGAGGAGTATAGACATTATTCATTTGCAACAGGAATCCAAAGAAGAGAATTAATCAAGATTATAACATGAAGCCACCTTTTTTTTTTTTTTTTTTTTTTTTGATCAATCACAATGGCTTCTAGTTTTCTCGCTTATCTCTAATGGTCCCTCTCTTAGGAAATGGCCAAACCAGCAGCAGTAAGATGGAAGCCTTGCCAGTCCAATAACCAGTGTAAGTTCCATGAGCTGCACTAGGTCCTTGCCTCGAGTGTGAATACTGTGTCTATGTGAGAGCACTTTCTCCTCTATCCCAACCGTTACTCCCTAGAGTTAAAAGGATGACAAATTCCACACTAGCCCAGCCGGCCATTTTAAGAGGTTTGTAATTAAGGTGTCACAAGGATTCTTGAGTTCAGTCAATCAGCCGTTTTTAAAGAAAATATCACCACACAGCAGGGGACAAGGTGAAGGAGCCACAGTGGAAAGACTCCAAGTTCTATGTGTTCTTTGAAGGCAATTATCACTTTGCCATGGCCCTGTCACAGGCTGCTTCTAAGCCTTTATTAGAGGTCAAAAACTCAAATCCTAGAGCCAGGCAAAGAACATAGATTGAAACAGGTGCGACGGAGACCAAACTGTATGCTGCATCTAAAGAGGTCAGCAACTACTAAGCTTCAGCAGGTATAAATTCAGCCTTATAAATCTATATTTTAAAAAGACTCTTCCACATTTTAATGAGAAGCTGAATTCACTATGTTAAATGCTGCTACCTAATTGAAAAGTATTTATATTACTGTAAGGATCAAAATTTTAATAGAAAACAAAGAATTGTGGTTTTGCACCTTGGATCTGACTTGTCAGGAACGAGTTTGCAAAATTTCCCTTTTGGTACTCTGGGAAGCTCACACCAATTCAGATCTGTCCAGACCTCCTGCTGTTTCCTGAGCCACCAACACAGTCTACTAAGATTTGGATGAAACTCTCAAAAGTTCCAATACATTGGTGGATCCAGAAATATAAATTAATTATGTATTAATTACTACCAATTAATTATTAAAATATTGAGATTGCTCATAAAGACTGAAAAGTATGCATAACAACAGAAAAATTAAAAAGAGTCAAAATTAGAATTGAAATAAAAAATATAGTGGGGAAACAAACAAGATCATGAAAAGTAGAAATGTAGGAACTAAAAAAATATGTGATTTAAATGAACATATGAGGAAGGTAGGGAGAAGAGAACTCACACAGTCTCCTACTGAGCCATGTAGGAGAGGGAGAAGAATGAAGTGAGTATAGACTTCTCCTTGACCAGTGATTTCATTTGTGAACCTGAAAAGCAGGTTTATGAGAATACGATAGAGGGTGCGGAAGGACGGGGTTGGCAGGTGTGATAAGGTAAAGAGAGTGGTAATAGACTTGTTGAGAATAGCTAAATGAGAGTACATGTGTGCTAGAAAAACCTGAGACTTGAAGGCAACTGTTTTTATTGTTGATGCTATGCTAGAAAAAAAATTGGGGAACTATTTTCATAGTTCGCTCTTGCAAGTAGCACATTTGAAAGATGTACAGGAGGGCTTACACTCTTGCAAATGATGATGGCAGGGCAGTAAGGAAGAAGCTCACAGGTGTGTGCCTGGTTTATGGTTCTGTGATGATAACCTAGGATCACATCCATGTGAGAAGGCATTGTTAATAAACAACTCTTGGGAGAATAATAACAGCTGTCTGATTCCCAGTCTCTCCACACCCTCTCTAAAACTCCATAAAATTAAGAAAGCAAATACCAACCATGATTTTCTGTTGTAATAAAACACACATTAAAATATTGAGGGATAAAGGGCCATATGTATGTAATTTTCCCTTAAATTGTCCAGAGGAGAAAAACTTTCTGATCTTTCAAATGGGTCATTTACTCACGCATTCATTGTTCACTCAACAAGCATCATCTGTTACATATGCCTCATTCAATATCACCTCTTCAAGTAGATTGCCTGCTATTCAATATGTGCTTAATAGATAAAACACACATAAAACTAGGGTATCTTATTACATTCAAAAGATATAGAAGTCCAACTCCATAAAATATTGAGAATATTGCTGGCCTTTATTACAGTTCACCTGAAAATGTATTGAATTACTTTCCATATTAGACACTAAAACTTTCCCAACTCCTTCTAAGTGCTGCTTTAAATAGCAGCTACTCACATCTCTTAAATCATTCCTCCTTGCAAAATTTAACTAAACCCCTTATTTCTAATCTCAGATCCTCTAAATTTCTCTTTGACATTTCCTGTGCTGGTGATACTGGAGCCTCTCAGTTTCTTCCAATGTCCCTACTCTTATATCCAGTGGTGGGATTCAAATAATTTAAAAACCAGTTCTCTGCCCTAATGACCATTTTAACTACAACAAAATATATACTGAAAGGTAGTTTACTATTTCATGCATTTAATACTTAAATAAGAACAATAAAAGAGGTACACAAAACTAGATTAGAAGAGTTTTAAGATATTAATGAAAAAATATTAAGCAAGACCTGACAAAAAACAATAAAACTGTTATTTAAGATATTTTCATATCTCTTCTTGATTGGAGTCCTCACTTAGCAATTGTCTTTGCTTTCATCTGAGCATCATTGGCTGTGTGATTTATCCTTAACCATCTTTGCACTGTAGGAGTGCAATCCCATTCCTTTAGAATGTAAATTTGTGATTCCACATTGGGCAGCTGCCCAGGCATGCACCTTAGAGAGAACCCTGATCACAAGTGCCATTTTAACAATCGGTTCACCAAATTCAACAAAAAATTAGGTATCACTTCTACTGAACCAGTGCAAACTGGCTGAATCCCACCACTGCCTATAGCCCCCACTTTTAGGGTCTTATAAGCACAACAAAGGCTTTTAGCTGACCAAGCTACAAGTCAGTCTTTCTCCTCAGAAACCTGAAGCAAAGGGGAAGAAAAGTTTGGGGAGCTGGAGAAGAAAGGGAAAGGGAAACACAAGCAAATTTGTATTTTTTCTTTTATTTCTATCACACAAAAGTATGTGGAATAAATAAAACAGACTCTCCTGCTATTTCTTCAAAATGAAATGAAGATAATTTTTTGCCTTGAGAAATTCCCAATCTGATACTCAGTCCAGAAATTCCTAATCTGGTGTACAATCAAAAAAAGAAACAACAAGTCCTGGCCAGCTGGCTCAGTGGTAGAGCATCAGCCCAGCATGTGGAAGTCCCAGGTTTGATTTCTGGTCAGGGTACACAGAAGTGACCATCTGTTTCTCCACTCCTCCCCTTCCCCTTTCTCTATTTCTTTTCCTCTCTCTTTTCTTCCCACAGCCATGGCTCGATTAATTAGAGCACATTGTCCCTGGGTACTGAGGATGGCTCTGCCTCAGGCACTAAAAATAGCTTGGTTGCAAACATGGCCCCATATGGGCAGAGCACCTGCCCCAGATGGGGATTTTCAGGTGGATCCCGGTCAGGGTGCCTTCTGGAGTCTGTCCCTTTATCTCTCCTCCTCTCACCTGGAAAAGAAGAAAAAAATAAAATAAATTTTAAAAAGAAACAATGAAAGCTGATTCATGTAGTTACAAGAACCAAACATAATATAAGAATTTCTATTGGTGTGGCAACCGTGTATTTCCTGAGACAATACTGGTCTATGACTGGGATTCCTGTGTATTAAATAACAGTGTGTCCTTCACTCTTAATTGTCTCAATTTGGATGAAAATTTACATTTGCCCTATCCACCAGCAAAGTAGAGTGAGGTCTAACTTTAATATGAGAGAAGTCCTTCTAAAAGACAAAGGTGGCCTTTATCACAGGACCTCATAATAACTAGATGTTCACTAGCGAAATTTTTCAGGGGAGATGTCTGCTAACTTCAGACAGCTACTGTTAAAGAAAGTTTCTTTTAAGTTGTAATATTAGTTAGGCGTCTTGGGTAACATTTGTACTCCTTGTTCAAATACCAAAGTCCTCTATTATTCTGAGTTTAGACCAATTGGATACTAAGGAAATTTAATCTAGGCTGGGCCTGTCCTGACCCTCAGAAGACTAGCTAGTCTTTGAGTGAGACAATGAATGACAAGATTTTCAATACTGATCCTCTCCAACATCAACGGCTAATTTTGATAATTCCAGTGATGACAAAATGTTATCTTAATAGAATGGTCAAACAGATCAATGATCAATTTGGAAGTGAAATTGAGAAAGGCTTTATAGATCTATAAAAACTGTTACAGAGTAACTATTTTTAAAGCAGAGATTCCAAATCAGAAAAAAAATAAAAGTCCATTCTATGCATATGAACAACCCTATATTATATAACAGGTGGGCATTAAAAGAAAAATCTTTATAGAATTAAAGATTGATACTTTTAAGATAAAAGAATAAAATATTAGTAATTTTTAGAATGCCTTTATGGTCTTTCTGCCTTTTGCTGAAAGGTTTTCTGCCTCAAACATCAGCTTTAGGCAACCAATGAAATGAATATATATTTCTCTTTGAGAATTCAAAAAGCTCAATTATTGGAGTGGAATGTTTAGCATAGCTTCTTGACTATTCTTTTCTATTGAATGATACAGACTAAAGTTGATCACTGCTAAAATTTGTATATAAAAAATACAGGCCTTTTAAAGCCATATGATGTTTAGGGCCTCCACGCCATTTTTTAAAAAGCCCCCAAATGGTACCTTATCCTCTCATATAAAGCACAATCTGAAAATGACTAGGTACCAAATGACATTTGTTCATTTTTCCATACTATATACTATATTATCCTGTTAAATTCCTCATGAAGATATACTTTAAAGTTTTCCATGTCTTCTAGCTTAATTCACAATCATCTTAATCTTCAAAGTAAATCATTGAGATAAAATAAGCCCCATCCAAGTGTAAATGTTTTATAAATAAAATTACCTTGAGGAGAGAGCACTCAAATTTAACAGAACAGTTTTTGAGCTTTATTATGTACCGATATATAGTCTCCCAGGAATTCATAACCAAGTAAAAGGGAAAAATCACAAACAAGCCGTACAATACAGACTAAATAAAGCACATAATAAGGTCCCATTAAGGATCTGTGGGATAACAAAATGAAGACTCATCCTCAGGAATTTACAGTTTTCTGGCACAGACTAATATTCTACCAGTGGGAAGACTGAGTAGAATGTCCTCGGAGGTTTATTAGACATCATTTCTGGTACAAACATTTTAAAGCTTCTCCTATTTGCCAGTCTCTATATGTGACTCTTACATATTTATTAGCTCATTTAAAGAAAGTGGATATTATTGAAATAACAATGAGATATCACTTCACGCCTGTTAGATTAACTTATATCAACAAGACTGGTAATAAGAAGTGTTGGAGAGGCTGTGGAGAAAAAAGAATCCTCATCTACTGTTGGTGGGAATGTAAAGTAGTACAACCATTATGGAAGAAAGTATGGTGGTACCTCAAAAAACTAAAAATAGAACTACCATATGACCCAGCAATCCCTCTACTGGGTATATACCCTCAAAACTCAAAAACATTGATATGTAAAGACACATGCAGCCCCATGTTCATTGCAACATTGTTCACAGTGGCCAAGACATGGAAACAACCAAAAAAGCCCTTTGATAGAAGATTAGATAAAGAAGATATGGTACATATATACTATGGAATACTACTCAGCCATAAGAAATGATGACATCGGATCATTTATGATAACATGGATGGAGCTTGATAACATTATACTGAGTGAAATAAGTAAGTCAGAAAAAACTAAGAACTATATGATTCCATACATAGGTGGGGCACAAAATTGAGACTCATGGACATAGATAAGAGTGCAGTGGTTACCAGCGGGAGGGGAAGGGAGGAGAAGGAGGTGGGGGGGGAGGGGCATAAAGAAAACCAAATAAAAGGTGATGGAGGACAATTTGATTTTGGGTGATGGTTATACAACACAATCAAATGTCAAAATGATCTGGAGATGTTTTCTCTAAATCTATGTACTCTAGGTGATCAATGTCACCCCATTAAAATTAATTGTCTAAATAAAATTATAAAATTAAAAAAAGAAAGTGGACATTAATTCTAGGGGGAATTAAGGAAGTTTTGATGGTTATCTACAAACTGACTGGTCCAGAAGCAGCAAAAGCAGTTTATGATTCTGGCCACTCAGCCCGGTTTGACAGAGGGTTCTTTTACTTTCCAGCATCTGGATATCTGTTTGTAAGGCAATAGCACAGGTTGCATAGGCAGTAGCCACCAAGTACATGAATTATGGAAAAGTGATCAGGGAAAGTATGGAAACAAGAATTGTTTAGTAAGTGTTATTATGTATAATTAAGTCCCTGTCTTTCCACTGATAAGAGTTGTTAAAAGAGTACTCCTCTTCCTGGTAAGGAGAGGAAGGTATCTCTACAAACAGAAATTTCCTTTTTAAATGTAAATGCCCTTTACAAAAGGAAAACTTATGCCCTATGTTTAGAGCTTTTCCTGAATCTGCAGGTTCTCAATGGCCTTTGGCTCAAAATAATCCATATGCCAAAGAGACATATTTGGGCTGGCACATTCTGGTACCCCTCACCAATCTTTAACTGCACACTTCAATGACTTTTGTTTCTCATATAATGTCAGAGTGGTCTGTATACAAAAGTTGATGGTTGCCTTATTGCTTCCACTTTCTCGATTTTTTTCAGTTTATTGGCTCTACAGGTGAATTTTATGGAGAAAAATTTTAAATGTCAACGATTTATATATAATAAATTTCATTGAGGACATACTCATTAGTTTTACTAGGTTTAGAAGTATTCCTCAGATTCTTCGATTTGTTGGCACTTTCAATTTAACTATCTACTATAACAGTATTCTTTTTCTTATCTTCTAATTTAAAAGATTTATTTAAAGAAGAAAACTTGTTCCAACTGCCAAAGGTTTATTTTCTCAAATTTGTTAACCCAAAAATGGTTACCATGTTTTAAATATAATTACAGCTAATGCTACCTTATTTAGTGTTCTTAAATACATTTAGACTTCTCCAATCTATTTCACAATAACTTATTTTTTCTCTGGCATTAATTTACTATCATTTATCTAATAAAATATCTTTTTTTAAAAAACTACTAGTAAAAATATTGATTTATTTTGGGAAATGCCTTTACATAAGTATATTTTTTAATTCTTAATAAATATTTCTGTGTCAACTTTTATAAGGTTTAGCACACATGACTTAGTCATGATAGGCTAGAAAAAGAACTCTGAAACCTTAATGGTTTAATCTAGTAAAGATTATTTCTTGCTCACATCAGTCCAATGTGAGTTGGCCATCCCATTTCCATACTGCAGCTACCTCTGTAACATGTGGTTTCCAATGTCCCTACCTCAAAAGAAGAAATACTGCAAGAGCTTTTCTTTTTTTTAAGTAAGAGTTTGGGAGGCAGTGAGATAAACTCCCAAGTGATCCCCGACTGGGATCCATCTGGCAAGCCCCTACTGGGCTATGCTCTGCCCACCTGGTGCCATTGCTCTGTTGCTCAGCAACCAAGCCATTTCAGCACCTGAGGTGAGGCCATTGAGCCATCCTCAGTGCCTAGAGCTAACTTGCTTGAACCATCTGAGCCATGGCTTTGGGAGGGAAAGAGAGAGAGAAGGGGGTAAGGGAGGGGTGGAGAAACAGAACATTGCTTCTCCTGTGTACCCTGACCAGGAATCAAACCCAGGACTTCCACATGCAGGGCCAATGCTTTACCACTGACCTAACTTGCCAGGGCCACTACAAGAGTTGTTTTTAAGGGATAGGCTTATGTGAGCATTTTTATACTAGGCTTGAAGAGTGGAAAGCTATGGAGAAATATAAGATTAAGAGTATGAACCATGGACTCTAAACTGGGGGAATTTAGCAAGACCTGTTTAGATTCCTCTTAGTGTCTCTTCATCTTCAGAGATAAGGATTTTTCTTTCTTTTGGATATAAGGAGGGTGTCTCTCATTTGAGGGTCTTGTAACCTGCCTCAATAGAAAGTCATAAAGTCCTTTCTGTACCTGCTATTTCTCAAATGTTTTCATTTTAACATATTCAATATTCAAGGTTCCATATTTGGGGATAATATGTCCTGTTAGGTTGGCCGGAGACATGGGTTGTGAAAGAACTGACAAACAGTGGAAAGGCTGAAACAGAAGAGTTTATTAATTTCCAAGAGTGAAAGAACCAGGCACCAAGAGAATAGTGCTGGCACTGAGAAAGGCAGGATTGGTTTTTATTGGTTCTCTAGAGGCAATGTGGTTTTTGTCCCAAGACAGTTGGGCATGGGAGGATAGTTTGTTTCTTCAGTTGTCTAGCTGCAGTGGGTCATTAAAATTATCTTAAGCAACAGCAAATGTTTTACAAGGTAGAGGCAGTTTAGCTGGTGGGTTCTCCCACACTCCTCCAGCTTTTTAAAACAAACTTAAAAGTATCTCAGGAGATTAGTTTAGAGTTTGAAGATGGACCTTTTGCCTTTCTGTCCTTTCATGTCCTGAACCTCAGCAATATCATCAGTTTGCAGACAATCTAAGACAGTAATACATCTATTGGTTTAACACAATGACTCTTTTCAATGGATTTTACCTGATATTTTATTGCCTTGACTTAAGTATTGTTGGAAAATTAATGAATTGGTATAGGTATAGGCTCAATTTCTCCCATGTGACATGGAAAATATTTATATAGTTTTTTTTTAAGCACATATGTCACTGTTGTAATATCACCACTCTGTTATAGAGGCAACAGTTGCCATTGAGATAGAATACTAAGAGCTCAAATGTCAGCAAAAAGAACAGATAAGAGAGAGAGGGCCATAACTCTTTAATTGTATATGACCCAGAAATTAGGATTTATGCTTCTGATGTTCTAAAGAAAATTGTCTCAAACTCCCAATCCATAACATGTAGAATCCCAGAACTCTTTCCAAGATTTCTGCAGTTTTTTGGAGGGCTTATATCCCAAGGTTACATCTTTTCCTAAACTCTACTTCTATTTAATCAGTTCAAATTATGGATTATTTCACTGCCCAAATGAACCATGTTTTTCCCACATTATTTCTGCCAAGTCATGAAACTCATTTTATGCCTCAATTTCCACACTTAATAAGGTATCAGTGTGTATATTTTTATCACAATACTTTTTGATTAAATTTACATTCATGGAACCTCAACTTGAGTAGTTAGTATCTCTACTCAAAATATGTTTAGTTCACCACTCAGCTGCAGCAAATATTTTCACTGATGACTTCATGGAGTGCTGCAGTCTAAAATCATCTGATTTTTTTCTTTCCTTTATCTCAAATCATCTTTTCTCTCTTGGATCACCTTAAAAACTTATACTGCTTCTCACATTTTTAAATTTTTTTGCAGAGTAATTCAGATCTCTTCTGCCCACTGTTAAACTAGCCTCAAGTCCTCCTTTCCATATCTAAGCTCACCAGGGTAGTTAGCATAGAAGAATTCTTTTTCTAACATCTTTATTGAACAGTCCTTTTTAAAGCATCTTTCTTAGCAGTCAGTCGTCATTTTATTCTCCATTATGGGTGAACATAGAGAATCTCTTCTAGATAATCTAGGCCGAGATGAGCTCTATTTCAAACTCCTTCTAAATTTCTCTGATAAATTTTTGTTCATAAAAGATCTAGAAAGGTGAGGCAGTGTAAAAAACTCTAACTGAAGGCCTGACCTGTGGTGGCGCAGTGGATAAAGCGTCGACCTGGGAACACTGAGGTCGCCAGTTCAAAACCCTGCACTGGTCTGGTCAAGGCACATATGGGAGTTGAGCTTACAGCTCCTCCCACCTTTCTCTCTTTCTCTCTCTCTCTCTCTCACTCTGTGTCTCCTCTCTAAAATGAATAAAATAAAAATAAAAAATTAATAAAAAACTCAACTGAAACCAGCAATACTATATGTATTTAGCATGTTGTACTTTGCTATTGTCTAAGATCCAAAGAAGCATTAATTATAGTGCCTCCCATCAAAATAGTTTGATGGTTAAGTAAGCAATACAAAAACATATTTCTATATAATCCCAAAATGGGTAGCATAGATAAATTCTTTTAAAGTTCAAGAAAGATATTAACATGAGTTGGACTATATTATCTGGGAGTAATATTATTCTGATGTGCTAAAGATTTTCATTTTAATTAGTAAAGATTTCTTTGAAATAAGTTTCTTTACCATTCTGATCATTTGTTCAATAGAAAAAAAAAGGGAGGGGGCTCTAAGTGCTAACCAAATCCAAATTAGTAGTGCTTAAACTCAAGGGAAAAGTAAGAAAAACAGCTTAAATTTTCTTTTTTTTTTTTTTTATTTTATTCATTTTAGAGAGGAGACAGAGAGTGAGAGAGAGAGAGAGAGAAAGAGAGAAAGGGGGGAGGAGCTAGAAGCATCAACTCCCATATGTGCCTTGACCAGACCAGTGCAGGGTTTTGAACTGGCGACCTCAGTGTTCCCAGGTCGACGCTTTATCCACTGCGCCACCACAGGTCAGGCAAGAAAAACAGCTTAATCTTTTATAATGAGAGGGGAGATACAAGAATACTGGTAAAAAAAAACAAAATGTGCTGGGGAAACAGGAAAGATCTTCTTATTACTTGCCAGCCTCCAAACTTACTTCTAGGTTAACCATAAGGTAAGAATGTGACGTTGGTTAGAAAAGAAGCAGAACTAGACAGAAAGGAGGTCTGACCCTCATGGTGCCATGAAACATTCAGGTGTCTAGTCTCCTATGAGCAAGACAGAAGACTATCACCTTGCTTAGATTCCAGAGCATGTACAGGACCAGATACAGAAAGTAAGAGATGATATAAACAGCTTTTTAAGGCTAAATAAAAAATAGAAGCTGATAATACTGGGGGCAGAGATCACAACTAAAGGAGATGGAGCTAAGCACTTCTGGTCCAACTGATTAAATGTTGTCAAGATACACGATGACTGCTTCCGTATACCTACATGCAGATCACCTGTGATCAAAAATAATTATGAAACCGAACACAACAAAGGATAGAATGTCCTGTTTTAGTTAGGGTTCACCAGAGAAGCAGAACTATTGAGAAGATATATAAAAAGAATTGTCATAAGGCATTGGCTCATACGATTATGGGCTGGCAAGTCCCAAAACCTGCAGTGTGAGCTGGCACACTGGAGACTCAGGAGAGCCAATGGGGTAGTTCCAATCCAAAGGCCACTATGCTAGAGACCCCAAAAGACCAATATTCTTAGTTTAAGTCTGAAGGCAGGAAAAAAACCTAATGTCCCAGACTGAATGCCATCAGGGAGAAAAGAATCTCTATTGCTCATGAGAGATTCGACCTTTTTTAAAAATACTTAAGCCTTCAACTGACTGGATGAGGTCCAGCCACATTAGGCAGATGATTCAATACACTTGACTCAGTTCTACCAATTTAAATGTTAATTTCATTCAAAAACACACTCACAGAAACACCCAGGATGTTTGAACAAGTATCTGGTTACTCCATGGTCCAGTCTAGTTGACACATTAAATTAACCATCATATGCCCCTTTTCCAAAGCCTCCCACAGCAAAAGCACCTTTAAGAAGTATTTAAATATTTTAAACTCCTGACCTTTAAATTTTAAAATCTCTTTTATGAAACAAGAGAACATACACCTTTTAATGACTGTGCTGAAATATTTCTAAATAAGGCACTGCACATATTTATTCAAATTGAATCAATCAGAAGCTGACACAACAGATGAACAATGACATGTCATCCAGAAAAATTCAAAACTTAGAAGACTAAGTGTTACTGAAGACAGACCTTTTTGATAGATTGGTCTTATTCTCACTTCTCTGCAAGATCTGCTTTATTCTCCAAATATTTCATAGAAATTTTATGTTCAGTAAGAAACTATGACTTAAAGAAGCACTTGCAGGAAGTGAGCTGTATAGAACTAACACCTTTCTCAGATAATACAAGCTATGACCATCTCCATTGAAAAAGAAAATTACAACCTTTGTTGGGCTCTGAGCCTACACAGATACTAATAAGAAAGCATGAGAATGGTTAACCTGCCAAAAAAAGAAAAGGTAGCTACTTTAAGACTTTAGAGGTATCACCTCAGATTCAGCCTTCTGGTGCCTAAACCTACAATTCAAGGTGCATAAGACGTAAGAGGGAAGTCTTCACTCAAATCTTCACCTACTCTAAAGCATTGTTCATTACAGTATTAATGTTCAGATCTGTTTACGTTTTCTTTCTATTCAGACATGAAGGTCTATATGCAGACTATAGGATGTGAATAAGCTGTTTTCAGTGACTAATCTCTCACTGGCCATTGCCTAGTGTATGTCCACTATGCTGGCTGCTTCCTTGAATCTGTTGTACGTCATCTGCTCTGCTTGAGCACAGTGTGCTCCTTCCTTCCCTCTTAGCTTCTGAAAGCTTCATTGCAGCACTGTCACAAAGATCACAGCAAAACAATCTATTCATTTCTCATCATTCTCATTTAAAACTATTTGCATAGTTTAAATTCAAGTAGAAGAAAGTTTATGTAAAATGTATTTTTTATAGTATGAATGAGTCTTCTGTGTAATAGATTTTTATTAAAGTAAACAAGAGCACCAAGCGGACAGAATAGAACATTTAAACGCTCATGTATACTGAGACTATTTTAATGATTAGCAAAATACTCATTCTTAAGTCGGATGGCAACATATACCCCACCCTAAAATAAGTTCTGAGTGAGTATATTTTTCTTTTCTATTTACCTTTCAATAAAAGGTTTATATTGAGTTTAACTTTTGACAGAAATATAATATCTTAAAGTTAACTGAATTATATTATGAAACACATTAAATACCAGATAACTTCTAGTCACACAGAGATTCCTTAGACCTCCTCTCACTTAAAGTTGTTTCTCTGTCTCTACTTTGTAAGAAGTGGTAATGTTTAAGTTAAGTTGAACCCATTTAGCAGCTGTGGGCAGAGATTGCAACTACCATAATCTCCAATTATCTTCAGTTTTTATTTCTGTGGTTTCTGTTACCTGCAATCAAACACTGAAAACATGAAGTGAAAAATTCCAGAAACAAGCAATTCTTAAGATTTAAGTTGCACACCAATTTGTGTATCATGATAAATTCTTGCAAGGTTCTGCTCTGCCCTCCCCCCAACATGAATCACCTCTTTGAATAGCATCTCCAGCTCTACATGCTCTGCAACCCCATTAATCAGCAGCCATCTTGTTTATCAGATCGACTGTGGAGGTATTGCAGCGCTTGTATTCAAGTAACAATTTACTTAATAATGGCCCCAAAGTGCCAGAGTGGTGATGCTGACAATTTCTTGCCAAGGGGAAGCTGTAGTGCTTCTTTTACAAGAAAAGGTGAAAGTTGTCGAATTGATAAGGAAACAAAAAATGTCTTAGGCTGAAGTTGCTAAGCTTTATGGTAAGAGCGAACTGTCTATCCATAAACTTGTGAAGAAGGAAAAAAAAATTCGTGCTAGTTTTGCTATCTTATCTCAGACTGCAAAAGTTACAGCCATGGTGCGTGAAAAGTGCTTAGTTAAGAAAGAACAGGCATTAATTTGGAGTAGAAGACATGAACAGAAACAGTGTCCTAATGATGGCAACATGCTGAGCCATGAAGCATTGAGCCTACACAAAGACTTCAGCAAGGGATCCCCTGAAAGAAGTAACAGCAAACTGTTTACCACAAGTAAGGGCTGCTTACACAGAGTCAGGAAGTTTCACCATTTTATCATCTCACATAATCACAAGGAGAAAGGTGATTACAGTACAATCAGATATTCTGAGAGAGAGAGAGACCATATTCAGATAACTTTTATACAGTATATTTTTATAATTGCTCTATTTTATTGTTGATCTCTTACGGTGCTCAATTTATAAATTAAACTTTATCATAGATATGTATGTACAGGAAAAACATAGTATGTATAGGGCTCATTACTATCTGCTGTGGGTCTTGGAACAAACCCCCCAAGAAGAAGGGGGTACTACTGTATGTATCTAAGAGATCTGCCCCATAAATCTACTCAAAGCAGTAGTTAAACAGATAGGTTTATCTTTTGTTTCCCATGTCAAGGTCTTATTTAATAGATAATATCATCTGTAGACCATATCACCTTAGACCATTTTAGTCAGAGCTTGGAAGTAGAATAAAAATGACAATAATATTATCTATCAGTGAGAATGAGATTTTAGCTTCATGTAACAGAAATAACAAAATCCAGCAATTATACTATATAATTTACTGTATGTGGGGATATTTTTCTCTCATTTTGAAGAAGTCCAGAGAGAGAGGCCAGGACTGGTCTTGCTGTTTCTTTCCCCTTGGTGTTTATGTATCTATTCAGCCATCCTAAGTATATGACCTTCAGTTTCTTTGTGTTCCAACACCCCTGGGAGTGGTCTAGCTAGGCAGATTTCTAGGAAGAGTATCGAAAGTATAGCCTGGTTCCTTCTTGCTTCTTAGAGTAAAATGTGAGAGAAGAGACATCAAGTAAAGGAAAGCCTGTTAACTACAAAGAAGCAAGGATTTGGTTATGATATTTCCCAGCCTTTCAAGGTGGCAAAAAATGATACAATTTAAAAATGGGTTCCAATCAAAGATCAAAACTGGGACATTGCCAGGAAATTTTGGTCTAAAGATGAAGCCAGCCTTTACTTCAGTGTGATGTAAGCAAGAAATAAAAATTGTCATTGTCTTGAGCCACTGAAACGAGGGAGTTTTAATTGTTATTGCATAATAGCCAAGCATAGTCTGGCCAATTCAATGAGCAAGTCCAGCAAAGCAGATTAAAGAGGAATCAACTGCATTAGAGGACCTCCAACGAGGTGATGTTGTCAGAATTCTCTTCAGGCCAAAATTCTCATAGCTGCTTCTCCTCTCTAACCCCACTTTTGAATAATTTCTTTTTCATATGGGTGGTCCACAGTGAATAGAATAGCCAGGAATGTGTGACTAGCTAAAAGATCAAAGATGAAATTAGGTAACTAGAGTTGTATTGCATCCTGAATTATTTAAGTTCTTCTCAAAATTGCTTTACAATTTAGAGGCCTAAGTACAAATCTCAGCCTAGTTGTTAGACAAACCACCTCACTTCTCTGTGGCTCTGAGAGATTGAATCTACCTCCTGAACTTACAAGATTTGATCCCCTTTATACAGTTTTTAAAAGGCTAAGAATAGAGACTGTTAAGATAAACTGAGACTGCAGTTTCCCTATATACAAAGTCTCAAAGATTGCAGTTTAGTGAGTAAGAACACAGACTCTGAAGGTTTGAATCCTGGCTCTACCACTTCCTCATTCTGTGACATTTCATCTTTTCTACCCCTCAACTTCCTCATTTGTAAAATGGATTTGTTAGGGGAATTGAGTTAATATTTGTGAAATAAATGAGTTAATTGGTGATGAAAATTATTTTGTAATTAAGTTAATATATAGAAGTACTTGACTTATGGTAACTATTACAAATAAATTTAAAATCAACATGTATATCTTCGTGAACTACAGATTTTTCTAGTTATTGTGGTTCCTGTTCTTTACCTTTTGTGTTTTCTGCTTTCTTTCTTTTTTTTTTTTTTTTTTGACTAAACAATAAAGCATATTGAAGAATTCTGGGTTCTCCCCCTACCTCATAATTAGCTTATCTCATTTTTTTTATTGTTGATTTAAGTACGTATATCAGTGGAAGTCAAACACTTCTCTTGTTAGTCACCTGAAAGTTTTTGACAGGTCGTTGATAGCGCCTGGGTGATATACACTGCTCACAAAAATTAGGGGATAATTCAAAATGAATATGAAGTGATAAAAAAAGCATTTGATTTTTTTTAAAAAACAAGAACATCAGAAAAGCAAACGACAAGTCAAAGAAAGTTGTTCGATTATGCAAAAGAGATAAAAACTCAATTATTGTGATTGAGTAGCAGTGGGGGTAAACAGAAGCATATCAAACTAGATAAGAGTGCCACACATTGGCTCTTCAGTAGGGTGTATGGTCACCCAAGACTGTCAAAACACACTGACAGTGATGGGGCATGGACAGGATCAGGTTGTCCAGCAGTTCTTGTGGGATCCCCTGCCGCTTCTGCTTTAGGGCAACTTGCAGCTCAAGAGGTGTTGTGGGAGGCATTGGACGGTTTGCCAGACATCTTCCCAGTGCATCCCAAGCATGTTCAGTGGGATTCAGGTCTGGAGAACGTGAGGGCCAGTCCATGCGTTCGATTCCTGCCTACTGAAACATGTTCATGAGATGCGCACAGTGGGGCCTTGCATTATCATCCATGAAAAGAAAGTTCTTTCCAACTGCTCCAGCAGAGGGTGCCACTGTAGGGCGCAGAACCTCATCTCGATATCTGACAGCAATCAGCGATCTGTTTTTGATGACATGGAGGTTGGTACTACCACCAATGCTGTTGCCAGCCCACACCATGATTCCACCACCACCAAAGGAGTCCCTTTCTTGCATGAAACATAGATTCTTCCATGTTTCTTGTTCACGCCAGATCAGGACATGATGATTGTCAGGCTGCAGACTGAACTATGATTCATCAGAGAAGAGGACAGTTGAATACTCATCACAGTTCCAATGATGATGCTCATCAGCCCAGCTTCTACAGCTTCTACAGTGTTCAGCAGATAACAAAATGCATGCCTTTGGTCCCTGGGCATTCAGTCCAACACGATGGAGCCAATTTTGTTTAGTCTGGGTGCATATCCGTCATCTAGTGGCAGCAAGAAACTGTCCCTGCAGCTCTGTTGCATTGCTGCACCTGTTCCTTCTTGTCAATAGTATCAAGTAGCGGTCATCTCTTGCTGTTGTGGCAGATGGGCGACCCTGCCCTCATCTTCTTCGTACTGTGCCAGACTCTCGAAAGCGATTCCACAGTCTACTAATCATGTTGTGGAATGTTCCAAGTGCTGTTGCCCTGTCGTCTGTGTTTGACCAGCTTCAAGATGTCCTATGGCTCTCCAGGCTTCATATTCAGGCAAATCATGTTGCAGGGGCATTGCGAGGGCTGGGAAATTGCAGGAGATGTACTTTTAAGAACAGGCAACAGGCAGATACTCCAGTACTTTCAGCCTTTTGTTCACCAATGTAATAAAAGTTGGGTTTGCATCTCATTTGCATAATTGAACAACTTTCTTTGACTTATCATTTCCTTTTCTGATGTTCTTGTTTTTATTGCTTCATATTCATTTTGAAATATCCCCTAATTTTTGTGAGCAGTATAGTGTTTTATGACACACTAATCAGTCTCTTCAATCTCTTCTAACTTTGAAAACTTCTGTGTTCTATTCTGAGAGATTTCTTCTGTCATTAAATTACTTGGCTTGTGACAAGTTATCTTCTGTACACAATGTAACTTTACATTTTAATGATGCATCACAATGCAATCTTTTCAAAGACATTTTAAGCAAGTATTAGGAATCCAGAATTAACTTAAAATTCAATTGCCTGTGGAGTTAATTATCAATTTAAGTGTTCCTATTGAGGTGACAATCAAAAGAAGCTCTGTAGCCTAACCTGTGGAGGTGCAGTGGATAAGGCATCAACCTGGGAACACTGAGGTCGCCAGTTCAAAACCCTGCACTGGTCTGGTCAAGGCACATATGGGAATTGATGCTTCCAGCTCTTCCCCCCTTTCTCTCTCTCTCTCTCTCTCTCTCTCTCTCTCTCTCTCTCTCTTTCTCTCTCTCTGTGTCTCCTCTCTAAAATAAATAAAATAAAAAGAAATTAAAAAAAAAAAAGAAGCTCTGTAAAAAGCTGAGTTGTCCCAAGCAAAAGCAATGGAAACCTACTCTTTGTCCTGGTGGCCACTAAGTTTCTTTATGACATTTCTAAGACACATCCCAATTTCAGGAAGAAGATGAGGAAAATGTGCAATTGGGAAGACAGGAAAGAAGAAAATAATTTGAATTCCTTGCACAGATTTTGTGTGATTTATTTTACATATTTTACCTGTATTCCCTATAATCTGAAAGATTGTTATTGTTATTTTTTTCTCTTTTTTCAAGTGAAAAAAAAGTATAACCTCAAAAAATTTAATTAACCCAAAATCACATAGTGATACTCATATACCTAAAATATTGCAGCAGTAGGAATTGAAGCCAGGGGTGTCAAAACACAAGATCCATTTTTTATTGTTTTCTTTCCTATGAAAGTAAGATGTGCAATTATATACATGATTAATTCATTAAATAAAATTTCCTAATTTTCCATTAACATAACTAGTATACCATGATCTTAGAGACAATATCAAAACTTACTGAGACAGATGCATTTTGGTGATTGAAACATTAAAATTTCCCTCAGTTCCCACTTTATCCTTTTTCTTTAAGTTCCCCCTGAAAATCATCTATTTTTAGTCTATTATATATTGCTATACCTTGTTTACTCAGAGTTGAGCTACTTTTGCCTATCTTTATAAAAACATTCTTGAATAAAATTTTGTAATCATACTAATTTTTTATATCCTCTGTCTATAGGGTATTAATGTTAATTTTTAATTATTCCTATTTTATTTTTATGTCAATATATTTATGGTTTTATATTTTACCACATTTTAACCGTATACAGAAGTTGTCCTAGGCAATCATTAAAGATTGAATCCTTCTTGATCTGCTATTTTCATAACCTTAAACCTATCTACAAAATTACTCTTTTATCCTGTGATTTTGCTATTTTTGTCTTAATCTCTTCACCTTTATTTTTCTGGTCTATAACTCAGTTAATTGAGCTCCTAGTAAAGAACATCAATTTTTCTTTTTAAACTTTATGTTTTACCCTTTGCTTGAGAATTCTCCTCATTTTATAACCATTTGTAAAGAAAGACTTTCTTCTAATGATTACTATATTGACCTAAATTTTATTTTTTATTTCCATATGAAATTGCACACCTTCCATATACTCTGCATAATTAATGAATTTTTCTATTTCCAGAGCATTTAAAAATACAGTACACATCACAGTGAACATTAATATGTATGTGTTGCTTCTACTTTTTTACATCTCTCAACTAGACTCACTTGTAACACACTTTGTGTTCTGTTCTTCACAACCTTTGTGAATACTGTTTCAGAGTTCATTTAGTTATTTGCTCTTTATTGTCCCAAAATAGAACTAAAATTCCCACCCAGAAAGACTCTAAATTCTCAATTTTCCTTTTCATACAAGCTCCATATGTTAACAATTACAGATTTGATCCATTCCTTTTCTTAGTTATTGCCATAATTATATATCTGCAATCCAGGATTCATATATTTTGAACATCTGTGAAACATAAACCCAGCATTATTTTTTTGTATTATTATTAGCAAATATATGTTCCAAGCCCTTTATTGTGTACTGAGCATAATAAAGGTGCCAACCACTACTCAAAGCACTTTATGCCCTTCAGCCAGAGATCACTGGGAACAAACTCCTAGCCACCATGGAAGCATGGAGCTGACCACTGCAGTGGACACAGCATCCCAAGCTCAGAGGAGGAGGCAGCATGCTTCTGCTTCCTCTTGTTCTTTTTAAGAACTTTTCTTTCTGACAATTACAAAAGAATTTCAAGCATATATTTAGGGAGATATTACCAGTTCATTTTTTATTTCCTCCTTCTTTGAAACAGACCAGATATAATCATCTCCTTTATGATAAGCTATATTCTCATTTACCCCAAAAACTCTTTTATGCAGAAAACTCTGTTGTGTCTTTCTTTTCTATATCCAGAATGTTTTTCTGATTGGACATTTCACCAGATGACTATTGGAGCCACATCCATATCATATCTGGGCAGCCTCCCTATTTGTCCCCAAAAGAAAAGAAATGAAAGAACCTAGTGTTGTGTTAGGTTATTAAATGCTTGCTTGTGGGTGAGAAATAATTTAAAAGAAAATCCCTGAGCTCTGTTAATAGCTTTGTGGAATCCATGTTATACTCAGTGTCAGGGGAAGGCGTGGGAAGTAAGCTGGCTGTAGAAAAAGAATTCTGGACTCACCATATATAGATCCCCACCGCAGTTTCAGCTGATGCACTTTTCATGTTCATTCCATTTACTTGGGGCCTATACCATCATCCTATTCTCTCTTCCCCTCTCTTATTTGTGTCAAAAGCTGAAGAAGTCTCTGTAGCAAGTAGAAGTCCAGTTTTCATAATATTAAGGTATGTCAAGATATAAAATATTCATATATTAAGATCTCAAGTAATGTAATTCTGAAGAGACACCTAAAGAGAAGGTGAATTAGAAAATTTAGTTCTTGGATACATCTTCCTTTTTTTTTTTTTGAGAGACAGACAGGAAAGGAGAAAGATGAGAAGCATCAACTCATAGTTGTGGCACTTTAGTCGTTCACTGATTACTGTCTCATATATGCCTTAATCGGGGGGCTTCAGCCAAGCCAGTGACCCCTTGCTCAAGCCAGCAACCTTAGGTTCAAGCCAGTAACCTTGGGCTTCAAGCCAGCAATCTTTGGGCTCCAGACAGTAACCATGGGTTCATACTCATGTCTATGCTACTATACTCAAGCCAGTGACCCCATGCTCAAGCTGATGAGCACGTGCTCAAGCCTGATGAGCCAACACTCAAGCCAGCGATCTCAGGGTTTCAAACCTGAGTCCTCAGTGTTCCAGGGCAATGCCCTATCTACTGTGCCATCACCTGGTCAGGTTACATTTTCCAAATTCTAAATTATAAGTCCTACCCTCCCACTTCATTTACATGGGAGTCCGTGCTATGAGACATCATGTAATGCTTTGCATTATTGCCTTTCATAACCAGTGGTCTCCAAAGAAATGCATATTAGTCATCCCTATAAAAATTGAATTTATCACCTACTGTCACCACAGAAGTACTACCTGACAACATCAGGTTTCCTTCCCTTGCTTTGCAGCAGCTGCCAAAACAAAAGAAAGTCTCAGGGTATGAAGGTTCTGTAGGGGTGGAGCTAAGAGAGGCCTGAAGCCTAGAAGGCACCAACTAACTTTTTAGACTCTAGATTACGTGAAATATTAACTCACATGTGTTATTTGTAAAAATAATCATGAGTTATAGCAGTCCCTTTGAAGGTGACTGAGACACTCCTTTGACTTGTGCCCTCTATCTTTACTTTGGACCCCTATTTTCTAGCAATTAACCAGATGAAGTCAGAAATCATATTCCCTAAGACTTGAACACCTCTTGTTCCTGCTGACTGTAACCTTGGGGATGGGAGGGGAAAGAAGCTGCCTGCCCACCAGGATGAGCTCTGCAGAGCTCACTGCAAAGGCAGCAGGAGCCTGTAGCCTACAGCTCAAATACCTAGTGTATAGTTCTCCTGGGTGTTGCCATCTGAAAGAAATGTTAACATTTGGCACCTGACTTGCTAGGGCAACAAGGAAGGACATTGCCTCTACACTATTCGGCACAATGTCTGGTGCCAGAGATGAAGACAAAGGCTTAAGGTATTTATTTGGAAGAAAAATCCCATTAAGGAATATTTTAGGCCTAGTGCTAAAGGGAATAAAAGAAAGTCTGGAAAATATATATGATAAGTAAGGGCAAGAGTTTCTAAAACTTTTGTAATGCCAAAGAAAGAGATATGGTAATTCAACAGGTTAGTTAAATCACAAGGATAGCAAAATAATAAACCTCTAGGCAGGAATGAGAATGTATGTAGATCTGGCCAGATAGCTCAGTTAATTAGAGCGTTGTCCCAGTACACAAAAGTTTGTGGGTTTGATACCTGGTCAGGGCACATACAGGTACAGACTGATGTTTCTCTCTCTCTCTCTCTCTCTCCCTTTCTCTCTCTTTAAAGTCAATAAATAATTTTTAAAAAAAATAGGAATGTCCTTGCTCTCTGCTCTTCACTACACCAATTGTGCATTTCACTCCATCTCCTGAGACTGACAGCTGCCTTGCTTAGGAAAGGCCCACAGTGTGGTGCCTCCTCAGCTGGCTGTGTTCCTCATTTCCTCATTCCTTCCAACAACTCAGCAACCTCTCCCTTTCAAAATTTAGAAATACAATGACCCATTTTCTCCCTCGATGGTTCAGCCTTCTGTGGAGGTGATGCCATTCCTGGGAACTGGGTCACTCCATTTTATTCCCAACCCAGAGGTGCTACAACTCTGTGTTTGAACCTAACATTCTGTCCTCTCATGGGCACACAAGTCCCACATCTGAATGTAGTGTCTCTATATAACATTCTCCTAGTCTCATAGGCACAGCTCCCCTTGTACAGTCTTCTTTTTCTGTGTTTAAAGCTTTTTCCTCCCTGAACTTATTTTTAGTATTTAGGTTGTAGAGACACTGTTGTGAATCAATTCCTACAGTCCAAGAAAGGATCAATTTGACGATTGAGTATGTAGTTATATTGTGATAAGGTGCCGAAGAATTGTAAAAATTAACAGTAGTATTTTCAAAGAAAGACTCAGGCCCCCTTACCCTTCCTTTCTGAAAAGAAAAAAAAAAAAAAACCAGAGAAAGAGATTAAAGGGGCAAAAGTTAGTAACTAATTATAGTTTAGCTATAGTTCTCTGGAAGGACTAAGGCCACTTGCTAGACAGCAAAATAGACAAAAGTTATCAGAAAACTTCCTCTTCCCCTTTAATAAGATCCTTTAGGAGACAATGTTTATATATCCTACACTGATTTTTGACTCTTCCTCCCTTCCTGAAGTCCTGAGAATGACATAGCCCTCTAGACAACGGAATCACAAGCCCATCCCCCTTGCCTGAACAACCTGCATTGTGGAACTATTTCCTTATCCTAAGCTAAAACTTTTCACTGTTGTGGCAATGACCCTAAAAGATTTGAGAATGTCCTTGATATGTAAAACAACATTTATTGCTACTGTGTTAATAGGTAAAACGACATTTATCGCTATTGTGTTATCTTGTAAGTTTTTTTTTGGGGGGGTTGTTTTTTTTACAGGAACAGAGAGAGTCAGAGAGAGTGATAGACAGGGACAGACAGACAGGAAAGGAGAGAGGTAAGGAGCATCAATCATCAGCCCTTCATTGCCGTTGCAACACCGTAGTTGTTCATTGATTGCTTTCTCATATGTACCTTGACCCGGGAACTACAGCAGAGCAAGTGACCCCTTGCTCAAACCAGGGACCTTGGGCTCTAGCTGGTGAGCCTTGCTCAAACCAGATGAGCCCACACTCAAGCAGGCGACCTCGGGGTTTTGAACCTGGGTCCTCCACGTCCCAACCCGATGCTCTATCCGCTGCGCCATCACCTGGTCAGGCATCTTGTAAGTTTTAATAGATAGGCATGTTTTTTTCTTTTAATAGATCCTATAGATGAATGTTATAAGCTTGTTAGTAATTGACTATTGTGTCATGCTCCCCCAACCTGTATGTGATTATGTCTATATAACTAGCCTCAGAGGTATAGTTGAGGCTACACGATTTGGGTTAGCTATACCTTGTGTAAGTCATATGTAGCTGGCTTATTAATAAATCTCCTCCTAAAACTTCTTACATATCTTGCCTTGGTGTCTCTATGTAACTCGCAAATTAAGGTATGCTACTTTATAACAATACAGTATATGGAAAAAATCTTAAGACAACATCATTCAAAAATATTTGAACTACTTAAAAAGGAGAATATCTTATTATAATTATATAGGATATTAAAGTATAGGGCAGTACTTCTGATATGAACAATTTTCTCAATTTTCAGTAGTGTAAAACAATATGATCAAATAACTAAAATCAAATAATAAATATCTGCCATCTACTTTGCTGTGATTGTCCTGGCAAATGATTGTACTCTCATTTATTTTGAACCTTTACAAATTAAGTTATTATTTAATTGATAGAAAAAAATTGGTAGGAAATATAAACAGTATAAGGGTACTCTGAAAACCACATTTTTTTCTGAAAACTGATGTGTGACTCTCATTCCCACAACCCAGTGTCAATAGCTCTTACCAAATTTTTTGATGTGAACATACAGAAATATTCAAAGCAAATACCTATACCCAGTACTATTCTAATTATATGACAGTTACCAATTCCTCATAGCAACCAATAAGTACATATTCCTTTTTTAAAAAAAATAATGATTATACTTGACTGTGGCTGGTTGGTTCAGTGGTAGAGCATCTGCATGGCATGTGGAAGTCCCAGGTTCGATTCCTGGTCAGGGCACACAGGAGAGGCAACCATCTGCTTCCACCCCTTCTCTCTTTCTCTCTCATATTCTCTCTCTCTCTCTCTCTCTCTCTCTCTCTCTCTCTGTTTCTCTTCTGCAGCCATGACTTGAATCGTTTCAGTGAGTAGGCCCTAGGTGCTGAGGATGGCTCCGTGGAGCCTCCTCCTCAGGTGCTGTTGAGAATATAAAATATATTATGCTCACTTTGTTAAAGATGGCGCTGCCCACGTGCAAGTTTTGGGAGTAAGCTTTTCCCCACACCCTTGACTGACTGGATGGTGTGGGGTGGTGCACTCTCATGAGGAATCCTCCCATTATGTTTCAGATAGGTGGCTTTGTATCAGAGACTTCCTTGTTTGTAGATTGGATTAAAGGTTGGGATTTCTACACTATAAAGTGGGGCAGGCCGGGAGCTTGCTCTCTTGGTTCCTGAGGTTAGCATTAGAGAGGAGAGCAGATTAAGGCCACGTGGAAGAGAGGAGGCAGCCAAGATGGCAGAGTGCTGAGGAAGAAGCCAGTTTGTATAGAGAGAAGGAGATGGGAAACAGAAGTGAGTAAGTCTGGTGAGCTAGAAACCTTTGATTCTAGGAAACTCGGATAAGTCAGTAGCTTTGTGAGCACTGAAGAAGTGGGTTTTGGAACCCAGTGTGTGTTTCTGCTTGCCCACCGGGTGCAAGCTAGAATTAAAGCTGATGGCTCACCAGTTCTTGACTCCGTTGTTTCATTACCAACTGTCTGAATCTAATGTGAACCTGTACTGGCCAGGCGACTGTGATGGTGACCCTGGCTCTTGGCTTTACATTTAAAAAAGTATCTTGGTTGTGATCATGACCCCAGATGGGCAGAGCATCACCTGGAAGGGGGCTTGCCAGATGGATCCAAGTTGGGTGTATGCAGCAGTCTGTCTCTCTGTCTCTTTGCCTCCCCACCTCCCTGCCTCTCACTTAATAAAGAATAAAATCATATTCATTTTTCAGACAAGGAAAGTAAGGTACAGAAAAATTGAGTCACTTGTTTACAGTCCCACATTTATAAGCAGTGGAACAATAAATCTACCACAGAAAACCCAGTTTCAGATAACATCCACTTAACCACAAAGCTCTACTGGCTCTTCATAGCCCTTGTCATTAATACTGGATGCCATTATGCATATCTCTTCATCTTACATTCAACAAGTGTAACAAATGAGAACCCAAATTGATTTTGCACATTTGAATGAGAATGCTCACATGTTTTTCAAAACCTGTTCTCTGCATCTGCAAAAATTTGTTAGGAATGTACAGAAATGTTTTATGTATGAGGTTATAAATGAAGTCTTTTGTAAAGTTGTACTTCATGCCTTATTTTAGAGAAAGGACATAATACTATGGGAATTGACTTCCTTTCTCTTCTAGCTCTCGATTATACTTTTCTCATACTCTTGTAGGAGTGTGTTTGCTCCTAAATGCAATCAAGAATCTCATTAGAAAACAAAGAGTAGCAGTGTTATCATCTGTAATATTTTTTTTGTATTTGTCTTAACCAGAGTAAAAAAGGATAAAGAGAAGCTTTATTACATATCACTACATTAATATTCTCTTATTTTGAAATGCTATGCAGGTATAAAATAGCAAGGAGTGTGCATAGAACTACAAATACTTTAAAATTGAACAGCATGGTGTAACACAACGGGATTATCTTGTGAATAATGATAAGACACAACAGATACAATCAGGGCATATAAAACATGTTGGTAGCAAAGAATATGGAAATTATGGTGATGATTAAACAGAGCTGAAAACAAAAGAAAGGCTCCTCAGAAGAAAGTGCGACTTCCCCAGCCCTTCGTATTTGCACAGTGGTGGTGCAGCTTCTAATGGTAACACCCGAGGAGAGTGACAGTGATGATTCCAAGTGCAGGAGCCTGCTTTGCCATTCATACGATGCTTCTTATTCTCCTACTTGCTCCCATGCCAAATGATCCATACAACTCTACCAGGAAGTTTTTTGTTTTAAAATTCTCCGTGATATTTTTGCACATCTTGTATGAGCTTTTGTTCAGAAGTGTCTTGAAATGATGACTGTATAACAGACAGATGTGGAAGATAGAGCAGAGGACAGATTTGTTTCCCCAACCAAGATAATTCAAATAATGTCTCCCTCTGGGGGAAACAGGGTTTCCTAATCTCAGGGTTCCTCAGCTGTAGCACAAACCCACTGTGTGTGCAGTATCCACCGAAGCCTGGCTCCCCACTGCGCCCACGGCACTCGGGCAAAAAGGAAACTGAGGCAAACATGAGAATCACTCTGCCTGCTCTGGCAGATGTGATAAGGTCCTTTGTCTCTGACCCAGGAGTTTGTGTCTTCTGCCAGCATCTGAAAACTGTGTTAATTTAGCTTGCAAAGGGATAAAAATCTCAAAGCCTTCACAGTTCTTGATGGGCTTTTCTCTAATACAATTAATATTTGCCTTCTTTTTCATTTATTTATTCATTTTAGAGAGGAGAAATAGAGAGAGGGATGGAGGGAGAGAGAAAGGGGAAGGAGCAGGAAATATCAACTCCCATATGTGCCTTGACCAGACAAGTGCAGGGTTTCGAATTGGCGACCTCAGCATTCCAGGTCGACGCGTTATCCACTGCGCCATCACTGGTCAGGCAATATTTGCCTTCTTTAAGTGTCATTGAGGACATCTTACAGACAAAACAAGTTCTAATTTAATCACTGTTTTTCTTTTGATGTTCAGTATGTCACTACTTGTGCTCTGGCATTTTTTCCTCAGACTTTCATATTCATCCCTTCGTATACTACCTAAAAGCAGATATGAAAGCATTCTTGGTTTTGACAATAATAGGATATTGTAAGCTTATGACAAATTTTCCTGTCTTAAATAAAGACAGAAAAAAAGCTCTTGGTCTTCTCTACTCTTCTTTCAATAGACTAAAGTCTGGAAACCAAAATAGTCATGATGATGTTGTACTATAGCAAAAATGTTCCATTTTTTGTTTAAAGTTCATGAATTCACACTCGTAACATTTCTTTTTTACCTTGCTCTGAAGTGAGAGTTTATTCATTCAATTGTTTTCTCTTCCCACAGCTTTGATACTACTTACTATCATATTATGTCATGTACTCAAATACAATGTGATCCCCTCCACCTCTTTAGAAGCTTCTATTTTCCTTTTCCTTGAAGATCTTTGGGTTGGCTTCAAAGTGCCCAGGTCTATATAACACCGCACAGTAGTACCTGCAAGAGGAAAAAAAAACCTTTAATTCCCTCTATCATCCAAAGTTCCATTTCAAGCAATAGAGAGCCACTTGCTATAAAAAGCCAAAAGAAATGAAGTGCTTTGAAAATTCTTTTAAGAGGTGGAAGAGAAGATTCTAGAATGGGTTCCCAGGAATAGCTACTTGAACAATATCATAGAACAGGTCTGTCCAGGGAACTGCTTTTCAAAAACAGTACGGAGCTGAGAAAATTATATTTCTTGTTTCTTAAAATGTTTCATACATTTTATAATAAGATTATCACATTTCATATATACATTTCATATGTACATATATTGAAAGTTCTAAACATAGCACCCTAAACAAATTTTCCCCTTATTATTTTGCTCTCCAAATTCTGTTTTCTTTTTTCTTTTTCTTGTGACAGAGACAGAGAGACAGAGAAAGGGACAGATAGGTTCAGACAGGTTTAGACAGGAAGGGAGAGAGATAAGAAGCATCAATTCTTCATTGCACCTCCTTAGCTGTTCATTGATTACTTTCTCATATGTGCCTTGACTGGGGGCTACAACAGAGCGAGTGACCCCTTGCTCAAGCCAACGACCTTGGGCTCAAGCCAATGACCATACGGTCGTGTCTATGATCCAGTGCTCAAGCCAGTGACCCTGAGCTCAAGCTGGTGAGTCCATGCTCAAGCTGGTGACCTTAGGGTTTCAAACCTGGGTCCTCCGTGTCCTAGTTTAATGGTCTATCCACTGTGCCACCACCTAGTCAGGCAAATTCTGTTTTATTTTAAAAATTCTAATCCAATATGAGGCCTGAACTGAATCTTTTCCCGAAGTGGGGTCAGAAAACTTTATTTCTGTAAAAGATCAGAGAGTAACTTTTAACTTTGTAAGACATGAAGCAAAATCAACGATGTTATAGAACTATTTATAGAACCATTACAATAGAATCATTTAAAAACATAAAAGCCATTCTTAGATCAGGGGCTGTATAACAACAGGCCATAGGCTGGATTTAGCCTCCTGGCTATAATTTTCTGTCACTTGCCCTAAAATACAACATCCTTATTATCTAAAATTACATTGACATTCATTTTTTTAAACCCAGTAAGAAAAACATATTAAATATTTCTTTTAAATGTTCTGTTACCATTTGTTTTTTCTAGCTTCCCCTTATCTGCTCTAATCATATTATTTTCTTCTACTTTAATTTAGTCACTGATTTAAATTACAAATGAGACCTTTCAATTCAAAGTTCCAGCTTTTTTCCTCTAAGATAGCTTTAGCAAAAAGTACTTTTTGTTAGAGGTTGGACAATGTAGATAGTAAACAATTTACTAGAAAACTTGCACTGAGTAATTGCCCTGGTCCTAAGCCATCGAAATTTGCAATATAGTGAAAGCACCTTAATTTAAATAATAGGAAATTTTTAAAAAATAGTGAAGTAGTAAAATGAAAAGATAAGTATATAATAATATAAGGGCACATATAAGAATCAACCAATAACATATGAATAAGCGGAACAAATCAATGTTTCTCTCTCTCTCCCCTTCTCTCTCTCCAAAAACCAGTATTTTTTCAAATAATAAAATAAAATTTAGTTTTAATATAGGAAAATATGTGGATGTTCAAATTTTTTCTCTTCAGCCTGAAGCACCAAGCCTTCTGCTGTAATGAGTACTATCAAGAGCTCCAGGTTCTTTCTAGGGGCTACAATTTAATGCTATGACCTTTCTTTTCTTCCTAGTACATGCTCAGATCTATTATCTTAAATATAAAAGAAAACTTTTTAACATTAAGTGTAATAAATTTAGGAGACAGATTTTTGTTATGTTAGAAAGTCTGACTCCACATTTGACGTGTGACTGCTGACAGTTTTTAAGCTCTACCTCGCTCTTCTCCCTCCTTGTTCCACATGTGGGCAAGCTAATAAAAAAAAGAAAGAAAGCTTGCAGTTCCCTCTTTGAGAAGTTCAAACAACCCAAACCATACCCCTCTACAGGTCCCCCCTTTAACCACAATATGAAACCAAAGCCACTCACTCAGGCGAATTTAACGGCAGGGGCCCTGGGCCCCGACTTCTGAAGGGCCCCACAAAACCTCAACTTCACACTTTTTTCTAATGACACCAAGTTTGGTTTTATATGTGCAATTTTAACATTAATAGTATATAATATTTTTTATTTATTTAAAAATATGTTTAATGTGTATTTTTATTTTCCCTCTCTCTCTCTCTTTTTTCCAGGGGCCCAATATTTTCTTCTGCGCCCGGGGCCTCAGCTGACCTTAATCTGCCTCTACGCTCGCTCCTCCCTTCACTCAGACTATTGGAGACTAACCTGAGTGCTTATCCTGCTCTCCCTAGAAAGCTTCATATACAAATAATAAATCTTTTCATACCCTCCTAGTGCATGCATGACATCATCAATCTCAACATGCAAACCTTCAGGTTTATGTTGAGTGGAGTGTGGGTGTTATCTGCCGTCCATGTGGCAACCATGGTTCTGGTCTGTTGACTACTATTTTCTCGGCCCACTTAAGGCCACCTTGTTAACAGATGCATTCATTTATTCTCTAAATTAGAATTTTGCATTTCTTCTGTATTCTACCTTACATCTATGCATAGTTCAAACTGAGTTCTCAAGTTTCTTTGGTCAAAGAAAAGTTATCTCTTTCATTCAGGCTGGGGTTATATGTTAGCCCTGGATAGGTTTTCTTCTCTGGAGGTGTAGACTCTTCCACTGTGCTCAGAATTCCCAAAGGATTTTCACTGCTGACTCATTGGCACCATAATCTTCCTGCCTTTGTCTAACATGTTGCCCCCATCTTCTATGCAGTCTAAATTAATCCCATATAATTTACCTACTCTTATAATTAGCATAAGTGTAAACGGAGACCTTTTGACATAAACTTGGTTTGTAATCCCAACACAGATAAAGATCCATTGCAACAGGGAGTTTTCATCACATTTTTATCATATCATTTAACTCCATATATTATGTTGGAATATTCACCTCTCATATATTTGCCTTAGATGACTAGAGGGGTCAGTCTTCACAACTGACATTCAGGCAGTCCTAATCATTCCACAGTGTCTGTCTCCATCTTTTCCCAGTCACAAATGGGTTTAATTGTTAGAAAGCATCAGAAGAGTAACTTTATTTTTCTCTCACTCTCCATTAAACTCATTCCATTAAAGAGTTCTTTTCAATCCTCTGAGTAAAATTGCAGTGAAACTCCTATCTTTTAAAGATAAATAGTAATATAATTCTGGCCCAATTATCATATGACTCCAAACTCACTTTACCTGCTTCCGCAGACATCAGGCTCGGGAGCCTGAAATGGGGAGGGCTGTTCTCGAGGTTTTCTCAGACTCTTGATCCTCCCAGGAGCTTGGTCTGGTCTCTTTCATTGTCCATTTAGATTCTCTTTGCTTTCTGTTTTCCAGTGGTTTCCCCCCTTCTGGAGTCATTTCACCACTCCAGATAGCTCTCTTATGTGGAGCCCCCTTACATATGGCCTCACACTTCTGCTGGGTGCACATTTTATACCTAAGGATGTATCATCCTTGCCAGTATTTTTTTATCTCTTGCCCTTTTTTCATGGTCATTCTAACAGGTGTGAGGTGATATTTCATTGTGATTTTGATTTGTGTTTCCCTAATGATTAGTGATGTTGAACTCCTTTCATGCATCTGTTAGCCACCTCTATATCTTCTTTTGGAAAATGTTAATTTAGATCCTCTACCCATTTCTTAAATGAACTGTTTGTTTGTTGCTATTGAGTTGTATGAGTTCTTTATATACAGGATATAAACCCCTTATCAGATATATGGTCTGCAAATATTTTTTCCATTTTGTAGGTTTTTACAGTTTGTTGGTCCTTTTGCTGTGCAGAACCTTTTTTTTGTTTGTTTCATTATTCTCATTTGTTTATTTTTTATTTTGTTACTTGTGTTTCAGGTGTCATATCCAAAACTCATTACCAAGATCAATGTCAAGAAGCTTTCTTACTATATTTTCATTGAAGAGTTTTATGATTTCCAGGCTATTATTTAAGTCTTTAAGCTATTTCAAGTTAATATTTATAAGCGGTGTCAGATAGAAGTCTAATTTTATTATTACATTTGAATATTTGTTTTTTCAATCAGCATTTATTGAAGACTGTTTTTATTTTACTCCACTGAGTATTTTGGCTCCCTTGTCATAAATTAATTGACCATATATAAGATTTATACTTGATATGACTTCACCTAAAGTAATCAGTGATACCACTTCAGCCCCAGAAAAAATTCAAATCATTGGCCAGGGTTGTTATGAATGGTAGACTTCTCGTAGACTTCTTCCTAATAAGCTCAGGTAGAGTCTATATAATCACAAATACATCCTACTGCACTTGGATTAATATCTTCTGCCATTAGAAAAATTTAATGCATAAACAAACAAACAAACAACACCTGGCTTTGTACATCAACCCTCTGGTTTATGTGACTTGTTCAGCTAATTATGTTTAGAACATTGAGTGTATGGATGAGGTCAATATGGCAGGTTGGTCTCAGTGACTGATGTTGCTAATTGCAATTTTTTTTGTGTGACAGAGAGAGAGTCAGAGGGACAGACAGGGACAGACAGACAGGAATGGTGAGAGATGAGAAGCATCAATTCTTCATTGCAGTTCCTTTAGTGGTTCATTGATTGCTTTTGCATATATACCTTGACTGACAGAGTGAATGACCCCTTGCTCAAGCCAGTGACCTTGGGCTCAAGCTAGTGAGCATGGGGTTATGTCTATGATCCCACACTCAAGCCAGTGACTCTGCGCTCAAGCTGATGAACCCACACTCAAGCTGAATGAGCCTGCAATCAGGCCGGCAACCTTGGGGTTTTGAACCTGGGTCCTCCGTGTCCCAGTCTGACACTCTATCGACTGTGCCTCCGCCTGGACAGGCTGCAATACTTTTGATAAAACATTAATTACATATTTTATGAAAAATATTAAATGAATGTGATCCCACCAACTGTTGGTCAGATTAATCAGAGTAACCAACATAATAATATACTCATAGAAAAGTTCTCCTTAAGTCAAAACAATGAAAAAAAAGAAAGTAGTAGATATTTTGGAGAATAATTCTTCATAGATCTTACCTATCTGTGCACACCTTGCAAACAGAGGCTATCTTTTGTTCTGGACCATCTTTTAAAGTATGTGTGAATAGAAAACAGCTTTAAAAGATAAAGACAATGTTGCCATGTAGAGCAAAGTACAAGTTTTTTTTAACGGTCTTGGAAGATAGAGATATAACCTCCTTTCAGAGCAAAAGACAAGCATGCTTACTGTCCAGTACAGTACAAATAGACTCCCCTTCAGGATCAAAGAGCTAACATATTAACCACCCATAATAAAAGACGTGGATTCCCTAAGCTTTCCTGTGATGAAAGCATGTGCACAGCCATCCACCTGGGCCCTCACATTGTGTGTCTTAGGGGAAGGGGAATTGACACAGACTTGCTGATGCTTTTGCTACTTGTTCTTTCATGAATAATGAAGTCATTTGTCTCTGATCCATGAGTCTCATCTTCTACAGGCACATGAAACTGTGATAGACTGTCACCAAGTAGGGTAGAATCTTAGACCCTTTCATGGTTGACAGCAACATCCCCAGCTTAAAACATTTCAATGATTTTCTCTGCTCTTAAAATTTACCTTTAGCTCCTTACCATGTCCGACAAGGCCTGTATCATCCAGTTCCTACCTACTTCTAAAAATGCCACTTATGTTATGCTCCACAACTTTCTCTACCCCTTTCTGACTCAACAAGATTTTCCCAAATATTGCTACTTGCTATTTTACATATGTTTATCATTGTTTTTATTTATAAATGTCTTTACTTTGAAGATTGTCTTACCCTTTGAAAGTATGGGATAAATTGACTCTAGAACAGTGATTTTTAACCTTTTTTATATGTGGGGCTCGATGAAAGTAGGATAATTATTTTGGTGAGTGCTGAGGCATATATTACCTTGAGCATAAGTTAATTCAACTAAGATCATTGGTCTATAATCTCCATACAATATCAGGGTGGTTAATTCTTTTGCAGACCAGCACAAAATTTCTGACAGTTCAGTCCATAGAGTGGTGGTTGACAAACACTAGTCTAGAAGGAGGAGAGAACGAGAAATAGTACAGAATGTAAGACAAAGTTTTAGAAAAATATATCCCATACTACATTTTTGGAGAATTGTCATCTGAGAGTCAAGCCAAATTGCCATATTAGCTTCTACGGCTACTGGTACAACTTGCATGGGTCATTTTATAGTTCTGTAAGTCACAAGTCTGAGCAGAGCTGCATCCATTTTTGGAGGCTCTAAGAAAGAGTCTACTTCCTTGTCTTTTCCAATTTCTAGAGACCACCCACATTCCTTGACTAATGGGCCCCTTCCTTCTCCTTCAAAGTCAGTAACATTACATCTCTCTAACCAGTACTTTATAGGTTTCCTTCCAACCACAACTGGGCAAGGTCTGTCTTTCCTAAAGACCTGTGTAATGGGATTTTCCAATACTCTGAGCCCCATGGTTGCTCAATATTCTTGAAGGACTATTGTCAGTGACTTTCATAAATGCATATTTCCTATTGAGAATGCTTTCTTACTTTTTCATTTAAGATTATAAAAATGACTTCTAATGTTTTCTAATTAATTCTTAATCATCATGTGCCATCTTTATTCCCATATTACAATAGAGGAAACAGACTGAGATATCAAGAGATTTTAAAACCACACAGTGATGGATCTAGGACATGAACCTAAGTTTTCTAATAACAGAGCTCATGATTTTCTACTGCTGTTTGACATTTTACTTATGTATTTGTAAGTGTGTGTAATTTTGAGTCAAAGACCATGAAGGATAGGGCAAAAGCAAGTTTACAGTTATAAGTATGTAAAACTCAGAGTTTATTCTTATATTTTATTTATTAATTACTGTATTATTTTCCATACAAACAATTGTAAACCTACTTTTGCTTCAACCTGTGTTGACTCAATGGGGGTAAATAGAAAACTCAGTTTACAACACTAAGAATATTAAGGTATAGAGCTCATTAAAATAAAACTTTAACAACTGAGTCTCATATCTTAATATTTCTTTTCAGAATAAATCAGTTATTCTGTCACAGAGAGAGCTACTGGAAAGTTTTTAAGGACAAATCTACCATTGAAAGACCACTAGTTTTGTAAATTGAAAAAGAAAGTTTCTGTCTTTGAAAAACAATATTTTCTTGAAATTTTAGTGCAATTGCATGAAAAATCAATTGCTTTTTAAAATCTTACTCCTTTCCACAACATCCCAAAGAGGTACATAGATTGTTTCTCTCTGATATTGAAAGTAGTTTTATGACAATTACTTTACTGTAACTTTGGTGTTTGCCTTTTAAAGTGTTCAGAAGCTATTTTCATGGACATAAGTATGATACTACAGATCTGTAGCATGGCTTTTATAGTCCACCTGCACAATGGGGAAAAATAAATTTTAGTTTATTTTCTAGTCTTTTTTATGCTAACAGGGAAACTACAATATTAGGATGGGTTTCTATTTTACAGTTATTAATCACCTAGGAAACTGAATATTGCATTTCTTTACTCATCCAGACCAAGAGTTAGAAGAGTACAGTAAGTTTTGCTGTATTGATTTTATGATAATTGAGGTGTCTCTCCTTGCACCAGTGACTTCTCATTTTCAAAGATTAATTCACATTAATAGTAAAAAGAATTTGTTATTCTTTTTTATTATTATTAATTTTAATGGGGTGACAGCAATAAATCAGGGTACATATGTTCAAAGAAAACATCTCCAGTTTATCTTATCATTCAATTATGTTGCATACCCATCACCCAAAGTCAAATTGTCCTCTGTCACCTTCTATCCGGTTTTCCCTGTGCCCCTCTCCTCCTCCCTATCAAACCTACTGCTCCCTCCCACCACCCCATAACCACCACATTCTTGTCCATGTCTCAGTCTCACTTTTATGTCCCAACTATGTATGAAATCATGCAGTTCTCAGTTTTTTTCCGTTTTACTTATTTCACTCTGTATGATGTTATCAAGGTCCATCCATTTTGTTGTAAATGATCCAATGTCATCATTTCTTATGGCTGAGTAGTATTCCATAGTATATATATACCAAAGCTTTTTAATCCACTTGTCCTCTGACGGACACTTGAGCTGTTTCCAGATCTTTGCTATTGTGAACAATGCTGACACGAAATTGGAGGCGCATTTCTTCTTTTCGAACAGTGCTATGGTGTTCTTAGGGTATATTCCTATAAGTGGGATAGCTGGGTCAAAAGGCAGTTCGATTTTTAATATTTTGAGGAATCTCAATACTGTTTTTCACAGTGGCTGCACCAGTCTGCATTCCCACCAGCAGTGCAGAAGGGTTCCCTTATCTCCACATCCTCGCCAGCACTTGTTCTGTGTTGTTTTGCTGATGAGTGCCATTCTGACTGATGTGAGGTGATATCTCATTGTGGTTTTAATTTGCATTTCTCTAATGATTAGTGATGTTGAGCATTTTTTCATATGCCTATTGGCCATCTGTATGTCCTCTTTGGAGAAATTTCTATTCATTTCTTTTGCCCATTTTTTGATTGGATTGTTTATCTTGCTGGTGTTGAGTTTTATAAGTTCTTTATAAATTTTGGTTATTAACCCCTTATCAGACGTGCTGTCGAATATGTTCTCCCATTGTGTGGTTTGTCTTTTTATTCTGTTCCTATTGTCTTTAGCTGTGCAAAAACATTTTAGTTTGATATAGTCCCATTTGTTTATCTTGCCTTTTATTTCATTTGCCCATGGAGATAAATCGGCAAATATATTGCTGCTACATATGTCAGAGAGCTTGCTGCCTATGTTTTCTTCTAAGATGCGTATGGTCTCACGGCTTACATTTAAGTCTTTTATCCATTTTGAATTTATTTTTGTGAATGGTGTAAGTTGATGGTCTAGTTTCATTTTTTTGCAGGTAGATGTCCAATTTTCCCAACATCATTTGTTAAAGAGGCTGTCTTTACTCCATTGTATGTTCTTGCCTCCTTTGTCAAATATAAATTGTCCATAATTGTGTGGGTTTATTTCTGGGTTCTCTGTTCTGTTCCAATGATCTATGTGTCTATTCTTATGCCAGTACCAGGTTGTCTTGAGTAAAATGGCCTTGCAGTAAACCTTGATATCCAGAAGGGTAATACCTCCTGCTTTATTTTTTCTTTTTAGGATTGCTGAGGCTATTAGTGTTCTTTCTTGGTTTCATATAAATTTTTGGAATATGTGTTCTATATCTTTGTAGTATGTATGGGTATTGCATTGAATTTACAAATTGCTTTTGGTAATATAGACATTTTAATGATGTTTATTCTTCCTAGCCATGAGCACGGTATATGCTTCCACTTGTTTGTATCTTCCTTGATTTCTTTTATCAATGTTCTATAATTTTCCGAGTACAAGTTCTTAACCTCCTTGGTTAAATTTACTCCTAGGTACTTTATTTTTTTGACTGCAATAGTGAAGGGGATTGTTTCCTTAATTTCTTTTGCTGACAGATCATTGTTGGTATATAAAAATGCCTCTGATTTCTGAGAATTAATTTTATATCCTGCCACCTTGCTGAATTCATTTATAAGGTCCAGTAGTTTTTTGACTGAGACTTTAGGGTTTTCAATATACAATATCATATCATCTGCAAATAGTGACAGTTTTACTTCTTCTTTTCCAATTTGGATGCCTTTTATTTCTTCTTCTTGTCTGATTGCTGTAGCTAGAATTTCCAGAACTATGTTGAATAGGAGTGGTGAAAGTGGGCAACCCTGCCTGGTTCCTGATCTTAGGGGATTGCTTTTAATTTTTGCCCGTTTAGTATGATGTTTCCTGTGGGTTTGTCGTAGATGGCCTTTATCATGTTAAGAAATGTTCCCTGTATTCCCACTTTACTGAGAGTTTTGAGCACGAATGGGTGCTGGATGTTTTCAAATGCCTTTTCTGCATTTATTGAAATTTTCATGTGATTTTTGTCCTTCCTTTTGTTTATGTGATGAATCACATTGATTGATTTGCAAATATTGAACCAGCCTTGCCTCTCCAGAATAAATCCCAGTTGATCATGGTGTATGATTTTTTTCATATATTGCTGGATCCGGTTGGCTAATATTTTGTTGAGAATTTTAGCATCTAAATTCATCAGGGATATAGGCCTATAATTTTCTTTCTTTGTGTTGTCTTTGCCCATTTTCGGAATCAGAATTATGCTCACCTCATAAAAGAAGTTTGGAAGTCTTCCTTCCTCTTGAATTTTTTGAAAAAGCTTGAGGAGGATAAGAGTTAGTTCTTCTTTGAATTTTTGGTAGAATTCACTTGTGAAGCCATCAGGCCCAGGACTTGTCTTTTTTGGGAGTTTTTTGATAACTGTTTCGATCTCATTTGTTGTAATTGGTCTGTTTAGGTGTTCTGATTCTTCCAGATTGATTTTTGGAAGTTTATATGATTCAAGAAATTTGTCCATTTCATCTAGATTGTCTAATTTTTCAGCATAGAGTTCTTCATAGTATTTTCTTACAATGCTTTGTACTTCTGTTGTATCAGTTGTTATTTCTCCACTGTCCTTTTTAATTTTACTTATTTGAGAACTCTCTCTTTTTTTCTTGGTGAGTCTAGTTAAAGGTTCATCAATCTGGTTTACCTTTTCAAAGAACCAGCTTCTGGTTTCATTGATCCTCTGTATGATATCAATCTTCTTAAATTTATTGAGACCATTTTTGTGTCCTACCAGTGGTCTGTCCTCGAAAACGTACCATGAGCGCTTGAGAAGAATGTATATTCTACTGCTTTAGGGTGAAATTCTGAAGATATCTATTAAATCAAGTTGATCTAGTGTATCCTTTAAGTCTGCTCTTTCTTTATTAATTTTCTTTCTTGAGGATCTATCCAGTGTTGTTAGTGGGGTATTGAAATCCCCTACTATGATAGTATTGCTGTTAATCTCGCCCTTTATATCCATCAAAGTCTGCTTTATGTATGTCAGTGCTCCTATATTTAGTGCGTAAATATTTATAATAGTTATATCTTCTTGTTGAATTGTTCCCTTTATCATTATGTAGTGTCCTTCTTTATCTCTTACTACAGCCTTTGTTTTAAAGTTTATTTTGTCAAATATAAGTATTGCTATCCCAGCTTTTCTTTTATTTCCATTTGCATGAAATATTCTTTTCCATCCTTTTACCTTCAGTCTATGTGCATTTTTTGTTTTAAGGTGTGTCTCTTGCAAACAGCATATGTATGGGTTCAGTTTCTTTATCCACGCAGCTACCCTATGTCTTTTGATTGGATCTTTTAATCCATTTACATTTAAGGTTATTATTGATATGTAGTTGTTTATTGCCATTTTATTCTTTAAAGCTGTATTCTTCTTTTGCTGTATTCTTTCCTCCCTTTTAACTCTTCACAACAGGCCCCTTAGTATCTCTTGCAGAATTGGTTTGGTTTTACTGAATTCCTTGAGGCTTTGATTGTCTGGGAAGCTCTTTATTTCTCCTTCAATTTTAAACGTTAGCCTTTCTGGATAAAGTAGTCTTGGTTGTAGGTTCTCGTTCTGCATTACTCTGAATATATCTTGCCATTCCTTTCTGGCCTCAAGTGTTTCTGTTGAGAAGTCCGATGTCATCCTTATGGGGGCTCCTTTTAGTTGATAGCCTTTTTTTCTCTAGCAGCTTTTAAAATTTTTTCTTTATCCCTTACCTTTGGTATTTTAACTATGATGTGTCTTGGTGTAGATTTCTTTGGTTTCTCTTTAATGGAGTTCTGTGTGCTTCTTAAACATGTGGAATGTTTCCCAGCCTTAATTTAGCGAAGGTTTTTGCTATGATTTGATTGAACAAAGTTTCTATTTCTTGTTCTCTCTCCTCTTCTTCAGGAACCCCTATGATGTGATGTTGTTTCTCTTCATGTTGTCACAGAGCTCCCTTAGAGTTTCCTCACATTTTTTGAGTCTCTTTTCCTTTTTCTGCTCTGCTTCTGTGCCTTTGTTTATTGTGATCTCTAACTTGCTGATTCGATCCTAAGCGTCATTCATTCTGCTTTTAATTCCTTCCATTGTGGTCATCAGTTCTGATACTGTATTTGTCATTTCTGTCTAATTCTTTTTTATTATTTCAATTTCCTTTTTTATACTTGTTATCTCTTTATTTAGGTGTTCATAGTGACTATACATTGTTGCTCTAATTTCTTTGAACATCCTAACTATCATTATTCTAAATTTTGCTTCTGGTAATTTGGTTATATCTGGTTCATTCAGATCCTTCTCTGTGGATTTCTCTTGATTCATTTGGGTTGCATTTCTCTGCCTGCTCATTTTGTCTGTGTATAAGAAGGTTGTGGCCATTGGAGTTCAGTAGGTGTTACCTTCGTGTTCTCTAGGTGTGGTCTGTCTGCAGGCCCTCCACCCCCTCTGCCGCTGCCTAGGGTGGTTGCGTATGGGCGTTGCCAGCGCCGGCCCACTGAGGCTGTTGCTGTGATTTCAGCCTCTCCTCCGGGAGGGGCTATCACTCAAGCCATAAGCCTCAGCACCAAGGGTAGATGTGAGCATCTTTGCTCAGCTGCAGACCCAGCCTATTTCCGGGCTTCTGCCCAGCCCCTGCGGTCAGAGCCTGCTCGCCACAGTTTCCTGTGTTGGATGGGGCTGCTGACGTGCTCTCAGCTATGAGCCTTTGCCCGTCTGGAGCTTTAGCCCCGCCCTCGAGGCCAGGGCCCTCCTGCTCAGGCTCGCAAGCCACGGTTTATTGGGCTGGGTGTGGCTTCTGGCATGCGCTCAGCTGCGAACTTTAGCCCCGCCCCCACGTTCAGAGCCAACTTGCACACGCTGCATGGCAAATTGCGGTTTCTCTAGCCGGTTGGGGCTGCTGGCATGAGCTCAACCGCAAGCCTCCACCTGTCCCTGGTCCTAGCCCCATCCCCATGGTCAGGGCCAGCTTGTGCAGGGTCGCAGAGCAGATCTCTGCCCGTTCCTGGGCTCCCACTTTTCCCCCATAGGTGGAGTTAATGGCTGGCCCACAGCTGCTGGACCACTTTCGCACATCCCCTCTGCCCCTGCTGGGCTAGACCGAGCTCACACCGGCTGGTCCTCCGCCCCTGCTGACAGAACTGCATTTCAGCATCCCACTGCCACTGTCCCTCCAGCAACCCTCAGCAGAGTAGGAAGCGGCCCCACAGTTCAGACCCTCACACTCCATACTGTAGACCTGGAAGCTCCCTCCATCTAAGCAGCTCTGCTATAAGTGCCACGGGAGAGCTTGTTTGGCTGGTGTTCTGTCTCCCTTTGCTGGTATTGCTAGTTCCAGGGGAAATATTTGTTTTTGATTAGAGAAGTTTCTTAGCCCCAGGTTTAGTGTGGCTGTCCCTCAGAATTTTTCTCCCTGTGGCTTCCAGTTTACTCTCTCTTCCCGCTTCTCTGGTCCTCTCCTCTGATGCCGTTCCCCAGAGCCCCGGGTGAGTGGCTGTGAGAAAGGTTTTCTGCGCTGTCCCTTTAAGAATCCTGGGTCTGAGAACACTACCTCTTTCTCACTAACAGTATCCTCACTTGTTTCACAGCTCAATACTGTCCAAACGCCTCTTCTAGGCTCTGCAACTGCAGGCTGGGGCTTTGTTCCTGGGACCCAGGTCCTTCCCTCTCTGCCAAACTCTCCTCCCGCCACACAGGTCTCTCCGGGCTGCCGTTTCCTCCGGGGACCTGGGCAGCCCTCTTCACATTTTCGCTATTCCTACCAGTCTCAATGTGGCTTCTTCAGTGTTCCTTGGTTGAAGAGTCCACTTAGTTTAGTTCAAAATTGGTTTATCCAGATGATGGTTCTTAAAATTGAGTTATAATCCACTTTGGTTCTGGGAGTTGGAAGTTTGTATGTCCGCCTACTCCATCGCCATCTTCCATGGACCATAATTTGTTATTCTTAATAAAGAAAATTTTCAATTTTATTAAACTGCACTTATTAAGAGGCACTAGGTTTACTTTTATTAGTAGTAAACTTTTCCCCATGTATCATTCATTTCTTCCTTCAGGAAATAGTAAAACAAATACCTGAAACATGTCTGATTAGTCAGGGTTCTCCAGCAAGAACGGAATTGGGCGCGCGAGCGTGCACGCGCGCGCACACACACACACACACAGATGTAGATAGAGATGATAATAGTGGTGGAATTCAAATAATTTAACAACCAGTTCTCTGCTCTATTGACCATTTTAAATATAAAAAACCAATATACTGAAATGTAGTTTACTATTTCATGCATTTATACTTAAATAAAAATGATAAAAGAGGTACATAAAACTACATTATTATAAAAAAGAGTTTTAAAATAATAATTAAAAAATATTAAATGGCAAAACATAATAAAACTGTTATTTTAGATATTTCCAAATTGCTTCTTGATAGGTGTCCTCCCTTGTAATATTTTCACCTATAGACAGAACGAACATTACTACGGGCACTCAGAATACATTGTTGTGCAGATGAACATTAAAAAGGAGTAAGAAATGTAAATTTGTGATTTCCACATTGGGTGGCTACCCAGGTGCCCAATTTAGAGAGAACCCAGATTACAAGTGTCGTTTTAACAATCAGTTCACCAAACTCAACAAAAAATCAGGTATTGCTTTTGCCAAACTTGCGTAAACTAGTTGAATACCACTCCTGGATGAGAGAAAGAGAAGTAGATTTATATTAAAGCAGTGGTTCACACATTTTGGGGAGCTGGCAAGTCCAAAATTTGTAGGGCAGGCCAGCAGGCTGGAAACTCAGGCAAAAATTAATGCTGCATATTTATAATAGTTAAGATATGGAAACAGCCCAAGTGCCATCAATAGATGAATAGATAAAATTTAAAAAAATCTGTGGTATATTTACACCCTAGAATACTACTCAGCCATAGAAAAGAGTGAAACCATACCTTTTGCAACAGCATGGGTGAACCTAGAGGGTATTGTGTTAAGTAAAATAAGTTAAACAGAGAAAGAGATATACCATATGTTTCCACTTATATGTTGAATCTAATGAACAAAACCAACAAGCAAACAAAATAGAAACAGACTCATAGATACAGAGAGCAGACTTACAGATATAAAAGGGGAGGCAGTCTGGGAGGCTGAGTGGAAAGAGGTGAAGGGATTAAGCAGTACGAATTGGTAGTTACAGAACAGTCACAGAGATGTAGATTACAATTACAGCATAGGGAATATAGTCAATGATATCACAATAACTATGTATGGGCCCAGTTGGGTACTTAAAGCAGCAGGGGGACTGCTCTGTAAAGTGGATGATTTTCTAACCACTTTGCCATATACATCTGAAACTGATATGGAATGATATTAAATATAATCTGTAATTGAAAAATAAATAAATTTATTTTAAAAATTAATGCTGCAGTCTTGAGGTATAATTCTTTCTCTGGGAAACCTTGGGTTTTGTCCTCAAGGCCTTTGACTGATTGAAGGAAGCCCACCCATATCCTCAAGAGTAATCTTTACTTAAATTAATTTATTGTACATGTTAACTGCATCTGCAAATACCTTCAAAGAAATACTTAATGTTTGATTCAATAACTAACTCCTATCCCCTAGCCATGTTAACACCTAAGATTAACCATCACAATGCCTTTATTGTGTTTTTTGAATTCCTGGTGTTAGCATGAAGGGCTGTGTGACTTTACACAAGTTACTTAACTTCTCTGTGCCTATTGGTGAGAAAATTAAAAAATTTTGACAACAATCTTTTTCCATACCAAAACTATAGATGAGAGTATGAGAGGGAGAGTATTAGTAAGTGTGCATTACAAATTTACATGCATTTAAAGATAGTACAGAAATATTCCTAAAATCTAGAGGAAATTTCACCCAAAAAGTAGACAAAAGAACAATTAAACTTCTGTATCTTCTTGAGAAACAAGAGCACTCACTTTGTGATTGTCTCTTATATATCGTTAGGAACTTTTAAGTTAATCTTGGATTTAATTTAGAGGGATGTGTTTACAGTTCCAACAGTCAGAAAGCCATGACTATGCCTTGTAAATTCGAAATATCCGGCCTCTCAGCTTTAAGGGGACGCACTAAGGAAGAGAATGCACTTGGCTGCCTCCTCTTTATTCAACAAGGAAAGTTTGAGGGTCTTATCCTTACACTATTTTTTCTATAAAATGGCATAGTAGTATAAGTATGAAAAGGTAATAAAGTTGTTGAAAGGATTAATTAAATCAATTCAAGGAAAGAGTTTAAAACAATGACCAGCTCATGGTGGCCTCAAGTAAATGGAACTATTGTTGCCTTACTTATGGTATGTTCTGCTTTGTGCTCTTTGTTGTGGAAGTTCTGCCATGGTCCCTTGGTTTAGAAACAAAAATGTGAAAATGATGCTGTTAAGTTTGTGTTTTTATTATCACTTACCTACACTTTCCGAGTAGTCTCTTCTGTGTCTCTCCGCCTCGCATTTCATCCGTCATCCATACAGCTATTGAATCTTGTATATCCATCATCACCATCACCCACCATTTCCATGAAAACCTTGCCATTAACTAGGATAAGGTATGATTATCTCACCACAACCAAAAATGCCCTGTAACCTGATCATGTCTTTCAGTACAATCACAACTCTGCCTTCCTTTGTCTCAACCTTTATGGCCTACTAATATTCAACCCCTGTGAAAGCTGATACCTTTGTACATCGGCTCATGTAGTCAACACCCTGTGCCTGGATGCTCCACTCTTTTTTGTCTCCCTTTGTACGGTGGTCCCATCTGCCTGGCCATCCTCATCTCGTGCTACTCTCTTCCCCCCATCACCGTGTTCCAACCACACTGGCCTTTGTGGAGTCTCTAGGTTTTAAGGTTTATAGCCATACCCTTCTCTTGTTTTGAAGATTCTTCTCCCCCCACCCCATTTTTTACTTTGAGGGTACAAATCCTATGTAAGTCTGACTTCCTCAGAATGCATCTGACCCTCTAATTTGAATTTGATAGCTATCCTGCCTTCTTATAATGATCAATTTTTTCCATCAGATCATGTGTCCTATGTGTAATTGTATATTTACTTTTAAGATTGTTTTTAATTTATAAATCTCATACCAATTCCAATTGTTTCTCCTAAACTCTGTGAAAGAAAAGGTAATGTCCACTGTTTACCATGGAATGCTCAGTACCTAAAGGGAATACCTGGCATGAAGAAGGCCCTCAATTAAGTTTTGCTCACTGAATAAGTAAATATTTGAAGAACAAGATGGTAGTATTATTAGCCCCAAGGGTTAAGCCTATTCAATATGCATTCTGCACCCTTCCTTGCAAACAGAATCCCAACTATATTTGGGGCATCAATAAGGTAAAAATCTGTATTCCTCTGTCTCTGCCTTTTCCTGCTGATAGATAAACTAGTAAGAAGCTGAGTCTTTGATGAGTGTGCAGTTACCATGTGTACATCATGGCAAAAATTGAAATATAGAGCCCAAGGAGACATTAGAAACAATCCAGTTTGAGCCTGCCTTTTATAGAGGAGTGAAGTGAGGTCCAGAGAGAATACTTGCTGAAGGTTTTCTTGGTAGTAAGGAGTAGATGCAAGATTATAATTCAGTTTCCTCACTTTCAGGCCAATGTTGGGTTGTAACTTCTCTGTGGGTTATTGCTGTTGATTTCCTCATGCAGAAGTACTAAAATTTCTGCATAGCATTTTTCAGGAAGGTGACATGAAGGAAGGAGTCATCTTGTCAGTTTAGACAGCAAGACATAGAGAAGGAAGCCAACCTAATAAGGTAGAAAGAAGGGGAGACAATAATGAAAATCATGCTATTTTAATAAAAGGCTGACTTATTTCAGAACTCAGAGAAGATATTCAGGCTGTTTTAAATGAAAATTGTCTTTCAAAGGAAGGGAATTATAATATTTAGTTTGGTTAGTTTTGTAATGAAATAAAATTTTCTAATGTATTTATAGACTTAAATTAACTGCTTATAATATAAGCTACCAGTTTTCAAAAAACATAATACCATTCCAATAATGCAATGATAAAGATGGCATATTTTTACCATAAAATGTTGCTATTTAATTATATAAGAAATGTTGGTATTTTTTTCTGAAAAAAAACATTTCTAATATGTGCATTTGCTGAGGCAATTTAACATTGCATGTGAAAATATAGAAAACAAGAGAGAAATATCTTTTATTACATAGGCTTATAGAATGCCTCCACATTAGTGAACTTTACAGTGATCTTACAATTGTATAGCACAATGGGCAAAACTATGTTGGATATTATGTTTATGATATCCTGAACACCCTGACATCAAGTGCACACACCCCCAAAAAGTTATATCTGATTACATCATAACATGGAATAGTGTCTGGTAGGGGGTGCCTTTTTAATAAATATTGTTGAATAAACAAAGTTTCTTATTCCAACCATGAATGTATAGAAAAAGAACACATCCTTGGGGATGAATATACCACATTAATCTGGCTGCTTTAAAATTTTTTTATAAAATTTATTGGGGTAACATTGGTTAATAAAATTAAACAGGGCTGACACACACAGTTCTATAATACATCTTCTCTATATTGCATTGTGTGTTCACCACCACAAGTCAAGTCTCCATCACCATTGATCCCCCCTCTACCCTCCTCCACCTACCCCAAGCCCCTTTTCCCTCCTGCAATCCCCACATTCTAGGTAACCTCTAAGTAATTTCTGGTAATAATGTTTTAGTCAGGATTTCGCTAGCAAAAAAAAACACACAAAAAAAACAAATTCCAGCCTAGGTATTTTAATGCAAGGTGGTAAACTTTCTACAAGTCAGTGGGTTACAAAAATTTTTGAAGACTACAGGAACAAAAATGGTGTGTGGCAGAGGTGGCCAGGGAGGGAATAGACATGTTCTATGGAAACCAGAAATTGTAGGAAGCTACTATCACCACTGCAGGAGACGGCATTGATGTGGCCACCGTTGACCTATCTGTATCTTCTGCTGCTGTTGGGGAGTACTCCTAAGAAGGATGTCCAGGTCAGATGCCCCACAGCTGCAAAAGCTCATAGACATTCTAACTCTTTTTCACCTCCCAGTCTCAGACAGATGCCTCCCATTGGCAAGACCTAGGCTGGAGCCCTGCCAGCAGTGGAATTTAGATTCTAGCAACTGTGGAGGTAATTTATTTATTTTTCCAGCACAAGTTTTTAGACATATAGTAGTGAGAAAAATAGCAATGATCCTTAAACGGTTATCATAAAAATATACCTCATTCCCTATGGGCACAAGATAATTATAAAAACAATGAATGTAAATATACATGTATATATATCACCCATTTTACATATAATACATCACATACTTTATATATAATATTTATATTAATATTTTTATTTTATTATATATTTAAAGTAATATATTTTATTAATATATATTGCATATTCTATGTCAAGCACTATTCTAAATCCTTTAAAAATTTTTAACTAACTTAATCCTCATAAAACTCATGTGAAATAAGCATAATTATCATTTCCATTTTACTGATGAGGAAACTGAAACACTGAAAAGTTAAATAAAATGTGCACGAGTTCACACAGCTAGCAATAAGCAAATCTGGGCTTTGCACCCAGGCCATCTGGCTCCAACTCAGGCCAGGCCTTCCCGTGCTGGCTGCCTCTGCCTCTGCTACCCAGTTAGGACAGGAGCGGTAAGAAGTTACGGCAGCACATGGCAGGGAGAAAAATTAATCTAACATAAAAGATTTCAGAGAAGCCTCTCAGGAGAAAGTGACATTAGGGTGGAAGCCTTGAGGAGGAGTAGAAGTTAGCTAGGTGAAGAGGAGGAAGATGGCATATTCTGGAAGAGGTAGTGTAGTCTCAGGCCGGAAAAGGCTTGGCTGTCCATACAAAAGAGAAAGCCAGTGAGACTAGAGCACAGGGCGTGCAAAGGAAAATGGCAAGTGACGAGCCTGCAGAGGAACCTGGGCCCCTTTCCAGGAGCCAGACATTACGTCTGCTAAGCTCCAACCCCGAGTGTCTGGGGAGCTAGGCACGGCAGCTAAAGGATGAATATTCTAATACTCACTACCCCCAAGTAAGTGCCACTGCCCCAGCGTAGACTTCAGCAGTATGCACACCTGGAAGAAATGGATGTTTTTAAGCCTAAAGCAATGCCCAAGGCCAGTGAGTGCTGAGGAGGTGGACTGAGGCTGAAAATGAACTTGACTAGTAACAATATCAATAGCGATATCTGAGTCTATATTCCAAAACATACATTTTTTTTAACAAATACCAATAAATGGTTCCTATAGTTCCCCTCCCCCAAGTCTACCCATCTTTATTGAAGAACCAATTGTTTGCTGAAAACAATGCAAATCCCTAAAGATAAGAAATGAATGACAGCCTCTGCATTCAAGGAGAGAGAGGATTAGGAGCAGCGCTAAAATTCACATGCACAGGGGGCTGGGAGAGCTCATACCTACCCAACCAGAGGGCAGAGGAGGTCAGGGAGGATGGACTACCCTAATTTTGGAAAGCAGAGGCATAATTAAGGGGGAAAAATGGATATGATTAAACACAGAGTCATCATTCCTGAGGAATTCATAGTCTATAGAGGGTACCAGGAGTGCATTCAGAAGTTTGGATGTTTTGGTAATGTGACTGGTAGAGACACTTCCTATGAAGACACACAAATGAGTGCAAATGAGTAATGAGACAGTGGCAGAAGACAGAAGCAGATGGTAAGCAGGCAATTTGCCAGATATCAGAGAGAAATGCAGACGGAACAGACTTAGTTCTAACTACAGCACATCTGGGAAAAAAACAAAGACAAAATGACTAAGGACGTCTCAAAACTGACATCGAAATGAATCCCATTAATTGAAAAAAATAACTTGATTGTAAATCTGTTTACTAATTATGATTTTCAATAAAATATTTGCCAGGAAGTAATTTTACTAAAAAACGTATAAACTAATCAAAGATTGATTGAGAGAATTAAAAATAAAATAAAAAGCTTTTCCATCTATTAATGCCATTAGCTGACAGTTAACGACATTAGAGATTATAATATAATAAAGCTATTCTTAAGCATTCTTAACTTGCATTTGGTAATACAACTTTTAAAAGAATGTTTGACTAAGGTACTGTGGCCTCTCTTCATATAGTTAAGAAACTTGACTGGTCCAGTCTAGAAAGCCAAACTTTTTTCTCTCTTACTCAAAAGTTTTATTTTATCCAATCTAATCTGTTGACCACACCCTGAATGGTAAACAGCTAAAAAATCCTCTTGGCCCTGGCCTCCAGTGCCCACTTGGAAGCCATGGAGACCTCACTAACAATTCCTGCAGACAGTTACCAAGTCCTAGTATGAATCTATAGAGCATTAGCATGGCATGTGGACGTCCCAGGTTTGATTCCAAGTCAAGGCACACAGGAAAAGCGCCCATCTGCTTCTCCACCCTTTCCCATCTTTCTTCTCTATCTCTCTCTCTTCCCCTCCGGCAGCCAGGGCTCCATTGGAGCAAAGTTGGCCCCAGGCGCTGAGGATGGCTCCATGACCTCCACCTTAGGTACTAAAATGGCTCTGGCCACAACGGAGCAACGCCCCAGATGGGCAGAGCATCACCCCCTGGTGGGCATGCTGGGTGGATCCTGGTCAGGTGCGTGATGGAGTCTGACTGCCTCCTCGCTTCTAACTTTGGGTAAAAAAATACAATAATAATAATAATAATAAAACCTCCTCTTGGGTTTTCATTGGCAGAATCCATGGAGACAAATACCGGCAGCCTTGTTTCTGGGGTACTTTCTGCTTGCTTGCTCAAAGGTTTATTTCTGGAAAGCCTCACTGCTTCTCTAGCTTACAGACTGTGTGTGTATTTGTTCTGCTTTACTGCAGCTTTGCTTTTAGTTTTGCTTCAGTTTTTTGTTAAAAGTTGCTGTGTAAATTAACCAAGGCTCAGCACCATGCAGGCATAAATAACTAAGATGTATAATTTCATGAATTTGATTATGGAGAGAGATTGGAAGGAAAAGATAAATGGTGAGCATTTGCTTCTTGTGTTAGGAAACTTTCCAAATGGCAGGCAGGCCAACTGTGAAAGGAGAAAAAGAAGAAATGGGCAACGATCCAGGCTAAGCACCAAGAGGGCCTCTTAAAAGTCCTTGCCCTTGACTTTACATGTTTACTTCCTATTAATAGTGGAACGTCTCCTTGGATACTGCTAGATGGAAGCAGGGTCATATCTCCATGCTGCTCTCCCCAGACCAGCTCCCTCTGCTTCTTCCTATGCGAGCAATGCAATCACCATTCTCTCAGAGCTCCAGTGCCTGCCTGGAAACCATGGAGACCTCACTAACAATTCCTTCAGACAGTTACCAAGTCCTAGTATGAAACTATAGGGCACTGTTATTCTATCCTGTATTTCTCTTTCTAATCCCAAAACCAATACTTGAAGTCAAGCCGTTCGTGTCTCTTACCAAACTTTAACTAATCTCCCCGACTCTGAAGCGTTCCAGGCTAATCCTGTCTACAGAATGATTTTTCACAAATTACTGCATTGATCAGGTCACTCTCCTGCTCAAAACTTTTAGATGTTTCCCTTCTGCCTGACCTGTTAAATGCCAACTTCTCTGCTTGTATTTAAAGCCTCACACAGCATGGCCCAGACTCACCAGTCCAGGCTTTATTCTGCCTGCTCCACTTTATGTGCTCAATGACATGTACAAATGAAGCAATCTAATCCATTTTCTCCTGCTGAAATGTTCTCTCTACCTTTCTCTCAAAAACAGTGTTCCCACTGGTCAAGGTCCATGAAGACTGCCACCAACCACACTGCTTCTTCCCTCTCCTGAGTTCCAGGAGCACTTTGTGTTGATCTTGCTCAAAGCACACACTCCATTTTATCTTAGTTTTTATTCATATTTGTGCCTGTCACTGTTCCTACTAGGCTATATTACATAGGGGAAACAGTGAGGATGTGATTAAGAATATGGATTTTAACCTTCTTCTCCTTAATCCCTATGTGACCATAGGCAATTACTGGACTTCTTTAAGACTCAGTTTCCTCACTTGTAAAATGGAAGAGGTAGCAGTATTTATCCCATACAACTCCTGTGAAGGTTAAATAACTTAATACATGTAATGTAGAAGATATGGAAGAGTGCCTATACATAGTAAGTGCTCAAAAGTGATTAATTAGGTTCAGTTTTTTGTTTGTTTGTTTGTTTTATCTTTACAACTCTTACACCACCATTTGCACTGTATGCAGCAAATGTTAAATAGACATTGTACCTGGGAGCCCAAGCCAGTGCCCTCCAGCCAGTGGCACACAGGGTTGGGGATTCTTTGCTCCTCCTCCAAAAGCTGGATGAACTATCCTGGAAAGTACTGGAAAGGGGAATGTTACTTATTTTTATACTGCATATATTTTCTTGTAGCCTGTTCATTCCCTGTTTCTCTGAGAGTGACACCTACCTCAATATTTTGATATTGTATGTTTTTTTAAAAATGCTTTTGATCCTCCAGGGTCTGTATATTTATTTCCATATAAACTGGTTATTTCCATAAAATACATTTTTAAAATAAAATAGTAGACATTGAAACAGAAAGGGGAGAGATGGTGTCATTGAACTAATAAAATGGAAAAGGAGGGAAAGATGGAGGAAGGGGGTAAGGCATAGAGGGAGGGAAAAATTAAAGTGAAGAAAAAGAAATTACAATGAAAGCTTTATTAATGATAAATTTGGACAAATACATTTATATTGCAAAAGGTACAAAAGGGGCTTCCAACCAGTTAGCTTCATTGTGCTCAAGTCTTGATGTATTTTTTCAATATAATGCAAAGAAGTAGCATTTCACATTAATATGATACACTACTTACACTAATGGCATTCACATACATTATTTCAACACATAGGGCAGAAGTACCTAGGCACAAACTAAGGACAAAGCCATGTACTGGCATTTCTTTGGAGCTTTTTATTACTTCACTGGGTAAGTCCACTGAAAAGAGAGAAAGAGGTAGGGAGAGAGAGAGAATAAGTACAATGTAGCCCTTCAACCACACAGAATCTCTATTCCATTGCCATGTTCTAAGGTTGTGCTAGTAGGTGATGGTTCACAACTCTGTAAATGAAAACAACATAGTAATATGTTCTAAATAGATAAATTTCTTCTTATTCAAAAGGCCCTTGGACAATTTAAGATTTATATAAATACACAAACATCATTCTCAGAGACAGATTTTATAACATGTGGGCGTAGCAGGATGCAAAACCCCTGCTTCTAATCCGTGTTTGAAATGGCAAGAGTAAATGAGAATTATTGGGGTCAAGTAACAGTTTGGAAAGTGATGTATGCTGAAGAAATTGAACATGATTGTTATCAAAGGAAACATTAACACAACCAGAAAACTCGGAAAGTTGAAGGAACCAAAGCAATGGTGGAAAACAGAAGAATTTTTTAAATGTTGACAAAGGAATAATTATACATTATTGTTTGAGACCACAGGAATAAATCTAGGATAGAATCTCTTTAGAACTTTTCTGTGTAATATGATTATCTTAAATTGATAGCTTAGTAATATATGAGCTTTTTACTTTGCCCTAGTCTATATCTAGTCAGGTTATATCTCTTGACCATATGAATATTTAGAGGAACCCAACAGACAACACATACTGAAAAGTAAACTAATTGTCCACCTCCTTCCTCACCTCAAACCTGCTATGTTGCACCTTCTACCTCAGTGGTTCTTAACCTTTTTTGAGGTACTGAACCCACCAGTTTCATATGCGCGTTCACCGAACCCTTCTTTAGTGATAAATAAAATATGATTTTTTTCAAATTCAAGACATAGGTATATGTTTTTTTACTGGTGCACAAAATGAGCCATGCATGAACATCACCTTGCTCAAAAGACAAAACCAACAAAGGACATGAACTCACAACAAATTACGGTATTACTTTATTCTGGCCTCCACGGCAGAGGCTTCTCCGAACCCCTGAGACCGACTCATCGAACCCCTAGGGTTTGATAGAACCCAGGTTAAGAACCACTGTTCTGCCTGAAATGCCCCATTCTCCTTTATGCCTACCACTAACTAACTATCTTCTTGTCCATCATGTACCTAGAAATTGTTTCTCTTTCTTGGGGTTTGATCAAGACACATGACTTCCACTCTGCCTAGTTGGCTCAGCAGGAGATTGTTGGTCTGGTTCAATTCCCAGTCAGGGCACACAGGAGAAGCGATCATCAGCTTCTCTACCCCTCCCCTTTCTCTCCCCCTCTCTTTCTCTCTTCCTCTCCCATAGCCATGGCTTTATTTGAGCAAGTTGGCCCCGGGTGCTGAGGTTGGCTCCAAGACCTCTCACCTCAGGCACTGAAATAGTTCAGTTGCTGAGCAATTGAGCAAGGGCCCCAGATGGACAAAGCATCACCCCCTAATGGGCTTACCAGTGGATCCTGGTCAGGGTGCATGCAAGAGTCTGTCTCTGTGCCTCCCACTTACAAGGAAAAAAAAGAAGACACATGACTTCCTTCACTACCCTAAATGCACTAACTTCTTTCCCTACAGACCTAAAGCACTTTATAAGAAATTAACTAACCTATCAGATTTTGTCACATATTTTTCTGTTCACCTTACCAGCCTATGGCAGAAGTTTTGTCAAGATTTCTTTAACAGTCTCTCTCACACACACGTACGTGCACTGCCACATCCCAGCAGCTGCCCTTCCTGTGGCCAACTTCTCAGTCTATCTTAAATCCTGACCTTCAATATCAGTCCCAAATGTAGGTCTCCCAGGAAGACTTTCCTGAATCCAGATTCAGATGCCACTCCTTGGTTCTCTACACATTCCTATCATAGAATTATCATTTTGTACTGAAATGATTGGTTTGCTTATAATCATTAGATTATAATTCCGTTTCCCTGGGTCCATGACAGGTTCACATTCCACTTTGCATATGTAGCTTCTACAGTAGTATGACCAGTACTGTGCTGAGAAAGTAGCTAAATAAATACCTTATTCCTCTGCCATAAATTAATTCTACTATCCTTCTTTTTTGAGACAGGTGGTAAATAAGGGGAACTGTCAATTCTGCATTGTTATTCTCTTTGCAGTGACAATTATCTTCTGTTAGTCATCTCTATTGTCTTTACTCATTATAATAATAGAAATTATTTGATAACTGAAAGAAGCCTCAGAAATTGTATGGAACAAGCCTTTTTATATTATTATTAATTTTAATAGGGTGATACCAATAAATTAGGGTACATATGTACAATGAAAACATCTCCAGGTTATCTTATCATTCAATTGTGTTGCATACCCATCACCCAAAGTCAAATTGTCCTCTGTCACCTTCTATCTGGTTTTCCCTGTGTCCCTCCCCTCCTCCCTATCCCACCCTTCCCTCCCTCACCCCAACCCATAACCACCACTCTCTTGTCCATGTCTCATAGTCTCACTTTTATGTCCCACCTATGTATGAAATTATGCTGTTCTCAGTTTTTCTTTTTTTCTGATTTACTTATTTCACTCCGTATAATGTTATCAAGGACCATCCATTTTCTTGTAAATGATCCGATGTCATCATTTCTTATGGCTGAGTAGTATTCCATAGTATATATGTACCATAGCTTTTTAATCCGATCGTCTTCTGACAGACACTTGGGCTGTTTCCAGATCTTCGCTATTGTGAACAATGCTGCCACAAACATGGGGGCGCATTTCTTCTTTTCGAACAGTGGTATGGAGTTCTTAGGGTATATTCCCATAAGTGGGATAGCTGGGTCAAAAGGCAGTTCGATTTTTAATTTTTTGAGGAATCTCCAAACTGTTTTCCACAGTGGCTGCACCAGTCTGCATTCCCACCAGCAGTGCAGAAGGGTTCCCTTTTCTCCACATCCTCGCCAGCACTTATTCTGTGTTGTTTTGCTGATGAGCGCCATTCTGACTGGTGTGAAGTGATATCTCATTGTAGATTTAATTTGCATTTCTCTAATGATTAGTGATGTTGAGCATTTTTTCATATGCCCTTTGGCCATCTGTATGTCCTCTTTGGAGAAATTACTATTCATTTCTTTTGCCCATTTTTTGATTGGATTGTTTGTCTTCCTGGTGTTGAGTTTTATAAATTCTTTATAAATTTTAGTTATTAACCCCTTATCAGATGTGCTGTCGAATATGTTCTCCCGTTGTGTGGTTTGTCTTTTTATTCTGTTCTTATTGTCTTTAGCTGTGCAAAAACATTTTAGTTTGATATACTCCCATTTGTTTATCTTGCCTTTTATTTCATTTGCCCGTGGAGATAAATCGGAAAATATATTGCTGCTACAGATGTCGGAGAGCTTACTGCCTATGTTTTCTTCTAAAATGCTTATGGTTTCACGGCTTACGTTTATGTCTTTTATCCATTTTGAGTTTTATTTTTTTGTGAATGGTGTAAGTTGATGGTCTAGTTTCATTTTTTTGCAGGTAGATGTCCAATTTTCCCAACACCATTTGTTAAAGAGGCTGTCTTTACTCCATTGTATGTTCTTTCCTCCTTTGTCAAATATCAGTTGTCCATAAAGCTGTGGGTTTATTTTTGGGTCCTCTGTTCTGTTCAATTGATCTATGTGCCTGTTCTTATGCCAGTACCAGGCTGTCTTGAGTATAATGGCCTTATAGTAAACCTTGATATCTGGAAGAGTTATACCTCCTGCTTTATTTTTACTTTTTAAGATTGCTGAGGCTATTCATGTTCTTTTTTGGTTCCATATAAATTTTTGGAATATGTGTTCTATATCATTGAAGTATATCATTGGTATTTTAATTGGTATTGCATTGAATTTATAAATTGCTTTGGGTAATATAGACATTTTAATGATGTTTATTCTTCCTAGCCATGAGCACGGTATATGCTTCCATTTGTTTGTATCTTCCTTGATTTCCTTTATCAATGTTTTATAATTATCCGAGTACAAGTCCTTAACCTCCTTGGTTAAATTTACTCCTAGGTACTTTATTTTTTGGCTGCAATAGTGAAGGGGATTGTTTCCTTAATTTCTTTTGCTGACAGTTTATTGTTTGTATATAGAAATGCCTCTGATTTCTGAGTATTAATTTTATATCCTGCCACCTTGCTGAATTCATTTATAAGGTCCAGTAGTTTTTTGACTGAGACTTTAGGGTTTTCAATATACAATATCATATCATCTGCAAATAATGACTGTTTTACTTCTTCTTTTCCAATTTGGATGCCTTTTATTTCTTCTTCTTGTCTGATTGCTGTAGCTAGGACTTCCAGAATTATGTTGAATAAGAGTGGTGAAAGGAGGCACCCCTTCCTGGTTCCTGATCTTAAGGGGATTGCTTTTTATTTTTGTCCATTTAGTATGATGTTTCCTGTGGGTTTGTCATAGATGGCCTTTATCATGTTAAGGAATGTTCCCTGTATTCCTATTTTACTGAGAGTTTTGAGCATGAATGTATGCTGGATTTTATCAAATGCCTTTTCTGCATCTATTGAAATTATCATGTGATTTTTGTCCTTCCTTTTGTTTATGTGATGAATCACATTGATTGATTTACGAATATTGAACCAGCATTGCCTCTCCAGAACAAATCCCACTTGATCATGGTGTATGATGTTTTTCATATATTGCTGGATCCGGTTGGCTAATATTATGTTGAGAATTTTAGCATCTAAATTCATCAGGGATATAGGCCTATAATTTTCATTCTTTGTGTTGTCTTTGCCCAGTTTTGGGATCAGAATTATGCTCGCCTCATAAAAGGAGTTTGGAAGTCTCCCTTCCTCTTGAATTTTTTGAAATAGCTTGAGGAGGATAAGAGTTCGTTCTTCTTTGAATTTTTGATAGAATTCACTTGTGAAGCCATCAGGCCCAGGACTTTTCTTTTTGGGGAGTTTTTTGATAACTGTTTTGATCTCATTTGTTGTAATTGGTCTGTTTAGGTGTTCTGATTCTTCCAGATTGATTTTTGGAAGATTATATGATTCAAGAAATTTGTCCATTTCACCGAGATTGTCTAATTTTTTGGCATAGTATTTTCTTACAAAGCTTTGTATTTCTGTTGTGTCAGTTGTTATTTCTCCACTGTCCTTTCTAATTTTATTTACTTGAGTCCTCTCTCTTTTTTTCTTGGTGAGTCTAGTTAAAGGTTCATCAATCTTTTTTACCTTTTTAAAGAACCAGCTTCTGGTTTCATTGATCCTCTGTATTGTTTCCTTAGCCTCTATGTCATTTATTTCTGCTCTGATCTTTATTATTTTCTTTCTTCTACTTGTCCTCGGTTTTATTTGCTGTTGTTTTTCTAGTTCTTTTAGATGCAGGGTCAGGTTGCTTATTTGAGCTTTTTCTAGCTTCTTATGATATGCCTGTAGTACAAGGAACTTCCCTCTCAGAACTGCTTTTGCTGTGTCCCATAAATTTTGAGTTGATGTATGCTCATTTTCATTTGTTTCTAGAAACTTTTTTATTTCTTCTTTGATCTCATTGTTAATCCATTCATTATTTAATATCATTCTAGTTAGTTTCCAAGTGTTTGAGTATTTTTCAGTTTTGTTTTTTTTTTTTTTTGCGGTAAATTTCTAGTTTCATGGCATTGTGATCAGAGAATATGCTTGAGATGATTCAATCTTCTTAAATTTATTGAGACCATTTTTGTGTCCTAACATGTGGTCTATCCTAGAAAATGTACCATGAGCACTTGCAAAGAATGTATATTCTACTGCTTTAGGTGAAAAGTTCTGAAGATATCTATTAAATCAGATTGATTTAATGTCTCCTTTATATCTGCTGTTTCTTTATTAATTTTCTTTCTTGAGGATCTATCCAGTGTTATTAGAGGGGTATTGAAATCCCCTACTATGATAGTATTGCTGTTAATCTCGCCCTTTATATCCATCAAAGTCTGCTTTATGTATGTCAGGGCTCCTATATTTGGTGCATAGATATTTATAATAGTTATATCTTCCTGTTGAATTGTTCCCTTTATCATTATGTAGTGTACTTCTTTATCTCTTAATACAGCCTTTGTTTTAAAGTCCATTTTGTCAGATATAAGTACTGCTACCCCGGCTTTTTTTTCATTTCCATTTCCATGAAATATTTTTTTCCATCCTTTTAACTTCAGTCTATGTGCATGTTTTGTTTTAAGGTGTGTCTCTTGTAGACAGCATATATATGGGTCCTGTTTCTTTATCCATGCAGCTACCCTATGTCTTTTGATTGGATCATTTAATCCATTTACATTTAAGGTTATTATTGATATGTAGCTGTTTATTACCATTTTATTCTTTAAAACTGTATTCTTCTTTTGCTATATTCTTTCCTCCCTTTAAACTGTTCACAACAGGCCCCTTAGTATCTCTTGCAGAATTGGTTTGGTTTGTATGAATTCCTTCAGACTTTCTTGTTCTGGGAAGCTCTTTATTTCTCCTTCAATTTTAAACGTTAGCCTTCCTGAATAAAGTAGTCTTGGTTGTAGGTTCTTTTTCTGCATTACTTTGATTATATCTTGCCATTCCCTTCTGGCCTCAAGTGTTTCTGTTGAGAAGTCCGATGTCATCCTTATGGGGGCTCCTTTGTAGGTGATAGCCTTTTTTTCTCTAGCAACTTTTAAAATATTTTCTTTATCCATTAGCTTTGGTATTTTAACTATGATGTGTCTTGGTGTAGATCTTTTTGGGTTTCTCTTTAATGGAGTTCTGTGTGCTTCTTGAACATGTGGAATGTTTCCCAGCGTTAATTTAGGGAAGTTTTCTGCTATGATTTGATTGAACAAAGTTTTCATTTCCTGTCCTCTCTCCTCTTCTTCAGGCACCCCTATGATGCGAATGTTGTTTCTCTTCAAGTTGTCACAGAGCTCCCTTATTGTTTCCTCACATTTTTTGAGTCTCTTTTCCTTTTTCTTCTCTGCTTCTGTGCCTTTGTTTATTGTGTCTTCTAACTCGCTGATTCGATCCTCAGCGTGATTCATCCTGCTTTTAATTTCTTCCATTGTGGTCTTCAGTTCTGATACTGTATTTCTCATTTCTGTCTGATTCTTTTTTATTATTTCAATTTCGTTTTTTATATTTGTTATCTCTTTATTTAGGTGTTCATAATGACTATCCATTGTTGCTCTAATTTCTTTGAACATCCTAACTATCATTATTCTAAATTCTGCATCTGGTAATTTGGTTATATCTGGTTCATTCAGATCCTTCTCTGGGGATTTCTCTTGATTCATTTGGTTTGCATTCCTCTGCCTTCCCATTTTGTCTGTGTATAAGCATGTTGTGGTCACTGGAGTCCAGTAGGTGTTACCTTTGTGTTCTCTAGGTGTGGTCTCTCTGCAGGCCCGCCACCCCCTCTGCCGCTGCCTAGGCTGGTTTGGTATGGGCGTTGCCAGCGCCCTCCCACTGTGGCTTTTGCTGTGATTTCTGCCTCTCCATCACGGAAGGGGCTGTCACTCAAGTCACAAGCCTCAGCACCAGGGGTAGAGGTTAGCACCTTTGTTCAGCTGCGGACCCAGCCTGTTTCCGGACTTCCGCCCAGAACCTGCAGTCAGAGCCTGCTCGCCACAGTTTCGCGGGTTGGGCGGGGCTTTTGACGTGCTCTCAGCTGTGAGCTTTTGCCCGTTTGGAACTTTAGCCCCTATCCTTGAGGCCAGGGCCCTACTGTGCAGGGTCGCAAACCAAGGTTTATTGGGCCAGGCGTGTTTGCTGCCGTGAGATCAGCCTTGAGCTTCTGGTCGGCCCGGACTCTACCCCGCCCCCGCGTTCGAAGTCTGCTCGCGCATGTAGAATGGCAAACCGTGGTTTCTCCAGCTAGGCGGGGGCTGGTAGCGTGAGCTCAGCCACTAACCCTCGACCGTTTCTGGTCCTAGCCCCATCCCCGCCGTCAGGGCCGGCTTGCACAGGGTCGTAGAGCAGATTTCTGCCCATTCCTGGCCTCCCGCTTTGTCCCTGCAGGTGGTATTACAGGTGGGCCCGCAGCCTCCGGACTGCTTTCGCGCATTCCCTCCGCCCCTGCTGGGCTAGACCGAGCTCACAACGACTTGGCCTTCGCCCACACAGACAGAACCGCGTCTCAGCATCCTGCCACCACCAGACCCTTCAGCAACCCGCAGCAGAGTAGGAAGGGCCCTAATACTCCACACTGAAGGCCTTGGAGCTCCCTCACTTGTTTCACAGCTCAAAACTGTCCAAACGCCTCTTCTATGCTCTGGGACTGTAGGCTGGGGCTTGGTTCCTGGGACCCAGGTCCCTCCCTCTCCGCCAAACTCTCCTCCCGCCACGCGGGTCTCTCCGGGCTGCCGTTTCCTCCGGGGACCTGGGCAGCCCTCTTCACATTTTCGCTATTCCTACCAGTCTCAATGTGGCTTCTTTTGTGTTCCTTGGTTGAAGAGTCCACTTAGTTTAGTTCAAAGTTGGTTTATCCAGATGATGGTTCTTAAAATTGAGTTATAATCCACTTTGGTTCTGGGACTTGGAAGTTGGTACATCCGTCTACTCCTTCGCCATCTTGCTCCATACCATTTTTTTTTTTTTTTTACAGGGTCAGAATAAGAGTCAGAGAGAGGGATAGATAGGGACAGACAGACAGGAGCGGAGAGAGGTGAGAAGCATCAATCATTAGTTTTTTGTTGCTGTCACAACTCCTTAATTGTTCATTGATTGCTTTCTTACATGTGCCTTGACCACGGGCCTTCAGCAGACTGAGCAACCCCTTGCTGGAGCCAGCGACCTTGGGTTCAAGCTGATAAGCTTTTGCTCAAGCCATATGGGCCCATGCTCAAGCTGGCAAGTTCGGGGTCTCAAACCTGATTCTTCCACATCCCAGTTTGATGCTCTGTCCACCTGGTCAGGCTGGAACAAGCCTTTTGTACAAAAGCACAAGGATAATATATTAGTGAGTCAGTGACGCTGAAAACACTACATGTCAAAAACCAGACTCAACATACTTTCTCCTAATGCACTTTTACTTTCTTGTGTAGTGGAAATACCTGCCAGTGTTTGGTATAAATATAACTAGTGGGTTAAGTAATGTGTTGAATTAACTAGGCTATAATTCCTTGTCATCCCAAGATTAATCTTGGTATTGTTGTGAAAGCATTTTGTACATGTAACTAACATCTGACTTTTTTATTTTATTTTATTTATTGATTTTTATTCAGGGGACAGAGAGAGGTACAGAGAGAAAGAGAGAGAGAGAGAGAGAAGAAGAAGAAGAAGAAGAAGAAGAAGAAGAAGAAGAAGAAGCAGGGAGCATCAATTTGTAGTAGTTGCTTCCTATATGTGCCTTGACCAGACAAGCCAAGGCATTTGAACTGGCAACCTCAGATTTCCAGGTCTATGCTTTATACACTCTGCCACCAAGGTCAGGCTGCTATCAGTTGACATTTTTTAATTCTTTTTTTATTTATTATTAATTTTAATGGGGTGAAATGTATAAATCAGGGTACATATGTTCAAAGAAAATATCTCCAGGTTATCTTGTCATTCAATTATGTTGCATACCCATCACCCAAAGTCAAATTTTCCTCTGTCAACTTCTATGTGGTTTTCCCTGTGCCCCTCCCCTCCCCCCTCTCCCTCCCTCTCCTTTCTCCCCTCACCCCGTAACCACCACACTCTTGTTCATTTCTCATAGTCTCACTTTTATGTCCCACATATGTATGAAATCATGCAGTTCTTAGTTTTCTTTTATTTACTTATTTCACTCTGTATAATGTTAAGAAGGTTCATCCATTTTGTTGTAAATGATCCGATGTCATCATATCTTATAACTGAGTAGTATTCCATAGTATATATGTACCAAAGCTTTTTAACCCACTAGTCTTCTGACAGACATTTGGTCTGTTTCCAGATCTTCGCTATTGTGAACTGTGAGGCCACGAACATGGGGGCGCATTTCTTCTCCAACAGTGCTATGGTGTTCTTAGGGTATATTCCTAAAAGTGGGTTAGCTGGGTCAAAGGCAGTTCAATTATTGAATTTTTGAGGAATCTCCATACTGTTTTCCACAATGGCTGCACCAGTCTGTATTCCCACCAGCAGTGCAGAAGGATTCCCTTTTTTCCACATCCTTGCCAGCACTTATTCTGTGTTGTTTTGCTGATGAGCACCATTCTGACTGGTGTGAAGTGATATCTCATTGTGGTTTTAATTTGCATTTCTCTAATAATTAGTGACGTTGACCATTTTTTCATAAGCCTATTGGCCATCTGTATGTCCTCTTTGGAGAAATTTTTATTCATTTCTTTAGCCCATATTTTGACTGGATTGTTTGTCTTCCTGGTGTTGAGTTTTATAAGTTCTTTATAAATTTTGGTTATTAACCCCTTTTCAGACGTATTGTTGAATATGTTCTCCCATTGTGTGGTTAGTCTTTTTAATCTGTTATAATAGTCTTTAGCTGTGCAAAAACGTTTTAGTTTGATATAGTCCCATTTGTTTATCCTGCCTTTTATTTCATTTGCATGTGGAGATTAATCAGCAAATATATTGCTGCGACAGATGTCGGAGAGTTTACTGCCTACGTTTTCTTCTAAGATGTATATGGATTCACAGCTTACATTTAAGTCTTTTATTCATTTTGAGTTTGTTTTTGTGAATGTGTAAGTTGATGGTCTAGTTTCATTTTTTTGCAGGTAGATGTCCAATTTTCCGAATACCATTTGTTAAAGAGGCTGTCTTTACTCCATTGTATGTTCTTTCCTTTTTTGCCAAATATCAGTTGTCCATAAAGGTGAGGGTTTATTTCTGGGTTCTCTGTTCCGTTCCATTGATCTATGTGCCTGTTCTTATGCCAGTACCAGGCTGTCTTGAGTACAATGGCCTTGTAGTATACCTTGATCCAGAAGAGTGATGCCTCCTGCTTGATTTTTTCTTTTTAAGATTGCTGAGGCTATTCGTGTTCTTTTTTGGTTCCATATAAATTTTTGGAATATGTGTTCTATAACTTTGAAGTGTGTCATTGGTACTGCATTAAATTTATAAATTGCTTTATAATATGGACATTTTAATGATGTTTATTCTTCCTAACCATGAGCATGATATATGCTTCCACTTGTTTGTACCTTCCTTGATTTCTTTTAGTAATGTTTTATAATTTTCCAAGTAAAAGTCCTTAACCTCCTTGGTTAAATTTACTCCTAGGTACTTTAACTTTTGGTTGCAATAGTGAAGGGGATTGTTTCCTTAATTTATTTTGCTGACAGTTCATTGTTGGTATATAAATATGTCTCTGATTTCTGAGTATTATTTTTATATCCTGCCACCGTGCTGAATTCATTTATCAGGCCCAGTAGTTTTTTGACTGAGACTTTAGGGTTTTCTATATACAATATCATATCATCTGCAAATAATGACTGTTTTACTTCTTCTTTTCCAATTTAGATGTCTTTTATTTCTTCTTCTTGTCTGATTGCTGTAGCTAGGACTTCCAGAACTATGTTGAATAAGAGTGGTGAAAGGGGGCACCTCTGCCTGGTTCCTGATCTTAAGGGAATTGCTTTTAATTTTTGTCCATTTAGTATGATGTTTGCTGTGGGTTTGTCGTAGATGGCCTTTATCATGTTAAGGAATGTTTCTTGTATTCCCACTTTACTGAGAGTTTTGAGCATGAATAGGTGCTGGATTTTATCGAATGCCTTTTCTGCATCTATTGAAATTATCATGTGATTTTTGTCCTTCCTTTGTTTATGTGATGAATCACATTGATTGATTTGCGAATATTGAACCAACCTTGCCAGTCCAGAATAAATCTCATTTGATCATGGTGTATGATTTTTTTCATATATTGCTGGATCCGGTTGGCTAATATGTTTTTCGGAATTTTGGTATCTACAGTCATTAGGGATATTGACCTATAATTTTCTTTCTTTGTGTTGTCTTTGACTGGTTTGGGGATCATAATTATGCTTGCCTCATAACAGGAATTTGGAAGTCATCCTTCTTTTTGAATTTTTTGAAATAGCTTGAGGAGGATAGGAGTTAGTTCTTCTTTGAACTTTTGGTAGAATTCACTTGAGAAGCCATCAGACCCAGGACTTTTCTTCGTTTTTTGATAACTGTTTCGATCTCATTTGTTGTAATTGGTCTGTCTAGGTGTTCTGATTCTTCCAGATTAATTTTTGGAAGTTTATATGATTCAAGAAATTTGTCCATTTCACCTAGGTTGTCTAATTTTTTTGCATAGAGTTCTTCATAATATTTTCTTACAATATTTTGTATTTCTGTTGTGTCAGTTGCTTTCTCTCCACTGTCCTTTCTAATTTTATTTATTTGAGTCCTCTTTTTTTTTCTTGGTGAGTCAAGGTAAAGGTTCCTCGATCTTGTTTACCTTTTCAAAGAACCAGCTCCTGGTTTCATTGATCCTCCATATTATTTTCTTAGTTTCTATGTCATTTATATCGGCTCTGATCTTTATTATTTCCTTCCTTCTACTAGTCCTGAGCTTTATCTCCAGTTGTTTTTCTAGTTCTTTTAGATACAGGGTCAAGTTGCTTATTTGAGCTTATTGTAGCTTCTCATGGTATGCCTGTTGTGCTATGAACATCCCTCTCAGTACTGCTTTTGCTGTGTCCCATAAATTTTAAGTTAATGTATGTTCATTATCATTGGTTTCTAGAAGCATTTTTGTTTCTTCTTTGATGTCATTGTTAATCCATTTGTTATTTAATAACATGCTATTTAGTTTCCAAGTGTTTGAGTATTTTTCAGTTTTTCTTTTGTGGTTAATTTCTAGTTTCGTGCATTGTGATCAGAGAAAATGCTTGAGATGATTTCAATCTTCTTAAATTTTTTGAGACCACTTTTGTGTCCTAACATGTGGTCTATCCTAAATAATGTACCATGAGTGCTTGAAAAGAATTTATATTCTACTGCTTTAGGTTGAAAAGTTCTGAAGATATCTATTAAATCAAGTTGATCTAGTGTATCCGTTAAGTCTGCTGTTTCTTTTTTAATTTTCTTTCTTCAGGATCTATCCAGTGATGATAGTGGGGTATTGAAATCTCCTACTATTATAGAATTGCTATTAATCTCGCCCTTTATATTCATCGAAGTCTGCCTTATGTATGTCGGCGGCTCCTATGTTTGGTGCATAGATATTTATAATGGTTATATCTTCCTGTTGAATTGTTCCCTTTATTATTATTAGGTGTCCTTCTTTATCTCTTACTATAGCCTTGTTTTAAAGTCCATTTTGTCAGATATAAGTACTGTTACCCTGGCTTTTTTTTTTCATTTCCATTTGCATGAAATATTCTTTTCCATCCTTTTACCTTTAGTCTATGTGCATCTTTTGTTTTAAAGTGTGTCTCTTGTAGACAGCATATGTATGGGTCTTGTTTCTTTATCCATGCAGCTACCCTCTGCCTTTTGATTGGATTATATAATTCATTTACATTTAAGGTTATTATTGATATGTAGTTGTTTATTGCCATTTTATTCTTTAAAGCTGTATTCTTTTGCTATATTCTTTTCCCCCTTTGAACTGTTCACAACAGGCCCCTTAGCATCTCTTGTAGAATTGATTTGGGTTTACTGAATTCCTTTTAGTTATTTTTATCTGGAAACCTCTTTATTTCTCCAATTTTAAACATTAGCCTTGCTGGGTAGAGAGGTCTTGGTTGTAGGTTCTTGTTCTGCATTACTTTGAATATATCTTGCCATTCTCTTCTGGCCTCAAGTGTTTCTGTTGAGAAGTCGGATGTCACCCTTATGGGGGCTCTTTTGTAGGTGATAGCCATTTTTCTCTAGCAGCTTTTAATATTTTCTCTTTATCACTTAGCTTTGGTAGTTTAATTATAATGTAGGTTGGTGTAGGTTTCTTTGGGTTTCTCTTTAATGAAGTTCTCTGTGCTTTCTGAACATGTGAAACATTTTCCAGCCTTAATTTAGGGAAGTTTTCAGCTATGATTTGATTGAACAAAGTTTCTATCCCTTGTTCTTTCTCTTCTTCTTTAGATACCCCTTTGATGCAGATGTTATTTCTCTTCATGTTGTCACAGAGCACCCTAGAGAGTTTCCTCAGATTTTTTGAGTCTCTTTTCTTTTTTCTGCTTTGCTTCAGTGCTTTTGTTTATTTTGTCCTCTAACTCGCTGATTTGATCCTCAGCTTCATCCATCCGGCTTTTAATTTCTTCCATTGTGGTCTTCAGTTCTGATACTGTATTTGTCATTTCTGTTTGATTCTTTTTTATTATTTCAATTTTTTTATACTTGCTATCTCTTTATTTAGGTATTCGTAATGACTATCCATTTTGGTCTAAGCTCTTTGAACATCCTAACTATCATTATTTTAAACTCTGCATCAGGTAGTTTTGTTATATCTGATTCATTGAGGTCCTTCTCTGGGGATTTCTCTTGATTCATTTGGGTTTCATCCCTCTGCCTGCCCATTATGTCTGTGTGTAAGAAGGGTTTGGCTACTGGAGTCTAATGGGTGTTGCCTCTATGTTCCCTAGGTGTGGTCTGTCTGTAGGCCTGCCACCCCCTCTGCCACTGCCTAGGGCAGTTGGGTTTGGGTATTGCCGGTGCCAGCTACTGTGGCTGTTGCTGTGGTTTCTGCCTCGCCTCTGCGGGAGGGACTGTGTTCTCATGTCCGGCTCTGTAAGCCTCTTCCGGTCTCGACCTTTGCCCCTCTTTCACAGGTTGGATTGTGCACCACACAGATGGCTTGGCCTCTGCCCTTCCGCATCCCTCCGCCGCCTGCCCTCCATCAAGCCCTCAACAATGTGGGTGGGGGCACTGAAGCTCAGACCCTAACACTCCATACTGTAGTCATAAAAACTCTTTTGTTCTAAGCAACTGTGCTCTCATTGCTCACCACACTTTGGCCACAAGTCTGGGCACCAAGGGCAAGGGTGAGCACTTTTGCTCAGCTGCAGGTTCCTTTTAGACTATTCCTCCAGCCGGGAGGGGCTTCTGGTGTGCACTCAGCTGAAAGCCAGACTTCCGCCCCACCCCCGCCAACCTCGGCTTCTCGGCTAGGCTGCTGATGCACACTCAACTGCGAGCCTGAGCTTCAGCCCCACCTCCACAGCCAAAGCCAGTTTGTGCAAGGCTTCAAGCATCAGAGACCTGGTGAGGCTGCACACCCATTCATGCCTGCCCAGCTGCGGATTTCTGCCTATTCCAGCTCCTGTTTTTCCCCCACAGGTAGGGTTGAAGGTGGGCCCGCAGCCATTGGACCATGTTCATGCATCCCCTTCACCTCCACTGGAGTAGACCAAGCTCAAGTCAGCCGACTCAGCCTCTGCCCCCACCAACAGAACCGCACTTCCGTGTTCCGCTGCCGCCCACCCTCCAGCAAGCCCTCAGCAGTGTGGACGGGGGCACTGCAGCTCAGACCCTAACACTCCATACTATAGTTCTGAAAGCTCCTTCCTTCTAAGCGACTATCCTCTAATTGCTGCAGTGGATCCTGTTTGACTGGTGTCCTACTTCCCCTTGCTGGTTCCAGATGATGGTTCTTAAAATCAAGTTATACTCCACTTTGTGTCTGGGAGTTGGAAATTGGTACATCCGCCTACTCCATCACCATCTTGCCCTCCTCTCATGACATTATTAGCATTTTAAAAATACAGTCGTTTTATATTTTTAAAAATTTGTTCAGTGTTTTGTTTTATGGTTTAAATCTATGTTCCTATTCCCCAAAATGCAGTCTTTAAAACAATAAATAGAATGGTTCTCAGTTTGGGTTTGTCTGTTGTTTCTTTTTGCATGTAGATTATGCATTCCAGTCCAGAGAGTATGTAAATAAGGTACCCTTCTCAGAGTATCCCATTTGCAGGTGCACGTTGGCCATCAGACCCTCATTGGTTATGTCAGTTTTTATCACCTAGCTCTCTCTATTGTACAGTTGCTATGTTTTCCCTTGTAATTTAGTAAGCCCTCTGTGGGATATACTCAGAGCATGCACATATACCTTGTTTGCTCTTCAGCAAAAATTTCCCTCGGATTTATCATGTACATGCTTATATATTTACATGGTAAACTTAAGACAGAGTATTCAGTAGAATATTGTATTCATAAATCATAAATTGGCTTAGTTCCTTCTTTCTCCTCATCCCCTTTTATTGTAGTTACAGTATTCATCTGAAACACAATCACTATGAAAAATTCTATGGTCACTTTAAGTTGCAAACACAATCTTAATTCAATAACTGTAATAATTCATACTTCCAACCTTATTTAATAGTAAAACTTTTCATACTTTGTCTCATCTGGACTCTATTGAAGTTGGCATCCTCCTTTAGGAGAAGAGCATACAGAAATCTTTATTTTTCAGTTAGTGCCATTTCTCCTTACCCACTTCAATTACAGACCCTTCAAGAGATGGAGAGGGTGTTGAATAGCAGCAAGAAAAGAAAATGAAATCTTAATTTACCAGTATTGTTGTAATAGGTGTTTGCTCTTCTTGGGTTTGGTTGTACTTACACCTAATCCTGTCTGGGTCATTTGTATGTGTATATAGCAGAATCCCTCCAGGAATTACTCATGGTCTTTTATTTGTAGTTACTTTTATAAAGGAAGACATACTCTTCTAAGAAGACATTTCCTTAACCTTCAGAAGACTTTTTCAATGGTGAGGTCAGATTTTACCTCTATGCTCTTGATTATGCCTATCAAAGTATCCAGTCAGATTCTATCTATCTATCTATCTATCTATCTATCTATCTATCTATCTATCATCTGTCTATCTACCTATTTGTCTTCTATTGTTGTAAGACATTGGCTTATGCTATTGTGTTGACTGGCAAGGCAAGTTTGAAATCTATAGGGCAGGCTATCAAGAAGGGAGAGCTAGACACTCATTACTGTCTATAGATGGAACTTTTTCTTCCTTAGGGAAACCTCAGTTTTGCTCTTTAGGCCTTCCAACTTATTAGATGAAGCCTATTCAGATTATCAAGAATAATCTCTTATATTTAAAAGTCAACAGGTGGGGCAAGATGACGATGGAGTAGGCAGATGTACCAACTTTCAATTCCCAGAACCAAAGTGGATTTTAACTTGATTTTAAGAATCATAACCTGGATAAACCAACGTTGAACTGGACTGAGAGGACTCTTCAACTGGGGACACTGGAGAAGCAACATAGAGACTGTTAGGAAAAGCAAAAATGTGGAAAGGGCTGCCCAGCTACCTGGAGCGAAAGGCAGCCCAGAGAGAATTGTGTGGTGGGAAGAGAGGCCAGCAGAAGAGTAGGGACCTGGCTCCCAGGTCCCAGCCTATAGCCCCAGATCCTAGAAGAGGCATATGGACAGTATTTAGCTGTGAAACAGGTTAAGATACTATTTGTGAGAAAGAGACAGTTGTCTCGGACCCAGGAGTCTTAAAGGGACAGCACAGAAAACCTCTCTCACAACCACTCACCCGGGACTCCAGGAGACAGGGAGAGAGGAGAGGAACAGAGCTGCAGGAAGAGAGTGCTGTCTGGAAGGCACAGGAAGAAAAGCTTTGAGGGACAGCCACCCTAAAACCTGGGCTGAGTCACTCCACAACTTTGAAACAATATTTCCCCTGGAACCAGCAAGGGGAAGTAAGACACCAACCAAATAGGCTCCCCCGCAGCAATTAGAGCACAGTCGCTTAGAAGGAGCTTTCAGGACTACAGTATGAAATGTTAGGGTCTGAGATGCAGCAACCCCACCCACACTGCTGAGGGCTTGCTGGAGGACAGGGGGCAGAGAGATGCAGAAGCGTGGTTCCGTCAGAGGGGGCAAGGGTGAGCCGGCTGGCTTGAGTACGGTCTACCCCAGCGGGGATGAAGGGGACACGTGAACATGGTCCAATGGCTGTGGGCCAACCTGCAATCCCACCTGTGGGGGAAAAGCAGGAGCCCATAATGGGCAGAGATCCACTGCTGGGCAAGGGCAAGCGGGTGCGCAGCCTCCCCAGGCCTCTGAGGCTTGAAGCCCTGCACGAACTTGTTTTGCCGGTGGAGGTGGGGCAGAACACAGGCTCACAGCAGAGCGCAAAACAGCAGCCCCTACCAGAAGAGAAGCTGAAGTTGGCGGGGGTGGGGTGGAAACCCGGCTCCCAGCTGAGTGGGTAGCAGCAGCTCCTCCCAGCCGAGGAGCCGAGGTTGGCGGGGATGCGGCGGAAGCCTGGATTGCAGCTGAGCATGAAGCAGAAGCCCCTCCCTGCCAACGGAACCAGCCTACAGGGACCTGAAGCTGAGCAAAAGTGCTCACCCTTGCCCTTGGTGCCCAGGCTTGTGACCCAAGTGTGGTGCACAATCCCACCCATGGGAGAAGGGCAAAGGCCTAGACCGGCTGAGGCTTATAGAGCCTGGCACAAGAACAAAGCCCCTACCACGGAGGCAAGGCGGAAACCACATCAGCAGCCGCAGTGGCCAGTGCTGGCAATACCCATACAGAACCGCCCGCCCTAGGCAGCGGCAGAGGGGGTGGAGGGCCTAAAGACAGACAAAACCTAGGAAAATCAGATATAACACCCATTGGACTCCAGTAGCCAAACCCTACTTACACAGAGACATAAGGGGCAGGCAGAGGGATGCAACCCAAAAGAATCAAGAGAAATCCCCAGAGAAGGACCTCAAGGAATCAGATATAACCAAACTATCTGATGCAGAGTTTAAAACAATGATAGTTAGGATGTTCAAAGAGCTTAGAGCAACAATGGATAGTCATTACAAACACCTAAATAAAGAGATAGCAAGTATAAAAAAGGAAATTAAAATAATAAAAAAGAATCAGACAGAAATGACAAATATGGTATCAGAACTTTAGAACACAATGGAGGAATTAAAAGCCGGATGGATGACGCTGAGGGTTGAATCAGCGAGTTAGAGGACACAATAAAAAAAGGCACTGAAGCAGAGCAGAAAAAAGAAAAGAGACTCAAAAAATCTGAGGAAACTCTCTAGGGTGCTCTGTGACAACATGAAGAGAAATAACATCTGCATCAAAGGGGTATCTAAAGAAGAAGAGAAAGAACAAGGGATAGAAACTTTGTTCAATCAAATCATAGCTGAAAACTTCCCTAAATTAAGGCTGGAAAATGTTTCACATGTTCAAAAAGCACAGAGAACTCCATTAAGAGAAACCCAAAGAAACCTACACCAACCTACATTATAATTAAACTACCAAAGCTAAGTGATAAAGAGAAAATATTAAAAGCTGCTAGAGAAAAATGGCTATCACCTACAAAAGAGCCCCCATAAGGGTGACATCCGACTTCTCAACAGAAACACTTGAGGCCAGAAGGGAATGGCAAGATATATTCAAAGTAATGCAGAACAAGAACCTACAACCAAGACCTCTCTACCCAGCAAGGCTAATGTTTAAAATTGAAGAAGAAATAAAGAGCTTCCCAGACCAAAAAAACCCTTCAAAAATTCAGTAAACCCAAACCAATTCTACAAGAGATGCTAAGGGGCCTGTTGTAAACAGTTCAAAGGGGAAATGAATATAGCAAAAGAAGAATACAGCTTTAAAGAATAAAATGGCAATAAACAACTACATATCAATAATAACCTTAAATATAAATGGATTATATGATCCAATCAAAAGGCAGAGGGTAGCTGCATGGATAAAGAAACAAGACAAACAAGACTCATACATATGCTGCCTACAAGAGACACACCTTAAAACAAAAGATGCACATACACTGAAGGTAAAAGGATGGAAAAGAATATTTCATGAAAATGAAAATGAAAAGAAAGCCGGGGTAGCAATTCTTATATCTGACAAAATGGACTTTAAAACAAAGCTGTAGTAAGAGATAAAGAAGGACACTACATAATGATAAAGGGAACAATTCAACAGGAAGATATAACCATTATAAATATCTATGCACCGAACATAGGAGCCCCGACATACATAAAGCAGACTTTGATGGATACAAAGGGCGAGAATAACAGCAATACTATAATAGTAGGGGATTTCAATACCCCACAAACATCACTGGATAGATCCTCAAGAAAGAAAATTAACAAAGAAACAGCAGACTTAAAGGATACACTAGATCAACTTGATTTAATAGATATCTTCAGAACTTTTCATCCTAAAGCAGTAGAATATACATTCTTTTCAACCGCTCATGGTACATACTCTAGGATAGACCACATGTTAGGACACAAAAGTGGTCTCAATAAATTCAAGATGATTGAAATCATCTCAAGCATTTTCTCTGATCACAATGCCATGAAACTAGAAATTAACCACAAAAAAAAACCCTGAAAAACTCAACCACTTGGAAACTAAAAAGCATTTAATTAAATAACGAATGGATTAACAATGAGATCAAAGAAGAAATAAAAATGTTTCTAGAAACCAATGATAATGAGCATACATCAACTCAGAATTTATGGGACACATCAAAAGCAGTACTGAGAGGGAAGTTCATAGCACTACAGGCATACCATGAGAAGCTACGAAAAGCTCAAATAAGCAACTTGAACATGCATCTAAAAGAACTAGAAAAACAGCAAATAAAGCCAAGGACCAGTAGAAGGAAGGAAATAATAAAGATCAGAGTGGATATAAATGACATAGAGGCTAAGAAAACCATACAGAGGATCAATGAAACCAGGAGATGGTTCTTTTAAAAGGTAAACAAGATCCATGAACCTTTAACTAGACTCACCAAGAAAAACAAAGAGGACTCAAAAAAATAAAATTAGAAATGACAATGGAGAAATAACAACTGACACAAGAGAAATACAAAATATTGTAAGAAAATATTATGAAGAACTCTATGCCAAAAAGTTAGACAGCCGAGGTGAAATGGGCAAATTTCTTGAATCATATAATCTTCCAAAAATCAATCTGGAAGAATCAGAACACCTAAACAGACCAATTACAACAAATGAGATTGAGACAGTTATCAAAAGCTCACAAAAAAGAAAAGTCCTGGGCCTGATGGCTTCTTAAGTGAATTCTACCAAAAATTAAAAGAAGAACTTATTCCTCTTCTTCACAAGCTATTTCAAAAAATTCAAGAGGAAGGAAGACTTCCAAACCCTTTTATGAGGCAAGCATAATTCTGATACCAAAACCAGTCAAAGATAACACAAAGAAAGAAAATTATAGGTCAATATCCCTGCTGAAAGTAGATGCCAAAATTCTCAACAAAATATTAGCTAACCTGATCCAGCAATAGATGAAAAAAATCATACACCGTGATCAAGTGGGATTTATTCTGGACAGGCAAGGCTGGTTCAATATTCGCAAATCAATCAATGTGATTCATCACATAAACAAAAGGAAGGGAAAAAATCACATGATAATTTCAATAGATGCAGAAAAGGCATTTGATAAAAATCCAGCACCCTCCCGACCTGTGGTGGCACAGTGGATACAGCATCGACCTGGGAACACTGAGGTCGCAAGTTCAAAACCTAGCTCTGGTCTGGTCGAGGCGCATATGGGAGTTGATGCTTCCAGCCTCTTCCCCCCTTTCTTTCTTTCTCTCTTTCTTCTCTCATTCTGTCTCCTCTTTAAAATGTATAAATAAAAAGAAATTTTAAAAAAATCCAGCACCCATTCATGATCAAAATGCTCAGTAAAGTGGGAATACAGGGAACATACCTTAACATGATAAAGGCCATCTATGACAAACCCGCAGCAAACATCATACTAAATGGGGAGAAATTAAAAGCAATCTCCTTAAGATCAGAAACCAAGAAGGGGTACCCCCTTTTACCACTATTATTCAACATAGTTCTGGAAGTCTTAGCCACAGCAATCACAGAAGAAGAAATAAAAGGCATCCAAATTGGAAAAGAAGAAGTAAAACTGTCACTATTTGCAAATGATATGATATTGTATATATAAAACCCTAAAGTCTTATCAAAAAACTACTGGACCTGATAAATGAATTCAGCAAGGTGGCAGGATATAAAATTAATACTCAGAAATCAGAGGCATATTTATATACCAACAATGAACTGTCAAAAAATGAAATTAAAGAAACAATTGCCTTTACTATTGCAAGCAAAAAATTAAATACCTAGGAGTAAATTTAACCAAGGAGGTTAAGGACTTGTACTCGGAAAATTATAAAACATTGATAAAAGAAATCAAGGAACATACAAACAAGTGGAAGCATATACCGTGCTCATGGTTAGAAAAACATTCATTAAAATGTCTATATTACCCAAAGCAATTTATAAATTCAACGCAGTACCAATGACATACTTCAAAGTTATAGAACACATATTCCAAAAATTTATATGGAACCAAAAAAGAACACGAATAGCCTCAGTAATCTTAAGAAGAAAAAATAAAGCAGGAGGGATCACTCTTCTGGATATCAAGGTATACTACAAGGCCATTGTACTCAAGACAGCCGGTACTGGCATAAGAACAGGCACAGAGATCAATGGAACAGAACAGAGAACCCAGAAATAAACTCTCACCTTTATGAACAACTGATATTTGACAGAGGAGGAAAGAACATACAATGTAGTAAAGACAGCCTCTTTAACAAATGGTGTTGGGAAAATTGGACATCTACCTGCAAAAAAATGAAACTAGACCATCAATTTACACCATTCACAAAAACAAACTCAACATGGATAAAAGACTTAAATGTAAGCCGTGAAACCATAAGCATCTTAGAAGAAAACATAGGCAGTAAGCTCTCCGACATCTGTCGCAGCAATATATTTGCCGATTTATCTCCACGGGCAAATGAAATAAAAGGCAGGATAAACAAATGGGACTATATCAAACTAAAATGTTTTTTGCACAGCTAAGGACAATAAGAAGAGAATAAAAAAACAAACCACACAATGGGAGAACATATTCGACAACATGTCTGGTAAGGGGTTAATAACCAAAATTTATAAAGAACTTATAAAACTCAAAACCAGGAAGACAAACAACCCAATCAATATATGGGCAAAAGAAATGAATAGAAATTTCTCCAAAGAGGACATACAGATGGCCAATAGGCATATGAAAAAATGCTCAACATCACTAATTATTAGAGAAATGCAAATTAAAACCAGAATGAGATATCACCTCACACCAGTCAGAATGGCGCTCATCAGCAAAACAACACAGAATAAGTGCTGGCGAGGATGTGGAGAAAAGGGAACCCTTCTGCACTACTGGTGGAAATGTAGACTGGTGCAGCCACTGTGGAAAACAGTATAGAGATTGCTCAAAAAATTAAAAATCAAACTGCTTTTTGACCCAGCTATTCCACTTTTAGGAATATATCCTAAGAACACCATAGCACTTTTGGAAAAGAAGAAATGCGACCCTGTGTTCATGGCAGCATTGTTCACAATAGCGAAGATCTGGAAACAGCCCAAGTGTCCGTCAGAGGACGATTGGTTTAAATGCTATGGTACATATATACTATGGAATACTACTCAGCCATTAGGAATGATGACATCGGATCATTTACAACCAAATGGATGTACCTTGATAACATTATACTGAGTGAAGTAAGTAAATCAGAAAAAACTAAGGACTATATGAGTCCATACATAGATGGTACATAAAAATGGGACTCAGAGACATGGACAAGAGTGTACTGGCTACTCGGGGGGGACGGGGAGGTGAGGAAAGGGTGGGTGAGGGAAGGGGCACAATATAATCAGGTAGAAGGTGATGGAGGATAATTTGACTTTGGGTGATGGGTACGCAATATAATCAAATGTCAAAATAACCTGGAAATATTTTCTCTGAACATATGTGTCCTGATTTATCAATGTCACCCCATTAAAATTAACAAAAATAAATAAATATTTTTTTTTAAATGCTAATGTCATAAAAAACAGAAAAAAATGAAAATAAAAATCACTATTTTTAGAGAAGTGTATTAGAGAAGTGTAGAGAGATATAATTACTGTTCCTATATTAGATTCTAGATGGTAATGGGGGGAAAAGTGCTATAGAAGTCATTGTTGGTTCAACTGATAATATTGAGATGTATAATGTAGGTACAGTAAAAGTAATATATCTACATTAAATTTCCTGAAGGTAATAAACACACTGTATATTTGAGAATTTTACTGAGGCTAAATAAGAGCCTGTACTGCTAAGTGCAAACTACACTGGGCATATAAAATGCCTTAATCTTAGGAAGTTGTCACTGAAAAATTTAAGATTAAAGGGCCATTATGTATACACATGGATAAAAAGCCTTCATTTTAGGAAATAGTCACTGAAAATTTGAGATTAAAGGCTTGCATGTATGCATCTTAATATTAGGTGGTTCATAAATATTATAGAAATCTATATAATATGGAAAGAAAGAGCAAATGATAGAAGCAAATGGAATAAATGTTGAGAATGAATTAATCTTAGTAAATAGTATTTAGGTGTTCTTTGTGCTGTTGTTATTCTTGTACTTTTTGTAACATTAGGATTTTTTCCAAATTAAATGATTTTTAAAGTTTCCTTACTTATTCTTTTATAATGTTCAAAGTAAAACATTTTGATGTGATTACCATGCTATTAAAGTAAGCCTGAGGCTAAGAATTTAACTTAAAATCAAAATACCCTAATTTGGAAACTCTCTGGTCTTCCATATTAGGGAACATAATTCAACCAATAGAACAGAACTATGTAGAGGCAGTGGTGGTTGTGGGGAAGTTATTTAGCTAGTTAATGAAAGGTGTCTTCCCACCTATGTGTATTCACTCTATCAACTTATGAAAATATATGTACAACTACATTCACATGAGGTTTCTGAATTTTTAACAATAAAAGGCAGTCTAATCTATATTAGCATTAAACTAACTAAACATATAAAATTAAATTCAAATTTTATTTCTAAAGTATCACCCAGGGAGGCTGTAAAACCTCAATTTTCATGCACCTAACTTCTCACTTGTTTTAAAAAAAATCAAATAAGATTAGCATTAATGTATTTTCAGTTAAATGCCTAAAGTAATTTAAGTGAGAACTGACTGGGAGAGGTGAGGGGAAAGGAATGGACCAAATTACAGACACCAGAGGAAAAGACCAAAGGGGAAATACATTCCTGAGGAAATTAAGCAATGACCTACAGAATATGTAGTTTCACTTTTCTTTCTTCTTTTACTTGTATTTATGGAAACGTAATATTTGACAATGAAGGGCTATTTGTGCTTTTTAATCCTATTTTCTGAGGACTGTGGAATTCAGGAAACAGGAAGTAATCAGTAGCGTCAGTAAGTATACAAAGGAACAGCACACATTTCAAAAAAATTTTTGCTTTAAAAGTTTTGAAAACTGACTCTAAGTTTACATGTTAAGTCCTGCAATACTAAATTGATAAGTGTATTTTCTTCTTTCATACAATTATAGTATTCTTTACAATAGTATTTTAAAGACACAGAAACCAAAGTTTTCACTCCTTTATGGCCGATGACAAAACATTATTTTATGACAGCAACAAACAACCCTATAAATTCACAGACATCTTAAGTATTAATAGCCACAATACTTTTAATATCAACAGATAAAGAAAATGTAATGAAGCAAAAAAAATAAAAAACCATTTATTTTTATTCATACAATGTCGGTAAAGAAATAAGAAAGGTGGATGTCCATAGAAAATAAAGAAATAGACTATATGACAAATGACAAAAGGTGTCAAATCCAGAAGACTGGATGGAGACATAAAAACTAACCTAATGCAGTGGAGAAATCTGTAAACTAGTTGCCTATGGGCCGATAGGCGTAAGGCAATCAAAGATGTGCAAACTGAGGCCATTCGAAGACCAGAAAATATCTCAGAAAGCCAACATTCAGGTGAAATTTGCAGAAGAAATACTGGTTAAAGGACTAAGTAAGGGACACTAAGACCCCTTTCCTGACCTAAACAGCAAGGTAACTAATCCTTCCCATACCAACAGAAGATATTTATACTCTAGAGAAGTTAAATGAGAAAAGTTTGGAGTCAGGGATAACAGTCACAGATGAATAAGAGACAAAAATTAGGTTTACATGTTAAGTCTGCATAATAACTGATAAGGTCCCCACCTACTGAAAACCCAATATTTCAACTAGGAATATTCTGCAGGGAAAAGATTGAAGGAATTATCATACTTGAGTGATTTGCCTAAGAAAAAAAGACCTAGAGTTACTGATGCCAGGAGACTTCAACAAAATGCCCAGCACCTCACCTACTCACTCTGAAATGAGGGTCACCATGAACAAATTCCTCCTATACACACAAAGCTTCAGATTCTTTTATTTATTTCTTTTAAATATCAAAATAGCCTTTTTCTCTCCCTCTAAGCAGCCTGAGGTAATCTCTAAAAATAATTCACTATCCACTTGATCCAGAAAACCCCACAAAATCATGAAATCAAACAATTCAAATCTTTGTGTTCATTTTAAGAACATTCATAGAACTGTATAAGCCTTCAAGGGTATGCATATCTGAAAGGCCACTGAGTATCTGGAAGATGTCATTTTACAGAAGCAAAGTGTAGCATTCCAGTGTTACGATGGTGGAATTGGTAGGTGTATCCAAGCCAAACAATAGGGCTAGATGTGGCGTCGACCCAAAAATAGTGCTGAATTTTTGCTGCACATGCTTAAAGATGCAGAGAATAATACTGAACTTAAGGGTGTAGGTGTAGATGGGTCATTGATCACATCCAGGTAAACCAGGCTCCCAAGATGTGATGTACAACTTCTAGAGCTCATGGCTCTGTAACCCATAATCATGGCAGATTAAGCCATAGATGAGTGTTCCCTGCCACACTGAGATAATACTGACTTTAAAAAGAGCAGATTGTTTCTAAACCACAAGAGGAGGTTGCACAGAAAACAATATCCCAGAAGAAACTGAAGAAACAAAAACTTTTGGCTAGAGAATAAACTCATCATAAAATAAATGCTAATAAAAGTAAAAGTGAAAATATAAAATAAAATAGAAAAAGAAGCCTAAGATAATTGACTGTAAGGTAACTAGAAACTTGAGGAGAACCTCTTGTATGAAAGAAATAGATAAAACACTATTTTTAGAGGGGAAAATAGACAATGCAGAGAACAGAAGAAATTTTGAAAGAAATACAATTAATATTTTCTGAGAGCTAAGCAAAGATATTTTATCCATAAAATAAAAATGCAAAACAAAACAAAAACTCATAATTTTTAGAATTCAAAAATATGATAGTCGAATCAAAAAGTCTATTGAAGTATTAATATATAAAATTGAAAAATCTTCCTAAAAAACTTGGAAATAGAAAAGACAAATAGAAAAGCTACAGAATCAATCAATGAGATCTAACATTCCATAAATAAGATGTCCAAAAAAAAGATACTACCAGTAAATAAAATGAAGAGGAAGTTTTACAATAATTTACTAAAGGAAATTGCTAAAGACATACATTGAAAGGCCCCACAAATACCCTGAACAATGAATTTAAAAGACTCATATCAAGCTACTTCAATGTGAAAAGAACACTAAGAACAAACATAGGATTTTAAAACTTCCAGAGAGGGAAAAACAAACAAAAAACAAAGCACATATGATGGAATGGGTATCAAGTAGGATAAAAAGGAAAATTGAAGAAAATGTAGTAATGCCTATAAAAATTCTTAGTAAAGTGAGATCTCAACTTCTATACCTAATCCAACTATCAATCATTGTTGAGCATAGAATGAGGACATCTTCAGACATACAAGATCTCAAAATTTTTACTTCCTGGGCACCAAAATACAAAATTCAATAAATAACATTTCAAGGATGATGGAGAAGGCAGGTGTTATGATGCCAGGAGTAAAACAGACTCAAGAATAACCAGTCCAGATTGGAACTAATTGCAGATTGACAGATGATGGACATTTGGTACTAAAAAATATCTAATGTTTTAAATATCAGGCACAGACTTCTGGTAGAAAAATTAGAAATGTATTATTAGCAGTAAGTACAGAGTTAGTTAAATTAATGCCCCCAAACCATAATTATTAATAACCTAAAAAGGCAAAACAAAGCACATTGTTTAAAATTGAATAATGACATCATACATATCATTATATGGCTCAACTAAAGTTAATAATTACTTGGTCCTAATAATATAAAATCTGATTACTTTTTAAAAATTGTGCAGATGGTTAAAGAGAAAGAGGGCTAAATTGTTATCTTTCTTATTACAAATCAATGAGTAGTGTCTAAAACAAAAAATTCAAGAAATGGGAACATATGCATGTTATTCAGAAATTTTAAGGTGGATATCAGAGAAAATAACTACACACTGAGGTAATATCTTATAAAAAGGTAGAACTAGATAGAGGTATACAAGGCTGAAACAGAGTTCTCTGTTTCCAGTATAATAAACTCACTTCTAAAAATTATGTGCACATATCACACACATTTAATGCAAATAAGATAAATTTAAATAAAAATAAATGAGAAATTACTTTAATACATTTAGTAAAACTTTAAAATTTACTTTCATTTTATTGAATATGATTGCAGCTACCTACATTTGAATATTATATATATATATACACACACACACACACACTGTTTTCGGTTTTCCACAACTCTGGCACTAACATATCAACTTCCCAAAAATCCATAGCTCACAAGTTTGGAAACATTACTTTAAATCTTATATTTTAATTCAGTGAGGTCTAACTGAAAAGAAGCTACTTGTATAGGGATTGCTCACAGGAAAGAGGTTATGAAACAGTATTTTGTGTGTGTGTAATTAATGAAATATATTGTAAATATGGTATTGCATGGGGAGAGGGTAATATAACAAAATCTATAATAATATAGGTGATGATTTTCAAAGTGTTTTTGAAAAACATAAAGCTCTAAAATCAAACCAATCTTTTTTCATCCTTCTTCCAAGAATAAAAGAGAGTAGCCGTGAAATAAACCAACAAAAAATACACCCTGAGGTGTTTTATTTTCTTTTTCAAAGAACAAACCCAAAAAATTACCTGCTCTGTAGAGTAGCTAATTATCTGTCATGTTGCTAAGGCATTTAATTGCTAGGATTATGCAACATCATGTTAGCTAATCTCCTTGGGAAACAGTACAAACAGTCTAAGACTAACCTTCACCTTCTTTTTCAGATTTACAGTATAAAAACACACCTATTCAAATTAAAAAACAAAATATCTAATTCTGCCATGCCTATCAGAGACAATAGACCCAGGATTAAGAATTTAAGCCCAGAAAACACAAATGCATTTTATTTCGAGAACATAAGTCTCCAAAATCTTTGCTTTGAGGAATGCCCTGCAATTAGACTGAATTATTGTTTTAAGGTCTCAAAAAAAAATTAGAAAAAATAACTTTTTTCACATTTTCTATTGCCCTTTTACAAAGTTACCATTAAACAAGCATTTACTTAATACTAACTTCTTGCCAATGATTGTGGCCAAGCCAATGCCAATTCAACAAAAATAAACAACATTTTATCCACCATTAAAAAGGTCTCATTCGAGTAAGGAAAAAATATGCAAACCCATAATTGCAAGGTGTAGTATTTTCATACAATCAAACACTACTGCAATTAATTGAATAAATTATGGCTACATATAACAACATGAATAAACCTCAGCAACATAATATTAAGTTGCAGAAGATTAATACAGTGTGACTCCACTTATAAAAGACTCCAAAATATGCAAAACTGAACAATCTCTAGGGATAAAACATAAGTAACAAAAAAGAAAAGTAAAGAAGATAAGCATAAAATACAGAAGCTATTTTTTCTGCTCACAGCCAAAAACTCTCTAAGCTGTCTTTTATTTTGCTCAACAATCTACCATGGGTACCCACTGAATCTAACAGATTTCTACCACCTTAGCCAGAAAAGCCCTCACTTGCCTCAAAAGAATAGCAATTTTACTTCATTTAAGTTGAATGAAGGCTACAATGATATACAATGAGATTTGATTTTATATCTTCTTTATGCCTTTCAATATTTTGTAAATAATTTTAAAATTAGTGGTAACAATGTGAAAACATCATGAAATGACCAGGAAACAGTGTGCAGTCTAAGATGAAAAGCAGTGCCACTTCCCACCTGCAACGTTTTCTTTCACGGGAGAATAGTTACAACATATTGACTTTTTCTTTTCTTAATTTTTATTTTTAATTTATTGGAATGGCATGTTTTACCAAACCATACAGGTTTCAAATGTACAACTCAGTATAATACCATATCATGCACCCCTTGCCCCAAACAGTCTCTTTCTGTCCCTATTCCCCCCTTTGCTCTCTTTTTCCTACGCCCACCCCCCTTTCCCTCTGGCCATGGCAACCCTGTTGTCTGTATCTATGTGTCATGTCATGTATATGCGTTGGTTAACCCATAGATTTGTATTACATCCTCTCCTTAGGGCTCACAGATCCTCTCTCCTCTCCTGTTTTATGACAGGCTTCAAACCTCTAATCACTCTCAGGATTCCCAGTGGTGACTTTAACAGGTCGGTGCCCTCTCTTAAGTGGAATAAAATATCTCTGGAAATTTTTGAGTGAAAGAAAAAATTTAGTTCTTTTAATTAAACTCAAAATATGTGATACATCAAATGAAAGCAAAAAAATAAATAAATAAAATTTCTCAGGTCTTATAGATTCAAACTGAAATGATTAAAACTAACTTGACAACATAATTCTTCCCATGGATAAGAGCTGGCAATAAAGTTTAATGGATATTATGGGTTTGAAGTGGTTTCTCAATTAGATTCAGGCTTCCTGGTGCTTTTATCTGTCTTTTGAGTGAAATTTGCCTCCATGTACCAGGATTTAAAAATGAAATAAAAAATGTCTTCCCAAGAGGACTGCTGAATAAAATTAATATTCATGAAAATGCTAAGAAATGTCATTCTTGCTTTTATCTTGTGGATCCAACACCTGTGAAAGTTCTATGGTTTTCATAGGCAGCTAATCTGCAATAAATACTATCTGTTACTAAAAGTACCCCTAAAGTCAAACCAATGATGCTATAAATGGCATAATTTATAGCAAAATGATGCCCAAGAAACCCATGAGAGGAGCTCTAGAACAACCCAGATCCCCTGAAGCAAACACAGTATAAGTAATGCATTTTGTACATTGATTTATTAGTTGTCAGTTTGACCCCATCAGAACAAAACTGAAGGAATATATCTCTTCCAGGGAAAATCAAATTAAGAACTATGTGCTACATGTACAAACTATATATAATATACTAGGTAGGCTTCAGCTTAAGAATGAAACAGAGACTTCATTATGAAGAAAAGTGTTTGGATGTTTCAAGTCTCAAGTTCTTAAAATACCAGTAATAATCAGTAATCCTCAGACCATGGAAAAAATATCATTCTGTAAGTAGCATTGGCTTCTGTGGGTGAATTTGACTTATTCCTGCTGACTGAAGTGCATAGCTTCTTTCTACTGCTCATTTAAGGGCTTGCACGGGCACAATCAATCCTTCCTGCAGATTGATGAAGCTTGCCAGAATAGAGCTTGGAGAGTTTTCCTGAAAAAATAACAGTACAAATATAACAGAAAGAAAAATGAGGTTTGTCTGTTGACTTGAATGTATTTAGAAGCATGGGAAATGCTTAAGCCATAACTCATCCCAAATAAAACCATAAATCTGTGTTAAACTTGCATCTTTTAAATACAATGTTAAGATAAAAAATGAAAATGCTAAGGACATATTCCATACTACACTTCTTTGTACTTATGCCTATTTAGAATTTTCTGAGTTTTTCAAAATCAAAACAGAACTGTGGTTATGACCTTTTCAAAGTTTAATTTCTTTAGTGATTTATACTTTCTGCTTTACATAGAACTATTTATTAGGTAACTAGATTATTTATTATGTAGCCAAATTTAGGGAAGGGGGGGTACTTGAAATGACCTATTTGTAAACAGTTTGCTAGAGCAACAAAATTAGCTAAGAAGTTGGACAGTTTTCATTGGGCTGTTGAGGTTGCCTGCAGTAAGGAAACAATGAAAGTGCAAGTTTGACACAGTTTGGAGGACGAGTAAAGAAGAAAGGTTCTGCACTAGAATGTCATTTGGGTTATCTTCCGGTTCAGTGGGCAGTGACATTCTGGCACAATAGATAAATGAGCTATTGTCACAACAGGCTCTGCAGTCAAGGACCATCACAAGCCCATGTTTTTTATGGCTTAAAAAAGAAACATTTAACAGGCAGCAGGAGGGGACAGCCCCCAAAATAACATGCAGAGAGTAGGGGCAGAACAGAATAGAGGATACAATCTTCACAATTTAAGGGCTGTCTCATAACTTTATCATAACAATGTGGATTTTAAAGCTCTCCACAGGCTCTCCATCCTCTGACCACAACCTAAACTATATGTCCTGTTCGACATGCTTGGTGATCTACGATCCATTCTCATAAACTGTCATGTTAGACATTGTCACAAACCCTGCACTATCCCAACTTAGTACTAAGAACAATTGAAACAGTATGAGTTCAACTATGTGAAATACACATGTAGACAGCAAACTATGAAAAGCTACACACTAAATGTTAAAAAGTGGTCACTTTTCAGATACTACCTTTCTTTTGTGCTAAACGTTATTAAATGAGCATGCATTTTGTTTCCTTTGTGAGCAGAAAGCATTATTATTTGCACGTCTGTCTCTGAATACAGAAATATGTTTTTCTTTCTTCCCACACATTCAAGCATTTCATCTTTTTCTAACAGAGTAAAATAAAACACAGAGAACAAAAAACTAAATTTTCTATTTTCTGTTTTTCATTTAACCATAATCAATGTTGATATTTTTGACATATAAAATTGTACAGCAAGAATTTATTTTTCCTTAGTGCAGATTATGGTGACAGTGGCAAGGGGGTCAGGTTGGGACAGAATAATATCTTGATAGAAAAGTGTGTTATGTTTTTTTAGTTTTTGCCAGCTTCACTAAGAATTGAATCACATAATCCCTAACGCCCTTTCGGGCAGTAAAATTCTGTGATTCTAAATTCATTTCTGTGTTCAACCTTAGTTACCAATTTCACTTGAGACTTGGCATGTATTTGAATGTCTACTTGCTGGTCTGTCCCTGATCCAACCTATGTTATCTTATTGATCAATGCCACCCCTTTAAATGTAATTTTTTAAATAAAATTTTTAAAAATGTGTTAAAAGTCAGCTAGTAAAACCAATACTTAATAACATTGTGTTCAGTGGCACAGAATTATATTAACCTGTCTTCCACTCTGAAATTTTGATCTTCAATATTTATTCCCATTTCTCTAGAAGAATGGTTGCTTTGAAATCATGATGTATAGTGGGCTTTAGAATTTTATGCCTTCATATTGTTCATTTCCTGACCAGTTTATGAGTAAATTGCTTTGTTGCTGGGGCAGATGTTGCAAAGCATTACATTGGAAGATGTAGATTCTATGGAATTTATACCTTCTGGATAAAACTGTATCCATCCATACTGCATTTATTTACTTAGAATTCATAAGAGAGAAGAAAGACATATCCGTGTCACAGTGTAAGGCTCTCTTCAGTCTCAGAGGACCGTCACCAGACTAAGAATGCCAAGGAAGTACAATATTATAAAGCGGGCCGGATTAAAGCAGACCTACTCTGGGCTGTTCCCCCACTCTCTCTCTCTCGTGTAAAGTAAGCAACCACCAAGTACTGCTTTCTAATTTTAAGAATGTGTTTGTCTTTCTCATGCAACTGATATATTCTCATAAAAACCAGCAAAAATCATTTCAAAATTTTTTCATCTATTTTTCTTTTTCTTGTTGACAAGATAGACACTAGAATACAAACTACACAAAGGACATAATAATTGGCCTCATGCTGCCTGGTGTCTCTCATGATGAGCACTGTATGTGGGCATGGTTTGAATAAAAAATAAATGAATGAATGAATGAGTGAAAAAATAAGTGAATTATAAAATATTAGATCTAGAAGGAATCTTAAAGTTCAAAATCCTCAACTAAAATTTTAGGTAAATCACACAGATAAATAATATAAAAGCCAGAGTCAAATTTGTGGTCTCTTAATGTCTTCTGTGCTATGCTGTTCTTTATCTGCCTCTTTTCATTTTTAACTTGCTCTCAGTGCCTGATATAGTATTACAGTAGATACATACATGTTTTCTTTGAACCACATAATACAGAGAAAAAGCACACTGAATTATTGAGCTCATTTATTTTTCTTTAATATTTTTTTTATTTTTCTTTGGTGTTGACACAGTGCAATAATCAGAGGTAACATTTAAACTGAGACTTAAAGGATAAGAAAGAGAAAAGAGGAGAGCAGAAGTACAAATGAATAACTTGGACCAGAAAAAAGAAAAGAAAGAAAGAATATTTATGCATCTAAGAAAGTGAAAGAAGTTGAAAGATATTTGAGCATCCCAAATCAAGGGAGTGAGAGATGAGAGATGGTGGTGAAGTAGATTAGGATTAGATTTTGTAGGACCTCATGGCACAGTGAGGGGTCTGAACATTGTTCTGAACAAATATAGAGTCTAAGTACCCATATAAGGCAAGTATATCAGACTATTTTCAGATTTCAGAAGCTATGTTTTTGTCTTACTTTTCTCCAATTAACTATAACTTACATTATAGGGGTACTTCCCAGGGCTGGGACTAGGGTGAGGAGAGATAGGGTAGTGATCAATGCTTTGGGTACAAAATTTAACAGGATGCCAAGAAAACAGTAATCAAGATAAATATTCTTAAAAATTAAAATCCATGATAACAAAAAATTTAAATACTATTATGTTATTTATAAATATATCATTACATATTATATATTTATATATCATAGTTTTCCCTTTGTTTAACTTATAAAATGCTTATTTTAACATTTGTCTTATAAATTATCATTTTCCTGAGAAATGATAAATTTGTTAATATAAGAGCTGTAGTCTATTCAATCTAGCACAGCTCCTTATTATAGAAAATATTCAACAAATATTTCAATAGGATCTACCAGATACCACAACAAAATTAAAATTACAACTCAATCAATGATACAAAACAGACAGAGAGACAGACAGATTAGGGCAGGAAGCGCCTTATCGGTAGGAGTGTCTCTCATCCCAGGGGGACGCTAAGCACACTGAGCAGCATGGTGAGCCCTGGTACCTACATTGCGCTCACGGATCACCTGGAGGTTGCCAGGAAGAACATGGCCTTGGATCTAAACCTGAGACAATCCTGAAAGGAACCTCAGTAGGCCAGTGTGCTCCTGGTAACAGGTTCTCTCTTAGAGGGGTATCAGCCACACGCTGTCGAGGCTGCCATAACAACTATCTGAGGAAGTGAATAATAAAATTATAGTAGAAGAGCTAAAATTTAATTTCAAGGGCCATTTATATTTGTATTTCCAAAAAAAAAAAATAACCAAAACAAAACCACAAAACCTTCAGAAGTGCTCTCCAGAATACATGGTTATCACATGTATAATTCCACTGGGAAAACCCATGCCTAAGTTTGTATTAAAGCTCTAGAATTATCACGTTATATATTATCTCTGAGAAGACGTCTTTAAAACTGGGGTTCTAGATGAACTTGTATTGACAGTACTGAAAATATTATTCAGAGAGAAATATATCTACATACAAGTGTTTATTCCTTGTTTTATATATTCTTATATTGATGCATAAAAATAGGCATGCCTGACCAGGTGGTGGCGCAGTGAATAGAGAGTCTAACTAGGATGCAGAGAACCCAGGTTCAAAACCCCGAGGTCACTGGCTTGAGTGCGGGCTCATATGGTTCAAGCAAGGCTCACCAGCTTGAACCCGAGGTTGCTGGCTTGAGCAAGGGATCTCTCAGTCTGCTGTAGCCCCCCCAACCCCCAGCCAATGCACATATGAGAAAGCAATCAATGAACAACTAAGGAGCTACAAGGAAGAATTGATGCTTCTCATCTCTCTCTTCCTATCTGTCTGTCCCTAAAAATGCACCTGATGATAATAAAGTAAAAATAAACTGAATATCCTTTTTTTAATTAAGGTGAACTGAAATACATAAATTGGTTCTTCTTATATGTTTTTGGTATAAATTGGTATTTCCTTTTTTGAAAACCATTTGCAACAGATATAAAGATGAAGTGTGTTTGCCCTTCAATCCAATTGCTTTTTTCCAAGAAAATTTTCCTAAGGGAATAATACAATATATATAAGTATTTATATTTGTATGTATGTTATGTATGTATAAGGCAGTTAATTACAACAGTGGTTTTCAACCTCTTTATATGTGGGGGACTGGTGAAAATAGAGGAATTATTTGGTGACTACTGAGGCAGAGATTACCCTGAGCATAAGTGAATTTGACTAAGATCACTGGGTCTGTAATTTCATACAACATGAGTGTAGTTAACTCTTTCGCAGACCAACACAAAATTTCTGGCTGACTGATCCATGGACCCATGGTTGTAAAATACTGTTGAGAAAAACAAAAGCAATTAACTTCCCATCAATAGGGAATTCATCAGGTATATTACCGAATATCCTTACACCCCCCTCAGTCTTGACTAGCACACCCTTCTGTTTCAGCTTTTTCTGCCACATATCATGAAACCAGAGATTCTACCCTGTGTCTCTCTGCGACACCTCTACGACACCATTGCTGTCCTTTATTAGCTGCTGTCCACTGCCTGGAGCTCCTATTCCCTACCCTTCAGTAGTGAACTGCTCTCTCACTCAGGTCCTAGGAGGAAGGTTCCTGAGGACAGGCCATGCCTGCTTTTACTACTTCAGCCTTTTATTTAAAATACCATCACACTGCACAGAATACCTGACAGGGTGGATAAAATGAAACAACACAGGAGGAAATTGTGAGCCACATACAATGTGACATTTCCCTTAGCCCCAGAGAAAGGCAACCTGAATGTAAATAATCAAGGCTGCTTAAACAGTTGCTGTAAGAAGGCCTGGCTAAATAGCTACAGGAGTCAGAGGCCAGGAGAATGACATACGACAGCCTTTTCTCTCATTTCTTTGAGGAAGCATTAATTTGAAAGGCATATTAACTTCTAGCCCCACCATATTACGTATCATTTGTACCCTCTACGTTAGAATGTAACTGGGCATATTGTTCTCAAATAACTGTTTGATGCAAGTCAGTCCTGATTCCCCAAAGATGTCTTATACTTCTTTGTATGTATATGTGGATGCTAGAAAAAATACTCAGACAATAGAGATATTGTCTCTTTTGAAGGGGTAGCCTACAGATAGTTCTCATTATCTCCATAAGCAAATATAATGCAGAATTAGTATAAAATGAAAAATCTCAGTGTAAAATGTTTCTATTTTCCATGAGAGACAGAGAATAAACTGACTTTCCTTTTCTTCTTATTAATAAGCTAAATATTTATAGATTCCTCCCCGTCCTACCAGTCAGATGGCAATTACCATTGTCAGAAACACTGAGCAGTGATCATACCCAATATTTCATTGACAGGTTACATGGAAAGCAGATAGATGCCCCTTTAGTGCTAAGATGCCCCTTTAGTCATCATCTCCTAGTAACAGTGTTTGTGGTACCAAAGAGTCCTCTTTTTGACTTAACTGAATGACTTTAAATATATATTATTTTACCACCTTTGCCTTTGGGTTTTGTTTTGTTTTGTTTTAATTTTTAGAGAGACAGAGAAAGGGCAATTTTTGGTTTCTTCCTGTGTGTGTCCTGACCAGGGATTGAACCCACAACTTTGTTGTTTCAGGACAATGCTCTTAACTGACTGAGCTAACCAGCCAGTCTGCCTTTAGTTTAAAAAAAAATAAGGAGAGAGAACAAATCTCTGAGGTACCTTTTGCCCATGGCATCCTGAGATTCTTCTTAATTGAGTAAAGATTAATTGTCAATGAATAGAAGCTTCAGAACACAGATGAGAAACAGAGGCCACCACAAATAGCTATGGATGGCTATGGCTGCAAAGGAAAGGGAAAAGCTCATTTATTCTCCAGGTAAGAAAAAAGGAGCTCGTAGAAATGGCTTTTTAGACTGCTGTTGTTCACACTAGGTCATTCATCACCATCATAGCAAAGGGCAGCAGTATATAAACTAGTTCTCCCAAAGTAAAACCCATAATTTTGCAAAATAATTTAAATCACTAAGCTTTTTGTTTATGTACCTCACTCTTTAAACAGATATCTCCAATGTATAAATATTATTTATACATTACCTATATCATTACTATGAAGCAGATATTACTAATGCAGACTTTCTTGTTGAGAAAAACATTCAGGGGGCCCTCGAGGTATGACACACTTCCTTTCCTACGACAGTGATGTAACCCAAAGTTTGGTGTAAGTCGAAATGCACACTAATCTAACACAAAAGGAACACTTGCACTTTTAATAGTCCAAAATGGCATAGGTAAGCATACTGGGGAACGCCAACTCCCTCACTCATATCCGTGTTACTGCAGATTCTTCCGCCGTGCGCAACTAAACTAGTTCGCTGTGTAGTCCGTAAGTATGACACCAAGGGCATAAACCGAGACACTCAAGTCTCAATTTTTTAAAGTTTTTATGGGATTGAGCATAAGATTTTTATGGGAGTGAGCATCATAAACTCAAAATGTTGTAGGTCAAGACTGTCATAACCTGAGGACCTCCTGTCCTTATAAGTAAAATTTCTAACACTATTACCACATCTCTCACGTTGGAGACCACTGTCTCGAGTCACCACAATGAGCTGCATTGGGTTTTCATCAATAAACTTCAGATTAATCTATAATTTAACTTTTAATTTAAATCAGGTGTTATTTTATCTCCAGTAGGGTTTTGAGGCTTGCTCAAAGTAGAAACAAGAAGAGATTAGTTTGATTAGTAGGATAGAAATATATGCAGTTAATTGGGTACTAAATGCAGAATAAGCCTTTCTCAGTTTTCTCTAATTACATTTTATCTAGTAAACTTGGGGGGGGGGGCTTTTTGTGTTTGTTTTTTTTTTTAATTTAGAAATCAAATTTAATGGGATGACATTGGTCAATAAGAATACATAGGTTTCAGGTGAACATCTCCATAGCCTTTGAACTGTTGCTTGAATTGTGTGCCCATCACCCAAAATCAAATCATTTTTTGTCACCAAGTATATGCATTTTGAATCAGCTCTGCAGATGACATTCATTTTCATAGCTTGGGAACCAGAACTTAAAAACACATCCATGGAAATAACTTAAAAATAAAAGAAAAAGTATCATTGTTAAATATGAACAAAAATTTTAAACATGTTAAATCTGAATACATTTCGAGATATTTCAGTGCCTGCTAGGTTCATTATTGTTGGTTTGGTGACAGGTAAATTGTCTATATAAAATTAGGGATTTTATGAAAAATTAATAAATAAAATAAGAAAACCTCTATGTAAACATAAAATGTCAATAAACTATGTATTAATAAATGTAAATACAATATTAAACTATATAAATTTTATATGTCTATTTTCAATTATCTATTTTCTATTTTGTTTTCTACTCTTATTATTAGCTATTTCCTTCTATTTATTTTAAATGTAATTTGTTCATCATATTTTAAATTCTTAAGGTAGAAATATAAGTCATTTATTTTTCATTTTTATTTTTTCTAATATAATCATTATGAGGTACACATTTCCTTTCATTACTGCTGTAACTGCACCCACAAATTTTGATGTGTTCTATTCTAATTATCTTTCAGCTTGAAATATTTTCTAACCCTCCTCATTATTATTTCTTTACCCAGGTTGTTTAGAAGTATGATGCTTAAATTCCATATATTATGGAATTATCCAGACATCTCATTGTTATTAATTTCTAATTAATTCTGTTCTGATCAGAAAACATGCTGTATTTGATTTCAATATTTTACTATTTATTAAGAGTTACATGTACTATTGTGCAGTCTCATGTTCCATATGCACTTCATTTTTTTTAATTTTTTATTGATTTTAATTTATTGTGTTTACATAGATTCTAGTGTTGCCCCGAATGAATCCCCTCTCCCGCATATTCCCCTCAACATCTCCCTTACCTCCCTCTCCATAGCGTCCTCCCCCCTTTCTTTCAGGTTTACCCCATCCTATCATCCCCCTTCCCTCTGTCCTCTTTTCCTCTTGTCCCTTTAATCTCTCCTCTGTCTCAATTTCATTCCTCAGTTCACATTGTTCATTGGATTCTTCAAATGGGTGAGGTCATATGACATTTTTCTTTTTCTGCCTGGCTTATTTCACTTAACATAATAGTTTCCAGGTCCATCCATGTTGTCGCAAAAGTTAACATTTCCTTCTTTTTCATGGCCCCATAGTATTCCATTGTATATATGTACCACTGCTTTTTTAATCCACTAGTCCACTGACAGACACTTGGGCTGTTTCCAAATCTTCACTATTGTGAACAATGCTGTCATAAACATGGGAGTGCATTTCTCCTTTTGAAACAGTGTTATGGTGTTCTTGGGGTATATTCCTAAAAGTGTGATAGCTGGGTCAAAAGACAGTTTGATTTTTAATTTTTTGAGGAATCTCCATACTGTTTTCCACAGTGGCTGCACCAGTCTGCATTCCCACCAACAGTGCACTTTAAAAGACTATGTCTTTTGAAGTTATGTATAATGCTCTATAAATATTATTTAGATCAATGTTATTACAGTGTTTTCCAAATCTACTATGAACTCACTAATTTTTTTAATATATGGTTTATAAATTACTGTAAGACAGTGGTTCTTAACCTTTTTTGAGGTACCAAACCCACCAGTTTCATATGTGCATTCACCGAACCCTTCTTTAGTGATAAATAAAATATAATATTTTTTCCAAATTCAAGACATAGGTATATGTTTTTTTATTGGTGCACAAAATGAGCTGTGCATGAACATCACCTTGCTCAAAGAACAAAACCAACAAAGTGCATGAACTCACAACAAATTACGGTATTACTTTATTCTGGCTTCTGCGGCAGAGGCTTATCCGAACCCCTGAGACCGACTCATCGAACCCTTAGGGTTCGATATGACCCAGGTTAAGAACCACTGCTGTAAGAGAATCGTTAAAATAACATATTGTAACTATAAATATTTTTATTTGGTTAATTGAGTTAGCTGTGCTTCATTCATTTTGATGCTTTGTTATTGGGTTATTGACATTTAGTGCAATTATTAATATTATTAGGTTTAAGTCTACCACCTTACTACTACATTTTTTTTAAGTTTTTGATTTTAGAGAGAGTGGAGGAGGGAGGGAGATAGAAAGAACTATCAATTTGTTGTTCCACTTACTTATGCATTCACTGATTGATTCTTGTCAATCAAACAGGAAGTTCTTATAAACATTATCTTGTTTTGTTAATTCTAAATTCATATATATATATATATATATATATATATATATATATATGCGTGTGTGTGTATGTATCTCAATTTACAGAGTTGTGTTTTAGCAGTGCCAATTTAAAATATTTTTTTACAGGTTGTTTTTCTGTTACATAAAAAGCAATATATTTTGGGAGCTAGTGTTTTTATTTTCTTGTTCCAAGACATTATGTTGCAGGTGGTAGAAAATCAGTAAGAAAAAGAAAACAAGGACGGTTAAAAAGATATGTGAGGCATGCATGCAGAGAACTCAGCCTGGGCTAATGGCTGTCTTTTTGTATCTACTGGTCCAGGTTTTCTGGGTTTGTGCCGAGTGTTGCTGGGTTACAATTCTATATTTTGTGTAATCCACATAAAACCAACTGGCTAGACAGGTTTGTTCTCCACCAGCCTTAGAAAAGAAATTCATGCTATTAGAATTGAAATTTCTATTGAAGAATACTTGTTAGGACTTAAAGAACAGACTAGTGGCTTTCAGAGGGGAGTGGGTTGGGAGGCTGGGTGAAAAGGTTAAGGGATTAAGCTAAATAAATAAATAAATAAAACCTCATAGACACAGACAGCAGTATGGTGATTACCAGAAGGACAGTGAATGGGAAGAGGTACAAAGGGGCACAGGGGGCATAAATGGTGACGGAAGGAGACTTGACTTGGGGTGGCAAACCCACAATACAATATACAGATGGTGTATTATAGAATTTATACCTGATACTCATGTAATTTTATTAGCCAGTGTTACCCCAACAAATTCAGTTTTTAGAAAGGAAATATTTGTTAGTCTTCTTATTTGAAAGATATACTTTGGCTATTAAAGTTAATTAAAGATTAAGAGATTTCAGACACTTCAACTTTTCTTCATTGCTAAAGCAAACATAAACATTTCAGGAATAAAGAATGTCTAACCAGCAGGTAAAGCTAGTTCTCCCTAATTCTGTAATACTAGATTGTGTAGTGATGGAAAGTAGATGTCAATGAGATGGAAATTGGATTATGATGCCTCTGATAGCCAATGTCCCAGGTTATGCAGAGGAGAGAAAACTGTATGCAAAAACACTTTTTCTAATCAAGTTTCACTATTATCTCTATTTCCCTGGTAGATGAAAACCTATCCAATGTAAAACACACTTTGGAAATGCTAATGACACAACTAATTGACAGGTAGTTACTAAGAACAAAGCCAGTTGGCAATATGGGATAGAGTCCTAAAACTAAAAAAAGAAAAGCAGTTTGAAGTCATTGTTCTTCAACAAAACTAGCATATCAACAACCCTGAGACCATTTTGTTTAATGTTTATATTTAGTGAACTTTTTTCCCTTATGAGAGAGTAGGCATTTACATGCATCAGAATCACCTGAAGAACTTGTTGAAACACACATTACCTGACCCCACCTCCAAGAGTTTCTTATTGATGTTTGTGATATCTTACAAATTCAAAGGTGATACTGATTCTACTGGTTCAAGGACCACACTTTTTGAGAAACACTAGCTTCAAAAAATTAGAAATGCAAATGAATAGTGATTTCATCTTAGTTAGAGAGTCTCAACATGTTGCAGCAAAGAGTACAGTAAGTGTAGTGAGATAAATCCAGTAGAAAAATCTGGGAAGAGAAAAAAAGTCACTACGGGGGATGTTGCCATGTAAAACAGAAGTGTTGCTTGAAAGAAAACATTGTCAAAAGTACTTAATTTTTGCCAGAGGCAAATGAATTCATAAGACCTAAGATTCTGTTATCTATAAGCAAAATAATTCTGATTGAGAAGACATCTACAAATAAAGAATAATATTCCCTTGGGCAAAAGTGAAAGTTAGCCAACATATCTGGGAATGAACCTGAAAAAAGACAGTAAAAATCTGATCATAATGCACCTTAATTTCTTTATGCAACAATGAAAGTCACCACTGGGGACCCATCTGTTTTGGATAACAAGGAAGTCACCAGAAAAGATGGAAGCTCATAGCACCACCCAAAGCCAGGTGACTGATTAAGACCTAATAATTGCAAAGTGGGAAGAAAAGAAAAGAAAGAGAGGGGCTTGAGAGGGTGGGAGAAATAGAGAGGGAGAGATAAAGGGAGAGAGAGAAAAGAAAAGGAGAAAGGGACAATCCAATTTTTAAAAATAGCAAAGAACCTGAATAGATATTTTCCCAAAGAAGATATTCAAATAACCAACAGATACATAAAAAGGTGCTCAACATAACTAATTATTGAGAAAACCCAAATCAAAACCACAATGCAGCCCTGGCCAGTTGGCTCAGCGGTAGAGTGTCAGCCTGGTATATGGAAGTCCCAGGTTCGATTCCTGGCTAGGGCACACAGGAGAAGCGCCCATCTGCTTCTCTACCCTTCCCCCTCTCCTTCCTCTCTCTCTCTCTCTTCCCCTCCCACAGCCAAGGCTCCATTAGAGTGAATTTGGCCTGGGCGCTGAGGACAGTTCCATGGCCTCCGCCTCAGATGCTAGAATGGCTCTGGCCACAATGGAGTAATGCCCCAGATGGGCTGAGCATCACTCTCTGGTGGGCGTGCCAGGTGGATCCCGGTCAGGCACATGCAGGAGTCTGTCTCACTGCCTCCCTGCTTCTAACTTTGGAAAAATACAAAAAACTAACAAACAAACACAATGCGATGTCACCTCACATCTGTAGAAGGGCTATCATCAAAAAGACAAGAGGTAACAAGTCCTGGGAGTAGGTAGAGGAGGAGAAATTGGGGAAATGGGCACAGAACACTTTGAGGCAGTGGGCACACAATACAGTGTGCAGATGATGTTTTATTGAGTTGTACACTTAAACCTGTATGGTTTTGTGAACCAATGCCACCCCAATAAAGTCAATTAAAAATAAATAAAGCCTTTAAGGCAAAGAGAGAAAAAAAGAGAGACCAAATGCTGGGGAAGGTGTGGAGAAAAGGAACTCTATTGTGCTGTTGGTGGGTTTGCAAACTGGTACAGCCACTATGAAAAAAAAAAACAATATGGAGGTTCCTCAGAAAATGAAAGATGGAACTGCTATATGATCCAGCAATTCCACTTTTCAAAATATATCCCAGTGGTAGTTATGTCAAACAGCCTATCCACAGATAGGTGCCCAAGTGTGAGGTCACGTTAGCAGCAGTAGTAAAAGAGGGCTGTACAGCTTTAAAAGGCACTCAGATATCCAGAAAAAAGAAGATGTTCCTTTATTTCATGGAGATTGGTTTTGAGCAAATCACAGTTTCACATGTGTCTTCTCTCACATGTACCTCTTTACACATGCATTCAGTGATGGTGATAACTGGGACAATGGCAGTATGTAAGACTATGTATGAGACATGTAGTGAGACATTACAGACTGGGATGCATAGTTCCAATAACAAGTGGTACATGGGGCAAAGATGGAAGCCATCTGGTAGCGAAAATACTAGAAAATGTGGTATTTTATGCATCTCATCTGGTTCAGATAGTGGAGGTAGGAGATCTTCTTATTTTAGGCCAGAAAAGCTAAGACAAATAAAAGACTACTGGATACTGAGCTAGGAGCTAGCCCACATATCTGCCTTCCAGCTGTGGGAGGAGTAGGGAGTTGATCCAGCCAAGTAGACAGAAGGGCACCCAAGGCAATTAATTCACTGGCACTCTTTGCAGAAACACTCACCATTGGCAAATTCTCAGGCTTAATAGATATGCTATTATTTGAGGATGAGTAAAACAAAACATAGCAAATGAGTCAGACAAAAGGAAGAGGACCAAAAGAGGAGATGTACATAGAAAAGTTTAGCAAAATATTTAGCATCTTCCATTGGATTAGCAAATATATGGCTTCCTGGAAACAGGACCAGAATAACAGTAACACAGCATTGGGTTAGTAGGAAGCAGGTGAGATATAGGGTTGTAACATGGTAGGAACACTTTGGTTGACTGAATTATATTGCTAGTCATTACCTTTTTTCAAAGTGTGTGAAATCTGTAAGAAATATAAATTTTAAAAATGCTATTTCTGAAGTCAGCTCTTCAAATAGTTATGTCAGTTCTGAGATGTTTTTCCACATTTTCTGGGCAGACTATTTTTAATTTTAAATTGGGGAAAATATCTATGTTCACAGATTTCTCTTTGATAAAAGATGTTGGACAGAGAAAACCGAGAGAGAGAATGAAATTCTCTTCCAGGTTCTTACTCTTCCAATTTGTTAAAGCAGTATGAAATCCCTCTGCACCCATAAAGAAATGGTCACGAGCAGGGCTTGGAAGGGCTGACCAACCATACGCTCCGCCATGTAGACCTCCATTTGTTCCTCTGCTGCTGTCTGTGGGGGCTTCAAATCTTAGCAAGATTAATGTTTTCTACTCGTTGGTAGATATGGGCCTTCACCACTACTGATCATATAACTGGCTGTATTTTCTATGTTCTTTTGCCTTAGGGACTTGAAAGTTTTATATGTCTGGGTAGATAGAGTGAAGGAGGATAGCTATTTACCAATTTAAACATAAATACAAAAATTCTTTGTCCAAGATCTTCTAGGTCCAAACTAATAACTCATGGATTCATTAGAGTCTGCACCAAAACATACTGCAAATAAACTATAAATGCAACAATGAAATTATAAACTTCATTAGAGTAAACAAAGAGTAAATCTGATAATACAAAAGTTTAATGGTTCTATAGAGGGCAAAGTTTGTGAAGTATGCCATTAATAGTAGAACTAACAGAGAGGAAAATACAATGAAGATTAATCATGACAATCTCCAATCTGAGTCCAAGTAACATATCAGATTATTTACAGAAAAGACAATAACCAAAAAATAAATAGAAGAAAAATTCTTGTGATGAAATTCCTATATGTAAATAAATGTAGGTAAATAAATGCAGATTGAAAGAAATATCTTAATTCCATACAAATTTAATTTTAATTCCACTCAAATTTTAAAAGACCAAATGTAGACGTATACCAGCAATTTGTTTTATATCTTTAAATATAAATATATTTGTTTTTGGCTGTATATTCCAGCCAAAAAATAACAAACATATACATGCATATAAGAAGAAAAGCATCAAACTTGTATCAAAAATATTCTTTGCCAAGAAGTCAATAGAATGACATTTGCAGAATTAAGTAGTAAGAACATGATTAAAATTTGTCAGTCCAGCCTGACCAGGCAGTGGTGCAGTGGGTAGAGTGTTGGACTGGGATGCCGAGGACCCAGGTTCGAGACCCCAAGGTCGCCAGCTTGAGCGCAGTATCATCTGTTTTGAGCAAAGCTCACCAGCTTGGACCCAAGGTCACTGGCTCAAGCAAGAGGTCACTCGATCTGCTGTAGCCCCCCTACCACCACCCCCCGTCAAGGCGCATATGAGAAAGCAATCAATAAAACAACTAAGGTGCTACACTGAAGAATTGATGCTTCTTGTCTCTCTCCCTATCTGTCTGTCTGTACCTATCTCTGACGCTCTCTGTCTCTGTAACAAAAAGAAAAAAAAGTTATCAGTCTGACCAAGTTGACTTTGTATTGTCTTCACACTTAAAAAATATACTCTATAATACAAGAACTCAGAAAATACACCATATAACCTTCATGGAAAAAAAATAGTTATTTTAGTTGACTGAAAAATAAACCAAACAGCCTGACCTGTGGTGGCGCAGTGGATAAAGCGTCGACCTGGGAATACTGAGATCGCCAGTTCAAAATCCTGCACTGGTCTGGTCAAGGCACATATGGGAGTTGATGCTTCCAGCTCCTCCCCCCTTTCTCTCTCTCTCTCTCTCTCTTTCTCTGTCTCCTCTCTAAAATGAATAAAATAAAAAAATAAAAAAACAAAAACGTCAGTTAAAGAAAAAAATATAGAAAAAAATAAAATAAACCAAACATAAATGCCCAGGAATTAAAAGTTGTCACCTAAAAATAAAGTAGAAATGTTTGAGCATTATTAAAGCATAATAGTGAATCATTATTTATGTCCCCATACCGGTGATGGAAAAAGATTTGACTTGGGGCAGTGAACACACAATACATTATACAGAGGTGTGTCATAGAATTGGGCACCTGAAACCTATAGAATATGTTAACTACTGTCACCCTAATAAATTCAACAAATATAAATATATGTTTAAAAGCCTAATAGTGGGAAAACAATATGATTTATTATAAAAGCAAGAAGTCTAGGAGTCAGAGGAGCTGTCATTAAACCTAAGCTCCACCAATTATCTGGACTCCTTGTTGGTTTGACCAGTCAAAAGCCATAAAATTGGTCTCCCTCCCTTCATTTTTACCCTGTTAAATCTCTTCTCACAGAGCAGCCAAAGTGATCCTTTAAAAAGCTATCTTGGTATATCTTTCCTCTGCTTAAAACCCTCTACTGCTTCCTAACTCACCTCAATAAAAGCCTCACCTCCAGCCTTTGTACTTGCTGTTTGCTCTGCCTAGAATGCTCTTGCTCCAGACTTACCCTTGCTGCTGCTGCTCTCTCTCTCTCCACGCCTTCAGTTCTTTGCTCAAATGTCAATTTTTAAGTAAGGTTTCTTCTACGGCCCTATTTTAAAATACTAGACTTTCCCCCATGCACTCCCATTCTTCCCTCCTGGCTTTCCCCCTACACACACATTATTGGGGGGGGGGCTGTCTCTTTCCACTGAAATAAAAGCTCCATGAATGCATGGATTTTTCTTTGTCTTATTCACTACTCTATCTCTAATACTGAGAGAAGTGTCATAATAGATGCTTCATAAATATTTCTTGAAAATCAATAGTTTTAGGATAGTCTTTGTTCTAATATCTGTGCTTTTCAATTTTGCACAATGGGCAGCAATTACTTAGATAATCAAAAGATAGTTACAAAAAAAAAGATAGTTAGAATAAACATAAAGAAAGTCATCTGACTTCTTTGAAGACTTTAGGAATAAAATAAAAAACTAATGGCTGGTCCAGAGATTTTACTGTTTCAAGATTTACTATCTCAAGCTATTCATTTGTTATCTTCAAATATAGAAGTGATTTTTCCCTCTTGTCTATGAAACTATCATTCTCAGACACATTTTGTCAAATATACATTTTAAAAAGTATTTATATGATAGTTGAAGGAGAAGTATAAAAATTAAGGTTATTTTAGTTGGAAACGTCTAAGTTGAAAATAAGAATTTTACAACCTTTAAGCCTCCATTCTTTTTATCGATTGAAGACGCTATTAATAACGTCAGTTTTATAGCAGCAGTAACCTACAGAGTGAAAGAGCTTTAGGATGGAAACAGCACAAAACTAAATTAGTTTCCTTGGTATTTGATCTAAACTGATATAACTTGTTGACAACGGAAGCTTTTTAATTTGTCTTTTCACCCACCCACTTGTCTTTCTTTAGCAAAGATGACCCAGGGGCTGAAGTTGCCCTTAAAAGTTAATTCATTTGTTTTTTTCCTGGCCATCAGTCACACATGCACATGGAAAACAAGCAAAAGAACACTGAGTTTTCATATAAATCAAAACAGAAAAATTGATTTTTTTTTTCAATTGTAGAACCCACCAAAGAACTGATTGCCTGCTGCAGGTGTGGGCAAATGTTGTATTCCTTAGCTGATGCTCAGTGTCCTAAAAATCCTCCCCTGGGAACATCCTGCCCATCCCAGGGGTTCTGGCCTCTATACCCTGTTTTTCATCACTTGCCACTTTGGCCAGTTGCCAACCTCGGAGAAGACCCCCTAGCCACTAAGCCACTCCACCTTGCCACAATGGCCCTCTGTCCACTTAAGAGATCTGTTCTCCTGACTAGTCCTTCAAGTGAATATCTATTAATGTTGGCTTTTCTTGTGACCTGATAAATATCAACTCTCTGTTTTGCCTGATTTATCAACTAATTGCAAGTTAGACTAATTATATTTAAATATCCCCTTTTGAGTGTCAACTGTGATTAGTGACTTATTTCCAATAATTACAGGATTAAAAGGGAGAGTAGAAAGAATAACTTTACAGGGGCCAACCTGGGATATACTACCTTGGCCTGATGATTAAGTGATCAGTCATGTTGATAGCATGCACCCCTGATAGGATATGATGAGTATGACACTTCACCTCAGTAGTGTTCCTACTCAAGCCCACAATCCCCATGTAAGCCTGAGAGAAGCATCAGACATGTTTAACCTGACCACTCTGTGCAATACTTCACCATCTCAAAACTGTAGACACGTAAAACAAGGAATATCTGAAGAACTATTCTTAACTAATTGACTACTAATTTGATCCTGAAACAATAAAAGAACATTAGAGGAAAAACTGGTGAAATATAAATAAACTTTGGATTGTGATTACTAATTATATACCAGTGTTCATTTCTTAGTTTTGACAAAATTATCCTGGTGATGTAAGATATTAAAAAGAGGGGAAATTTCCTGACTGATAGTGTCTCAGTGGATAAAGCATTGACCTGAAACACTGAGGTCCCTGGTTTGAACCCCAAGCTCGCTGGCTTGAGCATGGGATCTTCAAAATGATCCCATGATCACTGGCTTGAGCAAAAGGTCACAGGCTTGGCTAGAGTCCCCACCCTGGTCAAGGCATGCATGAGAAGCAATCGATAAACAACTAAAGTGATGTAACAACAAGTTGATGCTTCTCATTTCTCTTTTTTTTCCTGTCTCTTTTGCATTAAAAAAAAAAAAAGAATAAAGGAAATTGTGTCAGGTATATATAGGAACTAACTATATTATCTGTCCAACTTTTCTGTAAATCTACAATTATTTAAAAATGAAGTCTATTAAAAATACTCCTTTTAGTTTGATTTAGTTTTTAATTGCAAAACCAGAAATAGACAGATTTTCCAGACTTACAGAGTTACATGGGGCCACTGTAGACTTTCTGAGGTGGGGCCTGACCTTTTAAACAGCTTGGAGGAGAAAACAGGATGGTAACATTCTACTGGTAACTAACTGGCTTACAAGAAGAATAAAAGGGTTGAGGCATACATGCCTGGTTTCTCTCCCAAACTCATTAAGGGTAAATTATTGTTCCTCCCCTGAAGAAGAGTGAAAAGGCAGAGTGAGACCCAGGGTGTAAATCTAATGAAGGTCCCTGGAAGAAAACATGAATGGGGAATGTTCCCTACTGACATTTCCTCAGTTCTTGATCTCTTAACTGTTGGAATTCAGTGATTGATTAAGATGATGGTCATACAAGGTACAGTTTGCTCATTTTTGAGGAGAAGATCAGAAGTTTAGTTTCTTTGAGCAATCCTGCTTTCACCTTAATGAGGCTGCTGCCCATACAAACTTCTCCTCTTATTAGGATCCACAAAATATGCAGTGTTGATTTTGATCCCAAAATACTTTCAAACAGCTTCTTAACCAGAATAACTCTCAGGTCACTCACACCAAGATGGAAAATCTTCTCCCATTCTACTTTTTACCCCATATTAAGTTCTTATTACCCATGAAAGCCTATCACAGGGACTCCCAGTTTTAGCTCCAACATATAAAGAGCTTGAAAGTCATCACAACTTTCCTTACAATAAGAAAGAGCTGAACACATTAAAAATCAATGTCTTTTTTGAGGGACTAATCAGAGTATTGAGGTCACAGAAAAAATTATCACCCTGAATCTGGAAAAGCTATAAGGATAGTGAAATAGTTAATTAGCACCTTTGCTTTATATTCTCTCCTAACTTCTCAATGACCCTTCTGTTTGAAATGCAAAAGAAGCTTCTCTTATAGGCAGCCTCTAGGAATCATCTGAGAGGTATGCAGAAATTAAGAAAAGAGATGGACAGTCTAGATCACTTGGCCTCAGGGAGGAATGCAGAGATGAAAAAGAAAAAAGGTACCCTGACCTGTGGTGGCGCAGTGGATAAAGCGTCTACCTGGGAACACTGAGGTCGCCAGTTCAAAACCCTGCACTGGTCTGGTCAAGGCACATATGGGAGTTGATGCTTCTAGCTCCTCCCCCCCTTTCTCTCTTTCTCTCTCTCTCTCACTCTCTCTCTCTCACTCTGTGTCTCCTCTCTAAAATGAAAAAATGAATAAAATAAAATTTAAAAAAAAGAAAAAAGGCAGATAGTCTGTTATCTATCTCAAGAACATAGCATTCTGATCTGCCTTAGAAAGACACCCCACCACACCTTGCCTATGTGACTAACTGCATGAAATTTGCCCTTTGCACCATTAATAACAATCCCTGAATCATATAAAAAGAGAGAGCAAAACAAGAGTGTTAAGGCAGACTTTAGGTCCAAAGCCCCTTGTCTTCTCAGGTTTGCTGGCAACTTGAATAAAAACATATATTCACTTCAGTCCTCGTTTCTGTGTATTAGCTTCATAGCAACAGGCAGCATGAGTTCTGACTTGTTCTGGTATTAAAACAGGTTAATTCAAAATTTACGGAGGAGATATGTTTACCTGGGTCAGACTCAACCAGGACTCTAGTAGGAACACTGAGATTGAGCCTGACAACTTGCTGGAAACTGAATAGTGTGGATTAAAATGAAAGTGAGAACTTCCTAGGGGCAAAGCGCCCTGGAATCTTATCACATACTCATGGTGAAGAGTAGAGATAGATCCGTCCTTGTTCTGTCTGCGAAGGAGGGATAATCATTGTAAAATATACATAGTCCATTCTCCTTAACAAAGGACAATTCTTTAAGAGAAGAAACTTTCCCACAGTCTTATTTCACCTGGAGGGTAGGGCAGTTTTATCACTCTACACCCCTCTAGCCTTCCTGTCTCATTGAAGAGGAGGAAAGGCTATAAAAAACATCTGTGAAGTCTGAAGGACACAGTTCCACTAAAAATTGAGATTTAATTGAACAATATACAATGCTTTCTCTCTTCCATACCTCTTCACCACACCTACACAGCTCCAATATGATAACATCTGAAAGAGCTGCAAGATATGGACTCCGTCTGAGGAAGAGCCTTAGGAAAGTTCAAAGTCAACAAGGAAGACAAATAGAAGGACCCTGGAAGAATTTGAAGCCTCCTGCACCTATAACTACAGTAAAAATAAAAATTAGACAAATTCCAAGCCAAATTAACATAGAACTTCACACTGGTAGCCTGTTTACCTCAGTTTGTATCACTGAACATATCATGTTTAGTTTTCAACAACAACAAAATTACAAGGCATGCTAAAAGAGGTGGGGGGGGGACACAGTATAAAGAGAAAGCAAGAAGTAAAATTAGATTTACATATGACACAGATGTGTGAATTACTCGACAGGGAATTTAAAATAACTACTGTAGAATTACTATGTGAAGGACTCCAATGAAAAAAGCAGACAGCATGCAAGAACAGATGGGTTATAAAAGCAGAGATGAAAACTCTAAGAAAGATTCAAAAGGAAATACTAGAATTGAAAAACACTGTAATAAAAATGAAAAATTCCTTTGATGGGCTCATTGGTAGACTGGACAAGGCCAATGAAAGAATCAGTAAACTTGAAGATAGAGCAATAGAGACTTCTCAAACTGAAGTGAAAGAAAAATAAGAGTAAAATTAAAGAAATCAAACAAAGTAACCAAGAACTATGAGACCATTTCAAAGGAGTAATGTGGGTGTGTTTGGAATACCATAAAAAAGAAAGAGAGAAGTAACAAAGTATATATATTTGAAGTAAAAATAAAGATTTTCCAAAATTATTGACAGAATAAATCACAGATCCAGAAACTGCAGAGAACACCAAGCAAGACAAGTATCACAAATTTATTCCTAGGCATTTCATATTAAAACTGCAGTAAATCAAAGATAAAAAAATCATGAAGAGACCAGAAGAAAAAGAAATGGCCCATGGACTCATGATCCATAAAAGGAATAATTGATAAATTGAACTTTGTTAGAGTTGAAACTTTTGGCTCTGTGAAAGACATTGTCACGGAGAATGAAAAGGCAAGCCACAGATTGTGAGAAAATATTTTCCATAAAAATTATGTAAAAAGGAACTGTTATCTAATATATACAAAAAAAAACTTTAAAACTCAACAGTAAAAAACTGAACAACCCAATTTTTAAAAATGGGCAAAAAAAAAAAACTTAACAGTTACTTTACTAAAGATATACAGATGGCAATAAGCATATGAAAAGATCTTCCACATCATATTTCATCAGGAAATTGCAAATTAAGCAATAAGATACCAGAACATACCTATTAGAATGACAAAAATACAAAACACTAGTGAAACTATGGAACAATAGAAGCTCTCATTCGTTACTAGTGGGAATGCAAAATAGTACAGCAACTTTGGAAGACAGCATTATGGTTTCTATAAAAAGTAAACATATTCCTACCATATGATCCAAAAGTCACACTTCTTGGTATTTATCCAAATGAGTTAAAAGATTCTGTCTATACAAACACCTGCACATGGATGTTTATAATAGCTTTATTCATAATTACCAAAACTTGATATCATCCAAGACGTCTTTCAGTAAGTGAATGGATAAATTATTTACATCCAGACAATAAAATATTATTCAAAGCTGAAAAACAAAAATGATCAAACTTGGAAAGACATAAAGGAAATTTAAATACATATCCCTACACGATAGAAGTCAATTTGAAAAGGATGCATACTATATAATTCCAACGACATGACATTCTGGAAAATGAAAAACTGTGGAGACAATAAAAAGATCAGTAGTTGCCTGGGGTTAGGGGGTGGGAGGGATGACTAGGTAGAGGACAGAAGATTTTTAGGACAGTGAAACTATTCTTAAGTTAATACTTACAATGGATGCATGTTATTAACATTTGTCCAAAACCATAAGCTGTATAGTGACAAGAGTGAACCCTAATGTAAACGATGGATTTTAATGATAAAAATGTGTCAAGGTAGGTCCATCAGTAGTAGCAAATGCACCACTCTGGTCAGGAATTTTAATAATAAGAGACGCTGTGCATGCACGAAGACAAGGGTTTATAGGAAATCCTGTACTTTCCATTCAATTTTACTCTGGACCTAAAACTGCTCTAAAAAAGTAAGTCTACTTAAAACTGAAAACAAACAAACAACAAAAAAACAAAGTCTATAATAAAAAATAAACTTTAACAAATATATTGTCTGTTAGAAAAAATTATTTGTTTTATGCTGTCAGATTGCCAGTCTGCCTGCCAGATACCTGGAGTTTTTGAACTATTAACTTAAACTTAATTAGAAATTTTTCTATCAAAATAATTACAGTAGACCCTTCTTATCCAAAGCTTTTCTTTCCATGTTTTCAGTTACTAAAAGTCAACCTCAGTCCAAAAATATTAAATGAAAATTTTCAGAAATAAACGATTTATAAATTTTAAATTTCAGGCTGCTCTGAGTAGCGTAATGAACTCTCACAAGTCCTGCTACAACCTGAGCAGGACGCGACTCAGCCCTTTTTGCGCTGTGCACACTGTTCACACCCCCACCTATTTGTCCCTTACTAACCACTTTGGTCATCAGCTGGACTGTTGGGGAATTGCAGCACCTGTGTTTAAGTAACTCTCATTTTACTTAATAATGGCCCCAAAGCGCAAGAGTAGTGATATAGGAGATTTGAATATGCTAAACAGGAGAAAAATATTATTGCTTAACATGAAAAGGTGACTACATCACAATGGGATATTCTGAGAGAGAAACCACATTACAGTCTATTTTTATAATTGCTCTATTTAATTATTAGTTATTTTTGTTAGCCTCTCACTGTGCCTAATTTATAAATTAAACTTTATCATAGGTATGTATGTGTTAGCAAAAACATAGTATACAGAATGGAACAAAATTAGGTTTACAGCTGTGAGTATGCAACACACAGAGTTTATTCTTATATTGTTACTTATAAATTATTGTATTATTATCCATACAAGTAACTGTAAATCTATTTTTGCTCTGTCTTGTATATAAGGTTCAGTATCATATGAGGTTTCAGGCATCCACTGGGGACCTTGGATGGTGTCCCCCAGGTCCCCAAGGGATAAGGAGGGACTACTTTAATGCATATTTATTATATCAGTGAAGGGATTGATCTGTATATAGTTTCTTACAACTTTTGTGATATACTAGCCTTCTGAAAAAGTATAGAACTTGACATTGGTGGCAGTCTCACTGACCATGTCTTATTTTAGGTGCCAGTTTTAATAACCAACGTTTTCATCTTAGGAGTAGGCACTTTCTATCCTGTGCTGGTGGTTGCTGTCATTATTGCTTGCTTCAGAATAGCATAAGCCTTGCCAGAAAGGTTTGTCCCTTGTCTGCACAATCCTTTCAGCTGGAGAATCACTCTGGGCAGATTGCCAAACTGAGGCTGCCCCTGATGCTCCCAGAGCATGTGCTTGGGAGGCCTGCTGGGGACTGCCGCCTCTCACGTGCTTTTCAAGACATGTCTTCCTATACTTGAACATGTCCAGTTTTAAGAAGTTTCTCATTCTGTTCCACCTTTTACTGTAGATATGAGATGCCTCTAGTCTTTCATTTTCCTCTGCTCTTCTCTTATAACAAATGAGGTTCAAACAAGTTTCTAACAATGTAACCTACTTCTGACATTGCTCCTTTTCCTTCTCTACAACATCGAAGGTCAGCACTACTTCCTGCAATTAAATGCCTGCCTTCTTTTTACTTTTTATTTAAACTCTAGTTGCCATTTGTTGTCCTATGATATTCATCTAAACATTGTCTTTCTGTACCATAATGAGAAAAACGAAATGAGTAACTTCTAGATCTCTGAAAAGGATCTATTATTCAGAAAATCTTGTGTTCTTTCATTCCCCTGAGATGGATAATCCTTTTTCCTATAATCTACTTCCTCCCATGTTGCACCCACATGTTGAGGCTACAGCACCTACCTGAATCTACCAAGGCATTCTGGATACCTCCAGGTCAAAATACAACAACCTGCACACCAAGTCCCACTTGTTCAGCACCTTCTGAGACTTTCACTTTTGCTTAAGGCACTTAATTGTAAGGATGCACTACTGAACCCCTGTTCTTTATTTCTTCTTATTGGAGAAGCTGGAAAGCTGTAATCTACACTCACCGAATTCACTTGCAGCTAGGATTCTTGTTGCCAGTTAGGTTCTGTCAATTAGATGAGCTCTTGTGAGAATGGGAAAAGAAACAGAAGTCATCTTACTATGGCCCTCAGCTGATGAGTTTTTTGTGAAAAAGAGTTAAGAATTGTGAATTCTTTGGGCATAGATTTAGTGTCCATTTTCCAGGTTCTTGACTATGAAAAGCAATTTGTTGTGGAGGCTACAGCTTCCTGCTTTAACGTCACTTCAAGTCTGATTTCAAAGTTAGTAACATGCTCAGTGAATCAGCCCTATATTGTCCTACAGATCTTTTCAGGAAGCCTAACTACAAACCTAAATCTTTTAGCATTTCTGTTAATTTTTGAAGTACCTATCTATAGTCCATCAATTCTAAAATATGGGGGTTTCTTTTTCAGAATTTTATCTTTCTGAACTTGAGGTACCTCATATAACCATTGGTTTTATTACAATCTCTGTTAACCATGTTAACATTCATGACACAATTGTTTTAAAGTTCTTTCATTGAAAACTTTGTTAAGATCAAGAGAGCACCAGTATGAAAACATTTTAGTGTAATTTCAAATACAAACCCCATTACACTTGAGTTTGTTTGAGTATTGTGCTTTCTGTACTAAACTATCATTAAAAGAATAAGTGATAGTCATGTACCATTTGCCTGAGTTCTCGTGAATACTACTCCTTCTCTATGACAGCCTCTTCCCTGCTAAAAAGAGCTCTTTGCTTGGAGGGAGAAACATCGTAAGTTGTACTGCTTTAATGTGTAAATCCACTAGGACTACTGTTTAATCCTAAAGCTGCCTTCCTAGGTTACAAGAGTTAAAAAATGAACCCTTGACTATAAAATCCAGCCCCAAGGAATAATATTAATTATGACAAAGTTCAAAATTCCAATTTTAAAAAGTGACATCAAATTAAAAGTGAGTTATTTTGTTCACCAAAGCCAGGTTTTATCTACCTCTCAAAATTTCTGACATATTCATTAGAAGTTAGTGTTTCAAAGGGGCCTATAAATGGTATCCATTTTCTCTGCCTAAGTTCTAAATCACTTGAAAAATAAGACCAAAGACTTTTTTTTCTTTAAGACAACAGATAAAGACCAAGATATCAAGATCATTAGTAAATCTGTGATCGTAACACTTGATTTAGGCATGTAGCTGAAATAGACTTCCTAGTACTGAAACCCAGAATTAGAGAGATTTACCATTCACCATAGGCAGTCTTAAATAACCCCATTCCTTCACACATGGTCTCTGCCCCTTAAACTTATGATATAGAATGTGTTTTCCTACAGCCAGAAGGGAAGAAATATGGGGTGAGAGTCACATGCCCACTTCCTTCCCAAATCTCAATATTCCCAAAATAAGAAAGAAAAGAAAAAAGTAAATAAATGACAGAAAAGCCTATGACCTCAAAGAGATTTTGTTGGGGAAACTAATCTTCCGAAGGGCAGAGATTGTCTTATTTAACACTATGTTCTTGTACCTAAACCATTTCCGGCACTTAGTGAAGCTCAATATTAGTTGAGTGCTTATAATAGGGGGAAAAAGATTCATGTTAGCCATTTACATTTTTTTCCCTGAAAGTAACTAACTCAGAATAAGTAAGCAAATTGGTTAGTCATATAATTTTTCCCAAGAAAAATATCCCCAGCAAATATACTGCTCACAAAAACTAGGGAATATTATATAGCTTCATATTCATTTTGAAATATCCCCTAATTTTTCTGAGAAGTATAGCATTATTTACCTGGAGCAGGTGGCACTCAGCGCAGCTTCTCATTCAACCCCCACCTCCGCTGCCACCAGTGAGATCATCACAGCACAGAGAGGACCCAAACGATTTCACAAAACCTCCTTCTGGCCCCAAACACCTCGAATGGCTTCTGCCCAACCAACAGTCCCATGCTTGCTATAGATTTAGCCACTTTACAAAGTATAATTAAACAGATTTTTTGGTCTTTAATCTACTGATGACAAACAAGAATGAAAAGCCTATGCAAATGGAAATGAAAAGTAAAGTCTTTTCTTGTACAGCCTCTAAGAAAACTGAAGAAATTATAATAATAACCCTGTATTTATAGAAACTACACTACAAATCTTCCATTATTAAGACTGTCAGAAGAGGTAAATGATAATCTTTACATTGCCAGCAATACTGCTAGGATATAACTAAACATTGAAAGTCTCTACAGACAAGCCCTGGGTGGAGAGAGACTGGCCTCCCCTGGAAATGCTCAAGCAGCATGAATTCTTTTCTTATTTTTTTGAGTGTCTTGTGAGTTGTCAGGTATAATTTAGTTGAAATTCAAGATAACTTAATCTAAAAGGATGCAGTATCATTTGCCCATGTAAATGTGAGAATAAGGTGAAGACAAAAGGAAACTGGAAAAACATGATGTTGGGCTTTTTGCTTTAGTATTTTGGTTTAGTTATTTTTGTTTTTGTCATTGTTGTGACTGTTTGCAATACATCTGCCTAAATTTTGAAGTCATATCAGAGTAAAAATTAATAACACATATTATATATATATTCTAGATATTGATCATAAGTAAGATTGAGAGTCTATATAAACTACATGACTATATTAGTAATATTTGGTATCAAATGGCCAACACTTAACAATTTGATTAACTATGTTGGTGCATCTAACATCTCTCTCCCCTCCATTCTTTCATTTGGATCATATATCTCTATATTTTTGTCTTATTTTTTATTTCCTATTAGAATACAAACTTCTTGATTGGGCTATGTCCTTTCTTTGCTTGTTTATGTATAGCACAACATATGGCATCTGCATATCTAAAAATTTAGTAAGTACTATTTAAACACTACAAACATTTCAAGGTAATTAAGAGTTTGAAAAGGTTTAATCTTCTGTATAATTAGGTTTCGCATCCTGCAATATACTTAAGATAATTCAGAGAACTTCTTTATAGTCTATACAAGATAAAAATGTGTTAAATCCTATGAGAAATCCAAAGATTAGTACTTCTAGCTTAAATGTATTTGAATTTAAAATGGTAAAACTCTGGTGGCCTTTCAAAAGTCATCTGAGAACTTTATAACACTGTACTGGATATGTGATGCTCTATTACTTAAAACATTGAGGAAAAATGAGCTCAAGATCCAAAGTAGTCACTTTAAGGTTCATAAGACATACAGAAGTCTCCCTAAATATCTAGCCCAGATAGCCTTTCCAATTCCAGATCTATATTTGTAATTGCTCTCTGAATCTCTCCCCAAGACAACGTATCTACCATGCTTATGCTAAGAAATGGGCTCTGATAATCTTGGAAATCAAACCTGGCTTCCAGAAATAAGATTAAGATAGGGCCATTAATGAAGATATAGACACAGGCCTCATATATGTGAAGTTATCTTCCACTTAAATATCCTTCCTATAACTCACACCCACTTGTGACCCCGCTAGAAATGAGACAAGCCCTTGTATGTGTTCATATCTGTCTATAAACATGTGGCAGCCACTATTTCCACGGACATTTTAAAACTCATGAACATCACTGGTAAAATTTTCAGATGGAAAGGTGTATCTACATCCTACTTAAACACCAGTCTTTGCCTCTTTCTAAATTCTTTTAAAGCTAATTTCTTAAGGTCATATGTAAACCCAGGACAGCTAGGCTATAGTGACTTAGGAAGAGAAGTCTTTGCACATTACATGACATGCAGTTTACTACATATTATAATTCTGCTGCATCACATCTGTTCTGAATAATTTGAATACATTTATAGCTTTGGTGATTGAAAGATGTGGTTACTTTTGTCTTTAGTAACACAATAGGTAGAAAATTCAGCTTACACCACCTGACAGTTTAGGGTAAGCCTTTGAAAAACAGATCCATGAAAGAGCAGCAGACCAGAACACCCTACCCCAGCAATGCTCCTCTTCCTCTGCTCCCTAAATTAGTGAAAGACACCACCATTTAAACATCAAGGCATCTTAAATTACTACCTCTTCCTCACTCAAGCATAGAATTAATGAGAAGAGTCCAATCAAGGTAACTTCTTAAATAATTCCAAAACTCATTTCCTAAACAATATTACCAGCATTACTGCCTCTCTGATCTGAGTTACTTCAATAGCTAAGAGTCCTGTCCCTCCTCAAGGTGATGTAAAATGCATATCTGATCCTGTCACTCCTACTCCATCACTCTCCTTTGCCTTCAGACAAAGTCCACAGTCTTTAATAAGCTAGCTTTGTCTAGCTCTCTAGCCTCACCTGTTATCCTTCTTCTCTCATATTCTTTCTTCAGCCTTTCCAAGCAACTTGCGCTTCCTGCAATATACCACACCATACATGATCAGACTGATTTACCCTACATGCCCTTTCACTTTACTTAAAATTCCTCAGAAACATAAACTGAGATGAAACCTTCCAAAAATTCTAACACCCTCCCAACCAGTCCCACACCCAATGCCAAATTTATGTTATATATGACTTTTCAGATGTTCCACCCTGTGCTGCTGTCTCTTCTAACACTTTATCACTCTGTGTAATAATTGTGTGTCTGTTTCCCACAAGCCGATCACTTGCTTAACAACACAGTCTCATGTTCTCTGTCTCTATACCCAAGAATAGCCTCTGGCACATCATGGAGACTCAGTAGATATTTATTGAAAAAATGATAAGACAACAAACAAATTCAAATCCAATGGCCCGGATATTTTCACTCTATCATAATCATTCAGCTAAGTCAGTGGATAACCCAAAATAGGCATTCAAGGGAGAGTTATGACCATGCTTCTAAGCCTCTTTCTGCCACACCCTTTCATTTATCTGAGGAAGGGAAAGAATTGTCTAGTGGAAGTGCAGGTGGTACCTAGTGTTTCTCCAGTGCTGCAGACAGATGGTCAGAGCACCATAATGGGCCTGAACAAAATATGCTCCAAATAGGAATGGAAAATTTAACCTTTAAAATCTACAGAGTCCTTTGCCTATTGACAGAGGGATTATAATCACATAAGGCATTGTACATGAAGCTGAATCATCCATGTGAGGCACAAAAACAAGCTTCCTGATTTGAGGTTTATAGACTTACACTGACAAATGTATAGGGTTGGTTTTTCAGGTATATAAGAAAAATAAAACTGCCTTGTGGAAATTTGAGTTCTAAAGCAACTGATTTTAAAACTTTTTAAAAATTTCACTAGGCTATTTATGAAATATTTGATACAATTTAAAGTAAAATTCTAGGCATCTAAAATTTTCTTCTATAATACTTCTAAAAAAAAACATGGTATGCAATAAAATCTCCTTGGAGGTTTATTCAAAAATTTAAAATAAATAAAAGAGTTCTGAGTTTTAGCCAAGAACTATTAAATTAAATCTATTAAATCAGAATCTCTTCAGGTTGGGTCTAGAGCAATAGTTTTAAAACTTTCTCAGGCCCTGGCAGGTTGACTAAGTGGATAGAGAATTGGCCTGGTATATGGATATCCCAGGTTCAATTCCCAAACAGGACACACAAGAGAAGCAACAATCTGCTTCTCTCTTCCTCCTTTTCCTTCTTCTCTCTCTCTCCTCCTCCAGCATCCGGTGGCTCAATTTGTTCAAGTGTCTTCCGTGGGAACTGAGAATAACTCATACTGTCCTATGAGAGAGTCTGTCTCACTATCTCCCCTCCTCTTACTTAAAAAAAAGGGGGGGAGGGGATTCTTAATAATTCTGATCAACCAACCTTGCTTCTGTGAACTGGTATGTGAACTATTCCTCCAAGATATTATTTATAATTCTAATAGAGATGCTCACATAACTATACAGTTCTCAAAGTGACATTGTAGTTATCCAATACTTTTATTTTTTAGATGAGAATTTTTAAGCTGTTGACTAGTTTAAATATTTTTTTTTTATTTTAACTTATGAAAATAATTTACTTATTAAACTGCAAGACTGAAGAATCCTCTGAAACCTTACTAGGACCATAAATCACTATATAAAATATATATAAATATAACCGCAAAATAAACATTATCACAAATCTATACTTTAGGAGTTGCTTATTTACTATAAAATCTTTATTATATGGTTTTCCCATAAGATTGGCCAAGACATCACCAAAGTCATTGACATAGAACAATGGCTTCTTCATTAGAATGCCAATGCTCAGCATAGAAATGAGCATTCTTTCAAAACCATCCACACCTTCCATAACTGTCTTATAACCGTTTTAAAACACTAGAGATCACCTTCTTTCTCACAAATCCTTGCTTGGCCATCTGTGCAAGTATCACCACCACCAGGCCTAGTCTCTCTCTGCCTCTAAAACTTTTTAATGATTTCTAGACTAATTCCACTTAGACTGACTCCAGCTTATTTAACCTTCCAAGTTCCCTGACAAGTTTTCACTTGTAGACTCTGTAGTTGTTTGGCAAATGTCATATGCTCCATGTACTTACCTATATTGACAGTTGAACTATGAGCAAGACGCAGAAGTTTGGTTTTGAGCTTCTCAGCCTTAGACTCTTCTCATATATCCTTTTCCTCTTCAGTTACCACTTTCATTTACTTTTGTATTTTAAATAGTACCCAGTACATACTAGGCAAAGACAAATACCATATAATCCCATCTATATGTAGAACCTAAAAAAATAAAATAAAATATGACTCATATCTCACACAGACAGAAGGTGAGGTAAGGGAGTGTGCAAAATGAGTCAAGGAGTCAGATATCTGCAAACTTTCAGTTATAAAATAAATAAGTCATGGGATATAATGTAGAGCATGGTGACTATAGTTAAAAAGCTGTATTGAATATTTCAAAGTTGCTTAGAGAGTAGATCTTAAAAGTACTCATCACAAGAAAAAATTCTTATACTTGTATGGTGACAGATGTTAACTAGACTTAATGTGGCGATCACTTTCCAACATATACAAATCATTATGTTGTCTACATAAAACTAATATAATGGTATATGTAAGTTATACCTCAATAAAAAAGAAATACACATTTGAGTTAGAAAATTTTTAGAGCAGGTATTTTCACATAGTTGAATTTTCATGGCTATTCGCGAAGTGTTTATAACTATTTCACAAATACAGACAAGAGAATTTGGAAGTGTCACAAAAAGTAGTGACAAGGGCCTGTGTTCAATCCTGTCTTCTAAATCGGGATTCCAGTGTCCATAAAACATTGCTTCCTCACATCAAAAATTTCATACACATACCTCAAATATAAGGCTATTTGATAAATGAACTCAGAAATACAGACAGTCACATGTAACAACCACCTCATTTCAAAGAAATAACCTGTGAGAGATTAACTTTACATAGAAAATTTGACTCTAATTTTCTGATGCTTGAATATTTCTATTCAATCTGGACAGAAGTCAATGTTGCTGCTAAAAGTTCTGATACACACAGGAAGACTTACACACACACACACACACACATACACTGAAGTATTCAGATAAAAATGACAAAGTTGAGAAACACTGCCTTACAGTAAAGCTTCTGATACTTACTTACCCAGTAAGTATCAGAAGCAATTTAGACTCAACTAAGTCTTATACATTTTAATATAGTTCCACTTAGTTATTCCACTTCTTTATTCCTAATAAATATACTTAACATTTGTTGAGAGTCTGTGTATCAGGCACTCTGCCAGTTGATGTCATACAATGACAAAAGGAGACACATGAGTCCTGATTTCTTGAACATGTGTTCCAAAACACATAGGTGAAAAAACAATCACTCTGTTTTCTAAATCAAAGTATGACTCTGAGTTTATTTAACAGAGTATGAAAAAATTTTTAATCCAAGTCCTGTCTAGGGAGCCCAAAAATTTAGCAAGCTTTTATGATTCCTAGAAAATGAAAAACAAGGCCTGAAGCTTGGCCTTTGGTGTCCATATGATGACTCTTTCTGCTACCAAGGCTGCTGCTGAGCCCTGCCCTCTACCTTTTGTGGCATGCAGTATTTCACTACCACCCTGTCATCTTCTCCACTGACCCCAGCCTCAGAGAGCAAAACCATCCTGCGCCTTCCCCATCCAGAACACTGCACTCGATTTGAGATGAAAAATTCTGAAATCTCTGGTCCTTTCCCAGTCTTGAGGACATTTAAGCTTATCCCCTGTATCGAAGGGCCTTTGCTTTTTTTTCCTTGGTCTTGTCTCTCCCCTTGTTCTCTTGTCGTTCTTCTCTCCAACCAAAATCTAAGTAGGAGTCATCTTCTGAGGGCTTAGCAAATGCAGGGCAAAAAAAAATATGTCTTAAAATTTTTTCTACAACAACTAAAACAAAATGAGCAAATATCCACAAGGACCCTCTGTGTAGACTGGCAGGTCACAGCTGGTGCTGAATACATACTGTGCTCAAGCAAAGCACTACAGACTGTCCAGGGAAAACATCTGCAGCTCTTGAGTCACAGCATGTGAAAATAAGATTAGAAGTCTTTCTTTTCCATGCAACTTTTAAAATTAAATTTATTGGAATGACGTTGGTTAATGAAATTATATCAGTTTCAAGTATACAATTCCGTGATACATCATCTGTATATTGCTTTGTGTTTTCCCATGCAATTTTTAGAGTTGCGAGGAGAAGAGTTTTAATTGAATACATCCAAACTACATCAGGCATAATTGTCACTCTCATGTTACTTAAGATTTTTTTAATTGTTGTTTTTCTCCAATGACATTTTATCAAAAATTAATGAAGCAGATTTGAGATTTATTTAACATTAGTTAACTTCCTTCATTAACATGACATTCCAGTGGTCTGAGATACAAACAAAATGATCCTCTCTGCAGTGAGGTAGCCAGAACATTTGCAGCAAAGCTGCTGGTTCAATTATGGTGTCTATCTATCAGGAAGGAGATGACCCTTGGGGTCAGCCATAGGCAAACATTCTAAGTAGGTGACATATGCCATCTAGCATTTTCAGCTTCCCTGATTTGGGTCTTTGGCCCTCTTTTGTGTCCTTGTCTCCCACTTCAGGAACTCAAGATACTTTGTTTTATTCACTCCCCCAACATCTGTCATAACTCTCCAGAAAGGTCCCAATAAGTCATCTAGACTGAGATGCAAATAATTGTTGCTATTCAAACTGGAACTACTTCGGTGACACCTGCAGGTATCAACCTTCAGGCCTGACAAGTAGGTGCGGAAGGAAAGGTTTAGGCAGGATGACTGTTCACTCCCTAAAAATTACACTAATATGCCCTTACTGAGACCAGTTCAAGTAAAATCTCAATTTGCAGATGTTCTAGAAAAGGTGCAAAATGTCTTAGTATCTACTAAAAAATCTCTTAGTATCTACTAAAAATAAGCCACTGTCACTGTCATAGTATATTGCATATGTCTAAATAACTTCTTTTTTATAGATTTTATTTATTCATTTTAGAGAGAGAAGACAGAGTGACAAAGAGAGAGAAGGGGGGAGGAGCAGAAAGCATCAACTCCCATATGTGCCTTGACAAGAGAAGCCCAGGGTTTTGAACCGGTGACCTCAGCATTCCAGGTCGACCCTTTATTCATAGTTCAGGCTAAATACCTTTTAAAGTTAATATTAATAGGGTACTTAATGATACCAAATTCAGTTCTATTAGCTTTGCCTGAATAACTCTGTTCTTAAAAATAGCTTTAGGAGATGAGTGCTGTTATCTCTACTCCACAAATGGGAAAACAGAGGCAATAGAAAGTTAGATGCAGTTGCCTTGAGCAATGTGACAGGGTGCCCCCTTTGCAGTAAAAAATCCATGTATAACTTTTGTTTCCCCAGACACTTAACTGCTAATATCCAACTGTTGACCAAAGTCTTAAGAATAACATAAACAGTTAATTAATACAAACTTTGTTTGTTGCATGTATTGTATATTATATTCTGACAACAAAGTAAGCTAAAGAAAAAAAGGTTAAGAAAATCATAAGAAAGGGAAAATGCATTTACAGTATTGTACATACGGATTGGAAAAAAAAATTGTGTAAGTGGAGCCCTGTGGCTCAAACCCATGTTCAAGGGTCAGCTACAGTTTTTCTAAATTCAAAAAGCTGAAAAGTAATCTTCTTTGTAAACTCTAACCTATAACTATCATAATCATTATAATAATTATCAATGTTATTCTCAGAGCTTATGGCTTATAGAATGGGGAACAAGAGGGAATGATGAGGTCTACTTCGTGTTTTGTATTACTTATCTAAGGAAAAGTGCAGGCAACACAGTTATTGTAGCTAACACTTGGTAAGCCTTTACTACAGCCCAAGTGGCCTGGTGAGAGCTGAATATACATATTTATTGCTTCCCACAGTCCTAGAAGTATGTCCTGTTAGCTCTCTTCGTTTAATGATAAGTAGAACCAAGTCTTAGTGTTTCGTCCAAGATCATACACATAGCAAATTGTGTGCCCAACCAAGATTTGGTCCCAGGCAGCCAGCCATTCACCAGGTAGTCATTACATGCCCTCACTGTATTAATGGCTTTATGTACTTTGTCCCATTTAATCTTCACAGAAGATTTACAATTAAGATTGAATAGATGGGAAAACCAAGTCTCTGAAAAGTCAAATAATTTGCTTAAGTCTTCACAAGTACATATTAGAGCTGAGATTTGAGCACAGACATGTGTGATCCTCAACCCAAACTCTTACTTATTATCTTTTCTGTTAAGAATAGCATCTTCCCTTTTGTGTAGAAGTCACAATATGTAGGAAGGTTATAGAGTACTTAAAGACTGAGGATCAAAACCTGTGCAGGAAGGCCAGGGACTACATCAAGACCTCTCTACTACAGCCTATATCTCAATTCATTTTCTGTGATTTATGAACATTTTACAAATAAATATTCATAAGAATAAGTTATTATCAATATGTTTTAAATATATATAAGAAAAGCAAATAAGTGTAATAGGGTCATATTTTTTTTCACAAAGAGGAAATACTTGACTTTGCTGAGAGACACAGTGGCCCCCAGAAGAGAGTAGAAGGTAGGGGTCTTGAAATTCACTGTCCAATTTACTGAATTTATATATTCAACTGTTACTTTGTAAGTGGAGATAGGACATACCTTTTGCAGATGCAACTTAGGGCAGGTAGGAAAATGCATTTTTTATTGTTTTTCTGGATATATTTGACTAACATTATCATCCTAAATTTGTAGCCAGTACCCATTATCAAGACTAAGATGCCTTGAAATCTGTCCAAGCAAAAAGATTGAATATTAATAAATTCAATGTGCAACTGTGAGAGAGTTGATGAAATTCACAATAATTGATCATGCACTCTAAAAAAAGGATGATTCTATTTACACAGAGACTCTACCGAGAAATGCTCATTGCCTTAGAATAAAAACTCTTTTGTAGCTCTGGCTAGTTGGCTCAGTGGTAGAGTGTCATCCCAGTGTGTGGATGTCCCAGGTTTGATTACATGTCAGGGCACACAGGAGAAGTGACCATCTTCTCCTCCTCACCCCCTCTCCCTTCTTTCTCTTACCCTCTCTTTCCCTTCTGCAGCCATGGCTTGATTGGTTCTAGCAAGCCACCCTGGGTGCTGGGGATGACTCCGTGGCCTCCACCTCAGGCACTAAAATAGCTCAATTGCAGAGCAACAGACCCAAGTGAGCAGAGCATCACCTGGTACAGGGCTTGCCGAATGGATCCTGGTCTACGGTGCATGGGGTAGCCTGGCTCTCTGACTCCCTGCCTCTCACTTAATAATAATTAAAAAATCTCTTTTGTTACTCATTGTCAGAAAGAGACATGTCTTGTCCAATTATATGTGACTGACATTCTAAAACATCGATGTTTCATGCAGTTTTAAATAAAAACCTTTCTGGTTTAGCCTTTTTGAAATAATCAATTAAATTAGCTTATAATAGACTATAGACTTTCTAGCCTAGCAGTTTCAGTGTCTATCACGTTACAGCAAGTTTTAGATGGAATAATCTATATTCTATAACTCACAATTAATCATGTATATAGTGTGAAATGAAATCAATTTATTTTATATGGATATATATAATTGATTAATTATCATTTGTTTACAAGTGTGTTCTTTCCCCACTATCCATATCCTTGAAAAACTAGTATTTTTCTAAAAACAGTAAGTATCAAGTTAAATAGTAAATTGTAAGAGTTCACTCTAAATACCAAATAAAAAGTATAGAAAATTAGCAGTTTTTAAATTTCAGGTCTTCTGTAATACTTCCAGAAAGCATTTGTGATTCATTGGGAAAAGTGTTAAAGACTTAGATTAATGAACAATAATGATTCTGGATACAAATGAGAAGAGAATTTGAAGATATTACCAGGAGGGTAGGTTGTAAATCAATTCTATCTCTAATTTAAATTTCTCTTTTTTTAAATAAAGAAAACCTTGACATTTACATTTCCCCAAAAGAGACGGAAGGCACTTGTTTAATAATATTTTTATTTCTAGGCCACTAATAAAATGGCAAACCATAAAATAAACAGAATACAGTTTATGAAACAAGATTTTATTTTAAAACAGTCAAGTTTTGCTGCTACTGAAGAGTGTTTTCTCTCTCTTAATATCTTAGTATGTTGATCTTTTCCAGCATTTGGAATAGGGTAGGGGATAATGTTATTATCCCAAATAAGAAATTATTTAAATAAAAACATATCTTTTGTACACAAAGATTACTGCAGTAATACAAAAGTGGTGACCATTTATTTATGTGAAATATAAATTAATTATTAAGAATCATAGAAAATACTTCCATAGTATTTGCCACATACCAGTCATTACACTAAACATTTTGTGTATGTATACATTTATTTATTTTTTTAAATGTTCTCATTCTTTTTTTATTTTTTCAATTTTTATTTTTTATTGAATTAATTGTGTTTACATAGTTTCTAGGGTAACCCTGAATACATCCCCATTCCCCCATGTTCCCCTTCACATCTCTCTTGCCCCCCTCCTTACAGCACCCTCTCCAATTCCCTTCAGGTTTATCCCTTCCTATCATTCCCTTTCCCTCTGTCCTTTTTTCCTCTGGTTTCTTTGATCCCTCCTCTATCTCAATTACTTTCCTCAGTTGTCAATGTTCCTTGGATTCCTCAAATGAGTGAGGTTATATAATATTTTTCTTTTTCTGCCTGGCTTATTTCACTCAACATAATAGTTTCCAGGTTCCTACATATTGTTGCAAAAGGTAATATCTCCTTCTTTTTCATGGCCCCATAGTATTCCACTGTGTATATGTACCACTGCTTTTTAATCCACTCGTCCACTGATGGACAATTGGGCTGTTTCCAGCTCTTTGCTATTGTGAAAAATGCTGCCATAAACATGGGGGTGCATTTCTTTTTTTCCGTCGGTGATATGGTGTCCTTGGAATATATTCCTATAAGTGGGATAGCTGGGTCAAAGGACAGTTCAATTTCTAGTTTTTTGAGGAATCTCCATACTGTTTTCCATAGTGGCAGCACCATTCTGCATTCCCACCAGCAGTGCAGAAGGGTTCCCTTTTCTCCACATCCTCGCCAGCACTTATTCTGTGTTGTTTTGCTGATGAGCGCCATTCTGACTGGTGTGAGGTGATATCTCATTGTGGTTTTAATTTGCATTTCTCTAATGATTAGTGATGTTGAGCATTTTTTCATATGCCTATTGGCCATCTATATGTGCTCTTTGAAGAAGTGTCTATTCATTTCTTTTGCCCATTTTTTGATTGGATTGTTTGTCTTCCTGGTGTTGAGTTTTATAAGTTCTTTATAAATTTTGGTTATTAACCCCTTATCAGATGTGTTGTCGAATATGTTCTCCCATTGTGTAGTTTGTCTTTTTATTCTGTTCTTATTCTCTTTAGCTGTGCAAAAACTTTTTAGTTTGATATAGTCCTATTTGTTTATCCTGTTTTTTATTTCATTTGCCTGTGGAGATAAATCAGCAAATATATTGCTGCGATAGATGTCGGAGAGTTTACTGCCTATGTTTTCTTGTAGGATGCTAATGGTTTCGCGACTTACATTTAAGTCTTTTATCAATTTTGAGTTTATTTTTGTGCATGGTGTAAGTTGGTAATTTAGTTTCATTTTACATTTCAGTTACTGCAGGTAACTGTCCAGTTTTCCCAACACCATTTGTTAATTAGACTGTCTTTACTCCACTGTATGCTCTTACCTCCTTTGCCAAATATGAATTGTCCTTAAAGATAATGGGTTTATTTCTGGTTTCTCTGTTCTGTTCCATTGATCTATATGCCTGTTCTTATGCCAGTACCAAGCTGTTTTGAGTACAATGGCCTTGTAGTTTAACTTGATATCAGGAAGTGTGATACCTCCCACTTTATTCTTCTTTTTCAAGATTGCGAGGCTATTCGTGGGTTTTTTTGGTTCCATATAAATTTTAGGAATATGTGTTCTATATCTTTGAAGTATGTCATTGGTATTTTAATTGGTATTGCTTGAATTTATAAATTGCTTTGGGTAACATAGACATTTTAATGATGTTTATCTTCCTAACCATGAACACGGTATATGCTTCCACTTGTTTGTGTCTTCCTTGATTTCTTTTATCAATGTTTTATAATTTCCTGAGTATAAGTCTTTAACCTCCTTTGTTAAATTTACTCCTAGGTACTTTATTTTTTTTGTTGCAATAGTGAAGGGGATTGTTTTCTTAATTTCTCTTTCTGACATTTTATTGTTCATGTATAAAAATGCCTGTGATTTCTGTGTGTTAATTTTATATTCTGCCACCTTGCTGAATTCATTTATTAGGTCCAGTAGTTTTTTGAATGAGCCTTTAGGGTTTTCTATATACAGTATCATATCATCTGCAAATAATGATAGTTTTACTTCTTTTCCAATTTGGATGCGTTTTATTTCTTTTTCTTGTCTTATTGCTATAGCTAGGACTTCCAGAACTATATTGAATAAGAGTGGTGAAAGGGGACACACCTACTTTGTTCCTGATTTTAGGGGAATTTCTTTTAATTTTTGTCCATTAATGATGGTGTTGGCTGTGGGTTTGTCATAAATGGCCTTTATCATGTTGATATACATACATGTTCCCTGTATTCCCACTTTGCTAAGAGTTTTGATCATAAATGGGTGCTGAATTTTATCAAATGCTTTTTCTGCATCTATTGAAATTATCATGTGGTTTTTCTTCTTCCTTTTGTTTCTGTGGTGAATCACATTAATTGATTTACAAATGTTGTACCATCCTTGCCTCCCCAGAATAAATCCCACTTGATCAAGATGTATGATTTTTTTCATGTTGTGCTTGATCCGGTTTGCTAATTAGGATTTTAGCATCTAAATTCATCAGAGATATTGGCCTATAATTTTCTTTCTCTGTGTTGTCTTTGCCTGGTTTTGGAATCAGAATTATGCTTGCCTCATAAAAGGAACTAGGTAGTGTTCCTTCCTCTTGGATTTTTTGAAATAGCTTGAGAAGGATAGGAGTTAGTTCTTTGATTATTTGGTAGAATTCACCAGTGAATCCATTGGGCCCAGGGTTTTTGTTTTTTGGGAGCTTTTTGATAACTGTTTCAATCTCTTTTGTTGTAATCAGTCTGTTTAGGTTTTCTGATTCTTCCAGATTGATATTTGGAAGATTATATGTTTCAAGAAATTTGTATATTTCACCTAGGTTGTTTTATTTTTTGGCATACAGTTTTTCATAGTATTTTCTTACAATATTTTGTATTTCTGTTGTGTTGGTTGTTATTTCTCCACTCTCATTTCTAATTTTATTTATTTGAGTCCTCTCTCTTCTTTTCTTGGTGAGTCTCATTAAAGGTTCATCGATCTTGTTGACCCTCTCAAAGAACCAGCTCTTGGTTTCATTGATTCTCTGTATTATTTCTTTAGCCTCTATGTCATTTATTTCCGCTCTGATCTTTATTATTTCCTTTTTTCTACTACCTCTGGGCCTTACTTGCTGTTCTTTTTCAAGATCTTTCAGATGAAGTTTTAGGTTGTTTATTTGAGCTTTTTCAAGCTTCTTAAAGAATGCCTGTAGTCCTATGAACTCCCCTTTCAGGATTGCTTTAGCTGTGTTCCATAAATATTGAGTTGTTGTTTGTTCATTATCATTCGTTTCTAGAAATTTTTTTTATTTCTTCTTTGATTTCATTGTTAACCCATTCATTATTTAATAACATGCTATTTAGTTTCCATGTGTTTGAGTACTTTTCAGTTTTTCTGTTATGGTTGATTTCTAGTTTCATGCCATTGTGATCAGAGAAAGTGCTTGATATGATTTCAATCTTCTTAAATTTGTTGAGACTGCTTTTGTGTCCTAACATGTGGTCTATTCTAGAGAATGTACCATGAGCACTTGAAAAGAATGTATATTCTGCTGCTTTAGGGTAAAAGGTTCTGAAGATATCTATTAAATAGAGTTGATCTAGTGTGTCCTTTAAGTCTGCTGTTTCTTTGTTAATTTTCTTTCTTGAGGATATATCAAGTAATGTTAGTGGGGTATTGAAATCTCCTACTATTATTGTATTGCTGTTGATCTTGCCCTTTACATCCATCAAGTCAGCTTTATATATTTAGGTGCTCCTATATTAGGTGCGTAGATATTTATGATGGTTATATCTTCCTGTTGGATTTCTCCCTTTATCATTATGTAGTGGCCTTTTTAATCTCTTACTATAGGCTTGTTTTTAAATTCATTTTGTCTTATATAAGTATTGCTACTCCAGCTTATTTTTCATTTCCATTTGCATGAAATTTTTTTTTCTATCCTTTTACCTTCAGTCTTTGTGAATCTTTTGTTTGAAGGTGTGTCTCTTACAGACAGCATATGTATGGGTCCTGTTTTTTTCTCTATGCAGCTGCCCTATGTCTTTTGATTGGATCATTTAATACATTTACATTTAAGATCATTATTGATATGTAGTTGTTATTGCCATTTTATTTTTTAAAGGTGTATTCCTCTTTTGCTATATTTTTTCCCACTTTGATCTGTTTATGATAGGCCCTAACATTTCCTGCAACATTGGTTTTGTTGTAATGAATTCCTTGAGTTTTTCTTTGTCTTGGAAGATTTTTTTTTTCCTTGAGTTTTAAATGATAGCCTTGCTGAATAAAGTAATCTTGGTTGTAGGCTCTTGTTCTGCATTACTTTGAATATTTCTTGCCACTCTCTTCTTGCCTCAAGTGTTTCTGTTGAGAAGTTGGATGTCATTCTTATGGGGGGTCCTTTGTAGGTGATAGCCTTTTTTTCTCCAGCAGCTTTTAATATTTTCTCTTTATCACTTAGCTTTGGTATTTTAATTATGATGTGTCTTGATGTAGGATTCTTTGGGTTTCTCTTTAATGGAGTCCTCTGTGCTTCTTGAACTTGTGAAAGCCTTCCTTGCATCAATTTGGGGAAGTTTTCAGCTATGATTTGATTGAATAAAGTTTGTATCCTTTGTTCTTTCTCTTCTTCTTCAGGAACCCCTATTATGGGGATGTTGTTTCTCTTCATGTTGTCATAGAGCTCTCTTAGAGTTTCCTCAGACTTTTTGAGTCTCTTTTCTTTTTTCTGCTCTGCTTCCATGCCTTTGTTCATCTTGTCTTCCAACTCGCTGATTCAATCCTCAGCTTCATCCATCCTACTTTTAATTCCTTTCATTGTGTTCTTCATTTCTGAGATTGTCATCTCTGACTGATTCTTTTTTTATATTTCAATGTCCTTTTTTATACTTGCTCTCTTTTTATTTAGGTGTTCATGATGACCATCCATTGTTGTACTAAGATCCCTAAGCATCCTAAAAATCATTATTCTGAACTCTGCATCTGGAAATTTGGTTATTTCCATATCACTCAGTTCATTTCCTGAAGGATTCTCTTGTGGTTTTATTTGGATTGCACTTTTCTGTCTTCTCATTATATCTGTGTGTTTGGGTGTGTTGTTTGTAGAGCTGGTTGAGCCTAGGCTTGGTGTTGTCTGCCTCCAATTTTCAGTTGTGTTATTTCTAGGTCTTCTTGGGTTGGCTTTAGCTGTTGTTTGTAATTCACTGTGGAATTTGCTTTTCTAATAGAGCCCCTTTGAAGTCTTGATTTGTTTGTTTTTTTCTCAGTTTTCTTAACTTGGTGGTAGTCTTGTTTACTGGTCTCAGCAGGGGGCTTTGTATGTACACATTTAATTGTCACAACAATCCTATAAATGAAGTATACTAAGTATCCTCATTTTACAGGTAGGGAGACAGTTGGACTGTTTTTCCAAAGTCATAATGCTAGTAGGTTGATGGATGCAAGATTTAAACCTACATAAGATAGTTGTTCAGTTAGCTAATATGCTATGTAACCACTTTGCAACAGCTTGCAATCATTTTGACAAATTGAGTAACAAGGCTGCTAAAAGATGTTTATTGTATTTTAAATGCTTTTATTCTAATTTATTCTATCTCTCTGTTTTTCTTGACTGTCAATTATCTGTATGTGTAGAGCTTAAGTGCTCAAAAGCAATGCTCAAGTTCTTGAGCACTGTGCCTGTGTACATGCACTCATGACAGGGAACACTCTATCACCCTGAGAAAACATTAGTTTTTCCAAACAGCAAGTCACTCATGCCTAGCTGGTTTTTATTTTGTGTTTCTAGATTCTCCTTCTATGCAGATACATGCTTTGATTGTGAATTACCCTGGGATATCTACTTCAAACCAAGCCAACTCCTTTACACAGAAGAGAATTCGGCCTGAAATTAGTTTCAGTGAGGAGGTATTTAGGATATTTTTGCTCTTTTTTTTTAACAAAGAGCTATAGGAACATAAGATAGTGGTTTAGAACATGGACTGTGGAGCCAGTCTACTGTATTCCAAGTTCAGCTTTGCCAGCTGTGCAAGTCACTTCCTCTCTTCTTCTCAGTTTCCTCACCTTTAAAGTAGAGATGATAATATAACAACGACTTTCCAAGTTTGCTGTGAGGATTATATGAGTAATATACACAGAGAACAATTAGATGATACATAATATAGACCATATAAGTAAAATTAACTTAATAGGCATCAGTGACCTTATAAAAAAGCAGCAATTATTACCAACCCTCTGTACAACATCTACTATGTCCCTCGGCCAGTATGAGAACATCCTTAACACCTAGGGTATCACTCCTGTGCATATATGCACTGGGGGAGGGGGATAGCATATATATTTATATATAGTCATATTTTATACCTTCTGTATTTATATAATATATTTTAAATTCATATCATTTCATATACATATATATTCACATTAGTCTCTCTGATATAAAATTATACATATTAATAACTATTACAAATGACTAATTAGGTTTTATTTTTCTCCCTTCAACTTAATGTAGTTACCTGGAAAACTTGTATAATCAAGCTACAGTTTCTGTAAAGTAAAATAAAGTACAGATTAGGATGGTATCTTTGATTTGAAAGATCTTTATAGCTTGAACATTCAATCTTCTCTAATACAACTGCTACCTTTAAGAAGGTGACTCCATGATGTTCTGCCAGGGCCTAAACTGGATCCTTGGAGAAAGTCAGCACTTGCACACTAAGCTTATGTAAGTTACCGTGCATTGTCATAAACATAAACCAACCAACAAACATCTGTCTAAAATAGCATTACTTTAAATTTTTAAATAAAGTTTAACCTGACCAGGCTGTAGTGCAATGGATAGAGCATCAACCTGGAATGCTGAGAGCCCAGGTTCAAAACCCTAAGGTAATTGGCTTGAACACGGGCTCATCTGGCTTGAGTGCAGGTTCACCAGCATTAATTCAGGGTGGCTGGCTTGAGCATAGGATCATAAACATGACCCCATGGTCACTGGCTTAAGCCCAAGGGTTGCTACCTTGAAGCCCAAGGTCACTGGCTTGAGCCTAAGGTCACTGGCTCGAGTAAGGGGTCACTGGCTTGGCTGGAGCCCCCCAGTCAAGGCACATATGAGAAAGCAATCAATGTAAACTAAGGTGCCACAACTCTGAGTTGATGCTTCTCATCTTCTTTTCTTCCTGTCTGTATGTCCCTGTCTATTTCTCTCTCTTACTTTATCTCTCTTGCTAAAAAATAAATAAAAATAAAATAAAATAAAAATGTTTAAGTAGTTGAAAAAATTGCCTTTAGTAAGCATATAACCTGGATTTGTCATCAGTTTCTGGGCTCAGTCCTACAATTTCATCACCATCATCTTACTACTTTGACTGTGGTTACATAATGATTTTTGTGCCTCTTATTCCAGTCACATTGCAAATATGTAATAAAACCAATCTGTGCACATGTGTGGTCAGTTATTTTTAATATTATGAAGATGAGGAGGAATTGAGCATGACAGTCCTGATAAGACCTACCACACTATCTTTAGTAATCTTTATTACTAACCTCTCTCTAGAGTTCTGGGTCCTCAATTTGATATTATCTCTCATCTTCACATTTTATACACTGTTCCTTGTCAGAGTTCTGTCACATTTATTTGGGACTATAACCCAATAAGCCAAATACTTGACACTATCTACCTATAGACTTTTTAACTCTCCTTATATTCCTTTCCAATTTTTTCTGAAATTTGTATATTTAAATTTTTTATCTATGAGTGAGAAAAGAATGAAATGCTTGTCAGCAATCCTTATGGTGATGCAATAACTGATCAACCATATAAGTACCATTTTTTAACCAAGTTACTTTCTCTGTATATAAACTGGGAAGAGCAATGTGTTAGGTGAGAACCCTGAAAACCACTAACAACTTTCAGTGAAATACAAACTACTTACCCCAGCCAAAAATATATATATATTTAAATGTAAGAGGGTGACTAGCAAAAAGTAAAGTGTAATGGCAGTTAAGAAAAGACCAAATCCAAAGCATCTGAATGTAGCTAACACTGATAAAAGTTATGGAGAAGAATGTAGAAACCAAGAATAGAAAGAAGAATGACTGGCTATTAAAAACTATTTAGAAAGATTATTTGAAACAGAAATCAGTGAAAGAAAGTTGAAACAGCATATATTGACTAGGTAAGAAAGGAAATAATGGTTCAAGAAATAGTCTAAGGTTGGAATTTATTTATAGATGAGTAAGAGGGTCCAAAAATGTAGAAAAATTAGGAGGAAGAAGGAAACTGGCCAGAATGAAGGTGTTAATAAACAGAATGGTATTTATATTAAATGAGACAAGTTAGAAAAAAACTATATAAAGTGTGGATATATATATATATCCATATGTACATATACATATATATCCATGTATATTGAGATGATAGATAGATAGATGATAGATAGATAGATAGATAGATAGATAGATAGATAGATAGATAGATGATAGAAAGATCTATAGCTAGATTGGCAGATAGACAAATAGATGGCATGTTTGCCACAGCGATGAAGAAGGAAGTGTGTTCGAAGATAGTCTAGAAGAACATAGTAAAGGGAAATTAGTGATTTTAGCAATAGTCTTATAAAAGACACCTTCTTGAAAAGTGGGGTGACAACATACGAGGACAATACAAAAAAAAATTCATTAGAATGTAGTGATAAATTATTGAAAAGTGTATGAGAAGCCAAGTTTTACTCAACTGTAATAAATAAACTGATGGTCCTCTGTTACATGTGTCAGATGTGCCATGTCAGTTTTCATTTATATAGTAGTATTAATGAATAATGATAGAATTTATTTCCCTTTTTCTGACATTTACTTTTTATTCTATTTCTTTTTGTTTTTCTTATTTTTTTAACCTTACTATGTGGACGAGGACTTCTGCTACAATCTGAGTAGAGATAAGATAGCATTTATTCTTGTCTGGCTACCAAATCCAAAAGAAAATTTTTGAACTTTCACTATTAAATATGATGTTCTCTGTAGGTAAATGGGCCTTTTCAGTTTTTAAAAGGTCACTGATAGTCTTAATTTCTGAAGAGTGTTTTATATGAATGGATGTTAAAGTTTACAAAAGTTATTTCTTCATGTGCTTAGATAATCATATGATATTTCTCTTTATTCTCTTAATTTGGAAATTTCAGTGATAAATTTTTTCAATCTTAAACCCAGCTTGCATTTTTGGGATAACTTGATCTCTCTCTCTCTCTCTCTCTCTCTCTCTCTCTCTCTCTCTCCACACACACACACACATAACATACTACACACATGCACATAACCTGTTCTCTCTCTACATACATATAACACATACATCATACACAAACCTGGACTCATTTTGTTTTTACTTTATTTAGGATTTTCACATCTACTTTTTGCGTGTGAAATAATACTGTAATTTTCTTTCTTTTATATTCTTGTCTGGCTCTAACATCAAGATTATTCTAGTTACATAAAATACATTGGGAAGTATTGCCTCTTTATCTGTTCTCTACAAGAGAGTGTGTAGGACTTTAAATATTTGGTAGATTCCATTGCTTTAAATATTTGGTAGATGTCATGCTGATAAGCTTTATCAGCATGGAAATATGGAAATTGAACTTATGGATTATACTAAAGGTGTAATTTTTTAAATATTATGATAGTATTATTATTTTTATTTCTTTTTTAACAGTTCAGTTGTAATACATTTTTTTGGGGGGTGACACAGTTTTTTTGTGTGTGTGTGGTTTTTTTAATTCATTTTAGAGAGAAGACACAGAGTGAGAGAGAGAGAGAGAAAAAGAGAAAGGGGGGAGGAGCTGGAAGCATCAACTCCCATATGTGCCTTGACCAGACCAGTGCAGGGTTTTGAACTGGCAACCTCAGTGTTCCCAGGTCGACGCTTTATCCACTGCGCCACCACAGGTCAGGCTGTAATACATTTTTAGCAATCGATATATATCATCAAAATTTTCAAATTTATTACTATAAAATTGTTCCATTTTTAATATCCCCTTTTGCTATTTTTAATGTCTACTGGATTAGAAATTATTTTTTCTGCATTCCTGATATTATTTATTCTCTCTCTCTTTCCCTCAATAATCACACCATTTTTGTATTTATTAATACTCTATTGTATGTTTCCTTTTTTATTTAATTAATTCATGCTCTTTATTATTTTCTTCTACAGTATTTGGTTTAATTTGTCATTCTTTTTCTTCTTTCACTCACTGTTTAATGACATTACTTCTTTTCTGACATATTTTAAAACTGTACATTCCCTCTAAACAGTGCTTTAACTGCAAGTTTTATTAGGTATTACTTTATTATCATTTGGTTTGAAAAGTTATCTGGTTTCCATTATCATATCTACTTTATCCTACCTATTATTTGAAAATGTGTTTCTTATTTTTTAAATATTGGGGTTTTTACTACCTTTTTGTTATTGATTTCTAGCATAATGGCAATGTGGCAATTAACACTAAGTAAGATTTTAATTTTTTTGACATTGGTTATATGCCATGGGATTTGCCCAATGGTTTTAAATAGTCTATATTCTAGTCTGTGTCTGATACATCCAAAAGCAATAGTCTTTATTGATCTTCTTTTATTGTCCACTTCTATTAATTTTCTTTTGTGCTGTCGTGTTCCTATTTTCTAAATTATATCTTATAATAAATAAGCATTTTATTTGTGAAATCATCTGGAGAAATAATATTTTGAGGACTCAAATGATGTAATTTTTTCTAGAGAGAATTTATATTTCCTCCTGCTAGACACCTGGGACGACTGCTAACCTGGGGTCTCTTCAGTCCAGTTTCCATGTACTGAGATGAATCTAAACTGAGCCATCTGAGAGAACCATGGCAACGTCTTGTTACTTTCTGCAAAGATGTAGTCCCTTTAAGGGCCATTCAAAGCAAGGAGTTTTGCAACTTCTCCCCCTGGAAACCCTCAGGGCCCAACACTAGTTGCTATTCACCCAGCTCAGGGAGGCTGTCACAGGTACTGTTCATTCACCCCCTACGGAATTGACCAAGAACACAGAGGAAAAAAGGTCACAAATGCTCATGTGACCTTTCTGGGCCTTTGTCCTTCCCTGTTTCTGGCCTATTCATTCTGTGATATCTTGTTTGTTTTCTAATGCCTTCAAATACTTTTAATTGAAATATATTTGACATATAACATTGTATAAGTTTAAGGTATATAACAAATTGATTTAATATATTTATATTGTAATACGATTGCCATTAAAGCATTAACTAATACCTCTACCACATCACATAATTATCATTTCCTTTCTGTGTAGCAAATAATTAAGATTTAGTCTCTTAGCAAGTTTGATGTTTTTAATACAATATTGTCTGTGATCACTATACTGCGCATCAGACCTCTAGGACTTATTTGTCTACTAGTTGCAAATTTCTATCTTAAACATCATCTCCTCAATTTTCTCACTCCCAATCCCTGGGAACCACCATTTTAATTTTTGTTTTTTATAAGTTTGGCTTTTCTATATTCCACATATAAGTGATTGTCATATATTTGTCTTTCTTTCTCTTATTTATCTCATTTAGCATAATGTCCTCAAGATAAATTAATGTTTTCACAAATGGCAGGATTTCCTTCTTTCTCACAACTGAATAAAATCCCATTTTGCGTGTGTGTGTGGGGGGGGTATCCATGTACATATATCACATCTTCTTTATTTAGTCATCCATTGACAGGCACTTAGGTGGTTTCCATATCTTAGCTATTGTGAATAATGCTGAAATAACATGGGAGTGCAGATATCACTTTAATATCCTGTTCCCATTCCTTAGAATGTATACCCAGAAGTAAAATTACTGGATCATATGGTGGTTCTATTTTTAATTTCTTGAGGAACTTCCATACTGTTTTTATATTGTCGGTACCATTTTACTTTCCCATCGATTGTGTATGAGGGGTCCCTTTTATCTACATTTTTCCCCAAACATATCTTGTCTTGATGATAGCCATTGCAGTTGTTCTGAGGTGAATTGATCTGCATTTCCCTGATTATCATGATGTGAGTACTTTTTTATGTACTCATTGGCCACTTAGATGTTTCCTTTGGAAAAGGTTTCTCTGCCTATATTTAAATCTGTTTGATTTTTGTAGTTATTAAGTTGTATGAGTTCTTTATATACTTTGGTCATTAATCTCTCATCTGATAAGTGGTTTGCAATATTTTCTCCCATTATGTAAATTGCCTTTTCATTTTATTGATTGTTTCTTTTACTGTACAGAAGCTTTTAAGTTTGGTATAGTCCTACTTATCCACTTTTGCTTTCATGGTCTGTGCTTTTAATGTCATATCCAAAAAAATCATTGTTAAGACCAATGTCAAAGGAGCTTTTACCCTATTTTTTCTTCTAGGAGTTTTATGGTATCGAGTCTTATGTTTAAATAGTTTTTTTTTATTAACTTTAATGGGGTGACACCAATAAATCAGGGTACATATGTACAATGAAAACATCTTCAGATTATCTTATCATTCAATTGTGTTGCATACCCATCACCCAAAGTCAAATTGTCCTCTGTCACCTACTATCTGGTTTTCCCTGTGCCCCTCCCCTTCTCCCTATCCCACCCTCTCCTTCCTCCCCCCACCCCGTAACCACCACACTCTTGTCCATGTCTCATAGTCTCACTTTTATGTCCCACCTATGTATGAAATCATGCTGCTCTCAGGGTTTTTTTTCTGATTTACTTATTTCACTTCGTATAATCAAGGTACATCCATTTTGTTGTAAATGATCCGATTTCATCATTTTTATATAATTATTTTCCCCAGATCTATTTGTTTCCTTGGTAAGAAGACTGGTCTGAACTGTGTAAGCTGGCACTACCAAAGATATTATTTAAATTCAGTCTTTACTTTTTTTTAATTTTAAAGCTATAAAATTGTCTCTCATTATTAACTTATAAAAAATACAAAGAGGTTGATGAGAAAAAGCATGTAGAACTCACTATGAGCACTATAATTCTAATGTGACACTAAATGATTTAATCTGAATGTTACTTAGATGCCAAATACAATTCATGGTGGGGACAGCTATACTGCTAAAGTTTTAGATCTGTTTTCTTACTAGAAACTTAGCCTATCAAAAAATAATGATAATTCTGTTTTACAGATAGTCTACTGTAATTACTGTTAAGGACTATAATCATTAAGTGTAATTAGCATCAAGTGAATTTTTATACAACAGTAAATAGTAGCATAATTGCAGATTCAAGCTATCTGCTACTCTGAAATTAAGTAAAAAATGTTAAGCAAAATCTGTATTGAAGTTACTACATATTCATAAGCATACTGTATATTGCCCAATACCTCAAATGAAATTATAAATCTTACATAGAAAATCTGAACCCAACTACTTTTATTTCCTCCAATATATTAAACTCTTTTCAAAATTTATTTCAGAAATTTCCAGTCTATGTCATACATTCCTATTAATTTTAAAGAAGATAACAATACAGAAAATAACAGTTTACCTCCTAAACAACTTGATGTTTATATTTGTTCTCATATCCTTCCCACAAAATAACAGAAAACTGGCCAAAAACAACAAAAAGAATTTTGAGTAATTTTGTATATTCAATTAATTAAGTTAACTCTCTCAACTCCAAAGGTTTTGTTTGTTTGTTTTGTGACAGAGAGAGAGAGAGACAGAGAGAGGGACATATAGGGATAGACAAGAAGGGAGAGAAATAAGACACATCAATTCTTCATTGTGGCACCTTAGTTGTTCATTGATTGCTTTTTCACGTGTACCTTAACCAGGTAGAGCAGAGTGAGTGACCCCTTGCTCAAGCCAGAGACCTTGGGCTCAAGCCGGCAACCTTGGTCTTCAAGCCAGTGACCTTTGGGCTCAAACTAGGACCATCGGGTCATGTCTATGATCCACGCTCAAGCCAGTGACCCTATGCTAATCTGCTGATCCTGTGCTCAAGCTGGATGAACCCATGCTCAAGCTGGCGACCTCAGGGTTTCGAACCTGGGTCCTCAGCATCCCAGTCCAATGCTCTATCCCCTGTGCACCACCGCCTGATCAAGCTCAATTCCAAAGTTTTAATCCCTGAAATTCACCTTCCAAATAGCATGAAATCTAGACCAAGAGGAGAAGTGTGGAGTGTGAACTCATACCTACTGGGACTCTGGCAAACACAGAATTTCCCCCAAATGAATACCTCAAGTCAGTAAAATTTAACCTATAATTCTGATTAGAATGTCAAAATCAAAAAGATGGATGGGCAGCATCAGAAGAGGTGGTTTTGTGAAAATTAGATTCCTTTAAATAGTCATACAACATTATTAAGTGTCAATGGTCAAACCATGCTATCACACTATATCTATTATTTATTTCCTAGATTTTCAGTGGAGCAAAAATCACCAGAAGTGTATGAGTGATTTGGAGGTAGAAATGGCAACAATTACCAGATTTCAGTATAGAAAGCACAGATAGGTCCTTAAAAACTTTATCCTGAGCCATACCATTCTCTTTAAAAAACTGATGCACCCCAGATTAAAAAAAGAAAAGTGATAAAATGACAGATGAAGAAGTCTTCAAGGCCACAAATGGTAACTATATATAGTCATTGATCTCTTATTTCCCCCTATGTTCACTCCTGTTCTCATTATATTCTTTCAGGGGTTAATCAATTTCATTTGAGCATAATTCATAATCAGAAAAAACTATGCAATAGGCATTATGAAATGTACATAAAATGTGGGAGAAAGATGAGGAAAGGCAGATAAGAAACACAAACCAAATGGAAATTTAGCTTTTGAAACATTTAGTCAGACAAATACAAATTTCTGTTTTCTCAAAGAAATTACAAGCACTGAACTTTTTCTTCTTAAAAAAGGGTAAAAAAAAATGGGGGTCAATGAGCAGGTTCAAAATGTTTAAAGAAGAGACTAGAGAAAGAGGTGAAAAGTGAATTTCAGAGCTCAGAATAGAAAAGGAAAAGAAAAATAACACAATAGAGACAAAAGCCAGATTATTATCCAACACACACACACACACTCACACTCACTATTAAAACCACAGTAAATAGAATATTGCAATTCAAAGAAAACAAATGTAAAAGAATAATAATTTAAAATTGAGTATACAGAATAAATAAATAGGCATGTAAAGAGATCTAACAAAATCATAATTGGTATGTTTTGGGAGGTATAAAGAACTGAACAAATAGAACAAAAAAATATGTAAGTCTGAAATAGAAGAAAACAATCTCAAAATGATTGCTTTCGTTTGCAGATCAAAGAAGTATATTATGTCCCAGGAAAAATCAATATAGTAATATCAACATTGACATGTACTGTCAGAAAGTTACTGAACTACAAGAACAAAGAAAGAATTATTAAACATCCAGGTAGGAAAACAAAAATTCAAGTGGTCAGTTGGCCTCAGGCTATCAGTAGAAGTATTCTTGCTAAAAGATAGTTAAACAACACAATCAAATTTTGAATGAAAGAAAGGATGACCCTAGACTTTTATACCTACTATTAATGATTAATAGGTTTTATTAATTCAAGTATTAATTATTAATTACTATGTTTTAATCTACAGATCTTATGCAGCTATCTCTAGTTGTTCCAATATTGTTCTTTATTACAAAAGAGAATCCCAGATCATTCTTCATATTTCATTGTCATGACTCATTAATCTTCTTTAATCTGGAACAGTTTCACAATCTTTTTTTTATTTTTTTACATTTCTTCATATTGACTTTTTTTTAAGTCTCTTAAATTTGTGTTGGTTCACAAACTAGCCCTTGTATATGAAGGGCCAGGAGAAAATAAAGAAAGTCAGACCACTCCAGATTGGTAGATGGCAGGTTTAATGAGCAAGGGAATATATATATATATATATATATATGTATGTATGAGGCTTGCTAGGGCAACTGCAAGGTGAGTAGATCCCCACCCCATCCACTGAAATCTTAAGAGTTTATACTGTCCAGAGGCTTTAACTAGGTATATATAGTCACGTATTCACTCCAGAAGTTCTCAACAATAGCTTATTCTCTCAAGGCTGTCCTGGAACAGCTTCCATGTGAGAATGGTGGGCAGACAGTACAATGCAAGGACTAAGGAGGGGATGAGGAACCTCTGATTGCTCAAATTTAACAATTAAGTATGCCTGATGTTTAGTCATAATTATACTCAGGTTATATATCTTTGATAGGAATACTATAGATATCATCTTAGCCAAGGGATCAAATTAAAATCTCTAGTCATGGGAACTGAAGCTAGCAATTAACTTATAAACTAGAGTTATTGTTCTCTGGTGCCTACACATTCCTGTGGTCAGGTTGTCCTCTTGGACTTATTTGAGAATCATAACTGCAAGTTTCAGTGTGGGGTCAAATGAGGGGAGGGGGCTGAGGCGAAGTCATGTAGTTTCCACTTATGTCCATCTTTCTGGCTTTGATGTCATCTCTCAAAGTGCATCAGACAGAAGGGAAATAGGCCAGTCAACTGTAACAAGAACTTGACAGGATGAAGGCATAGGGTTGATGATATCCTTTTGATTTGTTATAGAATACATAAATTTGATTACTAGATTGGTAATATTATATCATAGTTACAGTTAGTATAACTGTAGCTGGGTTTGATATTTATTAAGGCTAATATGAGTAGCTTTATAGAAATTTTTATAAGCTTATTTATTAGTATTTTCTTATTTTAATTATATTTTATGGCTAGGCGGACTAATATCCTTAATATATCTTTTTATATATATATAAATCCTGCCAAACTATCCTCTAAATCTACTCACCATCTTATGTTTCTACTAGCTCTATAAGAAGAATCTGTTTCTTCCATATCTCCCTCAACACTTAATAGTACCACAATTTGTAATATTTACTAATCTATTAGAAAAATGGCCTTATTAATTGCCAGAGAGTTTGTGGGAGGTTGCTAAAAATATTAATACTTTCTCTCCTACCTTCTAAATTCTTCTAGCTGGGCTAATAATCAATTTAATAGGGACAGATTAACAGGAGAAAATCAAAGTTTTAATACATGTGCATGGGAATCCATATAAGTATGAGAATTTCAGAAACTGAAGCAACATTGAGTATATAAGACATTTTGGACAAAGGAGAAAGGGGGAGGTGAAGAGGGTCACTTCACAAGTGGGGATAGGCAATTAATAGCTAGTTGAGGAAGAGCAGAATGTATAAGGCAAGAAAATTCTTGGTAGGTTACTCAGAAACAATGGGACACAGCAGGTATCTAGTCCAACAGGAGCCTGCCTGAAGTCCTCTTGTTTACTTACCATACTTAATTCAAATTAGGTTAAGGTGACATCCTAAGGTCTTCCTGAAGCAGGTTTCTTTGCCTGAATCTCTTGGGCTCAAAAGGATCAAAGTTTCTTTCTGAGTCTTGTTTCTTAATAAACAGCTTACAATCAATATCCCAAAAGAACCTTCAGGGTGGAAAACATTGGTTCCCTTCATGTGTCTGTCTTTTCATTTATGTATTTATAATTGCTTTAATTCTTCTATGAATTGTCTATTTATACCTTCTGCACACTTACAGCATGCACATTTTTCTTATTTATTTTTAAGCTGCTCTTTATGTTTCTTTGCATGATAATCATATATGATACTTAGTGTATGGCCAGTGACTGCCATCATCATGGCCATGCAGGTTCTCATTGAATTCAGACAGATGGTAAAGAAACAGTGGAGCCAAAAAATGGTGGGCCATTTCATCTAGTAAAGTCTCGTACTGGCCAACTAGCAAACACAAAGGGAAAACGCTTCCCTTTTATTCAGGGCTCCCAAAGCCCTGACACATTCTCTGATTCCTCCTAGAATCAAAGGCCCCCACCAACCTCAGTGGGGCTTCGAAAACCCCTCAGCTCTGGTTCCACATCTGCACTCCTTCTTCTCTTTCTGCAAAAACTGGCATTATGTATTCTCTCTGCTCTCCCTGCAAAACTGCCTGGGCCCACAAAGACCCCTCCTCCAGCAAACATTAGCAAAACAATAGCCCCTTCCAAGCAGAAATGCAATTCGCAATTTGCAATCAACTGTCCTGCTCTGAGGGTAAGCCCACACATGGCTGCCCAGCACCATTTTTTAACAATAAAAGTGAGCAAGCTCAAAAAATACAAATTTCACAAACTCATTTGCCAAACACTTAGGTTGCCAATACGTGTTCTCCCAAGTGTAAACAAAATTTTATTCAAGTACACTTTACACTAGATTGCTGGGAGAAACAAAAAATTGCAAGTCCCATTGTCTTCCTTTAATTCAAGAGAAATTTAAAGCCTATAGTGAGGGGAATATTAATTTATTCTAAGCCCTTAGTCTTACGTCAGGATACTAAAATAAGTGCAGGATGCTGGAAACTTTAGAATTTATATGCCTGTCAAAAGACCTCTGTTGGAGCCTGAACTGAGCTAATAATGGATTACTCTTGAATCTACTATTGGGCAAGTACTTTACGTCCCTTGAAGTAGGATTTAACTTGAAATATAAAGGCATAGGTCTCCACTACTTACTAGCTATATATACTTGTTGCAAATCAAATTCCTCATGTGTAAATGAGATTACAAATATATGCTCTACATATTTCAAATCAGTATGTGAGAACTAAATATTATGAAAATGAAAGAATTTTATACTTTTAAAATATTACACAAATACTGGCCAAATCATAGTGAGTTTTGGTACTATAAGGTAACTTCTGACCCCCCTAATAAACCAATATCTCCTAGAGACCAGTGTTAATGAAAAAGAAAAACAATGTTTTAATATTATGTACTAGATCATAGAAATTTCTGTTGCTCAGAAATTCCTATCCTTCCCTGTTACTAATCTTCACAAATCCAACATCAGTTTTTCAAAAGGATATACATCCTTAAAGCTACCCTAAATTTCTATCATTTCTTATTATTTTCTCTATATTTAGTTTTAATTTACTTGGTTTAGAACTTGAAATTAAAATGCTCAAATTTATTTTAATGCCTAAGGTAGAAAAGTGTTAAAGATAAACTTTATGGCATTGATAATTCAATTTTTAATCTTCTCATGAAAAGAACTACCTGAAATTATAGAAGTTAATCACTATTTTATATGAACTATAAACACAATTGTCAGAATATAGCATGTTGTCATGAAATCTATCATAATTGATTTGCTTTTGGGTGGTTTGAGTCTTTTTAAAATACTTCTCAATTTAATCACTTCATCATCTCAGAGAAAAATGAGTAAATGAAACTATTACCAAGTGCATGCAAGGTCTTCTAGTGCCTGTCTGCAGAAAAATTACAGGAGGGAAATAAAACCATTAATAGAATATTCATCACTTTGATGAAACTGTGCATTGGAATTCACACTCACATATATCCTATTTCTTCTGGCTTCAGAATAATGCGTATTAACAGAGGCTAAGGACTTCCTTATCAGCATTAACATGGTTGCTGAAAACAATTTAATGCACTAACATTCAGGAGGACTTTTTAAATACAAATAGTTCTTCTTTTACAATAGAAAATTTGATTTCATAAATATCTTGGATTTTTTATGCTAACATTTTACTGTAAAATACAAATTGTAAAAGTAATAGCTTGTTCATTGCAATTAGCCAAATAAGGATACTCTAAATGGTCTCAATTTTACCTCAACATCACTAAAAAGATGAAAAAATTTGGTATAGTATCCATGTCTAGGAAATTATGTATCATAGACTAAATAAGCAATGAGCATTCACTGAATTAATAACATATATAAATACTTCTTAGAGTGCAAACCCCTTATTGGTGGTTTAGTACTTCAGAACAATGAAACAATATATAAATTTAAGTCTTATAGTTTAATATTTTTCTTGATACATCTTTATTGATGTTTATTTACACTTTGATAATAACTTTCTTCTGTAATTTTATGATGTCTATCCTTTTCACATAATTTGGGCCATTCTTCTGATTATATGCACTGAAATAAAACACACAGATAGGTGTTCCCATTTTAAAGTCAATGCCTGCAAATGGAATAAAGTTCACCTTAGCATGATTCATAGGTAAGAAAAAGTCATCACTGCTCTTGATTTCCATCACAAGTCTCCAGTCAAAGTGGCCTGCTCCTCAATACTAGATTCTCAGTGGATGAATTAATAAACAACGATAATCTGAAGGTTCCATAGAAGAGTTTCCCTCTTTCAAAAACAGACATTTGTTTAATTTCAACTTTCTGATTTTAAGCTCTTCCACATTTTGCAATTTTAACTTCAGCTTTTTTTACTTAAAAAAGAGTTCAGAAATATCTTTTTAATTGAAGACCCCAGGGTGGTGAACTAGCCCTAAAATTATATAAATAAATAATCCCTAAATCCAGGAGCAAGGTCTACAATCTCTACTATAAACAAGCAGCCAAAAAAAAAAAAAGGCAGTTAATGGCCTTGTTTTTCTTTTTCACTCAGTTAAACAACAACAATTTAAAAAATGAGTTAGTAGTATTTAAAAATAAGTATATTTCACACAAAATTTTGTATGTTCAGTATTTTTTTGAAAGTGGGATATCTCGAGGTCACCAAGCACATAGCCACATGGTGGTAATGACTGAGGCTAACCTGAGGCTGCCGGGGCTGGGCATGCACACTTTAGGTTACCCAGACCCCCACTTTTAATTTGGTACACCACCATCTTTTCATCCTTACTTCCTGCCTACCATCTTTCTTTAATCTTTTCTTTTCTATTGTTTTTCTTTCTTTCTTTCCCAGTCATTTGGGTTTGCCATCTCAAACTGAAAATGAACAGAAATTACCACACAATTGAGAACATTAGATGAAGATGTCATTCTACTTTGAGCTCTAAGTGTCACTTTATGAAGTGATCTTCACTTTCTAAAGATATCCTCTGTATTATCATGAAGCCCTCATCTAAAAGGACATTCTAATCTTGAAAACTGTAATTTGCCATAAGGCCTTTTAGAAACAGAGTCAGTGATATTTATTCAAGTCCCTTCCATGATGAACAAACGTTGGCAAACACAGTGAACCAGCTGGTGGGTTCCTCATGTTTGGTCTGGATGCAGAAGGGCTGTGGTTTCAGTGCATAGACACTAACTAACTGAAGCAATACCATATAAGGTTGCCCAGCCAGAACCAAGATGAAGAGCCCCAGACTGAGTTATTGAACCAAATGTCAATATTGGGAGAAGCAATACATAGTCCATGGAAACCAAGAAACTAGGCAACTATTTTCTGAAAAAGTTACATGTGTCCCCCAGTCATACTTTCTTATGTGTTTGGGTATATTAAATGCTTACAACAGTTAAAGGTGTGGAAATAGAGCATATGGCAGTTAAAACTATGGGTGTATCTTATTTTAGTGTGTGTGGGTGGATGTGTGTGTGTATATACGTACATACTCCTCTAAATTCAATTATTTAATCCCAATTTTATAATAAAAATAATAGTTATTTATTAATGACAATTGCAAAGAGTCTGACCAGGCGATGGCGCAGTGGATAGAGCATCGGACTGTGATGTGGAGGATCCAGGTTCAAGACCCCAAGGTCACCAGCTTGAGTGCAAGCTCATCTTGTTTGAGCAAGGCTCACCAACTTGAACCCAAGGTCGCTGGCTCGAGCAAGGGGTCACTCGGTCTGCTGTAGCCCCATGGTCAAGGCACATGTGAGAAAGCAATCAGTGAACAACTAAGGAGTTGCAACAAAAAATTGATGTTTCTCATTTTTCTCCTTTTCTGTTTGTCTGTCCCCATCTGTCCCTCTTCCTGACTCTCTCTATCTTTGTCACACACACAAAAAAATGACAATTGCAAAGAGAAATTCCATCTGAAGTCTTGATGAAAAATAAGCATCTCTGCTGAGCATGGTCCTTTGTCTGAATGAAAATACCCATCAGTGAGAAATTAAATTATGTATTAATTTATTTATTCACCAAATATATATCAAGTACTTTCTATGTGTTTTCCTTTTCTGGTGCTGGAGACACCATGATAAATAAGAGAGTGCCTACTCTCAAGTAGCTCAGAAACCAAAAAAGACAAACAAAAATATCAAATAAAATAAAATTAAGACTAAAATGCCCTCCATAATTAGTGTTATGATAGAATGTGTTTATAATACATGGAGAGTTATCTCATTAAATCAAGGAGAATAGTATTTTGGAAGTATTAACCCTTGTTGAACCATGAATGGTAAGAATGGATATCACATCATCATTCAATTTTGCAGAATGCACACTATCTATTGATTATAGAATTCTTCCCAAGTAGTGGAAAATATATAATCACCAACCAGAAAGCACTATTTTAAACTAACTGTTCTCAAGAGTACACTGAAGTTCAACTGAAGCCATAAAGTTTGAGTGTGTGAGCACCTATGAGATTTGCACCCTGCTTAGTTTTTAGGTGTTTTGTATGTTTTCTATTTAGCAAATTACCACTAGTCAGCCCTGGCCAGATAGGTCAGTTAGTTAGAGCATCATCTGGATATGCCAAGGTTGCAGGTTCAGTCCCCAGTCAGGGCACATACCAGAACAGATTGATGTTCCTGTGTCTCTCTCTTTCTCTCCTTTCCCTTTCTCTAAAATCAGTAAATACCTTTTTAAGAACTATAAATAACTTACAGCTAGTCGAACAGGATACCTGAATTATGTGAGGATGGCTATTAGCAGCAAGGTGTTTGTAGAGTTGTGATATAATGTAATTTGATGCTTCTAGCTTTCACAATGGAAATATGTTTCCACTTGGCATGTGGCATCCCTTATATAAGAAACCACCAAACCTGACCAGTGTTGGCGCAGAGGATAGAGCACTGACATGGGACACTGCAGTCCCAGGTTCAAAACCCTAAGGTTGCTGGCTTGAGTGTGAGCTCATCAGGCTTGAGCACAGAGTCATAGACATGACCCCAAGGTTGCTGGCTTGAGCAAGGAATCACCGGTTGTCTTGAGCTCCCCCCACCCCCAGTCAAGGCACATATAAAAAGCAATCAATGATCAACTAAAGTTAGTTGATGATTCTCATCTCCCTCCCTTGTTGTCACTCTCTTGCTCTCAAAAAGAAAAAAAAAAAAAAAAAAGACCACTAAAATTTTTCTTCTAAACTTTAATTCCAAGAAAATTATATCTTTCCATATTTGATTATTTATTCATAAAAATTATGATTCATCCCATTTTTTTTCCTTTTGTAGTGAGGGAGAGAACATAAAAATACAAGCTTTAGTTCTGTTTATGTCCCCATAGATCCCAGAACAAGTATTTTTCTTCTTCTAAGTTATTTCGGATCATGTTTGTCATTTATTTAAGCCATTTTTATATATCCAAACACAATCCATTAAAAATACTTTTAAAATAAAAAATACTCTAAATCACTAATTAAAAATAAATGGAGCCTGACCAGGTGGTGGCACAGTGGATAGAGCATCGGACGGGGATGCAGAAGGACCCAGGTTCGAGACCCCGAGCTTGCCAGCTTGAGCGCGGGCCCATCTGGCTTGAGCAAAAGCTTATCAGCTTGGACCCAAGGTCGCTGGCTCCAGCAAGGGGTGGCTCAGTCTGCTGAAGGCCCACAGTCAAGGCACATGTGAGAAAGCAATCAATGAACAACTAAGGTGTTGCGATGGCAATGAAAAACTAATGATTAATGCTTCTCATCTCTCTCTGTTCCTGTCTGTCTGTCCCTATCTATCCCTCTCTCTGACTCTCTCTCTCTCTGTCCCTGTTAAAAAAAAAAAAAAAAGTGGACAGAGAATAAATGGCTGGTAGATAGTTTTACAGATTAATAAATAAATGATAGTTTTCATCCTCCAAAAAATTTAGACTCTCAGATATGGTCAATGTTAGTGCTGCATTATTTTTTTCTAAATGTTTTTTAATAAATAAAATATCATTACTAAGATAATTAACAAAGTATATTTTAGACCCAAGACTGTGTTTAGATTTGGATGAATTATTCAATTCACCAAGATATGCATATTTACATTTTTTAATTATAATACTGCCTGACCTGTGGTGGCGCAGTGGATAAAGCATCGACCTGGGAACACTGAGGTCGCCAGTTCAAAACCCTGCACTGGTCTGGTCAAGGCACATATGGGAGTTGATGCTTCCAGCTCCTCCCCACTTTCTCTCTTTCTCTCTCTCTCACTCTGTGTCTCCTCTCTAAAATGAATAAATAAATAAATTTTTAAAAAAGTTAAAAAAATTATAATACTAATGGATCAATAATATTTTAATGCACTTAGAATAATACCAGGCATATAAAAGTGCTGTCCCATATGTGCTTATTATATAACATGACCTAAAAAATATTACAAACAGTTGATTAAACTTGAGAATTTTCAAGAAGATTAATTATAATTGCACATGATTAACTGATGTAATACAAATAATCCAAGAAAAAATATTTTTAATACTTTCTAAGACCCTTTTAATAATATTTCAACAAAGCATCATCATCTCTACTGTGCTACAATATTAACATTTAAAATAAATATGCCTTAGGATAGAACCATTTCCAATAAAACAACACTCCCAAAGAGAAGTTACAAAACGCCACTTACTGAGTCTGAAATTTTTTTAAAAATTAGTGCATTCTGACCACCAGGGACTAGTACAGAATGAGTACACAATGTACAACTGCATATATTGATATTAATTATACATGAGTAGATTCATGGTTTTACCAATTATCAGGGCACTCTTAAAACTCAAAGCTGTGAATGTGGGATAAGTGAAAAGAGGAACGGTCTCCCAGGATCTGAATACAATAACAGCTCCATTAGGGGACTAAACGTTAAAAAAAAAAACCCAGAAAGGAACCAAGATTGTTAAGAGTATTCTCCAAATTCTTTTCTCTTAGCACACACCTATGGACATGATATTATTTGACTAAAGAAGAAATGAAAGAAGTGGCTTATAAAACAAAACAAAACAAAAAATAACCTGAAGCATGATTTCTCTGAGGCTCATCTCCATGCAGAGGCAGAACCACTACAAATGTTTGACACAAAGGAGCTCTCCATAGTTCATTAAAAAGAAGCACCACCTAGGGATCTATTGCGCAATGAGAACACCAAGCTCCAGTTAGAAACTGGAAGAGGCTAAAAACGTAATTGGTATCAAGTTTTATCCCTATGGAGCACAAAGATATTAGCAACACTATTACCTACACATGGGAGTTGGATTCTAACAACAAAGCATATAACTGGGACTGAATTTAAAAGACACCCTCGCATTTAGTCTCTGCAACAACTTCTAGATCCATGTAAATTACTTAATCTTATATTTGAACCCAGTTTCATACATATTACACATTGTGGACTACATCATACATTTTACTATATAAAATACAGTTGAATAGTCCATACTTATGTGAAAGGATCTGTACCTTTAAAACTGACAGTGATAATGAAGTCAATTTCAGGTGTCATATATGAAATGGGAATGGTACTCTCGACTCAAGGACAAAAGCAAATTCGTGAATGTGTGCTTCTTAGCCTAGCAATACCTTCAATCTTCTGTTTGACAGCCAGTCTTCTGTTCAAGCCAGAGTGTGAATAGATCTCTTCTCCACCAGTGATTAGGTATAATAAAACCTGTTTCCTCATCTGTAACGTCAGAAGAATAATAATAGCTACCCCACAAGAGTAGTTTATGGAGTTTAAAAGGCAATTTGTGTAAGGATTTTATCAGCATGCCCTACAACTGTGCCAACCATAGAAATATGTTAGCCACAGATGTAAACCACATAATTATAAATATTCGAGTGGCCACATTTTTTTTAAATGAAACAAGGGGAATTAATTTTAATTGTATATTTTCTTTAAATTAATATATCAAAAACATTATTTTAGCAAGCAATGTAAAAATTATTGATGAGGTATTTTACATTATTTTGTAACATCTTTTACATCCAATGCATATTTAACACACAGAGTACATCTCAGTTTAGCCCCATTTCAAGTACTCGATAACCATATGTGAATAGCAACTATTATATTGAGTAAGGCAACCCTAAAATACAGTTTACATTCAATAAAAATGTATTATTATTATTATTATAGTAGTATTCACATTAGTACTAGGTGGTATTACTGGTATTAGTATTACTATTACTCTTACAATAATCCTAAACAGTATTCATAACTATTCATAGAAACATAAAATAATTTTAAATCTCTTGCTAATTTTCAATATATAAAAACCTTCAGGCCCTGGCTGGTTAGCTCAGTAGTAGAGTGTCGACCCGGTATGTGGAAATTCTGGGTTCAATTCCCATCCAGGGAACACAGGAGAAACACCCATCTGCTTCTCCACCCTTTCCCCTCTCCTTTCTATCTTTTTCTCTTCCCCTCCTGCAGCCAAGGCTCCATTGGAGCAAAAGTTGGCCTGAGCACTGAGGATGGCTCCATGGCCTCCACCTCGGGTGCTAGAATGGCTCTGGTTGCAGCGATGCAACACCCCAGAGGGGTCAAGCATCGCCCCCTAGTGGGCATGCCGGGTGGATCCTGGTCGGGCACATATGGTAGCCTGTCTGCCACCTCCCGCAGGTTTTTAAAAGGCAAGATTTGAGGCTGCAATTGTGGAAAACAGTATGGCATTTCCTCAAAAAATTAAAAATGGAACTGCCTTGCCTGACCAGGCGGTGGCGCAGTGGACAGAGCATAGGACTGGGATGTGGAGGACCCAGGTTCGAGACCCCGAGGTCGCCAGCTTGAGCGCAGGCCCATCTGGCTTGAGCAAAAGCTTGCCAGCTTGGACCCAAGGTCGCTGGCTCCAGCAAGGGGTTGCTCAGTTTACTGAAGGCCTGCGGTCAAGGCACATATGAGAAAGCAATCAATTAACAACTATGCTGTCGCATTGGCAACAAAAAAACTAATGATTGATGCTTCTCACCTCTCTCCATTCCTGAATGTCTGTCCCTATCTATCCCTCTCTCTGACTCTCTCTCTGTCCCTGTAAAAAAAAAAAAATGGAACTGCCTTTTGACCCTGCTATCTCATTTTTAGGAATATATCCTAAGAATATCAAATCACTGATTCAAAAGGAGATATGCACCCTCATGTTTATTGCAGCATTGTTTACAATAGCCAAGATTTGGAAACAGCCCAAGTGTCCATCAGTGGATGAGTGGATTAAAAAGCAGTGGTACATGTACACAATGGAATACTACAGGCCATGACAGCATGGAAGGACCTGAAGACTATTATGCTAAGTGAAATAAGCCAGGCAGAGAAAGACAAATATCATATGATCTCACTTACATATGTGGAATCTAAGAAATAAAGTGAACTGAGGAATGTAATAGATGCAGGGTCACAGGGAGCAGAGGGACAGCTGTCAGTGGGAAGGGGGGTGAAGGGATGGGATCAAAGAAGGTGAAGGGACGAGTGAAATTATATATATATATATATACACATACATATATAACACAGAGATATAGATAACAGGACAGCAAATCCCAGAGGGAAAGGGAGTTATGGGGAGAGGGCAAAAGGGTGTAAATAGGGACACAGGGGTGGGAGGTGAGGGTGTTATATTCAGAGGAACACTTGAATCCATGTTGACCCAATAAATTAAAATTAATAAAGAAAATTTAAGGCTGCAGAACATAGATTTAAATTTTTGCTTATAGGCAATGTAATGAGAATTAGTAACTAAAAGTCTCTGCTTATTACCCAGAAAATCCAGATAAATGTAAAGGCCTTAGTAAGGCAAATAAGATGTTCAGTTTTGAATTAAACAAAATCAGAGTTGTAGAAGTCCTTCTAGAATAAAATTGTTCTATAAGTCAGAAATTGTCACTGGAGTAAAAAAAGGAAATTGAGCGGTTAAAGATTTATACCTAAAGGAGTATGTAGGCCATGTAATCAGATCTCAACCCAGGAGTTTCACAGGAAAGTGGGCCTCCTGGGGCTGGTGATGAGTCCACGACCCTGAGTACACAGTACATTCTATCTTACCCTCTGACCTCTTTCTGGCAAATGCCTGATCACACTTCAGATCTCAGCCTAGCCTTCCCTCTCTTTGGGAATCATCTCCTGACCCTAAAGGATGCTGACAGATTCTATGGCACCCTTTTTTACCTTTATGGTACTTCTTAACACAGTGTATTTCACTTACGAGGATATATGCCGATTTCTCTTTTTCTTCTTGAAATTCCTTTTTATGTTGTTTACCTTCTATTTCTGTAGAATTTATATAAGCTCTTATGTTTTTAACTATCTATGTATAGCTTTGAACTCCATCCAAAATCTGTCAGACTTCTCCACTTTCATAAATACAAAACTAAAATTATCATTCTATGATTTCAAAACCATCTCCTCCTCCTGACTCTTCATTTCTTTTAACAGCTTTGTTGTTCCCTTGGTCACAAGGAAAATCTTAAATTCACTCTTGGCTCTTCTCTCTATGCCACCCAGATCAAACATTGCCAATTCTGTAACTAGTGCCACTAACGACTGTTTTCAGAATGCATTTCCATTATTCTGTATAGTTCCCACGTACACAAACACCTAGCTGGCCTTCCAGTTCAGGAATCTTTCCTACCCCAGTCTGTTGAAACATTGCTGCCAAATTTTCTTAATGCATCTGTTTGTCCAAACTACTCTTCTATTCAAACTTTTGACTTGTCATAGCATAATAAATCTTAACCTCTAAGCCTAGCTTTCTAAATCCCCTACAATATGGCCACAAACTGTCTTGCAGCCTTATCTTCTACAATTACCCTCTGTTAATTAAATATTCCAGCCCCTATACTTTCTCAGTTTCATTATTTTCATTTCCTCTGCATAGGAAAGTATCACCCACACAATCAACACCTTAAATCCCATATTTTTCCTGAACCTTTTCTTAAAAAGTGGTCTTTTCCTCACTTGAACCCCCACCTATATTTTGGGACTTAATTTGTATTATTGGATTTCATCTTTATTTGTTTTACATGAAGTTCCTGGAAGAAGGAATAATGTTTTGGTTTTCTTAATATTGCCTTCAATTCACCACCCTAGAGGGAAGCAGTAAAATTATGAATGGAAGAAGACGGCCCAGAGGATATACCTGCAAGTGTCACATAGTAAATTGGAAGCAACTGTAAGAGTCTAGTTATGCCATAAATAGAAGAAAAACCCACTTAGCGTAGGCTTCTTGAATTTGTGGGGAATCTGAAATATCACAGAAAAGACTGGTAGATAAATAATGGAAAATATTTCCATTAAAAATATTTGTCGCCTGACCAGGCGGTAGCGCAGTGGATAGAGCGTCGGACTGGGATGCAGAAGACCCAGGTTCGAGACCCTGAGGTCGCCAGCTTCAGCGCGGGCCCATCTGGCTTGAGCAAAAGCTCGCCAGCTTGAACCCAAGGTCGCTGGCTCCAGCAAGGGGTTGCTCGGTCTGCTGAAGGCCCGCGGTCAAGGCACATATAAGAAAGCAATCAATGAACAACTAAGATGTTGCGACGGCAACGAAAAACTAATGATTGATGCTTCTCACCTCTCTCCATTCCTGTCTGTCTGTCCCTATCTATCCCTCTCTCTGACTCTTTCTCTGTCCCTGTAATATATATATATATTTGTGCATGTCAATTGTTTCATCACCCTGTACTTAATAAATGCCTACTGACATTCACAAAATATTTCCGATGCAGAAGGAAGTTCCAAAGGACAAAATACTTTATATCATTTGCACTATTCAAACATTATTGAAAGTGACTGTACTGTGAAGTTTCCCTCAAGAATAAAAGATAAGCAAAACCATTCTTACTTGTTTTCAAAAACACCTTTTAACTCAGAAGTTTCCTGGAGTTGAAATAATAGTAACTCAAATAACTGAACATCTAAACTCTAGTCACCTTTGAATATTTTTTTAGTTTTATAGTTTCTCTATTTGTATTACACATTTTTAAAAAAATGAAAACTAGCTCTTAATAGAGAGGAGGCACTAGACTTGCAAGAAGAAAATAGGCAGTTAGATAATAATAAAAAAAAATGCAAGTAAAACAGCAAATGCAATTACAAATACATTTAAATGTCAGCTATAAAAAGAATCATGGCTCAAGATCATAACAGATGCAAGTGATTTTAATAATCTAAAAAGCAAGAGCAGAGATAGTTGAAAAGAAAGCTAAAATAACAAATGATGGAGGAGATCCAAGATGGTTGCAGACAAGGTGGATGTTACCCTCCCCTCCTCCCAGGACCAAACTGTAGTTACAACTAAAATATAGAATAATCAACCAGAATAACTGACTGCAGACTAGCTGAATAGAAGTCTTATAACCAAGGATTTACAGAAGAAGCCACATTGAGACTGGTAGGAGGGGCAGAGATGCAAAAAGCTGTTCCATGAGGAGCAGCAGATTTTCCAGAGGGATACCTCAGATGCAGAGGTACTCCTTGAGAAGGGTGGAGTCTCAGCCCCATGCCTGGCTCCCCAACCCAGAGCACCAGAACTAGTAAGAGGCACCCATATAATATCTGGCTGTGAAAATCAGCAAAGATTCTGTCTTCCAAGGGGAAATAGGAGACTGCTAGAGACACAGGTGCCCGCCTACAGGGCCAACGCACAAACTCTTGTTTCCAGCCACTCACTCTGGGCTCCAGCAGAGGGAAGGTGAAGCGGATTAGAGCCATATGAGGAGAAACAGGGGTTTGTGGTTCTGGGCAGAGAATAGAGGGGACAGCCACTGGGACCCCTGTGCTGAGTTACTCTTCTGCTCCACAGATGCCATCTTTCCTAGGTGGAGCGCTGCCATCCATATGGAATCAGCCTGAAGAATGCAATAGCCCCGCCCTCTAGACTCCCACTTGCCCCACCCTGTGGATCTTGCATGCAGCTGAAAAGACTCATCAACGCAGAGACCAGACTGACAGCTCTTAGAAGGGAGGGGCTTTGGGGGTCTGAGTAAAAAAGGTGAAGGGATTTAGCAAAAATAAACCTCATTGACACAGACAACAGTATGGTGAGTACAAGAGGAAAAGTGGAGTGGGGGAAGGCAGAAGAGGGTAAAGGTGGGATAATAGTGACAGTAGGAGACTTGACTTGAGGTGGTGAACACACAGTACAATATACAGATGATGTATTATAGAATTGTGCACCTGAAACCTATGTAATTTTATTAACCAATGTCATCCCAATAAATTCAATATGTATGTGGCTAATAGCACCTGAACAAAATATTTAATTATTGTGGCAATTGAAATAAAATTTCTAGTTAATCAGAATGTTCTCAGGGTATAAAATTATATTCTTCTTTTAAAAATAAATATAAAACATGCTGGATAATTTTTAAATATTTTCTTATAAATATAGCTTAATAATCTCTGAATGGTTTATGTGTTTTTTCTTAAATCACTCAAATTTTTCAAAGACTAAATAAAATTATGTGCACCTATACATAAGATGACTTCTTCAAGAGCACACATTTTTAAAAATTATTTTAGGTAATACCTTTTCTATAGCATGAGCAAGACTTTCCATGTTTTATATACATATATATATATACACATATATATAAATACACACACATATATACATATATATGTACATAGCATATAACTAGTGTGCAATAAAGTATAAGAAAGTAAATGAGAATTAAGCATGACATAAGCCCTCCCTATTATGCCAGTCTTATTGTCTATTACTCCCTCAAAATATCCAGGTAGTCTAACCATATTTAATCACTCATATTCCTGTAGAATCTACAAATTTGCCTACATAAGTATTCCTCTGTTGTTGCTACTTAGTCTTACTTTTATGGTATTTCCAATTTGCCCACATGGAAGACTCCTACTCATCTTTAAAAACTTAATTCTAGTATTATCTCATCTCTGAAGCCTTCCCTATCTATTCTCAGTCCTACCAGACGCTGTATATGTAACCCACTGGTAATTGTCATATTGTGTTCTAATTATTTCCATCTTTTGATACCATAGTCTATGTCTTATTTGTCATTGTGAGAGTCAACACATAACACCATATAAGGATCTACTGTACTAATGGATGAATGTTGATGATCAAATATCTGTCTCTGTGAACTATTTTAAGTTCATGTCATTTAGAGGCATTGTGACATTAATCACTGTACACACAAACATAACATAGTGCAATATGACCCTAAATAAGACATAATTGCAAGAATTACCTTGAAATTAATAAAAAGCATAGTTTAAAAAATTAAGTATTAGGATTTAACCAATAATTTTACAATAAATACAGAGTCATATACCTACACAGAAGGAAAATACAGTATATTCCAAAAGTTGCTGAGTTAATTAATATAAATTACTTTTTATAAATAATTTTGCTGTTATTTCCTTGAAAAACTCAGAAACATTTGTTTCTTTATAGAGGACTCTCAATAAAAATATAAGGCCCTGGCTATGACTCAGTGGAGAAAGCATCCCAGTTTACTGAGGTCATTAATTCAATCACCTGTCAGGGCACATAAGAGAAGCGATCAATGAGTACACAACTAAGTGAAACAAGTTGATGCTTCTCTCTCTCTTTCTCTCTCTCCCTTTTTCTCCCCCTTCCTCTCTTTCAATCAATGGTAAGATTAAAATAAAATAAACAAATAAAATTCATTCAATAAATTGTGTACCACCCCAGATAATATTTTCATAATGTAAGAGATGAAGGAAAAGAAAAAAGAGTTGTTATTTTGAAATTTATTCTTATTTTAGGCAATATGATATTATAGGAACTCAGCACAATATAGTGCCAGGCTTAGATGCTCAGCCAACTCAAACACATCTGAATTTGCAACCTCAAGTAATTTATTACCTTCTCTGCGCCTCCATTTCCTCAGCTATAAAAGGGAAAAGAAATAAGAGTACTCTCCTTGTAGTACCATTGTAAACTCTAAGGTATTTTTCCCCACCGAGAAAGAAGGAAGGGGGCTCAAAAGCCACAAAGTGTGGAATAATAAAAGGCTTGAGTAAGTACTGCACGTCCCACCAGACGAGGTCCCCCAGCCCTGGGGTCAGATGCTAGGGGAGTCACGTGAATTACATTTCGTGGGAGGTATTTAAAGTAAGGTGACCAGATTTTAAAATTGGTAAAGCGGGAACCATTGATGGGGCGGCGGGGGGGGGGGGGGGGGGGAAGTTCTTGATTAAAAATTTGGTCTAGCCTGACCAGCCAGTGGCACAGTGGATAGAGCGTCGAACTGGGATGTGGAGGACGGAGATTCGAGACCCCGAGGTGGCCAGCTTGAGCACGAGCTCATCTGGTTAGAGCAAGGCTCACCAGCTTGAGCTCAAGGTCACTGGCTCAAGCACGGGATCACTCAGTCTGCTGTAGCCCCCCCCCCCCCCCCAGTGAAGGCACATATGAGAAATCAATCCATGAACAACTAAGGAACTGCAACAAAGAATTGATGTTTCTCAACTCTCTTCCTTTCTGTCTGTCCCTATCTGTCCCTCTCTCTGACTCTCTCTGTCTCTCCCATAAAAATTTGGTCTATATGGAGCAAAAAAAAAATTTCATAGAATGCAAAAATAGTATTGTAATATATTTTTTTAAATCAGGACTTTTTTAAAATGCCGCGGGATGTGGGACAAATTGTTAAAAAATCAGGACTGTCCCGCCAAAAGCGGGATGTCTGGTCACCTTAATTTAAAGGTATCCTCTAGGGTGGGTGAGCAATTATGACATGGTGAAATCCCACTGGCTGACAAACAGTTGCTCTTTTCCCAAGGATTCCTGGAAAGCTTCTTTTTGGCGTGCTTAGTTGTGGGTGGCGCTAGTCAAAGGTCCCAGGTCTGAGTTCCTCACATGACCGTTCCATTCCAACCTTTTTTGTTAAATAGAATAGGGGAGCCATTTATTCATCTGGCTACTTCCTGCTGGTTAGGGGCATCGTGGGGAGGAGAGGTCATAAGGTGGTGACTTTGAGGGGTGTCAGGAGGAACATCTGTTTGGCTGTCAGTTGAGAAACTTTGCAGATGTGGTTCTGTAAGATTTAAAAAAGAAACGCATATGAGTTATACACTGATAATTAGAAGATTTAGAATAGGGTCAGCCTAGGTGAAAATGGGTAGCTGCCATCAGGAGTTAAACAAGTTGTAGGAGGAGAGATTCTTGCTTAGTTTTCTCGCAGATGGTTGAGGAGATTGATGCTTCTTTCATCAGGCCGGTCTTACTGAACACCATCGCTTCCTGCGTCAGCTCACTCTGGTGGCAGGTTCCTGGTGGGAGAGACAGGAGCAACAAGAGGGTCTGTAGGGCCCAACCTTTTGGTGAGCCGCAGACGAGTAGGGCCCAGTGGTTCTGACTGCCAACGATCCTGCGTAGAAGCAAGCTTGAGGTGAGAGACATGGTTAAAAATGAGGGTAGTATTGATTATGGGGGAGCCCTTGGTAGTGAGGAATGGCAGGAGTAAGTGGGAAGATACTGTCAGCTGGATAGTGGCTCCGAGACTGCGTAGAATGTCTTGACCCAGAAGGGGTACAGGGCACGATGGCATAACTAAGAAGGAGTGCAAAAAAGAAAAGATTCCATACAAACTGCATGTCAGGGGTGGAGTGTGAAGGGGAAAAGAAGGGGTCCCATCCATTCCCATAACTGAGACCTGTGAGGGAATTAGAGGTCCAGAGTGTGATGGCAAAACAGAAAAGGTAGCTCCATGTCCACAAGAAATGAGATGGACTTACCCACTAGTTGCAGCATACCCTGGGTTCTCCGAGTTCAGGCTGTGTCCTAGGAGTTTGAGTGATGCACCCACCTGGCTGGATTGGCCTCCCATTTGGGCGGCTTGTCCTCCACATAGAGATGTTGAGGATGAGCCTGCTGCCCAAAGGGGCAATCGCTCCGCCAGTGACCAGGCTGCTTGCAGTTAGGGCAAGGCTCAGTGGGCAGGGGCCCTGTCGGGCACAGTGGTCCTGCTTGCCACACTTAAAGCAAGCTGTTGGTGGGATTCCTCTTTGTGGTCCAGACTTGGGCTGGGCACTTCCTGTGCCTGGGTTTAGAGCATTACCTTCTGCTGCATGCGGGCCTGGTGAACAGCCTTTGCTTGTTTCTACTAGCCGTAACCATTGAAAACTTTAAATGCCATATTCACAGGTCTTGGATAGGGGTTTTGGGGTGAGAATAAGAGGAGGAGGGCTCCTGGTGAGCCCGGCACTCAGATCCAGCTGGAAACGCTGGAACCAGCAGCAGGACAAGGTCAGAACTTCCTGCAAGCAGATTGGGGTTGGGCATCCTGCAAACCGGTGTAAGAGCCAATGGTAGGTGGAGATGCTCTGATGGAGGAGGGATCTAAGAACACAGTGGAGAAGGGAGGGGTCCCGAGCCAGCAGGGAAAGAGAAAGAGAGACTGGTATTTGCAAGTGAATGAGAAACAGGATTTAGCAAAGGGAGGGGAGGGGACTCTCTGAAGGGAACAGACCAGAGCAGAAGAGATCTGCAGAGGGACCAGAGAGTGAGGCTCCCTCAGGGGTCAGGCAGGAGAGAAAGAAAGTTGGGAGTCCATGGAGAAGGAAAAAATTAGAAGCAGAGGTTTTCTCTGGCCAAAAAATGACCTGCGCAGTGGAACAGGCAGCAAGAGATTAAGGACAGGAGTACGAATAATTAGAGGCCCTGAATGTAAAGGGATCTCCAATCAGCTCCCAGCTTTTTCAGTGATAGTTAAATTGGTGAGGGTGTTAAAACCAAAAGTCCCGTCAAGAGGCTACCTGGTCCGATTATCCAGTGGATTCTGTGGCCTGGCTACAGCAGAGAAGAACAGTTTCCTCATCTTTAGGGAGGGAGAGATTTCGGATAAGGCAACTCCTGGAGTGTTTTGGGATTCCTGTGCCCCCATAGCCACCCCCAGTCCTCAGAATGGTCAGAGATCAGAATTGGCATTCCAAAACTCAAGCTCTGGCCACAGACAGATAGGAAAAGTGGATGTGCTCGGGACGTTTCCACAGGCACACACATACTCAGACGGAAAAAACTTCCCTGACATAGCTATGGTTTTGGACAGGGATCCTCGGCAAGAAGAACTGAGGGAAGTATGGAGGCATGGGACTTACCGCACCATGCGCCGAAGTTGGTAAATGGTTGGAGATCTTGAGATCCTGCTTCTTTCTTGAAGAAAATGGGGAGAGGAGTGGCCCCTTGTGGGCTTCTAACTCCTCCCAGGTTTTGGCACCAAAATGTAAGGCATTTTTCCCCGCCAAGAAAGAAGGAAGGAGGGCTTGAAAGCCACAAAGTGTGGAATAATAAAAGGCTTTATTAAGTACTGCATATCCCACCCGAATAGGTCCCCCAGCGCCAGCCGGGGTCAGAGGCTAGAGGAGTCGTGTGAATTACATTTCATGGGAGGTATTTAAAGGGGTCCTCTAGGGTGGGTGAACAATTATGACATGGTGAAATCTCACTGGCTGACGAACAGTCACTCTTTTCCCAAGGATTCCTGGGAAGCTTCTTTTTGGCGCTCTTAGTTGTGGGTGGCCCTAGTCAAAGGTCCTGGTTCTGAGTTCCTCACGTGACCGTCCCCATTGTCCACCAATATTATACAAATATTAAATTTGTTGCTGTTTTCATAAACCACTGTATTTGGAAACATAATAAGTGCTCAATAAAATGGGATTATGATATTAATATACCAGATTGTCTTTAATAATAAGAGGGAAATTCCATTCATTCCAGTGAAGGAAGATGAAAGCTCCCTGATCTTTCACATGACCTGACTAACCAAAGAAGCTCTGAATTGCTGCAGACTTTATAAAACAGGCATCTCTGTGGGTCTCAAATCTCTTTATTATGCAAAGCACCTGAAACCCATAGGACTCTTTATGGAATAGGATGCCTTTACAAAACAAATAAAAAGTGAATACATTTAATTCTATCCTACATAGTAAGAACAAATTTCCTATCAGAAAATATTGTTATATTATAGATCACATATAAGCAAAATGCATGTTCCCTAAACAAAGTATGTTTTATTAGTTATTAATGATTATTCTTTCAACATTTATTTCATTTAATAACATTAACACTCTATTTATTTATGGTTAAATAGTCTCTATAACTAAAGAAAAGCTATATTAATATCTAAGAATTAATTTTTCTTTATATTTTTGTGCACAAATTTTAATTTGTTTATTATTCATAAGTGTGATTATGCTCTAAAAATAAATTTGCAACTCATTTTTCACTTTCTCTTTATGATAAAAACATTCTTTTACCTTAATATAAACTCTCCCACTGTTAATATAAGTGGCTACATAATATTGTGACAAGTATATATGTATGTATTATCACTTAAATATTTCCCTGTTGCTAGACATTTAGGTTGTTTTATTTTTATTATAAATAATGCTGTTATAAATATTTTCATGTACTTTTTTATTTATTTATTTATTTTTTGCTTAATGCCCCAGAAAAATTTAAGGTCCTGAAAAATTTTAAGCTGGAAACAAAATTTTAAAAACTCAATACTTTAGTTTAAGATATGTTTTCTATAAATTGGGAATAAATTAAATAGCAGTGAAACATCTTGCACTACCATGAGGACTACTGATGTTTCATGTTCCATAACACATGAAAATTAAGTTTTTAAATCTCTGTTTTAAAAAATGAAGAAAAAGGATACAACAGACTGTTAGTTAGGGAAAGTGATCTAAGAAATGACAGAAGAAAATAATACTGTTCAGTTCACATCTTCTAGCATTAAGAAGAATTAATAAGAGAAAAATTAATTGAGTGTCTAATAATAAGTGCCAGAATTATTATGTCATTTATGTGCATTACCTCATTTGACCATCATAAGAATTCTTTGAGTGGGGTACAATTTTTATTCCCATTTGTCAGTTGCATTTCAGAAACAAAGCCACATAGACGTTAAATAGCTTGCCAAATATCACACAACTTATTATTAGTGGAAGTAGACTTCGAATCAAGGCAAACTAACAAAGAGCCTATGCTCATAACCACTCCAATCGTCTGCTTCCACAGAGTATGAAGGTAAACCCCAAATGAAGGGTGTGAATACAAAAAAGATGAACAATAAAAAACCAGTATAAATAAATTCAAATCTATAGAACCAATTTTTCTATACAACACAGTTGGTAAACATATATAAAACATATATATCAAATTTGAAGATGACAAATTTAGACAGACTATGTCAGAATCAAAATTTAAATAAATTTAAGGATAAATGGAAGGATTTGGTTAATTCCTGAATTCTTGTTCCAATGATTTATAACATGGACATCAGTAATGTAAAAATTTCTCCATGAAGTTTAGTTAACCACAAATTCAACAGCCACATAGCTACTAAAAATTAGGATTATGGACAGCATTTTTTATTAATACAACATTAATAATTGATCAACTACTATGTGCCAGAGCAGGGATGCTCAATACGTTGATCGCAAAGGAAGTGTGGGTAGATAGCATGACATTAAAAAGACATTTGTCTTTGGATTGGCATACAGGGTAGCCAATCTCATGTCTGAACTTTTGACACCCTACACATGCGTGTTAAACTGCGCTAACTTGTTCAGTTACATTGCTGCATAGTTAGCCTTCAATTTATTTAAACTAAATACAACAAAGGGTATAAAAATGAGTGCCGCAGCTGGTCCGAGTAAGAAGCCTAAAACCTACCACTTTCATACAGAATGGGAGGAGATTTTTTTCACTATGTCATATTCTAAGTGTGTTTGCCTCATCTGTCTATGTGCCATTGCTATTCCAAAGAAGGGAAATGTGGAGAGGCTTTTTCGGACTATTCATAAAAACTATGACATTGACTTTCCTCTGAAAAGAGAGCTGAGAAGGAGAAAGGTGAAAGAAGAATACACAATATTAAATAGTAATAATAGTAACTTAAATAATGATAATATAGAAGAAATAAATTTATGTTTTGCATTTTTATTGTAGGTAGATCATTTTGACTTGGTCATCTTATAAGTAGCTCGCAAGCTGAAAAAGTGTGGGCACCCCTGTGCCAGAGGATCATGATCAAGGGAGATAATAATTCCTCTGTGTCTCTGTTGGCCGGATGACGTCTGTAATATCATTTCTGGTTTTGCATCTCACTTCTAAGAAGGGACATTCAAAATAAAAATGATATCAGGATGATTAAGGATTGGAGTTGAAAAAGAAGAAAAAAAAAACTGCCCTCAGATATTTGAAGGGCCATTATTGTGAAAAAGAACAGGGTTTATACTTTATTATTTTAACTACATAACAATTTAAGGAGCTAAATTTTTCAAAGAAAGAAATTACCTCAGGAAATAAATAGTCGTACACTAGTGGAAAAGTTTAAACACAAAACTGAGGGTCATCTATCAGAATTGGAAAAAATCTTTAAAACACTAAGGAGAAAACTGAACTAGAGTGCCTATAACAGTTTCTTTCAGCTATAAATTGTGATGCTCTTAAACTCTAAAAACAAAAGTAAATTCTAAAGAGATCTCTATAACAGTAACATCTAATGTCATTAAAATTTTATTGCAGTTCGTTACTTTCATTGAGGAGTATCTTAATGACATTGCTCATAGGTAATTCTGTTGTAAAAACAAAATACATCTTTTAGCTCCTGAAGCAAACAATACATGCAGCCAAATCTACATTGATCTCACTCTATTCAGAAATCCATTAAAGTAAATCTACCACATTGGGAATATCTTTAAAGTGGCACTTTGTAATAACTGGCTAAAGATTTGGCAAAACGAAGTGAAAAGCCTGAGTTATAACATATCTATTCATTCCTCAGGGTATAAATGGAGATCAAATGAGTTTATTAATAATGTTATAAAGCCCTAATGGCATTTTCATTGATATACTAATCAATAATATCTTAGAAAATGGGCATTTAGTCAAACTTAAATTATCTATGCTAGAGTTAATGCTAAGATAACATTTCCATTGTGAAGCTTGCTTTTAATTTAGCAACCTTATATCTTTCGAGAAAAGTACGCTTAGTGAATAATTTATGTGTTTTATCTGTACGTGAATTGTAATATGGAAATGGCTCTTGAGAGCAATCATAACTACTTCTATAAGATAAAAAGGTTTTTTTTAATTTCTTTTTATTTTATTCATTTTAGAGAGGAGACAGAGAGAGAGAGAGAGAGAGAGAAAGGGGGGAGGAGCTGGAAGCATCAACTCCCATATGTGCCGTGACCAGACCAGGGCAGGGTTTTGAACTGGCGACCTCACGACGCATTATCCACTGCGCCACCACAGGTCAGGCTAAAATAAAAAGTTTTGAAAATCAAGTTCTTCCTAGTGGATTCTTCATTGCTGAGAAAAATACAATTAATTTTTATAAACTCTTACTAATTAATATTAGATCATATATATTTATACAATTATATAAAAAGCAAGAACACAGGTAAATATGATTTAAAAAAATAAAAATCTCTGGTTACAAGATTGAGGCAGCAAGAGCACTCTATGCCTTCAGCAGAATTTCAATCAGAAACCATTAGAACAATAGGGGTGGAGGCTAGTCAGAAGGTTTAGAGAACACAAATTAAGCACGGAGCAGGAAAGAACAGGAGATGGCCCAGTCTGCCTAGGTTCATGGGAGAAAGGTTGAAATTTATTCGTTAACCTCAATCTGAAAGAGTTTAACATAAAATGCATCAGCCTATTTGATTTTGGGATAAAATGCCTGGGATCTAGGATTTACTGCAAATAATTTTTCTCAAAGAATAGGGGGGAAACAAAAAGCTCGAAATAACAAGGTTGGATAGGATTTGAGAAAAACAGAAAAGTTTTGGAAAAACTTTTAAAATGAATGAATAGGTCATAAGAGATAAATTACAAGATGACCAGAAATTCTTGAGAGCTTTTGTGAAATTATCAAGTAGCAGTTTGTTGTTCCCACTTCATTTAGGAATACAGGATGTATTTTTATCAATTTTTTTAGGTAACTTTGTGATAGACTGCCTGTGCTAAAAGATATGTATCTTTATTTAAAATCAGAAACTTACATTTAAATATTTTACTCAACATAAACTTATTCACATTATTTTTATGTCTGAACCTTATGAAATCATTTGCCTATGCAAATTTTTTAATTTATCATTTTAATTTAAAACTTTTATTACATATAATTTTTTGCTTATGTTTTATGAATTGAAAAGGCAACACCTCTAAGTGTTCACTAATTTTTTGAAGTGAATGGTTTTAGTTCATTTCTTTGAATACATGTAGGAAACTATGCCAGCAAAAATACCATCGTGAAAATGAATAATCTGGATTGCACACAGTATTGTACTGGTGTTAGTTCCTATGACCTCAGCAGAGCCAATAGGGCACATCTCTTCCAACTCTATAATCAATTATGTTATGTTGCTAACATACAATTAGCCACGATGGAAATATTTACACCACAGAAGTTGGCAAAGCAAATACTACAGATCAGAACTTTCATCTCTTTCTCTTTTTAGAAAGCTAGCTGTTAAATATTTATTTCATATCACCGGTTCACATTAAAAAATATATATTTTAAAGAGGTTGGGAGGAAGAGCAGGAACAAGATGAGTAGGGAAGGGGGGAGGGAGAGAAGAAGAAAGGAAGGAAGTTGGTTCCAAGGGCATAGAGAAGAGTAACTACCATTCAACAAAGTTCAGCTAATTCAAGAGCAAATAAGATTGACATACTACACATACAAGGTTTTATCCCCAATCTGGAATGTCCTGCTCCTTTGAAAGCAGCCTAGACTATTGCAAATACTGAGGAATAATTGAGCACAAGAATAGAAAATCATCCTCAGACTGACTGAAATTGAGACTTGAACTGGATGAGCTCCTTAACAAAATGGTAAAAATCCTGACCTAGAGACTTGACAGACCAGAAAGGGTCAGGCCATATGAATTACAATAGCTTTAAAAAGACAAGACTAATTTCAAATTAGCCTAACCAACTATGCTAAGGGCCTTACATATAATCAATCAGTGTCTGACATTTATTCTATTGCTGACCTTTCTATGAAAGTATATGCTGTTTGAATGGGCAGATCATATTGAACCCAATTTTAGAGCTATTTGGATTTCTATAATAGAACATCTCTACTCCCGTTGAGAAATCTTTATCATGGAACAGCATCCAGAAATGGAGAGTAAAAAAGTAACATCAAGGCCTTTAAATATATTTGTCAATTGAATTTGGGTAGGAGACCAAGAATAATTTTCCACCAAATAACACTAAATCCTATGAACTACCAGTTTTTTAAATCTTTTGCAGTTTCTAGCAGTGACGTTTCTACCGTTACAACAAACTCTCCATGTTACAGCTCATGTGTCCCATGTTACACGTTACTTGCAATGAAACTGCCTCAGTGGGGCTGTGTATGACGGTCAGAAGTGAGAATCCAGCATTATTCAATGTGTGACACTAGGTTCAGTAGTTAATCTCTTGGGACTTCAATTTTCTCATTAATAAAATACCTAACTCAGAGAATGTACCATGAGAATAAATGAGTTTATGTATAAAAAAAGATTAGGACAGTCAGTATATGGCATGTAACAAGCACTCTAATAACTTAGTTGCCTTGATTGGAAGGAAAAAGGCAAATTTTTCAGATATACTTTTGTCAAAGGTGTTTAATTGTTTTAGAAATTCTAATCTGGCCCTGGCCGGTTGAATCAGTGGTAGGGCATTCATCCAGCATGTGTAAATCCTGGGTTCAACTCCCAGGCAGGGCACACAGGGAAAGCAATCATCTGCTTCTATACCCCTCCCCTCCCCCTTCTCTCTCTCTCTCCCTCTCTCTCTCTCTCTCTCTCTCTCTCTCTCTCTCTCTCTCTCTCTCTCTTTCCTTCCTGCAGCTTGAGCAGAGCAAAGTTGACCCCAGGTGCTGAGGATGGCTCCATGGCCTCCCCTCAGGCACTAAAATAGCTCAGTTGCTGAGCAATAGAGCAGGGGCCCAGATGGGGAAAACATTGCCTGGTAGGGGACTTGTGGATCCCGTTGGGGCACATACAGGAATCTATCTGCCTCCCCACCTCTCTCACAATAAAAAAAATAAAATAAAATAAAAATCTAATCTATAATAAATTTCTTCAGCATGGTATTAGCCTAACACTGTTATGCAGCATTGACAAATAACTGCAAAATCTCAAACATTTTTGTAAATAACTTCCATTTCTCACTCATGTTACATGTCCAAAATTGTTTGGCTGAAACTCTGCTCCCTGTGTGTTTATTGCATGTCCCAGACTTACAAAACAGTCTGCCTTTGGGTCTCAAAGCAAAGGAAAAGTGAAACATGGATTACTATAAACTCACCTTTAAAATTTATGCACAAAGTGGCACATTGCAGTCATTGACCAATGCAAGTCACATGGCCATTCCTGAGTTAAAGAAAGGATGTATAATCTTCCCATGGAGTGTCAGCAAATGTCTTGAATACTAATATGCTCTACCATGGTCAGTACACCAGGACTTAGTGATGCCAAGAATTAGGGAGTTACTTAGAGGAGGAGGTGTTTGTGAGTTTTGTTTTATTTTGTTTTGCTTTTTTTATTTGTTTGTTTGTTAGTTTGTTTGGAGGGAGTTGTTTTTTCTCTGTGTGGTTTTAGGCAACTTTAAAATTTTTTTATTGATTGATTGATTTTAGAGAGAGAGGAAGGGGAAGAGAAAGAGAGAAAGAGAGAGAGAGAGAGAGAGAGAGAGAGAGATCAATTTGTTATTCCACTTATTTATGCCTTCATTGGTTAATTCTTGTATGTGCTCTATCCAGGGATCAAATCCGCAACCTTGGCATATTGAGACAATGCTCTATCAACTGAGATATATATGGCTAAGGCCCAGTTTTGAGCAATAGTTAATGTTATTTCATTTTTCTTATTTCTTACCTGTTTTACTCATTATGACTTAGAAAAGAAATTCTACCTATAGCTTGAAATTAAAATCATTAATGGCCTAATGGCATACAATCCAAAGTATGACAGGAGTCAAAATCCTCCTTCATCTATGCCATCTTTCTCAGCTGTTTCCTTACACTTCTGTGACTAATAATTCCAACCATGTGTGCCATTGGCAGGAAACTTTATGTTTGATTCATTATTAAAATTATTATTAATATTTTTCTCTTAAAGGGACAATAAAAAGGCAATGACTAGGTCTACAGGAAATAACACTGATTCTCCTACATATTCACCCATTTTCCTGGGGAATATTGCACTTCACTGAATCTAGGACTCATGCTTGTTTTTATATTTTAACCCTCTTACACTGGGATTCTTCTTTAAATGATTATTAGAAGGGATTATACAATATTAATAAAAATTTTGGCTATATATACAATTGTGCATTTTAAAATAGTTTACATTTTACATTTAATGAAATATGGTTTTTATTATTATATATCCCATGTTTGATAGGTACTAACATGTTGAATCCTTTTTCTGCTAAGTCATGGTGCTGTGAACTACTTTTCTCTGGATGTGGTTATGTCACAAGCTCCTTGTGGCAATGTGGGACTGCTCTGCAAAGAAGCCACACTGACCAGCCAACACACCAGCACTCAGAATGCATGCTATGTCAATAGGGTGAGCTTATGAAATGCCAGAATTCTCTTCTTTTTTCTTAATTTTATTGTTAGAAGTTTCAACTCTTCATAAAATTTGAAAAAATAGTGCAATGAATAACCATTTAAACTTCTTCTAGAATTACCACATTTACCTTCTCTGTGTGTGTATGTATGTGTGATTTATTTTGCAAAACGACTTGAAAATAAATTGTAGACATCATAACTTTTCACCCCAAACTCTTCGACATCATGCATCTCCTACGTAAGTTTAGACCATCATCACACCTGAAAAGTTAATAATAACTCATAATATCATCTAAGATACCATCCATACAATATTTTTTATTTTTATTAACTTTTATTGTGTTAACATGAATTCAAGTGTCCCACTCATTATAACACCCTCATTCCCCACCCTTTATCCCCCATTATACCCCCTTTGCCCCCCTCCCCCTAACTCCCTCCCCCTTCCCTCTGGGATTTGCTGTCCTGTTACCTGTAGTATCTCTGTGTTATGTATATAATTTCACCAATCCCTTCACCTTCTCTGATCCCATCCCCTCATCCCCCTTCCCTCTGACAGCTGTCCCTCTGCTCCCTGTGACCTCGCCTCTGCCTCTATTCCGTTCCTCAGTTCACTTTATCTGTCTATACTCCATGTGTGTGTGCATGTGTGCGTGTGTGTGTGTGTGTGTGTGTGTGTGTGAAATGACATTTTATTGGCTTTTTGTTGTTATGACTTTTCAAGTCTCTGAATATAAGACATTATCCCACGTTTGTTTTGTTGGCTGATTGTTTTTCAAGTTACTGACTTTTTAAATTGCCCAGGAAGTTGTAGAACTTCCATTTTCTGTATCTTGCCTCTTAACTAGATTTAGATTGCTTTGGGCACAGAAAGCCAAGCAATGATTGAGTGCACCTCTTCTAGCATCTTATCAGAAAGTACATCGTGTCAAGTTGTCCCTCTAATTGATATGACTGAGTTTAAACGTTTTGTTAAGTGGATGACCACCAGAATTTTCCATTGTAAAGGAATATTTTTTCTTTGTGATAACTAAGAATAAATAGGATATTGACACTAATGACTGAAAGTGTGAAGAGAACTAATAAGTGTCATTCCCATTTTGCATCCTAGTTCTGCTAATGGTAAATAGCCCAAGGATTCTATTTTTCTTTCTCTGCCCGGCTTATTTCACTTAACATAATAGTTTCCAGGTCCATCCATGTTGTTGCAAAAGGTAAGATTTTCTTCTTTTTCATGGCCCCATAATATTCCATTGTGTATATGTACCAAAGCATTTTCTTTTTTATTAATTTTAATGGGGTGACACCAATAAATCAGGGTACATATGTACAACGAAAACATCTCCAGGTTATCTTATCATTCAATTATGTTGCATACCCGTCACCCAAAGTCAAATTGTCCTCTGTCACCTTCTGTCTGGTTTTCCCTGTGCCACTCCCCTCCTCCCTATCCCACCCTATCCTCCTTCCCCCCACCCCGTAACCACCACTCCCTTGTCCATGTCTCATAGTCTCACTTTTATGTCCCAACTATGTATGAAATCATGCTGTTCTCAGTTTTTTTCTGATGTACTTATTTCACTTCGTATAATCAAGGTACATCCATTTTGTTGTAAATGATCCGATGTCATCATTTCTTATGGCTCAGTATTATTCCATAGTATATATGTACCAAAGCTTTTTAATCCACTCGTCTTCTGATGGACACTTGGGCAGTTTCCAGATCTTTGCTATTGTGAACAATGCTGCCACGAACATGGGGGCGCATTTCTTCTTTTCAAACAGTGCTATGGAGTTCTTAGGGTATATTCCTATAAGTGGGATAGCTGAGTCAAAAGGCAGTTCGATTTTTAATTTTTTGAGGAATCTCCATACTGTTTTCCACAGTGGCTACACCAGTCTGCATTCCCACCTGCAGTGCAGGAGGGTTCCCTTTTCTCCACATCCTTGCCAGCACTTATTCTGTGTTGTTTTGCTGATGAGCACCATTCTGACTGGTATGAGGTGATATCTCATTGTGGTTTTCATTTGCATTTCTCTAATGATTAGTGATGTTGAGCATTTTTTCATATGCCTATTGGCCATCTGTATGTCCTCTTTGGAGAAATTTCTATTCATTTTTTTGCCCATTTTTTGATTGGATTGTTAGTCTTCCTGTTGCTGAGTTTTATAAGTTCTTTATAAATTTTGGTTATTAACCCCTTATCAGACATATTGTCGAATATATTCTCCCATTGTGTGGTTTGTCTTTTTATTCTGTTCTTATTGTCTTTAGCTGTGAAAAAACTTTTTAGTTTGATATAGTCCCATTTGTTTATCTTGCCTTTTATTTCATTTGCCCGTAAAGATAACTTGGCAAATATATTGCTGCTACAGGTGTCGGAGAGCTTGCTGCCTAGGTTTTCTTCTAAGATGCTTATGGTTTCATGGCTTATGTTTAAGTCTTTTATCCATTTTGAATTTGTTCTTGGGAATAGTGTAAGTTGATGGTCTAGTTTCATTTTTTTGCAGGTAGATGTCCAATTTTCCCAACGCCATTTGTTAAAGAGGCTGTCTTTATTCCATTGTATGTTCTTTCCTCCTTTATCAAATATCAGTTGTCCATAAAGGTGTGGGTTTATTTCTAGTCTCTCTCTTCTGTTCCATTGATCTATGTTGCCTGTTCTTATGCCAGTAACAGGCTGTCTTGAGTACAATGGCCTTGTAGTAAAGCTTGATATCTGAAAGAGTGAAACCTCCTGCTTTATTTTTTCTTTTTAAGATTGCTGAGGCTATTCGTGTTCTTTTTGGGTTCCATATAAATTTTTGGAATATGCGTTCTATATCTTTGAAGTATGTCATTGGTATTTTAATTGTTATTGCATTGAATTTATAAATTGCTTTGGGTAATATAGACATTTTAATGATGTTTATTCTTCCTGGCCATGAGCATGATATATGCTTCCACTTGTTTGTATCTTCCTTGATATCTTTTATTAATGTTTTATAATTTTCAGAGTACAAGTCCTTAACCTCCTTGGTTAAATTTACTCCTAGGTACTTTAATTTTTTGGCTGGAATAGTGAAGGGGATTGTTTCCTTAAATTCTTTTGCTGACAGTATATTGTTGGTACATAGAAATGCCTCTGATTTCTGAATATTAATTTTATATCCTGCCACCTTGCTGAATTCATTTATAAGGTCCAGTAGTTTTTTGAATGAGACTTTAGGGTTTTCTGTATACAATATAATATCATCTGCAAATAGTGACAGTTTTACTTCTTCTTTTCCAATTTGGATGCCTTTTATTTCTTCTTCTATTCTTATTGCTGTAGCTAGGACTTCAAGAACCATGTTGAATAAGAGTGGTGAAAGGGGGCACCCCTGCCTGGTTCCTGATCTTAAGGGGATTGCTTTTAATTTTTGTCCATTTAGTATAATGTTTGCTGTGGGTTTGTCGTAGATGGCCTTTATCATGTTAAAGAATATTCCTTGTATTCCCACTTTACTGAGAGTTTTGAGCATGAATGGGTGCTGGATTTTATCAAAGGCTTTTTCTGCATCTATTGAAATTATCATGTGATTTTTGTCCTTCCTTTTGTTTATGTGATGAATCACATTGATTGATTTGCAAATATTGAACCAGCCTTGCCTCTCCAGAATAAATCCCACTTGATCATGGTGTATGATTTTTTTCATATATTGCTTGGTCCGGTTGGCTAATATTTTGTTGAGAATTTTAGCGTCTATATTCATCAGGGATATAGGCCTATAATTTTCTTTCTTTGTGTTGTCTTTGCCCGGTTTTGGGATCAGAATTATGCTCGCCTCATAAAAGGAGTTTGGAAGTCTTCCTTCCTCTTGAATATTTTGAAATAGCTTGAGGAGGATAGGAGTTAGTTCTTCTTTGAATTTTTGATAGAATTCACTTGTGAAGCCATCAGGCCCAGGACTTGTCTTTGTTGGGAGTTTTTTGATAACTGTTTCGATTTCATTTGTTGTAATTGGTCTGTTTAGGTGTTGTGATTCTTCCAGATTGATTTTTGGAAGATTATATAATTCAAGAAATTTGTTCATTTCTCCTAGGTTGTCTAATTTTTTGGCATATAGTTCTTCATAGTATTTTCTTACAATGCTTTGTATTTCTGTTGTGTCAGTTGTTATTTCTCCATTCTCATTTCTAATTTTATTTATTTGGGTCCTCTCTCTCTTTTTCTTGGTGAGTCTACTTAAAGATTCATCAATCTTGTTTACCTTTTCAAAGAACCAGCTCCTAGTTTCATTGATCCTCTGTATTGTTTCCTTCGCCTCTATGTCATTTATTTCTGCTCTGATCTTTATTATTTCCTTCCTTCTACTGGTCCTGGAATTTATTTGCTCTTGTTTTTCTAGTTCTTTTAGATGCAGGGTCAGGTTGCTTATTTGAGCTTTTTCTAGCTTCTTATGATATGCCTGTAGTCCAATGAACTTCCCTCTCAGTACTGCTTTTGCTGTGTCCCAGAAATTTTGAGTTGATGTATGCTCATTATCATTCGTTTCTAGAAACTTTTATTTCTTCTTTGATCTCATTGTTAATCCATTCATTATTTAATATCATGCTATTTAGTTTCCAAGTGTTTGAGTATTTTTCAGTTTTACTTTTATGGTTAATTTCTAGTTTCATGGCACTGTGATCAGAGAAAATGCTTGATATGATTTCAATGCTCTTAAATTTGTTGAGACCATTTTTGTGTCCTAACATGTGGTCTTTCCTAGAAAACGTACCACGAGCGCTTGAGAAGAATGTATATTCTACTGCTTTAGGGTAAAAAGTTCTGAAGATATCTATTAAATCGAGTTGATCTAGTGTATCCTTTAAGTCTGTTGTTTCTTTATTAATTTTCTTTCTTGAGGATCTATCCAGTGTTGTAAGTGAGGTATTGTAATCCCCTACTATTATGCTATTGCTGTTAATCTCGCCCTTTATATTCATCAAAGTCTGCTTTATATATTTCGGGGCTCTTATATTTGGTGCGTAGATATTTATAATAGTTATATCTTCCTGTTGAATTGTTCCCTTTATCATTATGTAGTTTCTTTCTTTATCTCTTACTATAGCCTTTGTTTTAAAGTCCATTTTGTCAGATATAAGTACTGCTACCCCGGCTTTTTTTTCATTTTCATTTGATTGAAATATTTTTTCTATCCTTTTACCTTCAGTCTATGTGCATCTTTTGTTTTAAGGTGTGTCTCTTGTAGACAGCATATGTATGGGTCCTGTTTCTTTATCCACGCAGCTACCCTATGTCTTTTGACTGGATCATTTAATACATTTACATTTAAGGTTATTATTGATATGTAGTTGTTTGTTGCCATTTTATTTTTTTTAAAGCTGTATTCTTCTTTTGTTATATTCTTTCCTCTTTTTCAACTGCTCACAACAGGCCCCTTGGAATCTCTTGCAGAATTGATGTGGTTTTAATGAATTCCTTGAGGTTTTCTTTGTCTGGGAAGCTCTTTATTTCTCCTTCAATTTTAAACGTTAGCCTTGCTGGATAGAGTAGTCTTGGTTGTATGTTCTTGTTCTGCATTACTTTGAATATATTTTGCCATTTCCTTCTGGCCTCAAGTGTTTCTGTTGAGAAGTCAGATGTCATCCTTATGGGGCTCCTTTGTAGGTGATAGCCTTTTTTTCTCTAGCAGCTTTTAAAATTTTCTCTTTTTCCCTTAGCTTTGGTATTTTAACTATGATGTGTCTTGGTGTAGATCTTTTTGGGTTTCTCTTTAATGGAGTTCTGTGTGCTTCTTAAACATGTGGAATTTTTCCCAGCCTTAATTTAGGGAAGTTTTCTGCTATGATTTGATTGAACAAAGTTCCTATCCCTTGTTCTTTCTCCTCTTCTTCAGGAATCCCTATAATGTGAATGTTGTTTCTCTTCATGTTGTCACAGAGCTCCCTTAGAGTTTCCTCACATTTTTTTAGTCTCTTTTCTTTTTTCTTCTCTGCTTCTGTGCCTTTGTTTATTGTGTCCTCTAACTTGCTTATTCGATCCTCAGCGTGATTCATTCTGCTTTTAATTCCTTCCATTGTGGTCTTCAGTTTTGATACTATATTTGTCATTTCTGTCTGATTCTTTTTTATTATTTCAATTTCATTTTTTATACCTGTTATCTCTCTATTTAGGTGTTCATAGTGACTATCCATTGTTGCTCTAATTTCTTTGAACATCTTATCATTATTTTAAATTCTGCTTCTGGTAATTTGGTTATATCTGGTTCATTCAGGTCCTTCTCTGGGGATTTCTCTTGATTCATTTGGTTTACATTCCTCTGCCTGCCCATTTTGTCTGTGTATAAGCAAGTTGTGGCCACTGGAGTCCAGTAGGTGTTACCTTTGTGTTCTCTAGGTGTGGTCCGTCTGCAGGCCTGCCACCCCCTCTGCTGCTGCCTAGGGTGGTTGGGTATAGGCGTTGCCAGTGCTGGCCCTCTGCGGCTGTTGCTGTGATTTCCATCTCTTCACCGCGGGAGGGGCTGTCACTCAAGCCACAAGCCTCAGCACCAAGGGTGGAGGTGAGCACCTTTGCTCAGCTGCGGACCCAACCTGTTTCCAGGCTTCCACCCAGCACCGGTGGTCAGAGCCTGCTCACCACAGTTTTGCAGGTTAGACGGGGCTTCTGACGTGCTGTCAGCTGTAAGCCTTTGCCCGTCCGGAGCTTTAGCCCCACCCTTGAGGCCAGGGCCCTCCTGCGCAGGGTCACAAACCAAGGTTTATTGGGCTGGGCGTGGCTGCTAGCGTGTGCTCAGCTGCAAATTTCCGAATTTCTGCTCTTCCCAGGCTCTAGCCCTCCTCCGCATTCAGAGGCAACTCGCGCACGCAGAATGGCAAACTGTGGTTTCTCCGGCTGGCTGGACCTTCTGGCGTGAGGTCAGCCGCGAGCCTCCGCCCGTTCTTGTTCCTAGCCCCGTCCCCGCGGTTAGGGCCGGCTTGTGCAGGGTCACAGAGTAGATCTCTACCCGTTCCTGGCCTCCCGATTTTCCCTCACCGGTGTGGTTACAGGCGGGCCCGCAGCTGCTGGACCGCTTTTGCGTGTCCCCTCTGCCCCTGCTGGGCTAGACCGAGCTCACACTGGCTGGGCCTCTGCCCCCGCCGACAGAACCACGTTTCAGCGTTCCGCCGCCACCATCCCTACAGCAACCCTCAGCAGAGTAGGGAGGGGCCCCACAGTTCAGATCCTAACACTCCATACTGTAGCCCTGGGAGCTCTCTCCCTCTAAGCAGCTCTGCTCTAATTGCCAAGGGAGAGCTTGTTTGGCTGGTGTCCTGTCACCCTTTGCTGGTATTGCTATTTCCAGGGGAAATATTTGTTTTTGATTAGGGAAGTGACTTAGCCCAGGGGTTAGGGTGGCTGTCCCTCAGAGTGTCCCTGTGCCTTCAGTCCATACTCTCTTCCCGCTGCTCTGGTCCTCTCCTCTGTCCCCGTTCCCCGGAGTCCCGGATGCGTGGCTGTGAGAGAGGTTTTCTGCGTTGTCCCTTTAAAAAGAATCTTGGGTCTGAGAAAACTGTCTCTTTCTCACAAACAGTATCCTCACTTGTTTCACAGCTCAATACTGTCTAAACGCCTCTTCTAGGCTCTGCGACTGCAGGCTGGGGTTTTGTTCCTGGGACCCAGGTTCCTCCCTCTCCGCCAAACTCTCCTCCCGCCACGCGGGTCTCTCCGGGCTGCCGTTCGCTCCAGTGAGCTGGGTAGCCCTCTTCGTGTTTTCACTACTCCTACCAGTCTCATTGTGGCTTCTTCTGTGTTCCGTGGTTGAAGAGTCCACTTAGTTTAGTTCAAAGTTGGTTTATCCAGATGATGGTTCTTAAAATTGAGTTATAATCCACTTTGGTTCTGGGACTTGGAAGTTGGTACGTCCGCCTACTCCATCGCCATCTTGCTCCCCCCACCCCACCCCGTTACCAAAGCTTTTTAATTCACTCGTCCACTGACAGACACTTCGGCTGTTTCCAGATCTTCACTATTGTGAACAATGGTGTCAAAAACATAGGGGTGCATTTCTTTTTTTGAGTCCGTGATATAGTGTTCTTGGGATATGTTCCTAATAGTAGGATGACTGAGTCAAAAGGCAGTTCCATTTTTAATTTTTTGAGGAATCTCCAAACTGTTTTCCACAGTGGCTGCACCAGTCTGCATTCCCACCAGCAGCAGTGCAGGAGGTTCCCTTTTCTGCACACCCTCGCCAGCACCTATCATGTGTTGTTTTGTTAATGAGCGCCATTCTGACTGATGTGAGGTGGTATCTCATTGTGGTTTTAATTTGCATTTCTCTAATGATTAGTGAGGTTGTACATTTTTTCATCTGTCTATTGACCATCTGTATGTCCTCTTTGGAGAAGTGTCTATTCATTTCTTTTGCCCATTTTTTGTTCTGGAGTTTCAGTAAGTGATATTTTCAATAAGTAGACCCTATGCACAAGTATACAAAGTGGATGCAAATGAGCTGTAATAGGTGTTATGGTACTACTTCTAAGCTGGCTCTTTAGCCAGAACTCTTACTAGGAAATACAATAAGCGAAATGTCACAGTTTTCATTTAAAAGTAATCTGTTAGGTTTTTTAAGAGTGCTGTTACTCACCTTTTCTATAATGTCATCAGTTCTCTCATGGGGGAAATGATGGATAAGCTTTTTTACAAAATATGGTCTCTTGAGTTAAGTAAAGTAATGCAGAGTAAATTTCTGATTTAGCAGCTTTAGGAATATTCTGTGAAAGTTACAGAGGAAAAACAAAACTTTTCTTACAATGCTCACTTACCTGAATGGAAGCATCTTGTGTGAAGACTAGTGCACCCTGGACAAACTCAATGGAAAATGTGCCAGTTTTTATCTTTAAAACCCAAATGTTAATCAGCTGTACATTTTAAAGTCCTTCAAAATTTTAGGGTCATAATTTCCTCATCTAATGTTTTAACAAGTCCTCCTTCATACACTGAGAAATCTGGACAGCTAAGGAGCCCCAACTTTTTCTTAGAGGATTATTAAAAATTTACATTGCTCTGATATGCTTCTCAATCTAGTTTCCTGCTTTATCTAAAGGTTTGATTGCCTTCTCTCATGGAACCTATTCACCTCCTACACAGCTTAGCCTGGCTAGACATTTTTCCTCTTTTGAGTTACCTCCGGGGAAACAGAAAATTTTACTGAAATTTATTGAATTAACAACAGGGAACTTAACTCACAATTTAATACTAACCATTTCTTTTTCTGATGTCCCTCTTCATTGCTCCATATGAGAGATTTTCTTTTCTAGAATGGCCTGGAGATTCCCTACCCATCGTGGTCCAGGTTACCACTATATTGCCTTAGGACCCTTCTCTGCAGCTGGCCCTTCTCTGTGTCTCCTCTTGTTTCTCATTCTCTAGTCTCCTCACACATTCTCTTCTCAATCCCAAACTCTTGGTATTTTATTATTTATGAGATAAAGTATTTTTATTTTCTTTGTTGTAGCCCTAATCCATCAACATGAGACCTCGGGCCTCACTTTCCCTAAGCAGAAGTCAGTTAAAGTGTTCTTCAACACTTAAGTTATCTTCTCTAGCTTCTCTCTAATAAAATTAAGACGTTGCTACCAGTTAAGAATAGATCTTACTTCACAAGTAGCAGTGTCTTAACCACATTGAAGGAAAAGAGTGATTTTTTTTTCACAAAATGTGAAGTGTAGGAATGATAATTTGGCTCCAAAAAGCCATCCATGCCCCAGGCTCTTCTAACATTTACTGGCACGACAATACTAGCACGTGTCCCTTTCCCTCGTGCACGTAATGTGGAAGTTCCTCTCCCTGCAGGAAGATGAGCAACTATAAAAGGAAGAAGAAAAGGAGGGGTAAATAACAGGTAAGTAGGAGGAAGGTAGGTAGATAGAAAGGAAGGAAGGGAGAGAGAAAGAGGAAGAAAAGCTAAAGGAACAAGCCAGCCAGATCTATTCCTTTAAAAAAAAGAAAACCTAGCAGTCCCATCCAGAGATATCTGTTTCTATTTCATTGGCTAGACCTGAATTATACACCTGCCACATTACAAGTGTGTACACAAAATTAGGGTTCTGTTAGTAAAAAGAAGAGAAGAAATATTTTGTAGGCAACCAGAAATGTCCACGATCTGAGTTGACAAGAGAGAAAATGAAATTCGAGGTCTTACCAAGCAGCAAGCTTACTATATACTATCCAAGGTTCATGCTGAAAAGAGGCTCAGAGGAGGCAGAGAGGTGTCAAAAGTAGATCCCCAGCTTATTCCCCCCAAACATTCCTCCTGGCCCAGAATGAGTGAAATCTCCACATCAGAGTGTCAGAACCACGTCATACAGAGGGAGGATCTAAATTTTGAAATACGTCCACTTTATACTCCAAACAGATCTGTCACTTTATCACATTGTAATTAGACCAGGTCACCTGCCTCCTCTCTGCCCTCTCTCCAGAGTAATTTTATCCTTCAGGCTGCTTTCATTTCTTTCTCCCAGTCTGCAGTAAGACTTTCCCTTTTTTGCTGGGTTGAAGATATGAAACTGTTTTCTTTTAGTTTTGACTTTTTCTACTTAAGTGAGATAAGGTTCTTATCCCAGAATCCTTTGTGCAAAATGGAGTGGATAAAATATGTATTCTCTCCATCTTGAGTCTAGAGATCATGCTCCCCATAGTCCATGAGATTTTTTTCTCTCCTCATATCTACAAATTAAGATGACAAATTTATGGAACCTGCTAAATGTAGTTTATTCTACAAGGCATTGGGAGTCTCAAAATGGATGAGAACTCATCCTTGCCCTGTAGAAGCTCACATGTTTAGGGAGGAGTTCAGTTCATAACCAGACCATCACACTGCCATGTGAAAAGTTCTACAGTAGCACACTATTCCTCAGGTACCAGGGAACACTGAATTGGACAAGACACCCAGATGGAAGGTAAAGGAAAGGGTAGATTCGTGATGCTTCACAAGGGAGTATTCCTTCACTGAGTCTTAAAGGGAATGAAGGCATGGGACGTTCCAAGCAAAGATAAAATGTGAACAGAAGGGAAGAAATCTGTGGTGTATGCACAGAGCAATAAAGCCATTGGTGCTCATTAGACCATAAAGTGTGAGGCAGATAATGCTGAGAGATGGACTTGGAGATGGCTTATGTCAGATTGTGGAGAACCTCACATACCATCTTAAAAATGTTTAACTTGATCCTGAAATTGATGGTGAACTTGTGAAGAAGTTTAGACTAGAGAGGGACAAGATCAGAGATACATTTTTCTTCTGGCTCTAGATTAAAAGGTAGATGAGAATAATACTACAATCAAGGAAACTGGATGGAAGGCTGTTATAATAATCCAGGCAAGAGTTGCTAAGAACCTGAATGAAACACACGCTATATGCAGAGAAACAGTTTGTATATTCACTTAATGAATACTTATTGAGCATGCACTATGTTGCAGGTACTATTATGGGCACAGGGATATAATAAAGAGCAAAACAAACGAAAATCCCTACCCTCATGAAACAAGACAGTTTAAAGTTCTTTCATATCTGTGGATTAATACATACTGATTAGCCCTGGGCAACTAGTTCAGCAGTACAGTGTCAGCCCAGCATGTGGAAGTCCTGGCACACAGGGCACACAGGAGAAGCGCCCACTTGCTTCTCCCCCCTACCTCCTCCTTTATCTCTGTCTCCCTCTTGCCCTCCTGCAGCCAAGGCTCCATTGGAACAAAGTTGGCCCAGGGCTCTGAGGATGGCTCCATGGCCTCTGCCTCAGGCACTAGAATGACTCTGGCCACAACAGAGCAATGCCCCCCTGGTGGGCATGCCAGTGAATCCCGGTTGGGTGCATGTGGGAGTCTCTCTGACCCCCGTTTCTCACTTCAGAAAAATTTAAAAAGTACATACTGATTTACTTTTATAAACAGACCAACCTTCACAAGACTTTATGCTGACTTTTCCAAGGGTTTTGGTGGATCCTTAAAATATAGTGTTTGTCACAGAGAAAAGAAAAGACAAGAAACCCAGGTTCTTATTCACATGGTGCTCTAAATATTGAAGGACCTGATTCGTTCAGACTATAAATTAAAAGAAACCCAGCCATCAATGTACGTCTCTGATATAAATAACTTTCATAGCTCTCTGCAACACTTTTAACAGTTTCATCATTTGGAAACACAGCTATTACCTCCCACCTTGCCTTTTCTCTACAGATTTGATGGTGTGGTAGTGTCAGGACATGACATTATTGCTTACCCAGGAGGTATATTGGTGATTTTATTTTTTTTATAAACTAAGAGGCCCTTAGTAATTTTGGGGGACCATTTTAAAATTCTTGTATATCTGCAGAAACTTTGCAATTTGTAAGTCATCTGTTATACTCAACTCTAATTTTGAAAGAAACTGCCTTCAAACATATTTTTACTAACTCAAGAAGTTTTTGTTCTGTTCTGTTTTGTTTTGTTTTGACAGAGATGGAAAGAGTCAGAGAGAGAGGGACAGATAGGGACAGACAGACAGGAAAGGAGAGAGATGAGAAACATCAATTCTTTGTTGCAGCTCCTTAGTTGGTCAGTGATTACTTTCTCATATATGCCTTTACCAGGGGCTACAGCAGAGCGAGTGACCCCTTGCTCAAGCCAGCGACCTTGGGCTCAAGCCAGCGACCCCTTGCTCTAGCTGGTAAGCCAGTGCTCCAGCCAGATGAGCCCTCACTCAAGCCAGCAACCTCAGGGTTTCAAACCTGGGTCCTCCACATCCCATTTCAATGCTCTATCCACTGCGCCACCACCTGGTCAGGCCTAACTCAGGAAGTTTTTAAAATAGTTTTACAAATTTGCTTTCTTAATCTGTTTTAAACTGATTAAGAACATGAAATTATTTTATATTAGCTAAAGTGAAAATATTTACAGGTGTCAAGTATGTTTGGGAATTACATGTAATAACAACTTTCCCCTCGTGCGACTCCTGGCAAAGGACCTTTTCCTGCATGTTCTATACTAGTCAGATAATCCGTTTTTCTGAGGCTTGTTCAACCTCTAGCTTACTGGATGACCATGATAAAGAAAATTATATTACCTTTATGATGTTTCCTGACTTGAAAATGGAATTGAATGCCAACATTCCCTCTAGTAAGGTGATTCTGGATTTTATAACTAATAAGAACAATTTCGAATCAGATACTAAATCCCATGTAGATAAGAAGATATTCATTTTAAAGTATTTTAAGCCAATTAAAATATCTAAACCAGACAAAATATATCCCAACATATTAAGAGAATGTATAAATACAATCTCATGATGACCACAAATAATTTTCTCAATATTATGAATAATAAATACTACTGCTAGAACACTGTACACATATAGTCCTTGTTTTCAAAAATAGATTGAGCTGAACGCAGTGAGTCTTTGACAACCATCAAAAATCCTTCATGGTTATTGGGTGTTTATATTTTTTCCTCTCTTTGGGGAATAATTTGGGTAACATAGTTCCTGAAAAATCATCCATTTAAGGAACTTTTTATATTTATTAGCATAGATTTTTGAAAACTATTTTCTTGTAGCTCTATTAACTATTTCTGTACAGGTGGGTCATTCCTTTTTCTCATCCTTGAATCTATGTGCACTTTCATCTCTTTCCATCAACCCCCTTGATGAAACTGAGTGAAAAATGACCTATTTGCGTAGGTTTTTGTCACTTTTCCTTAAATCTCATGGATATATGAATTAGACTATCTTTTCTATTTCTAATTTATTATGTAATTTAGGATTTTATCTTTATTGATAACTTTATTTCTTTTACTTTCCTCAGACATATTTTCTCCACATCTTATAGTGAATGCTTAATTATTTTTATTCTCTTTACCTTACATTTTTACATAAAGTGATCGCAATATGATTTTCAAAATGTTCTATAGTTCCAGATTTTATTTTCTAGTTGACCCAACTGTTGAATAGATTATAGTCATTTCTTTGTTTTTACTTTTCCTAGATGCATCTGGTTTTGCTAAATTATATTTAAAGAGTAGACTTTTCTACTTTCTAGAATTTATTGATTTTTTTTTCTTTTTGAGTTCCTGGGGACTTAAAAAAGGTGGTGACTATATGGTATAAAAAATTTTATAACAACTCTTAATTATATTAGATTATTTTACTCAAAATATTTTATTTTTATTAAAGTTTGGATTTCTCAGTCTTTCCAGAATGAAAGAAGTATTAAAATTTTCTGGCTATAATTTTTTTGTTTTTATTTTTTATTTTCTAAATTTATATTTATATATTTAGATGCTATGTTATTTACTGTCATCTATGAACAATGCAAAATTTTGTATAATATTACTACATTTTCTTTCCCTTTCTCTTGTTTTGAAGACAAGTCCTGGAACATATTTCCTAGAATACTTTAACTAAATTAATAATTATTATTTATTATTCTATTATATAGTTTTGCCTATGAGTTATAATTATAAACTTTGTTTTGTAACTATGATTTAAATTTTTAAACTGCAGTAATTATATTTTTAAAAGTCAATATTTAGCACTAGTATTTTCTTCCCATAGTTCCAAACTTTTGCTTGAATAGATTATGCATTCAAGTAGATTTTTCATGGAGAGTGTACATAAGACTTCTAACTGGAGTCTTTGTATATTTGAAAATATCTTTCTGTGGCTTCACATGTTAGTGACATTTTGACTGGATGTGCCCTCTATTCTACTCTCCCTTCAAATTCTGGAGGTATTGCTCTTTCTTCCTCTCGCATGTAAAATTTCTGAACTTAAACTAATTTTTCTTCATTGTTGAATTGTTTGTATATTCTATGGTGCCAACTTAACACTGAAATTCAATAATTTTATTAGATATACCTTAATCTTCAATAATCTTTACTTTGATTCTAGAGATAATAGTGGATATTTATTGTTTGTGTCCCCAGGACCTAACCCCCATTTTTCAGATATAGAATTATTTCACTTTTTTCTTACATTCAATCTATATAATTTATGGGGATCTCCATAGCTGGAGCTACTACTTCTCTCTTTTTTGTTAAGGATAATGTTTTTCTTTTCTCTGAAGTAAAAATGTAAAATTTAATGAAAAATCTATTTCTTCCTTTTCTATTTAATTATATAACAATATTTTATTACCAAAATATCTGATACTAATATCATCATCTAATTTATTTTTCTTAGTGAAATTGACACTTGTGGTTTGGAGCTGGTAAAAAACAATTCACCCTCATGTCGATGACAGTGGCCATTTTTCACTTGGGGATCTACTCTTCCCTATTTTCAGTCCTTTGAGTGTCCTGCTAGATCCAAAAGTGGTTTATGACCTAGGATGGGTATGTAATTATTTAGGAATGTGACAGTGGCTATGAGAAATGGCGTTATGAGGTGAGTTGTGTCCCCCTTACTTTCATATGTTGAAGTCCTAACCCCTAGTTATTCATCATGTAACTGTATCTGGAGACAGGGCCTTTAAAGAATTAATTAAGAGCTTGATCAGGTAGTGGTACAGTGGATAGAGCATCAACCTGGATGCTCAGGATCCAGGTTCAAAACCCCAAGTCCACTGGCTTGAGCCCAAGGTCTCAGGCTTGAGTGTGGGATCATAGATATGACCCCATGATCGCTGGCTTGAAGCCCAAGGTCACTGGCTTGAACTCAAGGTTGCTGGCTTAAGCAAGAGATCATTGACTCAGCTGGAGCCTCCTGGTCAAAGTACATATGAGAAAGCAATCAATGAATAATTAAAGTACCTCAACTATGACTTGATGCTTCTCATGTCTCTTTCTTTCTGTCTGTCCCTGTTCCTCCCCCCACCTCTTGCTAAAAATAAATAAATAAGATTAAATTAGGTCATTAGGGTGATTACTGATCCAATATGACTAATGTTCTTATAAAGAAGAGGTGATTAGGACATAAACACACACACAGAGGGACAACCAGGTAGAGACAGAGAGAAAAGGTGGCCATATGCAAGTCAAGATGAGAGGCTTCAGAATAAATCACACCTTCTGAGACATTTATTTATCTTGCACTTCTAGCCTCCAAACACGTGAGAAAATAAGTTTTTGTTGTTCACATCACCCAATCTGTTATAGCAGCCTTAGCAAACTAATACAAATGTATATTTGAGTCAAGTCAGTTCTATAAGAACCAATAAGATTCAATTTTGGAAATGAAAATGTTTTTACTACTGCACTTAAAGCTAAGTGAATTAAAGCTGAGGGCTACTGCAGCACTCTTGTCACCATGAGGCTGTCACCTGTCAGAGAATGTAACCAACAAAGAGAAAATGGTGCTGAAAAATTGTTTAAATAAGAGAAGTACAGTGCTGTCATTTGAGTCCCAAAGGTAAGCTGAAACTAAAGACTTTCCAGTTTTGCAAGAAAAAAAAAATCCCATTTAATAATATAAATTAAATTTTTTGTCTTTACATCAAAAAGAAGTTTTTTGGGGTTTTTTTTACAGAGACAAAGAGAGAGAGTCAGAGAGAGGGACAGACAGGAACGGAGAGAGATAAGAAGCATCAATCATTAGTTTTTTGTTGCCATTGCGACACCTTAGTTGTTCATTGATTGCTTTCTCATATGCGCCTAGACCACGGGCCTTCAGCAGACCGAGCAACCCCTTGCTGGAGCCAGCGACCTTGGGTCCAAGCTGGTGAGCTTTTGTTCAAGTCAGATGAACCCGCGTTCAAGCTGGTGACCTCCGGGTTTCAAACCTGAATCTTCCACATCCCAATTCAATGCTCTATCCACTGTGCCACCACCTGGTCAGGCCAAAAGAGTTCTAACTAACACATTTTATATCTAAGAGTTCTGAGCCAAGAATTACCCAAACTTACAGTTTGTTTTTAGTTTGTTTGTTTGTGTTTTTTGTTTTGTTTTGTTTTGTTTTTTTTGGTAAACAGCAATTGCTTTGAGATTATATAATTTTATGGGAAAATGCCATGACCTTTTTTTATATAAAAAATAAATTAAAAATAATAAAAAAATTATAGGAAGTGTGATTGGTTTAGGATAGGAAGATTTATAAAGATTTAAGCTTTATTTTATATACTTTTTAATTGTTTTATCTTTTACAACCAGTATGCTATTGTTAATAATATTTTGAAATAATAAAAGTAAAATTTATAAAGAAAAGTGAGGTAGCTCTGGATTCTGAGTGTTGAATTCACAAGCTGACCTTTTTGTATATATTATAATTAACTAAACATGATACCAAATACCAAGTTTCCACTAGGGAAATACAGGAACTAAGCAAATGCTCAGGAACCATTTTTAGCATGTGAGATTTTATTTCTTTCCAGGCCTTAAAAGAAATACACATATATATCAAACTTATTTCCAGTCTCTCTCTCTCTCTCTCTCACACACACACACACACACACACACACACACACACACAGTTCATTCCACCCAATACAAACTTGTTCTGAAATAAAAAGTACCAAATAGTCAGAAAGTCCTTTAAATCTTTAATTTTCACATGAAGGTAGATTCAGTGATGTAATATACATTTTCACATGAGCAATATTGTGATGTATACTTATTTTACATGAACAATATTAAGAATCTTAAAATGTTGGAATGTACAGTAATTTTTATGTATTAAAAATTAATATTCAACATGCTTAAAATGGATTACTATAGTATAATTTGTATCATTTGACAATAAAAATGTTGAACTTTTTTACTTTTTAAAACATAAAGCGCATACCTAGAAATCAGTACTCACATTAAGTTTCATAAAAATTATTTTTCTGCTGACTTGATCTCCAACATCAGTAAAAAAAAAAAAAACAAGAAATAACGTTATTTGGAGAATTCATGCTGGATGCCTGTACTGTATATACTTTTATATACTGCTCACAAAAATTAAGGAATATTTCAAAATGAATATGAAGCAATAAAAAAAGAAAGCATTTGATATTTTTATTAAACAAGAACATCAGAAAATCAAACGACAAGTCAAAGTTGTTTGATTATGCAAATGAGATGCAAAACCAACTTTGATTTTATTGGCAAAAGTGCCTTATACAAAAGGCTCAAAGTACTGGAGTATCTGCACGTTCCCTGATCCCCTAATTTTTGTCAGCAGTTTATATATACTTATTCTCTCTTTCCATGTTCTCTTATTTCTACAAAATAATATCTATAACACATTGGGAATTATTTCACATTTCCATTATTCCTCTTTACAATTTTACTTTTGTTATGTGGACATATGGCTCCTACAACAATTTCTCAGAGCGCATTAGTAAATGTATCTGTGCATGCTGTTAACAGACCATATTTACAGCACTCTCATGCTTATAGTGATGGTCATTATTTCAGGCTTCTCTGTGAAATGTTAGTAAAATTTTAAGGTAATTGCATAATAATTGGTGAACAGATTCTAAAACCTGTGAATTAAATTGCAGACATCGATATCCCAGAAGCTCTGGAAGCTTTGATGTTCCAAAAATTACTAATAATTCCTCTTTCTCTCATCATTTAACACTGTTCCTAATCATTTGTCTCATACAAACATTGCTAGAATAGTAATATAGTAAAAAAAATACTGTGCTTTACCTATCGACCTGAGAAACAGTTTTGAGATGCTTGTCAATTTCTTCATTATACTGTGATCACCCTCCAAAAATCTAAAATAAATAACTCCAAAGCCAAAAGAGGAAAGACTAGGTTTTGATTAATGAGGCAACATCTAAAGTAGTGTACAAGAGTAAGATCAACTTCAGTGTAAGAATTCTTTCAGTCAAAAAAGTAAAGAAACATCTAATATGCCATGAAAGTAATTTTGAATTATTTTATGTAAGAGGAGGAGAGATAGTGAGACAGACACCCACATGTGGCCCAACTGGGATCCACCTGGCAACCCCTCATCTGAGGCCGATTCTCTGCCCATCTTGGGCCATGCTCAAAACCAAGCTATTTTTAGCATCTGAGGCAAAGCTCAACAAAGCCATTCTCGGCATCTGGCCAGGGGCTGATGTGCTTGAACCAATTGAGCCATGGCTGCAGGAGGAAAAGAGAGAGAGAAAGGGAAGGAGGAAAGAAAGAGAAGCAGATGGTCACTTCTCCTTTGTGCCCTGACCAGAAATTGAGCCCCAGACATCCACACATTGGGCCAATGCTCTACCACGGGGCCAACCAGCCAGGGCTGAAATTTTTGTTTTATACTTACTCCAGTAATACATGAAAAATGACTATAGTTATTCAGCCATTTTCATCAATGAGAAACAACAATTCATTATAATTATTAGTCCAAAATAGTTTCCAAACAACAAATAATTATTCCATGACTGGTAGGTGCTATTTACTGTATTAGCTGCTGGGGCCCAACAATAAACAAGACCCAGTCTACACCCTCGAGTCTGAAGGAGTATCAGAGAGGTAAGTAGATAATTAAAATTATCTTAGGATATTTTTGACTTAAAAAATTATCCAAGCAACCATTGAAAGAGGCTAATCCTCTCTCCTATACAAAGATGAATTTATTCTTAGAAACATAATCTAACTCCATCACTGATCAATTATAGGATAAAGAATTTCTCATTAAGCAAACTTTTCCATCCCAAAATTAAGTTGCCAATGTCTAATCCTTAACTTACTGTCGGAATAATTACAGTATAATTAGGCTACCATGATGCCTATTCATTTGCCTCTTACCTATAATATTCACTCCATAAGTATTATTTTAAAGACATGAAAGTGCTTATTCAAAGAGTATGAAAGACATCTTGGTTCTCTGTTGAATGGACACAGCAAGGATTCTATTAAAAGACACACAGAAGAGCCTTTCAACAAAAATTAAACTAGCTGTGTTACAAATTCATAAGGCTGAAAAGGACATTGGCTTTCATTTTTCATTCCCTTTTTCTCTTTCTTGCTCCCCCTATCAAAACCCCCGCCACACACACACACACACACACACACACACACACACACACACACACACACATATGCAGGAAGACGGTTCGTAAACATAAAAGTCTATATTAAAGTTTTGATTATTGGGCCTCAACTTTCATAACAATAAAGAGGTGCAAGCTCCATTACAATGAATGCTGTGACAGAGGTGTTACTGGCTGCTGGGTAATACCATATATTTCACTCTCCTTTCTTTGAGTGTATTTGTGTGTACACTTGTAAACTGGGGTGAGGGGTCTTCCAACAACAAAAAAACACATCAACTTTGTATGCCAAAAATATATGGAAAAATAATTAGATATAAAGTTTTGTATGCAAAGGATAGTGATGTAACTTTTAGTTAGGCAACTATGTCATTCTAGGAATTTCCATAATTGGTCTAAGAACCAATAAGAAGATTTAAGAAAATACTAAGATTAAAACAAAAAGAAATCTTTATTCATGCTCTTCTGTATTATATAATTACATTAGTGATTTTTATCTAATCATAGAAATATCAGCTCTACTAAATTAATTAAATTAAATTCTCTTCATAGATTGATAATTAGCCCAATTTGATTTACTTAATTCAAATAGATATTTATATTAACTTTAGATATCACTGACATGTTTTTCAAAAATAAATATTATTTTACTTTAGCTTTGTAAAAAAATTATGAAAACAACATACTATGGTAAAAAAATCATACACAAATGTTCTAATTTTTTTAGCTATATATCATTGAAAAAATAATTAAGCCTCACTCTTCTTTATTTTCCTTATCTGAAATATAGTTAATATACCTATTTTACATTTGATGATTATAAGAACTGAATGAAATAGTTGCATAAAGCATGAAACATATTATAGAGGTATTTTATATATACATATATATTCATATATAAACAATATTGTTTTTGAAAATAATACTGATAATATTGTTATAGATATAATTTTTTAAATTAATGTACAAAAATAAAATTTAAAAAAGAGATAGAGTACAGTGTGCAAGATTTTTAAATGCATTCCCTCAAATGACTATTTCACCACAAAAATTTTTTACTTTGTAATGCAGAACAAGAACCTACAACCAAGACTACTTTATCCAGCAAGGCTAACATTTAAAATTGAAGGAGAAATAAAGAGCTTCCCAGAAAAAGAAAGCCTCAAGGAATTCATAAACACCAAACCAATTCTGCAAGAGATACTAAGGGGCCTCTTGTGAACAGTTTAAAGGGAGGAATGAATAAAGCAAAAGAAGAATACAGCTTTAAAGAATAAAATGGCAATAAACAACTACATATCAATAATGACCTTAAATGTAAATGGATTCAATGATCCAATCAAAAGACATAGGGTAGCTGCATGGATAAAGAAACAGGACCCATACATATGCTGTCTACAAGAGACACACCTTAAAACAAAAGATGCTCATAGACTGAAGGTAAAAGGATGGAAAAAAATATTTCATGCAAATGGAAATGAAAAAAAAAGCAGGGGTAGCAATACTTATATCAGACAAAATGGACTTTAAAACAAAGGCTGTAGTAAGAGATAAAGAAGGACACTACATAATGATAAAGGGAACAATTCAACAGGAAGATATAACTATTATAAATATCTATGCACCAAATATAGGAACCCAGACATACATAAAGCAGACTTTGATGGATATAAAGGGCGAGATTAACAGCAATACAATCATAGTAGGGGATTTCAATACCCCACTAACAACACTGGATAGATCCTCAAGAAAGAAAATTAATAAAGAAACAGCAGACTTAAAGGATACACTAGATCAACTTGATTTAATAGATATCTTCAGAACTTTTCACCCTAAAGTAGTAGAATATACATTCTTCTCAAGCGCTCATGGTACGTTTTCTAGGATAGACCACATGATAGGACACAAAAATGGTCTCAATAAATTTAAGAAGATTGAAATCATATCAAGCATTTTCTCTGATCACAATGCCATCAAACTAGAAATAAACCACAAAAGAAAAACTGAAAAATACTCAAACACTTGGAAACTAAATAGCATGTTATTAAATAATGAATGGATTAACATTGAGATCAAAGACGAAATAAAAAAGTTTCTAGAAACAAATGATAATGAGCATACATCAACTCAAAATTTATGGGACACAGCAAAAGCAGTCCTAAGAGGAAAGTTTATTGCACTACAGGCATATCATAAGAAGCTAGAAAAAGCTCAAATAAGCAACCTGACCCTGCATCTAAAAGAACTAGAAAAACAACAACAAATAAAACCCAAGACAAGTAGAAGGAAGAAAATAATAAAGATCAGAGCAGAAATAAATGACATAGAGGCGAAGGAAACAATACAAAGGATCAATGAAACCAGAAGCTGGTTCTTTGAAAAGGTAAACAAGATTGATTAACCTTTAACTAGACTCACCAAGAAAAAAAGAGAGAGGACTTAAATAAATAAAATTAGAAAAGACAGTGGAGAAATAACAACTGACACAACAGAAATACAAAGCATTGTAAGAAAATACTATGAAGAACTATATGCCAAAAAATTAGACAACCTTGGTGAAATGGACAAATTTTTTGAATCATATAACCTTCCAAAAATCAATCTGGAAGAATCAGAACACCTAAACAGACCAATTACAGCAAATGACATCGAAACAGTTATCAAAAAACTCCCAAAAAAGAAAAGTCCTGGGCCTGATGGCTTCACAAGTGAATTCTATCAAAAATTCAAAGAAGAACTAACTCCTATCCTTCTCAAGCTATTTCAAAAAATTCAAGAGGAAGGAAGACTTCCAAACTCCTTCTATGAGGCGAGCATAATTCTGATTCCAAAACCGGGCAAAGACAACACAAAGAAAGAAAATGATAGGCCTATATCCCTGATGAATTTAGACGCTAAAATTCTCAACAAAATATTAGCCAACCGGATCCAGCAGTATATGAAAAAAATCATACACCACGATCAAGTGGGATTTATTCTGGAGAGGCAAGGCTGGTTCAATATTCGCAAATCAATCAATGTGATTCACCACATAAACAAAAGCAAGGACAAAAATCACATGATAATTTCAATAGATGCAGAAAAGGCATTTGATAAAATCCAGCACCCATTCATGCTCAAAACTCTCAGTAAAGTGGGAATACAGGGATCATTCCTTAGCATGATAAAGGCCATCTACGATAAACCAACAGCAAACATCATACTAAATGAACAAAGATTAAAAGCAATCCCCTTAAGATCAGGAACCAGGCAGGGGTGCCCCCTTTCACTACTCTTATTCAACATGGTTCTGGAAGTCCTAGCTACAGCAATCAGACAAGAAGAAGAAATAAAAGGCATCCAAATTGAAAAAGAAGAAGTAAAACTGTCACTATTTGCAGATGATATGATATTGTATATTGAAAACCCTAAAATCTCAGTCAAAAAACTACTGGACCTTATAAATGAATTCAGCAAGGTGGCAGGATATAAAATTAATACTCAGAAATCAGAGGCATTTCTATATACCAACAATGAACTGTCAGCAAAAGAACTTAAGGAAACAATCCCCTTCACTATTGCAGCCAAAAAAATAAAGTACCTAGGAGTAAATTTAACCAAGGAGGTTAAGGACTCGTACTCGGAAAATTATAAAACATTGATAAAAGAAATCAAGCAAGATACAAACAAGTGGAAGCATATATCATGCTCATGGCCAGGAAGAATAAACATCATTAAAATGTCTATATTACCCAAAGCAATTTACAAATTCAATGCAATACCAATTAAAATACCAATGACATACTTCAAAGATATAGAACACATATTCCAAAAATTTATATGGAACCCAAAAAGAACACGAATAGCCTCAGCAATCTTAAAAAGAAAAAATAAAGCAGGAGGTATCACTCTTCCAGATATCAAGGTTTACTATAAGGCCATTATACTTAAGACAGCCTGGTACTGGCATAAGAACAGGCACATAGATCAATGGAACAGACCAGAGGACCCAGAAATAAACCCACAGCTTTATGGACAACTGATATTTGACAAAGGAGGAAAGAACATACAATGGAGTAAAGACAGCCTCTTTAACAAATGGTGTTGGGAAAATTGGACATCCACCTGCAAAAAAATGAAACTAGACCATCAACTTACACCATTCACAAAAACAAACTCAAAATGGATAAAAGACTTAAATGTAAGCCGTGAAACCATAAGCATCTTAGAAGAAAACATAGGCAGCAAGCTCTCCGACATCTGTAGCAGCAGTATATTTGCCGATTTATCTCCATGGGCAACTGAAATAAAAGGCAAGATAAAGAAATGGGACTGTATCAAACTAAAAAGTTTTTGCACAGCTAAAGACAATAAGAACAGAATAAAAAGACAAACCACACAATGGGAGAACATATTCGACAGCACATCTGATAAGAGGTTAATAACTAAAATTTATAAAGAACTTATAAAACTCAACACCAGGAAGACAAACAACCCAATCAAAAAATGGGCAAAAGAAATGAATAGAAATTTCTCCAAAGAGGACATACAGATGGCCAATAGGCATATGAAAAAATGCTCAACATCACTAATCATTAGAGAAATGCAAATTAAAACCACAATGAGATATCACCACACACCAGTCAGAATGGCACTCATCTGCAAAACAACACAGAATAAGTGCTGGCGAGGATGTGGAGAAAAGGGAACCCTTCTGCATTGCTGGTGGGAATGCAGACTGGTTCAGCCACTGTGAAAAACAGTTTGGAGATTCCTCAGAAAATTAAAAATTGAACTGCCTTTTGACCCAGCTATTCCACTTTTAGGAATATACCCTAAGAACACCATAGCACTGTTCGAAAAGAAGAAATGCGCCCCCATGTTCGTGGCAGCATTGTTCACAATAGCGAAGATCTGGAACCAGCCCAAGTGTCCATCAGAAGACGAGTGGATTAAAAAGCTATGGTACATATGTACTATGGAATACTACTCAGCCATAAGAAACGATGACATCGGATCATTTATAACAAAATGGATGTACCTTGATAACATTATACGGAGTGAAATAAGTAAATCAGAAAAAAAGAAAAACTGAGAACAGCATGATTCCATACATAGGTGGGACATAAAAGTGAGAATATGAGACATGGACAAGAGAGTGGTGGTTATGGGATAGGGGGAGGGAGAGAAGAGTGGGATAGGGAGGAGGGGAGGGACACAGGGAAAACCAGATCGAAGGTGACAGAGGACAATTTGACTTTTGGTGATGGGTATGCAACACAATTGAATGATAAGATAACCTGGAGATATTTTCATTGTACATATGTACCCTGATTTATTGGTGTCACCCCATTAGAATTAATAATAATAAAATATAGATATAAAAAAAAAGAGTATGTGATATAAGAAAAGTACAAGTAATCCAAATGAACTATAAGGTTTCTTACTTGACAGGGATGTGTTGCACATTATAAGCAGAAATAAGACACAAGGCTCTTTGATAATAAAAATTTCCATATCACTGTTGAAAAAAAAAAATTTTTTTTACTTTGGATCCTCCTACTCATTGAAAAGATGGTTAGATGTATAAAAATGCAATTATATATAGCAGAGTGTAACAGGAACAGCCAGAGTTTGCTGTCAGAGAGATCAGAGTGAGTCATTACCAGCCTGTGAACTTTGCTAGGTTATTAAATTCATCTGAGTCTCCCATTTTGGGGGGGAGAGGGGAGATTCTTTAGCATTCCATGAGAGATATTTCCTCTTCCCATATCAGAAATAGCTTGATGCATCAAGATAATCATGATATTTTAATTGAATTTATTGGGGTAACATTGGTTAATAAAATTACATAGGTCTCAGGTGTGCAATTTTATAATATATCATCTGTATATTATATTGTGTGTTCACCACCCCAAGTCAAGTCTCTTTTCATCACCATTTATCACCCCTCTATCCTATTCTACCCCCCCACCCCCTTTCTCTCTGGAAATCACCATATTGTTGTCTATGTCTAAGAGTGTTTATTTTGGTTTGTTGTTTTGTTGTTTGTTTTGGTTTGGTTTGGTGTTTTGCTTAATCCCTTCTCCTTTTTCACCCTACCTCCACAACTCCTCTAACAGCTGTCAATCAATTCTCTGTCTCTATGACTGTGTTTCTATTTCATTTGTTAGTTTATTGAACTGCAAAATGTTTAGCACAGGTTTGGAATCCCCTATATACTCAGTAAGAGGAGAAGAGTATTCTGTTTATTATTCAAGGTAGATTTGAACACCTCATTGTTACATCTGTGCCAAGTGTTAGCAGCCAATCTCTCTGACAAAGTCACAAATGGAGGCTAGTTTTCTTTTCAACCTTTCTTTCCAGCTCTGCCTTGTACCGTAAGAGACTTAATTAACAAGAACTGGTAATGCCAGGACTTAGATCTGTGTTTCAGAAAAAAAAGAAAATAATTAATTATTAGTGAAATAAAATACAACAGGGGCCCAAATGCTAGGTTTATTTATGCCAGTTGTTTTTGCCTGACTTCCCTCGGCACATTCATCCAAGCCATGCTGTAACCTGCTTGTCAGAACACCGGATTCATTCTGTTACAATAAAGCAGGAAACATTGTTTTACACAACGCTTCAGGCCTGACTTTCATAAGACAACAGAGAAAATAATAACAAGATGGTCAAGAAAAAGTAACATTTTTTCTCAAGGGTGAAATGCATTTCTTAGGTCCACAGAAGCAAATGTGTTTGCAGAATTTCATCTCAGGAACACAATGGAATTGTACTTTTTCCATTCATGAATGCTAAAATGTGACTCTACTTTCAAGAATTTGCTTTGACAGCTCAGATTTTTAAAAATCAATGTTTGTTATACTCAATTTCCACTGGGTTAGGTGAGAATACTAAAACATTTACAGCACTATGCTCTCTGCTATGTTATGTAATAAATATTTGAGATAGATTGTGTTTAAAATAAGGGACTTGAACTAAATATAAAAAACATCAAAGCCCTTCTCCTAAACAAGACTTATCGCAATACAGCCTCTCAGCTGAATTTATACTATTGATCCAAAAGTGTTAATTCAGATCTGTGTACTTGAAGAGAAGTTTCAGATCCCAATCTTCCAAACTCTATACCAGTTTATTATGTGAACACTCATACAGCTTGTGTTTTCTCACATAACCTCATAACTGCAGAGGTCAGGTAATGAAGTTTTTGATACTTTCTCCTATATATCATCCAAGTATGAATCTTGGGATCTGAGGGTTCTAATTTCAAGTCCTGTTTCTGTCTTGTGGTCACATAAGTTCTCTGTAATTCAATTTCTTCCTCAGTAAAAATGTTGCTAATAAAATCTATATGTACTGTTGTCAAGAAGATGAAATAAAATAATTTATAGTCTTCGGACATAATAGGCCTTAATAAATAGCCTGACCAGGCAGTTGGTGCAGTGGATAGAGCATCGAACCAGGACGCTGAGGACCCAGGTTCCAAACCCTAAGGTCACCAGCTTAAGTGCAGATTCATATGGCTTGAGCATGGGTTGATCCAGCTCAAGCATGGGCTCACCAGATTGAGTGTGGGGTCGCTGACTAGAGCGTGGGATCATAGACATGACCCCATGGTTTCTGGCTTGAGCCCAAAGGTTGCTGGCTTAAAGCTCAAGGTTGCTGGCTTGAGCCCAAGGTTGCTGGCTTGAGCAAAAGGTCATTTGCTCCACTGTAACACCCCACCCCTTACCCCCAGTCAAGGCATATATGAGAAAGCAATTGATGAACAACTAAGGAGCTGCAACAAAGAATTGTTGCTTCTCATCTCTCTCCCTTCCTGTCTGTCTGTCCCTATCTGTCCCTCTCTCTGGCTCTCACTCTCTCTGTCTGTCTAAATAAATAAATAAATAAATAAATAGTAGCTCTTACAATTGAGGGAAGGCCAGGTTAGATAGCAATGCCCACCAGGAGAGGGAGTCAGAAAGGGGCTATTCCATTCAGACCAAGCGGAACATGCACACCACAGTCCTCAATTCAGATTTTTACTCAGAATAGCCTGTCAGTCTTATCATTCCTCCAGGGAATAATAAAAATCCCTTCAATGATTCATAGCTATCAGGTGGTAATGCTTTAAGTGTTGCTAAGAAACACCACAAAAATTATTTTTACTCTATGCAAATACCCAAATATATTCACAAATCAATTCAGACAGAACCCAAAAATTATCACTTCACTGCTGGAACTTTGAGGTGGCCCAATACATATAGAGAAATAAAGGAATAAAACAATAAATCAAAATACTATTGTTTGATTGATAAAGACCGCATCAGAGGTCACAGTCTATTATAAGGGCTAAATTGGCTTACTAACTGAACCCAATGTTAGGCATATTTATATATCCAGTCACAGGCACTGCAGGACAGGAGCAGGTAATACTTAAAGCACAGAGGAGCTGTAGAGAACCTCTGTTCTGGGCATGCTCAATTGATCCTTTCCAAATTTTTATGAGTTACTTTTGGGGCAGAGTGAAATGAATGGAGAGTGGTCAGCATTGCAGCAACATTAACAGTGGGTTCCTGAACTGAGAGAGAATTTCAGGAATGAGGGAACAAATATTCTTCCCTAATATCCACAACCAGAAAATAAACTTTCTAAGAAATCTAAGGCCATATGCAAATGGTGGGCTCAACCCCCAAAATGTGTCATGTTCTACAAAAGTTAAAATATGCTTTAAACATATTTTCAAGCATAATAGTAAAAAGTCTGGAAGGTATTTGCATCCCAAGCAAAGCATATATTAAAAACCATCTTCAGGAGAACATTTCTTATTTGAGTCCTCATCCAGATCATTCAGAACATAACTGTTGGAATATTTTATGGCTCTAAAGGGCCGGACAAATCCCTTTCTTTAACGACTTTGAAACTAATTTATGAATGCACAGAGATGCCAGGTAAGAATTTAAATACCTGCTTTTCCACTGGTGGAGATAAAATAGAGACTAGGACTCAGATCTGGTTCAGAATTCAGCTTTCCACTCATTTTCCCCAAATTGAATCTAGCAACTACAAATTTCCACAGGAACAGAGCCTCCCCAGGTAGGTGTCTGTATGGAGGCAGAGGAAGGGCAGGAAAAGGGAAGATAATTCCAGTGCTTTCGCAAGAGAGAGAAATAAGGCATTGTTAGACTTTGAACTCTGTATTCCCGCTCAAAGAGAAAATTGAACATATGATGGCAGACTTTTGCCATCAATGGATAAGTCATTTTTCTTTGCATGTGGAGGAATTAGTGAAAAGTGCCTCTCACTCCATACTTTCAAAAATATGGAATGTGAAGCAAGGGGGAGCAAAGCATCTCCCGGACACGGCGCCGTGATCTGCAAAGGCAGATTCTGTGACAAGCACTGCCTTTTGTTGTAGGTGTAAATTTTAGTCCATCTTTTAGTGCAGGAAATAAATAGAACTTGTTTGGTTTTTCTGTGACTCATCTTAATTCCTTTTAGAAGAAAGTGACTATTTTCCCTGGACAGTCTCACTTTACACATGCTAATCTTGTTGTACTATCAATAGCGCCCATTTTTCACCCTCAAAAGTGACACAATTTGGAAAAAAGCAATATGGTCCTCCTAATAATAACCCTATTCTAATGGGTGGTAGAAATTTAATCCCAGTCAATCCAGAGGGAACTCCCTTTAACTCCATGTGGGAGGAGGGGTTGGCCTCATGGGCACCAGAGGATTCAGAGAGAAAGGTATGGGGCCCAGGTAGGCAGCTACTCTGGCATCTGCATGGACCCCTATTCCTGTCCTGTCTCGAATGTCAGCCCACACAGGCTGCCGCTTCTTAGGTTTCAGCCCTTTCCTAAAGGTGCTCCATGGTAGAGCTCCCTCTGGTACTTTAGCCTCAGGGAAGTCACTGAGGAGCTGCCCTCACCATTCTGGCACAAGGCAAATTAGGAAGTTAACTTTCCCTGTCCCTCTCACACTGCTCTCTGACACACAGAAATCAGTCTCTGCCCCTACATCACCTGGGCCCAGTATGAATCCACCTTCCTTACTTGGGACTCATTCTATTATTCTTGCCCCTCACCAGGACACAGAAAATTCTGTAATACTATTGCTCCAAACCTTGCTGTTTTGTCAACTCCATCAGGAAACAGGCATGGCATGCCCTTACCTCTCTCAGATCCCACCAGAACATCTAGAGTTTGGCCCAAAAAGGCAGAGTACAGAACTGACTAATAGGTAGTCAGTGAATATAGTTACTACCATTATCATTATTATTATTATTATTATTATTATTTTCCATTTTATTATCTATAAAAGATATAATAAGAATTATTTTCTACCTTGTAATGAAGCTCAAAGAAGTCAGCCTTTATCAAAAGAAAATTACAAAGTATATTTAAATACTATATTTTTCTTCTGACTGTGAGTTATTTGAGGAAAGTCACTGTTTTAGTCTTCAGTTTTATTGATAATATTTTCCACAGTAAGTTATACATAATGTATTCAAATAATGTTTTCAGTAAAATTATTGCCAAAAACATACATAAAACAATCTATAACTCAAGCAAAAATATTTTTCATCAAAGTAAGTAAAAATGATGTTATCTAGATAGTTATAGCCCTCCAAATTTAATAGAGTAGAAAACATATAACAGGAAAGTAGTGAATATTTGTGGAACAATTGATTCACTTTATCCCAATATGCCTAATTGGCTACTGATAGCTCTTAAAGCAAGAATGTAACTTTGAGAATATCTAACTTGTTTCATAAAACAATGAGAAAATCAAGTTCAAAAAGTCACAATAATATTATGGAAATATTATTTCCAAATATGGAACAATGGGAAAATATAAGGTTAAAATGGTGTCAAGAAAACCCAACAATACAGTGGCAAGGAAAGAAAAAGAATTCATTTCTCTGTCACACTTCAGAAAGGTCAAGCTGGTGGGTCTATGTCATGCAGTCCTTCGGGGGCCCAGGTTTCCTCCATCTTGGTTCTCGGGGTTCCTAAGACAATGTTCTTCTGTGCCTGGTAGAGTCTGAATCACAGCATATCTGTGAGGAGGGATAAGGCCTAGAAGTAGCCCCATCACTTCCACTGGCATTCCATTGGCAAGAGTTTAAATCACGTGTTGAAAGAAAACCTGCCAGGGAAACTGGGAAGAAAGGGAGAACAAATATTGGTAAGCAACTAGCAGACATAATTACTATAAGAAAAACAGTTTTTGTTCCAAACTGATTAATATTGCTTAACTTACAGATTGTTTTGGTGTAGCCAAAACAATACCTTTGCAGGCCAGAAAACCTGTTGATGCCCCTCTGCATAATTTATTTATAACTACCAACTATAATTTGCCAAAAATATAGTTATGTAGTCATTGAACAGTGGACATTTGTCTCATAGGTGAAAAACAGGAGTCTCTCTAGTCAAAAAGAACAAAAAGTCAAAATAAAAAATATTGTATGACTTAACCTTATATAAAACCTATCAAATATGAGAGAAGAGAAACATTAATGAATTGAAAAAATCTTTCAGTATCCATTTTAGTTAGGATTCCTAACTTGAGGAAGTTTATAAAAATGAACACCAAAAGAAGATACAAGTGAAATGTTAATAATAAATTAATTCTAATAACAAAAACCTTAGGAGATTTAAAATAATAATGCATTAACAACAACTCTTAGAAAAACTGCAAAATAAAAAACAATTTTTTAGCAATTGTTGTTCTATTTTATTCTACTCTTTGAGATTAATAAAATGTGCAATGTCCATATTCTATGCAGAAAAATGAGGTCATTTTAAAACAGATTGTCAATTCCTAAACAATTTGAAATTTGGAAAATGATTTTCACAGAATACTATTTTAAAAAGCAATGATTAATAGATTAATAAATTTACAATAGGCTTTCATTTTTTAGCATGCTTATGAATTAAATTTACATTTAATAACATATATAAATATAGCAAATCATCATAAGCTTTGGATTCTAAATTCTTTCTCCTTTTTCCCCCTAGTTTTATTTATAAATATTTGACATACATTCATTCTATAAGTTTAAGGCACTTTCTCCTTTGCACGAAAATGTTTATAAACATTAAATTAATCAATAAAATTTTTTATAAAATTAGGAATTCACCATACATGTTCAGCATCTCTTCTGTAAAAAAAAAAAAAAAAAAAAAGCCTGACCTGTGGTGGCGCAGTGGATAAAGCCGTCGACCTGGGAACACTGAGGTCGCCAGTTCAAAACCCTGCACTGGTTCGGTCAAGGCACATATGGGAGTTGATGCTTCCAGCTCCTCCCCCCTTTCTCTCTTTCTCTCTGTCTCTCTCTCACTCTGTGTCTCCTCTCTAAAATGAATAAAAATAAAATTAAAATTAAAAGAAAAAAAACATTTTTTTAAAAAAAAAAAGATGCTTAAAAGTCTACTTAGCTTGCACATCACTGTAGTGACTACACCCGACAGGTGAATCCACCTGATTCAGACAGTCTTTATTAACAATGTGATACTCACTTTAAACTTGGGGCCAGTGCCAGGCACATGACCCCATATATGTAGCTCTGATCATTCTTAGGATGATCATATACCTACAACAAGAGAACATATTCTTTGAATTGGTGGTTGCCAGAGGGGAAGGGGTTGGAGAACTGGGTGAAAGAGGTGAAGGGACTAAGAAGTACAAATTGGGAGTTACAAAATAATTACAGGTCTAACAAAGCTCCCATTTCCCCAGACCTGACCCTGCTTTCTGTGCCCTGGGCTCTCCCCAGCAAGATGGAGGATGTGGGGAACCTCTTAGTCAGGTCTACCAATACCTGTTCACCTCTCACCTCTCCTTCATCTCTCTTCTTCCTGAAGAAGAAACTTCTCTATCCCATTGCTCCTCCCAAATCCTCGTGTGCACCTTTTTTTGTTTTTTAATTTGTGAACTTATGTTTATCTCCACATAGTGTGTGGACTTTTGGAACATGTGTTGCTTCACAACCTTGGAAATTCCTGAGTGAAATCTGAAACTGGCCCTGGACCCAGAGGACAACACGAGACTGAAGAAAGAGGCAGACCATGGCAGACTGATAGGTGGCAGGTTCAATAAAGAAGGAAAGTACTTAGGAGGCTTGTCTTGAGCCCTGCAGGATGAGTAGATCCTTGCTTTTGCCAGCAAGAAGCTGAAAAGGTTATATAGATGCCTTAACTATGTTCAGTCATATATACGGTTCTGATGGTTTCAACAACACATTGCTCTCATGGTTCTGTCCTTGAAACAACTACCAATATGAGAATACAGTTGACCCTTGTACAACATGAAGGATAGGGCCACCAACCCCCATGCAGTCTAAAATCTCCATGTATGGGAAACCCTGGGATATGAAGGACTGTCTTGAAAAAAAATCTGTGTGTAAGTGGACCTGCACAGTTTAAACCCGTGTTGCTCAAGGCTCAGCTGGAGTAAGCAGAAGGTACATCCTAAGGACAAGGGAAGGGGAAACAGCCCTCCCATTGCCCTTGTCCAGCTCACAGGTCAGCCAGCCCTCATGTCCTCTCAGTGACCTCCACCAAGAACATGAAAGCCCGAAGGCTTCAGGAAACAGACACTGAGATCGAGATGTGGGCGGACTCTCAGGAAAACTGCCTGTAAGGGTCCGAGAGAAGCTGAATTGAGTAAAGGGGGTGTTTGACAGGAAGCAGGTACAACAGAGACCACAACTGATCTGACAGACAGCTCGGAAGCAGGAGCAGCTCTTTGGAGATGCCCCAAATTGAAGTAAATTTGGTGTTTTCTCACCAACAAATGATTGTTCAAGTGCTGCACCAGAGAGGGACACAAGCTTGGGTGAGGCTGCACCTTTCAGTCTTAAGCAACTCTTAGAGCTGTGGGTAAGCTATGACCCTGGAGACTGGAGTTGTAAGCATCTCAGCTATAAAGGGGGGTTGGCTACACCCACTACACCAGGGTTCTCTGCAGCATCAGACTCACCTGGAGGTGACTGACAAACAGATCGCTACCCCGGTGTCTCTGACTCTTTCGGTCTGGGTTGGGGATGGAGCTATTGCATTCCAACCAAGTTTTCAGGTCCTGATGCTGTTCTTTTGGGTCGCCCTTTGAGAATCACTGCTCCCGACTATTCCAAGCTTACTCCAAGAATGGAAATGTTATTTTCATTCAACAGACTACAGAACACTTTGAAAGTTAGGAAGAAGAAGTCCAAAGAAGACAAACAAAATAAGGGTGAGTGGAGAATGAGAATCTGTTATGTTTTCAAATCCTGTCCCATCACAACTCACTGGAATAATAGTCCTTTTACTCATTACTTTGGAGTCTTTTAGTCTATATTTAATTCCTATTTCCTTCTTTTTATAAATTAAATATTTTTTCTCTGTGATTATTTCCAGCATTTCTCTGTCAATATGTCCCATCCTGACAACAAAACTCCTCAATGTGCCTCATTCTGATTCACTCATTTTCTCAGAAATTATTTACCTGGGCCTATGTATTCATCTGTTATGTCTGAATTCACTACTGTGAAAGAGTTTGGTGCATTTAACACTTATCTTCACCAATGTGAGTTATGGTAGCACATACACATAGGAAAAACTACAAAGCCTATGTGGAAAAGGCTATGTGACCTGCAAGCAGGGCTATAAGTAATGACAGGATGATGCCTAAACAGAAAAATAGCAAGGTTTCTAAACAAGCACAACACCAAAGTTTATAACATGAAGTGGGTTGTAGGAGTCTTGATGTATGTTCTCGTTACACCCAGAATTGGTTCAGTTATAATCACACTGATAGGTGGCAGGTGAGCCTCATGGAGAAGATGTTGTCTTCACTTTCTATACTAAAAACACCCGATTGAGTAAAACACATTTAGTTATTGATGATCAAGCCCACAAGTCATGGTCTCTGAAAAGTCCAAGTTTCCTCTTTCCTATCCTGTTTCCTCTGCACTCTTCTGCATGAATTGATGTTTATTTGCAACATTTCACCTTGTTTCTGTCTCTCATGACTGTACTGCTGATTCTTTTTTTTTTTTTTTTTGTACAGGGACAGAGAGAGTCAGAGTGAGAGAAAGATAGGGACAGACAGGAACGAAGAGAGATGAGAAGCATCAATCATTAATTTTTCATTGTGACACCTTAGTTGTTCATTGATTGCTTTCTCACATGTGCCTTGACTAAGGTGACCAGACGTCCCGCTTTTGGTGAGACATTCTCAATTTTTAACAGTTTGTCCTGCGTCCCTCAGCATTTTTAAAAAGTCCCGATTTTTGGAAAGAATGCACGAAAAGCTAGGGGATGGCGGGAGAACACGAAGGGAATATACAGTTTTCGGCGGGGAGACCCTGCCTCGACCTGGAAGCTCTATATAGACCAAATTTTTAATCAAGAACCCCCATCCCCCATCAATGGTGTCCTGCTTTACCAATTTTAAAATCTGATCACCTTAGCCTTGATCCCGGGCCTTCAGCAGACCGAGCAAACCCTTGCTGGAGCCAGCAACCCTGGGTCCAAGCTGGCGAGCTTTTGCTCAAGCCAGATGGGCCCGCGCTCAAGCTGGCTAGCTCAGGCACTCGAACCTGGGTCTTCCGCATCCCAGTCCGATGCTCTATCCATTGTGCCACCACCTGGTCAGGCACTTCTGATTCTTTATAATATTGTTTTGATGTATAAAATGGTAGTAAATGGTAGCAAAATCATGTCTTTTTATCTTACTCTGCAAATCTTAAATCCTCCAACTCTTTATTTATTTATTTATTCAATTACAGTTCACTTTCAATATTTTGTATTGGTTTCAGGTGTACAGCACAGTGGTTAGACAATCACATACTTTACAAAGTGTCCCCCCACCACCCCTATACACACCCCATCCTCCAACTCTTTACATATAATCTTCCCCTCTAGGAGAGTATGTAATTTTTCTGGGCATCATCACTAATGAATGATGTGCGAAATTTGAAAATCATTTATTCCTTATTAAAGAAGATATTTAAAGAGCAGTAAAGATAATTTCTATGAAGAAATGTTAGAAAAACCATCATTATTTTGCATGAAAATTAAAGTTTAAGAATTAAGTCTTCTTCAGAGATATAAAGGGTATCTAATAGGTTAAGATTGAGGGAGGAGGAGGAAAACAAAGATAAACACTCAATTTCTGCTGAGAAACAAGGGACAATATAAACTAGAATAAAAGGTTTCTCTACCTTGCAAACAGTTCAGTGTTAATTGGGCACCTGAAAAAAAATTGTATTATCTTTTTTCCTGTGGATCTTTAAAAACAAAACAATATTATATTTTAAAACAAGATCAGGTGTGGTCCTACTGGGAAACAGGTTAGTAGAAAAGATGACCTTTTAAGTTCTCTTCCCACCCTACAATTTTATATTTATAGTAGCAGTTACAGATATTCTGCTGGGCAAAATTGATTTCTGGCAAAGGACACATCTCCAAAGAGCCATTTTTCATGGCTTTGTATATAATTTTTATTGATGCCATAATCTTCAAAGACTGAAGAGATGGCTCCTAGTTAATGAAAACCCTTGGGCCACTCTTGCTGTTTAATTGGATAGATTTACATTTCTATGATGTCTGAAAGTTTTTAACTCATTGTGACCCCAATCTAACACTTACCTTATAGGGAACCTGGTTAACAATGAGAATATGAGACTACAGTCTACAGTATTATAAATTTGAAGCATAATTCTACCCCAAAATATTTGTAAATACCATCTTTATGACATAGTTTTGTCTTTCTCATGTTGTTTTATATCCATACATAGGGTTTTATAAGGATCAGGTTAATATCAAGTAAAAATAAACAACATGAAAGGGCTGTAGTCACTCTTCAAAGAGAAAATTGGTAAGATGTCTTGTGCCCACTTTTGCCATCCTAAAATATACAGTATTTCCCCATGTATAAGACACACCCTTTTTCAAAGATTTTGGGGTCTAAAAATTGGATGTATCTTATACGGTGGTTGTAGATTTTTTTTACTCGCATTTCCTGCTTTTTCATGCTTGTTTTTTGCGCTCATTGTTGAAGACAGTGATTCATCATCAGACACAGATGAGGACAAGCTAATGGATGGGAGTTTTGACAGTGATGAGTTGTGTTAATTTTATGATGAATAAAACTTGAGTGCAATAACTTTATGTAATACATTTTTTTCAAATTTTGGGCCCCAAAATTAAGGTGCATCTTATACATGGGAGCATCTTATACATGGGGAAATACTGTAGTCACCAATGTATGGGTTCTAGAATGCGGACTAGAAAGTTGAAGAAGGGAGAGAGGCACCAAGGAGCTAAGTTCTTTCAACCTGAAAATTTCTTTTAGTCCTACGTTTCAAAATTCTATTGTACCATTAAATTTCAGCCAGTGTCCCTTGTCTAGAAAGCCATCCTCACTCCCATGTGTTATGGTAGAACCACTCGTATCACCCTGAGTTTAAATTCAACAAATACTATTGTAATGCCGGTGGCCAAGACAGGCCGGTTCACACTGGATTCAGGCAGATGGTAGAGATACTGCAGAGCCGGAAAGTGTTGGGCCATACCCATTTATCAGAGGTTCCCAAAGACAGGCAAGCAAATAAACAACAAAAGGGAAAGAGCTGATAAACAAAGGAAAATCTGCTATTCGCAGTAAGGGCGAGGGAGCAAGGAAAACCACACCTCACAGTGGCGGGAGAGCGATCTGGGAGAATCGCAGCCCAGGGCAAGCACCCACAGCTTCATAGAGGCTATCTATGCTCATCTGCCTCTGCCACATGCTCACGCACTAATCAAGCAAAGTGCTCGCAGCCGGTAACCTCACGAGCAAGCCTAACACAGCTGCCCCACAACTATCTATAAAAACTTGGACATTTTACTTAACATCTTAACCTCAAGATAAAATGGCTCATGTATGTTTGTGAAACCATCTAGGATGGTGGGATACACAGGATAGGTATTCATCAAGTGTCAGTTCCCACTTCCAAATGTATAATGGGTCATTTTTATATTTAGATAGCAATTAGTTTTCCTTGCGAAATCACTATTGCTTATATTTTTGTATCCTATCTCCATGAGATATAATTTTATAAGACCAAGTACTGTGTATGGTCATTTACAAATCCTTGGTTGCTAATGTAGTGCTAGCATACAGTAGGTGACAAAACTGTGTATTAAATATACTTTTCTTAATTTCTAAAGTTCAAAAAATACTACATGTCAATCATCTTAAAATATATTAGAAATGTTTTCAATAGTATAAAATGTCTGTCATGATCTGGACCTCTGGTATGAATGAAAGTTCTAAGTAAATAAAAAGTTAATTAGCATAAACAGAAGACAGTCTGTGATTTTCTAAAATTTACTGCCTTTCCATTCTCTGAGCTGATTTCTGGGAACTTGTAGATGAAAAGGAAAAGTACAATGAACTGAATGTCTGTCTCCCCAAAATTCATTTGTGTAAACCTTAATCCCAATGTAATGCTATTAGGCTGTTGGGCCTTTAGGAGGTATTTAGGTCATGTGGGTAGAACCTTCATGAATTGGATTAGTACCCTTATAGTAAGAAACCTTTCTAGATAAGAAATAAAGAGAGAAGATGTTCCTCAGGAAGAGGGCCCTCATCAAGATCCTGACTGTGGAGAGACCCTTACCTGGGGCTTCTAGGCTTCAGAACTGTGAAAAGTAAATGTTTCCTGTTTAAGCCAATCTATGGTGATTTGTTGTAGTAGTCTGAACCAATGAAGGTAGAGTATACAGTATTAAGATTATGTGGATATAAAAAAAAAAAAAGATTATGTGGATAGGAAAAAATTAATTCTGGCTCTTATTATTTTAATATAATACCTAGCATAAATTAGGTATGAATGATCACTGTTTTAAGTTAGAACAATGTAGAAACAAAATAACAACATAAAGCCATATGACCTTTATCAGTTTTCTTCCAGTATTTTCCATATTTCTGATCATATTGTAATAATGTTTGTCTTTTTAGTTGTTATTTATTTTGCCAAATATAGGGTAAAATTTTTTCAATGTTATTACAAACTATTTTAAAACATTATATTTGCTTCCAAATAGAACTTTGTGCATACATAATATAATCATTCTCTTTTAATTTTTTAATTTCTATATTTTTATTTTATACTCATTTAAAGAAATAAATCCAGTTACTATATTCAAATTTAAAATAATAGAGCTAAATCTTGCCTGACCTGCAGTGGTGCAGTGGGTAGAATGTCGACCCAAAATGCTGAGGTCCCCAGTTCAAAACCCTGAGGTCGCTGTCTTGAGTATGAGGTCATTGACATGATCCTAAGGTTACTACTGGCTTGAGCCCAAGATCGCTGGCTTGAGCCTAAGATTGTTTGTTTGAGCCCAAGATTGCTGGCTTAAGCCCAAGATTGCTGGCTTGAGCCCAAGATTGCTGGTTTGAGCAGGGGATCACTGTCTCAGTTTGAGCGCTCCTGGTTAAGGCCCTTTTGAAAAGCAGTCAATGAACTATTAAAGTGGCACAACTATAAGATGATGCTTCCCATCTCTCCTCTCTCTCTCTCTCTCTTTCTCTCTCTTTCTCTATCCCTATCTCTATCTCTCTCAATCAATAAAAAATAAAACAAAATAAATATCTGAATCTAAATGATACCATCAAAACAACTTAAAATATTGACTGAATTACCTTATCTAAGAAATTAGTAAGAATTTTTTCTATACACAAAAATAGTTCATCAATTATTTTACAACAAATATGTGGTTGTCTTATAGATAAAGTTTAAGACTACAACCACAACAGTCAAATATTTACAAACTATACTCTTATTTTGTCCCAAACTATTATTTCCTGTGAAGGAAGGGGTGACGGAGCTAGCATGGGGACTAAATGAATGTGAGAATACAAATCACTATCTATCACAAGAGTTTATTTAAAACAATCTCTCATGTGTGTCATAAATTGATAGAAACACAGACTAAAAGAATAAACCAATGATTTCTTTGGTCAAACATCAACAGAGATTTCTCAGTAACAAAGTTAAAGATATATTCCTCAGCTTAGACTACACAGCCCTCCAAACTCAAACTGTGGCCCCAGCCCTCCTTCTCAGACCTCATCCTCTATACCTGCTCTATGAATATCCTTTAATCCAAAAGAAACAAATTATTTGGCATCCTGACATGCTCCAGGCCTTTCCACTCTCATCTCTACACGTTGAAACCTTGCCCTTCCCTTCCTTCAAGACCCACTTCAGACATCATTTTCTGCCTAACGCACTTCCTAATGTCTCTCATTTGAATAGTTTCTCCTTCCTTTCTGCTTTCACAATATGTTTCTTCTTTCCTGTGGCACTTAGCTTGTTCCACATAGCCTTGTAGTATAGTTTAGTGTGTATTTACCATCTCTGATAGAATTGCAAAATCTTTAAGGCTAAAGATTTTGTTCAATTCAATGGTCCTTTCTTCATTTTCCCATTAGTTCTTATTCAACATTAAATGCCTACCATGTTGCAGGCCCCATGCTGGGCCCTAGAGACAGAATTTTAAGCCAGCAAGAAGCAGTCCCTGCCCTATCAGAGCTTATGCAATCAAGTAGAGGATAAAGAAAACAGGAAATTAAACTAAAGTGAAACCACATAGGTTCTATAGCTGGTGTAGAAAAAATACCAACCAGTCTAGATTGGGGGGAAAGAGATGTACTACTATTTCAGGCAGAGAAACAGAGTTGGGAAAGAGCCTAGAGTTGAAAGCTCAGATGATTTCAAGGAATTAAAATGTACAAGGTGGCTGAAACATAAAAGAGGCTCTGAAGATGGCAACAGCAGAAGGGTCGTGCCATCAAGGGCACTGTAAGTAAGGCTAGGAGTTCAATCTTGATTCTGAGGTTATGAGAAATTGTTAAGCAGATATAAATTGAACAGAATTGACACAGATGATTACAGAAACAATTCATATATATTAGCTTATTTCTTAAGAAATGATTATTGATTGATTTATACTCTGCCTCAATTCTAAAAACTTTAAATGTAGCTAATATATTCATTTGCAGTACAGTATATACAAATTAGCCTATTTCCAATTTCAAGGAGGATTTTCAAAATATAAAAAATTGAGATATGTTGATACCAAAATCAAGGATACATAAAATCCAGACACATTTCACGAAAAAATAAAAAGGACTAGCCACATAGAAGCTATAATCGTAACAGCACCACATGGGAATCTTTAAGCTCATTGTGGGTTTTTTTTTTAATGTATGTAACCTTGCTCTCAGGTCACTGTGATGAAGATACACTCTTTAACTCTTCATCATATTCTTCTACAACATCAAAGCACTTCTTAAAATTCATTAAGCCATAGACATAGAGATACACTTATACATTGAAAAAATATAAACTAAATATTTTATCTTTCAGAATTTCTTTTGAGATTATTGAAAGGAAAGACATTTTGATAAATCATTTGACCACCCCAACAGACTACTCAATTAACAAAAAATTAATAAAATGCTTCTGCAGTATAGAATGTAAGGATAAAAACTTGGTTGTCCTAAGGATAGGGAATGGATAAAAAGAGTAGACAAGGGAATGATGAGAGATGAGGCAGCCGCAAAGCATGTGATCCATGATATGATTCTATACTGTCTTCAGAAAAATAACTCTACCCACAGAATCTTGGTGTGAGTATATATGTATATATTTTTATAACTGGGGGGAACCTAACAGTTATGCCCAAATGAAATAAGGCAAAACAGGGATAGTAAATACAGGCAGGTATATAAACCAAGCAGATTAGAAGGCTTTAGATGACAGTGAATCACATATATTTTGCAATAGGTCAAAATGTCAAGGGATTATTTTATTCAACAAAATAATCTTCTGGTTGATGGTAATGATAAGGTGAACAACACTTTTAAAAGAAATAATAAATAAAAATTCTTATGTGTGTTGAAATTTTGAAATATACTTGTTGGAACTCTCTCAAAGATATAAGTCAGCCCTGGCTGGTTAGCTCAGTCAGCTAAGAGATTCGTCCCTAAACAACAAGATTGCAGGTTAGATCCCCAGCCAGGGCACACATGGGAAGCAACCAATGAGTGCACGACTGAGTGGAACAACAAATGAAGGCTTCCCTTCCTCCTTCCCTCTCTCTCCCTGACTCTCTCAAGAAATAATAATAATAATAAAATAAAGATATAAATCAGAACAGAAAATGAACCTCTCATGGGTCCTCTATTTAAGTAAAGGAAACTATTGAAAGTAGATTTTTTTTCTACTCACTAGAGTGGTATCCAAGGTTTAGCAGGTTTTGAAGCAGCTACACATTCATCTACTGATAACTTCCACATTAGGCTATTTTCAAGCTATGAAGATTCATGAATTTCAGGAGGGTTATTATACCAAGCTCATGGAAAACCAAATATGTCAAAACTTGCCAAAAGGGATAATGTGACTCACTAATAAATGGAGACAGATAGAAAAACACATTTTTCTTTTCATTGAGTTACCTAATCTAAATGGCATTTACAGTTTAAATGGTATGAAGAGGTAAGTCACCATTTTAATCAGAAAAGCTAAAGTAGAAATACCAAATTCAAATACCAGTATTACCATCTAAAAGAGAGCAGCAGTTGAACTTACAGACATTAAGATGAAACTTGACCTGGATCTTGGAAGAGTCTTTTCTCTCAGTTTTCACTAACAAAATGTCCCTCTGAGATAAATAAGGAAAGACAGAACGTGTGTTTACAGAGACAATTCTTGTATCAAAATGAAAGATGATCAAAGAGACAGTGAGTCTGGGAAGCTAGGAGACATTTCAATCAGATCAAGCAGTTTCACTTCCAGCCAAGACAGAGTAAGAGGTACCCTCCACCTAAAACAACGGAAATACTAGATGAAATATATGAAACAACAACACACATGTGTGGGAAAGTACTTGAAGCCAGAAACAAGTATCCAAGAGAATTAGAGGGAAAGTTATTGTTGTTCATATGAGGCTAACACAGTGCCTTTCCAACCAACCAGATTGGAAAACCTATGATTCAAGGAACATTAGTTCTCAGAAGAATCCTGTGAGAACTGTGAAATTAGAATTCTATGCCCCATAAAAATACCTTTTGAAAACAAAGATACACAAAAGCACATTTTTCTACTTTAGTCTCTTAAGATAAATAATTGTAATTAATCATTTTAAACCAATCTTCCATTTTTATAATGTCTTGCTTAGTCATGATGTAACAACTTATTTAAACATAGCTTGGTTGAGTTCAGTAATATTTGGTTTAAATTATTTCAACTTTGTTTTTGAATGGATTCTGCTATTATTTACCATCTTTTCTGTCCCTATCACATAATACAGGGTAATGCTTGCATTGCAGTATTTCCTTCTAGTCAAGACTGTAATAATTTTATTCAATATTCAAATTTCTTGTTCTTGAACATATAGTAAAAAATTTTAGGGAAAAATCTGGGCAGCAAGTTTTCTTTTTGGAAAGTTTCCTAACTAAGAATATAGTGACCTTAATGCTTTTAAGAATGATTCATTTTTCTCTTTTCTCTTGAGATAGTTTGAAGTTATTATTTTTTAGGAATTAATACATTTTACCCAATTTTTTAAATTTATTAGCATAAAATGATCTATAGAATCCTCTGAATTATATATATAGCAATAAATTTGTTTATTTTATTTCTGATATGTATAGTTGTGTCTCCCTTTTATTCTTCCATCAGTCTTGCCAGAAGTTGTCTATTTTATTAGTATTTTTAAATCAATTGTTCTTTAGTTGCTATTCTCAATGTTTGTTTTTCTCTCAGTAATTGCTGCTCTTATCTTTATTACTATCTTGTTTTATATTTGTCTTCTGCCTTCCATTGCTGTTGATGAGAAGTGGCAGACACTGTCCCTGTGGCTTTTTTTATATCATCAGTCTTTTCTTTTTGACTTTTTGAGATCTTCTCTATCTGTGGGTTTCTTCAGCTTTACTTTTACATGTATAGGTGTGAATTTGGTTCCCCATTCGGGAATTTGTTGATTTTTTTTTTTAATCTATGGATGAATGACTTTCATTATTTGGAAAAAATTCTGAGTCATTATAATTTTAAAATAAAATTTACAATAAATTTATTTTTACAGCCTGACCAGGCAGTGGCACAGTGAATAGTGCGTCAGACTGGGATGCAGAGGACCCAGGTTCAAAACCCCGAGGTCACCGGCCTGAGCGTGGGCTCACAAGCTTAAGCACACGGTCGCTGGTTTGAGCATGGGATCATAGACGTGACCCCATGGTTTCTGGCTTGAGTGCAAGGGTCGCTGGCTTGAAGCCCAAGGTCACTGTCTTAAGCCCAAGGTTGCTAGTTTGAGTAAGGGGTCACTCACTCAGCTGTAGCCGCCAGGTCAAGGCACATATGAGAACGCAATCAATGAACAACTAAAAAGACCAAGGAGCCACACCAAAGAATTGATGCTTCTCATCTCTCTCCCTTCCTGTCTCTCTGTCCCTATCTGTCCCACTCTTTATCTCTCTCTCTGTCTCAGTCACACACACACAAAAATTACTTTTACAGAAAATTCTGTAATTCTCATATACTCCATAATACTCCATACCTAATTATCCCTATTACTAATATCTTTCAATATTATATTCGTCACAAATAATGAATTAATATTGATATAGAAAACTAAAGTTGTAAGATTTTTCAGATTTCCTTAATTTTACCTAATGTGCTTTTTATATTTCAGGATCCCATCCAGAATACCACACTGCATTTTTCCCATTTCCTTACCCTCCATTTGACTGTGACAGTCCTTCAGGTATGCCTTCTTTCTTCTTTTTCTTATTTGAATTTATTAGGATGACATTGGTTTGCAAAGCCATACAGGTGTCAAATGTTCAATTCAGTATAACTCCATTTACACACCGCACCATGCACCCTCCCCCACAAGCAAAGGCTCCATGCCTTCTTTTAATGACCTAGACAGTTTTTGAAGAATACCTGGTCAGGTATTTTGAAAACTTTTTCTCAGTCGGGATTCATTTGATGTTTTTCTCATTATTAGACTGGGGTTGTAGTTTCTTAGCAGGAAGACCACAAAGGTACAGAACTGACTTTATCACATGATAACAAAGTACAGATTACTGATACGGCTTATCATTGTTGGTAACCTTGATCACCTGGCTGAAGTAGTTTGTTAGTTTCCTCCATTGTAAAGTTTTTCTTTTCCCTTCTTTCCAAACTGTACTCCTTTGGAAAGCAGTCACTCTGTGAAGCCCCCACTTAAGGACTGAGGAGTTATAGTCTATATTCTTGAGGACAAAGTAACTGTATAAATTGTTTTAAATTCTTTGGCGTAGAAGACAGGTCTATTTTTCATCATTTATTTATTTACTCAATCATTTGGTTATATTAGTATGGACTTATAGCTCTTTTATACTTTGTGTTATATGTAATCCATTATTACTTTATTGTATTGCTCAAATTGCTTTAGCTTTGACCATTGGGAGTTGTTTTTTTTTTTTGCTGGCTCTTGTCACTTTTTGACATACCAAATCATTGTGGTTTGCTTATGTGTTTGATCTGGTTTTGTTTTGTTTTGTTGAGCACTTCCTTATTTTCTGGTACTACAAGATGATTCACACTCATCTTGCATATTTCCTGCCCCAGTCCTAGAATCAGTCAGTTCTCCAATGAGCTTACATTCCTTTCATTAAGGAACAAATGGAGAAACCAAGGTGTGGATGCTAGGTGTAATCATTGCTACTGCAATGTCATTGTTTTTTGCTCTATATACCAAAGGAATATATATTATGTGTACTAGTCATTATATCTTATTAATAATATCCTTTATTTTTATAATAGTTTTCTATACAAAGCAAAATTGAACAGAAAGTATAGAGATTTTCCATCTATCCTTTGCCCCCACACATGCATAGCTTCCCCCATGATAAACATCCCCCACCAGAGTGGAATGTTTTTTTACAATTGATGAATATGCATTGGTACATCATTATTATCCAAAGTCCATAGTTTACATTAGGATTGACTTTTGGTGTTACACAGTCTATGGGTTTGGATAAATGTATGACATGTACCCACCATTGCAGTAGCACAAATACTTTACTGCCCTAAAGTCCTCCGTGTGCTGCCTATTTACCTCTCTCTGGCCTCACCTCCCACCCAGCAACCACTGGTCTTTTTACTGTGTCCCTGTCTTTGCCTTTTCCAGAATGTCATATAGATGGAATCATAGAGTATGTTGCTTTTCAGATTGACTTCTTTCGTGTGACAATATAAATTTATTTTCATTGCTTGATTACTTATTTCTTGTGAGCACTGAAAAAGATTCATTTATCTAGATGACAGCTTGTCCACTCACCTACTGAAGGGCGTTTTAGTTGCTTCCAAGTTTTGGCAATTATAAATAAACCTACTACAAGTATGCATGTAAAGGTTTTTGTATGGGCATAAGTTTTCAACTCATTTGGATAAATACCAGGGAGCACAGTTGCTGAATCATATGCTAAAAGAATGTTTAGTTTTGTAAGAAACATCCAAGCTATCTTTCAAAGTAGTTGGACCATTTCTCATTTTCACCAGCAATGAATGAAGGTTTCTGTTGCTCCACATCTTTGTTATCATTAGGCACTGGTGAGATTCAAATAATTTAACAACCGGTTCTCTGCCCTAATGACTGTTTTAAGTATAAAAGATTATATTCCAAAAAGATGATATTCATGCATTTAATACTTAAATAAGAACAATAAAAGAGGCACACAAACATGGATTATGTTATAAGAAACAGTTTTAAAATAGTAATGAAAAAATATTAAATATTAAAAATATTAAATAAAAAGCAGTAAAACTGTTATTTAAGGTATTTCCAATGACAGCTTCTCACCCCCTGGTTGTTTGGTACTTTTTCTCTTTATGTTTTATGCTAGTTTACTGAAGTAACAAATGTGAGGTAATTAAAATGTGATATTTCATCAAAGGTATAATGAGTTTTATGAAATGAATAAGTAAATATTGCAAGCATAGGTCCATCAAATTTTTTTCACCTATGGACAGAATGAACATTACTACGGGCACTTAGAATATGCTTTTACACAGAAGAATGTTCAAAAACAGTGAGGAATGTAAATTTGTGATTTCCACACCCAGCAGTTTCCCAGGCTCCCACCTTAGAAAGAATCCTGATCACAAGTGCCATTTTAATAACTGGTTCACTGAACTCAATAAACATTAGGTATCAGTTCAGCCAAACCAGTGGGAACAGGCTGAATCCCACCACTGGCATTAGGTGTTATCAATATTTATAGTTTTCACAATTCTAATGAATTTGTAATGGCAAATCCATTACTTTTGTATAGTTTTACTTTTGTATAGTTTTAATTTTCAATTGCCTAATGACATATAATGTAGATCAACTTTTCATGTTTTATTTGCCATCAGCATATCTTCTTTGGTGAAGTATCTGTTAGATCTTTTGACCGTTTTTTAATTGTGCTGTTAATTTTATAATTGTTTGGTTGTAAGTGTTCTTTCTATAGTTTTGGATAATAGTCCTTTATCTAGTACCGTGATGGCGAACCTATGACAAGTGTGTCAGCACTGACACGCGTAGCCATTTTCGATGACACACGGCCGCATGCGACCATATACCAGAGAAGTATGGGGCCACATGCCGAGAAGGACGTTTCATCCTTGGCTCCTGCACGGCCAGGTGCCATAGCCAAGGATAAAACATTTGCTGTAGTGTAGACACTCTGTGCCGGAGGTCTGTAGGCCAAAACAACAGAACTCCAGCACAGAGCATCTAGTTCTGGGACTTCCGGTTAGGCCGTTTTTCTCAAAGTGAACACCACCCAAGTTATGCTTGTTTTTTTGGTGAATTTTGACACACCAAGCTCAAAAGTGCCCATCACTGATCTAGTAGGTTTTTTTAGACATATTTTCTCCCATTCTGTGTCTTGTCTTCTCATTCTCTTGACTAGTTTGAAGAGCAGAAGCTTTTCTTTTAATAAAATTTGGCTTATCAATTATTGCTTTCATAGATCCTGCCTTTATTTCTTTAGATATTGTTTTTTCCTATTTGTGTTCTTGTCTCCTCCTAAAATACAAATACATAAACATCAAGCTTTTCAGTGCCTTTTTCACATCTCTTACACTTCCTTTAGAAGGTACATAACCTTGTCTCTCTGTGCTACTCTTTATGTGGCCTTGTGTGTAATTTTAAATAGCAAGACACTTTGTTTTCATGAAATTTTATTTGTAGAAAATCTTTACATTCTCAGACTTTTCTTATATCTATCTAGTGCTATCTAGGACAACTCTAAGTTCTCGGAATGAAGTTTTTTAAAGTACAATAAATTCAGGCTGAATACAAATGAGACTTGTAGCACCAAATTCTTAGTATTTCTTTTTCCTTTTTTTTTAATTTGGGCTGCTACTCAGCACCAAGTCCAAGGCAGTGACTGTTTCTTTGCCACAGTAAAACGAATAAGTGTTTGATTAATGTCTAGTTCACCTATATGATGAGTATGTAGTGGAATGTCAGGACTATATGAGAGGAGTTTATTCTCTTAAACTCACCAGTTGGTTGTGCCCTGAGTTTTATCTTGTATATCTCAATCATACAAAGCTTGCCAAATGCCTTCAGGGTACAAACAAGTTCTGTCCTTTCTGAGATCTTACTTTCACTAAGTTATCTTGCTACCAAAAAAAAATTACTTCCATGCAAGATCACCAATTCATTACAATTATTTAAATTGTTTGATTCATAATTCTGAGGATTTTTCAGCAAAAATGATTAATTTAAGGGCCTAATCTGCCTATAGGTAAAAATACAAATCTCCCACTTAGTTTTCCTACTTCTTGTCTCTCTCATAGGCTCACATCAAGAGTAAATTCTAGAGAAATTCAATATACCTACCTTTCCAAAAGTCCCAAACAGTGGCTTTGGTATGGGTTGAGTCTCACTAAGTCTTTCTAGATGCTGTCAGCCCCCTCCCTTCCCTGTGCCGTTTACCTTCTCTTTTCATCCTAGAAAAAGGTGATCTTTGCAATTTCACCATTTCACTTATGGCACCTATACTATATTGTGTATTTTTACATAACCTACAAAAAGCACTAAAAATAAAACATAAAAATATTTCTTAACCCGTATAAAATAATTTTTTCACAATGCTAAAGTCATTGCTGACAACTGGTCTAAAAAACATAAACAGAATGAATGATTGTTCAGTGTCAGAATATAAAGAGGCATTTAAAATGAAACTAATATTTATTATTGCATAGTTTTTCCTACTTATTTTTATTTCTTGATTTTTAGAGAGAGAGAGAAGGGGAGAGAGGGAGAGAGAGAGGACAATTTATTTGTTGTCCCACTTATCTATGTATTCATTAGTTGATTCTTGTATGTGCCCTGACTGGGAATTGAACCCACATTCTTGGCATATTGGGAAAATGCTCTAACCCACTTAGCTACCCAGCCAGGACCTCCCACTTATTTTCAATGGTTGCAAAGGAACTCTACATCATTTTTCTCATTGTCATTTTGTTTTGCTGTAAAAGAAAACAATCCCCTAGATTCCAAAGCTCTTTTAGCAAGATTATTGGTTACTTTACTTGTCAAACAGAAATTGAGACTTTAAAAGCTTTATATTTTGCCTCTTAGAAAAGTATTTAGCACAATCGTTTTTTCTTAATCATTATCAACAATCCATGTGGTAATAGACTTGTTAGAAGACTAGTTAGGACATTGCCATTTTGCCAAGTTGCAGAGGAGTCAATATATTTGGCAGATCCATCAAGGTAGCCAAATATGGTCATCACATTATTCCTCTAACAATGATGATCTCACAACTATCAGAAAATTGTTATTCCTATTTATTGATCCTCGAGCCAACCATCAAAAATAAAATTAAAAGGCAGACATTACTTTAAAAAGTCTTGTAAATTGCCCCCAAATTAACTCTCATGATTTTATATGACATAAAGCATGAAGCCAAATTTGACAGATAGTAAGCCATCTATCAGAGTTTATGTTCTCATATCCTGGTCAGCTATCTCAGTCAGTTAGAGTGTCATCCTGAAATGCAAGGTTTCCAGTTCCATCCCTGGTCCAGGCATATAGAAGAAACAATCAGTGAAAGCACAACTAAATGGAACAACAAATGCTTCTCTATCTATCTACCTTTCTATTTATCTATCTATCTATCTCAGGGGTCGGGAATCTATGGCTCGTGAGCCAGATGTGGCTCTTTTGATGGCTGCATCTGGCTCGCAGGCAAATCTTTAATAAAAAAAAATAATAAGATTAAAAATATAAAACATTCTCATGTATTACAATCCATTCATTTCCTACTGCTCATGTTCATGGTTACAGGTGGCTGGAGCCAATCACAGCTGTCCTCCGGGACAACACCAAATTTTTATTGTATAATGCCTAATGTACATGTATTGTTGTGAAGTCAGGAGGTAAACTTCCCTCCATTTAATCTAGTAGTCAGCTAGCTAATTGCAGAAATCCTTTTGACAAAGAAGATGGCTAAAAGAAAAAATGATGAGGAGTATTATACTTTTAAGCAGTAATGGACTGAGGAATTCGCCTTTGTGGAGAAAGCAGGTTCTGTAGTGTGTCTAATATGCAATGATAAAATTGTATTGATGAAATGGTCAAATATAAAGCGGCACTTTGCACATGCCATACTACATTTGCATCAAAATATTCAGTGGGGGATAGCAGGAAGAAAGCATGTCAAGAGCTACTGTGCAGAGTGCAAGCTAGTCAGTAGCAACTCCATGTTTGGACCTAACACGGTGACTGGAATTCAGCTAGCTTTGCTGGTGCTTTAGCAATTGTGAGAAATGGAAAGCAATTCACAGATGGGGAGTATGCCAAAACATTCATGTTTGATGTTGCCAATGAACTTTTTGATGACTTTTCAGATAAAGACAAGATAATCAAACAAATAAAAGACATGCCTCTGTCAGCAAGAACTGTTCACGATCATACCAGCATGATGGCAAATCAAATTGAGGACATAAATGCAGCACCATTCTTTTCTCTCGCTTTGGATGAGTCAACAGACGTAAGCCATTTATCCCAGTTCAGCGTGATTGCAAGGCATGCTGTCGGTGACATAGTATGTGAGGAAAGTCTTGCTGTTTTGCCTATGAAAGAGACAACAAAAGGGGAGGATTTATTCCAGTCTTTCACTGAATTCGCTAAAAAAAAATCTAATGATGGATAAACTTATTTCGGTGTGTACTGATGGTGCTTCGTGCATGGTGGGGAAAACCAGGATTCGTAGCACTTCTTCATGAACATAAAAAGAGACCCATCCTAAGTTTTCTCTGCATCCTACATCAGGAGGTGCTTTGTGCTCAGATGTGTGGTAAGCAGTTTGGTGAGGTGATGTCATTCGGGTGATGTCATTCGGGTGGTCAACTTTATTGTTGCCTGAGCTTTAAATGATCACCAGTTTAAAACACTGCTGGATGAAGTTGGGAATAATTATCCTGGTGTGCTTCTGCACAGCAATGTGCATTGGTTGTCAAGAGGGAAGGTGCTCAGCTGTTTTGCAGCTTGTCTGAGTGAAATCCAGACTTTTCTTGAAATGAAAAACATCGAGCATCCTGAGCTAGCTAACTCTTAGTGGCTCCTGAAGTTCTAATATCTCGTGGACATGACTGAACATCTGAACCAGCTCAATGTGAAAATGCAAGGTGTTGAAAACACAGTCTTATCTCTTCAACAAGCAGTATTTGCATTTGAAAACAAACTGGAACTCTTTATGACCAACATTGAAATGGGTCGTTTACTATACTTTGACAAACTGGGAGAGCTTAAAGATGCATGTACAGCAAGTGACCCAACTCAACATCTTCATCTCCAGAAGCTAGCAGGCTTCACATCTAATCTCCTGCAGTCATTCAAAATGTGCTTTGGAGAATTTCGTGAGCACGCTGGTCTTTTGACGTTCATCACCCATCCATACGGGTTTGCAGTGGACAGAGCCAACCTGAGTTACAACCCTGGTGTCTCCGTCAGAGATTTTGAGCTACAGGCTGCTGACCTGAAGGTCTCAGACATGTGGGTGAATAAGTTCAAGTCACTGAATGAAGATTTGGAAAGACTTGCACGACAACAAGCAGAGTTAGTGAGCAAACACAAGTGGGGAGAAATGAAAAAACTTCAACCTGCGGACTAGCTGATTATCAAAACTTGGAACGCACTTCCCGTCACATACCACACACTGCAGCATGTGAGTATTGCTGTACTGACAATGTTTGGCTCTACATATGCATGTGAGTAGTCTTTCTCACATCTAAAGAACGTTAAAACCAACCTACGATCACGTTTAACGGATGGAAGTCTCAATGCCTGCATGAAGCTTAACCTTACCACGTATCAACCAGACTACAAAGCCATCAGCAAAACCATGCAGCACCAGAATTCACATTAATGGTAAGAAATACTTTATTCATCATTGGTTAGCAACAGCATAACAACGTTATTAAAAAGAATTCAGAAAGTTACAGTACTTTAAAAGTGTTGGTCTTACATAAAATGTACATGTTTACTTGTATTTAGTGTTAAACATTGTATGGCTCTTACGGAATTACATTTTAAAATATGTGTCGTTCATGGCTCTCTCAGCCAAAAAGGTTCTCGACCCCTGATCTATCCACACTGTTCAAAAAAATTAGGGGATCAGGGAATGTGTAGATACCCCAATACTTTCAGCCTTTTGTATAGTGCATATTCACCAATGAAATAAAAGTTGGTTTTGCATCTCATTTACATAATCAAACAACTTTCTTTGACTTGTCATTTGCTTTTCTAATGTTCTTATTTGATAAAAGAAATAAAATGCTTCTTTTTTTAATCACTTCATATTCATTTTGAGATATCCTCTAATTTTTGTGAGCAGTATATCTATCTACCTCCCTCTCCCTCCCTCTCCCTCCCTCTTTCTCTGTCTCTCTCACTAAAATCAATCAATAAAAAGAATGTTTTAAAAGTTTATGTCCTCATTTCCATTGGCAAGAACTAGTTAGTGCAGCCAGGATAGGGAAACATTGACAGAGATGTGCAGGATACCATCAGAGCAAGGAGCTTGCAGGCAATGGGGAAAAGAAAAAAGATAGAAAATAACCATAAAGTAAATTGTGGCAGAATAAAACTGCTGTTGTTTTTGTTGTTTAATTAATCATCCCTCCTTTTTTACTCCCTGTTGGGCTTTGCCTCCAGCCAGCCAGCCAGGTGTGCTTCATGCTAATAAGGCAAGGTACAGTAGCTAACAAGGATCCTCTTGGCGTATATTATCAAAAAGGACAAATCTCATGAGATTAAAAAAAAGGGGAGGAGAGTTCTAAGCATTTTTGAATAATACTTGTGGGGAATATCTATAGAATAAAAATTAGATAGCAGAAATTTCCCCTGAGGAAGGAAGGAGAGGGAGGAAATGGGGGGAGGGGAGGGGCACAAAGAAAACCAAATAGAAGGTGATGGAAGACAATTTGACTTTGACTGATGGATATACAACATAATCAAATGTCAAAATGACCTGGAGATGTTTTCTCTGAATCTATGTACCCTAGTTAATCAATGTCACCCCATTAAACTTAATTGTCTAAATTTAAAAAAAATTTGAAAAAAAAATTTCCCCTGAACCAGGAAGAAGATAAACCAAGGAAAATACCTATAGCTATTTATAGATCTCAGAGAGAGAGAACCTGCACCCTTTTGCTGGGCAGAGCCCTGGGAGCAAAGAGGCAGGTTCACATCTAGGGAAACAGAAACTTCAACAGCCTTGCAAAAATTCCCATGGCCCCAAGTGTGACACTGATAAATGGATAGAGCCAGACTCCTGAAGAGGTCAGGCAATAGATGCAAGGGCTGTCACAGGCACCATCTGCACAGATTGATGGCCAAAAGGTCGAAAGGATGACATACATACATCTCAGGAGATATTCCTGTGGTCCTGATGTTGAAAGTCAGATACACCTCCTCTTCTCCACACTCATTCCTCTAGCCACCACAAACTGGACATAATAGACACCACCTTCCCATTGCATCTTACTTGTCACTTCATGAAAGAAGAATCCTATATTTACAGACACTGTTTTTTTTCCTATGTCAAAATGGGGCATAAAGTAAATTAAGATGAATTGTGCTTTTAAAACAAAAATTACATCTTTTAACACATCTTACTTGATAAAGAAGACTTGTATCTCATTGTATTAAAAATAGATATTAATTCTTTTTAACCAAAACACATCAAGTCATATAATAAACCAATGACACACCAATCAGGGAACTCATTTTGTAAAGGGTGGCGACAGAGAATTTACCATCATTTTATCAACACACTAGAATATCTTGTACCAAAAGTACCAGAAATATAATGACAGCTCTGGAAGTCTCTTTTAGTCAGAGGATTTTGAAAAATTGTGAAAATAGACTAATTTCTGAGTTCTTAAACAATGACAGTTATTGTAGAAAGAAAATGTGGTTTGAGATGGAATAAAAGTGGATCACCAGAGTGAAGGCCATGAAAGTGATAAATGTCACTGTCTGTATCCTGGATGGAGAGTTCCTTTGACAGTCTTGTTCATGAATTCAATATTTTGAAGGAAAATTCATTGTTATTATTAGAGTAGGTGACATATGGAAATGAAACATCAAGAATAATAAAAGCTGCCTTTATTGTGTAACTGCCATGCCCAGGGAAAGTAGATAGAAACAAAATGTGTGTGGGCTTTACCTGCTGATTTTAGCAGGTAGGTCTATGACTGTTTCAGCCTCAAACTCTGGTTCTCCGCATTTGTACCAGCAAGAAACCAACCTTATAGAGGATTCATTTCCAATACCCACAAGTGAAAGCATGAATGAAATCAAGAGCCATTTTGGGGAAAAAATGGATGAAAGATTTTCTCTATAAAGAGATGTTGAGTTTGTTTAATGCATAGCAAAAAAAAAAAAAAAAAAAAAAAAAAAAAAAAACAACCATTCTGCCCAATATTGGGTGGCACAGAGCAAACTGTGGTAGAAAGACTCACAAGACCCTAACTGGTTGGCTCAGTGGTAGAGTGTTAGCCCAGTGTGTGGATGTCCCAAGTTTGATTCCAAGTCAGGGCACACATGAGAAGTGACCATCTGCTTCTCCACCCCTACCCCTCCGATCCTCTCTCACTCTCTCTCTCTCTCTCTTCCCCTTCTGCAGCCATGGCTCAAATTCAAGCACATTGCCCACCCAGGGCACTGAGAATGGTTCTATGGAGGCTCCACCTGAGGTGCTTAAAATAGCTTGATTATAAGCATAGCACCAGATGGGCATAGCATCTGCCCTAGACACTATGAAGGGAGGATGCCAGTGGATCCCAGTTAGGGCACATGTGGGAGTCCGTCTCTCTATCTCAAGAAGAAGAAGAAAAGAAGAAGAAGAAGAAGAAGAAGAAGAAGAAGAAGAAGAAGAAGAAAAAGAAGAAAAAGAAGAAGAAGAAAAAGAAGAAGGAGAAGAAGAAAATAGAAGAAGAAGAAGAAGGAGAAAGAATCACAAGAAAAGGAAAGAGAATAAGAAGAAGAAGAAGAAGAAGAAGAAGAAGAAGAAGAAGAAGAAGAAGAAGAAGAAGAAGAAGGAGGAGGAGGAGGAGGAGGAGGAGAAGGAGGAGAAGAAGAGGAGGAGGAAGAAAGAATCACAAGAAAAGGCGCATCCTCCCATTTACAGTATAGAGTTGTTACTGGGCTGTCACTGATCATCCAGGATACATTTCCCAACACCATTACCAGCCGTCCCCATCTCTATCCTACTCACATCTGGTTGTGGCCATGTGACTAGTTCTTGTCATTGCATTGCTATGAAGAGTATGCACATCATTTTCAAGCCAAAACTTTTTTTAAAGGGTCAGCATTCTCCATTCTTTTGCTCCTTCCACTGGTCAGGGAGAAAAGACAACAAAGCCAGGATATTGCTAAGAGCATCCTGTTCACATAAAGCAGTTACCACACATGAATCGCTAAGGGAATATTATTACATTATTGAAAATTATTGGTTTAAAAAGTTTTAAATTGAAAGTGTTTACTTCGGCCAATTTTTTAAATTGCTATTATCAAAACCTCTTGTCAAATTCATATGTCAAACTTTCCATGTTCTACCCACTGATTTCATTTTCTGCATTCAATCTACAACAAAACTAAAAAGAAAATACTCAAAAATTATGGTACATGTGCAACTAGGGAATTTTTGTGGGAAACTACCTGGAGATATAGAAATTATCCAAGCAAAGTATATTTGGAAAATAATTTATTATCTGTATATACTCTTTTTTTTTTTGTATTTTTTTGAAGTGAGAAGCGGGGAGGCAGAGAGACAGACTCCCACAAGTGCCCAAACAGGATCCATCGGCAATTCTACCAGGAGGTGATGCTCTGCCCATCTGGGATGTTGCTCCGTTGCAACCGGAGCCATTCTAGTGCCTGAGGTGGAGGCCATGGAGCCATCCTCAGCACCTGGGCCAACTTTGCTCCAATGGAGCCTTGGCTGCAGGAGGGGAAGAGAGACAGACAGACAGAAAGGAGAGGGGGAAGGGTGGAGAAGCAGATGGTCACCTCTTCTTGTGCCCTGGCTGGGAACCAAACCTGGGGTTTCCACTCACTGGGCCAATGCTCTACCACTGAACCAGCCAGCCAGGGTCTGTATATACTTTTCTTGAGAAATGTGTATCCTAATATTTCAGACCCACAGTTAATATTGGTGGTGGATAATGATTAGAATAAGAGGTCAAAATAAATGATTTCACCTGAGGAGAAAATAATATAACAAATTAACTAATATGAGAATGTTCTATAATATATTACATGTATAACATTTACCATAGCAGTGATAGTCAAGTCTCTTTACCAAAAATATTATTTGATTCTGTCAAATTTCCAATATATTATATGGGACCATATATAGGGGGTGAAATCTTCAACTGTTTAAATCATATCCAGACGATGTGCACAGATGACCACCTGGGTAAATCAAGTTCCAAGTTCAAGTAGTAAGGTCACTATACTTGACTCTGTGCTCAAGAGTAATTTGTCTAAGAAAAAGAAAAGATGCCAGACCAGACAGTGGTGCAGTGGATAGAGCATTGAACTGGGATGCAGAGGATCCAGGTTTGAAACCCTGAGGACACTGGCTTGAGTGCGGGCTCATCCGACTTGAGCACAGACTCACCAGCTTGAATACAAGGTCACTGGCTTGAGAGTGGGATCATAGATATGACCCCATGCTCACTGACTTGAGCACAAAGGTCACTGGCTTGAAACCCAAGGTCGCTGGCTTGAGCCCAAGGTTGCTGGCTTGAGCAATGGGTCACTTGCTCTGCTGTAGCCCCCCAGGCAAGACACATAGGAAAAAGCAGTCAATGAACAACTGAGGTGCCACAATGAAGAATGCTTCTCATCTCTTCCTTCCTGTCTGTCTGTCCCTATCTGTCCCTCTCTCTGTGTCTCTCTCTGCCTCTGTCACAAAAAAAGAAAAGAAAAAAGAAAAAAACATTTATGTATATTGTATATGTAAATATATATATATGGTTTTGAGAGGGGGGGAGAGATAGCTAAAAAAAAAAAGTAGGGAAATAAATTAACTACATATTATGTGATTATGCATTAGTCATTCCCTCCATCTGCACAAGAACATCCTGAATCATGTGTGTTAAGATTCTTTTGTGCTGGGAAAAGCAGTCAAATGCATGCAGATTTTTGGTGACCACTCAGCCACATAGGTATGAGCCTGGGGCCTGTAGGACCTCCTACCATGAGATAAATAATCTTCACCCTGTGCTGGACATAGCAGCTTATGTGAGAGGACCTCTCCCTGTTTCAGACTCAATGTGTGTTATTTAGTTCTGCTTAAGTGTGTACCTCATATGGCACTTAGTCAACCCCACTACTATGGCTAAATTCTGCAGGGTGGGCAGGGAGTCCTTCATTCTGGGGCAATAGAGGGGTGAGAACAAGCCAACTGCCCTACACTGACTACCAGGGGGACCTGCTGGCCATAGAGGACTGATGCCCACTCCTGAAGCTAATCTTGCTCTACCTCCTATGTGAGTGAAGCCTTAGTCCATCCACTGCTTGACTGCACCATGTTTTCCTTGGCAGCCCCAATATCAAGATGCAGTGGGCTGACATGTTTGGACTTCTACTCCTGATAAGAAGCAACAGATACCACTTGCTCTGTATGTAGCTCAGCACCATTGTTCAATGTAGACCTGAAGTTTAGGACTTCTGTAATTCTAATTGGTGGGCACATTTTGTTTCAAATTCCTGAGAAAACTTGGCAGTCACCAGTAGTGAGATTCAAATAATTTAACAACCGGTTCTCTGCTCTAATGACCATTTTAAGTCTTAAAAAATGATATACCAAAAGGTAGTTTATTATTTCATGCATTTAATACTTAAGTAAGAACAATAAAAGAAGTACACTCAACTAGATTATAAGAAAAAGTTTTAAAATAGTAATAAAAAATATTAAATAATACCTGACAAAAAACAATTACACTGTTAAGATATTTTCATATTGTTTCTTGATTGGTATCCTCCCTTGAAATTTTTTCCACCTATAGATGAAATGATCATTATTACTATGGGTGCTTAGAATATGCTGTTAAACAGATAAATATTCAAAAATAGTAAGAAATGTAAATTTGTGATTTCCACACTGGAGGGTTGCCCAGGCATCCACCTTAAAGAGAACACTGTTTACAAGTACCATTTTAACAACCAGTTCACCAAACTCAAAAAAAAATAGGTATCAGTACTGCCAAACCAGTATAAACTGGCTGAATCCCACCACCATCAACCACCTCTAAATTGTCTTTTCAGCGTCCTTAAAAAGTAGTCTGGTCAAAGTGATGGTAAGTCATCCTTAAAAGTTAAACAAAGATTTGGCCTGACCTGTGGTGGTGCAGTGGATAAAGCGTCGACCTGGGAACACTGAGGTCGCCAGTTCAAAACCCTGCACTGGTCTGGTCAAGGCACATATGGGAGTTGATGCTTCCAGCTCCTCCCCCCTTTCTCTCTCTCTCTCTCTCTCTCTCTCTCTCTCTCACTCTCACTCTCTCTGTGTCTCCTCTCTAAAATAAATAAAATAAAAAGAATTAAAAAAAAAAAAAGTTAAACAAAGATTCATGTATCCTAAATCTAAAATAATGTTTAAAATTAGACTGTGTACCAATTGTAAAAGTAAAAATATGCTGAATTTATATTTGTGAAACTCCTTCTTTTTCTACCTAAAACAACCTAAATTTTATTTATTCCCCAAATGTTTAATGAATGTCTCCAATTAACTGGGCAGTGCCCTAGCTGGTGAGGATAGGACAGCGAACAGAATAAAGTCCCTGCCCAGTTGGAGCTCTATCTAGGACTAGTGGTACAGACAGCTACTAACCAAACATACAATCAGCTTATGATCAAAATATATAATAATAACAAAAAAACCTATTGGGAAAGAAGCAGGATAAGCAATAGAATGTTAAGGGAATAAACTTTAGATAGAGCAGTCCAAAAAGGATAGAGCTTCTCTACAAGGATGACCTTTGAACAGAAGTCTTAATAAATTGAAGTCACATGAGTATCCACTAAGAGTACTACCAGAACAGACAGTGAATGTTCTCCCATTGTTTTCTATTTGGACATCTTATCCCACCCAGTGAGACTATAATGTTCTTAAAAAACATCTTCTACTTAGTTTTTATCTACCTCTGATAGATATTCTCAAATTAATCTCTTGATTCTCAGTATATACAGAGAGAAATAGTAGAAATTTTTACGGAGATAGATTTTATATGTACTAATATTAAAAGTAATATTCTGTATCCTGAGATATAGGACCTACTAGGTTACTGAGAGAGATAGCCAAGGAAACCAAAAAAAAAAAAAAAAAGTACATTAAATAAATATTGGTTGATGAGAGGAACAAGCAAAACCTATGTGTGATCCACCAAAGTAAAAATCAAAGAAGAGAGTATGACTACAATCTGTCTTTTCACAGGGCTATTCTGTGTCACTACATTAAATGGATATTTTTCTCTTTAAGCAATGCATTCAAAAAGAAGAAAGGGACTAAAGGACAAGAGAAAACATAGAAAATGTGCATAGGTGAAATCTGAATTAGCAAAAGAATTGAATTTTTAGAGATGTAATATTTTTAAAATTTATTTCATTGGTTTAGAACTACCATTTCTGGCCCTGGCCAGTTTGCTCAGTGGTAGAGCATCAGCCCAGCCTGTGGAAGTCCTGGGTTTGATTTCCAGGCAGGGCACACAGTAGAAGCACCCATCTGCTTCTCTACCCCTCCCCCCCTCCTTTTCTTTCTCTCTCTCTCTTCCCCTCCCGCAGCTCCATTGCAGCAAAGTTGGGCCCGATACTGAGGATGGCTCCATGGCCTCTGCCTCAGTCGCTAGAATGGCTCCAGTTGCCACGGAGCAATGCCCCAGATGGGCAGAGCATTGCCCCCTAGTGGGCTTATCTGGTGGATTCCAGTAGAGTTAATGCTGGAGTCTGTCTCTCTGAACTCCCCATTTCTCACTTCAGAAAAACACAAAAAATAAAATAAAATAAAATAAAAGAACTACCATTTCCATTCTGAACATGTGAAGAAACTGACAAGTAAAGTGGGTCAGCATGAATGGTATTGTTTTTAAAGTGAGTGTATTAATACTGAGAAGTCATACAGATTTAGCAGATGAATTTCCTCAGAATCAATCTATTCTCCTGTGCTTCAGAAATCAAGACTTTGAACCTTTGGCAATACTCTAGTTCAAAACAGAACTGGTGCTTGATTTTCACTAACCAAGAGTTATGTTTGTAAACCTTAAAACAGCTCATCCTTTATATTTCAGCCAAAATTTTACACTGATTCAACTAACTTTCTGAGGCAACTTTGTGAGAAAATAGACTTCCTGGTATATTTTCAATCTGAATAAATTGGTTCATTTTGATATCTGAAAATATAAGGTAGGAAATATTTAGGAAACAAAAAACAAGACAATTCTTAGGTGGTAGTCACCTTCAAGAATATGACAAGCATATGCGTAGTTCTTTGGAAAATGAAGCCAGATGCCCTGAATTGAAATCCTGGCTGTGCCATATACCATCCATGCATTCTTTAGTAAGCAGTTAATGTCTCTGCTTCAGTTTCCCCAGCTATAAAATGGGAAAAATAATAGCCCTCCTTACGTTTACTCTGAGAAGTAAATGAATTGACATGCGTGGAAATAAGTAGGCCAGTAGAACAATGTTTCTGAAATATTTTGATACATTGTGATGCCTATTATTAATAGTAGTATTCCAAGGTTTTTAAAAGAATTAAATAACTTATGCGATACATATAAAGGGCTTAGCAGAGTAGCTACTACAAATGATAATTTTAAATAGTGGTATTATCACCATCCAAACCCCTCTACCTAGACTGTCATCTGGAAAAACCTGATGTACATACTAAGCAAAAGAAATGTTAATGGACCCAGTTCCAGCTCACTCTCTGAATAACTCACACCCAGACAAAAATAAACATTGTTAGGGCCCCAAATAGCAAGACGCACTGTGTATTCCATCTCTCTATTGAAACAATTATTTAAAGGCTGTCTTTCTAAAATAATGCCTCAATTCAATGCCTTATATAAACTGAGGATTTCTGCATAGATATACATATAACAAACTTCAGCTGTGCATAACAGGATTCTGCTACTAGTTTTCAAATCTTCCTCACTAAGGAATCAGGAACCCATCATCAGATGTAATGAATGAAAATGGGTCTAACTGATCTTACCCAATTTCTTTACTTTTTTCATGTGGATTCTGTATTGTTTGCTAATCTCTGTATGTTCCTTCCCATTCCGATCCCATGCCAGTCTAGAATAGGCACTTGATTGTAAGAGGACTGTTAAAACTGATTGCAGACCATTCTTGATAGTTCCATCTTCAATAGCCAAACTTCAGGCTTTTAAGAGGAAGATTTCAAACTGTGTTTCTACAGCTCTAGTTATCATTGTTCAAAACTGCAAAGAATTTAAGCAGATTGGGGATAGATGCATATATCCTGTGCTAACAAAACCTACAAGATGTCTACCTTTAGATATTTATCACTAAGAAATTGTTTCTCTCCATTTGCACAATGTTCAGCTTTCTCTCTGCCTTTCTACCTGGAGGATTCTACAATATGTATTTGTCTCTCACTTGTTGATTTATTCAACATACACTCATTGGGTGCTTACTACATCCCAGGAAATTCTCTAGACCTGAGGAGATACAGCAGTGAACAAGAGCTAAACCACAGCTTCAGAGGTAACTATTTACAGGAAGAGTAAATGCAGTAATTATTTTGAGGAAAGATAGAGAAATTGCATATTTACTTATATGTGAGAAAAAGTCTTGGTTTATGTTATGTATTCTGAGTATTTTTATATCAAACATCCTGTTTAGAGGCTGCAACCTATTCTGAAAAATCTCAACAGCAGGGTTCACACTGACTGTACATCAGAGTATCATGTCCCTCAATAAGCAAACACTGTGAAGTAGACAATACTGGTGACCACAATTGTGAGATAAGAGAAGTCCTAAGACTGGAAAAGTCATAGGCTGTTAGGTTGATTTTACATAATATGTCTGTAAGGCTTATCCCTTATTTTTCCTAAAAGATTGTTTTAAAACCTTCTCTGGTTATAACTATATTAGCCTTAGAAGTGAATTCATGAGAATAAATTTCTCTAAAGAAATTTCCACATTAGTTTGGTTACTTAATAGGCAAACAATCATCTAAGGTATATGAGAGTAGACTTCAATGCAAAATGTGCAATAAGAAAATGAAGGAGTTGTTTTTATAACAAAGACTAACACTATTAGGGAGAAGGAAAATTGAGAGAAGATTAGACTATCTCTTACCCACTGATATGACGAACATTTTTTAAGCTTCTAACATAGGTAAACTATTGTGACCAGTGCTGAAAGTACAAAGAGGAATATTACTCAGTCAATGACAAGATTAGAATTATAAGGTCTTATTGCAGAATAATGATGCTTTAATTTATTTAATTTGTAACTATGGGACTACTTCCAGATTTTTTAAGAGTGTAATTTTTTTTTAGTCTCAAACAGTAGATGAAATCCCTAAACATTCAATTTGTATTTCCATTACTGTATGTGTATGGATATACATGCATGTATGTTTGTAAATATAAGTTTATATATGTATATACTATATACATATTATATTTAATTTAGTAATAGAAGTACTCAATAATTTAACCTTATTTAGGTATTTTTCTAGAGGAACCCCTGAATATATGAAATAACAAGAACAATTGAGATTAGTGATATACATGTATTTATATGTATAAATAATTTCTAATTTGAATTTTTGTTTTGATTTATAGGATAGCAAGAAAAGTATTATTATTTATCTAATTCACATAGAACATCTACCTTCAAAATATTATTAAAAATTCTATTCTCACAAGCAGAAAAATTGCAAATCAGTATTCTATTTTGAACAATTAATTGATTAACAGCTTAAGACTAAAATGTAAGACTCCTCTTCCTCTTATTTGAGTGTGTTTTTATCTAACCATTGTTTGAAGGACAAGGAATGTATTTAGGATCTTATGGAGGGAAAAAGGGTGAAGGGGAATGTGGATCCCAGCCCAAGAAAATCAGAATGATGTCAATTTGGGGGTCCAGGGGTGGTGACATTTACCATGGAATGCAAACTCTTCCATGACCTGACTCCTGATTAACCTTTTCAGATTCTTCTGTTGCCACTTCCTGCCTCACACTTGGCACTACACAGTAAACAGTGTGCTGTGTCCTACTCTCATTTCGCTGTCTGGAATACCACTGTCTCCCTCCTCCACTTTTTTTCTTATCTTATTCATGCACTATTCAAACCTCAGCTCAGACATCTCCAGGATATTTTCCTTAACTGCCACCGTCCTCTTTCAAGCTATTTTCTACTGATTATCCTCATATATCTCTATCTCTATGCAAACCACATTGTATTAGTAGCATTCAATTGAACCAAAAGAAAATTGTCATTATTTGGTTGATGTTGACCTCCAAAAATGATGAATCATTTCTGCCACCAGGCTGCGGGTTCCTCTAGGCTGGGTCTTACTAAATAATCACTGTCCACTCCCTCCCTGTTCAGAATGGGCCACAAAAACTATTTGTTTACCTGAATAAATGAATAATTTAAAAACAGTCACAGAAATTTCAAGCAGGCTCCTCACATTGTCCTGTGCCCTAATTTCAAGCCAGTTTCAATCCACTCTCCTTGTATGTATTGAATGTGCAATTAAACCAAATCTTCTTATTTTTGACGACATACTGTGCTTTTGATAATGTCCAGGGCTCTGTGCATTGATTTTTGTTGTCTTTTCTTGCAAATTACACGACTTCTTTGTGAATATTTCTTCAACAGAAACCTGAGAAAATCTGTCCCCTAGCAACAGGTCTCTGTAAACTGCAATCTTAAATCAATGCAAAGAAGGGAGTGAGAGACATGGGGTGAGGCACTTGTGGTTTCCTGGTTGAGCATAATTTTAACTTGACACAAGATTCAGTTGATTCAAACTGATGATAGGCGAAACTGTCTCCGTTCCTCTTAAGCTTAATTCAGCATACCTCAGCTTCGTTCAGAAAGATCCTGGATAGGTATCTTTATTTTCTACCTTTTACAAACAAGAAACCCAATAAAATAGACTTGAGCTACAAAAGAGAAAACATCATTCATTGGACTCTTTTAATATTAAATCAATTTACCATTTTTCATGTAAATTCTATCTTTCAAAGAACTTTCACATTTGATATTATCAAATAACCCCAATAGGCATTTAAATCAGAAAAATAAAGGAATGAAATAAATATTAAGTGATGTTTTTAAAGTCACATGGTTATAAATCCTGAATCTTATCAGGGACTCTTCTACCCTAAAGAGATAATAACTTTACTCTTCCAATGTTTGAATTGCCATTTATTTTTTTAAGCCTGATCAGGTTGTGGTGCAGTAAATAGAGCATTGGACTGGAACACAGAGGACCCCAGGTTCAAAACCCTGAGGTCACCAGCTTGAGTGAGGGCTCATCTGGCTTGAGTGCGGGCACATTAGCTAGAGAGCGGGTTTGCTGGCTTGAATGTGGGATCATAGACATGACCACATGGTCGCTAGCTTCAGTCCAAAGGTCACTGGCTTGACACCCAAGGTCACTGGCTCAAGCAAGGGGTCACTCGGTATGCTGTAGCCCCCTAGTCAAGGCACATATGAGAAAGCAATCAATTAACAACTAAGGAGCCGCAAGGAAGAATTGTTGCTTCTCATTTCTCTCCCTTCCAGTCTGTCTGTCCCTATTTCTCTCTCTCTCTCTCTCTCTCTCTCTCTCTCTCTGTCACCAAAGAAATCATTGAATTAATTAGGATGACATGGGTTAATAAAATTATACAGTTTTCAGCTGTCCAATTCTACAAAACATCATCTTTATATTGCATTGTGTGTTTGCCACCCCAAGTCAAGTCTCCCTTCATCACCATCTATTCCCCCTCTACACTCCCCCACCTCCCCCACCCCTCTGTCAGAACAATGTTCAAAGTCTAAAAAAGGCTCAAGTGCTTCCCACACTTAATATCTGTTGCACATTCTTTTCTCCTCTGTTCCCTTCTGCTAACTAACTTGAGGCAAAATAAGGTAGTGAAACAGAAGCAACTTGCAAAATTCTAGAAAAATGCCTCCACTCAAATATAGCCTATACCACTTATACTCTCTAACCTGGGGTGAGTAATTTAACTTTGTTGTGACATAGTTTTTTATCTGTAAAATGGAATTAACAGTAATTGTACCTACTGTATAAGATGTTTTAAATACTATATAACCTACCGTAATATGAGGCAAGCACTCTCAAGTGTCTTTTACATGGTAACTACTACATCTGCATTTGCTATAATCATTTTTATTTCTTTGTTGTAAAACAGTAAGCAGATGAAACATATCAGATGAGAACAAAGTAACAGATCAATTGCTGTGTGTGTGTGTGTGTGTGTGTGTGTGTGTGTGTGTGTGTGTGTGACAGAGACAGGGACAAACAGACAGGAAGGGAGAGAGATGAGAAGCATCAATTCGTCATTGTGGCACCTTAGTTGTTCATTGATTGCTTTCTCATGTGCCTTGACTGGGGAGCTACAGCAGATCTAGTGATCTCTTGCTCAAGCCAGCGACCTTGGGCTCAAGCAGGTGAGCCTTGCTCAAACCAGATGAGCCTGCACTCAAGCTGGTGACCTCGAGGTTTCGAGCCTGGGTCCTCTGCGTCCCAGTCTGTTGCTCTATCCACTGTGCCACTGCCTGGTGAGGCAATCCATTGCTTTTAATGCCCATGATTCAAGCATCCAGTCATTTCACTGAGATGATAAAAGAGAGAATGAGAGATTTTGTCACAAATTCTGGGGGAAATTATTGGTAAAGAATATATATATATAATAAAAACTCAACGAACTATTTTAAGATTTTTTTTCCACACCATCACTTTTCTAATATTAGCCCTAATATTCAATAATAGTTGGTTTAATATTTCATTTATGTACCAAAGTTAAAAAATAATTTTCACCTTTCTTCTTACATTCCAATAAACTTCAATTTCTTTCTGTTCATTTCTGTGAAAACTTTCATGTTATTAAAACACACCTGTCTTGCCTGACCAATAGGTAGTACAGTGGATGGAGCATCAGCCTGGGACACTGAAGACCCAGGTTCAAAACCCCGAGATCACCAGCTTGAGCTCGGGATTATCCAGCTTGAGCATGGGCTCAACAGCTTGAGCAGGGGGTTGCTGGCTTGAGCGTGGAATTATAGACATGACCCCATGGTTGCTGGCTTGAGCCCAAAGGTCGTGGCTTGAAGTCCAAGGTCACTTGCTTGAGCCCGAGGTCACTTACTTGAGCAAGGGGTCACTGGCTCAGCTGCAGCCCCCCCAGTCAAGGTACATATATGAGAAAGCAACCAATGAACAACTAAGGTGCTGCAACTATGAGTTGATGTTTCTCATCTCTCTGCCTTCCTGTCTGTCTGTCCCTGTCTTTCTCTCACACTAAAAAAAGAAAGAAAATAAAAAAGAAAGAAAAAAGAAACACACCTTTCTTAATCTAAGAATCCAAGAAAGGGAAAAGGAGGTTTTGGGGAAAAGGAAGCTAGTGAGCAGTAAAAAGTGAGATGTAGCCTAAAGCAAATTCTGCAGACTGACTTCCATTTTTGCTGTTCTTATGGCTTCCCTCCTAAGTTTTTTTTTTTTTGTCTTATTTAATTTTAACTTATTTTCTTAACATGGATTCAGGTGTCCCACTCAGTATAACTCCCTCATCCCCACCCCCACACTCCCCATTACCCCATTTTTCCCCCCTCCACCAAATTCCCTTCCCACTTCCCTATGGCATTTGCTGTTCTGTTCCTTGTATCTCTCTCTGTGTTATGTATATATAGTTTCACTAAGACCTTCACCTTCTCTAATCCTATTCCCTCATCCCCCTTCCCTCTGACAGCTGTCCCTCTGCTCCCTGTGACCCTGCCTCTGCCTCTATTCCATTCCTCCATTCACTTTGTTCCTTAAATTCCACATATCAGTGAGATCATATGATATTTGTCTTTCTCTGCCTGGTTTATTTTACTTAGCATAATAATCTCCAGGTCCATCCATGCCATTGCAAAAGGTACGATTTCTTTCTTTTTCATGGCCCTGTAGTATTCTATTGTGTATATGAACCAAAGCTTTTTAATCCACTCATCTACTGACGAACACTTGGGTTGTCTGCAGGTCTTGGCTCTTGTAAACAAGGCCGCAATAAACATGGGGGTGCATATCTTCTTTTGAATCAGGGATTTGGTATTCTCAGGATATATTCCTAAAAGTGGGATAGCTGGGTCAAAAGGCAGTTCCATTTTCAATTTTTTGAGGAAATTCCACACTCTTTTTCACAGTGGTTGCACAAGTGTGCATTCCCACCAGCAGTGCAGAAGGTTCCCTTTTCTCTACACCCGCTCCAGCACTTGTTCTGTGTTGATTTGCTGATAAGTGCCATTCTGACTGGTGTGAGGTGGTATCTCATTGTAATTATAATTTGCATTTCTCTGATGATTAATGATGTTGAACATTTTTTCATATGCCTATTGTCCATTTGTATGTCCTCTTTGGAGAAGTGTCTATTCAGTTCTTGTGCCTATTTTTTAATTGGATTGTTTTCCTTCCTGATGCTGAGTTTTAGAAGTTCTTTATATATTTTTTTATTAACCCCTTATTAGAGGTCTTGATGAACATATTCTCCCATTGTGTGAGTTATCTTTTCATTTTGTTAATGGTGTCTTTTGCTGTGCAAAAGCATTTTAGTTTGATATAGTCCCATTTGTTTATTTTGTCCTTTATTTAACTTGCCCATGGAGATAAATCAGCAAAAATATTGCTCTGAGCAATACCAGAGATTTTACTGCCTATGTTATCTTCCAAGATGTTTATGGTTTCACAACTTACATTTAAGCCTTTTATCCATTTTGAGTTTATTTTGTGAATGGTATAAGTTGGTGGTCTAGTTTCATTTTTTTGCATGTACCTGTCCAATTTTCCCAACACCATTTATTAAAGAGACTGTCTTTACTCCATGGTATGTTCTTACCTCCTTTGTCAAATATCAATTGACCATAAAAGTGTGGGCTTATTTCTGGGTTCTCTGTTCTGTTCCATTGATCTGTATGCCTGTTCTTATGCCAGTACCAAGCTGTTTGGATCACTATGGCCTTGTAGTATAACTTGATATCAGAAAGTGTGATACCTCCTACTTTATTCTTCATTTTCAAGATTACTGAGGTTATTCATGTTCTTTTTTGGTTCCATATAAATTTTTAGAATATCTGTTCTATATCTTTGATGTATGCCATTGGTATTTTAATAAGAATTGCATTGAATCTATAGGTTGCTTTGGATAATATAGACATTTTAATGATGTTTATTCTTCCTATCCAGGAACACAGTATATGTTTCCATTTGTTCGTATTTTCCTTGATTTCTTTTTTCAATGTCTTATAATTTTCTGAGTACAAGTCTTTTACCTCCTTGGTTAAATTTACTCCTAGGTACTTCATTTCTTTTCTTTTTTTTTTTTTTTTTTTTTTTTTGGTGTAATAGGGAAGGAGATTGTTTCCTTAATTTCTTTTTCAGACAGTTTATTGTTGATATATAAAAACACCACTGACAATAAGCTCTCCGACATCTCTCACAGCAATATATTTGCTGATTTATCTCCACGGGCAAGTTAAATAAAAGACAGGATGAAAAACCTGGGTCTATATCAAACTAAAAAGCTTTTGCACAGCTAAAGACAATATGAACAAAATAAAAAGACAAACCACACAATGGGAGAACATATTCAACAATACATCTGATAAGGCGTATATAACCAAAATTTATAAAGAATTGTAAAACAAAACACCAGGAAGAAAAACAATCCAATCAAAAATTGGCAGAAGAAATGAATAGACACTTCTCCAAAGAGGACATACAGATGGCCAATAGGCAGATGAAAAAATGTTCAACATCACTAATCATTAGAGAAATGCAAATTAAAACCACAATGGCATACTACCTCATACCAGTCAGAACGGTGCTCATTAACAAAACAACACATAATAAGTGCTGGTGAGGATGTGGAGAAAAGGGAACCCTCCTGCCCGCTGGTGAGAATGCAGACTGGTGCATCCACTGTTGAAACAGTATGGAGATTCCTCAAAAAATTAAAAATGAAACTGCCTTTTGACCCAGCTATTCCACTTTTAGGAATACAACCTAAGAATAACAAATCACTGATTTTTAAGAAGAAATGCACTCCCATGTTTATTGCAGCATTGTTTACAATAGCCAAGATCTGAAAACAGCCCAAGTGTCCGTCAGTGGACGAGTAGATTAAAATGCAGTGGTACATATACACAATGGAATACTACGGGGCCATGAAAAAGAAGAAAATCTTACCTTTTGCGACAACATGGATGGACCTGGTAAATATTATGTTAAGTGAAATAAGACAGGCTGAGAAAGGAAAATATCATATGACCTCAATCATTTGAGGAATCCAATGAACATTGTGAACTGAGAAGTGGAATAGAGACAAAGGAGGTATCAACGGGACCAGAGGGAAAGGGGATGAGAGAATGGGATCAGAAAAAAAAAGAGATTGATGAAATTATATATACATAACACAGTGTTATAGAGAGCAGGAAAGCAAATCCTGGCGGGAAGGGGGGAGGGCATGGAGAACATGAGAGTGGGGGATGTACTTGGTGGGACACTTTAATCTATGTAAACACAATAAATTAAAATAAGTTAAAAATAATAATAAAAAAATAAAAACACCACTGATTTCTGAATATTAATTTTATATCCTGCCACTTTGCCAAATTCATTTATCAGGTGTAGCAGTTTTTTTAACTGAGACTTTAGGGTTTTCTATGTACAGTATCATGTCATCAGCAAATAATGATAGTTTTACTTCTTTTTGAATTTGGATGCTTATTATTTCTTCTTTGTCTGATTGCTGTAGCTAGGACATCCAAAACTCTGTTGAATAAGAGAGGTAAAAGAGGTCACCCAGCCTTGTTCCTGATCTTGAGGGAATTGCTTTTCATTTTTGTTCATTGAGTATGATGTTGGCAGTCGGTTTGTCATCGATGGCCTTTATTATGTTGACATATGTCCCCTCTATTTCCACTTTGCTGAGAGTTTTGATCATAAATGAGTGCTAGATTTTATCAAATGCGTTTTCTGCATCTATTGATATTATTATGTGATTTTTATCCTTCCTTTTGTTTATGTGATGAATCACATTGGTTGATTTGTGAATAGTGTACCAGCCTTGCCTCCCTAGAATAAATCCCACTTGATCATCATGTATGATCTTTTTTCTTTTTTTTTTTTTTTTTTTCTTTTTTTTTTTTTTTTATTATATATATATTTTATTTTTATTAATTCTAATGGGGTGACATCAATAAATCAGGGTACATATGTACAATGAAAACATCTCCAGGTTATCTTATCATTCAATTGTGTTGCATACCCATCACCAAAAGTCAAATTGTCCTCTGTCACCTTCAATCTGGTTTTCCCTGCGTCCCTCCCCTCCTCCCTATCCCACTCTTCCCTCCCTCCCCCCATCCCATAACCACCACTCTCTTGTCCATGTCCATACCCTCACTTTCATGTCCCACCTATATATGTAATCGTGCTGTTCTCAGTTTTTCTTTTTTTCTGATTTACTTATTTCACTCCATATAATGTTATCAAGGTACATCCATTTTGTTATAAATGATCCGATGTCATCGTTTCTTATGGCTGAGTAGTATTCCATAGTATATATGTACCAAAGCTTTTTAATCCACTCGTCTTCTGACGGACACTTGGGCTGTTTCCAGATCTTCCCTATTGTGAACAATGCTGCCACGAACATGGGGGCGCATTTCTTCTTTTCGAACAGTGCTATGGTGTTCTTAGGGTATATTCCTAAAAGTGGGATAGCTGGGTCAAAAGGCAGTTCGATTTTTAATTTTCTGAGGAATCTCCAAACTGTTTTCCACAGTGGCTGCACCAGTCTGCATTCCCACCAGCAGTGCAGAAGGGTTCCCTTTTCTCCACATCCTCGCCAGCACTTATTCTGTGTTGTTTTGCTGATAAGTGCCATTCTGACTGGTGTGAGGTGATATCTCATTGTGGTTTTAATTTGCATTTCTCTAATGATTAGTGATGTTGAGCATTTTTTCATATGCCTATTGGCCATCTGTATGTCCTCTTTGGAAAAATTTCTATTCATTTCTTTTGCCCATTTTTTGATTGGGTTGTTTGTCTTCCTGGTGTTGAGTTTTATAAGTTCTTTATAAATTTTAGTTATTAACCCCTTATCAGATGTGCTGTCGAATATGTTCTCCCATTGTGTGGTTTGTCTTTTTATTCTGTTCCTATTGTCTTTAGCTGTGCAAAAACTTTTTAGTTTGATATAGTCCCATTTGTTTATCTTGCCTTTTATTTCAGTTGCCCATGAAGATAAATCGGCAAATATACCGCTGCTACAGATGTCGGAGAGCTTGCTGCCTATGTTTTCTTCTAAGATGCTTATGGTTTCACGGCTTACATTTAAGTCTTTTATCCATTTTGAGTTTGCTTTTGTGAATGGTGTAAGTTGATAGTCTAGTTTCATTTTTTTGCAGGTAGATGTCCAATTTTCCCAACACCATTTGTTAAAGAGGCTGTCTTTACTCCATTGTATGTTCTTTCCTCCTTTGTCAAATATCAGTTGTCCATAAAGCTGTGGGTTTATTTCTGGGTCCTCTGTTCTGTTCCATTGATCTATGTGCCTGTTCTTATGCCAGTACCAGGCTGTCTTGAGTATAATGGCCTTGTAGTAAACCTTGATATCAGGAAGAGTGATACCTCCTGCTTTATTTTTTCTTTTTAAGATTGCTGAGGCTATTCGTGTTCTTTTTTGGTTCCATATAAATTTTTGGAATATGTGTTCTATATCTTTGAAGTATGTCATTGGTATTTTAATTGGTATTGCATTGAATTTATAAATTGCTTTGGGTAATATAGACATTTTAATGATGTTTATTCTTCCTAGCCATGAGCACGGTATGTGCTTCCACTTGTTTGTATCTTCCTTGATTTCTTTTATCAATCTTCTATAATTTTCCGAGTACAAGTCCTTAACCTCCTTGGTTAAATTTACTCCTAGGTACTTTATTTTTTTGGCTGCAATAGTGAAGGGGATTGTTTCCTTAATTTCTTTTGCTGATATTTCATTGTTGGTATATAGAAATGCCTCTGATTTCTGAGTATTAATTTTATATCCTGCCACCTTGCTGAAATCATTTATAAGGTCCAGTAGTTTTTTGACTGAGACTTTAGGGTTTTCAATATACAATATCATATCATCTGCAAATAATGACAGTTTTACTTCTTCTTTTCCAATTTGTATGCCTTTTATTTCTTCTTCTTGTCTGATTGCTGTAGCTAGGACTTCTAGAACTATGTTGAATAAGAGTGGTGAAAGTGGGCAACCCTGCCTGGTTCCTGACCTTAAGGGGATTGCTTTTAATCTTTGTCCATTTAGTATGATGTTTGCTGTCGGTTTATCGTAGATTGCCTTTATCATGTTAAGGAATGATCCCTGTATTCCCACTTTACTGAGAGTTTTGAGCATGAATGGGTGCTGGATTTTATCAAATGCCTTTTCTGCATCTATTGAAATTATCATGTGATTTTTGTCCTTCCTTTTGTTTATGTGATGAATCACATTGATTGATTTGCGAATATTGAACCAGCCTTGCCTCTCCAGAATAAATCCCACTTGATCGTGGTGTATGACTTTTTTCATATATTGCTGGATCCGGTTGGCTAATATTTTGTTGAGAATTTTAGCATCTAAATTCATCAGGGATATAGGCCTATAATTTTCTTTCTTTGTGTTGTCTTTGCCCGGTTTTGGGATCAGAATTATGCTCGCCTCATAAAAGGAGTTTGGAAGTCTTCCTTCCTCTTGAATTTTTTGAAATAGCTTGAGGAGAATAGGAGTTAGTTCTTCTTTGAATTTTTGATAGAATTCACTTGTGAAGCCATCAGGCCCAGGACTTTTCTTTTTTGGGAGTTTTTTGATAACTGTTTCTATCTCATTTGCTGTAATTGGTCTGTTTAGGTGTTCTGATTCTTCCAGATTGATTTTTGGAAGGTTATATGATTCAAGAAATTTGTCCATTTCACCAAGATTGTCTAATTTTTTGGCATATAGTTCTTCATAGTATTTTCTTACAATGCTTTGTATTTCTGTTGTGTCAGTTGTTATTTCTCCACTGTCCTTTTTAATTTTATTTATTTGAGTCCTCTCTCTTTTTTTCTTGGTGAGTCTAGTTAAAGGTTCATCAATCTTGTTTACCTTTTCAAAGAACCAGCTTCTTGTTTCATTGATCCTCTGTATTGTTTCCTTAGCCTCTATGTCATTTATTTCTGCTCTGACCTTTATTATTTCCTTCCTTCTACTTGTCTTGGGTTTTATTTGTTGTTGTTTTTCTAGTTCTTTTAGATGCAGGGTCAGGTTGCTTATTTGAGCTTTTTCTAGCTTCTTATGATATGCCTGTAGTGCAATAAACTTCCCTCTCAGAACTGCTTTTGCTGTGTCCCATAAATTTTGAGTTGATGTATGCTCATTATCATTTGTTTCTAGAAACTTTTTTATTTCTTCTTTGATCTCATTGTTAATCCATTCATTATTTAATAACATGCTATTTAGTTTCCAAGTGTTTGAGTATTTTTCAGGTTTTCTTTTGTGGTTAATTTCTAGTTTCATGGCATTGTGATCAGAGAAAATGCTTGATATGATTTCAATCTTCTTAAATTTATTGAGACCATTTTTGTGTCCTAACATGTGGTCTATCCTAGAAAACGTACCATGAGCGCTTGAGAAGAATGTATATTCTATTGCTTTAGGGTGAAAAGTTCTGAAGATATCTATTAAATCAAGTTGATCTAGTGTCTCCTTTAAGTCTGCTGTTTCTTTATTAATTTTCTTTCTTGAGGATCTATCCAGTGTTGTTAGAGGGGTATTGAAATCTCCTACTATGATAGTATTGCTGTTAATCTCACCCTTTATATCCATCAAAGTCTGCTTTATGTATGTCGGGGCTCCTATATTTGGTGCATAGATATTTACAATAGTTATATCTTCCTGTTGAATTGTTCCCTTTATCATTATGTAGTGTCCTCCTTTATCTCTTACTACAGCCTTTGTTTTAAAGTCCATTTTGTCTGATATAAGTATTGCTACCCCTGCTTTTTTTTCATTTCCATTTGCATGAAATATTTTTTTCCATCCTTTTACCTTCAGTCTATGAGCATCTTTTGTTTTAAGGTGTGTCTCTTGTAGACAGCATATGTATGGGTCCTGTTTCTTTATCCATGCAGCTACCCTATGTCTTTTGATTGGATCATTTAATCCATTTACATTTAAGGTTATTATTGATATGTAGTTGTTTATTGCCATTTTATTCTTTAAAGCTGTATTCTTCTTTTGCTCTATTCATTCCTCCCTTTAAACTGTTCACAAGAGGCCCCTTAGTATCTCTTGCAGAATTGGTTTGGTTTTTATGAATTCCTTGAGGCTTTCTTTTTCTGGGAAGCTCTTTATTTCTCCTTCAATTTTAAATGTTAGCCTTGCTGGATAAAGTAGTCTTGGTTGTAGGTTCTTGTTCTGCATTACTTTGATTATTTCTTGCCATTCCCTTCTGGCCTCAAGTGTTTCTGTTGAGAAGTCCGATGTCATCCTTATCGGGGCTCCTTTGTAGGTGATAGTCTTTTTTTCTCTAGCAGCTTTTAAAATTTTTTCTTTATCCATTAGCTTTGGTAATTTAACTATGATGTGTCTTGGTGTAGATCTTTTTGGGTTTCTCCTTAATGGAGTTCTGTGTGCTTCTTGAATGTGTGGAGTGTTTCCCAGCCTTAATTTAGGAAAGTTTTCTGCTATGATTTGATTGAACAAAGTTTCCATTTCCTGTCCTCTCTCCTCTTCTTCAGGCACCCCTATGATGCGAATGTTGTTTCTCTTCATGTTGTCACAAAGCTCCCTTAGAGTTTCCTCACATTTTTTGAGTCTCTTTTCCTTTTTCTTCTCTGCTTCTGTGCCTTTGTTTATTGTGTCCTCTAACTCGCTTATTCGATCCTCAGCATCATCCATCCTGCTTTTAATTCCTTCCATTGTGGTCTTCAGTTCTGATACTGTATTTGTCATTTCTGTCTGATTCTTTTTTATTATTTCAATTTCATTTTTTATACTTGTTATCTCTTTATTTAGATGTTCATAATGACTATCCATTGTTGCTCTAATTTCTTTGAACATCCTAACTATCATTATTCTAAATTCTGCTTCTGGTAATTTGGTTATATCTGGTTCATTCAGGTCCTTCTCTGGGGATTTCTCTTGATTCATTTGGTTTGCATTCCTCTGCCTGCCCATTTTTTCTGTGTATAAGCAAGTTGTGGCCACTGGAGTCCGGTAGGTGTTGCCTTTGTGTTCTCTAGGTGTGGTCTATCTGCAGGCCCCCCACCCCCTCTGCCGGTGCCTAGGGTGGTTGGGTATGAGCGTTGCCAGCGCCGGCCCACTGTGGCTTTTGCTATGATTTCTGCCTCTCCTCCGTGGGAGGGGTTGTGACTGAAGCCACAAGATTAGCACCAAGGGTAGAGGCGAGCACCTTTCCTCAGCTGCGGACCCAGCCTATTTCCGGACTTCCGCCCAGAACCAGCAGTCAAAGCCTGCTCGCTACAGTTCCGCGGGTTAGGCGGGGCTTTTGACGTGCTCTCAGCTGTAAGCTTTTGCCCGTCCGGAGCTTTAGCCCCGCCCTCTAGGCCAGGGCCCTTTGCGCAGGGTCGGAAACCAAGGTTTATTGGGGCGGGCGTGTTTGCTGGCTTCCGCTGAGCTGCGTACTTCCGCTCGTCCCGGGCTCTACCCCACCCCCGCGTTCCGAGTCCGCTCGTTCACGTATGAATGCTATCCGGAGTTTCTCCGGCCGGATGGGGATAGTAGTGTGGGCTCAGCTGCGAGCCTCCACTTGTCTCGGGGTCCACCCTGTTCCCGCGCTCGGAGCCCGCTCGCGCACGTATACTGGCCAACCGCGGTTTCTCCGCCCCGGGGGTGAGGGGGGGGGTGCGGGACTGGTAGCGTCAGCTCTGCCGCGAGCCCCTGCCCGTCCCTGGTCCTAGCCCGGTCCCCGCGGTCAGGGCCGGCTTGCGCAGGGCCTGCCCGTTCCTGGCCTCCCGCTTTGTCCCCGTAAGTGGGATTAAAGGCGGGCCCGCAGCTTCCGGACCGCTCTCGCGATCCCCTCTGACCCTCTGGGCTAGACCGATCTCCCACCGGCTTGGCCTCCGCCCACGCCGACAGAACCGCCTTTCAGCGTCCTGCCGCCCCAAAACCTTAAGCAGCCCTCAGCAGAGTAGGAAGGGACCTAATACTCCACACTGTAGGCCTGGGAGCTCCCTCACTTGTTTCACAACTCAATACTGTCCAAACGCTCTTCTAGGCTCTAGGACTGGAGGCTGGGGCTTGGTTCCTGGGACCCAGGTCCCTCCCTCTCCACCAAACTCTCCTCCCGCCCCGCGGGTCTCTCCAGGCTGCCGTTTGCTCCGGGGAGCTGGGCAGCCCTCTTCGCGTTTTCGCTATTCCTACCAGTCTCAGTGTGGCTTCTGCAGTGTTCCTTGGTTGAAGAGTCCACTTAGTTTTGTTCAAAGTTGGTTTATCCAGGTGGTGGTTCTTAAAATTGAGTTGTAATCCACTTTGGTTCTGGGAGTTGGAAGTTCGTACGTCCGCCTACTCCGTCGCCATCTTGCTCCTCCCCTGATCTTTTTTCATGTATTGCTGAATCCGGTATGCTAATATTTGTATTTTGTTGAAAATTTTAGCATCTATGTTCATCAGGGATACTGCTCTATAGTTTTCATTCTTTGTAATATCTTTACCTTATTTTGGAATCAGGATAATGCTTGTCTCATAAAAGAAGCTTGGAAGTCTTCCCTCCTCTTGAATTTTTTGAAATACCTTGAGAAGGATAGGTGTTCTTCTTTGAATACTTGGTAAAATTCGCCTGTGAAACTATTCGGTCCAGGACTTTTGTTTGCTGGGAGTTTTTTGATAACTGTTTCAATTTCATTTCTTGTAATTGGTCTGTTTAGGTTTTCTGATTCTTCCAGATTGCGTTTTGGAAGATTGTATGTTTCTAGGAATTTTTCCATTTCTCTTAGGTTGTCCAATTTTTTGGCATATAGATCTTCATAGTATTTTATTACATTTCTTTGTATTTCTGTGGTGTCTGTTGTTACTTTTCCATTTTCATTTCTAATTTTATTTATTTTTAGTCCTCTCCGCTTTTTCTTGATGAGTCTGCTTAAAGGTTTGTCAATCTGTTTACCTTTTCAAAGAATCAACTCTTGTTTTCATTGATCTTCTGTATTGTTTATTTATGCTTTGTTATTTATTTCCATTCTCATCTTTATTATTTCCTTCTTTCTACTTTCTCTGGGCTTTATTTGTTGTTATTTTTCTAGTTTTTTTAGATGCAGGGTTAAGTTGTTTATTTGAACTTGTTCTTGTTTCTTAAAGTATGCCTGTAATGCCTGAGCAGGTGGTTGCGCAGTGGATAGAGCGTCGGACTGGGATGCAGAAGACCCAGGTTCGAGACCCTGAGCTCGCCAGCTTGAGCGCGGGCCCATCTGGCTTGAGCAAAAGCTCATAAGCTTAGACCCAAGGTCGCTGGCTCCAGCAAGGGGTTAACCGGTCTGCTGAAGGCCTGCAGTCAAGGCACATGTGAGAAAGCAATCAATGAACAACTAAGGTATCGCAACGACAATGAAAAACTAATGACTGATGCTTCTCACATCTCTTCGTTCCTGTCTATCTGTCCCTATCTATCCCTCTCTCTGACTCTCTGTTCCTGTAAAAAATAAATAAATAAATAAATAAAAAGTATGCCTGTAATGATATGAACTTTCCTCTCAGGACTGCTTTTGCTGTGTCCCATAAATTTTGAGTTGTTGTATGTTCATTTTCATTTGTTTCAAGGAAATTTATGATTTCTTCCTTGATCTCATTGTTAACCCATTTGCTATTTAAGAACATGCTATTTAGCCTCCAAGTGTTTGAATGATTTTTAGTTTTTCTATTGTAGTTGATTTCTGGTTTCATGCCATTGTGATCAGAAAAGATGCTGGATATACTTTCAATCTTCTTAAATTTATTGAGACTTGTTTTGTGTCCTAACATGTGGTCTATCCTAGAGAATGTTCCATGAGACTTGAAAAGACTGTATATTGTGCTGCTTTGGGGTGAAATGTTCTGAAGATATCTATTAAATCCAGTTGATCTAGTGTGTCATTTAAGGCTGCTGTTTCTTTGTTAATTTTCTTTCTTGAGGATCTATCCATTGATGTTAGTGGGGTATTAAAATCCCCTACTATTAGAGTATTGCTGTTGACCTCGCCCTTTATGTTCATCAAAATCTACTTTATATATTTACAGGCTCCTATATTAGGCACATAGATATTTACGATGGTTATATCCTTCTGTTGGATTGCTCCCTTTATCATTATGTAGTGACCTTCTTTAACCCTTACTATAGCCTTTGTTTTAAAGTCTATTTTGTCAGATATATGTATTGCTACCTCAGCTTTCTTTTTTATTTTTATTTGCATGAAATACTTTATTCCATTTCTTCACTTTCAGTATATGTGTATCTTTTGTTCTGAGGTGGGTCTCTTGTAGACAGTATATGTATAGATCCTGTTATCCATGCAACTACCATATGTTTTTTGATTGGAACATTTAATTCATTTACATTTAAGATTATTATTGATATATAGCTGTTTATTGCCATTTTATTCTTTAAATGTACAATCCTCCTTTTCTAGATTTTTTTTCCTTTGCTCTTTTTACAGCAGGCCTCTTAACATTTCTTTCATTACTGGTTTGGTTGTAATGAATTCCTTGAGTTTTGGGGGGGGGGTTGTTTTTTGTCTGGGAAGCTTTTTATTTCTCCTTCAATTTTAAACAATAGCCTTGCTGGATAAAGAAGTCTTGGTTGTAGGTTCTTGCTTTGCATCACTTTGAATATTTCTTGCCAATCACTTCTTGCCTCAAGTGTTTCTGGGGAGAAGATGAATGTTAACCTTATGGGGGCTCCTCTGTAGGTAATTAACTGCTTTACTTTTGTGGCTTTTAATATTCTTTCTTTGTCTCTTAACTTTGGCACTTTAATTATGATGTGTCTTGGTGTAAGCATCCTTGGGTTCCACTTTAATGGGACTCTCTGGCTTCTTGAACTTGTGTGATTTTTTCCGTCATTAATTTAGGGAAGTTTTCAGCTATGATTTCTTCAAACAGGTTTTCTATCCCTTGTTTGTTCTCTTCTCCTTCAGGAACCCCTATTATGCAGATGTTGTTTCTCTTCATATTGTCACAGAGCTCTCTTAGAGTTTTCTTATACTTTTTGAGCCTCCTATCTTTTTGCTGCTCTGCTTCCATGCTTTTGTTTATCCTGTCCTCTAAATTGCTGATTTGATCCTCTGCTTCATCCAGCCTGCTGTTGATTCCTTCTAGTGCAGTCTTTATTTCTGATCTTGTATTTGTCATTTCTGACTGGTTCTTTACTATGATTTCAGTGTCCTTTTTTATGCTTGCTATCTCTTTATTTAGGTGCTCATTATATCTATCCATTGTTGCTCTAAGATCCTTGAGCATCCTAAAAACCATTGTTTTAAACTCTACATCTGGTAGTTTGGTTACTTCTATCTCATTCAGTTCTTTTTCTGAGGGTTTCTCTTTTTGATTCATTTGGTACTCATTTCTCTGCCTATTTTGTCTGTGTATTAGGTAGTGCTGTCTGACTTTGAAATATTTGTGGTGTTTTTATGAAGAAGATGGGCTCAGTGGTATTGACCTCTAGACCACTTGTTTTTCTTGTTCTGAGAATGCTTCTGGTCTCAGGAAGGAAGACTGAGAGAGTCCTCTCCTGGGGCTGACTCTGCCCCTCCCAAAGGTGGCTAAGCCCCTCGACCAGATCCAACAATATACTCACAGGGACCCACATGTTTAATACCCATGCTCCAAGCCTCTCTCCCTTCCCACTGTGAATCTTATCCCAGCAGAACAAAATACCCAGTGCCCAGGTTAGCTGATTGTGAAGCTCCACCCTATCCAATGCACATGAGCTGCTGTGCTGGTGCTGATCACAGAGAGTGGAACTTGCCTCAGCTGGGCCAGGTGTGAGGAGCTTTTCCTTAGGATATCACTCTATCAAGGGTTGTCAGGTCCTAAACCAATGCTTTCTTCAGCTGGCCCCTGGATGTGCCAGCCCTTGGTCTCCCTAGCAGGAACTTGGTGCAGAACAGTGGGAGACACTGCCCGTGATTGGCCCTCAGCAACCTACTTGGAGCTACATGCAATCCAGAGTTTGTGGTTGCCTCCGCTGGGCCCAGATGTACATGGAAATACCAAGCTGCACATCTTTGCTGGCTTTTACCCACAATGGACCTGGAGAAATGTCCACTTCAAAGGCCAAGTTTTCCTGAGTTCTGCCTGGTGGCTGCTTGTTGGGTTCAGTAGCTGAAAAAAACCTCCGCTAGAGTCCAGTGCCAGCAGCAATTCCGGGATTAGGAAAGGTGATGGGTGTGGCTCTGTCCAGGTGTCAGTCTGTCCAGACTTTTTTTACAGACATCAGTAGGGTGTGGCCCCAGGAGTCCAGTGGGTATGGCCTTTGAGACCCAGAGGTGGGTCTGCCCGCCCTCTGGACAGTTTCTACTGAGTCTCCCATGAGGCAGAAGCACCAGACATAGACTCCAGAGAGTGTAGGGGGTAGCTCCAGCCTCAACACCAGAAAACTCAGTCACTGATGTGCCTCCTACCTCCTGGCCTCTCAGAAGAACCCATTGCCATGACTAGGGTAGGAGAGACTCCCAAGGGTGGAACAGTTGCTTTTTGCCAGGCTGATAACTCACAGAGGGGACTGCTTCACCCAAGAAAGATGGCGACTGCAGTACTGGAGAATGATTCAGCATAGGGGTTCCGGTCACCATCCCCCATGTCTCTCCCTGGGCCTCCAACTTTTCACTCTCCTCATGCAACTCTAGTCCTCTCATCTCTCCCCCACCAGAGCCCAGGTAAGTGACTGTGAATGAGATTTTCTGCCCAGGCCCTTTAAGATGGAGCCTGCATCTGAGAGCTCTGTCTCTTTTTCACAGACAGAAATCCTGCTCTTTTCACCACCAACTGCTTGTGGGCACCTCTTCTAAGATCTGGGGCTCCAGGCCTGGAGCTGAGCACCCACACCTCTCAGGGCAACTCTCCCCGTAATGATAGTCCCTCTGGACCCACAGCCGCTGCTCGCTCCTGGGAGTGGGCAGCCCCTTCCATGTCTCTGCCCTTCCTACCAGTCTCGGTGTGGCACCTTCTGTGATCCTTGGTTATAAGCTCCTCTTCATTTAGTCCAGTTGGTTTTTCAAGATGATTGTTCTTAATTAAGTTGTAATCCAATTTGGTCCTGGGAGGTGGCAGTTGGAACATCCGCCTACTCCTTTGCCATCTTGGAATCTCTCTCCTAACTTTTGTATCTCTTGAGGATATATGTTGTGCCTTAAAATTTTTTTGAATGACTGCTACAAATTATTTCTCTCAAATCTGAAGTCCTGCCTCAAGGAGAAAAAGCTGACCACAACCAATTTGCTATTTTGTTTTTCAACTGGTTAAGCCAAATTATGTTAGAAAAATAAATAAAAATATTTAAATGTAAAATTTGAAGGATTGTAACATTTATTAAGCATGTGTTCCTCATCTTTATAAGTATTTTCAATATTATATTATTTAGTCACATCACTATACTACAAAGCAAATATTAGCTTCATGTTACAGATGATGAAACTGAACTCAAGTTAAATAACTTGCCCAAGACCACAGAGCTATTCAGTGCAGATCTCTGTAGAATTTCAATATGATTCTAATTTTATTTGAAGGATTAAGAGGAAAAATTTTTAAATTTCTCTCTATCTCTCTCTCTCTCAATTGAGGAGAACCTAAAATTACAGACTAATTATTACCAAAGTCTCTAAACAAAGAATGCAAAGATACATAATTAGATCAAAACAAACAAGTACATTAACACTCAATTCTATTGTAAGTGAACAACTTTCTATGTTATATATTTTCAGCTATCAATTATAAAAGGAAACAAAGACTATTTTGTCAAATTTACTTTTGATGACGGTAGGAATGGTGTTCTTCCACAAGGTCATGAGGATAGCATTCCAAAGACACACATATTAGGTGGTGGGGAATGAAACTTTCATGGTAAAATTTATTCAAGATTGAAATGGAAGACTGCCCACAGGTTACCAATGTCTCATCTTCCTCCATTCCACGATAGAAAAACCTAGCCTTCATCAGTCCCAATACAAGTTCAGTGTCCAGTTATTCTGTGCCATGGTTCAATTCATATCAAAGCTGAGTCCAGTTCAGTTTTTGTCCTTCTGTGTGTGTTGCTGTACGCAGGCCTGCACTCAGAGCCTGTTTTTAGGAATCTATGCAGTTGCCACAGCCCACACAACTCATACGGCCACATGGCTGCTTGGAGAATGAATGAATGAATGAATGAATGGGTTAAGCACCTGTTTCCAAGCAAATGAAAAGAAGAGAGAGCTTTTTGTTAAGTTTGGGTTTTTATTATCTAGGGCTGGGAAGAACTAGCTTTTCTTCAAACCAACCAACCAACCAGCTTCTTAATCTTCTATCAGCCTCTGCTTCTAACCAATCTGATCCTTTTCCCAAGCTAGATAGACAGACCTTGATGGCCACCATCATTGCTTTTATTGCACTTGCCTCAAAGTAGAAGCACCCACCCCCACAGTCTGGGGTAGACCAGTTGTACCCCAAGGAAAAACCTCCCTACACTGGGTTTGGAAGGAGCATTGATCCCTCTTAGTAGGGCAAGGCTGCAGTCTCTGGGGTATCTGAAACTATAAATGCTGTAGCTGCCTAGAAAATTGAATGCTATAACTTTCTACTGAAGCAGGCTTCCCAGTTTTATTAATTTAATATTTGATTCTCTCTTCTTTCATTTATTATGCTCAATATCTGACTCCCTCTGCTTCCTTCCCATACTAATATTTAGTTACCTACACTAACACTTTGAATATAGTTGTATCTATATAACTTTCCTCTCTCTATATTGAAGAATTGCTTCAAGACTTGAAATATGATTTTGTGAATATAGCTTTTTGTTGTTGTTGTTGTTCATAAAATACATAACAGTTCTTTTTACTAAAGATGTAAATACCATTCCCAGTTATTTTTTTATTTCTTTTCTTTTCTTTGTGCTCCAGAAGCTAATACAAAGCCAAAATATGCTTTGGTTTTGAGATGACTAACACGACTCTTTATCTTTCTTTTGAAAAGTTAGTGAGATAAATTGGGAAGAAGGCTGGAAAGAGAGAGACTTTAAAAGAAATTAAAATATTTTTATTATATATTATTAAAATATTTTTAAGAGTCTTTTATAGTTTCAGAATGTAATATGTAAAGTTTATTCATTGCCTTACCTATGTTAAAAGAAAGAATGAAATAATGAAGCCAAACCTTTTCTCCATTCACCAGAGAATTACACACATTGTTTCATTCAAAAGGAAGAAAGAAGAGAAGTTTTGTTTGGTTTTGTTCTGCCTTTCAAAGAGAAGTTTCTCTCAGTCTCACTAGCTACCATATATTTTTTGGGAAATAACCAACCAGTCTCTCTTCTATACATCCTGTGGGTAACCCTTTTATTGTTAGATTTGGACTCTAATGCAAAAGGGTACACCAAACACCATTACTATTTATTTTACATAAGTTATTTAGACCTAAGAGTCAGAAGACATCACGATATATTCAATTCAGTTCACAAAACATTGATTGACCTCCCTCTAGGAATAAAGCATGGAGTATGCATTATATGAATGCAGTGATTAAGAAAACATCATTCCTGACATCAGCAGCTCACAGTGTAACTCCTATGACCTTAAAGACTCTTATGACTCTAATACAGGACACTATGTCATCAGTTTAAAACAGACACTCCAACATACACTCCATTGAGCTGCCATTGGAGTATTTTAAACATGTCTTATCCAGGCACTGACGTTGAGGACTTCACTTAATGATTGTCGACTAATCATAATATGGAAGGCTGCTTCTACCAAAACTAGCTGACTTTGTTTTCAGTACCTTTAGCTATTCATGTGCCAAGTGCTGGCATACGCTTCCGTACCCTCCTCTCACGTGCCAATTAAATGCCCACAGCCAGTGGCCATTAAAGGCTTTCTTTATAGCAGTACTGCAGAGGAGACTCGGCTGGGTATACTCTGTACTCTTGAAATAATTATAACACACTGCCTGCTCTCTGGGAATGCTCTCCTTCACAGATGAGTCCATACAATCAGGAGAGATACCCACACAGTGGATATCTTTAGAAGACATTACCACTGGCAGCTAGATGTTAGATTTCTCAAATCAGCCTAGACAATCATTTAGTCATTTTAGGGTCCTCTCACTTCCAACTTTTCCTGTCCAGGTTCTATCATGCTTCCTCCCAAACTCGAGTGCACATAAAAAAGCACTGTAAAGTGATGATACCTTTTAAGTCAGGACTTCTTCCAAAATAAGCCTGCCTTAAAAATGAATATTAGCCTCTCAAGCCTAATTTCTACAAATGACTTGTTAAGTAACAGTTAATTAATCCAATAAAGTAACCTGTGAGACATAATAAAACCATTTACCTCTGCCTCTCACCCTCAGCCATCTACCTACACTTGCAAATTGTATGAATCTATTCTAAAAGCCATTCCACCACCCCACCCACCCCCAAAATAAACTATTATTGTTAGACTGAGTTAAATAGGGGGATTATGTTTTTATAGTAATTATTTAGGAGATATTTGAGAGGATGTAGAGTTTTACAATCTCTTCATATTATATTAAAAGAACACTCCAATATCTGTAAACATATAACAATATGGAGCAAATGCTAACCAGAGAAAAGATAATAATAAGTCAAGGACTCTATCTTTTGTCCTGGCTAAAAGACTTTTCTTGGTAAATCCAACACCACTGTGTATATCCTCTAAAGATTTAAACTTGATCCTTCCCTTAGAACAATTGTCAAGAACATTACTGTTCCCTCTGGCTGAAAAACAACCACTGAGTTCTGTTCCAGTCGAGGCAGAAAAGTAGTCTGTGCCAGTATAATTTTCAAATCTCATTTTAGAAAGAAAATCTACAGAGGGATCATTTTCAAAAGGGGACTGAAATGGTTGTTTTTCACAGGCAGATGTCTCATTGTAAAAAAAAGAAAAAGAAGAAGAAAGCTAGGGAATCATTATGCTGTAATTGGAAATTTTTCCGTTTTAATGTTGTTGTTGTTTTTTTTAATTTATATCAATTTATCATTTCTCTCTTATAGAGAATGTTCTGGATTCTGCTGGAACAAACTCTATAAATATTTGATATTTTGCATGCAAATATAAGTATTGGTTTTTGTTTTCATAAAAAATAATTCCTGCCCAGGAAAGAAAGAATCAATAAGGCCAAGAACTCTCTTGTTTTGCTATCCTAACAAAGACCTCAGGCAACTGGGAAAAATGAATATCAAAAAAGCATTGTTCTACTGAAAAAAAAAATAAGGAGAGCAATCTCATAAACTCTATGAAAGCAGCCATCAGGAGGCAGAAGAAATGTCTCCTTAATACAGTTAGAATCAGAGGTCTGAAAGGAACCTGGGTAGTTTATTTAACTTCCTGCTAATCCCACATCTAAATCTTTTTACAAAGAAGAGGCCCTGCTGTTTGTTCATCCCCCAAGCAGGGAAAGATGTCACATCCCAAACGATTTAAAAATATTCAGGAAACTTTCAATGTTATGTAAATCTTCTCTCTGTTCTTTAAATATATTCATATTCTTAGTGGAATGTAAGACTATCATGTCCCTTTCTGATTTCAGTGACCACTGTCTTTCCTAAATTGCTCTTCCAAGAGCTAATTCAACTGAGTGCCACTGACCTGTCTTTATGTATGCGATGTATGCGAGGTAAGTCACTTAATATCATCTCTCAAGCATTTGAGTGACTTATTTCTGAACCCAGCAGAATTTTCTACATATCTATTTAAATGGGGAACCCAGATGTCATCAAGATAATGAATACCCTTCATGGTGATTTTGGTTTTAATACTTGTGGTAGAGATTTATTTTTAAATTATTAAAACTATAAATTAATAAAATTCTCAAAACAAACAAAAGTTCATTGTAGGTGCTATGGCTTTTGATTGATTTAATGACAGCTTGAAGTAGGCATGCAAAAATGTATCATGGCTTTCTGCCACAATAGAGTAACTGGTACTTGATTATTCTTGTCATTGTACAAAACAAGAATACTAGACCAAATATATGAAACAATTACTTTCATATAGTGAAATATTTTTAAATAGTAAGATTTTTTTTACAGGGACAGAGAGAGAGTCAGAGAGAGGGATAGATAGGGACAGACAGACAGGAAACAGAGAGAGGTGAGAGGCATCAATCATTAGTTTTTCATTGCCGTCGCAACACCTTAGTTGTTCATTGATTGCTTTCTCACATGTGCCTTGACCATGGGCCTTCAACAGACCAAGCAACCTCTTGCTGGAGCCAGCGACCTTGGGTCCAAGCTGACGAACTTTTGCTAAAGCCAGATGGGCCCGTGCTCAAGCTGGCAAGCTCGGGGTCTCGAACCTGGGTCTTTCGCATCCCAGTCCAACGCTCCATCCACTGCGCCACCGCCAGTCAGGCAATATATTTTTTAGTTTCACGTATTTTTCATACATTGGACAGCAGACAGCATAAGATTATAATTCTGAGAAAAAGGAAACAAACAAATTAAGCCATTAGACTGTCAGGATTTTGTCCCTAGAGACACATCCTGAAATGCTGTACAGAAAGGAGGAACACCAACAGACTATCAAGGTGTCACTGGTTTGAGGAGACAGAGAGTTCTGAGAAATAAAAACTAATGTTAGCTAGAATTTGAAGAGCACAATAACTGAGTAAGATCCTCTTGAGACTTTGATTACTAAACTGCACATAAGTTGAGATATATGAAGTTAACTAAAGAACTATTAAGGGCCTGGCCAGGCAGTTGGCACAGTGGCTAGAGCATCTGACTGGACTGTGGAGGACCCAGGTTCGAAACCCTGAGATCATTGGCTTGAGCATGGGTTCATCCTCCTTGAGCATAGACATGACCCCAAGGTCGCTGACTTGAGCAAGGGGTCACTGGCTTGTCTGTAGGCCCCCAGTCAAGGCACACATGAGAAAGCAATCATTGAACAACTAAGAAGCTGCAATGAAAAATTGATGCTTCTCATCTTTCTCCCTTCCTGTCTGTCTGTCTGCCCCTCTCTCTGACTCTCTCTCTCTCTCTGTCTCTGAAAAAAAAAAAAAGAACTATTGAAGAAAAATGCAAGTATCACAATTTACACAAGATTGGAAGATACCCAAATTACATTCAGACAAAAAGGCAAACCTCACTGATCACCTGGACCATTCAGGAAAGACCCAAAAAGGTCACTCACCAAGAGGAAGACTCACCTAGTCCTAGCAGAAAAGTAACACTGGATGCACCCTAACAAATTTCAGAGAGAAAAAATTGCCAGAAGAATTAAGCCGTTCAAGAAATTAACTACTGCCATACCAAACACCTGTTAAAGGATGAATACAAGGTCTAAACACTCAACACAAAGCAAATGAAACAGGAAAAGATGAATCAAAACCAAGAGAAAAATGAATCAATAGAAACAATATACAGAAATATTAAAGATGATAGAAAAGAGACAAGAAATGTTAAAACAGCTTTAAAACATGGTAAGAATTTAAATGAAAACATGATCATGAGAAAAGTGTGAAAGAAAACAAGACCAATTAAAACTTCTTGACATAAAAATGTAAATCTAGAATTTTTATATTACCAAAATTAAAAATCCACCAGAAAAAATAAAATTTACTATGTATAAATTATATTTCTATAACTCTGATTCCAAAGAATTAAATGAAATTAACAGTAGAGTAGGTACTACTGAAGAAAAAAAATCAATGAACTTAAAGGCAAGAAAAAAAGAAAAAATGTCTCAAGATTTTGTGAGGTAATAGCAAATGATCTGATATATACTGCTCACAAACATTAGGGGATATTTCAAAATGAATATGAAGCTATAAAATATCCCCTAATGTTTGTGAACAGTATATACGTAAATGGAGCTCAAAAAGGAAAAGGGCAATTTAAATAATGGCTGAAAACTTTTTAGATTTGTTTAAAAATTTAGTAATCCACAGAACCAAGAAACACTGTAACCCAAGCAAGATGAGCACCAAGGTAAAATATCAAGTTTATAAAAATCAATACTGAGAACATCTTAAAAGTACTTGAGGAGAAGAGGGGGGAGAAAAAGATGCTCAACATCATTAGCCATCACAGTAAAGTAAATTTACACCATATGAGGTACAGTGGTACCCACATACAACTACTAGAAAATCTAAAATAAAACAGACTGATCCTCCCAAATGTTAGTAAATAGAGCAACCAAGCTTTTTTTACTCTACTATTTCACAAGTGTAATATAATACAAGCAATTTCTTAAAAGTTAAGCACATATCAACCCTATGACACAACAATTTCATTATTATGTATTTATTCAAAAATAAAAATATATGTCCATAGATTGATTTATTAAAGGAATATTCATTGGCCCTGGCCAGTTGGCTCAGTGGTAGAGCATTGGCCTGGCATGTGGATGTCCCAGGTTCAATTTCCAGTCAAGGCACACAGTAGAAGTGACCATGTGCTTCTCCATTCCTCCCATTCCCTCTCCCCTTTCTCTCTATCTCCCGCCCCCCCTTCTCTTGCTCTCTCCCCCATACCCACTGCCATGGCTTGATTAGTTTAAGCACATAGGCCCAAGGCACTGAGGATAGCTCCATGGAGCCTCTGCCTCAGGTGCTAAAAATAGTTCAGTTGCAAGCATGACCCCCAATGAGCAAAGTATCAGCCCCAGACGGTGGTTGCTGGTTGGATCCTGGTCTGGGCACATGCAGGAGTCTATCTCTATTTCCCCTCCTCTCACTTGGAAAGAAAAATTAAAAACTTAAAATACAAGAATGTTTATAGCAACCTTTTTCAAATGCAAACAGAAAAAAACATATTGTGGCATGCTCATACAAAAGACTACTTACTCACTATAAAAACAAATTACTACTGACACCAAAAACATAAAGGAAAATCTAAAACATTATGCTGACCAAAGGAAGAAAAAAAAGCCAGAGAATTCATATTGTATGACATTATTTACATGTCCTAGAATAGGCAAAACTAATATATAGTTATAAAAAGTATAGGCTCTCTAGGATGAGGTGAGTGAAGAGAGGGATTGGTTAAGAGTTAGCAGGGTGTTGCTCTAACAAATACCTAAGAATGTCAGATTCTTTGGAATTAGGCAGTGGGTAGAGGCTGGAAAACTTCTAAAAAGAAAATGAAAGAATAAAAGAATATGCTGCTGTTATCTTTTGAACTGGAATGTTTATATTTATTGTGCGACACCTGTTTTATCATTGTATCTTGGAAACAGTTAAGTTTCTTGAGTTTCACAGGTACACAGATGGAGAAGAATTATGCCCCAGCATGGATTATTCCAATAGCCTCACCCATACTGGATTTAGAAAATTTAAATAATGAGATTTAGATTTTTTAACTGATGGGATTTTAGACTGAGTTGATGCTATGATAGGGTGAATATATTTTGTGAGATGCACATGAATTTGGGGGGCTCTAGGGAAGAATTTGGTAGGCAGAATAATGGTCACCCCAAAGATGGCTATGTCCTAATCCTGTGAACCTGTAAATGTTACGTTACATGGCAAAAGAAATTTTGCAGAAGTGATTAAGTATCTCTTTTTCTAGTTTTACTGAGATATTATGGATAAATAAAAATTTTATATATTTAAACCTTTGGGTAGTGAGTTTTTTTCATGCTCACTGACCCCAAGGAGTGAGTTATTTTTCAAAAAATGAAATTAGTTCCAGTTACAGTTTTACTAACTTAATATCATGTTTGTTTGATAACCAATTTATGAATACAAGAAGAAAATACATTTGCCTTTTTTTAATGTTGCTTAACACATTTTTAAAATAAATTGATCATACTCTGGATGATCCAGAAGCACGAGGATGTACATGAACATTGGTTCTACTCAAAGGGTTAAGGCAGGGGTCAGGAACCCATGGCTCGCGAGCCAGATGTGGCTCTTTTGATGGCTGCATCTGGCTCACAGACAAATCTTTAATAAAAAAAATAATAACGTTAAAAATATAAAACATTCTCATATATTACAATCCATTCATTTCCTACCACTCATTTTCATGGTTGCAGGTGGCTGGAGTCAATCACAGCTGTCCTCCAGGACAACACTAAATTTTTATTGGATAATGCATAATGTACACGGGTTGTTGTATGGTTCTCATGGAGTTACATTTTAAAATATGTGGCGTTCATGGCTCTCTCAGCCAAAAAGGTTCCCAACCCTTGGGAATACAACATGATTTGATATACATATATTGTGACAGGATTACCACAATCAAGCTAATTAACACATCTGTCACCTCACATAGTTATTTTTGTGTGTTGAGAACACTTAAAATTTATTCTTAGCAAATTTCAAGTATACAGTGCAGTATTATTATCTGTAGTCACCATTCTTACATATACTATCCTCAGAACTTGTTCATCTTCTAAGTGAAACTTTGTACCTTTTGACCAACATCTCCTCACTTCTCCTATCTCCCCAGCCTCTGGCAACCACCATTCTACTTTCTGCTTCTATGAGTTTGACTTTTAGATTCTACATTTAAATGAAATCATATGGTATCTGTCTTTTTGTGTCTGGCTTATTTCATTGAGCATAATGTCCTCCAGGTTCATGGTTGTCATCACAAATGGCATTCTTTGCATCTGTTTTATGACTGAATAATCATCCAGTGTGTGTGTGTGTGTGTGTGTGTGTGTGTGTGTGTGTAACACATTCTTTTATTCATTCATTCATCAATGGACACTTAGCTTGTTTCCATATCTGGGCTATTGTGAATATACTGCAGTAAACATAAAAGTGCAGGATACTAGTTTCATTTTTGTTCGATCGGTGCCCAGAGTGGGATTGCTGTATCATACCATTCTATTTTGTTCTTTTTCTTTTTCTGTACTATTTTCTATAATAGTTATATCAGTTTACATTCCTACCAATAGTGTACAGGTGTTCCCTTTTATCCACACTCTCAGCAGCATTTGATATCTCTTGTCTTTTTCATAACAGTCATCCTACTACTGTAGGTATGAAGTGATATCTCATTGTGATTTTGATTTCCATGATGATCAGTGATGTTGAGCACCTTTCCTTGTACCTGTTGGCCATTTTTATGTCTTCTTTGGAAAAATATCTATTCAGGTCCTTTGCGTATTTCTTGCTTTTTTGTTTGTTTTGCTGTTGAGTTGTTGAATTTTTAATATATTTTCAATATTAACCCATTATCAAATATGTGATTTACAAACATTTTCTCCCATTCTGTAGGTGGCCTTTTTATTTTTTATGGTTTTCTTTGCTGTGCAGAAGCCCTTTAGCTCAACATGGTCCCACTTGTTTGTTTTTGCTTGTGTTACCTGAGATGGAGAGATTACTCTGGATTACTAAAGGGAACAGTCTTCAGTCTCACTCTATGGATCTTTCAGAGTAGAAAACCTCTCTTAGCTATAGGAAAAGAATGATGTGACTATGGGTAAATGTTCAGAGAAATGCAATGTCGCTGGCTCTGAAGATAGAGAAAGGTGGTCATGAGCCAAGGAACATGGGCAGCCTCTAGAAATTGGGAAAGTTGAGGAAACATGGTTCCCTAGAGCTTCTAGAAAGTAACATCCAGCTGATACCTCTCTATCCTTTTTATTTTTTTTTAATATATATATTTTTTTATTAATTCTAATGTGGTGACACCAATAAATCAGGGTACATATGTACAATGAAAACATCTCCAGGTTATCTTATCATTCAACCGTGTTGCATACCCGTCACCAAAAGTCAAATTGTCCTCTGTCACCTTCCCTCTGGTTTACCCTGTGTGCCTCCCCTCCTCCCTACCCCACCCTCTCCTCCCTCCCCTCACCCCGTAACCACCACACGCTTGTCCATGTCTCATATTCTCACTTTTATGTCCCACCTATGTATGAAATCATACTGTTCTCAGTTTTTCTTTTTTTCTGATTTACTTATTTTACTCCGTATAATGTTATCAAGGTACATCCATTTTGTTATAAATGATCCGGTGTCATCGTTTCTTATGGCTGAGTAGTATTCCATAGTACATATGTACCATAGCTTTTTAATCCACTCGTCTTCTGACGGACACTTGGGCTGGTTCCAGATCTTCGCTATTGTGAACAATGCTGCCACGAACATGGGTGCGCATTTCTTCTTTCCGAACAGTGCTATGGTGTTCTTAGGGTATATTCCTATAAGTGGGATAGCTGGGTCAAAAGGCAGTTCGATTTTTAATTTTCTGAGGAATCTCCAAACTGTTTTCCACAGTGGCTGACCAGTCTGCATTCCCACCAGCAATGCAGAAGGGTTCCCTTTTCTCCACATCCTCGCCAGCACTTATTCTGTGTTGTTTTGCTGATGAGTGCCATTCTGACTAGTGTGAGGTGATATCTCATTGTGGTTTTGATTTGCATTTCTCTAATGATTAATGATGTTGAGCATTTTTTCATATGCCTATTGGCCATCTGTATGTCTCTTTGGAGAAATTTCTATTCATTTCTTTTGCCCATTTTTTGATTGGGTTGTTTGTCTTCCTGGTGTTGAGTTTTATAAGTTCTTTATAAATTTTAGTTATTAACCCCTTATCAGATGTGCTGTCGAATATGTTCTCCCATTGTGTGGTTTGTCTTTTTATTCTGTTCTTATTGTCTTTAGCTGTGCAAAAACTTTTTAGTTTGATATAGTCCCATTTGTTTATCTTGTCTTTTATTTCATTTGCCCGTGGAGATAAATCGGCAAATATACTGCTGCTACAGATGTCAGAGAGCTTGCTGCCTATGTTTTCTTCTAAGATACTTAGGGTTTCACAGCTTACATTTAAGTCTTTTATCCATTTTGAGTTTGTTTTTGTGAATGGTGTAAGTTGATGGTCTAGTTTCATTTTTTTGAAGGTAGATGTCCAATTTTCCCAACACCATTTGTTAAAGAGGCTGTCTTTACTCCATTGTATGTTCTTTCCTCCTTTGTCAAATATCAGTTGTCCATAAAGCTGTGGGTTTATTTCTGGGTCCTCTGTTCTGTTCCATTGATCTATGTGCCTGTTCTTATGCCAGTACCAGGCTGTCTTGAGTATAATGGCCTTATAGTATACCTTGATATCTGGAAGAGTGATACCTCCTGCTTTGTTTTTTCTTTTAGGATTGCTGAGGATATTTGTGTTCTTTTTTGGTTCCATATAAATTTTTGGAATATGTTTTCTATATCTTTGAAGTATGTCATTGGTATTTTAATTGGTATTGCATTGAATTTATAAATTGCTTTGGGTAATATAGACATTTTAATGATGTTTATTCTTCCTAGCCATGAGCACGGTATATGCTTCCACTTGTTTGTATCTTCCTTGATTTCCTTTATCAATGTTTTATAATTTTCTGAGTACAAGTCCTTAACCTCCTTGGTTAAATTTACTCCTAGGTATTTTATTTTTTTGGCTGCAATAGTGAAGGGGATTGTTTCCTTAATTTCTTTTGCTGACAGTTCATTGTTTGTATATAGAAATGCCTCTGATTTCTGCGTATTAATTTTATATCCTGCCACTTTGCTGAATGCATTTATAAGGTCCAGTAGTTTTTTGACTGAGATTTTAGGGTTTTCTATATACAATATCATATCATCTGCAAATAGTGACAGTTTTACTTCTTCTTTTCCAATTTGGATGCCTTTTATTTCTTCTTCTTGTCTGATTGCTATAGCTAGGACTTCCAGAACTATGTTGAATAAGAGTGGTGAAAGTGGGCAACCCTGCCTGGTTCCTGATCTTAAGGGGATTGCTTTTAATTTTTGTCCATTTAGTATGATGTTTGCTGTGGGTTTGTCGTAGATGGCCTTTATCATGTTAAGAAATGATCCTTGTATTCCCACTTTACTGAGAGTTTTGAGCATGAATGGGAGCTGGATTTTATCAAATGCCTTTTCTGCTTCTATTGAAATTATCATGTGATTTTTGTCCTTCCTTTTGTTTATGTGGTGAATCACATTGATTGATTTGCGAATATTAAACCAGCCTTGCCTCTCCAGAATAAATCTCACTTGATCATGGTGTATGATTTTTTTCATATATTGCTGGATCCGGTTGGCTAATATTTTGTTGAAAATTTTAGCGTCTAAATTCATCAGGGATATAGGCCTATAATTTTCTTTCTTTGTGTTGTCTTTGCCCGGTTTTGGGATCAGAATTATGCTCGCCTCATAAAAGGAGTTTGGAAGTCTTCATTCCTCTTGAATTTTTTGAAATAGCTTGAGGAGGATAGGAGTTAGTTCTTCTTTGAATTTTTGATAGAATTCACTTGTGAAGCCATCAGGCCCAGGACTTTTCTTTTTTGGGAGTTTTTTGATAACTGTTTCGATCTCATTTGTTGTAATTGTTCTGTTTAGGTGTTCTAATTCTTCCAGATTGATTTTTGGAAGGTTATATGATTCAAGAAATTTGTCCATTTCATCTAGATTGTCTAATTTTTTGGCATAGAGTTCTTCATAATATTTTCTTACAATGCTTTGTATTTCTGTTGTATCAGTTGTTATTTCTCCACTGTCCTTTTTAATTTTATTTATTTAAAACCTCTCTCTTTTTTTCTTGGTGAGTCTAGTTAAAGGTTCATCAATCTTGTTTACCTTTTCAAAGAACCAGCTTCTGGTTTCATTGATCCTCTGTATTTTTTCCTTAGCCTCTATGTCATTTATTTCTGCTCTGATCTTTATTATTTCCTTCCTTCTACTTGTCCTGGGTTTTGTTTGTTGTTGTTTTTCTAGTTCTTTTAGATGCAGGGTCAGGTTGCTTATTTGAGCTTTTTCTAGCTTCATATGATATACCTGTAGTGCAATGAACTTCCCTCTCAGTACTGCTTTTGCTGTGTCCCATAAATTTTGAGTTGATGTATGTTCATTATCGTTCATTTCTAGAAACTTTTTTATTTCATCTTTGATCTCATTGTTAATCCATTCATTATTTAATATCATGCTATTTAGTTTCCAAGTGTTTGAGTATTTTTCAGTTTTTCTTTTGTGGTTAATTTCTAGTTTCATGGCATTGTGGTCAGAGAAAATGCTTGATATGATTTCAATCTTCTTGAATTTATTGAGATCATTTTTGTGTCCTAACATGTGGTCTATCCTAGAAAACGTACCGTGAGCGCTTGAGAAGAATGTATATTCTACTGCTTTAGGATGAAAAGTTCTGAAGATATCTATTAAATCAAGTTGATCTAGTGTATCCTTTAAGTCTGCTGTTTCTTTATTGATTTTCTTTCTTGAGGATCTATCCAGTGTTGTTAGTGGGGTATTGAAATCCCCTACTATGATAGTATTGCTGTTAATCTCGCCCTTAATGTCCATCAAAGTCTGCTTTATGTATGTCGGGGCACCTATATTTGGTGTGTAGATATTTATAATAGTTATATCTTCCTGTTGAATTGTTCCCTTTATCATTATGTAGTGTCCTTCTTTATCTCTTACTACAGCCTTTGGTTTAAAGTCCATTTTGTCAGATATAAGTACTGCTACCCCGGCTTTTTTTTTATTTCCATTTGCATGAAATATTTTTTTCCATCCTTTTACCTTTAGTCTATGTGCATCTTTTGTTTTAAGGTGTGTCTCTTGTAGACAGCATATGTATGGGTCCTGTTTCTTTATCCACGCAGCTACCCTATGTCTTTTGATTGGATCATTTAATCCATTTACATTTAAGGTTATTATTGATATGTAGTTGTTTATTGCCATTTTATTCTTTAAAGCTGTATTCTTCTTTTGCTATATTTTTTCCTCCCTTTGAACTGTTCACAACAGGCCCTGTAGTATCTCTTGCAGAATTGGTTTGGTTTTAATGTATTCCTTGAGGCTTTCTTTGTCTGGAAAGCTCTTTATTTCTCCTTCAATTTTAAACGTTAGCCTTGCTGGATAGAGTAGTCTTGGTTGTAGGTTCTTGTTCTGCATTACTTTGATTATATCTTGCCATTCCCTTCTGGCCTCAAGTGTTTCTGTTGAGAAGTCCGATGTCATCCTAATGGGGGCTCCTTTGTAGGTGATAGCCTTTCTTTCTCTAGCAGCTTTTAAGATTTTTTCTTTATCCATTAGCTTTGGTATTTTAACTATGATGTGTCTTTGTGTAGATCTTTTTGGGTTTCTCTTTATTGGAGTTCTGTGTGCTTCTTGAACGTGTGGAATTTTTCCCAGCCTTAATTTAGGGAAGTTTTCTGCTATGATTTGATTGAACACAGTTTCCATTTCCTGTCCTCTTTCCTCTTCTTCAGGCACCCCTTTGATGCGAATGTTGTTTCTCTTCATGTCACAGAGCTCCCTTAGAGTTTCCTCACATTTTTTGAGTCTCTTTTCCTTTTTCTTCTCTGCTTCTGTGCCTTTTTTTATTGTGTCTTCTAACTCGCTGATTCGATCCTCAGCATGATTTATCCTGCTTTTAATTCCTTCCATTGTGGTCTTCAGTTCTGATATTGCATTTGTCATTTCTGTCTGATTCTTTTTTATTATTTCAATTTCGTTTTTTATACTTGTTATCTCTTTATTTAGGTGTTCATAGTGACTATCCATTGTTGCTCTAATTTCTTTGAACATCCTAACTATCATTATTCTAAATTCTGCTTCTGGTACTTTGGTTATATCTGGTTCATTCAGGTTCTTCTCTGGGGATTTCTCTTGATTCATTTGGTTTGCATTCCTCTGCCTGCCCATTTTATCTGTGTATAGGCAAGTTGTGGGCACTGGAGTCCAGCAGGTGTTCCCTTTGTGTTCTCTAGGTGTGGTCTGTCTGCAGGCCTGCCACCCCCTCTTCTGCTGTCTAGTGTGGTTGGGTGTGGGCGTTGCCAATGACAGCCTACTTCGGCTGTTGCTGTGATTTCCACCTCTCCTCTGCAGGAGGGGCTGTCACTCAAGCCACAAGCCTTAGAACCAAGGGCAGAGGTGAGCACCTTTGCTCAGCTGCGGGACCAGCCCATTTCCAGAAGATTTACGCCCAGCCCCCGCAGTCAGAGCCTGCTCGCCACAGTTTTGTGGGTTGGGCGGGGCTTTTGAAGTGCTCTCAGCTGTGAGCCTTTGCCCGTCCAGAATTTAGCCCCACCCTCGAGGTCGGGGCCCTCCTGCATAGGGTCGCAAACTGCGGTTTATTGGCCTGGGCGTGTTTGCTGGCGTTAGCTCAGCTGCTAGCTTCCGATCAATCAGGACTCTGCCACTCCCCCACGTTTGGCGCCAGCTCGCGCACGTAGGGTGGCCACCAGCCGGGGTTTCTCTAGCCAGGCGGGGCTAGTAGGGTGAGCTCAGCCGCAAAAGCGGCTCGCGCGCCAGGCGGGGCCAGTATCGCGAGCCCAGCCGCTGAAGCCAGGCGCCAGGCTGTGCCGCTCGCGCGGGCCCAGCCGCGGAAGCTGCTCCCGCGCCGGGCGCCGCCGCTCCCGCAGGCCCAGCCGCAGAAGCCGCTGGCGAGCCGGGCAGGGCCAGTGGCGTGAGCTCAGCCGCGGAAGCCGCTCGCGCACACAATGGATTTCAACCCACCGCGGTTTCTCCTTTTGGGCAGGGTTGGCAGCATGAGCTCAGCCTCGGGCCCCTCGCCCGTCCCTGGTCTTAGCCCCGTCTCCGTGGTCTGGGTTGGCTTACGCAGAGTCTTAGAGCCGATCTCTGCCCGTATCTTTCCCCCACAAGTGGGGTCACAGGCGGCCCGCAGCTGTCGGACCGCTTTTGCCGTCTCCTCCGGCCTTGCTGGGCTAGACTTAGCCCACACCCTTCCGCCCACACCGACAGGACCGCTTTTCAGTGTCCTGCCGCCAACCACCTTTCAGCAGCGTTTAGAGAGATAGCAGTGTCTTAAGTCTCCACACTGTAGGCTTGGGAGCTCCCTCCCTCCATGCAGCTCCACTCCAATTGCCGCGGGAGAGCCTGCCTGGCTAGTGTCCCGCCTCCCCTTGCTGGTGTTGCTAGTTCCAGGGGAAATATTTGTTTTCGATTAGGGAAATGACTTAGCCCAGGGGTCAGGATGGCTACCCCTCAGAGTGTTCTCATGCCTTCTGTCCAATCTCTGTTCCCGCTGCTCTGTTCCTCTCCTCTGTCCCCGTTCCCCGGAGCCCCTGGTGCGTGGTTGTGAGAGAGGGTTTCTGCGCTGACCCTTTGAAAATATTCTTGGGTCCGAGAAAACTCTCTCTTTTTCACAAACAGTATCCTCACTTGCTTCACATCTCAATACTGTCCATACGTCTCTTCTAGGCTCTGGGACTGCAAGCTGGGGTTTGGTTCCTGGGACCCAGGTTCCTCCCTCTCCGCCAAGCTCTCCTCCCGCCCCGCGGGACTCTCTGGGCTGCCGTTTGCTCCGGGGAGCTGGGCAGCCCTCTTTGCGTTTTCGCTATTCCTACCAGTCTCAATGTGGCTTCTGCAGTGTTCCTTGGTTGAAGAGTCCACTTATTTTAGTTCAAAGTTGGTTTATCCAGATGGTGGTTCTTAAAATTGAGTTATAATCCACTTTGGTTCTGGGAGTTGGAAGTTGGTACGTCCGCCTACTCCATCGCCATCTTTTGTCAGACGTTTTCTCCAAGATCCAGCTGCTTCTTTTTTAATCACCTAAGAAGCAACACTGATGTTCTATCCTTTTCTTTTTTTTTTTTTTTTTTTTTTTTTTTTTTTTTTTGTGTGTGTGTGTGTGTGTGTGTGTGTGTGTGTGTGTGACAGAGAAAGACAGAGAGAGGGAGAGTTAGGGACTGACAGACAGGAAAGGAGTGAGATGAGAAGCATCAATTCTTCGTTGCAGCACCTTAGTTGTTCATTGATTGCTTTTTCATATGTGCCTTGAACAGGAGGCTACAGCAGAGCGGGTGACCCTTTGCTCAAGCCAGCAACCTTGGGCTCAAGCTGGTGAGCCTTGCTCAAACCAGATGAGCCAGTACTCAAGCTGGCAACCTCGGAGTTTCTAACTTGCTTCCTTTGCATCCCAGTTTGACGCCCTATTCACTGCGCCACCACCTGGTCAGGCCCAGCTGATACCTTGACTTCAATCAGTGAGATACATGTTTGATTTCTAACCAAGAGATCTGTAAGATAATAAATATGTGTTGTTTTAAGCCACAAGGATTATGGCAAATTACTACAACAGCAATAGAAAATGACTACAGATCTTGGAACTCCCATACTAACCAATAATGCTTAATCATATGCTGCTTTACTATGACCATTATAACAAGTTTGATTAGTTCCATACCTGACCAGTGGAAATTTTTCAACATCAAAATGGAATTGTCAGATAATGCATTATATGTCTGATTTGTGTAAGAAAGAGGATAAGTAATTCCAATCACAGAACCTATACACAAGAAACAACCTTTGCTTTATATAAAAATATGGGGCAATAAAAATGTTTATTTGTTTTATTCAAATAAAATATTTATTGTATATATATATATATATATATATATATATATATATATATATATATATATATATAACATTTTTATGTATTTACCAACTTTTCAATTAAAGATCAACTTTCCCAATCACATTGAAAAAGGGCTTCCATCAAACTAGAAATAGCTATACTAATGTCAACCAGAAGTAAATTTGAAAATCCAATGGTGGGCCCTGGCCGGTTGTCTTAGTGGTAGAGCTTTGGCCCGTTGTGTGGATGTTGGCTTAGGTTTGATCCCCACTCAGGGCACACAGAAGAGGTGACCATCTGCTTTTCCACCCCTCCATCTTCCCCTTCTCTTTTACTCATTTTTTTTTCTCTCTCTCTCCCCATTCTGCAGTCATGGCTCAATTGGTTCAAGTATATCACTCCAGGCGCTGAGGATGGCTCCATGGAGCCTCAGCCTCGGGCACTAAAAATAACTTGGTTGCGAGCATGGCCCCAGATGGGCAGAGCATTGGCCCCAGACAGGGGTTTCCAGGATCCTGGTAAGAGTGTATGTAGAAGTCTGTCTCTTTATCTCACCTCCCCTCACTTGGAAAAAGAGGGGGGGAAATCTAAGGGTGGATGGAAAGGGTTACAAAAAAATCTTAACATCTCAAAATATAAATATGCTCAAGGCATAGATAACTGGCAATGAAGCTTAGGAGCACCTGATTATATTACTGTATTTCTATTTGATGCAATAACTGACTTGTATAATGATAAACCTGAGTTGCCCAAGAAACTAAGCTAAGGCTTCCACATGTAGTAAAGAAACAGAAACTTGAGAAACACATATTTAAGAGGTCTTCATTAAAACTGCCAGAGTAAATGTTGATGCTCAAAGGACATTTGATTATTGGAAAATTCCCTGAAGAATTCTGAAAATAAAAAAAATCTAGAAATATATTTTTATCAGCTATTGACAATACAACTTTAGTGCCAAAATGAGACTTCTGCCTTCATATTTGCAATTGTAAGATGTTTAGTACCAATTTCTTAGTTTACCATAACATTTACTTTTATGATATTATTTTTCCATAGACCCTTTTCCCAAAATTCCATCTTTATTTCTACAAAATAATATTCAAATACTTGAGGTGATACATTTTTTCAAACTCAACTATACATATAATACTTTCACATACATGGTAGGTTAGATAAAAATGTTTTACTTTACATAAAGGAAATATTTAAGTGAATATTTTTAAGGAACTCTACAGATAATAATTATGAGAAAGGACTTTTTCTTTGTATTTGAATAGAATTCATTGAAACCTCTCATGGAATAACAACTGTATTGAAGTCATTTCTTATTCTGAGTTTTAATGCCACATATCTCTCTGTAAAACAATGGGCTTGTCATTTGTTACCTTAATGCCATTCTTTATTGAATCTGGAAAGAGACATGGAACAGCAGGCTGTCCACCAGAGACAATAAAACATTTTTTGAAGAATGAGATTTGCAGCACTTTTAAAAAAGAAATTGAAACCCTCAATAAATGGTTAAAGGAACTAATTTTGTCAGCTTCTAGTAATTTCCAAAAGTCAAGTACTAATCATACTCATTTCCAGTTCTCTGAATATATTACAAGGAAAAAATAATCACAATTTCTTTTATGAAAAAGAGCTTAACTAGAAAACTTGGGCAAGAATCATTACTTCATCCATAGGCCAAAAAAGAGAGGAAGGGAAGGAGGGCAAGAGACAGACAGACAGACAAACAGACAGAGAGACACTATTGAAAATTTAATTTCCTAACACAGACCTTATGTCTCCGTGGACCCATTCACTCATGTTGCTCATAATTAGAACTTGTCTCCAGGAATCAATTCATGACTTATTGCACCATTATTAATTTTCCCCTGACATGGAAAACAACCCAAAATATTGTGAAAGAATAGATGGAAATTAAACCATAAGGTCAGAAAGCACCATGTAAAGAACACTGAGTCTGGAATTAAGCAGACCTGGATTGAATTCTAATCACATTTCTTATTACCTATGTGAATATCAGCAAGGTCCTCCACCTTTGAGTCTCGTTTTCTTTGTGAACAAGCTATAATAATATTTATTAACAACTATAATATTTACTATAATATATTCACTTGAAATATAATCACATTTGATCTGTAATACAAGAACATAGGACTCAGTGTCGTACAAAATATGTTTCTATCCCACAACTCATTTCTTCCATCACTTCAATAATCACAATCTGTGAGAACCATGTTCTTCATGATATAAATGTTACCATGAAAAGTACAACAGCACAAAAACTTCTAAAATGTTTAATATGTTGTTAATATAAATGTTTAACTTCACATAATGGTAACTATAGGCAAATAATGTTTGAATGACTCTAACTTAAAGATCAAAAATATAGATCCATAATTCTTCAAAGTTTTAAAATGCTTTTCTAATATAGTAGGATTATCATACAGTTATAAACTAATTCCGTTTATTCTTGAGACTAGCAAGACCCTCATTCAAAAGCCATGTTCAGCTTGAGTCTCTCATGTTAAGATATGGTAATGGAAGTAAATTGCAACAGAATTTCCTATACTTCTAAAGAAGTATAGGAAATTGAAAGCAATGTGGAAAGATAAATTTTGCTACCCTGGAGCCTAAAAAGCAAGCAATGGAAAGGTAATATGTAGCTATTTTCCATTATATTTCAATTCTAAATAACTTTTGTGGAGTACATTAATACTCTTTTCATTCATTTTCTCTTCCAACTTCCCAAAAACTGAACAAGATTTATTTTAATCAAAGCATTAACTTTCTTCTCCAGCTGAGGAAGATGTGTAACTATAAATGCATGTAGAAAAGTATACAGTGTCTACAACTCAGAGAATGAAACAAGGGAGACTTCCAGCTCTGAGTGCTATCAGTGACATCCTGACCCTCTAAGCCAGAGGTCCCCAAACTACGGCCCTCTGAGGCCATTTATCCGGCCCCCGCCACGCTTCCAAAAGAAGCACCTCTTCCATTGGTGGTCAGTGAGAGGAGCACAGGATGCATCCGTACCCATAGTTCCAAATGAAATACTGGTCAGTTTGTTGATTTAAATTTACTTGTTCTTTATTTTAAATATTTTATTTGTTCCCATTTTGTTTTTTTACTTTAAAATAAGATATGTGCAGTGTGCATAGGGGTTTGTTCATAGTTTTTTTTATAGTCCGGCCCTCCAGCGGTCTGAGGGATAGTGAACTGGCCCCCTGTGTAAAGAGTTTGGGGACTCCTGCTCTAAGCTGAACTTATACCGTAGGACTTTATATCTTGTTTAAGAGATTATAGATTTTCAGGTTATCAAACTCAACTTTATCCACATAAAATACAAAATCATATTGCAAAAGCAAGAGTTTGGTGAGATTTTTGCACCATTTGGATTATCTAAGGCGTGAATTCTCTCCAATAGCATGAAAAACTAAAGGCAGGCTTGCTACACTGAAGATATAATCCTTGTATTAACATACAACCCTTTATGATAGCAACAAATATGGGAGTCACTGACAAAGATGTTTCTGGCTAGAATATCTTTCCAAGCAGATTTTTTAAATTTCCCCTAGAATTCTTTAAGAAAATGAATTATGTAATAGTCTTTTAAGAAAATTATTTTCTTTAAAAAGAATGAATGATAAAAATATTTCATTTTTACCTGAAGGAGGGGATTGGGAAAGGGGAGTAAAGAGGAACAAATATATGGTGATGAAATGTGATTTGACTTTGAGTGATGCAATCACTATAGAGATGTTCACCTGAAACCTATGCACCTTTATTGATCAATGTCACCCCATTAAGTTTAATTTCTAAATTTAAAAAGAATTACTTAATTTTCCCCTAGAATCTTTTACAAAATGGTTTTTATTCTTAAAGAATTTTTTGGAAAATAATGCATTATGATGATGATTTCCCTAGAATATTATTTAAAAAGATAACTCAAATTATTCAAAAAAATTTCCTACAATTATTAAGAATTCTTTTTAAGAAAATAGGAATTATATTTTTTATTTATTTTATTCTTAGACCTGATTATAAGAAACAGGGTAGACAAAATAATCTATTAAAAATCTGTCTAGTTCTTTAATTTGCAGAGCTTAACATGCCCAAATTTCTAGTCCCTTATTTCATCTCCATATGAGAAAGAAATACGCCCCTTAAAGCTTGTCACTCTGTAAGATACCATCATTAATAGGACCTCATATTTTTCACTTAAATTATAGAGGGAAAAAGCTAAGAAAGGGGGAAAAGAAAAAGCATAAATCACGGATGGAAGAACAGGGAGAGGAAGGTCAGATCCAATGGTGTTCTCTTGTTTGGCTGTCCTTCTCCAAAGTCATCCTTTCATCTGATGAAAATAAAAATAAGGTCAAGGCTCTCTTGCCTTCTTCTAGTATACCAAGCACCCACAAAAACTGTTTCTTTGATTGTGAATGCTATTTGATTGTCTTTGTTAGAACCTCGTTTTCAACAACAAAATAAGATCTGACCCTTTTCCAGCAGTGAAGAGAGGCAGCCTGGCAAATACCCACTTCTCGGCTTTAATTCTGGATCCTTTGTTTACAGTGGTCATTTTAGCCTGATGCGGCCCACTGCTTGAGGAGATAAATCTTTTTTCTCTTCAAAAATGCAATGGAACATGAGCTTTGTGAAGCCTATTGGTTTTTCCTTCAAAATAACAAAGTTGTTTGTAGAAATGCTATTTATAATTTACTACAGTCACCCAAGATATGGTCCTGTCGTGTTTCTATTTGCCGCCAACAGTTCCATTATATTTTATAATGGCATTGGCGCACTACTGTTATTGCTTAACCCAGTTTTGTCCTTGAACAAGGCAGCAGAATTGTCGATTGCTTAGTTAACCTTATTCTTCCATATCTCTACCACCCTTTCACACACATTCAAAGAAGTCTAATGTAATTGCTTTGCAATTGAAGATATTTAAGTATCCTCTTTAAGGGAGCCCGTTACAATGTTCCTTGGCCCACCTTACTCTTCAGGGTTTTTTTTTTACCTCCCTTCACTCCTCCTCCTTGTTCCCAACAGTCACAGTAACAATCATAATGACAGCAATTTGCACCTTTTGTTTCATTTCATCCTTGTAAGAGCCTTCTCCAGGGGTTACTTAAGGCTATTGCTTGTTGAAGAAGCCTGATCAAACAAGAATTTACTGGAAAGGTACTAAGGTATCTCCTAAAAACAAAGGGCGGGAGATGAAGCATAGCTCCGCAACATACAAGCACTAGGCAAAGAAATCAGGAAGCCTCCCTCCCTGCTCACCACTCTGCTAGTGCCTCTCTTCGTTCCTGACTTCGCCAAGTCAGCTGTTCATGGTCCTCAGCTGCCTTATCTCCAGTTCATAAGACCAACTAGTGCTTTTCAAATCAAGGTCTGAATTCTGAGAAGTGAGAATCTGCTCATCATCTACCCTAGTCTATTGACTGTCACCAGAATTCAGAGTCACGTAGTTCACACATGGCTCTCAGGGTCCCATCTTGGTGGTGCAGGGAAATGGATTACCAGAGAGAAGGGGTAGGTGCTGGAAAGATCCCCAAAAAGGGATGCAGGTTCTGTGGAATTCACTTTATTTTAAAGATGAGAAAGCTAATGCACATTTTATATAATGGTCTTGTCTGAAAAGACTAGGGTTTTATAGCCTTAGTGCTATCACTAATAAGATCTTATAATTAAGTCAAAATAGTATACTTTGCAAAGTTTCTTCCAGCATGAAAATACAGTAATTCTATGTTCACCTGAGATTGGTCATTTAAATCATCAATGCTCCTGCACAGATCATATTTTACAGCATAATAGTATTGGCTAACTTTCCCTGAATAGCTACTCTGGGTCATAAATCTTTGAAAATGTGAAGAGTTGATAGCTTCACAGCCATTATCTTCAAAGTGACTGAGTACAGAGAATGTGGCATCTTTATCCAACAGTGGTTTCTAATATGGTCTTGGTCAGGATGATTAATCCTAGTCACTGCAACAGACAGCTCCAATGTCTTGGTGGCCAAACACATTACAGATTTCTTTTTCACTTACATAAGTCCAGTGAAGGCTGGACAACACTTTTCCAGCAAAAATTAAAAGATCTGGGCTCCTTGATCCATGTGATCAAGCCATCCTGGAGCCCTTTGCTTCCAGAAACACAAATGAAAGAGAGAGCACTTGGGGAAGGTGAACCAGACACTTGAACCCTTGAGCCCTTAACCCAGAAGTGGCATATGTCACTTCTGATCATATTCTATGCTCCAAAACTAGTCAGATGGCCAACTTAATTACAAGGGAGTCTGGAAAAGAAAGATGCAACAGAAGGACATTGTTCAGCATTATTAATAGTCTCTGTTGTTGTCTGCCCTTTAGTTACCAAATATCCTTTTGCTTCCCTCTTTTTACATACAGAAAACACAGCTTCCTAGGTGTCCCACCCAAAGACACAACCAGCTCATAACCAGTACTCAGTGTTCTTTTACTAGTTGTGTAGATTTGGGGCATGTTACTTACCCATTTACTCCTTTGTATAATTGAAGAAATCTTTGTTCATACCCTAAAGAGTTGTTATAAGAATCACGTATCCATGTCCTATTCACTAGATCCAGATATGTGCGTCCTGGTGCCTCCTATGAACTAAAGTGCGGGTTATATTGCTCGGCGCATGCTCAGTAGACAACGGTGGCATACAAACAGGACAGTAACACTGGGTGCTCCTTTCGAAAGTAGAAAAATGGGAAACAGAGAGCAGGCACTCAACTGTAGCAATTCTGAATTCTGTAGGGAAGACCCTGTGAAGTCTCTGCCATGGCAGGATAGAAATTTCTGTACTCTGGCGGTGCTGCTTTCTGCAAAGAACCGCCTGGTCCATAGTTCTCTGTGACCCTAGGACTCCACCCTCTGGAAGGTCCCTTATCCTAATGCTCTTCTGGAAAGTTGTACAGTTGTAAAAGTGACCTCTGTTTCTCGGAGGCTGAGAACACAAGAATGATTTTAAGTCTAGAACAGTAAAAGGCTTTTTATTCTACTTTTAGCAATATAATTTCTCCAAAAATGGGGTAGGTTTCTCAGCTCTGCTTGCAATTAGTTCCATGTGCTGGTAGTCACACTCAAAGTTTATCTTGGGTGTACTTCTCTGTCTGATTTTTTTTTTTTTTTTTTTGTTATTCCTCTCCCCCTAGTTCCTGCCCTATCTCTTCTAACAATTTCACTGTGTTTGCCCAAGATTATCTAGCACAGGGATGAAAAGACCACACCCTTAACCTCCTCTTTGTAATAAATCACTTAATTCTTACTTGAGGGGAGGGGGTTAGAAGCAAGCAATTAGCTTTTAGGGTTCCTTTCAATGCAGTGTCTTCATTACCCTAGAGTTCTGTCTTCCTGACCATATATATGGCCAGGAGGGAGAGAGAGTATGGGGCAGAAATACTAATTAGCAAACCACCTTGTCCCATAAGTAACATAATCACTTCAGTTTACATTCCATTCTCCAGAACAAATTACATAGCCAACCTAATTGTTTCCTGCTACAAATAGTTGACAATTGTCTGTTTTACATTTTCTCTGCCTGTACTCTGGAGTCTATCGCCTACAGTTCTGACAGCCCTTGTTCCAAACCTTATCCCCTCCTTTTCTAATACTTTCAACCATAGGGCCATTTCCAATATCCAGATTAGTGGGAAAAAAAAATTGACTTGAGCCTGACCAGGTAGTGGCGCAGTGGCTCGAGGTCGCCAGCTTGAGCACGGAACCATCTGGCTTTAGCAAAAGCTCGTCAGCTTGGACCCAAGGTCGCTGGCTCCAGCAAGGGGTGGCTTTGTCTGCTGAAGGCCCGTGGTCAAGGCACATGTGAGAAAGCAATCAATGAACAGCTATGGTATCGCAACGGCAACGAAAAACTAATGATTGATGCTTCTCACCTCTTTCCGTTCCTGTCTGTCTGTCTCTATCTGTTCCTCTCTCTGACTCTCTCTCTGTCCCTGGGGGGCGGGGGTTGACTTGATCTGTTTTCTTTTAAAATCACCACCTTCTTTTTAATCACAGTGCATTTTATTTACTTTAATTATAGTTGACATAATATTATATTAGTTCCCAATGTATAACATAGTGGTTAGACATGGACATGACTTACAAAGTGATCACCCCAATAAATCTAATCCCATCTGGCATTATACGTGGTAATTGTAATATTATTGACAACATTCCCTATGCTGTACTTTATATTCTGTGACTCTTTTGCAACTGGTAATTTGTACTGTTCAATTCCTTTTACCTTTTTTGCCCATCTCCCAACCCCTCTCCCATCTGGCAACCATCAGTTCATTTTCTGTATCAATGATTAACACAGTTTTTAAAAAGTTTATGTCTCTCATGGATATAGATAAAAGTGAAGTGATCACCAGAGAAAGAGGAGTAAAGAGAGACAAATATACAGTGACAGAAAATGATTTCATTTTGGGTGATGGGTACACAACACAATTAATAGTTCAAATGCTACAGAAATATTTACCTGAAACCTATGTACTTTTATTGATCAGTATCACCCCCTTAATTTCTAAAATTAAAAAATAAAAAGAAATAAAATAAAATAAAACATCCATGTCAGCCACGGCTGGTGTCTCAGTGGATAGAACGTTGGCCCAGTGTATGGACATTCTGGGTTCGATTCTGGTCAGGGCACATGGGGAAAATGATCATCTGCTTCTCCACCCTCCCCAGCTTTCCCCCTTCTTTCCCTCTTCTCTTCTGTAGCCAGTGGCTCAATTGGTTTGAGTGTGGCCTGGGGCACTGAGGATAGCTTTGTTGGAGTGCATCAGCCTTAGGCACCAAGGATAGCTTGGTTCTCGAGCATCAGCCCCAGGTGAGGTTGTCAAATGGATCCCATCAAGGCATATGTGTGAGTCTGCCTCACTGTCTCCCTTCTGCTCCCCTAAGAAAAAAACAACTCCATATCTATTAAATCCAAAAAGTAGGTCTCTGTGTATTTGTTTCTATTTTTAGTTTCTTTTTTTCCTCAGTCCTGTTTCTTTTTCTTCTTATTAATTATTGCACAAGTGCTGGACATTTTATATGAAAAAAGAGTAGAGGTTCTGATTATAGCACCAAATTCACTGCGGCTTTTCCTTCTTGAGCTGCTTTGCAAAGTTAATGGTGGTCTTGGGAATGTCACCACATGATAGGAAGATGACACTCTTAATCAATACTGGAGAGAGCAGGAGATGCATTCATGTCACTTCCACACATTTCACCTTCTGTCTCCACTGCTGGGACCCCAGATTGGAACCTAATTGTATATTATGCATAGTTAGGGTGCTAGCCAATAATTCTCATTTCTAGTCTTTCAATTCATCAATTCACTGCAATTTAGTCATAGTCATTATTTTTAAGCTAGAGAGAGAGAAAGAGAGGAAGAGACAAGAAAGGAGAGAGATGAGAAGCTCAACTCATACTTGCAGCACCTTAGTTCTTCATTGATTGCTTTCTCATATTTGCCTTAATGGGGGGTGGGGGAGGTAGCCAAACCAGTGATCCCTTGCTCAAGGCAGTAAACTTGGGCTCAAGCCAGCAACCTAGGGCTTCAAGCCATTAACCTTTGGTCTCAAGCCAGCAACTGTGGGGTCATGTTTATAATCCCACACCCAAGCCAGCACACCCCCTCCCCACCAACCCCACTCAAGCTGATGAGCCCATTCTCAAGCTGGCAACCTCAGGGTTTCAAACTTGGGTCCTCAGTGATCCAGGTTGATACTCTGTCCACTGAGCCACTGCCTGGTCAGGCTAGCCGTAGCCATTTGATTAAGATCTGCAAAATTCATCTCTAATCACATTTCTCTTTCAATGACTGAATTCAGGAAACTGAGATCTAACAAGAAAAGACCACCATGTTTTCTTCTTTAATGGATTTCCAAGAATCAAAGAGGGCAAAGAAAGGAACAAAAATAAGAAGCTGGACAAATGTCCTAACATCAATGTAGGGTCATTGATGGAAATCCACCCTTGTTTAATGATGACTGATTGGTCTTCCAGTCAGAGAATATTCTTGTCAGGAATTCCCTTTTTGGGTAAAATTTAACTTTTTAAAATTTTATTTCTAATTGAATTTATTGGGGTGAAAATTGATTCATAAAATTGCATAGGTTTCGGGTGTACAGCTCTATAATGCATCATCTGTATATTGTACTATGTATTTACCACCCCAAGACAAGTCTCCTATTACCATCTATCTGCCCTATACCCTCCTCCACCTCCCCCACCCCACTGCTTTCCCTCTTGTAATCACCATACTGTTGTCTGTGTCTATGAGGTTTTATGTCTTTGCTAAAAGCTGTCAGAGGGAATGGAGGTTAGGAGGCTGAGTGAAAAAGGTGAAGGGATTTAGCAAAGGAAACACTTTGATATTAAATGGCACCCTCTTCCAACAAGCAGTGTTAACCAGTCTTTTAAAACATAAGAATAATCCTCTCTTGAAATATTATTAATTGGGATTTGATTAGTGCATTTTATTTAGCTTAGTTTGTCATGTTAATCTTTATTATAGCAAGTAAGTGTCATTCATTTCTTCTCTGAAAGGCAGCAAGGTGACCAGTTGGAAATCAACTATCCCAATTGAGATTTTACACGAATGAGTAAAGGCCTTGTGAAAACAAATTTCAAAATTTTCAAAATATGAAGTGTTTGTATAAATGTCAGGTATTGCCATGATCATGAAACAATGCTGCTATTGTTTACTTACTCCTTTTGAATTCAGCAGCCACATAGAGTGTTGCTGATCCCAAGAAATTTATTTGACTGTTTTTGAAGGCTTCTTTATGCTGTCTCTACCCAAATATTGTCCATGAACAATGAAGGAATCCTGTTGAGCTGAAACCAAAAATAAAAGTTAAACAGTCTAGAAAGGGTCCACTTCATGAACACATTCTGAGAAAAGTAAATGAGTCAGAGGGGCAAGGAACTGAAGGTAGAAATGTGTGGAGAATAGGATTAGCCATTGGCCATGTACTAATATACCCTCAGCCTCAGAAACAAATGACAACATTTAGCTTTTTTAGAGTTTGAAATTATGAGATTCCAATTGCTGGTATCCTAAAAATATTCTATTAAAGAGATCCAGTTCATCGGGATTAAGGCACAGCCTAACAAACCAATACTTAAAACTAGGAAAATTTTGGCTTCCTTGTCCTACCCAAGGAACAGGAGAATCTAACAAAAATTAATCAAATACAATGAAATTATAATATTCTAAGACCTATTAAAAAGAGAAATTGGTTATAGTAAGGGACAATATGAAGGAAAAGGAATTAACCAAGTGATGATCTGAAGGAAATTACCCTATAGATGGAGTATAAAAACTGAAATTTACACTACAGACATTCTCAGTTATTGAGACTGTCATTAATTTGGGTGGCATAGATAGGGAAATTTCTTATGGGAACAATGACTGAGGTAATAATTAGTCAACCAGTCAGGACTATGTAAAGGAAACTGAAGAGAAAGTTTGGTTATAAGCATGTTTTTAAAATGAAGAAAATTGGAATTAATGCTTTTTTGTTTGTTTGTTCATTCTTCTTTGAAAGCTAAGATCACTCCTCCCTTCATCCTTGGAAAATTGTAGAAAATAATTTGCTGCATCTTATATAGGCCTTCTAATACAATGAGAAACCACATTGCACAGGCTGGAGCTTACCAGTGGCCATGAGTATCTACCCTTGAGGGGCTCAGATGTCAAGTAAGGGATTAAAGAACCCTGTATATTTTGGATCTATGTTCCTTTCCATTCTAAAGACCCTTTTGGAATATTGGTACACTTTCCACATTCTTGTGTAGTTTTTGGAGGAAGATAGTTAAGCAACATAAGACACAGAAAAACATTATTTATTAATATCATATTGACCAGTTTAATACATTTAATAATTGGAAATTGACTGATGTAAGAGGAGTGACTCCTCTAAGAACCATGCAATTGTTCTCCTCCAACTTATTCTCCACGCTGTAATCTGGATTATCTCTTGAAAATGCAAAATTGGCCATACCACATCTCTGATATAAACTTTCAATGACTCTCCATTGCTCCTTAACAATCATCAGGACCTTCATAGTTTGACTCCTTAACTCTCAGCTTCATATGTCATTGCAACTCGTCTCCAGCTCTATTGATCCATTGTACTGAGCACCTCCCACTTCTCTGAGTGTCTCTGCTCTCTGACTCACGCCCTTGAATGTGCTGAGCTCTCTCTCCAACACACACAACTCAATCCTTATCACCCTTGCTCTCCCACTTAAATAAAGATACCCAGGCTCTTGAAAACCTTCCTTGATCTGAGACTAGATATGGTCTCCCTGATCCCACAGCATCTTCAGTTGAGTCAGTTAAAAAATATTATCTATTGCCCCTGGCCAGTTTGCTCAGTGGTAAAGCATCAGCCCGGCATGTGGGTTCAATTTCTGATCATGACACACAGAAGAAACGACCATCTGCTTCTCCACTCCGCCCCCTCCCCCTTCTCTCTCACTCTCTCTGTCTTCTCCTCCTGCAGCCATGGCTTGATTGGTTCAAGCATGTTGGCCCAGGGGCTGAGGATCGCTCTGTGAGGCCTGCCTCAGGTGCTAAAAATAGCTTGGTTGCAAGCATGGGCAGAGCATCAGCCCTAGATGGGGGTTGCTGGTTGGTTGCTGGGTAGATCTCAGTCAGGGCACATATGGGAGTCTGTCTCTCTATCTCCCCTCCTCTCACTTGAAAAAGGAGAAAAAAATCATCTATTGTTTAGTCAAAGATTAAAGTTCCAAAGTTCCAATCAACAGTCCCTAATCAGAAACTCACAAATAAAGCATTTCTGGGTCCATGCCACAGGTTAGAGACACTCACTGGTACATTCTTTTATAATAGAAGTTGAAATGGAAGTTTCAGTCAGGACTCTAAGAGGTTAGAGAACAGATACCAAAACAAGCCACAACACAGACCATTCTGTAAAAGCTTTCTGGCTCCTTCCTCCCTTCAGTACCAGCTCCAATGCCTGCCCTAGGGATCAGAAACAGAATTCATGGATAGTGGTAATAGAAAAATGAGGTAGTTGCTGGCCACACCCCTTTATCCAACTATAGACTTCAAACTACAGCAGGACCTGAGTGACAGGAGCAAGATAAAGCCATGCTGGTTTCTTTAGTGGCACTGTATCACAGAGTTCACACTGACATAGTCATGGAATTAAAGATCTGGGCAGACCACATAGTTTACACTAGATGCATCAGGCAGAAAATTGAGCTTATACTCTTTTTGTAAGTTCACTAAATTGAGGAAGTTTTTAAAATTCTAAGTAATTCCCTAGAAATTGGTTTGTAACCCAGCATATATGGATTTCTGGTTTCTTGAGAGTTCTCAGGAACCTCTTGTGTTGCTATGGCATGGTTGGAGTTGTTTAAATTAAACCTTTGTTTTCTTCTCATTAAAATCTCTTCAGACAGTTTTACTCAAGCCCACACCTTTAGTTACTGTCTATAGCATGATGTCTTCCAAAGGTGCATTTGCCAGTCCAGACATCTCCTCTGAGCTCTAGATTTATAAAGAGATTTATAAGGCATTCAAGGGCATGCAACATGGACAGTCACAGAGACCTGTGCTTAAAAGGGTCATCTTTTGATTTAATGTTCTGCTGCAACCATGTTGAAATTATTATTAATAAATGCTACACATATTTGTTTTGCAATGAGTCCTGAAAATCACATAGCCAGTCCTGCTCATAGCCTACATTCCATCTCCACAAGAAAAACATAAATATACCTTCAAGTCAACATCTCTCAAGCTGAAGTACTGATTGTCCCCTCAAACCTGATCAGTGTTCTCTGATACAAGGATGGCAGCACCATCATTTTGGTGAATCCCCAGAAACCTAGGAGTAGTCCTTCATCCTTCCCTCTACTTTACCACTCATGTCATAAAGGCCTGTTGACTTTCTAAACCTCTTTTTAATCTATCCTCTTCTCTTCATTGTCACTGTCCCCACCCATTCCGCATGATCATCCTTTCTCAGCTAGATTATTACAAAAGCTGCATAGCTAGTCTGCCTTCATCTACCCAGATCCTTTAAAATCCTTTCTCCATGCGTTACCAAGAATGGTTATTTTAATATAGATCTTGCCATGTCAAATATACACACTATCAACTACACACACAAACTCACAACTGCTTAAAACCATTTAATACTTTCCTATTACTCCTAGATTACATTGGGCCCTGTGGTTTGGTCCCTTGCTATTCATATTTTTAATATGCTTACTTCACTGTTGTTCTTCCTCTCCCCACAACCCCACCCCCATCTTAAATTTCATGATTATAAAAACTGCATGTAGTTTTACATATCACTCTACACCAGGACAAGCATGACACAAAGTAAGCATTCACTGAGAATCTGATCAATAAATGCATTAACCCAAAAAATGCAAGAAAGAAAGGAAAGAAGAAAAGGAGGAAGAGAAAGAAGGAAGAAAGAAGCAAGGAAGAGAGAAAGAGAGAGAGAGAGAGAGAAGCTCTTAGTGACAGATAGATTAAGGCTTGTTTTAAATCTTTCTACTGATTCACCAAATGTTCTGGGGTTTGTTTCTAAAATATAATTTGAATCTGCCTGACCAGGTGGTGGTGCAATAGATAGAGCATCAACCTAGGATGCTAAGGCCCCAGGTTCGAAATCCTAAGGCCACCAGCTTGAGCACAGACTCATTCAGTTTGAGTGCAGGCTCATCAGTTTGAGCCCAAAGGTTGCTGGCTTGAGTCCAAGGTTGATGGCTTGAGCAAGGGGTCACTGGCTCAGCTGGAGACCCCAGTCAAGGCACATATGAGAAAGCAATCAATGAAAAACTAAAGTGCTGCAACTATGAGTTGATGCTTCTCATTTTTCTCCCTTCCTGTCTGTCTCTGTCTCTTTCTGACTTGCTAAAAAAAAAAAAGAAAAAACAACAACAACAACAAAAAAAACTTGTAACTAAGCAGATATAAACCTACCAGTACAGGTTCTTTTCTATAAGAAAACACAGAAATATCCTGATAAGTTCTATATCAGGGATAGAAAAGTGACTTTGAGTAGTGTTTAAAGGTGAAAATACTGTCAACTAGGTAAGAGTCTATACCATGGGTGGCAAACTCAAATTTCTCCATCAACCCATCAGGTAATATGTTGGTTGAGAACCCCTAGAAGTCAGCGACCAGGTGCGGTGAAGACTGCCACTGGGTAGCTAGCATGTGCCCATGTAAAGGAGGCCATCACTACTCTGCATTGCCAACAGCTCAGCTCAATGGGAGGACAAGTCCAGTAGCACCAGGTGTTACTACCTTGTCTAGAGAAGATAAAACTCTAAATTATACATATAAAACTTCTCTATTTTAAAACAATAGGCAACCCACACATAAACACTGCTGGTTTGGAGGATCTAATAATAGTTACGAATGGATTCAAAGTCATCAGAACCTCTATATTGATGATAGATGGTCTCCCTTCTTCCTTGGGAGATTAAATTATAGGAAGAGTCATTTGGATTTGTAGTTTGCACTTATAATCAAGAATTAGCAAGCAGGAGAGAAATGTTCTTCTATTATATATTTATTGAGAACCTGCTATCTGGAATCATAAAGTTCAATTTAAAAAATCTAGTACACAGAGGCCAAAATTATGAAAAAGTGATTTAAGAGAATAACTTTACTGAGAGTTGGAGGGATCCCTTAATGCTTAATGAGATTGCTGAACTATTGAACACTAAAAATGAAAGTGAGGGTGAGTAAAGCGTGCCATGGCTATGTCGCACCACCTTGAAATTGAACCCATGAAAGTAAAGATATCATTGGACAGGGATAAGCCAGTTTATTAATGCCAACCAAGGCGATTGGAATCTTCTCTGAGCCCTAAATCGGTGTTGGGCTCGGCTTGGGAACAGGACTCCCTGATCTGCCTCTAATGTGGCAAGTTGGCCACAGCATTTAGTACCCAGATATCCCTCTCCAGCTACTTCACAGTGCCCAGCAGGTGTGAGGGTAGCTGTACACTGGTCTGTCTATGACAGACATTTAGTGGCAATCTATATCTTGATGATTTTAACCCTACTTGTATAAGAGGAACCCCTAAAGAAGGTGAAAATTAAATCCTAGTGTGAATGTGTTGGCTCGTAGATAGGCCAGGAAAAACTGATGGACACAACCAGGCTGAGCCTCGTAAGGCCTTCAGATGAAACTCATTCACCTCAGGGAAAGAAAAGAAAGGGATATTGAACCATGCGTGGAAAAGGATCTTTGGAAGGAAAACTGTATATTGTGTGCCCCTCTGTGGAGCACTGCAGAGATTTTTGCTAAGGGAATAAATGTACTAAGGTAGAGACTTACATGCAACAGAATTCAGACTTACAAAGGGTTGGGGAACCTGCTTTAAATAAGAAAAGCAAGATAAACCATGGTTGCCAGGGGTCTATGGAATGGAAAAGGACAGTTGTCAGAAGTGTGAGGCGAAAGCATAGCAGAGAATAACAGAAGGAAGAGGCAAAAGCAGCAAAGTGACAAGGAGGCTGCAGAAAGGGTCAGAGAGATTTTTAGCAGTTGCCCTGAAGTGGGAAACTTGGGCAGAGTGAGCAATATTTGAAGATGTGTTTAGGAAGATTTTTAAGTGCTAAACTATATTGAATTCCTATCTTGCTACTTCAAATAGATCAGTCATAAATGCCTTTGCTGTTATTCTTCAAATTTCACAGTGGGGGGCCTGGGGGAGGGGAGAAAGGGAGGTGGGGTAAGGAGGGGTGTGTAAACAGGAAAAACCGGCAACCCACTTACAACTGGGGTACATTTGGGGGCCCCTCTAAGATCAGCATTTATTTCAATAACCAACTGCAAAACAGAATCTCAGATTCATCTATGGCAGTGCTGGAATTTAAGATACGTATTTTGGAAAGTGTATGGGGAGGAAAACCAAAACCACTGAAGTCTTGGAGCTCATCCCTCCCAACCTAAATCAGGCTCTCAAGGGTGGGTCACTGTGGCAATCTGTCCACGGTGAGGCTGCACTGCCTATACGCACTGGAAATATTACCAAGAAGGGATTTTGATGTTGACTTATTTACATTGGCACCCTCTTTGCAAGAGGTCTCAGTTCAAAAATTTATAGAATATGACATGTTTGTTCAATGCAGTTGGGTGTAATTGATTTAGATTATACTGATTAAAGTGAGTCTAATTTTCAGACTGTTGTTATATCAGAAGTCCCTGCTGAAAAGAACCCGTGTGAGGAGCTTCTGACAGTTTTTGGCTTAATTACTTTCTATAAAATCTCCCTGAAGTAGAAGAAACAACAAACAGAGGCTATTCAAGCTTATAAATTCTTTAATATATCAACCCATGTGACATCTGGAAAAGCTGATGATAATTCACAAATGATAATTCACAAAATATATTTTCCTCTTTTCCTATTACTAAGTGGAAATAAAATATAGATTTTTCCTGACCCTAGCCAGTAGGCTCAGCAGTAGAGCATCAGCCCAACGTGTGGAAGTCCCGGGTTCAATTCCCATCCAGGGCACACAGGAGAAGCAGCCATCTGCTTCTCCCCATTTTCCCCTCTCCTTTCTCTCTATCTCTCTCTTCCCCTCCCACAGACAAGGCTCCATGGGAGCAAAGTTGGCCCTGGGCGCTGAGGATGGCTCCATGGCCTCCACCTCAGGCGCTAGAATGGCTCTGGTTGCAGCGGAGCAACGCCCCAGATGGGCCCAGCATCGCCCCCTGGTGGGCATGCTGGAATGCTGAGTAGATCTTGGTCAAGCGCATGTGGGAGTCTGTCTCTCTTCCCCTCCACTTCTCACTTCAGAAAAATACAAATACATATATATGTGTATATATATAGATTATTCCTGTTACTTGGAGAAAGAAACTGAACCCTTTGATCTGATTACAGACAACTATCTGGTGGACAAAAGGACATTGGTAATGTTTTAGGAAAAGAATTACTTTTGAAATAAATCCTTCACGGTGTTACCATTAGCATAGTTGCATCATTCAACTTGGCTGTTATATTGTTTTCAAAGACACATACTGCCCTTTCCAGCCTCCTGTAATTACAGGTAGGATTCATTTCTTTGTTTGTAAAATCTAACTTATTGGTTATTAATCCCACTTTGCCACACTAAATGGAATCATAAAGGCTTGAAAGAGTCAAGCCGGCTCTTCAAAGGCCTAAATTGCTATGAGAAAACCATTCAGGAACAAGCTGTGCTCAATCTGGGTGGCACATGGAAACCAGTTGATGGGCTTCAACAAAAAGTACCAATGCCTGAGCTCTGTCCCAGAGCCTGTGTCTGCGCTTGATTCAGCACTGTTTTATCCAAGCTCCCCAAGTGGTTCTGATGTGCAGCCTCATTTGGAAAACATTGAATCGAGGAAATCTAGGTACTTAACATTTTTAAATCAACGAACAATCAACAACTGGCACTTACCATAAACTTCAATATACTGTATATGATTCAAAAGAGTAACTCAACACCAAAGGAGTTGCCCCTAGTGAAAGGTGTCTTTCCAAAGGAAAAGTAGCAGCATATATAACTCCTACTTGTACCTAGCTGTAAAATGACTGGTGGAACTGTCCTGATTTCCAAAACTGGGAATTGTTATTTTGCATAATGCATGAATAGAAAAGAATGTATCCATTATTTCAGCTTACCAGATATTCATAGCAATCTATGACAAAGAACCTCAATCACCACTATAAAATAATGTTTTTACCTATAAAACAGTACAAGTTCCTAAATGATGGCTCGTTCATCAGAATTACTCAAATTCTAATTTCTTTTCAGAAGTTTTCCCAATGTTATTGCAGAACCACGATTATGGGGAGAATTTTAAAATATATGGGTTACAACATATACCATTTCTTTTTCACTCTTTGTACTCTACCCATCCACAGGTAGGAAACAACAGGAATGTTTCTGAGACATAGTGCACAAATAGGAGGCCTTTCTCCCAGGCAGAGGATCAGTGAAGCCTGCAGTCAGGACAGAGCAATGGGAGTAGTGGGCCTCCCTGATTACAGTCTAGGTGTACAAGGTACCTCACACCAGCTTCTTGATTTGGGGGCCCATTCCTGGGTAGATATTCCTAGATAAGGGAATGTAGGAAGGAAATATTGCCTTAAACTTAATGTTTATAAATTCAATTAGATTGAAAGTCAGATTAAGAAGGTGTATGCTAACTATTCTTCTAGATCTTATCTCTGGCCAATAGCAACTATGAACTACAGCCACGCTTTTCAAAATGTGTCCCTACAACACCTCTAGGGAAAGAGAGAAGAATGTCTCCTTTCATGTGGTAGATGAAATCAATATTTGTTTTTATAATAATACTAAAATTTTTTGCTCTTTTCAAAGAATTATAATTTGTCCTGTTAGTACAAAAACAACAGTAGGGAGAACTACGGATATCCCAGCATGCAACAAGGCATATCACCAAACCGTGCAAGTAATCGTGGTATTCTCTATTGCCCTACACTCACAGAAAGGAAAAGAAAGAAACATTACCTGTTCCACTTAACAGTGATCTAAAAGGTTGATGAAACTGTAATTAAAATTTAGTTATTAATTTTACTAAAACTCAACCTTTGAGCACATATCTTTTAAATATTATTTGCTAGAACTCTGTATGAAGTACTTTTGCTGCATACTGAGGCATGATGGTTGTCTCAAGCATAACATGTAGCCAGTGGTTTGAGTGGCAAGCTGCGCTAACCACTTTTTTCATAAAACACTAGCTTTGCTTAAAAGAATAACTGACAGTGATCATTCTGTCTCAGGTTTTGGCAGAACTTTTTCAAAATGGAATAAAGTGTGTTTACAAACTCAGGAAATAATCACTGCAAGTATTTATTGTCAGAAGTAGAATTCAAGCTTTCAAGGAAAAATTAAATTTGAAAACTTACATCTGCTACCATAAACTTAACAGCTTCATAATATTCTTCTCACAATATCATTGGAAATATCAATAGACCTAATTTTGTGTATGTGTGGTGAGGAAGGTAAATACGAAATGTGTCAACATTTGGAATATTGACATAACCCAGTGAATTAATATTTTGAATATGACCAATGCAAAAATATTAGAAAATTGCATGTGGGAAAAGACTCACCCATTCACAGAAAAAATAAGATGTTAATTTAACCAAGTACAAAAAGTTTCCTGATATAGTTTCAGATTCTACACTGCAATTAACCTTAAGAAACTCACTTGTCAAGTATTGTTAGTAGCAAAGAAGAATAGCCACAATTATCTGAAAAAGCTATTAAAATAGTCCTCTTTCCAACTGCATATCTGTTTGAGACTGAATTTTTTCTGCATGTGCTTTAATCAAAACAACCTATCACAACTTTTAAACACAAAGCAGATATGAAAGCCCACAGGTCTTTTATTAAACCAAACACTAGAGATTAGTGAAATGTAAAAAATGCCTCTTTTCTCACTTACTTTGTTTTAAAATTTTTTTCCTTTTCATAGCTGTTTTTTATATTAACATATAATAGACTTTTTATTTAAAATTAATTAATTGGTAAATATTTTCTCAATTTTAATTGCTAATACATTTAATATCATAGATATAACATAGTTAAATATCATAGATATATCACATAAACTAGAACTATTAGGTCACCTTTATAATTTTGAGTATGATTATTTGCAAACAGCTGCCTTAGGTAAACTACTTAGCTTCCCCATACTTCACCAAACTATCCTCTTATTCAGTCAGTCAATCACTCAGCCCACAAATATTTATTTAGCACTTACTGCCAGGCAACATTATAGGGACTGGCGATAGTGCAGTAAATAAAGGAGATCCAGTCTATCTTCTCCTGGAGTTTATGTTCCAGTGGAATTAGACAATACACAGGTAAACAACTGTATGAGTGAGGCAACTTTCTGACAGTGATAAGTGCCATGAAGTAAGCAACACAGAGTGATGTGACAGAGAATGACTTGCAAGAATAGTTTATTATTTTTTTTAGTTTATTCTTTTCTTTCTTTCTTTCTTTCTTTTTTTTTTTTTTTTTTTTTGAGAGGGAGAGAGAGAGAAGAGGGGAGGAGCAGGAAGCATCAACTCCCATATGTGTCTTGACCAGACAAGACCAGGGTTTTGAACTGGAGACCTCAGCATTTCCGGTTGATGCTTTATCCACAGTGCCACCACAGGTCAGGCTTAAAAGAATAGTTTAGATTGGGTTTTGAGGAGAGATGTCCATGAGTCAATGACACAAAGGATCCAGGCATGCAAAGATCTGGGGGAAGTCTGTTCCAGGGAAGGAAAAGAAAGTGTAAAAGACTGAAGTGCAAAGAGGCATGCTAGAGTCAGATCAGAGAATGTCCTGTAGGTCAGGGGAAGGGGCTTAAATTTTATAGATAAAGAGATATATCTGATCTATTTTTTTTTCCTTCAACCAGCACACTACCTGCCCTTCAATATTTGCACTTATGAGATTCATTTGATCACCCCAAAGGCTTCTCGCTGTCCCTTCTCCAAGCTCACACCTGAATCATGTGCTCAGGAAAAAAGAAACAAGGCTTCCCAAGATAGATTCCTATGCATATAGAAATTTCTTCTCAGAGGATGGCTGTATACAGGGCAGCGGACTAATAGCAAGAATAGTCTCTGCTTTCCCCTTATCTGCCTAGGAGCAAGACATAAATCTCCCTTTATGAAGGTGCCCCCCTCTCCTACACCAGGAACAGAAGAGAGACTACCAGTGGAGACAGAGAGGCAGCCTGGAGATGGGTGCACTTGAGCAAACTTTAGTAAACCCTCATCTCTTGTTAGTTCCCCATGTATTTCCCAGTTGCTTTCCCATAATTTACATTTCTTTGAAGCCCAAATCCCCTCTCCCTTCTCGAAATGGAATATAAGCTCCGGAGTGTAACCACTTCTTTGATTTTCACTTTTTTCTCTGAGTTCCTGGGCACATAAGTGTTAATAAAAATTGTGTGCCTTTTCTCTTGTTAATTTGTCTCTTTCTTCTTTTACTATAATGTGCAGGTCCCAGTCGCTGAACATGAGGGTAAGGAAGAGTTGTTTTTCCCCCACAACAGCCAAAAGCTTCAGTATTCTCCTTCTATATATCTAAAGAATTTCCTCCCTCCTTCATTCTTTTTTTTTTTTTTTTTTGCTTAGAATGGGAAGTGGAACTTATTGCATAAATGTTTTTGTTGGGCCTGACCAGGCAGTGGCACAGGGAATAGAGCATCAGACAGAAATGCAGAGGACCCAGGTTCGAAACCCCGAGTTCACCACCTTGAGTGCGGGCTCATCCAGCTTGAGCAAGGGGTCGCTGGCTTGAACAAGTGGTCACTTGCTCTGCTGTGCACCCTCCCCCCGTTCAAGGTACATATGAGAAGGCAATCAATGAACAACTAAGGAGCTGCAACAAAGAATTGAGCTTCTCATCTCTCTCCCTTCCTATCTGTCCCTTTCTCTGACTCTCTCTCTGTTTCTGTCAAAAAAATAAAAAGAAGTTTTTTAAATTTTACTACTATATATATATAATTACCAAGTATTTGCTAATTTGTAGAACATTAAACAAATGTCTTATTAAGTCAGTATTTTAGTTGCTGGCTTCTTACATGGATATGCCAACTCTGGACACAAGGATCTTGACTGCAACAGTTCAGCGGTGTTCAGCCAGCCTACAAACATACTTGCTGATAATGCTTAAATATATATCCTAGAGTGATAACTACATATATATATATATATATATATATATATATATATATATATATATATATATATATATATATACTCTTACAGTAATTTGCATAAATATTATCAATGATGTAAATAGTCTAAATAGGGGTAGGGGGGTCATGACTTTCCCAAGAACCTGATGAGATTTAAGAACCCTCGTACTATAAATTTTTATATGCAGAAATATTTGCATATAATTCTAAGTAATATCTTAGACTCCTGGAGCTCATTTATGGAACCAAGTTAAGAAACCATGCTAGGCAGTAAAGTTTAATATCTTTCAGGTTTTTAACAAGTGAAATATATATATATATTTTATAAAAAGTAACTCTGGTAGTTATTTATATAATGATGTTTTGGAAGACAAGTAGTCTAGTGAGAAGGATAGTGCATGGTCCAATGATAGGTAGAAATACAAGGTGAGCAATGAGGATAGCTTGAACTAAATGAACAGTAACTAGAGACCTAGTATAAAGGAATTTCTAAAAGATGACTTCAAGTAAAAGGAAAATAATAGTAACTCACAATGGTGGTATGATTATCATTACCAAATATCATAATGCAAGAAAGTGTAGGAGAAAAATAGAAAGATACATTGAACCATGATTGTTAAATAAATTGAAGCAGTTTTTTAAAATCTTCCATAAATAAGGATGAAGCTCAGGTGTTATTACTGCAGAGTTCTACAAAACTGTCCATTTCTGTCAAGGTCTAATCAGAAGAGAGAAATCACTCTAATAAATTCAACAGGAAAATTTTAATTGAAATAATTATTAACTTTAAAGAGTGGGGAGGAGGAGGCAGGAGCGTGAGGTGGGGAGAGGTACAGAGCCAAGCTGAAAACTGGGAGTTAGTGAGACAGGTAAGCCTAGGGTTTCCATTTGGCAACCTCAGAGTTCCAGGTTGATGCTTTATCCACTGTGCCACCAAAGCTCAAATTCTATTAAGAGTTCATTTTTAGTGAAAAAGCATTGAGCTTGGAGCCAAGACCCACCTCCTTATTAATTTGATATTGTGCAAGTTATCTTACCTCTCTGGATCTCAGTTGCCTCATCTATAAAAAGGAGATAACACTTTATAACCTATAAGAAGATGATATACTGTTTCATCATACTTGCACCCTAGGAGATTCCAAGATGGCAGCAGAGTAGACATGCAAACTGCTACCTCCCAGGACCAAACTGGATTACAAATTAATTCAAGAACAATCATTGTGAAAAACTAACTTTGGACTAAAAGAACAGGACTCGAAAACTAAGGAGCACAGAAGAAACCACACCAAGACTGGTAGGAAGTGCAGGGACACAGGGGGGGTTACCCCGCTCCCAGGAGTGAGGGGCGGCTGAGGGCCCAAAGGGATTCTCACTATGGGGAAAGAGACACTGAGAGGTGGGGATTCTCATCCCCAGGACTGGATCCCCAGCCTAGAGACCCAAAAACTAGATGAGACAACCCGACAGCATTGAGTGGGGAAAAGAGCATGATTTCTGTCTACAAGGAAACAGCTTGTGAAAAAGTTGATGCTGCCTTAAAGGGCCAGCACTGAAAATCTTGTTCACAGCAACTTACCTGTGACTCTGGGGATGAGGAGAGCTGAGAGGACTGGTCTTGAATGAGGAGAGTTGGGGGATCTAGGCACAAGGACATAAACAGTGACAGAGAGAAGAATAACCGTGAAGACATTCTCCAATACTAAGGTAGCCATATGCAGGGGGAGGGGAACTCCCCTCATCTAGCATGAGCCTAGCGTAAGGGCAATTGATCCACCTACAGAAACCTCTCCAGCTCCAATCAGCGCAAAAGGCCATTCAGAAAGGAGGAAATAAAGGAGAGGGGCAGTGACTCAGCTATCCAGGGAGACCTGAGCTACACCACCCCTTCTGATATGGAGAATGCTCCCTGCCCTTGGAGAGTAACTGGGCAAACCACACCTTTGGTTCTCAGAGGTCACACCCATCGCATTCCTGTGGACATACTATACAGGAAAAAAAAAAAAGGCCTTGATAGAGTTTCAACTGCAGCCAAAGAGCAAGATACACCCAATAGCCCCAGCCTAATCACAGAAGTTTACTGCTGGGCTCACCAAACAAACAGCAGGGAAATTAAGACTTTTATGTGGCTCACCTTGTTAGGAAGAATTAAAATGCAAGCAACCAGCACAGGCTGAGGGATTAAGCCCTGGAGGAAGTCCTGCATTCCCTGTACCATCCTCAGCTGCCCTAACCCAACGAGCTTGCAAAAGGCACACAGAAAAAAATGGGAAGACAGAGAAATGAAATCAAAATGAATCAACAAAAGAAATTCCCAGAAAAAGAACTAAATGAGATGGAAGTAATCAAATTACCACATGCAGAGTTTAAAATAATGATTGTTAGGATGCTTAAAGATCTTAGAGCTACAATGGATTGACATAATGAGCAACTAAATAAAGAAATAGCAAACATCAAAAAGAACATTGAAATCATAAAATAGAATCAATCAGAAATGACAATTACAATATCAGAAATGAAGACTACACTAGAAGGAATCAATAGCAGGATGGATGAAGCAGCGGATTGAATCAGCTACTTAGAGGACAAGATAAATGAAAACACAGAAACAGAGCCGCAAAAGAAAAAGAGGCTCAAATTCTGAGGAAACTATAAGAGAACTCTGTGACAATATGAAGAGAAGTAATATCTGCATCATAGGAGTTTCTGAAAGAGAAGAGAAAGAACAAGGGATAGAGAACCTGTTTGAAGAAATCATAGCTGAAAACTTTCTTAAATTGATGAAGGAAAAAGTCACACAAGTTCAAGAAGAACAGAGAGTCCCAATAAAGAGGAACCCAATGAGGCCTTCATCAAGACACATCATAATTAAAATATAAAAATTAAGAGATAAAGAAAAATACTAAAAGCTGCAAGAGAAAAGAGGTCAATTACTTATAGAGTAGCCCTTATAAGAATAACATCTGACTTTTCAGCAGAAACACTTGAGGCCAGAAGGGAATGGCAAGAAATATTCAAAGTAATAAAAAAAAGCCTACAACCAAGTCTTCTTTATCCAGCAAGATTATCATTTAAAATCTAAAATTGAAGGATAAATAAAAAGCTTCCCAGACCAAAAAAAAGAAAAAGAACTCAAGAAATTTATTACAAGCAAACCAGTCCTGCAAGAAATGTTAAGGAACCTGCTGTAAAAAGAGCAAAGAAAAAAAGAAATAGTGAAAAAGAGAATTTTATATTTAAAGAAAAAAATGGCAATAAACAACTACATATCAATAATAACCTTAAATGTAAATGAATTAAATGCTTCAATCAAAAGAATTAGGGAGCCTGACCAGGTGGTGGCGCAGTGGATAGAGCGTCAGACTGAGATGCGAAAGACCCAGGTTCGAGACCCCGAGGTCACCAGCTTGAGCGCAGGCCCATCTGGCTTGAGCAAAAAAAGCTCACCAGCTTGGACCCAAGGTCGCTGGCTCCGGCAAGGGGTTGCTCGGTCTGCTGAAGGCCCGCGGTCAAAGCACATGTGAGAAAGCAATCAATGAACAACTAAGGTGTCACAACGGCAATAAAAAACTAATCATTGAGGCTTCTCACCTCTCTTCGTTGCTGTCTGTCTGTCCCTATCTATCCCTCTCTCTGACTCTCTCTCTGTCCCTGTAAAAAAAAAAAAAGACATAGGGTAACTGCATGAATAAGAAAACAGGACCCATACATATGTTGCCTACAAGAGACCCACCTCAGAACAAAAAAATACACATACACTGAGAGTAAAGGGATGGAAAAAAATATTTCATTCAAATGGAAATGAAAAAGAAGCTGGGGTAGCAGTACTACTATCTGACAAAATAAACTTTAAGACAATGGCTATTGTAAGAGATAAAGAAGGTGACTACACAATGATAAAAAGATCATTACACAGGAAGATATAACTATTATAAACATATATGCACCTAATATAGGAGCACCTAAATATGTAAAATATATTTTGATGGACAAAAAGGATGAAATCAACAGCAATACTATAATAGTAGGGGATTTTAATACCTCACTAACATCAATGGATAGAACCTCCAGACAGAGAATAAACAAAGAAACAGCGGCCTTAAATGACACACTAGATCAACTGGATTTAATAAATATCTTCAAAACCTTTCACCCTAAAGCAGCACAATATACATTTTTTTCAAGTGTGCATGGTACATTTTCTAAGATAGATCACATGTTAGGACACAAAACAAGTCTCAAATAAATTTTAAAAGATTGAAATTATATCAAGCATCTTCTCTGATCACAATGGCATAAAACTAAAAAATTAACAATAGAAAAACTTTAAAACATTCAAACACTTGGAGACTAAATAGCCCGCTATTGAATAATGAATAGCTTAACAATGAGATCAAGGAAGAAATCAAAAACTTCCTTGAAAAATTAAAAATGAACATACAACTCAAAATTTATGGGACACAGCAAAAGCAGTCCTGAGAGGGAAGTTCATACCATTATAGGCATACCTTAAGAAGCAAGAAAAAGCTCAAATTAACAATTTAACCCTGCAACTAAAAGAACGAGAAAAAAAAGCAAATAAAACCCAGAGGAAGTAAAAGAAAGGTAATAATAAAGATCAGATCAGAAATAAATGACATAGAGGCAAAAAAAGCAATACAGAAGATCAATTAAACCAAGAGCCTGTTCTTTGAAAAAGCAAACAAAATGGATGAACCTTTAACAAGATTCACCAAGAAAAAAAGAGAGAGAACTCAAATAAATAAAATTAGAAATAAGAATGGAGAAGTAACAACTGAAACAGCAGAAATTCAAAAGATTGTAAGAAAATACTATGAAGAGCTGTGTGCCTAAAAAATGGACAACCTAGGTGAAATGGACAAATTTCTTGAAACATATAATCATTCAAAAATCAATCTGGAAGAATCAGAAAACCTAAACAGACCAATTACAACAAATGAGATTGAAACAGTTATCAAAAAGTTCCCAACAAACAAAAGTCCTGGGCCCGATGTCTTCACAGATGAATTTTACCAAATATTCAAAGAAGAACTAACTCCTATCTTTCTCAAGCTATTTCAAAAAATTCAAGAGGAAGGAAGGCTTCCAAACTCATTTTATGAGGTGAGCATAATTCTCATTTCAAAACCAAGCAAAGACAGACACTACAAAGAAAACCATAGAACAATATCCCTGATGAAGTTAGATGCTAAAATTCTCAACAAAATATTAGCAAATCAGATTCAATAACACATGAAAAAAATCATACATCATGATCAAGTAGGATTTATTCTGGGAAGGCAAGGCTGGTACAATATTTGCAAATCAATCAACATGATTTATCACATAAACAAAAGGAAGAATAAAAACCACATGATAATATCAATAGAGGCAGAAAAAGCACTTGATAAAATCCAGCACCTATTTATGATCAAAAATCTCAGCAAAGTAGGAATACAGGGAACATATGTCAACATAATAAAGGACATCTAGACAAACCCATCGTCAACATCATACTCAATGGGCAAAATTAAAAGCAATTCCCTGAAGAACAGATACCAGGCTGGGGTGCCCCCTTTCACCAGTCTTATTCAACATATTTCTGGAAGTCCTAGCCACAGCAATCAGAAAAGAAGAAGAAATAAAAGGCACCCAAATTGGTAAAGAAGAGGTAAAACTTTCATTATTTGATGATGACTTGATACTGTACATAGAAAACCCTAAAGTCTCAGTCAAAAAACTACTGGACCTGATAAATGAATTCAGCAAGGTGGCAGGATATAAAATTAATACACAGAAATCAGTGGCATTTATATACACCAACAATAAACTGTCTGAAAGAAAAATTAAGGAAACAATCCCCTTCACTATTGCAACAACAACAAAAAGTACCTAGGAGTAAATTTAATCAAGGAGCTTAAAGACCTATACTCAGAAATTATAAAACATTGATAAAAGAAATCAAGGAAGATACAAACAAGTGGAAGCATATACCATGTTCATGGATAGGAAGAATAAACATCATTAAAATGTTCATATTACCCAAAGCAATCTATAAATTCAATGTAATTTCTATTAAAATACCAATTTCTTCAAAGATATAGAACAAATATTCCAAAAATTTATATAGAACCAAGAAAGAACACAAATAGCCTCAGCAATCTTGAAAAAGAAAAATAAAGTGGGAGGTATCACACTTCCTGATATCAAGTTATACTACAAGGCCATTATACTCTAAACAGCTTGGTATTGGCATAAGAATAGGCTTACAAATCAATAGAGCAGAATGGAGAACCCAGAAATAAACCCACACCTTTATGGACAATTGATATTTGACAAAGGAGGTAAGAGCATAGAATGAAGTAAAGACAGTCTCTTTAACAAATGGTGCTGGGAAAATTGGAAAAATACTTGCAAAAAAAATGAAATTAAACCACCAACTCACACCATTCACAAAAACAAACTCAAAATGAATAAAAGATTTGAATGTAAGTCATGAAACCATGATCATCTTGGAAGAAAACATAGTCAGTAAGCTCTCTGACATCTCTTGCAGCAATATATTTGCTGATTTATCTCCTTGGGCAAATGAAATAATGGACAGGATTAACAATTAGAACTATATCAAACTAAGAAGCTTTTGCACAGCAAAAGACACCATGAACAAAATAAAAAGACAACCCACACAATGGAAGAATATATTTGCCAATACATCCAATAAGGAGTTAATAACCAAAATTTATAAAGAACTTGTAAAACTCAGTGCCAGGAAAGTAAACAATCCAATCAAAAATTGGGCAAAAGTAATGAATAGACACTTCGCCAAAGAGGACATACAGATGGCCAATAGGCATATGAAAAAATGTTCAACATCACTAATCATTAGAGAAATGCAAGTTAAAACCATAATAAGATACCACGACACACCTGTCAGAATGGCGCTCATTAACAAATGAGTCCTGCTGGTGGAAATGCAGACTGGTGCAGCCCCTGTGGCAAACAGTATGGAGATTCCTCAAAAAATTAAAAATGGAACTACCTTTTGACCCAGTTATTCCACTTTTAGGAATATATCCTATGAATACCAAATCACTGATTCAAAAGAAATGCACCCTTATGTTTATTGCAGGTTTGTTTACAATAGCCAAGATCTGGAAACAGCCCAAGTGTCCATCAGTAGGTGAGTAGATTAAAAAGCTTTGGTACATATACACAATGGAATACTACACGGCCATGAAAAAGAAGAAAATCTTACCCTTTGTGACAATTTGGATGGACCTGGATTCATCCAAATTGTCTATCATGCTAAGCAAAATAAGCCAGGCCAAGAAAGAAAAATATCATATGATCTCACTCATATGAGGAATCCAATGAACAATGTGAACTGAGGAACAGAAGAGAAGCAGAGAAGGGGTCAAAAAGTCTAGAGGGAAAATGGTCAAAGGGAAATAGGATGAGAGGAGGGGATCAAAGAAAGGAAAGGCATTAGTGAAATTATATACACATAACACACAGAGATAGAGGGCAGGATAGTAAATCATGGAGGGAAGTGGGGAAACGAGGTGGGGGAGGGGCAAAAGAATATCAAGGAAAACACGGGGTGGAGGGATGAGGGAGGGAGATATATCTGGGTGAACACTTTTAACTATGTAAACAAAACAAATTAAAATCAATAAAAAGAAGAGTGGGAACTACAAAAAGAGTATTCTAAAGAATACAGGAAATGCAAACACAGGAAGCCTAACTACTCCTAGGGTTGAAAGTAAACAAGGAAGGAACTAAGAACCCTATTATCCATTCTTATGCCTGTTTTCTAAACTCCTATAGATAGAAACTGGCACGATCTTGTAGCTTCCTTTGTATGTATATATTTTCTTTTCCTAAATGTGGACCTTACACTTCTCCATCTGGGCTACCCTGGACATTAATTCCCATTGGAGGCCTCAAGGCAATGACAGGTGTTGTGGAAGTTTCCTGAGGACAGGTAACTATCTCAGATACTGTCATTGAAGGTTATTCATGCATGAGAGTAATTTGTTTGCCCAAAGTGAGGTGGAGGGGCCCTTCCATGAGGAAAGAAGTTTCAAGATAAGATGGAGATCCAAAATTCTCACTTTTCTCTTTATCTGCCCACCAGTTTCCTTTAGCACAAGGGACTTACTTAGCTTCACAGCTTTGCTAATCTGCAGATTTTACAATGGGGATCTGGGCCTGAAGCTGAGCAGCCGTCTGCCATGTGAATAGATAAGAGAAGGTCTTTCTTTAAGGCCAAAACATGAAGACTTTCTGATACTTATGACATTAATTGGAAATCCAATGCCTTTTTATTTAATTTAATTTTTATTTAATTTTTGTGCTTTTATTATTCTTATAAGCTCTCCAGCAGGCTCATAAATGACCAGCCTAACTCAATATCTTTGTAATAAACACTGTCAATTAAAAAGAAAAAACAAAACACTATCACCATAGAGACTAAATCCCAGAGCCAGTCCCCCAACACCATCCTCTCTGGCACTGTATTGCGTGCTGACATCAGCGAGAGTTTAAATAATTGTGAAGCTGCTGTGTGCCACAGAATAAACGTGCCACATTTCCTCCGTTAAGTAGCTTGTGTGTATGTTCATTCAACCTGTGAACAGCTGAAGCTCAGAGCCCTATTTTGAAGTTTTATTTCCTAGTCCCAGTCCAGTTCTAGAACCATTATCTCTCAAGCAGGGTCCTGAAGATAAAATGATGCACAAAAAAAGTTTAAAGAGAACTTAAGGGGGAAAGTATGCACAGAGGTGTAGACATGGGGAAAAGCACAAATAAAAGACACCTCTGGACTTGCAACAGTGGGAGACCTCAACTACCCCTGAGGAACTTGGTTATCAGAGGGCCAGGAAAGCTAGGGCCACAGAGTAAGGGATTCCTAGCAAAATGTGTAGTTTGAAAGGAAGGTAGCAACTGCAAAGCCTGGAGAGAATAGGAAGAATAAACACCCCAATCACTCACTCATTCCTGTTTTTTCTAATCTTTAATCCTCAATTCCTATACCCAAATTCAATTACAAGTCATGGAACCGAGTAGCCTCGGTGAATCTCTAACAGTGAAACTTCCTCGACATATAAGGGGCTGAGGAAGACAAAAGATTTAAGGGGGCAAATGAAAAGTAAATTATAGCAGCTCGCTTATTTGCTTTATGAGAGAGCATAACGTTGAAAATAAAACTTGACAAGACATTTCAATAAAAAGAAAATTACAGCCTGACCAGGTGGGGGCACAGTGGATAGAGCATCATACTGGGATGCGGAGAACCCAGGTTCAAAATCCCAAGATCATTGGCTTGAGCACAGGTTCATCAGCTTGAGTGCTGGGTTTGCTGGCTTGATCATAAGATCATAGACATGACCCCATGGTCACTGGCTTTAGCCCAAGGTCATTGGCTTGAAGCCCAAGATCACTGGCTTGAGCAAGGGGTCACTCACTCTGTTTTAGTCCCCCAGTCAAGGCACATATGAGAAAGCAGTCAACGAACAACTAAGATGTCACAACAAAGAATTGATGCTTCTTATCTCTCTCCCTTTCTCTCTGTCTCTCTCTGTCTCCGTCACAAAAAAAGAAAAATTACAGATCAGACACATTCATAAACATTGACAGAAAAACTTTAAATGAGTTATTAAGAAACTGAATCCTGTAAAATATAAAAAAGATAATAAAACACAAATAAGTCAAATCTATTTCAAGAACAAAAAATTGTTTTAACATCTGAAAATAAATCAATTTAATTCACCACATTAACAGAATAAATTCTTTTTTTTTTTAATTTTATTTTATTCATTTTAGAGAGGAGACATAGAGTGAGAGAGAGAGAAAGAGAGAAAGGGGGGAGGAGCTGGAAGCATCAACTCCCATATGTGCCTTGACCAGACCAGTGCAGGGTTTTGAACTGACGACCTCAGTGTTCCCAGGTCGACGCTTTATCCACTGCGCCACCATAGGTCAGGCTTAACAGAATAAATTCTTAAAAATCATCTCAGTTGATGCAGAAAAGACTTAAAAATTCAACATACATTCAAAAAGTCATTTTAGTGCCTATTTCTGAACTAGGAATCAAAAATTATTTCCTTAAACTGTTAAAGTATACCTATAAAAATTAGTACCAAATATAATTAATGATAATATATTTAAAACTTTCTCTTGGAGATTTAAAAAAAGAAAATACAACTAAGTTCCCAATTAGTGAAGTAAGGCAATAAAAAGAAATATATTATAAGAATTATTTGTACATCCTATGATTATATATGTAAAGTAATACAAAAGAATCTAAAATTAAAATGCTAAAATTAATAAGTTTATTTAACAGGGTTTTGGGAAAATCAATTGCCTTTATACACACCACCTGTGAAACAGTCATAATAAAAATGTTTTAGGTACTGAGGGGGCAAAATGGTGATGGAGTAAGCGGACATACCAACTTCTAACTCCCAGAACCAAAGTGGATTATAACTTGATTTTAAGAACCATCATTTGTATAAACCAACGCTGAACTGGACTGAGAGGATTCTTCAACCTGGGAACACTGAAGAAGCAACATTGAGACTGGTAGGAAAAGCAAAAATGCAGAAAGGGCTGCCCAGCTCCCCGGAGTGAAAGGCAGCCCGGAGAGACTCGTGTGGCGGGAAGAGAGGCCAGCAGAAGGGTAGGGACCTGTGTCCCAGGAACAAAGCCCTAGCCTGCAGCCCCAGAGCCTAGAAGAGGCTTTTGGACAGTATTTAGCTGGGAAACAGGTTAGGATACTGTTCGTGAGAAAGAGACAGTTGTCTCAGACCCAGGATTCTTCTTAAAGGGACGGCGCAGAAAACCTCTTTCACAACCACTTACTCGGGACTTCGGGAGACAGGGAGAGAGGAGAGGACCAGAGCAGCAGGAAGAGAGTGTGGTCTGGAAGGCACAGGGAGAAAAGCTTTGATGGACAGCCACCCTAAACCCTGGGCCCAGTCACTCCACAAATCTGAAACAAAATTTCCCCTGAAACCAGCAAGGGGAAGCAGGACACCAGCCAAACAGGCTCTCCTACGGCAATTTGAGCACAGTCGCTTAGAAGGAAGAAGCTTTCAGGACTACAGTATGGAGTGTTAGGGTCTGAGCTGCAGTGCCCCCACCCACACTGCTGAGGGCTTGCTGGAGGGTGGGCAGTGGGGGGAAGTGGAAGCGTGGTTCCACCGGCAGGGGCAGAGGCTGAGCCGGTGGGGGCAGAAGCTGAGCCAGCAGGCGTGAGCTCGGTCTAGCCCAACCGGGGCAAAGGGGACACTTGAAAGTGGTCCAGAAGCTACAGGCCCACCTGCAACCCCACCTGTGGGGGAAAAGCGAGAGCCTGGAACAGGTAGAGATCCGCCGCTGGACAGGGGTGAGCAGGCACACAGCTGCACCAGGCCTCCAAGGCTTGAAGCCCTGCCAGAACTGGCTTTGCCTGAGGAGGTGGGGCGGAAGCCCGGCACGTGGCTGAGAGCATAGCAGCAGCCCATTCCAGCCGAGGAGCTGAGGAGCCGAGGTTGGCGGGGCCGGGGCAGAAGCTTGGGCTAGCAGCTGAGCGTGCACCAGAAGCCCCTCCTGGCTGGAGAAACAGGTAGACAAAGACCCACAGATGAGCCAAAGTGCTCACCCTTGCCCTTGGTCCCCAGGCCTGCGGCCTGAGTGTGGTACACGGTCCCACCTATGGGAGAGGGGCGAAGACAGAGACTGGCTAAGGCTTATAGAGCCTGGCACAAGAACACAGCCCCTACTGCGGAGGCGAGGCAGAGACCACAGCAGCCGCGACTGCGCCGCCGGCAACACCCACACCCAACCGCCCTAGGCAGCGGCAGAGAAGGTGGTGGGCCTGCAGAGAGACCACACCTAGGGAACACAGAGGCAACACCCATTGGACTCCAGTAGCCAAACACTTCTTACACACAGACAAAATGGGCAAACAGAAAAATACAACCCAAATGAATCAAGAGAAATCCCCAGAGAAGGACCTGAATGAATCAGATATAACCAAACTACCTGATGCAGAGTTTAAAATAATGATAGTTAGGATGTTCAAAGAAATTAGAGCAACAATGAATAGTCAGTACAAACACCTAAATAAAGAGATAGCAAGTATAAAAAACGAAATTGGAATAATAAAAAAGAACCAGACAGAAATGACAAATACAGTATCAGAACTGAAGACCACAATGGAAGGAATTAAAAGCAGGATGAATCACGCTGAGGATCGAATCAGCGAGTTAGAGGACAAAATAAACAAAGGCACAAAAGCAGAGCAGAAAAAAGAAGAGAGACTCAAAAATATGAGGAAACTCTAAGGGAGCACTGTAACAACATGAAGAGAAATAAAATCCGCATCATAGGGGTTCCTGAAAAAGAAGAGAAAGAACAAGGAATAGAAACTATGTTCAATCAAATCATAGCTAAAAACTTCCCTAAACTAAGACTGGAAAATGTTTCACACGTGCAAGAAGGCACAGAGAACTCCATTAAAGAGAAATCTACACCAAGAAACATCATAGTTAAAATATCAGAGCTAAGTGATAAAGAGAAAATTTTAAAAGCTGCTAGAGAAAAAAAGGCTATCACCTACAAAGAAGCCCCCATAAGGATGACATCGGACTTCTCAACAGAAACACTTGAGGCCAGAAGGGAATGGCAAGACATATTCAAAGTAATGCAGAACAAGAACCAACAACCAAGACTAATCTATCCAGCAAGGCTAACATTTAAAATTGAAAGAGAAATAAAGAGCTTCCCAGAAAAAAAAAAAACCTCAGGGAATTCATTAAAACCTAACCAATTCTGCAAGAGATGCTAAGGGACCTGTTGTAAACAGTTCAAAGGGGAAAAAGAATATAGCAAAAGAAGAATACAGCTTTAAAGAATAAAATGGCAATAAAAAACTATATATCAATAATAATCTTCAATGTAAATGGATTAAATGATCTAATCGAAAAACATAAGGTAGCTGCATGGATAGAGAAACAGTACCCATACATATGCTGTCTATAAGAGACACACCTTAAAACAAAAGATGCACATAGACTGAAGGTAAAAGAATGAAAAAAAATATTTCATGCAAATGGAAATAAAAAAAAGTCGAGGTAGCGATACTTATATCTGACAAAATGGAATTTAAAACAAAGGCTGTAGTAAGAGATAAAGGAGGACACTACATAATGATAAAGGGAACAATTCAACAGGAAGATATAACCATTATAAATATCTACGCACCAAACATAGGAGCCCCGACATACATAAAGTAGACTTTGATGGATATAAAGGGCAAGATTAACAGCAATACTATAATAGTAGAGGATTTCAATACCCGACTAACATCACTGGATAGATCCTCAAGAAAGAAAATTAATAAAAAAACTGCAGACTTAAAGGATACACTAGATCAACTCGATTTAATAGATATCTTCAGAACTTTTCATTCTAAAGCAGTAGAATATATATTCTTTCCAAGCGCGCATGGTACATTCTCTAGTCTAGACCACATGTTAGGACACAAAAGCAGTCTCAACAAATTTAAGAAGATTGAAATCATATCAAGCATTTTCTCTGATCACAATGCCGTGAAACTAGAAGTTGACAACAAAAGAAAAACTGAAAAATACTCAAACACTTGGAAACTAAATAGCATGTTATTAAATAACAAATGGGTTAACAATGAAATCAAAGAAATTTAAAAAGTTTCTAGAAACCAATGATAATGAGCATACATCAACTCAAAATTTATGGGACACAGCAAAAGCAGTACTGAGAGGGAAGTTCATAGCACTACAGGCATACCATGAGAAGCTAGAAAAAGCTCAAATAGGCAGCTTGATCCTGCATCTGAAAGAACTAGAAAAACAACAGCAAATAAAGCCCAGGACTAGTAGAAGGATAGAAATAATAAAGAGCAGAGCAGAAAAAAATGACATAGAGGCTAAGGAAACAATATAGAGGATCAATGAAACTAGGAGCTGGTTCTTTGAAAAGGTAAACAAGATCGATGAACCTTTAACAAGACTCACCGAGAAAAACAGAGAGAGAACTCAAATAAATAAAATTAGAAATGAGAATGAAGAAAAAACAACTGACAAAACAGAAATACAAAAGATTGTAAGAAAATACAATGAAGAACACTATGCCAAAAAATTAGACAACCTAGATAAAATGGACAAATTTCTTGAATCATATAATCTTCCAAAAATCAATCTGGAGGAATCAGAACACCTAAACAGACCTATTACAACAAATGAGATTGAAACAGTTATCAAAAAACTCCCAAAAAAGACAAGTCCTGGGCCGGATGGCTTCACAAGTGAATTCTACCAAAAATTCAAAAAAGAACTAACTCCTATCCTCCTCAAGCTATTTCAAAGTATTCAAGAGGAAGGAAGACTCCATACTCCTTTTATGAGGCGAGCATAATTCTGACCCCAAAACCATGCAAAGACAACACAAAGAAAGAAAATTATAGGCCAATATCCCTGATGAATATAGACGCTAAAATTCTCAACAAAATATTAGCCAACTGGATCCAGCAATATATGAAAAAATTCATACACCATGATCAAATGGAATTTATTCTGGAGAAACAAGGCTGGTTCAATATTCACAAATCAATCAATGTGATTCATCACATAAACAAAAGGAAGTACAAAAATCACATGATAATTTCAATAGATGCAGAAAAATCACTTGATAAAATCCAGCACCCATTCATGATCAAAACTCTCAATAAAGTGAGAATACAGGGAACATTCCTTAACATGATAAAAGCCATCTACGACAAACCCACAGCAAACATCATACTAAATGGGCAAAAATTAAAAGCAATATCCTTAAGATCAGGAACCAGGCAGGGATACCCCCTTTCACCACTCTTATTCAACATAGTTCTAGAAGTCCTCGCTACAGCAATCACACAAGAAAAAGAAATAAAAGGCATCCAAATTGGAAAAGTAGAAGTAAAACTGTCATTATTTGCAGATGATATGATATTGTATATTGAAAACCCTAAAGTCTCAGTCAAAAAACTACTGGACCTTATAAATGAATTCAGCAAGGTGGCAGGATATAAAATTAATACTCAGAAATCGGAGGCATTTTTATATACCAACAATGATCTGTCAGAAAAAGAAATTAAGGAAACAATCCCCTTCACTATTGCAACCAAAATAATAAAGTACCAAGGAGTAAATTTAACCAAGGAGGTTAAGAACTTGTACTCGGAAAATTATTAAACATTGATAAAAGAAATCATGAAAGATACAAACAAGTGGAAGCATATACCGTGCTCATGGTTAGAATAACATCATTAAAATGTCTATATTACCCAAAGCAATTTATAAATTCAATGCAATACCAATTAAAATACCAATGACATACTTCAAATATATAGAACACATATTGCAAACATTTATATGGAACCAAAAAGAACACGAATAGCCTCAGCAATCTTAAAAAGAAAAAAAAAAGCAGGAGGTATCACTCTTCCGGATATCAAGGTATACTACAAGGCCATTGTACTCAAGACAGCCTGGTATAAGAACAGGCACATAGATCAATGGAACAGAACAGAGAACCCAGAAATAAACCCACAGCTTTATGGACAACTGATATTTGACAAAGGAGGAAAGAGCATACAATGGAGTAAAGACAGCCTCTATAACAAATGGTGTTGGGAAAATTGGACATCTACCTGCAAAAAAGTGAAACTAGACCATCAACTTACACCATTCACAAAAACAAACTCAAAATGGTTAAAAGACTTAATTGTAAGCTGAAAAACCATAAGCATCTTAGAAGAAAACATAGGCAGTAAGCTCTCCGACATCTGTCGCAGCAATATATTTGCCGATTTATCTCCACGGGCAAATGAAATAAAACGTAGGATAGACAAATGGGACTATATCAAACTAAAAAGTTTTTGCACAGCTAAAGACAATAAGAACAGAAAAATCGACAATACATCTGATAAGGGGTTAATAACCAAAATTTATAAAGAACTAATAAACTCAACACCAGAAAGACAAACAATCCAATCAAAAAATGGGAAAAGGCCCTAAATAGACACTTCTTCAAAGAGGAAATACAGATGGCCAATAGGCATATGAAAAAATGGTCAACATCACTAATCATTAGAAAAATGCAAATTAAAACCACAATGAAATATCACCTCACACCAGTCAGAATGGCGCTCATCAGCAAAACAACACAGAATAAGTGCTGGTGAGGATATGGAGAAAAGGGTCCCCTCCTGCACTGCTGGTGGGAATGCAGACTGGTGCAGCCACTGTGGAAAACAGTATGGAGATTCCTCAATAAATTAAAAATCGAACTGCCTTTTCACCCAGCTATCCCACTTTTAGGAATATACCCTAAGAACACCATAGCACTGTTCGAAAAAAAGAAAAGCACCCCCATGAACGTGGCAGCATTGTTCACAATAGCGAAGATCTGGAAACAGCCCAAGTGTCCATCAGAGGACGAGTGGATTAAAAAGCTTTGGTACGTATGTACTATGGAATACTGCTCAGCCATAAGAAATGATGACATCAGATCATTTACAACAAAATGGATGGTCCTTGATAACATTATATGGAGTGAAATAAGTAAAACAGAAATAAACTGAGAACAGCATGATTTCATACATAAGTGGGACATAAAAGTGAGACTATGAGACATGGACAAGAGTGTGGTGGTTACGGGGTGGGTGGAGGGAGGAGAAGGAGCAAGAGCGGGGAGTAGAGGGGCACAAAGAAAACCAGATAGAAGGTGACAGAGGACAATTTGACTTTGGGTAATGAGTATGCAACATAATTGAATGATAAGATAACCTGGAGATGTTTTCTTTGAATATATGTACCCTGATTTATTAATGTCACCACATTAAAATTAATAAAAAAAATAAAATAAAAAGAATTTTTCAATTATGTTATTTATAATTATTTGGTATTACAAAATATTAAATTTCTAAAAATAGATCTAATAAAACTTGTGAGGCACTCTATATAAAATATTATAGAGAGAAGTTAAAGACCAAACCAAGTAGGAGAAAATCATGTTCATAGATTGAAATATTCCATATTGTAAGGATATCAGTTCTCTCCAGATTGATTTAGTTTCTGTGTAATACCAATCAAAATTCTAAACTGTCGGTAAAAAGTAACAAGTTTATTCTAAAATGTATATATGGGAACATAAAGAATTAAGAATAGCAAAGGTACTACGGAAGAAGGAGGAGGAGGAGGCAGTAATAGTAGTGTGTTCGTAGTGGTGGTGATGGTGGTGGTAAAAACTTAAGCTATCATATATTGGGTCTTGCAGTAAACATATGATAATTAAGAAATTATGTTTGCAAGAATAGACAAGTGGTCCAATGGAATAGTATAGCAAGCCCAGAAACAGACTACACACATATAGATATGTACAATCGACCTAAGAAAAAGAAAGGGAAAGAATAATCTTTAAGTAGTGCTGAAACAATTGAATGACCATATGCAAAAAACGAAACTTGAATCCGACTTTAGGCCATACACAGGTGGCCAGATGATTTGAGTGGCCTGCTGGGTTTCTCAGCTAAGACTGGATACTCCAGCATAATGTAAGATGGCCAGTCTGGGAGGCCTCTCCTGTAAGTGCTCTTCTCAGCCTTACACAGTCTCTCGTCCCCCATAATTCAGACCAGCCTTGTTCACATGGCAGCAGACTTCCAACAGAGCATTAACTCTCATCTGAGACAATTTTGCTCCATTCCTCAGGGACATTTGGCAATGTCTGCAGAATTCTTTTGAAAGTCACAACAGGGAGATGGGATGGGGTGTGGTGATCTGTGGAGAGACTTACTAGTTTGCATCTAGTGATAGAGGCCAGGGATGCTGATAAACATCCAAAATGCACAGAATAACCCCCAATAAGAAATTATCTGGTCTAAAATGATCTGATCTCCAATCCTGGCCTCCCATAGCCAAACCCAAATACAAGTCAATAGTGCTGAAGTTGAAAAATGCTTCAACAGAGTGAAGGCAGCTGCAAGGTCTCTTAAAGTCTATGCTTGGAAACAGTCAATAAAACCAAAGAATCCTCCCCAGTTCCCATTTCCTTAGAATGGAAACTGGGGAGGATTCTTTGGTTTTACTGAGTGTAGTGGTGAATGGGAAAAGCAAATGGGTAGATTGCTAGGATATGGACTTAACAAGAAAAATAATAACCACAGAGGGGGCAGGGAGGAAGACCAGTGGAGAATAAAAAGAGAAAGTCAGGTAGGCAAGCAGTTTTTGGAATCTGTTCAGGGAAAGAGGGAAGAATAACTCCTATGTGTACCTAAAAAGGGTTTTTAAAATTTACTAGGTTGCTCTGTGATGTAATTCCCCCACCCTCAACTCATCAAGTGGTTTTAGACCTTGATTATTTTTCTGTTTTTTCTTTTTTTAAAGTTGAACTTGGATTATTTAAAAGTTTGATGTTATGGTGAAACTGGCAATAAGAAACAATTTTAAGTTTTACTTTATACGAACTGCCGAGACTTCTTGTCATCCTGCTTTCATGAAACTTGACCGAAATGATTCAATATTCCTCCTTACATGTGCTGGGGGTACCTCAAAAGCAACATGTCAGGCTTGAATTTTTCACAGGACCTTTACCATATTAATTTTTTTTTTATTTTAATGGGGTGACACCAATAAATCAGGGTACATACCTACAATGAAAACATCTCCAGATTATCTTATCATTCAATTGTGTTGCATACCCATCACCAAAAGTCAAATTGTCCTCTGTCACCTTCTATCTAGTTTTCCCTGTGCTCCTCCCCTCCTCCCTATCCCACCCTCCCCTCCCTCCCCACACCCCGTAACCACCAACCACTCTCTTGTCCATGTCTCATAGTCTCACTTTTATGTCCCACCTATGTATGAAATCATGCTGTTCTCAGTTTATTTCTGTTTTACTTATTTCACTCCGTATAATGTTATCAAGGTATATCCATTTTCTTGTAAATGAGCCTATGTCATCATTTCTTATGGCTGAGTAGTATTCCATAGTATATATGTACCAAAGCTTTTTAATCCACTGTCTTCTGACGGACACTTGGGCTGTTTCCAGATCTTTGCTATTGTGAACAATGCTGCCACGAACATGGGGGCGCATTTCTTCTTTTCGAACAATGTTATGGTGTTCTTGGGGTATATTCCTAAAAGTGGGATAGCCGGGTCAAAAGGCAGTTCAACTTTTAATTTATTGAGGAATCTCCATACTGTTTTCCACAGTGGCTGCACCAGTCTGCATTCCCACCAGCAGTGCAGAAGGGTTCCCTTTTCTCCACATCCTCACCAGCACTTATTCTGTGTTGTTTTGCTGATGAGTGCCATTCTGACTGGTGTGAGGTGATATCACATTGAGGTTTTAATTTGAATTTCTCTAATGATTAGTGATGTTGAGCATTATTTCATATGCCTATTGGCCATCTGTATGTTCTCTTTGGATAAATTTCTATTCATTTCTTTAGCCCATTTTTTGATTGGATTGTTTGTCTTCCTGGTGTTGAGTTTTATAAGTTCTTTATAAATTTTAGTTATTAACCCCTTATCAGACGTGCTGTCAAATATGTTCTCCCATTGTGTGGTTTGTCTTTTTATTCTGTTCCTATTGTCTTTAGCTGTGCAAAAACTTTTTAGTTTGATATAGTCCCATTTGTTTATCTTGCCTTTTATTTCATTTGCCGGTGGAGATAAATCAGCAAATACATTGCTGCTACAGATGTCGGAGAGCTTACTGCCTATGTTTTCTTCTAAGATGCTTATGGTTTCACGGCTTATGTTTAAGTCTATTATCCATTTTGAATTTGTTTTTGTGAATGTTGTAAGTTGATGGTCTAGTTTCACTTTTTTGCAGGTAGATGTCCAATTTTCCCAGTCCATTTGTTAAAGAGACTGTCTTTACTCCATTGTATGTTCTTTCCACCTTTGTCAAATATCAGTTGTCCATATATGTGTGGGTTTATTTCTGGGTTCTCTATTCTGTTCCATTGATCAATGTGCCTGTTCTTATGCCAGTACCAGGCTGTCTTGAGTATAATGGCCTTGTAGTAAACATTGATATCTGGAAGAGTGATACCTCCTGCTTTATTTTTTCTTTTTAAGACTGCTGAGGCTATTCATGTTCTTTTTTGGTTCCATATAAAATTTTGGAATATGTGTTCTATATCTTTGAAGTATGTCATTGGTATTTTAATTGGTATTGCATTGAATTTATAAATTACTTTGGGTAATATAGACATTTTAATGATGTTTATTTTTCCTAGCCATGAGCACGGTATATGCTTCCACTTGTTTGTATCTTTCATGATTTCTTTTATCAATGTTCTATAATTTTCCAAGTACAAGTCCTTAACCTCCTTGGTTAAATTTACTCCTAGGTACTTTATTTTTTTGGCTGCAATAGTGAAGGGGATTGTTTCCTTAATTTCTTTTGCTGACAGTTCATTGTTGGTATATAGAAATGCCTCTGATTTCTGAGTATTAATTTTATATCCTGCCACCTTGCTGAATTCATTTATAAGGCCCAGTAGTTTTTTGACTGAGACTTTAGGGTTTTCAATATACAGTATCATATCATCTGCAAATAGTGATAGTTTTACTTCTACTTTTCCAATTTGGATATCTTTTATTTCTTCTTCTTGGCTGATTGCTGTAACTAGAACTTCCAGAACTATGTTGAATAAGAGTGGTGAAAGGGGGCACCCCTGCCTGGTTCCTGATCTTAAGGGGATTGTTTTTAATTTTTGCCCATTTAGTATGATGTTTGCTGTGGGTTTGTCGTAGATGGCCTTTATCATGTTAAGGAATGTTCCCTGTATTTACTGACAGTTTTGATCATGAATGGGTGCTGGAAATTATCAAGTGATTTTTCTGCATCTATTGAAATTATCATGTGATTTTTGTCCTTCCTTTTGTTTATGTGATGAATCACATTGATTGATTTGCGAATATTAAACCAGCCTTGCCTCTTCAGAATAAATACCACTTGATCATGGTGTATGATTTTTTTCATATATTGCTGGATCCGGTTGGCTAATATTTTGTTGAGAATTTTAGCGTCTATATTCATCAGGGATATAGGCCTATAATTTTCTTTCTTTGTGTTGTCTTTGCCCGGTTTTGGGATCAGAATTATGCTCGCCTCATAAAAGGAGTTTGGAAGTCTTCCTTCCTCTTGAATACTTTGAAATAGCTTGAGGAAGATAGGAGTTAGTTCTTCTTTGAATTTTTGATAGAATTCACTTGTGAAGCCATCAGGCCCAGGACTTTTCTTTTTTGGGAGTTTTTTGATAACTGTTTCAATCTCATTTGTTGTAATTGGTCTGTTTAGGTGTTCTGATTCTTCCAGATTGATTTTTCGAAGTTTATATGCTTCAAGAAATTTGTCCATTTCACCTAGATTTTCTAATTTTTTGGCATAGAGTTCTACATAGTATTTTCTTACATTGCTTTGTATTTCTGCTGTGTCAGTTGTTATTTCTCCACTGTCCTTTCTAATTTTATTTATTTGAAACCTCTCTCTTTTTTGGTGAGTCTAGTTAAAGGTTCATCAATCTTGTTTACCTTTTCAAAGAACCAGCTTCTGGTTTCATTGATCCTCTGTATTGTTTTCTTAGCCTCTATGTCATTTATTTCTGCTCTGATCTTTATTATTTCCTTCCTTCCACTTATCCTGGGTTTTATTTGCTGTTGTTTTTCTAGTACTTTTAGATGCAGGGTCAGGTTGCTTATTTGAGCTTTTTCTAGCTTCTTATGATATGCTTGTAGTGCAATGAACTTCCCTCTCAGTACTGCTTTAGCTGTGTCCCATAAATTTTGAGTTGATGTATGCTCATTATCATTGGTTTCTAGAAACTTTTTTACTTCTTCGGTGATCTCATTGTTAATCCATTCATTATTTAATAACATGCTATTTAGTTTCCAAGTGTTTGAGTATTTTTCAGTTTTTATTTTGTGGTTAATTTCCACTTTCACGGCATTGTGATCAGAGAAAATGCTTGATATGATTTCAATCTTCTTAAATTTATTGAGACCATTTTTGTGTCCTAACATGTGGTCTATCCTAGAAAATGTACCATGAGCGATTGAGAAGAATGTATATTCTACTGCTTTAGGGTGAAAAGTTCTGAAGATATCTATTAAATCAAGTTGATCTAGTGTATCCTTTAAGTCTGCTGTTTCTTTATTAATTTTCTTTCTTGAGGATCTATCCAGTGTTGTTAGTGGGGTATTGAAATCCCCTACTATGATTGTATTGCTGTTAATCTCGCCCTTTATATCCATCAAAGTCTGCTTTATGTATGTCGGGGCTCCTATGTTTGGTGCGTAGATATTTATAATAGTTATATCTTCCTGTTGAATTTTTCCCTTTATCATTAAGTAGTGTCCTTCTTTATCTCTTACTACAGCCTTTGTTTTAAATTCCATTTTGTCAGATATAAGTACTGCTACCCTGGCTTCTTTTTCATTGCCAGTTGCATGAAATATTTTTTTCCATCCTTTTACCTTCAGTCTATGTGCATCTTTTGTTTTAAGGTGTGTCTCTTATAGACAGAATATGTATGGGTCCTGTTTCTTTATCCACGCAGCCACCCTATTTCTTTTGATTAGATCATTTAATCCATTTACATTTAAGGTTATTATTGATATGTAGTTGTTTATTGCCATTTTATTCTTTAAAGGTGTATTTTTTTTTTTTTTTTTGCTATATTCTTTCCTCCCTTTGAACTATTCACAACAGGCCCCTTAGTATCTCTTGCAGAATTTCTTTGGTTTTAATGAATTCCTTCAGGCTTTCTTTGTCTGGAAAGCTCTTTATTTCTCTTTCAATTTTAAACGTTAGCCTTGCTGAATAGAGTAGTCTTGGTTGTAGGTTCTTGTTCTGCATTACTTTGATTATATCTTGCCATTACCTTCAGGCCTCAAGTGTTTCTGTTGAGAAGTTCGATGTCATCCTATGGGGTCTCCTTTGTAGGTGATAGCCTTTTTTTCTCTAGCAGCTTTTAAAATTTTTTCTTTATCCATTAACTTTGGTATTTTAACTATGATGTGTCTTTGTGTAGATTTTTTTGGGTTTCTCTTTACTAGAGTTCTGTGTGCTTCTTGAACATGTGGAATGTTTCCCAGCCTTAATTTAGGGAAGTTTTCTGCTATGATTTGATTGAACAAAGTTTCCATTTCCTGTCCTCTCTCCTCTTCTTCAGGAACCCCTATGATGCGAATGTTGTTTCTCTTCATGTTGTCACAGAGCTCCCTTAGAGTTTCCTCACATTTTTTGAGTCTCTTTTCCTTTTTCTTCTCTGCTTCTGTCCCTTTGTTTATTGTGTCCTCTATCTCGCTGATTCGGTCCTCAGCATGATTCATCCTGCTTTTAATTCCTTCCATTGTGGTCTTCAGTTCTGATACTGTATTTGTCATTTCTGTCTGATTCTTTTTTATTATTTCAATTTTGTTTTTTATACTTGTTATCTCTCTATTTAGGTATTCATAGTGACTATCCATTGTTGCTCTAATTTCTTTGTACATCCTAACTATCATTATTCTAAATTCTGCTTCTGGTAGTTTGGTTATATCTAGTTCATTCAGGTCCTTCTCTGGGGATTTCTCTTGATTCATTTGGTTTGCATTCCTCTGCCTGCCCATTTTGTCTGTGTATAAGCAAGTTGTGGCCACTGGAGTCCAGTAGGTGTTGCCTTTTTGTTCTCTAGGTGTGGTCTGTCTGCAGGCCCCCCACCCCCTCTGCCGCTGCCTAGGGCGGTTGGGCATGGGCGTTGCCAGCGCCAGCCTACTGCGGCTGTTCCTGTGATTTCCGCCTCTCCTCTGCAGGAGGGGCTGTCACTCAAGCTACAAGCCTCAGCACCATGGGCAGAGATGAGCACCTTTGCTCAGCTGCGGACCCATCCTGTTTCTGGGCTTACACCCAGCTCCCGCAGTCAGAGCCTGCTTGCCACAGTTTCACGGGTTGGGCGGGGCTTTTGACATGCTCTCAGCTGTGAGCCTTCGCCTGTCCGGAACATTAGCCCCGCCCTTGAGGCCAGGGCCCTCTTGGCAGGGTCGCAAACCGCAGTTTATTGGGCCGGGCTCATTTGCTGGCGTGAGCTCAGCTTGAGCTTCCGCTCACCTGGACTCTACCCCGCCCCTGCGATGGGAGTCAGCTCACGCACATAGGATGGCAAACCGTGGTTTCTCCGGCGGGAGCGACTAGTAGCGTGAGCTCAGCCGCGAGCTTCCGCTGTCCCGGACTCTATCCCGCCCCCACGTTGGGAGCCTGCTTGCTCACGTAGGATGGCAAATCGCGGTTTCTCCAGCCTGGCGGGGCTAGTAGCTTGAGCTCAGCCGCGAGCCCCAGCCTGTCCCGGGTCCTAGCCCCATCTCCACGGTCAGGGCCGGTTTGCGTAGGGTCGCAGAGCAGATCTCTGCCCATTCCTTGCCTCCGGCCTCTTTCCCGCAGGTGGGATTACAGGCTGGCCTGCAGCTGCTGGATCGCTTTCGCGCGTCCCCTCCACTTCTGCTGGACTACACCGAGCTCACACTGGCTTGGCCTCCGCCCATGCCGACAGAATCATGTTTCAGCATCCTGCCACCACCATACCCTCCAGAACCTTCAGTAGAGATGGAAGTGCCCTAAGTCTCCATACTGTAGGCCAGGGAGCTTCCTCCCTCTAAGCAGCTCTGCTCTAATTGCCACGGGAGAGCTTGTTCAGCTGGTATCCTGTCTCCCTTTGCTGGTATTGCTAGTTAAAGGGGAAATATTCGTTTTCGATTAGGAAAATGACTTAGCCCAGGGGTTAGGGTGGCTGTCCCTCAGAGTGTCCCTGTGCCTTCAGTCCACACTCTCTTCCCGCTGCTCTTGTCCTCTCCTCTGTCCCCATTCCCCGGAGCCCCAGGTGTGTGGTTGTGAGAGAGGTTTTCTGCGTTGTCCCTTTAAAAAGAATCTTGGGTCTGAGAAAGCTGTCTCTCTCTCTCACACAAACAGTATCCTCACTTCTTTCACAGCTCAATACTGTCCAAACACCTCATCTAGTCTCTGGGACTGCAGGCTGGGGCTTGGTTCCTGGGACCCAGGTCCCTCCCTCTCCACCAAACTCTCCTCCCGCCACGTGGGTCTCTCCGGGTTGCCGTTTGCTCCGGGGAGCTGGGCAGCCCTCTTCGCGTTTTCGCTATTCCTACCAGTCTCAATGTGGCTTCTGCAGTGTTCCTTGGTTGAAGAGTCCACTTAGTTTAGTTCAAAGTTGGTTTATCCAGATGATGGTTCTTAAAATTGAGTTATAATCCACTTTGGTTCTGGGAGTTGGAAGTTGGTACGTCCGCCTACTCCATCACCATCTTCCCCTTCCTACCATATTAATTTTAATCTATTGCCTCTGTGTCTTCTTTATGCTTCTTTTCTGAAATCTTAGAACAACCTTGAATCCCTTTGCCTAACCTCGCCTATGTATGCCTCAATCTTCTGCATTTTATTATAAGACATTAACAGTCACCTGGTAGTTCAACCCCTCACCTCATCCTCAAAGTATTGGCTTTGTGGTAGATAAGAAATGTCTAGAAATTCTTATAGCTCCTCCCATCAAAGGGTGAACTCTATTTTCCAACCCCTTGCATCAAAACTGGCATTGTGATACTTTGTTACTAGAAAACAGTGAAAATAATATTGGACTATTTATAGTCCAATAATATTCCAAGCATAGACTTTAAGAGACCTTGCAGCTGCCTTCACTCTGTTGAAGCATTTTTCAACTTCAGCACTATTGACTTGTATTTGGGTTTGGCTATGGGAGGCCAGGATTGGAGATCAGATCATTTTAGACCAGATAATTTCTTATTGGGGGTTATTCTGTGCATTTTGGATGTTTATCAGCATCCCTGGCCTCTATCACTAGATGCAAACTAGTAAGTCTCTCCACAGATCACCACACCCCATCCCATCTCCCTGTTGTGACTTTCAAAAGAATTCTGCAGACATTGCCAAATGTCCCTGAGGAATGGAGCAAAATTGTCTCAGATGAGAGTTAATGCTCTGTTGGAAGTCTGCTGCCATGTGAACAAGGCTGGTCTGAATTATGGGGGACGAGAGACTGTGTAAGGCTGAGAAGAGCACTTACAGGAGAGGCCTCCCAGACTGGCCATCTTACATTATGCTGGAGTATCCAGTCTTAGCTGAGAAACCCAGCAGGCCACTCAAATCATCTGGCCACCTGTGTATGGCCTAAAGTCGGATTCAAGTTTCGTTTTTTGCATATGGTCATTCAATTGTTTCAGCACTACTTAAAGATTATTATTTCCCTTTCTTTTTCTTAGGTCGATTGTACATATCTATATGTGTGTAGTCTGTTTCTGGGCTTGCTATACTATTCCATTGGACCACTTGTCTATTCTTGCAAACATAATTTCTTAATTATCATATGTTTACTGCAAGACCCAATATATGATAGCTTAAGTTTTTACCACCACCATCACCACCACTACGAACACACTACTATTACTGCCTCCTCCTCCTCCTTCTTCCGTAGTACCTTTGCTATTCTTAATTCTTTATGTTCCCATATATACATTTTAGAATAAACTTGTTACTTTTTACCGACAGTTTAGAATTTTGATTGGTATTACACAGAAACTAAATCAATCTGGAGAGAACTGATATCCTTACAATATGGAATATTTCAATCTATGAACATGATTTTCTCCTACTTGGTTTGGTCTTTAACTTCTCTCTATAATATTTTATATAGAGTGCCTCACAAGTTTTATTAGATCTATTTTTAGAAATTTAATATTTTGTAATATCAAATAATTATAAATAGCATAATTAAAAAATTCTTTTTATGACTGTTTCACAGCTGGCATGTATAAAGGCATCAAGGAAGTGACCATCTGTAATTCAGAATGGGGTTCTTACCAGAACCAGATCATCCTGGCATTGATCTTACACTTCAAGCCTCCAGAACTTTGAGAAAATAAATGTGCTGTTTAATCCACCAAGTCAGTGGTATTTAGTGATAGCAACTTGGGAAAAGCAAGACGGAGTCCGATATTGAACCTATGGAAATGAAATACTCAGTGCTGATATGCTTCAAACATTGTGAAACAAGATGAATGCTATTTTTCTGTGAAGGATCATGTCTTATTGATATGCTCTGCTTGTGTGTTCTCATAACTTAGACTTCAAGTGAGACAACCTGCAGTTTGAGGAAAGGCCTTGTCATACCTTGGGTATGAAGTCTTTCTGCTCATTTATTCCTGGAAATGGAAGCTAAGACTCATTTTATCCCTGTAAGCTGATGGATTGACAAGTTGCAGGCAAGATAGGATCATAGAATCATTTTTTTCCCTCCAGTTGTCCAGAGGCTTGAAGTCTACGATCAATGCCAGCACGGTCTGGTTCTGGTAAGAACCCCATTCTGGATTACAGATGGTCACTTCCTTGATGTGTGCCCACATGGCCTTTCCTTGGTGTGTGCATGCAAAGAGAAAGCTCTGGGCATCTCTTCCACTTCTTATACATGAGATGATTGCATTAACCTCATCACAGGAGTCTCACCCACATAACCTCATGTGAACCTAATTACCTCTCAAAGACTCTGCCTCCAAATGCCACCACATTGGGAATTAGGGCCTCAACACCTGAATTTGGAAGGAACACAAGCATTCAGTCCATGATGAGCCAAAAGACCTTAAGATTAGAGAGAGAAAAATTTTATTGGGCAGGTGTGAAAACCACTACGTTCACATATAATCTCTTCCTGGAGTTGAATTAAAGCAATTCTTACCTTCATAATAACTGCAACTTACTCTACATCCGAACCTGCAATAAAATCTATATTTATTTCTGATTTTAAAATATTTACTTCTCACAAAGCCTCCAGCCCTGCCTTTATTACTTTCCTTAGAAGCAAATACACTCTGCTTTTTAAATACAGTGTGTCCGTAAAGTCATGGTGCACTTTTGACCGGTCAAAAGTCAAAAGTGCACCATGACTTTACGGACACACTGTATTTATTAATTCCTATAATTAAAAAAATCCCTTTTCTTTCCTGTCCCTTTCTATAGCAATATCTTCCCTTTTCACACATCAATTTTTCTTCTTTCTGAAGAGCAGAGGTGGAGGAACAAAAATGAAGTTGAATAACACTGTAAATGTAAGCACATCTGTTGCCATGGGAGCAGCAGCTGCTGAGCGATAGAACCACTGTGTCTGCAACATTTGCAGGAGACCAATTACCAAAACCTGGAAACTCTGATTCGGTAAACAGGGACAACAGAGAGCATAGTTAGAGAAAATTGCTTATTTTATTGAGAAAGAGGCAAGCCAGGAAACTTTGAGAACTATAGGAGGCAAAGATGATGTTCATGAGCATTTCCATTGCCTAATGAAGTGGTTGTTTTTGAAGGGGCCCAGGAAAAATACAATTCACAGCTATCATGACTGCATCATGGGAGTCTCATATCATCTCCTGTGGTTACTGGTGGTTTCCCTTCGGCCTAGGAAAGAGGCAGTGTGAATATGGTGCCTCTCTGCAATTTAGCAAACTGTTGCCAAGTTGTTGCCTACTGGGTACCACAAAATTGTGAGCAATGTAAAGTAAGTCAAGTAGGATGTGGCCGTTCACTCAACTTTTTTTTTTATTTAGACAATTAAATTTAACAGGGTGATAATGGTCAATCAGAGTACATAGATTTAGAGAAAACATCTCCACATCATTTGGGCAATCGATTATGTTGTATACCCGTCACCCAAAGTCAGATCATCTTCTGTCACCCTATATTTTGTTTCTCTTTAAGCCCCTCTCATTCCCCCATTCCATTCCACTCCCTCTCCACCCTTCTCCTCCCCCTGGTAACCACTGCACCCCTGTCTATGTCCATGAGTCTCAATTTTGTGTCCACCTATGTATGGAATCATGGTTCTTAGCTTTTTCTGATTTACTTATTTCGCTCAGTATAATGTTATCAAGGTCCATCCATGTTGTCATAAATGATATTATGTCATCATTTCTTATGGCTGAGTAGTATTCCATGGTATATATGTACCACATCTTTATCCAGTTATCTATTGAAGGGCTTTTTGGTTGTTTCCATGTCTTGGCCACTGTGAACAATGCTGCTATGAACATGGGGCTACACGTGTCTTTACGTACCAATGTTTTTTAGTTTTGGAGGTATATTCCCAGTAGAGGGATTGCTGGGTCAATGGTAGTTCTATTCTTAATTTTTTGAGGAAACACCATACTTTCTTCCATAACGGTTGCACTAATTTACATTCCCACCAACAGTGAATGAGGGTTCCTTTTTCCCCACAGCCTCTCCAGCACTTGTTATTACCTGTCTTGTTGATAATAGCTAATCTAACAGGTGTGAGGTGGTATCTCATTGTAGTTTTAATTTGCATTTCTCAAATAGTTAGTGATGATGAGCATTTTTTTATATATCTTTTGGCCATTTGTATTTCTTCTTAGGAGAAGTGTCTGTTCATGTCCTCTTCCCATTTTTTTATTGGATTGTTTGTTTGTTTGTTGCTGAGTTTTGTGAGTTCTTTATATATTTTGGATATTAGTCCCTTATCTGAGCTGTTGTTTGAAAATATTATCTCCCATTTAGTTTGTTGCCTTTTTTTCTTTTTTCTTCTACAGGGACAGATGAGATTCAGAGAGACGGATAGATAGGGTCAGACAGACAGGAACGAAGAGAGATGAGAAGTATCAATCATCAGTTTTTTGTTGCGACACCTTAGTTGTTCATTGATTGCTTTCTCATATGTGCCTTAACCACAGGCCTTCAGCAGACCAAGTAACCCCTTGCTCGAGCCAGTGACCTTGGGTCCAAGCTGGTGAGCTTTTTGCTCAAGCCAGATGAGCCCGTGCTCAAGCTGGCGACCTTAGGGTCTCAAACCTGGGTCCTCCACATCCCAATTCGACACTCTATCCACCATGCCACTGCCTGGTCAGGTGCCTATTTGTTTTGTTGACAGTTTCTTTTGCTGTGCAGAAGCTTCTTAGTCTGATGTAGTCCCATTTATTTATCTTTGCCTTTATTTCCCTTGCCTTTGGGTTCAAATTCATAAAATGTTCTCTACTGCCAAGGTCCATGAGTTCAGTACCTATGTTTCTTCTATGTAATTTATTGTTTCAGATCTTATGTTTAGTTCTTTGATCCATTTTGAATTAATTTTTGTGCAAGGAGATAAACTGTAGTCAAGTTTCATTCTTTTGCATGTGGCTTTCCAATTTTCCCAGCACCGTTTATTGAAGAGAATTTCTTTTCTCCATTATGTGTTTTTGGCTCCTTTATCAAAGATAATTTGACCATATATATGTGGTTTTATTTCTGGCCTCTCTATTCTGTTCCTTTGGTCTGTGTGTCTGTTTTTCTGCCAGTACCATGATGTTTTGATTATTGTGGCTCTGTAGTATAGATTGAAGCCAGGTATTGTAATGCCTCCAGCTTTGTTTTTTTTCCTTAGGATTACTTTGGTTATTTAAGGTTTTTTATGGTTCCATATAAAACTGATGATTTTTGTTTCACTTCTTTAAAAAATGACATTGGAATTTCAATGGGAATTGCATTAAATTTCTATATTACTTTGGGTAGTATGGCCATTTTAACTATATTTATTCTTCCTATCCACGAACAAGGAATATTTTTCCATTTCACTTCATTTTTTTCAATTTCCTTTAATAATGCTTTGTAGTTTTCAGTATATAGGTTCTTTACATTCTTTGTTATGTTTTTTCCTAGGTATTTTGTTGTTGTTATTGCTACTGTAAAAGTGATTATTTATTTTAGTTCTCTTTCTGAGGTTTCATTGTTGGCATATAAGAAAACAATAGACTTCTGTATATTAATTTTGTATCCTGCAACCTTACTGTATTGGTTTATTATTTTTAATAGCTTTTCTGTGAAGTCTTTGGGGTTTTCTATATACAGGATCATATTATCTGCAAAAAGCAAAACCTTTACTTCTTCTTTCCCAATATAAATGCCTTTTATTTCTCTCTCTTGTCTGATTGCTCTGGCTAGAACTTCCAGCATTATGTTGAATAGGAGTGGAGAGAGTGGGCCTCATTCCTGATTTTAGAGGAAAAGTTTTCAGTTTTTTACCACTTAGTATGATGTTAGCTGATGGTTTCTCATAAATGGCCTTTATTATGTTGAGCTATTTTCCTTCTATACCCATTTTTAACTTGTTTTTAAAGTCGCCATTTAAATGGAATACTATGGGGCCATGAAAAAGAAGGAAATCTTACCTTTTGCGACAACATGGATGAACCTGGAGACTATTATGCTAAGTGAAATAAGCCAGGCAGAGAAAGAAAAATATCATATGACCTCACTCATTTGAGGAATCCAATGAACAATGTGAACTGAGGAACGGAATTGAGACAGAGGAGAGATCAAAGGGACCAGAGGAAAAGAGGACAGAGGGAAAGGAGATGATATGATGGGATAAACCTGAAAGAAAGGAGGGAAGGTGCTATTGGAAAGGGGACAAGGGAGATTTGAGGGGAATACAGGGGAGGGGGAGATGCATTCAGGGCGACATTAGAATCTATGTAAACACAATAAATTAAAATCAATAAAAATAAGAAAATGTGGTATATATATAAACAATAAAGTATGTATTATTCAGCCATAAAAAAATGAAATTCTTCCTTTTGTAACATGAAAAAAATAAATAAATAATAAAAAAAGAAAAGTCGCCATTTTAATGTTCTGTGTCAAGGAAAGAAGGCTACAGCTACATTTCTTATTTATCTATCTATTTATTTGTTTACTTATTTTGTGTCAGAGACAGAGAGAGGAACAGATAGGAACAGACAGGCAGGGAGAGAGATTGGAAGCATCAGTTCTTCCTTGTGGCTTCTTAGTTGTTCATTGATTGCTTTCTCATATGTGCCTTAACTGCGGGGGCTACAGCAGAGCAAGTGACTCCTTGCTCAAGCCAGCGATGTTGGGCTTCAAGTCAGTGACCATGGGGTCATGTTTATGATCCCACACTCAAGCCAGCAACCCCACTTCCAAGCTGGTGAGCCCACGCTCAAGCTGGATGTTTCCATGCTCAAGCCAGCAACATTGGATTTTTGAACCTGGGTCCTCTGCATCCCAATCAAACCTTCTATCTACTGTGCACCACCTGGTAAGGCTACAGCTACAGTTCTTATTCTTCTGCATCTTAAGAATAAGAGAAACTGGCCAGGTTTCAGATTCTATCTCAGTCAGGGCGCATATAGGAGTCATCAGTGAATACATAAGTAACTGGAACAACAAACCAATGTTTCTCTATCTCTCTCTCTCTAAAATCAATAAATTGTTAAAAAAATAAATGGGAAAAACTATCAATGAGCCCTTTTAGTTACTAAAACTGTCAATATTTTTCTTACTGGTCTAAGGGATTGGGGAACATCTTTGTGCATTTTGTTTGCCAGTTATAGCATAAAGACTAATAGAAACAATTAACCACACCCATTTTTCTGAAATTTTGCAAACAAGAACTGAGGGCCCACCATATGAGGACAAGCACTTACTAGAAGATATGTAACGAAACTCATTTGTGTCCTGTATACCATTGCCAGAACCCAGATGCCAAGAACTAGGCCCTGAAAAATCTGGTTTGTCACAGTCTCAAGAAGTAGTCCAATGAACCTCATAATGGTTCATCTGACTATTCAGGCTTTTTGATCCTATTCACAAAAGAGTGTTCTGTGCACATACCTGGTACTTGATAAATTGTATTTAGCTGAATATAAGTAGACAAAATTAAAAGTTGTTCAAGCAATTAGTTGTACCAAATTTGAGTAACTGAATATGATTCAAGTATGATAAAAGATTTTATAAGACTCTAATTTCTACATTTTAAATTAAAATAATGGATTTTAAATTTTTATTATAAAAGTATTAAATCTGTTTTTTAGGAACCTTCAAAATATGTTCAGTCTTGGTCTATAAAAGGAGAGTTTATATAGTGGAAAAGACACAAAAAGGACCAATAATTTATTTTTTAATTCTATGTCCAACTTGAACATTAACTGGCTGCATGACTTTGGGAAAATACTTGAAACTCATTTTCTTCATCTGTAAATATTCTCCCTGGTGAGGTCCAAATGTTTTTATATGTATGACAGCAATTCAAAAACTGTGAGCTATAAAATCCACCATACAAGCCCAGCTTCTCTCATGTTCTCCTTTGCGTCTCAAACAAATGCCATCCTCGGGCACCTTGTCTGAAATGCAGCCCACCGCTGACACCTTTCCTACTTTAATCATCTCCTTAACTCTTGTCACCACGTTGTACACTACGTAGCCTACTTACCTGCTTTTTGTATGGACTCAACTTGCTATAATTTCAACTCCATGAAAGCAGTTTCTGACTGTATTTTCCCCAGCTATATCCACAGATGTTAGTATTAGGTATTGATAAATATTTTGAATGAATAAATAAATAAATAAGCCATTGTCAATTTTTTCTAAATGGCTTTTCAAAATGATGGGAACAGGCCTAGAGTGATTACGTTAAGGAACAGACCTAGAGTGATTACGTCTCATTCTGTCTGCTAACGTCAACAGACTCCAATCAAGAGTTAGGACACCCACAAAATGACAATCCTAGGCATTCCTCTTAACTATTCCCCTCTGTCACAGGTCTAAGCCCCCTAATAACACCAGCTCCAGCCCTCTGATGGGCTTGTTATCAGAAAATAATATGACTGTGTGAGTAAAGTGCCTTAGGAGTTAAAAGCGCCAATAAAATATTACAATCTGTACTATTAAACTGCGGGTTTTCTGGTGCCGTAATATTTTGTCAGGGACATTAAGCACAGTGGGAGGAAGAGTGACAGTTGCAGTGTAAACATTTTTTGAGGAGTGAAGACAAGACAGTGCGCTGGTCTGGGCGTCTCTCCTGTGAATGAGTTTGGGACCTTGGCCTGGTTGCACCTGGAGCGCAGACCGCACAGCCTGGCCAGAAACCCGGCAGCCAGCCGTGTTCTTCATGACGCTCAGAAGAGTTGATCATGAAAACAACTCAGATGTAGTAGCAAGCTAAAATGTGCCTATTAATGTGTATTGTGCACATTACAGCATCAAAGACAAAATTAAAAACATCTTAAATTAGTCATGCACCTGGAAATAATAAATCACTGCTTCCTTCAGCACCTCATTAAAATGGGAAGTTTCTCCTGACAGATTCCATTGTTCTTTGGGTACTGATTTCTCTGTGTGCCACCTTTTAGTACCCCTGCATTTGATTAACTTTCAAATAACATGAAGGTTTTAGGCATTAAAATTCAGAACAGTTTTCCATGCTTCCTATTTTTCTTTCTTTGAGAATCATTATAAATTAGGGATCAAGAACCAAGTTTTCTAGAGTGAGGTGAGTGGGAAGCAAGTAAAGTCCCAGGCCCGTGTGTCCTGACGGATGTGATTCAGGAAGAGCAAAACCCTCCGCGGGAGCGACATTGCTCTGTGTTTCAGTCACAGCCCAGGGACTGTTTGGCCAGTTTCCCCAGCCAAACCCAAAAGAGATTTCAGAGACTGGTCATCTATGTGTGGAACTGGTGGATACATTATCCCTTCAGATGTCTGTTGCATAGTTGATATTTATGAGGGTGTTGAATGTTTGACCTAAAGAAGAAGAGAGGTAGAGAGGAGTGAGCTGCAACGCCAGAGAGAGAAGAGATGGGGAAGGTGAAGAGAATGAAGAGGTATCCTTTCTCTCTCCCCTCCCTCTCCTTCACCCTCTCTTTGTCCCTCTCCCTCTCCCGCAATTAGTTTTGAGCCCCAGTGGAGGAAAGAATTTGGAACAAAATTTGAAGAGCAATAACTGGTGGAGCTACGGAGGGGGGGGCAGTGAGGGGGGTGAGTGTGCAACAGTGGTACAAGCAATGCAGCTTGTACCAGGTGGAAAGGTGCTGTGCAGAAATGGAGATAAAGCCACCCTTAGCGCTGAATTCCTTTCCAATACCCCATGATGTTAGACTCAGTGCTGAGGGATCCAGGGACAGCTGCCCACCCACAGCAGCTCTTCAGAGAGAGTTCCCAGGAGAGGCAGTGCTGACCACATCAGTCAGAGTGGAAGAACAGAAGTAGCCTTGCTCTCAGGCACTCATGAGACACCCATGGAAGGGGGTGGGGGAACTGGAAGTGTGGCTCTCACACAGGCAGGGCTAAGAGCCATTGCAGTTTGGGTGTAAGTGTCAGCAGGATCTTATCTGGGCCCTCAGACAGCTAAGACTTGGGTCAACTGTTTACAGAAAGAGCAGTTATCTCAAAGGCCCATTGAAAGGTTTAAATGAGATAGCAAGGAGGTGTGTGGAACTGTGCTTTGACACATAGAAGGAATTAGATAAATTTCTCAGTCTCAAGGGATTGTCCAGGTACCTGAATGCAAAAATGCAGAAAGAATACCTCCACCCCCTGGTGTCCTTCTCCATCCCCACGCCCTTACTTAAGCATCCTTTCAGAAACTATAATGGCTGCAGAATCTGAGTAGTTGTCCAAGATGGTGTCCACTAGCTTCCTACACAAACACCAGTCTGGGCATCCACTGCCCATTCTACATCAGGGGACAGACAATTACAATGGAATATTCCATATGCTTTGTCTTCCACCTCACTTCCATCTCTTAAGCATCTTATACATCAAGAATATACTTTGAAAGAGAGAACACTTTTGACTTAAAATAGTGCCAATAGTAAATAAGCAAATCTGAATGAAGTTAGTCATAAACATATCTGGCTCAGAGAAGATCTTTATAGCAGAATCACCATCCCATTGTAATGTCTTGAAGTTTCTCTTGGTTCAATATGCTGTTTTTAAATCCCCTGTAATGTTGCCCTCACAAAGGAGCCATAGGAAAAGTAGTCAAATTTTTTTTAAAAAGCCTAATCTAATAAAAATCAAAGTGAGGCTGCATACCAAAGATGACGAAATAAAACATTCATCTCTCCCAGGGGTCTGCCACAGCCGGTTCTTCCAGCATTCCACTGCTGAGCAGTTTTATGTTGTCTTGATTACATCCAAAGTAAAATTGCCCATGTTATTTAATCATATGCGTGACAGGAATGCACTACATCTGACAAATATAAAGTGAAAGCTACTGCCTCCATTTTTCCCAGATCTCAATACACAATTGAATAACTTTTCAAATAATGCAAATTTATAAAATAGGTGTAAATGAAAACATAAAAATGCAAGTTGTTTCTATCTGATGAATGATTCAAAGGATGAGGAGGTGAAGCTTTGTGACTGTGAACTCAGTCACAGAGAATTCCCATCAGGCCTGAGTGAATGTGCTCTACTGGACATAGTATAGACTAGGTTACAAAAGAGCTTCAGGTCAGGGGCAACATTTTCTTTTCTTTATGAAGATGTTCCACTCTCCCCAGCCCTGCTCACTAACCATTTATACATATTACAATGTACAACTGTAGCTGTATTTACATTGTGTAGAATTACAGTTACATGAGAATTTAAATTGTAACCAGTCCAATCACTCATTTTAAAGATGAGAAATAAAACTTAGTAGAAATAGTCTTTTTGCTTTAAAAGTTTCTGGAAAGACAGTTAAAATCTTAATCCGGGAGACTGTTTATAAAGGCTCTCTCTATTGGGGTCTAACCTTAAATGAATCTTTGTCACCAAGCAACAACAAATATAATGCAAAAGGATTTCATTATGTCTCCCTCAAGGGACTATGAGTTCTTCAAAAACAAGTACTATGTTCTGTTACCTTTGCATTTTTAACAATGCCCAAAATAGCCATTAAATAAGCATGAAAAGAACAAACTATCCCACATGTGAATATCAAATATTTCTTCTCCTCACTCTATTTCAGGAAAAATTTGTCAGATCTTCCATATAAATTTCTCCAGTTATGGACTGTGCCATATTACACATAAATTAAATACTGTAGAAGTCATTTTAGTAGTTAGTCTTGAAAAGTCACTGATGTAATTTCTGCCTGTGCATAAGAGAAGACAGCAAAGTGTTGAAAATATCCACATTTATGGGTAAATGTCCAACTTTGGGTATTATACATAAAATTATTCTCTTTAAAAAGAAGATTCTTCAAGTCACGAAGACCTTGGGATTTGGTGGTGTTTATATTATCCCTCACTATAATAAAATCATCATTTCAGTCCTTGCTGCGCTAATTACGGAACAGCAGCCTACATTCAGGCATTGTCTTTTTGCCGATAAAGTACACTTTATCTTGCTAATTTGGCTTGTTGAGTGAACTGTTGACAGCTTTTTGCCATTCAGATAGAAATAATAGCTTCAACCACCTCATTTCAAATGCCCATCCTGAAATGTACTGCTTTTCTGCTAAAAGATTCTTTTTTTTTTTAATTTTTTATTTATTCATTTTAGAGAGGAGACACAGAGTGAGTCCGAGAGAGAGAGAGAGAGAGAAAGAAAGGGGGGGGGGGAGCTGGAAGCATCAACTCCCATATGTGCCTTGACCAGACCAGTGCAGGGTTTTGAACAGGCGACCTCAGTGTTCCCAGGTCAACGCTTTATCCACTGCGCCACCACAGGTCTGGCTCTGCTAAAAGATTCTTTAAAAAGCTGCTCAACTGAGTGAGATTGATATATATATGTACATATACATCTTATGAATTGTAGATTTTAACAAGCTTATGTCACCAAGTAGCTTCCAACTTTCTGAAATTGCTAAATAATTATTATTTTTAAATCATTATGTTTTATTTAGTTCTTAGTAAACAAAGAATTATCTGTAGGAATCTCCAATTAGTTTGACAGAGAATAGTTCCCCTGATCTTTGCAGTATGCTTCTCGGAGATTCCTGGAGGAGAGATACACTATCAGATTGCACTGAGGGCAGCAAACTTGGGAGATAAAGACCTGCTCCTCCCCATACTGTGCACACAAGGGGACATTTTATAGTCTCTCCACAACTGTCCCAGTATGTGAAGATGTATTTCACCCTCTAGCACAGGGGTCCCCAAACTTTTTACACAGGGGGCCAGTTCACTGTCCCTCAGACCGTTGGAGGTCTGGACTATAAAAAAAACTATGAACAAATCCCTATGCACACTGCATATATCTCATTTTAAAGTAAAAAAACAAAAAGGGAACAAATACAATATTTAAAATAAAGAACAAGTAAATTTAAATCAACAAACTGACCAGTATTTCAATGGGAACTATGGGTGCGGATGCATCCAGTGCTCCTCTCACTGACCACCAATGAAAGAGGTGCCCCTTCCGGAAGTGCGGTGGGGGGGGGGTGGATAAATGGCCTCAGGGGCCGCATGTGTAAATGTAATGCCAGCAAAAAGCAACCACTGAGGGGGCTTCAAATCATCCATCTTAATTCAGTTCAGGTTCCGCCAAGTAAAAACTTGAAATATTTTAAAACCCATACAGTTTGCCCCACTCTCTTCCCTGTCCCCTCAGCTCCCCCCAGTGGGTTCCTGTAGTTCTCAAGGGCAGTTTCTGGGTCTACTGACAACTTCTCAATTCCAACATGCTTTCTTTTCTGTTTATCCACCAGCAGGCACTCTCTGTCCTGTGGGAGACAGCTGACGCCACTTGTTTGCATGGATGGCCATGCAGAAATCTTAACATTATTCTTCTTCAAGTGTGTGTTATATTTCCACACTTTCACCGTTATGAGGCAAAACTAGTAAAATAAGCAAGGCTTTTTTTATCCCTACTTGTGGGCATTCTGGAAATGCTGAGGATTCAACACAAAGAGCAACCCTCAACAATAAGAGAAGGAGCCTGACCTGTGGTGGCGCAGTGGATAAAGCATTGACCTGGAATGCTGAGGTCACCAGTTCAAAATCCTCGTCTTGCCTGGTCAAGGCACATATAGGAATTGATGCTTCCTGCTCCTCCCCTTTTCTCTCTCTCTCTCTCTCTCTCTCTTTCTCTCTCCCTTTCTCTCTCCTCTCTAAAATGAATAAATTTAAAAAAAAATGAGAGAAGGAAAGGAATACCCCAGTTTCTTTGTCTGCAGGGAATAATGCCAAGTTCCTAAAAGCATCCCCAGCCAGACTGAACTCTTGCTGCCTACAGGGGCAACCATCCTGGGCCTTTCTCCCTCCCCTCTCTCACCTTCTCAACTCCTCCCCTTGTGTGTCCTGGGATTTACCCAGATAAACTACCTATACCGGACTCTTTTCTATAGGGTCAGCTTTTAAAGGATCACAAGTGTAAGGTCAGCTGAAGGAGCACACCCAAGTTCAGGTTAAGAAAAGTTTATTAGGGGGTCATCTGCCGGGCTGACTCCTAAGACAGAGGTCAGCAACCGGTTCTCTAACAGGTAGGGTTAAATAGGGGATTCGAGGGTGGGGGCTGGTAGTCGTTTCAAAATTTATGTAAGATTAATCGTAAATAAGCTAGCGGACTTTCCACACCTGGGTTAGTCACCAGGATGCCCAGGGGATAGTGACCTGGAACATCCAGTTAGTCAGTGTCCCTTTGTCCACTTAAGGGAGGAGGAAATCATGGCCCCCACCTGCAACCCTATCAACAACTAAGAGAAAAATCTCTCAAAGTCAGTGGTAATGAACAAATCTGGGGTTAGTTGAGGGGGGATCGCTGGAAAGGGAGGAGGGAAGAAATGCCACCTTTTATTTAACAGCTGGAAATGTGTTCCAGTCATAATATTCATTGATGTACCATTCTGCTAAGAAAATACCATAAAGGGCATATTCTCTATTATCAAGCCATGAATATATTCAGGCACAGTTTATGGAGCTAGAGCCCTACCAACATGTTTTCAGAGTCACTAGGTTAGTCTATGGACTTCACCCTCTACCTTATCTGGTGAGGCTTGCTATACTAGTTATATTTTTATATGCCTTATCTTTCACTCTCTCTAGCTACTATCAGTCTGGCTCTTAGTAACTGTTACATACATGCATGAATAATGAAGAATGAATGGGAGGAAGAAAGGGAGGAAGGAAGGAAAGAAGATAGATGAAAGAAAGATAAAAGGAAAAAAGAGGGAACGAGGGAGGGAGGGAGGGAGAGAAGGTGGGAGGAAAGAAGGAAGGAAGGAAGGAAGGAAGGAAGGAAGGAAGGAAGGAAGGAAGGAAGGAAGGAAGGGGAAGGGAAGGGAAGGAATTTCAAACCACTGAGTTTGAAAAAGCATTTTAGTGCTAAGAAATACAGTTCTTAAATCAGGTTTGATTTATTATGTATGTGTAAATCACTGTATTTGCAGATTATTTGGTTATCTATAATTCTTGACAGTAAGCCCAGATACGCCTTAATGTTCAATGAGAAAATAAGTTTCACATACCAGAAACCCAGGAAAAGCACTGATATCTGAGGAGCATTCTTCAAAGGAAATTAAACTCTGAGCATCAAAGCAGAGTTTAGTATAAGGAGTCAAAAAAAAAAAAGGCATTCCAAGTTCTTAACTGGATGGTTTAGTTCAGAGAATTTTTAACTTCATTTCATAGAACAAGGAATTCAGAAATAAATGTGCATAAAGGAAAACAAAGTGCATGAATTTCCTGAACCTTTGAAAATATAATACAAGTTTATCTACATAAAGATGAAGTGAATAGTCAGTAATATCGTGAAAATTAAAGTAGAGATGCTCAAACCATGTGATCCAGCAATCACACTCCTTGGTATTTACCCAAAGGAGTTGCAAATTTATGTCTACACAAAAATCTACATATGAATGTTTATAGCAGTTTTATTTATAGTTGCAAAAACTTGGAAGCTACCAAGATGTCCTTCAGTGGATGAATGGAATAAACTGTGATGCATTCAGACAATGGAGTATTATGATTCAGCACTAAAAAGAAATGAGCTATCAAACTGTGAAAAGACATAAAGAAAACTTAAATGTATATAACTAAGTAAAACAAGCTGTCTTAAAAGGATACATAGTGTATGATTCCAATTATATGACATGCTGTCAAAGGCAAAACTGTAGAGACAGTAGAAAGATCAGTAGTTGGCAGAGGTTGTGGGGAGGGAGCAATGAAAAGACAGACTACACTGGGGAACAATTATTTTTTTCATTTTCTGTTGCATGAAGTTTTAGAACTTTTTCTATATATGTTTGCATCACTGATTCCAAATCTGAAATCTGTTTTTGGCTGAATGCTCTAGTTTTTATGCAATTTTTATTTATTTTTGTTATAGTTAATGGAATGCATTGGTTTTTAAATTGGAGTTAAAGGGCAATGACTTGGATTGAACATAACCACAAGGGAATTAATGTTTTACAAACATCACTTTTACATAATTGTAGTTTTTTTTAAGTGTAAAAAAATTTTATCTGATATAAACACCCTCTTATTTTGTTTTAAGATTGAATCCTGGCTTCTTCGAGTAGGCATAAATGTAAGAATAGTCCTGACACCTTCTGTCATAATGTGGCTGTTACACACTTCAATGTCAAAGGCACAATTTTTCATCATTTGTGACACATGCATGTATTGACTATTTTCAAGTTTCCCTTGGCGATCAAGACAAGAATTGGGTTCCTCATATTGTGTGTCATAATTGTGAGGAAATGCTTCATGACTGGACAAAAGAAAAACGCAAAGGAATGCCTTTGGAATTTCCATGGTTTGGCATGAACCTAAGGACCACAGCAGTGACTGTTATTTCTGTCTGATCCATACCAAGGGCATCAGCAAGAAAAAACAGCATATGATCGTATATCCTAATATTCCTTCAGCAATACAATCTATCCCACACTCTGAGGCACTCCCGGTTCCAGTTTTTAATGGTTTTAGTTCTACTAAGGACAAAGAAAGTGAACATGGTGATCAAGTAGATTTTGATAAGATGCATGAGGAAATGGTTGTAGAATCTGAAGGGTCTTCTTCTGATGCCAAGCAGTCATTAACCCCTAAGCAGTTTAGCCAACCTGAATTGAATGACTTAGTAAGAGACTTGGGCCTATCAAAGAAAGCAAATGAGTTATTAGTCTCCAGGCTTCAAGAAAAGGATGTACTTCACCAGTCAGCTAAAGTATCCTATTTCAGGAAGCGTGAACAAATTTTTGTGGACTTTTCTTTCGAAGACAAACACTTTGTTTACTGTCATGATATCAGTAGTCTTCTCAGCCAGCTAGGTGTTACCACTTACAGTCCAACAGAATGGCGGCTATTTCTAGATAGCTCTAAATGGAGTCAGAAATGTGTTCTCCTACACAACGGTAATGTTTATGCAGCGGTTCCAATTGGTTATTCAACTCCTCTGCAAGATTATAATGACATAAAAATTGTCCTCGACTTACTGAAGTATGAGGAGCATAACTGGATCATTTGTGTGGATCTTAAAATGGTAAATTTCCTGCTAGGACAACAGAGAGGTTTCACAAACTATCTTTGCCTTCTGTGTTTGTGGGACAGCCGAACTCGGGAGAAACACTAGCCACAGAAGGAGTGGCTGAAACGTGAAGCTCTGGAAGTAAGGATGCAAAATATTGTGAATAAACCTGTAGTTAATTGAGACAGGATCATTTTTCCCCCACTTCACATCAAACTTGGCTTAATGAAGCAGTTTTTTCAGGCTTTGAATAGAGAAAGTGAATGCTTTCAACATATTATTTCTGCTTGTCGGGCCTTGTCTTTCAAGAAGATAAAAGCAGGTGTATTCGATGGACCTCAAATTCAAACCCTCATATGTGATGAAAAATTTGCCAGGTAAATGAATAAGGAGGAGAAAGCAGCATGGCAGTCTTTTGTGGCAGTTACAAAGAACTAACTTGGCAACAAAAATTTTAGCAGAAAACTATGAACTTCTGGTTCAAAGGATGCTGTTGGCTTTCTGCAACATTGGATGTAACATGAGCGTTAAGATTCACTTCCTGAACAGCCACCTTGATAAGTTTCTGAAAATCTTGGAGCTGTTAGTGATGAGCAGACATACTGCTGGAGCATCAAACGAGATTGTCCTCAACAAGTACATAAATGCAAGAGTTACAAACGCAAATTTTTGCCTGAATAGAGTTTAAATAAGTTTTGCACAAATTTTATGATTAAAATAAGTGTTTTAATATGTTCTATTTTGAAATTGTAGACAAATTCTGATGCAATCATATCTTTTAGTGTATTAGTGTATTTACTGCATTATATAAATTATTATATTTTCACAAAGATGACGCCCAAGAAGACATTGTACTTCATTATGTTAAACTAAATGTTGACAATTTTACAATAAGATGAAAACCTAAAATCTTGAACTGCAAAAAATATTGTAGCTTACAGAGAAAAACTAATGTCAGATTTGAGATCAGCACACTCGAATTAGGTAAGAACAAGTGTTTTTGTGGATGCAACAAAAATTTTGTTCCCCAGTGCTATAGAGGATTTTTAGAGAAATGGAAATACATGGTATGATACATTTGTCCAAACCCAGGGAATGCACACCAAGACTGAGTCCTAATGTAAATTATGGAGTTTGGGTGATTATAATGTACCATGGTTTATAAGTCGTAACAAAGGTAGCACTCCGATGGAGGATGTTGACAATGGGAGAGTCTATGCATGTGTGGGTACAGAAGGTAAGTGGGAAATCACTGTATCTTCTGTTCCATTTTGCTGTGAACCTAAAACTGCTCTAAAATACAAAGCCTCTTTTCAAAAAAATATTAATGTGCTGCATAATTTAGTTATCACCAGGGATTATCTGTCTTGAACTGACTTCTTCAGGATGGTTCTTAAGCTATTCTCTACTCACCTCAAAATAAGATCAAAGTAAGAAAAGAAGTAATCAATCTTGAAATGCTTGTAATTTTTTATTTTCTCTGTATCACTCTCTCCAAATCACATTTTTACAAAGGGCCTGGATCTTCAAAAAGCTTTATGAAAATATTCTTTAGAGAGTATAGTCAAAGGAATATTTAACATCTTTTCCTTCCTACCTCAAGAATTAATTTTCTTGGTTTTCTTTCCAAGACTTGCCCGCTGCAGTTCAGCCAAGGACATGCGATAAGTAACTCGTCCAGGCTGTGACTGCAAACTGTCGGGCTCCTGGCAGCTTGCCCACCCTCCTCTCCTTCTCCTCCTCACTCCCACTCACCCACGGCCCCCAGGATCCTCCATGGAGGCACCACGGTTGCAAATTGGAATGGTAGAAAGGCTCTGAAGTTGCTCAAACATAATAATTTGCTCTCTATTTTTAAAAGCTGATCTACTGGCAAAAATAAATCAAGAATCAAATGTTGTGTTTCGTGCCTGTTTCCAAGGAATACATCTTCTCCCTGTAGGAGGAATAATAAATGATTTAAAGATTTGGGGAAAAAACTTCACCTCTGTCCTCAAATTCTTGATCTTGAAATATTTACTGTCTTGATGAGAACTGCAGATGGTCCCCAGCAGGCCAGACTCCCAGAGGGTGCCGGGCAGCTCGAAGGGGCAGCTCAGGGCCAGCGGGGCTGCTAGGTTCCCTATCAACACTCTGGTCATAGACTAGATTCCTCGCTCTCTGTATTGCGTTCACAAGTTAGAATATTTTAGTCTCCCTTCCCTTCTTCTTTGCCTGGTTGGAATGAAGGGATAAAAATTAAGGTGATAAACATCAAAGTAAACCTCTTTTGAAAACCAAACCTAGGCACAGAAAGTGACATGCTGCTTTATTATACATTTATAAATGTATCCCTCATGCTTGCCATTCCACAGTCCTGTTTGTCTTAGAGATGAGGCCACACTGGTGCTGTGGTCATTTCTTTAAAAAGGTGAATGCTGAAGTCAAGCTCTGTGCAGCATGACTTAGGACATTAAATGCCATTCCCAGAGTAATTTAAACAAAATTCCATAATCCCAGGTATGTGAGTGATGAAGACTCTCGTCATTTATAGTAACAGAGAGTGGAACTCTGGTTACCAGGGGCTGGAGGGGGAAAGAAAGGGGAGATACTGATCAAAGGGAACAAACTTGCAGTGACAAGAAGTTACTCAAGTTCTGGAGACCTAATGTACAGTGTGGTGACTGTAGTTAATTATACTGTAGTATTACTTGACATTTCCTAAGACAGTAGATCTCAAGTGTTCTCACCACACACATGCACATGCACATGCTCACAAGAGTAACTGTGGCCTGACCAGGTGGTGGCTCAGTGGATACAGCGTTGGACTAACTGGAATGCGGAAGACCCAGGTTCAAGACCCCGAGCTTGCCAGCTTGAGCGCAGGCCCATCTGGCTTGAGCAAAACGATAGTCAGCTTGGACCCAAGGTCACTGGCTCCAGCAAGGGATTGCTTGGTCTGCTGAAGGCCCGCGGTCAAGGCACATGTGAGAAAGCAATCAGTGAACAACTAAGGTGTTGTGACGGCAACGAAAAACTAATGATTGATGCTTCTCACCTCTCTCCGTTCCTGTCTGTCCATCCCTCTCTCTGACTCTCTCTCTGTCCCTGTAAAAAATACATAAATAAAATAAAGAGTAAGTGTGAAGGGGATACCGGTATATTAATTAATTGAAATTGTAGCAATCATGTCATAATGTTGAAATATGCTGTGCACTTTAAATATATACAATTGTCATTTGCCAAAAATAATTTTAATAATTTTTAAGCAGTAATATTTATAATAATTAGAATGGTCATTTTCAATGCAGCCATATGGCTTTCATTTGTAAACTGAATAAAGTATTTGAATTTAAATTACCCCTACTTCTTTCTATAACAAATAGGATTTTATTCAGGCCCCCATATAGTTTTCAGTTTTAGCTCTGTCACATTATAGCCACTCACGTATTGGTTGGACAGGTGAATGGATAGACATGCTCTGTCTTTTACCTGTGGGCCTCTCTCCCCAGCTAAGTACAGTAGCCAGTTTTGATTTCTGTTGAGTTTATTCAGCATTAATTATTCATCAAATATTTCAAGGTTATTTTTTTCATTACTTTCATCTTCCCAGGGATTTAGCTACCTCTCAATTCCTAATCTTCCTTCTACCTTCTTCCACTCCTCCTCACTCCCAAACTGGAAAGCATGGCTTTTTCAGTATATTCTGTTTGTGTGCTCATTTCTAATCATTGACTTACACATCCTATTATAAGAAGTGAATACTTTTTAAATTCAAGGGATAATTATATGAAACTATTTGAAGAATTATTTCTTTGATTTGAAAAATAAATTACTGTGCTCAATCGTGTCAGATGTTTTCTTATTCTAAGTTAAAAAATAATAATTCCCCCATTAACCACAGGGGGGGTTGATTTAGTTGTCAAAATAAATATATTTCCACAATGTAAAACAAAACATGTTATATTAGCTCAGATTTTCTACAGTAATAGTCAAAATATTCTTTGTTCATAACCTACCTGAAGTCTCTGCTTCTGAAATTCAGACTAATCTCTTTGGTTTATGATGAACCCCCAACCAAATTGATACTAAAATATTGTTAATACTTCTCTCTGCATAAGGTGTAACTGCCTTTATCTAATAGACCTGCAAATAGAAAGGTTTTATAGGTGGAGCTCTATTGGCATTGTATGTTTCTAATTACTCTCCCTAATTCATCTAAGACTAGAAAGAGAAATAAATTAGCATTTATTAAATGCCTAGGATGTATTCTACCTTATTTAACTCTTAAAATATGTTATTACACAGCTATTATTATATTCATTTTAAAGATGAGGAAACTGAAACTTAGAAAGTGTAATATAGTAACTTGACCAAGATCTCATAGGTAGTAGATGTTGAATTCAGGACTCAAACTCGGGTCTGTCTAACTTTAAAGTTTGTTCTTCTACACCAAAAGCCACTCCCATGAAATCTTAAATGTTGCTCTCAAACAGAACAATATTACATGGATCTTTTCATAGTGTTGTTTTTCCCATTTTATATTTCATAATGATTAAGTTTCACAATGATCATCTTAAATGCAATGAGATTCATCCTTACTGAAAATGTAAATTGGAACTTTAATTACTTCTTTTAAATAGACTTCATTTCTGTCTATAGAAATTCTCTGCCCATTGGCAAAAGAGGCAATAAGAAGTGACCGAGGCTCGGATTTAATTATTTTCATTTGTCTCCAGGATTTTTCTTAGCATTTTATAATGAGCTCACAGTGCAAACCAATTAACAAAGAAAATGAGATTACAAACAAAACTGCAAAGTCAAACACCATTCCTAGTATTTACAAATATTAACACTTAGGGTTTTAATTAGAATAAACTTTAAACCAAAGAAGGTAGGGAGATAAATATACCAACCACAAATCAACATTATAACAAGTAACTATTTAAAAAATATCTAAGTATATAAGTATGCTCTGTAAAGTCTCATTACCCTCCCCTCAATCTTACACCATCTTTTGAAACACCTTTATTCTAATTTTTTATTACAAATATGAAATATTAAAGTTTTCAAACTGAGACAGCATGGTTCCCATCATCTTTGCAAGCAACTATCGACAATAACTCCAGGTCTTTACTAACAACTATAACAAAGAGGAAACAAAAAATGAAGTCAAATGTCTAAAAGTATTTTCTTCATGTAGAAACATCTTGAGAGTTTGTCTGGCAAAACCCAGAGCTCATTGCTCTGTTTCAGGGAATAACTATTATAACCTTGGAGGACATATACAAGACCTGAATGTTTTAAAAAGTAGAAAGATTACTGTAAGAACAATAAGGTAATTAATTAATTTGCTCTGATAAAATAAATCAAAGAAATAACAGTGTCTTTATAAATAATATTGATACTTAGAGAATTGTGTGCATAAACCAGTGACAGATTTCTGTTGTATAAAATGTAATTACTGAGAAATTAAGAGAGACAATATATTACTACCAAACAAGAAGTATAATAATATAGCAGTAGGAAAGCCAAATTAGCTGTGTTGTCCATGGTGCTATAATTGACAGGTTTAAAAATGTATAGGATCAATAGGACACTGGGAAGGAAAATCTATGCAATGTAGAACTACACGGCCATAAGAAAATAATAAGAGAGCTCTTTATGGCTTGAATAGAAAAATCTGAAAATAAGATTAAAAAAATTAAGATACAATACAACTTGTGAAATATATAATCATTTTTATTAAAATAAAAAAGCTAAAACAGTGGCCCTGGCTGGTTAGCTCAGTGGTAGAGCATCTGCCTGGCATGTGGAAGACCCAGCTTCAGTTCCCAGTTAGGACACACAGGAGAAGTGCCCATCTGCTTCTCCACACACACCTCCACTTCTCTCTCTCTCTCTCTTCTCTTCTCTTCTATTCCTGTCCTGCAGCCATGGCTCTATTAGAGCAAGTTGGACCTAGATGCTGAGGATGGCTCCATGGCCTCCACTTTAGGCACTAAAAAAATGGCTCCACATGCAAGGGAGCAAGGACCTCAGATGGGCAGAGCATCAACCCGTAGTGGGTGTGCCAGGTGGATCCCGGTCCTGGTGCATGTCAGAGTTTGCCTCCCCTTCTCTCACTAAAATTAAAAAAAAAAAAAACCCTAGAAGAGAAGCAAAACCATGAATGCATTTGGATTGTATTTACATAAAATATCTCTGAAAAGGTAATATTGGATACCTGGGGGGAGAAATGAATGGCCAAGGGAAGGGATAGGACAAAGATTTTTTTTATTGTATATTTGTTCATTTTAATTAACATGTACTTTGACCATAAAACTCCCTCCCTAGCTGGAAATTTTCCCTATAGATACAGACATATTTCAAAATACAAATGCAAAACAGTACTTACTATAGCAATGTTATTAATGTAAAAAAAAAAAAACTTGAAAAAATCTAAAAGTGTATCAATGATTGATTTACCCATGTAAATTATGGTAGATCACCAATTTGCTCAGTATAAATAACAAGGGAAGAAGAATACCTGTAAACTGAATAAAACCGCCCTTCTGCCATCCAGATGCCTGGCTTCTTATTTCCTACCTTCAGGTGAATTTTGGGGAACCTATTTAGTAGCATAACCAGATGGGTTTGGAAAGAAAGAAATTCAAGAGACATATTATATCTGCATGCCAAGAACTGCAAAGGGTCTGATATTTTACCCTACTTGCAAGCTAAGAAGGTAGTCTGCCACAGTTTCAAGGATGCTTGCAGGAGACACAAGGCTCCAATACAGTATCTATTCACAGCAATATAGGTAGACAGTGTTTCAGGATTTTCTTAAACTGGTTCCTGTGCTCCAACTCCAGTAGGATGACACAAGAGGGAAAAGAGGACCAGGTGATACCTGCGCACATAGTGGGTAGAAATTTAGAGATTGGGGAAACCAAATCTCTTAAAATGGGAAGTAAGCACACCTTCCCTCTGCTCCAGAGGGAGGCTCTCTTCTAAGACTAATAGTTCCTCTTGAAGGAAACATTATCTCTGTCTTACAAGACTATTCCACACTTTAACATCCTTGAATAGGTAGTTCAGAACAGGGGTCATCTTTGTGTTCCTATCCACGAAATGCACAGAAATACAAGAGGCTCAAGGGGAATTGTCTCCAACAATATCCAATTCTCATTTCCACACCATTTTGGCTTCTAGTGAATTTTCTAATGACTACACTACCACATCAGCCACTCAAATTAATCTGACAAACAGAGGCTAGGACCTAATCCATTCAACATTTCTCATTCAGTAATAAATAGTTTTAATTAAGATAATAAGCAAAGGCTTCAACCACCAGGATGAGACCAACCAGCAGGTTTGACCCCAACTATAACCTGCTAGGTCCAGGACCGAACCAGCTAAACAAATATCAAAAACCATCAAGATCTACATTAGAAATCCAGGTGGCCTTCACTTTAAACTTTTGTATCGACCTTTCTACTTGGCTGGAGACATTAATTTAAGTAAAACAAAATAGATATATTATCAGCTGCTCATTCTCCAGCTCAGCACCCCCCCCCAAAAAAAGGAAGTCTTTTTTTTTTTTAATTTTTAAATTTTATTTAGAGAATTAACTTTAACATGGTGACATTGATCAATAAGAGTACATAGGTTTGGGCTAAACATTTCTATAGCATTTGAACTGTTGGTTATGTTGTGTACCCATCACCCAAAGTCAAATCATTTTCTCTCACCGTATATTTGTCCCTCTTTAACCCTTTTCCCCAGCCCCTTCCCCATGCCCTTCCCTCACATCCCCTTACCCAAGTAACCACTTTACTGTTATCTATGTACATGAGTCTCAGTTTTATATAAAAAAGAAGTCTTAAGCAACTCTCTCCATAAAAATGCCTGTCAGAGAGTTGACACCAATCTAAATCGGTTTTTTGCACGAATTTGGTACCACTGATCACTTCAGTGAAAGTCACTTTATCTAATTGAATGTCCCTCCCATTGTAGAAATTGCTATCTATAAAATGAAGATAAATAAAAAGTCAATTATCCTTCAGGGAAGCTGCTGAAAGTACTAAAGGGTAACTTCACTTTGGAGGGATTGCTCTAGTCTTCTGAGGACTATTGAATCAAGGGGAGGTTTTTCTTAAAACCTCTAAAGGTGTCTAACAGCCACCTCTAAGGTGCAAGTCACTGTATTTTTAGGAGAAAAGCATGTTAGTTCCTGGCTTCCTCACAAAAATTACATTCCCGGGGGTGCACATGGTACCCTGAATAGAAGTGCTGTTTATATTTTGGGGACATCTAAAAGGAACTTACATCAAACTAGGGACCCAGGTTGATAGTGCATCCTAGGTGACTTGCCAGTGAGCTGATAAGCTTTAAGATCGCCAGTTCAATTCAAATAATTGAATCTGGTTTTTATTTCTGGAAGGACTGCCCAAGGGAACTCATAGTCCAACCTGTCTTATTTGTCTAGGCCACCAAAAAGGGTGGTCCATTTTTCAACTTCTCACAGAAATCACCTGTGAGTATCTCTGGATGTCTGCCCCACCCCCATTGCCACAGCTGTTACTCAATCATTTCATGGATGGACAAATGTGGTCTTATTGGTCTTATTTGGACTTCATTGGTTCTATAGAAAGCATAGGAGAAAGGATAATAAACAACACTCTAGAGCTAGGATCCCTGAGCGTGGATCCTAACTATGCCACACTTTTGTTAATATTACCGTTGACCTGATTAGAAAATATTTTTAAGTATTGGGAAACTGTAAAGCTTGCAGTACCACATACAAATTTCTAAAATTTATAAAGATTAAAAGCTCTAATTTTATCATTGAAACAATACTGTCAGTTGCGTATCTTGTGGGGATGGCAGGAGAGAAGGGTAGAGGGGAAATAGATGGTGATGAAGGGGGACCTGACTTGGAGTGGTGAACACATCACAATATACAGATAATGTAGAATAGAATTGTGCTCCTAATAATCCGTATAATTTTAATAATCAATGTCACCCCCATAAATTCAATTAAATTCTTTTAATTAATATTAAAAGAAAATAAAGAAGCAAGTTCATTTTGTTCATTTTTGAGGAAATGACTTCCAGAACCAAATCTGAAAAACCATAGTTTTCTGCCAAAAACTTTCAAGCACAAGTGCTCCATGACAAAGCAGTTAGCTCATCTCACAAATCAAACAGTCACACAGGGTTTACTCTCAAGACAGCCATCACACTGCTGTATACAGCAGAAGGGCTGTGTGAATACTTACTATTTTGTTACCCAGAATATTAAAAGGATGTGTACTCAGTGGCTGAGACTTAGTCAACTAATAATTTATAAACAAAATGCTAATACTTGAAAATTAATTTTCTATTTATTCGTATTCTGTGCAGACATTGTCTTGATCCCAAAGTCTATTTTAACAATGGCCTAGTTTCACCAAGAAAATTTTTATTTAATTGTGAATCAGAAAGCAGAGAAATTTCATTTTTATTTTAAAATAATCATTTACTATTTTTTTACTTCACTCTCAAAGACTTCATCTGTGTCTGACCAATAGTGATAACCAGATATCACCAAATAGCCTAACATTCTTAATATTTTTCACTCTATATAATATTAATGCTTGGGAGATTAAAGCTGCTTCATCATGTTTTATGATGATTAAACTATTCAAAGAATTCTTCCTGTTCAAAGAATTATTTACAAAAAACATATTATATATCCACTAGAAAGGTCACAAAACTGACAATAGCTGAAACAATATTTTACATTATATATAGTTTTCAAGTGATGATTTGTTAAATACATGATTTATCACATTATAAAACCTAAGAAGATAACTAAAGAAATATGAACACAAAATGTATACTGAGTACTTATAAAATTTTGGTTATGTTCCCTTATTTAATTAAAAATAGGCCATTACTAGAAATTGCTCATGACTCTCCCCCATCCCACTAATCTCCAACCACATTAGCCCTTTTGCTGTTCCTCAAACATGCCAAGTTTGTTCTAGCCCAAAAGATTTTGTACTTGCTATTTTCTTTTGTCTTAATTATATATTTCTGTGCAACAAAATACCCCAAAATTTTATGACTTAAAACACTAAGCACTTATTATTCCACAGTTTCTTTGGGTCAGAATTTCAGTAGCTGCTTAGCTGGGCTCTGACTCAAGGTTCCTCATGAGGTTGCAATAAGATGTCAGCTCAGCTATCATCATCTGAAACTTGACTGAGGTCTGGAGGGTCCACTTTCAAGACAGCTTCTTCATGTGGCTGACAATCAGTACTGGCTGTTGGCAGGAGACAGTAGTTCTTCAACATGCAGCCCCCTAGAGTTGCTTGAGTTTCCTCGTGATATGGCAGCTGGCTTTCCCCAGAAAACATTCCAAGAGATTAAGGTGGAGATGGCAATATCTTTTATGTCTACACCTCAGAGTTTGCACTCCATCATTTCCACTGTGCTCTACTGGTCACATAAACAAATCTTGATACTAATGCACTGTGAGAGGGCACTACACAAGGAATAAATACAAAGCATCAAGGACCACTGGGGATTTTTTGAGCAAGATGGCAGCAGAGTAGGCAGATGCACAGACTCCCAGCTCACACCATAAAACTGTATTACAAACTAATTTAAGAACAATCATTGTGAAAAACCAACTTTGGACTAAAATAGTAGGTCTCAAAAACAAGGAGCAAAGAAGAATCCACACTGATCCTGGTAGGGAGTGCAGGGGCATGGTGGGGGCTCTCCTGCTTCCAGGAGCAAGGAGAGGCTAAGGCTGAGAGTCCAGAAGGGCTCTCATTACAAGGAGAGAGACCCTAAGAGACAGGAGCCCTCAGACTCAGAACCAGAGACCCAGCATAGAAATCCAGGGACTGGATGAGACAGATGGAAAGCTTTGAGAGGGGAGAAGAGCAAGGTTCTGTGTGTGGAAAGCAGAAGAGGTGCCTTAAGGGACAGAGCAGAAAATATTGCTCACAGCCACTTGCCTAGGGCCCCAGGGTTGAGGAGGGCTGAGAGGACAGGCTTGTCTTCCATAAGGAAAGTGGAGAGAGTGAGACAGACGGTGATGGGCAGAGAAATGCCTGAGATTACCTGAGAAGTTGACTCATTTAATGCAGAGGCGGCCATAGCTGGGGGAGGGGTTAATCCCTCCACCCAGCACAAGCCTAAAGTGGTTCCAGGTGACCTACCTCCAAAAAGCTCTCCAGCTCCAATTAGCACAAAAGACACAGCTGAAAGCAGAAAGTGGGGTGGAGGGACAGTAACTCAGGTCTCCAGGGAGACCTGAGAAACATCTCCCCCTACTGAGACCAAGAATGCACCTCACCCCCAGAGAGCAGCTGGAAGAACCCGACTTTAGATTCTCAGAGGTGACACTCACCACGTTTCTGGATACAGTCTCAAATAAGCCCCTTGCGGAGATCAGTAAACAAGCCCATTGCTGAGTTAAGTAAACTGAAAACAGACAAATCAAGACTTTAAAGAAGCTCTACTAGGTAAGGAGGCCACAACTGAAACAAACCTGCGAGCCACACACAGAAACAATGGGAAGACAGAAAAACTTAAGTCATATAAGTCAACAAGAAAAATCCCCAGAAAAAGATTTGGATGAAATGAAAGAAATCAAATTAACAGATGCAGAGTATAAAATAATGATTGTTAGGATGCTTAAGGATCTCAAAGCTACAATGGATGGACTTAATGAACACCTAAATAAAGAAATTGTAATCATCAAAAATGACACAAAAATCATAAAGAAAAACCAGACAGAAATGACAAACACAATATCAGAAATGAAGACTACACTAGAAGGAATTAAAAGCAGGCTGGATGAAGCAGAGGATTGAAACAGCGACTTTGAGAACAAGATAAGCAAAAGCACAGAAGCAGAACAGCAAAAAGAAAAGAGGATCAAAAAGTCTGAGAAGACTCTAAGAGAGCTCTGTGACAACATGAAGAGAAACAATATGCACACAATAGTGGTTCCTGAAGAAGAAGAAAAAGAACAAGTAATAGAGAACCTGATTGAAGAAATTATAGCTAAAAATTTGCCTAAATTGATGCAGGAAAGAGTCACATGGGTTCAAGAAGCAGAGAGAACCCCAATAAAAAGGAACCCAAAGAGACCCACCCCAAGACACATTATATTTAAAATACCTAAGCTAGGAGATAAAAAAAGAATACTAAAAGCTGCAAGAGAAAACAAGTCACCTACAAAGGAACCCTCATAAGAATGACATCTGACTTTTCAACAGAAACACTTGAGGCCAGAAAAAATTGGCAAGAAATATTCAAAGTAATACAGAACAAGAACCTACAACCAAGACTTCTTTATCCAGCAAAGCTATTGTTTGAAATTGAAGGAGAAATAAAAAGCTTCCCAGACAAAAAAAAAACTCGAGGAATTCATCACAACCAAACCAATGCAGCAAGAAATGTTAAGAGGCCTGCTGTAGACAGAACAAAGCAGGGGGGGGAAATCTACTAAAAGAGGAATGCAGATTTAAAGAAAAAAATGGCAATAAACAACTACATATCAATAATAACCTTAAATGTAAATGGATAAATGCTCCAATCAAAAGACATGGGGTAGCTGAATGGATAAGAAAACAGGACCCATACATATGCTGTCTACAAGAGACCCACCTCAGAACAAAAGATACACATAGACTGAAAGTAAAAGGATGGAAAAAAATATTTCATGCAGCCTGACCAAGGGTGGCACAGAGGATAGAGCGTCGGACTGGGATGCAGAAGACCCAGGTTCAAGACCTCGAGCTCGCCAGCTTGAGCGTGGGCCCATCTGGCTTGAGCAAAAGCTTGTCAGCTTGGACCCAAGGTTGCTGGCTCCAGCAAGGGGTTGCTCGGTCTGCTGAAGGCCCGAGGTCAAGGCACATGTGAGAAAGAAATTAGTGAACAACTATGGTGTCTCAACGGCAATGAAAAACTAATGATTGATACCTCTCTCCATTCCTGTCTGTCTGTCCCTATCTATCCCTCTCTCTGACTCTCTCTTTGTCCCCGGAAAAAAAAAAGAAAACATTTAAAAATATATTTTATGCAAATGGAAATGAAAAAAAGCTGGGATAGCAATATTTATATCTAACAAAATAGACTTTAAAACAAAGACTATAGTAAGGGATAAAGAAGGTCACTACATAATGATAAAGGGAGCAATCCAACAGGAAGAGATAACCATTATAAATATCTATGCACCTAATATAGGATTACCTAAATATATAAAGTAGACTTCGATGGACATAAAGGGCAAGATCAACAGCAATACTATAATAGTAGAGGATTTCAATACCCCCACTAACATCACTGGATAGATCCTCAAGAAAGAAAATTAACAAAAAAACAGCAGAATTAAGGGACACACTAGATCAACTGGATTTAATAGATATCTTCAAAACCTTTCATCCCAAAGCAGCACAGTATACATTTTTTTCAAGTGTGCATGGTACATTCTCTAAGATAGACCACATATTAGGGCATAAAATGAGTCTCAACAAATTTAAGAAGATTGAAATTATATCAAGCATCTTCTCTGGCCACAATGGCATAAAACTAGAAATCAACTACAATAGAAAAACTGAAAAACACTCCAACACTTGGAAACTAAATAGCATGTTATTAAATAATGAATGGGTCAACAATGAGATCAAGGAAGAAAATAAAATTGATCATACAACAACTCAAAATCTGTGGGACACAGCAAAAGCAGTCCTGAGAGAGAAGTTCATAGCATTACAGGCATACCTTAAAAAGCTAGGAAAAGCTCAAATAAACAATTTAACCCTGCAACTAAAAGAACAGCAAGTAAAGCCTAGAGGAAGTAGAAGGAAGGAAATAATAAAGATCAGAGTGGAAATAAATGACATAGAGACTAAAAAAGCAATACAGAGGATCAGTGAAACCAAGAGCTGATTCTTTGAAAAGGTAAGCAAGATCAATGAACCTTAGCCAGACTCACCAAGAAAAAAAGAGAGAGGACTCAAATTAGAAATGAGAGTGGAGAAGTAACAATGGACACAGCAGAAATACAAAGGATTGTAAGAAAATACTATGAAGAACTGTATGCCAAAAAATTAGACAACCTTGGTGAAATGGACAAATTCCTTGAAATATATAATTTAAATATTAATCTGGAAGAATCAGAAAACCTAAATAAACTGATTACAACAAATATAATCGAAATAGTTATCAAAAAGCTCCTAACAAACAAAAGCCCTGTGCCAGATGGCTTCACAGACGAATTCTACCAAACATTCAAAGAAGAACTAACTCCTATCCTTCTCAAGGTATTTCAAAAAATTCAAGAGGAGGGAAAACTTCCAAGATTCTTTTATGAGGCAAGCATAATCCTGATTCCAAAACCAGACAAAGACAACACAAAGAAAAGAACTATAGACCAGTATCTCTGATGAATTTAGATGCTAAAATTCTCAACAAAATATTAGCTACCTGCAAAAAAGTGAAACTAGACCACCAATTTACACCATTCACAAAAATAAACTCAAAATGGATAAAAGACTTAAATGTAAGTCGTGAAATCATAAGCATCTTAGAAGAAAACAAAGGCAGTAAACTCTCCGACATCACTCGCAGCAATATATTTGCTAACTTATCTCAACGGGCAAGGGAAATAAAGGACAGGATAAACAAATGGGACTATATCAAACTAAAAAGCTTTTACACAGCTAATGACAATATGAACAAAATAAAAAGGCAAACCACACAATGGGAGAACATATTCGACAATATGTTTGATAAGGGGTTAATAACCAAAATTTATTAAAAAACTTGTAAAAACATCAGGATGATAAACAATCCAATCAAAAAATGGGCTAAAGAAATGCATAGATACTTCTCCAAAGAGGGCATACAGATGGCCAATAGGCATATGAAAAAATGCTCAATATCACTAGTCATTAGTGAAATGTAAACTAAAACCACAATGAGATGTACCTCACACCAGTCAGAATGGCGCTCATCAGCAAAACAACACAGAACAAGCAATGGTGAGGATGTGGAGAAAAGGGAACCCTCCTGCACTGCTGGTGGGAATGCAGACTGGTGCAGCCATTGTGGAAAACAGTATGGAGATTCCTCAAAAAATTAAAAATTGAACTGCCTTTTGACCAAGCCATCCCATTTTTAGCAATATATCCCAAGAACACCACATCAATGATTCGGGAAAAGAAACGCACCCCCATATTTATGGCAGAATTGTTTACAATAGCCAAGATCTGGAAACAGCCCAAGTGTCCATCAGTCAACGAGTGAATTAAAAAGCTTTGGTACATATATACAATGGAATACTATGGGGCCATGAGGGAGAAGGAAATATTACTTTTTGTGACAACATGGATGGACCTGGAAACTATTATGGTAAGTGAAATAAGCCAGGCAAAGAAAGAAAAATATCATGTGACCTCACTCATTTGAGGAATCCAATGAACAATATGAACTGAGGAATGGAATAGAGAGAGAGGCGGAATCAAAGGATCCAGAGGGAAAGCGGACAGAGGGAAAGGGGATGATAGGATAAGATGAGATCAGAAAAGCAAATCCTGGAGAGAAGGGGGGAGGGCATTACGGTTAGAGGGGCAAAAGGGGATGTAGTGGGGAACACGGGGGAGGAGAGGATATATTTGGGGGACACTAGAATCTATGTAAACACAATAAATTAAAATAAAATTTAAGCCTGACCAGGCGGTGGCGCAGTGGATAGAGCATTAGACTGGGATGCGGAAGACCCAGGTTCAAGACCCTGAGCTCGCCAACTTGAGTGTGGGCCCATCTGGCTTGAGCAAAAAGCTCATCCGCTTGGACCAAAGGTCGCTGGCTCCAGCAAGAAGTGGCTCGGTCTGCTGAAGGCCCACAGTCAAGGCACATGTGAGAAAGCAATCAATGAACAACTATGGTGTTGTGACGGCAATGAGAAACTAATGATTGATGCTTCTCACCTCTCTCCATTCCTGTCTGTCTGTCCCTATCTATCCCTCTCTCTGACTCTCTCTCTCTGTCTCTGAAAAAAATAAAATTAAATTAAAAATTTTTTTTTTAAATTAAAATAAAATTTAAAAAAAGAAACACTTTAAAAAAGAAAGGGATCACTGGAGGTTGTCTTGCAGACTGGCTACCACACTCAACTCAGATCAGTTTATTTTTTCTTAGCTCACCTATTCAGGTCCCTGCTGAAGTATCATCTCCTCAAAAAATATTTTTCTACCTCTCTAAGTAGATTCTTTTTTACCTTTGACCATTTATTTACTTATTGCTATATTACTATGACTGTGCATTACTTTTGTAACTCCTATCAATGCCTAAAATTCCATAATTTATTCACTTACATGTTTAATTTCTTTTATCATCTATTCTCCATGCTTCATGGTGGGAGAAACTGTGCCTATCTTGTTCACAATGCAGGCCAATCACCCAGCACGCTACCGGGCACACAGTAGGCACTCATTAAATTTTTTTTGAATACAAGTAGTTTTTGAGGCAGTGGTTATGGATTTACACTCAGCTCTTCATTCTCTGTTGCACAGTTTTGCAACTCCACACAGAAAGAACTATTAACCCAAATGATAACAAATCACAAGACTACAGCTCTGTAATATTATGTTTAAGTGATAATATTTATTAGTAACTGAGATTTTCAGTGTTCATTATAAATGGTTTTTACCTTTCTAAGGGAAATTTCCAGGATTTATGAAGTATTTTATTATATGTATTATGAAAAAAGTGAATGATTTTAAATATATAAGTGTAATAAGAAAAAGTAAGCTATCAGGAGAGAATACTTGGAAATAAGTGTAGATAAATAAAGATGTTAATTTTGGAAGAAGCTTACTCTCATTAAATACCATTATTCAAGTATTTAATACTTCTGGTTCTTATAACTTTTTATTATCTCAGTATCTAATGTACACACATATCATTTATCATTTTGCCACAGAACTGAGTAAAGAAAGAAGTATGCTTGTTTTAAATAGATGAAGGATAGTTCTCCCTACTGACCCTGCTTTCCTACCCAAAACTGTCCAGAAGGTAAAATTGCAACTTTCCCCCTCACTGCTGAGAATCAAAGTTAAAACCTAATATTTAAGTTTCACCTGATGCTGTAGTTTATATGCTGCACAGAAAAGAATGATTAGAAATGTTCTCTCAAATACTCATTACTGCAAAGTCATTTGCACCTATGCAATTAGATTATCATGGAGATAATCTGCTCAGACTAATAGCTCTCATTGCAAATGTAGTTAGTCCAGCTTTAATCTATCTTAATTGAGTAGCAGAGCAGAAATGGGTAGGTCAGGCAGTAAATGAACCTCTGACTCTAAGATCAAAGTAAGTGAAAGGATAGTCATTTTAAAGAGGATTGTCAAGTAACTTTTTGGCAAAGGGTAATAAAATTATTAAAATGGATATAACATTAGAAATCATTTAATTTATCCTCCCAGCCAAAGCGAAGTTCTTTCCACAATACCCAACCTCTGTTTGAATTATAACTGTGATGGCAGTCTTCTCTTCTCAATAGAAAAGAAGAGATCAAGTAGGTTTTTATGTTTAGCTGAAGTAATTCCCTGTGAAGCTTCCACATTCGGAACCTAGCCCTATCCCATGAAACATGACAAAATAAGGTTTTCTACTACTTGTCCTTTAAATGCATGGTTCTCACATTCAGGTGCCCACTGAGGCATCTAGAGAACATGTGATTCTAATGGGTAGGCAGGGTTGAAAAGCACTGTGTTTGGAAAAACGACTCTTGTTCCCAACACTGTTCATCTTCTCTTGCCCAAACTAACTCTCCCCTTTTCCTGCCTATTATTCTTCGTATGACATCATTTCCAGATTCCCTCATCATCATAATCCCCTGAACATGCTCTACTTAGTTGAAGTCAGTCTTTAAATGCATAGCCTAGCATTCACCAGTGGTCTTATGAGTGCAGAATAGAGTTCTTATTCTTTGAAGACTGACCTGAATTAGTGTCTGAATAACTGTCTGACATTGGTACACAGAGTGAGACTATACTCAACAAAGCTCTTCATACCTTTTCATGTAAACTGATACTAAACCACAAATCCCCCATTCTGAATACTCAAAGTTGATTTTGTGAATTTCCTGATTAGCTTTTACCCCAAATAAATTTTATCTTGTTAGCTTACTTCCATTTGTTCTGTTTTGTTACTTTTAAATGAGTCATTATGCAGTTGTTCATTACATTAGCCCTGGTCTAGGTCACAATTAGGGTGAAACAAGTCAGGCATTCTCTTCAAGGACAAAATGTAAGGGGCACCAAAATTCTCATAAATCAAAACAATTCTTTCAGCTTTTTTGAGGTATAATTAACAAATAAAGTTGTAACATACTTAAAGTATACAACATGATGATTTTGTATATGTATACATTGTGGAGGGATTCCTACAATTGAGTTAATTAGCACATCCATCACCTCACCTATTCACTATATGTATTTATACAATACAGTATTATCAACTATAGCTATGCTGTTGTATGTCAGATCCTCACACCTTACTCATAACTGAAAGTTTGTACCCTTTTACCAGTCTCTCCCTGTTTCCTCAATCCCACAGCCTCTGGCAACCACCATTCTATGAGTTCAACCATTTTTTTTATTCCATGTATATGTGATACCCTGTAGTATTTGTCTTTTTCTGTCTGACTTATTCCACTTAGCATAATGTCCTCCAGACCTACCCATGTTGTCATGAATGGCAGAATTTCCTTCGCTTTTTTATGGTTGAATAATATTCTATTGTGTGTGTATATATGCATACACATATAACACATTTTCTTTATCCAGTCATCCATGATGGACACTTGGATTAGTTCTATACCTGGCTACTATAAATAATGCTTCAGCAGACATAGAAGCACAGATATGTCTTCAAGATAACAAGTAATATTTTATGCAATATTAAAAAAATCTATGCAAAAAGTTATGATACAGCAATCAAAATTTTAAATTTAGACAAACAATTCTTGTTTGTTTGTTGTACAGCCTGCCTTACTATGCAATAAGAACAGTCATTTTTAAGCAACCTGCAGCTCCCAGGGCAGGGTAGCCACAGCATGCCCCCACCCTGTCTAATCCCTGAAACAGTGGGTTTGGAGAGCTGAGGATGACACGCAGACTAGTCAGATTGGAGCACTAAATATAAATAGCCATGATTTTTGATTGTAGAGTTTTTATTACCTTTTCCATTTGGTTCACAACACGGAAGGATGTTTTGGTAAATGTGTGGAGGGCACACATTTTTCTTTTAATCCCAGGTTTCACTAAGGTGCCCCATGGCCCTGCAATAACCATTTGCCCCATTCCCAGATTTCTGTTATCTGTAAATTTGATTAACCAGCTTTTCATATTTTTGTCTAAGACAGTGATAACTAGATTGGCCAGGAGAAATTCAAGAATAAACCTTAGTTCTCTGATTAAGAGAGTTTTCTCTAGCTTAAAAATTGTTTAAGCAACCAGAAATCACTTTCATGTATGTAATCATTTGTTTCACATTACTTCATCTTCATATTTCTGTACCTAAGAGGCACTCATTACATACTAAATTGAATTATGCTCTCATTAATTTTAATATTTGATAAATTAGAATACTTTGTTTTACATACCAGCAAAATATCAGAAAACTTAGTGTTTTATTTTAACTCTGTTGTAATTTTTGTCCATATACTTCTCATCTGCACAGAAAAGAATCACTAATTATTTTATTTGATTTACTTAGTACAATTACCTTCACAAATAATTTTCCCCCTTCAGATAGCCACACAAAATAAAAGGATGGAAGTTATAGAATATGACATTTTTATAAAGTACAAAAAATTATTTTCTAACAACTGAAGATGTTCAGACTTAAATGTGTGCCAGTGATTTCTTTACCACTAGGATTGTTTAGGCAAAAGATGTACACCACTTGCTGTGAATGTGATAGCAGGAGTTCAAGAGCATAGAGGAGATTAGCTTCCATGATTCTGGAGATTTTTTTCAACTCTAGAACGCTGTGATAAGACCCTCATAAAATAATAAGGTCCCATAACAGTAAAATTAGAGATTTTTTCTTAGTATTGTATGTGACTATGAATCAGAAAGACTTTGGGGGAAGGGGGGAATATATAATAATTTTCATGATTTTAACCCAAGGGCTAAACAGGTATTCTGAATAACCCCATGTTCTTCTAAATAATCTCTCACTCATCATTCTGTCTGTGCCCTGTGGAACCTATTCTATTTTCTGCCTGCATTGCCAGTCTGAACAATGCATTCTGTGGATTGACTTCTTACTTGTCAAGTAAAACATCAGATTATTCTACTTGTTCTAAAATTGCCTCTTTCTTGACACTGAGGAAAAATTAAAAGTCGTTTCTATTGTCTTCATACTTCCTTGAATAAACTAATTTAAAGGTACTAATAAAATCTTGATGATATATCTTACAAGATTATGTTTACAATGGCCTGAGGAAAGAATAAACTTTTTTTCCCCATTAGAGATAAACTATATACATATTTGGCTTTTCTGCAAGAGTGGGTCTCAACCCAGATATTTATTATAATCACCTAGTAAGTCTTAAAAGTGCCACATCACAGGCCAATTAAATTAGACCCTCCTAAGGAAAAAGGAGCCAGAGTAAGAGTATTTGTGAAAGATTTTCAGTTGTTTTCATGTACACCCAGAGCTGAGAACCACTATTTGTATATTGTACTTTTGCTCTTTCTCTGCCACTGGTGGAACTTTAAAAACAGAAACAGTTAGCCCTGGCTGGTTTGCTCAGTGGTAGAGCGTCAGCCCAGCGTGTGGAAGTCCTGGATTCAATTCCCGGTCAGGGCACACAGGAGAAGCACCCGTATGTTCCTCCACCCTTTCTTCTCTCCTTCCTCTCTATCTCTCTCTCCCCCTCCCATGGTCAAGGCTCCACTGGTACAAAGTTGGCCTGGGCGCTGAGGACAGGTCCAGGGTCTCCGCCTCAGGTGCTAGAATGGCTCCTGCCACAACAAAGCAATGCCCCAGATGGGCAGAGCATCACCCCTTGGTGGGCATCCCTGGTGGATCCTGGTCAGGCGCATACAGGAGTCTGTCTGACTGCCTCCCCACTTCTAACTTCCAGAAAAATAAAAAATAAATGAAAAACAGAGGTTATCTGCATGTGGTTGACCCCATACCAGTGACTGAGACACAGGTGCAATCAGAATATTTAAGTGCCCAAAACAGTACAGAGTGGCAACCACTGACTTCCTAAAGGAGTTTTCTCCCTCCATAAGGAAAAATGAAAGATAAAAAAACATTACTTTTTAAAAAAATTAAATTGAAAAACTATCTTAATTTAAAATGTGAGGGTTTTTTGTTTTGTTTTGTTTTGTTTTGTTTTTACTATAAAACATAATGAGAAGTAAGTAAACCATGGGACACTCCCAATGTGTCACAGTGCACTGATTGCTGGTAGGTACTCTAGAGTGTTTGAGGATTCCAATTTGTATAATCTATTGTTGTTTACAATAACTGTCTTTATCTGATCCTGTACACATTGATTAATTAAGCAAAAAATGCTTTATTTATATAGGTAGGCTGTAGGGTAATCAAAACATTTTCTCAAAGGATAATTTAGGTTGCTTTGGGGAGCATGAGACCATTAACATACTCTGTTTTTTAAATTTTTTATAGTAAAATAAAAATGAAAAATACTTTATCCAACTCTTGGAACTTCACCCTGTGCCTTAATTAATATATGAAGGTTCCTGTGACTTATTCTAGGGAGTCAATCTGCTTAATTTTATTTCACCCAACATTTCTCAAAGAAATCATTTGTTCTATAACATTCAGTAACATCTTACAGAACGTACTTTGGGAAATGCTAATTCTGAGATTCAGAATTTCATTTCCTCTTTCTTAAAGATTATACCAAAATGTCACACTTTATCGCTGTTACCACTATAAAGATTTAGGGTTAAGAGAAATCTTAACACCATAAGCCTTTGTTGTGTCTAAACTTCCCCTAAAAATTTGTCATGCAGAAGACTGTCTTACAGTGTCTGGAGAACCAAGCAAACACATATATTTGAAGGTTCTTAGAAACAAGGAAGATCATTTCATTTACCAGCAAACCTCCCCAGTGCACAGGAGGCCTGTCAATTTTCTGTTCACTAATATGTTTTGCCAAAGATCCATTCTCTTTCTCTGGTTCAACTGTTAAATCACAATGGTACTACTCCAAAATATTTTATCTGGAAATGACTCTATGAACACCAAAAGAAGCTTTGGATTATGCACAGTGAGACTGCTTGGCAAAAAGGAATGACAAAAAAGAACATCCATTCTGATAGAGAACAAAACCTCCTAGCTATGCTTAAAATATTAAAATCTGGTTTGCAGCAGCTTCTGTCCCTCTGTGAAAACAGAGAAAGATGGTGAAAGCACAGAGCTGGAATAGGGTTCTGGGTGCCATAGTAACAGCATCTTCAGTGATGACATTATGTACCACCTGGTGCTCTCCTGACTAAATTGCAATATTTTGTCTCAGTATTCACTAAAGTGGGACAAAGTCCAGGCATAAAACAGAACAATCACATTAAAGCAACAATTCACCTGCAGGTTGGAGTAGGATGCATCAATCTTTTTTATTCTCCTAATAATGTTCATTGTGCTATCAGGTGTTAGCACCATAGCAAGATTTATGTGCAGAAACAAAGTTCAAAGCACTCTAAAAGTAAAACAGAAACCCATAAATTTGGAAGTCACAGACCTGCATAGATGACCCTACTGAAATCTAATTATTTCAGTAAGAAATTCTTGCCAAACTTTTAGCCTAATTAATCAACAGAGGTACAAAGGCAGAAGCTGAATAACCACTTCGGGGAAACATGGAGGAAGGCGGCTAAGACCCTGGACTAGATGACCTGTCAGGACCTTCCCCAACTTAAAATGCAATTATGTTGGAAAAGAGTCACAATGCTTCACAGAATTAGAATGGAACAGCCTACTTGGGTTGAGAAAGCTCTCAGTTTTCCACCAAAGTAGGGGAAACCCCACTTCTCCTCTTGTGTGTCTCCTTTACTCTCACAGTAGTACCACACTCACAACACTTCTGATGCTAGATGTCTTGGGGGTTTTCCCCCACCGAGGCATTCTCCCACACCATGTGAGTGTCCTACAATTTAACTCAATTCTGGTACTATCTGCCTAGAGTTAGCATCAGATTCCACATGGTAAGGGCTCAGTTCCACAAGAGTGCCCTCAACCCACTTCATAACCCCAGGTTGTCACCTATACTTCTGAGTGACTGGCTATAAATCAGAGGTAACTTGTTTTGGCCAATGGCATGTGAGTAGAAGGAAAGTGGACTACTTCCAAGCAGAAGCTTAAAGAGCCAACTCATTGGCCATGTTTGTTTTTTTTTTTCATTGCTTCTATGACACTAGAATCATGTGTCAAATGAGTCTCCATCACCCTGGGATAAGTTACTCCTTTGGGCAGGGCCTCCCTGCTGACCCATATTGGACATGAAATTTAAGAGAGAGATAAAATGCTGTGTTATGTGACTGAGGTTTGGATTGTTTGTTACCACAGTATAATGTAATGTTTCCTATCTAGTAAGAAAAGACACAGTAGCGTTTTAGAGCACTTGCTGTGTACATAGCACATTATATACATCATATTTAGTCTTCACCACAGTTACATGATAAAGGTATCTTTACTGTTAAGTTTAGGTTCAGGGCTCCTTTAAATCCAGAACCCCTTCAAAACTCAATTTCCCTCACCCAACTTTCCACTAGGGCTCAAAACAGAACATTCTTGTCCCCCACTGTGATATTGTAGTTCATTTGCTTGCTATGCTCTCTCTTAATGGCTTCCTGGCCTTCACTTTGAAATGTAGGAAAAAGTTTTTCTTTGCAGGCATCTCAGGGAAAGCTTACATTGGGGAAGGACCTGAGCATTAGGAGAGTTTAAATCACAATAGTTGTTTGTGATAGCCTAGACACAGGCCCAGGTCTCAACTCTTCCTGGAAGATTCCTGACCTCTTGGCTGTCTTCAAGATTTACCAAGAACACCAGAAGGGGCCACGCTGAATAGGCCTGCGCTACATCAGAAAGAAGTTGTGTTTCTGTAACTAAATCCCCCTCCTCATGCTCATCATCAAGTCACTGACCAAGGCCACACACCAAGTTATGCTAATTTGAGCATGACCAGGTGCAGACAACCCCATGCCAACAAATGCCTGCAGCAACCCCTATATCTAACACTCCCTCCTGCAGCTTGGGACTAACACCCTTTGTTAGTCTCAGCCCGCCTGCACCCAAGTACTTTGAAAATAAATTTTCCTTTTGGAACACACTAGCCTTGTGTTTTCAGTTTGGCCTGTGGTTTCTGCCTTTTGTTTACCTTCTTTTAAAAGAGAAGAAAATTGAGCATTGGATGGATTAAGTAACTTTCCCAAGATCAAACAGCTGGGAAGTGGCTGAGCCACAAATCAAACCAGGTTCTAAATCCATGCTCTTTTTACCAACTGTGCAGCTGCTTTTGAGGGAATTAAACTCTAGTCAGACTAAATTTTTAAAAGGATGAGACACAATAATTCTAGGACAAAACAAGTGTGTGATGCATACACAGATGATGTGAAAAAAGAATCTTTGCAAAAATACAAATAGCAAAAGATCAATTTACACCAAATTTAATTAGTAATAGATGAGTGTTGGGTTAAATCTGTAAGATTTAGTGGAATTTTGATGAATAGAAGACTGGCAATAGTAATAAAGGCTAAAGGCACTGAGCGAGCAAGCACGGATGGAAAGGACACTATTAAAAGATAGGTGTAGCCAAGGATTGTTAAAGAAGAGAGAAAGAGAGGTAGTAGGTGGGCCATGAATGGTCTTTTTATGCACCTAATTTTAAATTTTAGGGGTAAACCATAAAACTGTAATCAGCTCTAGAGGAACACACTAAAAGTGCACTTAGAACCATTGTAAACTTATTTGAAAATATTATAATCTAAATTTAGATCCTACAAGACCATCATGTTTTACCTTAGGGTTGGATTCTTCATTCAGTCACATCTTAAATCTGATTGTTAATATTCTTCAGTTAAGGACATATCAAGGGCCAAGATTATAGACCAACATGATAGGAAAGAATTGCTATACAGACAGGAAGATCTGATGAATATCCCCATCCTCAACTTGGGGCAGGCATCACCATCAGAGCTCCCTCTCTATCAATCCTAGTCCCAAAACTGAAATTTCACAATGTGTGATCTATTCAGAGTCAATAGTAGGAACCTGGATTATTTGAAATGGAAGGAAGATGAGTAGGCGTATTTGAAGAAAAAAATATTAGGTTTCTACATGTGACTTAGTGTAGGGTAGGTATTGAAAAAATGGACTTCAAGTTATGAGAAATTCCATTGGCAGGGAAGTAGCAATGTATAGAGCATGGTCAAATTGCAGCAATGATTACAGAAGGTAAGAGTAGAAGAGAAAATAGAAAAGAATCACCCAAATATCCAATCAATAAGTCAATATGGTAGAATTAGAAGCATACTGTAGATGGGTTTAAAAGCTGAAGAAGTTGTCCCACAGGTCTAGGAAGGAACCAGAGGCTTTTGAACAGAGTAATAGAACTTAATTCATTTATTTTTATTTATTACACTGAAATAGTGATCTTTTTGATGTTCCCTAAGCACTAAATATTGGTAAAAGTACTGAGAAATAATTGATTTGAACTCTTTTTTAATTTAACAAATCCTTTATTTAAACAATGCTAAAATATTTTGAATGAAAATAGATTTTTTTATAAATATACAACAGCATTTTCTATTTTAAATTTAGAAAATGTAAATTTTAAAAAGATTTCATTCATAATAGTAAATTAATAATAATAGCTACAAAATAATTCTGATTAAATCTAACAAAACATATGTAAACTTGGCACATGGATGTGAATTATATTCCAATAAAGGTCTTTTAAATTAAATTCATTGGCATAACATATAAGTTTCAGGTGTACAACTTTATAGAATAACATCTGTGTACTCTACTATGCACTCACTACCTGAAGTCTAGTCTCCCTCTGTCACGATGTATTTAACCCTTTTTACCCTCCTCTGCCTCCTCCTACACTCCTCTCTTCCTTTCTGGTAACCACCGTTCTGTTATCTGCATCTATGAATCTGTTTTTAGTATGTTTGTATGTTTGTTTTGTTTGTTCATTTGTTACTTTTTTATATCCCACATATGAATGTAATCATACAGTTCTTGTCCTTTTCTGTCTGACTTAATTTATTTTGTAATACTCTCAATATCCATCCATGTTGTCAAAAGTGGTAGTATTTTTTTATGGCTCAGCAATATTTCATTGTGTATATGTACCACATCTTCTTTATCAAATCATTAGTTGAAGGACAATTGGGTTGTTTCCATGTCTTGGCCTCTGTGAATAATGCTGCAATAAACATAGAGGTACATACATCTTCATGAATAAGGGTTTTCAAAATTTTCAGGTAGACACCCAGAAGAAGGATTACTGGGTCACTGTAACTCCATTTTTAATTTTTTATGAACCTCCATACAGTTATTCATAGTTGCTGCACCAATTTACATTCACATCAGCGGTGTGTGAAAGTTCCCTTCTCGCCACATCCTCTCCAACACTTGTTATTTCTTTTATTGTTGATAATAGTCATTACAATTGGTATGAGATGGTATCTCATGATTTTGATTTGGATTTTCCTTATGACTAGTGATATTGAGCATCTTTTCATATGTCTGTTGGCTTTCTGTATGTCTCCCTTAGAAAATTATTTATTCAGGTTTTCTGCCCATTTTTAATTAGACTGTTGTTGTTGAATTAATTGTATGAGTTCCTTATATATTTTGTATTACATTCTTATCTATGCTTTCATTTGCAAATATCTTCTACCCCAATAGATCTTTTACCAAAATAAAAACAAAACACAGAGAATACATAGATGTAGAAATAATTAGTGTGACATTTTGATATGTCCTTCAATATGCTTTTAAATACAATAGAATTATAATATGTGTACTATTTTGTAATCTGCATTTTTGGTTTGACATAATTTTAAGACTTTTTTCAGATCAATGAACATTAAAAAATTATCTTAATGGTTAAATAGTATTTTATATAGATTTATATGAATATATTATAATTTATCAAATCTATTGCTTGGCTATTATAGTGTTTTCAAATTTTTGATATTAAAGACAGTGCTGTACAAATATTATCAGATTATTTCTATTGGATACAATTCCAGAAGAAAATTTATGGATCAAAAAAGCGTATACAGTACATGTTTAATATATATATATTACTAAAAAGTTACAGCAATTTAAAATTCTAAGAATTTCACTTTACCCATACCTTTCTCTAAATTGAAAATTATCATTTTATATCTTTGCCAAATGAAGATTCATGTATCATGGTTATCTTGAATTGCATTACTTAATTTCTAGGGCATTTAAACCATTTTTATACATGTACTCTCAAAATTAATTTTTTTATTATTTATCCTTTAGCTATTTTTCTATTGATAATGTTTGTTCATGTGTTTCTTGAAAGATAAAGCTAGTTGGCATATGCTAAATAGATTGAGACATGTGTGTTACCTGAATGCAACTGGAAGATTTCAAAACCATAAATCTTCATTTCTTCATACTGCTACAAACCTGTTCCCTGTTTTGTTTAGGCCCGAAGTGATATTGTGGCCAAAAAGCAAGATAGCCAAAGTAATTGCAGTTTTTAACCCAAGCCTTTTATTTCTAGTACTTGAATGCTGTGAAGGAAAATGGATATAGTGCCTAATTTGTTGGAAATTTTCTTTTTCCTCTCCCATCCTTGCTCTCACTTTAGTGCCTCTTGAGCCTATTTTTCTCTCTTCAAATCCATGTGAGAACTCCCCTCTCTTCCTAGCCCAGGCAATTTTATTCTCCTATTGCTTCCCTCTCTCTTACTACTATTTATCATGTGTTGGGAAAATATAATTAAAAACGAAATCTCCTGCCAACTCAGATAACCTCTCCACAAAGGTAGAAGAGAAAGAAAACAGGTTTAGTATCAAATAAGCATGAAACCAGAATGTGACCATTATCATAAGCAGTCCACTAAGAAATTGCAGACAGAAAGAAATCTCGCCCTTTTATATAGCCAGGCAGAGTCAATGTGGCAGACATGTCCTCAAGCTAAACGATAATTAATCCTCAAGTAGGAGGACTTGAGAGCACCATTTGTCACACGTAGTTCGTCCTAAATTCACCTGGTAGTTGGGGTGGCCCTCTATGTGAGAGCATTGGTTTTATCCAGAGAAGAAACAAGCGTCTCATATCTTCATGGAGTGAGGTGCCCATGGAAGCTGGCCTCCTACCTTCCCATAGAAACTGAGGGATAAAGTGACACTCTTTTCCTTAAGGATTTCACTTCAAAGAGATTATTACTCCCAGGTCCTTGAGAAAAACATTTCCGAATTGTAATGCAGGCAAGAGGCTTATTTAGGTTTTGAAAGGGTTTATATACATTTCAAGTTTTCTGAAGAAATACTCTGAAAGAAAAGAAGTCATGGTGGTGGAATGTTATTTCTTTCTGCACCAGGAAAGATAAAACACATAATTTTACTCATTTTTGTTTTACACCAACCTTTACATATACAAATAGATTTTACCTCACTCAGCCTGACAACACAAAACCTTCTACTGAGGGCCAGGTAAACAAGACCAGAGTCCTCTGTAGTGAGAGAGCTGGGGAGGAGTGATGCTTTACTGTCCCTGAGGAAATGTCCTAGATATGATTAGAACACATTTAGACTTACGGTCCGTGTTTACAAATTCTAATCCTACTTCTGCAATTTATTTGCTGAATGCTCTAGAAGTAAAGTAATTTAACTTTTGCATATCTCAGTTTTCTCATCAAAAAACTGAGAAGATGGTTAATTATGTTGCTCCTTCCAACAAAACTCTGTTTTTCGTGAGTTGCATGTGCACAGAAAACAAATGGTAATGGACTATCCAAACAGATGACCTAATAATAGCTGAAATGAACAAATTTCTGAAAAACTGAACCGTAACTTTTTTTCTTTTTTAAATATTTTTTTTTATTTTTATTTTATTCATTTTAGAGAGGAGACACAGAGTGAGAGAGAGAGAGAGAGAGAAAGAGAGAAAGGGGGGAAGAGCTGGAAGCATCAACTCCCATATGTGCCTTGACCAGACCAGTGCAGGGTTTTGAACTGGCGACCTCAGTGTTTCCAGGTCGACGCTTTATCCACTGCGCCACCACAGGTCAGGCTGAACCGTAACTTTAAATAATGCAAGGAAATTGCTGAAAAGGTGAGAAGCAGAAGGACCAGGACTTCTCACTGAGGGCATATGGATAAATGCACCCAGAACCACCAACAGCCATGAAGCAAAGGGCACAACCTTTCCTGGAAAATGATTCCTAAATCTTTATGCACTGGGTGCTAAGAAGTTCTGACCTTGACCTTCCAGCCATATCCTGAAAAATCATTAATTCAGTCCTCTGGGCATTTGGTGATAATGATATCTAAATTATAAAACTATTCTAAATACCAAAACTTATAATGTCCAAATTTTACAGATGAAAGAATAAGAATGTTTTGCTTTTTATTTCCTAATTTGTCAATAAATCTAAATAATGTATATAATAAATAAATGTAAGTAGTTGTCTTATTTAATCTATTGCACAATAATGCTGCATAGCAAATAATCATAAAATCTCAGTGGCATACTATAGACATTTACTTAATGTAGGATCAATTCTAGACATTATGGTCACGGATCCTGACCACAGGCCATGCGATAGAGGGTAGTAGAACTGTAACTAAAGTTTAACTAAGAACAACAGAACTGAGTCACCAGATATGTATCAAATATGTCCAACATAGAATGGCACGTACCTCTCCCCTTACTCCCTGCTCCCCTGTTGCTTGCACATAAGCAAAGAGTTTCACTTGAGTAACTGCCCAGGGTTTAGCTGTTTAAACTATGACCCCATCCAGCAGGGTGCAGAGCTTTCACCAACCAGCCATCATCAGTGCTGCCCTGTATGTAAGTAACAAAGGCTATATCCCAGTGGTTCTTAACCTGGGTTCTATCGAACCCTAGGGGTTCGATGAGTCGGTCTCAGGGGTTCGGAGAAGCCTCTGCCGTGGAGGCCAGAATAAAGTAATACCGTAATTTATTGTGAGTTCATGCACTTTGTTGGTTTTATTCTTTGAGCAAGGTGATGTTCATGCACGGCTCATTTTGTGCACCAGTAAAAAAACATATACCTACGTCTGGAATTTGGGGAAAAAATCATATTTTATTTAGCACTAAAGAAGCGTTCGGTGAATGCGCATATGAAACTGGTGGGTTCGGTACCTCAAACCACTGCTCTATCCACTCCATCTGGTCCTCCTTGTGGTTTATTTGGGACTTCGCAACAACACCAGATCAATTTCCCAGGTTTGGACCTCCTATATTAAACTTAGCTCATGAATCTGGATTTCAGTTGATCCAGCTAAGTACATGCATGGGTGCATTGTCCACTAAGAATCAGCTAATGTGGGACTCCTCAGCTGGAGGACTGGGAGAAAATGGCTCTTTTCCAATTGTCCTTATCCAGCAGGCTAATAGGGCATCCTCCTCAAGATGAAGCTATACAGGCAAGTGAAGGCTCCTTTCCAGCCTCTGCTTGGTCAATATGCCAAGTCTTAGAGTGACTAACTAGTTCTGATTTGCCTGGTCTATCCCACATCCCACCAAAAAAATAAAAATAAAAATAAATAAAAAGCCCTCAACTCTAGGCAAACTAGGGCATTAGGTCACCCTACAAGATCCCTTTGAACAAAGCAAGTAAAATGACTCAGCCCAGAGTCAGAGTGGGATGGCCCTATAAAGTTATAATTAAATCATTAATGCAATCAGTGTACCACACAAGGTTTTTATTTTCTTAATACCTAAGTGTTCTATTCTTGGGTTTCCAATGAAACAACCGAAAGAGGTGGTTTCATATCCTAGACCTATATTCCACCTCAGTTCCTAGAAATGTCCTTGATAAATAGCTCCTCAAGCTTGACCTCTTAACTGGCTCAGGTGTGGCTTTGGAGTTGCAAAACAAAGGATTGTTGGGCAGATAAAATACGATATGCTCACTTTGTTAAAAGATGGCGCTGCCCACATGGAAGTTCGTTGATATTAATGTGTGTTCTGGAACAGGCTGTGGGAAGCCCGGGTCGTTATAGCCTAAGGCTTAGTTTAAGAGTAAGCTCTTCCCCACACCCTTGACTGATTGGATGATGTAGGGTGGTGCACTCTCCTGAGGAATCCCATTATACAGAGACTTCCTTGTTTGTATAATTGGATTAAAGGTTTTGAGTCTATGCTATAAAGTGGGAGAGACCAGTAGCTTGATCTCTCTCTCGCTTGGTTCCTGAGGTATTAGAGAGTAGAGCAGAGGAAGGCCACATGGAGGAGACGAAGCAGCCAAGATGGCAGAGTGCTGAGGAAGAGTTTGTGCAGGAGGAGATGGGAAACAGAGGTGAATAAGTCTGGTGAGCTAGAAAGCTTTGATGCTAGGAAACTCGGATAAGTCAGTAGCTTTGTGAGCACTGAATGTGTGGGTTTTGGAGCCCAGTGTGTATTTTTGCTTGCCCGCTGGGTGCAAGCTAGAATTAAAGCTGATGGCTCACCAGTTCTTGGCTCCGATGTTTCATTGCCATCTGTCTGAATCCAATGTGAACCTGCACGGGTCAGGCTGCTGTGATGGTGGCCTTGACTACTGGCTTTACAAGGATATAAAAAACTCTTGACTTGATACTAAAACCGTCTGACCAAGTAAAATAGTTTTGAACCTATGGGCTTCAGAACTACAGAAACAAAACCTTTGACAGTTTCTTCTCAATAACACAAATCAAATGTGTCCTAGCTTAACCTAATAATAATTTTCTCATTAGCTGCAGAAGCCCTGAAGTATCCTCAAGTATGCTTCTAGAAAAGAAGATAATGTGTTCTATTGGATCGTTCTCAATGACTATGTTTCTCACACACAAGCAAGATACACTGAGTCTGTAAGAGCAGATGAGGAAGATGGGCACACCTGTACTAAGCTCAGGGATTGCATCATCTCTTATTCCTTGGTCATTTCCCATAATCCTCAAGTTTTTATACTAGCTCCTCGTGTATATGTCAGTTTATATATTGGGGCTGAGTAAATTGTTCACTTAGCTAACCATCTCCATACTCAATATTGACATTATTTATTAAATATGTTACTCATTTGTTCCAAAAAAAGTAACATATTTTATCCTTTCCAAAATAAAATTTCAGATAAATAGACAAATTAATAAAATATAATAAAATTATAGAAACAGATTATATATTTTTTCTTTATTATATATAAAGTATGTACTTTATATTTTTTATTTATAGCATTTAAAAATTACATATTTTACTATTCTATATAGTGATGAATTGTATTAATTTGTTATATATACAATTATATAGTATATAAAAACGATGACAAATATGACACTTCAAATCAGTGGAGAGAGGATAAATAAATCAATAAGTGGTATCAGAAAATCATCAAACCTTATGCAAAAATAAATTCTAGAATAATTAAAGATTAAAATGTCAATATGAATAATAAGTAATACTAGGTGAAAATGCAGGAAAATGTCTGTATCAGGATAGGGAAGAGGTTTGTAATATAAATCATAATACAGAAACCATATAAGAAAGGCAAGGAAAGCAGCAATGCTGTTTCCAAAAAGTTATTGTTAAAAATAGATGTTACCAAAAATGAAGGAGGCCTCTGGAGATTTATCGAATTATTCCCCTACTATCTGACTGGATGGCGATGACAGGATGGGTCCGAATAGATGTATGCTTGCACAGGAGATTACTGTGTGCTAGGCACCATGTCAGGCTGTGGGCATGCTCAGATGATTCCATTCTATGATGGAACAACTTAGAGTCTTAGCCAGATAAATTTCTGCTCATAATACAGGAATCGCCTGGCCTATGGTGGCACAGTCGATAAAGCATCGACCTGGAACGCTGAGGTCACCAGTTCAAAACCCAGGGCTTGCCTGGTCAAGGCACATATGGGAGTTGATGCTTCCTGCTCCTCCCCATCTCTCCTCTCTAAAAATTGAATAAATAAAAATATTTTTAAAAATACAGGGATCATGAGAACAAGTTCTGGACAAGCAGGAAGACTTAGAAGGTACCAGTTCTAAAATTGAGAGAAAGATATATATCAGAGGTCCTAGAAATGATGGGAACCAGAATAATGTCCTAAAAACAGATCTCCTTAGATTTTACTCTGCTCATGTGTGTGCTAGAAATATTCCTAGCAAATGACTTGTTTTTCCTTAACCTCAGCTTCCTTATTTATAAAATAAAGGTCTTCAACAAACGAATCCTTAAGGTCATGTCTTACTGCAACATGTACCAGACTTGCAAGCAGCTTCAGTGTTATAAGACAGGTGTCCAGGCTGATAAACACTATGACCTCGATTTTATGCAGGAATCACACGTGCTAGGACTGCTGTATATCTGTTTTGTAAGTTTTTCCTGAGCTGAACTCTTTCTGGAATTGACTTTATCTATCTCTCACCTTTCTGGGGTCTAAGAACTCACGAAAATTTCTCATAAGTTTTCATGGATCTTTTGTGCTGTCAATTTTGCCTTCTCATAAAGAGATTTACCTTCTTCCATATGCCTTAGAAAATTTTCTTTTGCAAATATGTAAGTGCAGAGTATCTCAAAAACTCTTGATTAAGAAAACAAGGCATTTACTTTCTTAAGAGCATATGGTGTGTGCCTGACCTGTGGTGGCGCAGTGGATAAAGCGTTGACCTGGAAACACTGAGGTCGCCAGTTCAAAACCCTGCACTGGTCTGGTCAAGGCACATATGGGAGTTGATGCTTCTAGCTCCTCCCCCTTTCTCTCTCTCTCTCTCTCTCTCTCTCTCTCTCTCTCTCTGTGTCTCCTCTCTAAAATAAATAAATAAAAAGAAGTTTAAGAGCATATTGTGTGTAAAATGGAAAGAGCCCTGGCCTGAGAGTGAAGGGGTCTGAATCTTCATTTCAGCAAAGTCACTAGACTGTTTAACATTAGACCAGTTGTTCTTAACCTGGGTTCTATCGAACCGTAGGGGATCAATGAGTCGGTCACAGGGGTTCGGAGAAGCCTCTGCTGCAGAGGCCAGAAAAAAGTAATACTGAAATTTGTTGTGAGTTCATGCTCTTTGTTGGTTTTGTTCTTTGAGCAAGGTGATGTTCATGCACGGCTCAGTTTGTGCACCAGTAAAAAAACATATACCTATGTCTTGAATTTGGAAAAAAAATCATATTTTATTTATCACTAAAGAAGGGTTCGGTGAATGCGCATATGAAACTGGTGGGTTAGGTACCTCAAAAAAGGTTAAGAACCACTGCATTAGACACTATCTCACAGAAAGCAGGCACTCAGTTAAACACCCATGGAATTGAATTGGAGCTGCTAGGCCATTACTCTGAAGAATTTTGCTGTTCTAACACTACCACCTAGTGGGAAATTTGATCAGAAAAAAGTTCAAGTTATTCCTAAAAATGTTCTTTTGAGCTCTGAAATAGTGGGGGTCCACTTTTAAACAACAGCCAATTGGAAAGGCAGCATTCCTTATAGTCTGATAATTGGAGTCACAATATATGGGCAAGTGGTATATGCAAAAAGGCATTTGTGATCAAGTAAGAGTAAAACAAAAATAACAAGCTTTTATTAATGTGAGGCTTCTCAAGGCATTTCATACACTAATTTACATTCTGGCTCTCAAAGAAAAAGAATATTCAATATATTCTCAATGCAATAATGTCTTTTTTTTTTACCATGTAATTTTTTGGAATCAAAATTTGACTTATAATTGATGTGTATTGTTTATTTATTTATTTATTTGAGAGAGAGAGAGGGACGGGGGGAGGAAAGGAAAGAGATGAGAAGCATCAACTTGTAGTTGTTCCACTTTAGTTGTTTATTGAGTTCTTGTCATATGTGCCTTGACCAGGGGCCTCAATCAGAACTAGTGACCCCTTGCTCAAGCCAGTGACCTTGGGCTACAAGCCAGTGACCTTTGAGCTCAAGCCAGCAACCTTGGGATCGTGTTGATGATCCCACGCTCAAGCTGGCAAACCCGCACTCAAGCCAAGGACCCACACTCTAGCCAGCAACCTCAGCATCCCAGGCCGGTGCTCTGCACCACCGCTAGTCAGGCTGATGTGTATATTTAATGTACCTATAAACTTTTCTCCAAAGTTACTGAATCAATGACAATACTGACAATTACACCTATACTTCTACTGAGGATAAATATAGTAGTATGTAGATTTCACTACCTTTATTTGAATATTTGTCTCTTTTTTTCTTGGAGTACCTTGTAGGATTATGTTCCATGTAATATATTTCTATCATAAAGCAAATTAAAAAATGTTGATCTAATAATATTGAAGTGATTATAGTAAAAAATTAGTTGATCGTGCACTATTTGGTATTCTTCCCATGCAATCACATTCCCCTTTGGGATCTATTCAATGGTTTGAAGCTCAGCAAGTAGGGAAGCTGCAAAAAGTAAATCTGGCTAAAAATACTAAAGTTAGTAGGACCATAGAAATATGTCCTATAGAAGAATGATGAGGATATAGGGACTCACTAAAAGTTTTTAAAATCTGAAGTTGTGTGCCAAGGTACCCCAGGGCACTGCAGGAAAACTTACAGGCATTTAAAAAGCCATAAGGAAGGAGCACAAAATAGAACTTAGGAGCCAGGCAGTGAACCTAGCACTCCATTGCTGATACAGTGTCTAAAAATCAATGTATTCCACACTTCAGGTTTCAACTTATAGCTTCAATGCAGTCAGTCCTACCATGTTTAAGATACTGTTCGGAATTTTCTGTTCAGAATTTCAGAAATAGTCCTAGTCGGGTTTCCTTCAGGCAGCAGAAATGAACCTGTGGTAGTCGCCAAACTTGTATGAGAACAACACGTCTGTCAGATCCTCACTACTTACTCTGGCCCATGGAATCATTTCCTGTGTCACACTCGTCAACACCGACTCACCTGGCGGGGCTCATCTCCACACACCCTAGCCCAGAGTAGTGCCTTTGAGATGTTCCTGATTAAAAATTTTATGCTAAATGTTTTATAACAAAGTTAGCATTAGTTATAAACAGTCACTTTAAATAAATTGGAAAATATTGAAGAGTGAGGTTAGATATAATAGTGAAATAACTATCAATTAATTTTTTAAACCTTCGGAGTATTTTAAAGCAACACCTGAGAAAGGGGAAATAGAGCTGGGATTAGGGACTCCTTCCCTGAAAGATGGATGAGCAACAGTTTGTAAAAACAAGTTAAATGAAACAACCTTCTCTGACAATAGTCTAACTCACACAGGATTAGTGGACACATTCGAGTGGCCAACTGTCCCGGCTTCCCTGAGACTGAGGGTCCTCACTGTGAAAACCAGAACTGTCCCAGGCAAGCCAGGATGGCCAGTCCCTGAAATAAACCCATAAACCAGTTGAGGAAATAACATGAGAAAAGTCATTACTAATATATGAAAATGTTACTTAATTTGACATTTCACTTGGGCCTCATTTCACTTGTCTATAAAACAGGGCTCAGAATGATGCCTACCTCCTGTGGCGGTCATGGAGATTCAACAAACAGATAAACAGAGTGCTTAGAAGCAGTGCCTGGCACAAAGCAAGTTACTTAATAAGTTCCAATCTTTGCCATAATTATGTTTGCTATTGTTTGATGACACACTCATGAATGTGTGCCTCATAAAAATGTAATGAGACAACTAAAACAAATTCTATAATTTTTGTTCTAAAAATATATATACACCCTGATTTTAACTATTCAACATCTAGCTGCCAACGCTTTCCACTGGACATAATCTCTGATGTGATTATTAAAAATAAAATAAAATCTAATAATAGAAAAATTAAGTACCAAGTAATCTGTCAACTATCATTTAATATAGGCCCTAACTGGTCTCCACTGCCAGGCTACAAATTAAAGAATCAAAGGCCCCAATTATTGTAAATCTTAAGATTCATGAATGGAAAATGAATTATTTCCAGAAAGAGATTTTGAATTGCAAATAATTTGCTTAATATCACATTGGAAACCATCATCATAAATTCAGCATTCTGCTAGTGCCTATGTGTAAAAAAAAAAAAAAAAATGCCATTCGTTTGTGGTGATTCTTACACAGGCATTCTGTGCATAGAAATGACAGATCATCTTTTTTTTTTTTTTTTTTACAGGGACAGAAAGAGAGTCAGAGAGAGGGATAGACAGACAGGAACAGAGAGAGATGAGAAGCATCAATCATCAGTTTTTCGTTTTGATACCTTAGTTGTTCATTGATTGCTTTCTCATATGTGCCTTGACCGCGGGCCTTCAGCAGATCAAGTAACCCCTTGCTCGAGGCAGCGACCTTGGACTCAAGCTGGTGAGCTTTTGCTCAAACCAGATGAGCCCGTGCTCAAGTTGGCGACCTCGGGGTCTCAAACCTGCGTCCTGCGCATCCCAGTCCGACGCTCTATCCACTGCACCACTACCTGGTCAGGCAACAGATCATCTTTACGTATTGATTGATTATTCTATATCTTACACTCAACACTACCACTAGAATGTAAGCTGTAAGTTAGGGGCTTTGTCTGTATCATTCTCTACTGTGTCAGTGCCTATAATGATATCTAACCCATAATAACTATTCAAATAAAAGAATATAGCAACGTAAGTTTGATTTAACACTAGGCTTTATTCAATATTGAAATGCATCTTCAAAATATTAGCCAGAATTAAGACATTAAACAAACTTTTATAACATCTCTACTATAGTAATGTCTGCCAGGTCATACCAGGAATTTCTCCTTTTAGTAAGCCATTCTAAAAGTTAGTGCTTTAAATTTTCTAAAGATAAGTTAAAAGTAAATAAAATCCAACCATTTTATTTTTAAAACAACTTTAATTTTAGAAGTACATATTTGACTTTAATCAACAGAGAGATCTTTTTCCTTAATATGATCCCTTTGTGCTTAATTGGGAATACTTTTTCAGTGTCTAGACATGGGCACTAGCAGGAATCTGAATTAACATATTAGTGGAAGTAACGTATACTATTGCTTTGTAATTCTTTTCTTTATGCTTTCAATGATACGTTGAGCTTTCTTATTTACGACCAAGAATCTTCAGAATAAGGGGAATGACAGCTCATACACATGTTATGACATTGTTGACTAAAATTTGAGAACTCTGCTCTCGACAACACACTCATGCCCACCCCTCCCCCACAAAGGTATAACTCTGCAGAGAAAATGAACACAGTTTTCCTAGAGTCTCCCATCTTCTCTCAAAGCAGCCATCTGAGACCTTGTATTAATTTGGTAGGCTACGAAAACTAAGTACTACAGACTATCTGGCTTAAACAATAGAAAGTTATTTCCAAACAGTTCTGGAGGCTAGAAGTTCAAGATAAAACTGTCAGCAGATTGTTCTTCTGTCACCTTTCTCCTTCGTTTGGAGATGTCTTCTCCCTGGACCTCATGTAATCTTCCCTTTGTGTATGTCTATGTCCTAATCTCTTCTTGTTAGGAAACCAGATTAGGCTCATTCTAATGATGGCATTTTACCTCTTTTTTTTTAAGATTTTATTTATTGATTTTAGAGAGAGGAGAGAGACAGAGAGAAGTGGGGTTGGTAGCAGGAAGCATCAACTCATAGTTTTTGCTTCTTATATGTGCCTTGACCAGGCAAGCCTGGGCCCCGAACTGGCATCCTCAGCATTCCTGGTTGATGCTCCATCCACTGCGCCACTACAGGCCAGGTCATTTTACCTCTTTAAACACCCTATCTTCAAATATAGTCACATTCTAAGGTAAACAGGGGTTAGGATTTCAACATCTGAATTTGGGGGTATAGTTCAACCCATAGCAGACCTATATTTTAGAGTATAATTATGTATACATAAGAGGATAGATATACTATGTATACATAACATGTACATTCAAACATTAATTTTAGCCATAGAAACTATGAGACTACACTACTTTATCAAAATTCTAAATTAAGTACTATGGGCACGATAACTACAACTTTGACAAGAGGTTCCAGTTATTGGCAGGGATAGAGATGGTTTTGCTACTTAATTTATTTGTATTACTTTTTCCATTTAGATTTGCTGCTCATCCATGCTTTTATTTATCAGAATGGATGCTTACTGGAAAACACGCATATCCCACGTGAAATCATCATCAGAAAATAATGGCAGCCAATAGTAGTTCAGGAGACAACATCTAGCATACTGCAGCTGGTAAAAAGAAGTATTTAAAATGCTTAAGGTAGTCACTTATCATTTTGTCATCCAGGCATTTCCATCTCCCAGTGAGATCCAACCCTCAATTGCATCTTAAATGTATGCAGCCTCTGTTATTTATGTCATTTGATATGTCACAACCTTTTCACAGAGTACCTTCTGGGGAGTAATTCCTTCTTGCATAATTTCCACATTGATTTCCAAGGCACTGAGGGCCTGAATAAAAATCAAGGTACACATTAATTTCCTGCTCACTTAGCTTTTTTTTTCAGGAATTACTTTCATGTATTAACCTTGGTGCAAACAATTTCGACATCTAGGCTACAAGGCAGTTCCAGAGACAGCACAGGCAGGTTTGATCGAACAAGAAACTCTATCACTTCCTTGTCACAATGCAGATCAATGACCCATTTGTTTCAGGCTTTTATTGGGAAGTTAATCAGCAAGATCCAACAAGCTAGTCTATGAAAATTGTTTTGTTTTATTTTAATTTCCTGTATGAGTGAGAAGCATACCTTAGGCTCAGTGTATAGACTCTATTGGGAGAAAAAAGTTTGTTAAACTTCCACATCTAAAGCAGTAACCTGTGCAGAGAAAGAAATTAAGACCTTTATGTTGGTGTTTTGTACCCTAACATCTTCTGTGGTAATCAGTGGTCCCAAAATCACATTAAATTGGAGCCCCAGTTAACATAAAGTGGGCAATTATAAACTGTCAGGTGATTTCAGTACATCAGCTTTATTAGCATGTGAGAAAGAAATTATTTTAAATGTCTGCATTCTATAAAAATATCCAAGAAGAACCTGGCTGGGAGCAAAAGGTCATCAACTAAACATCCCCTAAACTTACAAATAGCCGGTGCATATAGAAAGTTTCCAGGACACACTTTATTCTGCAATTGAAGATCTTTTCCAAAACACAGAGAATAAAATGAAATGCAACATCATAAATATTGCAAGAATTGATTTGTTTATAAACAAAGCTCTGTTCCATCCAGGAAAATCCATCTTGTCAATGTGGATAAGGGGAGGTAGGCAAGTATAGAATCATATTTCTCTTTTCAAAATTGCATAAGCCCCAAAACTTGTATGAAAGCCTGAAAAAACATAAACTTAAGTTAGACCACTGAGAAATGGCCTCTATTCAACACACACACTCTCTCTCTCTCCTTCTTCCTCCCCCCCCCCCTTCCTGTTTACAGATCTCTCTGCATTGAAATTCCCAAAGCTCCCGAGGAAAGCTGAATCTCAGGCCCTATTTACCAAGTGATGACAGACTTCCTACCACCTCTCTATTCTATTCCTAGACAGGCAAAGAAGCACCTGTTAGGTGTCCTCCAATTTTTCTCTCCCTCTAACCCAGGAGGACCAGGCTTATGTCCTTTAGCCCAGCCTGCCACCCAAGATCCATGGATCATAGCAGATCGTGTTTAACCCTTCTCTCTCTCTCTCTCTCTCTCTCTCTATCTCTCTCTCTCATTTTTCTATATGAAAACATCATAAACACTTAGCCTGGACATTTTCTTAAGTAGATGGCCCAATTCATTAGGTATATTTTATAGTTTCTACATTAGCTCAGATGACCATGTTGCTAAACTTACTGACACTACTCAAGGACCCCATGAAATCAGTTTCAAAAACATTTTCCTCTATTTCCTTTAAACACTCACTGGCAACCTTCTGAAAGGCCAGCAGGCTTCTACTGACAATCTTTTTAAGATACCTTGGGCTTTCACACACACTCTTCTCAAAAGCTTTTCAGCTTCTGCCATGGCCTGGTAGCTTAGTTGGTTAGAGTGTCATCTCAATACATGAAAGTTCCATCCCCAGTCAGGGCCATACAGAATCAACCAATGAAGGCATAAATAAGTAGAACAATAGATATCTCTCTCCCTCTCTTTCTTTCTCTCTCTCTCTCTCTCTCTCTCTCTCTCTCTCTCTCAAATAAATAAATAAATAATAAACTTTTTATGACAGGCAGACAGGAAGGGAGAGAAATGAGAAGCATCAATTCTTCGTTGTGGCACCTTCGTTGTTCACTGATTGCTTTCTCATATGTGCCTTGACCAGGGATCTACAGCAGACCCAGTGACCCCTTGCTCAAGCCAGCAACCTTGGGCTCAAGCTGGTGAGTCTTGCTCAAACCAGATGAGCCTGCGCTCAAGCAGGTAACCTTGGGGTCTCAAACCTGGGCCCTCCATGTCACAGTCTAATGCTTTATCCACTGCACCACCACCTGGTCATGCTAAATAAATAACAAACTTTTTTAATACTTCCAGCTTCTGCCCACTGCCAAGCCTCAAAGCCACTCCCACATTTTAAAGTTTTTTTATGATAGCACTCTTGACTTAGGTACCAAAATATGTAATAGTTATCTAATGCTGCATAACAAATGATTCCAAAGTTTAGCAACTTAAAATAACAATCAACATTTACTATCTCACACAATTTCCACAGATCAGGAAACTGAAAATGGTTTGCTAGGTGGTCCTGGCTCACCTTACATGCTTATCTCCTGTTGATTCGTCTTTGTCAGTTTACTTTTCAGACCCAGGCATGGACAAAAAGAGAGTCAAGGAGAACTTATTTCCCCTCTACTAGAGCCACATAGAAAGAGAACTTCAGAGATTTGCATAAGGGTTCCCTTAAGTCTTCATCTGACCAGATCAGCATATGCCTATAAGGAAGCATATAACTGAAGTCTGGGGGGTGAGCAGGGGGACAGCCAGAGAGAACAGAGGGAACAATCTTCAAAGCTCACACAGGGCTGGAAAATGTTCATGTTCCCACCCAACAGAGTGCTCTCAAAGCCCCAGTATGGGGCCAAATGAACCCTAGACTCTGCTGGTCCTGCAGCAAAGGCTAAAAGCAAGCTTCGCAATTAAATTGTTCCAAATAACTTAACTGCACCCCAGAATAATGCTCAGAAATATTAATAGAAAATACAAAATACTCAGCACTCACCTGGCCTGTGGTGGTGCAGTAGATAAAACATCCATCTGGAATGCTGAAGTTTCTGGTTTGAAACCCCAGGCTTGCCAATCAAGGCATGTACAAAAAGCGAGTTGATGTTTTCTGCTCCTACCTCCCCACCTTTCTCTCTTTCTCTTCTCTCTCTCAAATCAACAAAATTAAAAAAAAAAAAACCCAGCACTCAATAGGTATACTTCACAATATCTAACATCCGATAAAAATTAAGTAGATATGCAAAGAAGCAGAAAAATGGCACCAATAATATTGAAATCAATCAGTAGAAAAACAGAATGATAGAGGTGTTAGAATTAGTTGAAAAGAACATTAGAGTTTATATATAATGTGTTCCTTATGTTCAAAGATGTAGAAAAAAGATTGAGCATGTATAGTAAAGAAGTATAAGATATTTAAAACTTAATGTTTAATCAATGAAATACAATGTCTTAACCATATATATATATATATATATATATATATATATATATGTATTAGGATTAAGAGCTGACTAGACCCTGTCAAAGAAAACATTAGGAAACTTGAAGCATAGCTATGGAAACTATCCAAAATGAGTCACTGAAAATAAAAAAACACTGAAAAAAATAATGAAACAACATATCAATGAGCTGTAGGACAATGTCAACGGGCCTAATATATATATAACTGAAGTTTTCAAAGGAAGGGGTGGACAGAGAATTATTTAAGTAATGGTTAACCATTTCCAAATCTGATGAAATTTATAAGCCCTTACATCCAAGAAGCCCAACAAATCCCAAGAATAAGAAACATGAAGGCCCTGGCCAGTTGGCTCAGTAAATAGAGCATCAGCCCAGCGTGCAGAGTCCTGGGTTTGATCCCCAGTCGGGGCACACATGAGAAGCAACCATCAGCTTCTCTTCCCTCCCTCTTCCTCTCTCTCTACTCCTCTCACAGCCAATGGCTCAAGTGGTTCGAGTGTCAGCCCTGGGCACTGAGGATAGTTCAGTTGATTTGAGTACTGGCTCCAGACAGGAGTTGCCAAGTAGATCAAAATCAAGGAACATGTGGGAGTCTGTCTCTCTATCTTTCTTCATCTCACTTAAAAAAAGAAAGAATTTGCCTGACCTGTGGTGGCGCAGTGGATAAAGTGTCGACCTGGCAACACTGAGGTCGCCAGTTCAAAACCCTGCACTGGTCTGGTCAAGGCACATATGGGAGTTGATGCTTCCAGCTCCTCCCCCCTTTCTCTCTCTCTCTCACTCTGTGTCTCCTCTCTAAAATGAATAAAATAAAAATAAAATAAATAAAAAAAAAAATAAAAAAAAAAAAAAAAAAAAAAAAAAAAAAAGAAAGAATTCTTTTCAAGTGCTCATGGTACATTATCTAGGATAGACCACATGTTAGGACACAAAACAAGTCTTAATAAATTTAAGAAGATTGAAATCATAACAAGCATCTTCTCTGATCACAATGGCATGAAACTAGAAATTAACTACAATAGAAAAACATTCAAACACTTACAGGCTAAATAGCATGTTATTAAATAATGAATGAATTAACAATGAGATCAAAGAAGAAATAAAAATGTCCTAGAAACAAATGAAAATGAACATACAACAGCTCAAAATCTATGGGACACAGCAAAAGCAGTCTTGAGACGGAAGTTCATAGCATTATAGGAATACTTTAAGAAGCAAGAAAAAGCTCAAATAAACAACTTAACACTGCACCTTAAAAATGGGTAAAAGAAAAACAAATCCCAGAGGAAGTATAAGGAAGGAAATAATAAAGATCAGAGAGGAAATAAAGAAATAGAGGCTAAAAAAAAAATACAAAAGATCAATAAAACCAAGAGCTGGTTCTTTGAAAAAGTAAACAAGATTAATGAACTTTTAACCAGACTCATCAAAAAGAGAGAGAGAGAGAGAGAGAGAGGGCTCTAATAAATAAAATTAGAAATGAAAGTGGAAAAATAACAACTTACACAACAGAAATACAAAGGGTTGTAAAAGAAATACTATGGCCTGACCAGGCAGTGCCGCAGTGGATAGAGCGTCAGACTAGGATGCGGAAGGACCCAGGTTCGAGACCCCGAGGTCGCCAGCTTGAGCGCAGGCCCATCTGGATTGAGCAAAAGCTCACCAGCGTGGACCCAAGGTGGCTGGCTCAAGCAAGGGGTTACTCAGTCTGCTGAAGGCCCATGGTCAGGGCATATATGAGAAAGCAATCAATGAACAACTAAGGTGTTGCAACAAAAAACTGATGATTGATGCTTCTTATCTCTCTCCATTCCTGTCTGTTTATCTCTACCTATTTGTCTCTCTGACTCTCTCTCTCTCTCTCTCTGTCTCTGTTAAAAAAATACTATGAAGATCTATATACCAAAAAATTGGACAACCTAGGTGAAATGGATAAATTTCTAGAAACATACAATCTTTCAAAACTCAATCAGGAAGAATCAGAAAACCTAAACAGACTGATTACAAATGAAATTGAAACAGTTATCAAAAAACTTCCAGCAAACAAAAGTCCTGGACCAGATGGTTTCACAGGCAAATTTTACCAAACATTCAAAGAAGAACTAACATTTATCCTTTTCAAGCCATTTCAAAAATTCAAGAGAAGAGAAGATTTCCAAGCTCCTTTTATGAATCAAGAATTATCCTCATTCCAAAACCTGGTAAAGACACTACCAAGAAAGAAAACTATAGGCTAATATCCCTGATGAACATAGATGCTAAAATTCTCAACAAAATATTAGCAAACTGAATCCAGCAATACATCAGAAAGATCATACATCATGATCAAGTGGGATTTATTCCTGGAAAGCAAGGCTGCTACAATATTCACAAATCAATAAATGTGATTCATCACATAAATGAAAGGATAAAAATCACATGATTATATCAATAGATGCAGAAAAAAGCATTTGATAAAATCCAGCACCCATTTATGATCAATACTCTCAGCAAAGTGGAAATACAGGGAATATATCTCAACATAATAAAGGCCATTGATGACAAATCCACAGCCAACATAAACTGTCTGAAAGAGAAATTAAGGAAACAATCTCCTTCACTATTACACCAAAAAAAATAAAGTACTGGTAAAGGGATTAGTGAAATTGTATATACATAACAGGGGTATAGATAACAGGACAGCAAATTGTAGAGGGAAGGGGAGATGGAGTTAGGGGGAGGGGAGCAAAGGAGGTATAAAAAGGGACACAATGGTGGGAGGTGAGGGAGTTATATTCAGTGGGACACTTGAATCCATGTAAAGACAATAAATTAAAATAAAAAATAATAAAATAAAAGAAAGACTGGAAAAAATAAATAAATAAATAAATAAATAAATAAATAAATAAAGTACCTAGGAGTAAATTTAACCAAGGAGGTAAAAGACTTGTACTCAGAAAATTATAAAACATTAAAAAAAGAAATCAAGGAAGATACAAACAAGTGGAAGCATATATCGTGTTGACAGAAAGAATAAACATCATTAAAATGTCTATACTACCCAAAGCAATCTATAAATTCAATGCAATTTCTATTAAAATACCAATGGCATACTTCAAAGATATAGAACAAACATTCCAAAAATTTACATGGAACTAAAAATGCATGAAGAGCTTCAGCAATCTTGAAAATAAAGATTACAATGGGAAGTAGTATCATGCTTCCTGATATCAAGTTATACTATGAGGCAGGCCACTGTAATCAAAATAGCTTGATACTGGCACAAGAACAGGCATACAGATCAGTGAAACAGAACAGAAAACAAAGAAATAAACCCACACCTTTATGGTCAATTGATATTTGACAAAGAAGGTAAGAGCATACCATGAATAAAGACAGTCTTAAATAAATGGTGTTGGAAAAATGGAACAGCTACACACAAAGAAATGAAACTAGACCACCAACTTACACCATTCACAAAAATAAACTCAAAATAGATAAGAGACTTTAATGTAAGTCACAAAACCATAAACATCTTGGGAAAAAACACAGGCAGTAAACTCTGCAATGTCTCTCGTAGCAATATTTTTGCCAATTTATTTCCACAGGCAAATGAAATAAAAGACAAAATAAACAAATGGGACTATATCAAACTAAAAAGCTTTTGTGCAGCAAAAGGTACAATTAACAAAATAAAGAAACAACCCACACAATGGGAGAACATATTTGCCAATATGTCAGATAAGGGGTTAATAACCAAAATTTATAAAGAACTTCTAAAACCCAACACCAGGAAGGTAAACAATCCAATTAAAAAATGGGAAAAGGCCCTAAATAGACACTTCTTCAAAGAGGACATACAGATGGCCAATAGGCATATGAAAAAATGTCTGACATCACTAATCATCAGAGAAATGCAAATTAAAACCACAATGAGATACCACTTTACACCTGTTAGAATGGCACTCATTAACAAAGCAACACACAATAAGTGCTGGCAAGAGTGTAGAGAAAAAGTAACCCTTTTACAATGCTAGTGGGATAAAGACTTGTGCAGCCACTGTTAAAAACAGTATGGTGTTTCCTCAAAAAATTGAAAATGGAACTGCCTTTTGACCCAGCTATCCCACTTTTAGGAATATATCCTAAGAATACCAAATCATTGTTTCAAAAGGAGATATGCATCCCCATGATTATTGCAGCATTGTTTACAATAGCCAAGATCTGGATACAGCCCAAGTGTCCATCAGTAGATGAGTTGATTAAAAGGCTTTGGTACATATACACAATGGAATACTCTGCAGCTATGAAAAAGAAGGAAATCTCATCTTTTGCAATGGCAAGGATGAACCTGGAGATTATTATGCTAAGTGAAATAAACCAGGCAGAGAAAAAAAATATTATATGATTTCACTTATATGTAGAATCTAATGAACATGGTGAACTGAGGAACAGAAGAGTCAAGGCAGGGTTACCCAGAGCAGAGGGACAGCTGTCAGAGGGAAGGGGATGAAGAGACTGAATCAGAGAAGGTGAAGGAATTAGTGAAATTATATACATATATACATAACACATAGATACCGATAACTGGACAGCAAATCCCAGAGTAGAAGGGGAGCAAAGGGGGTGTAATGGGGGACACATGGTTGGGGGTGAGGGTGTTACATTGAGTGGGAGACTTGTATCCATGTAAACACAATAAATCAAAATTAATTTTTTTAAAAAAGACAGAAAGAAAAGAAAAATAAAGAAACAAAGAAAATTATATCAAGCCACCAACACATAATTCTTAAAATAAAAATAAATAAATATCATGAAGCAACCCTGGAACTTTCTCATCCTACTGTAGTTTCTTTTTCTTTTTCTTTTTCTTTTTTCTTTTTTTTTTTTTTTTTGTGGCAGAGACAGAGAGAGTCAGTCAGAGAGAGGGACAGATAGGACCAGACAAACAGGAAGGGAGAGAGATGAGGAACATCAATTCTTTGTTGCGGCTCCTTAGTTGTTCATTGATTGCTTTCTCATATGTGCCTTGACCAGGGGGCTACAGCATACCGAGTGACCCCTTGCTCAAGCTGGCAACCTTGGGCTCAAGCTGGTGAGCCTTGCTCAAACCAGATGAGCCCGCACTCAAGCTGGCGACCTCGGAGTCTCAAACCTGGGTCCTCCACATCCCAGTCCAACACTCTATCCACTGCACCACTGCCTGCTCAGGCTGTAGTTTCTTCTTAATACCACATTTTATTTACTTATGTAGCTATTAGATTACTATTTCTTCCACCCCCTTGAAAGATGAGCTTTATGACAGCAAGTAATGTGTATCTTGCTTTTATGTACATATTCCAATATATCCAACAGAACAATGCCTAACATACAGTAAACATTCAATAAATACAGTATGTCCGTAAAGTCATGGTGCACTTTTGACCTGTGACCGGTCAAAAGTGCACCATTACTTTACGGACACACTGTATATGTTCAATATTTATTCAGAAGTGAGTTTAATTATTTTTAACTCAATTATTTATTATACTTAAAAAACGGAATGTAGGCCATTTCATCTGCTATGTTCAGTTTTTCTGTTAATGACAAGTTCAGCCACATGTGGCATAATATTGGTCACTGGGCTAGCTTTACAAGTGGGCTATGACAATTCTCTCAACAGATTTAAGCATTAACACTAGGCATTGTTTGGAATGATAAGAGACAACTCAACAAACAAAAACAAAATTTAAAATGTGCAAAGGAAATGAGTACACATTTCTCCAAAGAATATATACAAAGGTCAACAAAACACAAAAAAAGATGCTCACCATCACTAATCATTAGGAAAATGCTAATTAAAACTGCAATGAGATTCCACCTTACTCCCACTGGGATGACTACCACAATATATATAGAAATGTTTATATTTAGAAATAAATATAAATATATTTAAATATATAGAGAGAGAGAGAAAATGGCAGATGTGGCAAGAATATAGAGAAATTAGAACCTTAGTGCACTGTTGAAGATGTAAAATGTTGCAGCCACTTTAAAAATTAGTACAGCTATTCATCAAAAAATGAAAAATAGAATAACTATATTATTGAGCAATTGTACCTCTGGATATAAATATAAAAGAATTGAAAGCAGAGTCTTGAAGAGATATTTGTACATCCATGTTCATAGTAGTATTAGTCACAACAGCCAAAAGGTGAAAGCAATCCATGTGTCCATAAGTAGGTGAATGGATAAATAAAATGTTATATATATATATATATATATATATATATATATATATATATATATATATATATATATAAAATGCAATGTTATTCAGCCTTAAAAAGGAAGAAAATTCTGACACATGATACAACATAGATGAACTTTGAGGACATTATGCTAAATAAGTCAGTCACAAAAAAAATGACCAATACCAATATTATATGATTTCATTTACATGAAGTGCCTAGAATAGTCAAAGACAGAAAGTAAAATGGTGATTGCCAAGGGTTAGGCATTGGGGGAGGGGTGATGGGAAGTCAGTTTAATAAATACAGAGTTTTATTTTTGTAAGATGAAACAAGTTCTGGAGATTGGTTATACAATAATGTGAATGTACATTTTTATTTGTTTGGGGTTCTTTTCTTCTTTTCAAAGTGAGAGGAGGGGAAATAGAGAGATAGACTCTCACATGTGCCCCAATCAGGATCTACCCGGCAATCCTGTCTAGGGCCAATGCTCTGCCTATCTGGGGCCATACTCACAACTCAGCTATTTTTAGCACCTGAGGCAGAGGCTCCATGGAGCCATCCTCAGCTCCCAGGCTGATGCACTTGAACCAACCAAGCCATGGCTGTAGGAGAGGAAGACAGAAAAAGAGAGAAACAAGTGGGAGCGGAAGGGGTAGAGAAGTAGAAGGTCACTTCTCCTGTGTGCCCTGACCAGGAATCAAACCCGGGACCTCCACACACAGGGCTGATGCTCTACCACTGAGCCAACCGGCCAGGGCCCAATGTGAATGTACTTAATGTCATGGAACCATACACTTAAAAAAGGTTAAGATGGTAAATGTTTTATGTTTTTTGTATTTTGACACAATTAAAAAGTAAAAAATGGAATTAAAACAAGTAACCTAAACTTTTTTTTAAGGAAAAGAGGTTATTTTGAGTGAATGGACAAAAGGAAAAGAGAGAAATGGCACTCGTCTATCACCCGTCTTCACAAACCAGACTCCATGTTTTTGCTCCTTTTGTTGCTTTGCCTGACCCACCTCCTGCATGTCGATTTCTGCCTTTCAAAATCCAGCTCAAATGTCACCACTTCTTGATTTATTTACTATCCAAACAAAAATCCTTCCCACCATTGATTTCTACAGTCCTTTATCTGTACTTACTGATCTATAGTGCATTACATTTATATGCATGTTTTATCTCCCATAAAAGATCGGGGTTCCTGGAGTGTCCAATGTTGTATAGATGGTTACTTTAGTATCCTATCCCTTCACCAAACTTCACACCACATCCACATAAACTGAACCCTCCGCTATTCACCCGGACCTATTTGGGGTTGTTTTCCTTTTTTTATTTAAATTTATTGAAGTAACATTGGTTAAAGACATTTTATAGGTTTTATGTGTACAACTTTATAGCACAACATCTGTATATTCCATTGTGTGCTCACCTTCTGTGACCATATATTTAATCCCATTTACCCTTTTTATCTTCCCCTCAACCTTTTCCCCTCTGGTAATCACCATACTGTTGTCTGTGTCAATGAGTTTGTTTGTTTGGTGCCTTTTGCTTTATATACCACATAGGAGTAAAATCATGTGGTTCTTGTCCTTTTCCATCTGACTTATTTCCCTTAGCATGATACTCTCAAGATCCATCCATGTTGTTGCAAATGTTAGTATTTCATCTTTTAATGGCTGAGTAATATTCCATTATACCACATCTTTTTTATTCAATCATCCATTGAGGGACACCACTGTAATTGTTTCCACATCTTGACTATTATGAATAATGCTACAGTGAACATAGGGATATATATATATTTACAAATAGTGTTTTCAAAATTTAGGGGTAAATACCTATAAGAGCTATTGCTGGTTTATATGGTAACTCTATTCTTAATTTTTTTAGGAACCCCATACTGTTTTCCATAGTGGCTACACCAATTTACATTCCCACCATCCTAACATTTAATTCCTCTCTTATTGATAATAGGCATTTTAACAGGTATGAGGTGGTATCTCATTGTTGTTTTGATTTTCATATCCATTTTAGCTGGTAACATTGAGCATCTTTTCATATGTCTGTTGATTATCTACATATCTTTTTGGGAAACGTGTATGTTCAGGTCTTCTGCCAATTTTGAAATTCAATTATTTGGGGAATTTTATTATTGAGTTGTGCAATTTCTTTATATATTTGGTATATTAGCCCCTTATTGGAGGTATCATTTGCAAATATTTTTTCACATTCTCGACCTAATTTCTTAAATGCATTTTTATATTTTTATTCCACTTATTATCCTCCTGATCACTTTCTTTAGCCTTATCACATATGCTAAATTTGACCATCAGCATTGTTCTTTAGTACATTTAATAAGGATTTATTGTGATCTAGCATGCTAGACATTGCTTAGACTTTGGAGACATTCTCCATATCTCTTGACGTTTAGCTCTCAATAATTATTCTTTCTCCAGCTGCACTACTTTAAACATTCCTTAATAAATAACCTCTCTGAATTCTCTCAACTTTGGAATGTTCTTATATCCCACCTAGCTACCCTACTCTCATGGACAGGCATTTGATCAGAGATTCTATTAAGATGCTTTCAGATACAAGTAATCAAAAAGAGAGAGAGAGAAAACCCTGATTAAGGGAGGCTTAAGCCACAGAGATATAACTAACAGTTAACAAAACATCTAGAGGTAAGTGGCTCCAACCAGTTTATCAGCTCAGAGTTGTCAGTGTTCCAGGTTAGAGTCTCTGAGATTCTTCTGGCTCTTATAGCAAGGTCACAGGAAAGCTACTACAGTTCCAATTAGCACTTCTTCCCACTGGTGTTCTTAGGAAAAAGTAGAAAGGGGTCAGACAGTACCACTCCACCAAGTGTTCTCTCTGTTATCAATGTTTATCACATATTCTCAGAAGACTTCCTTTGTGTTCCACTGCCATAACTAGAACCTAGCCTACCCTCCTCTCGTGGAAAAGAACAAGATTAATATGACTAGCTTAATCACATGTGGCTCACTTCTTGCACAAAGGGAGGGCCGATAGCTGCCTGTCCGATGTCTAAACAGAAGTTAGCATGAAGGGAGAGAGGTAATGACTGTTGGGTAAATAAACAGCTATACAGGCCACAAAGCCACCCACTTTTCCAGGACTGGAAACCAGCAGTGTGGCAGCCAGTGTCCCATCCACCTTGGTTTGTATCCATGACTTCATCCCACTGATGCTCAGATATATGTTGAATGGCTAAAAGGCTTAAAGATGATTTGAAGAGGATGGCAAAAATAAGAAAAATATTTTAGTACCTGTGTGTGAGCATCTCTCTGCGTGTGTAATAAGGTATTAGGGTTGGATACATGAAACACAGTCTTTAAGTTGCTAAATTTTTAAAAACTGAACAGAAGCCATAACATGCAAAGGTACATAATTATTACATGTGACTAAAAATCATGTATAGGATACAGTAGTATAGGATGTGATGGTTATTTTTAGGAAGGATGTCGGAAGGAAAGTGAATTTTCTTTTCCTTTTCCTTTATTATTTTTTTTATTTAGTGAGAAGAGGGGAGGAAGTGACAGACTCCCACATATGCCCAGACTGGGATTCTCCCAGCAAAGCCACTAGGAGCCAATGCTCTGGCCATCTGGGGCATTGCTCTGTTGCTCAGCAATTGAGATCCTTTTAGCACTTGAGGCAGAGGCCATGGAGCCATCCTCAGCACCCAGGGCCAACTCACTCCGATTGCGCCATAGTGTAGCAGGGGTCAAGAGAGATAAATGAGAGAGAGAAAGGTGTGGAGAAGCAGATGAGTGCTTCTCCTCTGTGTCCTGACCAGGAATCACACCTGAGACATTCACATGTTGGGCTGACATTCTACCTCTGAGCCAACGAGCCACGGCCAGGAAAGTGAATTTTCAAAGGGAGTCTAATGAAAGGGAATAACCAAAAAATGCATGAATAGAGCACTCAGGGATGGGACTGAGTCAGAATCAGAAATATCCAGTAAAGACTATATTTTTACCTCTTCCTATTTTTTTCCTTACTGCCATTACCTTCCTCTCCTAGCAACCTCTTGTCATTCGCTGCCAAACTTATTTCATAAATAGTCACCTTACCCTGACTCCAATCCTCACATCTTACTGACTGCTCAACCCTGGGCAGTTGAGCTTTCACTCTCATCATTCTGCTATTCAGGAATAGAAAAGAAATTGCTTTTGGAAGTTACCTAGTTTAAAATCTACTTCTTCACCTTCTGTTCATCTACCCCAAAACATGGACCCTTATTTTAGTTAGAAGATGCACAGAAATCCATCTTCTGGATGAAGAGGTACTGGAAGAAATTCTGAGTTTTTCTCTAAAATTAAATGTAAATGATCTTGGTATATCCCATGCTGTCAGTAATGTTCTTCTCCTATATTCCTCAGAGTCAGTTTTGCTTATCAGAAATTAGCTCATTAGGCTTTCTCATTCCCCAAATTTAAGTGATTAAGAAAGCATAGCCTGACCAGGCAGTGGCGCAGTGAATAGTGTCAAACTGGGATGTGGAAGACCCAGGTCCGAGACCCCAAGCTCGCCAGCTTGAGCGCGGGCCCATTTGGCTTGAGCAAAAGCTCATCTGCTTGGACTCAAGGTCACTGGCTCCAGCAAGGGGTTGCTCGGTCTGCTGAAGGCCCATGGTCAAGGCATATGTGAGAAAGCAATCAAGAAAGCATATTAGCTCAGAACATTCTTTATGGGGAACAGCAATAAAGAAAGAGGAATACAAGACACAAACCTAATATCAAAATAAATGTAGAAAATTAGTGCTCATAGATACTGGGCAAATACATTAAATTCTTGAGTTTCAGTTTTACCACATTTAAAAATGGAAGAAAAGGGAGAGTTCAAAGATTTCCTGTAGAATTTTTTCAGCCTAAAAGTTTATAAGTTTATGAAATTTATTTCTCAAAAAATCACCAATGACCACTTCAATTGTTATACACATTCATTAGTCTTTTCTCATTTTCTTCACCTCTGCAGCATTTTGCACTCTTGACCATATTTTCTTCTTTCCCTCATGTAAATGATGAGTGATTTCCTTAGGAGCAAGTAATACTTAACACTACTGCGTATGGGGGGGACCTGAAGATGGCAGCAGAGTAGGCAGATGCACAGACTCCCAGCTCACACCACCAAGCTGGATTACAAAGTAATTTAGGAACAATCAGCGTGAAAAAACAACTCTAGACTACAAGAACAGGTCTCTGTAAATCCAGTGGCCAAGGCTGCTATCACAGCCGCCTGGCCCATGCAGGTTTGCATTGGGTTTGGACAGGCGGTAATGAAACAATGGAGCCAAAAACTGGTGGGCCATCATCTTTAATCCTAGCTTGCGCCTGGCAGGCAAGTAAAAACAAATACTGGGCTCCAAAACCCACTCATTCAGTGCTCACAAAGTTACTGACTTATCTGAGTTTCCTAGAATCAAATGTTTCTAGCTCACCAGTCTTATTCACCTCTGTTCCCCATCTCTTTTTCTCTACACAAACTCTGCACAAACTGGCTTCTCCTTTAGCACTCTGCCATCTTGGCTGCTTCTCCTGGCCTCCTCCACGTGGCCTTTCTCTGCTCTTTTGTCTAATACTAACCTCAGGAACTGAGCGAGCAAGCTCCCGGTCTGCCCCACTTTATAGCATAGATTCAAAACCTTTAATCCAATATACAAACAAGGAAGTCTCTGATACAAAGTCACTTATCTGAGGCATAATGGGAGGATTCCTCATGAGAGTGTACCACCCCACATCATCCAATCAGTCAAGGGTGTGGGGAAAATCTTACTCTTAAAACTAAGCCTTAGGTTATAATGACCTGGCCTGACCATAGCATGTCCCCCAACATTAATATCAATGGACTTGCACATGGGCAGCACCATCTTTAACAAAGTGAGCATAATATATTTTATCTGCCCAACACTCTCAAAAACCAAGGAGCAAAGAAGAAGCCACACTGAGCCTGGTAGGGAACACCGAGGAACAGTGGTTCTCCCCTGCTTACAGGAACATAGAGGGGGGTGAGGCTGAGAGCCCATAAGGGCTCTCATTCCAAGGAAAAGAGTAGAAAATATCGCTCACAGCCACTTGCCTGGGGACCTGTGAATGAGGTGTGTTGAAAGAGCTGCCTTGTCTTCCAAAGGGAAAGGGAGGAGAGAAAGACAGACGGTGATGGGCAGAGGAATGCATAGGATGACCTGAGAAGCTGACTCATCCAGTTCTGGAGGTGGCTATAGGTGGGGGATGGGTTGATCCTTCCACATAACACAAGACTAAAGTGGCTCTGGGTCACCCATCTCAAGATATCTCTCCAGCTCCAATCAGCACAATAAGACACAGCTGAAAACAAGAAGTGGGGAGGAGGGGCAGTAACTCAGGTCTCCATGGAGGAAAAAGCACCCAACCCCCAGAGAGAGTAACCGGCAGATCAGGCCTTCCAAGTCTCAGGTTACACCCACTGCATTCCTGAATACAGTTTCAAATAAGCCCCTTGCTGAGATCAGTAAACAAGACTACCACTGAGTTAAGAAAATTGAGAAGAAAACAAACAAATCAAGACTTCAAAGCAGTTCTACTAGAAAAGCCAATTCCAACAGTGGATTACAAACAACAGCTGATGCCAACCCAAGAAGACCTAGAAATAACACAACTGAAAATTGGAGGCAGACAACACCAAGCCTAGACTCAACCAATTCTACAAACAACACACCCAAATACACAGACATAATGAGAAGACAGAGAAGTGCAATCCAAATGAAACCACAAGAGAAACCTTCAGAAAATGAACTGAGTGATATGGAAATAACCAAACTTCCAGATGCAGAGTTTAAAATAATTATTGTTAGGATGCTTAGGGACCTTAGAACAATAATGGATGGTCATATGAACACCTAAATAAAAAGATAGCAAGTATAAAAAAAAAAACATTGAAATATTAAAAAAGAATCAGTTGGAGATGACAAATACAATATCAGAGATGAAGAACACAATGGAAGGAATTAAAAGCAGAATGGATGGTGCTGAGGATCGAATCAGCGAGTTAGAGGACAAGATGAACCAAGACAAACTCTAAGAGAGCTCTGGACAACATGAAGAGAAATAATATTCACATCATAGGGGTTCCTGACTGTAAAGCCAGTAGTCGAGGTCAGGATCACAGCAGCCCGACCCACGCAGGTTCACATTAGATTCGGACAGATGGCAATGAAACAACGGAGCCAAGAACTGGTGAGCCATCAGCTTTAATTCTAGCTTGCACCCGGCAGGCAAGCAAAAACACACACTGGGCTCCAAAACCCACACATTCAGTGCTCACAAAGCTACTGACTTATCCGAGTTTCCTAGAATCAAAGGTTTCTAGCTCACCAGACTTATTCACCTCTGTTTCCCATCTCCTCCTGCACAAACTCTTAACAAACTGGCTTCTTCCTCAGCACTCTGCCATCTTGGCTACTTCTCTTCCACATGGCCTTAATCTGCTCTCCTCTCTAATACTAATCTCAGGAACTCAGGAACCAAGAGAGAGAGCAAGCTCCCCGGCTGCCCCAGTTTATAGCATAGATAATCCAAACCCTTAATCCAATTATACATACAAGAAAGTCTCTGATACAAAGCCACCCATCTGAGGCATAATGGGATTACTCCCTACATCACCACCCTACATCATCCAATCAGTCAAGGGTGTGGGTAATAGCTTACTCTTAAACTAAGCTTAGGCTATAACGACCTGGCCTTCCCACAGCCTGTTCCAGAACACACATTAATATCAACAAACTTCCATGTGGGCAGCGCCATCTTTAACAAAGTGAGCATAATATATTTTATCTGCCCAACACTGACAAAGAAGAGAAAGAAAAAGGGATAGAAACCTTATTCAATCAAATCATAGCTAAAAATTTCCCTAAATTGATGCAGGGAAGGCTCTCACAAGTTCAAGAAGCACAGAGAACTTCATTAAAGAGAAACCCAAAGAAACCTACACCAAGACATGTCATAAAATACCAAAGCTAGGTGATAAAGAGAAAATATTAAAAACTGCTAGAGAAAAAAGGCTATCACCTACAAAGGAGCCTCCATAATGATGACATCAACTTCTCAACAGAAACACTTGAGGAAAGAAGGGAATGGCAAGAAATATTTAAAGTAATGCAGAACAACAGCCTACAAACAAGACTACTTTATCCAGCAAGGCTACCATTTAAAATTAAAGGAGAAATAAAGAGCTTCCCAGACAAAAATAAACTCAAGGAATTTACTACAACCAAACCAATGCTGCAGGAAATGCTAAGGGGGCTGTTGTAAACAGATCAAAGTGGGAAAAGAATATAGCAAAAGAGGAATATAGCTTTAAAGAATAAAATGACAATAAACAACTACATATCAATAATAACCTTAAATGTAAATAGGTTAAATAATACAATCAAAAGACATAGGTTAGCTGCATGGATAAGAAAACAGGACCCATACATATGCTGTCTACAAGAGACACACCTTAAAACAAAAGATGCACATAGACTGAAGGTAAATGAACAACCTAACGCTTCATCTAAAAGAACTAGAAAAGGAACAGCAAGTAAGACCCAGAGGTAGTAAAAGGAAGGAAATAATAAAGATCAGAGCAGAAATAAATGACATAGAGGCTAAAGAAACAATATAGGGGATCAATGAAACCAAGAGCTGGTTTTTTGAAAGGGTAAACAAGATCAATGAACCTTTAACTAGACTCACCAAGAAGAGAAGAGAGAGTACTCAAATAAATAAAATTAAAAATGAAAGTGGAGAAATAACAACAACACAAAAGAAATACAAAATATTGAAAGAAAGTACTATGAAAAACTGTATGCCAAAAAATTAAACAACCTAGGTAAAAGGATGGAAAAAAATATTTCATGGAAATGAAAAAAAAGCCGGGGTAGATATAATACTTATATCTGACAAAATGGACTTTAAAACAAAGGCTATAGTAAGAGATAAAGAAGGTCACTACATAATGATAAAGGAAGCAATCCAACAGAAAGATATAACCATCATAAATATCTAAGCACCTAATATAGCAGCACCTAAATATATAAAGCAGACTTTGATGGATATAAAAGGCAAGATCAATAGCAATACTATGATAGTAGGAGATTTCAATACCCCACTAACATCACTAGATAGATCCTCAAGAAAGAAAATTAACAAAGAAACAGCAGACTTAAAGAACACACTAGATCCAACTGGATTTAATAGATATCTTTAGAACCTTTCACCCTAAAGCAGCAGAATATACATTCTTCTCAAGCGCTCATGGTACGTTTTCTAGGATAGACCACATGTTAGGACACAAAAGCAGTCTCAACAAATTTAAGAAGATTGAAATCATATCAAGCATTTTCTCTGATCACAATGGCATGAAACTAGAAATCAACCACAACAGAAAAACTGAAAAATACTCAAACATATAGAAACTAAATAGCATGTTATTAAATAACGAATGGATTAACAATGAAGTCAAAGAAGAAATAAAAAAATTCCTAGAAACGAGTGATAATGAACATACAACTTCTCAAAATTAATGGGACACAGCAAAAGGAGTCCTGAGAGGGAAGTTCATAGCACTACAGGCATTCCTTAAGAAGCTTAAAAAAGCTCAAATAAACAACCTAACCCTTCATCTAAAAGAACTAGAAAAGGAACAGCAAGTAAGGCCCAGAGGTAGTAGAAGGAAGGAAATAATAAAGATCAGAGCGGAAATAAATGATATAGAGGCTAAAGAAACAATACAGAGGATCAATGAAACCAAGAACTGGTTCTTTGAAAGGGTAAACAAGATCAATGAACCTTTAACTAAACTCACCAAGAAAAGAAGAGAGAGGACTCAAATAAATAAAATTTAAAATGAGAGTGGAGAAATAACAACCAACACAAAAGAAATACAAAATATTGTAAGAAAGTACTATGAAGAACTGTATGCCAAAAAATTAAACAACCTAGGTGAAACTCCTTAAAACCTATAATCTTCCAAAAAATAATCTGGAAGAATCAGAAAACCTAAACAGACCAATTACAACAAAAGAGATCGAAACGGTTATCAAAAAGCTGCCAAAAAACACAACCCCTGGGCCCAAAGACTTCACTGGTGAATTCTACCAAATATTTAAAGAAGAACTAACTCCTATCCTTCTCAAGCTATTTCAAAATATTCAAGAGGAAGAAACACTACCAAGTTCCTTTTATGAAGCGAGCATAATTCTGATTCCAAAACCAGGCAAAAACAAACAACACAAAGAAAGAAAATTATAGGCCAATATCCTTGATGAATTTAGATGCTAAAATCCTCATCAAAAAATTTGCAAACTGGATCTAGCAATACATGAAAAGAATCATACATCATGATCAAGTGGGATTTATTCTGGGGAGGCAAGGCTGGTACAACATTCAACAGAAAGATATAACCATCTTATATCTTTGTGATATAACATTCACAAATCAATCAATGTGATTCATCACATAAACAAAAGGATGGAGAAAAACCACATGATAATTTCAATAGATGCAGAAAAAGCATTTGATAAAATCCAGCACCCATTTATGATCAAAACTCTTAACAAAGTAGTAATACAGGTAACATACCTCAACATGATAAAGGCCATCTATGACAAACCCACAGCCAACATCATAATTAATGGACAAAAATTAAAAGCAATTCCCCTAAAATCAGGAACAAGGCAGGGATGCCCTCTTTCACCACTCTTATTCAACATACTACTGGAAGTCCTAGCTACAGCAATCAGACAAAAAGAAGAAATAAAAGGCATCCAAATTGGAAAAGAAGTAAAACTATCATTATTTGCAGATAATATGATATTGTATATAGAAAACCCTAAAGTCTCAGTCAGAAAACTATTGGACCTTATAAACAAATTCAGCAAGGTGGCAGGATATAAAATTAATACACAGAAATCAGAGGCATTGTTATACATGAATAATGAATTGTCAGAAAGAGAAATTAAGGAAACTATTTCCTCACTATTGCAACAAAAAAAATAAAGTAACTAGGAGTAAATTTAACCAAGGAAGTTAAAGACTTGTACTCAGAAAATTATAAAACATTGATAAAAGAAATCAAGGAAGAAACAAACAAGTGGAAGCATATACCATGCTCATGGTTAGGAAGAATAAACATCATTAAAATGTCTATATTACCCAAAGCAATTTATAAATTCAACGCAATACCAATTAAAATACCAATGACATACTTCAAAGATATAGAACACATATTGCAAAAATTTATATGGAAACAAAAAGAACACGAATAGCCTCAGCAATCTTGCAAAAAAAGAATAAAGTGGGAGGTCTCACACATCCTGATATCAAGGCCATTGTACTCAAAACAGGTTGGTACTGGCATAAGAACAGGCATATAAATCAATGGAACGGAACAGAGAACCCAGAAATAAACCCACATCTTTATGGACAACTGATATTTGACAAAGGAGGTAAGAGCATGCAGTGGAGTAAAGACAGTCTTTAACAAATGGTGTTGGGAAAACTGGACAGCTACCTGCAAAAACATGAAACTAGACCATCAGCTTACACCATGCACAAAAATAAACTCAAAATGGATAAAGGACTTAAATGTAAGTTGTGAAACCATAAGCATCCTAGAAGAAAACATAGGCAGTAAGCTCACTGACATTATTGCAGCAATATATTTGCTGATTTATCTCCACAGGCAAATGAAATAAAAGACAGGATAAACAAATGGGACTATATCAAACTACAAAGCTTTTGCACAGCTAAAGACAATATGAACAGAATAAAAAGACAGACCACACAATGGGAGAACATATTCAACAATACATCTGATAAGGGGTTAATAACCAAAATTTATAAAGAACTAATAAAACTCAACACCAGGAAGACAAACAATCCAATCAAAAAATGGGCAAAAGAAATGAATAGAAATTTCTCCAAAGAGGACATACAGATGGCCAATAGGCATATGAAAAAATGCTCAACATCACTAATCATTAGAGAAATGCAAATTAAAACCACAATGAGATACCACCTCACACCAGTCAGAATGGTGCTCATTAACAAAACAACACACGATAGGTGCTGGCGAGGATGTGGAGAAAAGGGAACCCTTCTGCACTGCTGGTGGGATTGCAGACTACTGCAGCCACTGTGGAAAAGAGTATGGAAATTCCTCAAAAAATTAGAAATGGAACTGCCCTTTGACTTAGCCATACCACTTGTAGGAATATATCCGAAGGACACCATATCACCAACTGAAAATAAGAAATGTGTCCCCATGTTTATGGCAGCATTGTTCACAATAGCGAAGAACTGGAAACAGCCCAAGTGTTCGTCAGTGGACGAATGGATTAAAAAGCTGTGGTACATATATACAATGGAATACTATGGGGCTACGAGAAAGAAGGAAATATTACCTTTTGCAACAATATGGAGGAACTTGAAAACTATTATATTGAGTGAAATAAGCCAGGCAGATAAAGAAAAATATCATATGACCTCACTCATTTGAGAATTCCAAGGAACAATGTGAACTGAAGAAAGGAATTGAGACAGAGGAGGGATCAAAGGGACCAGAGGAAAAGAGGACAGAGGGAAAGGGGATGATAGGATGGGATAAACCTGAAGGGAATCAGGAGGGCTCTGTAGGGAGGGGGCAAGGGAGATGTGGAGGGGAATATGGGGGAGGGGGGATACACTTGGGGTGACCCTAGAATCTTTGTAAACACTAATAATTAAATTAAAAAATTAAAAACAAAAAAGACTACTGTGTATGGTTCTGTAGGATGAGCACTGTCCAACACACCACATCCAAAGGGCATTATTTCCATCAAACACATCATGCCTGTATATTTATTATAAAATTTGTACATTGGTCACAGTAAAATATCTTGTCCAAAAAAAAAATCACTATATTATGACAATGTTTAAAATGATAACCTGTTATATTCACACAAAGGACCTCATAGGCTGGCAATAGCACTGGCAGCAATGCCATTGTTGATAAGGACAGAATGAGTTCAATCTCAAAATTCACCTATTACGACTTCGTACTTTACTGTCACGTTTAATTAACTATTTTCTTTCCTCAACAATGACCAGCATGTATTCAACTCACTTTTTTTTTCTAGTAGTCACTCTTTTTAAATGAGAGAGAAGTTCACAGTAGCCAACCCTCCTTTCCATTTCTCCAGCCATGGTATCTGCCAGTCTCCCTCCTTTCTGTCTCATCTTCCACCAGTGTATCTTACACACCACTACCAGTTATGTCTTCCTAAGACGCAGGTATGATCATCTCTTTTGTTTTCTTGACAACATCCATCTATTACTGAAGAGAGTGTCATTCGTGCTCCAGCCCCAGTCCACTCTTCTGGCTTTATCCCCTGCTTACTCAGTATTACAGCCATTGGAGGGGGAAGCATAGAATGACTTGGCAGAAGGGCAATTATTATTGGCTACAAGCTGAATGTTGATGCTATGTCTGTGTCCAAGTAGACACAGTTGTTTTTTACCTGTTTTAACATCTGATTGGGTAAAATGAAACGGAAAATTCTATCCTTTTACTTGGGGCCTTTAAATAATCTCATAGGGATTTATAAAGTATTTTCAGTATTTCAATCCAGGGACACTCTCAGTTTAAGGCAAAGCAAAGCATTCTTCCTCATCTTAGAATGATTTATTACTCAGACACTAAAGAAGAACACTCATTAATCCCTCCCTATTATTCACATATGATGTGCCATGCGGAAGGATGCCTCATCACTTAGTCATTCACAAATTTTAGAACATTTAGTTCAAAAATAGATAACTCATAAAAGTTCTCTCCCTATTTATGGTTTCTGGTCATTGATTGTCTAAGGCAGCAAGTCCATGACCTACCTATCAGCTGACTGCTGTTTTTAGTTCTTATATAAATGTTCCTCTTGCCAATTTTCTAAATGTATTAGCCTTCTACTTGTGACTTAAAATGAGTAACCATCAAGGAGCTAATTTAGGATCCATTCTGTCCCCTACTTAGAAGGTAGCTAATTTTAGAATTTTAAAATAAAACATACTTCCTTTTATTTTCAGATTTTAGAAGCATAAAACAAACATATTAAAAATATTTTCTAAATGACATTGGAGTAACACAAGTGCAACAGTAGAAAGCACCTCCTGTGAATTGGTGACTCCATTCTACATTTCTCACACCAGCATCGGTGGCCTGGGATTAGCGGCTCATCTATCTGCATTTCTGTGGTATTCAACCAAATCTTTGGTTCCACATACAAAATAATGGTCCCTGGGATCAAGAGTAATCTTATCTCCTCTGTTTTTGTTTTGTTTTTAAATCATTGAGGGTCCTCCTCTGCCAGTGTTTTGAAGCACCATAGTCCAGAGTAACTGAACGTCTACATGCCAATTAATTGCTTAACTTCCTCTCCTTTCTTTTCTTTGTAATTTGGGTGTGTCATGGTCTGTTCAGCAACTGTATTTCTTTAAACTGTGTCTATCCAGTTTTTATAAACTTAGTCATAGTATAAATATACTGTGAGATCACTCTTTGAGAAATTTTTTTTTTTTTAATATATATTTTATTATTATTAATTCTAATGAGGTGACACCAATAAATCAGGGTACATATGTACAATGAAAACATCTCCAGGTTATCTTATCATTCAATTGTGTTGCATACCCATCACCAAAAGTCAAATTGTCCTCTGTCACCTTCAATCTGGTTTTCTCTGTGTTCCTCCCCTCCTCCCTATCCCACTTTTCCCTCCCTCCCCCCATCCCATAACCAACACTCTCTTGTCCATGTCTCATACCCTCACTTTCATGTCCCACCTATGTATGTAATAGTGCTGTTCTCAGTTTTTCTTTTTTTCTGATTTACTTATTTCACTCCGTATAATGTTATCAGGGTACATCCATTTTGTTATAAATGATCCGATGTCATCGTTTCTTATGGCTGAGTAGTATTCCATAGTATATATGTACCATAGCTTTTTAATCCACTCGTCTTCTGACGGACACTTGGGCTGTTTCCAGATCTTCGCTATTGTGAACAATGCTGCCACGAACATGGGGGCGCATTTCTTCTTTTCGAACAGTGCTATGGTGTTCTTAGGGTATATTCCTAAAAGTGGGATAGCTGGGTCAAAAGGCAGTTCAATTTTTAATTTTCTGAGGAATCTCCAAACTGTTTTCCACAGTGGCTGCACCAGTCTGCATTCCCACCAGCAGTGCAGAAGGGTTCCCTTTTCTCCACATCCTCGCCAGCACTTATTCTGTGTTGTTTTGCTGATAAGTGCCATTCTGACTGGTGTGAGGTGATATCTCATTGTGGTTTTAATTTGCATTTCTCTAATGATTAGTGATGTTGAGCATTTTTTCATATGCCTATTGGCCATCTGTATGTCCTCTTTGGAGAAATTTCTATTCATTTCTTTTGCCCATTTTTTGATTGGGTAGTTTGTCTTCCTGGTGTTGCGTTTTATAAGTTCTTTATAAATTTTAGTTATTAACCCCTTATCAGATGTGCTGTCGAATATGTTCTCCCATTGTGTGGTTTGTCTTCTTATTCTGTTCCTATTGTCTTTAGCTGTGCAAAAACTTTTTAGTTTGATATAGTCCCATTTGTTTATCTTGCCTTTTATTTCAGTTGCCCATGAAGATAAATCGGCAAATATACCGCTGCTACAGATGTCGGAGAGCTTGCTGCCTATGTTTTCTTCTAAGATGCTTATGGTTTCACGGCTTACATTTAAGTCTTTTATCCATTTTGAGTTTGTTTTTGTGAATGGTGTAAGTTGATGGTCTAGTTTCATTTTTTTGCAGGTAGATGTCCAATTTTCCCAACACCATTTGTTAAAGAGGCTGTCTTTACTCCATTGTATGTTCTTTCCTCCTTTGTCAAATATCAGTTGTCCATAAAGCTGTGGGTTTATTTCTGGGTTCTCTGTTCTGTTCCATTGATCTATGTGCCTGTTCTTATGCCAGTACCAGACTGTCTTGAGTATAATGGCCTTATAGTAAACCTTGATATCAGGAAGAGTGATACCTCCTGCTTTATTTTTTCTTTTTAAGATTGCTGAGGCTATTCGTGTTCTTTTTTGGTTCCATATAAATTTTTGGAATATGTGTTCTATATCTTTGAAGTATGTCATTGGTATTTTAATTGGTATTGCATTGAATTTATAAATTGCTTTAGGTAATATAGACATTTTAATGATGTTTATTCTTCCTAGCCATGAGCACGGTATATGCTTCCACTTGTTTGTATCTTCCTTGATTTCTTTTATCAATGTTCTATAATTTTCCGAGTACAAGTCCTTAACCTCCTTGGTTAAATTTACTCCTAGGTACTTTATTTTTTTGGCTGCAATAGTGAAGGGGATTGTTTCCTTAATTTCTTTTGCTGATATTTCATTGTTGGTGTATAGAAATGCCTCTGATTTCTGAGTATTAATTTTATATCCTGCCACCTTGCTGAATTCATTTATAAGGTCCAGTAGTCTTTTGACTGAGACTTTAGGGTTTTCAATATACAATATCATATCATCTGCAAATAATGACAGTTTTACTTCTTCTTTTCCAATTTGTATGCCTTTTATTTCTTCTTCTTGTCTGATTGCTGTAGCTAGGACTTCCAGAACTATGTTGAATAAGAGTGGTGAAAGTGGGCAACCCTGCCTGGTTCCTGATCTTAAGGGGATTGCTTTTAATCTTTGTCCATTTAGTATGATGTTTGCTGTCGGTTTATCGTAGATGGCCTTTATCATGTTAAGGAATGATCCCTGTATTCCCACTTTACTGAGAGTTTTGAGCATGAATGGGTGCTGGATTTTATCAAATGCCTTTTCTGCATCTATTGAAATTATTATGTGATTTTTGTCCTTCCTTTTGTTTATATGGTGAATCACATTGATTGATTTGCGAATATTGAACCAGCCTTGCCTCTCCAGAATAAATCCCACTTGATCGTGGTGTATGATTTTTTTCATATATTGCTGGATCCGGTTGGCTAATATTTTGTTGAGAATTTTAGCGTCTAAATTCATCAGGGATATAGGGCTATAATTTTCTTTCTTTGTGTTGTCTTTGCCCGGTTTTGGGATCAGAATTATGCTCGCCTCATAAAAGGAGTTTGGAAGTCTTCCTTCCTCTTGAATTTTTTGAAATAGCTTGAGGAGAATAGGAATTAGTTCTTCTTTGAATTTTTGATAGAATTCACTTGTGAAGCCATCAGGCCCAGGACTTTTCTTTTTTGGGAGTTTTTTGATAACTGTTTCGATCTCATTTGTTGTAATTGGTCTGTTTAGGTGTTCTGATTCTTCCAGATTGATTTTTGGAAGGTTATATGATTCAAGAAATTTGTCCATTTCACCAAGATTGTCTAATTTTTGGGCATATAGTTCTTCATAGTATTTTCTTATAATGCTTTGTATTTCTGTTGTGTCAGTTGTTATTTCTCCACTGTCCTTTCTAATTTTATTTATTTGAGTCCTCTCTCTTTTTTTCTTGGGAGTCTAGTTAAAGGTTCATCAATCTTGTTTACCTTTTCAAAGAACCAGCTTCTTGTTTCATTGATCCTCTGTATTGTTTCCTTAGCCTCTATGTCATTTATTTCTGCTCTGACCTTTATTATTTCCTTCCTTCTACTTGTCTTGGGTTTTATTTGTTGTTGTTTTTCTAGTTCTTTTAGATGCAGGGTTAGGTTGCTTATTTGAGCTTTTTCTAGCTTCTTATGATATGCCTGTAGTGCAATAAACTTCCCTCTCAGAACTGCTTTTGCTGTGTCCCATAAATTTTGAGTTGATGTATGCTCATTATCATTTGTTTCTAGAAACTTTTTTATTTCTTCTTTGATCTCATTGTTAATCCATTCATTATTTAATATCATGCTATTTAGTTTCCAAGTGTTTGAGTATTTTTCTGTTTTTCTTTTGTGGTTAATTTCTAGTTTCATGGCATTGTGATCAGAGAAAATGCTTGATATGATTTCAATCTTCTTAAATTTATTGAGACCATTTTTGTGTCCTAACATGTGGTCTATCCTAGAAAACGTACCATGAGCGCTTGAGAAGAATGTATATTCTACTGCTTTAGGGTGAAAAGTTCTGAAGATATCTATTAAATCAAGTTGATCTAGTGTATCCTTTAAGTCTGCTGTTTATTTATTAATTTTCTTTCTTGAGGATCTATCCAGTGTTGTTAGAGGGGTATTGAAATCCCCTACTATGATAGTATTGCTGTTAATCTCGCCCTTTATATCCATCAAAGTCTGCTTTATGTATGTCGGGGCTCCTATATTTGGTGCATAGATATTTACAATAGTTATATCTTCCTGTTGAATTGTTCCCTTTATCATTATGTAGTGTCCTCCTTTATCTCTTACTACAGCCTTTGTTTTAAAGTCCATTTTGTCTGATATAAGTATTGCTACCCCTGCTTTTTTTTCATTTCCATTTGCATGAAATATTTTTTTCCATTCTTTTACCTTCAGTCTATGAGCATCTTTTGTTTTAAGGTGTGTCTCTTGTAGACAGCATATGTATGGGTCCTGTTTCTTTATCCATGCAGCTACCCTATGTCTTTTGATTGGATCATTTAATCCATTTACATTTAAGGTTATTATTGATATGTAGTTGTTTATTGCCATTTTATTCTTTAAAGCTGTATTCTTCTTTTGCTCTATTCATTCCTCCCTTTAAACTGTTCACAAGAGGCCCCTTAGTATCTCTTGCAGAATTGGTTTGGTTTTTATGAATTCCTTGAGGCTTTCTTTTTCTGGGAAGCTCTTTATTTCTCCTTCAATTTTAAACGTTAGCCTTGCTGGATAAAGTAGTCTTGGTTGTAGGTTCTTGTTCTGCATTACTTTGATTATATCTTGCCATTCCCTTCTGGCCTCAAGTGTTTCTGTTGAGAAGTCTGATGTCATCCTTATGGGGGCTCCTTTGTAGGTGATAGCCTTTTTTTCTCTAGCAGCTTTTAAAATTTTTTCTTTATCCATTAGCTTTGGTATTTTAACTATGATGTGTCTTGGTGTAGATCTTTTTGGGTTTCTCTTTAATGGAGTTCTGTGTGCTTCTTGAACGTGTGGAGTGTTTCCCAGCCTTAATTTAGGAAAGTTTTCTGCTATGATTTGATTGAACAAAGTTTCCATTTCCTGTCCTCTCTCCTCTTCTTCAGGCACCCCTATGATGCGAATGTTGTTTCTCTTCATGTTGTCACAAAGCTCCCTTAGAGTTTCCTCACTTTTTTTAAGTCTCTTTTCCTTTTTCTTCTCTGCTTCTGTGCCTTTGTTTATTGTGTCCTCTAACTCGCTTATTCGATCCTCAGCGTCATCCATCCTGCTTTTAATTCCTTCCATTGTGGTCTTCAGTTCTGATACTGTATTTGTCATTTCTGTCTGATTCTTTTTTATTATTTCAATTTCATTTTTTATACTTGTTATCTCTTTATTTAGGTGTTCATAATGACTATCCATTGTTGCTCTAATTTCTTTGAACATCCTAACTATCATTATTCTAAATTCTGCTTCCGGTAATTTGGTTATATCTGGTTCATTCAGGTCCTTCTCTGGGGATTTCTCTTGATTCATTTGGTTTGCATTCCTCTGCCTGCCCATTTTTTCTGTGTATAAGCAAGTTGTGGCCACTGGAGTCCAGTAGGTGTTGCCTTTGTGTTCTCTAGGTGTGGTCTATCTGCAGGCCCCCCACCCCCTCTGCCGGTGCCTAGGGTGGTTGGGTATGAGCGTTGCCAGCGCGGGCCCACTGTGGCTTTTGCTGTGATTTCTGCCTCTCCTCCGTGGGAGGGGCTGTCACTGAAGCCACAAGATCAGCACCAAGGGTAGAGGTGAGCACCTTTCCTCAGCTGCGGACCCAGCCTATTTCCGGACTTCCCCCCAGAACCAGCAGTCGGAGCCTGCTCGCTACAGTTCCGCGGGTTAGGCGGGGCTTTTGACGTGCTCTCAGCTGTAAGCCTTTGCCCGTCCGGAGCTTTAGCCCCGCCCTCGAGGCCAGGGCCCTTTGCGCAGGGTCGGAAACCAAGGTTTATTGGGGCGGGCGTGTTTGCTGGCTTCCGCCGAGCTGCGTACTTCCGCTCGTCCCGGACTCTACCCCGCCCCCATGTTCGGAGCCCGCTCGTGCACGTATGAATGCTATTCGCGTTTTCTCCGGCCGGATGGGGATAATAGCGTGGGCTCAGCTGCGAGCCTCCACCCGTCTCGGGGTCCACCCCGTTCTCATGCTCGGAGCCCGCTCGCGCACGTATACTGGCCAACCGCGGTTTCTCCGGCCGGGGGCGAGGGGACTGGTAGTGTCAGCTCAGCCGCGAGCCCCTGCCCGTCCCTGGTCCTAGCCCGGTCCCCACGGTCAGGGTCGGCTTGCGCAGGGCCTGCCCGTTCCTGGCCTCCCGCTTTGTCCCCGTAAGTGGGATTAAAGGCGGGCCCGCAGCTTCCGGACCGCTCTCGCGCTTCCCCTCCTACCCTCTGGGCTAGACCGATCTCCCACCGGCTTGGCCTCCGCCCACGCCGACAGAACCGCGTTTCAGCGTCCTGCCGCCCCAAAACCTTAAGCAGCCCTCAGCAGAGTAGGAAGGGACCTAATACTCCACACTGTAGGCCTGGGAGCTCCCTCACTTGTTTCACATCTCAAATCTGTCCAAACGCCTCTTCTAGGCTCTGGGACTGCAGGCTGGGGCTTGGTTCCTGGGACCCAGGTCCCTCCCTCTCTGCCAAACTTTCCTCCCGCCACACGGGTCTCTCCGGGCTGCCGTTTGCTCCGGGGAGCTGGGCAGCCCTTTTCGCGTTTTCGCTATTCCTACCAGTCTCAATGTGGCTTCTTCTGTGTTCCTTGGTTGAAGAGTCCACTTAGTTTTGTTCAAAGTTGGTTTATCCAGGTGATTGTTCTTAAAATTGCGTTGTAATCCACTTTGGTTCTGGGAGTTGGAAGTTGGTACGTCCGCCTACTCCGTCGCCATCTTGCTCCTCCCTCTTTGAGAAAATTTTTGATGAATGCTATTATAAGGTAAAAGTCCTGAAAGCCACCTCTTAATTTCTTTCCCTTAAAACCCATTTTTTTTGGTGTTGTTATTCTTTGGATACCTAAGTTTTAGCTCACTGCAGATGGTTTTAAAAGGAACTTTGACCTTCATCATAAGCTCATTGAATTTTCTTGGCATTAACTCAAAGTTTTCTCACTTTAGTCAAGTTCCTAGTGCTCTCTCACTTATGAGTCATATTGTTTTAAAACTGCTGACAGTTTCTTCAACATTATCATATTTTTTGCATGTAGAGTTTTGTTTAGGCTTTCTTTTACTCCACTGAAACCACCTGGTTCCAGAAACAACTAAACAAAGGTGTTTATATTGGAAAGCATGCAAAAGATCTCACATCAAGGTCTAATTTTGTTTGTTGTTTTTGTTCATTCTTTTAGCATTTCTGTTGAGTGAGGTATGCAGGGACTAAATAATGCATCCTCAAACTGATAGAGCGGGTAGGAAAACAACACTCTATTTTAGTTGATTTGTTTAGATATCAAAGCCTCAAATAAAAAAGAAAATTCCCGACAACCACCACTTGATGTCACTGCTGTAGCTTGTCTACATTCAGCTTTAGAGAAGAGAAGTTGGCTCCTTTCTAAGTCATCAGAAAAGAAAAAAGAGACAAATATACTGTAGTGTGAATGGTTTCTCATGGACATTTTTAAAGGTAATGATTGTTTCTGTTTTGAATTGGGTTGTTCCACCATGTCTTTTTTTCTTGCTCTGCAAAGAGAAAGGAATTATGTGAAGGGACTAAGCAGATACCACTGGGCAGAGGCAAATATTTAATTCCCATGTCTGCTGTTCTCAAATGTAGCTGTGTATCAAAACTTGTCTGGAGATCTTTTTAAAAACACAGATCACTGGACTCTCTACCCAAGAACTACAGAATCAGAATCACCAGGTGGAGCATAGACATGTGTGCTTTTATAAGTTTCTCAGAGTTATTCTGAATATCAGCAAGGTTTGTAAATCTCTGCTTTGCTTTGTCCTACACGTCCTCCTAATTTATAATATTAGAGAATGTAAGCTGACTTGGTAGTCTATGTAACTGAATAATTTTACATTTGCCCATCCTCCTGCCACTCAAATGAACTTCCTAGGTGTACTTTATTCTCATTCAAGCCTTCTTTCTTTCATCTCTTGTCCTTCACAGAGCTTCTTTATTTTTCTCTTCTTTAAATGTTCCCCAGTATATATTCCCCTAATAGAAGTCACTCTATTTCTTGCTTTATTTATGTATTTGTTTTTTCAGCTAAAGGAAAGTTGAGCTAGTTCCACCTTCCTTTGTTGCTTGGTCTTTCCTTTTAGATGAGCACAGTTTTAGTTCCAGCATTTTATATAACCTATCTGTATATAGCCTATAACATTGTATAAATATAACATTGTATAAATAAATGTATATCTTTGTGTGTGTTCCCTTTACTGTACAATCCTATATATTTCACATACATACATACATTCTCTCACAAAATCCTACGTGAATTACACCATTAATGAATCTTTACAAATGAGATTGAAGTTAGGGTCAGGGTTAGGGTTAGGGTATTGCCTTCTCCACCCCCACACCTTAATCTTAAGGTCAGAAATCCTAACACAAAGACCTGTTTAGATTTTTGCTCTCTTTTTTAGTTGCTGCTTTGTGTTATCAGAAATATGACCATCTTGCTATACTACTGACCAATTTTAATGTCCATTGTGCAGACCTCAAGGAAAATTAAACTATACACAAAGACATAACATGCAATCTTCTTGATGAGTCATACTGTTTCTGGTTACTGGGGAGAAGAGGCTAATGGCAAACACCAGAGCTATGAGCCAACTACCTATCATAATCCAACACACTTAAAACATTTCTCGAAATTTTGCTAAGTAAGGGACAGAAGAACTTATACCCTATACCTTGAAAAGGGAACCCAATGAGTAGCCCCACCTTTGCCTGATAAATTGACATTTTTTTTCTTCAACACCACTCAGTGAATTTCACTCTTCTGTAGAAAATGTCAACAATCTCAAGTTTCTTGCTTGCTTTTAGACTTCAAAGGAGACTTATTACCAAAAACAGACTTGCCCCACCAATCATTTATGTAAGAAATACTGATTTAATTTTAGCATACTGCCTAATTCTGCCTTCTTCCTAACACAACAACTGGGAAGAATATCAAAGCAAAAATTGCATAGCTAAGTCTGATAATAGCCAAAATAATGATTATACTAGAACCAGATACTTGAAACACTGCCAACAGAAAGAAAACAGATACCGTTCATTTTGCTTGGGTAAAGTTGAAAAAGAAATTCTGAATCCACGTCAAGTGCCCAGTCCTGTATCATCCAGCTCTGATATTTTTACATTAATTTGAAACTCACATAACATAAAATTAACCATTTTAAAACAGACAATTCAGTAGCATAAATTACATTCACAAAGTTGTACAACCACCACCTCTATCTATTTTCAAAACATTTCCATCAATCAAAAAGAAACCCCATGTTCACTAAGCAGTCACTTCCTGTTTCCCTTCCCCTCAGCCACTGGCAACCACCAAACTGCTTTCTGTGTCTATGAACGTACCTATCCTGGATATTTCATATAGATGTAATTATACAATATGTGACCCTCTGTGTCTGGCTTATTTCACTTAGCATTGTGTTTTCAAGGTTTATCCATGATGTAGTATGTATTAGTACTTCATTCCTTTTCATGGCAAAATAATATTCCATCATGTGTATATATTATGATTTGTTTATATGTTCATCTGTTGATGAATATTTGGCTTATTTTCACCTTTGGCTTATTTGGATAATATTTCTGTGAATATGTGTGTACATGTATTTGTTTGAATACCAGTTTTTCATTCTTTCTGTTACATACCCAGGAGTGAAATTGCTAAGTCATACGGTAATTTTATGTTTTACTTTTATTTTTGACAGAGACAGAGAGAGGGACAGATAGGGACAGACAAGCAGGAAGGGAGAGAGTTGAGAAGCATCAGTTCTTTGTTGAGGCATCTTAGTTGTTCATTGATTGCTTGTTTCTTGATTGCTTTCTCATATGTGCCTTTACCAGGGGGATACAGCATAGCAAGTGACCCCTTACTCAAGCCAGCAACCTTGGGCTCAAGCTATCGACCATGGGGTCATGTCTATGATCCCACACTCAAGGTAGCGAACCCACATTCAAGCCGGCGATCTCTAGGTTTTGAACCTGGGTCCTCCACATCCCAATCTGATCCTCTATCTACTGCACCACCGCCTGGTCAGGCTGTTTAACTTTTTGAGGAACAACTATGATACTTTTTGCAGCATATTCCTTTTCTTTTCACTAGTCTCCAATGGCACTAAAAGAAAGAAAAAAACTATAGGATTAGGCAGAGCAACTTTGGTTAAACCAGCAATTCTCAAACTTTTTGGTTTCTATAACTCTTTACATTCACAAACACTCTTAAAGAATCCAATGAACATTAATTGAGTGGGTCATATCTATCAATATTCATTATATTAGTAATTAAAACTTAGAATTTTTCAAAAACAATGGAGCCACTACATATAGTAAACATAAATAACGTATTTTTTGGAAAGATAACTATATTTTCCAAAATAAAAAGTTAATAACAAGAGTAAAATTGTTATGCATTTGCAGCTATGTAAGATAGCTAGATTCTCACTCCTACTTCTACATTCATTTTGTTGTGTTAAGTTGTTTTATCAAAGTATAGGAAGAAACTCCAGCCTTATGCAGACATGTAATTTAAAAGGGGTAGAGTATTTCAGTAGCCTTTTTAGAGATGTATGAGTATTTTCTTGGCTACTAATAAGGTGATCAACTTTTTTACAATGAAAAGGACAAAAATAAATTGAAGAAAATAATATTGTAAATAAAAGAAATATTGTGCCTGACCTGTGGTGGCACAGTGGATAAAGCGTCGACCTGGAAACACTGAAGTCGCTGGTTTGAAACCCTGGTCTCGCCTGGTCGAGGCACATATGGGAGTTGATGCTTCCTGCTCTTCCCCCCTTCTCTCTCTCTCTCTCTCTCTCTTTCTCTCTCCCCCCTCTCCCTCTCTCTATTCGGCTCTCTCTCTTCTCTAAAATGAATAAATAAAAAAGAAACATTTTATTCATTGCAACAGTAATACACTATAATATGATAAATGCATAATAAAAACATTTGTAATATTTTATATTGTAATTATGCTTATATACCTATTAACTTTTAATAATAGTTGTAAGAAAAAAGTACTCATTTAGTAAAACTAAATATCAAACGAAACCATCAATTTGGAGTACTATTTGGGTGTATTTACTATTTTCTAATTTAAAAATGTCTGTTTTATGCAACTATTTAATCAAAATGCATTATTAATAGATAAGGTTTGAGGTTAGATTTCCACTTTAAAACTCGAATTATGGGGGGGGAGCAAGATGGCGACGGAGTAGGCGGACGTACCAACTTCCAACTCCCAGAACCAAAGTGGATTACAACTCAATTTTAAGAACCATCACCTGGATAAACCAACTTTCAACAAAACTAAGTGGACTCTTCAACCAAGGAACACAGAAGAGGCCACATTGAGACTGGTAGGAATAGCGAAAACGCGAAGAGGGCTGCCCAGCTCCCCGGAGCAAACGGCAGCCCGGAGAGACCCGTGTGGCGGGAGGAGAGTTTGGCGGAGAGGGAGGGACCTGAGTCCCAGGAACCAAGCACCAGCCTGCAGTCCTAGAGACTAGATGAGGTGTTTGGACAGTATTGAGCTGTGAAACAAGTGAGGGAGCTCCCAGGCCTACAGTGTGGAGTATTAGGTCCCTTCCTACTCTGCTGAGGGCTGCTTAAGGTTTTGGGGCGGCTGGACGCTGAAAGGCGGTTCTGTCGGCGTGGGCAGAGGCCAAGCCGGTGGGAGATCGGTCTAGCCCAGAGGGTCAGAGGGGACGCGCGAGAGCGGTCCGGAAGCTGCGGGCCTGCCTTTAATCCCACTTACGGGGACAAAGCGGGAGGCCAGGAACGGGCAGGCCCTGCGCAAGCCGGCCCTGACCGCAGGGACCGGGCTAGGACCAGGGACTGGCAGGGGCTCGCGGCTGAGCTGACGCTAATAGTCCACCCCACACACCCACCCCACCCCCGGGCCAGAAACCGCGGTTGGCCAGTATACGTGCGCGAGCGGGAACGGGCTAGACCCTGAGACAAGTGGAGACTCGCAGCTGAGCCCACGCTACTATCCCCACCAGGCCGGAGAAACCGCGGTATGCATTCAAACGTACACGAGCGGGCTCCGAACGCAGGGGCGGGGTAGAGTCGGGACGAGCGGAAGTACGCAGCTGAGCAGAAGCCAGCAAACACGCCTGCCCCAATAAACCTTGGTTTCCGACCCTGCGCAGAAGGGCCCTGGCCTCGAGAGTGGGGCTAAAGCTCCGGACGGGCAAAAGCTTACAGCTGAGAGCACGTCAAAAGCCCAGCCTAACCCACGGAACTGTAGCGAGCAGGCTTCGACTGCTGGTTCTGGGCGGAAGTCCGGAAAAAGGGTGGGTCCACAGCTGAGCAAATGTGCTCACCTCTACCCTTGGTGCTAATCTTGTGGCTTCAGTGACAGCCCCTCCCACGGAGGAGAGGCAGAAATCACAGCAAAAGCCACAGTGGGCCGGCGCTGGCAACGCTCATACCCAACCACCCTAGGCACCGGCAGAGGGGGTGGTGGGCCTGCAGATAGACCACACCTAGAGAACACAAAGGCAACACCTAATGGACTCCAGTGGCCACAACTTGCTTATACACAGAAAAAATGGGCAGGCAGAGGAATGAAAACCAAATGAATCAAGAGAAATCCCCAGAGAAGGACCTGAATGAACCAGATATAACCAAATTACCAGAAGCAGAATTTAGAATAATGATAGTTAGGATATTCAAAGAAATTAGAGCAACAATGGATAGTCATTATGAACACCTAAATAAAGAGATAACAAGTATAAAAAATGAAATTGAAATAATAAAAAAGAATCAGACAGAAATGACAAATACAGTATCAGAACCTTAATACCACAATGGAAGGAATTCAAAGCAGGATGGATGACGCTGAGTATCGAATAAGCGAGTTAGAGGACACAATAAACAAAGGCACAGAAGCAGAGAAGAAAAAGGAAAAGAGACTTAAAAAATGTGAGGAAACTCTAAGGGAGCTTTGTGACAACATGAAGAGAAACAACATTCACATCATAGGGGTCCCTGAAGAAGAGGAGAGAGGACAGGAAATGGAAACTTTGTTCAATCAAATCATAGCAGAAAACTTTCCTAAATTAAGGCTGGGAAACACTCCACACGTTCAAGAAGCACACAGAACTCCATTAAAGAGAAACCCAAAAAGATCTACACCAAGACACATCATACTTAAAATACCAAAGCTAATGGATAAAGAAAAAATTTTAAAAGCTGCTAGAGAAAAAAAGACTATCACCTACAAAGGAGCCCCCATAAGAATGACATCGGACTTCTCAACAGAAACACTTGAGGCCAGAAGGGAATGGCAAGAAATAATCAAAGTAGCGCAGAACAAGAACCTACAACCAAGACTACTTTATCCAGCAAGGCTAACGTTTAAAATTGACGGAGAAATAAAGAGCTTCCCAGAAAAAGAAAGCCTCAAGGAATTCATAAAAACCAAACCAATTCTGCAAGAGATACTAAGGGGCCTCTTGTGAACAGTTTAAAGGGAGGAATGAATAGAGCAAAAGAAGAATACAGCTTTAAAGAATAAAATGGCAATAAACAACTACATATCAATAATAACCTTAAATGTAAATGGATTAAATGATCCAATCAAAAGATATAGGGTAGCTGCATGGATAAAGAAACAGGACCCATACATATGCTGTCTACAAGAGACACACCTTAAAACAAAAGATGCTCATAGACTGAAGGTAAAAGAATGGAAAAAAATATTTCATGCAAATGGAAATGAAAAAAAAGCAGGGGTAGCAATACTTATATCAGACAAAATGGACTTTAAAACAAAGGCTGTAGTAAGAGATAAAGGAGGACACTACATAATGATAAAGGGAACAATTCAACAGGAAGATATAACTATTGTAAATATCTATGCACCAAATATAGGAGCCCCGACATACATAAAGCAGACTTTGATGGATATAAAGGGCGAGATTAACAGCAATACTATCATAGTAGGGGATTTCAATACCCCTCTAACAACACTGGATAGATCCTCAAGAAAGAAAATTAATAAAGAAACAGCAGACTTAAAGGAGACACTAGATCAACTTGATTTAATAGATATCTTCAGAACTTTTCACCCTAACGCAGTAGAATATACATTCTTCTCAAGCGCTCATGGTACGTTTTCTAGGATAGACCACATGTTAGGACACAAAAATGGTCTCAATAAATTTAAGAAGATTGAAATCATATCAAGCATTTTCTCTGATCACAATGCCATGAAACTAGAAATTAACCACAAAAGAAAAAAATGAAAAATACTCAAACACTTGGAAACTAAATAGCATGTTATTAAATAATAAATGGATTAACAATGAGATCAAGGAAGAAATAAAAAAGTTTCTAGAAACAAATGATAATGAGCATACATCAACTCAAGATTTATGGGACACAGCAAAAGCAGTTCTGAGAGGGAAGTTTATTGCACTACAGGCATATCATAAGAAGCTAGAAAAAGCTCAAATAAGCAACCTGACCCTGCAGCTAAAAGAACTAGAAAAACAACAACAAATAAAACCCAAGACAAGTAGAAGAAAGGAAATAATAAAGGTCAGAGCAGAAATAAATGACATAGAGGCTAAGGAAACAATACAGAGGATCAATGAAACCAGAAGCTGGTTCTTTGAAAAGGTAAACAAGATTGATGAACCTTTAACTAGACTCACCAAGAAAAAAAGAGAGAGGACTCAAATAAATAAAATTAGAAAGGACAGTGGAGAAATAACAACTGACACAACAGAAATACAAAGCATTGTAAGAAAATACTATGAAGAACTATATGCCAAAAAATTAGACAATCTGGGTGAAATGGACAAATTTCTTGAATCATATAACCTTCCAAAAATCAATCTGGAAGAATCAGAACACCTAAACAGACCAATTACAGCAAATGAGATCGAAACAGTTATCAAAAAACTCCCAGAAAAGAAAAGTCCTGGGCCTGATGGCTTCATAAGTGAATTCTATCAAAAATTCAAAGAAGAACTAACTCCTATCCTCCTCAAGCTATTTCAAAAAATTCAAGAGGAAGGAAGACTTCCAAACTCCTTTTATGAGGCGAGCATAATTCTGATCCTAAAACCGGGCAAAGACAACACAAAGAAAGAAAATGATAGGCCTATATCCCTGATGAATTTAGATGCTAAAATTCTCAACAAAATATTAGCCAACCGGATCCAGCAATATATGAAAAAAATCATACACCACGATCAAGTGGGATTTATTCTGGAGAGGGAAGGCTGGTTCAATATTCGCAAATCAATCAATGTGATTCATCACATAAACAAAAGCAAGGACAAAAATCACATGATAATTTCAATAGATGCAGAAAAGGCATTTGATAAAATCCAGCACCCATTCATGCTCAAAACTCTCAGTAAAGTGGGAATACAGGGATCATTCCTTAACATGATAATGGCCATCTACGATAAACCGACAGCAAACATCATACTAAATGGACAAAGATTAAAAGCAATCCCCTTAAGATCAGGAACCAGGCAGGGTTGCCCCCTTTCACCACTCTTATTCAACATAGTTCTGGAAGTCCTAGCTACAGCAATCGGACAAGAAGAAGAAATAAAAGGCATACAAATGGAAAAGAAGAAGTAAAACTGTCATTATTTGCAGATGATATGATATTGTATATTGAAAACCCTAAAGTCTCAGTCAAAAAACTACTGGACCTTATAAATGATTTCAGCAAGGTGGCAGGAAATAAAATTAATACTCAGAAATCAGAGGCATTTCTATACACCAACAATGAAATATAAGCAAAAGAAATTAAGGAAACAATCCCCTTCACTATTGCACCCCAAAAAATAAAGTACCTAGGAGTAAATTTAACCAAGGAGGTTAAGGACTTGTACTCGGAAAATTATAGAACATTGATAAAAGAGATCAAGGAAGATACAAACAAGTGGAAACATATACCGTGCTCATGGCTAGGAAGAATAAACATCATTAAAATGTCTATATTACCCAAAGCAATTTATAAATTCAATGCAATACCAATTAAAATACCAATGACATACTTCAAAGATATAGAACACATATTCCAAAAATTTATATGGAACCAAAAAAGAACACGAATAGCCTCAGCAATCTTAAAAAGAAAAAATAAAGCAGGAGGTATCACTCTTCCTAATATCAAGGTTTACTATAAGGCCATTATACTCAAGACAGCCTGGTACTGGCATAAGAATAGGCACATAGATCAATGGAACAGAACAGAGAACCCAGAAATAAACCCACATCTTTATGGACAACTGATATTTGACAAAGGAGGAAAGAACATACAATGGAGTAAAGACAGCCTCTTTAACAAATGGTGTTGGAAAAATTGGACATCTACCTGCAAAAAAATGAAACTAGACCATCAACTTACACCATTCACAAAAACAAACTCAAAATGGATAAAAGACTTAAATGTAAGCCGTGAAACCATAAGCATCTTAGAAGAAAACATAGGCAGCAAGCTCTCCGACATCTGTAGCAGCGGTATATTTGCCGATTTATCTCCACGGGCAACTGAAATAAAAGGCAAGATAAACAAATGGGACTATATCAAACTAAAAAGTTTTTGCACAGCTAAAGACAATAGGAACAGAATAAAAAGACAAACCACACATTGGGAGAACATATTCGACAGCACATCTGATAAGGGGTTAATAACTAAAATTTATAAAGAACTTATAAAACGCAACACCAGGAAGACAAACAACCCAATCAAAAAATGGGCAAAAGAAATGAATAGAAATTTCTCCAAAGAGGACATACAGATGGCCAATAGGCATATGAAAAAATGCTCAACATCACTAATCATTAGAGAAATGCAAATTAAAACCACAATGAGATATCACCTCACACCAGTCAGAATGGCACTCATCAGCAAAACAACACAGAATAAGTGCTGGTGAGGATGTGGAGAAAAGGGAACCCTTCTGCACTGCTGGTGGGAATGCAGACTGGTGCAGCCACTGTGGAAAACAGTTTGGAGATTCCTCAGAAAATTAAAAATCGAACTGCCTTTTGACCCAGCTATCCCACTCTTAGGAATATACCCTAAGAACACCATAGCACTGTTCGAAAAGAAGAAATGCGCCCCCATGTTCGTGGCAGCATTGTTCACAATAGCGAAGATCTGGAACCAGCCCAAGTGTCCGTCAGAAGACGAGTGGATTAAAAAGCTATGGTACATATATACTATGGAATACTACTCAGCCATAAGAAATGATGACATCGGATCATTTATAACAAAATGGATGTACCTTGATAACATTATACGGAGTGAAATAAGTAAATCAGAAAAAAAGAAAAACTGAGAACAGCACGATTACATACATAGGTGGGACATGAAAGTGAGGGTATGAGACATGGACAAGAGAGTGGTGGTTATGGGATGGGGGGAGGGAGGGAAGAGTGGGATAGGGAGGAGGGGAGGGACACAGGGAAAACCAGATTGAAGGTGACAGAGGACAATTTGACTTTTGGTGATGGGTATGCAACACAATTGAATGATAAGATAACCTGGAGATGTTTTCATTGTACATATGTACCCTGATTTATTGATGTCACCCCATTAGAATTAATAATAATAAAATATATATTAAAAAAACCCAAAAAAACAAAAAAAAACAAAAAAAAACTCGAATTATGGGAAATACTTGTAAATAAAATTATACGTATTTAAAAATTATTAAATAGATAATGAATTAATAAAATGTGAATTGTGCTTACCTATGATTGAATTTTCACTGAGAAAGATCGTGAACCTACAATGTCATATGTGCTGTGTAGTGTTTCAGTAAGAAGTACACAAAGCCATTTGCATGCTTGGTATATTGCGTGCTCTCAAGGTCTCCCGTGCAGAGCGCATGCATCTCATAATTGCATCTTGCTGCACTGTACTGATCCTTGATGAATTGCCATGTCAAATACAAATACGTCACATCACATGCAATGGATTGACTCTGCATCAATCGAATACAGACATTTACAGATTAGTCTTCCAATATCAAAAAGGAGGACATGTAGGAGGACACTTTTCAAGGGAGGATGGAACTTACAAAAGAAGGACTGTCTTTCCTAAAGGAGGACAATTGGTCACCTTACTACTACATGAAAAAAACAAATGGTAGAATCTTAAAGGTTAGTTGTGATATGAGATCTGAAACAACATGAATGAATTTTTCTTACTTGGTCACACTAAGATCTCTCTGTCTATTCAGTACTTTGAATAGCTCTTTCATCCATGCATGATTGTAACATTACAAATATTGGTTCACTGAGTTATGTATCTCCTTCAAATGTTGACACACTGACACACATCTTACTATACAATAACAAAATATCATATTTGTTAATATCACCATCAATCTCATCAGCAAAGCATGGGGAATTTTCAATGAGCAGATGCATGTTTTCCAAAATTCTAATTTTTACTTAGAAACTTGAACTTTGTCATTTGCAACATATGTGTATATATATATATATACTTGTAGTTGGTGTCCTTGAATTAACAGGCTTACTTTATTTATTTTTATACACACACACACACACACACACACACACACACACAAATACATGCCAATTACCCACATCTGAATAATAATATTTTGTCAGTCCTTACAAGTAAAAAATATCTCATGAAAAAAAGGAGGCTAGTTTCACTCACAGCTCAGTTGCACAAATGCTTTTCTTCAAAACAACCCACTTCTGCATGCAGCAGTTCTTTATTTGTGTTTCCAAATTTGTCATACAGAATATTTAAAAGGCACATACTCAAAGATCAAGATTTAAAAAGTTAATCATTTTTACTGCTCCATCAAGGATATTCCTAAGCGAAGGCAGATTTTCTTTTTTACTGCAAGTGTGTGGCCGAAAAGACTATGATGACCCCTAGTGCAGTGCAGGAGCACTGCCTGGCCAGCAATCCCAGCCACTACTATTTTCCACCATTGATGCAAATGGCAACAGAGCAGAAAAGTCAAATAAAGTTTCAATAGTAATATTATGAAAATAGTTTTACTTTGTAGAACTCTCTGAAAGGATCTCGGGGAACCCTGAGTGTCTCTACACTGTGCTTTAAAAATGACTGTTTTCAACTTAGAAGTTGACCAGAGAAAACTTATACAGAAATAGTTTTTTAAGGGCAGGACTAGAAATTTGGGATTCCCAAGTGAGTCAGTGGAAAAAGTGTCCCAAGAGTTGCTTGTGTTAAGAGCCTAAGGAGACAGAGAAAAGAGGCAGTCTTGACCTCCTAAACCACTGAACTGAATTTCTTAGGGTCATTTGAATGGTGCTAAACATCCCTCCTATATAACCAAGGCTTCTGCTACTATTCCCTCCTTTGACTGAGAGCATACATACTCCAGAGCCCCAAATTCCCCTTCTGACCCCCATTAACCCTGCATGACCTCTGTGGGATCTTCACTTATCAATTCATCTCCACTTTCTTTTCCCTTCCAGGCCATTCCAGAGACTATAAGTAAGTAGATGAGTATCTTAGATTCACACCACAAAGCACTGTCATTCCTCCAAAACTTTTCATGGCTCTTCACTAATTGCAGTTTTTTCATGGGATCCCTTTTAAAATTATCTATACATTACTAAAGTTTGGGAAGTACTTTTGTCTAAAGTACAAAAACCTATTCTTAACATTCAAGGCCTTGGAGTATGGACCTCAACTCAATTTCTTTCACTATGGTCCATTAATCCTTTTTACCTGTGGTTCCCAAACCTGGCTGTTCATCAGAATCCCATTAAAAGTGTTTTCAAACTATGGATCACAGACACCACCCCTGAGATTTGATTATATTGGTCTGCACTGGAGCCCAGGAATCTGTATGATTGTTAAAGTTTCTTCTTTGAATCTAATGTTCACCTGGATCTAAAATAGGAGCCGGAACTACTCGAGCCAGTTTAGTTTCTTGTCAGCCTTCCAACTCTCCCACTTTTCTTTTATCTCCTCATATCTGCTGCCCACCTCCTTCTACCCTCCACCTGCCTTCCACCTAATCGAATCCTACCCACGCTACAGATTCAGCTCAGTTAGTATCCAACCACAATCTCAGTCTCTACAAATATTCTCCCTGAGTGCACCCACAGGAAAGCAGTCTCTTATTCCTGGGACTTCAGGGATACTGCTGATCTTTCCAATTTATTTGGCATCTCACCCCACACCGCCTCTTTTAGTGTTGTTTTGAATAATTTTCAACATGCTATTGCTATTATCTTCTACATAGTTTCGTTTTATCTCTCTACCTACAATCTGCAATGGAAAGGCCTCCTAGACAAGAATGTACCTTATGTTTTTGGATACCATGCTTCTAGCTACTGTCTTGCATATTTCTGACTTTAAAAGAGTTTGTTACTTTGATGACACACTCTTAAAATTCTAAAATATGCAAGGTAAATTTAACATGCCTATAGTGCTTTATGATTTATAAAACTGTTCATATCTGTTATTTTACTTATGATGTTAATCCTATTAAATGTGGTAGTATTTATTACCTCCCATCTTTAAGACAGAACTAAGCCTTAGGGAAGTTTGACAACCTGACCACAGTTAAATAACTATTCAGTGGCAGAGTAAGGAAAATAATTCAAGTTCAGCTCATTCCAGAGGCTATGCTCTTCACCATTAGGCTGTATTTCTTTATATATCATGCATTTTTATTCATTTATTATCCCTTAATTTTTATTTTAAAAATACTATATATGCAAACACATATAAAAATAGGCCTCTTTATTCAGGACACTAGGCTAAGGTCCTAAAAAATGTCATCTTGTTCAAGTCTCAGGAGCAAAAACAAATGATTCTGTGGGGTCTAGGAGGTGGGACAAGGTGAAAACCAGGAAGACATATGAAGTCAGGCTTGCTAAGGAGCAGGAGCAGGCATGCGACCTTAAGAGAAGGGTTGGATTAACCTAGGCAGCCGCTGCTGAAAAGAATAGGAAATGAGCACCAGTAATTTAGGGGCTAATAAAAATCTTAGCCTGGCTGATTCAGAATGTCTGTGCCAAAGAGTTCCATACTGTGAAATAGAGTCAGCTCACTAGGATTAGGCTGGTGGGGAAGACCTCAGAATGACAGGACCATCGATACTGCCTTGATCCCTCATGCAACTGTCACTAAGGGTCATTTCCTCACCTAAATACTCTCCTGAGAACATCTTTGAAATTTGATTTATTGAGTCAATACGCCTTATTATTCATGGCCTCAAAGCTTGATGTTTCTGCTAAAATCTAGAACATTGAAATATGAGCAGCATCGATCCAAATGCCCAGCAAATGATTCTGACCCATTTTTATCAGAAGCTGTTGCCACAGTCACAACTTCAACTTCAAAGGAACTTCTTTCCTACTTTTTCTTCTTTACCACAGACGAATCACTAGGATTCCTATTCGACTTTGGTTCTACGGCCAGAATATTTCTTCAAAGCTTTCCTGCTACCTGAAATCTACTAAGACTTTAAGCTTAAAAAAGACAGATCTGAACACGTTCCTATTTAAACTTGTTTAGTTCAATGCAATAGAGATAGTAGGGAATTTCAGAAAACTTGGGTTGTAGTGATAATACAAGTGGGCTCAGGAATGCAGAATTACGTGTCCTGTCTAGACATGTCCCTGAAACGATGAAAATCCAGGGCTTCCCAAAAGGTCTTTGCCCTTTAGAGAATTTAGGGGATGGCTCTGGGAGATATTCCAGAAATCAGCAGTAAGCTCTGGGTTTCAGATTCCAGGATCTACAACAAATTGTAAAAAGAAGCAATTCCTTAACCTTACTTATATTTAACACATCATTTCAGATCATTATATTTAAAAAATAATAATAACGAAATAAGTATATAAACCTCAGAATCTCATCTTTCATTATAAACCATATAAAAAACACTAAAAGTTTTATCCCCAGCCCTGGCTGGTTGGCTCAACAATAGAACATCAGCCAGAGTGTGGAAGTCCTGTGTTCGATTCCTGGTCAGGGCACATAGGAGAAGCACCCATCTGCTTCTCCACCTCTCTCTCTCTCTCTCTCTCTCTCTCTCTCTTCTCTTCTCTTCTCTTCTCTTCCACAGCCATGGCTCATTTGAGCAAAATTGGCCCCCAGTCCTGAGGATGGCTCAATCGCCTTGCCTCAGGTGCTAAAATAGCTTAGTTGCTGAGCAACGGAGCAGTGGCCCAGATGGGTAGAGCATTGCCCGGTAGGGGAATCTGCTCTGCCTCCCCACCTCTCACTTAGTAAATAAATATATATGTATTTGTTCCCACATTGAAACTGTTTAAAAAAAATAACTAAAATTAAAGTGTCTTTCTATTATACATTTATTGAACAAGTCCTGTGAGCTTACTATATGAATGGATTCTAAGAACTACAGATGAATTGGTGAACAAGAAAAAGTTACTGCTTACATAGGTCTTACATTCTAGTATGGAAAATAATACATATGAACATATATACCTCTGTAAATAAAGGAAACTGTCAGGCTATGGTGAGTGCTTTGTCAAGAATGACAGGGTAGCTACTTAAGACTAGTTAGTTGATCACGGGAATTCTTTCTGAGGAGGAGATATTTAAACAAATCTGAATGACAGGGAAAAGACAATCCCTTGAAAATTCAGAAAAGCATCATCCAGAAAGAGGAAAGAAGTAATGCCCAGGTGTATTTCATCATGAAATAAAAAAGAACGCTAACACACACACACACACACTCACACACGACCTCACCTGGACAATGTTTAAATTGGGGTTTATGCTGCAGACCTAATAAAAGAGGACAAAACATACTTGCTATAGTCTAAATGTTTGTGTTCCCAGAATTCATTTGTTCAAGCCTAATGCCCATAGTGATAGTGTTAGGAGGCAGGACCTTTGGGAGGTGCTTGGGTCAGAAGTGGGGGAGGATCTTGAGGGCAGGGGTAAAGCCCTCATGAATGCTAGAAGTGCTTTATAAAAGAAACCGCAGAAAGATCCCTTCCCCATATGCCCTGTGAAGACACAGTGAGAAGACAGCTGTCTGAAGCAGGAAAAAGTCCTAACCAGACTCGGAATCTGCTAGTGTCTTAATCTTGGGCTTCCCGGCCTCCAGGACTTCAGTAATAAATGCTTATTGTTTTTCAACCACCCAGTTTATGGTATTTTGTATAGCAGCCTGAACAAACTAAGACAATAATGGAATAACAATGTATAAAGTAACAGGGTTGAACAAACAATGGTCTATCCCAGTGGTTGGCAAACCAAGGCTTGCAAGCCACACGCAACCTAATAGCATGGGATGTTTCTCGCAAAGGCCAGTTTAGGAATACCCTAATTAAGTTAATAACAATGTAACTACCTATATAGTTTAAGTTTAAAAAATTTGGCTCTCAGAAGAAATTTCAATCATTGTACTGTTGATATTTAGCTCTGCTGACTAATGAGTTTGCCGACCACTGGTCTATCCTCTCTCTCACATCTCTCTTAACAGTTGCTGTTCTTGTGAACCACAGCATCGAGATTTCCAGTGAATAGTGCACTTTCCTTTTTTCTATCTTAAAGGTATCATGTATTCCCCTTTATCTTTCTAAATAGGAATGTCACAATAAAGTTAAGTTATATATCATTGATTATTTTTGAGGATCAATTTTGCACTTTTATTAATGTTTTAATTATTCATGAGGTTACTCTGAAGGAAATCCAAGATGCTGATTGTTCAAACACCAGTGACCTCACTGAGGTGGCAAACGAACTGGGACTCCATTCACTTTTAAACCAGTAGTAGACTAACAGTGAATCCTTCCAGTGAAACACGGCTGAATGAGCCGCACTTGATTTCTAAGATGTTTAGTGTTTCTCTAAATAGAATTTACACTGCACTGATATAACAAGAAGAGAGCTATTTATACCCACTAATCTTGGGTAAATCAAGATTCCTTTCCTTTGGCTTTGTTCCTTCAGCCATAAAAAGGTAATAACAACCCTGCCAACCTCTGCGAGATATGCCAATTCCAAATAATAATAATAATGACTATGATAAAAATAGTAGCAATCACCATTTATTGAATAGTAAGGGTGTTAGGTGGTTTGCAAAGATGGCCACAATAGCTCCTTGAATCCCTGAATGCATACTCCTTGTGGTCTCTTCTTTAAGAAGTGGCATCTCACCTGACCAGGCAGTGACACAGCAGATAGAGTGTCGAGTTGGGACGCTGAGGACCCAAAGTTCAAAACCCCGAGGTTACTGGCTTGAGCACAGGCTGATCCAGCTTGAGCGCAAGCTCACTGGCTTGAGTGTCCGAGACATGACTCCATGGTCACTAGCTTGAGCCCCAATGTCGCTGGCTTAAGCCCAATATCGCTGGCTTGAGCAAAGGGTCACTGGCTCAGCTGGAGCCCCCCACTCCACCCCGTCAAGGCATGTATGAGAAGCAATCAACGAACAACTAATGTGATGTAACTAAGAGTTGATGCTCCTCATCTCTCTCCCTTCCTGCCTATCTCTGTCTGTCTTTCTCCTTTCTCTCTTCTCTCTCTTTCTTGCTAAAAAAAAAAAAAAAAAAAAAAAAAGCATCTCTTTCTTCACCCCTTGATTCTGAGCTAGTCTTGTTACCCACTTTATCCAGTAAGAATAAATGGTCAGAGTGACATTAAGCAAGTGCCAGAGCCTAATTCTAAAAAGGCCTATTGCTTCTACTTTTGCTGTCTCAGAATGCTACTGAAGACTGTCCTTTAAAGAAGTTTGGGTTAGCCTACTGGCGGATGAGAAGCCACACAGAAAGCGAGGCTCAACCAACCCAGCTGTTTCAGGAACACCAATTAAAGCCCCGCACTCATGACAATGGCTGTCTCAGACAATCCAGCCCCAGCCAAGCCACCACCAGACCTCTGCCAGATGAGTGAACCCAGGACAGACCCACGGAAGTATTGTGGAATCAACCACAAAATCATGAAAAGGAAATTATTCTCGTTTTAACCTCTTACATATTGGGATGGATTTTTTGCAATTATAGGTAACTGATATACTAAGTATGGACTAGAGATCTAAGTACTTTATATTTAGTATCTAAGTGAATCTTCTTGACAATCCTGTGAGGCCAATACTAGTAATTTAATGACACCACATTACAAATAAAGAACTTGAAGCTCTGTGAATTTAAGTAACTTGCCCAAGGTCACACAGTTCATATTATTTTTCTATATGAAATGTAATACTTCTACTATTCTAAGAATTTCAAGGACATAGTTATGTATATGAAAAAAGGAAACAAATTTTAAAATACAGCTAATTTTTTTATAAAAGAATATACGCAGTCTGACCAGGCGGTGACGGAGGGGATAGAACATCAGACTGGGATGCAGAGGACCCAGGTTTGTAACCCCGAGGTCACCGACTTGAGTACGTGCTCACCAGCTTTAGTGTGGGGTTATTGGCTTGAGCGAGGGATCATAGACATGACTCTATGGTCACTGGCTTGAGCCCAAAAGTCGCTGTCTTGAAGCCCAAGGTGGCTGGCTTGAGCCCAAGGTATCTGGCTTGAGCAAGGGGCCACTTGCTCTGCTGGAGCTCCCCAATCAAGGCACATATGAGAAAGCAATCAATGAACAACTAAGGTGCCGCAATGAAAAATTGATGCTTCTCGTCTCTCTCCCTTCCTGTCTGTCTGTCCCTATCTGTCCCTCTCTCTGACTCTCTGTTTCTGTCAAGAAAAGAATATACACATATATTAATCAATATTTTATATTCAAATAACTTTCAAACAAAAAAGTATATAGTGCAATAATTTTAATAATTTAAACTATACATGACACTGAGATGCTAGCTCCTCTAAAAACTTATATAAAAAATTCAGTTCGTCACGCCTGACCAGGTGGTTGCGCAGTGGATAGAGCATCGAACTGGGATGCGGAGGACCCAGGTTCGAGACCCCGAGCTCACAAGCTTGAGCGCGGGCCCATCTGGCTTGAGTAAAAGCTCATCAGCTTGGACCCAAGGTCGCTGGCTCCAGCAAGGGGTTGCTCTGTCTGTTGAAGGCCCATGGTCAAGGCACATGTGAGAAAGCAATCAATGAACTAAGGTGTTGCGATGGCAACGAAAAACTAATGATTGATGCTTCTTATCTCTCTCCGTTCCTGTCTGTCTGTCCCTGTCTATCCTTCTCTGACTCTCTCTCTGTCGCTGTAAAATAAATAAATAAATAAACAAACAAACAAACAAACAAATAAATAAATAATTCAGTTCTGAACTTTCCTGCTACTTCGTAAGGTTAAAAATCACTAAACACTGTGCTCCCTTAGGCACTCAAGTCACTTGGATGTTTGGTTTCAGGCCAGGCCACCTCCTTCAGGATCCTTTTGTTCAGCTGCACCTAGGCCCACACAGAGACAAACTAATTAATCAAAATGCCTGTAGGTGAGAGGTTACACTCATTACTTATTAAGCACCTGCTAGTTAACTCATTGCTAGATTCCTGGAGGAGACAAAGTGAAGAGCATGGTCTCTAATGAAGACAAGCATATGTGATAGGAATCCACCGGGTTGTCCGCTCCCTTCAGCCTTTCTGGCCATCAGATAAGAGATCCTGACAGCCAGTAATGCAGTCGTTGTGGCCATTGGCCCAGAAGGCAATCATTTTAACAGATCTACCAGCTCCTACATGCCATGAGTCATGATTAAAGAACTGTCTCGGAAGCTTCAGTAACTATCAACAAATCTCTCATTGCCAGTACCAGTGGCTGCTCACGTGGTTTCTACCTCTCACACCACATTTGGGGTCTTTTAAAAAGAATCATTCTCAGACCTACACATTCACAATATATCCATAATAGCAGACAGAATAAATATCTGCATTAAAGAGAAACACCTTAACCCTCATTGCTATGGAAAGCCCGCTTTGGAGAGTGGTGTTCAGCCTCCACATCCAGAGCTCCCTTTCCAGTCCTGATCCACTTTCATTATATGCGGCAAATGATAAACCGCTACCCATTGCCTTGGCAACACAACCGTGGGCTAAAAAAGGAAATAAAACCTGAGGTTTATTTTAAATTCTGTACCTGCCAGGTCTCTTACACTAATTTAGGAAATAATTTTTAAAAGCAATACAGAATAATAGCTTACAAATAGTAACAGGAAAATATTTTATGAGAAAAGACACTCAGGAAAATGTATTAGAGTTTGTTTTTTTTAATATGGATCAGAGTTTTGATGTCCTTCATGTTCTTTGATAGTCTCCACTAAATTATTAATTCTGCTCTAAATTTTATACTATATGTAGATTTTTAGTAATTTCCTGAAATTTTTGCATGTTGAAATGTCCCATATACATATATGGTTAAAGGAAATGAAATTACTCTGAGGAAGCCCTAACTGTAGATTGGAAAACAATTAAAGATTAGTGCTTTAAAGCCATAGTGTGTAGCCTGACCTGTGGTGGCGCAGTGGATAAAGCGTCGACCTGGGAACACTGAGGTCGCCAGTTCAAAACCCTGCACTGGTCCTGTCAAGGCACATATGGGAGTTGATGCGTCCAGCTCCTCCCCCCTTTCTCTCTTTCTCTCTCTCTCACTCTGTGTCTCCTCTCTAAAATGAATAAAACAAAAATAAAATAAAATAAATTAAAGCCATAGTGTGTAAATCAAATTAAAATGCAAGCGTAGAACTCAAGAATCTCTGAATCATTATTGTAAGTTTCCAGCAGAAGGAACTATAGCCTCATAATTCGGTTATTTGTAATTTATATTCCATTTCAACATTCCTGTTGAATTTTTCTTTCTTTTATCAAATTCTGCAGGTAACTGGAAAAAAAAAGAAAGAAAGAAAAGAGCTTTCAAAACTAGGCCTAAATATTAAAATGTCGCAGATTATAGAGCAGCCAAACACCACAGAAGTATTCATAGCATTTTAGTTCCGTGCTTTAATTTGTGGCTGGTAGCTACCTTTAGCAGTTATCTCAGGGCTTGCTCACAGTTTAGGAAGTTGGCTAGGCAGCTTTCCCAGGAAACATGGCAGGGCCTGCATTTTGTTGGAATAGAAGCACCTCTAGACATCTGCATACTGCCTCACCCTGCAATTAACAATTGCTATTACAACAGGATTCTCATCTCCAAAGGGAGCCTTAATGAATTTGCTTATCTTATTATCAAAAGGATTTTTCCTGAATCACTGAATTCAGAAAGTATTTTAAAATAATCTCAGTGTAGTTTATTTTTTTTTAAACTTTATTTTATTTTATTATAGGGACAGAGAGAGAGTCAGAGAGAGGGATAGATAGGGAGGGATAGATAGGGATAGACAGACAGAAACGGAGAGAGACGAGAAGCATCAATCATTAGTTTTTCATTGCCGTTGTGACACCTTAGTTGTTCATTGATTGCTTTCTCACATGTGCCTTGACCGCGGGCCTTCAGCAGACCGAGCAACCCCTTACTGGAGCCAGTGACCTTGGGTCCAAGCTGGCGAGCTTTTGCTCAAGCCAGATGGGCTCACGTTCAAGCTGGTGAGCTCGGGGTCTCGAACCTGGGTCCTCTGCATCCCAGTCTGATGCTTCACCCACTGTGCCACCGCCTGGTCAGGCTGTAGTTTATTTTTTTATAAGAAATAATTAAATACCTAGAATAAATACATAAGGATATCGGACTTTAAAAAAAATGAGTTACCAATAATGTATGTCTAAATAATTATTACTAACAGTTGTTGAACATTCATATACCATGTAATATACTAAGTGCTTCATGCATCATTAATTTATTCATCAATTCAAAATATACCTATTGTCTACTATGTGTACTATTCTAGGATCTGGAGAACAACAGTGAACAAAACAAAATCCCTGCTTTCAATAAGCTAATGCTGCAGTAAGGAGACAACAATTAAATAAGCAAAGCATAAATCCTGTGTAAGAAAATGAGTGCTATGGAGTGTGTGTGCGTGCAAGTATCTCATTCAAATGATAAGCTGACATGAGCAGAGACCCAAAGGAGGTGAGAAAATCCATAATTGGATTTCAGAGGGCTATTAAAGATCATTGAACAATTATTTATTGAGGATTTCTTCTAACCACTTACCATTTAATTCTTACAGCAGCACTTCATAACAGGTATTTTTTATTGCTCCTATTTTATAGATCAAGAGAATTGAGGCTTACAAATGTACAGAAACTTGCTTAAAGCCCCACTACTTATAAAAGATAAGCTAAGATTTAACCCTCCCTCACTCGCAAGCTGTGTTTTTGACCATCTTCCTCCTGTCAAATCACCCAATTACCTCAAATCTAGATTTCTACATGCTCATTACCGGTACCTACCTAATAGCTATCAATTACAACATCACACTTAAAAAGAAATCAATTTGAGAGAAAAAAAGTAAATGAGTAGCTTGCCCTGTGGGCACAGGTACTGAAATCCTCTTTCAGAGCAGCACCCTCAGAGCTACCAAAAGAGGCCAGGAGCAAGGAGAAGAGAGAAGATAAGGACAAAGTTTGTTGCGGGAGTCTCTATCATCACTTCCCCTTCTGTTCACCCCTCTCCTCGCTGAATCTTAGAATCAGGGTGGGATGTTTTCAACGGGCTATATAACTGAGTTCTTCACAAGGTATAATCTACCTCAAGACTGGTCCTGCAGAGATGGGAGGAATTACTTCCAAGAAGTACCATCCACATGACTTCACTTAAGCACTACATTCCATTTGGCTGGTTAAGAAAGGATGTCAGAACTATACTGTTTCCTTGTTCAAGACTGGAGCCCCTTGATTTCTCCTTACTCCCTGGACGCTCCTGTACATATGCAGTAAGGGTGTATGTAAAGATAAAAGGGCATGCATAGGAAAATGGGGAAAGGAACTAACTGTGTTCTCCAGCCACAGCCACTCCAGACCTGAGTAAATCGAGTTGTACAGTAACTGAGAGATTTGAGTGAAAAGGCAATGTAGGAACCCAAACAATCAAAGGAAGATTATCTTACTTAAGACCAGGGATAGATGCTTTTCTTTCTGCTTCTCAAGTCCAAAGAGGAAAATCAGGACAAATGGGTTAGGTTGTAAACATAAAGGTCAAGGACTGTAAAGCCAGTAGTCAGGGCCACCATCACAGCCGCCTGGCTCACGCAGGTTCGCATTAGATTCGGACAGTCAGTCGGTAATGAAACAATGGAGCCAAGAACTGATGAGCCATCAGCTTTAATTCTAGCTTGCACCCGGTGGGCAAGCAAAAACACACACTGGGCTCCAAAACCCACTCATTCAGTGCTCACAAAGCTACTGACTTATCCAAGTTTCCTAGAATCAAAGGCTTCTAACTCACCAGACTTATTCACCTCTGTTTTCCATCTCCTTCTCTCTGCACAAACTGACTTCTTCCTCAGCACTCTGCCATCTTGGCTGCTTCTCCTGGCCTCCACCTGGCCTTAATCTGCTCTCCTCTTTTAATACTAATCCCAGGAACCAAGAGAGAGAGCAAGCTCCCGGTCTGTCCCACTTTATAGTGTAGAAATCCAAACCTTTAATCCAATCTACAAACAAGGAAGCCTCTGATACAAAGTCACTTAGCTGAGGCATAATGGGAGGATTCCTCATGAGAGTGCACCACCCTACATCATCCAATCAGTCAAGGGTATGGGAAAAGCTTACTCTTAAAACTAAGGCGTAGGCTATAACCACCGGGCCTGCCCACAGCCTGTCCCCCAAAACACATCAATATCAACGGACTTGCATGTGGGCAGCACCATCTTTAACAAAATGAGCATAATATATTTTATCTGCCCCACAGGGACCCTTTCTGTTGAGTTTAGCTCTCAAGTTCTTAGTAGTCAACTACTTGTGAAATGTAATTAATAGCGCAATAAATGTAAGTTGTGGAAGAAGCGATTGAAAGTCAGAGGCCCCTTTCACGAGCGAGCTCCCTTCTAGAGCCTGTCAGAACGAGGACTTACTCAACAGTAACAGGGCTATTAAAAATTATCACCTATTAAAAGTGTGCTCTTCCCTAGCGCCTCTTATTGGAGTCTCTGTGTGGGAGTGCTCGTAGGAGAGTAGCTGGTGAGCAGAGTGTACTGGGTACAATGTGTATTTATTTGTAAGAGGAAACAGATCCCAGTGAGGAAGAACATATGTTTGAGACTGCATCTGTGCAAAAAGTACATAGTTCCTAAAGTTGTACTAAAAAAAAAAAAACACCGTATTATAAAAAATCTTTTATTTCACACATGTCATCTTCTTGGCACAATTTCCTTCTTCTTTTGTCCTGCCTGACCAAGTAGCCCTTTTTCACCCTCAGGTCCAGAAAATACCACGAAATGTTTGGAACAGGCTGCCACAGCCTGACTAACCAGATATACTACTGACTAGAGAATTCCAGAGGCAACCCTCAGCGGAGGAACAGACATGACTGTCCAGGGCGCACCTGCCCGGAGGGCGGCCCCTCCTCAATCGAGCGGAAATCACATCCTTCCAGGGCTGGGCGGAGGCCCAGCAAAGCAACTCCAGTTGGGCGCGGCTCTGGCAGGCGGAACCCTAGGTGACTCCCAAGTTCGCGCGACCCTCGGCGGACTGTGCCCTCCCCCACCTCTCCGAGGGCGGGCCCAACTGGCCAGGTGTCCGCGCCCTCGCCCGGCTCCGCCCCCGCTCCCGGGCCGATTGCGCCTGCCTGGCGGGAGCCGCGCCCCTTCTCCGGGAAGGCTGGACTACTAGGCTCCTGTGGCCTTACTCCCCTCTCATCGGTGCGGGGGCGGGGTAGGAGGCGGGGCCCGGGCGGTGGGCGGGGCGGAGCTCGCTCCTGTGCTCCCAGCTCCGCTGCAGCTTCACCCTCAGGTCTCGCGGCAGGCGAGCGGCTTGGTTGCTTCCCTCGGTCCCATGGCAGCCCCCGGCAACCCCGCTGAATGCGGCTACATCCGGACGGTCCTGGGCCAGCAGATCTTGGAGCAGCTGGACAGCTCCAGCCTGGCTCTGCCCACCGAGGCCAAGCTGAAGCTGGCGGGGAGCAGCGGCCGCAGCGGCCAGGCGGCCAAGAACCTGCGGATCCAAGAACAGGTGCAGCAGACCCTGGCCCGGAAGGGCCGTAGCTTCGTGGGCAACGGTGAGTGGAGTCCCGCCGCCACCTGCACCGTCCTGACCGCCCCCTCTACCCGTTTCCCTACCTCTCCCTCACCCCGTTGTTTCGACTCGCTGCTTCTTGGGGGTGCGGGACCTGGTGTCCTGCCCACCTGTTGTTCGCCGTCCCATTGTAGGAACCGCCGCGCCTCCCAACTCCGACCGGCTTACTTGGGGAAAGCACTCTTTTCTGAAATAACTTCCTATTCAGCTTTCTCATATGTGTATCTACCTATATTAAATGCACATATACATATATCTGTGGAAGAATTTAACCCAAGATTCTCACTCCTTCCTTAACCTGCTCCCCTCGCCCCCCTCCTCACGCCCGTCGTACAGGAGTCGTAATCTGGAGGCTCCAGGCGTCTATAAACACTGAAATTTTATTAAGAAATTTGGTATGATCCTTTTTTATAGCTTTTATTCGATTTTTAAAACAATCTATGATCCCAGTAAATTTTTGAAAAAGAAAACCTGAAAGTACTGGTGCTGTAGCTAACTGTGAATTGGGATTGCGGAACCTCGCCCACGGACTCGGGGCGCTTCACCCAGTGTACCGCGCGAGCGGTTGATCTAGGAAGTGAAAAAATTGGGAAGGAGGCTTTGGGTTAGGGAACAATCATACCACCCTGCGGAGGAAGAGGGGGAGGAGGAAGGGGACTTTGGCCCCGCAGGCCGCACCCCCCCCCTCCATTACCATCCCTCCCCCTCAGCCTTGCAGAGGAGAAAAGAGTTTAAAAAGAAGTAAAAGCTGTATCAGTAATTAATAGGGAAGATGGCAGGTGACGAAGGTGGCAAACTAATTGTAAAAACTGGAAAATATTAAATATTTTCTTCCCTGCTAAAAGTTAGATTAGAGCCACACAGTCCCACTTTTATTAGTTAATTTATTTTTATTATAAAAATATTATAAGCTTGTTATAGAAAAGAAAAGAGGAAAGATATTGACTAGTTAATTATGTTGGGATATCAGTTTGTTTCCTGCAATGTTGAACTATTTCTCAAGGAAGTAACTGGGCAGTGGCAAATGGAGAACACATTAGGAAAAATAAAAACGCTTGCAAATCATACTAGAAATTTAAAACAGCACACCCTAGGAGACTGTATTGTTTTTCATTTGTGTAAAAGAATCCTAAAGGATGAGGCAGTCAATGTTTAGATATTTAAAAGTTAAACAGATGTTTAATGATTATAATTAATGCAATTGAGTGCCTACTATGTGCCAAAGATTGGGCTATATGGTCTCAGTTCATTGTGTTGTATCCCCCACCGCCCAGACCACCCCCCCCCAAAAACAAAAACAAAACAAACTCTGTTAGGTAAGTGCTTTAATCCCCATTTTACTAATGAGGAAACTAAGCAGTTAGGTAATACTCAAGTTCCCACAGATAGTAAGTAGTGGAACTGATATTTAAACTTCAAAGCCTGAATTTTTAAACCACTCATCAGTCATATTATTAAGCTTGTTGGTTATTAATACAAAGTAGCATTTTTATTAGACACTAAGTCCCCCTCCCATTTTTCCTTAAATAAAATTGAGGTGTTTCTGAGAGAGTGGGCACAGAATTGCCACAGTCCATGGGGAAAAAAAATCCCTAAATTTATATTTAGGAGGTTGTCTAACGACCCAAGGAAAACTGAGGCCAGTTGTTGACCAGTGGAGGGAGTCACTGCGTCTATTTAGCCTGTGCTGGTGCAGTGCTATGCTGGAACCAAACTAGTTTTCTACTTCCAGGACACAGGGATGCAAATGAGATCTTCTTTTGTACCCTCTGAGAATGGCTAGCCAGAAAGAGCAAGCAGACATCTAGTCAGTAAACGGGGGAATGAACAGAAGGAAAGGGAGCATTGCTGGGCTTCTACTATGTGCTTAACCCTGTTCAAGAATATGTTTGCATTTTATTATATCTTTAAAACAATTACATAAGATAGACATGAGGAGTCATTTCACATACGAAAATGTGTTGGTCCCTCAACATTTATTGGACACTTAGTCCCAAACCCACACATAACCTGTTCTCTCTATAATGTGGTGAATTCATGTTGCTTCGCTAATTCAAGAACTGTCAAATGAGTCTGATTAACAGACTCTGCTTGCTTTAAAACAAGGACTTCAAAATCTGAAGAAGGAAACCTCCCTCCAAAAAAATAGGTTATCAAATAATAAATGGTAATCAGCCCTAAAAAAAGAAAAGCTGATAAATACATTGTGGAGTTTAGAAGAATGAATTAGACCACTCACAGAAGGGAATTTTGAAAAGCTTCTTGGAGGAGTTGGGATTTTAGATCCCCCAAATTTACTAGGACCGGACAGAGAAGGAGGTGGCTGGAGGGAAGAGCATTTTAGGCAGGAATAGCAGGAATATTTCATAGTTCACAGAACTGATTGGTAGAGCGAAGGGCAGGCACTGTCATGGTGCTTCTGCTCTGATACTAAGGGCAACTGGTTGAGTGGCTCTTCAAACTACGGAACAAAGTGTTTGAAATGTTTTGATTGCAACAGGGGCTTCCTAGCAAGCTGAAATAGACCCAGCAGCCTACACAGAAGTGCAAGTCAGGCAGAGATAAGACAGCTAACAACACCTACTTACTTTAAAGCCTCAGCTTTCTGAGACTCTAATCCGCTTGAAAGGAATTTAACATTAACGTGCCATAGAACAACTGCCAGAGGTGGTTCAAGTATGTTGTTTAATTAAAGTTCATTGAAAAGGTCTAGGGGCTTTTGATGCTTATGAGTATTGTGTTTATTATTTCCCTATTACTGTCATGTCTATAAAGTTGAAACAGACAAGTAATTGTTGAAACAGTGTGGTCTGGAAAGAATCCTGTATCAACACAAGAAATTCTGGGAAGAAAGGACCCTGGTGTTAACTGCTCTTAGCCCCAGGGCCCTGGAGAATTCTGAATTGTTGACATACCTGTAAGATTTAAGCAGCAGATACTCTGCTGAAAACAGATGAGATATATGGGGGCTGATTTGTTAATAAATACTGTGCGAGGACTTGAACCCATCTGGTTCTCTCTACTGCTTTAATATAAGTGGGTGGTTTCCATTGTAAATCTCTCTACCTTTGGTTGTTAAGCTGTGCTGAATGGTTCTAAAGTTAGTTATAACTCATGGGGAGTGGGAACAGAGGGCAGAAGTATATAGAAATGAGTCTGTATTGTAGGGAGTTTTTTAAATTCTTTTATAAAGGTCACTAAGAAGATATTTAAGAATTGCAGGTATTAGCAAGGGGAAAATTTTTAAGTGTCTACATCCCAGTTATTACACTTACTTTAAAAGTGCTACTACTTTACTTATTATAGTGTCCCCCCTAGGTGCCTGTGTAGGAAGGAAGTCATGTTTTAAATTGTTATGTAATACTTATAAAACACAATGAACAATATCTTAATAAAATTTGCAACTAATTTGGAAATCTACCATAAAAACTTGAGGCATGCCCTGTCCTTATATAGTTTTCCTGGCCCATATCTTTTGAATATCTGTGATCAGAGGGCCTTCTGGAGAAAGGACTGCTCATGGCTAAGGTAGTAAGAAAGGCTACCTACCTCACTCTGGTGGTGGGTGGTGGGGAGGGGTTAGACGTTTAAATTCTATTTGAATTCTTTGATTGCCAAATGAAACAATTCTGGAAGGGAGGTGACTAGTAATTCAGAAAGTATCAATAAGAGAGATCTGGAGAGGGGAGGAAAAAAAGGAGTTTGGTGTCGGGTGGTCAGGACATAACATGCTGCTCTAAATGTAGTGTCAATAGTGCCACCTGACCTTTTTTTTTTTTTTTTTTTTTTTTTGTGGCAGAGACAGAGAGTCAAAGAGAGGGACAGATAGGGACACTCAGACAGGAAGGGAGAGAGATAAGAAACATCAGTTCTTCCTTGTGGTTCCTTATCCATTGATAGATTTCTCATATGTGTTGACCGGGGGACTACAGCAGACCGAGTGGCCCCTTGCTCAAGCCAGTGTCCTTGGGCTCAAGCTGGAGAGCCTTGCTCAAGCCCGATGGGCCCGCGCTCAAGCTGGTGACCTCGGGGGGTCTCGAACCCAGGTCCTCCGTGTCCCAGTCCGACGCTCTATCCACTGCGCCACCGCCTGGTCAGACACCACCTGATGTAATGTACCTTCATGTCTGCCTGCTATAGCCCATGGGGTACTTTATGTCCAGTGTCTAGCAAATCTCTTGAAATGAGTGCCAAAAAAATAAAGTGTGTCTTTTTTAAAGAAATTCTTCTGATTTTAATTAGTCAAAGGAATTAGAATGTTAGCATAATGGTGATTACAAAAAAGTGAGCTCTCCATCTTTAGAAATGTTAAGAACACATCTTTTATGGGTAAGGTCTTGAGGCAGGCAGGGCTTGGTAGGGAGGCTTCAGAATCGTTGGAACAGTGTGTGATTATAAATGTCCCTTACTCTATGTGTCACAGATAAGATACAGGAAATTACCTTAAAGAGAAGAAGACTGCTGCTCCCTTAGGCTTTTAAAAGGCTCATTAATGTTATCTATGCCCTGTGCTACTGGTTCCAATCATGAGAACACAGGATAGCTCACTTGAACAAAATATTCTAGGTATTTGTTGTTCACATTAGCTCATTCTCTTGAAGTGTTGTTTCGGATATCAACTTTAAATTATTCTCCCATGTATTAAAATAAGGATATACGTATTTATATTATTTTATCCTCAAATAGTTAACATTAATTTTACACTCAAATTGAATTTCTGGTCTGATCCATAAAAATTACTAATGCTTTATTTATTTTCTTTTCTGAGAGAACACGCAGATTGTTGGCAACCTATTAACGATAGTAATGAAATATAATAACAAATATGTTGCTAAAATCTCTGCTATTTAAAAATCAGACTTGATTAATACGGCCTAATAAGATCATTTGGTTCTATCGCAGATAGCATTCAGAAATTTTAAATTATATGATTCTGCCATGAATGTTTTTCAGCTGTGTTGTCCATGTACACATATGTGTGAAGACATAGATGCCAGTCTTCTGGGGAACTAAACAGTAAAAGGCAGTGTTGCAAGTGAGAATAGGCAAAATTAGGAGAAAACTTAATCTTTGTATTAGAATGAACCATCTTATTCCCCTGCCTTATTAGGGCAAGAATAGTAACAGAATTTCAGGTCCTCTTACAACAGAACTATTAAGAAATCGATTTTGTATCTTTGTGTAATGTAGTTAATGGTGATTGGATATTGGACATAAAAATAGTTGTTATGTTTTAAGTGCTTACAGCTGAGCTAGGAAACCAAATATGTAGCCTTAGAGAAGAATGCATATTTACAAAAAAGAAAACACAGTTGCCATTACCATTAAGAGAATTCACATATTTATGTTGTTGGAATAATCAACTTTAGGCCTAACTATTACAATCAAATATGTAGTCAAATAATATGGCCAGAGCATTATTGTCAAATTTCAGCAATTCCTTTATTTTTGGAAGAAAATGTTACTCATTAGAAGCTTAATAAATTATTCCCACTAAAATTTAAATCTCAGTAATACATCCATGGGGGTTGAGAAGAATCACATCAGAATTATTGTATCTTGGATACCTTTTTTTGAAGGAGAAAAATGGGAACTTTACTTGGCAGATAATGGGAACTTATTATAGGCCACCAAAATATTACAGATATATACATAAGCCACACAGAGAAAAGAATGACAGTAAGTATATATAATCCAGATGTAGAACTAATTGTGCCAAAATGAACATAGTTAGCTCTTCTAATCACTCAGGAAGAAAGTCTGCCTTCATTTGGTGGAAAGAAATTTTTCCTCTGTATTCCCAGAATGACAGAGAAATAGTAGAAAATATTTGAGTACCTTCAATCCACTACAAGACAAAAACACACAAGCAACTATTGTCCTCAGATTTTGGCTCCACTGCGGCAATCCACAGGATAGATGTCAACCTGGAGGATTAAGTACAAACTGAATTTGTATAACTAGCATTTTTGAATGTATAAGGAAATATGACTAATCAACAATTAACATGGCAAGTGCTGGTGCAGGACTGTACTGGAAGTGGAAGTAAAGGCATGAGTCTTCATGCCCATGAGGTAAAAATGTACTTGAAAGAAAAGACAACCTTTTCCCGTGTTATTCTGCCCTCACTCCAACCCATTCTCCCATGGCTACTAGGGTAAAATTTCTAAGATTTCATCTAATCATCTTCTGATTTCTTTTTCTTCAATTTATTTTCTTGCTCTTATCTACAGGAATAACCCTCATTGAGTATGGCATTCCAAAGTCTTTGTGATCTCAAACCTGCAATTTCTCAAACCTCATCCAGTCACCACTACTCCCACGGCCCAAACAAACTTGCGATTTATCTTGTTTGGTATTCTTACTCCTACCCCTGCTGCACTCCTCCCTCTCTTCTCTTGGCCCAGTTAACTCTTAATGAGCCCCTCAAAACTCAGTTTAGTTGTGTCCTCCACGCACAGCACTCTCTCACCCCTCCTCCGTCCACCTTATATTGTAGAGGTGGACTTTAAATATAAGTGAAAGCTTTGGTCATTGTGAGTCAGAGATGTTCCATGGGGAAGAAGCACAGGAAATGCAGGAGTTTTCTGAAATCACTTTTGACAGATTTGGCGGATTTAAAGGAGAAGGAATAGCAGTTATGAGTCAGTTGGAAGGAAAGAGGTTAGCCGTGACAACTGAGAGGCTGTGGAAATATCATGACTTAAGACAGATTCCAAACACCCATAGTAAATTTAAAGCTAAATTAATAAATTCATGAGTTTCATAAATTCATGTTTTTTTTAACTTTAAATTGAATTTATTGGTGTGACACTTAAATTCTTCTTTTTGACTGTTGCATCATTGTGAGAGTATGTGATATTTGTCATTGCAGTTCTAAAGTAATCATCATGGGATAGCCCAGCAAATGAATTGGCAGGAATGCCAAAGTAAGGAGACAAGTTTCAGGAATTAAGAGCTTTAGAAACTTCCAGAATGTAGCAATTTAGTACTTTACCAGTGTACTGAGTTACCTGTTTATAATCACAAATTCTATAACCACCTGTTCTGGCTACTCGAAATACATTCTATAGATATCAATAATTTGAAAGGACCTTGGGCAGTAATTTGAAGATTATTTCCAAAATGACATCAACTGGTATATCAGAGGATAACCTTGAACTTCTTAAGGGGGCTCCTGAAAAATAAGGACTTCCGGTGGCTGGTTGGTATATCCATTGACTAGTCACTCAGTAGAATGTGGAGCAGGTGGCCCATTCTCCCCAGAGCACTGGTCTGTCCCTGGCACGTTCAGCTTTGTTGGAAGGCAGTTGTGCTCACTGCACTATACCACCAATGCCAACCCCTGGCATATTCAACTTTGTAAGCATACATCACAGGGTTCGGATGAGGTCAGGCCTAGCTTGTTCAGTATCTCAAGCTCAGAAAGACGAGTGAATTAAGGAAATACCATTAAACTTATATCAAATTTAGCTCTTTTGCTTCAATAAGCCATAACAGTTAAAAAGAAGGTATCAAGAAATCTTGATACCGAAGCCCGTACTATCCAGCTATACATCTGGTACACTGAATTGTTTCTTAAGGTGATTATGTGAGCTATGTTAACAATAATAATAATTACACAATAATCACAATTACATACATTTTGTTAATAATGCAAATTCTTTTCAATAATGCAAAATATATTAGACTTTGATGTGTTTTAAAACATTTTTTCACCATGGTGTTTGAAACCTACAAATTCTACTCATTTTCCAGCCTGAGCAAGTACTTATATTTATGGTGTAAAATTGTGCTTTTCATAAATATCTGGTCATTTTTCTTAGAAAGTAAGAGTAGAAGAAGATAAAAGAAGTTGTTTGTTTTTTAATGTTGATCTAGGGCAGTGGTCGGCAAACTCAGTCAACAGAGCCAAGTATCAACAGTACAACGATTGAAATTTCTTTTGAGAGCCAAATTTTTTAAACTTAAACTATATAGGTAGGTACATTCCTTATCGAGGTAGCGCCCGCACGTGGTGTTTTGTGGAAGAGCCACACTCAAGGGGCCAAAGAGCCGCATGTGGCTCGAGAGCCGCAGTTTGCTGACCAGGGATCTAGGGGAAAGAATCCTATTATATGCCCACACAGACAAAAATGTATGACCAACTCATAAGTCCTGATGTATGGTTCTTGATGGGTCCTGACATTTTTCATGTTTTCTTTTGTGTTACTACTTTTGCTGGTAAATTACTTTAAGGAGCGCCTGAAATATGAATTGCTATACAGATTTCTTCTAATAAGTTTCAAGATGCCATGTCTCATCTGTGAAAGCATGCCCCCAATTTTACTCTAATGGAAGAAGTGAAATCTTTATAAGGTTTGCAGAGAAAGAGAGCTCTTGTTACCCAGAGGTTGCTATACGAAGACCAAATACAAGAGGAGATAGCTTTTAGATTTCCAAGTCCATTTTCCATCAGAAATGACTATTGTGAATCTCCACTATGAAGGCAACTGCGAGTGAGCACAATTAAGGATAGCGTTTAATCAACACCAGTAGTGAATGCATACTAATTTCTATGCATACATTTCCCCCCAAGTCAATACATGGCTTTTATGGTATCTTTAACATATCACTGGTAAGTATGAAGAATCACCTGACATCTTGCATTTTTTGTAGCAGGTCAACTTAGATCTTAATCATCAGCCTACTGAACTGTTCCTTTTTCAAAATCGTAGATACCATCCAAAATTTCTTGATACCTGTCTTTTTAACTATTATGGCTTATTTTGATAAAGTTTAATGGCATTTCCTTAATTCACTCATCTTTCCGAGCTTGAGATACTGAACAAGCTAGGCCTGACCTCATCTGAACCCTGTGAATGTATTTTTCACACAAGACATTGAGGGTTTGGACAGGAGAACCATTTTCTTGAACAACAACACTGTTAGGAAATTGTGAGTACACAGACCCCAAGTTGTAATGGAAGCCCTGTGTAGCACCCTTGATCTATGTTGTACACGGGGCAGCAGGAAGTGCAAATGGTAGCCAGCTCCTTTCAACACTGCTCACAAAAATTAGAGGGTCAGGGAATGCGCAGCTACTCCAGTACTTTCAGCCTTTTGTATAGTGCATTTTCACCAATGAAATAAAAGTTGGTTTTGCATCTTATTTGCATAATTGAACAACTTTTTTGACTTGTTGTTTGCTTTTCTGATGTTATTGTTTAATTTAAAAAAATCAAATGTTTCTTTTGTTTATCACTTCATATTCATTTTTGAAATATCCCCTAATGTTTGTGAGCAGTATGTTTCACTATCATCTGTCAACCCAGAGCCTCTTTTTCTTTGCAAGGAGACTGAGTTCTCTGTTGTTGTGATTGAAGTCCTTCTGCAGGGTGCCGCTGGGGCCCTTCACAAACAACTGTGAGTCCCTTCCGAGTGATGTTGACATTTTCTGGAATGTGGACAGTCTAATTGCTGGGAATGGCCTTCATCCACTCAGTAAATGTGGCAAAAAGAGTCCATGCATACATTTAACAATACTTGTTTTCATGGGAATTTCTTGTATCTCCATCTCTGTACATTCACCTTTTAAAGCTCAGTGTGAACCAGATTAGTTTTTTAACCAGGCTCAGAAAGTACTAGAAGCTTGAAAGAAAAGATGCTTTGCTGACTATGAATGTTACTCTATTCTCTAATAAAAGCAAATTATATGAAGGTTTTGTTTGTTTGTTTAGCAATTCTCTATCATCTACTTACCATAAAGGAAGCTGGAGTTGATTTTTTAAATGTGCCCAGATATAGGTACTGGTGTCAAAATAGAGGATTGTCAATGTGATTTCATAAGTGTATTAGATTTAACCAATTAGATAATAAAGCTGCTCATAAAAGCCACAAAAGAAAACTGATTATGGAAATCAACCTATTTTTTTAGCCCTAAAATAATTCATTATTTTGGACAATATTTGCATAGATGACCAGAAATCAAGGTATTTTTCCTAATAACTGCTTAGGGGATAGTATATTGGTATATCGTTCAGATTAACATTCAGAACAGGAAAGAGAGAAAATTATATTATCCTGTAAGGTCAACTACACCTCTGCCATCTTCTGAGCAATTTGAAATCCTTCCATCAAAACCAACCCCTCTCACCCTCTTCCTTTGGCCCTGCCCCTCTGCAGCCCCACCCCTGCAATTGCTTTGACCTGAATTGAGTTGCTTTTTATTGGAGGAGGGTGGGGTTTAAAGTTCTATAACTGCTTCTTTCATTTCACTTAAAGTGGGCTCCACAAAATGTCCATGGTGTTCTCAGAAGAAAAGGTTTGGGTGATGTTGCCTGAATTAATTTGAAATATTCCCTGTAAATCATCACCTCCTTTAGGAAACATCCAAAATACAAAATGCATGGTGCAAGTGGAATAAATGGCCAAAAAAAAATAAAAAGAAAAATCACAGTAATGTTATTGTGGTCCTCAGGGCTGGGTCAATCAAAAATAACCAGAAGCCTGACCAGGCAGTGCAGTGGATAGAGCATCGGACTGGGATGTGGAGGACCCAGGTTTGAGACCCCGAGGTCTCTGGCTTAAGCGCAAGCTCATCTGGTGTGACCAAGGCTCACCAGCTTGAACTCAAGGTAGCTGGCTCAAGCAAGGGGTCACCCGGTCTGCTGTAGCCCCCTGCACTCCCCCGTCAAGGCACAGAGGAGAAAGCAATCAGTGAACAACTAAGGTGCCACAATGAAGAATGGATGCTTCTAATCTCTCTCCTTTCCTGTCTGTCTGTCCCTATCTGTCCCTCTCTCTGACTCTCTCTGTCTCTGTAAAAAAAAAAAACAGCAACAGAAAGTGTCAAATTCAATACCACTGGTAAATTTACCAGAATAAACACTCTGAGGTAGAGCACAATGTAAACTAAAGCTCACACACTGGTTTACTCCTCCTTCTAGAATAGATTAATTCAAGAGAAAGGGTGAAAACAAAGATTTTGTGATCCAAATTTTGTTTTAAAAAACACCTCATTTTTGCATGTTGCTTTACAATTTAAAGCATATGAATGTATGTTTTATAAGTAAACCTCTCTCTCAGAAACTCTGTTAGTAGCTGGAATTAAGGGAAACAGGCATCTAAATGATTTGTCCAGACACATGGAAAGGGTTAGAGCCGGAGGCTCCAGAGCAAGTCCACAGATGAGTTTGGTTTAGAGAAGGAAGATACCTAACTCCTTTGGCGAAGTAAATGAACCCTTTGAAATGTAGCCACACTTTCATTTTTCATGTTAGAAGATGTGGATTTTCATGTTGGATTTAATTATTTAAAGCAAGATGTGCCTGGCCTGACCAGGCAGTGGTGCAGTCAATAGAGCATCGGACTGGGGCATGGAGGACCCAGGTTCGAAACCCTGAGGTCACCGGCTTGAGCGTGGGCTCACCAGGTTGAGCGCAGGGTCGCTGGCTTGAGCATGAGATCATAGACATGACCCCATGATCTCTGGCTTGAGCCCCCCAACCCCATCAAGGCACATATTAGAAAGCAATCAATGAACAACTAAGGAGACTAAGGAGCTGCAACAAAGAATTGATGCTTCTCATCTCTCTCCCTTCCTGTCTGTCCCTCTCTCTGTCTCTGCGCCCCCCCCCCCACACACACACACAAAAGGATGTGCCTGGATGTATAATATATATATATTTTTTTCAGTCAGCATATTTATTCTGTTCTTAATTTGGCTGAATAGCAATACAAATATTGTGAGCCTGATTTCAGTTTCTCGTGTATTATACTTTAAATGCTAAAACTTTATATAAAAGCACAAATGAGCCAGTTTATGTCCCACTCATACCACAGAACCCCAGATTTAACTTTATGTGCTTTGAAATAAATTCTCTCTTTGACCATGACTATTATAGATTTGAAAAGACTAGCTCCGGTTAGACCTTTTTTTTATTTTTGGTGACAGAGACAATCAGAGAGAGGGACAGTTAGGGACAGACAGACAGGAAGGGAGAGAGATGAGAAACATCAATTCTTTGTTGCGGCTCCTTAGTTGTTCATTGATTGCTTTCTCATATGTGCCTTGACCGGGGGGCTACAGCAGACCAAGTAACCCCTTGCTCGAGCCAGCGACCTGGGGCTCAAGCTGGTGAGCCTTGCTCAAACCAGATGAGCCCATGCTCAAGCTGATGGCCTTGGGGTCTCGAACCTGGGTCTTCCACATCCCAGTCCGATGCTCTATCCACTATGTCACTGCCTGGTTAGGCCAGTTTGATGTTCTGAGAAAACAAATTGCAGAACAGAAACCTCAAGCTTTCTGTGGCTAAAAGTCTAAATGTCTTCTTCAAAAAGAAGATGGAACACAAAGATACATACTCATATAATTACTATAAGACTGCAGGGAGAGTTTTATTACCACCCTAGTGCTTACACCATCATTTTAAGAGATGTTAAGAAGGATGTAAACATTACCCTGAATCTGATGGCAGTAACGACAGAAACCTAAGTGTTCACATTAAGGTTAGAACCATTATTAGGACTATGACACCGACACCCTATTGTAGCGTGGGCTCCCAGAGGCACCATCTTTGTCATTTTAAAGCACAGCCCTGGAAAGATCCACAGAGCGGCACAGCCCCCACCTTGGTCCGTTCTCAGGAATTGGCCCCAAATGGAGAAATCAAGATAGGTCACATCCGACATCCTGAAAGCATGAGATAGGAGCCAAGGCCACGATTTGCTCTCTGCGAGCAGCACTGCGATGTGCTCCCTGCTGTCAGGGTCTCCTGTTCCAGTTTAATTTTGTCCACATCGTTTTCTTCATGAGGAAAGCTCTGGTGGTTCACAAGAATGTTCTCCACTAGGAACCGGGCTGCTTCATCTGTGTTTATGTTGTCCTGGCGAAGGTTTCAAACCATCCAGTGAAGCCATGTTCTTTGCAGAACTGGTCCACCTGGGAAGGATTCTGGCCACCGTCCTTTTTCTGGTCGCATTTATTAGCTAAGAGAACAGCAGGAATAGGGCCGCCACTTGGAAGATGGACTTTACTGTCCAGATTACTCTTCCAATTTTAAGACTGCCTCAAATGTGGAACCCCTTGATATATCAAAGACTACAAAAGCACCAACAGCTTCTTTATAGTAGATGCGGGTCATGTTGCCAAACCGCTCCTGCCCTGCCGTGTCCCACAACTGCAGGTGCACCAGCGTCCTGCTGCCCCAGTTCAGGACCTTGAGCGCGAAACCCACCCCGATGGTGGCCCGGTAGTGCTGGGAGAAGAGCCGGTGCACGTAGCGCTTGATGGTGCTGGTCTTGCCCAAGCGGGTCTCGGGCACCCGCCCCACAGCCCACCATGCGCACCACCGGCCCTACTGCAGCCCGCAGGTGCTCTCTTTATAATATATTTTTGTTTGCTCTCTTGTTTTATCTTTAGAGAAGAATATTTCATGGCTGCATTATTTTATATGTTCAGTAGTCATAGTATATACTTTATTCTCTGATTGAACAGAAAATAATGACTTTCCTTAAAGAGATTAGTTTCCACCCTGATTAATATTTACCTTTTAAGGAAAAATTCCACACCTTTCAGAATTTCTTTAAAATCTTAGAACACGGCTGCTAATTCTCCTTTAATCCACTATACTGATCTCAAACTCATGACTGCCTAGGCAAATTAATCCGCATCATTTGCTGCTTCAGACTGGCCTTTTGACCAGAGGAACCATCTATTGTGCTAACCTGCAGGTTAAATATCAGGAGTCACAACCTTTCTGGCAAAAGAAGAGGGTCTGGTTTAAAAATCCAGTCTTATTTCATTCCCTGTTACCAACCACATTGTAGTTATTTTGGGAACCAGTAAACTGGTCTCAGTTCATTCATCTGAAAACTAAAAGAGAAGCTTCCTTATAAGGACTTATGTCAGAAAATAAAGAATTAACATTTACAGAGTATTTGGAATTGCCCAGGCAAAGGTTCTAGAAGAGAATGATTGTTCTTTGTCCTCATATCAAAAACTATGTATGATCATCCCTTTAAGGCAGTTTAAGAAAGCCACAGTGCACTGGAACAGCAGAGACCAGTGGAAAGGAGGAAGCCAGAATTCAAACCTGACATTGAATCTCTTTGCAATTTAAAGCAAGTAATTTGTTTCCCTCTTTATAAAGGAAAATGATAATAGCTGGCTCTGTGTCACAGAATATTGAAAAGAAACATATAATTTGAGCTCCTGAAAGAAAAATAATACTGAAATGTAAGGAGTTTATATAAATTGCTTTAAAAAGCCTTATAACCCCCAGCAACAATGTGAGTTAAACGTTTTACTTCAACAGGCCTAATTATAAAAAACTCAATGATTAGCTCTTTTGATAGCTCTGTTTCCCTGGGTCCTGTCCAAAAATTCTTACACCTTTTAAAAATCCTTGCAGGAATCTCGGCTTAAAGATACAGGTAGCACCCCAGTAACTGTTTCTGAATGTCTACGTGTTCCTGGAACACTTCAGGTGATGGTGAGCTAGTGGGACTCATTGAAAAAAATTTGTTGGATTCCTAAAATCGCACCCTTTCATCATGTGCCATTTTATTGTAGAGTAACAGGAATTAATAGTTCTGGCAACCATTCATATATGCCATTAGTGTTTTCCCATTCTAGATTGCCCCTGACTTTCCTATCTTTAGTTTTCTTACAATTTTGAATCCTGAACATGGATACCCCTAAACTACCTTTTTTCACAGCTCAAAACTGTCCAAACGCCTCTTCTAGGCTCTGGGACTGCCGGCTGGGGCTTGGTTCCTGGGACCCAGGTCCCTCCCTCTCCGCCAAACTCTCCTCCCGCCATGCGGGTCTCTCCGGGCTGCCGTTTGCTCCGGGGAGCTGGGCAGCCCTCTTCGCGTTTTCGCTATTCCTACCAGTCTCAATGTGGCTTCTGCAGTGTTCCTTGGTTGAAGAGTCCACTTAGTTTAGTTCAAAGTTGGTTTATCCAGATGATGGTTCTTAAAATTGAGTTATAATCCACTTTGGTTCTGGGAGTTGGAAGTTGGTACGTCTGCCTACTCCGTCGCCATCTTGCTTGCTCCCTAAACTACCCTTTTTAAAGGTAATAAATTTGTTGTCTTACATATCAACTGGCCAGTAATTTTCTGCCTTGCCATGACCTCTGTAGTAAACAAAACCCTGTAGTAAAGGGTTTTGTTATATTGGAGAGAGGCCCAGTTTAAGCACTGCCCCCACCACACACCCCAGTGACATGGGCTCCCTGGTCCCCAGACCCGTCAGAATTAGAGCCAGGATGTCCCCTGGACTTGCTCAGCTGGACTCCCGCATCAGCCGGACGCTTGCAGCCCTGCCTTCCTGATAGCCTGAGGTAGGGGCAGAAGGAATGGTGAGGGCAGAGTTAGGGACTATGGGCAGCCTAGGCAGGAGCCTGAGTAGGCACTGAGCATTGAATCATAAGGCCACTCATAAACTTTGCTCTGGAGTCTTAGAGGAGATTCCTTTTCTCATTCTTTCTTCTAGTTTCAGGCATTTTCTGTCATTGAGATTAAAAAGTAAGGGGCTGCCTGACCTTTTACCGTCCTTTGTGGAGAAACCAGCCCCCTAGAAACAGGAGAGGCTTAACTTACCTCAACTTCCCTGGTCTTTAGAGTGACATTCACATACCTGCAGCTGCCTCCCCCAGGACCCCTTGAGGCCTAAAACCTGGTCCAGGAAATATGACACACATACATGCACATTTTGGGATGGATTCATTCTTTTCAGTGCTCTGACAATCTCCATTCTCCCTCTCTCTCAAAATAACTTGTGAATCTATTGTTAGTCTTTGAAGCTTTGACTTTATAACAACTTATTGGAAAAGTGTGTTGGTGTGTTCCAATTGCATTGGAAAGGGACTGCCTGTGTCATCTTATTCTCAGTACCTTTCATGAGGTCTCTGAAGCTTAGAAGAATTGAGTATTTTTTTCCTCTGATTCCTAAAAGAATGCTAAATGACAAAAAGTAAATAAAAGAAAACTACAATATTCTTTTTTTAAGAGGTGGGGAGGCAGAGACAGACTCCAGCATGTGCCTGGATTGGTATCCACTCGGCAAGCCCACTAGGGGGTGATGCTCTGCCCATCTGGGGCATTGCTCGGTTGCTCAGCAGCTGAGCTCTTAGCACCTGAGGCAGAGGCTATGGAGCCATCCTCAGTGCCCAGGGCCAACTTGCTCCAATCAAGCTATGCCTGCAGGAGGGAATGAGAGAGAGAAAGAAAGAGAAATGAGAAGGGAAGGGGTGGAGAGAAGCAAATGGGTGCTTCTCCTGTGTGCCCTGACCAGGAATCAAACCCAGGAAATCCACATGCTGGGCAACGGTCTACCGCTGAGTCAACTAGCCAAGGCCATAACAAAAAATTTTGGCTAAAATTAGGGAATTAGGAATTTCCTAGGTTTTAGAGATCTTTGATTATTTTGACCAACTTTTTATTTTCTTTTTCGTTGTCGTTTTTTTTGTGTGTGTGTAAGATGGTAAAAGATTATAAAAGAAGAGCAAATAAGCTAGGAGAAAGATCAAGGAGTACACTATCTTCTACCACCTGATCCTCATAGGAGTGTTTTAAGAGACGTGCATCAATTGAGAGTCCCTGTGCACCCCGCCCCCCCAGCCGAGCAGGGCAGGATGGGCTGTGTCCTACTCAATGTTTGCAGGAAAGTGGGCTGGCTGTTAGATCACCAAACTGATCACCAAACTAAGAGCACACCAACCAAGCTGATTCCAAAAACAGTCATTTGTAGAGCAGAGGTCGATTTCTTCTCCTGTCTCACTCTCACATGGCCAGATACCTCCACGCCAGACTTGGTTGTTTTCAAGCCCAGGCTTGATCAAGCCCATGCATGTTTTCTTTGACCACACGAAGTCACCTTGTTGTTTATACAAGTTATCTTATCTACTAGTGTTGAGTCACCCTTGTATTTATTGCCTACACCTCCAGCCTTCTCTGGAAGCTTCTGGGGTCCTGCCCTGGGAATAGAGTTGTGTGATTTAAGAAGCTGAACTTTATATAGTACAGACCCACCTAAGCCAATAAATGATTCCCAAATTTCTCAGCATTGTAGCAAACAAATATTTTTGGATGTTTGTGCAAATTTCCTCTCCCATTCTTCTCTTTCCTTAAAAATATTAAATATATATTTTATTTTTAATTTAACATATTTTATTTTTAATTTAACTTTTATTTTGAAAAGCTTGTAGGGAATGTTGTCATCACCATTGATCATTTGCCACATCCAAGAGGTTAAACTAGCATTAAAAACAGTAATATAGATTAAGTACTTGTTATTGGCCTTCATACTGAAATTTAAATTAAATATATAATTGTCATATAATGTTTACTGATTGGCCCACTTATATTATTTTCATCCATATGCTTGATTGCAGGAAATCTTCACCGAACTAGCAGTGTTCCTGAGTATGTCTACAACCTACACTTGGTTGAAAATGACTTTGCTGGTGGGCGTTCCCCTATTCCTAAAACCTATGACATGCTCAAGGTAAGGATACCAAACAATGGAACACTAGTTATCATATTACCATGAAAACAATTTTTCAACTCTCATAGATTCCTTTTTTTTTTATTTATTTTATTATTATTAATTCTAATGGGGTGACACCAATAAATCAGGGTACATATGTACAATGAAAACATCTCCAGATTATCTTATCATTCAATTATGTTGCATACCCGTCACCAAAAGTCAAATTGTCCTCTGTCACCTTCTATTTGGTTTTCCCTGTGTCCCTCCCCTCCTCCCTATCCCACTCTTCCCCCCCTCCCCCCATCGCATAACCGCCACTCTCTTGTCCATGTCTCATATTCTCACTTTTATGTCCCACCTATGTATGAAATCATGCTGTTCTCAGTTTTTCATTATTTTCTGATTTACTTATTTCACTCCGTATAATGTTATCAAGGTACATCCATTTTGTTATAAATGATCCGATGACATCGTTTCTTATGGCTGAGTAGTATTCCATAGTATATACGTACCATAGCTTTTTAATCCACTAGTCCTCTGACGGACACTTGGACTGTTTCCAGATCTTCGCTATTGTGAACAATGCTGCCACGAACATGGGGGTGCATTTCTTCTTTTCGAACAGTGCTATGGTGTTCTTAGGGTATATTCCTAAAAGTGGGATAGCTGGGTCAAAAGGCAGTTCGACTTTTAATTTTCTGAGGAATCTCCAAACTGTTTTCCACAGTGTCTGGACCAGTCTGCATTCCCACCAGCAGTGCAGAAGGGTTCCCTTTTCTCCACATCCTCACCAGCACTTATTCTGTGTTGTTTGCTGATGAGTGCCATTCTGACTGGTGTGAGGTGATATCTCATTGTGGTTTTAATTTGCATTTCTCTAATGATTAGTGATGTTGAGCATTTTTTCATATGCCTATTGGCCATCAGTATGTCCTCTTTGGAGAAGTTTCTATTCATTTCTTTTGCCCATTTTTTGATTGGGTTGTTTGTCTTCCTGTTGTTGAGTTTTATAAGTTCTTTATAAATTTTGGTTATTAACCCCTTATCAGACGTGCTGTCGAATATGTTCTCCCAATGTGTGGTTTGTCTTTTTATTCTGTTCCTATTGTCTTTAGCTGTGCAAAAACTTTTTAGTTTGATATAGACCCATTTGTTTATCTTGCCTTTTATTTCATTTGCCAATGGAGATAATTCAGCAAATATATTGCTGCTACAGATGTCGGAAAGCTTGCTGCCTATGTTTTCTTCTAAGATGCTTATAGTTTCACGGCTTATGTTTCAATCTTTTATCCATTTTGAATTTGTTATTGTGAATGGTGTAAGTTGATGGTCTAGTTTCATTTTTTTGCAGGAAGATGTCCAATTTTTCCAACACCATTTGTTAAAGAGGCTGTCTTTACTCCATTGTATGTTCTTTCCTCCTTTGTCAAATATCAGTTGTCCATAAAGCTGTGGGTTTATTTCTGGGTCCTCTGTTCTGTTCCATTGATCTATGTGCCTATTCTTATGCCAGTACCAGGCTGTCTTGAGTATAATGGCCTTATAGTATACCTTGATATCTGGAAGAGTGATACCTCCTGCTTTGTTTTTTCTTTTTAGGATTGCTGAGGCTATTCGTGTTCTTTTTTGGTTCCATATAAATTTTTGGAATATGTTTTCTATATCTTTGAAGTATGTCATTGGTATTTTAATTGGTATTGCATTGAATTTATAAATTGCTTTGGGTAGTATAGACATTTTAATGATGTTTATTCTTCCTAGCCAAGAGCACGGTATATGCTTCCACTTGTTTGTATCTTCCTTGATTTCCTTTATCAATGTTCTATAATTTTCTGAGTACAAGTCCTTAACCTCCTTGGTTAAATTTACTCCTAGGTATTTTATTTTTTTGGCTGCAATAGTGAAAGGGATTGTTTCCTTAAGTTCTTTTGCTGACAGTTCATTGTTGGTATATAGAAATGCCTCTGATTTCTGAGTATTAATTTTATATCCTGCCACCTTGCTGAATTCATTTATAAGGTCCATTAGTTTTTTGACTGAGACTTTAGGGTTTTCAATATGCAATATCATATCATCTGCAAATAATGACAGTTTTACTTCTTCTTTTCCAATTTGGATGCCTTTTATTTCTTCTTCTTGTCTGATTGCTATAGCTAGGACTTCCAGAACTATGTTGAATAAGAGTGGTGAAAGTGGGCAACCCTGCCTGGTTCCTGATCTTAAGGGGATTGCTTTTAATTTTTGTCCATTTAGTATGATGTTTGCTGTGGGTTTGTCGTAGATGGCCTTTATCATGTTAAGGAATGTTCCTTGTATTCCCACTTTACTGAGAGTTTTGAGCATGAATGGGTGCTGGATTCTATCAAATGCCTTTTCTGCATCTATTGAAATTATCATGTGATTTTTGTCCTTGCTTTTGTTTATGTGATGAATCACATTGATTGATTTGCAAATATTGAACCAGCCTTGCCTCTCCAGAATAAATCCCACTTGATCATGGTGTATGATTTTTTTCATATATTGCTGGATCTGGTTGGCTAATATTTTGTTGAGAATTTTAGCGTCTAAATTCATCAGGGATATAGGCCTATAATTTTCTTTCTTTGTGTTGTCTTTGCCCGGCTTTGGAATTAGAATTATGCTCGCTTCATAAAAGGAGTTTGGAAGTCTTCATTCCTCTTGAATTTTTTGAAATAGCTTGAGGAGGATAGGAGTTAGTTCTTCTTTGAATTTTTGATAGAATTCACTTGTGAAGCCATCAGGCCCAGGACTTTTCTTTTTTGGGAGTTTTTTGATAACTGTTTCGATCTCATTTGTTGTAATTGGTCTGTTTAGGTGTTCTGATTCTTCCAGATTGATTTTTGGAAGTTTATATGATTCAAGAAATTTGTCCATTTCATCTAGATTGTCTAAGTTTTTGGCATAGAGTTCTTCATAATATTTTCTTACAATGCTTTGTATTTCTGTTGTGTCAGTTGTTATTTCTCCACTGTCCTTTTTAATTTTATTTATTTGAAACCTCTCTCTTTTTTTCTTGGTGAGTCTAGTTAAAGGTTCATCAATCTTGTTTACCTTTTCAAAGAACCAGCTTCTGGTTTCATTGATCCTCTGTATTGTTTCCTTAGCCTCTATGTCATTTATTTCTGCTCTGATCTTTATTATTTCCTTCCTTCTACTTGTCTTGGGTTTTATTTGTTGTTGTTTTTCTAGTTCTTTTAGCTGCAGGGTCAGGTTGCTTATTTGAGCTTTTTCTAGCTTCCTATGATATGCCTGTAGTGCAATGAACTTCCCTCTCAGTACTGCTTTTGCTGTGTCCCATAAATTTTGAGTTGATGTATGCTCATTATCATTTGTTTCTAGAAACTTTTTTATTTCGTCTTTGATCTCATTGTTAATCCATTCATTATTTAATATCATGCTATTTAGTTTCCAAGTGTTTGAGTATTTTTCAGTTTTTCTTTTGTGGTTAATTTCTAGTTTCATGGCATTGTGATCAGAGAAAATGCTTGATATGATTTCAATTTTCTTAAATTTATTGAGACCATTTTTGTGTCCTAACATGTGGTCTATCCTAGAAAACGTACCATGAGCGCTTGAGAAGAATGTATATTCTACTGCTTTAGGATGAAAAGTTCTGAAGATATCTATTAAATCAAGTTGATCTAGTGTCTCCTTTAAGTCTGCTGTTTCTTTATTGATTTTCTTTCTTGAGGATCTATCCAGTGTTGTTAGTGGGGTATTGAAATCCCCTACTATGATAGTATTGCTGTTAATCTCGCCCTTTATGTCCATCAAAGTCTGCTTTATGTATGTCGGGGCTCCTATATTTGGTGCGTAGATATTTATAATAATTATATCTTCCTGTTGAATTGTTCCCTTTATCATTATGTAGTGTCCTTCTTTATCTCTTACTACAGCCTTTGTTTTAAAGTCCATTTTGTCAGCTATAAGTACTGCTACCCCTGCTTTTTTTTCATTTCCATTTGCATGAAATATTTTTTTCCATCCTTTTACCTTAGGTCTATGTGCATCTTTTGTTTTAAGGTGTGTCTCTTGTAGACAGCATATGTATGGGTCCTGTTTCTTTATCCACGCAGCTACCCTATGTCTTTTGATTGGATCATTTAATCCATTTACATTTAAGGTTATTATTGATATGTAGTTGTTTATTGCCATTTTATTCTTTAAAGCTGTATTCTTCTTTTGCTATATTCTTTCCTCCCTTTGAACTGTTCACAACAGGCCTCCTAGTATCTCTTGCAGAATTGGTTTGGTTTTAATGAATTCCTTGAGGCTTTCTTTGTCTGGAAAGCTCTTTATTTCTCCTTCAATTTTAAACGTTAGCCTTGCTGGATAGAGTAGTCTTGGTTGTAGGTTCTTGTTCTTCATTACTTTGATTATATCTTGCCATTCCCTTCTGGCCTCAAGTGTTTCTGTTGAGAAGTCCGATGTCATCCTTATGGGGGCTCCTTTGTAGGTGATAGCCTTTTTTTCTCTAGCAGCTTTTAAGATTTTTTCTTTATCCATTAGCTTTGGTATTTTAACTAAGATGTGTCTTGGTGTAGATCTTTTTGGGTTTCTCTTTAATGGAGTTCTGTGTGCTTCTTGAACGTGTGGAATGTTTCCCAGCCTTAATTTAGGGAAGTTTTCTGCTATGATTTGATTGAACACAGTTTCCATTCCCTGTCCTCTTTCCTCTTCTTCAGGTACCCCTATGATGTGAATGTTGTTTCTCTTCATGTTGTCACAGAGCTCCCTTAGAGTTTCCTCACATTTTTTAAGTCTCTTTTCCTTTTTCTTCTCTGCTTCTGTGCCTTTGTTTATTGTGTCTTCTAACTCGCTTATTCGATCCTCAGCGTGATTCATCCTGCTTTTAATTCCTTCCATTGTGGTCTTCAGTTCTGATACTGTATTTGTCATTTCTGTCTGATTCTTTTTTATTATTTCAATTTTGTTCTTTATACTTGTTATCTCTTTATTTAGGTGTTCATAGTGACTATCCATTGTTGCTCTAATTTCTTTGAGCATCCTAACTATCATTATTCTAAATTCTGCTTCTGGTAGTTTGGTTATATCTGGTTCATTCAGGTCCTTCTCTGGGGATTTCTCTTGATTCATTTGGTTTGCATTCCTCTGCCTGCCCCTTTTATCTGTGTATAGGCAAGTTGTGGGCACTGGAGTCCAGTAGGTGTTCCCTTTGTGTTCTCTAGGTGTGGTCTGTCTGCAGGCCTGCCACCCCCTCCGCTGCTGCCTAGGCTGGTTGGGTATGGGCGTTGCCAACGACAGCCTACTGCGGCTGCTGCTGTGATTTCCACCTCTCCTCCGCGGGAGGGGTTGTCACTCAAACCACAAGCCTTAGTACCAAGGGCAGAGGTGAGCACCTTTGCTCAGCTGCGGGACCAGCCCGTTTCCGGAAGGCTTACGCCCAGCCCCCGCAGTCAGAGCCTGCTTGCCACAGTTTTGTGGGTTGGGCGGGGCTTTTGACGTGCTCTCAGCTGTGAGCCTTTGCCTGTCCAGAATTTAGCCCCGCCCTGGAGGCCGGGGCCTTCCTGCGTAGGGTCACAAACTGCAGTTTATTGGGCTGGGCGTGTTTGCTGGTGTTAGCTCAGCTGCTAGCTTCCGATGGATCTGGACTCTACCACGCCCCCACGTTCGGCGCCAGCTCGCGCACGGAGGGTGGCCAGGCACGGGATTTCTCTAGCCGGGCGGGGCTAGCAGCGTGAGCTCAGCCGCGGAAGCCACTCGCGCGCCTGGCGGGGCCAGCGGCGTGAGCTCAGCCGCGGAAGCCGCTCGCGCAGGGCGGGGCCAGCAGCATGAGTTTGGCCGCGGAAGCCGCTTGCGCGCCGGGGGAGGGGGGGGGCTAGTAGCGTGAGCTAAGCTACGAAATCCAGCGCGCGCACACAAAGGATTTCAACCCACCGTGGTTTCTCCCTCCGGGCGGGGTTGGCAGCGTGAGCTCAGCCGCGAGCCCCTCGCCTGTCCCTGGTCCTAGCCCCGTCCCCGTGGTCAGGGCAGGCTTGCTCAGAGTCGCAGAGCCGATCTCTGCCCGTATTTTTCCCCACAAGTGGGGTCACAGGTGGCCCGCAGCTGTCGGACCGCTTTCGCGCGTTTCCTCTTCCCCTTCTGGGCTAGAGTGAGCTCTCATCGGTTGTGCCTCTGCCCACGCCGACAGGACCGCTTTTCAGCGTCCTGCCGCCAACATCCCTTCAGCAGCGTTTAGAGAGATAGCAGTGTCTTAAGTCTCCACACTGTAGGTTTGGAAGCTCCCTCCCTCAAAGCAGCTCAGTTCTAATTGCCGCGGGAGAGCTTGTTTGGCTAGTGTCCTGTCTCCCTTTGCTGGTATTGCTAGTTCCAGCGGAAATATTCGTTTTCGATTAGGGAAATGACTTAGCCCAGGGGTCAGGATGGCTGTCCCTCAGAGTGTTCTCGTGCCTTCAGTCCACTCTCTGTTCCCGCTGCTCTGTTCCTCTCCTCTGTCCCCGTTTCCCGGAGCCCCGGGTGCGTGGTTGTGAGAGAGGGTTTCTGCGCTATCTCTTTGAAAAGATTCTTGGGTCTGAGAAAACTCTCCCTTTTTCACAAACAGTATCCTCACTTGCTTCACATCTCAATACTGTCCATACGCCTCTTCTAGGCTCTGGGACTGCGGGCTGGGGCTTGGTTCCTGGGACCCAGGTCCCTCCCTCTCCGCCAAACTCTCCTCCTGCCACGCGGGTCTCTCCGGGCTGCCGTTTGCTCCGGGGAGCTGGGCAGCCCTCTTCGCGTTTTCGCTATTCCTACCAGTCTCAATGTGGCTTCTGCAGTGTTCCTTGGTTGAAGAGTCCACTTAGTTTGGTTCAAAGTTGGTTTATCCAGATGATGGTTCTTAAAATTGAGTTATAATCCACTTTGGTTCTCGGAGTTGGAAGTTGGTACGTCCGCCTACTCCATCGCCATCTTTTTTTCCCCTCATAGATTCTTTTTTAATGTTGCCTTTCCCAAATACTACTATTTCCTAAATGAATTATGAAAAGATTGATTTTTTGTGGATACAGTAAAAAACTGGGAACATTTTTTAAAAATTTTTTATTGAATTTACTGGGGTGACATTGGTTAATAAAATGATACAAGTTTCAGGTGCACGGTTTTACACTACATCATCTGCATACTGTATTGTGTGTTCACCACCCTAAGCCATGTCTTCCTCCATCACCATTTATCCCCTCTCCCTCTCCTCCACCACTTTCCTTCCCCTCCTGCAATCCCTACATGATTGTCTGTGTCCATAAGTTTACAGTATCAAATCCTGGTGCAAATAAATCCTCAATCAAGTTAATCAACTCTTATTTAAAAACAGATTTTACCCAGAAAGGGCCCTACTTCTCCATGTGATTCAGAGAAACTGACACCTTGTATAATAGTTCTGGCATAGTTCACCTTCAGCAAAGATGGAAACTGACTTATGCCTCATTTAAACTTGATTTGTCTCTCGTGCAGTCCGGCATCACCACCACTTACGAAGGTCGCTGGGGGAGAAGAACTGCACAGTACAGCTCACAGAAGTCAGTGGAAGAAAGATCCTTGAGGCAGCCCCTGAGAAGACTGGAGATTTCTCCAGACAGCAGCCCTGAGAGGGCCCATTTCTCCCACAGCGATTACCAGTACAGCCAGAGGAGCCAGGCGGCGCACACGCTGCGGCACCAGGAAAGCCGGAGGTCCACCCTTCTCATGCCCCCGAGATACGCGCGCTCAGAGATTGTCGGTTTCACCGCGGGGCCCGTGAGCAGACAGCGCTACTATGACACTTACCACAGACAGTTCCAGTACGGCTCTGTTAACGACAGCGTTTTTGACGGTGCCCCTCCCAACCCAGTGATGCTCACTCACCCCAGGCCGCGGACCAGTCACAGCATGGGCAACCTCCTGGAGAAAGAGAACTACCTAACTTCAGGGCAGGTCCGGCCACTGGTGCCCCTGCAGCCCATCACTCAGAACAGGGGCGCGCGGAGCTCCTGGCATCAGAGCTCCTTCCACAGCAGCCGCACAGTGAGGGATGCCGGGCCCAGTGTCGCTGTGGATTCTGGCGGGCGGAGGACGCACATGACCGTGGGCCAGGTGGCAGCAGGGGGCAGCGGAAACATGCTTGCAGAGAGAAGCACTTACACCGACTCCCAGCTCAGGTGAGCGCCTGCTCCCACCGCCATGTGCTCCGTGCTAGCACATTTTGTTCCCACAGTCCTTACAGCGCAAGCTGGCACTTCTGAGGCTGCACAGAGAGGTTTCCAGAGATAAGTGATTAAAATAATGGCTTTTCATGCAGCTGCCTAATTGACAGATTAGCCTATTTATTTCAGGGACAGAGGCCAGGCTACCTGCTCATAGCAGCTTTGCCGGGAAATGTGACGATTAGTCCATCAGTTGTTCCAAATTAGACTCCGGCTGCAGGAATGGCTACCTCTTTGCTGAACAAGGGCTAACTCCAAGGCAGATAAAGAAATGGATAATGGCAGGCATTTTTTTGAAATGAAGGAAAATGGCAAAAAAAAAAAAAAAGACGTATTCCTGGTGCTGAGTGAACCGCAAATGCTGTATTGGTAATTATTGCCATAAAATTGAGAGCTTAAGCGAAGGCACCTAAGTTTTAGATGTGTCTTTTCTGCCTTTTCTACCTAATACATTTACTTTTTAATTCTGGTATCAGTGATTTGGATGGTATTTTTTGGCAATACCAAATAATTTAAAAATTAAAATTTCAAAGTCATTCCTTTGCCCTCTTGCTTACTTTAAGTCTTGACTAATCTAATCTTTGGAACTTAACCCTTATTCAAGTTGCATGCTGAAGCACAAATTTTATAAACTGAGAAAGTTGCAAAAAGAAAGGTTGAGGATGGGTGGATAAATAAGTGACCAAATCATCAAATATGTGATTTTTGTTTGAATTTTATCCTACTTAATTGTTTAATTATCACTCGAAGTGAAATTGTACAGGAGATTCATTGACTATGCAGGTACTGCTAATAAAAGATGTTAGGGCAAGTCTAAACTTGAAGCAGGAGATGTTTTTTATAAAGCAAAATTGTGCATGAGACTTCAAGCATTTCTTGTAGAAAGCAAATCTTTGTCAATATGGACACACTTATAAGGAAGAAAATTTCATGAGGTAATTATCCCATTGAGTAGTACAAACATTCATGTACGTCCTCATGGCTCCTGACCATCCAGAGTACGATTGATTTACTTTAAAAATGTGTAAGGCAACAATAAAAAAAGGCAAATGTATGTTCTTCTTGCTTCCCTAAATTGGTTATCAAACATACATGATTTTAAGTTAATAAAACTGGAACTGGAACTAATTTCATTTTTTTTAAAAAAAACTCACTCCCAGGCATCAGCAGAGCATAAAAAAAAAATCACTACTCAAACGGTTATGGAAGGAAAAAGCTGATCAAGGCTTTTAAATTTCTAATTCAAAATTTATTGAATGCCTACTATATTCTAGGATTTGTGCTAGGCACAATCTTAATAAAATGATTTTAATCATAACAAAGCTATCATGCCACTTCCAACAACTGGCATTCTTCTCTTCCTCCATCTCTGAGCCCCCACATTCCAGTCTGTCATCAACCCACTGCAGTATGGTGTTGGACCTCACCATTTGACCGAAACCCTTTCCCCATAATGTACCTATGACTGCCTTATTCCTGCATTCAAGGCATACCTATTCAGTCCTTACAGTACTCAACCTCTGTGCAGCACTTACACTGCTGTCTGCAAAATTCTCTCTTCCTTTGGTGTTCAGGGCACCAGCCTCTCCTACTTTTCTGCTTGCCTCTCCACATATTTCCTCTTAGTCTTCTCTGAAAAGACTTTTCTGCGTGCCCAAAGAAGTCATCTTTGGTAATCCTTTTCTTCCAGGTCTCAGTGCTTTTCCAGAGGTACCCTGTGTCCTACAATATATCTTGTGATCCCCAGAGTTTCGTCTTCAGCTCTATTTTCTCTTCTGAATCTAGATTTGTGTATACAGGGTGGGGCAAGAGTAGGTTTACACCTATAAGCAGGCAAAACACAGTTTATTCTTGTATTATTATTTATATGGTATTATTTTTCATACAAATAACTGTAAACTGACTTTTGCTTCACCCTGTATTTCCAATAACATCCTGGACATCCCAAAGTCAATAGATTCAAAACTAAGTTTATCAGCCCTCCCATACTAAAGCCTACCATTTATAAACCTGGAAGTCATTCTTATCTTCTTCCTTCACAATCACATATCACCAAGTTATATCTTTATCTCCATAATGGGTATTAAATTTTTACTCTTCTTTTCATTTTTATTGCCTACATCAATCTGTCTGTCTCAGGTCCTACTTACTCTGAACCATTCTCTAGCACTGTTTGAATAAGCTTCCCAAAACTGATTATTTCTCTCCTCAGTTTATAACCTTCCCACAACCTACCAAGTTTTCCCGCTTTTTAGCATGGCACACAAGGCCTGTGTTTCCCCCCTGCTCATCCCTTTAGTCTCATCTTTCTTATCTTCACTCTTCATCACCACCACCTCCAAACACACCCCTGCACAAACATTCAAGCCACTTGGAACCTCTTTTATTTCCCTTAATGGAAGGTATTCATTCATATATTTTCTTTCTTCCTCTCTCCATCCATCCATCCATCCACCCACCCACTCACCCACCCATCCACCTACCTACCTGCCTGCCTATCATTCCCTTCCCCCAGTAGCTCTGGTTTTGCCTGCCTTCGCTCAGAATGCATCTTTTTCCTGACCACTCCCCTCCCAGTCTGGTCCATGTGCCCCAGTTAGCTGCACTGTGTGGGTGTCTCTACCAGAATAATACCTTGTGGTTATTCATTTACTTACTTGCTCTCCCTCTAGACTTTGAGCTTCTAGTGAGTGTGTCTTAATATCTTTATATTCTCAGCACCATAAAACAGAGGTAGATCCATCACAATCACTATATAATATAAATGTATGGTGAGAGAATGAAGGAATTAAAGAGGGAAGAAATGAAATATAAACTCTTTCCTTTTTACCATCTAGGTTTTTTTGTTACTCAGGTTTTAGAAGTATTAACCACACTGTTTCAGGTTATTATTTTAACAAATAGGGTAGATTTTACTAGAATAATTATATTTCAAAGAATAGAAGAAACACTTGGGGTCAAGATATTTAAAATAAAGGGCAAGAAATCTATTCTTGAGGATTCCTAAAGTTGCCATCCTAGAGACCAGAAATCATAGAAATGAACTCTCTTTGAAAATTTTGCTTTCTACGGAAAGGAAAGTCAGAGGTTATTTCCTATAATGAGGAAAATAAGTGATCAAGGTGACATCTCTGCCTGACTCTCCATTGCTTTGGTGTGCCCCAAGCTCATTTCAGTCTCTCAGACTGTCCCTTGAGAGTTCTACCCCCGCCGCTGCTGTTCTTTGTGCTGTCATGCATTTCAGGTCTGCCCGGTGCCTATTTTTGGAATCTTACCTTTTTACGTCTAATGAAAGTCCCACTTGTAAAGAACTGTTCTTTCACATTTATGGAACATTTCTGTAGAGTAGCTAGATAAAACCATAAAGCTGCATAATGACATAAGGTATTAAACAATGGATGTTTCTTTCTAAAAGAAGAATGTCTGGTCAGAGAGTTACTAGAGCAGCTGAAAACCAAGACATGACGGTAAAAGACAGTCCGCACCTGCTCACAGTCAGACTTTTAGAAAGTTTCAAGAAGTCACCAAGCAAAAACTCCTGGACCAGTTTTTCTGAAAATATGATTTCTATGCCTGTAGGGGACTAGTGGGTCAGCAAATGAATATTAGGTTCCCCCAGTGTGCCCAGCACTGCAGTAAGCACCATAAGGGAAAAATTAGATGGGATATTGAAGGTCAAAGAATCAGAAAAGACAGTAAGGTGCATCAAATGCCAAGTTGTGCGGTCCATACTGATGTGTTTAGGAATTCAGAGAACAAAAGGGCAGTGTGCTGAGATTAAGGAGAGAGATGGGATCTTCAGGGAGATCACCAGTCAGTTTTGTGGTGTAGAGCAGTGCAGAGCAGGAAAGAAGTCATACCAGCTTCCCGACACATCCTCTTAATTCCCACCTTCCTTAGATTCTGTAAGTCTTCATGTCTCCTTCAACTATTTTCATTTTTAACAGCCCAGTTCAAGGCTTATTTGCTTCCACTAAGACTCGTGTAGTGCCCTCAAAACTGTCTCTAGAAACACACAGCCACTCCAGAGTCATCTTTCCAAAGCAGTGCTTTCATTACTGAAAATCTCTGTGAGGCAGGGGAATTTGCATTTCCTGAACATCTGTGACCACACACAGGAGCTTTCCACTCATCAGTTTCTGTCCGTTGGCCTTCGGCGGAGTATCCTATTCTAGTGTCTGGGAACCAGCATGCAGTAGGCCTCTGCTGTTAGCTGACAAGAATGCTGGTTGCTGATGGATTGCACACAAAAAATATTGGTTGTTATTTATTACTAAATAGTTCATCATATTCTAACCAAGGATATTTAACCTCACCTCCTCTTATATTTTTCATTTACATTGACCTTATTTTAACATATTAACCGATGCTATGTTGAAAAGATTGGTCTGGAGAGTATGTTCAGGGGAAAATGGGGTCCAGGAACAGCTTCAGTTCCTGGTCCTTTCTTCCCCTGACCCCATTCCCAAGCCACATTTCTGCAGGCTTCAGTAAGTGCTTTATGGGTGAGTGGGAAGGGAAGAAGAAAGGAGTTAAAAAGAAAAAGAAGGGGATGGAGGGGAGGAGTGCTGTAGGAGAAGAGAGAAGGAATAGCTCTAGCTGGAGAAGGGCACAAGAGAGATTTCACAGAAGTGCGGATATTTGAATTGAGTCTTGAAGATAAGAATTAGGTAGAAGGATGGATTTTCTAGAAAAATTGGAGAGTGATTTGTGAAGAGGTATGCGTTGTCTAAAAAAGTTATTAAAAGTCAGGTGTAATAGGAGGATGTGGCAGTTGGTCAGAGGAGGATTAAGAGAGGATTGAGGATGGCAAGGGTGGAGCCAGGCTGGGGTCAGAATATATGCCATGTTTTAGAGTTAGGCATCACAGACAGGAACAAAATGGAAAATTGACGCCCTGACAGCTGTGGCAAAATTTTTTTGAAGAAGTCTTTGTTCAATTTGGGAACTGTTTTTAATGATAAAATGGTGTTGGATTGGCTAGGAGTGAATGCAGAGCTTCTTTGTGAATCATGTTCAGGATAATAAAGGATTCAAGTAATGGAATTATTTTAGTAAATTTAAACTCTCCTGAGTCACTTGTGACTTATAAAGTGGATTAATGGATGAATCTTAAAAAAAAAAAAAAGCTGAGTTTAAAATAAAGCCTGTTCTTATGCTATGAGTGGTCTTTCAAAACACCTATAGAGGTAGATGCTAAAGACTTAAAATTGCCATTTAAATTGAGACTGGTAGTGTTTTGATTTCTCTGTAAAGGCAATGGAATGTATGCATATAAAATATTTTCCTCTCTTTTTAAAAGTGTATTTATATTTTTAAAAGATAACTCAAATTCTGGTTTTAATGGTAATAGCCTGACTATTTTTACCAATTAAATTGACTCCTGAGGCACAACATTTTAAAATATGAGATCATTATATAATTCTCAGTATAGATGCCAGAACTGTTTTCTGCTTCATTTTTAATACTCTTACATTCCTGAGGTAACACTTTGGTGTTTGGACATGTGCTTCAGAAGCAGTGGGGATTAGCTTTCAGTCATGAGACTCATCTGTCCCCCGCTGGAGCCATCACATCTGCCTACACACAAACACACACCATGTATAACACAACACGACACAACCCAACCCAACACATGCTCACATCTGAACACGTGCACATGTTGTGGGTTAGTCTGATGTAAGAGGGAATTTACTCACTGTGCTTGCCAGCAGGTACAGAAAACACCCTCCCTCAATGTCTTTGGAGTTTATTACCTGGAATGAATCAGGTGTAACCATCTTTGAAGCAAAAGTTGGGACCTAGGTTACCTTCAAGGCATGTTTTTAGCCATAATTCTATGAGGTGATGCTTAAGGAAGCTGAACCACGTCAATAATAGACTGCCCAATCTGTCACCCTCCAGGCAGAAATAAAAGAAGAGAAACCAGTGAAGTTCTATGAGGCATTTGGGAGTTAACATTTATTATTTTTTATAAGTGGCAATTTTAATTGTCCTCTATAAATTATCTTCTCTATGTCCAACTGCATCAGATTTCATCGCCACGATAAGTACCTGCAATTAGTAAAGGACAAAAGTATGTGACTAGCTAGACAAAAGGTCAGTGTCATCATAATAGCAAAACAAATGATCATATGTATAAAAATATTTTTAAGGAAAATGATATTTATAATTGTACTTAATCATTACCTTTCCTGGTGGGTTGTGTCACACCAGCATGATTTATTTGAACAAAACCAGCTCAGTTTCCCTGGCTTTTATTGTTTATATACTGTTAGTAAATAAGAACACCTTTAGAATGCTTTTTAAAAGCTCATCTTCAGGTGAAATAACAGATCCTGAACAGCTTTGAGAAAAATCTAATGAGTTTTAAAGAAAAGTGTTTTCTCTACAGGTGTGACATTACCTGAGTAACCATAAGTTTTCATTTCTGTGACCAGATTTCTTTTCAGTTTCATCTAAAGTCTTATTGTGCCTTTAAAGTTACTTTTTAAGATGTTATTCTCACTCCACATTTACCTTAAACGTTCATTTTCTTTCTTTGGTATATGTTATGATTCTGCTCAATTTATTGATGTCTTCTGAGGCTAGTCTGACCAGAGCTGGAATATTTTGGCTACTAGCTTCCTACAGCTTCTGATGTCAGGGACTGATTTTTCTCTTGGCTAAAGATGAGCCAGGACTCATGTTCTGGGTGCTTCCCAATGTTAGCCAAGTCATCTCTTGAAGATGGGTTGGTAGGCAGGAGAGAGCAGGTTTGGGATTTAGCTGAAACTGTGACTATTTGTCTAGGAATACGGACCTGGAGATGACTCTGGAGCGGGCAGTGAGTATGCTGGATGCTGACCGCACACCACCTGCCCGGATCTCAGTGGCAGCCACCTTCATACAGCATGAGTGCTTCCAGAAATCTGACGCTCGGAAAAGGGTAAGTATTGCCTGAGGTCCATTGCAAAACTAGCACCCTCACCCATCTATTATTGCAACCCTGCAAACCAAAACCAATAATTTACTTACATTTTTTTTTATTTATTTATTTTGTGACAGGGACAGATAGAGACAGACAGACAGGAAGGGAGAGAGATGAGAAGCATCAATTCTTTGTTGTGGCACCTTAGTTGTTCATTGATTGCTTTCTTATATGTGTGCCTTGACCGGGGGGCTACATCAGATCGAGTGACCCCTTGCACAATCCAGCAACCGGGGGCTCAAGCTGGTGAGCCTTGCTCTAACCAGATGAGCCCGCACTCAAGCTGGTGACCTTGGGATCTTGAACCTGGGTCCTCCGTGTCCCAGTTCGACGCTCCATCCACTGCTCCACTGCCTCGTCAGGCTGACTTACATTTTTAAACATCTTCATTAAGTTGTATGTCAATTATAGCTCAATTTTTTTTTTTTTACAGGGACAGAGAGAGAGTCAGAGAGAGGGATAGATAGGGGCAGACAGACAGGAACGGAGAGAGGTGAGAAGCATCAATCATTAGTTTTTTGTTGCCGTTGCGACACCATAGTTGTTCATTGATTGCTTTCTCACATGTGCCTTGACCGCGGGCCTTCAGCAGACCAAGCCACCCCTTGCTGGAGCCAGCGACCTTGGGTCCAAGCTGGTGAGCTTTTGCTCAAGCCAGATGGGCCCACGCTCAAGCTGGCGACCTGGGGGTCTCGAACCTGGGTCTTCCGCATCCCAGTCCTACGCTCTATCCACTGCGCCACCACCTGGTCAGGCTATAGCTCAATTATTTTAAACATAAAATAAAAATATTTATTGAGAGTTTTTAATTTAAAAGAAAATATTCACTTATGAATGTCCTGCAATTCAGAAACTTAGAAAGTAAGTCCCTACACAAACAGCCCCCTTCTTTGTCTGTCTCCCCAACCTCTCTCTCCCTTTGAAGCCATCCCCAGAGGCAACTGTCAGCAATCTGTGTACTTGGAGGGGGGGGGGGGAGAGTGAGTATGTATTTTAGGCTATTTAGTTTTTTTCTCTTGTGAAGCATGATTTTCATGGTGTATATAAGAAATATTTCTGTACTCCACAGTCACAAAGATAATCTCCTATATGTTCTTCTAGAACTTTTACAAGTGTTAAATTTTATAGTTGGTCTATGGTTCATTTGGGATTATATATATATTTTTTTAAGAATGCAAGCATTTTTTTATGTTTTTGTTTTTTAAGTGAGAGGAAGAGAGATAGAATCTCACATGTGTCTTGTGCTGAATCAACCCAGCAACCCTGTCTGGGGCTGATGCTCAAATCAACTGAGCTATCCTCAGCACCCAGGATGGATGTTCAAACCAATTGAACCACTGGCTGTGAGAAGTGAAGAGAAAGAAAAGTGGGAGAGGGAGGGAAGGAGAAGCAGATGGTCAGTTCTCATGTGTGCCCTGAGTAGGACATCTGCATACCATGCCAACGCTCTATCCACTGAGCAAATTAGCGAGGGCCTCTTTTGGGATTAATCTTTGTATATATTACAAGATGTGTATTCAAATTGCTTTTCAAAAATTATTGTCTTTATGCAATTTTTCAAGCACCATTTGTCGAAGACATTTTTTGATACTGAATTATTTTTGTGCCTTTGTTGAAAAGTAATTCATCACCATGAATAAGTCTGTTTTTGAACTATGTAGTCTATTCCATTGACTTGTCTATATTTATGCAAATACCACACTGTCACGATAACTGTAGCTTTATATTAAGTCTTGAAATTAGGTAATGTTAGTCCTTTTTCTTCTTTTTCTAGCTATTTTGGCTATTCTCAGTATTTAGCAGTTTCATTTGAATTTCAGAATCAGCTTCTCAATTTCTATATTTATAAAACTTCTTGGATTTTGTTTGATATTACATTGACTCTATAGATCAACATGTGGAGAACTGACATCTGAACAGTAGAGTTTTCTGACCCCTGAGCAAGATATATTTCAATATTTATTTAGATCTCTGATTTATCTCAGCATTGTTTTGTAGTTTTTACTCTAAGGTCATCAATGACTTTTGTCAGATTTATCCCTAAGGATATCATATTTCTAGATACTTTTATAAATGGTCAGGTTTCTTATTTTTCTTTTTTTTTTCATTTAAGTTTTAATTGTTCAATGCTAGTATATAGAAATACAGTTTAATTAATACCATTCATCTTGTATCCTGTCATACCACTAAATTCACTTATTAGCTCTAGTATCATGTTTGTAGATTCATCAGACTTTCCACATAGAAGATAATGCCATTTGTGAACAAAGACAATTTTGTTTCTTCCTTTCCAATCTGAATGACTTACATTACTTTTTCTTCTGACTAGAACCACAAGCACATTGTTAAAAAGTGAGAATTGTCATCCTTGAAGCAGTCTTTCTTTCACTATTAAGTGGTGTGCTCCCTGTGGATTTATTTGCTTATTTATTATTTGGAGAGATTTAATCTAGGGAGTATTTGTGAGTTGTTTTCTTTCTTTTCTGTTTTTTCTTACAGGGACAGAGAGAGGGATAGATAGGGACAGACAGACAGGAACGGAGAGAGGTGAGAAGCATCAATCATTAGTTTTTCGTTGCCGTTGCAACACCTTAGTTGTTCACTGATTGCTTTCTCACATGTGCCTTGACCGCGGGCCTTCAGCAGACCGAGCACCCCCTTGCTGGAGCCAGCGACCTTGGGTCCAAGCTGGCGAGCTATTGCTCAAGCCAGATGGGCCCACGCTCAAGCTGGCAAGCTCGGGGTCTCGAACCTGGGACTTTTACATCCCAGTCCGACATTCTATGTACTGTGCCACCACCTGGTCAGGCAGGATTTCCTTTTTTATGATTTAATATTCTCACGTTGTATATTTTTTTTATATATATATCCTATATATTATATATATAACATTTTCTTTACCCATTTATCTATTAATGAACATTTAGTTTATTTCCATAAATTTTGTTAAGAAACTATACACCTCTATTTATTTATTTATTTATTTTGTGTTTTTTTGAAGTTAGAAGCAGGGAGGCAGTCAGACTCCCACATGGGCTCAACTGGGATCCACCTGGCATACCCACCAGGGGGCGATGTTCTGTTGCAACCAGAGCCATTCTAGCACCTGAGGTGGAGGCCATGGAGCCGTCCTCAGCACTCCGGTCAACTTTGCTCCAGTGGAGCCTCGGCTGCAGGAGGGGAAGAGAGAGAAAGAAGAGGGGGAAGGGTGGAGAAGCAGATGGGCGCTTCTCTATGTGCCCTGACCAGGAATTGAACCCAGGACTCTACTTACTGGGCCGACGCTGGGCCGCTGAGCCAACTGGCCAAGGCCTACACCTATATTTATAAAGGATATTAATCTATGATTCTCTCTCCTTGTAATATCTTTTTCCAGTTTTGGATTGAGGGTGATACTAGCCTAACAGAATAAATTGGGAAGTGTTCTCTCCTCTTCAGTTTTCTGGAAGAGTCTAATTGTAGTTTCTTCAGACAAGAAATTTCCGGTCTTTCTTATTCTGCCTCTCTACATAATGTGTCTCTGCCACCCCTGTCACGCTGCCTACCCAGTTTGTTTTTGAAGACTTTCTTTTTATCACTGATATTGAGCAGTCTGCTCCCAATATACCTTAGTGTCGTCTTTCTTAGGTTTCTTGTGCTTGGGAGCTCGTTTAGTTTAAATTTGTGAGTTTGTGTTTTTTAGCACATAGGAATTTTGGTTGGAAATATTTAACCGTTAGTTCTTCAGCTACTTTTTGCCCCTCCTTTGGGAACTGTGTACATACTTATTATTAGACTGTTTGAAGTTGTCACACAGCTCATTCATACTTGTTTTTCTTCCTTAGTTTGTTTCTGTGCTTCCATTTGGATAATTTCAGTTGCTATGGTTGAAATTCACTAATCAGCAATGTTTAATATGCCATGAATCTTATCCAGTGTATTTTTGTATTTCATAAATTATAGTTTTCGTCTCTAGAAGTTAAATTTGAGTCTGTTTTATATCTTCTGTGTCCCTATGTAACATGTTCTGTCTTTCCCCCAGACTGATGAACATATCGAAGACTGTTAACATAGCTGCTTAAATGACCTTGTCTGCTAATTCTTACATATGTGTTTGTTCTTGGTAGGTTTCAATTGACTGTGTTTTCTTCTCATTAGGAATCATATATTTCTTCTTCTTTGCATGCCTGAAAATTTTTTTATTGAATGCCACTTATAAATTTTATCTTGTTGGCTGCGAGATATTTTTTATTTTGCTGTAAACACATATACTTGAGCTGTATTCTAGGATGCAATTACTGGTAAGTTACTTGAAAACAATTTGATCCTTTCAAATCCTGCTTTGGAGATTTGTTTGGTAGGACCAGAGCAGCATTTCTTCTAAAACTAGTTAGTCCTCACTTCTTAAAGCAAGACGCTTCTGAGAACTCTGCCGAATTCCCCATCCATTAGGAGGTTTTCTGGCTGGCTAAATCAGGCAGAGTGCACGGGTCTGTGCTAGCAGGAGGAGCTGTTCCCTTACATCCTTTTTGGGGGGTATTTCCCTGACCTCGGGCAGTGTTCTCGCACACATGCACTAATTAATACGCTGTTGAATGCTGGGGTGGAACCCTCTGCACATCTCAGGAGTTCAACTTCTGTGCAGGTCTTTGGCGCACTTCCCCTCAAACACCCGTCTCTTGCTTCTTCTAGACTCTGTCTCCTCAGCTCCACTTGCTGAATTCCACTTTTCCCTCACTGCACTGCCACCACCACCACCACCACCGTAGGCTGGGAGGTCTGTGCAGAAAGGGACCTGAGGCCGCAGTCAGGCTCACCCTGCTTGTTTTCCATCCTCAGGATCACTTTCTGTCATTGCCCCATGTCCAGTTATTGAAACCATTGTATGTTTTGTCTGGTGTTTAAAATTGTTTCAGGCAGTAGGTAGGTAATTCAGTCCTTTTTACTATTAAGTCATTTTTAATTTTGATAAATAACTCCCTAATAACTCCTCCCACCAACAGTGTGAGTCATTACTACCACAGGATATTATTTTTTTGTTTCCTTTTGTTAATCTGACAAGCCCCGCAAAAAGCATCATTTATAGTAGGAATTCTCCTGTGATTTGAAATCAAGATGAATAGTTGGTCAGTTAATCAAACAGTTATAGAGAAAATCTTTTTTAAAATAATACACATACATAAAGAGTGTGTCATCCTCTTTCTTACACAAACATGCCCTTTATGTAATATATGCCACTTTTCGTTTCTTTAAAGTGAGATAAGAACTTAATGGTACTAACTCATATTAGTTCAGATCCTTCTAGATTTTTACATTTTCTCTAGTCTTCTACATCTATATTATTTTTCTTCGTTTTTATTTTATCTTTCCAAAGCATTCATATAAGTTTTCACAGAGGCAAAACTCTTTTCATACTTATATTTTATTCATTTTCAGAATAGGTAAATAAGTTGCATTACGATAACAATTACAGTTTACGTCAATACACTGGGAAACAAACCTAATTTAAACATGTAACTCAACTAGGTATACATAGGGGAGAGGAACCTACCAGCTTTGATAATACTCGGGAAATCAGTAGACTTCACAGAGAGAAATGAAAGTGTAGTCAATCCTGCAGCTCAGGTAAGTCTAGTCAGACAGAAGCACTTCTAGCTGTCGTGTGGTGTGGTCGTTTGCAGTCAGGATTTAGTCTGGAGCTGCTGTTGCTCGAAGGCCTGAGCAGGGCTGGAGGGTCTGCTTCTGCAGGGACTTCTTAGGCAGCCGCAAAGTTGGTGATGTTTAAATCTTATTTATTCCCTAGCTTTGAAAACTGGTCATTATTATATGCATTTCTATTTTATAATATAGAATTACTTGGATTTTCTTTTGTTACCCAAGTTGGGCTAGATTTCCACTATCTCTTAAATTGCTAATTTGATTACAAATATTATTTTGCTTAAATATAGAATTGAAGTTGTGCTTGCCTTCTTAACTCTTATTCTGTGATAAAGCTAAAACAAAGACCAGATTTGAGAATAATAAAACATGAAAATGGTATTGAAAAATAAAAACATATGCTTTGTAGAAAATTTATAAATTATGATGTTATAACTCAAGAACATTTAACAGAATCTTGCTAACATTAAGCATAATGCTGTAATTTTTGGGTTTGTGTAAAAGACAGTTACAATTTGGACATAAAGATCAATATTTTAAGTCATAACTTTTAAAACCAGTGGCAACTTTTCAGTTCTTATTTTATACGATTAGGAGTCTCAGCATTATAACACCGTTGAGCCTCTCTCCTTTTTGAAACTTTCTTTTCTTTGTTCCAGAGTCTCCTGGTTCTTTCACCATCTCTGTGGCTTCTTCAGGTTTCCTCTGTGAAAAGTTTATGCTTGAATACTTCTTAGATGCCTTCCTGGCACTTTTCTTACTCAATTCCATGTTTTGACCTGCTGCATCCACTTCTGTGACTTCCATTAATGTGTGATCTAGATGCCTACGACCCATAGCATCTCCAGCTCATATCTCCCCCCGGGGCTCCAAACCACATGTCCATCTATATTCTACACTTCCCACTAAAATCAACATCAACTTGTCAAAAAAATGTATGCATTATATTTTGCTTTACTTCTCTATTATCCAACCCTTCTTCTAAACTTGTTTTTCCTGCGTTTAGCAGGTAGGACTCTTGGTGGTTTGAGCATTGATGCTCAGGAGTCACTCAGGGATGGATTTGAATCCTAGTACCCTAATTACCTGGTAACCTCAAGCAAGATATTTTGCCTCTCTAAGCCTTAGTTTTGCTATCTATAAAGAGGAGTAATAGCCCTACTACGAAGAGTTGTGAGAATGCAATCAGATCATGGTGCGATGCCTGCCCCAGAATAGTAACTCAGGGACTAGTATTTCCTCTGTGAGTGGTAGATCACCCAGGTAGCGGTACAGCTCACCCCTGTCACCATCACCTCTGTTAATCCACCAGCCTCCTAATTAATCTTCCTTCCTTCATTCTTGTCCATTCCTAATCTGTTCTCCTCGCAGCATCCAGGAGACCTTCCATGAGCGGCCCTGTTTGCCTGCAGGATAAGTAACAAATTCCATAATTTCATCTGCAGGACCCTCCCTTCTTAAGTGGATTTTATTTTTATGGCTGCTTCAGATCTCATCACAGAAACAGTGACTGCCCTGTTTTGTAAAGTCTTATTGTAAAACTAATACAGATTTATTACAAGAAATTTGAAAAATTAAGAAAGAAAAGAAATAGAACATACCCATGGTTTCACCATTGTTATCATTATGGTTTTGTTCTCTGATTTTTTTTAATGCATATTCAGGGTGGTGCAAAAGTAGGTTTACAGTTGTTTAGATAGAAAATAATACAAAAATTAATAACAGAAGAAGCAAGATGGCGACGGAGTAGGCAGACGTACCAACTTCCAACTCCCAGAAGCAAAGTGGATTATAACTCAATTTAAAGAACCATCATCTGGATAAACCAACTATGAACTAAACTAAGTGGACTCTTCAACCAAGGAACACTGCAGAAGCCACATTGAGACTGGTAGGAATAGCGAAAACGCGAAGAGGGCTGCCCAGCTCCCCGGAGCAAACGGCAGCCCAGAGAGACCCGCGGGGCGGAAGGAAAGTTTGGCGGAGAGGGAGGGACCTGGGTCCCAGGAACCAAGCACCAGCCTGCAGTCTCAGAGCCTAGAAGAGGCGTTTGGACAGTTTTGAGCTGTGAAACAAGTGAGGGAGCTCCCAGGCCTACAGTGTGGAGTATTAGGTCCCTTCCTACTCTGCTGAGGGCTGCTTAAGGGTTTGGGGAGACAGGATGCTGAAATGCGGTTCTGTCAGCGTGGGCAGAGGCCAAGTCGGTGGGAGCTGGGTCTAGCCCAGAGGGTCGGGGGGGGGGGGGGACGCGCGAGAGCGGTCCGGAAGCTGCGGGCCCGCCTTTAACCCCACTTACGGGGACAAAGCGGGAGGCCAGGAACGGATAGAAATCTGCTCTACGACCCTGCGCAAGCCGGCCCTGACCGTGGGGACCGGGCTAGGACCAGGGACGGGCAGGGGCTCGCGACTGAGCTCACGCTACCAGCCCCCCCTTCCCACGCCGGAGAAACCGCGGTTGGCCAGTATACTACGCGAGCGGGCTCCAAGCGCGGGAACGGGCTAGACCCCGAGACAAGTGGAAGCTCGCAGTTGAGCTCACGCTACTATCCCCGCCCGGCCGGAGAAACCACGGATTGCATTCATACGTGCACGAGCGGGCTCCGAACGCAAGGGCAGGGTAGAGTCCGGGACGAGCAGAAGTACGCAGCTGAACAGAAGCCAGCAAACATGCCCGGCCCAATAAACCTTGTTTCCGACCCTGCGCAGAAGGGCCCTGGCCTGGAGGGCGGGGCTAAATCTCCAGACGGGCAAACACTCACAGCTGAGAGCACGTCAAAAGCCCCGCCCAACCCGCAAAACTGTGGCGAGCAGGCTCTGACTGAGGGTTCGGGGCGGAAGTCCGGAAATAGGCTGGGTCCGCAGCTGAGCAAAGGTGCTCACCTCTACCCTTGGTGCTAAGACTTGTGGCTTCAGTGACAGCCCCTCCCACAGAGGAGAGGCAGAAATCACAGCAAAAGCCACAGTGGGCCGGGGCTGGTAACGCTCATACCCAACCACCCTAGGCACCGGCAGAGGGGGTGAGGGGCCTGCAGACAGACCACACCTGAGAACACAAAGGCAACACCTACTGGACTCCAGTGGCCACAACTTACTTATACACAGAAAAAATGGGCAGGCAGAGGAATGCAAACCAAATGAATCAAGAGAAATCCCCAGAGAAGAACCTGAATGAACCAGATATAACCAAATTACTAGATGCAGAATTTAGAATAATGATAGTTAGGATGTTCAAAGAAATTAGAGCAACAATGGATAGTCATTATGAACACCTAAATAAAGAGATAACAAGTATAAAAAATGAAATTGAAATAATAAAAAAGAATCAGACAGAAATGACAAATACAGTATCAGAACCTTAAGACCACAATGGAAGGAATTAAAAGCAGGATGGATGACGCTGAGGATCGAATAAGCGAGTTAGAGGACACAATAAACAAAGGCACAGAAGCAGAGAAGAAAAAGGAAAAGAGACTTAAAAAATGTGAGGAAACTCTAAGGGAGCTTTGTGACAACATGAAGAGAAACAACATTCGCATCATAGGGGTGCCTGAAGAAGAGGAAAGAGGACAGGAAATGGAAACTTTGTTCAATCAAATCATAGCAGAAAACTTTCCTAAATTAAGACTGGGAAACACTCCACACGTTCAAGAAGCACACAGAACTCCATTAAAGAGAAACCCAAAAAGATCTACACCAAGACACATCATAGTTAAAATACCAAAGCTAATGGATAAAGAAAAAATCTTAAAAGCTGCTAGAGAAAAAAAGGCTATCATCTACAAAGGAGCCCCCATAAGGATGACATCGGACTTTTCAACAGAAACACTTGAGGCCAGAAGGGAATGGCAAGATATAATTAAAATAATGCAGAACAAGAACCTGCAACCAAGACTACTTTATCCAGCAAGGCTAACGTTTAAAATTGAAGGAGAAATAAAGAGCTTCCCAGAAAAAGAAAGCCTCAAGGAATTCATAAAAACCAAACCAATTCTGCAGGAGATACTAAGGGGCCTCTTGTGAACAGTTTAAAAGGAGGAATGAATAGAGCAAAAGAAGAATACAGCTTTAAAGAATAAAATGGCAATAAACAACTACATATCAATAATAACCTTAAATGTAAATGGATTTAATGATCCAATCAAAAGACATAGGGTAGCTGCATGGATAAAGAAACAGGACCCATACATATGCTGTCTACAAGAGACACACCTTAAAACAAAAGATGCTCATAGACTGAAGGTAAAAGGATGGAAAAAAATATTTCATGCAAATGGAAATGAAAAAAAAGCAGGGGTAGCAATACTTATATCAGACAAAATGGACTTTAAAACAAAGGCTGTAGTAAGAGATAAAGGAGGACACTACATAATGATAAAGGGAACAATTCAACAGGAAGATATAACTATTATAAATATCTATGCACCAAATATAGGAGCCCCGACATACATAAAGCAGACTTTGATGGATATAAAGGGCGAGATTAACAGCAATACTATCATAGTAGGGGATTTCAATACCCCTCTAACAACACTGGATAGATCCTCAAGAAAGAAAATTAATAAAGAAACAGCAGATTTAAAGGAGACACTAGATAAACTTGATTTAATATATATATTCAGAACTTTTCACCCTAAAGCAGTAGAATATACATTCTTCTCATGCGCTCATGGTACGTTTTCTAGGATAGACCACATGTTAGGACACAAAAATGGTCTCAATAAATTTAAGAAGATTGAAATCATATCAAGCATTTTCTCTGATCACAATGCCGTGAAAGTGGAAATTAACCACAAAATAAAAACTGAAAAATACTCAAACACTTGGAAACTAAATAGTATGTTATTAAATAATGAATGGATTAACAATGAGATCAAAGACGAAATAAAAAAGTTTCTAGAAACAAATGATAATGAGCATACATCAACTCAAAATTTATGGGACACAGCAAAAGCAGTTCTGAGAGGGAAGTTTATTGCACTACAGGCATATCATAAGAAGCTAGAAAAAGCTCAAATAAGCAACCTGACCCTGCAGCTAAAAGAACTAGAAAAACAACAACAAATAAAACCCAAGACAAGTAGAAGGAAGGAAATAATAAAGATGAGAGCAGAAATAAATGACATAGAGGCTAAGGAAACAATACAGAGGATCAATGAAACCAGAAGCTGGTTCTTTGAAAAGGTAAACAAGATTGATGAACCTTTAACTAGACTCACCAAGAAAAAAAGAGAGAGGACTCAAATAAATAAAATTAGAAAAGACAGTGGAGAAATAACAACTGACACAACAGAAATACAAAGCATTGTAAGAAAATACTATGAAGAACTATATGCCAAAAAATTAGACAATCTTGGTGAAATGGACAAATTTCTTGAATCATATAACTTTCCAAAAATCAATCTGGAAGAATCAGAACACCTAAACAGACCAATTACAGCAAATGAGATCGAAACAGTTATCAAAAAACTCCCAAAAAAGGAAAGTCCTGGGCCTGATGGCTTCACAAGTGAATTCTATCAAAAATTCAAAGAAGAACTAACTCCTGTCCTCCTCAAGCTATTTCAAAAAATTCAAGAGGAAGGAAGACTTCCAAACTCCTTTTATGAGGCGAGCATAATTCTGATCCCAAAACCGGGCAAAGACAACACAAAGAAAGAAAATTATAGGCCTATATCCCTGATGAATTTAGACGCTAAAATTCTCAACAAAATATTAGCCAACCGGATCCAGCAATATATGAAAAAAATCATACACCACGATCAAGTGGGATTTATTCTGGAGAGGCAAGGCTGGTTCAATATTCGCAAATCAATCAATGTGATTCATCACATAAACAAAAGGAAGGACAAAAATCACATGATAATTTCAATCGATGCAGAAAAGGCATTTGATAAAATCCAGCACCCATTCATGCTCAAAACTCTCAGTAAAGTGGGAATACAGGGATCATTCCTTAACATGATAAAGGCCATCTACGATAAACCGACAGCAAACATCATACTAAATGGACAAAGATTAAAAGCAATCCCCTTAAGATCAGGAATCAGGCAGGGATGCCCCCTTTCACCACTCTTATTCAACATAGTTCTGGAAGTCCTAGCTACAGCAATCAGACAGAGAGAAGAAATAAAAGGCATCCAAATTGGAAAAGAAGAAGTAAAACTGTCATTATTTGCAGATGATATGATATTGTATATTGAAAACCCTAAAGTCTCAGTCAAAAAACTACTGGACCTTATAAATGAATTCAACAAGGTGGCAGGATATAAAATTAATACTCAGAAATCAGAGGCATTTCTATATACCAACAATGAACTGTCAGCAAAAGAAATTAAGGAAACAATCCCCTTCACTATTGCAGCCAAAAAAATAAAATACCTAGGAGTAAATTTAACCAAGGAGGTTAAGGACTTGTACTCGGAAAATTATAGAACATTGATAAAAGAAATCAAGGAAGATACAAACAAGTGGAAGCATATACCGTGCTCATGGCTAGGAAGAATAAACATCATTAAAATGTCTATATTACCCAAAGCAATTTATAAATTCAATGCAATACCAATTAAGATACCAATGACATACTTCAAAGATATAGAACACATATTCCAAAAATTTATATGGAACCAAAAAAATATGACATCGGATCATTTATAACAAAATGGATGTACCTTGATAACATTATACGGAGTGATATAAGTAAATCAGAGAAAAAGAAAAACTGAGAACGGCATGATTCCATACATAGGTGGGACATAAAAGTGAGAATATGAGACATGGACAAGAGAATGGTGATTATGGGATGGGGGGAGGGAGGGCAGAGTGGAATAGGGAGGAGGAGAGGGACACAGGGATACCAGATCGAAGGTGACAGAGGACAATTTGACTTTTGGTGATGGGTATGCAACACAGTTGAATGATAAGATAACCTGGAGATGTTTTCATTGTACATATGTACCCAGATTTATTGGTGTCACCCCATTAGAATTAATAATAATAAAATATATATATTAAAAAAAATTAATAACAGAAGAATGTACTGTTTTTTGTACTCACAATTGTAAACCTACTTTTACCTAACCCCACATGAAGATAGTTGTAATCAATTGAATTTGTAGCTCTGTGGGGATTTTTCGTTGTGATTGTTAAAAGTATGCACAAATATTGCTGTTTAAAAATATACAAAGTAGCAAGCCCCGTTCATAATTTATACCCCCATCATTTCTCCCAAACCTCTGAATCTCATTCCCTTTTTTATGTCTGTGTTTGTGAATAAAAATGCAGATATTTTTTTCAACTATTTTATTTTTTTTTAAGATGATGGAGGGGAGATAGTGAGGCAGAGTCCCACATGCGCCCTGACTGGGATCCACCCAGCAACCCCATCTAAGGCCAATGCTCCAATACTGAGCTATTTTTAGCACCTGAGGCTGTCATGCTCAGACCAAATGAGCTATCCTCAGCACCTGGGTTGTGCTCGAACCAATTGAGCCACTGGCTAGGAGGAGAAGAGCGAGAGAATGGGGAGGTGGAAGAGGGAGAAACAGATGGTCACCTCTCCTGTGTACCCTGACTGGGAATCAAACCCAGGATATCTATATGCCAGGCTGATGCCCTTATCTACTGAACCATGAGCTAGGGCCTCAGTTCTTTTTTAAATAATAGTATATCATAAGCATTTTCTCATAACTTTAATAGTTTGTAGGCATTTTAATGGTGGTGTATTAATATTGACAGTAGTAGTTAATCTTACACAGACAGTCCCTCTCTGACTGATGAGGAAACTGTATGACTAATAAAATAGTTGTCAGTTTGAACATTGTCCTACCTCTCCCATGGATATGATTGGTAATCATTAACCAGTTCTCCCCTGTTGTTGGCCATTTATGGTTTCTTCTTCACTATTATGAATAACGTAGGTGCTATTATTGTGTATTATTCTGTGTCTGCATTTCAGATTGGTTCCTCATGAAGATTTTAATTTTTTTGATATAGATTGCCAATTGCCTTCCTGAAGGTTATACCAATTTATAAGGAGTGATTAATTCCAAAGGGAGGGAAAGAAGAGAAGGGGAGTGACATTTCACGGAGAAGGTGACATTTGAGCTGGCTCCTGCAGCATGAGTAAGGCTTTGCTGGTGATAGGAAGTGGGGGCCGTGCCCTCCCAGCAGGAAAGGAAGTGAGAGCAAAGGCACAGGCTCGAGAGGGCCCTTGCCCAACAGAGGCGGTCTGTTCCCTTTGAGAATTTGCCACCACAAATCCCGATCACTTAATTATTTTAGAGTTGGCAGGGAAGAGAATCAGAATAAAGTCCAAGAAAAAGTTAAAATTCTAATATGTGATTTTGCCCTTTCATATATTTAGAAACCATCTCAAATGAAAGCTCCTTTGAAGTTCTGAGACCTTCCTGTTAGTCTTTATCTTTTTTCCTTCCCCCAAAGAGAGAACAAATCCCCTGAGGATTTAGTGTAACTGGGAAACAGATGTGACCTCTCTGGTTTTAGCTGCTGCCCTGAATTTAAAGGGGCAAGAACAGCCCCTATGACATTGGTTCTAATATGTACAGAATTCATTACCAGTGTCCTTCTAGTTCTATGCAATGAGGGGACTGTGATCATCTACATGCATTTGGTATGATTTCTATCCGTTTGCTTGATAAAAAGGATTAAAGTAACTAAATTCTATTTTTAAATGTGGGGTAGGTGCCAGACACCAGGGAGTCAAATCTACAGTAAAGTAGAACGGTAGTCAGGTCCCAGCCTTTATCTGAGCATGGTGTGTCTGCAAGTGCTGAAAGCCAAGGGGACAGAGGTGGCAGGCTAAGAGAACGGGTCAGAGGTTTTCATACAGAAGCCTGTGTCCACGCTCCCCAGACAGGGCAGTGGAGGCTGCCATGTGTCACCTCTCACTAATGCTAGCATCGCACCTGGAAATGCAGTGTGGTCAGTTAGCCACTTCATATCATATTTGAAGAAGGCGATTTATAAATTTTAACTTAAGTAATAAAATATTTCCAAAGCTGCCAAAGTACCTTTAGGACAAGGGATTTTCTTTTTGCATCTGATGTTTATGCTGCTACTGTGATGATTTAGTCTCACTGGCATTTATGATGTTTATGAAGTGAACTGAACTACCATAAAACCCAACTATGTAATAGAATTTGACTGAATTAGGAAACATAGGCCTGTTTTAAAATAAATTGTGCCTTTCTGTTTTTAAGGTAAAATAGTAATGGTTATAGATAAAGTGATCAAATAGATGATCTGTTAGACCAGATTTAACTGATAACTATGAAATAAAATCTTTTTTTAATTAAGATATTTTTATTGATTGATTTTAGCGAGAGAGGGCATGGAGAGACAGGAACATCGATCTGTTCCTGTATATGCCCTGACTGGGGATCAAAACCTCAACATCTGTGCTTCGGGATGATGCTCTAACCAACTGCGCTGTCCAGCCAGGGCTGAAATGAAATCTTTATCATTAGCCTTGTCATTATAAATATATTAGAATGGCTGTAGACATTGCCCGTCAGAATTACTGTGGTCCACCTTCCAGTTGTCTCCTGTTCTGCAAACATCTCCTCTGAAGGAAGTATTACTCCCCACTGCCCCCAGTGAAGCCTCAAGGGACCAAAAGAGTACTTTCTTAAGGTTCTAGCAAGCTATTGATTAGATAATATATATAATACTCTTAACACTGTGCTGATGCTTCTTAGTGATGGAAGTAGGAGGAGTAGGAGAAAAAATTTTTTGTTTTATTATTATTGAAGTTATTTATTTTCTTTTCTGAAGTGAGAAGTAGGGAGGCAGAGAAACAGACTACCATATGTGCCCGACCAAGATCCACCCGGCATGCCCACCAGGAGGCGATGCTCGGCCCATCTGGGGCGTTGCTCCATTGAAATCAGAGCCATTCTAGTGCCTGAGGCAGAGGCCATGAAGCCATCCTCAGCACCCAGGCCAACTCTGCTCCAATGGAGCCTTGGCTGCAGGAGGGCAAGAGAGAAAGAAGAGGGGGGAATGGAGACAAGCAGATGGGTGCTTCTCCTGTGTGCCCTGGCCGGGAATTGGACCCAGGACTTCCACACACTGGGCTGACACTCTGCCATTGAGCCAGCTGGCCAAGGCTCTCGCTTAACTCTATCCAGTTAGCTATCATTGAGTTACCCTTTATCACTTAACTTTCCCCTTCATTTTTTCATAGGGTTTTTTTAATGTTTATTTCCATTGATTTGAGAGAGAGAGAAGAAGGGGAGGGGGGGACAGGAACATCAATCTGTTTCTGTATATGCCTTGACTGGGGATCGAACTGGCATCCCCTGTGCTTCAGGACGATGCTCAAACCAATTGAGCTATCTTGCCAGGGCCATAGGTGTTTGTTTTAATTTCCCTAATTCATCGTATGCTCCTCAATTAGAGATTTCTTACAGCAGGAGTATATTGTATGTTGTGAGTCTCAGGTTGTACCACACATAGTTGTTGATTGATGGGAGTTAAAATCAGCTTTACCTGTTCATTAGTATCTCATTGAATGTTTTTACACCACATCAAAATCAATAAATATCTAAAATATGCATCCACTTCTTCCCCAGGTCAATCAGCTTCGCGGCATCCCCAAGCTTCTGCAGCTCCTAAAAGTTCAGAATGAAGATGTTCAGAGAGCCGCGTGTGGGGCCTTGAGAAACTTGGTATTTGAAGACAATGACAACAAGTTGGAGGTAGCTGAACTCAACGGGGTACCTCGGCTGCTGCAGGTGCTAAAGCAAACGAGAGACTTGGAGACTAAAAAACAAATAACAGGTAGCTTACTAAATATTAAAGGGCATATGAGATGCACCACAGCCAGATGTGTTATATTGTCTTTTTTTCTGAAGTATCCTGGAACAGATGATTGATGGGCTCATTGTTATGTGACAGATGGCTTTCAAAGAACATTGTTGCCCACTGGCTAAGACCCCAGGTTCAAGTTAAGTTTGAATTCCTTTTCTTCTGACTGGGAAATTAGTCTGAGGCTTTTGCTTAATATTTTTAACTACAAAGTCTATGCACCTTTGACTACATGTCTTTAAAACAACTTCTTGACAAGACTTCCTGCAGGAAAATTCTGCAAATATTCACTAACAGCGAACTTTGTAATGTTGAGAATGTTTGGGGTTCCAATATTATCCAAGGGTCCAAAACATTCTGAAAGAAACCCAATAAGAATCACACCAAATTATTTTATCATTTACACAACATTCTATTTGCTAAATCTATATAAAGAAAGTAAATTGGAGAGTCAAATAGTGCCCTAATGTAGAGGATCAATTTAATCAAATTGGTCAAAATATCAGAAACTGTATTTCCCAATCCTTCCATCACCTGAACTCCTCAAAATACCAGCTCCCTAGCCCACTGAGCTCTTCACCCTATTGTCCCCCAAAAAGGAAAGAAAATGAGTGACTAGATATGTATTTCAGTTCTTTACTTCGTATTTCTTTCTGTTCAAATACTGATTTGAACAAATAAATACCGTCTTTCCACCCAGTTGATTGAATATATGACCTAATCAGATAGAATTCAAGCAAAAAATTTAGAACTCTTTGAAGCACAGAGAAGGGAGGCCTAGTTTTATTTGAAGAACTAGTGCATATGCAGAGGAGAAGGTGGTTCACACATGTTCGGGCCACCCTCCCTACCTCGCAGTCAGCTCTCTGCTGCAGCTCCCTGTCACACTGCTGCGTGCAGGAAGCATTCCTGGCGGAGTCATCGGTAGTATTGTCTTGGGGAAGCTTTAAGTATCTCCAGTGTCCCAGGCGATACACAGACACTTTGAAATTTAATTATAAGCCAAACCTTAGGTTTTCAGGTATTTTTAGGTATTATTGGGTATTGAATCTCAATTTTACAGATGAAGAAACTTAAGACCTAAAAAAGTTAACCCTTTTAATATATATATACTATTTTAATGGTAATAGTTGACAATGTTCTTATGTAAAAATCAGGCACTTCATAAATATGGTTTTAAATTGAATATACTGCACTTATACCATCCTTACTTTATTTAGCAAGTTTCTATTTTTCTTCTATAAAATGTTATATGTCCTCTACTCATTTGTATCTTAGAATATCACATTTTTTCTATCTTGATATATTTTAATTTTATAAAACTATATGGAGGTTTGTACCATACTACCTTTCTGCCAGCATGTCTCATGTCCCATGGGGTTAGTTCTTTTCATATTTATGAGTCAAAAAAAAAAAGAAAAGATTTAATGAAGGAGGTATGTTTCATTGTGGACCTTAAAAGAGGGAGGATAGGGCCTGACCAGGCGGTGGCACAGTGGATAGAGCGTCAGACTGGGATGCCAAAGACCCAGGTTTGAGACCCCGAGCTCACCAGCTTGAGCGCGGGCCCATCTGGCTTGAGCAAAGGCTTGCCAGCTTGGACCCAAGGTCACTGACTCCAGCAAGGGGGTGCTTGGTCTGCTGAAGGCCCGCGGTCAAGGCACATGTGAGAAAGCAATCAATGAACAACTATGGTGTCCCAATGGCAACAAAAAACTAATGATTGATGCTTCTCACCTCTCTCCGTTCCTGTCTGTCCCTACCTATCCCTCTCTCTGACTCTCTCTCTGTCCCTGTAAAAAAAAAAAAAAGAGGGAGGATAGGCTTTAAACTGGTGTTTTAAAGGAAAGTGAAAGTTATTCCCAGCAAAGTGTACCTACCTCACTACTAGCAAAGCAAAGAAGCAGAAAGAAGCGGGTGGTCATTGAATAGAAGCTTCAATAAGAGTGACTGGGGTTAGGATACCGTAGTTGCTACAAAGCTTGGGAGGAGGTAGGTGTGTATCAGGGAAGTAATCCGTTGAACCAGGTTTCCTCTTCTTGTGCAGGCAATAGGAAACCAAGGTCAAAGAATACTCTGTGCTATTGATGCCATAGAAACCATTCAGTCATCTTCGTATAATCTACAGAGCTGATAAATGGAGATTGACTGTGCAAGTCTCAGGATTTCTAGTATAAGCCAAAATATTCCTACCAGAGAGTGTTCATTTCATGTTCATTGAATTGGGTTGATACTTTCAATGTTTGATACAAATCCTTCTAAATAACTTCCTGTAGCTCTACTAATAGAAAAGTTAAATAAGTGTCTTCGGGGCCTCAGAAATTGTTGACTTAAATAGACATGTTTATATCTTTGTTTAGAAACACAAAGTGAGTAACCATATATGTGAATCTTTTCTTGTCTGTTTCATTGAGCCCCTACTATGGGTCACTAAACCTGGGCATTTCATTTTTCAGCTCTGTTCCTCCTGACCTCTCCATAAAGCATTATTGATGTTTTACATATGGTCACTGTGAGGTTCAGGGGGATGAAGTAGAGTGCCCAAGGTTACAAAACTAGTAAAGAACAAAGCCCAGATTTGAATCCAGTTTTCCTGGGTGTTTTGCTCTATGAAAAGTGGCCACTACATATAGCATGAGGGCAGGGGATGACGAATTTTTACCCGTCTTTGATAAGGGCCTTGTCTTTGAGGGTTGCAGCTCAGAGAGCTCTTGCCAACTCCTCTTTGACCCTCCCTTCCTCCTCTTGTCACTGCCTGGGTTCAAGCCTTCCTCCCTTTGGTCTGCTCTTGCTGTAGCCTCATACCTGACCTCTGTGATTCAGTATCACATATCCCCTGCCTCTCCAGCACTCTGCTGGTGATTTATTTCTAAAATGAAAATATTGTCTCATTATGCTCAGTACCTGTAGGATAAAATCTGTGCTCTGCAGCATACCACCCGAAGATGTTGTGCTCTGAGCCTAGTGACCACTGGCAGCAGTGTTTCTGCTCATGCTCATCCATCCCAAGCTCTCCAATCCTAAAGGATCTGCTGGTCTGTGCCGTGTTTCCTTTTGGTCTTGATATCTTTGCCACTGTTGCCTTGGGCTGGTGTCCTCTTCCACTCCTAGAGAGCTGTGTCCTCCTTCCCTGGCTGTCTCGTCCTTCCCTGGCTGTCTCGTCCTTCCCTGGCTGTCTCGTCCTTCCCTGGCTGTCTCAAATATCACTTCTCTGAAGAATTGTCAGATGCCATCCCTCTGTTCTTTACTTTCAGTCCCTCCCACCCCCACCTCCAGTTTTGAAGGAAGGGGCTTCTCTGAACTACCTTTGCATCCTTTGTTACTAGGTTGCCACTTACTTCCTGCCTGTTTGTTTATTGCAGTAACAATGTGGTGCTCATGTAAGTTTCTCAGCAGCTCTGGCTGTCTGATCAAATATATAAAAAAAGAGATTTGTGGCCTGGAAATATTTAGATTATACATAAGTAAGAGAATCAGATAAATTTTCTGGCATTTTCTGTACCAAAGAGGAAGCTCTTCCCTCTTCTAATGAAAACGCTTCATGCCTGACCAGGCGGTGGCGCAGTGGATAGAGCGTCAGACTGAGATGCGGAAGACCCAGGTTCGAGACCCCGAGCTCGCCAGCTTGAGCACAGGCCCATCTGGCTTGAGCAAAAGCTCGTCAGCTTGGACCCAAGGTCGCTGGCTCCAGCAAGGGGTGGCTCGGTTCTGCTGAAGGCCCGCGGTCAAGGCACATGTGAGAAAGCAATCAATGAACAACTAAGGTGTTGCAACGGCAACGAAAAACTAATGATTGATGCTTCTCACCTCTCTCTGTTCCTGTCTCTCTGTCCCTATCTATCCCTCTCTCTGACTCTCTCTCTGTCCCTATAAAAAAAGAAAAGAAAGAAAACGCTTCAGGATCAAAGATTCCCCCCCTTTCATGAGATTGTTCCCCTTCCCTTACAGTGAATGTGGTAGTGTACGCTGATTGAAATAAGAACAGTACATACAAGTCTCAGAGATTCATCTTCGAGGTCACTGAGTAATGAGCACTGACTGTAGTGTGCAGGGCTCTGCCTTGGATTAAATCAGACAGGTGATAGGAATGGAATGAAGCAGAGGATTCCTTTTTTTTCTTTGCACGTGAGAGACTGTCAGAAAGGGAGAGAGATGAGAAGCATTTGGGGGGAACTTTAATTGTTCATTGATTGCTTCTCATATGTGCTTTGACCAGGGGACTCCAGCTGAGCCAGGACCCCTTGCTCAAGCCAGACCGTGGGCTCAAGCCATTGACCTTGGACTTCAAGCCTATGACCTTTGAGCTCAAGCCAGTGACTATAGATGATGTCAGTGACTCCACACTCAAGCTGGCAACTCTGTACTCAAGCTTTATGAGCCCACGCTCAAGCCAGCAACCTTGGGGTTTCAAACCTGGGACCTCAGCGTCCCAGATCAACGCACTATCTACTTTGCCACCACCAGTCAGGCTGAAGCAGGAAAGTCTTGTCCCTATTCTGAATATTGCATAAGGAAGAGCCAGGGAATGACTGTCAATGAAATTTGTTGCAAATTCATATTAACCTCTGCATTATTTTATGGAAATATTTCATTTATTTGCTGTATTTTCATAAAATATCAAAAACATTTTGCTATAAAATATTATGCACCTTCTTAACGTGTGTACTATTTTTTTGCATTTGTAATGTGCAACAAGGTCCCTTGGGTTTATTTATGACTTGAAATAAATGGCCTTTGTGATAATGTGATGTTCTATGTAAAACTGACAACATTTAGCTGAAAGGAGGAGCATATACATGCAAAGGAGTTTGTTAAAAAAAATCCTCATGCTCTGTGATCACTTTGAAAAACAAGGTTAAAAAGCCCAGTTCTCCCCTCGTCCTGTTCCCCTTTCTCCTGTACCAATGATAAGGATTCACTTAATCATAAAATTTGCAAGTTTTCTACCTAATTGTTATGCAGACTTAAATAGCTATACTTCCAGCCCTAGAGGGCAATATTAATAAAACATGGGTTTTAATATATATAAAATCTCTTTATTAGTTAGCAGTTTTTTTTGCAAATATCACAGTTGGCAATAAATTTCTGGATAATGCAGTTATCATTATTGCTCATTATTCAAAGTATACCTCTTAGTAGAATCCAGTTTCCTCTCTTTTTGGCTGGAATGAAAGCTTAGTGATAGAAAATTACAAGCAGACCAGCTGCAGCAGAGAACTGTAATAACTGAAATTAGGCACTGTGAATAAATTAACCAGAAGTTAAAGGCAAGGCAAATGAAAATCTAACGTCTAAATATTATGTCAGGGAGTCTAAGATTAGATTGTTGGAAAGAATGTGTATTCAGGGTCTTGTGGGCCATTGGTTTCCCAATACCAGAAATGGGAATCATTTTTAAAATAGAACTCCTAGCCTGATCAGGCAGTGGTGGAGTGGATAGAGCATCAGATTGGGATGCTGAAGAACCAGGTTTGAAACCCCGAGGTCTCTGGCTTGAGCGCGGCTCATCCGGCTTGAGCGTGGGATCATAGACATGACCCCGTGGTTGCTGGCTTGAGCTCAGAGGTTGCTGGCTTGAAGCCCAAGGTTGCTGGCTTGAGCCCAAGATCTCTGGCTTGAGCAAGGGATAACTCTATCTGCTGATCTGCTGTAGCCCCACCCCCAACCCGGCAAGGCAGATATGAGAATGTAATCAATGAACAACTAAGATGCCACAACAAAGAATTGATGCTTCATATCTCTCTCCCTTCCTGTCTGTCCCTATCCCTCTCTCTGACTTTCTCTGTCTCTGTCAAAAAAAAGAAAAGAATTTCTGAAATTCATCCTGAGATTCTGGTTCATTCATTTTGGGATATAGCCCAGAAATATGTGATTTTGATTTGCCACTGGGCTCATTTGGAAATGGTTAGTCTAGTCTAAAACTCTGATTTCAGAATAAAACCCTCTTGTCAATATTTTAGTAAAAGATGAGCTAATTTTTACCAGCTCCACCGGCAATAGAGCTAGATCTTACAAGCAGCTCTTTCTCTTCTTCAATGCTTTCTTAGAAGTTTATACTTAAAGTGAACCAAAATCTCCTTCCCGAGATTTCCACCACTGGTTCTGGTTTCACCTCCGACAGTCACAAAAAATGCTATCTAGCTGTTGCATTTCTTCAGTTACTAGAGAACATGCATTCCTGTGGATAATAGACTCTTAATATCTTTTAGATTTTGGTTAATTTTTGTACTAGTCACTACTAATTTTTAGTAATTTATAAGAACTTTGTATTTTAAGAGTATTAATTCTTTTCCCATATTGTCAAACTTATTTTCCCAATTTTTAATTGGTCATTTATTGATTTTATGTGCATATGTGTGCAGGTGTGTGTATATAAGAGTTTATGATCTCATATCTCGAGGGAACATTTAAGCTCTTTCCTAGCTTTGGGCCATACAGAAATTTGGCAGGCATGACATTTCTGTACAATAGTCTACATTTAAAATTTTTTAACTATATATACTAAAAACATCACAAGCCATAGAAATAATGTAGGGATAGTAATTGCATGTCAAGCTTGACTGTTGAAGGAAAATTTCACTCCCTTTGCTCAAATTAATCTTCTCTGGGTTTTATTGGAAGGTATACTTTTCCTTTTCCTGCCTGTGTGGTCTTTAATACATGGGGAAATGTCATTATGCCTCACTTTAAGCCTCTGGCAGGCAGAGACTTATTTCTTAATTTATTGGAGTGACATTAGTTAATACAATCAAATATATTTCAGATGTACAATTTTACAACACATCATCTGTACACTGTACTGTGTTCACCTCCCTAACTCAAGTCTCCTGCCATCACCGTAAGCAGAGACTCTTAATTTGTTTATTTAGTACAGGAGGCTTTTTTCCTTTTTCTTTCTTTTCTTTTTAACTTTATTTTGTATCTTAGTAACCAAAGCTCAACTTCAGACGTGCCTTTAATTGTTTCCAACCACCTTTGGAGTTTAATCCTGTCTTTTTTCCTTCTGGGGCCTCTTAAGAGGAAATGGGAGGAATGAAGTCATTGTCTTGCAAAACCTGAGGGGGGGTGGGGGGGGATGACATTGCTGATGACTAACCCCAAATGCTAGTTTGATCAGGAAAAGACCTCCTCCTTAGCCAGAATTCTAGCCCTTACAAGATGCAAGAGCCAGAGTGCTGTGTCTAAAGGAAGCTAAGTGCAGGCTGCAGTGGAAATTGAGTTGTTGTTTTAGAAATTAGTTACCTGTACAGCCAAAGTAAACTGTGTAAACACAAAAGACTGCGTCAGACCTAGCATGTTCTAACTGACGGGCCAAGTACAAGTATGCTTGAATAATTACCAAGCGTTAACTATATATACAGAGTATTCTTTCAGTCATTAAAGTTAGGGGGAGATGATATCATCATGTAATTCTGCCAAGCTTGCCATGCTTGAGTTTTACATAAAGGAGACTGTTCTGTATACCTCTCCTTTGTGCAGACAAAGCGGTGAATTTATCAAGCAGGAGTTATTGATGGGACGGTGGGCGAGTGAATAAGAAAGGAAATGAAGAACCCTTCTCTTTCTGTCCCACTTTCTCCTTTTCTGGATGCTAGTGAGTTCAAGGAACTTTAGTGAGGAGTGAAAGATGGCCAAGCAACTTTATATCTTCCTGAGAGACAATGCAATCACAAGCAATAGGTGTGGAGCCCTTGCGCTGAACCAGAAGTATCTGAGCAAAAAAGTTGTAAGAAAAACAAACCCTAAATGTATGGACCATTTTGTGTTATTTTTCAGTACCCAGCTGCAGTTGGTCTCACAAATGCCCTGGAAAGTACAGTGTCCTATTTTCTTAATTTTTTCCTGAGTTAATATGGTGTAAGGCCAGTGGCCGCAGCCATGGCCATGCAGGTTCTTACTGGATTCAGGCAGATGGTAAAAGAACTGTGGAGCCAGAAAATGGTGGCCCATTCTGTTTATCAAAGTCTCATAACGGGGTGGATGAGTAAACAGGCAGGGAAGACCGCTTCCCTTTCTCTCAGGGCTCCCAAGCCCCTCAGCACTCCCTCTCTCCCTTAGGCTCTCCCAGCAAAGCAGCCCCCAAGATGGGGGGGACCCATAGCAAACAGTGGCCCCTCCCCACAACAGCAGACAGTCCTCAATTTGCAATCTGTCGCCCTGAGGGCAAGCACCCACATCCTTCCATAGCTATACACACATGCGCTGCCCTGATACAAGGAGCAAACCTGAAAAAACACTTGTTACAAATTTGTTTGCCCAACATATGGCCTTTATCTTTAATGGGGGTGGGGAGTGGGGTGAGTTTTCAAAAGGAAAGGGAAAGTTAAATGAGTAAATATGGCTTGAGTCTTACTTTGACCAATGCTGAGGCCATCGATGCTGGCAGATATAGAGAAAAGGCTCTTGTCTCTCCCTCACTGCCAAACTAGAACGTAAGAAATACATGAGGTTGCCAGCTTAAACTCCAGGAGGACATAAAATCTCTGACTTGGTAGGAGTCATGTTCGGCAGATAAAATATAATATGCTCACTTTGTTAAAGATGGCGCTGCCCACATGGAAGCCCGTCATCCAGGTGATATTATTTGCCCTTATGCTTGAGATGGCTGTGGGGGAAAAGCTGTAATGTAGGCAGGCCAGGTCATTATAGCCTAAGGCTTAGTTTAAGAGTAAGCTCTTCTCCACACCCTTGACTGATTGGATGATGTAGGGTGGTGCACTCTCCTGAGGAATCCCATTATGCCTCAGATGGGTGGCTTTGTATCAGAGACTTTCTTGTATGTATAATTGGATTAAAGGTTTGGATTATCTAGGCTATAAACTGGGGCAGTCTGGGAGCTTGATCTCTCTCTCTCTCTTGGTTCCTGAGTTCCTGAGGTTGGTATTAGAGAGGAGAGCAGATTAAGGCCATGTGGAGGAGAAGCAGCCAAGATGGCGGAGTGCTGAGGAAGAAGCCAGTTTGTTAAGAGTTTGTGCAGGAGGAGATGGGAAACAGAGGTGAATAAGTCTGGTGAGCTAGAAACCTTTGATTCTAGGAAACTCGGATAAGTCAGTAGCTTTGTGAGCACTGAATGTGTGGGTTTTGGAGCCCAGTGTGTGTTTTTGCTTGCCCGCCGGGTGCAAGCTAGAATTAAAGGTGATGACTCACCAGTTCTTGGCTCCTGTGTTTCATTGCAATCTGTCCGAATCCAATGTGAACCTGCGTGGGTCGGGCGGCTGTGATGGCGGCCTCGACTACTGGCTTTACAAGTCAATAGGTAGTAATTGCTGACGTTGATCAGCCTGCTATTGACAGGCATCAGCGTAGTTGGGAGGCATTCTGCAAGCCCTTCTGCCATTATTAGGAGGCAAATGTCAGGTGGGAGTTGCAGGAAGTGGGGAGCAGGAGGCAGAGGGACGTATTCTTTCCATGCATCTAAGGGAGAATAAATATGACCCTTTAAAAATGTTGAAGTCTTGCCTGACCAGGCGGTGGCGCAGTGGATGGAGTGTTGGACTGGGATGCGGAAGACCCAGGTTCGAGACCCCGAGCTTGCCAGCTTGAGCACAGGCCCATCTGGCTTGACCAAAAAGCTCGCCAGCTTGGACCCAAGGTCCCTGGCTCCAGCAAGGGGTTGCTCGGTCTGCTGAAAGCCCGCGGTCAAGGCACATGTGAGAAAGCAATCAATGAACAACTAAGGTGTCGCAATGGCAAAACTAATGATTGATGCTTCTCACCTCTCTCCATTCCTGTCTGTCTGTCCCTATCTATCCCTCTCTCTGACTCTCTCTCTGTCCCTGTAAAAAAAAAAAAAATGTTGAAGTCTTAGTAACAAGAGGATCATTTCAAGCCTCCTTGTTGATGAGCTCAGAATTTATTATCTCAATGAGCTCGGCTTTGTAGGTAGGGGTTTAAGAGAAACAGCAATAAATGTCTAAGGATTTCTGGCTTTCTTTCACATTCCTGATGAATTAAAACTGCATAGTTTTATATTGTAAACACTTTTCCCCTCCCCCTTCTCTTTTTATGTATCTATCTTTTTGGTTTGTTTGGGTTTTTTTTTTTTTTAGATTATTTATTGATTGATTTTTAGAGAGAGCGGGAGAAAGGGTCAGCTTGCATTGCCATCTATTAGCTCTAAACACATTTTTTCAATTGGGAAAGGGGCTGTCGCCCTGAGTTCACACTTTTTTATAACAGACCATAGTCCCAGGGGTGATGGCCTTCTCTGATTTTTTTCAGCAGTCCTTCTGAACCAACCCTGCACTGTTTTGATTTTAGGTTTGCTGTGGAATTTGTCCTCTAGTGACAAACTCAAGAATCTCATGATAACAGAAGCCTTGCTTATCCTGACTGAGAATATCATCATCCCCTTTTCCGGGTGGCCAGAAGGAGACTACCCCAAAGCAAATGGTTTGCTCGATTTTGATATATTCTACAATGTCACAGGATGCCTAAGGTAATGCCACTCTGCATTCCCCTCCTACACACACACACACACACACACACACACACACACACTTTTTCTCTGTGCACCTTAATTACTGCATCCATGTCTGTCTGAAACTCTACCCCATTACCTGGAGATACTGTAAGATCACTCTACTAGAACCACAATGTAGAGCAGTGGTTTTTAATTGTTGGTCCACCAGAAATTTCATGCTAGTCTGTGAAAGAGTTTACCACTCTGATGTTGTATGAAGATTACAGACCCAATGGTTATAGACTCATAATCTTCATACAATATCGAGATTGTTAACTCTTTCATGGATCAGCACAAAATTTTTGGCACACCTACTCCCACAGACCAGTGGTTGAAAAACACTGATGTGGAAACAATTCTTAAGGTTTAAGTCTCAACAGAGTATTTTTTCCAGATATGTTTGATTTCAGAAGCTATCCACACAGCAGCTCACAAGAGAAAGGATGCCCGTTCCAGTAGAGAAATCAGAAAGCTGATCTGACCACCTAGAAGTCTGTATAGACAGGCCTTCCCTGTCTCACAGGGTTTAAGGCAGGTTTTGGGCAAATGAGTTTATAAATTTGCATTTTTTGAGTTTGCTCACTTTTATTATTAAAAATGGTGCTGAGCAGCCTGACCAGGCAGTGGTGCAGAGTGTCGGACTGGGACACGGAGGAGAACCCAGGTTCGAAACTCCAAGGTCGCCAGCTTGAGTGTGGGCTCATCTGGTTTGAGCAAAGCTCCCCAGCTTAAACCCAAGGTCTCTGTCTTGTGCAAGAGGTCACTCGGTCTGCTGTAGCCCCAGTCAAGGCACATATGAGAAAGCAGTCAATGAACAACTAAGGTGCCACAACAAAGAACTGATGCTTCTCATCTCTCTCCCTTCCAGTCTGTCTGTTTCTCTTTCTGTCTCTGTCACACACACACACAAAAAAAATGGCGCTGAGTAGCAAGCCAGGTATGTGATCTGTGAAATTGCTAATTACCTTCCTGCTTGGGAAGGACCACTGTTATGCTAATGTTGCTGGAAGAGAGGTTTTTGGCCAAAACGTTTTAAGGCAGTGGTTCTTAACCTGGGTTCTATTGAACCCTAGGGGTTCAATGAGTCGGTCTCAGGGGTTCGGAGAAGCCTCTGCCGTGGAGGCCAGAATAAAGTAATACCGTAATTTGTTGTGAGTTCATGCACTTAGTTGGTTTTGTTCTTTGAGCGAGGTGATGTTCATGCACGGCTCATTTTGTGCACCAGTGAAAAAACATATACCTATGTCTTGAATTTGGAAAAAAAAATCATATTTTATTTATCACTAAAGAAGGGTTCGGTGAATGCGCAGATGAAACTGGTGGGTTCGGTACCTCAAAAAAGGTTAAGAACCACTGTTTTAAGGAGAGAAGAAGGAAGGAGAAGGGGACGTCATGTTTTTGCAGAGTTTGTGCAGAGAGAAGGAGATGGGGAACCAGAGGTGACTAAGACTGGTGGGAGCCTTTGATTCTAGGAAAACGGATGTGTCAGTAGCTTTGTGAGCTCTGAGTGAAAGGGAAGTGTTTTTCCCACTGTGTGTATTTACTCGCCTGCTGTTGCAAGGCTAGAATAAAGGAATGGCCCACCAGTTTTTGGCTTTATTGTTTCTTTACCGTCTGCCCGAATCTAATGGGAACCTGCACCTGCATGGCCATGATGGCCGTGGCTACTGACCTTACAGCAGGCTACCTGTTACTCTAAATCCACAAACATCTAACTTAATTACATGGTTAAAAAATTGAACCTGGTGCTTTTATTATTTTAATTTTTTTCTTTGAGTTATATACATGGACATACATTATATTAGTTTCAGGTACATAATGATGATTCATTATTTTATATATTGTGAAATGATCACCACAATAAGTCTAGTTAACATCCATCGCCATACACAGTTCTATACTATTTTTTGTTGTGGTGAGAACTATTAAGATTTACTCTCTTAACAACTCTCAAATATGCCCCAGGACTTATTTTTTTTATAACTAGAAGTTTGTATCTGCATCTTTTTTTTTTTTTTCAAGTTATGCACATTTAATGATACAGGAATTTGTTATGACCCCATCTTCTTCAATTTTCTCTTTCTTGAAGCAAAGGCTACAAGTTTCAACAGTGGGAACAGAGTTAAATGAGAAATCATTGAAATCTGTGCAATGGAAACACACAGCATTAACCTGGCCATTACATATTTGTAGAAATAACAGGAAACAAAGGGGGGTATTTGCAAGCTGCATTACTTGGAGACATATCTATATATGCAGAGAGACAAGGTCCTTTCTCACCAGACATTCTCAGTACTTAAGTCATCATTGAATTGTATCTGCATCTTTTGACTCCCTTCAACAACTTTGCCAACAGCCCCATCCCCCAACTCCTCTCCTATCTCTGGCAGTCACCAGTCAGTCTGTTCTCTGTATCTATGATTTTGGGTTTTTTGGGTTTTTTTTTTAGGTTCCACATATAAGTGAGATCATACAATATTTGCCTTCCTCTGCTTGACTTCCTTCACTTAGCATGGTGTCCTCAAGGTCCACCCATATTGCCAAAAAAGGCAGAATTTCTTTCTTTTTTATGGCTGAATAGTATTCCATTGTTTGTGTTGAAACACATTTTCTTTCTCCATTTATCTATTGATGGACACTTAGATTGTTTCTATATACTGGCTATTGTGAATAATGCTGTAATGAACATGAGGTTTTTATATCTTTTTGAGTAAGTGTTTTTGGTTTCTTCAGATAAATACCCAGAAATGGAATTGCTGGATCATGTGGTAGTTCTATTTTTAATTTTCTGAGGAACCTCTCTATAATGTTTTCTGTTGTTACTGCACCAGCTTACATTCCCACCAGCAGTGCACAAGGGTTCCCTTTCTCCACATACAACACTTGCCTATTCACATTTTGATGGTCGTCATTCTAAAAGGTGTGAGTTGATAGCTCACTGTGGTTTTTTATTTGCATTTCTCTGATGATTAGTGATGTTGAGCATCTTTTCCTATAGGCCATCTCTATGTCTTTTTTAGAAAAATGTCTATTCAGATCCTCTGCCCATTTTTTCTTAGTCAGACAGACAGACAGAAGAAAAAAGAAAGATGAGCAGCATCAATTCTTTGTTACAGCACCTTAGTTGTTCATTGATTGCTTTCTCATATGTGCCTTGACCTGGGGGCTCCAGCTGAGCCAGTGACCCCTTGCTCAAGCCAGCAACCTTTGGACCCAAGCCAGCATGCCTATGATTCCACGCTCAAGCCAGTGACCCTGCGCTCATGCTGGTGATCCCATACTCAAGCTGGTGACATCGGGGTTTCAAACCTGGGTCCTCTGTGTCCCAGGCCAACATTCTACTCACTATGCCATTGCCTAGTCAGGCTGTGCCTAATTTTTAATTAGATTGTTTTTTACTGTTGAATTGTATGAATTCTTTATATATTCTGTATATTAACCCCTTATCACCTTATCAGATATATGATTTGCAAATTGTTCTCCCATTCAGTGGGTTGTCTTTTCATTTTGTTGATGGTTTCTTTTGCTGTGCAGACGCTTTTCAGTTTGATGTAGTCTTCTTTGTATTTTATTGTTGTTGCCTTTTCTTTTGTTGTCAAATCCAAAATATCATTGCCAAGACCAATGTCAGAAAGCTTATTGCCTGTATTTTCTTCTAGGAGTTTTATGGTTTCAAGTCTTTAATTCACTTCAAATTAATTGTTGTGTATGTGCCAGATATTGGTCCCATTTTGTTCTTTTTTTTTTTTTTTTTTTAAAGAGAGAGATAGATAGGAAGGGACAGAGATGAGAAGCTTCAGTTCTTCATTGAGGCACTTTAATTGTTCATTGATTGCTGTCATATATGTGCCTTGACATGGGGCCTCCAACCAAGCCAGTGACCCCTTTCTCAAGCCAGCAACCTTGGGCTCAGCCAGCAACCTTGGGCTTCACGACAGTGATCTTTGGGCTCAAACCAGCAACCATGGGGTCATGTGTATGACCCACGCTCAAGCCAGCAACCTCGCACTCAAGCTGATGAGCCTCTGCTCAAGCCGAATGAGCCTGCGCTCAAGGTGGCAACCTTGGGGTTTCAAACCTGGATCCTCAGCATTCCAGGTCAACACTCTAGCCACTGTACCATGAGCTGGTCAGGCCCATTTTGCTCTTTTGCATGTGGCTGTCCAGTTTTCCTAACACTGTATGTTAAAGAGGCTTTTCTTTCCCCGTTGTATATTCTTGAATCCTTGTGAATTAATTGACCGCACATGGGTGAGTTTATTTCTAGACTTTCTATTCTGTTGCATTGATCTATGTCAATATGCATACTGTTTTTTTAATACCATACTGTTTTAAATAATATAGCTTTGTTATATAGTTTGAAATCAAGAAACATGGTGCCTCCATCTTTATTCTTCTTTTTCAAGACTGCTTTGGCTATTCACGGTCTTTTGTGGTTCCATACAAATTACCATATAGATTTTTTTCTTCTATTTCTGTGAAAAATGCCATTGGAAGTTTGATAAGGATTGCATTGAATTTGTAGATTTTAGGTAGTATGGACTTTTTAACAGTATCAGTTGTTCCAGGGCACAAGTGTGGAATATCTTCCCATTTATGTGTGTCTTATTCAATGTCTTAAGCTTTTGCCTCCTGATTAAATTTATCCCTAGGTATTTTTAAATAGCTATCAGGCAATACTACCTAATAGGACAGAAAGTCTTGCCATAAGAACAGCTACAAAGAAGTTAGTTTGATCAGCATTTCTAAATACTGTAATGAAAAATGCTTGAAATGTTTTTTTCCCTTGGACTATCAAATGTCAACTAAATCAAGAAGAAACAGAAACACATGCAGGAGGAAGGGAAAGTGCTAGTCTTAACTTCTCTAGGGTCCACGTACATCAAGTTTTCTCATATTGGTAAATTATTATTGTCCTTATGTCCAAGGATGAAAAGAAATCAGATAGAGGATGTAATCAAAATTAGGCAACTCCAAAGAAGTCAGGATATATTCTGCCTTTTGATTTATTCTCTTGCGAGGCAGTTTTGTTTTGTTGTTGTTGTTTTTAAGGGAATCTGGGTGTTAACTGATGTTCCTGTTATACTAAGATGTTTCTCTTATTTCCACAGTTAATCACACAGTAGTGCATATCAGATGCCAATTTTGTGTAATACATAATGTTAGCTTCTGAGAGTTTTACAAGGCTAATTTAGGAAGTCCCAGGAACTTTTCATTTGGCAAGTGATGCTGAGGAGCAGACGATCTAGAATACTGCTGCTGTGAAATGTGTTAGAGCAGTGGTTCTCAAAGTGGGGTCCCCAGAGCAGGAGAATATGCATTGCCCAGAACTTGTTGGAATTCTTGGGTCCCACCACTAAGCTACTGAATCAGAAGCTCTCAGGGTGGGGTCCAGCCATCCCACTTTTAAGCCCTCCAGGTGATTCCAATGCACTGCCGGTGTCAGAGATCTGAGCACAGTGCTGCGGGAATGCCGAACAAAGGACCATTCATGCCAGCTGAGTGAGATTTGAAAGACACTGGAGGAGAGGCGCCAGGTGAGCTGAACCCTGGCGGACTATTTCGATACTCAGAAGTTCTCTAAGGACCAAGGACTAAGTTCTTGAACAGCATAATAGTCTCCCTTGAATCTATCTTTTTGTACAGTCCACTGAAATTGCTGTGTGTGTGTGTGACTGAGGCAGAGAGTGGAACAGATAGACAGGAAGGGAGAGAGATGAGAAGCATCAATTCTTTGTTGCGGCACCTTAGTTCATCGATTGCTTTCTCATATGTGCCTTGACAGGGGTGGGGGTGGGGGTGGGCTACAGCAGAGTGAGTGGCCCCTTGCTCAAGCCAGTGACCTTGGGCTCAAGCCAGTGACTATGGGGTCATGTCTATGATCCCACACTAAAGCCAGCAACCCTGCGCTCAAGCTGGTGAGCCCATGCTCAAGCCAGCAACCTCGGGGTCTTGAACCTGGATCCTCCACATCCCAGTCCAACACTCTATCCACTGTGCCACTGCCTAGTCAGGCTGGAACTGCTTCTCTTTTTTTTTTTCGTTAATTTTAATTTATTGTGTTAACATGGATTCAAGCATCCCACTGAATACAATACCCTCTCCCCCCATGTACCTACCTATACCTGCTTTGCTTCCCTTCCGCAATTCCCACCCCCCTTCCCTCTGGGACCTGCTGACCTGCTATCTGTATTTCTGTGTCGTGTATATATAATTTCACTAATCCCTTTACCGTCTCTGATCCCATCCCCTCATCCCCCTTCCCTTTGACAGCTGTCCCTCTGCTCCCTGTGGTCAGGCTGGAACTGCTTTTTTTAATACATTTTTGAGCCTTTAGAACATTTTGACCCATTTTAAAACATTTTGCATTTTTAAATTTCTCTCTAGTACCCATTACCTTAACAGGTATAGCAAAGTTCTTAATGTGGCAGGTGTATCAGTCAGGATTTTTTCATTTGAAAAGGCTGCAGCTCAACTCAGCTTGCTAATGCCAGGTTGGGATTCATTGGCTCATGTGGCCGAGCTGTTGACAGTCACTTGTGGAAGTGAAGGAAGCACACCAGGAACCACGGCTCCAAAGCTGGGACTGAAATTCAGCACCCCTGAGACTCAATTTTCTTTTTTTTATCTTATCTCAGCCTCCTCTTCTTTTGCACTTTGGGCTTTCTTTATTTTTTTTTTAATGTTTTTATTTATTTTTTTTACAGGGACAGAGAGAGAGTCAGAGAGAGGGATAGATAGGGACAGACAGACAGGAACGGAGAGAGGTGAGAAGCATGAATCATTAGTTTTACATTGCCGTTGCAACACCATAGTTGTTCATTGACTGCTTTCTCACATGTGCCTTGACCGTGGGCCTTCAGCAGACCGAGCAATCCCTTGCTGGAGCCAGTGACTTTGGGTCCAAGCTGGCGAGTTTTGCTCAAGCCAGATGGGCCCGCGCTCAAGCTGGCAAGCTCGGGGTCTCGAACCTGGGTCTTCCACATCCCAGTCCAACGCTCTATGCACTGCGCTACCGCCTGGTCAGGCACATTGGGCTTTCTTGACAAATGCAGACAAGCCTATGCATTTTAAAAATCTTAAATTTCTAACACCTAGAAAAGTTTCTAGCCTGACCTGTGGTGGCGCAGTGGATAAAGTGTCGACCTGGGAACACTGAGGTCGCCTGTTCAAAACTCTGCACTGGTCTCGTCACGGCACATATGGGAGTTGATTCTTCCAGCTCCTACCCCCTTTCTCTCTCTCTCTCTCTCTCTCTCTCTCTCTCTCTCTCTCTCTCTGTGTCTCCTCTCTAAAAATGAATACAATAAAAAATTTTAAAAATTTTTAAAAAAGAAGAAGTTTCTAGCCTAAGGTAAGCAAGTATGAAGTATATTAATGGAAAGAATAAATGAGTGAACACAATGAAGATACATGAAAAATTAGGTGAATGATCAACTCTGGCTAGAGCAGGGGTCCCAAAATGTTTTACACAGGGGCCAGTTCACTGTCCCTCAGGCCGTTGGAGGGCTGCCACATACAGTACTCCATACACTGACCACCAGTGAAAGAGGTGCCCCTTCCAGAAGTGCGGTGGGGGGCCGGATAAATGGCCTCAGGTAGTCGCAATATGGCCCGCGGGACGTAGTTTGGGGACCTCAGAGCTAGAGTATAATTTGTGGTAGAAAGTAATCAAACAAGTTGGAAACATAGTCTAGGGCCAGACTCTGGAGGCTAGTATGGGGAGGATAGGAGTTCTGGATGAAGAAGAATAATTATATAGACAGGAAAGGTATATTGAGAAGGCAAAAATCTAAAGAGAAAAATACTGATGAACAATTTCTCTCCCTCATCTCCCCTGTGAATGAGGAATAAAAGATTTGTGTGGTTTGGGTGGTGCAGTGCGCTAGGGTCACACATTTTTCTGAAGTTGTAATTGCTGAAAGCACTCCCATCAGAATGACACCATTTTAAAGAATGTTTTACCTTTTATCGATGAAGAAACTCGGGCTTGGGGAGGTTAAGTGATTTTCCCATCACATACAACTAACTAGCTGGAATTTAATCTGGGAAGCCTGTTCCCAAAGCCAAAGCTCTTCGGTAGTGTACTGGATACATGAAGGTTAGTCACGTGGCTACAGACTATGCTGATGTGGATAAAACCTCACAGTTTGGCAACCGCACAGGGTCAAGTAGGCCACTTGCAGTCATGTCCAGGTCTCATTATGGACATTGTATCTGCATGCATTTCAGTGTTTTTGTTCTAGAATTTCTGTGCACATAGAACACTGTACTGCGTTTCATATAAACAGAGAAGATAAAAAAGATGAAATATAGGAAGTCAGAGATCTTTTCAAGAGAGGAGACAGCATTGGGGACAACTTTGGAGTAGAGGTTGTCACAATACACGTAAAGGCCACAAGGAGCTAGGAGTCAGAATGTAAGAAAAGACCAGTAGGGAACCCACAATCAGTTACTTTCAGTTTTTGTGACAATAGAGGTGTCTGCAGAGTAGCTGCTTATTTATGACCCCAGCCTACTCTGAAAAGATTTTGAGACAGGTGTAGAATGGTTCTAAGATGAGTGAATGTTAGCTGCACAAAAAGGTCATAAATGCTATCAGATAATCTTAATTTCTACAGGTTTACTTTAAGTATTCTCTTCCCCCGTAGGTGTAGAGCCAACAATAAATTAGCCACATGAGTAGTATTTTGGGCATTGTGGTGAACTTAGGTTAGTGTCACTAAATTATTTCAATCTATTTTGGAGAAAAACTATACATAGATCATTTCCCCTGGTCTGCATATAGCAATGGTACAGAGTCAGTCTGCTAGCTCTAGGTGAAAATGTTTGCTTTTCTAATGAACTTGTGGCAGTGACTCGGTTCTGCCCGCTTGAAACTGCTACAGAGAGATTGTGTTCACATGGCAGAACATGCACGTTTATCCTTCACAAGAGCTAGCTAGCACTGGTGCACCATATTTGTCAAGCACGCCATTGTTTATTTACAGGGTTGACACCTGCCTACAGCAGCATTTCCCATGGGCCTTGATGCTTTCTTTAGGTCCTTTTAGAATTACATACTTTTCAAGGCTAAAGTTACTCACTGAAGGAGGACACAGATTTCACAATAAGGAAAACCACGTGTTCGTGCAAATTTCAACATTTTTCGTAAGCCATATTATATTAGCATAATGAGTAGTAAAATCCAAGCTAGGAGAGAGAAAAATGAATTGGTACACTCTGATTTGTGCTAGAACCAGCAAGAGCAGTCACCCACATCTCTTCATAATTACATGTGCGTGACATCATGTTCATAGCTTGAAATCAGCCATGGTGGAGTAATTATACCACAGAAATTGGCAGACACTACAAATCAGAGAGATCTTCCTGCTCCCTGCCCTGAGAAAGCTGGCTGTTAAACATTTACTAGCAAACCGTGGATACTGAATTTCCATTACAAGATTACTATAACAACAAAATGTGAATAATTAGGTTATAGGCATATTTCTTCACACACATCCTTTTTCAAAGAAGAAACAATTCTTTTGTTTTCTTGGAAGGGATTCTAAAACTTTAGCATTTTTCTTTTTCTTTTAGTGGAAAAAACCTAAAATGCCTCATTTTTTAAAAAGTTATTATTTATTAGAGCAAGAAGTGTAACAGTTAAGCTACTTTAATAACTTACTACAATCAGTAGGATACTCTTCCAGATATTTCAAATCTAAAGAACTTAAGTGACAATCATAGAGTTGTAAATTACCAGAAAGCATCAACTTCCTCCTTTGAATGTGCACCTCTCCTAAGCATTCATTTAGTCCCTGCTTTCCTGTCTTACGGGTAAATGCTTGGGAATTGGTGTGATGTGGCTATCAACTCTGTTTTCTACCTCACTGATTTTCACACTTGGAAAACCTTTGGATGTGACATATATAAAACCAATGGTTATTAAAGGTATGTTCAAAATTTCTACCAAACATTTATTATTTCTTTATTCCTCCATAACATTCTCATGACTTCTTTCTCTTCTTTTCTTTCCTTCCTTCTTTTCTTTCTTCCCTCCTCTTCCCTAAGTCTTTGTTCTCTTAAAGAAGAGGTTTGGAAACAGTTTAGAGGGCAGAAACTAATGTATGTCCAGGGGTCTGGCATGTACGGAAGTGGACAGGTGTCATCCCATGGGAAATGGTAGGGGTTTTCAAACTAGAGAATGGCAAAAAATGCTTACTTCAAAGAGAAGTGAGCTTCAAAGTTATGAAAAAAAGCAATTCCAGCCAAATACAGATACATCTAGGCAGCATGTGATATGGTCTCTGTAAAGCCAGTAGCCGCCGCCACCATCACAGCTGCCTGGCCCATGCAGGTTTGCATTTGATTCAGACAGATGGTAATGAAACAACGGAGCCAAGAACTGGTGGGCCATTAGCTTTATCCTAGCTTGCACCCGGCGGGCAAGTAAAAACACACACTGGGCTCCAAAACCCACTCATTCAGTGCTCACAAAGCTACTGACTTATCCAAGTTTCCTAGAATCAAAGGTTCCTAGCTCACCAGACTTATTCACCTCTGTTCCCCATCTCCTTCTCTCTGCACAAACTGGCTTATCCTTCAGCACTCCGCCATCTTGGCTGCTTCTCCTCTCCCCCATGTGGCCTTTCTCTGCTCTCCCCTCTAATGCTAATCTCAGGAACTGAGAGAGAGCAAGCTCCCAGTCTGCCCCATTTTATAGTGTAGAAATCAAAACCTTTAATCCAATATATAAAGAAGTCTCTGATACAAAGTCACTTATCTGAGGCATAATGGGATTCCTCATAAGAGTGTACCACCCACATCATGCAGTGGTCAAGGGTGTGGGGAAAAGCTTAGTTTTAAAACTAAGCCTTAGGCTATAACTACCCTGCCTGCCCACAGCCTGTCCCCCACACCCAACTCAAACTATAAGCAAGCAAACATATACATCATATTTTCAAACTTATTTGACCAACAGTCTCATTCTTCAGTTGAAATTAAGTGCCAGTGACTCCTCCACAATTACAGATATTTAAGAAAGGCAACTAGTTCAGCCATCTTGGGATTTTACCACTTGGTCTGTTTTTCCTCTTGCTCTAATCCAACCCTATTATTATTCCTTAAGTGCCTGTTATATCCAAAGCACTTTTTAAGTTACTGAAATTTCAAAGGGGCATGAAACCTATCTTTGCCCTGGAAGAACTCTAGGATTAGTGGGAGATAGAGGCACCTAAAGAGATAGTCACATTACAGTTGATAGAAGAGGTATGAGAAGACCGGTGGGAAGGCACTGAGTTGCTTAACTGAAGTTGCCTGGTGGTTGCAAAAAAAATGTTGACTGGAGAGCCCCCTTGAAGGAGCTGTTGGAGAATGAGTAGGATCCATAGATCAACCAATGAATGCGAAAATAACTGGATCGAACATATTGAAGTGTAACAACAAATCAATGATCTTCTCTCTCTAAAATCAATTTAAAAAAGAATGAGTGTTTGAATGTTCCTCTCAATATTTAGCTCAGCGTTCTATCACTGCTTCATTTCTGTCTTTTTTCAATGTGATCATACTGAGAAAGGATCATAAAATTGCTACCTTAACCTTATCACCACAGTGTGACTACTCTTTCTGCATTATACCATATAAACCTCCCCAGAATTTGCCAGTTTGTTTAGGATGATAGGACAAAATGACAAACATTACTGTTGAGCAGATAAAATATATTATGCTCACTTTGTTAAAGATGGCGCTGCCCACATGGAAGTTCGTTGATATTAATATGTATTCTGGAACAGGCTGTGGGCAGGCCGGGTTGTTATAGCCTAAGGCTTAGTTTAAGAGTAAACTCTTCTCCACACCCTTGACTTATTGGATGATGTGGGGTGGTGCACTCTCCTGAGGAATTCCATTATGCCTCAATGGGTGGCTTTGTATCAGAGACTTTCTTGTATGCATAATTGGATTAAAGGTTTGGATTTTCTAGGCTATAAACTGGGGCAGTCTGGGAGCTTGATCTCTCTCTCTCGGTTCCTGAGATTAGTATCAGAGAGGAGAGCAGATTAAGGCCATGTGCAGGAGAAGCAGTCAAGATGGCAGAGTGCTGAGGAAGAAGCCAGTTTGTTAAGAGTTTGTGCAGGAGGAGATGGGGAACAGAAGTGAATAAGTCTGGTGAGCTAGAAATCTTTGATTCTAGGAAACTCGGATAAGTCAGTAGCTTTGTGAGCACTGAATGTATGGGTTTTGGAGCCCAGTGTGTGTTTTTGCTTGCCCGCCGGGTGCAAGCTAGAATAAAGCTGATGGCTCACTAGTTCGTGGCTCCTGTGTTTCATTGCTGACTGTTCGAATCTAATGTGAACCTGCGTGGGCCAGGCGGCTGTGATGGTGGCCCCGACTATTGTCTTTACAATTACTATAGCGCATTATAAAGCATATTCCTTTTTCTTAACCCTATTTTATGCAAGTTAATTAAAAATGCATTTCTCCTACAACTGACTTAACCCTCACTTTCCCCACATGTGTCGTGGTGTAGTAAATGTGTTTTGGTGAATGTATAATATAGGTATATGTACTAAAATTTTTAACTGTCTTAAAAGAAATTTCCATTGTCATCTATCAGTAAATCTAGCTGGGATGGGGAGTGGTTAAAGCAAACTACCTTTAGAAAGAAAAGCTATAACTATCAGAACTATCAGTCTTGTTCTAAATTAGCCATGGGGTTAATGGCAAGTTGTTTTGAATATCTATACTAGCCATTCTCTGGAAAAAGAATGTGTATATCTACTACAGCACACATGCAAAATAATCATTGTTACACTGAATTTTACTTTTTTATGCTTCTCTGGATATTGGACTTCAGAACTTTACTGACTCTGCATTTCCTTAATTACCCTTTGTAAAACCAGTAGTCGAGGCCACCATCACAGCAGCCCGACCCACGCAGGTTCGCATTAGATTCGAACAGTTGGCAATAAAACACTGGAGCCACGAACTGGTGAGCCATAAGCTTTAATTCTAGCTTGCACCCGGCGGGCAAGCAAAAACACACACTGGGCTCCAAAACCCATACATTCAGTGCTCACAAAGCTACTGACTTATCCGAGTTTCCTAGAATCAAAGGTTTCTAGCTCACCAGACTTATTCACCTCTGTTTCCCATCTCCTCCAGCACAAACTCTTAACAAACTGGCTTCTTCCTTAGCACTCCGCCATCTTGGCTACTTCTCCTCCACATGGCCTTAATCTGCTCTCCTCTCTAATACCAACCTCAGGAACTCAGGAACCAAGAGAGAGAGCGACCAAGCTCCCAGACTGCCCCAGTTTATAGCCTAGAAAATCCAAACCTTTAATCCAATTATACGAAAAGCAAGTCTCCGATACAAAGCCACCCATCTGAGGCATAATGGGATTCCTCAAGAGAGTGCACCACCCTACATTATCCAATCAGTCAAGGATGTGGAGAAAAGCTTACTCTTAAACTAAGCCTTAGGCTATAACAACCCGGCCTGCCCACAGCCTGTTCCAGAACACACATTAATATCAACAAACTTCCATGTGGGCAGCGCCATCTTTAACAAAGTGAGCATAATATATTTTATCTGCCCAACACCCTTTTTTTTTTTTTTTTTTTTACAGGGACAGAGAGAGAGTCAGAGGGAGGGATAGATAGGGACAGACAGACAGGAATGGAGAGAGGTGAGAAGCATCAATCATTAGTTTTTCGTTGCCCTTGCGACACCTTAGTTGTTTATTGATTGTTTTCTCGCGTGTGCCTTGACCGTGGGCCTTCAGCAGACCGAGCAACCCCTTGCTGGAGCCAGTGACCTTGGTTCCAAGCTGGCGAACTTTTGCTCAAGCCAGATGGGCCCGTGCTCAAGCTGGCGATCTCAGGATCTCGAACCTGGGTCTTCCGCATCCCAGTCTGACGCTCTATCCACTGCACCACCACCTACCTGGTCAGGCAATTATCCATTTTTGTTTTATTTACTTTTGCTCACTCACTACTTATTCTGAATACTCATGACAGAAAAGAAATTGTTTGGTTTTAACCTATACATTATCCCAGATTATTATTTAGATAATTAAGAAGATAATTAATTAAATGAGGGTTGTTGGGCAGATAAAATATATTATGCTCACTTTGTTAAAGATGGCGCTGCCCACATGGAAGTTCGTTGATATTAATGTGTGTTCTGGGACAGGCTGTGTGCAGGCCAGGTCGTTATAGCCTAAGGCTTAGTTTTAAGAGTAAGCTTTTCCCCACACCCTTGACTGATTAGATGATGTAGGGTGGTGCACTCTCCTGAGGAATCCCATTATGCCTCAGATGGGTGACTTTGTATCAGAGACTTTCTTGTTTGTATAATTGGATTAAGGGTTTGGATTTCTATACTATAAAGTGGGACAGACCAGTAGCTTGTTCTTGGTTCCTGGGATTAGTTAGAGAGGAGAGCAGAGTAAGGCCACATGGAGGCCAGGAGAAGCAGCCAAGATGGCGGAGTGCTGAGGGAGAAACCAGTTCGTGCAGAGTTTGAGCTAGAGGAGATGGGGAACAGAAGTGAGTAAGTCTGGTGAGCTAGAAACCTTTGATTTTAGGAAACTCGGATAAATCAGTAGCTTTGTGAGCACTGAATGTGTGGGTTTTGGAACCCAGTATGTGTTTTTGCTTGCCCGCCGGGTGCAAGCTAGAATTAAAGCTGATGGCTCACCAGTTTTTGGCTCCTGTGTTTCATTACCGACTGTTCGAATCTAATGTGAACCTGCATTGGCCAGGCGGCTGTGATAGTGGCCCTGACTACTGGCTTTACAAGGGTCTAATTCACCTGATATCAAATAACTATTTTTCTTTTCTTTTTTTTTAATTAAGTGAGAGGAGGGGAGATAGAGAGACAGACTCCTACATGCACCCTGTTGGGCAGATAAAATATGATATGCTCACTTTGTTAAAAGATGGCGCTGCCCACATGGAAGTTCGTTGATATTAATGTGTGTTCTGGAACAGGCTGTGGGCAGGCCGGGTTGTTATAGCCTAAGGCTTAGTTTAAGAGTAAGCTCTTCTCCACTTATTGGATGATGTAGGATGGTGCACTCTCCTGAGGAATCCCATTATGCCTCAGATGGGTGGCTTTGTATCAGAGACTTTCTTGTATGTATAATTGGATTAAAGGTTTGGATTTTCTAGGCTATAAACTGGGGCAGTCTGGGAGCTTGATCTCTCTCTCTCGGTTCCTGGGTTCCTGAGGTTGGTATTAGAGAGGAGAGCAGATTAAGGCCATGTGGAGGAGAAGTAGCCGAGATGGCAGAGTGCTGAGGAAGAAGCCAGTTTGAGCAGAGTTTGTGCAGGAGGAGATGGGAAACAGAGGTGAATAAGTCTGGTGAGCTAGAAACCTTTGATTCTAGGAAACTCGGATAAGTCAGTAGCTTTGTGAGCACTGAATGTGTGGGTTCTGGAGCCCAGTGTGTGTTTTTGCTTGCCCGCCGGGTGCAAGCTAGAATTAAAGCTGATGGCTCACCAGTTTTTGGCTCCATTGTTTCATTACCGACTGTTCGAATCTAATGTGAACCTGTGTGGGTCAGGCGGCTGTGATGGTGGCCTCGACTACTGGCTTTACACACCCCAACTGGAATCCACCCCGCAACCCCCATCTGAGGCCAATGCTCAAATCAACCGAGCTCTCCTCAGTGCCAGGGCTAATGCTCAAACTAATTGAGCCACTGGCTACAGGAGGAGAAGAGGAAGAAAAGGAGAAGAGAGGGAGGGGGAGAGAGAGAGAAGCAGATGGTTGCTTCTCCTCTGTGCCCTGACTGGGGATAGAACTTGGGACATCTACACACCAGGCCAATACTCTATCCACTGAGCCAGCTGGCCCGGGCCTATTTTTCTTTCTGTAAAAATATAAGCCTAATATCCAGAATCTACATTCTTTTTTGATCGTTTAAAGTTTTTTCAAATTTTTTTATTGAATTTATTGGGGTGACTTGGTTAATAAAATTGTACAGGTTTCAGGGGCACAGTTCTATAGTACATCATTGTACTGTGTGTTTATCACAAATCAAGTGTCCCTCCATCACTCTCTGTCCCCCCTTTAGCCTTCTCCACTTCCCTCTGTCCCTCTTTCCCCTGCAATTCCCACCCTGTTGTCTGTGTCTATAAGTTTGTTAATCATGGTTATTTACTTCTGAGAAAATAATGTAACATAAAACTACAAGAATGTTAGCTGAAACAGTGTAAACCTGATAGAAGTATCCATATGTTCACTCTAAAGAGTGACTTTTCTAGAAATATAAGAGCAATTGAATCATGAACTTCAACCGGTTATGTGGTTAATTATTTTAACTCTTTACATTTGATGTATAAATATAAATAATGGAATTGGCAGTATTTTTAGTAATGTTACACAATCAGTCATAATCTCATTTTATAAATTGGTTATTTTAAATATTCAAACAAACATGTTTTAATGAATTACTTTGTAAACTTTCTTTAAGTAAATTTAAAAAGTGTTAGTGGTATTTAAATGGCTAAATAAGATCATGATTTTACAAAATGATTGCTCAAGGTCTTTAGCTCATTATTTTGAAATCTCCTAACAATAATTAAATTAGTGAAGAAAACAGATAAAATAATCAAACAAAACAAATGCAGCCGTGCTTACCTGCTAACCCTTCTCTGCTCTCTGGCCCCAATGTTTCTGAGAGTATGTGTCTCGTTGGAATTGTCAAGCAGCACAGCTACAACCACCTCGCTTGCAAAGGTAAGGTACCCACTCTTTGACTACATTTTCCGCTACCCTGTTATTCATGGCTTTAGCAGGTGGGCCCAGATTTTAAAGTTGTACTTCCCAGAAAACGTGACATTTTCTGTTTGCCAAAGAAACTCCTTGTTATTTCATATCAGTCCATAAATATTGACTACCTAGTTTGGACCCAGACCGGGGATAATTACAGTGTGTCCGTAAAGTCATGGTGCACTTTTGACCCGTCACAGGTCAAAAGTGCACCATGACTTTACGGACACACTGTATTTTAAAAATACATGAATAAGGACAATATGGAGGAAGAAGAATCAGGAAACAGAAGAATAACTTTTATAATATCAAGAAAACTATATTTGATTGTCTTTCTTCATCAGTTAATGAGTCTTAAAAAGGAATTCCCAAAAATGTCTTTGTCAGAGATTTTTAAAAATTTCTTTATGTTTCAAAAGAAAATCTACATGTAGCTTAAAATTTAAGGTCTTTTTTATAAAAAAATGTAAAAACTAGCATCACAGTCAGACTACTTTTAAATTTTTTTAAATTCATCGTTATAAAAATAAAACAAAAAATGTGAGTGGGTTGAGATATTTGGATGCCACTGAAGACTTTCTTGCTATCCTGTGTTTAAAATCTGCCCTGCCTCGGAGGTGCAGGCTATCAAAGCAGTATACTATTCTGCTCTTGGTCTTGACCCTCTCCATCAATCCCAGTCTGGCATCCTAAACTTCTACTTGATGTGTCAAGAATGGCTGCTCAAGTTCCAGTGGCTTCTGGGCATATTTTAGAAATTCATTTGCTGTTTACAATTGATTTTAAGTGGAACTTGGCACTCTACCTTGAATAGCTGCTAAATCAAGAGGAAATGACTGTTGCCTATCAACTAGATGATTACTGGCTGCACAGACTCGTCAGAATACTTTTGGAAGATCCAAAAATTAGGAAAGCAGAACTAAAGGATTGCAAGGATAGATTTTCTCCTCCACATTCTAGTTTCTTGATGTGTAATAGATACTAACATATCTTTGTTCAGTGAATGTTCCTTGTCCCGGGAGGAACAAAGAGTGTAGGTTGTAGAGCTTTGTTCTATCTCCCAGCGTTGCTTCTGTCTGCAGATATAACAGTTGACTTTGGCTGATGTTTGCGGATACCTTCAGGATCTGATGTTGACTTCAGAATAACAGACAAGCCCTTCTTTGGGCAGAGACTTCTATTGCTCTGTCAGTTCAAATGAGGCTCCCCTTTTGTTCTGCGCAACCACAGGCTGCCTCTCCTGCTTTCTCTGGGTTAATCACAGACAAGGCTTAACTGTTTGATATGTATCAGCGGAGAGTTAAACAAAAGCACAGACCTAAATCTCAAATAACGAGAGGAAGAAGGATGCCTCCTTATCATATCAGCCAGGGTCTTATCAACTGCCTATTGGGTCTTAGAATGGACTCTGACCAAGAGCTTAATTGACTGGTACTACTGGTGGGCCTTAAATGCACAATTTATAACAGTATGAGGAAGCCTGTTGTTATTAGGGAAGAGGAAGACGTACCCACAGTTTTTAAAACCCATTGAGATGATCACTGTGTCAGTGTGCTGGTAGAACTTTAAGACTGGTCCCATGTGCAGCAGGTCTTGCATAGGATGAACACGTAAGTTGTGTGTTGGTAGGAAACCATACTTATCATTAGTAGAAATGGCCCCATTTTTTTAAAAACAAAAGATCTCTGCCTCTTAGAATTACTTATTTTGTTGGCAAAGTGTCTTGAAAAGATTCACTCCAACCCTAAGATTGTCTGCCATTTTCATGTCCTAGAAATAATTTTACCCTTTTACTTTAAACATTTCCTATCAGCACATTGTTTCCCCGGGCCAGATGACCATCACTGGGCTTGGACTTTCAGTGCGGGCAGACTGGCTGTTTGACGGCGCGCCTGCCTGTAGTCACACACACACAGGGAAGGGCCAGGACAAACCCTGTTAGAAGCAAGTCATTCTGGTTCTAAACAAGAGTCTCAGGTCAAGATTCTGAATGAGATGTTCGCCAATCTTAATTTCAGGAATTTTGTGAAAATTACAGATTGTGATATTTGTAAAGTGCCTAGGATAATGTCTAGCGCACAGGCACACACACTAAACTGCAACTCTTTTTATCATTTGACATTGTCCATTCTCTGTGTGCCATATGAATTGAAGGTTTAGTCACACTGTCACTAGTCTTAAAGATGTACCAGTCTTCCTTTTAATTCTAGTGAGGTCCAGAGAGTATGGTTTTCTTTCCACCTTTTTACTGTGACACTCGTGGAATGTATGAGTGGTCCTGGGGAAAGTCATGATTTACTTTCAGAAAAAAACATCCTAAGTACATGAAGTTTTATTCAGAGATATACAGAGTTCAGATTATATCTTTCCTACCCCTTACAAATCCTATTACCAGAAAATATTTTCACTTCAAACACAAGTTACAGTTCAGGCTGGTGTCCCCTTACTCAGGCCCAGTGGAGGTAAAGAGTTCCAAAATAATCCTGCCTTTAGGTGAAGAGGAAGACAGCCTCCAAGCCCCTGTCTGAGCATCTGGTTTTTACATTTAAACTTTGCTATATAATAGTATACCGTTTTAGTTTCCTAAAAGGTACCTGTTGGGCAGATAAAATATATTATGCTCACTTTGTTAAAGATGGCGCTGCCCACGTGCAAGTTCTAAGAGTAAGCTTTTCCCCACACCCTTGACTGATTGGATGATGTGGGGTGGTGCACTCTCATGAGGAATCCTCCCATTATGCCTCAGATAAGTGACTTTGTAATCAGAGACTTGTTTGAAATTGGATTAAAGGTTTGGATTCTACACTATAAAGTGGGGCAAACTGGGAACTTGCTCTCTCTTGGTTCCTGAGGTTAGTATTAGAGAGGAGAACAGATTAAGGCCACATGGAGGAGAGGAGAAGCAGCCAAGATTGTGGAGTGCTGAGGAAGAAGCCAGTTTGTGCAGAGAGAAGGAGATGGGAAACAGAGGTGAATAAGTGGTAAGCTAGAAGCCTTTGATGCTAGGAAATTCGGATAAGTCAGTAGCTTTGTGAGCACTGAATGAGTGGGTTTTGGAGCCCAGTGTGTGTTTTTACTTGCCCGCTGGGTGCGAGCTAGAATTAAAGCTGATGGCTCACCAGTTCTTGGCTCCGTTGTTTCATTACTGACTGTCCAAATCTAATGCGAACCTGCACTGGCCAGGCAGCTCTGATGGTAGCTTTGGCCACTAGCCTTACAGTACCCACATATTTACTCAGATATTTCTCCATATTAAACCTCTATTGGGCTATACATAGGAAACAGTTATGAGTAAATACTTCTCAGGATTCAGGGGATACATTATAAAAGGGTCAGTTCTGCCTAAGATTAGCCATGTTAATTCTCTGGTTCCCACATACTGAAGTATGAGCCGTTGAAAAAAATACTTTAAGATGGATCTATTATTTTCTAATAATTATTGGGTGCTACAGTAACAAATTCCTTTCTGACTAATGACTTCTATTCATGGACGTAGTGCTATAAAGCAATATATTCTTATCATTCATATTTCTGGGTGGCTGAGTGAGGTAGGAACTATTTTTGAAACGCAGGAGCAAACGCTGAAGCAGTGGGTTCTCCGCGCTTTCTGTCAGCGAAGGTATCAACTGCCAGAAATCCCTGATAAGTCCCATTTCAAGCAAGTAGAGTCTGGATAATGCCAAACTACAAGACAACAGTTAGTGCGTGTGAACTGTCAGTACTGCCAAACTGAATGACTATTCTCACCCAAAATAAACACCCTGAAGTTAAACAAAGCTAAGTCATCCATCTGTGAGATATGTAGTGGGGTTTAGCTAGTAAGTGGACGGTTTTTATTAAAAGGTTGACTACCCCTGAGCTAGTGGGAAAGACAGACAGACCTTTGATTTGTCAAAAGCAATCTTAAAGGACTGCCATGTTTCCAAGCCAGAGGTTGGGAAGTTCAAAAGGGAAGCTTTAAAACATAACATTGTCTTGGAATCGGAGACATGGTATATGCTAAACAGATGGCAGACTGAACGAATGTTAAATGAGCTGCACTTTGCTCTGGAGCCACCCGGGGCACAGAATTAAGTACAGCTCTCCTGTCCCGCCTTTACCGCTAACTTGCTGTCACCAGGAAAAGTAGCTTAAACTCTTTGGAGCTCCGTTTTTCCGTGTGTAAAATAGACTGGCTCAGAGAGTAGATAGGGGATCTTGTTTCCAATGGTCTGTTCTTGAGAAAAAGCTATAATGAAAATGATTTCATTAATTTTATGAACCTTTCATCGTCTTTTTTTAATGGACAAAGTGTCAGAGTTATTCAGGTAACAGTAAAAAGTAAAGGGGTGAATGTTTAATTAGAAATATCAAATGAGAACCAAAGTCACAGATAAGATTTTGTTGAAATCTAAAATTCATTGTATTAATTCACCAACCGTTAAACCAGGGGTCCCCAAACTGTTTACACAGGGGGCCAGTTCACCATCCCGCAGACCGTTGGAGGGCCACCACATACAGTACTCCATACACTGACCACCAATGAAAGAGGTTCCCCTTCCGGAAGTGCAGCGGGCCGGATAAATGGCCTCAGGTGGCCGCAGTTTGGCCCGTGGGTTGTAGTTTGGGGACCTCTGCTTTAAACTGTTAATATATCCTTCATTTTAGGTGCAGTGGTCTTAACTTCTCAACTATTAGGTTGAGTCATGAAATTGCATTTTTGTGGGTTAAACACAGCTAGGCATCATCGGTCTCAGCCTATAAATGTGATGTCCAGGAGAACCAAGAACAGCTCCTCCCTGGTTTCCTATAGTAACGCTGGGCATTTGTTCTTGAGTGTTCTTGAATGTAGTATTTGGGAGCAGAAAGTCTTTTTGAAATTACTCAGTTCAATATTTTATTTTTAAAATGAAGAAAATAAGACCTCCATATTTCTCGCAGTTGTAGTTCTTCTGTTGTTAAGAATGACACTGAGACATTATAGACTAGTCTTTAATGTGTTTTGAATGTTCTGTCTGCCAGTAAAAGGAACTGGTTTGATAAATTTATTAAGAATTATTCTCAGTGATTGAAGTTGGCAGAAGGTATTGGGCTTTTGCCATTCTTACTGACAAAGATGTTAACCTTTTAGGGAAATAAATCTTTTAAAATAGTTAATGCTAACAAAGAAAAACTTAATCTAAAGGAACATGGTAATATAAGCATGATTGGAATCTGAAACATAATTCCCAAATACATTACTTTATAAGCTAAGCTTTCATTCTCTATAAGGAAACAACCTCCACTTGTAGATTTAGTTACTGTTTATAGAAAGGTGTCATGGCTTAGCAAAATTAGAAATAGACTAAGTGCAAAGATATTTATAGGTTATGTGTTTGACTTGGGTCTAACACACTGTGAAACCCTGCATTTTTCTTGACATCTCTCTGCCATTTTCATGATAGAATCATCACATTTTAGAACACCTGTTTTAATATTTGTCAATAACAGTTTACACCAAAACCTACAAAACCCCAAATAATATAGCCCAACACCCTTTTCTTTCTTTTTTATTTTTGTGTATCAGAGAAAGGGACAGATAGGGACAGACAGACAGGAAGAGAGAGAGATGAGAAGCACCAATTCTTTGTTGCTGCTCCTTAATCTCCTTAGTTGTTCATTGATTGCTTCCTCATGTGCCTACATATGGGCTACAGCAGAGCAAGTGACCCCTTGCTCAAGCCAGCGACTTTGGGCTCAAGCCAGCGACCATGGGGTCATGTCTGTTAATCCCACACTCAAGCTGGTGAGCCTACACTCAAGCCAGCAACCTCAGGGTTTCGAACCTAGGCCCTCCACGTCCCAGTTCAATGCTCTATCCACTGCACCACCGCCTGGTCAGGCACCCTATCCTTGTTTTTAAAGAGTGAATGCAGAGCTGAGTCAATAGATTAATAAAAGGGCACAGCCTATTTATATTTTAATGTTAGTATTTCTATATCTGAGTTTAAATATGCCATCTCACAATGTGCTTTATAAATGAGGAAACTTAGGCCCAATGAACAGAACTTTTTGCACCTTAGAGTTAAGTCACAGAACAAGCTGGGACTTGGCTATCTAGTACACAATGTCTATTGTGTCATTTGTTCTTTTAATTGCAAAATCTTTGCTTCCTATTGTTTACCTCTCAAAAATGGAGCAAAGTTGAAGTAAACCACGCTATGACCTTGGTGCTTGGATTGAAGTAAACAGAAGACCTTTAATGATGACATGTGATATGAATATAGTTAGAAGTTGTATCCAGATTTAATGGCCATTCAACAATTTGATATAGACCCCAGTTCAAGTCTGTTACATTTTGACAAATTTGCCAGTTTGCCAAAGCCTTGAAAGAAACATCATGTAAAGCTCTGAAACAAAGGCCTGTGGGAAACATGTCTTAAGTCTTATGCTCTTTTGTTTTGTTTTTCCTGATAGAAACATGAGTTCCGCTGGGCCTGATGGGAGGAAAGTGATGAGAAGGTGTGACGGCCTGATTGACTCACTAGTCCATTACGTCAGAGGAACCATTGCAGATTACCAGCCAGATGACAAGGTGAGGCAGGAGTCAAATATCTCACGCATTGACTTATTTTTGTCTTACTAAGACTCCTCAGAGGACTTTTGAAGTGCCTGTTTGAGTTTAGCTTTATTCATTTGCTCATTTACTGAGCTTAAGATTTCCCATACATGCTTAGAAATATTAAAACCTATGAAGGCCCGCCTAACCTGTGGTAGCGCAGTGGATAAAGCGTCGGCCTGGGAACACTGAGGTCGCCAGTTCAAAACCCTGCACTGGTCTGGTCAAGGCACATATGGGAGTTGATGCTTCCAGCTCCTCCCCTCTTTCTCTCTCTCTCTCTCTCCTCTCTAAAATGAATAAATAAAAAAATGCTTAAAAAAAAAAAAAAAAACCTATGAAGGCCCATTGCTTTGTACTTTTCAGATCTAAATTTCTTTTAGCAACTCTTATGTAGATATATGAAAAGAGCCCAAATGCCACACATTCAGCAATAAACATAAATTTATCTTTTCCCTCGTCCCCAAACTTGCTCCTCTGTATAATCTTTCTTGATCATTATTACTCTCCACCAAATAAAAATAGAAATCTGAGAAATCTCGGATTGCCCTCCCCATCCCACATCTACTGAACTTCTACCTCTGAAATACCATTTGGTTTATCCATATCTCTCTAATACTACCTCTGCGATCCTAGTTTGTGGAAGTTTTATACTGATTATTACAATTGACTCCTGAGTGGTCTCTACAAACATCTCCTCCTGTTTTCCAACTCCACATGGCTACTAAGTTATGTATTTCAAATACAGAATTATTCTGAACATGCTCTTAGAAAAGTAAACTAGAACAGCTCTACAAAGTTATAAGAAATTCAGACTCTTCTCCTTATTGTTGTGCTCGTGACCTTTCATGATCTAGCCTTAACCTTTCTAGCCATACCCATTCTACTCCCACAAGCTCCCTATAGTCCAAGCATCCAGGAAACCTTGTAAGAGCTAAAGCCTAATAAGTCTTGTGAGATCACACTTAAAAAAGGATGTCTGTGCCTGACCAGGCAGTGACGCAGTGGATAGAGCGTTGGACTTTGATGTGGAAGACCCAGGTTCAGGACCCCTAGATCGCCAGCTTGAGCGCGGGCCCATCTGGCGTGAGCAAAAGCTTGTCAGCTTGGACCCAAGGTTGCTGGCTCCAGCAAGGAGTTGCTCGGTCTGCTGAGAGCCCTCGGTCAAGGCACATGTGAGAAAGCAATAATGAACAACTAAGGTGTTGCGACGGCAACGAAAAACTAATGATTGATGCTTCTCACCTCTCTCCATTCCTGTCTGTCTGTCCCTATCTATCCCTCTCTCTGACTCTCTCTCTCTGTCGCTGTAAAAAAAAAAAAAAAGAAAGAAAGAAGGATGTCTGGCCTGACATGTGGTGGCACAGTGAATATAAAGCATCGACCTGGAATGCTGAGGTCGCCGGTTCAAAACCCCGGGCTTGCCCAGTCAAGACACATATGGGAGTTGATACTTCCTGCTCCTCCTCCCTTCTCTCTCTCTCTCCCCCCTCTCTAAAATGAGTAAATAAAGTCTTATTTAAAAAACAAAAAAGAAAAGAAGGGATGTCTGTATGTATATGATCAATATTCATGTCTTATTTTCTCAGGCCACAGAGAATTGTGTGTGCATTCTTCATAACCTCTCTTACCAGCTGGAGGCAGAGCTCCCAGAGAAATATTCCCAGAGTATCTATATTCAAAACCGGAATTTCCAGACTGACAACAACAAAAGTATTGGGTGTTTTGGCAATCGAAGCAGGAAAGTGAAAGAGGTATGTTGGGAGGGCTTCAAAAGAAAAAGTGTTTATGTGAGTGTCTTTCTGAGTGCTGACTGTACTAGGGAGGGCAAAAGTAGGTTTACCATTGTGAGTACATGAAACACAGGGTTTATTTTTGTATTACTATTCATTAATCATTGTGTTATTTTCCATATAAACAGCGAGAGACCTATTTTGGCCCATCCCTTATATCAGACATTATTTTGAGTTTTTTTAGTCCTTACAAGGTGTATACTATTAATACGCTCATTTACTGAAGAGGAAACAGAGGTACAAAAAGGTTAATCAGCTTCCCCCAAATAATTCAGCAGATTAGTAGAGAGGATGGGATTCAATTCCAAGCAGTCAGGCTTCAGATTTGCATTGTTAGCCATTAAATTATGCTGCTTTATGCTCTATAGCTTAGGAAATAGGCTTAATGCAACATGGCCAATGGTGTATAAATTGTTTTAACATTAAAAACAGCCTTGATGTGCCTGACCAGGCGGTGGCGCAGTGGATAGAGCATCGGACTGGGATGCGGAAGACCCAGGTTCGAGACCCCAAGGTTGCCAGCTTGAGCGTGGGCCCATCTGGCTTGAGCAAAAGCTCACCAGCTTGGACCCAAGGTCGCTGGCTCCAGCAAGGGGTTGCTCGGTCTGCTGAAGGCCCTCGGTCAAGGCACATGTGAGTAAGCAATCAATGAAATAACTAAGGCGTCGTAATGGCAATGAAAAACTAATGATTGATGCTTCTCACCTCTCTTCGTTCCTGTCTGTTTGTCCCTATCTATCCCTCTCTCTGACTCTCTCTGTCCCTGTAAAAAAAAAACAAAAAAAAAACCTTGATGTTCAGATTTGGACATTATAAAAATAAACTTTGGACATCCTAAAGGCAAAACCCATAGGAAGAAATACTGTCCATACTGGCATTTTGTGCAAACTGGAAGAACGTGACATGTCCTGCCCTTTGGTGTATCGTATTTGTGAACTAGGAGAACAACCGGTAAATTTAGAATCCTGATGTGATCCCGGACCACTTCACTGGACTCTGAGGGAAGAGGCCTGGTTTTCTTATCTTCAGAGAGTTTGTGCCTAATTTAGCTTTTAGTTTAACAGCAACCTGAACACTATTCTGGGACAGCCTATGCTTTATTCTCTGAGTCCTTTCTCTCTCTAAAATGTAAAGTTGGGGGCATGGGATGTTGCTAGGGAGAGAAATCATCATCGTGGGCTAAAAGTTAAGTGTTTGGAAATCATCCTACATATTTGCCTTTTCATTTCTATTTCAGGGGCTTCTTCTTATACCAACTATTAGTTGTTCTAGACAAGGCAGTATTTCTAGTCTCTTGATGTGGGTGTGGAATTGTAGACATCCCTTGAAGGCATTAATTCCAGATTTTATCCTGTGTGTGGTTAGCAATACCAGGACGTTCCCATGCCAGAGGAAAAGAGCAACCCCAAGGGTGTGGAGTGGCTGTGGCACTCCATTGTGATACGAATGTACTTGTCCTTGATCGCCAAAAGTGTCCGAAGCTACACCCAGGAAGCGTCTTTGGGAGCACTCCAGAACCTCACAGCAGGAAGTGGACCAGTGAGTATCATGCCTGCTTTATGACTGTAAAGTAATGACATTATAGACATACCCACATTAGGTTTAGACATGAGACAGTGAAGTAAGAACAAAAGTTTTTTCACTTCCGTGAAGACAGGTCTCAGGAATTGCCCGATTTGCAGAGTTCCAGAACTTTCCACCTCAGCTTCTTCCCCACCCACCCACTGCAAATAAAGAATTCATACAGACTGATACTAGTCAGAGCTCTTTCAGTTACACATCTCAACCCTACCTAAACTGGCTTAGGTAAAAATAACAACAATAATAATAATAATAAATAATTTCTTGGCTTATATAACTGAGAAGCTCAGGGTGGCTCTTCTCTTTGTCATGGTGGGACTTAGGTGCCCCAACAGTTGTAATTATTACTATCTCTTGGCTCTGTTTTTCTCTGTTGGTTTCATTCTTAACTCCTTTCCTCATGTTGTAGCAAAGATAGCCACTACTGATTTCAGGCTTACATTTTATCCAGCCTAATGTCCTTACAAGAAAAGAAATTACTTTTCCCCCCGAGGAGCTCTGTTAAGAACTCAGAGAATTAGTCTCCCTTACCCATTCTGAATCAGTACCTGCGGCCAAGAGCCTGTGACATTCTGATTGGCCAGGTCTCGGTCATGTGCCTACATGTGAATTTCAGAAGCAAGGATTGGAGCAGGAGAGGCTCACTGTCACTTGTACCCACTGGACTGGACTGACATGGTAAAGGAGTAAGTAGCACCTTATGGAAAATCAATGTTGTTACCAAAAGGACTAATGTATGCTGGGCAGGCAAGCATAGCAGATGTCCACTGCAGCATGACGTTGGAAGGGACATCTTGCTTCTGTGTTCAAGAAATTCAATTACGCAATATAAAGAACTGCTTCTCACTTAATTTATACTAGCAAAGTCAAAATACATAAAACAGTAAAAGCTTATTCCCTTCCTTGTTTTTTTGCACCTTGTTACACATAGTTAGGTACACTATAAATTTTTAACTATTGAACTAAACTTATATTCTTTGCTTTGATGACAAAGTGATTAGAATAAACTTCCCCCAAATAGTTTATTGTATGGCCAATCTCTGTACCCATCCTTATAGGGGAAAGCACTCTTGTAGATTACAAAAATATTTATTCTTTGAAGGTGACAGAGGACAATTTAACTTTGGGTGATGGGTATGCAACATAATTGAATGATAAGATAACCTGGAGATGTTTTCTTTGAACATCTGTACCCTGATTTATTAATGTCACCCCATTAAAATTAATAAAAGAAAATATAAAAAAGATACTGTAATAGGGCATTTATGATACTGTATGTCCGTCACACCCATAGAACTTTACAATACAAAGTGACTTTATGAAATTTAAAATAAAACTTTTAGGAAGTTAGGTGATCACAAGGTGAATATAATTAGTGACCCAAAACATCTTACTATATTACAAATACACTACTCACAAAAATTAGGAGACATTTAAAGATAAATATGAAGCACAGAAATATCCCCTAATTTTTGTGAGCAGTATATATGAAATAATCTCACTGAAGAAGGTAAAATAGAAGTGCTTACCTAACTGGAAATTAGTGGATTCTATAGAACTAAAAACAAAAGAAATTGTGCATAAGTACTATACCCTAGAGTTGGTAAAGGTTAACAGTTTTGAAACCACTGTGCATATATACTGGTATTGGATAAGTGGATGATGGGAGTCAGGATTTTTACTATTGGAACAGGAAGTTACAGACAAGTAAGTAAAGGCTAAAATGATTCATGAGGTAATAGATAAGAGTTGGAGACAACAGTTTGAACTTAATATATATGCACATATATAGAGAGAGAGATGAATTGATATAGATATACACACAGGTTATTTCATATTTTTCCTTGGCTCTGTCAGCTGAAAGGGCCTAAAGGCCATTAATGAGAAAAAAAAGAAAAAGAAAAAATAATTTATTCTTTGAGAAACCATATTAATTCTTTAATGTGTTTACACAGAAGCTTACTCTGCTTTGAATAAAATTGTGAAGTACTAAAACCAACATTTATCTTTTACTGTGGTTAAGAATACAAACAAACTTTTAATCTGGTTTTCTGCAAAATGTACTTTTATACAAATAGAAATGGGAAACTACAATGAAACCTGAATGACACAGGGACATTAATTTCTCATTCTTACCTTCTCATTTTCCCATGCTAAGTTTCCCAGCACCATTTCTATCACTTTCCCAAACTACAGAAGCCATCTTATTAACTACCAACTTACATGAAAATGTCAGGAATTCAATTGCATTGGGGGGGGGGGGTGTATTTAAGCTTGTTATGATCTGAGTATAGCTCACTATGACAAAACCCTTTAAGCTTGTATTTTAGCCTCTTGCACTGCAACATTGCTCATGGAATCCAAACAACAGAGATACCTTCATAACTGCCCCAAATGTGTCAAGGCATTGAAAATCATATCTAACCTTAGACCAGTCCAGGCTCCCAAAAGGTGGCCTACTCTAATCTGGTATTAATCCATACTCAACCTCGTTAGAATTGAACTTGCCTCGAGATTTATGGGAGAAAGGATTAGCAACATGAGACAATGTTATAAACACCTTTTGTTCCTATAAATTATGAGATGCTTTTTATTATAATTTTGACTTCTGTGAATAATTGTTAATTTTCCTAATTTTGTTAGATTGTGTGATAAAAAAATACTTGATTTTGTAATTTCCAAAAGGAATGATTAAATAGAAAATCAGGAAAAACATACCATTACATGTAGTTCCAGAAAATAACCAGTCCATAAACCTTATGTTCATAACTGAAATAGTGCTGATCAACTGATGGCCATATGCCTTCAATGGCAATGAACCTAATCTGAAATGAATAGCTTCCTAAAAGATAATTATATAGTGTAAGTATAAAATTGTGACATAATTTCTAGTCTGTAAAACTAGCTTGACCAGCCAGTGGTACAGTGGATAGAGCGTCAGACTGGGACGCAGAGGACCCAGGTTCAAAACCCCAAGGTCACCAGCTTGAGTGCAGGCTCATCTGGTTTGAGCAAGGCTCACCAGCTTGAGCCCAAGGTCACCTGCTTGAGCAAGGGGTAACCCACTCTGCTGTAGCCCCCCATCAAGGCACATATGAGAAAGCAATCAATGAACAACTGAGGAGCCGCAATGAAGAATTGATGCTTCTCATCTCTCTCCCTTCCTTTCTGTCTGTTCCTATCTGTTCCTCTCTCTGTCTCTGTCACAAAAAAAAGTCTGTAAAACTACATTAATATAAACTTTATTAGTTAAGACATAATAATCATTCTAATAATAAATAAGGAAAGGGTATGTATCCATAAAATTTACCCATTTAGCAAACTAAGTACAGTATAAAGTACAAATTTATAAGAACAGTATAAATTAAAAGTGCAATATAAATTTAAAAATTAGGGTATAAGCTTTCAGTTAGAAAATAACTGATAAGTCTTTGGGATGTAATGTACAACGTGGTGGACATAGTTAACAATACTGTATTGTATAGATGAAAGTTGCTGAGAGAGTGGATCTTAAAAGTTCTCATCACAAGGAGGAAAAAAAAATTGTGTGGTATGTGGTGATGGATGTTAACTAAACTTGTAGCAATGATTTTATAATACATACATATATCAAATCATTATATTATATACCAAAAACTAATACAATGTTATATGTCAGTAACATTTTTTTTTCTTTTTTTTGGTATTTTTTCTGAAGTTAGAAGCAGGAAGGCAGTCAGACAGACTGCCACCTGCACCTGACCGGAATCCACCAGGCATGCCCACCAGGGGGCGATGCTCTGCCCATCTGGGGTGTCGCTCCATTGCGGCCAGAGCCATTCTAGCACCTGAGGCAGAGGTCATGGAGCCGTCCTCAGCGCCTGGGCCAACTTTGCTCCAATGGAGTCTTGGCTGCAGGAGGGGAAGAGAGAGATAGTGAGAAAGGGGGCGGGGAGAAGCAGATGGGCACTTCTCCTGTGTGCCCTGGCCAGGAATCAAACCTGGGACTTCCACACGCTGGGCTGATGCTCTACCACTGAGTATCAGCCAGGGTCAATTATATCTTAATAAAATAAATATGTAGATTAAACATCACATTGTAAAGTTAAAAGTCATTGAAATAAACAGTTTTCAAGTTTCTAAGACACTTTAAAACCACTTACCTTGATATCTGTTGGAAAAAATCTAACATATCCCCTACTATGCCACACCTTACCCCAAAGCATTGCCAACAGGATGTAAATGGGAAAGGTAAAACAGTAAAACTTCTAAATGGCAACGTGGAAAAATATTTTCATGATCTAGAATAGGGAAAGATTTCTTAAAAGTGGACCCCCGGCCTGACCTGTGGTGGTGCAGTGGTAAAGCGTCGACCTGGGAACACTGAGGTTGTCAGTTCAAAACCCTGCACTGGTCTGGTTGAGGCACACATGGGAGTTGATGCTTCCAGCTCCTCCCCCCTTTCTCTCTCTCTCTCTCTCTCTCTCTCTCTCTCTCTCTCACTCTGTGTCTCCTGTCTAAAATGAATAAAATAAAAATTAAAAAAAAAAAAAAAAAAAAAAAGTGGACCCCCAAAAATTATTAACTATAAAATAATTATTTTATAAGTTGACTACATTAAAATTAATAACATGCTATTATGCTGTGAAAAGATATTGTTAAGACAGTAAAAAGGTAAACTGCACAGTAAGAAAATATTTTTGTAAGAAAGGGTGGTATCTAGAAAATAAGGAATCTAACCAAGTTAACAATAAAAATATTTGAAATGCTTTACCTCATCAGTAATCAAGACAATATGAACTGGGAGTGTCATTTGCAAACAGCTGACCAACTAATTAACATTATTCTCACATACTTTCTAAAGCCAAAATATAAAATCTCTATTTGGGAAATCTGATTGTTTATCTTCTCTACTAGACAAATTCTAAAGACATCCCACTCAGACTGTCCTGTTCCCTCAGTGAATCAGAATTAATAAGACTATGCTGTGTTTTCCCCTAGTTGAGCAAACATCATTTGATGATCCAGAGTTCATCTAGGCTTGTATGTTTCCAATGATTATTTTTATATACTTATAGCACAACTCTTTATTATGCATAAGAATGTCAATAATGGTATAATATACATATAAAACAAGATTTTAATTTTAAAAGCATCTTATATTTTAAAACTAAAATATTAAGAAATAATAATATGTGATTTTAGTCTGTCTTGATTCTCATCTTATCAAGGGCCTTCTGAGATGATAGTAAATCTTCAGGAAAACTTGATAGCATATTTATTTATACAGTTCATTTCAATAAGCATTTATATAGAACCTATCATATTCTAGGAACTGAAGGGAAAAATGGCTAAGATACATTTCCTCCTTTCAAGAATTTTATGCTATAATAGTAGAGATACACAATTTAGTACAGTTGTAACCTAAAGAATTAGGGAGTAACAGTGGTGGCATGGTGGACAGAGCATTGACTTGGGGCACTGAGGTTCCAGGTTTGAAACTCCAAGGTTTCAAACAACAACATGATGCCAAGGTCACTGGCTTGAGCCCAAGGTCGCTGGCTTAAGCAAGGGATCACTGGCTCAGTTTCAGTCCCCCAGTCAAGGCACATATGATAAACAATCAATAAACAACTAAAGTGATGTAACTATCAATCAATGCTTCTCCTCTCTCTCTCTTAAAAAAAAAAATTAAGCAGTAACAGTAAGGAAAGAGAGGAAAGACAATGCCAGGCTGTGAAGGACTATATATGCCAATACTAAGACATTTCAACATCATTCTGAAGGCAATCAGGAGTCATCACAGCATTTAAACTTGAGATGGAATATAAAAAGATTACATTTAAGAAGGATCATTCTAGTGTAAGGTTTAGAAATCCCCACTGGTGACTAAGAAGCAACAAATTTACTAGCAACATTTAGTTCCTGGTGGAGAATGGAGACCATACATTTACGAAGTGGCAACCTGCAAATGCACTATTTAGCAATATTTGGTGACCAAGTATAAAATCAATTTTTCAATTTTAGGTGGTGGGTGAAAACAAAGCTAGAATGATAAAAGAGCTAAGGGTATTAGAAAGTTAGTGTTTGATGTGCTCGTTTATATACCTTAATCTAAATAAGAAAGAACTTAAAGGCAGGAGAGAATTGATAATGTGAGGTGTAGGGGTAAAGTCTGAGACAAAGGGGCAGGAGTTCTTGATGAGGCTAGAGAAGAACATGGTGGGGGAGTGAGCAAGGAGAACAAGAAGTTGTGTTCAGACTCTGACACTGGAGTTTATGTTCTCAAAGTCAAGCTGTTTGTGGATTCTGGGTGACCATGGAAGTGCATGGCTCATGTACAGGAGAGTTGAAGGTCAGTGACTTTTGATGTGGTCACCTGCAATGGATAGGCCATGGAGAAAGCTCTGAGCCAGGCTCTGAAGCCCCCATTGGATGTTAGGAAATGACGAATAGGTCTTAATACAGTGATGGACAATCTTTTGAGCTTGGTGTGTTAAAATTCGCCAAAAAACCGAGCATAACTCAGGTGGTGTGTCACTTCGAGAAAAACGGCCTAACCAGAAGTCCCAGAACTAGACGCTCTGTGCCGGAGTTCTGTTGTTTTTGCCTACAGACCTCCAGCACAGAGTGTCTACACTACAGCAAATGTTTTATCCTCGGCTACCGCACCTGGCCATGCAGGAGCCAAGTATGAAATGTCCTTCTCGGCACGTGCCCCATACTTCATGTCATCGAAAATGGCTATGCGTGTCAGTGCTGACATGCGTGTCATAGATTCACCATCACGGTCTTAATATGACAAAGAAAATGCTTTGGGGGTAATAGAGCTGAATGTCAGTGACTCAAAAGAGCAGAGTTTTAGATATGAGGAAAGACAAATATCTAGACGAGCCATTGGGAAGAGAGAGGCATGTTAAATGTACCTCTGTGCCCGAGACATAGGGGTTGTACAGAATAAATAGCATCCTCTCCAGAAGGCAGGATTCTTCTCAGAGGAGAGTGAATAGTATGGAATGTTTTGTGAATTAGTGAAAGACAAAATATAACTTGTTTATGATAAACATTCTAAAATAATGGTTATTAAAACTTTGTTGAGTCAAAGAGGCTTTGAGTATCTAAAAGTTATGGATCCTCTCCCTGAGAATGTTTATTATAAACGCAAAAGTAGTTTTAAGGATCTCCTGACCCCTCCGTATATATTGGACCCTATATTAAGAGCCCCTGTTCTTAAATGTACAGGGGAGAATGTAAGAAGAACAACAATCTGTAGGAGGTAAGGAGAAACAAGCAGTGTTTGAATAAGATAAACAGAGAAGATACATCATGAGAAACGGTCATGAATTACAGAAATTATGGTGACCTCAAATAGCTTCAAATAGAAATCTGTAACATTAGCAACACACAAACTAAGGCCTCAGTATTGTTGGAAGGTTATCAATGCTAGGAAGAGTCTAGTCAGAACTCACATGCCCTGAAAATAGGTGACCAACCTAATTCCAATGAGATTTGCTTCTAGTGGATGTGGACCAGCAATTTGCACATGCAGTGCCTGACACTGAGCATAGAATTACAGATAAACTAACTAGCAGTACTTACCTTTATTTAAAAGCCCAATGTCTTTTTAAGAGTAAACTGACTTTTTAGAAATGAGTAAGTTTATTAAGATATATAAAATGCCAAAATTTGAACAAGAAGAAGCAGAAAAAGGTAAATAAGCCAACAACCAATAAATATGTCACTTTGTACAACATTGATTCTAAAACACTGTCTTTGTCATGTTCTTTTCACAGTGATGAGCTCAAGATGTGAATAGAGGACAATAGAAAGGAAAGGAAAAGACAGGCCCATTTTATCTATAACGGATGCAAAAAGATGTAGCTAACCAAATCCAGTGTTGTATTTAAAAATACTGCATAAACTCTTTTTATCCTGTAATGCAATTGTAAACCTAAGGAGAATTTAAAGACAATATCTTTAGACTGATTTTATCGCAACTCTGGTTTTTAAAACACCTCGCTCAAGCTCTAGTAATCTACAGAACCTTATCATTACCTTGAAGTCTAATGTGATAGTATTTATAGGATGTGTCTTACAAAACAGATGCCGGTGTCGGTAGCGCAGACTGTGGTCCAGAAGGAAAATGGCCTGCAGCACGCCCGGAAGATGCTGCATGTTGGGGACCCAAGTGTGAAAAAGACTGCAGTCTCCCTGCTGAGGAATTTGTCACGGAACCTTTCCCTGTGCAATGAAATTGGTGAGTCGATAAGAGTGTCTAGATGTAATGTGACCATATTGCAAAATACAGGTGCAATAATTGTCATTATCACATTCTTTTCTTTTATTTTTTACAATGATAGACTGAAAATGTGAATAAAGAGCAAAATGTGACAAGCAGTCCTGACTTGTATGCACCCAGACATCAAGAGCAGACTTTCTCACTAGGTCTCAAATAGGACTTTTCTTCATATCTAGCATTATTTTGTTGTTTAATTACTGTGGAAGAACAAATTCAGACCATACTAATAATTAACAAGATAAGTAATATATTCGATGTTTTTCAGCCATCCAGTACAGTCTTTTTAATCCATGCAGCTGCTTTTCAGAATGTCCTCTATGTGGTCTATTTAAGCACCACTCTTCTGAAACATTAATATCACTCACACAGTGGTTGTTCACTATAGAAATTTGGCCATTGTTGGACTAGAAACATGGATGGACAGATGATCATTAAAAATAAAAGACAACAACAAAAAACAATAAATAAAAAAATAAATAAAAGACAAAAAAGAGTCACTGAATATGTGGATTCAGCTACATGGTTTTAGAATAAATACATTGAAACATCTTTGCTCCTTTTTTTTGAGTCTGTATTATTGACAAAAACAGTAACTGTTATACTCACATAATAGTTTTTCATTTATTTGCTTCATACCTAGAAATAACTGGTAACTGTATCAACTCAAAAACTATAAAATGGGACAATAGGAAGATAATGTTAACCTTTCCTTCTTTTTCTTTTTTTTTTTTAGCAAGAGAGAGAGACAGGACAGACAGGAAGGGAGAGAAATGAGAAGCATCAACTCATAGTTGCAGCACTTTAATTGTTCATTGATTGCCTCTCATATGTGCCTTGACTGGGGGCTTCAACTGAGCCAGTGATCCCCTTGCGCAAGCCAGCGACCTTGGGGTCATGTCAATGATTCCACACTCAAGCTGGCGACCCTGTGCTCAAGCTGGTGAGCTTGCACTCAAGCCAGTGACCTCAGGGTTTCAAACCTGGGTCCTTAGCATTCCATGTTTACACTCGATCTACTGTTCCACCACCTCGTTAGGCAATGTTAACATTAATTATGCATCCTAATGCTCCCTAAATTAGTCATTTCACTAAAATTATAAACAAATTTTTTTAATTTTTGTTTATTTTTTAACAGATTGGATTATTCTGAAATTACACACTCATGGCAACAGAGATATTGAAGTCTGTGGTTATGTTTTAATAATGTCATCTGCAAAGGCAGCCAGCAGCGCAACACTGGGCAGGTGGTTTCCTGCCCATTATGAATATAAAGAGAGCCTGGAAATTTTTCAGGCAATCTAAAAGAAACTTTGCCATTGGCACTTTCAAAATGATGAAAGTGTTCTCCCCATTGTCTTCTGTGGACTTTTGTGCTCTACTTCAATCAGCTGTATTACCCTTTGATTTTTTTTTTCTTTCCCCAAATAAAGGGTTGTCTCCATCTTTAAAACCTCGCTGATGAAAATAACTGCACTGTACACATTATGCATGTGCCTCGGGCAGTGCTGCCCGGTCTCGGGTTCAGTCCTCTCGCTGTCGTGAAGACAGAGCTGTAGCTCCACAGTTTGTGTACGATGATTGCACTGCTAACCCTCCCCTCACTTTAAAGGCAATAGTGAGAAGAGGTTTCAGCAAGACAAATAGTTTTTAAATTTTAAATTGGCTTTATGTCCATGATTCAGAGAATTAATAGCCAGGAATAAATGAAAGACAACTGTGTGGTGACAGAATAGTGGCTCTGCATTCTGCAGTGCTCCTTTGCCACAGGTCACCTTGGCCAGTCACTTAACATTTGCTGCCAACAGTGTTTTCCCTGGGATCAGATGACATACTGTCCAGTATGTGCAAGCAAGAGGAAGTATTTGGATACACCTCTAGAATCTCAGGTCACATTCATTGTTACAAACGTTTTCAAACATCCAGCTAACATCTTGGTTGAGTTTTTAGCCAGTCAATAAATCTCGCTCAACAATATGACATTGAGCTATAACTTTCCAATATTATGATAAATCCTTTAATTTTATATTTCACTATTAAATGTCCAATTTTAATTGTCCTAACTTAAATGTATTTATGGAGACCCACAGTGTGTGTGTGTGTGTGTGTGTGTGTGTGTGTGTGTGTGTACACACATATGGTGTGGCAAGGGTAGGTTTACAGTTGTGAATACATGAAGGTTTATTCTTGTTATTATTTATTAATTATAGTATTATTTTCCATATGAACAAGTGTAACCCTACTTTTGCCTTACTCGGTATTATGCATATGTATGCACAGAGAGAGAGAGAGAGAAATACCTAAAGGCCCTCCCTTCATATACTGTAGTGTTAAGCTTTGTTGATATAAACAGTTATACTACTTTTCTAAGAAAAACAAACATGCTACAAAATCTTGAAGACTCTTATCTTCTCTAATTCTCACTGCTCCTTAAACATGACACCCTACATTTCAGCCTTAAAATTAATCTGTAGCCGTGGACGTCCTGGTTGTGGTGAGAGAGGAGAGGTGGGGCTCCCTCCGGGAATCGGTCTCCACGTGGGCAGCCTGGGTCTCTGGGACCTGTTACCGCACCCTGCAGAGACGTTGATTGGGCCTTTTCTGTTGTGACTGCCGCAGATTTATTTTTTATGTTTTCAACCTAAGTTCAGTGGAAGAAAAATTCATGTCCTCAAGGCCTTTAAATCTGTGGTTTAATTTATTAAAAAAGAGGAAGCCTTCTGGTAATAACCATCTCTATTGAGAACTTACTGTGCACAGGGTACCATGATACAGTAACACATAATAATTTATCCCTCACTGCCTGAAGTAGATACTGTTATTACCCCAATTTACAAATTAGGAAAAATCAAGCATGGCGAGGTTAGGTAGCTTCCCAGAGCACACAGCCATTAAATGGCAGAGACAGGAGTGAAGCAAAAGTGTGGATTCACAGGTTGAAATCTAAGCTCTTAACACTATGCTGTAATGCTTAAACGCAGAGTGTTCCGGCCTTTGAGCAGAAAGTACATCTTTCCTGTCAGTGGGTCCAGGTATTATCACAGGATGAAGTCTCCGTTATATGCATAGTGGTTGCTGGAAATCCAGAAATGAATACAATGATTATCTTCAAGAGATGTGTAGCCTCATCGGGAATTCAGATAACAGCATAACTAATTATAACCCAGTGTCATAAAGAGAGGAGTACAGTTCAGGGTGCCACATAAACTCAGATGAAAAAAATAAAATGAAGCAGAAGTATTTGTTGTATAACTGCGATGAACTCAACACTATTACACAGCATTGAGGAGCAACAGAAGCAAGAGAAGCATGCTTCATAGCTTTTGAAGAGAGTCCAAAGTATTTAGAGAAAAAGAGGGAAACATACATGAAAAGAATTATTGCAGAACATCGAGTACAAATTCATACTGCCCAAAATATATACCATAGGACAAGTTATAATGAAATCATCAACTCTTAATACCTCTCTTGTTACTACAAAAGAAGCAAAATAAAACCCTACTACCAAGAACTTATATACTTAGTGAAAAAAATAAATTTAAAATCTGTCTTTTTAAAAAAATGATAGAATTATACACCAAAGAAACTTTGGGCATCACAGATAATTTTTTAAAAAATATGTTTAGGTCACCATCAATACTATTGTAGAAAAACAACTATTAACATTTTAATATATTTCTTCTAAGGTTGCTTATATGCATTTTGTTTCCTAATGTTACAATTTTATGTATTCTTTATATAAATATATAATGTTTTCACATGGAATAGTAATATAAATATTTTCTTATTTTTTATAGGCTTCATAGATATGTTTTTTGATACATAAAAACTTTTACAGCCTGACCAGGCAGTGGCGCAGTGGATAGAGTGTCGGACTAGGATGCGGAGGACCCAGGTTCGAGACCCTGAGGTTGCCAGCTTGAGCAAGGGGTTACTCAGTCTGCTGAAGGCCCACAGTCAAGGCACATATGAGAAAGCAATCAATGAAGAACTAAGGTGTCGCTACGGCAATGAAAAACTGATGATTGATGCTTCTCATCTCTCTCTGTTCCTGTCTGCCTATCCCTATCTATCTCTCTCTCTGAGTCTCTCTGTCCCTGTAAAAAAAAAACACACACACAAAACTTTTGCAGATATATTTTAGTTATTTATATTCTATTATTGGAATATTTAGGCTTATCATAATTTTTCATTTATATATAATAATATAATAAAGATATCTGCATAAAAGTTTTTTTCATTTTTAATGTGTTATCTTTTTTTACAGAGACAGAGAGAGAGTCAGAGAGAGGGATAGATAGGGACAGACAGACAGGAATGGAGAGAGATAGGAAGTATCAGTCATTAGTTTTTCGTTGCGACATCTTAGTTGTTCATTGATTGCTTTCTCCTATGTGCCTTTACCGTAGGCCTTCAGCAGATTGAGTAACCTCTTGCTCGAGCCAGCGACCTTGGGTCCAATCTGGTGAGCTTTTGCTCAAGCCAGATGGGTCCACGCTCAAGCTGGTGACCTCGGGGTCTCGAACCTGGGTCCTCTGCGTCCCAGTCTGACACTCTATCCACTGCGCCAACCGCCTGGTCAGGCAATGTGATATCTTTAGAATGAATTCCCAGAAGTAGAATTACTAAATCAAAGAATGTGAAAATTTTTTAAATTCTTGACATTTCTATCAAATTGCTTTCTAAAAAGATCTCCAGCGTATTGAGCACAGAACGTCATCTTTCTAAAAATCCTTTTAAACTCAAATATTAGAAAGGTTACATCTTTCCATGTACTGTTAACCAGTTGTATTTCCTTTTTAAAATGTTCTTTACCCGAAACATATTGAGATCTTGTGATTAAGAAACAATCTTTTTAATCAAGTGTTCTTTTTCTTTCATATTTTAGCTAAAGAAACTCTGCCCGATTTGGTTTCCATAATTCCCGACACAGTTCCAAGTACTGAGCTTCTCATTGAAACTACAGCCTCTGCCTGTTACACTTTGAACAACATAATCCAGAATAGTTACCAGAATGCCCAGGACCTTCTAAACACTGGGGGCCTACAGAAAATTATGACTATCAGCGGAGGAGACACGTAAGTCCTTTAGCATCTGCCCATCAGCTGTCTCCCCTTTCCCACCACTGCTCCCATGTATAAATGTGGTTGTGAACATTCAGTCATTGAGGGCCATAGACAGGATTCAGAGATAATCATACTCCATAGCTTCCAGTATTTTATTGACCTAATGCAGTGGTCGGCAAACCGCGGCTCTTTGTCCCCTTAAGTGTGGCTTTTCCACAAAGTACCACATGCGGGCGCTACCTCGATAAGGAATGTACCTACCTATATAGTTTAAGTTTAAGAAATTTGGCTCTCAAAGGAAATTTCAATAATTGTACTGTTGATATTTGGCTCTGTTGACTAATGAGTTTGCCAACCACTAATGAATTAATTTGTGTCACCTTAGTCGTTCATTGATTGCTTTCTCATATATGCCTTGACCGGGGACTTCAGCCGCACCAGTGACCCCTTACTCAACCCAGCAACCTTGGGGTTCAAGCCAGCAACCTTTGGGCTCAAGCCAGCATCCATGGAGTCATGTCTCAAGCTGGCAACCGCCCACTCAAGCTGGTGATCCCGCTCTCAAGCCGGTGACCTCAAGGTTTCAAACCTGTGTCCCTAGCGTCTCCAGCTGTTGCTCTATCCACTGCTCCACCACTTGGTCAGGTGGCCAAATTAATATATTCGTTTCTGAGAAGCACAGCTGTGCTTTAAGAACGGCAGAAGGTAGGCAGAGTGGGAGTCCTGTGGACAGGGAGTACCCTTTTCCTCACTGAAGTCTGTGGAGCCAGTGTCAACTCATGTGGCTAAGAAGAAGCAGTGGTAACACAAGAAGCGGGAGGCAGCATAACAAATTCTAGCACATTTTATCTCATCTCTTTCCACCTCTTTTTCCCTTTTGAGAATAGAAGGTCTAATGCGTCTACATCAGCCTACATCCCAGTTTCTGTCTTTGAATTTTCCCTATTTAAAAAAGGGAGCAAGAGAATGAAAACCTTAGTGTAACCAAATTATTATTATTACTTAAATTAGAGTGATGGGATTTAAACAGGGCATGAAGATCATTATCTTTTTCTCTTTATGCAACTCTGAATTGTTTGACTTGCTCAATACAAGTTACTTTTATAAATAAACAAAAAAGAAATGGTGCAGCCCAGTTCTAGTGAGTTGGAAAGAAAACAGACTTCACTTATAATGGACAGACATGTGCTTGGCCACACAACGATGAGTGTAGGGGTGTGTGGCATCCGGGACAATCACACATGTCCGCCACCACACCCCACCCAGTTTAAACCCACCCATGTCTTCCTCTGGCAAAGCTCATGAGAATGAAGACCACATACAGAGTCACATGATTAAAAGCAGTACTGGTTAGAAGGTAGGTCATTTCCCCAAAAGCAAAGAATATTCACCTGTCTGCAGATCCTGGCAGATAGCAGTCTGTCTTTATGGAAACAACAAACTATTTCTGCAAAATAAAAATGGCTATTTGGGATAGTCATCCAAATTTCTAAGCAAATCTCCATAAGACCATATGATTTTAATTATTTTTGTATTCAGGTATAACCGGCATATTGGAATACACACGCACTTTTAGAAACTTCTAATAGCATAGCAACATACAGATATGCTTCTCTGTTGCTTCTGTGTTGCCAAGTGTCCATTTGTGAGCTAGTCCTCATATGCCCTGTCTAAAAAAGAAAAAATAAGTCAACAAGGAACCTCTGCTGGCTCTGCCTGCTGCTTCCTTGCCAGAGTGTTGTATAGCTGACCTATAATTTGTCTGCCTAAATGAAGACATTAACTGAGGCAAGCTCAAACTACCACAATAGGAGTTCACTGGGGAAAAGCAGAGGAATTGCAGTTCTGATAAGTGGTGCTGCAACAAGCTACTTGGGGGCACAGGCGGGAGTGTGTGGTGGTGGTGGGGTCTCTGTCCTCTTTTATTAGCATTTACAGGGAATCAGTCTCCCAGCTCTTAAGTTCTATTCTGAGGGGGCATGTGTGACATTATCTATTTCATATCCTCTGGTTTTATTCTAGGCTAAATCCTTTCACTTGGGCTAGCCTGGGGACCAGTTGTCATTTTTAATATTTTATATTTGAATAAATGAGTTCCTAAGTGCTATCAACCAACTTATAAACAAACTTTGCAAATATAACACTCTTGTGAGGGGGAGGAAAAATAATTTTTTTCTACCCTTCTAGGTTCTTGGCTGAGACATCCTTGCAATAAAAAAGACAAGTTACAGGAGATAAACAGAAATTTGATAACATGGTAGACCTTCTGTACACATGGGAGAGACCCAGAATAACTGAGTAACTCCTCAAAATGGCCCAAGCCGCCTCCTTAAATAACATCGCCAGCTAAAGACAAAAGATGTTGGGATGGAGATGGTTACCGGGAAAAGCACAGTGAACAAAGGTTGTTATACAGATTTAAGTCCTTGCCTTCTCCATTGATAAAATTTTCTAAAGATTTTGTCATCCTTTACTTTCTGATACAGAGGGGGAAGACACTCCTTACAAATGGAGATTTCCCTTATAAATGCAAATGTCTTTTACAAAGGGGTAACTTCTCAGTTTTCAGAGCTCTCCCTATGTCTGCTGTATCTTAAAAATAATTAGCCTAGAATAATCCTGTGCCAGAGAGGCATTTTGTGGGGTGATATATTCTGTTCCCCTTCACTTGGTATTTAAGAACTTTTCCCAATTTTATAATATTAGAGAACCATAGCTTTAATGGATTACTTAGTATCTTGGTTACGAGCAAGCTGCTCTGAGCGTCCATGAGGTACCCAGGAAGTCTCTCAGGCGGTGGTTTGCCATAACCTCTCTGCCATGTTGGTATGGAAGAGCAAGGCTTTTAGCTGGTGAGTAAACCAGCATGTGCCTCTCCATACAGCTCTGTTTTGTGTTGTCTATTTTGGGCTGCATGTTTACAAATTCCTATGGTAGGAAAAATAAAAGATACTGTTTTTTTGTTTAAAAAAAAATTCAGCCACTTGGTAGTTCAGGTGATAGCAGAGAGAACAATCAAAGAAAGCATTTTCTCCTCAGCCAGAAACAGGAAATATAGGACAAATTTAAAAGCAAAACATCAAAAACTTAAGTACAATGTTAAATTCAATGAGGTTGAATTTAAAGTAGGAACACATTTTACATTTGCTCTATACAAGATCAAAGACATTTTGAAACTATTTTAACAGGCCCTGGCTGGTTGGCTCAGCAGTAGAGCATCAGCCTGGTGTGTGAAAGTCCTGGGTTTAATTCCTGGTCAGGGCACACAGGAGAAATGACCATCTGCTTCTTCACCCCATCCCCTCCCTCTTCTCTCTTTCAATCTTTCTCTCTCACTCTCTCTTTCTCCTCCTCCCGCAGCCATGGCTCAAATGTCGAATGGTTCAAGCAATTTGGACAAGGGTGCTGAGGATTGCTCAGATGCTGAAATAGCTGTTGCCAAGCAATGGAGCAGCAGCCTCAGATAGGCAGAGCATCGCCCTGTGGGGGGCTTACTGGGTTGATCCCCATTGGGGTACATGTGGGAATTTATCTCTGCCTACCTGCCTCCTGCCTCTTACCTAATAAAAAAAAGAAAGAAAAAAACTATTTTAACAAATGTTTCAATAAGAATTTATTTCATTAACTTGAAAATATTACTTTACCCCTACCTTTATAGAGGCACTCAGTCTAAGAGAGGGATTTATATTTTTTAGTCTTACATTTCTATATTTGCATTCATATATATGTATACACATATAAACATACAAATGTATTTATATCTATAAATGACTATAAATATACAAGTTTAAGTTGTATTCTCTAAATAAAGGATCTATAACATGTCTAAGGATATAGTCCTTAAAAATATCGAGAATTTACACTGTGTTAGGGGTTTTAAAAAATGTATTAACAATTTTTGAAATGTGGTCCCTGGTCTGTGATACCATTTAATTCTCCCATCCAAGTACTAACCAGGCATGACCCTGTTTAGCTTCCAAGATCAGACGAGACCAGGTACGTTCAGGGTGGTATGGCCGTAGACTTAATTCTCTTGTTGCTGTGAGTAACCTGACTTAATGGAGGGCTGCTGAGTGACAGCAATTAAAGAGGTTGTACAGAACATCCGAGGCCACCTCTGGGAGCTCACCCACACTCTCACTGATCCTGGCATGCCCTCTTCTTCTTTCAGCTATGCCTCCAACAAAGCAAGTAAAGCCGCTTCTGTTCTCTTATATTCTCTGTGGATGCACACGGAGCTCCATAATGCCTACAAGAAGGTAAGAGTGCTGGAAGGGCGTGGGTCGTAGCCAACAGAGCCAGGTCCTGTGGCCCGCTTGACTGCCCCCTGTGAGAAATTACTAAGAATTGCATTTTTATGTGTCCAAATGTTACCGTTCACATTTTTGTTTGTTTATTCCGAAGGCTCAGTTTAAGAAGACAGATTTTGTCAACAGCCGGACTGCCAAAGCCTACCATACCCTTAAAGACTGAGGAAAATGAAAAAGTGCTCTCAGAAATACCAACCTCATCATTCTCAGCCACAAAAGAAAGAAACAAAGAGAGGGAGAGAAAGAAAAGAAAACATCTATTTTTCTACTTCCCAGTTCAAGAAATGTCAAAAAAAAGCATGCCCTGTTTTTATTCTTTTTTATGTCCAAAGTCCCCGGAATCCAGAAAACAGATCATCAGAATACAATTTTATTGGTCTTCTGGAAGATTTATACAAGTTTGCCACCAGATGATACTGGCAAAGGCTCTATTTACCCTCTACAAATAGGGGTCCCTGTGGTCGGGGCTTACAACGCATGGCCTTCTTGGAAGCAAACTGTGAGTTCACATGGAATGGACAGCAGCAAAATAAATAAGAAGCTGTTGCAGCATCACTGGGTTTTACCGGTTTGATTTATGTGCATATTCCCGGTTCCCGTGCTTTGTCACTCACACACAGTGCTTCACCGATGGGCCGTGAGCGTATTGTCCTGCAGTGTTGAAACATTGGAAACGAGAAAGAGTTGCTAAATTTTCCAGGAGAAAATGTAATGGCAGAACAGTTTGTTATTGTTTTTTATTTGTGCTTGTTTTTATCCTCAAATTTCTTTTTTTGATTTTAAGTGAACTTAAGTTTAGAACGCAGAGCACGTATGACTATAAGAAAAAGAACTGAAAGGTAGTGCTCTTAGCAGATTTTAAATCTTTTCCACAGAGAAAGGAAACTGGCTATGAACGTCAGTATTTCCTCTAAACACTGAGGAAATGAGATATTTGCTCAAGGAGGTACTTTCCCTATAACAACAGCATTAAATGCAAATCTCTTCTGAGCACTAGCATTCAATGTAATCTATTTTCTGGACTTTTTCAACCACTGCAGGGGGCTGGTGGAAGAATGGACTCTGGATACAGAAGGGACCTAGGCCTTTCAAACTGCCGGGCCAGGAAGGGAGAGAGATAAGCAGCATCAACTCTTTGGTGCTGTTCCTTAGTTGTTCAGTGATTACTTTCTCATATGTGCCTTGACCAGGGGACTTCAGCAGAGCGAGTGACCCCTTGCTCAAGCCAGTGATCTTGGGCTCAAGCCAGTGACCATGAGTCATTTCTATTATCCCACGCTCAAGCCAGGAACCCTGTGCTCAAGCTGGTGAGCCCACGCTCAAGCTGGCAACCTTGGGGTTTCAAACCTGGGTCCTCAGCATCCCAGGCTGATGCTCTATCCACTGTGCCACCACCTGGTCAAGCAACACAGCTCATTTTAATGAGTTACGTTATCAATCTGCCAAGCTTTGCCCAGCATTTAAAAAAATAGCACAAGGCCATTAAGTCTCATGTGATCTTCCTCAAGCCATTATTTTATGTCAAGGAAACTCTAGAGAATAAAAATGAAGAAAATACATTGAGGAGAAATGTGTCTGGGCCACCCAGAAGTGATATGAGAAGTGCTAAATTTAAAAGTTGACAATGTCATCTATTAAAGCAAATCTATATTGCTATTGCTATTTTAACAGGGCTGTGGTTAAATACCATTCATATAAAATTAGTCTTCTCAACTATAGTTCTGTTATATTTTGCTTTTAAAAAAAATACGACAATGTTTGTTATAAGAAAGTAATAAGGAAAAAACTCTTCCTCTTCTTTTGGCCAGAAAAGTATAATAGACAATAAATTCCCATTTTCAATTTGAATGTGTACATAAGTCTTTGTTATATTTAGAACTTGACAATTTTTCAATGTTAACAGCTCAATGAAGAAGAGTGAAGTTTACTAACCTAGTTTAAACTGAAATATTTAGATACTAATTTTTAAAATACTGAAGAGAGAAATTCTCTTTTTCCAGAGTTTTGACAACAAGCACTTGGAGTAGCTTACTCCTCCAGATACTTGATATATACTCAAGAAGTTTCTGTACTTTTTAAGGTACCAGTGGAGCCTTCAATAAAGTTCAACACAAAGCAAGGCAAAAATAACATTGCCTGCATCGGTATTGTGATCTTATTTGTATATCTTTGAATATGTGGTATGATTGACATGGCATTTGAGGGTTTGACTTCATAAATTTTAACTCTGATTACTAAGAGTTTAATACTTTGTAATTGCTTATATTTCTTATAATTAAAGTCCTAAATTCTTTACCAGGAAACACTTACTGTAAGAAAGATAGGACTAGCTAGTAACTAAAACATATAAAAACAAGGAGACCCACAAATGTGTTACTTACTGTTAGATTTCTGTAAACAGAGTGAGTCTGTGACCACAAAAGGTGAGACTGTGTTTTGCTTCGTCACTGTTTACAAAGGTTTTACTACTTTGCTAGCTGTGAACACCTCTGAGCTCCCTCAGATAATCCTTGTGATTATCAAAACCGTGATTATCAGTTTTGATCACAGATCAACACACAAAGCACTTTTATTTCCCTTGTATCCCGACCATGCCCATGTGATCAAAGGAACTGATCTGCTGAGCCGGGGCCGTTGCATTGATCTGTGCTGATAGTTCCAAAAGGCTGCTTCCTTATCAGGAATTCTCAGTGGTCTTCTGGAATACGGGATATTGCTGCCCTGGATTTCTAAAACTGGAAACATTTGTTTATACCTGATGGAAATAATTAAAGGATTATCTGCCAAAATAGGATTAACGTGTCAAATGGGGATATAAACAGCATGAGGAGATAAACCACTTTAAAACCAATGTAATCACTCTCTGAAGAAGCAATTTGCTATAAGGTAAGGGAAATGAGAAATATATATATATAAAATTTATAGATACTAAAGTTATAAATGAAACTTCCTTTTACTAACCTGGAATGAATTTACTGCATTGGAATAAGAAAGACTTCAGTATATGTATACTTTGAGCAAAATTGCAGAAGCCTCAAGTCATGGCATCTGAGGATTAAGAGGGAATGTAGAAGGCATCTATCTGGTCACAGCCTCCTTAAAGTAACTTCTTGCATCAGAAAAGACTCTGTTCTTGTTCAAGTGACAGAGAAGAAAAATGTCCAAACATTCATTCAACTCATCCCCTACATGACCCTGTAATGGGCCCTCATAAGACTCAGTAGCTAATATATTAAAGAGTTTTTTGGAGGAAGGAAAATAGATTAAAAAGGAAAAAAACTTTTCAAGATAAATTTCTCATTTAGGTTTAACGTTTTAGTTTCTGCTGGTACTGACTGTTTCAACTCTTAGGAAATTAACTTCAACCTTTTAAGAACTAGGAAAAGGAAGAGCTCTCTTTATTTCTTCAAGAAAGTGCTCAATCAAGATGCCACACGTTGGCAGAAGAGCTGTTTGAAATATGAGCGCAAGGGGAAGCATTCTGAAAGCAATAATTTGGGTGACACAGTTGAAGAATCTGGCATTATTTAGCCTGGAGAACGGCGCCGTGTTACCTGCGTTTAAAAATTTGAAAGACCATCATGTAGAAGATGACACCGTGTTCCCCTGACAGAGTAGAGGGCAGACCAGAGTCAATAGGTGGAGACTAGAGAGACTAGCCTGACAGTAGTGGACGTATTGAGCATGCCTTATAGTATCCTCATGGTGTGTGTGTGTGTGTTTACATATATATTTGTATTTTATACATGAAGATAGCCTGAAACAGAGAGTTTAAGTTACATTCCAAAGTCACAGCTAAAAAGTGCACAGGGGTTATATGAACAGCGGTGGAAGTGACTGGGGGTTCTGTGGGAACAAAAAATAACAGACTCATGTTTCCCTGCTGGAGAAATGTGGATCTCTCTGGCTTGTCTCTTGGAGAGTTCAGAGGGGCAGTCTGACAGTGTTGAAGAGGACTGATTCTAGAACCAGCCAGCCTGAGCTCAAATTGTGGCTTCTCCACTTACTAGCTGGGTTAAGTTTCTTACTCTTTCTGAGCCTCAGCTTTCCTTATCTGTTACATATGAGTGAAGTAGTAGTCACTTCATTGGGTTGTTTTGAGAATTAAATGTTTCTAAATATAAAGCACTTAAAACATTCCCTAACAGTATGTCCTCAATAAATGCTAACTAAATTTTCTGGAGTTCCCTGGTTTGAGATGTCTTTGCTTTTATTTTTTAGTCCATCTGTTTTCTTCTTTAATTATTTTAGAGAGATAGGGAAAGGGAGAGAGAATCATCGATTTGCTGTTCACCACCTTGAGTGCTGCTAATCTGCAGGCCGGAGGAGAACTCTAAGGTAGTCATTAGCCCAGAGAAGCAGGTTGCATCCCTACATCTGGCTGGTCAAACCTCATGAATTTCACATCAAGATGCACTTAAGCCTGACCAGGCGGTGGTGCAGTGGATAGAGCATCAGACTGGGATGCGGAGGACCCAGGTTTGAGACCCCGAGGTCGTCAGCTTGAGCATGGGCCCGTCTGCCTTGAGCAAAAGCTCGCCAGCTTGGACCCAAGGTCACTGGTTCAAGCAAGGGTTGCTCGGTCTGCTGAAGGCCTGAGGTCAAGGCACATGTGAGAAAGCAATCAATGAACAACTAAGGTGTCGCAACAAGAAACTGATGATTGATGCTTCTCATCTCTCTCCATTCCTCTCTGTCCCTGTCTATCCCTCTCTCTGACTCTCTCACTGTCCCTGTAAAAAAAGAAAAAAAAGCACTTAAATTTCTACGAAGCCTGATTTTCACCTGTATGCTACTAACACAATACATCTAGCAGGGAATAAAAACAAGTCCAAACTGTTAAGATTTTCTTAGAACTAGACTAGGATATTCTTCCCAATAACAACTAGTTCTTTTTTGGGTGTTTGTTTTAGAAAAAGGGAGCTTCCATTGTTAATTACATCTTTCAACATGCATGTATTGAGAACTTACTGCTGGAGCTGAGGACCAGTGAGAAGCACCTTTATGAGAAGTTGCTCTGATCTTAGTGATACTGGTTTCATTGTGATAGACACTGTCACAGTTTACCATATACTTTGGAAATGAAAAGTCATTAACTGTAGGGTGAAGATTAAGGAGGTCTAGACATATAAGGATCTTCTGGAATATCTCATAAAATAAGAAATGCTTAGTGAGAAGTAGAGAATCATTAAGAAGATATCTTTATTTCTAGCCAGGAGTTGTCAGAATTGACAACTTATAATCAGAGTATGAAAATTCTAATATTTAGAACACTGCCCAATAGCTCAGTTGGTTAGAGCATCGTCCCGAAATGCCAAGTTGTGGGTTCCATCCCCAGTCAGGGCACATTCAGGAGTCAACCAGTGAATGTATGACCAAGTAGAACAACAAATTGATTTTCTCTCTCTCTCTCTCTCTCTCTCTCTCTCTCTCTACTTACCTACCTTCTCTCTCAAAAATAAATAAAGTAAAAATTAATTTAAAATTTTCTTTTCTTAGGAATTTGTTTCTTTTACCCCTTACTCTAACTGGACATTTTTTCAGATCCTAATTTTAAAATAATAGAAGTAATCTGTTTTTGTGGTGTTGCCTAAGTAGCTTTTTATAAGAATTACATATGAACATATTAAACAGTATATCATGTTCTATTTTTCCTGCTTTAGTTTATCAGTTAGAATACTTGATTTGTATTTGAATATCAAAAAACATGCAACACAAAATGGCGTAAGCAACAAATGATGTGTTTACTGTAACAAAGACATAAAGGTCTTATAAAGGGAAGGCCAGGTTCAGGCACAGGCTTGGTCATTTCAGTAGCTTGTTAAAGTCATTAAGAACCCAGATTCCTTCAATCTTTCTGTTGTACCATTCTCGTCCTGTGACCTTTTGTGTCCTGGTTGATTTTTTCATGTTGACAGAATCGTTACAGCAGCTCCAAACATCCCGTCTTCACAAAGCCATTTCCAAGGCCAGAAAGTAACATTTCTTCCTGGCATCTGTTTTTGTTTGTTTTTTGTTTTTATTAATTTATTGTGTTTACATAGATTCTAGTGTCCCCCCTGAATTCATCCTTCCCTCCCCCGTGTTCCTCAGTACATCCCCCTCTATTCCCCTCCCTGTTACGCCCTCCCCCCTTCCCTCCAGTATCTGCTTTTCTGCTCTCATCCCATCCTTTCGGCTTATCATCCCCTTTCCCTCTGTCTGCTTTCCTTCTGGATCCTTTGATCCCGCCTCTGTCTCTATTCCGCTCCTCAGTTCATATTGTTCATCAGATTCCTCAGATGAGTGAGGTCATATGATAGTTTTCTTTCTCTGCCTGGCTTATTTCACTTAACATAATAGTTTCCAGGTCAATTCATGTTGTCACAAAAAATATTTCCTTTTTCATGGCCCCATAGTATTCCATTGGGTATATGTACTACTGCTTTTTAATCCACTTGTCCACTGACAGGCACTTGGGCTGTTTCCAGATCTTCGCTATTGTAAACATGGGGGTGCATTTCTCCTTTTGACTCATTGATGTGGTGTTCTTGGGATATATTCCCAAAAGTGGGATGGCTAGGTCAAAAGGCAGTTCGATTTTTAGTTTTTTGAGGAATCTCCATACTGTTTTCCACAGTGGCTGCACCAGTCTGCATTCCCACCAGCAGTGCAGGAGGGTTCCCTTTTCTCCACATCCTCGCCAGCACTTAATCTGTGTTGTTTTGCTGATGAGTGCCATTCTGACTGGTGTGAGGTGGTATCTCATTGTGGTTTTAATTTGCATTTCTCTAATGATTAGTGATGTTGAGCATTTTTTCATATGCCTATTGGCCATCTGTATGTCCTCTTTGGAAAAGTGTCTATTCATTTTGCCCATTTTTTTTATTATTATTAATCTTAATGGGGTGACATTAATAAAGCAGGATATATATATTCAAAGAAAACATCTCCAGGTTATCTTATCATTCAATTATGTTGCATACCCGTCACCCAAAGTCAAATTGTCCTCTGTCACCTTCTATCTGGTTTTCTTTATGCTCCTCCCCTCCCCCTCTCCCTCCCTTTCCTCCCTCCCCCTGCCCCTTCCCCCCCCCCCCCCCGGTAACCACCACACTCATGTCCATGTCTCTTAGTTTTTTTTTTTATTTCCCACCTATGTATGGAATCACGCAGTTCTTAGATTTTTCTGATTTACTTATTTCACTCTGTATAATCAAGATCCATCCATTTTGTTGTAAGTGATCCGATGTCATCATTTCTTATGGCTGAGTAGTATTCCATAGTATGTATGTACCATATCTTTATCCAATCCTCTATTGAAGGACTTTTGGTTGTTTCAATGTCTTGGCCACTGTGAATAATGCTGCTATGAATATGGATGGGGCTGCATCTGTCTTTACGTACCAGTGTTTTTGAGTGTTGGGGGTATATTCCCAGGAGAGGGATTGTTGGGTCATATGGTAGTTCTATTTTTAGTTTTTTAAGGAACCACCATACTTTCTTCCATAATGGTTGTGCTACTTTACATTCCCACCAGCAGTGGATGAGGGTTCCTTTTTCTCCACAGCCTCTCTAGCACTTATTACCTGTCTTGTTGATGATAGCTAATCTAACAGGTGTGAGGTGGTATCTCATTGTAGTTTTGATTTGCATTTCTCGAATAGCTAGTGAAGATGAGCATCTTTTCATATATCTGTTGACCATTTGTACTTTTTCCTGGGAGAAGTGTCGGTTCATGTCCTCTTCCCATTTTTTTATTGGATTGATTGCTTGCTTGTTGTTGAGTTTTGTGAGTTCTTTGTATATTTTGGATATTAGCCCCTTATGTGAGCTGTTGTTTGAAAATATCATCTCCCATTTAGTTGGCTGTCTGTTTCTTTTGCTGTCAGTTTCTCTTGCTGTTTTTGCCCATTTTTTTTCTAGATTTCAATTTTAATGACCCTGAAACAACATAATTTAGTACCAAATGTTTAAACACTCATTTCAATTGCTAAGCTGTGAAGTCGGCATTATTTGTATCTGACCAGCTATACAAAACTCATCGATTTTTCTTTTGAAAAAGGCAGTCGAGATCCCAAATAAGGGAGAGACTACTAATTACAGGTCACGTTTACTAATCTAGCACCGTAACTCCAGTCTTAGGACAACCTCCAAGTGGCTGGACGGAGGGAGAGGGAGGTGCTGGAAAAGGACGGCTCTTAACTCCTGGCCCCATTTGTGCACGAAGGCAGTGTGGGATCTAGCAAGGGCTGAGACTGGAGATTAAGACAGAAGCGTTTGGTTCAGATGAAAAGGAGGCCCACGGGAAAAACGGACTTGGGATCCCTGGAGGCAGTGCTGGAGGTAGCCTCACGAGCTAGGGTTTCTTCTTGGCATCCAAGTCCTTTTTAATGTCTTCAAGTTTTTTAGCCAGGTTGGGTATGTCATAATTCTGAGCCAGATACATTCCAGCCAGGTTGCCAAAAGTAAATCCAAGCGGAAATTGGAGCATGATGTCAGCAAAGAGGGTGCGATGGATGCTGGCAGCTCCCTGACCTGTCCCTATCCTGCCCGTTTTTTCCCATTTTTTGATTGAACTGTTTATCTTCCTAGTGTTGAGTTTTAGCAGTTCTTTATAAATTTTGGTTAACCCCTTATCAGACATATTGGTGAATATATTCTCCCATTGTGTGGGTTGTCTCTTTACTTTTGTTCATGGTGCCTTTTGCTATGCAAAAACTTTTTAGTTTGATGTAGTCCCATTTGTTTATCCTGTCATTTATTTCACTTGCCCGTGGAAATAAATCAGCAAATATATTTCTGCGAGTGATGTCGGAGAGCTTGCTGCCTATGTTTTCCTCTTATGGTTTCGTGACTTACATTTAAGTCTTTTATCCATCTTGAGTTTGTTTTTGTGAATGGTGTAAGTTGGTGGTCTAGTTTCATTTTTTTGCAGGTAGCTGTCCAATTTTCCCAACACCATTTGTTAAAGAGACTGTCTTTACTCTATTGTATGCTATCACCACCCTTGTCAAATATCAATTGTTCATAAAGGTGTGGGTTTATTTCTGGGTTCTCTGCTCTGTTCCATTGATCTATATGCCTGTTCTTACTGGCATCTGTCTTTTTTTTTAATAAGAATTTTTTTCCTCCCAGAATCCTCCATCAAACATCTCTCATTTCCTATTGCCTGAAATTATATCACACTTCCATTTCTAAACCAGTCCTGGTGAGAAAAATGAAATTAGTGTTCCTTTCTTAAAGCAACCATATTTCACTCAAAATGGGGCCTATCTCCCTGAGCCTCATTGATGGTGAATACTTAAAAGTCAAGGTTTTACTGAACACTGAACAGGGGCTGCAGGGCAGTAAACTTGCATTACCTGCCCTGTGTAGGGACACTGGAAAAAAGAACTCAGCGTTTTTTAGCAAGCCGATTTCCTCTGCCCTGTGAGATAACTATTATTTGACAGGATGCAGGTGAAGGAAGTTTTTCTGCGATAGCTGTTACATTGCATTTAGGACAGAGCCTATGCAAGATTGTGGATAAAGAACGATAGAGCAAGGAACTGCAGGCAAACCACTCCTCATGATTTCAAGGAGAACACTAAAAGATGGTGAGATTGGTATTCTACTAGACAATAGGGTGGAATAAAACCATTTCAGAAGCTGCTTCTGCACTTCTTTTTCATTCTCTCCTCCTCTTGATATCTACCATTCTTCACTTTTAACTACTAACTGTGAAATCCACATTACATCTTTATTGACCAAATCGTATGCGAAGAAAGTTGACCTGAGCCTGAGGTAGTTGGGAAAATCTTCATTTTCCTCAATGAGACATTAATTTAGGTGAATAGAGAGAACTTGGGTTTGGAATCTGACTTTTATTTTTCCCAGGACTCGTTGGACCTCACATTTCTAAAGATTAGGAAAAGGTGCCCTTTTTCTTTATTTTTTTTTTTTTAATTTTCAGTTACAGTTAACTTACAATATTGTTAGTTTCAGGTGTACAACATAGTGATTACACATATAATTTAAGGAGTGATTAGTTAAGTCTAGTACCCACCTGACACCATACATAATTACTAAAATATTATTAACTCTAATTCTCTATGCCTTTGATGGCGAACCTGTGACATGCATGTCAGCACTGACACACGTAGCCATTTTCAATGACATGCGACCACATACCAAAGAAGTATGGGGCCGCATGCCGAGAAGGACGTTTCATCCTCGGCTCCTGCACGGCCAGGTGCAGTAGCCGAGGATAAAACATTTGCTGTAGTGTAGACACTCTGTGCGGGAGGTCTGTAGGCCAAAACAACAGAACTCCAGCACAGAGCGTCTAGTTCTGGGACTTCCGGTTAGGCCGTTTTTCTCGAAGTGACACACCACTCGAGTTATGCTTGGTTTTTTGGCAAATTTTGATACACCAAGCTCAAAAGATTTCCCATCACTGTTTTAAAACCTCTATTGGAAAACTATCTACAGTTGCCTAATACAGTGTATCCGCGAGGGCTCTGTTTGACAAGGCATCCGATTTCTGACCGGTGGTGTTTGAGAAACATTACACAGTTATAATAGCCCTATAAGGATTTGTGGAATTTTTGCTTCATGGATCTTGTCTTCAGGCACTCAGTACCCACTCCTACCATTTCTAAATTATCTCCTGTTGTATCATAAGGCCTAGAAGACAAAAAACTACATTTTCCTGACTCTTACAGTTAAGAGTTTTGGATGCAGCTTGGGGTCTGCCAGTGTGATGCCATTGGGTAGGAAGATAGAGGCCATTTCCAGCTGCTGTTGTGGTTACAAAGCAAATCCCAAAAGATGTGTCTGGTAATCCCAACACTTACCAGCCTGTAAGTGTTGGCAGCCGTGACAGTGACAGGTGTGAAGACATGAACAACAGCAGCTGCCCCTGACTTCACCAACTCTTCCACAGTATGTGACACCCAAATTCCTACAGGCAGCTCTTTCTACTTAGATATCTAGTGAATTCTGCTTTCTGCCCTGACCTCTGGTACAGTATTCCAAACACTTATTTTTTAGTAATTGGAGAAATTAGCTTCCCAGAAGAGCTGAATTTTGTTTATTCACTGAGTTTTATTTTAATGTTAATAAGGAATCTTTGGTATATCATAATGACGTGTATGTACTTCTTAAACAATAAGCTCAATTGAAATATCACCATTTTCAGAGAAAGACATTATTTCATTTATATGTGGAATCTAATGAACACGGTGAACTGAGACAGAATAGAGGCAGAGGTGGGGTCACGGAGCAGGACAGCTGTTGGAAAGGGGATGAGGGAACAGGATCAGAGAAGGTGAAGGGATTAGTGAATTTATATATACATAACACATATATACAGATCACAGGACAGCAAATCCTAGAGGGAGATGGGGGTGGGGATATAATGGGGGGCACATTTGTTGGGGGTGAGGGTGTTATATTGAGGGGGCCACTTGAATTCATGTTAACATAATTTTAAAAATTAAAAGTTTTAAAATATCTGGCCATTTTCAATAAATCTAATAGTTTCCTATAAAACTTACTTGACTTTTGATTAATAGTCAATTTTTTTCTTCTCCAAGTGAGAGGAGGAGAGACAGAGAGACAGATACCCACATGTATCCTGACTGGTGACCCATGTCTGGGGCTGATGCTCTGCCCACCTTGGGCCATGCTCAAAACCGAGCTATTTTTAGCACCTGAGGCGGAGACTCCACAGAGCCATTCTCAGCATCTGGGGCTGATATACCTGAACCAATCGAGCCATGGTTGCAGGAGAGGAAGAGAAAGAGAGAAGGGACAGGGTGGAGAAGCACATGGTTGCTTCTCCTGTGTGTCCTGACCAAGAATCGAACCTGAGACATCCACATGCAGGAAATAATTAACACCTTAATTATATCCAGTTAAACATGCTAAACTCTAATCATGTAATTTCTATGTATCTCAAGACTTTTGTGCATATAGCAGCGTAACCCAGACATTTAGCAAAATAAACTCTCCTGAGCAGTTCAGTGGTGCTGAGAAACCTGTGTCAAGAAATTTGAAATAGGTGATTCCTTTAAACATTCAACTACTATTTACAAACTAAGTCAAATACCATTCTCATAAAAATCGCAAGACTAGTTTTAAACAGTTCCCATTAAAATCACAAATACAGCCTGACCAGGCAGTGGTGCAGTGGATAGAGCATTGGACTGGGATGCTGAGGACCCAGGTTCAAAATCCTGAGCTCACCAGCTTGAGTGTGGGGTCAATGGCTTGAGCCCAAAGATCACTGGCTTGAATCCCAAAGTCGCTGGCTTGAGCTCAAGGTCGCTGGCTTGAGCAAGGGGTCACTCACTCTGCTCTTTCCCCTCCCACACTCCTCCCCCCAATAAGGCACACATGAGAAAGCAATCAATGAACAACTAGGTGATGCAACGAAGAATTGATGCTTCTCATCTCCCTTTCTGTCTGTCCCTATCTGTTCCTGTTTCTCCCTCTGACTCTCTGTCTCTGTCAAAATAAAATAAAATAAAATATGTCAAATTCTCTTAAATGTATTAAGTAACATATAGGCAGATTATAATTTTAAGACTTTAGATGTACTTAGAAGTATTAAAATTATTGTTTTGATTTATATCATCTCTGTTATTTCTCAGTCTCTGTGGGGTTAAAAAGTCACTGCTGCAGCTAAGGAAAGCCAAGTTACCACCTCAGGGTGGCTGAGTCCATTTCATATGAAATCCAGGCCCAAATGCTGTTTCAGACTGGTTACAGTCATTTTCCAGACCTGGACAATGGTTCTGGGTTCCATTTGATTCTACCCAAGCCACTGGAACCCCAGATGAGCTCTCTCTGTTCTTAAAGGAACAGGACTTTTAAAGCACATGCTTTTTCTTGGTACCTATTCCCCTTACTCAATCTCTAGCAACATTTTATGTTACTTAGGTGGGGTAAATTCCTTACTCATTCCCACACACCAGCAAGATTGCAATTAGTCTTTTTGCAGACTGACTAGAGTTAATTGAATTCTGCAAGCCCACAATACACAGAGTAATTACTGTGTTTATGCTTTGCTTTATTACCTATCTCATCAGCCATCAGTTTTAAAAATACCATTATATAGACATTGCTGACTTTGGTACCTGATACAAAAAGTCTAAAATAATTAAAAAGGAGAGAACAGTATTCCTTTGAAAAGAAAAAGAAAAAAACTCTTTGCTTTTAACCTCTTGGGGAATGACCATTGTTCCTGAGAGCTTAATAGGTTTGAGTTGATGGGAAATGAGAGACACTTCCAGGTCTTCAGTTTATACCCTATTTTATCGAAATTTCCTGAACCAAGACTACTTGGCAGTTTTCACCTGACCTGTGGTGGCACAGTGGGTAAGCACTGACCTGGAACGCTGAAGTTACTGGTTCAAAACCCTGGGCTTGCCCAGTCAAGGCAAATACAGGAAGCTACTACTAGGAGTTGGTGCTTCCTACTCCCACCCTCCCCAACTTCTCTCTCTCTCTCTACTCTCTCTAAAATCAATAAATAAAAAATTTAAAATAAAGAATACTTAACAGTTTTAGATGTTATAAAATAATTTTTGAACAAGCCCCTAGTATTAGTCAAATTTGGGTGAGCAGATACTTGAAGCCTTTGACTTGCTCTGTGTTTAGCACTGGAATTACACTGGAATTCCTTCTGCATCAGGAAAACCATTAAAGGAAGGTCATGTCCCGCGATGCTATGCTTGACAAATTAATCTTTTTGTAAAACTATTCACAACATTAGTTCAATATAAAAACGCAAGCAAATAGGCAAATTCCTCATTCTTAGAGTTGTGGGCTGAAGTTCAACATTTCTTAAGTCACTGCCCAAGATTCATTATTTTGAAAAGGTGTGTTCTGGGCTGGAGCCTCCTGTTTGGTAATCACTGCAGTAAAACTCAGAAATGATGGTCAGAGTTCACAAGGAGCCTATACACAGAATTTGTTTCTGTATACCACAGTTATTTTGTGATTCTTGCACACCTTTTTGACCTCATTTTTTTTAAAAAAGATGGTATTCCCTTGTTTAGCCTTTCAACTGTAGAGTCACAGTTTACCAAACAACTATAAAATATTAATTATGAGCTTACAAAAGCCAACAATACTTTGTAGGTCAATGGAGACTGATTAAGTGGTATAAGAAAACACATTGTAATTTTTTTTATTTTTTACAGGGACAGAGAGAGAGTCAGAGAGAGCAATAGATAGGGACAGACAGACAGAGGGATAGAATGGAGAAAGGTAAGAAGCATTAATCATCAGTTTCTCGTTGCGACACCTTAGTTGTTCATTGATTGCTTTCTCATATGTGCCTTGACCGCGTGCCTTCAGCGGACCGAGCAACCCCTTGCTGGAGCCAGCGACCTTGGGTCCAAGATGGCGAACTTTTGCTCAAGCCAGATGGGTCCGCGCTCAAGCTGGCGACCTCGGGGTCTCGAACCTGGGTCCTCCGCATCCCAGTTCAACGCTCTATCCACTGTGCCACCACCTGGCCAGGCAAACACATTTGTAATTTTAAAAGTTCCTACTTGATAAGATATTTAGCCTGACCTGTGGTGCCTCAGTGGATAAAGCACTGACCTAGAACGCTGAGGTCACAGATTTAAAACCCTGGGTTTATCTGGCCAAAGCACATATGGGAGTTGATGCTTCCTGCTCCTCCTCTCTAAAATGATTTTTTAAAGTTGTTTATATCTGCTTTGTCACAGTGCTTGGAGTTCAACAATTAGAGATTGAGGGTTTGGTTAAATATAAAACCTCTTTTAAGATATAAACTCTGATGAGCAAATTAACACCAAAAGTCCAACCAACTACAAAAGACCATGTAAAACAAATCAGTGGCATTTCATAATAAATCATCATGCAATGGAATAATAGTAAAGAGAAGAAATGAGCTACAACTATGAGTATCAATGAAAGTGAACTTAAATTAGACCTTGCTAAGCAGAAAATGACTAGATGAAGACAATATAAGTAAGGTGATTCCACTTAAAGTTTAAAAATTAAACTAAAAAGCAAACTGGTAATATTTACATGATTTTAACAAGCTATAAAAATGCATGTAGAAAAGTGTTTAAGAACAATGTACAGAAGATGTAAGAATGTCCCTTGCTTGCCATCTGAGAACAGTGCTTTATCAGTGAGTAGATGTCAGACATTCTGTAATGCATGTAGAGAAGAGTTGAGGAACACTTGTAATAAAGGTGTTTGAAAGGGGGAGAAAAGTCTTGCGGGATGAATCGTGTTTTCTAACCCAATCTGACTGGCGTCCTATTTTTAAACGCTATAAAGAATAGTCGGGCCTGACCAGATGGTGGCGCAGGGGACAGAGCATCAGACTGGGATGTGGAAGACCCAGGTTCGAGACCCCGAGGTCGCCAGCTTGAGCGCGGACCCATCTGGCTTGAGCAAAAGTTCGCCAGCTTGGACCCAAGGTCTCTGGCTCCAGCAAGGGGTTGATGGGTCTGCTGAAAGCCCGCGGTCAAGGCACATGTGAGAAAGCAATCAGCGAACAATTATGGTGTCACAACAGCAACGAAAAACTAATGATTGATGCTTCTCACCTCTCTCCGTTCCTGTCTGTCTCTTCCCTATCTATCCCTCTCTCTGACTCTCTCTCTGTCCCTGTAAAAAAAAAAAGAAAGAATAGTCCGTAAATGACAAACACCAGAACAGATCAGCAGTTACGTCTGGACAGAAGGATACAATTAGGGATATTCCTGTGAGGGCTTCTAAGGTGGAAATGGCAAATTTGTTATACATATACAGCAGGGGTGCCCACACTTTTTCAGCTTGCGAGCTACTTATAAGATAACCAAGTCAAAATGATCTACCTACAATAAAAATGCAAAACATAAATTTATTTCTTCTATATTATCATTATTTAAGTTACTATTATTACTATTTAATATTGTGTATTCTTTCACCTTTCTCCTTCTTAGCTCTCTTTCGGAGGAAAGTCAATGTCATAGTTTTTATGAACAGTCCGAAAAAGCCGCTCGCTCCACATTTCCCTTCTTTGGAATAGCAATGGCACACAGACAGATGAGGCAAACGCACTTAGAATATGACATAGTGAAAAAAATCCCCTCCCATTCTGTATGAAAGTGGTAGGTTTTAGGCTTCTTACTCGGACCAGCTACATCACTCATTTTTATACCCTTTGTTGTATTTAGTTTAAATAAATTGAAGGCTAACTATGCAGCAATGTAACTGAACAAGTTAGCGTGGTTTAACGTGCATGCGTAGGGTGTCAAAAGTTCGGATGTCAAATTGGCTACCCTGTAAGCAAATCAAAAGACAAATGTCTTTTAATGTCATGCGATCTACCCACACTTCCTTTGCAATTGACCAGTAGATCGCGATCGACGTATTGAGCACCCCTGATATACAGTGTGTCTATCCATAAAGTCATGGTGCACTTTTGACCAGTCACAGGAAAGCAACCTGTCAAAAGTGCACCATGACTTTACGGACACACTGTATTATGAGTTCTCAAGCATGGTGTATCTTGTGATTTAAAAGTTCGAAACCATTTTCAAAGTAAAGATGAGCTGATGTCATTAAAAAGTGAAATGGCCCAAGGCTCTGAGGTCACACACACTTGTCCCACCTCTAGTAGAGGCCATGGTACACAGTCCAGATCCCTTCCCCCAGGTCTGAAGCACACGCCCCCAGCTCCTGGCAGTGCTGGCACCCATCATCTTGGCTGAGTCCCTCACTGGGACTTGCTGAAAACAGCCGTAAACCCAAGGTCATGCCCCCTTGCCAGGGAAAGTCCATATCCACAGACTGGTTAAAATGAGATTATAAAGATCTAGTCCCCTTGCCTCTCCTAGGATTTAAATGTGATGACATAAACATGCTGTAAATCATTATGCAACATGTGAGAAATATTTGAGATTATTGAGAAAAGGCGCCAGTTAAATATCACTGAAAACAGATACTGCTCTTAAAATGATGTGTTATCAAAATCACATACTGTGCAGCCTGACCTGTGGTGGCGCAGTGGATAAAGCGTCGACCTGGGAACACTGAGGTCGCCAGTTCAAAACCCTGCACTGGTCTGGTCAAGGCACGTATGGGAGTTTGATGCTTCCAGCTCCTCCCCCCTTTCTCTCTCTCTCTCTCTCTCTCTCTCTCTCTCTCTCACTCTGTGTCTCCTCTCTAAAATGAATTAAAAAAAAAAAATCACATACTGTGCAGAATCTCTTCCACTGTGATCACATTCTTTCTTCATCAGAGACCTGTTATAGTAACAAGAGTTCTATAACACGTAATTTCCAGTTTCATTTGTTTATGTAGATGTGAGCCATTCTTTCTTAAATGTAATAAAAACAAAATAATAAAAGCCTAAATGTTGCCTTTTAAAGAAATATCACCAATGCAAACGATCCCACCGCAGTTATCACCAGGCTGTTGTTCAAGGTCTGAGGGAAGGAATTAAGTCAAAGGGATAAAACGTGATACCAGCATTTGCCTTTCAGTCTTGTTTGGAAATCAGTTGGCAACTTCCAAGCTCTGCCTTAAATAGAAAATATCACCCTTGGGTTGGTTCTGCATAACGACAAGGCAAGTTCCAAGGTGGCTTCCAAAATTATGCAACAAATGGGAAATTTTGAGAGAGGCCAAAGGAATCTATTTTGGCTGGAAATGGGAAAAGAGGACAGGAATTATCTGAAGGTCTCCTGGCTTCATGTTTCATGTTAAAGGAGGGGTGTTAAACCTCCCTACCATTTTGATTCCATCTTTCAGTCTTTTTGTGTAACACTGTCCATTCAAATGTGAGCTCTGTGAACCTGCACGGCTGGTATTTCTAAGAACTTCATCTGCTCAGGGATTCTACTAAAGCAGTGGTTCTTAACCTGGGTTCTATCGAATTCTAGGGGTTCGATGAGTGGGTCTCAGTGGTTCGGAGAAGCCTCTGCCGCGGAGGCCAGAATAAAGTAATACTGTAATTTGTTGTGAGTTCATGCACTTTGTTGATTTTGTTCTTTGAGCAAGGTGATGTTCATGCACGGCTCATTTTGTGCACCAGTAAAAAAACATATACCTATGTTGTGAATTTGGAAAAAAAATCATATTTTATTTATCACTAAAGAAGGGTTCGGTGAATGCACATGTGAAACTGATGGGTTCAGTACCTCAAAAAAGGTTAAGAACCACTGTTCTAAAGAGTATTTAGCAGGCTAGTGTGACAGCTGTTCCATCAGTGACAACATAAAGAAGCCAGTGTCTCCCCAAAATACTTATCAATTTTCTCTGAGTCTGTTAAGGCTTTGCCATCTTTGAGCATACCTAACCCCTTTCAATACCATTCATTCCTTCATTCATTCAACAGATACTTCCTTGGTGCCTGCTACATGTCAAATACAGTGCTTAGCACTGAGGCTGTGGAGAACAAGATAAGGATGCCCTTGCCCTTGTGGAGTGTAAGGTCAGCCAAAGGAGGACACACGAGTTCAGGCAGGAAAGGTTTATTTTAGGGGGTCATCTGCCAGGCTGACTCCTACGGCAAAGGTCAGCTACCGGTTCTCTAACAGGTAGGGTTAAATAGGGGATTTGAGGGTGGGTGCTGGTAGTCATTAGGGGTGGGGGGAGGATTAACCATAAGTAAGCTAGGGAACCTTCCACACCCAGGTGAGTCAATCCGGATGTCTGGGGGAGGTGATCTGGAATGTCCAGTTTTTTGTTTTGTTTTTTTAACAGGGACAGAGAGAGAGTTAGAGAGAGGGATAGATAGGGATAGACAGACAGGAGCGGAGAGAGGTGAGAAGCATCAATCATTAGTTTTTCATTGCCGTCGCAACACCTTAGTTGTTCATTGATTGATTGCTTTCTCACATGTGCCTTGATCGCGGGCCTTCAGCAGACCGAGCAACCCCTTGCTGGAGCCAGCGACCTTGGGTCCAAGCTGACGAGCTTTCTGCTCAAGCCAGATGGGCCCGCGCTCAAGCTGGTGAGCTTGGGGTCTCGAACCTGGGTCTTCCGCATCCCAGTCCAAAGCTCTATCCACTGCGCCACCGCCTGGTCAGGCTGGAATTTCCAATTTTTTAATGTCCCTTCATCTACTTGAGGAGGGGGTCATGCCATCACCTGCAACCTTATCATGGAGCTTACCTTTTATAGGGTACGTGGCTTTATTGATAAATAGCAGTCTCTATATAACACTGGTAAAAAGCTTCACATAGTTATCTATCACCCACTAAATGAAGTGGAATTTCCTTTTCTTTGTTCTAAAACTATTTCAATGTGGAACTCCCTCTCAAACCTTTGACATGGCCCCAGCACTATCCTTTGTTTCTGCCTCAAGAACCCAGCCCCATAGCTGGAGAAGCAGAATGCACACATGGGCCAGCTGAGAAAGCGACAAAGCTACCTCTGTTCTATTTGACCTAGAGTACTACAAAAATTAAAAGAAGGAAAGCCTTTCGAAAGTATTCTGAAAGAATAATTTGGACTGACAGGGCGGGTTCCAGCTGACTCGAACATCATCCGCAAAAGTGAGGTACAAACAAATACTTGTAGAGGCCTTAGCATCAGATGTCTTCAAACTTTTTATAAAAACGGCCCACTTTTGCAGTGCCGGTCAACCTGGTCCGTACCTCCCACTAGTAGGCGTTCCAGCTTTCATGATGGGCAGTATTGGAGCAACCAAAAGGCACCGCGATTGGCCCACCATGAAAGCTGGAACGCCCACTAGTGGGCGGTAGGGACCAGGTAGAACAACACTGCAAAAGTGGGCCGTTTTTATAAAGTTTCAAGACGTCTGCTAGTAATCAAAACCGAAAACTGATTTTCAACAGATGTGTTTATCCCAGGGCCATTAACAGCTACTCACCTGTCCATCGACACACTTTCACTAAATGGAATCATCTCACACAGCTGGTTCATGGTGAAACACAGCTTATTCCAAAGAGTTCATTCTAGAATTGTATTTGAAGAAGGTAGAAGCTTTAGTTAGATGTTCAAAGTAATCCCCCCCTGGGATTGCTGCAGTGTTAACTATTACGTTGGGGGTTCACGCTGGGTACCACGTGAACCCCCAACGGTGGTGCTAGGCCTTTTAGGTATCATCTATGCAAGGAGCCTCTCATATCTCCATTTTTCACAAGAGATCATTGAGGCTTCAGGAGGTTAAGTTGTCCATGACCATGTAGCTAGTAAATGGCAGGGCCAAAATTTAAACCCCCATACTTTCAGACTCCTGATGCTATACTCTACCCTAAACATGTTATTTAAAAGAAAGCCTTAGAGGATAGCACAGATATTTCTGTTTATTCTTTCTGTTTATTCTACGATAGTTAGTTCCAGTTTCTCCATGTTCCACCTGGTCTTCACGAAGCACTCAGCACTGCCGTCTCTGGGTTAAATAATCCGTTTAGCTGTATCTCTTTGTTGTAAAGACGTCTTTAAACTCTGGAAAGGATTAGCTTGACTATATTGTCCATCATTCTGATATGACGTTTCTCTTCCTCTTATCTTTACTAACCTCTAGCATATACAGAAACCTTCTTTCTCACTCTCTTAGACCCAGCCTTTCTCAAACTACATTTCAGTCTGGCATTAATATACATGGAACTAAATATAAAAACCATTAACAATTTTATTATAACTAGCTACTATGATGGCCGCCACTCCCGGTCCTCTAACTACAGCTGCTTTAACTTCTCTCACAATTTTCCAGACCTCCCATGTGTGCTCTTTCATAATTCTTTTGCTCATATAGTGCCATTTGCCAGAAATATCTTCCCCCTCATTTCTTCACCTGGAAAACTTCTTTTCATGCTTCAAGAGACAACTCAAGAGAATTTTTTTGGCCTGACCAGGCGGTGGCGCAGTGGCTAGAGCGTCAGACTGGGATGCGGATGACCCAGGTTCGAGACTCCGAGCTTGCCAGCTTCAGCGCGGGCCCATCTGGCTTGAGCAAAAGCTCGTCAGCTTGGACCCAAGGTCGCTGGCTCCAGCAAGGGGTTGCTCGGTCTGCTGAAGGTCCGCGGTCAAGGCACATATGAAAAAGCAATCAATGAACAACTAAGGTGCGGTGTCGCAAGGAAAAACTGATGATTGATGTTTCTCATCTCTTTCGTTCCTGTCTGTCTGTCCCTGTCTATCCCTCTCTCTGACTCTCTCTCTCTGTCCCTGTAAAAATAAAAGAGAGGGAGAAATTTCTGTGATGATATCCCAGATATCGCAAGCTGAGTTGCTCGATCAAATTATTCTATTAAAGTTCAGTGGTCCAAAAAAAAAAAAAAGTTCAGTGGTCCTACTATTTACTTACCCATTATATTGCAATGTCTGCTTAATTGTCTGTCTCTTTCTTCTGGGAAGTGAATTGATTGAAGAAGTAAAGTAATTGGGGTCTGTAGATGTGTAGCATTTCTTATAAGGCTTGGCACAGAATAGATGTCCAATAAATTTTAATTATTAAATGAGGTTAAATGAGGTGGTGAAGATTATTACTTATATTTTGAAATAAATATGTCCTCTGCAGTGTGTTTTATATAGTACCTCCTGCTTCTCTTTCACTTTCTGCCTACTTATCATGTAAAAATACATGAAAGTTTTAAAATTTCAAGCCAGGCCTTAAGAAGAACAGTGCGTCTTTTTTTTTTTCTTTCATTGTAGCATCCTTTTGACTCAGCCCCTCAATTCAACCTACCTCTTTTACCAACATTATTTTCCACTATTAAATTATGACTAGACCCTGGCCAGTGGCTCAGTGGATAGAGCATCAGCCTGGCCTATGAAAGTCCTGGGTTCAATTCCTGGTCAGGGCACACAGGAGAAGCAACCATCTGCTTCTTCCTCCTCCTGGGCCCCCCTTCCCTTCCCACAGCCAGTCGCTCAGTAGGTTCAAGTGTGGCCCCAAGCACTGAGGATGGTTCCATTGGAGCACTTCAGCCTCAGGTGCTAAAAATAGCTTGGTACTCAAGCATTGGCCCTAGATGGGGTTGCTGGATGAATCCTGGTTGGGTGGGTGGATCCTGCATGGGGCACATGCAGGGGTCTGTCTCACTATCTCCCCTCCTCTCACATACACAAAAAGTATGACTGCTATTGCTCTCAGAATCTTAATTTACTAAAAATATACTGTGGTTATTGCTCCCCTTATTTGACCTTTATTTTGTTGTTGTTGGACTCTCAACTTGGCTTTTCAATGCCCCTTTTCTCTGCCACTTCTATCTTCTGGGATGCACTGGAGGTTAGAAAGTTCTTTAGAGGGGAAAAGCACATGTATTAATTCAGGTCTCTTAAATATAAGGGAATATCTCTTCCGTAAGCTGAAACTACCTAAGTCCTTTAGGAAATATGAATAAACAAAACACAATGGAGTAAATGTCACTTATCATGAATAATCATAACTGAACCAATACAAGAAAACACATCATAAAGGTATGTGTATGAGATAGCACAGAGGCTAAAACCTAGGCACTGAAGCCCACCAAATCTAGGTTTAAACTCCAGCTCTGCCACTGAGTTACCTCAGTTTTATCATTCATAAAATTGGTATTAAAATGATGCCTGTGTATAGAGTTGGTGCACCTACCAATTCCTAGCATCATGGCCTTGGGTTATCACTTCTGGAATAAAATGTTTAGACAAGAAAGAAGATCAGCAAGTTCTTCCAATTCTGAAAAATCTTTGATTTTGTGCCTTTGTTTCTTCTTTTGGCTCCTTTCTTAGATTAATAAGAGAAAAAATGCTGCCTGTTATTAGTTTTGTCCAGCCTTTTAGGTTTGCCATGGATTGACATGTCCTTCTCTTTCTAAACTCCAATCACCACAGACACATGCACATGAACTAGTTAGAGCCCCTCAGCCAGTCTCAAAGCCGCTACTGCTTTCTTTTGGATAGGGGCATTCTGGATTAAAGATTGTTTCCTGTATATTAGAAATGTTGGTTTCTAGTCTTGCAGGTAATAAAGCACCCAACAAAATAATTGTAGTTCTACCCAGTAGTGGATTAAATCTCACTAGAAAACAGTGATCATGTCGAGGTTATTCCACTTAAAAATACAGAGTTCTTAAGGAGAATTCAGCATGGAACCAAATTGTTGAAAACCAGTGTAGCTTAAAAACTTTTTAAAAACTAGAATCACTTAGCATGGCAAGAAGAGGCAGAAGGCAAAATTAATAATGGTCTTCAGACTTGAGAGTGTTTTGCAAAAGAACTGTAACAGATAATTTTGAATCTCTCTCAGGTGCAGAACAAGAAAATCCTCCTTTTGAGATCTTGGTGTTTGCAAACGCACCTCCTACTTTCCCATATGACCTTTTGCACAAAGTGGTCTGATTTCCTTATCAACTTTCCTTGGTCTGTATATTAACTAATGTTTATTGGCCTTATCAACGTAAGGATATTCATAATCGAAGAATAATTTCTAATCTGCTTACCTCTTACACTATTATGAACTACAGAGATAATTGTAAGGAGTGTGTGTGTGTGAGAGCTCCATGCTGAAAGCCTGCGTTTTCACACCCAGTAGGACCCTGGTACAAAACCTTTCTAACCCTAAGAAGAGCACTGGCCTGGGACCTTCCACAGGAGACCACCCTCTTGTATTATCAGAGGGTTGAATGGGCCATACTTCAACAGGGGGCTTAGGAACTCTTTCATCATTTTTACTCAGGATTATGAAGAGGAAGAGTCCACATATCTATGATATTGGAAGACAAGAAAAGAAGAAAAAGGAATACGCTCCCTTTATCTCTTTAAGGGCATACAAATTGTGAAGACTGCCAGAGTCCTCACTGCTTGGAGGGGAAAAGCAGGTTCTGGTCAAAGTTGGCTGCAGGGTGAAGCCATATTATAGTGGATACCAAAATGTGTTTGCCAAAAATGTTATGGTGCATATTACTGCTTCCAATCCTATGAGTAAAAGCTCATACAGTAAACACTTCTATAACCATATTACAGATTATAAAGCTAAAACTCAAAATGACTAAGTAACTCACTCAAAGTCACAGCCAGAAAGAAATCAAGCAGAGATTCAGACCATATTTGTCTTAGTCTAAATCCTGGATCTTAACTGCACTCTATGGCTCCCCTGACTGATTCTCAGGGACCCTTCTCCAAACTCTAGCAGAACTGATAAAGCAGGATGACGGCCTCAGGGCTGCATGGATCAGCTCTCATAGAGGGGAAGCACATAATTACCATGACTTCTAACAGTGAAGCAGAGATTAAAAAGCCACTGTTAACTATCTTTCAGCTGGGGCTCCCTGCAAAATTCAAACCGTGGGTAATCAGGTCAGAGAGAATAGTTTATAAGACAGTCAATAAGAGCCTGACCTGTGGTGGCGCAGTGGATAAAGCGTCAACCTGGAACACTGAGGTCGCAGGTTCAAAACCCTGCACTTGCCTGGTCAAGGCACATATGGGAGTTGATGCTTCCTGCTCCCCCCCTTTCTCTCTCTCTCTCTCTCTCTCACTTTCTCTCCTCTCTAAAATGAATAAATAAATAATTTAAAAACAAAAAAGACTGTCAGTAAGAGATCAGCCTCTGGTGCTCTATGTTAACTTTTTTTTTTTTCATTATTAAGTGAGAGGAGGGGAGGCAGAGAGACAGACTCCCACATGCGCCCAACTGAGATCCAGCCAGCAAGCCCCTTATGAGGCAATTCTCTGCCCATCTGGGGCTGTTGCTCTGTTACTCGGCAACTGAGCTATTTAAGTGCCTGAGAAAAGGCCATGGTGCCATCCTCAGTGCCTGGGGCCAACTCACTTGAATGAGCCATGGCTGTGGGGGAAGAGGGCAGGGGAGAAGGGTGGAGAAGTAGATGGTTGCCTCTCCTGTGTGCCTTGACCACGAATCAAACCTGGGACTTCCACACACCAGGCCAATGTTCTACCACTGAGCCAACCAGCCAGGACCTATACAATTGCGGAGTGCAAGAGCCAGGCAGATTCCAGGCTTGGAGACCAACTATGAAAAAACAGGAGTAAAAACTAAGTTTAGATCTATTTGGATTGGAATCGATATCACAGACTCTTTAAAAATAGAGTGCATCCACAGAGCAGTAATATTGACAGGACTCCCTCATTCTCTCAGGGCAGGGTTTTTCTGTCCTCTGCTCTTGCTTTAAGTTGCTATTAGATGTGGGTGAATATAGCCAAGCCAGTGTATTTAGCAATCAGAGCAACACAAGGTTTTTTGTGCATCCTTTAGAACAGAAGGATTGGTTCCCTGCGAGCCTTCACAGTTCTAATAGAGTTCATGTAACCTAAAGGAGATGGCATTTATAGTAATCTACACCATTTGGGGTAAAGGTACAAATAATGCAAATTAACATGTGGATATGGCAACCCGAATGCCAGAGCACCAACTTTCTTGCCCAGTCGTTGCCTCCGCTGTCCACTCCTTATTCTCTGTTCATTTTTTAATTCAGAGCTCTGGGCATCTGGATCTTTCCTGCTAATAGGATTTAATTTATGGCCTAACTGCTTTCAACTGGAGTTAATGCTGAACAAGAGCCTCTGCTTAGCAGGTTGACTTCAATGGAGGCATTAGGAGAAATATCTTTTTTTTTTTTACAGGGACAGAGAGAGAGTCAGAGAGAGGGATAGATAGCGACAGACAGACAGGAACAGAGAGAGATGAGAAGTATCAATCATCAGTTTTTCGTTGCAACACCTTAGTTGTTCATTGATTGCTTTCTCACATGTGCCTTGACCCTGGGCCTTCAGCAGACCGAGCCATCCCTTGCTGGAGCCAGCGACCTTGGGTCCAAGCTGGCGAGCTTTTGCTCAAGCCAGATGGGCCCACGCTCAAGCTGGCTACCTTGGGGTCTCGAACCTGGGTCTTCCGCATCCCAGCCCAATGCTCTATTCACTGTGCCACCGTCTGGTCAGGCAGGAGAAATATCTTTTCATCCAAAGAAGCACACCTGGAAGCACAAAGCAAGCTTTGCTCCTCACTGGAGCAAACAGATCCTGTGAAGAGGATCTGTTCTTGCCTTTTGGTTTATAAAACAGAACATTATCCTCTTTTCTTAAAATAAAAGTGTTTTGAGGCCAGAACTATAGCAGCTAGCATGATGCAAGTTCATAGACTGAGGGTAGAGTTCAGATGGATAGCTACGTCGGAGTTATCTCTGTGCACAGGCTCGGATAAGGAAGCAGAAAACCGAAAAATGCATTTGTCTAACCTGAGCTGATTTGGAATTTATTATTGAGAATGATCATAATGCTTTACTTTTGAAGATTATGTGTTTTCCATTTCTATTACATATGTTGCTTTATTTGATCTTACAACAGTTAACTAGATCAATAAATGAATATGTGAGTTCTTACCAATTAGAAAGTGCTATACCCAGCATTGTAAGGACACACACACAAACTCAGAGACAGAACAGATCACGCTTGCCAGGGGTGAGTGGGGGTGGGCAAAATGGGTGAAGGGGGTCAAAATGTACAAACCTCCAGTCGTAAAATAAATAAGTTATATATATGTAATATACAGCATGGTAACTGTAGTCAGTAATACTGTACTGCACATTTGAAAGTTCCTAAAAGAGTAGATTTTAAAAGTTCTCACAAGAAAAAACTTTTTTGTAACTATGGTGATGTATATTAACTAAACTTATTATAGTGATCATGCCACTATACAGGGTGGGTAAAAGTAGGTTTATAGTTGTGAGTACATGGAACAGTTTATTCTTGTATATTATTTATTATTATATTTACTTGTATTATAACTGTAAACCTAATTTTTCCCACCCCTATACATATAAATATTGAATCATTATGTTGTACACCTGAACTAATATAATGTTACATAAAGTTACATCTTTTTACAAGATTATAAAAAAATCAGGATGGTGCTCTCTCTGTACGGACCTGAAGCTTTTCCAAGATATAATGTTAAATAAAAGAAAGATGCAGAACAGTCTGTATGGTATGTTGTTATTAATGTTATACATAGTATGTTTGAAAAGATGCAAAAGAAACTGGTAGGAATGATTGTCTTCTAGAAGAAAGAGGGACCTATCTTTAAATGCCACAAATTCAACCCACAGGCTTTTTTAAAAAACATTTTTATTCATTTTAGAGAGGAGAGAGAGAGAAAGAGAGAGAAAGAAAGAGAGAGAGAAGGGGGAGGATCTGGAGGCATCAACTCCCATATGTGCCTTGACCAGCCAAGCCCAGGGTTTCAAACCTGTGACTTCAGCATTCCAAGTCAACACTTTATCCACTGCACCCCCACAGTCCAGGTCCCCATAGGCTTTTATTTTTTCTGAAGTGCGAAGTGGGAGGCAGAGAGACAGACTCCCGCATGCACTGAATTGGGATCCACCAGCATGCCCACCAGGGGGCAATGCTCTGCCCATCCAGGCCGTTGCTCCAGTTACAACCGGAGCCATTCAAGCACCTGAGGCAGAGGCCATGGAGCCATCCTCAGTACCCAGGCCAACTTTGCTCTAATGAAGCCTTGGCTGTGGGAGGGGAAGAGAGAGATAGAGAAAGGAGATGGAGAAGGGTGGAGAAGCAGATGGGTGCTTCTCCTGTGTGCCCTGACCAGGAATCAAACCCGGGACTTCCACACGCCAAGCCAACGCTCTACCACTGCCCATAGGCTTTTGATGTTGGTCTTAGGATATGATGGTCAAATGACTGAGATCACAGCTCTTCTTATGTATGGGATAAAGAGTTATTTTTCCAATGAAAAGTAGTACAGGTTTTATTTCTATTCATGTCTCTTTTATGTATTTTTTACATATGGGAAACCCCATTTTACTTTCCAATTTTCTACCCAACTGGCAGTTTATCCCATCTTTGAATGTCTTCCAGGTTCTTTCCATCTTGGGCAGAATCCAAGGGAACTCTAAAAGCAATCACTCCCTCCTTGCTTGCATATGTGTCCTGTCAATATTGCTGGGAGCATTATTTTGTAAAAGTCTGTGTAAATGCATATGTTCTTAAATGTTAAAATGTGGTGGGAAATAGAGGACCTGAGAGAAAACAAGACTGCAAATAAAAAAAGAGAGCGTGAGAAGAGAAATAAAACAGAAGTCAGAGAGAAACAAGAAAAATCAAGCATTAAGTTAGTTAAGGCCTAAAGTAAGAAGGTTTACATGTGGACATTAAGAAAATTTAAAAAGCCATTAGAAATTAGTTTAAAAGTATTCTTTAGGAGGGAGCAAGGGGAGCTCCACCACCGCAGGGGTTTGCTCTTTTGCGCTTTGTCCAGAAGCACAAGGCATTTATTCTAAGATGGAGGGTGTGCACCCCATAAAAGGAGCAAATTTACCCATTAGGATACAGGATTAAAAATTAGAACTTCGCCTGACCAGGCGGTGGCGCAATGGATAGAGCATCGGACTGGGATGTGGAAGGCCCAGGTTTGAGACCCCACGATTGCCAGCTTGAGTGCGGGTCCATCTGGCTTGAGCAAAAGCTCACCAACTTGGACCCAAGGTCGCTGGCTCCAGCAAGGGGTGGCTCAATCTGCTGAAGGCCCGCGGTCAAGGTGCATGTGAGAAAGCAATCAATAAACAACTAAGGTGTTGCAACGGCAACGAAAAACTAATGATTGATGCTTTTCATTTTTCTCTGTTCCTGTCTGTCTGTCCCTACCTATCCCTCTCTCTGTCCCTGTAAATAATAGATAGATAGATAGATAGATAGATAGATAGATAGATAGATAGATAGATAGATAGATAGATAAATTAGAACTTGTGCCTGACCATGCGGTGGCACAGTCGATAGAGTGTCGAACTGGGACGTGGAGGACCCAAGTTCAAAACCCCAAGGTGACTTGAGTGTGGGATCATAGAAAAGACCCCATGGTTGTTGGCTTGAGCCCAAGGTTACTGGCTTGAGCCCAAGGTTGCTGGCTTGGGCAAGGGATCATTTGCTCTGCTGCAGCCCCCCTACCATCAAGGCACTCATGAGAAAGCAATCAATGAACAACTAAGGAACTGCAATGAAGAATTTGATGCTTCTCATCTCTCTCCCTTCCTGTCTGTCTGTCCCTGTCCCTCTCTCTGTCTCTCTCTCTCTCTCTCTCTGTCACACACACACACACACACACACACACACACACACACACATCTTATAGACTAAGAATATAAAAAATAAAATATTTTGTACAGCTATACAATGTTTTAAGCTAAGTATTATAATAAGAGTTGGAAAATTAAAAAAATAAACCTTTATAAAGTAAAAAGGCTAAGGTTACAGTAAGCTAAGGTTAATTTATCATAGAATAATAAAGAAGAATATTTTTTATAAATGTAATGCTGTCTAAGTGTACAGAGCTTGTGAAGTCTGCATAGTGCAGGGTGATGTCCTGGGTTATCACGTCCCATCACAGCTCACTGGCACCCAGAACAACTTCTAGTCCTTGTGACCTCTATTCATGGTAAGTACCCTCCCTATACAGATTGTTGGGCAAACAAGTGTGTTAGGCTTGTTTGCTTATACTTTGCCTGAGGGCAGCACCACGTGTATAGTCTATGTAAGGCTGTGGGTGTTTGCCCTCAGGGGGGCAGGTTATAGGTTGTGGATTGCCTGCCACCATTGGGAGGGCCCGTTGCTTACTCTTATTCGCCAGAGAAAGGGTTTTCCCCGAGTCTGTTTGCTCATCAGTCCTGGGAGAGAGAAGAAGGGGTTTTCTCTGCCTCCTTGATCATCTGCTATTGCGAGACTCTAATAAACGAGTGGCCCACTATCTTCCGGCTCCACAGTTCCTTTACCATTTGCCCGAATCCAACGGGAACCTGTATGCTTATGGCCCCTGGCCTTACAGGCTATATCATCCACCAAAATTCACAAAGTGAGAATAATCCAAATGTAGAAAGGAAGAATGGCAGTGAGCAGCCCCAAAAATATCCAGTGAGTTATTTTCCCTATTATAAATTCTAAATATGTATTTGGATGCCTGCACTTACATGTATGATTACTTATAACACATTATAACTATGCTTTGCACATCCAATATATACTCATTCCTTCCATAACTATTTATTAGTTACCACATCTTATTTTAGGATCTCTAGGAGATGCCCATTACTTTTCTTATTTTAACATAATTCTGCTTCAATAAACTTTTTTGTGTGTGTGACACAGACAGAGAGACAGAGACAGAGAGAGGGACAGATAGGGACAGACAGGCAGGAAGGGAGAGAGATGAGAAGCATCAATTAATTCTTCATTGCAGCACCTTAGTTGTTCATCGATTGCTTTCTCATATGTGCCTTAACTGGGGGAGGGTGTGGTTACAGCAGAGTGAGTGACCCCTTGCTCAAGACAGTGACCTTTGGGCTCAAGCCAGCGACCATGGGGTCATGTCTATGCTCCCACACTTAACTCAGTGATCCCACGTTCAAGCTGGTGAGCCCACGCTCAAGCCGGATGAGCCTGTCTGTGCTCAAGCAGGCAACCTCGGAGTTTTAAACCTGGGTCCTCTGTGTCCCAGTCTGATGCTCTATCCACTGCACCACCGCCTGTCAGGCTACTTCAATAACATCTAAGGTATGGACTGACATAAAATAATGAAAGAGGAAAAAAGAGAGGAAAGATAGAAGAGTTAAAAAGGAAATGGAGATTAGTTTGTACTGTGTATATACACATGACTGCAAGAAAAAATGTAGATATATCCTTCTTTGTATCTACAACTGGTAATAAGGTTATAGTTGGTATTTATGATCTCATACCTTATTAATCATCCCATTTACTCTTTCCTTTTTCCTTCAGTCAGCACCTAATCTGACCTGAATTTCTTGCCTAGGCTTTTGGTTTAAACCTTCATTTCTTAGAAATCATACCCTGTAACTTCCTGTCTCTATAATATTGCTTTTTATTCCATTTAATGAACATGGATGGACTAGAACCTATTCTGGGTTATAGCTATACTTTTTTCTATCCCCATTGTGTAGCAAATGTCTGTCTTTTGGAGAGTTAGGCTAAATCACTGTAAAAACAGGGGCCAATGCTATTATCACAGCCACCTGGCCCATGCAGGTTCACATTAGATTCGGATAGTCAGTAATGGAACAACGGAGCCAAGAACTGGTGAGCCATCAGCTTTAATTCTAGCTTGCACTCAGTGGGCAAGTAAAAACACACACTGGGCTCCAAAACTCACTCATTCAGTGCTCACAAAGCTACTGACTTATCCGATTTCCTAGCATCAAAGGTTTGTAGCTCACCAGACTTATTCACCTCTGTTCCCCATCTCCTTCCTTCTCCCTGCATAAACTCTGCACAAGATGGCTTCTTCCTCAGCACTCCGCCATCTTGGCTGGTTCTCCTGGTCTCCATGTGGCCTTAATCTGCTCTCCTCCCTGCTCTCTGCCCTCCTCCTAGAACGCAATCAGTCTTCTCCTGGAACAATATGATCTTTCTTCCTTTTAAAACCTTTTGGCGTGAAAGCCCTCCCCCAACACATATTAACATAATCACGACCATTCCCAAGCAGGAGGGCAACTAATATTATCACCAGGGTGACAGGCTTCCATGTGGGCAGCTCCATCTTTAACAAAGTGAGCATAATATATTTTATCTGCCCAACAATCACCCAAATCACTTGAGTGTTTTGCCTCTCATATTGTGGAAATAAGAGCTAAAACTGCCAAGCAGTGATCTCAACTTCCAACTCAATGGAACTGTTATGCTGTCTCCGGAGAAAAGATTCCTCCCTGGGTATATTTAAAGCCAAGAAAAATGCAGAGTTTTATACATAAGAAACAAATACTGTGACCAAGAGAGAAAATGCACCGTTCAGTGAACTCGGGCCATATCAGCCATCCTACAAGAAAGCATACAACCTCACAAGAACTTGTCTGTAGCTGGCACTATAACTGAGTCTTCTACTCTTTTACAAGACAAACTGCTCCTCAACATCAGGGTATGTGGTAAACCCAGGAAATCTTATGCAAATTTGTGGGAGACTGCAAGTAGCAAAGCTCTTGTAGTTTGAGGCTTAGCAAAAGGCTAAGTTCTCACCCCCACACCTCCATATTGGCTATGCAGCTGAGTATTTGCACTCATCCCAACCTCCTACCTCACTTGCTTGGTTAAATTGCTAAAGACTAAATTCTTCCCCATACCTCCATGTTAGCTGTGATGTTGGATTATTTCTATACCTCCTATCCTCCATATCTCTCGGAGTGACTGGAGGCAGTTTTCTTTTTATCTTTTGTTTTGTGAAGTTAAGACCTTATGCAGGGTAGAGGGTTTTCTGCACTTGGGAGAATTTTGGGGTTGCCTTGGAAATGTGACTTTGTTTTAATGATCTCTTTGATTTGCTAATAACTTCACTTTGCCTTATAAATAAAACGGGTTTGGGGGTGGAGCTCTCTCTCTCTGTCTTGCTATCAGCTTGCAGAGGCCTCCCGATCCCATCCTATTTCTCTTTTTAAGTTTATTTTCTTCATTTCACATTGTTCTCCCTCAGGAACCTGGAATTACTAGCCGCGCTGGTCCGCGCACAAATTAGCTCAGCATACCACAAATACCTATCTATCTTCTGTGTGGCAGAAACAATAACTACTTGGAGACTACATGGCTTGCACCAAGGGACCTACAGGAGACCACCTCACAATCCCCTATACAGGTTTCATGAGACAGTCCACACCTCCAGTCCTCATGGGTATTTATTGATACACACAAATAGAAGCAGAGATGAGAATGAGAAAGTTAGGAAGAGGAACTTCTTTAGAGCAGACAGAAACACAAGGGAAGTAGCTCACTTTTGAGATACCTACCCCACCTATTGATTAATCAGAATTGCTAATTCTTTCCCTGTTGTGCCGTGTTCAGCATGGTGCTGCTTTCAGTACTTTCCATCAGTGATGCCACTGTGGCTTTTGCCTTAGGGCATGGAACTCTGTCTCTATCCTATATTCCTATTCAGGGCTGCTACACTTTTGACCACTGATTGACTGCATAGCCTCAAAAAGCGAGGTAAGAAGCATGTCTGTCTGTCTGAGAGTAACAGCTTATGATTCAACAGAACCATTATTGTGTTGATAAGTTGAAAGCATTTTTGCCTTGAATGTTGTAAATCTAGTAGCCACGGCCACCATCACAGCTGCGTGGCCCATGCAGATTCACATTAGATTCGAACAAATGGTAATGAAACAATGGAGCCAAGAACTGGTGAGCCATCATCTTTAATCCTAGCTTGCACCCGGTGGGCAAGTAAAAACACACACTGGGCTGCAAAACCCACTCCTTCAGTGCTCACAAAGCTACTGACTTATCCGAGTTTCTTAGAATCAAAGGTTTCTACCTCACCAGCCTTAGTCAACTCTGTTCCCCATCTCCTTCTCTCTGCACAAACACTGCTCAAACTGGCTTCTCCCTTAGCACTCCACCATCTTGGCTGCTTCTCCTGACCTCCTTCACGTGGCCTTTCTCTACTCTCCTCTCTAATGCTAATCTCAAGAACTGAGAGTGAACAAGCTCCCAGTCTGCCCCACTTTATAGTGTAGATTCAAAACCTTTAATCCCATATACAAACAAGGAAGTATCTGATACAAAGTCACTTATCTAAGGTATAATGGGATTCCTTATGAGAGTGCACCACCCATACATCAAAAGGGTGGGAAAGGTTTAGTCTTTTTTTTATTATTATTTTTTACAGGGACAGAGAAAGGTTTAGTCTTAAAACTAAGCCTAGAGTGCCTGACCAGGCGGTGGCGCAGTGGATAGAGCGTCGGACTGGGATGCAGAAGACCCAGGTTCGAGTCCCCGAACTCGCCAGCTTCAGCGCGGGCCCATCTGGCTTGAGCAAAAGCTCATCAGCTTGGGGTTGCTCGGTCTGCTGAAGGCCCGGGGTCAAGGTACATGTGAGAAAACAATCAATGAACAACTAAGGTGTCGCGATGGCAACGAAAAGCTAATGATTGATGCTTCTCACCTCTCTCCGTTCCTGTCTGTCTGTCCCTATTTATCCCTCTCTCTGTCCCTGTAAAAAATTTTTTTAAAAAAGTAAAAACAAAAAAACCCCTAAGCCTTGAGCTATAACAACTGTGCCTGCTTACAGCCTGTCCCCCACACACATTAATATAATCACACCCATCCCAAGCAAGAAGGGCAACCAATATCATCACCTGGGAAATGGACCTCCACATGGGCAGCGCCATCTTTAACAAAGTGAGCATAATATATTTCATCTGCCCCAACAAATGTTAATATATCCAAACTTTAAATGCTGTCATGAAATACCATGGAACATGCTTCTATCCAAGAACCTAAATTATAGCAAAGTAAAATATGAAGTTTAAAGTGTCAAATATCACTGTGTTTTTCTATCTCTCCTTTCAAGTTTTTGTTTTATGTATTTTAAATCTCTTATTAAATGCACACATAAGATTGTTTTATCTTCTTAATGAATTGACCAATTTACTATCAGATATACTTCTTATTCACAGTAATATTTCTTCTTCAGAAATTTTCTTTGCCTGGGCCTGACCAGGCAGTGGAGCAGTGGATAGAGCATTAGACTGGGACATGGAGGACCCAGGTTTGAAACCCTGAGGTCACCAGCTTGAGTGTGGGCTCATCTGGTTTGAGCAAGGCTCTCAGCTTGAGCCTAAGGTCACTGGCTTGAGCAAGGGGTCACTCACTCTGCTGTAGCCCCTGATCAAGGCACATATGAGAAAGCAATCAAAGAACAACTAAGGTGCCTGTAAAAACAGTAGTCACAGCCACCATCACAGCCACCTTGCCAGTGCAGGTTCACATTAGATTTGAACAAATGGTAATAAAACAACGGAGCCAAAACCTGGTGAGCCATCAGCTTTAATTCTAGGTTGCACCCAGCGGGCAAGCAAAAACACACACTGGGCTCCAAAACCCACTCATTCAGTGCTCACAAAGCTACTGACTTATCCAAGTTTCCTAGCATCAAAGGCTTCTAGCTCACCAGACTTATTCACCTCTGTTTCCCATCTCCTTCTCTCTACACAAACTCTGCTCAAACTGGCTTCTTCCTCAGCACTCTGCCATTTTGGCTGCTTCTCCTCTCCTCCACGTGGCCTTACTCTGCTCTCCTCTCTAATGCCAACCTCAGGAACCGAGAGAGAGCAAGCTCCCAGTCAGCCCCACTTTATAGTGTAGATTCAAAACCTTTAATCCCATATACAAACAAGGAAGTATCTGATACAAAGTCACTTATCTGAGGCATAATGGGAGGATTTCTCATGAGAGTGCACCACCCTACATCATCCTATCAGTCAAGGGTGTGGGGAAAAGCTTACTCTTAAAAACTTGCACATGGGCAGCGCCATCTTTAACAAAGTGAGCATAATATATTTTATCTGCCCAACAGTGCCACAACAAAGAATTGATGCTTCTCATCTCTCTCCCTTCCTGCCTGTCTGTCCCTATCTGTCCCTCTCTCTGACTCTCTCCGTGTCTCTGTCAAAAATTAAAAAAGAAAAGGCACTGAAAAGAACAAGACAGAAATAGATGGAATCAAAATAGTAATGCTTTACAAAACAGACTGATTGCTTATTGTTTTACTTCTTCTCCAGAGGAGTTACAAATTCAGTCGGCCTCAGTGGAAGGCCAGTGATGAGTTGTTAATTCACTTGTACATCATGTCAGAGCAACGAGGAAATGACTAAGGTAATTTGAGAAATGGAAAAACTCCAAAATTATCTTGTATGAAGACATCATCCTTTTGAACCAAGCTCTTCAGAATACAATCACAATTGGTGTCTCCAAGATTCTGTTTCTAGGAGACAAGGCCACTTTCCTCAGCACAGTAGAAAACAGATAAGCAGCTCAGGGCTTGCCAATGACCCCTGAGACATGATCCCAGCTCTCACCAAACTCAGAGCAAAAGGAAGGTTACTTGAGGAAAAACATTGTTACTTGAAAGAAAAATAATCAGTGTAGCAATTGTGAAGACACAACTGCAGATTGAAAGGGGAAGAATGGCTTGAATTTGATGGCCCAGAAGCCCTTTCACAGTATTCAGGAAAAGGTTTTTTTCCCTTATCATATCTTCCCCAATGTTCCTCCCCCACAGCCCCATCCTAACCTGCAGGTTCCTAAACAATTGCCCTGGAGTCATTCCCTGTCTCTGCTCCAAGTCTTGGGGATAGAAAAGGATCCTGGGTCAGAAAGAGTGTGATAAAGTAGCATACCTTAATTCCGCGGGTTATGTAGGGACACCAAGGCAGGATACAGAAGAATTTTTAGAAGGAGATTTATTAATAAGCCAGCTACATATGACTTACATGGGGTATAGCTAGCCCAAATCATGTAGTACCCAATATAGCCCTGAGGCTAGTTATATAGACTTGATTACATACAGGTTTGGGGAGAATGGGGGGAGCATAACACAATAGTCAATCATTAACAAGTTTAGAACATTCGTCTATAGCAGGGGTCGGGAACCTATGGCTCATGAGCCAAATGTGGCTCTTTTGATGGCTGCATCTGGCTCGCAGACAAATCTTTAATAAAAATAATAACATTAAAAGTATAAAACATTCTCATGTATTACAATCCATTCATTTCCTACTGCTCATATTCATGGTTGCTGGTGGCTGAAGCCAATCACAGCTGTCCTCCGGGACAACACCAAATTTTTATTGGATAATGCCTAATGTACACGGGTCGTTATATGGCTCTCATGGAATTACATTTTAAAATATGTGGTGTTCATGGCCAAAAAGATTCCTGACCCCTGGTCGATAGGATCTATTAAAAGGAAAAAAACATTCTTACATATTAAAACTTACAAGGTAACACAATAGCAACAAATGTCGTTTTACATACTAATACAGTAGTGATAAATGTTGTTTCACATATTAAAGACATTCCCAAATCTTTTAGTGTTCTTCCCCGGGCATGGCCAACAAACTGCCAGCAAAATGAGTTTATGCAGCTTGCAATTAAATTTTTAATATTGTCCGCACAACACACTGTGAAAATGAAATAAGTGTTACTTTTAAATCGTTATACATAAACTACGACATCTAACCATTGTACCACAATGAAAGTTAAAATCTCAGATACTCAGAAGCGTAAGCGTCTTTGATTATTGGAAATTGAAGATAGTGCAATGAGGAAAAGAATTGCGCATGTGACTAATCTAGGATTAACTTCCAATAATTGGTAAAATGGATTTGCGATACTTCTTTATTTTTTAAAAAACTCCACTATAAAGATTTTTTTTGGCCTGACCAGGCAGTAGTTCAGTGAATAGAGCATTGGACTGGGATGTGAAAGAACCCAGGTTCGAGACCCTGAGGTCGCCAGCTTGAGTGCAGGCTCATCTGGCTTGAGCAAAAGCTTGTCAGCTTGGACCCAACGTTGCTGGCTCGAGCAAGGGGTGGCTCGGTCTGCTGAAGGCCCAAGGTCAAGGCACGTGTGAGAAAGCAATCAATGAACAACTAAGGTGTCGCAATGGCAACAAAAAAACTGATAATTGATGCTTCTCATCTCTCTCCGTTCCTGTCTGTCTGTCCCTATCTATCCCTCTCTCTGACTCTCCCTCTGTCTCTGTAAAAAAAAAAAAAAAGATTTATTTTGTTGATTTGTTGTACTAAATTACATTTATTCATAAACAAATTACATAATAAAATTTTGTTTACTTAAACAAATCATTTTTGTATTTAACATTTTTTAACTTTAATATTTCATCTGGCCTGTGAAAAAAGTTTTCTTTCTAATCTGGTGTAAAGCCAGTATCCAAGGCCACCATCACAGCCGCCTGGCCAGTGCAGGTTTGCATTAGATTCAGACTGTCGGTAATGAAACAACAGAGCCAAGAACTGGTGAGCCATCAGCTTTAATTCTAGCTTGTACCCAGTGAGCAAGCAAAAACACACAGTGGGCTCCAAAACCCACTCATTCAGTGCTCTCAAACCTACTGACTTATCTGAGTTTCTTAGCAGCAAAGGCTTCTAGCTCACCAGACTTATTCACCTCTGTTTCCCATCTACTTCTCCTGCACAAACTCTGCACAAACTGGCTTTTTCCTCAGCACTCCATCATCTTGGCTTCTTCTTCTGGCCTCCACGTGGCCTTAATCTGCTCTCCTCTCTAATGCTAACCTCAGGAACCAAGAGAGAGCAAGCTCCCGGCCTGCCCCACTTTATAGTGTAGAAATCCAAACCTTTAATCCAATCTACAAACAAGGAAGTCTCTGATACAAAGTCACTTATCTGAGGCATAATGGGAAGATTCCTCATGAGATTGCACCACCCCACATCATCCAATCAGTCAAGGGTGTGGGGAAAAGATTACTCTTAAAACTTGCACGTGGGCAGCGCCATCTTTAACAAAGTGAGCATAATATATTTTATCTGCCCAACATCTGGCTCGGGGGCAAAAATTGTTGGCCACACCTAGTCTACCCCCCATCCCTGTCACCACAGCAAAATGGTTAGTTTAGGATAAGGAGAGAGGCCAAATGAAAATACCCTTGGAAATCTAATAAGCTAGTCCCTATTTATTTAGTTTATAAGTCTTTATACATATAAAGGACTTTCAAAAGGGATGATTATTAAAAAGCATACTTCCTGGACTATGACCAGAGTGAGCACAGGCTCCTTTGTTGAATGGACTTATGGATTTTGGACAATGTGAAATACCCTGATGGGGGAGGGGGGTGGCTTTGATGGAGTCCCTGCCCCTGCCCCAGGAAGCCTTTCAAACGGCAAGAAAGAAGGCTGAGGACATTTTGCGCTTTTGGCAAAGTGCTCAGAGACTGGTGAAATGTACCTTTGTAATTGTTGAAATTGTATTATTTGTCATGCTGTTGTAATTTGTGTAATGTGCCTCCTTTCCTTGTACAGGAATGCCAGTGGTGTAGATTGTGGGTAGTAAAGTGAGCATAGGGGTGGATTGTTGGGCAGATAAAATATAATATGCTCACTTTGTTAAAGATGGCGCTGCCCATATGGAAGCCCGTCACCCAGGTGATATTATTTGCCCTTATGCTTGGGATGGGTGTGGGGGAAAGGCTGTAATGTAAGCAGGCCAGGTCGTTATGGCCTAAGGCTTGGCTTTTCCCCACACCCTTGACTGATTGGATGTTGTGGGGTGGTGCACTCTCCTGAGGAATCCCATTGTGCCTCGGATGGGTGACTTTGTATCAGAGACTTCCTTGTTTGTAGATTGGATTAAGAGTTTGGATTTCTACATTGTGAAGTGGGACAGACTAGTAGCTTGCTCTCTTGGTTCCTGATGTATTAGAGAGGAGAGCAGAATAAGGCCACATGGAGGCCAGGAGAAGCAGCCAAGATGGCGGAGTGCTGAGTGAGAAGCCAGTTTGTGCAGTTTGTGCTGGAGAAGGAGATGGGGAACAGAGGAGAATAAGCCTGGTGAGCTAGAGAACTTTGATTCTAGGAAACTCGGATAAGTCAGTAGCTTTGTGAGCATGAATCTCTGGGTTTTGGAGCCCAGTGTGTGTTTTTGCTTGCCCGCTGGGTGCAAGCTAGAATTAAAGCTGATGGCTCACCAGTTCTTGGCTTCGTTGTTTCATTACTGTCTGTTTGAATCCAATGGGAACCTGCATGGGTCAGGTGGCTGTGATGGTGGCCCTGTCTCCTGGCTTTACAGTACCTCAAAAAAGGTTAAGAACCACTGATTTATAAGAAAGCAAGAACAGTTATTTACCCTTCTCTAAACTGCAATACAGAAAGGAAATACACATTCAGTAACTTTATTTTTGGTCAGTACCCTCCTGTAACCATCAGCTTAAAAGAAACTAATCTCTTTTGGCAACTATCTATCACATGGTAAATAAAATAGCTTAATTGTTAAAAAATTAAAAAATGAAAAGAAACTAATCTCTTTAAAAATGCTTGAGTTTGGTCCTGACCAGCTAGCTCAGTGGTAGAGCATTAGCCTGGCATGTGGATGTCCTGGGTTTAATTCCCTGCCAGGGCACATAGAAGAAGTGCCCATCTGCTTCGCCACCCTTCCCCCTCTTCTTTCTCTCTATGTCTGTCTTCCCCTCCCACAGCGAAGGCTCCACTGGAGCAAAGTTGACCAGGGCACTGAGGATGGCTCCATGGCCTCCGCCTCAGGCACTAGAATGGCTCCGGTTGCAATGGAGCAATGCCCCAATGGGCAGAGCATCGCCCCCTGGTCAGCATGCTGGGTGATCCTGGTCGGGCGCATGCAGGAGTCTGTCTCTCTGCCTCCCCACTTCTAACTTCAGAAAAATACAATAAATAAATAAATATATAAATAATGCTTGAGTATTACGATGATCATCATCAGCTCAAAAAGCATTAGAGCCGCTTTAATGAAGAGGATGAATACTAGGTTTGAAGGCACTTTACTTACAAACAGTGGCCTTTTCTTTCTTGTGCGGATAATAAGCATTATTGATCTCACATTTTAACAAATTTTAGGAGTCAGAAGAACCTGGATAGTAAGAGCATTCTTCTCTTGTCCCAGTGAATGCAGAGGAAACTTCCTGGAAGAAATTTCTTTAGCATGAAAGGGAAGCAATTGGCTTGCAGGTAAGATTGCACAGGGTTGGAGGATTCTTCAGGATTTATGGTGTGGATTTCAAGAATAATTGCAACAGGAAGCCCATGAGAGAGGGTGAAATTATGAGGTGGTTTGATTTATTAATTATAGGAAAACAACAAAGGATTGAAGTCAGATTTTAGAAATTTTCTCAAGAAATAAGAAGTAGGAATAGTATGGAAATACTTCAAGTGGAAGAAAGGCTATCCCTAAATCTCTAAAATGAATTGCAATTTTTATTCTCTGTTCCTATCCACTTCCTTTTGTTTTTTTTTTTGTTGTTGTTTGTTTGTTTTTACAGGGATAGAGAGAGAGTCAGAGAGAGGGATAGACAGGGACAGACAGACAGGAACGAAGAGAGATGAGAAACATTAATCATCAGTTTTTCCTTGCGACACCATAGTTGTTCATTGATTGCTTTCTCACATGCACCTTGACCGTGGACCTTCAGCAGACCGAACAACCCCTTGCTGGAGCCAGCGACCTTGAATCAAAGCTGGCGAGCTTTTGCTCAAGCCAGATGGGCCCGCGCTCAAGCTGGTGACCTCGGGGTCTTGAACCTGGGTCCTCCACATCCCAGTTCAACGCTTTATCCACCTCGCCACCGCCTGTTCAGGCTCCACTTCCTTTTAATTTCTTTTTATTTTATTCATTTTTTTTAGAGAGGAGACACAGAGTGAGAGAGAGAGAGAGAGAGAGAGAGAGAGAGAGAAAGGGGGGAGGAGCTGGAAGCATCAACCCCCATATGTGCCTTGACCAGACCAGTGCAGGGTTTTGAACTGGCGACCTCAGTGTTCCCAGGTCGACGCTTTATCCACTGCACCACCACAGGTCAGGCTCCACTTCCTTTTGTATCCTCTATCATCACCCATCTTTTGAAAGAAACCTATACTTCCAGTCTCCAAGAGAGGAGAAAACACCAATGAGAGTAATATTTTATAGAATTCCTCAACAGAGGCAGATTTAATGGTGGGTGCCCCAGGCACATGCCCTGGGCCCCGACTACTGAAGGGCCCCGCAAAACCCCAACTTTATACTTTTTTCTAATGACACCAAGTTTGGTTTCATATGTTCAATTTTAGCATTAATAGTACATAATACGTTTTATTTATTTAAAAGTATGGTTTCCCTGTCTCTTTTTATTAAGGGACCCAAATTTTCTTCTGTGCCTGGGCCTCAACTGACCTTAATCCGCCTCTGGTCCTCAGACTCCTTTTGCTGTGACCTTTAAGCAACTCGTGTTTCAGCTCCTCCCTATTTCATCTGTCGTTTGAACATGTAACATGCCACAAACACTTCAGAATTAAGTTGGATTACCTACCTGTAAAGCCAGGAGCCAGGGCCACTATCACAGCAGCCTGACCCGTGCAGGTTCACATTAGATTTGAACAGTCGGTAATGAAACAACGGAGCCAAAAACTGGTGAGCTATCAGCTTTAATTCTAGCTTGCACCCGGCGGGCAAGCAAAAACACACACTGGGCTCCAAAACCCACACATTCAGTGCTCACGAAGCTACTGACTTATCCGAGTTTCCTAAAATCAAAGGTTTCTAGCTCACCAGACTTATTCACCTCTGTTCCCCATCTCCTTCTCCAGCACAAACTCAGCACAAAATGGCTTCTTTCTCAGCACTCTGCCATCTTGGCTGCTTCTCCTGGCCTCCATGTGGCCTTAATCTGCTCTCCTTTCTAATACTTCAGGAACCAAGAGCGAGCAAGCTACTGGTCTGTCCCACTTTATAGTGTAGAAATTCAAACCCTTAATCCAATATACAAACAAGAAAGTCTCTGATACAAAGTTACTTATCTGAGGCATAATGGGATTCCTCAGGAGAGCACACCACCCCACATCACCCCATCAGTCAAGGATGTAGGGGAAAGCTTACTCTTAAAACTAAGCCTTAGGCTATAACGACCCAGCCTGCCCACAGCCTGTTCCCCATTACACATTAATATCAACAAACTTCCATGTGGGCAGCGCCATCTTTAACAAAGTGAGTATAATATATTTTATCTGCCCAACACTACCTTTAACAAGGGACAAGGTTTTCTTTTCTTTTTTTAAAAGATTTTATTTATTCATTTTAGAGAGCAGGGAGAGAGAGAGAGAGAGAAAGAGAGAGAGAGATGAAGGAAGGGAGACAGGGGAAGAGCAGGAAGCAACTCCCACATATCCCTTGACCAGGGAAGCCAGTGTTTCGAACCGGTGACCTCAGTGTTCCAGGTCAACACTTTATCCACTGTATCTCCACAAGGTCAGGCCCCGAACTACCTACCTTTAAACTGTGGGGCATAACCTGCGAGAGACCAGTTAAAACACTATTAATATTTACTCTGTTGTGCTGTAACAGGCAGACCTCATTTCATTGCACTTCATAGATGTTGCGTTTTTTACAAATTGAAGGGAACATCTCACCCTCCATCAGTGAAAACATTGCAGTCCCCTGAAGGCTCAGATAATGGTTAGCATTTTTTAGCAATAAAATATTTTTACAATTAATCTTAGCCAAAGGCCAAGAAGTGAGAGCAATAAAGTATTTTTTTTTAACAGAGTCAGAGAGAGGGACAGATAGGGACAGACAGGAATGAAGAGAAATGAGAAGCATCAATCATCAGTTTCTCCTTGCAACACCTTAGCTGTTCACTGATTGCTTTGTCATATGTGCCTTGACCGCGGGCCTTCAGCAGACTGAGTAACCCCTTGCTCGAGCCAGCAACTTTGGATCCAAGCTGGTGAGCTTTCGCTCAAGCCTGATGAGCTAGTGCTCAAGCTGGCGACTTTGGGGTCTCAAACCTAGGTCCTTCTGCATCCCAGTCCGACATTCTATCCACTGCGTCACTGCCTGGTCAGGCATAAAGTAATTTTAAATTCAAGTATGTACATAGTTTTTTTAGTGACTACACTATAGTGTGAATATAACTTTTATATGGACTGTGAAACCAAAAAATTTGTGTGATTTGCTTTATTGTGATACTCACTTCATTGCAGTGGTCTGTGTAAAGCCAGTAGCCACAGCCACCATCATAGATGCCTGGCCAATGCAGGTTCGCATTAGATTTGGACAGTCGGTAATGAAACAACGAAGCCAAGAGCTGGTGAGCCATCAGCTTTAATTCTAGCTTGCACCCGGCGGGCAAGTAAAAATACACACTGGGTTCCAAAACCCACTCATTCAGTGCTCACAAAGCTACTGACTTATCCGAGTTTCCTAGAATCAAAGGTTTCTAGCTCACTAGACTTATTCACCTCTGTTCCCCATCTCCTTCTCCAGCACAAACTGGCTTCTCCCTCAGCACTGTGCCATCTTGGCTGCTTCTCCTCTCCTCCACGTGGCCTTCATCTGCTCTCCTCTCTAATACTAACCCAGTGGTTCTTAACCATTTCTTAGGTATTGTTGGGCAGATAAAATATATTATGCTCACTTTGTTAAAGATGGAGCTGCCCACATGGAAGCCCGTCCCCCAGGTGATATTATTTGCCCTTCTGCTTAGAATGGGTGTGGGGGAAAGACTGTAATGTAAGCAAGCCGGGTCATTATAGCCTAAGGCTTAGTTTTAAGAGTAAGCTTTTCCCCACACCCTTGACTGATTGGATGAGGTAGGGTGGTACACTCCTGAAGAATCCCATTATGCCTCAGATGGGTGATTTTGTATCAGAGACTTCCTTGTTTGTATAACTGGATTAAAGGTTTTGATTCTACACTATAAAGTGGGGCAGGCCAGGAGCTTGACTTCTCTTGGTTCCTGAGGTATTAGAGAGGAGAGCAGATTAAGGCCATGTGGAGGCCAGGAGAAGCAGCTAAGATGGTAGAGTGCTGAGGGAGAAGCCAGTTTGAGCAGAGTTTGTGCTGGAGAAGGAGATGGGAAACAGAGGTGAATAAGTCTGGTGAGCTAGAAGCCTTTGATTCTAGGAAACTCGGATAAGTCAGTAGCTTTGTGAGCACTGAATGAGTGGGTTTTGGAGCCCAGTGTGTGTTTTTGCTTGCCCGCCGGGTGCAAGCGAGAACTAAAGCTGATGGTTCAGCAGTTTTTGGCTCCATTGTTTCATTACCGACTGTCTGAATCTAATATGAACCTGCATGGGCCAGGCTGCTGTGATAGTGGCCCTGGCTACTGGCTTTACAGGTACCGAACCCACCAGTTTCATATGCGCATTCACCGAACCCTTCTTTAGTGATAAATAAAATATGATTTTTTTTTCCAAATTTAGTTTTGCCGAGACTAGAGTTGCTCAACTTAACATTGCATATCATGCAGATAGGACGCTGACTACCATCCTGTTCCATGATACATGTGAATCCATGTTGAACATATTCATCTGACTGAAAGATGGAAGACCCTAACGTGCCACCAATGAACGAATAAGTGAAGAACCAAACAGCCGAATAAGCGAAATCAGGCTTTATTGGGAGCTTCGGGCGAGTTCACTGACCTTCAGATGTGAGTCTGTGAAGGCGCGCCCGGGGAGGGTTTTTGGGTTTTTTATATCTGCAGAGGGGGAAGATGGTAATGGTCGACCGGTTTGGTGAGGCGTGCAGTTCCTGGAACAGCCTTGGGGACAGACAGTTCCGAGAATTTGGGTGTGTGCGGTTTGAGCAAGATTAACAATTATCAGAAAGCTCAGGGCCAGGGAGGGTTTCACAACCCAACCCAGAGGCAACTACCAGACATTCCTGACTCTTTGGTATAGGGAGTGGGGCGACGTGGTCTTATCTGGCTACTTCCTGCTGTACAGGGGCGTCGTTAGGGGTAAGGGATTGTGTTGTTGTAGTCAGGGTCTCGGGTTCCAAGGGGTTGGTATTGGCGTAGCTGTAGTATTTCATGTACCGTCTGGCTTGTGAGGGCCCTTAGCCGGTTCTGCAGAGGATTCTAAAAGTGAGGGTGTGAAAGTAACTGAGACTGGAGAGAAGGAGGCTTGTAGAATGAGGAAAAGGAGACAGAGGACCATATTGCTGAATACGGAGTCAGTGTTTGTGAATTTTAAGTTTAGTGGGGCCCAAAGGTGTGCAAGAATACGTTTGTGCTTGAGCCCTTTTTACTCTGGAAAGGTGGACCCATGCAGAGATTCCTAGAACTTTAACTGCGGACAGGGTAGTCAGGACTACCGTGTACGGTCCTTCCCACTTGGGGGTGAGAGGTTTTGGGGAAAGGGTCTTTATAAAGACCCGGTCCCCTGAGGTGACCCGCTCTGTTGGCCCAGCCCCAGGGTAGGTTCAGGAAGGGCCGAGTTGGCTTGTTCCCTAAGAAGAGAATGGAAGAGGGAGAGGTAGGGCAGGTATGAAGCTAAAGGGGGTGGGTGTGGAGAAGACGGAGTTGACAGGAGGAAAGGTTGGCCATAGAGGAGTTCAAAGGGGCTACGTTGGGAAGGCCCCCTGGGGATGGCTCTTAGGCGAGTCAGAGCCAGGGGGAGAAGGGTAGGCCAAGACTGACGGAGCTCCAGGCTGAGTTTGGTCAGATGATCTTTTATGAGCCCATTGGCCCTTTCTACCTTACCAGATGATTGAGGATAGTAGGCTGTGTGCAGCTTCCACTGTATACCAAGGGAAGTGGAGACAGCCTCAGTGATTTTGGAGATGAAGGCAGGTCCGTTGTCCGACTGGATGGAGGAGGGCAAACCGAAGCGAGGGATGATGTCTCGGATTAGGTGGTCAGCTACCGTCCCTGCGGTTTCAGAGGTTGTGGGGAAAGCCTCGATCCATCCTGAAAAAGTATCCACCATAGTTAGAAGGTATTTGAGGTTTTTGTGTCTGGGCATGTGGGTGAAGTCGACCTGCCAATCCTGCCCAGGCAGGTGGCCCCGCATTTGGTGAAGTGGGCGACGGATGTGGCAGGCCCTTTGGCTGTTTGTCCTGGAACAGGTGGAGCAAGAGGAATGAACGTCTTGGATGGTTTGCTGGAGATGGTCGTGGTGGAATAGAGGAGATAGAAAATGAAAAAGGGCTTTAGGTCCAATGTGCAAGGATTTGTGAATGTCAGCAATTATTTGGTATCTCTGAGACTGTGGGAGGATGAGGAGGTCATTTTTGAAAGCCCATCCATCCTTGATCTGGACCTCAGGGGAAGATTGGAAAAGATTTTGCTCTGTGGAGGAGTATTGGGGGTTGTATGTTTTTGAGAGAAAGCAGATAGCAGAGGTAGGGTGTGTGCATGCCATGGAACATGCTGTTTTGTCAGCAAAGGCATTTCCCTTAGCTATGGGGGAATTGGAGGTCTGGTGGCCCTTACAATGTATGATGGCTATTTGCGAAGGGAGTTGGATGGCCTGTGTAAGTTTGGAAATGAGCTTGCCATTTAGAACAGGTGTTCCCTTAGTCGTGAGGAAGCCTCGTTCCTTCCAGATCATACAGTGAGAGTGGGCAATAAGAAAGGCATATTTAGAATCAGTGTATATGTTAACTGCCTTATCCTTTGCCCAGATGAGGGCCCGGGTTAGGGCAACCAGTTCAGCCTGTTGGGAGGTAGTTCCCAGGGGGAGGCTGTTTGCCTCGATGACCTGGGTGTCAGAAACGATGGCATAGGCGGCTCGCTGGGGCCCCGGAGGTTCAGAGATTGAACTGCCATCAATGTAAAGGGTATGTTGGGCCCTAGGCAACGAATGAGCCGCAAGGTCAGAGCGGGGAGATTTAGAATGTTCTAAAACTTCGATGCAAGAGTGGGTAGAGGGAGGTGCGTCAGAGACGGGAAGGAGGGTGGCTGGGTTAAGAGAGTTGTAATTAGAGAGATGGATGGAGGGGTTTTCTATGAAGAGGAGGTGGTACAGCTGGAGTCGAGAAGGCCCAAGGTGAGCCAAAGCCTGATGTGAGAGGAGGTCTGTGAAGCGATGGGGGGGAAAAACCTGTAGTGGCTGTTGGAGATTAATCTTCAGAGCCTCGGTGGTGAGATCAGCAGCGGCTGCAAGAGCTTGTAGGCAGGGTTGCCGTCCACGGGTGGTGGGATCTAACTGTCTGGAGAGATAGGCTATTGGGACTAGAGTTGGACCCGCCGGCTGGGCCAGAACTCCTAGAGCCAAGTGTTGTCTTTCTTCAGTATAGAGGACAAAAGGGTGTGAGGGGTTAGGTAAAGCCAGGGCCGAGGCCGAGCAGAGGGCCCCTAGAAGAGCCTAGAAGGCCCTGCGGACAGTCTCGGGGGAGGTCAGAGGTCCCTCGGGCGCCTCCTTGGCTGCTAGGTAGAGAGGTTTGGCTAAAAGGGCAAAATTTGGGACCCAGTGGCGAAAGAAACCTACTAGCCCTAGGAATGACTGGATTTCAGCTGCCGAGGTGGGGGGTTGTAGGCTGAGCCAGGGTCGGGCAGTCCGACTTCCAGTGGCCCATGAGTTTGCATTGTGGGCAAGGCTTGGTAGGGGGCCTCGGTTGCGGGCAGGCCTTGGCCCAGTGGCCCTCTTTGCCGCATTTAAAGCAGGCACCCGGTGGTGTGCGCTGCCCTCCTTTGGAGGTTGGCTTTTTTGCCGGTTCCTTTACCGGCTGAAGGGCCGCTACCAGGACTTGGGTTTGGAGGTTTACCTTTTGCTGTAGCCGTTCAAGGTGGGCGGCTTCAGCCGTTTCCTCCCGGGTGTTGAAGACCTTAAAGGCCATTTTTACCAGGTCTTGGATGGGAGTCTCAGGGCCCTCTTCAGCCTTTTTCAGTTTTTTTTCTGATATCTTGGGCTGACTGAGAGATGAAGTGGGAGGCTAGAACTGTGGCCCCATTGTGTGACCCCGGGTCTAGGCGGGTATATCGTACTAAAGCTTCCTGGAGGCGGTTAAGGAAAAGGGCAGGATTTTCTTCAGGGAGTTGAGTAATTTCCCTTAGTTTGTCATAGTTAACAACCTTGTTGGAAACTGCATCCATGACCCTGAGGAAATATTGGAGCATAAGGTTCCTGCGGGGGATGTTAGACCCTTGGCTAGGTTGATAATTCCAGTTAGGGTCTTCCCCAGGGACTGCCTCTGTGCCGAGAGGAGTTTGGTTGTTTACTAAGTGGTCTCTGTCTGCCTGCTGCCGAGCGGCAGTGAGGATGCATTCATGCTCCTCGGGGGTGAGGGTGGAGGTACAAATGACCTTAATGTTATGCCAGGTCAGGTCATATGTCTGAGTCAGGTAACGGAATTCCTTAATGTAGGTGGAGGGGTCGGCCGAGAAGGATCCTAGCCATTTCTGGATCTGTGAGAGGTCGTGGAGAGAAAAGGGAACATGTACCCAGACCAGTCCCTCCGCCCCAGCTACCTCGCGGAGGGGGGCAAGGACAGCGGATGACGACTGGGGACTGTGTGACTTGGTATGGGCTGCAACAGGAGAGGCTAGGGGGTCTGCAGGAGGTGGGGCAGAAGGAACCAGAGGGGCGGAAGGAGCCGGAACCTGGCCCGGGTCTGGGAGGTTTTTGTGGGGGAGATCCGGAGGGGGAAATAGGTGGTCGGGAAGGTCATCGGGTTGAGAGTAAGGAGGGGGTTCCTGGGAGGAAATTTTGGGAGGAGGAGAAGTCAGGGCTAGAAAAATTTGGTGGGTAGAACATTGGGAGCAAAGGTCGGGGCAGGAACGAAGGTCCCAGAAAGCCTGAACATAAGGGACCTCAGAATCTTTTCCTGTCCGTCGGCAGAAATTGTCCAGGTCTTGGAGGACGTTAAAATCAAAAGTGCCCATTGGAGGCCAGTGGGACCTATTGTCCAGGTTACATTGAGGCCATGCGACCCGTGACAGAAAAATGAGTTTCTTCCGACGGAGGGTTTGAGTGTACCCCAATCTGGAAAAATTTCGTAGGAGACACCCTAGTTTTGGGGTCTATTCTGGATTCAGAGTTCCCCATAATTTGGCTGGCCTTTTGGTCCTAGGTGTCGGAGGAGAGAGAGTATAAGGGAGATGTCCCTTCCAGATACCCGTCTCCTGACAGGAGACCTAAATGAGAGGTCTCAGGACAGAGATAGGAGAGCAGCCGAAAGGCGTCCCTTCCGATTGAACCCCTATAAAGACTCCAGGAGTCGGCAGATGGAGGGGTTCTCAACTCGGCCGAGTCTAGGACGAGAAACTTCGGTGGAGACGCTGGACCAGAGAGAGCGGAAGAGAAACCAGATTACTCACAATTGGCGATCAAGGTCATAGGGAACCCAGAGTTTGAAACGACGGGCTGCACGAGGCAAGGGGGAGAGAATGGGGACTCCCGCCCCAGCCAGAAGGCCGAGGTGGGTCACAAAAACCCCTCTCCCGGGTTTCGGCACCAAATGAAAGATAGAAGACCCTAACATGCCACCAATGAATGAATAAGTGAAGAACCAAACAGCCGAATAAGCGAAATCAGGCTTTATTGGGAGCTCCGGGTGAGTTCACTGACCCTCGGATGTGAGTCTGTGAAGGCGCGCCCGGGGAGGGTTTTTGGGTTTTTTATATCTGCAGAGGGGGAGGATGGTAACGGTCGACCGGTTTGGTGGGGCGTGCAGTTCCTGGAACAGCCTTGGGGACAGACAGTTCCGAGAAATTGGGCATGTGCGGTTTGAGCAAGGTTAACAATTATCAGAAAGCTCAGGGCCAGGGAGGGTTTCACTACCCAACCCAGAGGCAACTACCGGACACCGACCACTTTCTTTTTTTGCTCGACATATTTATATGGATTAAAATATTAAGAAAGAAACCACACAACGTACAACTACGACAACCGTTGACTACTGCGCGCACTAAATTCCCCGCAGCACTGGTTGGCCAAGCAATGTAACGTGATCCTCTGCAGCAAGTGATGGCCAAACGGGGTGTGTCATCACGACGTTACACAAGTGTGTCTTTACCTCCGCCGCAGAGGCTTCTCCGAACCCCTGAGACCGACTCATAGAACCCCTAGGGTTTGATAGAACCCAGGTTAAGAACCACTGTACTAACCTCAGGAACCAAGAGAGAGCAAGCTCCTGGTCTGTCCCACTTTATAGTGTAGAAATCAAAACCTTTAATCAATCTATAAAAAGAAAGGCTCTGATACAAAGTCACTCATCTGAGGCATAATGGGAGGATTCCTCATGAGAGTGCACCACCCCACATCATCCAATCAGTCAAGGGTGTGGGGAAAAGCTTACTCTTAAAACTAAGCCTTAGGCTATAACAACCCTGCCTGCCCACAGCCTGTCCCCAACACACATTAATATCAATGGACTTGCACGTGGGCAGCGCCATCTTTAACAAAGTGAGCATAATATATTTTATCTGCCCAACAATCCACCCCTATGCTCACTTTACGACCCACAATCTACACCACCGGCATCCCTGTACAAGGAAATTAGGTACATTACACAAATTACAAATACATGACAAATCATACAATTTCAACAATTACAATGGTACATTTCACCAGTCTCTGAGCACTTTGCCAAAAGTGCAAAATGTCCTCGGCCTTCTCTCTTGCCATTTGAAAGGCTTCCCGGGGCAGGGGGAGGGCCTCCATCAAAGCCGCCCCCACCCCCATCAGGGTATTTCACATTGTCCAAAATCCATAAGTCCATTCAACAAAGGAGCCTGTGCCCATCCGGTCATAGTCCAGGAAATCAGTCCACACACATGGGGCCTTAGCCTCCCCACTCATTCCTGCCATCATGGCTGGTCTCTCACTGTCCTAAAGAGAAGCACGTGGCTATGGCAGTCAGCATATCCATCTCTGCTGTGGGGAGCATGATGGCATCCACTCCTATGTCCCAAAATCGCAGACCTACCAGCGGTATAATAGGAGCTCCGTGCTGCTGGGTTCTCACCTTCTGGAAACTGAGGATTGCAACTCCAGCCTGATTCTCCTCATCCTCCAAAGAGGAACTGAAAACACCAGCTCCTGCCGCTGGGCTCGAGCTCAGGGCCACCGCTGCCTTCTGCTCAGCAGGCCTTGCAGCTCCAGCCCCGGCCTCAGCCTCAGCCTCAGCCTCCTGCCACTGCTGGTTCTCCACAACATCCAGGGCAATCTGCAACTCAGGAACCTGTGATTCCTCCTCCAGTGGCTGCTCCATTTCCAAGCAAATCTCGCGAACCTGATCGGCCTCCTCCGGAGCTTGCTTCAGCTCCAGGGTCAGCATCTCTTTCTCCCACGTTTGCTCCAGCTCCTTCCACTGGTCGGCCTGCAGGTCTTGAGCAGCCTCTTCCATAGAGCTCTTGGTTTCCTCACACATGGTTGTAAAAGTCAGCCATCCTACAGTCTCTAGAACAGTGGTTCTTAACCTGGGTTCAAATCCTATCAAATCCTAGGGGTTCAATGAGTCGGTCTCAGGGGTTCAGAGAAGCCTCTGCCATGGAGGCCAGAATAAAGTAACACCGTAATTTGTTGTGAGTTCATGCACTTTGTTGGTTTCATTCTTTGAGCAAGGTGATGTTCATGCACGGCTCATTTTGTGCACCAGTAAAAAAACATATACCTATGTCTTGAATTTGGAAAAAAAAGATCAGATTTTATTTATCACTAAAGAAGGGTTCGGTGAATGCACATATGAAACTGATGGGTTCGGTACCTCAAAAAAGGTTAAGAACCACTGCCCTAGAAGGACAGCCATAGGTAACCATAATAGCAGCCATTCCTCTACTCCATTGCTCAAAGGTGGTGGTGGCTCCATGCCGATCTCTATCGAATCCTGCCACAGACTACGCCAAATGTAAAGCCAGTAGCCATGGCTACCATCACAGCTGCCTGGCCAATGCAGGTTCGCATTAGATTCGGACAGTCGGTAATGAAACAACGGAGCCAAGAACTGGTGAGCCATCAGCTTTAATTCTAGGTTGCACCCAGCGGGCAAGTAAAAACACACACTGGGCTCCAAAACCCACTCATTCAGTGCTCAAAAAGCTACTGACTTATCCTAGTTTCCTAGAATCAAAGGTTTCTAGCTCACCAGATTTATTCACCTCTGTTCCCCATCTCCTTCTCCAGCCCAAACTCTGCACAAACTGGCTTCTCCCTCAGCACTACACCATCTTGGCTGCTTCTCCTCTCCTCCACGTGGCCTTAATCTGCTCTCCTTTCTAATGCTAACCTCAGGAACTGAGAAAGAGCAAGCTCCTGGTCTGTCCCACTTTATAGTGTAGAAATCAAAACCTTTAATCCAATCTACAAACAAGGAAGTCTCTGAAACAAAGTCACTTATCTGAGGCATAATGGGATTCCTCAGGGGATTGTACCTCCCCACATCATGCAATCAGTCAAGGGTGTGGGGAAAAACTCTCTGAAAACTAAGCCTTAGGCTATAATGACCCGGCCTGCCCACAGCCTGTTCCAACACACATTAGTATCAATGGACTTGCACGTGGGCAGCTCCATCTTTAACAAAGTGAGCATAATATATTTTATCTGCCCAACAGTCTGGAACTGAACTCACATCTCTTCAAGGTACACCTGTGTTTTTATAATTGTTTATATTTTGAAAACCAAACCATGTAAACAAGGGGTTGTTCATCATAGTGAATATTTACACAGAGCAATTGCAAAATAGATGTGCTCCTAATTCGAAGTCAGCTAACTTAAAGTTATCACAGTTGAGGTCAATTATATTTTCTAACATAATTTTTGATACTGTTCATTCACTTTTTAAAACAATAAATCAGCAAGAATCAACTTGTGCACTTTTCTTACCCCAAACAGTCAAGTCATGGGTCAAGTCCCATAAAAATGTAAGCTATGTATACAATTAAAAGGTAACAAGCCCCACTTTCTTTGCTCACTCCTGTATTTGGACAAAGACTCATTTTCCCTGTTACATCATGACAAGTAGCAAAAAGAAAAAAATAATCATTGCTATCACTGAGCCACTGTTGAGACTCTGATACTAACTTTTGTACCAAACCTTATAATAAAATTTAATCCTATATAAATTTTTTTTGTTTTTCCACTGAAATTCTCCCCCATTAGGCACAGGTCCATCCAACAATATTGAAACAGGTACGTGTTTCCTGAAGTGGCTAAGTAATTAAACCATGTAAAGCCAGTAGCCGGGGTCAGGATCACAGCAGCCTGACCCATGCAGGTTCGCATTAGATTCGAACAGTCGGTAATGAAACACAGGAGCCAAAAACTGGTGAGCCATCAGCTTTAATTCTAGCTTGCACCCGGCGGGCAAGCAAAAACACACACTGGACTCCAAAACCCACACATTCAGTGCTCACAAAGCTACTGACTTATCCGAGTTTCCTAGCATCAAAGCTTTCCAGCTCACCAGACTTATTCACCTCTGTTTCCCATCTCCTCCTGCACAAACTCTTAACAAACTGGCTTCTTCCTCAGCACTCTGCCATCTCAGCTGCTTCTCCTGGCCTTCACGTGGCCTTACTCTGCTCTCCTCTCTAATACTAATCTCAGGAACCCAGGAACCAAGAGAGAGCAAGCTCCCGGACTGCCCCAGTTTATAGCATAGAAAATCCAAACCCTTAATCCAACCTACAGACAAGAAAGTCTCTGATACAAAGCCACTTATCTGAGGCATAATGGGATTCCTCAGGAGAGTGCACCACCCTACATCATCCAATCAGTCAAGGGTGTAGGGAAGAGCTTACTCTTAAACTAAGCCTTAGGCTATAATGACCCGGCCTGCCCACAGCCTGTTCCAGAACACACATTAATATCAATGAACTTCCATGTGGGCAGCGCCATCTTTAACAAAGTGAGCATAATATATTTTATCTGCCCAACAAACCACAATATGAAGTCATACTTTCTGGTATAAAATTATTAATATTCTTGTAAAAGCCACAGATAAGTTACCTGTCACATTAACCAGAAACCTCAAGAATAAAAGATACCTCCATTTATTATATATATATATATTTGTTTATTTATATTTAGCAAGAGGTAAAGGGGAGTGTGCAGACAGGCAGGGAGAGAGATGAGAGGTACCCACTCATGGTTGCGGTACCTTAGTTGTTCATTGATTGCTTTCTTATATTTGCCTTGACCGGGGTGGGGGAGGTGCTCCAGCCAAGCCAGTGACCCCTTGCTTAAGCCAGAGACCTTGGACTCAAGCCAATGACCTTTGGGCTCAAGCTAGTAACTATGGGGTCATTTCTATGATCCTGCATTCAAACCTGAGGCCCCGTGCTCAAGTGAGCCTGCGCTCAAGTCAGAGACCTCGGGGTTTCAAACCTGGGTTCTAGTATCCCAGGCCAATGCTCTCTCTATCTACTGCGCCACCTCCTGGTGACACAGAAAAATACATCCTTAAAAATGTTTGAATCTTCCTGGGTGTTAGGTACTAAACAAGAAGCACCATCTGCTGTGTTCTTAGGAGAATTTCCTGCTACACAAAATGAAATATATCCTGGTCAAAGTGTTGTGAAATAAGGCTGCATATAAACAGGTTTTGATTGCAAATTTTAAGATATTTTGAATGTCAACATGGGAGATAGATTATACCCTGCTTATTTTCTTCAGCATTTGGGATAATGTTACATAGCTTGTTGAATAGATATCTAAAAATCCTATCAGAGTTTCCATTTAGTAATGAGAAATTTACTTCACTAGCAATTATAAATGCAAATGAGTTCATTTTAAAAATATTTCATTTCTTCAAATGACTTTATAATGTTAAGAAGTAGAAAAATCCTCCTGACCAGGCGGTGACCCAGTGGATAGAGCGTCGGACTGGGATGCAGAATACCCAGGTTCGAGACCCCGAGCTCGCCAGCTTGAGCGTGGGCCCATCTGGCTTGAGCAAAAGCTCGCCAGCTTGGACCCAAGGTCGCTGGCTCCAGCAACGGGTTACTCAGTCTGCTGAAGGCCCGCGGTCAAGGCACGTGTGAGAAAGCAATCAATGAACAACTATGGTGTCACAACGGCAACGAAAAACTAATGATTGATGCTTCTTATCTCTCTTCGTTCCTGTCTGTCTGTCCCTATCTATCCCTCTCTCTGACTCTCTCTCTGTCCCTGTAAAAAAAAAAAAAAAAAAAAAAAAAAAAAGGTAGAAAAATCCTGTAAGGGAATGGTTTAAAGTATGGCTCAGATTCCTGCTTCAGGACCAAGGCACTCAATTTTCCACCTGCTGATAGTATTGGCACTAATAGCTCACAGCTAAGTATTTTTTTTTCTTTTTTAAAAAACTAGTTTTAGAGAAAGGGTGAGAGAGAAAGAAACATCGACTTGTTGTTCCATTTATTTATGCATTCATTTGTTGATTCTTGTATGTGCCCTGACCAAGGATTGAACCTGCGACCTTAGCATATCTGAATGATGCTCTGAACAACTGAGCCACACCACCAGGGCTGAGTCCTCTTCTGCATCTTGTCCTCTGTCAAAGCTTTGCCCAAGGTTTTACCTCCTTCCCCAGAGGCATCCCACATTTAACAACTGGTTAATGCTAGGGTGCAAAGGCCTGCCCCCTTGCCTTCACTCAGGATGACTGAATGTAACCCCAGCCCCAGAGCCCTTCTATGGTATTGTCTGAAGCTTCTACTGCAAATTGTCCACAGTTCAATTTCTCCCAATGCCTAACTCTGCTTTCATCACTCCATTACAGATGTTGTTTCCAAGAGCACATCCCCATAATCTTCATGCACAAAACCCTTTAAATTTGAGTCTGTTTCCCAAGGAACTCAACCTAAGACGGTATTGAAAATAGTTCTAGAAATGAGACTCTAAAATGGGTTTTGGAGTTGATTCCCTGCCAATCAGCTGCCATTGAGAACCTGTCCCTAGTGAGTGGAGTGCTGATAGTACCTGACAATGCTGTAGCAATGTGATTATTAATTTGAATCCGTTTATGCTTGAGCTATGTCCCACCTGCTTACCTGTAACTTAAATAAAACACAGGGCTTTCTGCATTTTTTACTGAATTTTTCTCTCGCTATAGCTTGGACAACACTGCCACCTGCTGGAAAAGCTGATGAATACTGGAGACTGAGGAGCTTTCATCTTGGGTAATCATTAGAAAAGTGTTTTTGCCTCCCAATGCCAACTCCATATCTCTCCGTGAAATTAAACCAATTCCTAACCCTTCACAACCTCTACGAACAAGTTTCGGTATATAAACACAAATTCAAAGGACTTGTGCATCAGTTTTTTAACGTGGAAATTTAAACAAAAACTAACATTTGTAACTTGCAATGTGCTACTTACTTTAATTTTTAATCTTCACAACAGCCCTATAAGGGAGGAACTATTATAATAAAGACATTAATGTTGCAAAAAGAGTAATTAAGTTTTAGGAAGTTTAAAATGACCGGACATTAAGCGAAACCCCCCCTGGAGTAGTTAAAACTCCAATGACAGCTTAAAACGCCAGTTCTGTAACTAAGCAACCGTCCGCTCTGCTCGCTTATGCGCACAAGAACACTGAAGCCAATTGGATAGGCGTTTGTAGGGGGCGGGTGCTGAGCTGCGCGGCGCGGCGGAGATCCCAGCACTCCTTTCGTGCCACCACCAAGATGGTGGCGCCCATATTGCGGTGCATCTCTTGGGGCCGGTGGTTTTGTACCCCAGGCCCCTTGACATTCTTGCCCCTGGGGCTGCGAGAGGCCCACTCGGGCGCTAAGGGGTTGCTGGCGGTGCAGAAGGCTCGGGGTCTGTTCAAGGAGTTCTTCCCCGAGAAGGGGACGAAGGTCGAGCTCCCCGAGCTCTTCGACCGCAGCATCGCAGGCAACTTTCCCCAGACCATCTACTGCGGTTTCGACCCCACCGCGGACTCGCTCCACGTGGGTCACCTGCTGGCGCTGCTGGGCTTGTTTCACTTCCAGCGAGCGGGTCACAACGTGATCGCGCTCGTAGGAGGCGCCACGGCGCGCCTGGGAGACCCCAGCGGCCGCACCAAGGAGCGCGAGGCGCTGGACGCGGAACGCGTGGGCAGCAACGCGCGCGCCCTGCGTCAGGGGCTCGAGACCCTTGCGGCTAATCACCAGCAGCTCTTCGCTAGTGGGCAGACCTGGGGCAGCTTCACGGTGCTGGACAATTCGGCCTGGTACCAGAAGCAGCACCTGGTGGATTTCCTGGCGGCAATGGGCGGCTACTTTCGTATGGGCACGCTGCTGAGCCGACTGAGCGTTCAGACCCGGCTCAAGAGCCCGGAAGGCATGAGCTTGTCCGAGTTCTTCTACCAGGTGCTCCAGGCCTATGATTTCTACTACCTGTTCCAGCGTTATGGATGCCGCGTCCAGCTGGGTGGATCTGATCAGCTGGGTAATATCACGTCGGGATATGAGTTCATCCACAAGTAAGCAAGCGTCTTTAGACCCAGGAGAAGTCCTGGGACCAAATAATTTACAAAGAAATAGCTTGTGATGCAGTATTAGGATTGTGAAATGACGCGCTTCGTTCAAACCGGGCTTGGTTTTTATTTCCATTCATAATGAATGGATCTGTAATGGCGTTAATATCTCTCACTAATGAAAACAAAAGGGCTGGGTTATAGTATTAGGTATGGGATGTATTCTAGAGCTCTGCAGGAAACAGACCACCAGTCAGGATTCAGACAGGATTCAGATAGTATGTTTTGTTTCCCCTAAGTAGCTCTTTCTGTTTCTGACTTGAGAAACTACTTTTCACTGTTTATACCTGAGCGCTTATAGATCTCCTTGAGTAGCCTCTCCGTTAGCTGTGCACTTCCATGAAGCTTCTCATCTTGGTTGACAACCCGAAAGTTTTTTCAACTCCAAATATTTGGCAAATGATGTAGATTTTTTTTTTCATTGCCATTGCGACACCTTAGTTCTTCTTTGATTGCTTTCTCACATGTGCCTTGACCGCGGGCCTTCAGCAGACTCAGCAATCCCTTGCTGGAGCCAGCGACCTTGAGTCCAAGCTGATGAGCTTTTGCTCAAGCCAGGTGGGCCCGCGCTCAAGGTGGCAAGCTTGAGGTCTGGAACCTGGATCTTCCGCATCCCAGTCCAATGCTCTATCCACTGCGCCACCGCCTGGTCAGGCAAATGATGTAGATTTTAATGGCATTTTCTTGAGAGAGATGAAACACAGGATTAGCCCATGTGCTACTCATTTTTCTCCATTAGTGTCTCAACCAGACTTCCCCCTCTACCCACACCTCTCTCCTCTTCCTACCCAGCCTTTAAACATGTCTAGGCCCTAGTTAAGCGGCAACCCTCTGTGGCTTTTCCCAGAGTCACTGGTTCAGTTGCAGTTCAGAACAACAAATGCCAAAGCAGAGTGAAGGCTGTGAAAGTGGTTAAGAGACAAGACTCCAGATGTTTTCTTGGAACAACAGATCACACTGACATTTGAAGAGTGATTAGCACTTGTTCCTGCCACCACTTGTGCCTGGAACACATAATGAAGTTTTTTTATTTACGCACAGGATGACTGGAGAAGATGTATTTGGAATCACTCTTCCTCTAATTACAAGTACAACTGGAGCAAAACTGGGCAAGTCCGCTGGCAACGCTGTTTGGCTGAGCAGAGATAAGACATCTCCATTTGAATTGTATCAATTCTTTGTCAGGCAGCCGGATAGTTCTGTAGAAAGGTAAGTTCTTATTAGATAGTGTGCTGAGAAAAAATGTTTATAAGCTCATGAAATAATTAGCATTGAGTCTGTATATGCTTTGTAGTTTTTATATTTTCTTTAACTTAGAGTTCTATTGAAGACATAAACAGTTTTATCACAGAACACTGTAATTTTAACTGTTCTGAATGAAGTTGAACACCTCTGGTTGATAAAAGCAGAAAACTACTGTGGTAATTTGAAACTTAGAGCCAAGGTTGTGATCTACATCTGGCAAGTAGTTAGGACATTATTGCTTGCATACTCTAGTTTTTTCACTTTTCATCTTAAATTTGACTGAGCCTTATTTTACTTTTGTCCTTCAAGTCCCTTTTCTTTAACAAAAAAACACCTTTTGAAGAGCTTTTTAAAAAATTATTTTCTCATTGATCACATTATCTTAAATTCTTGGAAGAATCTAAATTAATAAGAAAACACCTGCAATAACAAAATAAAACCCCAAATTTTTCAAAAAATATAAAATTTTTGATATGACTATCATCAAAATAATCTAGGGATAATTCTTGAAATATTTTTAAATTTGCAAGACTTGCAGAACATTCAGAAACACTATTGAGGAAAGCACTAGGGTGCACACCTGTAACTAATGTAATATTGCATGCCAACTGTAACTGAAAAATTTTTAAAAATTAAGATTTTTATGGATTTTATAGAGCAGGGCAGTGGGGGAGCGAGAAGTATCAGCTCATAGTTGCTTCACTGTAGTTGTTTGTCGCTTGCTTGTTGTATGTGCCTTGACCCAACAAGGCCAGGGTTTCCAACCAGCAACCTCAGCATTCCAGGTGGACACTTTATCCATTGCACCACCACACGTCAGCCTGAAAAATAAAAAATTAAAGAAAAGACATGCAGGTCTGAACTGAATTTTTATCATCTGACTTCAACTCCAGAACCCATTCTTCTACTGCAAGTTGCCAATATCATTACCACAAATTGCATAGTAAGTGTAAGAGAGGAGGAAAGGTCTGAAAAAGGAGTAAAAGGCAAAATTATTCTGGAGGAGATGCTCAAAAAAAAAATGATATGTTCAGAATGAACTTTCTTTAGTTGGCCAGCTCATTATTTCTTTTTTCTTAAAAAAAAAAAAATTCTGCAAACAATTCGAATTGCTAGCTAGTGATCTCTGGGAATCGGCTCATGTATTTGGATAATTCATTGTGAAAGTTTTTGTTTTTCTTTTTTTTACAGGGACAGAGAGAGAGTCAGAGAGAGGGATAGTTAGGGACAGACAGACAGGAATGGAGAGAGGTGAGAAGCATCAGTCATTAGTTTTTCATTGTCGTTGCGACACCTTAGTTGTTCATTGATTGCTTTCTCATATGTGCCTTGACCGCGGGCCTTCAGCAGACCGAGCCACCCCTTGCTGGAGCCAGCGACCTTGGGTCCAAGCTGGCGAGCTTTTGCTCAAGCCAGATGAGCCTGCGCTCAAGCTGGTGACCTCGGGGTCTCAAACCTGGGTCTTCCGCATCCCAGTCCGATGCTTTATCCACTGCGCCACCGCCTGGTCAGGCCATTGTGAAAGATTTTAATGTCTTGGATCATCTGATGTAAATAGGTTTGAACTTATGCTGAGTTGTCGCTGTACATGCAGCATCTGATCCCAAGGAGGGCACAAAACAATCCCTTGAGGAGCTAGGGGGTGGAAAATGTGATGGCATCTAACTGAAGGGAAGCCCAGGATGGAGACATCGTTTGGTAAATGGAGGTACCCGAATACAGGCAAGCCTTGCTTTAATGTTCTTCACAGCTGTGGCGTTTTTACAAATTGAAAGCAAAAGTCCACCAGCAAAAAGATCACGATTCACTTTGTTACGGTGGCCTGCAAACAAACCCACAATCACAATATCTCCAAGGTATGCCTGTGTATCAGGAGGGTAAGCATTGAAGGTGCGGTTCTCGCGATTTCTGATTTCCAGTGTGGGAGTAGCCACCCAGCCCAGTGGCTACAAATGGTGGTGGTGTCTGTGAAGTGTCTTGCCGGCACTGTGGAAAGGATAGTGGGAAGTGTGGGAGAGGCCATGATGGTGTCAGGGCTAGTGTTGGTGGGGCTATTGGTGGCCAGCAGAAGTCCTGGTTGGGAATCTTTGTGTAAGCTCGCCGACTCAGAAGGTCAAGGGGAACGGGCGGATGAGCAGTCTAAGTGGGTGCCATCTCTAGGCAGGGCAGCTGTCTGGTTCCAAATGCACACGTTGGCCTGCCACAGTGGGGAGATTGGATGCGGTGGTGCCCTGCAGCAGATAGGACATCCTCACAGTTTTACCGACCTCTTAGTATAGCGTAGGGTCAGTAGGCAAACACTACGCAAATTCAGGAAAATAATACTCCAGTGAGTCACCTGAAAGAGGTTCAGAGCAATATATTTAATTCATTGTTCCTGAAAAGTCATAGTCCCGTTTCAGCATTTTGCCAAGTTTGAGGTAGACCAGGGAGTGGGGCCATCTGGGCATGCCGTGAGGCCTCGGACATGGTGATATACCCCTGTCATCTCCAGTCCAGGGCATTGGTTTTCAACTGCCAGTGCACCAGAAAGTTTGTGATTACAGCTGACCTCAGAGACGCTGTTGGTTCAGTTCCAGACCACCACAGTAAAGATACAGTGTTTTTGGATTCTTTATTTGTTTGTTTTGCTGGTTTGGATCTTGCCTTTAATATCTAACTAAACACAACATCCATGAAGTGCAATAAAATGAGGTATGCCTGTTTTTAAGAGCAATTCTGGGTGGGAGTCGCCAAGGGGAGTCCCGTGTGTGTATTTAATGGTTGTGGAGGCCTTTCTGGGAAGCCCCCGCAGAAGGAGGGCAGTGGGTGATGAAATTAGTCTGCCAGTGGGAACACAGCCCCCTTGGGGAGCAGGTCCCCATCTGGATGGCCTCCACTGTTTGGTTTGGGAACAGAGAATGCAATCATCTGTCATAACTTTGGCTGCCACCAAGGAGAAAAGGAGTCCCCTCATTTGAGCCCAAGAATTCCTCAGTGGCCTATTTCTCGAGCTGGTTGTAGGGTTACTACCCTGAGGAGTCTGTACCATGCAGAGTGAGAAGGGCTCAGCGAGGGAGTCTGTGATATTGTTGAAAATGTCTTCTGGCGTAGAGTGGTTAGTGTGAACAAAAATATCATGATAGGAACTAGGGACTCCTCTCCATAGGTGGGTACCCCAAATGGGCTTGTCTTTTTTATATGAGAAAATTGTCCCTTAGCCATTGGTCAGACCAAGCTGCAAGGTGGTAAGCAGTAGCCCAGTGCTAAAATATGGATCTGCAAAAGGCCCCTTTTTATTGCTCTCTTGAGGGTTAGGCGAACATCTTTAAGTTCTGCCAGTTGAACTGAGGCTGGGTGGAATGCCGTAGCCCCACAGCAAGCTGCATCCTGTAAGCTGCCACTGAAGAAGAGCACTGACTCCCTGTCCCTCTCAGACAGTGGTCCTGAGAGGCTCCCCAAGCAGCCAGAGGAGGAAACAAGCCTCGACACTAACTCAGTCAGGCTCTGGAGCTGAGCGTGCAGGAGCCCACATCCTCTTGGAATTTGAAAAGGCCTTGACATCAGATTTTTTGCCCTCATTAAGGTACCATTTCCATTTTGCTAAGGAGCCATCAGTGGCTTTGCCAAGCTGCTACTGGGAACCATCTCTACCCCAGGGCATTGTAGGAACGTGGGTATGGAGTATTGGCCAGTCAGGGCCTCAGTTTCCTTTTCTTCTTTTTCATCTTTTTTTTTTGACAGAGACGGAGTCAGAGGGATAGATAGGGACAGACAGACAGGAAGAGAAAGAGACGAGAAGCATCAGTTCTTCACTGTGGCACCTTAGTTGTTCATTTTTTATATTTTGGTGACAGAGTCAGAGAGAGGGACAGATAGAGGCAGTCAGATAGGAAGGGAAAGAGATGAGAAGCATCAATTCTTCATTGTGGCACTTTATTCATTGATTGCTTTCTCATATGTGCTTTGACTGGAGGGCTACAGCAGACCAAATAACCCCTTGCTCAAGCCAGCGACCCTGGGCTCAAGCCAGTGAGTTTTGCTCAAACCAGATGAGCCTGCGCTCAAGCTGGCGACCTCGGGGTTTTGAACCTGAGTCCTCTGCATCCCAGTCCGACGCTCTATCCACTGCGCCACCGCCTGGTCAGGCAAGGCCTCAGATTCTAAAAGAGCCCAGTAAGATGCCAAAGTTGGTGCTCAAGGGCTGCTGTTGGAGGTAGGTGCTTAATCCAGAACCTCATAGGAAATCAGGTAGACTCATGTTTGTCCTAGAGACTCCAGGAGGCATAGCCGGGTAAGTTCCAGGACTGACTTGGAATGTGGAGCCAGGTGTGACCAAAGGCAAGGCTCATTGTACTGTCTGCTGGGCAACTTCCAAAGCACACTGTTGGGCCTCGCTGCTGCAAACCAGCATGGCTAGTAATTCCAGGCCCTGAGTGGGAACGGCGCAGAATTAAGGAAATAAATTTAAAAAGAAAAAAAGATGGGCTTGGGAGGACTTTTTGCAATGCAGAAGATAGCTTGCAAAAGGCGAGTCTCCACCCCCCCTACCTGCTGTATTTATAGGGCAAAGTGAGGTCATTAGCAAATCAAACATATTGATCGTTAAAACAAAGTCACATTTCCAAGGCAATCCAAGAATTCTTCCAAGTGCAGAAAAACCCCACCATACATAACATCTTAACTTCACAAAACAAAAAATAAAAATAAACTGCCTTCAGTCTTTCTAAGTTACATGGGGAATAGGAGGAGTATAAGTAATCCAGCACCACAGCTAACATGGAAGTGTGGGAAAAAACAGCCTTTAGCAACTCCACTAAGCATGTGAGGTGGAGGGTTGGGCAGACTGTCAGCTTACTGCCAGTTCCCCACACCCCTGTCCCCCCCAAATCTAAACTGCAAAGACCCTGTAGGCTTGCAGTCCCCAACACCTCGCCTCACTGGGAGATGGCAGACTTGCATTTTATTCCCTGTGATTGTGTATCTAAGGCAAACGTAGATAAGGATGTGTTTCTTTCATAACATAAAAACGCTTAATATGTGTTGTACCTGTCTGAGTGTAGTTGGTGGTTTATAGTGAGCAACTCCTGTTTGATTGTTGGGAGTATTTCTTCACCCTTAGAGGGCCAAATGATGCCCAGAAACTTGATAAGGCTTGGCTTTGCATCTTGTGAGGAGCAGCTGTCCAGCCATACTGGTGTAGGTGGTGTGGGAGGGTGTGTAACTGCCCACACCACTTCCTCAGAGGGTGTGCTTCCTCAGCGTGTCATCAGGATAATGCCAAAGACTGTTTTCCAGTTGTCAGGTATTTCAGGCTTGGCAGTGGAGTTTCTGTGCATTTGCAGGTCTGTTTAAATATCACATTGGGAGCTATGTAAGTGGATATTAAGTTAAGAAAATGAAGAATAAGATGCAAATTGGGCCTGGTTTTCTGTATGGTGGGAAAAGAATGTTAGGCCAGTCACCGTGAAGTAAGTTCCTTGGGCCCATTGTATGTCCTCAGTCAATTCTATTGTATTAAAAATTGGAGCCTTAATCAGGGGAACCTGAGCAGTAAGTTTTTGATAGTTAATGGCAAGGCGCCATTCATTGGTGGCTGGTTTAAGTGTCAGACAAATTGAGCTATTGAAAGGGGAGATTGTGGTCATCATGACTTCTGTCCTAAGCAAATACTTAATAACAGGTTGTAGGCCTTCAGTGCCCTGTTTAACTTGGTATTGGGAGGGCCAACTTGCCTGGAGTAGAAGAGTCACCAGCATCCTTTGGTGAGTCTCATCAGGAAGTGAAGAACGTGGATTTGTTATATGTGGCATGGCATGGTCAGTGCCTCCATGTCTATAGTAGGGAGAGAGAGAGATCCAGGGGGCCACCCTCAGAGGGCTCTGAGGTCCCAGTGCCTCCATGTCTATAGTAGGGAGAGAGAGAGATCCAGGGGGCCACCCTCAGAGGGCTCTGAGGTCCCAGTGCCTCCATGTCTATAGTAGGGAGAGAGAGAGATCCAGGGGGCCACCCTCAGAGGGCTCTAAGGTCCCAGTGCCTCCATGTCTATAGTAGGGAGAGAGAGAGATCCAGGGGGCCACCCTCAGAGGGCTCTGAGCTGAACGGTCCCAGGAGTTACATCCAGATGGATTTGTACACCATTGATTATTTTACTGGCGATGCCCTGTAGGTAGGGCTCCCCTTTTAAGAATTTAGTGACTACCTAGAATAACAGTGACTTGGACCCCAGTGTCTAAAAAGGGCCCAAAAGGACTGCATTTTTATTGTGCAAATGGGCTAGCAAAGTGCTTGGGATGATGGTCCCTGGGCGGTGGGACAGGTCCTGGGAGCTGCTAGTTTCCTAGGGCAGAGCTTGGGTGGCTGCCCCCTGGAGGGCAGAGAAGGGTAGAGGACAGCTCTGTGGCCAGGTGACAGGTGGCAGGAGGGGTTGTAGCTGGGAGAAGGCTAGTTTTATAGCCTGGAGTTTAGGGACTGGCTATCCAGAGAGTAAGTGGTCAGGAACCTCAGAGGTTTTTAACTCCCAGTGGACGTTAGCCTGTGTATTCCTAAGGGGCAAAATTAGGTGGGGGTCTCTTGGGGAGGAAGGAGAAGCTCTTTTCATTGAGATAAATGTGCTCAAGGGAGACCCCTAGTGGTAGCAGGGGTGTAGGAGTGTAAGTTGGAAGTACTGCACAGATATGGGAGTCTGAGTGGGAATCTGTCTAGTAACCATGTCAGTGCTCTCCAGTGCATTTCACATGCCTTTGAAGTCCCAATAAAAGCACTGCCCCACAATTAGGGGGAGCTTCTTCTAAAAAGAATTCTCTGGACTTAGTCATATGGGACTTCAGAGTTAGAAATGAGGAGAGGGTCATTTGAGTCACTGAGGCCATAGAAATGATAAACCACTAGACCATGCCTATTTCGAACAGGAGCAGTTAGGCCTCGTCTGATGTTCCCCATTCACTGGGAGCTTTAGCAGTGACCATCGTGATGGAAGGCTGGGCTCAGTGTCCGGTAGGGAATACCCAGGTGAGGAGAGGGGAGGCCCTGCTGTGCGTGTCAGCCACTCTAGGGGCCTCTGCCTCCCTGTCTCTCTCTGTGCCCTCACTCTAGGCCTCGGTGACCCTGTCAGCTTCTCCCTTGGTGGCAGAGGTGCCTAATGATGCATATGGCTTTGGTCTGGCCCACATAGGGACAGCTGAGGGGGCCCCGGATATGTGGTATCTCAGAGGAAGCGGACATAGAGCCTGAGTGGATCTCGGAGACGTTTATAGATTAGAAATACCGGCCACTGGGTGCAATTTGGCAGCCCTGAGTAACAATTTAGGTCCCTGTATAAAATATTTAAGGAATGTTAGAATTTTAGTTAAGGTATAATTTATGATTTCATTTTTTACTTCATGATTTTTTTCATTTTCTTGAATTTTATGTGTTGTTACCAAAAAAGTTTGTAGATGTCCCTCTGAGCCTTCTTCATAGGTGGCTACCTGTCTTTCCAGGGTGTTCTTGTGGCCCTCCCAGGAACGGGGTGTGCCTCTACGGGATCCGTACCCAGGGTCTTTGGGAGAGCCTAGGCCTTGCTGGGGTCTGACAGCAGCGTTGGTGCGTTAGTCCTTGGCCGCACCCGGAGGGTTACCTGTGTCGGGAGCAGGTGCGCCTCCTCGGGGTCTCAGGAGGCGCTGGCACAAGATGTTCAGGACGTTTATGTTTGTCCATTAATTGTTTAGCAGCATCACCCCAGGGGTTGGACCCACGATATCCCTTCGGGTCGGGGCACAAAGATGGACAGCAGCAAATGCAGTGGCTGCACAGGTGTCAGGCCTCAGCTCTGTTTCCCCGTTTGTGGTGCCGTTAGTGTCCTGTTGCAAGACTCTGACCCATCCAGGTTAGCACACGTAGTCCTGGTGTGATGCGCCACTCAGTGGTGGCAGTGGGAGGTCTCCCTCATCCTTACCGGAGTATCCTTTCCTTCAGGCCTTTAGCACAAAGCTCACCGTGGGGGTTGGTGGCTGATAATAGCTTTACTTAGCTCCAGGCAGGGAGGACCGCCGTGTACGTTAGTAGCCAATTAAGTGGTTTAATCATCTTGTTAGACCATACGGTCCTGACCGCACTGTTCTGTGGTCACTGCATTGTATGGCGGCAGTGACATTTGGGGATAGATACCACAGGTCACACAGGGCAGAGGCAATGCGGAAGCACATACCGGCAAGCGGGGCTGCCTCCCGAAGTGGAGGGGCATTCCCCTCAGTTCATTGTAAGTGTAGTCACACAACCCTGCCAGTTACACCAATGGCTGTGTTGGCTTCAGCCTATTGATGGTGATACTGTTAGCTGAAAATGCCTGCAAGTGCTCACCTGGGCCCACACTGCTTGTGGTGAGCACCCTCCCAGACATTTTCTCAACAGGAGCCAGTATTGTGGCTGCACCGGCCCTTGTGGTTCATATTATGGTTGCTGGACCACCTCAGCAGCAACCATCGGGGCCTTTGGAAAAGCAAGATTTATTACAAGTCCTGGAGGATACATAGTGTTCTGAGGGACACAGGGCAAGGATACAGATAAAAAGGAGGGAGCATGGACCAGGGACTCTGCCTTTATTGGGGTCAAGACGGGGTGCCTGAGGTTTCATGGGGTCAGTCAAGCGGTCAGTTATCTAGGTTAGCCGGCTTTCTAAAAGGAGAACTTGGCCTGACCTGTGGTGGCACAGTGGATAAAATGTCAGCCCGGAACGCTGAGGTCAGCAGTTTGAAACCCTGGGCTTGCCTGGTGAATGCACATATGGGAGTTGATGCTTCCTGCTCCTCCCCCTCTTCTCTCTTTCTCTCTCTCTCTAAAATGAATAATTTTAAAAAAAAATAATAAATAAATGAAAGGAGAACTTCATGAGTGGGGGCAGCCTACTTACCAAATTGAGCTGCTACTAGCTATAACATGCATAGGTGGGCAAAGATAGACTTACAGTTATGAGTATGCAAGACACAGAATTTATTCTTGTATTATTATTTATCAATATTTTGTATTTTTATACAAACTGTAGGCCAGCTTTTGCCCACCCCTGTACAGCTGGCGGTATGTTTATTCAAGATAACTGTCTCTGAGTAGCCTATCTTTACCCCATATTGTATGCTCTTGCCTACTTCGTTGAATACTATTTGACCATAAAGGTGTGGGTTTATTTTCTGGACTTAAACTATTCTGTTACATTGATGTATATGTCTGTTTTATGCCAGAACCATGACTGTTATGATTACTTTGACCTTGTAGGGTAGTTTGGTATCAGGTAGCGTGATTCCTCCAACTTTGTTTTTAAGTCACTGTTGCTGTTCAGGGTACTTTGTGGTTCCATATAAATTTTTAGAATATTTGTTCTAGTTCTGTGAGATATACCATTGGTGTCTTAATAGGAATTGCTTGAATCTATAGATTGCTTTGGGTAGTATGGACATTTTAATGATGTAAATTCTTCCTATCCATGAACACAGTATATACTTCCACTTATTTGTACCTTCTTCAATTTATTTCTTCAGTGTCTTACAATTTTCCTGAGTACAGGTCTTTTACCTCCTTGGTTAAACTTATTCCAGGGTTTGTTTGCTTGCTTGCTTTGGGTGTTGTTTTCTTGTGGGGTTTTTTTGTTTGTTTTGGATGCAATTGTAGGTGGTATTGTTTTCTTAGTTTCTGTTTCTGGTAGTTCATTATTGGTGTATAAAAATGCAATCAAGCCTGACCTGTGGTGGCGCAGTGGATAAAGCGTCAACCTGGGAACACTGAGGTCGCCAGTTCAAAACCCTGCACTGGTCTGGTCAAGGCACATATGGGAGTTGATGCTTCCAGCTCCTCTCCCCTTTCTCTCTTTCTTTCTCTTTCACTCTGTGTCTCCTCTCTAAAGTGAATAAAATAAAAATAAAAATAAATTTTTTTTTAAATGCAATCAAGCATGTCCAGGTGGTGGTGCAGTGGATAGAACAGTGGACTGGGACACAGAAGACCCAGGTTTGAAACCCCTAGGTCATTGGCTTGAGCACGGGCTCACCAGCTTGAGTGCAGGGCTGCTGCCTTGCGTGTGGGATCATAGACATGACCCCATGGTCGCTGGCTCAAGCCCAAAGGTCACTGGCTTGAAGCCATGGTTGCTGGTTTGAGCCCAAGGTCACTGGCTTGAGCAAGGGGTCACTCCCTCTGCTGTTTTCCCCCCCCCGCCCCCCCTCCCCGTCAAGACATATATGAGAAAGCAATCAATGAGCAACTAAGGAGCCACAACAAAGAATTGATGCCTCTCATCTCTCTACCTTTTTTCCTGTCTGTATCCTCTCTCTCACTCTGTCAAAAAAAAAAAAAAAAACGCAGCTGATTTCTGGATTTATTTTGTATCCTACTACTTTACTGAGTTCATTTATCAGTTCTAATAGTATTTTGATGGAATCTTTTAGGTTCTTTATACTATATATAATATGTTATTTGCAAATTGTGATAGTTTTACTTCTTCCTTTCCAATATAGATGTCTTCTATTTCTTTTTGTCTAATTGCTTTGGCTAGGATTTTCAGTACTGTGTTGAATATGAGTAATGAATGTGGACATCCCTGTTTTGTTCTTGATCTTAAGGGAAATACTTTTAGTTTTTGCCCAATGAGTATGATGTTGGCTGTGGGCTTGTCATATATGGCCTTTAATTATGTTGAGGTATGTTCTCTCTATTTCCACTTTGCTGAGAGTTTTTATTATAAATGGGTGCTGGATTTTTTTTTTTTTTTTTGTGGCAGAGACAGGGAGTGTCAGAGGAACAGATAGGGACAAACAGACAGGAAGGGAGAGAGATAAGAAACATCAATTTTTTGTTGTGGTTCCTTAGTTGTTCATTGATTAATTTCTCATATGTGCCTTGACTGGGGGACTATAGCAAACAGAGTGACCCCTTGCTCGAGCCAGCGACCTTGGGCTCAAGCTCGTGAGCCTGCTCAAACCAGATGAGCCCATGCTCAAGCTGGCGACCTCGGGGTCTCGAACCTGAGTCCTCCACATCCCAGTCCTACGCTCTATCCACTGCGCTAGCGCCTGGTCAGTCTGGGTGCTGGATTTTATTGAATGTTTTTTTCTGCATCTATTGATATGATTGTGTTTTTTATTCTTTGTTTTATTTATGTGGTATATCACATTCATTGATTTGTGGATATTGTACAGTGTTGCATCCCCAAAATAAATTCCACTTGATTGTATATGTGATCTTTTGAATATACTGCTAAATTTGGTTTGTTAAAATTTCATTGAGGATTTTTGCATCTGTGTTCATCAGGAATACTGGCCTATAGTTTTCTTTCTTTGTACTGCCCTTATCTGGTTTTAGAACTAGGATACTGCTGGCCTCATACAATTAGCTTGAGAATCTTTCCTCTTCTTGAATTTTTTGGAATAGTTTGAGGATACGTGTTCTTTGAATGCTTATTAAAATTCATCTGTAAAGCAATCCAGCCCAGGACTTTTGTTTTTTGGGAGTTTTTTTTATTACTGCTTCAATTTTGTTAGTTATAATTGGTGTGTTCATATTTTCTTCTTGATTTAGTTTTATAAGATTGTAGTTTTAAGGAGTTTGTCCATTTTGTCCGTCTTGTTTAATTTGTTGGCATATAATTGTTCGTAATATTTTCTTACAATCCCTTGTATTTCTGTGGAGTCAGTTTTTCCTTCTCTTTTATTTCTGATTTTATTTATCTAGGTCCTCTCTTTTCTTGATGAGTTTGGTTAAAGGCTTGTCAATCTTGTTTATCTTTTCAGAGAACCAGCTCTTGATTTCATTGATCCTTTGTTTTTTTAAGACTCTAGTTTATTTATTAAATATTATTTTCTTCTACTCAATTTGGGCTTAGTTTGTTGTTCTTCACTAGTCCCTTTAAGTATAAAGTTAGGTTGTTTGAGATTTTTCTTGTTCTTTGAGATAGGCCTGTAATGCTATGAACATTCCTCTTAGGACTGCTTTCACTATGTCCCATAGATTTTAGGTTGTTGTAGTCTCATTTTCATTTGTTTCAAGGTATCTTTTGATTTCTTCCTTGATCTCATTGTTTGCCCATTCATTATTTAGTAACATGTTATTTAGCTCCCATGGCTTTGTGTATTTTTCAGTTTTCTTCTTGTGATTGGTTTCTAGTTTCATACCATTATATTCAGAGAAGATGCTTGATGGGATTTCAGTCCTAAATTTATTGAGGCTTGCTTTGTGTCCTAACATTTGGTCTATCCTAGAAAATGTTCCATGTGCACTTGAAAAGAATATATATTTAGTATTCTGCTGCTTTGTGGTGAAATGCTCTGAAGATATCAATTAAATTCATCTCAGGCATTTCTTGTAACAATATATTTTCTACATCTCCTGGCAAGGGAAACAAAAGAATAAATAAATGGGATTGTATCAAATTAAGAAGGTTTTTCACAGCAAAGGAAACCATCAAATAAGATGAAAAGACAACTCACTGAGTGGGAGATCATATTCACCAATGATACATCTAATATAGGGTAATACCCAAAATTTAAGAATAAGTTACACAACTTAACACCAGAAAAACAATTCGATTAAAAAATGTCCAAAGGGCCCTGGCCCTCCCTCTCTCCTTCCCTCCTTCTTTCTTCCCTTCCCTTCCTTCCTCCTCTCTCTCTCTCCTTTCTTCTCTCCCTCCTTCTCTCCCTTTATCCTCCCTTTTTTCCTCTTTCCCTTCCTCTCTCTGTCTCTAAAATCAGTCCATAAAATTTTTAAAAATGGGAATAGAACCGGACACTTCTCCAAAGAAGACACTTTTCCAAAATGGGCATGCCTATGCCAGGGGTTATATGAAGAGAAGTTCAGCATCACTAATATTCAGGGAAATGCAAATTAAAACCACAGTGTGAGACATTGTCCCGTTGGCTCATTGGTAAAGCATCGGCTCAACGTGTGGAAGTCCCAGGTTTGATTCCCAGCCAGGGCACACAGGGGAAGCACCCATCTGCTTCTTCACCCTTCCCCCTCTCCTCTATCTCTCTCTTGCCCTCCCGCAGCCAAGGCTTCACTGGAGCAAAGTTGGCCTGGGCACTGAGGATGGCTCCATGGCCTCCGCCTCAGGCACTAGAATGGCTCCAGCCACAACAGAGCAATGCCCCAGATGGGCAGAGCATCGCCCCCTGGTGGGGATGCCGAGTGGATTCCAGTCAGGCACATGTGGGAGTCTTTCTGAATGCCTCCCCACTTCTAACTTTGGAAAAATACAAAAAAAAAAAAAAACCACAATGTGATATTACACCTGTCAGTTTGGCTGTTAGCAATAAATCAACAAACAACAAATGTTGGCGAGGTTGCGGAGAAAAGGGAACCCTTCTGCACTGCTGGTGGGAATGCAGACTGGTGCAGCCACTGTGGATAACAGTATGGAGTTTCCTCGAAAAATTAAAAATGGAACTGCCTTTTTACCTAGCAATTCAACTTCTGGGAACATAGCTGAAGAAATTCAAAACACTGATTTGAAGAATATATGCATTCCTATTTCATTGCAGTGTTATTGACAATATTTACAATGCCAAGATTTGGAAGCAGCCCAGATGTCCATTAGTAGATGAGTGGATAAAAAGGTGTGGTACATTCATACAATGGAATACTATGTGGCTGTAAAAAAAAGGCAGTCTTACCTTTTGCAACAGCACGGATGGACCTGAAGAGTATTATACTAAGTGAAATAAGCCAGTCATAGAAAGACAGATGCCATGTGATTTCAGTTGTATGTGGAATCTGATGGGCAAAATAAACAAAATAAAAAGAGACTCATAGATACAGAAAACAAACTATCAAAGGGGAAGTGTTTGGGAGGATGGGTGAAAAAGATGAAGGGATTAAGCAAACAATAACCTATAAAAGCAGACAACACTATGGTACTGTGGTGATTACCAGAAGGAAAGGGGGTACGGAGAGGTAGAAGAGGGTAAAGGGGGATAAAAGGTGACAGAGGAGACTTGACTTGGGGTTATGAATACAAAATACAGTATACAGAGGATGTAGTATAGACTTGTACTCCTGAAACCTATATAGTTTTATTTATTTACTTTTTTATTTTCTGAAGTGGGAAGCAGGGAGGTAGAGAGACAGACTCTCGCATGTGCCTGACCAGGATCCACCTAGCATGACCACCAGGGGGCATTGCTCTGTTGCAATGCGAGCCATTCTAGCACCTGAGGCGGAGGCCATGGAGCCGTCCTCAGTGCCCCGGCCAACTTTGCTCCAATGGAGCCTTGGCTGCAGGAGGGGAAGAGAGAGATAGAGGGAAAGGAGAGGGGGAAGGTGGAGAAGCAGATGGGCGCTTCTCCTGTGTGCCCTGGCTGGGAATCAAACCCAGGACTTTCACACGTTGGGCCTATGCTCTACCGCTGAGCCAACCGGCCAGGTCCTATATAGTTTTATTAATGGCATCCCAATAAATACAATTAAAAAAAATTTTAAAGGTGGATGTCTTTGACATGGATACGTTGGTAATCAAAGGTTGACTGTCCGGCACTTACAAGTACAGTTATAGAATCACTTTGCTAAAATATGTGGCTATGGCTGCTCATGCTGAGTATGCACGTATCCTGTGATCCAGCAGTTCTCCCGGGCACGTTCCCAACAGAAATAGGAGTACGTTATACACCAAGAGAAATATATGGGAATATTCATAGCGTTATTAGCAATTGTCCATGGGTAGAAACAACACAAACATCCAAAGTAGAATAAGTAAATACATTATGAATTCATAGCATGGAATGCTGCATACAACAGCTGTACACAACATGGATAAGTCTACAAAACATGATCACCAAAGCAGCCAAACACAAAGACGTATTCTGTATGATTCCATTATAGAAAGTCTTAAAAACAGGCAAAATTAAGTGAAGAAAAAGAAGGAAGTGATTACCATGAAAGGCAGAAGCGTGTTAACGTGGAGGAACTGGAGGGGGTGTGATACAGTTGGTCTGTGGGTAGGGGCAGTGTATATCTATGTAAATGTTTATGTTTACATGAAGCTATGTGTGATTTGTTTACTTTTTTGTTTTTCACTAAAAATAATAAAAAGAATACATATAAAATATCTGCCAGTTTTTAAATTATACAATTTTTTATTTATGGGTACATACAGAGAAAACAAAAGTATAAAGACATGCTTATGAAGGATGAACACAAGTTTAGATTGGTGGTTATCTCTAGGGTCAAAAGGAATATGATGGGTTTGGGGCCTTTGTCTGCACCTGTCATTGTTTACTTATAAGAGAAGATAGATCTGAAACAAAGATGGCAAAATAATAACATCTTCAGTCCAGGTGGCATTTGTATGATTGTCTTATATTATGTTCAGTACATTTCTACATATTTGTTATATTTCACAATTAAAAATAAATATAGCATGGCCGTGGTGGTGCAGTGGATCGAGCGTCGACCTGGAACGCTGAGTGAGGTCTCTGGTTTGAAACCCTGGGCTTGCCCGGTCAAGGCGCATCCAACAAGCAACAAGCAAGGAATGAACTGAAGTGAAGCAACTACAGTATAAGCTGATACTTCTGCTTCCCCACCCCTTTGTAAAAATCAATCAATAAGTTTTTTTTAAAAAAATAAGCAAATTTAAAGGAAAAGAGTGCTGGAGATAAAAACTTAATGTGGTATAACTTGAACATTTTATTTTTGTCCCAAAGATACCTGAAGCTCTTCACTTTGCTGCCCCTCCCAGAGATTGAACACATAATGCAGCTGCATGTCAAAGAGCCGGAAAAGCGGGGTCCTCAGAAACGACTTGCAGCAGAGGTCACAAAGCTCGTTCATGGACAGGAAGGGCTGGATGCTGCTAAAAGGTGGCTTCTTCGAATAATTAACGCCTGATGAAGTTTGAGTTGCACTGCTTTGTCTTTTTTCACTAATAAGGATTGCCAGTGTGTGCCTTAACTGCTTTAAAATAGCCTCTCTTTACTGTAAAGAAAGATGATCCTGAACTAAGTTTATAAATTATAAAACATAAATGTTGCTGTTTCAAAATCTTGCAGCCTAGAATGTAATGGGTACTTCATAACTGGTTACTGGGTGTTAGAACATATGCCTGAATGAGCGCTCACACGATGTTCTCAAACTGTTTTTCAGGTGTACACAAGCCCTTTACCACAGCAGCGTAGATGCACTGGAGGTCATGTCTGATCAAGAGTTAAAAGAGCTGTTTAAAGAAGCTCCGTTTTCTGAATTAGTTCTTGACCCTGGAACAAGTGTCCTAGACACATGCCGCAAAGCAAATGCCATTCCAGATGGGCCCCGGGGGTAAGATTATTTAACTTTCAGATTCATAGTTAATTCCATATTAAATGTTAAAATTCACAGCATGTGTTTCCAGAGAGGGGTTTTTTCCTGGGAGTGCTTTCATGGCATCTCATTCCCTCTAAAAGTTAGGTTAGTCTGAAAAAAATAGCTTTAATTTTCTATGAAGTCTAGTAGTAGTTAGTATACGGTTTCTTAAATCTAACCTAGTCAGTTTTTTCCTCCAATATTGAAAGGGCTTGCGTTTAAGGGATCAGTATATTTAATAAATACACTGGGATCTGTCGGCTCAGGGATGGTCATAGTTTGATTCACATGAACCTCCTCATGTTCGGTCTAGATCCTCTTTATTTGGGGGAGTAGAAGGGTTGTCCAACCTATTTAAAATATTAGTTGAATTTCTGGAAATGAATAAGCATACAGTATAACTTGATAAGACTATTATTATAGGCCCTGGCTGGTTGGCTCAGTGGTAGAGCATCAGCCTGGTGTGTGTATATCCAGGTTTGATTCCCGGCCATGGCACACAGAAGCAATCACCTGCTTCTCCATCCTTGCCCCTCTCTTCTATCTCTTTCTTCTCTTCACACAGCCATGGCTCAGTTGGAGCAAGTTGGCCCCGGGCACCAAGTGTGGCTCCATGCCCTCACCTCAGGTGCTAAAATACCTCAGTTGCTGAGCAACAGAGCAATGGCCCCAGCTGGGCAGAGCATCACCCCATAAGGGGCTTGCCAGGTGGATCCGGTTGGGCACATGTCTCCCTACGTCTCATTTAATATATTATTACCAACTACATAGTTTTTCCTCTTGTGAATTTTATTTTCTCATTCAGGAAGCAGGTAGACTATTATTTAAGTTCCTGTTATGTGGCATTACTAGGGAATAACGTATCCCACAAAAATATTTATTTGGCTTATGTTTGTTTATCCATTTATACATGAAACTTTTGTAGAAGGAGAAGCATTAGGTAGCCAGAAAACCCTGAGTCACTCATCTGCAGGAGTTCAAGCATAAGCTAAATAGTTATCAGTCCATGCTCATGCTTATGAAGGACATTTGTTGTATTATAGTTGGCGGGGTGGTTTCTTTTCATTGTTTTGGATTACTTGCTTCTATCCTAAAGAGCCTTACATTTCTCAGTACAGAGAAAATAGCCAGTCTCACCCTGTATCACCTCCCACTCCACCTTACTGACTTCTGAATATATTTACTTACTATTCCCTGCGTTGAAGGTGGTGTCATGCACCTCACCACAGTGAGTCAGAGGTTCTAAGAATTTTCCTGACTGTGGAAGCAATTTTTATTTCCTTCTGAACTGTCCTAGTGGTTTATTTACTGACAGGAAGTTTAACTGCTACCTAAGATGACACCATATCTAATTTAGCCAGAGTTCTAAGTAATGATTACATTTTTTAGATTGTATAAGCTAAACAAGGTTGGCTTGTGCATAAACAAAACGTAGAACATACCTGGAAACTATAGCAAACAGCCTAAAGTAACACTTCCTAGGAGGAAGAAATCTGTCCTTAAATCTTTTACTGTTGCGCTTATACTATGCCCAGTAGTATTTTCTTAATTCTACTTGGTAACATGTTCAGCTAAGAGAAGCCCAGCAGTTGCCTTGCAGGACTTCCAGGGCCTTTCCTCTCCAGCCCTCCTTTCTACTGAAATCTCACCTCTTTCTAGTTCCTCCCATGTCTCACCGTCCTGTTTGTGGAAATAACTTTTACCTACTCTCCCAGTTCAGGACTCTTCTTTCAGGAAAATTTCCAGTCCAGTCTTTAAAATTTTGTGGTATTTTTGTGACCAGAAATATGCCATAGGGACCCTCTTATAATCAATCGGCCTGTGGTAACATTGGTTTCCTTATGTATTGTTTCCCTTAATACCAGTTTCCAAGAAGCTGTCAGTGACATTGAGGTCTTCCATAATTGTGACTTGTCTCACAGGTAGCTCATTAAACAGCAGCACTGTTCTGAAAGTTTCTCTTCTGCCCCGCCCCCCAAGGTACAGGGCACCTTCCAGAAAGTGCCCTGTACTCCATTATTCCAATTCACTTCCTTTTTAAACCATTATCCACTGAACAGTTCTATCAAGAGCTGAGAGATATCCTAGCTATCTTTGTTCACAAAACAAGAAACCTATTATGCCTTAAACCTGCTCCTTTAGAAAAGCATTAAAGGAAGGCAAATGTAGTAAACATGAAGATAAATTCAATGCTAAAGGTTTCAATTGGAGAGCCTCTGAGATTTAGAAATACCGTAATGATGTATTTGTATTATAAGAGAGATCAACAGTGATTGGACTTATCTAGTGACTAAACATTTCTATTTTTAGGTATCGGATGATAACAGAAGGCGGAGTCAGTATAAATCACAGACAAGTAACGAATCCTGAGAGTGTTTTAGTCATTGGACAACATATTCTTAAGAATGGGCTATCATTACTTAAAATAGGAAAAAGGAATTTTTACATCATAAAATGGCTTCAACTATGATGAAAAATCACTCAGGTGATTCAAACTTATCTGTCATTCATTGTCAAGATGTACAAAAGGTTGGCTCCGGATCTTATACCTTCACCTCTGGACATCAAGAGAATGGAGTATACTCTGGGCCTCACAGTATAATTTTATTTTTTTTTATTGACTGGTCAATAAATAATTGTGTAATTATGGGATATTTTATTTCCCAATCCTTAAGCATTAAGGACTACCATAGAAAACCATGATTTCCAAGGTTAATTTGTTTTAAAAATTCTATTTCATGAAGAAACTAAATGCCATCTTTACAATCCTATCCTCCTTAGACATGAGGAGCAACAATGAAAAAGAGGTAGGTATTATAAGGGATTACAGATAGTTTTATATCAAGTATATGTATCACAGATCTTGCTAGTGTCTATATTGTTCTAAAACCACAGTGCCTCTAGCCTCCACATTAGAAATGTGAAATCTAGTATTAGAAACTTATTTTTTGTGTTGTTTAGGAAGCAAATACACTTCTTAAAAAGGAGAAAAGTTGCCCGGGCCAGTTGGCTCTGGTAGAGTGTCAGCCCTGCATGTGGAAGTCTCGGGTTCAATTCCTGTCAGGGCACACAAGAAAAGCGCCCATCTGCTTCTCCACCCTTTGCCCTCTCCTTTCTGTCTCTCTCTTCCATTGGAACAAAGTTGGCCCAGGCACTGAGTATAGCTCCATGGCCTCTGCCTCAGGCACTAGAATGGCTCTCGTTGCAATGGAGCAACTCTTTAGATGGGCCGAGCATTGCCCCCTACTGGGTTTACCGGGTGGATCCCAGTTGGGCGTATGCGGGAGTCTTATCTCTCTGCCTCCATGCTTCTCACTTCAGAAATATACAAAAAAAGAGAAAAGTTATACAAAGCCATAATTGGCATTAAAAATGACAACAGAAATAGTTTCTTTCCAAAGATTAAAAATCAGCACTTGACCTTTCAGAAAGTTTTTAATTCAGTTTTCCGCTCCCTTACCTGTGTTTCAGTGTAACTAAATGTATTCACAGCCTTGTTTTGTCAGACTACTGAAGGTAGCAATTTTATAAATTTGGAAACTTAGTTTTAAGTTTCATTTTCTGTCCCCTAGCAGATTATGATTTGTGATAAATGAAAACTTAAGAAACCAAAGTAAAAGAGGCAAGTATTATATTAATTATCCAATTGTATGAGAATATCAAAAGATACTTGGGTAAGGAGAAGTTTTCAGGCCAAATTTAAAGGATTTGGTATCAAGACTTAGTTAAGCTCTCCAAACATCAGGCAAGTTTAATCTCCAAAAACTGTTTACACATATGAAAAATCAAGGTAGTAGCGCCCCATTTCCCTGAGGATCAAGTGGAAGGCACACATACAATGTGGTTCAGAATCAAATTTCTTCTAGAAAACCTTACAGGCAGCAAAGCAAGACTTTAATGTTCAAGTTCTAGCCAACTACTGCCTGGATTATTTCGAGCCAGTCACTATTTTTCATATGCAAAAAACGGAGACATAACACTTCAGGGAATTGTTAGAATCTAATAAGTCATAAAGTTTCATACAATATAAACTATTAGATTTCTATGTTTAAAAGCCAGAGTTTATCTAAATCTTTTTCTGGGAGTCAAGTTAGAAAGAAGGTACTGATACAAACCAGCAATTTTATTTACACAGCAAGAACATACAGGTATCCATTATAAATGTCACAGATCTAGCTCCACGTTTCAGAACTCCACTCAGTTTAAGGACCAACAAAGGTCTTCCCTTTCCATTCCGTTCTTTCCTGTTTCCTTTGTACAGTGTGTGCAGTACTAGAAAGTGCATTACTACCGTAGCATGTCTTTAAAGGTAACATTTTTAATTGGATATCTGATATACGGGAGAAATTCAAATGGCTAAAATGGTCATCTGATCTGTCTGAAGTAAATCATGGATTGCTATAATTTCAGAGCTGATGTTTAATGATGGTAGTGATTTTAAAGTGTGCTAACATTTTGGTGCCATGTATTCTATCAAGATGGTACTACTCACCAATTCAAAGTACCATATATCAGACTGAATCGGGTGTTTTTATGTTTGAGATCAGTAGATGAGCCTGTTGCTTCTTAGGAAATGGGAACCACAAGCTAAAGTTAACATATTTTCATATTATCAACAGTTCTTCATAAATGTAACTTAAAAAATTTTAATATCTGCAATATATAAATAATATATTATTGGTTACAATGGGGCTAGATGCCTTAAGGATTTTTACCCTTGTTAAAATTTGTATCAAGAATCACCTGAGGAATTTTAATAAAATGTATATGTATTCTAGACCTCACCACCAAATCCCTGAATGCAATTTAGTAATCTAGAAGCCATTGGGAATATGTATCTACATGTTTTTCTTTAAATAAAGCTTCACCAATATTTTCACACCTCTATTCTAATGTATTTTCCTGGTGTGAAGCAGAAGTATTACCAACTAATAGAGAAAAGATACACTTCTTCTATAACCAGCACAGTTGCCTCCGAGTGAATCTTGGAACATGGTGTAGGTGCCCCAATTTAAAGATATATCTGAATCACTACTATATTTGAAAACCAAGGGGATTTATTTTTTGAACCTCTAAAAACGAAAAGGAACTGGTATCACTAAGGCTTACTAGATAGTCAAGTCTAGATAGTTGTTTTTAACCCTTTGAAGTGAGTTTTTTCCATGTACACTGACCCCAGTTTTTTTTTCCACAAAATGAAATTAGTTCTAGTTACAGTTGTATTAACCTAAAAACATGTGTGTTTGATAACCAATCTATGGAAACAAGAACATACACTTGCCTTTTTTTAATGTTACCTTACACATGTACGATCGTGCCCTGGATGGTCAGGAGGCACGAGGACGTACGTGAACGTTCGTACTGCTCAAAGGGTTAATAAGGAAAATGTAATTCATGCTCCTAGGTTTGCAAATCAAAGGCATTTTAATGCAGTAGGGCAGTGTGGACCCAAAAGTGGAAGGGCTGCATAGCTACACAGTACACAGCACATCACTGTCATCATTATAGATCCTCTTGTGCATCCAGCTTTCTTACTGACACATCAAAGTTTGTGGAGATAAAACTAAATCAAAGGCCAGGTGGAAGTGACTATGTGAGTAACTTGTCAACCCACATGTTTCAAAGCCAGATCAGTCTATAGAGTGCATGCGGTACAGTCGGATGAAATGGCTCGGTGAGTTCTTCTTGAGGGACTATGGCGGCAGCGGTAAGATACTGACAGATTACATGGGTCATCGTATCCACAGGCAGACTGCTTGTACAACAAGAACATTAGCATTTCTTCTTTTTAAGTTCAGATACAACTGTCACAAGACAGACTTGATGTATTTATATGCTGGGAAACTTTAGAAACAGCCATTTATTATTTGGACTAAATGTGATTCATTCTGTAATATATAGTACAACTTTCAGTTTATAGCCAGTTTCATACCATTGCAATACACAGCGGGAGTTCATAAATACAAATCTACTCAAGTAGGCAGTAACTAGCAACTTTCGAATCAACAAAGTATCAGTATTATATAGTCCTCTTCACCAAAGATGAGTCTCCCGGATTTCAGCAATAATCTGACCTGCTCCTTGTAATGCCTGCATTAAAGACGATAAGAATTATAAATTCATACTTATGACATCAAAGAATCTGAATTATGTGGGATAATCTGTATTATGTGGTTGATTTATACTAGTATACTAACTAGTATCTATCTTGAATCTAATCAAGTACCAAAAGAAAAAGATTAACCATCCTATGAAGACTACAGACATATCCAGTGATGAGAATGCATTTTAACCTGACCAGGTGGTGGCGCAGTGAATAAAGCGTCAAACTGGGACACGGAGGATCCAGGTTCAAAACCCCAAGGTTGCCAGCTTGAGCACAGGCTCATCTGGTTTGAGCAAGGCTCACCAGCTTGAACCCAAGGTCGCTGGCTTGAGCAAAGTGTCACTCGGTCTGCTGCAGCCCCCTGGTCAAGGCACATATGAGAAAGCAATCAATGAACAACTAAGGTGATGCAACAAAGAATTGATGCTTCTCATCTCTCTCCCTGTCTGTCCCTATCTGTCCCTGTCTCTGTCACACACACACACACACAAAAGAATGCATTTTAAACAATAAATAATAGGTATTTGTATCTACAACCAAAGTGTGACAGTTAAAAAAAATCACAATAATACCTTAAGCATATCAGCTGCTTCTTTCCTACGCTGAGCCATGTCCTCAGATTCCGTCAGAAGGTCATCCAACAGGGAGGATTTGTACAGCTGTCCTACTAACTCACTCTGAAGAGTATCTTTCACATGATTAACCAAGAAATGCATCACTGCCTTTGGCACACTGTAAAACAAACAATATGATCCCTTTGATTTAGAATAAAAACCTAAAATTTTAAAAACATGTATTTTCAAAATAGATTCTGGCATCATCTATCAGTATTAGAGTCTGATTTATAGTACATACTACGAACCTGTCTTGAATATTCTTTCTGACAATAAGAAAGTATGATTTGATAAGTCGTTCAATAACCTCACAATCTCGCTGCTCACGGGCAGACAGTTTTCGTGCAACAGGAACCGGCTAAGGGGGGTGAGGAATAGAAAAAATATTATTTTTGTACCATTTTGAAATGGCAATATTTAGCATTCAAAATTCAAATAAGTTTTTGAGACTTTTCGTTTTGTCTTTTGTAGTGTTTTCCTAGTAATTTGGAATAACCAAGTTCTTGTGGCTTACCACATCCAGCAGATTCACAGCATGGCCTTTCTGGGGACTGGCTGGCATAACTGCAATTGGTTTTGACTTTTCCTCAGCTAATAACTCTTCAGCTTTTGAAGTTTTTAGCATTCCTCTCCAATTGCCTGTTGTTGGTTCTTGAACAGCATCTCCAACCCCACCACCTCCAGGTGCAACCTGAAATAAAAAACCATGTCCAAAATTGGTCAATTATATCAAATCTGACAATAACTAAACAAAGCTCTTTTTCTTTGACAGGAGTCAAGGAAAACACACATCCAGTACCGAGCTGGAGCTACACTAGGGTCAAAGCGATGGGTGGCATGTATAACTGGAGCTTTGAGCTATCTAAATGAAGAGGTTCTGCTATAAAATATTTGCAAGGCCACCACCAATATTACTTATTTCCTTTCTTCTTTAGCATTGGCTAGTTTTTTAAAGTTTTTCCCTTCTTCCAAACCCTCTTAACACTAGACTGTAGAAAAAGTATAAGGTGCCCTTAAAAATAAGACTGCTCAGGAAAAGCAGAACTACCACTCAGCTTAATTTCTTCAAAGTAAATTTAAACACCACAATTGAACTGTGAGCTCTCCAAAAAGTGTATGAACTCAGGTCTCCAAAGCTGGAGTTTATGTATTTCTCAGGTTACTTTATAGTTAGTCAATGGAATAGCACAGGATAAAAGTAGACTTTTTAAATAAAAGAAACAAGAATGTACCTATGATTCACTTTAATAAAAGAAACAAGAATATACCTATGACTTTAAGCTACCTATGTGAAATATGACATGAACACACTACAAGTTTCCTCAAGGCCTATACTTTTTTTTTTTAATAATGATTTTGAAATTCATATTTTTTTTTAATTTTTTAAATTTCTTTTTATTTTATTCATTTTAGAGAGGAGACACAGAGAGAAAGAGAGAAAGGGGGAAGCATCAACTCCCATATGTGCCTTGACCAGTGCAGGGTTTTGAACTGGCGACCTCAGAGTTCCCAGGTCGATGCTTTATCCACTGCGCCACCACAGGTCAGGCTCAAGGCCTATACTTTTGAGATGGGATCTGCTGAAAGAAATGTAATGCTACCTTTAATCACAACTGCTTCTTCACTTTTCTAAAATATGTTAGTCCTTGATTTCTTAAAAACAAAAAACAAAAATGACTAGGATAATAAAACCAATAATTCATCAATACTTAAGAGATCAGATGCTCTTTAAGATCTTATACTCAAATAGCTATAAGATGATACCCAAAATTTATAGGTTGAAATAAAAATGGCTTATATAAACTTAACAAAAGAGTATTATGGCTACTGTTTAAAAATGTCAGTTTTTGGCATCATTCTAGCCTAAGTACATCTCTCTTTTTTTTTTTTTTTAAGATTTTATTCACTATTAGAGAGAGAGGAGGGAGGAGCAGGAAGCATCAACTCCCTTATGTGCCTTGACCAGGCAAGCCCAGGGTATTGAACCTATGACCTCAGCATTCCAGGTCAATGTTTTATCCACTGCACCATCACAGGTCAGGCTACATCTCTCTTAAGATGAGCTTTATCCAAATATAAGCAGTATATTTACACATTAATTTTAAAATGCTCGTGAAGTATACACAAATGATAGAACAAATAAGATCTTGAGGAAATGCAAGCAAATTCAGGACGATGCCATGAAAGAAGTAACACTAGCAACGCTTTTAGATGGTTCTCTTAAGGTTGGAGCACAGCGGGCTGAGAGAAGATATTTACCAGGTTTTGTTTAAGATTCAAAACCTTAAATCTGGACAAAAGGAAAGGATCTAAATGGCAGAAAAACCAGAAGAATGGGTCTATTAAGTTTACAGATTAGTTCTCCCCTAAATATGTTATCAAGAGTTAACAAGTCTCCAACTCTCACAGCCTGTTTGCATTAATGTGCTTGTGCTGCTGGGGCTCATGCTAAGCTGGGGACACAGGGCGGCAAGTGCAGACAGAATGGAAGCACAAGAAAGAGCGGTAGCACTGGGCACATCTCCGAACCTTTAAAGAGCAAATAGCCCAAAATAGAATTCCCGTTCTTGAAATCTTAATTCCCTACCTAAATACTAAATTCAAAGCTATTCTTGAAAGTAACAGAAAACAGTGGGAAAGCCTACTGTTATTTAAAACAATGTTAAAACCAGAATTAATGCCATCTTTAAGTTAAAGGGGTCAGATATGAGAAACATTAAAAACACAACACAGACAACGAGTTGGATGCCACTGTACAGACGGGCTCTTCAGTGGTTTTGAAAGTGTTTCAGTGAGAACCAAAGTTACCAACATGGCCATTCTGAAGTAAGAGACTCACATTTTTAGTTTCTCTTCTGCTGTCCTGAATTAACTGTTAAAAGATATGTTAAAACATGCAGTTTAACAAGCAAAATTTCAGTATCAATGGCATGAAATTCAGAAACTACAGAATAATCTCCTCTAACTTTTTCTGTGTGCATCTTCTATATTGCAAGCAAAAGCATGTAGAGAATAATTTATAAGTATACATTGCTCTATATAGTCCACATTAATACTGTTATTCAGTGTATTGTTTCCAGATGATGATGTTGCACCAAACACTAGGCATGCAGGCTTAGATTAAACATCAGAACAGACCTTGCCATCAGCCTCGGCAGAAGCAGCAGGGGAGGGCTCCTGGGAGGCAGGTGCCAAAGCACTTGGAACTTTAGAAGACTAAAGGCAAAAAATGCAGGGAAAAATAATCAAGGATGCCAAATGGAATTCAGAAACATTTTATAAATGTGAATTTTTCCCTCTGTCAAAATAGTAAAGTAACATGAAAAACAAAAGTAATCATGGGACATAAAATTAATGTTTATTCTGCCTTATCTCCTATACTAACGTCACCTCTGTTAAAAGGCTTTCTTCAGATGAATACTTAAGAAAAATCCAAATCAAAAACTTACATTTTTATTTTTGGAATTTGGTAAGATCTTTTGTGGTAAAGAATTTGAGGTAATGGAATTTTATACACAGAAACAATATATGCAACAATTATTGGTATTAACTTGTTATGTGAATATTATTGTCCTCTGTCTCCAAAAAGCCATTAGTCACTTCAACTAATTTCACAAAGTTGATAAAGTCACTGTGTATTAAAAATAAATAAATAAAGCCAGACACTTAAAATCCACCTTTATGCATTCTTTAATTTTATTTTTGAATTATCGTTTACATTCAATATCTTTTTTTAATTGATTTTTAGAGCAGAGGTCCCCAAACTACGGCCCGCGGGCTGCATGCAGCCACCTGAGGTCATTTATCCGGCCCCCACCGCACTTCCGGAAGGGGCCCCTCTTTTATTGGTGGCCAATGTATGGAGTACTGTATGTGGCGGCCCTCCAACAGTCTGAGGGACAGTGAACTGGCCCCCTGTGTAAAAAGTTTGGGGCCCCCTGTTTTAGAGAGAGGAGGAAGGGAGAGAGAAACATAATTTGTTGTTCCACTTACTCATGCATTCATTTGTTTCTTGGATGTGCCCTGACTGGGGATGGAACTTGCAACTATGGGGTATTAGGACACTTTTAACCAACTTAACTACCTGGGCCAGGGCCAATATCACCTTGTATTAGTTTCAGGTGTACAGCATAGTAGCTAGACAATTACTTGACAAAGTGTTTCCTCCACCCCCAAAATTTCCAGTACCCACCTGGCACCATAGAGTTATTACAATATTACTGACTATATTCCCTATGCTGTACTTACATCCCTGTGACTATTTTATAACCACCAATTAGTACTTAATCACTTCACCTTTTAACTCAGCTCCCCAACCCACCCCCCCACCTGAAAAACCATCAGCCTGTTCTCTATAACAATACCATTATCTTTAAATTATTCAAAGCCTGTTTTTAAACTTGCATACCTTTCCTCCAACAACCAAAAGGGTCCAATGGATTGTTAAAGGGAGAAGAAAAAAATTACTCATAGGAGTAATACCCTGAGGCTTACCAGTCCACCTTTCCATAATGGGAATATGCTTTAAAAACATTGTTTTTTACCTTGTCTCGTGATACAGCTGAAGGTAATTCTCTTGCTATCCTGTTTCTCCTCTGTTCCTATAAAACACAACCAACCAAGACAAAAGTGATTATCAGAGAACTGAGATATAAGCCTACTAAAATATAGCTTAATTGAAAAGTTTGGAATAACTTACAGTATATCCTCTCACTGTTGAAACTCATGCCATAATTATTTAAAACAAACCATTTAACCCAATGCTTCTCAATCTTTTTTTCTGCCCCAACACACCTGAAGGATACAATACAACTGTCAGTAATGGAGGCTCCGCTGGTACTGAGGGCCCATGGACCGAATCTCATGAGGCAATGGCCTTTCCCATTAAGTCAAGAGCCATTGATTTAAACTGTTCCCACATAAATGTGTATATGTCTTCAGCATACTATGTAGAATTTAAAATATACAGATTACAGAAAACTATAGCAAAGCCTTTACAATCACTCCAATTTAGACACCTCTGTTTTTACAGTCACACAACTCCCACACACAAAACTGCAAGTTTAAGAAATATCTGTGGTGAAGGTTATCCTGTAAGAATGCTCCATTTTCTTTACCCTAAACCAGGCATGGCCAACATACGGCCCGTGTAATGAGTTTATGCGGCCCGCAATTAAATTTTTAATATTCTCTGCTACTTTAAAATCTCAGCCACTCGGAAGTGGAAGTGTCTTTGATTATTGAAAATCAAGATATTTAAGAAGATAGTGATATGCAGAAAAGAATTCCGCATGTGACTAATCTAGGGTTAACTTCCAATAATTGGTCGAATGGATTCGCGATACTTTTTTTAAAAAAACTCCATTATAGCCTGACCAGGTGGTGGCGCAGTGGATAGAGCGTTGGACTGGGATGCGGAAGACCCAGGTTCGAGACCCCGAGGTTGCCAGCTTATCTGGCTTGAGCAAAAAAAAAAAAAAGCTCACCAACTTGGATCCAAGGTCGCTGGCTCAAGCAAGGGGTTACTCGGTCTGCTAAAGGCCCGTGGTCAAGGAACACATGAGAAAGCAATCAATGAACAAACTAAGGTGTTGCAACAAAAAGCTGAAAAACAGACATCTTTCTCCGTTCCTGTCTGTCTGTCCCTATCTATCCCTCTCTCTGACTCTCTCTCTGTCCCTGTAAAAAAAAAAAAAATCCATTTACAACTTTTGTACTCGTCTGTACTCAATATGAACTGTTTGACGTTTAGCGGTGATGTGAAACACACATTCTTTTTTTTTTTTACAGGGAGAAAGGTGAGAAGCATCAATCATTAGTTTTTCGTTGCCATTGCGACACCTTAGTTGTTCACTGATTGCGTTCTGACATGTGCCTTGACTGTGGGCCTTCAGCAGACTGAGCAACTCCTTCCTGGAGCCAGCGACCTTGGGTCCAAGTTGGCGAGCTTTAGCTCAAGCTGGCAACCTCGAGGTTTCGAACCTGGGTCTTCCACATCCCAGTCTGATGCTCTATCCACTGCGCCACCACCTGGTCAGGCTAAACCCACATTCTTTTAGGCAGAGTTTGCCAGTGCGCACCCAAGGTCAAACAATTTGTTGTTTTTGTAGTCAAGTGTGCTGAATCAAGTGGCATTGTAGCATAGACAATAGCTGCAATTGTTAACTGAAAATGTGTCCAGGCTGTTTGTAAAACAAAATAATTGTTTTATTTGCAATATAACCCCTTCAAGCTCATTCTATTAATTAAATATTGTTTCAATTGATTGCGATATAGTTTGGATATTTATACGGTATGTAATTATATTTTTATTAAAATATATTTTTACTAAAATATTGTATATTAAATTTTTTTCACTCGCTTACATTTATTCATAAACAAATTACATAATAAAACTTTGTTTACTTAAATGAATCATTTTTGTATTTAACATTTTTTAATTTTAGTATTTCATCCAGCCCGTGAAAAAAGTTTTCTTTCTAATCTGGCCCGGGGGCAAAAACTCTTGGCCATGCCTGTCCTAAACCATCTCCAGGACATAAATATAGTGTTGTAAACTGATAGTCCTTTCTGTAACCTGATAATTTCACTACCTGCTCTTCTAGTTTGCTAATATTATCAAAGTAACTCTAGTACAAGTAGCTAGAGATACTGTTCACAACATGTATTGAAGAAACATCTACAATATGTTAAACACCATGATAGGTGCCAGACTATGAAAACACAGAAGGATGTACATATTAATGACTCTCTCATGGGTAGCATCAAGTATATAGTAGAAAAGCATTTACCGGTAGTTAAAATTGTTCTTGAGTAAAAAGCATTTCATAAATACTCCCAAACTTGCAAAAAGTTTTAAGTTAATAAAGCTTTGCAGTGATGATCTGTGGTTAAGAAAGTGTTCTGACTGAGATTTTACCCATTTTTAATTTTTTCATGGGAGATATCAGTGATTAAAAATATAGCAGATGATATGTATTTTAACTATGTTCAGAATAAAAAGTTAACACGTTAAATAAAAATGGACATTTTGAAGAAGGACACCAAGCAAAAGGCAGGGGAATCCAAACACCGGAAATCCTCACCCTACTGTGTTACCAAGAAGTTATTGACCTCACTTGGCCATCGAGCTCAACGGTCCTGACTCCCTAGCTTTGTTAACTGCACAGGTATACCCTCATAGAGTTATTGTAAAGATTAAATGACAATATTCAAATAAAGTTCTTTGGCACAGTAATTAAAACTAGAGACATACTTTTGTAGAAAAATACAGACCTGAATGATACCATATATCATATATGACCTTGTCAGTGATTACAAAATCTCCCAGACCCAAATTTTCCACGAAATTGGTTTCAATGTTACAAGAAGTACTTATCCTCAGATGGTGTCTACACGCTAAATTAACCTAACCGTTATCTAGTTTACCTTCTGAGAGTTTAACTTGAGTGCCTTACTCATGTACATTTTAGAAGTTTTTGACTACAGGAGTCACTATGTACTAACCAAAATAGTTCCCTGTACCTGTTAAAGAGAAGGTGCTTCGGTCCTCCAACAGTGCTGAGCAAAATAAGCACTGAACAACAGCCATTACCATCTGTGGAGCTCGGTTCCTCAACTCTTGTTTAACCAAAGAACTGAAGTCGATAACCCAGGGTCCCTTCCAGTTCCCAAATTCCATGTTTACAATATTCTTTCCGTGCATATGCATAAGAGGAAATTTGATATAGAAGGGGACTGTAAAGTCCTACTGTACTAGTGAGTAGCAGAAAAAAATTTACTGTTCTTGGATAAAAGTGGCTGAGAAAAAAACTAGCCTCAGATAAATTCCTCTATCAACCAGCCTCTGCTCCATCTGAGGTCTTATGCAACTTTCAATATTAACCTCAAATGGAAAATAAAAGATGCATGAAACGCAGCCACTCCAATGAAAAGAGTACCCTATGTTTCCAAATTTACAACAATGTACATAATTCTTGGAATGTTACCTTCACAGCTTTCAGAGCCAAATGACAACAATTTTAAACATTCACTTTGTTTCACACACTCCAACCTGAATAAACTACAACCTTTAAAGAAATGGAGCCAGGCATTCCTTCAATACTATATCAATGAATCCCAGACTCTCTGAATTCTACTTTCATACAAAGATTAATTTGAATCGTATTTACCTCTATATTATTGTTCATTAACCCACAAGCATCAGCAAAGTCTGGATGTTTTGTGTTGATATAAGCCAATTCAATTGCCACTAAGTTATGGACCTAGAAAAATAAAATAAAATTAGGCTATATATAAAAATATGTCAACAAGTACAAGAAACAGATGCCTATATAAATACTTGATAATTACACCCAAAGTGATAAATCTTATGCCAAATAATATTTGCTCTATCTTTTTAATCATTTCTATTTTAGCATCTAAGGGGGGGAGATAACATTAAGGTAGTTAGAAGCATTTTGTTGGGGGGGAGGGGGAATGTTATCTATGTATTGCAAATCTAAGTCTCAACACTTTATTCCAGTTTGGTATTAAAACCTCAGATCACGTCTGACCAGGCGGTGGCGCAGTGGATAGAGCGTCGGACTGGGATGCAGAAGACCCAGGTTCGAGACCCCGAGCTCGCCAGCTTGAGCGTGGGCCCATCTAGCTTGAGCAAAAAAAAGCTTGCCGGCTTGGACCCTAGGTTGCTGGCTCCAGCAAGGGTGACTCGGTCTGCTGAAGGCCCGCGGTCAAGGCACATGTGAGAAAGCAATCAATGAACTATGGTGTCGCAACGGCATAAAAAACTAATGATTGATGCTTCTCACTACTCTCCGTTACTATCTGTCTGTCCCTATCTATTCCTCTCTCTGACTCTCTCTCTATCCTTGAAAAAAAAAAAAACAAAAACCTCAGATCATTCACTATTCCATGTCAAAGTTTTAGGTCAGTTTCAACACCAAGAAAACATTTCATAATCCAATATAAAGATGTTAACTTTAAGTGAAGGATACATTTAAAGATATAAGGCAGTGAGTGGTTCTCAAACTTTTTGAAGTCGGGGTGCATTTAAAATCTTACAAATAATTGTAGGTGCACTATATACAAATTTCTGAGAAATATGTTATAATAATTAAGTCAAATATTAGAGAAAAAGAATATAAAGTCCAAGCGTGCTTTTATGGTAATTAAACAAAATAACGACAAAATTAAATTTATTCTATTCTGACATTAAAAAACATTGTTACATTTTTTGTTATGCTTTTTAGAATTCATAAAAAAAGAGGGGTTAAAATATAAAAAAATAAGTCATTTCTCTCTCTCCCTCTCTCTCCATATATATATATATATACACACACACACACACACACACACACACACACACACACACACATTCTTAGTAAGATTTAGTAAATTCAGCAGGTTCCAGCACGAATGTGTTAAGTTTTTCATCCTTGTGTTTATGAGAAACATGAGCCTGATGTGTCCTAGTGATTTCTTCAATGTTTGGGCATATATTTGAAAGGCAAACTCTCATTTTCTCATCAATACATTGAAGAATTCCTCTCTTTTTACTCTTAATTGTGTTGAGGGTAGAAAATCCTAATTCACCTATATAGGATGTTGAAAATTGTAGTAAAATGTTCAAAGCTTTTATAGATATTGCCACATATTATTCTTTTACAGAAATCCAAAAGGCTTCAAGAGACAATCCCTTATGTTTAATCATCAATCCAAAACCCCCACCATACATATCATCTTAACTTTACATCAAACAAAGGATAGAAGAAACTTGCCTCCAGTCTTTCCAGGGAACATGGGGGGTAGTGTAAACAATCTAGCACCACAATTTAACAGCCTTTTGCAACCTAATCAGGCAAGTGAGGTGGGGGGTTGGGCAGACTGTCAGCTTACAGCCAATTCCCCACACCTCGGTCCCCCCAAAATCTAAACTCCAAAAACCCTGTTGGTTTTTTGGTCCCCAACAGGCCCATATTTCTCTGGAATACCATACGGAGCACCTGGAAATCTAGAGCACACAAGTGTGCCCTGGCACACACTTTGAGAACCACTGACATAATGACTGATTAACCTTAATTATGAAGTGCCTAGTTTAAGCCTGGCCCATGGCGGCACAGTGGATAGAGCGTCAACCTGTGACGCTGAGGTCACTGGTTCCAAACCCTGAGGTTGCCCGATCAAGGCACGTATAACAAGCAAGCAATGAACTAAAGTGAAGCAACTATGAGTGGACACTTCTCGTACCCCTCCCTCCTCTGTGTAAAATCAATAAAGCACCTAGTTTAAATATTCTATATGGTTCAAAAGCTTAGTGGGACAATAATCAAAAAGGGAAGCTGAAATTTCACCAGCGTTGCAGAGAGATTAAAATAATTTCTTTATTTGCATTGTCCCGCCAAATCCCAGGTATCAGAACAGCACTACAGATCTATTCAAATGAACTGCAATAATTTTGTATCAGAATTAAAGTTTCCTTTGAAATAAGGCTGAAATCCACTTTTCTTCCCAATACACTGAGAAACATTATACCTAAATTCTAATCAGAATGCTCTACAAAATGTTTTTATTAATAGTGATTACAGTGATGATTTGTGAAATGATAGCTCACCATTTCATTTGTAACTGGCAACCGTTTACGAAGAAGACAAGTCACTACTTCAACTATGGCATCATGAAGTTTAGGAAACCTCAACAGCTCCTATATATGATAGAGGAAAAAAATACATCTATTTTGTTGAAAGAGAAATTAAGTCCTCACTGAAACACTGAATTAGATTTGGAAGCTACATTTAAATCACTTTTAGACAAGGGAAATGAATGTTTTAACTCTTAGCCCATCTTATGTAGTTCCTTCCACCCCATGAAACCACTACCTCCTGTCTTTTACTACTTCCCTGACTTTGTCACATCTCCGTTACCTGAGTACTGTAATTGCTGCAGTGCTGAATGATCCTTTGCATTTCCTCATGAACCAGTTCCACACAACGGAGGCTGGGCTCTTCCAGACGCTTGATCTGCCGCTTGACCAGTAACTCAAATGAAACTTCAGGTACAAACAAAGCTGGACGAGGGCCCTACAAACAATTAAATTGTGAGTTCTTATAGCTACATTGAATTTTAGTTCTTCACCAAAATGAAATCACAGTTTGATATTTCTCATGAAAAGTGCTTCCTAATTTCATGTGTGAGACCAAACTATAAAGCTACACAATATGGGTTTTAGAAAAAAGTTTTAACCTTATTTCAAGAAATCCTGAGTTAACCATACTCACAGTAGCATTTCTAATGGCAGTCAATATGTCAATTGTGTTAAGGCCACCTAGTGGGTCAACAGATTCTAAGGTTCTCCCAAAAGTCTCATGGAAAATGTAACAGATTCTAGCACCACCGCATCTGAAAGGCAATGACAATGAAATACATGGTTTCCAGTAGGACTGAAGGGGAAAGAAGCTACAAGTTAGAAGTCATTCCATAAGCTTTAAGCTTGACTCATCTGAGAAAGTCTCAGGTAAACAATTACATTTAGACCATTCCCATTTCCATGTGTCCTTAACTCCACTGTGACCAGTTTCTGTGAGGTCTTTATTACTTTTTTTTTAAAGGGGGAAAGGAGTCATTTCATGAAGCACATGCACACACACATACATACTGTTCTGCCAGGAAACATCAGTTCTGAGAACTACTAAACATCTTCTCTGCCCTAGTTTTCTTCAACTAGACTATGAGCTCCCTAAGGACAAGAAATAGTATCTTATTTATTTTTTTATTCACAATCTAGAGATCAGCAAACTTCTTCTATAAAGGACCAGATAGTAAATAGGACATGATTTTCTGTCACAACTATTCAACTGCCATTGAGCACAAAAGTAGCAATAGATAACATTTAAACACATAAACATAGATGTGCTCTAATAAAACTTTTGCACACTAAAATTTGAATTTATTAAAAAATTTTTTTCAACCATTTAAAAATGCAAAAATCACTGAGCTATAGTTTGTGTACTCCGGCTTTAAACAAATCCCTGAGCCTATGTACTAAGCATTTTGTGTTTCTTACTTAATGATTTAAGCCCGGTTAAATTCTACAAATGACTTTATGTCTCCCCAAATCAGCCCTTTCCCTCTATTTTCACCATCACTATTCAATACTTCCTTACAGTAGTCTAGGCAAAAGGTTCCAATCTGACATTATGCTAAGTAAAATAAGCCAGATACAAAAGGACAACTATTGTATGATTCCATTTATATGAAATATCTAGAATAGAAATATTCAGAGACAAAAAGTAAGGTTACCAGGGGCTGGGGCACAGTGAACAAGTAGATATTACTTAAATGGATACAGAGTTTCTGTTGGAATGATGAAAACTTAGAAATAGATACAATCTGATGTTTGTACGATACTGTGATATAATTAATACCACTAAATTATATGCATAAAAATGGGTCAAAATTAACAGTAATTGGTTTTTCTTCAACCTTTCCCTCTTCAAATAATGTTCTTTTTTTATTTTTTTAAGTTTATGATCCAACATGCTCTCTTAAATTCCAACTCCACATTTTCTTTTTCTTTTTACAGGGACAGAGAGAGAGTCAGAGAGAGGGATAGATAGGGACAGACAGACAGGAATGGAGAGAGGTGAGAAGCATCAATCATTAGTTTTTCATTGCCGTCACAACACCTTAGTTGTTCATTGATTGCTTTCTCACATGTGCCTTGACCGCAGGCCTTCAGCAGACCAAGCAACCCCTTGCTGGAGCCAGCGACCTTGGGTCCAAGCTGACGAGCTTTTGCTCAAGCCAGATGGGCCCACGCTCAAGCTGGCGAGCTCGGGGTCTCAAACCTGGGTCTTCCACAACCCAGTCCGACGCTCTATCCACTGCTCTACCGCCTAGTCAGGCTCAAATAATGTTCTTAATGACCAGAATTATCCTAAAACAGTTACCTCTCTGACTCCACAAGAGTAAGAAGTTCTCTAAATCATGAAGATACTCAACTTTTTACAGTATTGTTAGACAACTTTCATGCCTTAGCTCCTATTATGTTCCATCACTCTACATGTTGTTCTCTAAATATGTCCTGGGTTATTCTTTGCTGTTCAAAAGCTTAAAACAGCCTACTTACTGCCTTCCCAAACTCTCAGAGCCCAACCCAAATGCATTCATACCGAGGGATCTCTCTCAACCCCTGAAAGAAACATAAATGGTCTCTCTCCAGTGTTCTAACGGCTTGATTAGGTGAATACGCAGGTATCTGCTTTATTGACTACTTATAAAATTCCACGTATGCTTTATGTACTTTTCTAAGTATTATACTTAGTCAGAAGCATATGAATAAAAATACTTGATTTATACTCCTTTTTATAATCAGCCTTATATAACCTTGACCTACCTTACTCACTTAACTCTTAAAAGGATCATCTTAGTAATTTTTATTTCCCTTTATATGACATATATATAATAACCAATAATTAAATACTGCATCTCTTTATGGAATTAAATTACAAGAAAAGGCCACTGAAGTCAAACAAAAATACATAGAACTGCACATGTGTGCACACAACGCGCGCACACACACACACACACGAATATGTGTATAATTGGTGAATCTGAATAAAATCCATGGCTTGCACCGAAGTCCATTTTCTCATTTTTTATTATACTACAGTTACACAAGATGGTAACCTGGGGAGACAGATTGAAGGGTGAACAGGACCTCCCTCTATATTCATTTGCAACTTCCACGAAGTCTATAATTTCAAAACGAAAATATGTTTTTAAAAAGAGTTTAGAGATTAAAAAAAAAAAAAAGGAGTTTAGAGAAATGGACTTTATTATATACTACTAATAGTAAAACAATAAATTTATTAATAGTATGGCAATAATAAGAGACTTTGAGGATGTTATGCCCTTTGATATAGTAATTCCACTTCTAGGAATTTATCCTAAAGGTTTACTTGGATACATGCCCCAGACAGTCAATCACAACACTGTTTATATTTGTATATAAGTGAAAGCAACCTATCAGTAGTATGGGGCTGGTTCAACAAATGATAGTATATCTAAAAATAAAATACTATGTAAATCTTAAAATTAGTAATACAAATGTATTATACTATTTATGACATGTTGATTAAAAAAAATGATTCCAAATAGCATGTATAGGATCTGATCTTTTTTTTTAAGAAGGAGCTTCTTTATTGATTTTAGTGAGAAAGGAAGGGGCAGAGAGAGAGACAGGAACGTCGATCTGTTCCTGTATGTGCGCTGACCAGGAATCAAATCCACAATCTCTGCGCTTCAGGACAATGCTCCAACCAACCAAGCTCTCTGGTCAGGGCCAACATCTAATTCTTAAAGATGTATTTTATAGATATATAGAAAAATGTCTCAGTCAATGCCAAAATTAGCAGGGATTCTTCTGGATGATGGAATCATGAGTAATTTTGTCCTTATGCTTTATTCCTTTTTATCTATATTTTCTTATTATTTCATTAAGTTATATGATGTGTATCAAAGAAACAAGAATTTTTTAAAAGTTGAATTATAAAATATTCTTGCCTGACCAGGTGGTGGCACAGTGGACAGAGCCTTGACCTGGGATGCTAAAAACCCAGGTTCGAAACCCTAAGGTAGCCGGCTTGAGCAAGGGGTCACTGGCTCAGCTGGAGCTCCCCGGTCAAGGTACATATGAGAAAGCAATTAGTGAACAACTACAGTGCCACAAATATGAGTTGATGCTTCTCATCTCTCTCCCTTCCTGTCTGTCTCTGTCTCTCTCTCTAAATAAAAAAATAAAAATCATGAAATCTTAAGTGCTTATCAATTAAAGTCTTGTAAAAAAAAAAAACCTGAAATTTTTACTGTGCTTTACATAGTTTTTTGGGGTTTTTTTTGTTTTTGTTTTTTTCCGAAGTGAGAAGTGCGGGTGAGGCAGACAGACAGACTCCCGCATGCACTGGGATCCACCCAGCATGCCCACCAGGGGGTGATGCTGTGCCCATCTGAGCTGTTGTCCGTTGTGGCCGGAGCCATTCTAGCGCCTGAGGTGGAGGCGATGGAGCCGTCCTCAGTTCCCAGGCCAACTTTGCTCCAGTGGAGCCTTGGCTGTGGGAGGGGAAGAGAGAGATAGAGAGGAAGGAGAAGGGGAAGGGGAAGGGTGTAGAAGCAGATGGGCACTTCTCCTCTGTGCCCTGACCAGGAATCAAACAAACCTGGGACTTCCACACACTGGGCTGACACTCTACGACTGAGCCAACCGGCCCGGGGCAGTGCTTTACATAGTTTATAAAGAATTTTAACACATATACCAGATATCCTATCATTTCTACAAAATCATGTTACCCATTTTTCAGCTAATATATATTCCACAGTCAGATAATCTCACAGCATCTTTTGTCTCTGTAACAAAATATAATTTATCAATCCAGTATCCAAATTGATAGAGAAATTTCTTACTTACAGCTCTGAAGTTTCAATATATTTTGCAGTTCCTTCAATAGTGTTACAATATTCTGTGGCAAATTTGGTAATAAGCTGGAGTAAAGTAGCACTTTTATCATCCACGGGTTCACCATAGCTATTTAGAAGAGACTGATACTGAGCAGCTAGGACATTTATTCTTGTCTTCAATTCTGGTAAGCAGTCTCTAATGTGATGCATCAGTAACCTAACAAAGGTTAAAGAATTAGGATTTTAAAGTAAAATTGTGTATTTTGAAGACCCAAACACATCAAATTTTAAAAATGCAAATAATAGGGAAATCTGTCGAATAACTTGTCTTGGCAAGAAATGATGCAATTTTAGACCAGAGGTAAATACTTGAGTCTGAAAAAAATGACATGAAGGAAGCTGTCTTGGCCAATGCTTTTTAACCCATCAAATTGTAGCAATTGCTAGAGAACCAAATATAAATTAAAGAAAATTATTTAAATTATTGCAATTCCCTCAAAGAAAGTAAGCTACTCAGTCCAATTTTACCTACATAATTTTGGTTCTTATCTTTTACAATGGGTCCTCAGCATACTTAATGACAATCGAAGATCCAAGTCCCTAATTTCTTTATGGAAAGAATACAAAAGTAAAACAGCTTTGACTTCAGTCATTTTTATCTAGAAAGGTATTCCAATCTCTCTACCATCTGTGGGTTTTCAAAATTTAAAGTCTATAGCTTAAATTATTTTTATGAGTAGGAATAAAAGACATGCTTAATTAAAAAAAAAATCAATTCCTGAAATTCAAAGTGGAACTGAACTAATCAGCTATCTCTATCAGCAAAAATTGACTGTCAAGAATTTTATAATTCAGACATATTAAAATTCATTTTACCATTCTTAGACTACATAATTTAATGCCAACCACCTCAGTAAAAAGAGAGACAACTACATCTCAAGAATCTACTGTATAAGAAATAAAAAGTTATACATGCAAAATTATAAAAATACAAGGAACTGAAAATGTAAGGTCTCAAGACATATACTGGCAAATGAAAAACATCATTTTCCAAGAGGTAAAAAAATTACCTGTTTAGAGTCCTAGCAAGATACTTTGTTCCATTTCTGTTAGCCAAAGATGGGTATTTCTTTTGAAGGAAAGCATATTCATCACGGATTGAATCAGTTACATTCTTCTTATTGTTAATATCTAGCTGGCTCCTGGGGTTGAAAAATAATAAAACTGTTCAGCTGAAATCAACTGCGGTCCTCTACGTACCCTGGGTGATGATGGTGATGATGGTGACACAGCATCACCAGGCATTGTTTGTAATGCCTAATTGGGTTGTTTTATTTAATTCTCACAATTAATTCTGTGTGTTGGTATTAAGCCATTTTACCTCAAAGAAACTGAAGCTCAGAGAGATTAACCAACCTGCCAAAGGTCACATATTAAGCAGTAGTTCAGCAAGATTCAAACCATGTGACGTATATACAAGTATATAAAGCCTAAAAAGTTTTGGCCGCATCACCATTAACTATAGTCAAAAGCAGTACTCTTAAATAAAAGGGATAGACAGGAGAAAAAATGTGTGTTTTAGTGAACTGTATCCTTTGTCCATGAATAGGCAACTAATTTACACCAAAAATAATTAATTTAATTTGGTCAGCAGTTATCCACAAATACAACAGTGTCATACCACCTGCTTGCCTAAAAAGAGAAATAGCGAGAATTAAAAAAGAAAACTGGAATAGGGATGAGGTAGGACATATGAATAGAAAGCAGACAACAGTGATGGATTTTACAGATACCACTTAATAAAAACATTTTAATTTTAAAAGGTCTGCGAACCAGAGATGTTAGGTATCATTTAAACCCATGTTATATTTACTCTGTGGACAACATTATAATCTCAGTGCTTTTGACTTTCTAAAGGCTTTGACCTAAAAGCAATCCTCATTTGAATCTGCTCTGCTTTCACCAGGCAGGTGGCTTTGGTAAATGTGTAACTTGAGTTTTCTGATTATAAAATAGACATAACTCCTACTTCAGGGATGTTGTAAGGGTTCAAAGAGATACCATTTGTAAATTCATCATAATAGTGTCTAAAACTTAATGAGACACCCTTTCTCTTCCATAATTTTTAATACCAGCTATTTTTAATTATGATACATTTAATAAAATTTCTCCAAGGCACATCCTGGCAATTATATAGTTGCTCTAATGCTGGGAGTTAAATCAACCTATTATAATCCTACCACCACCTTAACAAACTCTTTCGTGACTGGGTGCAAATTCTATAAAACTTTTTCCCCTTATCCAGTGTTCTCTTCATACACAACAGGCAGGAATATTTCAAGCCTAGCTATTACATTTCCTTACATTTTGTGGCACTGCTTACTTCGAAACCTTTTCCATTAAAAATATCTACATGAAGCTTTCATGAATCTCTTCTCCTTTAGAGCAATAACTTCTTTAACAATCTCAAGATTATAGTATAAGGTGGGAAAATAGGGACAATGTCACATGTCAGACTGATTTTAAAAATTCAAATTTGCTATAAAATGAGAATGTTGCAATTCTTATTCCATTCTTGACAGCTAACCTGTTAACTACTCCAATTATTCCAAGTTTGACTGGTATAACCCTTCCCATTAATACATCCATGGCATCGGTACCAGCATCCATGAGGTCAAGTTTAGTGATTACAGCTAAAGTTCTGCGACCTAGTAAATGCAAAAAAGAAAGAAAAGAAAGAAAGAAAATGACCGATTAAATAAAGCTTTTAACATTGCTCTAAAAATGGCTGTAAGAAAAAAAGAAACGAAAATCCTTTAGGGAGGAGCTTGCATTTCTTTCCCAGTACCTTTAAGTTGTAAATACATGGTCTTCTTCAAGAACTCTCATCTTGGCCATCTTTTAAAATGCACATTTCTGGGAGGTAAATACTTGTTCTTTTCCAAATTAGTGAGTTTTTGATAAAAATTATTGAATATCTAGGTATCATAAAACAGAACGAAATACTGGAACACTAACAAGTCTTACATTTACCAACCTGTGGCTTTACAGAGAAACTAGAAAATAGATTCAGAGCTGTTAATCAATGTCTTCTACTTTATTAGAAGTATGTTTCTTGAAAGTGTGTGTTTGCCAAATGAAAGAGCCTGGGTTTCTAGAAGTTATGAAATGTATTTGCCAATCTAAAGAACAGTAAGTGCTTACTTCTTTGCTGTCACTAAAAACTAAAGTTTCTAAGAGAAAATTTTTAAAAAATTTTATTCATTCATTCATTCATTCGGAGGAGGAGGAGGAGGAGGGGAGGCAGAGACAGACTCCTGCATGTGCCCTGATTGGTATACACCTGGCAACCTCCATCTGGGGTGATGCTCTGCCCATCTGACGCATGGCTCTGTTGTTCAGCAACCAAGCTCACTTTAGTGCCTGAGGCGGAGGCCATGGAGCCATCCTCAGCACCTAGAGCCAATTTGCTCCAATCAAGCCATCACTGCAGGATAGGGGGAGAGGAATGGAGGGAGGAAAAAGAAGGAGGGAGAGAGAAGGGGAGAGGGAGAGAAAGAAAAGCGAGAGGGGGATGGAGAAGCATATGGGCGCTTCTTCTGTGTGCCCTGGCCAGGAATCAAACCCAGGACATCCACATACACGGCTAACACTCTACCACTGAGCCAACTGGTCAGAGCCGAGATAAAAATTCTAAAACTAAAGGAATCATTAAAGGAAAATCATCATTTATAATCTCACCAAATATTACCTGTCTCTTTTTTATTAATGTTTATTGTATTGACTTTAGAGGGAGAGAGAGAGAATCAGTGAAGGAGGAGAGAGGGAGAGGAATGAGAGAGGAAGAGGGGAAGAGACAGAAACATTGATCTGTTCTTGTATGTGCCCTGACTGGGTATCGAACCGTCAACCTCTGTGCTTCAGAATGATGTTCTAACCCAGTGGTAGTCAATCTGGTCCCTACCGCTCACTAGTGGACGTTCCAGCTTTCATGGTGGGCAGTAACGGAGCAACCAAAGTATAAATAAAAAGATAGATTTAACTATAGTAAGTTGTTTTATAAAGATTTATTCTGCCTGACCAGGCGGTGGCGCAGTGGATAGAGTGTCGAACTGGGTTGCAAACGACCCAGGTTCGAGACCCCGAGCTCGCCAGCTTGAGCGCGGGCCCATCTGGCTTGAGCAAAAGCTCGCCAGCTTGGACCGACTGGCTCCAGCAAGGGGCTGCTCGGTCTGCTGAAGGCCCGCGGTCAAGGCACATGTGAGAAAGCAGTCAATGAACAACTATGGTATCGCAACAGCAACGAAAAACTAATGATTGATGCTTCTCACCTCTCTCCTTTCCTGTCTGTCTGTCCCTATCTATCCCTCTCTCTGACTCTTCTCTCTGTCCTTGTAAAAAAAAAAAATTATTTTGCCAAACTTAGCAAAAATCCGACATAAAGTACTAGGTAAGTAATTATTATTATATGCTTTAACTTGCTGTAACTCTGCTTTATAAATTTTATAAAGTAAAGTTACTTCCCTACTTTATAAATCACCATTACTGTGGAACCAGTGGGCAGTTAGAAAATTTTACTAATAGAGATACAAAAGCTGGCGGTAGGTATAAAAAGGTTGACTACCAATTGAGCTATCCAGCCAGGGCTCACCAAACATTACCCCTTATCATTTTGATAATGCTTTTCTAACCTTTGCTTACAAATACTTTTGAAAACTGATTTTAATCATTATGTATAATTTTTTTAAATTTCACATAAACTTATTAGCTATTAGGGCTAATGTTTTAATAAGCATTTTTAGATTTAAAATTCACTCATTCCTAGTGTGTTCCATGAGTTTTGACAAACACAAAGATTTGTATCACTGCTACCTCAAGACAAACAGTTCCATTACTCCCCAATTTTTCTTGTACTATACAATCAAATCCCTTTTTCACGCTACTTTTGCCTTTTCCAGAATTATATAAATGTAATCATATATATATATATGTGACCTTTTAAATCTGGCTTCTTTTACCTGGCATAATGCATGACAGTCATTCATGTTGTTACATATATCGATTGTTATTCCCTTTTACTCTTTAGTATTTCCATAGTATGGATATACATTAGTTTGGTTATCTATCGCCCATTTGAGAAACAACTCAGTTGTTTCCAATTTTAGGAGATTACAGATAAAGCTACTATAGACATTTGCATTCATGTTTTATATGAACCTGGGTTTTCATTTAACATGAGTAATTTCCTAGGAGCGGAACTGCTGATTTAACTTTATAAGACACTAGCAAACTGTTTCCCAGTGTGGCTATACCATTCCACCAGCAATGTACTCAAGTTCCAGCTGCTGTCTGCCTAGTGCCCAATTTTACATGGAGCATCTTTCAATGTAAGCATTTTTCTATTTGCTCCAAATCTATAAAATCATCCTTTTTAATAATTTTATATTCTATTATCTTAATTTACTTAATCATTCTTACTGTGGGCCATATAATAAGTTGACTCTAACTCTTTGATACTATAAATAATGCTAGATTATATTACTTTCTTATAATATATGTATTACTAGATTAAGATTACTAGATCAAAAATAATCAAAGATGGAAATTTTAATTAGCAGTCTTAGCACTAACATTTCTTAAATTTTTATTTGAAATTCTTCTTCAAAGCAGGAAAAAAGAAACATGGCAGAGTCCACTGACCCTCCAACTACTCAAGTAAAAAAAAAACTCTCCTGTATGGAGCAAAGCATATATTTATTAACAACAATAATTACCCTCTTACAAGCTGGCATTTTATATATAGTAAGCGGTGCATACTACAGCATTAGTCAAGTATCATACACTGACCCACAGTATGAACTTATCCTTGGGGTTATGAATCATTCATAAAAGGATTTTACCTTTATTTAAGAATCCTCTCTTGTGCATGTCTAAATGTTTTGTACCTCTGCATACTGTAGATACCATAATTATCTAAAATATAATCTGCAATGATTACTATGAGAATTACTCTTAGAAGTCAGCCATGCAAAAACCCAAGCCATTTTATTTACACAAAACAAGAAACTTTTCCAAAGTCATCTTGCTATTTTTAAACCATCAAGTAACCATTTAAAATGTGAACATTATGGTGACGTAGTTTTGCCTACCCTATACAGCAATTAATCCATTAAAACTTTATTTTCCATCAGAATTTCTATTTGAAACTATAAGCAAAATAGAAAAGTATTATTTTTAAAATCTGAATTAACAGCTAGAGCTATTTCTTTTAGAAATAAAAAGTCCTCTCCTTGAAAGTAAATAGAGTTACCATTGTTAACCGAGCATTTCAATAAATATTAACATCAGTCCTTACCATCTGGATCTACCTCTCTTGAAATTTTAAGTGCCTCTGATGTTGCCATATCTGTATTAGCAGCAGTGACAGCGAGGATAATGGAATTTGGATTACTGATGAACCGAAGAATGAGCTCTCTGATTTGAAGCTCAATATCTTTAGGTTGATCCCCTACAGGCACCTGAACCAAACAGAGATGATCAAAAAACTAGTAATAAAAATTGACTCAGCTTTTCCCCCCACAGAAAGTTAAAAAGAAATTATATACAGTGCTATATATGAATTTGGTAATACGTGAGTCTCAAAATGTAACTCTTGCAAATATCAAATTTATTATGTTAAAGATTGGTCAATGTTAATTACCTTAGACACATTCATTCAATTAGCAAGTGTTTATTGGCAGCCTACTGTATTTCACACACTGTTCTACATGCCAGATTATATCACAGTCATGAATAAAAAAAAAGACCAAAATTACTGTCTTTATAGAACTTGTAAGACCTCACCAGATGACTTTTCAGAGAAAGATCAGAAACTGAGGGAGTTAAGGGAGAGGTACATATAGATATTTGGGGGAAGAATATTTCAGCAGAGTAAACAATAAAAGGCAGAAGACTGGAGCAGGAGAAGTTAGGAGAAGAGTAATAGAGACAGATCAAGTAGATATTTTAGATCTCTTTAAGAACTTAAGCTTTTATTCTGAGTAAATCAAAAGCCACTAGAGAGATTTTGAGCCAAGAAATGACATAATAAAACTTTCACTTTAGTAGCATCACTCTGGCTGCTTAGTTAAGAACAGATTATAGGGCCTGACCAGGCGGTGGCGCAGTGGACAGAGCATAGGACTGGGATGCAGAAGACCCAGGTTCGAGACTCAGAGCTCACCAGCTTGAGCGCGGGCCCATCTGGCTTGAGCAAAAGCTCGCCAGCTTGGACCCAAGTTCGCTGGCTCCAGCAAGAGGTTGCTCGGTCTGCTGAAGGACCACGGTCAAGGCACGTGTGAGAAAGCAATCAATGAATAACTAAGGTGTTGCGACGGCAATGAAAAACTAATGATTGATGCTTCTCACCTCTCTCCGTTCTTGTCTGTCTGTCCCTATCTATCTCTCTCTCTGACTCTCTCTCTGTCCCTGTAAAAAAAAAAAAAAACAAAACAGATTATGGGGAAGATCTGTTAGGAGGCTCTATCAGCCAGCTGAGATGATAGTGCCAGATCAGGATGGTAGCTAGGATTGTGTAACATATAACACAGACTGTAAAACAGTTTGTATATATTTTTAAAGCAGAGCGAAGATAATTTACTGACAGGAAGTAGGGTATGGGGTAGGTGTCAAACTATTTGGCTAAGCAACTGGCGGAGTTGTCATTCATTGAAATGAGGAAGATCACAGAGGGATCAAGTCAGGTTGAGGACTAGGTCAGGTATTAAACACATCAAGACTGAAATGCCTATTAGACATTAAAGTGTACATTTCAAGTAGATACTTGGACATAAAATTCTAGAGATGGATATATAAGTCTGTAGATACCTGAATACTCTCAACATACAGGGATTCATGTATTTAAAGCAATAATATTGAATGAAATCATCAAGAAGCTAAGTGTACCTACTTGAAAAGAGTCCAAAAACTGAGTTCTGGGACACAAGCTGTTTAGACATTGGGAAGATAAAAAACCAGCAGAAGAGACTTTAAGGAGTGGCCAGTGAAGTAAACCTATAGAGTGTAGAAGCCAAGTAAAGATTGCTCCAAAGAGAAGGAAGAGCTCAACAATATCAAATGCTATTAAGAGATCAAGTTCAATGCAAAAAAAAAAACCCCAACAAGCAAACAAACAAAAATCCATAATGAGTAACAACTATTCTTTACCTTGGTCATTCCTGGCAAATCCACAAGTGTCAGATTGACAACGTTGGGCGAAAAAATCTTAAGATGAATTGGTTCAGGGCTTACTCCCTAAAAATAGGTTTTAAAATATCATATTAAAATCACATTGAAATTTCATGAAATATAAAATGTTAAAGTAAACCTCATTTCAAACAGATGGGCATTAGACAATATTTTAAATATAAATTAAACCATGATTCCTAAAACAGTTCATCAATCAAAACCTAATGAAACACATGGAAATTAAGGCAGTCAAGCATATAGCATATTATAATCCTATTAAACCTTAAAACGATAATATTCACAATTTATTTCCCCTGTATTATTTCACATTCTTTTCTCTTGATCCTAAGCAGATGCTATTTCTCAAATACGTTTGATAGCGCTGAACAAGAGAATAATGCATTGCTACCCAAGTTTATGAGGTTTTTGAACTCAGAAAGTGGGGCGCAGGTAACCAGTTACCCAAATCAGTATGGTTCGTAATCTTTGAATATCAAGTGGCAAAAGGTGTATATTGGAAGAGATTTCTCAGAAATTTTTTCTGGATCTCCAAATCCCTGAATTCAAATACTGAGAATCTGGATGGTGTGAGACACCCACACTTTCCCTTCCCTATACTAAAACTATTACAGACTACCATTGGCCCTCTACAAGTTTTAGAGTTGAGTTAGCTACATGTTGAAAGAAACTTATAAACTGTTCATAACTTGTCTTCTTACATATCCTTCTTTATCCTTTAAAATGACCTCTCATCGCCTGACCAGGCGGTGGCACAGTGAATAGACCATCAGACTGGTACACGGAGGACCCAGGTTCAAAACCCCGAGGTCGCTGGCTTGAGCGCAGGCTCATCTGGCTTGAGTGCAGACGTGAAGCTTGAGTGTGGGGTTGCTGGCTTGACCCTGGGATCATAGATGTGACCCCATGGCCGCTGGCTTGAGCCCAATGTTGCTGGCTTTAGCCCAAGGTTGCTGGCTTGAGCAAGGGGACATTTGCTCTGCTGTAGCACCCGGTCAAGGCACAAATGAGAAAGCAATCACTGAACAACTAAGAAGCTGCAACGAAGAATTGATGCTTCTCATCTCTCTCCCTTACTGTCTGTCTGTCCCTCTCTCTGACTCTCTCAGTCAAAAAAAAAAAAAGTCCTCTCATCTATTTTCCCACTTTGTATCTTCCTTCATTAACCCACTGAAAATACTGATTTCCCAGAAAGCTCTTTTAGAACATTCTTTAGTTTGAATTCTCTATACATTTACATTTGCTATATTGGATTAATCTAAACTTTTTTTTCTATTTTTAAATACTGCACTGTCCCAAAGTCATTACATGTTGATATTTGGCATTCCTACCTTGTCTGTATATTTCTCAGGCATTCTCTTATCATGTTCAATACAAAACTTTTCCCCAAATCCTCGACAACTCCAATCTCAAAGATAATTCTATTCTTCAAGGCTTTATCTTAGGTATATGAAACCATTTAGATATTTTCACAAATAAAATTACTTACTTAAGATCAAAGTATCATTTACTTTATTACAAACATGATGCAGAAAAGATTTTCCGTAAGTCTGAGAGCAGGGCACTTATCTTTTGGACAGTGTGGAGAAGGAAACCTGCTAGGTAAATCTCTCATAATTCTTATGTATAAGAACTTGATCCCCCATGACATTCAGTTTAGTGTAACTAAAAACCTTCCTTTTGAATCACCATTCATATCCACTCTAAATTCTAGTATCATGTAAAATTACCACCAATGCCTGAGTTCAGTAAATCCATGGGAATTGCAGGAAAGATAATTCAGACTGGTGTTAGGATTAATAACATCCCAAAAGTCATAATTATCCCTGATGATAAGTACAGGACTGAGGATAAATTAATCTAGTTTCCTGCCACTTTTTCTCTATCTTCTATACAACACAATTACTAGAAATTCAAAGACATAGCAGCAGTAGCAGTAACTCAAAGATAACCAGCCTAGAGTTCAATAATCAACAAAGCAGAGTCAAAAGAGCCTGCATAAGCATAAAGCATTAACATGGCTCCAAAAATGCCTTTCTGTCAGAGGTAATCTCTCCAGCACAGTACCTAGCAGGTAAAAGGGCTCAATAAATATCTGTTGACTATTAGTACTAGGCTAAGGCCCATTTGTAGGATAAATGTGCCTCTGGGTAATACAAGAATGCAGGTAAAAATAAAAAGAAAGGGAACAGAGAGGATGATAATAGGAATAAGAGAGAGAGAGAAAACAGAAGCATTTAAGGAGGCAGTTTGATAGGGCCTAGGTCTGGGGTCCCCAAACTTTTTACACAGGGGACCAGTTCACTGTCCCTCAGATCGTTGGAGGGCCGGACTATAAAAAAAAACTGTGAACAAATCCCTTTGCACACTGCACATATCTTATTTTAAAGTAAAAAAACAAAATGGGAACAAATACAATATTTAAAATAAAGAACAAGTAAATTTAAATAAACAAACTGACCAGTATTTTAATGGGAACTATGGGTGCGGATGCATCCTGTGCTCCTCTCACTGACCACCAATGAAAGAGGTGCCCCTTCTGGAAGTGCAGTGGGGCAGGATAAATGGCCTCAGGGGGCCGCATGTGGCCTGTGGGCCGGGCCATAGTTTGGGGACCCCTGGTCTAGTGTCAAGATTAACATCATCTTAGACACCTAATTTATCTTAAATTCTCACAAACTTAGAAAACAAGAAAATAATTCAGTTGCTGACATTAAGTGGACTCTTGAACAACAAGCATTTGAACTGTCTGGCTCCACTTGCACATGGATTTTTTTCAATTAACCTGCACAATTCGTACCCGTATTTTTCAAGGGTCAAGTCCATGGCGAGGAATCCAAATATGCAGAGTGCTGGGATTTGGGACTAACCCATCATTCTTCAAGGGTCAACTGTACCTTTCATATTCCATGAATAAAAATATTTCATTTTTCTCTTCTTTGCATTCATAACTAAATCCAGCCTTACACCAGTATAAGAAAAAGAACTCTTTAAAATACTGTACTGTATCTCTTAAGTTATACAGTGCTTCTGGAATTAAAGTGCAATCAAACCATCTGAAAAAGATAAGTTATTCTGACAGTATTTAATAGAAAAAATATACAATAAAGTGGTATATATATTACAAGACCAAGTACATATAAATGAAATGTAGTATATGACAGTATATAAAACTATAAGAAACAAAAGGGATTTTAATAGTTTTAATATATTTGTGAAAACACTCCATTATCATCAAAGACCAGGATTATGAATTTACAATGTTCACTACACATTATATACAAAATTCTCTGAATGATAAATTTACTACCACTTATACTTTCTAGCTCAAAAAGATGCCTACCTTATTATTTCCTGAAATCCTTTCTGTTTCATTCTCAATTTCTTGTCGGATTTCATCAAAATCTGTGTAAAGCTAAAAATTATAACAAAAAAGCATGATACTCAAAATAATATTAAAAGCTCTTAAGTGGGGGCTTGATAAATTTCAAGGATGTCTACAGATATTTCAAAGAATTAGTAAACAAATTCTTATACATATTTTTTTCCGAGTCAAGGAATCATATGAGCTTTTCAAGACTACCTGACCCCACAACAGTTAAGCATCTCCATATAAAAATAATCACAGGAATATAAAGTACAGCATAGACTATATAGTTGATAATACTGTAATAAGTATGCTATGTATGATGCCAGGTGGGTACTAGACAGAGGTGATCTCTTCATAAGGTACACAAATGTCCATTGCCTGTTCAAAGGCACATTTGGGAGTTGATGCTTCCTGCTCCTCTCCCTCTTCTCTCTCGCTTGCTCTAAAACAGTGGTTCTTAACCTGGGTTCTATCAAACCCTAGGGGTTCAATGAGTAGGTCTCAGGGGTTCGGAGAAGCCTCTGCCGCAGAGGCCAGAATAAAGTAATACCGTAATTTGTTGTGAGTTCATGCACTTTGTTGGTTTTGTTCTTTGAGCAAGATGATGTTCATGCACGGCTCATTTTGTGCACCAGTAAAAAAACATATACCTATGTCTTGAATTTGGAAAAAACGATCATATTTTATTTGTCACTAAAGAAGGGTTCGGTGAATGCGTATATGAAACTGGTGGGTTCGGTACCTCAAAAAAGGTTAAGAACCACTGCTCTAAAATGAATAGTCTTAAAAAAATTATTTTAACGAAATAAATGTCACCTGACCAGGCGGTGGCGCAGTGGATAGAGTGTCGGACTGAGACTCGGAGGACCCAGGTTCAAAACGCCAATGTGACAGCTTGAGCATGGGCTCATGCTGCTTGAGCGCAGGCTCACCAGTTTGAGCACAGGGTGGCGGACTTGAGCGTGGGATCATAGACATGACCCTATGGTCACTAGCTTGAGCCCAATGGTCACTGGCTTGAGCCCAAGGTTGCCGGCTTGAGCAAGGGGTCACTCGCTCTGCTGTAACCCCTTAGTCAAGGCACATATGAGAAAGCAATCACTGACCAACTAAGAAGCTGCAACAAAGAACTGATGTTTCCCATCTCTCTCCCTGACTGTCTGTCCCTATCTGTCCCTCTCTCTGTCTCTGTCAAAAAAACACAAAACTGCCTGACCTGTGGTGGCGCAGTGGATAAAGTGTCGACCTGGGAACACTGAGGTCGCCAACTCAAAACCCTGCACTGGTCTGGTCAAGGCACATATGGGAGTTGATGCTTCCAGCTCCTCCCCCCTTTCTCTCTCTCTCTCTCTCTCACTCTCACTCTATGTCTCCTCTCTAAAATGAATAAATAAAAATTAAAAAAAAGAAAAAAGAAAAAATGTTTAAAAAAAAAACTGTCTAATCACTATTAATATATGCCTAAAACTAACAGATTATACATCAACTATAATTTTAAAATAAAATAAAAAGAATCTCTAACTTAGAGAGAATAGGACTCTACATAGTGTTTTCAAAATACACTACTGTGATTAGAAATGTTACTGAGATAAGCTTTATTTTATAATAGCTGCTTCAAGATAACATGCCACATTATCAATGTTAAGAAAACTAAATTATCAACTATCTGTACAAAAATTTTTTCAACATGTCACTTATTCATTATATTCTTGTGTCATTACCTTATTTTTGGTGTGAAGAAATTTACCCCACTCCTCAGCTTCAACCCCTGGAAAAAGAAAAGCTCCATGTATTGGAAACTATGGAAATTACTTTTTATCTTTAGTTAGGAATTCAAAAACGCAACACAATATTATTGGTTCCTAGTTAGCTACTAACTACAAGTTAACAAGTATTTTAAGGTCTGCTAACATAAACTTTCACATTTTTACAATTGTATTATGTATTAAAAATTATATTATGTATTAAAACATGACTAATTTCAGACAGAGTTGATCACAGGTCATCCTACTTTTTGAAATACAGATTTTATTAATAAAATTGTTTGCTTCTCTTCATTTTGTTATATTACAGTAAAAAGTACATTCTTTATTTTTAAATATCTTACACATAAAAGTAGTTTATCTGATGAAAATACTCAAGGTAATGACTTAAAAGAAAAATTAAGAATCTCACTGAGTAATGCAAAAAGCATATAGATATAACAGAGATTTACACACACAACTTAAGATTTAAATTTGCAGTATGTGACTGAAACAACTAACTTTTCAACACATTTTCATTTTTTAAAAATTTAGTTTCCTGCTGCTTACCTATGAAGTCACAACTTGCTGTTTCTTTAAAAGAGCTCTCTCAGTAGTGTGAAGCTATTGTATAATTTATATGCACTTTCCAGGTGAAACCCCCACCCTGGGGCCAAGACCATGTTTTCTAGGTTTGAAAGTAGGAAAGAAATGAAATAGGGGGGGGACACCCTAGCATATGCACTGTATGAAGTGGGTCTGCCTCGTTAGTTTCCAGTAAGTCTGTTTCTTCTGCGCTTGCTGAAAAAAGGAAAATCATTCACTGCAGGCACAGCTCAAGTGGTCTAGAATTTATCAAGTTTAGCTTTATTTTTCCAGAGGAACTAGAAGTGTTTAACTGCAGAAAGGTAAACTACATTTACCTTCCCCAAGCACAGCTATTCTGCTTTTGTCAAATTAAGAGTTTTAAATGTCTTAAAGAGTTTATGAATAATGTATATCAGCCACCTGAAATCAAAATAAAAATCACTGTAAGATATTTAAATAAATATTTATTGAGGAAAAAGTGGATCAGTTCTTTGGTGAAATAAAAATAAAGGTAAATAAAACTGGATCCTTTTTACAAGTAAAATGCTCACCTACTTGAAGCTTAGTACCTTCTTCCAAGAGGTCTCACTGGAGGACTGAAGTAATTTAGGTGAACAGAACTCACAGAGGCAGGTACTACATACCAAAGGGGTGGTCTGAATTTACCTTGTATAGAAAAGGCCTGGCTTCACAAGCATGTTTGTTTTTTTTTTTTTAATAAAAATAAATTACATTCACCACCAAAAAAAAGCCTTCATTCTGATGAAATGCCAAAAGGTAACATGGACTACTAAAACCTGCACAATCAATGCGGATAGGCAAATAAAAACGGGAGAAAAGGAACGAATGCACACAGCCTGTAAGAGTACATAAGCACACATGCAGGCATGATAAAAAAAAGAAGGGCCAGAAACAAATGGAGAAAGGAAACCTTTAGAAAGGTGTCTTGAGTTTTTCCATGTAGCAGGGTCTGTAGTTAAAGAGAAACAGCACAGAATGGTAAGTTTAGTGCTTATCCCTAGTATTTTAAACCTTTTTTAAAAATGTGCAGAAACCTGAATACATTTCAAATGCACATAGCATCCAATTATTCAAAATTTATAACTGTATAATATCCATTACAATTAATTCTAATTAGAGGGATGTATATAATATTTTAAGTGATATAAATGAAGCATGTTGTGTGCCATAATTTATTTTTATTTTCCATTACAACTAATTATGTCACATCTGGTTTCAAATTCTAACACAAATAGATTAAAATTAATTTACTATTCAAAAATTTGCCTTAGATATTTGATAATAGACTATGGAAAAAGACAAATTGCATAGTCAAAAAGACTTTACAAAACATAACAAATATATCTTTCAGAACCTTAAGAGTAAGTAAATACATACAAGTATGTATTCACTAAGACTGGGTTTTATAAGGGATTGTTCTTTGAAATATATATTGAATTTAACAGGACACAGAAATAATTTGGTCTTCCATCAGCATGCTACTTTTGGATTTTAACTAAAAGAAATCTAAGAAAAATATGATTTATTTCTTATAAGAAAGATAATCAAGGAACTCAAAGTTCAAACTAAATCACCATCCCACGTTAACAGTTTGATTTTGTTTTTATTAAGATTTTACCAGAAAATTCTTTTACACTGGCAAAAGTGAGGGACAAGCTGAAAAATACTATAAATCTATATATTGACACCTCAATTATCTTATGTAGTTGGCAGAGTAAAGAATTCTGCCTGCCCTGTGGTGGACAGAGTGCCAACCTGGAACACTGAGGTAGCTGGTTCTAAACCCTGAATTTGCCCTGTCAAGACACATATGACAAGCAACTACATCTTGTTCCCCCTACTTCTCTCTTTGTAAAATCAATAAATAAAATCTTAAAAAGAGGGTGACCTCATGTAAAGTAAATTTTTCTGATAATTAAATTATACATATGTATTAAACATTAGAATATTTTATTTAAGCCAGTTTTACTGACCTCTATCTAAAATGGGTTATTTTGCTCTATGTCATCCTAGAATACAGTCCTTAAATTAACCTATTATTGGTAACATGACAAAGCCCTCTGAGGCTATAAACCCTGTACAAAATGGTTAGAGACTGATTTTTTTTTCCCTTTTTTGAAGTTCTTCTGATTATGTTTGTATTCTCCCTTCCTCCTCTCTTAGGCTGTCAGATAGTTCATACTCTTCTAGATAACTAAATGTTTTTCTGCATCATTCTCTCTGATTTTCTCTGGGTGAGAATGGTTTATGACTAGGTAGAATTGGTTTATCCCAAGGATAAAGAGGCTCTGACGAGAAACCAAGAAACTACTCTAGTTATTAATAAGGCACATGAAATTTAGTACTCAAAATTTATGAACCTGACCAGGTGGTGGCGCAGTGGATAGAGCTTCGGACTGGGATGCAGAAGGGCCCAGATTGGAGACCCCGAGGTTGACAGCTTGAGCACAGGCTCATCTAATTTGAGCAAAAGCTCATCAGCTTGAGTCCAAGGCCGATGCCTCGAGTAGGGGGTTACTCAGTCTGCTGAAGGCCCACAGTCAAGGCACATATGAGAAAGCAATCAATGAACAACTAAGGTGTTGCAACGAAAAACTGATGATTGATGCTTCTCATCTCTCTCCGTTCCTATCTGTCCCTATCTATCCCTCTCTCTCTGTAAAAAAAAAAAATTATGAAGTCTATTTTGTGTTCTTAGTAACTCAATTGTCTTTTTCTAAACTGGATTTTATTGGGGTGATACCGGTTAACATAATTATACAGGTTTCAGGTGCCCAATTCTACAACACATCTCTGTACAGTGTATTGTGTGTTCACACCGAGTTGTTATTTTAAGAGAACTTTTAATTTTTTATATAAAAAAATAAGCACTAAGCTTGGAAAATATATATACATATTTATACAGGTAAAGATATACAGATTTACTAACCAACCACCAAGAAGAGACATCAACAAAATATAGTGGACATACAAGCAAAGAATAAGAAACTAACACTTGTATAGCTGAAATGTACAACCTCTTGCAGAAACAAATGCCCACATCTGAGAGACATTTGTCACTTGTCCTTTTCAAGGTGACTGAAGAAAACAAAAAGTTAAAAAGATATCTAATGAATGCCATACTGTTTATTAAAGTTTTAGTTTAAGGTATTTGGCAAATTTGACTTAGTAAGTTAGTAGGAATAAAATGTTAAAAGTGTAATTTTATATGTTTGAATCTGGACCATAAATTAGGGCAAAATGATTAAACTTAAGGTCCAGAATTTCAATAATAATAAAATATGATAGAAATGCAAAGTAATGAATAATATACCAAGAAGCTACCTAATATAATTAAAAGGCTCCTCAGATCCTTGGGCAGTCTCTACCCAAAAAATTAGTTGTTAATACCTACAACTTCATTAACTTGCTTCAGTGATTGACTTGATACAGTCATTGTAAATGCTGACAACAGGTCTCTTTTCTCTGGGGAGGGAGGGTTGGGTAGAATGAGGCTACCACCACCAGTGCTGCTATAATAAGTGAAAGAAAAAAATCAGATACAGAAATTAAAGTAACTTCAGTTTCATCAATGCTGTCACCTTAGATCAAATATAGAAAGTAGAATGAAAATGCACTGAAAACAGGTCCCTGCGGATGGAAAACGCGTGGTACTCTGCTGCAAATGTCATTCAATCATTGGCTACTTTATACTTTCAAAATCTGACAGAAAGTCTGAACCAAACACTAAACTAAAAAAGGAATATTAAATATATTACTCATCAAACATTTCAAACTTAATTAACATAAATGATTAGTACAGGATACATACTTAATAAGTAATTTAAAATCTGCTGATGGAAACACATAGCATTTCTTAAAATATTTTCAGTTTAGTCAAAGTACGATAAAGGACAGTACATATTTTCTTATCTTAATAATCCACATTTACAATTTGGGGGAGGGGGATCTAAAAATCAAAATAGTATATGCTATGTAGGTAATCCTTAGCAAGAGATGGATAGTAAAAAAGATTTAAAAAATCAAAATTTTCTAAAAATAATATTTATACTATTGAAGGACAAAAGACTCAAACAGCAGGCACTTTGGTAAGATCAAAAAGGGAAGGCGTGGTAATACTGCTTTGCTGGAAAGCAAAGTCGTTTTAATCTCATTTACAATAAATCTTTAAACTGGAATCTATATTATTTAAATTCTAAATCAAACTAAAACAGCAAATAAATTGTTTTAAACAGTAGGAGAAAAGTATTTTAAAACACTGAAGACAAAAACTTTTTCTTTAAAGTAACTGATTCTTGTTTCCTGAGTATCTCACTAAATCCTGATTTATTACAAAGCATTAACAAGTTTACTAAACTGATCAAAAAGCTGCTATTCTATTCCACACAATTTTACTCATCTTCCACAAAACAACAAAAATTACTCCTTTTTTTACATAAGCCTATATACCACTTCTCGTCAGGACTTCTGCTTCTGCTACAGCTACTAATTTCTGTCTAATCAATTCATATCTTTAAGATTCAACCAAAATAATAATTCTTATTCCATACTAAAATTTACCATTTTCTTCTCCTGTTGTTTTTCGTTTATCTTCAGGTGAAACATGGACTAGCTGCAGAATGAGAGGTCTCCGAGTGACAATACCAGTGCCTCTGGGAAGCAGGTCCCTCCCCACTAGGCTTTCTAGCACTGAGCTCTTTCCACTGCTCTGAAAACAAAATATACAAGAGCAACATGAGTTTAACAGATTTTCTTATAACTCAATAAGACTATACGAACACAGCAACATATATAAAATTATCTTAATAAAAATGATTGCAGAGACTTTTAAAGGAAAACAGTTCTTTTCTATAATATAATCTTTATTTCTTTAAAATAAAATTAAAAAAACCTGCCTGACCAGGCAGTGGCACAGTGGATAGAGCATCGAACTGGGACGCAGAAGACCCAGGTTCGAAACCCTGAGGTCGCTGGCTTGAGCCCGGGTTCATTCAGCTTGAGTGCAGGGGGATGGGGTTAGGTCGCTGGCCTGAGTGTAGGATCATAGACATGACCACATGGTCACTGGCTTGAGCCCAAAGGTCACTGGCTTGAAGCCCAAAGGTCACTGGCTTGAGCAAGGTGTCACTCACTCTGCTGTAGCACTCCACCCCCTACCCCGACAAGGCACATATGAGAAAGCAATCAATGAACAACTAAGGAGACTAAGGAGCCACGATGAAGAATTGATGCTTCTCATATCTCTCCCTCTCTCTGTCTCTGTCACAAAAAAAAAAAAAAAAGTCACACTCTCCCATAATTTTCCTATCTTTTTGACAGTTTTCCTACCAGGTTTTCAAAACCTCTATAATATTGGTATATATAAAATTATGCCTATAATATGTAGATATTTTACTTTAAATGGGATAGCACTATATATATTTTTCTCTAACCTGCTTTTATTTCAATATAACAATAAGGGATATCATTCTATATCAATATAATAACTTCTGTGTATAACAGTCAAATAGTATTCTATTGTGTATAAAATCAAACCCCTAATGATGGACACTGAAATGGTCTGCACTATTAACAATGCTTCAAAGTACATTCTTTGTACATATAACCTTCCTCACTTCTCCTATTACCTCATTAGATTTTTTTCATTTAATGAAATTGCTGTGACTGAAGATCAAACAGATTTTGAGCATTCACAGATAGTGCCAGGCCGCACACAAGATGGCAGGCACCAAGCTGTATTTCCTGTTAAGTCTATTACATCCCCATCAGCAATGAGCATTATCACTTTTTTGAATCTTTGCTACTCTGAGAGATAAAACACTGGCAGCTTATCTAAATTTGCACTCCTTTATTATTCAAGTCAAGCATCTTTTTGCTTAAAGGCTTTCAATATTTCTCCTTCAGTTATTTGCTTGTTTAAACGCTGGCATATTATATGTTTCTTATTAGTTCTATAAAACTCTTTATCCTTGTATTTCATTTTTTGTTTTCAGTATTTCCCCAAACTTATTTTGAAAATTTCAAAGCCACAAAAGAGTTGCAAGACTATTAGTGACAAGCCATATACGTTAACAAAGATGCACTAATTATTAACATTTTGACACACTGACTTTCTCTTCTTACTACACACACATACATTTTTCTTTTGCTGTCCCATTTGACAGTTTTATATATGACATTTCATCTCTAAATATTGAGGTATATCTCTAAGAATGACATTCTTCCATATAACCACAATTCAATGATCACACTCAGAAAATCTAACATTGACAAAATACAGCAGATCCTTGAATCATGTCATTTTGTTATAACATTGATGATGTAGTACAGGAACTTACTCGAGTTTATATCAATTAGCCTAAGGTAAAAACCGGTTTCATTATATGTCATTTTCTTAATGTCACACATTCTATCAATGACACTGAGAACTTATTCTTCTAACGGTAGAAAAATTAAACACTATATAAACCCTTTGTTTGTATTATACATGTTAAATGTTTATAGTATTTATGTTTTTCTTAACTTTGTAATTAATGTTTTTCTTACTGTGTATTTTCTTAGTAGCCAAAAATAGTACATCTTTTAGCTTTATATTTTCTACAAATGCAAAATCCTAAACTCATCTTTGTATCAGAAAGGGTCTACAGAAAGCACATGGCCCACTTAAATTAAGTTAAGAAGTGTTTATTTACAAGTGGACTCTTTACAAAGCTGTCAATGAGACTTAGGAGAGCCTGACCAGGCGGTGGCGCAGTGGATAGAGAATCGGACTGGGATGTGGAAGACCCAGGTTCGAGACCCCAAGCTCGCCAGCTTGAGCGTGGGCCCATCTGGCTTGAGCAAAAAGCTCACCAGCTTGGTCCCAAGGTCACTGGCTCCAGCAAGGGGTGGCTCGGTCTGCTGAAGGCCCGCGTTCAAGGCACATGTGAGAGAGCAATTAATGAACAACTAAAGTGTTGCAACAGCAATGAAAAACTAATGATTGATGCTTCTCACCTCTCTCCGTTCCTGTCTGTCTGTCCCTATCTATCTCTCTCTGACTCTCTGTCCCTGTAAAAAAAAAAAAGAAATAAAAAAGAAGAGACTTAGGAGAATCACAAGGGGCAGTGCAATAACCCAGGAAGTAACAACAAAGAAGCTCTCTTCACCCATCAGCCCCCAAGGAAGGACTAGGAACCCACATACAGGGAGTGAGCCAGAGGAAAAAATACCCAAACTTTAGTCTCCTTTCTCCTTTTTTTTTTTTTTTTTACAGGGACGACAGAGAGAGAGAGTCAGAGAGAGGGACAGATAAACAGGAACGGAGAGAGGTGAGAAGCATCATTAGTTTTTTGTTGCCATAGCAACACCTTAGTTGTTCATTGATTGCTTTCTCACATGTGCCTTGACCGCGGGCCTTCAGCAGATGGAGCAACCCCTTGCTGGAGCCAGGCACCTTGGGTCCAAGCTGACGAGCTTTTGCTCAAGCCAGATGGGCCCGCGCTCAAGCTGGCGACCTTGGGGACTTGAACCTGGGTCTTCTGCATCCCAGTCTGACGCTATATCCACTGCGCCACCGCCTGGTCAGGCCTTCCAATTCTTGCCTGGGCTCCCCATTTCCAAATCCAACCAGAAGCCAGAAGACACCGGGGACCATTCATGTTGTCCAGAAAAGCCTCACTTAAGAGAAAACAGGATATGGAGGGTCATGGTGAAAATTAGATTGCTTATCTAGTATTGCTAGGTTTTAGTAACTAGGCTATCTCATTAAGTAAAATGGGTACTTTCCATCATTTATTTTCTGTGCTTTGAAATAATTTAAACATAGAAATTTCCTGTTCTTTATATGTTTGATAAACCTGTCCAAAATAATCATCTAATGCTCCTGAGCTTTCTTTCAATTGGGGGGTAGGGGGGAGAAGCATCAACTCCTAGTTGCCTTCACTGTAGTTGTGCATTGATTGCTTTTCATGTGCCTGGGCACGCCAGTGTCTCCTTGCTCAAGCCAGTGACCTTGGGCTTTTCATGCCTAAAATCTCTGGGCTCAAACTGGCGAGCTTTGGGATCATATGGATAACCTGTGCTGACAAGCCCACGCTCAGAGCCAGTGACCTCATGGTTTCGTACCAGTGACCTAACCTCGCGGCTTTGAACCAGTGACCTCAGTGTTCAGGATCAATACTTTATCCATTGCACCACCATCGGTCAGGGCTAGGCTTTCAAATTTATAGGCATAACTGCTTATAATGTTCTTAGAAATTGCTCATTTGTCTTATTTCTAATATTTTGTCTTTAAGTTCCTTTTTCTTTTCCTTTTATTTTTTTGAGAGACAGAGTCAGAGAGAGGGACAGACAGGGACAGACAGACATGAAGGGAGAGAAATTAGAAGCATCAACTCTTCGTTGCAGCACCTTAGTTGCTCATTGATTGCTTTCTCATATGTGCCTTGACCAGGGGGTTACAGCAGAGCCAGTGACCCTTTGCTCAAGCCAGCAACCTAATTCTTCAAGCCAGCAAACTTTGGGCTCAAGCTAGTGGCCATGGTGTTATGTCTATGATCCCATGCTCAAGCCAGCAACCTTGTGCTCAAGCTGGTGAGCCTGGGCTCAAGCCAGATGAGCCCACGCTCAAGACTGTGACCTTGGAATTTCGAACCTGGGTCCTCTGAGTGCCAGTCTGATGCTCTATCTACTGTGCCACTGCCTGGTCAGGCTTTATATTCTATTTTCTGACCGAATTTTCCAGTTGAGCATTAAACTAATTTTATTGGTCATATCTGTATTTTATTAATTTCATTTTGTAATTTTTTTGATAGCTAGGTGCATTTTTTTTGGTTTTCTATTTTTTTTTTTAAGTTTTTAATACTGTTAATTTCTTCTTCCTGGTTTTCTTCTTCTTTTTCTGGGATAGAGAAGTTAGTTATCCTGTTTTTTTTTGTTTTTTTTAATTTTATTTCTTTGATTTTTGGAGAGAAGGAAGAGAGAGAGGGAGAGTGCTTCCTATATGTGCCTAGACCAGGCAAGCCCAGGGATTCAAACCAGTGACCTTCAGTGTTCCAGATCGAAGCTTTATCCACTGCGCCACCGCAGGTCAGGCTAGTTATCCTGTTTTTTAAAAACTCCTGGAGTTAAGTCTGACCTGTGGTGGCGCAGTGGATAAAGTGTCGACCTGGGAACACTGAGGTCGCCAGTTCAAAAACCTGCACTGGTCTGGTCAAGGCACATATGGAAGTTGATGCTTCCAGCTCCTCCCCCCTTTCTCTCTTTCTCACTCTGTGTCTCCTCTCTAAAATGAATAAAATAAAAATAAAAAATAAAAAATAAAAAAACTTCTGGAGTTAAATCTTTAGCTTGTTCTTTCTATCTGGCTGCCAAAACTTGTCTCACCAACCATATACACACTCACTTTATTGGTGATATCTGAGTCCTCTCTATCCTCTTTCTTCTGAGAATCATGGTTCTCAAGGACATAGTTTATGACAGAATTAGAGTAACACAATTATTCATTTGCATTTTATTTCACATTACAGAGTCTCTGAATAATACCAATACTATCACTACCAATATGATTAGTGAAAAGTTTTTAAATGATTTTTGCATTGCCCTGGCCAGTGGTCCAGTAGACAAGAATGTTCTCCAGGAGCGCTGATGTTACCAGCTCCATCCAGGGGTGTGGGCTTGTCCCGAGCTCACTGGTTCCAGCCTGTCAGGGCACATATGAGAATCAATGGCACAAATAAGTGGAACAACAAGTTGATGCTTCTCTCTCTCCCTCTTAAATGTTTTGCATATGATCCCGCCATTCTCCCACCTCTTTACAGAACATACTTTCTCCTTTTTTAGTGGTAGTTCTATAACTATCAGTACAATGTTAACAATCAGTCCTTATATTAATGTCTCTCTAGTCATTCTGATTCTCTGAAGCTTGTTCACTATAGATTCCTGAGGAAGGGCTAATGGGAACAATAGTCTTTAAGTTCTAGCATACTAATAACAATTTGTGACGTTTACACTTGAAATTCAGTTTGGTTATAAAATCTTGGGCTCATGTTTCTTGAGTATCTTAAATATGGAACTCCATATTAAATTGTGTCCTCTCAAACTGTCTTCTTTCATAAATTGTTTTTCTATTTTTTTTTTTGATAGAGAGACAGACAGATGGAAGAGAGATGAAAAGCATCAACTCGTAGTTGTGTCACTTTAGTTGTTCACTGGTTGCTTCTCATATGTGCCTTGACGGGGGGTGGGGGGTCCAGCTGAACCAGTGACCCCTTGCTTAAGCCAGCAACCTTGGGCTCAAGCCGGTGACCATGGGATCATGTTGATGATCCCATGCTCAAGCTGATGAGCCATGCTTAAGCTAGCAACCTCAGGGTTTTTGATCCTGGGACCTCAGCATCCCAGGTTGACGCTGTATCCACTGAGTCACCACCAGTCAGACTCTCAGAAATTGTTTTTGTAGAAAAGTGTAATAAGTAATCTGATTTTCCTTCCAAGAGACTTTAGCCCAAATGAAAGATTTTTATTTTTCCTCTAAAGTCCAATAATTTCACTAGACTATGTGTGTGGGTCTTTCTATAAGTGTTCTCAAATATGTGCTGTAAACTTTCAAAATGGAGTTCCAAAATTAGTTTTTATTTCAGTTTAGTATCTGTTCCTTTGCAATCCTTTTTTCTTATTAGGGGGTTCCTATTTTACATATGTTGGATCTCTGCCTAATTTCAATGTCAATTTCTATCAAATTTTCTGTACCTTTCTTATCCTTGTTATTTTTACTATCTCCCTCCTTTCAATGTCTTTCTCTTACAATATGTTTATCTGCTATGTGTTCCTTATAATTTATCATCATTCTAAAATAAAACTTTTATTTCTGATACTTTATTCAGTTCTACCACTTAGGTTTAAAATGTTTCTCTTATACAAATTTGGTTTCTTTGAAATTCTATGTTCTGATTATGTCTTCTGTCTTGCCTTTTTTGTCTTACTATCTAATGATGTTCATCTATTTTGTGGACACTGTCTATAAAGATGCTATTCTGGGTCTCATTTTTCTTTAAAAACTTTGAGATTTGACAATAATTATTTCATATTGCTGATATTTAAATGAAATTCATTTTCATAAACTTTTAAAGGAGACCTAGCCTAGCTATTCTAAACTTCATACTCTAAAATTTTCTCTTATTGTATTCTTAAAGTACTTGAAAATATATTTCTTTGTTTTCTGAAATATCTTGGCTCTGTTTCTCCCCATCGCTTTTATCTGGACCTTCTCTTTCCATTTTATTTTTTCAGAAAATGCTCAATTGTATTCTCAGTTCCTTCTCACTGTGAGGGCTGGTTCCGGAAGAGAGCTTTGGTTGGTTAATTTTAAAAATTTCATAAAGACGCTTCAGGCCCTTAAGACTTTACAATAGACCTCTTTCACTCACCCCTTATCAGTGTTTGCAAGACCCCTCCCAGTTCAGCTGATATTTTTAAACGGGCCCTCCAAGCTTTCCAGTTATTTTCTTTTAGCTATTTTTTAATTCTCAGATTCATCTAATGTTTTATTGCTTGCTTCTTCTTTATACATAGATAATAATGCACAAGGGTTGGAGCTCTTGGTTGTTTGCCCCCAGCCTACTGGTATTTGAGGGTTTATGGAGAAAAATGGTCAACTAATTTTCTTGTAAAAGTTGTTCATGGGTTTTGCTTTCCCTATCCTATTCTGTTGTTATGGGAAAGTCTCATACAGAGACCAGGAATCTATTCTCCCACTGCTGTCATCTGCCCAGAATCTTTAATATGAAAATTTAACCCACTTAGAAATAATGAGACTAATGTTTAGTCTTACGTAAGATTTATTTTTACATTGAGTCATAAAAAGAAGTATTGATACATGCTACAACATGGGTGAACCTTAAAAACTTTATGTGCAGTGAAAAAAGTCAGTCACAAAAGATCACATATTATTTGATCCTGTTTCTATGAAATATCCGAAATAAGAAAGATTAAGTGGTTGCCTAGCACTGGAGGTAGAAGGGTGTGGGGACTGACTGCTAATGGATATAAGGTTTCTTTTATGGATAATGAAATAGTCTAAAACAGATTATGATGATGGTTATACTACTCTATAGAATGCTAAAAACCATTAAATTATATATTTCAAATGGATGAACTTTAGAGTATATAATAATATCTCAATAGAGCTGTTAAAAAATAAAACTAAGGAGAAAAAATAAATTCCAGATGAATTATAAACAAATAATATAAATTAGAGACTATAACAATGATTTCATGACTTTAAGGTAAGGAATGATTCCTTAATATACAAATATACAAACTAAAGAAGAAAAAATTGATAATTTAACTACAGTAAAATTAATATTTCTTTGATTCATATTTTTAAAAACTGGGGGAAAATATTTGTGATTCATATAACTGACAAGAAATTAAGAATCCAATGTATAAAGTCTACAAATCATAAAAAAGATGAATAATAATAAATTATACAAAAGATAGGACAATACAGAACCACTAAGAGCCAAGACATAAGATCTTCAAACTCATTAGTAACAAGAAGATGTAATAAAAACCACAATGAGATACCATAAATTAAAAAATGTAACACCACCAAGTACAGATGTAAATAAACTTTTCTGTGTTGGTGGGAATGTAAATAGTAACAACCATTCTCAGCAGAAAGTAGCAATATCAAGTAAAAATGATAATATATCCTACAGTCTAGTAACTCCACTTCTTGATACCTTAGAGCAGTGGTTCTCAAAGTGTGCACCAGGGAACACTGATGTACCCTAGAAGATTTCCAGATGCGCCCTATGGTATTCCAAAGAAATATGGGCCTGTTGGGGACGAAAAAACAGGGTTTTGGAGTTTAAATTTTGGGGGGACAGAGGTGTGGGGAATTGGCTGAAAGCTAACAGTCTGCCCAACCCCCACCTCACTTGCCTTATTAGGTTGCAAAAGGCTGTTAATCTGTGGTGCTGGATTGTTTACACTACCCCCCATGTTCCCCAGAAAGACTGGAGGCAAGTTTCTTCCATCCTTTGTTTGGTGTCAAGATGATATGTATGGCGGCTGTTTTCTGCTCTTGGTAAAAATTCTTGGGTTGTCTTGGAAATGTGATCAGAGACCACTGATTTGCTAATGGCCTCACTTTGCCCTATAAATAAAGCAAGATGCGGTTATTTGGGCGTGCTTTGTTCTTGCCAGCAGCAGTTATAAGGCCTTCCTGACCCCGTATTTTCTTAATTCCGTACTGTTCCCACTCGAGACCTGGAATTACTAGCTGCGCTGGTTTGTGGCTTGTACCCAGATATAAAAATATAGTTACTCTATTGTACCATTTCATTATGGAAATATTGCTCTTTATGTTAACACATCATTATTATATTTATTATTAACACATCATAATATTATCTTTAGATAAATAAACCCAAATAAAATGGATAGATTTCTCAAAAAAAAGTGTGATAATGAACAATCCAATTCTGGAAGTAGGCAAAAGTTAAGTGTAAATAAAATATGACTTGAAGGCTGACAGGCAGAATTTAATTTATAGCATTTTTCATCACTTAACAGTACAATTGGATTAGAACCCCATTCATGGAAGCTTCAAGTAGTTTTGCTTTAACATTAACAGAAGGAGAAGAACTGGCAGCTATATCCACTGATCGTAAATTGATGATTAAACATAAGGAATTGTCTCTTGAAGCCTTTTGGATTTCTATAAAAAAAATATGTGGCAATATCTAAAAAAGCTTTGAACATTTTACTACAATTTTCAACATCCTATTTATGTGAATTAGGATTTTCTAACTTCAACACAATTAAGAGTAAAAAGAGAAGAATTCTTCAATGTATTGATAAGGAAATGAGTTTGCCTTTCAAATATATGCCCAGCCTGACCAGGCAGTGGTGCAGTGAATAGAGCATCGGACTGGGATGCGGAAGACCCAGGTTTGAGACCCCGAGCCCGCCAGCTTGAGCGCAGGCCCATCTGGCTTGAGCAAAAAGCTCGTCAGCTTGGACCCAAGGTTGCTGGCTCCAGCAAGGGGTGGCTAGGTCTGCTGAAGGCCCACGGTCAAGGCACATGTGAGAAAGCAATCAGTGAACAACTATGGTGTCGCAATGGCAACAAAAAACTAATGATTGATGCTTCTCACCTCTCTCCGTTCCTGTCTGTCTGTCCCTATCTATCCCTCTCTCTGACTCTGGGGAAAAAAAATCAATAAAATCAGATTCCTTTTATTTATATATATATAAATAAAATCTGGAAAAAAAATTAATAAAATCAGATTCCATATATATATATGCCCAAACATTGAAGAAATGGGTTATACTGGAAAACTTTTTTTTTTTTTCATTTTTCTGTTGCATGAGGTTTTAGAACTGTTTCTATATATTTCTGCATTACTGATTCCAAATCTGAAATCCGTTTTTTGGTGCATGCTCTAGTTTTTATGCAATTTTAATTTCTTTTTGTTACAGTTAATGACATGCATTGGTTTTTAAATTGGAGTTAAAGGACAAAAACTCTTGGATTGAACATAACCACAAGGCAATTAATGTTTTACAAACATCACTTTTACATAATTATAGTTACTTTTAAATGTAAAAAATTATTATCTGATAAAAACACCCTTTTATTTTAAGATTGAATCATGGCTTCTTCGAGTAGGCGTAAATGTAAGAATAGTCCTGACACCTTCGGTTATATATGTGCCTGTTACACACTTCAACGTCAAAGGCACAATATTTCATCATTTGTGACACGTGCATATATTGCCTATTTTCAAGTTCCCCTTGGAGATCAAGACAAGAATTGGGCTCCTCATATTGTATGTCAAAATTGTGAGGAAATGCTTCGTGACTGGACAAAAGGAAAACGCAAAGGAATGCCTTTAGGTATTCCCATGGTTTGGGGTGAACCTAAGGACCACAGCACTGACTGTTATTTCTGTCTGATCCACAGACAAAGGGCATCAACAAGAATAAACGGCATATGATCACATATTCTAATATTCAGCAATACGACCTATCCCACACTCTGAGACTCCCAGTTCCAGTTTTCAATGGTTTTCTTTCTTTTAAAGACGAAGAAAGTGAACATGGTGATCAAGAGTATTTTGATAAGATGCATAAGGAAATGGTTGTAGAATCTGAAGGGTCTTCTTCTGATACCAAGCAGTCATTAACCCCTCAGCAGTTTAGCCAACCCGAATTGAATGACTTAATAAGAGATTTGGGCCTATCAAAAAGCAGCTGAGCCTGACCAGTGGTGGCGCAGTGGATAAAGCATCAACCTGGTAACACTGAGGTTGCCGGTTCAAGACCCAGGACTTGTCTGGTCAAGGCGCATATGGGAGTTGATGCTTCCTGCTCCTCCCTCCTTTCTCTCTCACTCTCTCTCTCTCCTCTCTAAAATGAATAAATAGTAAATAAATAAATTTAAAAAAAAAAAAAAAAAAAAAAAGCAGCTGAGTTCTTACCCTTCAGGCTTCAAAAAAAGAATGGACTTCACCTGTCAGCTAAAGTATCCCATTTCCGGAAGCATGAACAAATTTTTGTGGACTTTTTTTACAAAGACACTTTGTTTACTGTCATGATATCAATAGTCTTCTCAGCCAACTAGGTGTTTACCACTTACAGTCCAACAGAATGGCAGCTATTTCTTGACAGCTCTAAACGGAGTCTGAAATGTGTTCTCCTACACAACGGTAATGTTTATGCAGCGGTTCCAATTGGTTATTCAACTCATCTGCGAGAAGATTATAATGACATAAAAATTGTCCTCAACTTTCTGAAGTGTGAGGAGCATAACTGGATCATTTGTGTGAATCTTAAAATGGTAAATTTCCTGCTAGGACAACAGAGAGGTTTCATGAAGTATCCTTGCTTTCTGTGTTTGTGGGACAGCCAAGCTCGGGAGAAACACTGGACACAGAAGGAGTGGCCAAAATGTGAAGCTCTGGAAATAGGGATGCAAAATATTGTGAATGAACTTGTAGTTAATCGAGACAGGATCATTTTTCCCCCACTTCACATCGAACTTAGCTTAATGAAGCAATTTGTTCAGGCTTTGAATAGAGAAAGTGAATGCTTTCAACATATTATTTCTGCTTTTCCTGCCTTGTCTTTTGAGAAGATAAAAGCAGGTATATTCAATAGACCTCAGATTCGAACCCTCATATGTGACAAAGAATTTGCCAGGAAGATGAATACCGAGGAGAAAGCAGCATGGCAGTCTTTTGTGGCAGTTACAAAGAACTTCCTTGGCAACAAAACAGCAGAAAACTATGAACTTCTGATTCAAAGGATGCTGTTGGCTTTCCATGACATTGGATGGAACATGAGCGTTAAGATTCACTTCCTGAACAGTCACCTTGATAAGTTTCCTGAAAATCTTGGAGCTGTTAGTGATGAGCAGACTACTGCTGGAGCATCAAACAAGACTGTCCTCAGCAAGGACATAAACACAGGAGCTACAAACACAAATTTTTGCCTGAATAGAATTTAAATAAGTTTTGCGCAAATTTTATGATTAAAATGTTTTAATATGTTCTATTTCAAAATTGTAGACTAATTCTGATATAATCATATCTTTTAGTATATTAGTGTATTTACTGCATTATATAAATTATTATATTTTCACAAAGATGATGCCTAAGAAGACATTCTACTTCATTAAGTTAAACTAAATGCTGAAAAAAATTTTTTTAAAAGAGCCTTTTTACTTGAGATGTCAGAACTCTTTTTTTTTTTTTTTTATTCATTTTAGAGAGGAGACACAGAGTGAGAGAGAGAGAGAGAAAGAGAGAAAGGGGGGAGGAGCTGGAAGCATCAACTCCCATATGTGCCTTGACCAGACCAGTGCAGGGTTTTGAACTGGCGACCTCAGTGTTCCCAGGTCGACGCTTTATCCACTGTGCCACCACAGGTCAGGCTAAATGTTGAAAATTTTACAATAAGATGAAAACCTAAAATCTTGAATTGCAAAAATTTTGTTATTCAGTGTTATTATATATAGCAGTATAACTGAGCAAACCCAAAATAAGTGTACAGATAAGTAAAAATCACATGTATGATTGTGTATAAAAGAACTACAGAGAAATGCATACTGTTTGACACTACTTCAGGTTTATTTTTATTTATTTTATTACTTATTTACTTTAAGTGAGAGGAGGGGAGATAGACTCTCACATGCACCTCAACTGGGATCCACCCAGCAACCCCATCTGAGGCCAAATGCTTGAATCAACTGAGCTATTTTTAGTGCCCGAGACTGACAAACTTGGACCAACTGAGCTATCCTGAGAGCCAGGACCAGCACTTGAACCAATCAAGGCACTGGTTACAAGAAGAGAAAAGAGAGAGAAGGAGGAGAGGGCATGGAAGAGAAGCAGATGGTTATTTCTCATGTGACCTGATCAAGGATTGAACCCAGGATGTCTGCATGCCCAGCCAACACTCTATACACTGAGCCAACCGGCCTGAGTGCTTTTGTTCTTTTTTTAAGGTTTTATTTATTGATTTTAGAGAGGGAGAGAGAAAGGGAGTGAGATTATACTTGCTTCACTTTAGTTGTGCATTGATTGCTTCTTGTATGTACCTTGACCAGGTAAGCCTGGGGTGACTTCAGTGTGTTCCAGGTCAACTCTCTATCCACTGTGCCACCACAGGTCAGGTGACACTACTTTGGGTTTAAACCATATAAACCAATATATTAGGTGACAGACTAATGTACAATATATAATGACGTGCACAGGTACAATAAACACATCAGGAAAATGGTTCTCTCTCTATGGCAAGGAGGGAAATTCAACTGGGTAGTTAACATTTTATTTCTTATACTGGGAGGCAGATACAATGGTGTTCATAGTATTTTTCCTTATATCTTGTTGACATTTTCAATATTTCAAAATAATTTTTTAATGTTTCGTATGTGGTATAGGATCTCCTTTGAAGAGATAATTTAAGAAGTTACATTCCCTCTTCCTTCCATACCTAAGATGATACTCGCTCGGTATAGCCACACAGCTAAGATATACGTCACAGGCCAATTCCTGTGTCCAACTGTCCTCCTGCACAAATGATCCATAACAGCTTACGTGTCCAATACTGCTGGAAAGTTCAAAGTACTACACTCAAGCTATAAACAGAACTGGAAGCAATTCAGGCAATTTCAAATTTATTTCACATTATCTTATATAGAAAATAAAGGGGCAATAAAAAAACAAAACCTGTTCTCTTATTATTTTTCAGTGCATTTAAACAATGGTTGTAGTATGTATGTATACAGATTTTTCTTTTTTTTTTTTACAGGGACAGAGAGAGAGTCAGAGAGAGGGATAGATAGGGACAGACAGACAGGAACGGAGAGAGGTGAGAAGCATCAATCATTAGTTTTTTGTTGCCGTCACAACACCTTAGTTGTTCATTGATTGCTTTCTCACATGTGCCTTGACCACGGGCCTTTAGCAGACCGAACCACCCCTTGCTGAAGCCAGCGACCTTGGGTCCAAGCTGATGAGCTTTTGCTCAAGCCAGATGGGCTCACGCTCAAGCTGGCGACCTTGGGGTCTCAAACCGGGGTCTTCCACATCCCAGTCCGACGTTCTATCCACTGCGCCACTGCCTGGTCAGGCTATGTATACAGATTTTATAATCATTATTTTTCCTAGGAAAATTTTAAACATTTCTCCATTACATTTATTTGTTCTTGTTTTGCTTCTAATCTGTCAACACTTTACATTTTAAACACTTCTCCATGTCACATAACATTTACTGTTCCAGACTGGAGGTCTGATAATACCAGTCTGGCTCTCTTTTCTACTTTTCGGAAACCTGTTTGTTTCTCCCTTTTTCTATTTCGACACTTGAATTGTTTTGATTTCAGAAATTAACCAAGGCACACCAGTTCTTTCAATAATTCTGCTCAGCAATTGGAATCTAAGGCTGTCATACTTCAGCTCCAAAGAACTTGTACCTATTTGTTTATTCTTGTCATCTGCTCCTAGTTTCCCCATCAACTCTGGTAAAAATTTTGGCTCTCTGAACTTTCACCATCAAGTCTCTCTGTCTCTTTTTTTTTTCCATGGACAGAGAGAGAGTCAGAGAGAGAGAGAGATAGGGACAGACAGACAGGAACGGAGAGAGGTGAGAAGCATCAATCATTAGTTTTTCGTTGCCGTTGCGAAACCATAGTTGTTCATTGATTGCTTTCTCACATGTGCCTTGACTGTGGGCCTTCAGCAGACCGAGCCACCCTTGCTGGAGCCAGCGACCTTGGGTCCAATATGGGCCCGTGCTCAAGCTGGCGAACTCGGGGTCTCGAACCCAGGTCTTCCGCATCCCAGTCCAACGCTCTATCCACTGCACCACCACCTGGTCAGGCACCATCAAGTCTCTGATCTGTAATAAGTTTCATAGCATATGTTTCTGACCTACCTTTTAGAAGAGTTACTCACAAGCTGTTTTTCTATCTCATAAGTTATGTTTTCTGCAACTTCAGTGTGGCTACTGCTGCCTGATCACATCAACTATGCCACTTATCCCTTCCTTATTAAATGAGATATCTCACAAAGAATACTTTTTAAATTTCTCTCCTAAATTCTATATTAACTGCTTTTTGTTAAACTGATGATCTACTTTAGCTTCCTCCTTTATGGCTACTGATTTTCAGTTGTACATTGTTTATGTTTCTCCATACTAGATTTTTTTTAGATATTTATCTATTGATTTTACAGGAAGAGGAGGGGGGAAGCAAGAAGTATAAACTCATAGTTGCTTCACTTTACTTGTTTATTGGTTGCTTGTCATATGTGCTTTGACCTGGCAAGTCCAGAGTTTTGAACCTGGGACCGCAGTGTTCCAGGTTGGTGCCCGTTCCACTGTATCACCACAGGCCAGGCCATACTAGATGATTTTTAACAACTACAGTGTGTCCGTAAAGTCATGGTGCACTTTTGACAGTGTGACAGGTCAAAAGTGCACCATGACTTTACGGATACACTGTATTTGCTTTGGACTTACAGTGTTACTCCAAAATTCATATGTTGAAGCCCTAACAAGCTCCTCCCTTAAGAATATGTACCTCAAAAAGTTTTTGGACATAAGGACTTTAAAGAGATGATTAGTTAAAAAGAGTTCAACAGGGTAGGTCTTATCCAGCCTGACTGACTGGTTGGTGTCCTTACAAAAGAAGAAATTGCAGACACACAGAGACACAGTGATGTAACACACAGAGAAACAACCACATGAGGACACAGCAAAAAGGCAGCCATCCACGTATAAGCAAAGAGAAGCCTCAGAAGAAACTGGACCTACCAACACCCTGAGGATGAACTAGCCCCCAAAACTTGGAGAAAATAAAATTGTTATTTAAGCCACCCAGTCTGTGTAATATATTTTATGGCAGCCCTAACAAAGTAACACAGGGGTTACAAACTCAATGGCCCACACAAAAGCAGGTAGTAGATCAACCCAGACCAATCAAAATGACATCCAATTGTATTCTTCTGATATTTTGTTTGCACATGAAAAATATTTCTCACATCTCATGAAATAAAAGGTTATCTTTTAACAATGTAAAAAAAAGGTAAGACTATCTCATATTAAAATACTATAAGAGCCCTGGCCAGCTAGCTCAGTGGTCGAGTGTCGGCCCTGCATGTGGAAGTGCCAGGTTCGAGTTCTGGCCCTGGCACACAGGAAAAGTGCCCATCTGCTTCTCCACCCTACTCCCTCTCCTTTCTCTCTAGCTCTTTCTTCCCCTCCCACAACCAGGGCTCCACTGGAGCAAAGATGACCCAGGCACTAAGGATGGCTCCATGGCCTCCGCCTTAGGTGCTAGAATGGCTCTGGCTGAAGCAAAGCAACACCCCAGATGGGCACAGCATCGCCCCCTAGTGGGCATGCCAGGTGGATCCTGGTCGGGCACATGCGGGATTCTGTCTCTCTGCCTCCCTGCTTCTCACTTCAGAAAAATACAAATATATATATATTTTTATATATATTATGTATAATATGTATAAAAGATTATTTCTCAAGTAATATTTAACTTTTGATAAGAGACATGGAAATAGGAAATATTTCACTGCCCTCTTCACACTTTTTTTTTTTTATGTAAGAGGAGGGGAGACAGACAGATTTTCACATGTGCCCCACTGGGATCCACCAGCAACCTTGTCTGGGGCCAATGCTCAAATCAACCAAGCTACCCTCAGTACCCAGGGCGAGCACTTGAACCAATCAAGCCACTAGCTGTGGGAGGGAAAGAGGGAGAGAAGGGGGAGCGGGAGGGGAAGAGAAGCAGATGGTCACTTCTCATGTGTGCCCTGACCAGGAATTGAACCCAGGACGTCCACATGCTAGCCAACACTCTATCCAGTGAACCAACCGGCCAGGGTCTCTCTTCAAACCATTAAAAAAGAATAGACTGACAAACCAAGGAAAGAAACTAGAAGCAATGGGAGCTGTGGCAGACTAGATACAGTATGACCCATCTAAAATAGGTATTGTTCAGATTATTGGGAATGTGGGCCCAGTGTTGTCAAATTTCCTAATTTTTTTCTTTTTAAAAAAACTGGATACGGGCCTTTAAAATGAATCTACCAATCTTTAAACACTGGCAACAAATACATTAAACACATATATGTGTTCGTTCTAGTTCAAAATGGTGATGCAGGAGGATCCTGAATTCACATCCTATCATAGACATACTGAATCTATGGGTACAAACCAAACAACTCCCTCTAAAAGAAACACAAAAACAGTAATACCCACACATTGAATGAAGGGTAAAAACCTACACTGAAACAGGGGTAGGAGAGGCTGACACAATTTTGCCATAAACCCCAGCCCAGGTGCAATGACCCACCATAGAAAGGAAACTAAGAACACCCAGATGTTTCCTGAGAAGCAAAAGGTAAGCCTCACATCTAGTACCCTAACTTCTAAGACCTACACCTGAGATAGGCCCACAAAGCATCTAGCTTTGAAAGTCAACAGAGAGTGTGTCCACAAGACCCACATGGCTATAGTGAACAGAGAAAAGGGTCTTAAAGGACTCATGAAGACTCACCATACCCCCACAGTAAAGGACAGAGAGTGAACAGAAATGCCCATCTCTCAATCTTCCTCTGAAAAAAGGTATATTTACATGTACTTTAGTAAACATTTTTTTAAATTTACTTTTATTTATTCATTTTAGAGAGGAGACACAGAGTGAGGGGGGGGGGGGAGAGCTGGAAGCGTCAACTCTCATATGTGCCTTGACCAGACCAGTGCGGGGTTTTGAACTGGCGACCTCAGTGTTCCCAGGTCGACGCTTTATCCACTGCGCCACCACAGGTCAGGCTATTTACATGTACTTTAAAGGCTGCTGCCAGGTCTGACCTGACCCATGGTGGCACAGTGGATAAAGCATCGACCTGGAACACTGAGGTTGCCTGTACAAAACTCCAGGCTTGTCTGGTCACAGCACATACAGGAAGCAACTACTTTGAGCTGATGCTTCCCGCTTCTCCCCGCTCTGTCTCTCTCTCTCTCTCTCCTTTCTCTAAAAAATCAATAAGTAAAATCTAAAAAGAAAATCATTTTCAGCTGGTACCCCCAGTCAAGGCACATATGAGAAAGCAATCAACGAGCAACTAAAGTGCTACAACAACTAGTTGATGCTTCTCATCTCTCTACCTTCCTGTCTGTCAGTCCCTGTCTGTCCCTTGGTCTCTTGCTCACTAAAATAAATAAATAAATCAAAATAAAAAGCTGCTGCCTAAAGGTCCAGCTTCCAATGAGCCTGGATCTAGATGCCAACTGAGACCATCCCCCTTGGCACTGAGAGATCTTGGCATACCCTCAACTACTGGGAGCCACTAAGAAAAAAGTGGGCTGCTTAGACAATTACAGAGTTGTGGGAGACAAGTAAGATCTAGGGCAGAGTTGAACAGTAAGGTAGATATCCTAAACAAGGCCAATCCTACAAGACTAGGAGAGCAGGTTATTTTATCTAATTCATAAAAACAAACTGAGAATCAGGGAAAACAAAGAAATAAAGGAATGTGTTCCAAACAAACAAAAGATAAAACTTAAAAAAATCTTACTGAAATGGAGATGTGATTTATCTAATAGAGTTCAAATTAATGATTTAAATATGCTCAATGAACTCGGGAGAAAAATGAATGAATGAAAGAACTTCAACAGAGACAGAAATTAGGAAATACTTTATTGCTTCACATTCATTTTGAAACATCTCTAATTTTTGTGAGCAGTATATAAGACAGTAACAAATTATAGAGCTGAATACAATAACTGAACTGACACAAAAGAACAGTTTGACAACAGACTAAGATGAAGCAGGATTGGTCATCTCCAGACAGTGCATTAGATCTCATACAATCAGACCAAAAAACAAACAAAAAATAATGAAAAAGAGGAAGATAGCTTAAATAACTTGGGAAAACATCAAGTAGACCAATATTTACATTATAGGGGTCCCAGAAGAATATGAGAAAGCAGAAAACTTTTTTTTAAATGTCTTATTTTTACACTTTAATTTAGATAGGGGAGTGGGGGAGGGGGAGAGAGAGAGAAAGAGAGAGAGAGGAATAAAGAGGTGAAGCTGGAAGCATCAACTCATAGTACAGTGTGTCCGTAAAGTCATGGTGCACTTTCGACCGGTCACACGGCCAAAAGTGCACCATGACTTTACGGACACACTGTAGTTGCTTCCTGTATGTGCCTTGTCCAGGCCAGCCCAGGGTTTCAAACCAGTGACCTCAGTGTTCCAGGTAAATACTTGATCCACTGCGCCACCACAGGTCAGGCAGAAACAGAAAATGTATCTTAAGAAATAATGGCTGATAATTTCCCTAACTTGAAAAAATTAAAAAATATCCAGATCCAGGAAGCCTAGAGAGTTTCAAATAAGAATAACTCAAAAAGATCTAAACCAAAACACATTTTAATTGGTATTGCATTGGGTAATATAGACATTTTAATGATGTTTATTCTTCCTAGCCATGAGCACGGTATATGCTTCCACCTGTTTGTATCTTTCTTGATTTCTTTTATCAATGTTCTATAATTTTCCGAGTACAAGTCCTTAACCTCCTTGGTTAAATTTACTCCTAGGTACTTTATTTTTTTGGTTGCAATAGTGAAGGGGATTGTTTCCTTAATTTCTTTTGCTGACAGTTCATTGTTGGTATATAGAAATGCCTCTGATTTCTGAGTATTAATTTTATATCCTACCACCTTGTTGAATTCATTTATAAGGTCCAGTAGTTTTTTGACTGAGACTCTAGGGTTTTCTATATACAATATCATATCATCTGCAAATAATGACAGTTTTACTTCTTCTTTTCCAATTTGGATGCCTTTTATTTCTTCTTCCTGTCTGTCCCTATCTGGGTCTCTGTTTCTGTTACAAAAGGGGGGGGGGCGCAAAGTGAAAAGCACATTTCCAGTAACACTGAGCCAGAGTCTCAGGTTCATATTATCAACTGGGATTCCTATCTTGAGTGGTGGCTTGGATTACATGCTAAAGGGCTCTCCCTCAATTTAAGAAATAGTGATTAAATTTCTCAAGTTGACTAACAAAAGTTATCTAAGTCATATCTCCTCCTCTACCTGCAAAGCACACCCTGGTCAAAAGTATTAACCTCCTCTCTCCCATTTTCTGTTCTTGCCACACAAAAGATCTCAGCTGGAGAAACAGGAAAGCAATTTATTTAGCTACATCATGAAATCTGTGAAGGATCAACAGCTGTTAACATAATTCCCCTTTCTCAATGTTTCCAAATTTCTAGGCCCCAATTAAATACTGGGCAATTTAAGAAATAAACATTTAAAACACTAGGGGTCAGCAAATGTTACCCAGGAGTTGATACTTTGAAGCAAGAATGCCACCACGATCAACATGCTATTGGATGGTGGTATGCCCTCAGACTCTGCCTCCCTTCACTGTTTTCTCCAGTTTTAGGCATTTTAAAATCAAAGACTCACTCACATACTTCAAATTAGAAGGTATGAACCATCTACATCAGAATCACGGTTGGTGCCTGGCCTACCCCAGACTTAGTAAATCAAAATGTCTAAGGGTGGAGTCCAGAAAACATATCTTCAAAGTGATTCCAATATAGACCAAGTTTAGAAACACTGTTCTAAAAAGTTCAATAAAGGAGGACCTGCAGCCCTGGCTGGGTAGCTCAATTGATGAGAGAGCATCCTCCCCAATATGCCAAGGTTGTGGGTTAGATTCCTGGTCAGGGCACATACAAGAATCAACCAATGAATGCATAAGTAAGTGGAATAACAAACCGGTATTTCTCTCTCTCAGTCCCCCCCCCCCCCGCCATCTCTCTCTCTTGAAAAAAAAAATTTTTTTTTTAAATGACCTTTAGCCTGACCAGGCAGTGGCGCAGTGGTTAGAGTGTCGGACTGGGATGCCGGAAGACAAAGGTTCGAGACCCCGAGGTCGCCAGCTTGAGCGTGGGCCCATCTACCTTGAGCAAAAGCTCGCCAGCTTGGACCCAAGGTCGCTGGCTCCAGCAATGGGTGGCTCTGTCTGCTGAAGGCCTGCGGTCAAGGCACATGTGAGAAAGCAATCAATGAACAACCATGGTGTCGCAACAGCAATGAGAAACTAAAGATTGATGCTTCTCACCTCTTTCTGTTCCTGTCTGTCCCTATCTATCCCTCTCTCTGACTCTCTCCATCCTTGTAATAAATAAAAAAATAAATAAATAAATAAATAAATAAATAAATAAGTCTATCTTTAAAAAAATGACCTTTAGCCATTTAAGATATAGGTGATGTGTAAGATAAAGACTTTACCTGTATTATGAAGACATGATTACTGCAATTGAGTTAACCAGTCAGAATTAAGCATAGAACACATTATGTCAAACTCACTCATTGTACACTACTTCATTAATTATGAATGTGAGGTGTGTGCTGTATATGTTACACAACATTAAATGGAACAGATAACAAAGTAGTGGTGTACTTATATTCAAATCAAGTAGAAGAGGTTTTTCCAATATACTGAGGAAAATATGGAAGACATTTTTCTGTTATTTCTTTTGTACATACCTCAGTAATATATGATTGAATTTCAGCTCATCAAGACCTAAATGGAGATAACCCTATTAGATCAAGTCTAAAAACCGAGTAATTTTCCTTCTGAGTAATTTCAAACATAACATGCAAATGTGGCATAGAACTGTCACAACTAGGATGGTTTCTGCTAGCACATGTTAACGGCTTTCATAAATGGTGAGATCTTTACTTTTCTACCCTGCCCCTTCCAATATTGCCAACAGGGTTTACTCACTGAAATATACTCTTTTGTATAAGGAAAATGTTTTGTGATTTTAAACTATTCACTCTGACACTATAGTACACACACAATATTGTTTCTTTTTCTGGTTTGAGCTTAAAGAGCATTGAGAATCCCTTTCAAGTATATGAAAAGTTTCTGGTCTACCTCTAGAAAACTTCCAAATTATGACCAAAGATTTAATTTAAATCACCTCTAATTATATTTACAAAAACAGATTTTGATGATGAAAGTACCAGTGTTTAAAATATCTAGTTACAGTGAATAATATTCATTCAAAACATTTATGAAGCAGCTACTACACAACCCAGACTGTTCCAGGGGCTAGGAGTAGGAGTATAGCAGTGAAGAATGTATGTTCAATAAAAATACTGGTCATAATTTGCTACATGTTGATGATTCAGAGTTGCCAATTATTACAAATATTAAGAGTTACAAATACTCTAAGGACTGAGCAGAATCTATACATCTCTTATAGCAGATCAAGGAAATTTATTTCTGAAATAGTAATTCCTATAGCTTTTCTTTTTCCTATAGCTTTAACTAATTAAAAGCACACAGAGTATACAGGATGTCTCTAGCTTCCAAGGTTTCCAGTGTTTGAATGTACTCTACATATGTAGTATTTTGAACATTAAATTCCCTGTTATAACACTCTACACTATAATTTTGTACAAGATGTAGCAATTCACCTCATGGAAAATGACCGGATAACGTTCCATTCTCAATAGCAAAGACCATCAAAAAATGAAAGCATTTAAAATCAACATACTAGGTAATCTCTAAAATGCGATTCTCTGAACTCTAATAAATGTCATATGATTCCTTTTCAATCAAGAAGAGCAGCAGGCCGAGAAAATGATAGTTATACTTCGCTGTCACTCTAGAAATAGCATTATTTCTTCAACATTTCTGCGTATAAAAAATTATCTGTAAGAAACCAGAGAACCTTGATGCTCAATTTAGACGGAAGACAAAAACCACAGCCTATGCAGAAAAATGGGATGTTCCTTCCTAACACCCAGGTTTGGGGGCAGGGGGCGTCGTTTTCTGGTTTTTATTTGTGTTTAACTGCTTCGGTGTTCTCGAAACCTTGGAAGGATAGATTACACTGCAGAACAAGTCAGGCGCTATACAGTAGCTGTTCCAAAACGGACTCCGCAACCCCTCAGCAAAGCGAGGTGGGGAGGACAAAACACCCCGCCGCCCTGAAACCAACCTAGAAGGGGCTAGCCGGCCCCCAGCCAGCCTGCGCGCCCCGCATGCGCTGCGCGTCCCCCAAGTGTCCTTGGAAGAGGCGGCCGCGGGGAAAGCCGCGCCCGCTCCCACGAGACCGAAGTTCCGCCCGACGGCTCGTCCCTTCCCTACCCCGCCCCTGGGACCCGCCAAGCCCGCGGCGCCAGCCCCGCCCCTCGCCTCCCGGCCAGGCCCCGGTTCCCAGCCCCGGTGCACGGCAGCCCGGAGCCGGCCGCCCGGCGCGGCGAAGCCCAGGGAGCCCGGGAGCCCCGGAGCCCCGGCCGCGCCTAGTCCCGCAGGCCACGGAGCGTGCGCCGCGCAGCCGGGACCAGGCCCGCGCTCGGAGTTTTGGCCAGGGCGGACGTCGCCCTCGGTTCTCACCTGCGTCCCCACCACAACTATTTGTGGCAGCTGGATGATGTCGGCGCCCACCGTGTTGAAGACGTCCTGGAGCTTGTTGATAACAGGAATTAGCGCCTCCATGACTCTGAAAACACGGGACCCCCCGCCCGGCAGGGCCGCGGCAATGAATGGGGCCGGGGCCCAGATTCCGCCTCCTTCCTCCTCTCCTCCGCCCTCTCCTCGGGAGCCGGCACCCATTGGACCCCGCCCGGCCGCTACCTGCCCCCTCCCGGCAAGCTGTGCGCTAAAAGGAAGGTGGTGAGAAACAAAGCCTGCCGGGAGTTGTAGTTCTGCCGCGGAGGACATCCAGAGCCTAGGACTCCCAGAAGGCTGAGCGGTGCCCGCAAACCTCTAGCCCCGAGAGAGGGCTGCTTGTTGCTGGGCTGCTTCCCCACCTCTTGTCAAACGACTAGGTAGCGAAGACTAGAGTGGGAGAGAAGAGATACAGTTATGCCTGTGCTCGAGGCATATTGATTGGGAAAATGCCGAATGTATGTTAAGTATGGCAGAATCTCTTGATTATCGAAGATGTCATTTCCTTCTGAGGACACTGTCAAAAGGGACGGTTTGGAAAGGCTTAAGTAGCTTCTAGCGGCTGGAATCTAGCCTCAGACACCCCAGCCTGGTGCAAAAGATCTGAAGGCTGATAGTAGACGGCAGATGGTGTGGGGTGCTATTTCGCAAAAATACAAGACCAGCCTAGGTTAGAACACGGTTCTCCAGTATTTTTGTAAAATGTATTCAGGAAGAAACAGTGTCCGAGTTTTAGACGAAGAAGGCTGGGTCGCTGTTCTCTATATTTAGTATAAAATGTTATTTGCTGTGGCCTGATTCCCACCCAACAAAGTAGAGATCTGATAACTTGCCTTACTAGCTTTTTGCTAAGTGTGCCTACTGTTCTATTCCTAAATGTTGTTTTTCTTTTTAGACAGTTATCTATCCTCTAATCCTAACCTCCAAGGTGTCCTATCTCAAAGTGTAAAAAAAAAAAAAGAAAGTGACATTTGAGCAAAGATCCAAAGTAGGTGAGGAGAAAACCCCCTTCCCTACTTAATTTTTCTTCATAGCCTTTATCCAGCATGCTGCACATTGAATGAATGTGTTTGTGCTCCCTCGCCTTTTGCTAGATTATCAGTTGCTAGAAGCCAGGGATTTTTTGACTGTGTAATTCACTAGCGCATCCTTAGCCCCTAGAAAGTGACAATATAGACGCAATCTCAGTCCCCTCTAAATTTACAATCTAACAGAGAACTATTATAAAAAAATGGGTGAAGTCCTATGATTGGGTGTACTATGGAGCACTTTTCCTAGTCTAGGGGGAAGGAAAGCTCAAGCAAGACTTCATAGAGGTCCCAAGATTCAACCTCCATGAGGGCAAGGACCACCAGCAGTATGAAGGTTGTGCGCTAGGTACCATTCACCAGCACAGCCATTCACAGTGCTCTGGGGGACATGTTTGATTTATTCAGCAAGACACACAGTAGGGCCTGTCCAGGCGGTGGCGCAGTGGATACAGCGTCGGAGTGGGATGTGGAAGACCCAGGTTCGAGACCCTGAACTCCCCAGCTTGAGCGCCAGCCCATCTGGCTTGAGCAAAAAGGTCACCAGCTTGGACCCATGGTCGCTGGCTCCAGCAAGGGGTGGCTCGGTCTGCTGAAGGCCCACGGTCAAGGCACATGTGAGAAAGCAATCAATGAACAACTATGGTGTCGCAATGGCAACGAAAAACTAATGATTGATGCTTCTTACCTCTCTCCATTCCGGTCTGTCCCTATCTCTGACTCTCTATTCCTGTAAAAAAAAAAAAAGACACACAGTAGGTACTCAATACATATTTTTGAACAAATGAATGAAGCCAAGCTACAACCTGAAGGTCCATTAGCAATGTTTCGACACCGTATCAAGTTTTATGAACATTCCCTCCTTTGGTACATTTTTTTTTTACAGGGACAGAGAGAGAGTCAGAGAGAGGGATATATAGGGACAAACAGGAATGGAGAGAGATGAGAAGCATCAATCATTAGTTTTTCGTTGCCGTTGCGACACCTTAGTTGTTCATTGATTGCTTTCTCACATGTGCCTTGACCGCGGGCCTTCAGCAGACTGAGCAACCCCTTGCTGGAGCCAGCGACCTTGGGTCCAAGCTGGCAAGCTTTTGCTCAAGCCAGATAGATGGGCCCGCGCTCCCACACTCAAGCTGGCGAGCTCGGGGTCTCAAACCTGGGTCTTCCGCATCCCAGTCCGAGACTCTATCCACTGCGCCACTGCCTGGTCAGGCCCTTTGGCACGTCTTTACGTCTTTTTTTTGTTTTGTTTTTTTGTTTTTTTACAGGGACAGAGAGAAAGTCAGAGAGAGGGATAGATAGGGACAGACAGACAGGAACGGAGAGAGATGAGAAGCATCAATCATCAGTTTTTTGTTTTGACACCTTAGTTGTTTACTGATTGCTTTCTCATATGAGCCTTGACCGCGGGCCTTCAGCAGACCCAGCCACCCCTTGCTCGAGGCAGCGACCTTGGACTCAAGCTGGTGAGCTTTTGCTCAAACCAGATGAGCCCGCGCTCAAGCTGGCGACCTCGGAGTCTTGAACCTGGGTCCTCCGCATCCCAATCCAACGCTCTATCCACTGCGCCACCACCTGGTCAGGCCCTTTGGTACGTTTTCAAAACAAAACTCCCAGAGACAAGTTAGGAAAAATTTCTAAACTCCTAAAAACAGAGCAGAGAAAGAGGGTAGGCTCCCAGGGAAGCTCCGTTAGCATACCCAGTAACTGTCTCGCAGAGGCAAGCGGCCCTGAGGCAGAAAGGATGCAACTACAACCCTTCCCCTACCTGTGGCACCAACAGACATAGTCTTACTCCTAATTGCTGATGGCAAAATTAAAAGAGCAAGCACACATATATTCCATAAAGACAAATGTCATGAATTTTACAAGGCATTATATATTTTCATTTAAATTATAAAATATCACTTGTGCTGGAACACCCATAGCCTTGTATTAACATGCTTCAGTAACAATTATACCTGCTTTTTAATTCTATTTTTTTTCTAAGAGAGGGAAGAATGATCACATAGCCAGTGCTTAAAAGTTCTGTCACTACCACCGCTAGTTAGATTAAAGCAGACAGGTTTGTCCAGTACTTGTTTAGACACTAGAGCATTGAGTTTATTGGGCACATTAAAGTTTCTGAGGCCAGAGAAGCAGGAAGTGGTGAGGCCTTGAAAAAGAGTGGCTCTAATTTGATAACATTAAAAAAACAACAACCATAAGGCAGGATACTCTGTGCAATGTGTTTCACGAGAGACAAAGCAAACAGATTAGGCCTTTCACATTTTAAGGTCAGAACACTTTTGCTTATGGGAGAGCCACTTAGCCAGTAAGTATGACTTTGCTCATCTAAAAGTAGGATAATGTGTTTCTCAGTGGATTGCTATGGAATCCAGTTAAGCCATTATCAGGTACTGTTTCCCAAGACTTTTTTAAAAAAAACTCCTCTCTCAGCCATTCTTCTCTCTAAGTGGTATAAGCCAGAGAAAGACAAATACCATATGATCTCACTTATATGTGGAATCTAACAAGCTGACAAGTAGAGTGGATGACAGAAGGTGAAGGTATTAACCAAAAAGCATATATGCATACCACCACGTAGGCACACACAACCATTTGGTGACAGCCAGAGGGAAAGGGGGGAGGGGCTAGCAAAGAAATGGGAACAGAAAGAGACTGCTTAAGGTGATGGGCACACAATGCAGGGTGTAGATGATGTTTTATTGAGTTGCACACTTGAAACCTGTGCCCCAATAAATTAAAACCAATAAAGAAGTTAAAATAAATACTCCTCCCTGAGCCATCCCTCTATCACTATATGTTTATGATTTAGGCAGAATATTTTGGTTACAAGTCATAGAAATTTAACTCAAATTAATGGACTCGAAAAGAGGGATAACTTAATTTGCACAACCAAAGGGCTAACATGACCTTTGCCTCAAAAAAAAAAAACCTGGAAACATGGGCTCAGACAGCATCTTATCACTGTCTCCCTATGCATCACCTACTTCATACCCTAAATCAATTGATTCCTGTGAGTGAAGTGAGAGGCAGGGATGGCGGCTGTAGGGGATCTCACTGAGCACGCTGCCCCTGGGCAGATAAGGCTGAACAAATTTGGGGAGGAACTAAAGTTAGGTTTCCACCTTGCTTTCCTGATGTATGGGTTTCCTATTGCTGCTTTAATAAATTACTACAATCTTAGTGGCTGAAAACAACAGGAAGTTATTATCTTACAGCCTTATAAGTCAGGAACCCAAACATGACTCTCCCTGAGTTAAAATCAAGGTATCAATCTGGGCTGCATTTCTTTCTGGAGTCTCCACATAAGTGTCCCATCTGCTAGCCTTTTCCAGATTTGAGACTGCCCCATTCTTAGCTCTTACCCATCTTCTAACATTTTCCAAGCTAGCAATGTCACATCTCTGACCTTTACCGTCATCATGTCTGTCTCTGACCTCAGCCAGGAAAGTTGTTCTGCTTTTAAGAACCCATGATTAGATTGGCTTACCTGGATAACCTGGAAGAATCTCCCCGCTGCACAGTGTGTACCTTTCATCATGCCGGCAAAATCCCTTTTAACATGTAAAGTTCACAGGTTCCAGGAATTAGGACATGGACATGTTAGAAGGGCCATATTTCTGCCTACCACACCAGGGTAAGGTGGTCGGTCTGAGGATGGACCTGACCCAAGCAAGGCCATCTAGAAGCCTTCACTGAGACTTTTTAAACTTGAGTTAACCAGTGAATTTTCTCTCTTGTTGTGGAGTTATAATGATGTGAGTCACTGTCTTCAGAGATCAAGTTTCCTACCACATGGAATAAGTTGGTTTTGGAAAACAAAGTACTTGCCTTACTCATCATAAAAAATTTTTCCAAATCCAACAATTGTTCCCTATTTCTAAATGTACATATATAGCACATAATTTAGAAATTCTAATCCCCAGAATTAATCACTCCCTCTATTCCTGGTTGCTCTTTTCACACAATATTATTAAACTATTGTTTATTGAGTGCTTACTGTGTGTGAGGCACTGCACTAAGCATTTTATAATTGCCTTGTGGGATGGGTTTATAGATGTGGAAACCAATGCTTCCGGGGTTTAAGTGAAGTGACATGTTTGCATAGCTACTGTGTGGCAGAGCTGGGACCAAGACAGTCTATTTGGCCAACTCTTACCGTCTATACATACCGCCTCATTTATTCAACACATATTTATCAAGTAACTATTAGGCATATGGATCTTAGCCAGGTCCAGTATTTGCTAACAGGGGGCGGGGACTGTGGACCTGACATAACATGCCCTTCCCCTGTAGCCAACAGTGAGCTCGCTGAGAGCAGAAGCAGTGTCTCATTTAGCTAGTTACCCCCCTCTTTAATGTCATGCTTGTTATGTAATACCACTCTAGTAAACTTGAGGTCAGGGTTTCTTTTATTTCACTTGGAAAGTCTGGAATAGCAAGGCTTTAAGCAATTGATATAATTGCAGGGAGGATTTGCAGTCAAACCTAGCCAAAACATATTAAGCTAGCCTGGGACTGCACTCCTCATCAGAACAGCTGCCACGTTATTTGCTAGGGAGTAGGCTGACTCAGTTCTAACTTAAAAGCCCTAATAAGAGAAAGTTTATTTTATTTTTTTTTGAGAACGTTTATTTTAAATCAAATTAATAACTGGAAAAATTTTTAATAGTTCTTGATCAAAAGATCATTCAGTTGATTTTTTTATAACATAAATATCCAAATTCATATTATGCCAACATTTTGATCATCAGTCATAGCCAAGCTGCCATTTTCCATGTTTTGAAATTATAGTGGGATGTGCAGATCTAATGTTAGAATAAAATACACAACTCTGAGGGGGAAGCCTCTTTGTCATATTTTAGAAACTGCCAGTATTTTGCAAAGATGGTAAACAGCTTCAATCAATTTGTATTGCCCCCTAGACCTCAAGCTTAAGACAGACATTGCAAGCAGGTGCTGCAGATGATGGAGTGGGTCCAATGGGTCAGAAGCCAGCAACTGAATCTGGTACCCACAGCCCATTAGAGGGCGGTGTGACAACACAATTAAGAGTAGTTGTGTCCTCGTAGACACCAAATGAACTGGTGGTTGTCATGGGCAGGGTGTGGGAGCCTGGGTGGAGAACTGGGTGAAAAAGGTGAAGGGATTAAGAAGTACAAATTGGTAGTCACAAAATAGTCACAGGGATGTAAGTATAGCATAGGGCAGGGGTTCCCAAACGTTTTACACAGGGGACCGGTTCACTGTCCCTCAGACCGTTGGAGGGCCAGACTATAAAAAGAACTATGAAGAAATACCTATGCATATTGCACATATCTTATTTTAAAGTAAAAAACAGAATGGGAACAAATACAATATTTAAAATAAAGAACAAGTAAACTTAAATCAACAAACTGACCAGTATTTCAATGGGAACTATGGGTGTGGATGCATCCTGTGCTCCTCTCACTGACCACCAATGAAAGAGGTGTCCCTTCTGGAAGTGCAGCAGGGCCGGATAAATGGTCTCAGGGGGCCACATGTGGCCCGGGGACCATAGTTTGGGGACCCCTGGCATAGGGAATATAGTCAGTAATATTGTGATAACAATGTATGGTGCCAGGCAGGTACTAGACTTACTGAGGTGATCACATCATAAATTATATGTGTAATCACTATGTTGAACACCTGAAACCAATACAAGATAAAATTGAAAGTTAAGAAAAAAAAGAAACCTGACCAGGCGGTGGCGCAGTGGATAGAGCGTCGGACTGGAATGCGGAGGACCGAAGTTCCAGACCCTGAGCTCGGCAGCTTGAGCGTGGGCCCATCTGGCTTGAGCAAAAAAGCTCGTCAGCTTGGACCCAAGGTCACTGGCTCCAGCAAGGGGTGGCTTGGTCTGCTGAAGGCCCGCGGTCAAGACACATGTGAGAAAGCAATCAATGAACAACTAAGGTGTTGCGACTGCAATGAAAAACTAATGATTGATGCTTCTCACCTCTCTCCGTTCCTGTCTGTCTGTCCCTATCTATCCCTCTCTCTGACTCTCTCTCTGTCCCTGTAAAAAATAAATAAATAAATACATAAATAATTATAAAAAAAAAAAGAAGGACACTGCCTGACCTGTGGTGACACAGGGATAGAGCGCTTATCTGAAGTGCTGAGGTCACCAGTTCAAGGCTCTGGGCTGGCCCAGTCAAGGCACACACAACAAACAAACAATGAACAACTAAAGTGAAGCACTATGAGTTGAAACTTCTTGTTCCCAACCCCCTGCCTCTTCTGTAAAATCAATAAATAAAATCTTTAAAAATAAATAAAATAACTAGTAGAGTCCTCGCATCTCCCCAGGCTGTTTTTATTACTTTGCCCCACACCCACACACCAATGGAACTGAGCCTTTAATCCTCCCATCCTCAAAACCTGACGGACTTAACTATTTGAGATAACAGAGTGATTTGACATCATCACAGTAATGGCAAAACTGAAAGTTTCCCTGTTAGACAATCCCGTTCCCGTTCTTAAACTACTTTACCTGGCCTGTGCCTCTGGAAATTTTGCATTCGCCTCTTTTCTTGCCAGCTGCACTCTAAGTTCCCAAAATGTTGTTTGTTGTTCTTTTTTTTTTTTTTTACAGGGACAGAAAGAGGGATAGATAGGGACAGACAGACAGGAACGGAGAGAGGTGAGAGGCATCAATCATTAGTTTTTCATTGCTGTTGTGACACCTTAGTTGTTCATTGATTGCTTTCTCATATGTGCCTTGACCGCGGGCCTTCAGCAGACCGAGCAACCCCTTGCTGGAGCCAGCGACCTTGGGTCCAAGCTGGCGAGCTTTTGCTCAAGCCAGAGGGACCCGCACTCAAGCTGGCGAGTTCAGGGTCTTGAACATAGGTCCTCCGCATCCCAGTTCAACGCTCTATCCACTGCGCCACCACCTGGTCAGGCTGTTTGGTGTTCTTAGAAGCTCCTTAAATCTCTTTTCTCCTCTGTTTTTCAGGCTTCCTTTTTGTCTTCCCTGCACAGACTCCATTACTAGCCCACACTTTATGCTAAAGAGAAGTACAGTTTTTCAGCCCTTGGGAAGCTAGCTACCTTTGTGTATCAAAAGCACACTAGTACCAAAAAAAAAAAAAAAAAGCACACTAGTACCAGTGGTGGGATTCAAGTCATTTAACAACTGGTTCTCTGCCCTAATGACTGTTTTTTTTTAAACTTTTTTAAATTTTTATTTTATTCATTTTAGAGAGAAGACACAAAGTGAGAGAGAGAGGGGGGGGTAAAGGGGGGAGGAGCTGGAAGCATCAACTCCCATATGTGCCTTGACCAAACCAATGCAGGGTTTTGAACTGGCGACCTCAGTGTTCCCAGGTTGACGCTTTATCCACTGCGCCACCACAGGTCAGGCCCTAATGATTGTTTTTAAGTATAAAAAAAAGATATACTGAAAGGTAGTTTATTATTTCATGCATTTAATACTTAAATAAGAACATCAAAAGAGGTACATAAAACTAGATTACATTATAAGAAAGAGTTTTAAAATATTAATGAAAGAATATTAAATAATACCTGACAAAAACAACAACAATACAAATTGTCACTCCCTGGTTTTTTGGCACTTTTCATCTTTACGTTATGTTTGTTTACTGAAGTAACAAATGTGAGGGAATTAAAATGTATTTCATCAAAGGTATATGAGTTTTATGAAATGAATAAATATTACAAGCATAGTTCTGTCAAATTCTTTTCACCTATGGGCAGAATGAACATCATCACTACAGGCACTTAGAATACGCTGTTGTATAGATGAATGTTAAAAAAGAGTAAGGAATGTAAATTTTTGATTTCCACATTAAGCAGCTGCCCAGGCGCCCACCTTAGAGAGAACCCTGATTACAAGTGCCATTTTAACAACTGGTCCACTGAACTCAACAAAAAATTAAGTATTGGTTCTGCCAAACCAGTGTGAACTGGCTGAATTCCACCACTGACAAATATGACGTGGTGAACGGAGGCACATCTGTGTGCCGGGGACTTCTCCCTGCAGCAGCTAGGTCTTGTAGAGTCTTTAAACATCTTTCCTTTCTAATTGCCCAACAAGTTCATATAGACAGCAGTGGACAGCATAAATCAATTTGAGCTTTAAGAACTAATTGTCGCCTAACCAGGCAGTGGTGCAGTGGATAGAGAGTCGGACTGGGATGCGGAAGACCCAGGTTTGAGACCCCGAGCTCACCAGCTTGAGCGCAGGCCCATCAGGCTTGAGCAAAAGCTCACCAGCTTGGACCCAAGGTCACTGGCTCCAGCAAGGGGTTGCTCGGTCTGCTGAAGGATCGCGATCAAGGCACATGTGAGAAAGCAATCAATGAACAACGATGGTGTCGCAAAGGCAACAAAAAACTAATGATTGATGCTTCTCACCTCTCTCCATTCCTGTCTCTCTGTCCCTGTAAAAAAAAACAAAAAATAAAACCCTAATTGTCTATCATCCCATGGACCTGGAGATTATTTTGGTAAGTGAAATAAGCAAGGCAGAGAAAGATAAATATCATATGATATCACTTTTATGTGGAATCTATGAACACAGACTGAGGAACAAAATAGAAACAGGGGCGGGGTCACAGAGAGCAGAGGGACAGCTGTCAGAGGGAAGGGGGAAGAGGGGATGGGATCAGAGAAGGTGAAGGGATCAGCCAAATTATATACATATTATACACGGAGACAGATAACAGGGTAGCAATTCCCAGAGGGAAAGGGGAAATAAAGGGGGGGGGGACAAAGGGGGGTAAAATGGGCATGGAAAGAGACCGTGTGGGGAAGGGGAGCATGATGCTGGGGGTGGAGAGTGTCATATTGAGTGGGACACTTGGAACCATGTCAATACAATAAATTAAAAATAAAAAATTGTCATTTCAATAAATCTAAATTTTAAAAATCAGTTAAAAAAAGGAAAATAGCCTAAAAAAAAATAATCATAACACATCAGTGACAGTAAAATTAGTGAGTAAGGCAGTATATCATAAAGTACCAAGCACAGCATTATAATATGTCTAAAGGTTTATCCAACAGTTAACTTTTTGCCTGACCAGGCGTTGGCGCAGTGGATAGAGCATCAGCCTGGAATGCTGAGGACCCAGGTTTGAAACCCCAAGGTTGCTGGCTTGAGCACAGGCTCACCAGCTTGAGCACAGGGTCAATGGCTTGAGTGTGGGACCATAGACATGACCACATGGTCGCTGGCTTGAAGCCCAAGGTTGCTGGCTTGAGCCCAAAGTCACTGGCTTGAGCAAGGAGTCACTGGCTCTGCTGGAGCCCCCACCCCACCCCAGTCAAGGCACATGTGAGAAAGCAATCAATGAACAACTAAAGTGCATCAACAAAGAACTGATGCTTCTCACCTCTCTTCCTTCCTGTCTGTCTGTCCCTCTCTCTGTCTCTGTCTCACTGGCTAAAACAAAAACAAAAAAACAGTTGTTTCTTTATGCTGGCTTTATTTATTCTAATTCCTCTTCAGTTACTGAATGTTTGACTAAGTAAATAGGTGAATGAATAAATGTTTTGCATATTACATATACTTCATCAGGCTATTCAGGGACTAACCAAGTTGTTATTTTAGAACTAGTAGAGGATGAGAGAAGAAGTTCTCAATTAATCATCCTCTTTAAGAAATCATGATCTTACTACTAATCCCTGAGCTATGAAATAGGAATAATATAATTACTAAGGATGTGATATAACCAAAATAAATCTTTTTAAAAAGTATTAGCAGTACTAATGCAAATGTAGAAAATGATGCACCCAAAATCCATACAGCACTTTTAAATGTGTGTCAGTATTCACACCAGTAATGAAAACAAAATAAAAATGAAAACAGAACAGGCAGCCTGACCTGTGGTGGTGCAGTGGATAGAGTGTCTACCTGGGATGCTGAGGTCAGCGGTTCAAAACCCTGGGCTTGCCTGGTCAAGGCATATATGACAAGCAATGAACAATTAAAGTGAAGCAACTATGAGTTGATACTTCTTGTTCCCCCTAGCTCCTATCTCTGTAAATTCAATAAATAAAATCTTAAAAAAAAAAAAGAATAGGCATTACTATATTAAGCACTAAAGAGACAAAAAAGAATAAAACACATTTATGGCATTCTTCCAAACTCCTCAAATTTCTTTTTTTCTCATCCCCTCCTCTCAAGAAGAAAATAGGAACCAGAATTAATATAACAGAAGTCAGCATGTAGGAGAAGGATCTAGCCTGGGCTTCCCGGATTAAAGGATGAAGAGGAGTTGACCAGAGAAAGAGGAAGAGAAAGACCTTCCAAACCAGGCAGAGAGCAGCAGCCTGTGCAAAAGTGAAGAGGAAGGAAAGAACATGATACATTCTGGATGCTTTAAATACTATAGTTTAGTGTGGCTAAATATCAGGCAGGAGGGTCTATGAGGGAATGGCATGGGGCAAAGCTAATAGCTGGTCAGTCAAAGGTGAACTCATGAGAGGGAGGAACTAAAAATGCACCCTGATAGTAATGGAAAAAATCAGAAGAGCAAGCAAAGAGACACATGATATTATGAACTTTACAAAGGTCACCCACCCCTCATCCCACTGGATTGGGATGAGCTAAGGGAGAATAGGAAACCAGATAGGGAGTGTTACAGTAATTCAAGTCAGAAATGATGGTAATGTATACGAGGCTCATAATAATGCAGATAAAGACACCTGAAAAATGTTGACATTTGTGCACTTATCTAGAGAATATAAAGAAAAAAAAAGTCAAGGACAGAATGGGCAGTAGAAACAAGAGGAGAGAGAAGGAAGATGCTTAAGGAAGCCATGAAATAATGACCAAAAAGATAAAAGGAAAAATAAAACAGAATGGCTTGTTAAAATGTATTTCAATCTCCTTCTTGTGGGTTGTTTTTGTTTGTTTTTGCTTCAGAAGCTAAAAACCAAAATGCTACATTTAAAATATCTTTGCAATTAAGTGTTGCAGATATAATTTAAATTCGGTGAATCAGACACATTCACTCACGGCTCAGTTCGGAATTAAATTGTGAGAGGATGAAGAGTTACATAAGGCATCTGTTGTGCTTGTGCAGACCACAGGAGGCATGGTGTGGTCCTGGAGTTAATGGTTCTCAGTGACTGACCTGCAGTGCTCCTGAGGGGAATCTCCTGGCTGTGGCCATGTAACAGGAACTCTCCGTGCTCCAATTGTTCTAGGAGTAATTTCTGCATGTTGTCCCAGTCATTCTAACAGATTTATTAGCATCTAATTCAGTGTATTAAATCCCCTTCTGCATAAACTTGATAAAGGAGTATATTCATTTCCTAGGGCTCCTGTAGCCAAGTACCACAAACTGGTTGGTTTAAAATAACAGAAATTTTTTGTCTCATAGTTCTAGAAGCTAGAAGTCTAAAATCAAGAAGTCAGCAGGACTGGTTCCTTCTGAGGGCTGTGAATGAGAATCTATAATTCCATGCCCCTCTCCTGGCTTTTGGGGAACCCAAGTGTTTCTCTGATTGTGGCAGCCTGACTCCACTCTGTCTGTTCCCTGCATATGTTCACATCACCATCCTTCCATGCATGTACATCTTTGAGTCCAAAAGACCTCCCTTTATAAAGACACCAGTCAAGCTGGATGAGGGTTTACTCTATCTCATTTTAAAAGGAGACAGAAGGATTTCAATTCAAAGGAAATTTAACTTGATTAACTGTTAAAACCGTATTTCCCAATGAGATCATAGTCTGAGGTACTGGGGGTTAGGACTTGAACATATCTTTTGGGGAGAATATAATTCAATTCATGATAAGAAGCATGACAAGAACATTTGCTATTCACTAAATATTCACATGGTTATTATTTCCAGCCTCCTTTGTAGTCTAGTTGGGGTCATGTGACTAGTTCTGCAATAACTGTGAGCAAGAGTGGCATGTACTTCTCCTGAGCTGGGTCAGTAAAAAGCCTTGCTCAACCCTTGAGCTCTCTTCCTCCAGTTTGTCAAACTCTGAAGCCGCATGTTGAGTGAAGTAGCAAGATGGTTAATTAACTCTTAACCTGGGCCCCTGAGTGTCTACATGGAATAGAGGTCCCTGACAAAACATATTAGACAGGTACATGAGCAAGAAATAAATATTTCTCGTGTAGAGATATTAGGATTTAAAATATTTTATTTATTTATTTATTTTTTTAGAGAAAGAGAGAGAGAGGAACATCAATCTGTTGTTCCACTTATTTATGCATTCATTGCTTCATTCTTGTATGTGCCCTGACCAGAGATTGAACTTGCAGCCTTGGCATATCGAGGAAGATGCTCTAACCAACTGAACTACCGGGTCAGGGCTAGAGACATTAATATTTATAGGCCTGCTGCAACAGTTGGTTTTAATTATCCTCATTAGTACAGCAGCCTAATTTGATAGACACGTTATTGGAAAAGTTCTTGTCCTGTGAGTTCAGCTTATTCCTGAAGTGGGCTTTTTAAAGCATCCACTAAAAGAAAGAGGGGGGGGGGAGGTATGTCTCTCTCAACAAAGACTCCAAGAATAAGAGTATAAAAATCTTTACATGTTTGTATTAATCTGCTCATGCTGCTATAATTACATATCATAGACTGGGTTGCTTAAGCAACAAACATTTATTTTCTCACAGTTCTGGAGTAGAGGCAGGAAGTCCAAGGTCAAAGTGCCAGAAAGGTTGGTTTCTGGTAAGACCTTCCTTTCTAGCTGGTATATGGCTGCCTTCTCCTTGTGTCCTCCCATAACCTTTGCTCTGTGCACATGTGGAGAGAAAAAGCCATTTGATGTCTCTTCTTCTATCAGATGAGGGCCCGACTTCTATAACCATTCAATGTGAATTACCTCTTTATTCTCCCTATCTCCAAATACAATTACATTGGGTATTAGGGCTTAACATACAAATTTTGGAGGGACATAATTCAGTCCCTAACAATATCATTAAGTAAATAATATAGAATATGAAAAACTCCTCACCTCTGATTATACTCTCCAGATTGGGAGAAGCACTGTTAGTAGCTTCTTTCTGTTCATATTTTTCACTGTTCAGACACAAACATGTAATATAAATTAAATCACACTATATATATAGCTCTATTTTTTTACTTATAGTGAAAAAAGATTTAATTATAGATTTCCTTTACTCATTAGTATATGATATCTTTCATATTAATACATAAAATCTCAAGTCTTTCAAACACCTGTATAGTATTCGTGTGCGTGTGCGTGTGTTTGTGTGTGTGACAGAGACAGAGAAAGACAGAGAGAGGGACAGATAGGGACAGACAGAAAAGGAGAGAGATGAGAAGCATCAACTCTTTATTGTGGCACCTTAGTTGTTCATCGATTGCTTTCTCCTATGTGCCTTGACGGGGGGAGGGGGGAGCAAGCAACAGACCGAGAACTTCATTGCTCAAGCCAATGACCTTGGGCTCAAGCTGGTGAGCCTTGCTCCAACCAGATGAGCCCATGCTCATGCTGGCGACCTTGGGGTTTTGAACCTGGGTCTTCTGCATCCCAGTCTGATGCTCTATGTACTGTGCCACTGACTGATCAGGCCTGCAGAGTAATCTTATAAGGATTATAATCTATTTAATAGTTTTTCTCTTGGTAAATGATACATCACTTTGAATTACAGACAATACTGCAGAAAATAATCCTTATACATGAATATATTTATAATTCTGTTAGTAGTTCGGTAGGGTAGAATCTTAGAAGTGGAATTGCTAAGTCTAAGGGTATGCATCTTTAAAATCTAGGTAGATATTGGCGTGGCAGTTTATACTTTCAGCAAAAGTATACAGGAGTACCTATTTCACCATACCCACTGTAGGGTAGTATCAATATTTTTAGTTTTTCTAATTTAATAGGTTAGAAAACAATATTAGTGAGGTGTTTTTTTTTTTTTTACATATATTGGTCCTTTGTATTCCTTTTTCTATGAATTTCCTATTCATGTTCTTTGCCTGTTTTTTCTATTGCATGCATATTTTTAAACATCCATTTGTAAGAGCTTTCTATATTTATGTAAAATAAACTTTGTTATATATGTTGCAAATGTCTTCTCTCAATATACATTTTTGTGTTTAATTTAGTTAATGGTATTCTTCATTGTATGGAAGTGATGTTATAAGGCCCAACTTGGCCTTCTATCCAGGCAGGAAGCACCAATAAGTGTGCTGGGTGTTAGGATTCAGACTCCAAGCCTGGAGCTCAGCCAGGGCAGATGGCCTCTACCAACTCTGCTCAGCACCACAGTGCAGCACCAGCATGCCTTCTCTGACAGTCAGCTCAGCCTACTGGCCTGAAGAAAAACTTTGACTCTTGAAGAGAGAATATTTCAATGTGTATCACCACTAATGCTGACCCCACCAGCTACCTTCTTGGTCCTCACAGGATCCAATGGTGCCTGTGGGTTTGGCTGAGATCAGAACCTTCTGGATGAACAGCACTGGGCAGAAGACTCTCCATATAGCCCTATATTAAGGAAGTAGTTGAAGGACATTTAGGAAAGTAGAAGTGACCATGTATATTTATACATACAATTAAATTATACTTGCAACTACAGGCTTTCAAAAAGGCAAAGGGAATCAGGGGAACAGTGAATAACAAAAATATAAGCAATAAGAATCTTACAATACTGGAGCCTAAAGCCATGTTAACAATTGTCATTATTTTAGATTTTAGTCGAACAGTAGTATTTTACAAGTAAGGACACCAGGACTCAGAGAGGTTAAATGATGTGCCCAGGATTAGAACTCAGTTCTCTTGAACCTCAATTTAACAAAAGCTCCCTGATTTAGGAGTTCTTTGTATCTCTGGATTAAAAAACAAAACAAGCCTGACCAGGCAGTGACACAGTAGATAGAGCATCGGCCTGGGATGAGAGGACCCAGGTTTGAAATCCCAAGGTCGCTGGCTTGAGCACAGGCTCACCAGCTTGCGCATGGGGCCACTGGCTTGAGCCCACATGGTCACTGGCTTGAACAAGGGGTCACTCACTCTGCTGGAGCCCCCTGGTCAAGGCACATATGAGAAAGCAATCATTGAACAACTAAGGTGCTGCAATGAAGAATTGATGCTTCTCATCTCTCCCTTCCTGTCTGTCTGTCCCTATCTCTCTTTCCCTGTCTCTCGCTAAAACAAAAAACCATGGGCATACAACATAATAGACTGTTCAAATGATGTGGAGATGTTTACCCAAAATCTATGTACTCTTGTTGATCAATGTCACCCTGTTAAATTTAATTTTCTAAATAAAGACAAACAAAATAAAATAAAACTCTTATCCTTTAAAAGATGACTTTTAAGCAGAATTAAATTTCCTAAATTAGTGTTAGGTTTTTCCAACTATTTTATATCTCTGTCAGAGACTCAGCTGTACTCTTTGGTAGAAGATGAACTTAACTCAAAGCCCAAGAAGTAGCATTGCAGAGCTTTGCCCACAGACTTAGATTTCACCAAGACAATCAGCTCCCAGAATCAGCGACTCACAGCTTTGTTCAGTGTATGATAACGATGTATTTAAGTGACTGTCTAAAAATATTGTTTCTTGTGAAAATACTACAATAGACTGAGGTTTCATACATCTTAACTGTATGAAAGCAGAGTGTTTTCTTTACTGAGACAAAACTGTGTGGCTTTGTTTTTACTTAAATGCAGATCAAAATAATGCATGAATCACTTCCTCTGTAAAAGTAAACTGCAGACCAAGTGCTCATTATCCCAACCATGGGCCAGGGCCCCTCTGCCAGCCCCACTTCCTCAGGACACATCTTTCAACGCCTCTGGCTCTTTCTGAAAGTGACCAGCTGCTTCTAATTTCCTCATAGTCCAGGTGCTGGGGTAATGGTGGGTTGATACTGACTTTTTAAAAGAATCCATCATGAAAAGATTGACTAAGATTTTCACCATTATATTTTGAAATCCTTGATTATGCTTTTAAACTCTTAATTAGGAATCTGTCTTTGCTATTTTATTATTATTATTATTATTATTATTATTATTATTGATTTAAGAAAGAGAGAAAGAGGGAAGGAGGGAGGGAGAGAGAAACATCAATTTGTGGTGTCTGGCTTTGTTATTAAAGCAATTCATCTATAAAATTTTGCTTTCTTTTCCTGTTAGCTGCTGTTCCAGAAGTCTGTACCCATGACAATTTAATGCTTTGGTAGGAAGGGTCTATTTCATTTTTTTAAATCTTTTATATAACCTAGCTTTTTTGATCAGTATTTATTGAATGCCTACAATGTGCCAGGCACTATGCTGTGAATTGGGGATATCAGTGATCAAAACATAAAAATCCTTACCTTCATGGACTTCATGTTCTCGTAGGTATGGACAAACAATAAAAACAAACATTAAAAAAGCTAATTACTTAATTTTTTACAAGACTATAAGTGCTATGAGAAAGCAATAAATCAGATTAAGGATGAAGGGGAGTGTTATGTTGGTAGTGGAAGCAGTTGGAATCTAAGATACCACACATGGTCAAGTTAGACAGTGGTGCTGAGATCTGACCAGACTTTAAATTGGCAATGGTGTTAATGAATCAGGCAGCTATCTGGAGAAGGAGCATTACAAGAAGAGGGAACAGATAGCAGTGTGTATATGACTGGAGGGTAGACAGCTTGGTTAAGGAATAGCAAAGAGATATATGGTACGGGGGGAGACATACAGGGCCTTGTGAAGCCACTCGAAGGACTTTGGATTTTATTCTGAGTGAAATGGGGAGCCCCTAGAAGGGCTGAGGTAGAGAAGCAACGTGATCTGACTTGTGCTTTAATAAACACCCCTGGCTGCATATTTGATGGTGGGGGGAGAAGGAAGGAGAGGAACCAACCAAAATTTGTGAACCAAACATATATAATCATAGGTGAAATAACATCTAAGTCTTTAGAATTCATTTAAGGATGTATTTATTTACAAGGTACAAATGTTTAATATTTAATATGAATTAAAGTGCTTAATTTTACAATGTTTCTGATTCTCTGACTTTATGACCAAATATACATATGTTACACAACATATACACTATCTGCAAGTATTTACATTCATATAGCTAGAAAAGAAAAATTACTTTTGTGTATACTTTTTCACATTTGAGTTAACTCTAAAATTCTGATAACACACCTTTTCAAACTGATCAGTCAGCAATTCAAAACCCAGATAACACTTATACAAAAATATAAGTCAACTGCCACTCACAAAATGAAATGCTAGTTTGGTAAAATAAAAACAAAATACAGTTTTATATACAGGCATGATTGCTAAAGAAGGGAGGACACCCCCCTCAGTGATACATTCCAACATCTACATAATGTGTAATATATAATGCAATTCCATTATCATAATGGTCCCTACTGAATATTATGTTTCTCCCCAAACCTACATATATATCACTCTATATATTTGGTATTTACTTATTAAAATATGCTACAATGAAATTTCTTGATTTAATTTATCACTAAATCTACCTAATCTCACTAATTCAATCTATAATGAACTTTAGAAAGGGATGACCATCATGTTACTCAGTGACCTCAACAAGGTGTAGAAGTCATGTGCTATTTCATCTCAAAACATGGAAAAGACACTACATTCTGCCAAATGTTTAGTCCAGAAAGTAAAAGACCATAACGGACTTTAGAGGGATTATCTTTTACCTCAGTTAATAGTGTCAAAAGTGGCCCAATAGAATGGCATTATCTTTTTCAAAGCCTAAAGGAAAAAGAAAGAAATGACAAGATATGAATGATGCCACCCCGGCCAGATAGCTCAGTCCCGAAGAGCAAGTGTTGCCAGTTCAATCCCCGGTCAAGGCTCATACAGGAACAGAGAGACGTTCCTGTCTCTCTCTCTCTCCCTCTCTTGCTAAAATCAATAAATAAAAATAAAAAAATATGTTTAAAAAAAGATACAAATGATACCATTAAGAGGCCAAGGCGAAACGCCTGGGTACAATAAATTCTATCAGTATTCAATTATATAGATTTGTATCTTACTTTATATCCCACCTGCAGTTTCAGTATTTTTCTCTTATCTTAACATACATTGCTCTGAACTGGAGGCCAGCAGTCTCTTCTGTCCACCTCTCTGTTCATTCCTGTTTGTTTCAGTTCCTAAGTTTATTCCTCTCTACTGTATCAGTAAAGAAAGCAAAACTATCATCTCATGACATGATTACAGGCATAAATAAGAAGAAATTATACTAAAAATGCATGTGAATAATTTATGTTAAAATATTTAAACTAAAAATAAACAGTTCCTATAAAAATTTCATTCCTATGAAAAAACAGAACTGGAAATCAACAGTATTTTTACATACATACATATACTCAGAAATTCACAGAAAGGGTTTTAAAAGTAGATTTAGTGGTCTTTATATATATCCATATTTTTCAGATCTAAAGAACCTATAGTAGACCGTAATATGAAAATAAAAAGCAGCCTGATTCAATTAAAACTTGATGAGAATAAAGAAAAAACATGGTCCACGGATGTCAATACAGTCCTAAAAATAGGAACTGGTTAGCCACAGTTTTTATATTAACACATTCTTGAAGAATACAAAATTTAAGAATGAAAACATTAAGACATTCTTGTCTTTTGAATGAATTTTAGCTTACAAATATCATGTGCTTAATCTTAGACCCGCTAACACAAATATCATGTGATGTAGGAAATTTTAATTAATCTCCTGTTCTGCATTATAGCAAAGATAACTGCAAAAAATGAGTTAGGGAAAAAGCCCTTTTTCCCTAGTTTATTTGCTCCTGTTGGTGCCTTTTCCTCAGGATGGATCTAGCCCAGAAAAATCATTATCAGAGTTATCACAGACAATATGTTCAGAGTAAGAACTTAAGGCTTTGAATAAAACCAGAAAAGACACCTAAAATTTAAAGGGGATAAAACACCCTGTTCCACGAAGTAGACAAGAAAAAGTAGAATGAAATTGTGAACTCGCCCAAGTATCTTTGACCTAAGGTTTTTAGAAGGCATCAATGAATCCTTAACAACCCTGTAGAACTATGAAGTTTGTATACAGTTGTTTTTTTTTTTAATGTATGTACTTAGTACTACAGCAAGTGTTCTTTAAAAAAAATCCAATGTTTATCTATAGGTGGGGACATTAAAAAAGCTAGTTCTTTAAAAAGGTTTGGTAATTTTAAAAAATCGGGATATTTTAAAAAATGGGGTAGGTCACCCAGTGAAGCTAAATACTCCCACCTGTATGTTATTATACTTGGTGAAGAATGAAATGTGGCTTGATGAAGCAGTGCAGATGTGCTTGACTTGTTTCACCATCCATACCCTTTGCAAAAGTAAATTGGTTTTGACAGTTATTTGAATCCATGGAATAATGCCCGCTCCCCCACACACACTGTTTCTCTTCCCTATACTGAGCAATGAGTTACATTATTATTTCTAGAAATTAATTCTCTATGTCCTGTGGCTAGGGGCATTCATATTAAAATTTCAGTATAAAAACATACCCTGAAGAGTTTTATTGCTTGCATACATGATAGCATTTATAGATGCCATTATTACAAAAGTGGCTGGTGGCATTTTTCATTATTGAGTCCCACTTAAAACCTGGAGATTGGTCTGCACTATATTTCATAGACTTTCAATAAAGCAAAATTTAAGTTTAAAATAATTGGAATGTTTTATAATGAATAGCCATTTTTTGCAAAGAAGTATTTTTTAAGTTTGAAGGAAGGGCACTTTAAAGAAAATATGTCTTGGAAAGCACCAAATTAGAGAAAATAAATAAGACCCATATGGAATGTTGGTTTTAATAGGAAAGCAACCAATTACTTTTTTTAGGTTCAATGTGTCATGACTGTTCAGGTGTCTCAGAAAACAAAAGACATTGGTTATTCTTGTAATGAGTCATTCTTCGAGGTCTTCTGGTTTAGTTGAGTGTTTACTAAATGGCGAAGACTATTTCTTTGCCTTTCTCCAAGTAAAGCACTAGTGATTTCTTTAATAAAAAACAGCAAAGGCTGCTTCCATTGCTTCTCTTTGTGCTTGGCTAAAGAACATGGGGTGGGACGTGCAGAGAGTGATGGGATAATCAGAAATTATCTTCTTATAATAGTATTTCTAGTTAAAAACACAAGTTATGGATGATATTAAGAGCAATGATAATAAATATTCTCTTCATGAGTATTCTTTTAATAATCTAAGTTAAATAATACGGATACTTATTGAGCCAAAACATGTCCATGTTACTTCCATTCCAGAAGAACTTACTGATAGAAAAAGGGTAGTCTTCTTGCTGTTCAGTTTTCAGAAAGAATCTGGTCCATAAATCTTCCAATTGGCCCTTATATTTCCACTGTTCTATCCACATTTACAAAAGTCATCTTCCCAATAACCATTCTACAGTTTTGTTGCTTTTCTATTCTTGAGAATAAGAGAAGCAAAACATCATCTATAGCTATAGTTTAACCTTCTCAATAACCATCCATGAACACGGATATTGTACGTACACACGCGCGCGCACACGCACACACACACACACACACACACACACATGGTTGGCAATTAGACAAGGAAAGCAATGTAAAATATTTCTAAGTCTGTCCCTGATTTAATAGGAAGAAGTTACCTTTTCTCTTTTTGGCTCCAAGTATTTGGTTTAACATAAATAAATGATCATGGCTGGTATTTCGTTAATGGAGGAAGGAAATCTAATCATGTCAGCCATAACAAGTTTATCTGCTCCTTTGAGGTAGGGAAAAATAGGAGATATTTCAAATTTTCTTAAAATCGATGAGTAGAAATCTCAAATTCTAAATGACTCTAGTCTACATTTAAGTTGTAATTCCCAAGGCAGAGAATAGTGAAGTCATCCTTGTGGGTTTCTAGCCTGATTCAGTAAAAGTGATAATGTTTGGGGCATAACAAAGTAAATGCAAAACAAACAAAACCCAGATCTACCATATTTCCCCATGTATAAGACGTACCTTTCCCCCAAAAATTTGGGGTCTAAAAATTGGGCGCATCTTATACAGTGGTTGTAGATTTTTTTTATTTGCATTTCTTGCTTTTTTTGGACAGTGATGAGGAGTTGTATAAATTTTATGATGAATAAAACTTGAGTTTAATGACTTTATGTAATACATTTTATTTTCAAATTTCGGGCCCCCAAATTAAAGTGCATTTTATACATGGGATAATACGGTAATTTGAGAAAAGAATTAAGTTAAATAGCCAACTTAATAAGTTTATGTGAGGTTTTAATCATAACTACAATATAATGAAGAACAGCCTTCGTCACAAATAATTCATTCTATTTTGTCTATAGTTTCCCCAGAAGAATAAATGAGAAAAGAATACCCCAACGCCCTTCCACTATCTTGTACCTCCCAACACCTGCCATTAAAACACTGCTTTTCAGTACTGTGTCCCCCCTTCATTCGTGGAGGAGGTTTAGAGTTGAGCATAAACTTTCTTTAGCATCTACTCAGCCCCTTCAAACATAAGTTATCACAAGTTAATTTTGTTTCATAGCTGACAAAGGAACAGGCCCACACAGTTATCTTAAGTATTCATTATATACAGTACTCATTTAGCCACGCTTAACAGCCTTATGAAAAACAGTACAGTGTGTAGTTTCCTGATGTCCCAGTTCTGTATAAGGGTCAGGTGCTCTGTACCATTCAGGTTTTTGTGAAAATCTTTGTACAAACCGATATTAACTGCTGTAACCATTAGAGGATTGTAAAAGGAAAAACAACCTGCATGACTCTGACCATCCCGGTGACCAAAATGCAATTTATCTCAGAATAAGTAAAACTAAAGCATTAATTAAAACCTCACTTTATATCTTTAAATAGGAATTATTAGCACCTTCAAAGAGAGGCACTGTTTTAAATAGGCACAGAACAAAATAAAAATAGTACTTTAAAAATATGGTTGGAATTGACAAATATATCCCATGCCACTGCTTTTTCTTATTATAAAAATATCAATACCCTTAGATGTCAATCAGTTCAACATAAATCACCAAAAACACTAAAGATTAGAACACTGTCCAATTGCAAGATAAAACATGCTTTATACTTTAAAAATAAATTAGAGACAAATATGAACCTAAAGCTGAAAAGCATGTATAGTATATACTTTTATATTTAATTCTATATATACATAATTGCTATATACTTAAGATATTTTATTCTTAGGAGCATTTCTACAAAAACAAATATTATCTTTTCTTAATAAGTTGAAAGTTTGAACCCCAACAATCTGTTCTTTTTCTTTTGTTTTAAAAGAACAGATGTTATTTATGCAGCTTGAACTTTATAGACGAAAATTAAATAAGTTAATACAACAGACTAAACTGTCCTTATAATATTTTTAACCATGGATCTATTTTGGCAACATGGAGGTATATCTTTCAAACGGTTAACAATTCCTACATATGAAAGAGAAGATATTAAACGATTTCTTAAATGAGAGTAGCCTATTCTAACCTGATAGTGATATAATCAATTGACACCATTTTCTCCACGACAAAAGTACATATTCAAGGAATAGCTCATTAAAAAATGCTCCATTTTCACATTATTTCCAACTTTTATCGGTAGAATGGCTCTGCACATTAATTTCACCAAGAGTATACAAACATAGGAAAATAGTCCCCTACCAGATACATTTATGAGCCTATATTTTCCAACATAAAGTGCTAAGAGATGAATGAGGAGAGCTGGGATGTCTTGAGCTGTGAATCCTGAGAACCCCCCACACCATGGTTGGTATTGGAGTTCAGCATTCTGATTTTTATTTAGGTTCAGGGTGATCGTCCAAGGTAGCTGAATGCTCGTCAGGACCATCCGGTGTCTCACCTGTGACAGCCAGAAAGATGACTTTCAGCCACTTCTGTTTCAGTTCCTCACTGTCCGCAGCAAAGCTGTGCACAGACTTGGACTGGGTCAGCTTGAAACTGTGGGGCAGGTCTGCACTCCTCGGCATATCGTCCACAGTATAGCCCAGGAGTGGAATGGTGGCCTGGGCTCTGACGTCCTAAAGACAAGACAGAATACTTGAGTGTGTGAGATGTACAAGCATGCTATGCTCAGCCCTTTGTGACCTAGCTCCTACTAAACCTCTTTTCCTACCACCGTATCGCACACACTTGCACTGTGAGCTCTCATGGATAAAGATGGTGATCTAGCAATCATGCAGTGCCTGTACATGAGGCCACTGACAATGCTGACTGACTGAATGAGAATGAACACCTAAATCAGCTAGGATTCACTGATACCTCTCCGTGGCGGACCTACTCAGCTCTTCATTCAGTGAGAAAAAGAAAAAAAAAGCCATCTTCCATTATAAACCCAGCAAATGTTAATGATTCTTCCATTACCAAATACAGTTTTATTTGGTGTTTCATTCATTTATGCATCGATTTATGGACAGGAAGAGGTTATAAGAAAAACCACAAAAGAGAATAAAATATGTACCTTGGCGTTTTAAAATCCATTTCTAAAAATAAAAGTTTTATCAGCCCTTAATGTAGATATATGCTAAAATACAATAGGTACATTTAAAATTTTATGTATTTCTAGGTGAATGCATTCTTAGTTTAAGTGCTATTTGTTTTTTCTGTTGTTGTTGTTTTTCTTTCTTTTTTGTATTTTTCCATAGTGAGAAGCGGGGAAAGGCAGGCAGACAGACTCCAGCATGTGCCCAACTGGGATCTACCCAGCATGCCCACCAGGGGGCGTTGCTCTGCTGTAATTGGAGCCATTCTAGCACCTGAGGCAGAGGCCATGGAGTCATCCTCAGCGCCTGGGCCAACTTTGCTCCAATAGAGCCTTGGCTGTGGGAGGGGAAGAGAGAGAGAGGAAGAAGAGGGGGAAGGGTGGAGAAACAAATGGGTGCTTCTCCTGTGTGCCCTGGCCAGGAATCGAACCCCAGGACTTCCACATACCAGGCCCACACTCTACCACTGAACCAACCAGCCAGGGCCAAGTGCTATTTCTTAAGTATACAATTCATGGTGCTTGGTGCTGCTCTGCTTAGAAGCTAAACCTGCATGCCTGTTGTTCCCACAGATTCATCTCAGATCCATGCACACATGGTTCTAAATAATTCTTACTTGATAACATTAACCTAAGCTTGATATAAATTCCCCTTCCTCTCAATTTTCCTCTTTCAGGTATCCCTCCATTCAAGGGAGGGGGTGGGAAAGGCTTACTCTTACTTCCTACCAGTAAAAAGGCTCCTCCCTCCTGCTTCAACCTCTACTTCGCCCCCTTCTCCCAATACCCTTTCCTAACTCAGGTCACATTCTTCTCAAACCCACTATGTAGGAATGAGAGAAAGGCAGATTCATGGGGTGAAGAAATTATTGGCAATAAAAGGAATCCACCAGTTTAAATAAACTTAAATTTTAGTTATTATTTTTCCAATTGAAATAAAACAGTGAAGCTGGGCTCTCTTGTTCTATAAGGAGTGGGGGGAGAAGTATGTGTGTGTGTGTGTGACAGAGGCAGAAAGAGGAACAGAGAAGGACAGACAGACAGGAAGAGAGAGATGAGAAGCATCAATTCTTCATTGTGGCACCTTAGTTGTTCGACTGCTTGCTCACATGTGCCTTGACTAGGGGGCTACAGCAGAGCGAGTGACCCCTTGCTCAAGCCAGCAACCTTGGGCTTTAAGCCAATGACCTCTGGGCTCAAGCTAGCGACCATGGGGTCATGTATATGATCCCACGCTCAAGCCAGCGACCCTGTGCTCAAGCTGGTGAGCCAGTACTCAAGCCAGCAACCTCGGGGTCTCAAACCTGGGTCCTCTGCATCCCAGTTCGATGCTCTATCCACGGCACCACCTCCTGGTCAGGCAGTGGGAGAATTCTGAGTTCAGTGTCTACCCACTTCTCTCCCCATGGCCTCCACCCCCTCAGACAGATGCAGTGTGGATACCTGAGGGGCACCGTACATGTACAGCACAAGAGGATCTTGTTTGGGGATCACACACCAAGCTTTCTGCCAAGGTTTTGACTTTTCCATATATTGGAGGAAGCTGCACACCACACTGTTTCCAGATACCTCTGCTGCCTCAATCTAGAAAAACATAATGGAAAGAAAGAGTGAGAGGGTAAGAACAAACACAAAACAGACAAGATAGAGAAGAATTCAATGGAAGGCAACATTTATTAAATACAGTGTGTTTATATAAAACATCTCCTGGGATCATCCAAAAGGTTCATCTGCAATTATTATTTTAAACACTCATTTAGATCCATTAGTAGCATGGGAAAATACTTAAGTCCGTTTTAACTCTCTGTATTACCAGACCTTAAACTTAAACATTTATTAACTGTGTACTATGCAGGCACTTTTCTTAGCTCACTAAGAAATGTGTGATTTCATTTAATCCTCACACCAACACCAAGGAGTTATGACTTTCATTATTAGTGAGGTTCAGAGATGAAACGGCTTTCCCAGGATCATACACTCAGGAATTGACATGCTAGGGTTTGAGTCTGGATCCAGAGCCTACATTTTTAACCACAACGCACACCAACTTCAACAATGTAGGAATGGAGCATCAAAAAGAGAAATACTGGCCAGCAACCTTTGTCCTGAGAATTGAGATAATTCAAGTTTTAAAAATTGCCTTAACTGTTTGAAGAGCCATTTACAGTCTTCTGCTTTGCCTCCAACTATATAAATCACTGGCTAAAAAAGGAATAAAAACATTTGACTGCATGATGGTTTTTACCGCACACATTAAGGAAAGCATTAACTCCTTAGGGTACTTCTACTCATTGTCATCCATTCAACAGCGCTGGGCCACAAACCGTTTTGTTACTACTAGTTCAAGGTAAATGCAGCAAGTTAGAGGAAACACTGAGACACTGTCATAGCAATTTGATTTTGTGATGACACTCAAGCACACAACTGTGTACGTATTTTACAAAGATACTGAGCTATAATGGTTTGGAAATAAAACCGGTTCATCTAAGATAGTTCAAAAAGCACTGGGGTGGCAAGCTCTGGCCACCAGCTGACCCCCTGTTCTTGTACCGCCTGTGAGTTAAGTTTTTACAGATAAACGTTTAAAATCAATTTAATAATAGAGAATACTAACTTTGTGAACTCCAATGAAGAGAAATGTCACCTTCTCTTCCCCCACTAAAGAATTCCATATTTTTTTTTACATTACAAAAAATTTTACTAAATTATTACATTTTAAATTTATCAATATAAATTGGTGAAAATTTGTTTTCTCACATCTTATATAAGTAATTATCTCAGTTTTGCTTCTTGGCCTGCAAAATTGAAATAGTTTTTCTCTGGTCCTTTACAGAAAAAGGTGGTTGACCCTTGGTCTAGCGCACGTAACACTAGTTGGCACAAAGCAAGATTCAAATATTGCATGTATGTATGTGTGCATGTGTGTTAGCCTAGTTAAGTAATGATATTTGCCCTCAAGTATAGGTTTTTCTAGAAAACCACCTAGAGATTTTTATTTCATAGATGCAACCTGAAACTCATCTCTTCAAACAAGCTGTCATCTCAATTCATCAGTCGCTGTTGTTAAGTACTGAGCCTATGTCCTTTCCACCCACCATGCCTGAGAAAGCCCCATTTCAGTCTGCCATTCGAGTGACAGCTAGAATTCAGAGCTATACTTTCTGTGTGCAGACCTACACTTTAACTTTAAATGGACCTTGAAGTTCATGAGCCCTTTCCAGTTACTCAAAATAACCTTTGCATACTTATAAAGAGTAAGTGCTCAATAAACACTCATTGATTCTTAATAAACCATAGAAACTTAATGAACTAAGTATGTCTATGACTTTAATATTTTTAACATTTTATTTTTTTAATTATTTTACTGATTTGAGAGAGGAAGGGAGAGAGGAAGAAAGAGGCAGGAACATCGATCTGTTTCTGTATGTGCCCTGAGCAGAAATCAAACCGGCAACCTTTGTGCTTCCGTACGATTCTTCAACCAACTGAGCTATCTGGCCGAGGCTCTATCCATGACTTTAGATACATAGAATTTTAATCTTGAGCCTATTTTTTACAGACTTTCCAGGTTATCTTAAACCTTCTGCCTCAAAGGCCTTATTATATCTTTGGATGTGAAACTCATTTCAGATACAAGTTGCATTATAGTTTTCAGGCTGGGAGGTCTGAATGTAATCTACAACATGAGTCAAATTCACTTGTGAAATATTTCAATAATATTTCAATGCACTTATGAGATTACTGTCACTGGCTATTAAACAATACTTTTACTAAAAGTCGTAAGTTGGAAGAGCTTTTCAGGTAATAAATTAAAACCTTAATCTAAATTTTCATAATTTCATGCAGTAGTATTTCAAAGCCAGTATGATGAAACTGAGAGAAAAAATTTTCTATTAAAAAATACATTACAATTGCCTGACTGGTGGTAGCGCAGTGAATAGAGCATTGACCTGGGACACTGAGGTCCTAGGTTCAAAACCCTGAGTTCACTGGCTTGTGTGAGCCCATCTGGCTTGCACAAAGGCTCACTGGGTTAAGCACTGGGTCACCAGCTTGAGTGTGGGATCATAGACATGACTCCATTATCACTGGTTTGAGCAAGGGGTCACTGGCTCAGCTTGAACCCCACCCTTTCGCCCATCACATCCTGTATGAGAAGCAATCAATGAGCCATTAAAGTGATACAACTATGAGTTGATGTTTCTCATCTCTTTCCCTCTTCTCTGTCTGTCTCACTAAACAAACAAACAAAAAAACCACTGTAATAATTTGGGTATTAGAGAAGATAACAATTACTTCTTTAGTATTTGACTATAGCTACCTTCATAAAATCAATATATTTATTCTCAAATGCAGAACACCACCCCTCTTCTTTTTATACAACTGTGATCCCAAAATTCAGCAATACATAAGAAAAGAATGACTTGCTCATTGTTCTTCAAATTGTTAAATACTAAGAAATAACAAAGTGTGTTATTTGTATTCTTTAGGGTTAAAAGACAATTCTATGTTCCTCATATAAAAATCTAAAGCACATCCAACATTTATGATTTCATACCTCTAAAATCCCTTTTCTTTTCTTTTCTTCACTGTCTGCAAATCCACTTATTATTTGGTAACAGTCTTTACAAACTTTGCTCAGTTTACCACCGTCATACTCCAGCTGTGCTTTGTAATCAGAACACTTCCAACAAACCACCTTAAATTAGAAAAGGTAATGAAAAGTGAGTGATAACATTTAAAAATAAGATTTAAGCCATAAACATTTATAATGATAATAAATGAGAAAGAGTTATATATAAAAGGCAAAGTTTTATTACACTAAGAATATCCCTGTGAACATTAGAATTATTTATCATAATAACATAATGCTGATTGTGATGGGCTATGCTTGCTCACCCTTTTCTTCCTGACCTCTAATGGTTGAAGATCTTCAAAGGCTGGGTCCAGACTGTTCCTCTTCATACCTCTGGATGCTTCACCAATATCCTCCCAAAATGCACCCATGAGACTCTCTGCCTTAAGCACTCTCCTTCCGCCCTTCCTAACCTGCCCCTTTCCCTGTGCTCCCTAAAGCAGGAGATAGCACAGCCATCTAACCAGTCATGGCAAGTTATAAACCTAGGATCAGCCCCGACATCTCTCTCCAGCTCACCCCCTGAAGTCACTGCATTACAAAGTCCTGCTGATTTTACCGTCTAGATAGTTTTTCAATCTGTCCATTTTTCTACAGCTTCCTTGTAGTCACCAAGTCCAACCTATCAGTCCTAGTTTGGACCGCTGTAGCCTTGTGACTGCTTCTTGTCACATTCTTAAAAGCCTCCAGGCCTCTACTCTTATACTCTCCAAGCTATTTTCCAAATAGCACTTTTTAACAGAAAAATGGTTCTTAAAAACCATAATCTGGTATATTTCTCCTCTACATAAAATCCTTCAGTCTTCCCTTTGCTGTTAGATAATAAATAAATTCTTAACTACGGCCTACAGACTCCTGTATAATCTGCCCCTTCTACTCCCTGTATCTGTAGTGACAATGGCTTCTACAGCCCCCCAAAGTGCTATACTCTCTCCTCCTACATCTCTGCTTCACGAGTGAACGCCTGATCGTCCTTTAGAGATGCTGACTCAAATTTCACTTCTTTAAGAAAGACTCCTCCAACATCCAGAACAGAGCATGTCTCTTGTCCCTGGGTTACTAGAGTTCTCTGTATGCCTTTTTCTGTTATCCAAGTTCTAATCACATGGTCGTGTGATTATCTAACTGTCACCCTGATTTGGCTCTCAACTCTATGTGATTGTCCTTGTATATTCTGCTTAGCCAGAATACAATAATCATCTATAGAGTGACAAGGAATGAATGACTATAATAAAAATACATACTATCTCTCAGTGGATGGTATTTTTTCTTTTTTTTTTTTTCCTGAGGTCTAATTTCTTATTTATTCATTTATTCATTCATTCATTCATTCATTCATTTTTAGAGAGGAGAAACAGAGTGAGACAGAGAGAGAGAGAGAAAGGGGGGAGGAGCTGGAAGCATCAACTCCCATATGTGCCTTGACCAGACCAGTGCAGGGTTTTGAACTGGTGACCTCAGTGTTCCTAGGTCGACGCTTTATCCACTGCACCACCACAGGTCAGGCAATGGTATTTTTTCTTTCTTTTTTTTTTTTTTAATATATTTTATTATTATTAATTCTAATGGGGTGACACCAATAAATCAGGGTACATATGTACAATGAAAACCTCTCCAGGTTATCTTATCATTCAATTGTGTTGCATACCCATCACCAAAAGTCAAATTGTCCTCTGTCACCTTCTATCTGGTTTTCTCTGTGTTCCTCCCCTCCTCCCTATCCCACTCTTCCCTCCCTCCCCCCATCCCATAACCACCACTCCCTTGTCCATGTCTCATATTCTCACTTTTCTGTCACACCTATGTATGTAATCATGCTGTTCTCAGTTTTTCTTTTTTTCTGATTTACTTATTTCACTTCGTATAATGTTATCAAGGTACATCCATTTTGTTATAAATGATCCGATGTCATCGTTTCTTATGGCTGAGTAGTATTCCATAGTATATATGTACCATAGCTTTTTAATCCACTCGTCTTCTGACGGACACTTGGGCTGGTTCCAGATCTTCGCTATTGTGAACAATGCTGCCACGAACATGGGGGCGCATTTCTTCTTTTCGAACAGTGCTATGGTGTTCTTAGGGTATATTCCTATAAGTGGGATAGCTGGGTCAAAAGGCAGTTCGATTTTTAATTTTCTGAGGAATCTCCAAACTGTTTTCCACAGTGGCTGCACCAGTCTGCATTCCCACCAGCAGTGCAGAAGGGTTCCCTTTTCTCCACATCCTCGCAAGCACTTATTCTGTGTTGTTTTGCTGATGAGTGCCATTCTGACTGGTGTGAGGTGATATCTCATTGTGGTTTTAATTTGCATTTCTCTAATGATTAGTGATGTTGAACATTTTTTCATATGCCTATTGGCCATCTGTATGTCCTCTTTGGAGAAATTTCTATTCATTTCTCTTGCCCATTTTTTGATTGGGTTGTTTGTCTTCCTGGTGTTGAGTTTTATAAGTTCTTTATAAATTTCAGTTATTAACCCCTTATCAGATGTGCTGTCGAATATGTTCTCCCATTGTGTGGTTTGTCTTTTTATTCTGTTCCTATTGTCTTTAGCTGTGCAAAAACTTTTTAGTTTGATATAGTCCCATTTGTTTATCTTGCCTTTTATTTCATTTGCCCGTGGAGATAAATCGGCAAATATACTGCTGCTACAGATGTTGGAGAGCTTGCTACCTATGTTTTCTTCTAAGATGCTTATGGTTTCACGGCTTACATTTAAGTCTTTTATCCATTTTGAGTTTGTTTTTGTGAATGGTGTAAGTTGATGGTCTAGTTTCATTTTTTTGCAGATAGACGTCCAATTTTCCCAACACCATTTGTTAAAGAGGCTGTCTTTACTCCATTGTATGTTCTTTCCTCCTTTGTCAAATATCAGTTGTCCATAAAGGTGTGGGTTTATTTCTGGGTCCTCTGTTCTGTTCCATTGATCTATGTGCCTGTTCTTATGCCAGTACCAGGCTGTCTTGAGTATAATGGCCTTACAGTAAACCTTGATATCTGGAAGAGTGATACCTCCTGCTTTATTTTTTCTTTTTAAGATTGCTGAGGCTATTCGTGTTCTTTTTTGGTTCCATATAAATTTTTGGAATATGTATTCTATATCTTTGAAGTATGTCATTGGTATTTTAATTGGTATTGCATTGAATTTATAAATTGCTTTGGGTAATATAGACATTTTAATGATGTTTATTCTTCCTAGCCATGAGCATGGTATATGCTTCCACTTGTTTGTATCTTCCTTGATTTCTTTTATCAATATTCTATAATTTTACGAGTACAAGTTCTTAACCTCCTTGGTTAAATTTACTCCTAGGTACTTTATTTTTTGGCTGCAATAGTGAAGGGGATTGTTTCCTTAATTTCTTTTGCTGACAGTTCATTGTTGGTATATAGAAATGCCTCTGATTTCTGAGTATTAATTTTATATCCTGCCAACTTGCTGAATTCATTTATCAGATCCAGTAGTTTTTTGACTGAGACTTCAGGGTTTTCAATATACAATATCATATCATCTGCAAATAGTGACAGTTTTACTTCTTCTTTTCCAATTTGGATGCCTTTTATTTCTTCTTCTTGTCTGATTGCTGTAGCTAGGACTTCCAGAACTATGTTGAATAAGAGTGGTGAAAGTGGGCATCCCTGCCTGGTTCCTGATCTTAAGGGGATTGCTTTTAATTTTTGTCAATTTAGTATGATGTTTGCTGTCGGTTTATCGTAGATGGCCTTTATTATGTTAAGGAATGTTCCTTGTATTCCCACTTTACTGAGAGTTTTGAGCATGAATGGGTGCTGGATTTTATCAAATGCCTTTTCTGCATCTATTGAAATTATCATGTGATTTTTTTGTCCTTTCTTTTGTTTATGTGATGAATCACATTGATTGATTTGCGAATATTGAAACAGCCTTGCCTCTCCAGAATAAATCCCACTTGATCATGGTGTATGATTTTTTTCATATATTGCTGGATCCAGTTGGCTAATATTTTGTTGAGAATTTTAGCGTCTAAATTCATCAGGGATATAGGCCTATAATTTTCTTTCTTTGTGTTGTCTTTGGCTGGTTTTGGGATCAGAATTATGCTCGCCTCATAAAAGGAGTTTGGAAGTCTTCCTTCCTCTTGAATTTTTTGAAATAGCTTGAGGAGAATAGGAGTTAGTTCTTCTTTGAATTTTTGATAGAATTCACTTGTGAAGCAATCAGGCCCAGGACTTTTCTTTTTTGGGAGTTTTTTGATAACTGTTTCGATCTCATTTGTTGTAATTGGTCTGTTTAGGTGTTCTGATTCTTCCAGATTGATTTTTGGAAGGTTATAGGATTCAAGAAATTTGTCCATTTCACCAAGATTGTCTAATTTTTTGGCATATAGTTCTTCATAGTATTTTCTTACAATGCTTTGTATTTCTGTTGTGTTAGTTGTTATTTCTCCACTGTCCTTTCTAATTTTATTTATTTGAGTCCTCTCTCTTTTTTTCTTGGTGTGTCTAGTTAAAGGTTCATCAATCTTGTTTACCTTTTCAAAGAACCAGCTTCTGGTTTCATTGATCCTCTGTATTGTTTCCTTAGCCTCTATGTCATTTATTTCTGCTCTGATCTTTATTATTTCCTTCCTTCTACTTGTCTTGGGTTTTATTTGTTGTTGTTTTTCTAGTTCTTTTAGATGCAGGGTCAGGTTGCTTATTTGAGCTTTTTCTAGCTTCTTATGATATGCCTGTAGTGCAATAAATTTCCCTCTCAGAACTGCTTTTGCTGTGTCCCATAAATTTTGAGTTGATGTATGCTCATTATCATTTGTTTCTAGAAACTTTTTTATTTCTTCCTTGATCTCATTGTTAATCCATTCATTATTTAATAACATGCTATTTAGTTTCCAAGTGTTTGAGTATTTTTCATTTTTTCTTTTGTGGTTAATTTCTAGTTTCATGGCATTGTGACCAGAGAAAATGCTTGATATGATTTCAATCTTCTTAAATTTATTGAGACCAATTTTGTGTCCTAACATGTGGTCTATCCTAGAAAACGTACCATGAGCACATGAGAAGAATGTATATTCTACTGCTTTAGGGTGAAAAGTTCTGAAGATATCTATTAAATCAAGTTGATCTAGTGTCTCCTTTAAGTCTGCTGTTTCTTTATTAATTTTCTTTCTTGAGGATCTATCCAGTGTTGTTAGAGGGGTACTGAAATCCCCTACTATGATAGTATTGCTGTTAATCTCGCCCTTTATATCCATCAAAGTCTGCTTTATGTATGTCGGGGCTCCTATATTTGGTGCATAGATATTTATAATAGTTATATCTTCCTGTTGAATTGTTCCCTTTATCATTATGTAGTGTCCTCCTTTATCTCTTACTACAGCCTTTGTTTTAAAGTCCATTTTGTCAGATATAAGTACTGCTACCCCTGCTTTTTTTTCATTTCCATTTGCATGAAATATTTTTTTCCATCCTTTTACCTTCAGTCTATGTGCATCTTTTGTTTTAAGGTGTGTCTCTTGTAGACAGCATATGTATGGGTCCTGTTACTTTATCCATGCAGCTACCTTTTGTCTTTTGATTGGATCATTTAATCCATTTACATTTAAGGTTATTATTGATATGTAGTTGTTTATTGCCATTTTATTCTTTAAAGCTGTATTCTTCTTTTGCTCTATTCTTTCCTCCCTTTAAACTGTTCACAACAGGCCCCTTAGTATCTCTTGCAGAATTGGTTTGGTTTTTATGAATTCCTTCAGGCTTTCTTTTTCTGGGAAGCTCTTTATTTCTCCTTCAATTTTAAACGTTAGCCTTGCTGGATAAAGTAGTCTTGGTTGTAGGTTCTTGTTCTGCATTACTTTGATTATATCTTGCCATTCCCTTTTGGCCTCAAGTGTTTCTGTTGAGAAGTCCGATGTCATCCTTATGGGGGCTCCTTTGTAGGTGATAGCCTTTTTTTTCTCTAGCAGCTTTTAAGATTTTTTTCTTTATCCCTTAGCTTTGGTATTTTAACTATGATGTGTCTTGGTGTAGATCTTTTTGGGTTTCTCTTTAATGGAGTTCTGTGTGCTTCTTGAACATGTGGAGTGTTTCCCAGCCTTAATTTAGGGAAGTTTTCTGCTATGATTTGATTGAACACAGTTTCCATTTCCTGTCCTCTCTCCTCTTCTTCAGGAACCCCTATGATGTGAATGTTGTTTCTCTTCATGTTGTCACAGAGCTCCCTTAGAGTTTCCTCACATTTTTTTAGTCTCTTTTCCTTTTTCTTCTCTGCTTCTGTGCTTTTGTTTATTGTGTCCTCTAACTCGCTGATTCAATCCTCAGCGTGATTCATCCTGCTTTTAATTCCTTCCATTGTGGTCTTCAGTTCTGATACTGTATTTGTCATTTCTGTCTGATTCTTTTTTATTATTTCAATTTTGTTTTTTATACTTGTTATCTCTTTATTTAGGTGTTCATAGTGACTATCCATTGTTGCTCTAATTTCTTTGAACATCCTAACTATCATTATTCTAAATTCTGCTACTGGTAATTTGGTTATATCTGGTTCATTCAGGTCCTTCTTTGGGGATTTCTCTTGATTCATTTGGTTTGCATTCCTCTGTCTTCCCATTTTGTTTGTGTATAAGCAAGTTGTGGCCACTGGAGTCCAGTAGGTGCTGTCTTTGTGTTCTCTAGGTGTGGTCTGTCTGCAGGCCCCCCACCCCCTCTGCTGCTGCCTAGGGTGGTTAGGTATGAGCATTGCCAGTGCCGGCCCACTGTGGCTTTTGCTGTGATTTCTGCCTCTCCTCCGCGGGAGGGGCTGTTACTCAAGCCACAAGCCTTAGCACCAAGGGTAGAGGTGAGCACCTTTGCTCAGCTGCGGACCCAGCCTATTTCCGGACTTCCGCCCAGAACCCGCAGTCAGAGCCTGCTCACCACAGTTTCGCGGGTTGGGCGGGGCTTTTGACGTGCTCTCAGCTGTGAGCCTTTGCCCGTCCAGAGCTTTAGCCCCGCCCTCGAGGCCAGGGCCCTTCTGCGCAGGGTTGCAAACCCAGGTTTATTGGGCCAGGCGTGTTTGCTGGCTTCCTCTCAGCTGCATACTTCCGCTCCTCCTGGACTCTACCCCGCCCCCGCGTTCGGAGCCCGCTCGTGCACGGAGGTTGGGAATCCGCGGTTTCTCCGGCCTGGCGGGGATAGTAGCGTGGGCTCAACTGCGAGCTTCCACTCCGGCCCTGGGGGGCAGGGGGCAGGCAGCGTGAGCTCAGCCGCGAGCCCCTGCCTGTCCCTGGTCCTAGCCCGGTCTCCGCGGTCAGGGCCGGCTTGCGCAGGGTCGCAGAGCAGATTTCTGCCCGTTCCTGGCCTCCTGCTTTGTCCCTGTAAGTGGGATTAAAGGCGGGCCGCAGCTTACGAACCGCTTTCGCGCGTCCCCTCCGACCCTGCTGGGCTAGACTGAGCTCACACAGGCTTGGCCTCTGCCCACGCTGACAGAACCACGTTTCAGTGTCCTGCTGCCCCAAACCCTTCAGCAACCTTCAGCAGAGTAGGAAGGGTCCTAATACTCCACACTGTAGGCCTGGGAGCTCCCTCACTTGTTTCACAGCTCAAAACTGTCCAAATGCCTCTTCTAGGCTCTGGGACTGCAGGCTGGGGCTTGGTTCCTGGGACCCAGGTCCCTCCCTCTCCGCCAAACTTTCCTCCCGCCACGTGGGTCTCTCTGGGCTGCCGTTTGCTCTGGGGAACTGGGCAGCCCTCTTCGCGTTTTCACTATTCCTACCAGTCTCAATGTGGCTTCTGCAGTGTTCCTTGGTTGAAGAGTCCACTTAGTTTAGTTCATAGTTGGTTTATCCAGATGGTGGTTCTTTAAATTGAGTTATAATCCACTTTGGTTCTGGGAGTTGGAAGTTGGTACATCCGCCTACTCCGTCGCTATCTTGCTTCTCCTATTTTCCTCGGTATTTTTTCTTAATTGCTATAGAATAACTTATTAAAAAAAAAAAACCTTTCACTTAAAAAAAATTATCTTCTGCCTGACCAGTGGTGGCGCAGTGGATAAAGTGTCGACCTGGGAACACTGAGGTCGCCAGTTCAAGACCCAGGATTTGTCTGGTCAAGGCACATATGGGAGTTGATGCTTCCCTGCTCCTTTCCCCCTTTCTCTCTCACTCTCTTTCTCCTCTCTAAAATGAATAAGTAGTAAGTAAGTCAGTAAGTAAGTAAGTAAATAAATAAATAAATAAATAAATAAAAATTATTTTCTACTTCTAGAAGCAATTTTCCCCCATTCATAGTGAACAAACTCTATTCAAGAAATATAAGTTTTAGTAACACTTTTGGTTTAGGTTCCCAGCATGTAAAATTCATGATTAAAAAGTATTCACTGGGCCCTGGCCAGTTGGCTCAGTGGTAGAGTGTTGGCCCAGCGTGTGGATATCCCAGGTTCGATTCCCAGTCAGGGCACCCATGAGAAGCAACCATTTGCTTTCCCACCTCTCCCTCCTTCTCTCTATCTCTCTTCCCCTCCCACAGCTAAGGCTCGATTGATACAAGAGCATCAGCCCTGGGCACTGAGGATGGCTCCATGAAGCCTCTACTTCAGATGCTAAAAATAGCTTGTCTGTGAGCATGGCCCAGATGGGGTTGTCAGGTGGAATCAATAGGAGTGCATGCAGGAGTCTGTCTCTTCATCTCTCCTCACTTGGAAAAGAAGAAAAAAAAGTATTCACTGTTTTCTCATAATTTCTATAAACTATTCTAGGATTTAGAATCAGACATATCTGCATCTATAAATTCCTATTAATATTTTATTTTCAAATCATCTCATAATATTTTGATGATCCACATTCAAACACATTTTTTTATTTTTTCAAATTTATTTTAGTGAGGAGAGAGAGAGAGAAGCGGGGAAGGAGCAGGAAGCACTAACTCCTATATGTGCCTTGACCAGGCAAGCCCAGAGTTTTGAACCGGCAACCTCAGTGTTCCAGTTCAATGCTTTATCCACTGCGCCACCACAGGTCAGGCTCAAACACATTTTCATTTGTTTACTGAACCACATATATTAGTACCTAAAATCATTTCAAGCAAATCCAATGATAAACAGAGAAGAGGAAGAATAAACCTGAAGTGTGAAAATACTCTAAAAGAGCTAGCAGTAAGAACCGCTGCACTTAAGCACACGAATAATATATTAGATCATTACACTGCAATGCTCACCCCTCTCTGTTTATTCATTGCTTTTTAGAAGACAATATGTAATCTTCAGCTGGGTTTACAAGGCCCTCCAGAGCCTGCTGGTCTTCTCTCTAGCTTCATATCATGCTTTGTTCCTGGTTACTCTTTCAATATGAAACAACTCAATTGCTGAAAACCTGTTGTGTGCCTCCTTTGCCTTGAGTTGCTGAATTTTGTTAGAGAAATATCACTGCTCTTAAATGTACCAGTGTGTCCTTTTATGTTTATAACCGTTGAGCTCTAAAGCGCACCCAGTGGGTCCCCCTGTGGTTGATGGGCTCACTTCTCCCTGCCCAGAAACAACTATATCAATCGCCCTCACATTTCTTCCTTCCCTCTTTCCACTTTCTGCTGATGACATTTTCTCATACATCAATGAAAATATATCTATCATCAGACCTAAATGCCCTCCTTTCCCACCACCAAATCTACAACATACCCACATTTATACCCATCCTCTCCACTACAATGGAGGGAAGTTGACCTCTCCCCATCAAAAGGTTGGACTGCCACTTATGCTAACAAGTTCTCTTTTCTCAAAGCCATCATCTCCTTTGGTTATAATTTCTTCTGCTACAATGCACCTTACTCATTCTACTCTGGCATATGACCTTTCAACAGTCTCAAGAAAAGACCAAGGTCAGGATTGCCTCAGGGCCTCTGACATGCAGCCCCTTCTCACCTCCCTTCCTGTGGTTAGCTCTTCCTCACCTGTGAGGCATCAGCTTAAGTATCAACCACTCCGATAGGTCTTCATTTTTCTAGCTAAACGTGGATCCAAATCTTCTTTCCTTACCATTATTCTCCGCTTTAAACCTTTTGACTGCCTCCTTACCGTATTTATAATCATTTGAAATGCTTATTTGTCCATTTACCTGCTTGGCTCTGTTTTCTCTATTAGAATGTAAGCTACGTGAAGCTGGGTATCATTTTGATTACCATTTTTTTCTCCAGGACCCAACACAGTGCTTTGTACAAGTAAGTTTATCCACAAAGTACTTTGCTGAGTTAAGGATTTTAAGATCTTACAATACCTATAGAGTTACTGGCAATCTTAATGACCAAGGAATCTCACGTACGTGGCCACATGCCCGACAATGATGCCTTCTCCTTGTCAGTGCGTTGAAAGATTCTTTACATTTCATACACATTGTGACTTCATTATCTCGGATCCACCTGGGGGCTCTTTTCCCTAGCTCTGCAGTCTGAAAAGGAAGGAGAGATTCAATTTTAATAGGAAATAAACCCCTGTCATTTTCTCTCTCTCTCTCTTTCTACAAAGCATTTTAACAACACTGTTCATACCAGGTTCTGGTAAAGAAGTAATAAGGTTCAAAGAATTTAAGCAATATGAAAAAGGGACTCACTACTACATTCATCTAAGAAGGAACGAGATTCTGGTATTGAGAAGGAAAAAGGCTGGAGGACGAGATGACCTGATGGATCTGTTATAACTGCAAAGAGTGAAGAGCTTAAAGATAAGAATTTAATTCATTTAATTCAACTTACAGAAACCTCCGACTGACTGTCATTATCCTTCGCAATTGCATTCCTGAAGGTTTCATGCCTCTGATGGAAAGCATCAATAGTCTCCTGAAGGGCCTAAGATATAAATAAAATTCAAAGCACACATTAAAGTATCACATGCAATGAAAATACTTTATTAAACAAATATCTATGATGGGAAACACTTTAAATATCAATGATCTTGATCTGATAACTACATGTACACAATACAACAACATCTGCATATCTGGGTACACAGAGAGGTCACCAAAAAGCAAAAATAAAAATAGAAATAAGGTTTAGGTGTGAGTAGACACCGCCGACGAAGCACAGTTCAAGTCTCCCCCCTCCCACAGTCATAATGTCTGAGTCAGGTCTCCCAAGCAGCTGTGGAAGCTCCTTATCAGAGATTTGAGGTTTTCTGTTGTTTTTTTTTTTTACAGCGTCAGAGAGAAAGTCAGAGAGAGGGATAGATAGGGACAGACAGACAGGAACGGACAGAGGTGAGAAGCATCAATCATTAGTTTTTCATTGCCCTCGCAATACCATAGTTATTCATTGATTGCTTTCTCACATGTGCCTTGACCACGGACCTTCAGCAGACCTAGCACCCCCTTGCTGGAACCAGCGACCTTGGATCCAAGCTGGTGAGCTTTTGCTCAAGCCAGATGGGCCCGTGCTCAAGCTGGCGAGCTTGGGGTCTCGAACCTGGGTCTTCCGCATCCCAGTCCAACACTCTATCCACTGCACCACCGCCTGGTCAGGTTTGAGGTTTTTTTAAGAAAAGATTTTATTTATTGATTTTACAGGAGGAGGAGGGAGGGGATGCGAGAAGTAGCTGCTTCCCTCTAGTTGTTAATTGGTTGTTTTGTCGTATATGCCTTGACTGAGCAAGGCCAGGGTTTCAAAATGGAAACCTCAGCATTTCAGGTCAGTGCTCTAGCCACTGCGCCACTGCAGGTCAGGCAGAGGTTTGAGCTTTGAAACAACCTATAAGAGTCTGTGGCACCATTCTGAGCAATGGGGAACACTCACAGACTATATGGTGATGAGAGACCCAAACACCAAGAGCTCCAGAGGCTTTCGGTTTATCAGAGATGCCACCGTGGAGGAGGTGAATGCAGCCATGAATGCAAAGCCACATGATGAGAACAGAGGAGTTGTGGGACCAAAGAGGAAGTCTCAGGAGAAGATTCTCAAAGACCTGGTGCCCTTCACTGTGAAGACTTTTGTCAGTGGTATGAAAGAAGACATCACCTAAGAGATTATTTTGAACAGTATGGAAAAACTGAAGTGATTGAAATCAGGACTAACCAAGGCAGTGGCAAAAAGAGAGGCTTTGCTTTTGTAACCTTTGAAGGCCATGACTCTGTAGACAAGAATATCATTCAGAAATCCCATACTGTGAATGGTTACAACTGCGAAGTAAGCAAAGCCTTATCTAGTAAAAGATGGCTAGTGCTTCATCCGGCCAGAGGCTGAAGTTCTGAAAACTTCAGAGGTGATCATGGAGGTGGTACTGGTGGGAATGACAACTTTGGTTGTGGAGGAAATTTCAGTGGTCACGGTGGCTTTGGTGGCAGCTGCGATGGTGGAAGATATGGTGGCAGTGGGGATGCCTATAATGGATTTGGTAATGCCGGAAGCAATTTTGGAGGTGGTGGAAGCTACAATGATTTTGGCAATTACAACAACCAACCTTCAAATTTTGGACCAATGAAAGAAGAAAACTTTGGAGGCAAAAGCCAATATTTTGCTAAATCACAAAACCGAAGTGGCTGTGGCAGTTCCTACAGCTGTAGAAGCGACGGCAGTGGCAGGGGTTTTAATTACTGCCAGGATGCAAAACTTAGCAGGAGAGGAGAGCCAGAGAAATGACAGGGAGCTACAGGGAACAACAGATCTATGAACTCAGCCAAGCACAGTGGTAGCAGGGCCTAGCTGCTGCAAAGAATGTATGTTTTAGACAGTATGCAAGTGAACAGGCACTAAAACTCAAGGACTGCATCTGTGTGACTAATTGTATCACAGGTTATTTTAGTTTCTGTCCTATGGAAAATGTAAAGCATTCCAACAAAGGGTTTTTATTTATTTAATTTTTTTATTTATTCATTTTAGAGAGGAGACACAGAATGAGAGAGAGAGAGAGAGAGAGAGAGAGAGAGGGAGGAAGGGGGGAGGAGCTGGAATCATCAACTCCCATATGTGCCTTGACCAGGCCAGTGCAGGGTTTTGAACTGGCGACCTTAGTGTTCCCAGGTCGACGACGCTTTATCCACTGCGCCACCACAGGTCAGGCTCAACAAAGGATTTTAATGTAGATTTTTATTGCACGCATGCTGTTGATTGCTAAATGTAATGATTTTGAATAAATGTGTCTTTATAAAAAAATAGAAATAAAGTTTACCTTGATCCATTCTTCCTTGTCTTGTTCAGAACTAAAACAAAACAAAATTAAACTGAATGCAGAGACCATTAATGAGTTACACCTGGTGAATAAAACTACATTTTAATGTTGTTCCAACTTTCTGAAAAATTCAGGGATGTCCAAGAAGGAGTTACCATCAATTTTTTTTTCTTTTTTTTTTACAGTGACAGAGAGAGAGTCAGAGAGAGGAACAGATAGGGACAGACAGACAGGAATGGAGAGAGGTGAGAAGCATCAATCATTAGTTTTTCATTGCCATTGCAACACCTTAGTTGTTCATTGATTGCTTTCTCACATGTGCTTTGACCACAGGCCTTTAGCAGACTGAGCAACCCCTTGCTGGAGCCAGTGACCTTGGGTCCAAGCTGACAAGCTTTTGCTCAAGCCTTATGGGCCCGCGCTCAAGCTGGCGAGCTCAGGATCTCGAACCTGGGTCTTCCACATCCCAGTCCGACGCTCCATCCACTGCGTCACTGCCTGGTCAGGCTAAGGAGTTACCATCAAAATTAAACAGAATCTCTGGCAACTGAACAAATAAATTCTTTTATATTTTTGGTGACAGAGACAGAGAGGGACAGATAGAGACAGACCAGAAGGGAGAGAGATGAGAAGCATCAATTCTTTGTTGCAGCTCCTTAGTTGTTCATTGATTGCTTTCTCATATGTGTCTTGATTGGGGGGGGGGGGTTTACAACAGAGTGAGTGAACCCTTGCTCAAACCAGGTGAGTCCGTGCTCAAACTGGCGACCTCAGGGTTTCTAGCCTGGGTCCTCCGCATCCCAGTCCGACGCTCTATCCACTGCACCACTGCCTGGTCAGGCCAAATAAATTCTTGAACAGAGTTTTAGATCATTCACTTACTTCTGAACACATAATTTTTGATGAGGACAGATAAGCTTAGCTTTTATAACATTATGTCCTGATAATAAGTTTAACAACCATCATCTAGTTATAGACATCAGACAACTCTGTAGATTTAGCATTACACTGATACACAACCTGTCTTCCAATTCACCTTTATAAAAAGAGAAGAGGGTTTTTTGTTTTGTTTTGTTTTTAAAGAGACAGGGAGAGAGTCAGAAAGAGGGATAGATAGGGACAGACAGACAGGAACAGAGAGAGATGAGAAGCATCAATCACCAGTTTTTTGTTTTGACGCAGTTGTTCATTGATTGCTTTCTCATAAGTGCCTTGACCACGGGCCTTCAGCAGACCGAGTAAACCCTTGCTCGAGCCAGTGACCTTGGACTTAAGCTGGTGAGCTTTGCTCAAGCCAGATGAGCCCGCGCTCAAGCTGGCGACCTCGGGGTCTCGAACCTGGGCCCTCTAGTCCGACACTCTATCCACTGCGCCACCACCTGGTCAGGTCAGAAGAGGGTTTTAAAGGCTACTAGTGACAGTTTATTTTATTTTAAGAAAGATTATATATAACTAGCCTCGAGGATCTAATATATCTTTGTAAGGCATTAGGGAGTACTGAACATTTCCTTTGATGAACAATTTAATTATATTTTGCTAGAAGGCTTCAGGTAACAATACCACAATTATAGATAAAGCAAAAACAATTATAGATAAAGCAAAACAAAAATTTTAAATGCCTGTAGGAAGTTAGTTTCACAGATTAATGGATCCCAGTATTTAATAATTTTCTGTTGGAAAAAAAATTTTCTTAACTATAGTCAAGTCCTCTGTTTTCCTTTTGAGGCACATTTTCTTTATTTCATCTCCCTTGTGGTAGTTTATATAGCTGGTTGTTGTACTATGTTAGAAAAATCCACGTCAGTATTAGTCGACTCTGGACTAAGATCTCCAACTTGAGGGATTTTAAAGACTTTCAAAGAATGGCTTCTGTCTGCACGTATGCTAGGCTAGGGCGAAGTTTAAGTTCCAGCCTGAATGTCAAATGCCTTGTTCTCACAGGGATCACATAGGTATGAGTCTGACAGGAGGTTTGTTCCTGTGACAGTATCCATCTTTCCAGTAAATATACTGCTGAAAACTAGTGTCTGAGGACCACTGCTGGACTCAGTAACTGTCACCTGAGAGATTTCGCTTATCGTTCCTCTGGTAATCCTTGGAGGTAATGGGAGGGCTTCAATCTCCCCCCTCAAAAAAGATATTTCCCTATTGATGTGCCCTGTGTCTCTTGCCACCCCCCAATCTATTGCCCTGAGAGTACAGCTGCATACTAAATGCTTTTAGCTTTAGCTTTTTAAGTGCAAAGGCACTTGGCATGTCTCTAATGCTCTTTGTTTTACTCTCTCGGTCATGGTAGACTTATTGACTCTTTTGTTTAGTTTATTTATCACTATGTTTTTATATCCATTATGCAATTAAAAACCATTGAATAAAAATGACAGAAAAAACAGGAATACTTTATACCCGTTTGAATAGGGGAGTGTGCACAGAGGAGGAGAGGCCAGTCTTGAGGCGAAATCATTTAGCGAGGAGAGAAGAATCTCTTCTTTCTCAGGGGGCTTCAGAAGTGAATTTTCCTGAAATATCTCCAAATATACCCAATTTGGGGTTCTATGTAATTCCACTAATATTCTGACTTTCTGGGACTTTCAAGGTTTGTCTCTATTCTTGAGAGTCATTATAGAACATATGTAATCCATTTGGGCCTTTAATTTACCATACAGTCATAAATATAACTAAAGCAATGATATGAGGGGATTAAAAAATTTAAGGAAATGACCATGATCCAAATCTAATTGGAATGTACACAGTACTGCATGTTGGAACCCTACAAAGTGATGACTACCTGTACTTAAGAAAATTCCTCATGAACCAGCCCCATCCTAAAGAAAAAAACAGTCCTAGTTGCTTAGGGAGAGCTGGAGTCCCCACTTAGGCAACCCAAGAAACCCTGATAATTTGCTGTTCCGGCCTGAAGGTCTGGGAGCATGCTGGCATTTCAGAGCCGGAGGCTCCTTTATTCTTCTGCAGGAAGACTCTTCTAATTATCAGAACTACAGGGGAGTTTTCCTTGTTACCAGGCCCAACCAGTGAGTTAACATCATACATTTTTCTTTGGGGATTGATGGTTAGGGGCTCAAAACCCATCACAATGAGGTAGAAGAACTATAATATTCAAAACCAAGTCCTTCACCATTTTCACTCTTGCTTGGAATGCTACCTTCGAAGCCTTGGATCAGTCCCCCAGTCGCCTGCCACGTCTTCCACAACTGTAACTCCACGAGGTACCTTACTTCCAGTGCACAAATTCCTGCTAGGATGATTTATTCTCCTTCGAAAGCCTGAAGTTTGTTTTCTACATATATAATTCTGAGTTTTTCTGTTTTGTTTTGTTTTAGTGAGACAGAGGTGGGGGGCAGGGAGGCAGACAGGGACCGACAGACAGGGACAGACAGGAAGGGAGAGAGATGAGAAGCATCAACTTGTTGCAGCACTTTAGTTAGCTGTTCACTGATTGCTTTCTCATATGTGCCTTGACAAGAGGGCTCCAGCCGAGCCAGTGACCCCTTGCTCAAGCCAGCGACCCTGCGCTCAAGCTGGTGAGCCGGTGCTCAAGCTGGTGAGCCGGTGCTCAAGCTGGTGAGCCGGTGCTCAAGCCAGCGACATCAGGGCTTCAAACCTGGGTGCTCAGTGTCTCAGGTCGACACTCTATCCACTGCACCCCTGCCTGGTCAGGCTTTTTTTTTTTAAGTTTTTTTAATGCAGTTACTAAGTACATATATTCAGGATGAGTTTGCCTGAGCAGCCAGAACCACATGCTATTGGTGCAAGGGAACAGAAAGGAAAAGAAGGGCTCTCTCATGCTCCATGGCTTCTAGGGTATCAGAACCACCAGGGCTGGTATTGGTACTTAGCACTCTGATCTGTGACCTTCTGGAGTATCCCAATTCTCACCATGCCTTTATAAGATAAATGGGAAACAGTCTTCTAAAGCAGATATTTCAAAACCTGACAGCATTCTGGCCTGCAGTGGTTCACACACGACGTAGCTGTGATCTACTGCAGTGGTTTTCATGCTGTCTTCTTTCTAGACATGGTTATGCTTGGGGGATGGATGCTAGAACTCCAGCCCTCCCTCCCACTCAGTACAGCATACAGGAAGAAGCATCCCTTCAGAAGTCCCAGTTGTTAGAGGCCACTGCAGCTCCAAATGACCACCTTCATATAGCCTTCAACTGTGGTAAGAGAACCATTCGCATTGCTACACTGTTTCCTCCGAACATTCTCTCCATCAGAGTGCCTATAGTCCCATGTACCTCTGCAGAACTTACGAGTTAAACTTCAACACTTAGCATGGACCAGAGGAAGGATGGAGGAAAAAGGGGTTGGGGAATATCTTTTCCTACAAGGCTCAAAACCTTGGCCTAAATGCCACACTTCATTCTCTTAGCACCTTGTAAATCTCAAGAGTAAATATAATTTACTCAATGTTTTCTTGCTAAAAATGACTATCCCAGGCACTACAGAGGAATCAAAAGGAAAGATATAATTCATGCTTTTTAAGAACCTCCATCTCTCTGCTTCTGTACAACCAGGTTTGCGGAAGTCTGTAGCATTCTCTTGAGAGAGAGTCTCAGAATGATTCTATTCTACAATGAATTCTGATGCTTTTGCAAACCATGTGACAAGAATGGTCCTCTTACCTGGCTTGCAGTTCCAGCGTTCTCTCTTTCCCAGATACTTGGAAAGTGTGTGGATATTCTTCATTGTGAGTCTCCACAATCTGCATTCCATCTATGCCAACCCTGGTTCGAACTGTGAATTTAGAGCCCACCAAGCTGAATCTTGGCACACAGTACAGCAACATGTTGTTGAACTGCAAGGAGACAGAGCACATATCAATAAACAGGAAAACAAAGAGAGAAGAAAATGACCAATACTGAAAGTAGCCCTAGGTAATATTCCAAGGGCTTCCCAAGGAGTATCATACGTTCGATGTGAGCAAAATTACTTAAATACGATGTGAGCAAAATTACTTAAATACTATATTGAGATTTTAGGCTTATACCAAAATTATCATATTTTAAAATCCATAGCATATATTTCCCTTTGTTGGTTCTTAATTTTATTGATATTTACATAATCCAGTCATCATTTTGTACCATAAAAAATTAATTCAATTAAATTCAGCAACAATTTATTAAGAACCTTCCACAGACCAGCTACGGAAGTTCTCAATCCATAAAGATGAAGTATTTAGATGACAAAATATCTCATTATTATATCTTAGAGAGCAGCTATATAATAGCTTAGGGGAAAAGTGTAATATTTAACAATTATTTTTATCAGTGTATTTATTTTTTTAAAGATTTTATTTATTTATTTTAGAGAGGAGAGAAAGAGAAAGAGAAGGTGGGAAAGAGCAGGAAGTATTAACTCCCATATGTGCCTTGACCAGGCAAGCCCAGGGTTTTGAACCAGTGACTTCAGCATTCCAGGTCAATGCTTTATCCACTGCACCGCCACAGGTCAGGCTTTTTATCAGTGTATTTAGTGTTAAGTGAATTTACAGGGGCTCCTTGGGTTACAACACAGTTCTGTTCCTATGACAGTGACGTAACCCCAATTTTGGTGTAAGTCGAAACACAACATAGCCTAAGTCACTTACCTATGCTAACACAGTTGTAAAATCATAATCTAGAACATAAAAACACAACTAAGCCACAGAAAAAGAATACTGTATATTCTCCCGCCGCGCACAACCAAACTAGTTCACCCCTGTAGTCTGTGAGTAGGACGCTAATGGCCTAAATGGAAACATTCACATCTCAATTTTTCAAAGTTTTTATTGGAGTGAGCCAATAAAAAGTTTTATTCGAGTCGTAAACTCGAAATGTTATATGTTGAGACAGATGTAACCGGAGGATCCCCTGTAGAGCCAAAATCATTACTTTAAATTTTATTCAAACATGTGGGGTTAGCACATTAACTCGATGTAAAAAACTAAGTTATTGCTTTATATTGACCTACATTTTGCTTAAGGATTCTTTTATGAATGAACAAAGTCATCTATTTTAGCAAAAAGTCTTTAAAAACCTTCTCCAAAGGATCCAGCTTTAAAATAAAAACTTTAGCCCTGGCCATATGGTTTAATTGGTTAGAGCATCATCCCGAAACACAGAGGTTGCGGGTTCGATCCTGGTCAGTGCACACACAGGAACAAATCGATGTTCCTATCTCTCTCTAAAACCAATAAACATTCAAAACTAAAATAAAAGTTTTATTTTAAACCTGAATCAAATTATGTGTAGTGCCTCATTTCTAGTCAACAACAAATAGCTCCTGCACATCAAGCCCAAGCAATGATTTTGGGAGGGTATTTAATTCACCCTGAAAGCATTAAAACATGCAAAAGGATAAAAAGAGTCTAATTATTTGGGTTAATTTGTAGGCAGATTCCTAAAGGAGGTGCATACCTATCTTCCTACTTCATATTTACTGTTTCTAGGCTACATATATTCTTCAAGGACAAGAGCAACTGGAGACTTAAACCCTTATCTGCAATGTAGGTGTTCATGTCTCAGGATCATTATCTGTAGAAATGACAAGTTACTGACAGGATTAAATGAGGAAAAATGTCTTATTCTGCCAGGTCTTCTGTTTCGCTCCACACAGCCATAAAGACAAAAAATGGTGAGGGATATTTAAAGACATTTCAACAAGTTTATGTGATACCGTCTGTTGTACTCATTCTGAAAGCCAATTTCTCACCAGTTGTTCCTCATCCATTATTTTGCACTTTCCTATAACCAGTGTCAGAAATTTCATTTCCACAACGGGATAATGTAGAAATAAAAGGACACGAAATACATTTCACCGGATATATCTCCACACCCCATTTCACCTTTATGTTTTTAGAGGAGAACACTAATGACCTAGACCTAGGTAATTATCACACCCACTGTATTCGAATGACGGCAATCATTGCCTCCTCGCAATACCTAGGACAGTGATGGGCAATCTTTTGAGCTTGGTGTGTCAAAATTCGCCAAAACACCGAGCATAACTCGGGTGGTGTGTCACTTTGAGAAAAACGGCCTAACCGGAAGTCCCAGAACTAGACGCTCTGTGTCGGAGTTCTGTTGTTTTGGCCTACAGACCTCCTGCACAGAGTGTCTACACTACAGCAAATGTTTTGTCCTCGGCTACTGCACCTGGCCATGTAGGAGCCGAGGATGAAACATCCTTCTCGGCATGCGGCCCCATACTTCTCTGGTATGCGACCATGTGTCATTGAAAATGGCTACGCATCTCAGTGCTGACACGTGTGTTATAGGTTTGCCATCACGGACCCAGAATGTAGAGATTTCAAAATGCACTGAAAATTCTCCATCCTAGCTTGCTGAACACAACAGCTTGCCTGCTACATGTTCACATTAGCATTTCTTTCTCTCCTCTATCCAGGCCTTATCAGGAGGGGATTTGTGCAAGGCATGAAGGATGCAGGATGAGCCACCAAAATTGTCAGGGCTCACACTTTCAAGGTAGCAAATGCCACCAAATTTCTCTGCAAACTGAGTGACAAATGTAATGTTTTCTGAGTTATATTATACTTGTCCACAAGTTCACTTTATAAAGCTCATCTAAGTCTGGTTATTTTAGAGAAACACAAGTTCATGAATACAGAAGCTCTTAGCATTTGCTTTTTGTAGTTATGTCCATATGAGGTGACAAACTATCTCATAATGAATGACATGTTCCTTTTTCCCTTTCATGCTTTCAAGATTATATTTCCCCTATTATATTTTTGTTTTTTACATTTTATTTATTCATTTTTAGAGAAAGAGAGAGAAGTGGGGAGGAGCAGGAAGCATCAACTCCCATATGTGCCTTGACCAGGCAAGCCCAGGATTTTGAACCAGTGACCTCAACATCCCAGGTCAATGCTTTTATCCACTGCGCCACTACAGGTCAGGCTCCCGTTACATTTTTTTTTCTTCACGAGAGACAAAGAGAGAGGAACAGATAGGGACAGACAGACAGGAAAGGAGAGAAATGAGAAGCATAAATTCTTCATTGTGGCAACTTAGCTGTTCATTGATTGCCCTCCCACATGTGCCCTGACTGGGGCGCTAGAGCAGAGTGAGTGACCCCTTGCTCAAGCCAAGGACCTTGGGTTATGCCAGTGACCCCATGCTCAAGCCGGTGACCCCAGGGCTTTGAACCTGGAACCGCTGTGTTCCAGGCCAACGCTCTATCCACTGTGCCACCACCTGGTCAGGCCCCCTGTTATATTCTTAATAAGTGGAAATTCAGGCCAAATTGTCAATAACTATATAATAACCTTTTATACCTCAGGTCACAATCTAATGCTAGTCAATCAACACCCTTTTTCTTCTTCCTAGAGGTGAAGCTGAGAGCTTGGGAAGGATATAAAATATTGCTTACAAAGAAGTAGACGCCACAGGTGTAAAGGAACAGGCTAGATAGTCCTGCTCTCTCTGTGAACCTTGCTCTTGTGGCAAAAGCCACTGTCACCTCCTCTCTGGGTTTCCACTGGATACTGGAAAAGGAAGTTAGAGCAACTGTAACTGAGTAGATCAGCTTTCCTTTTCAGTGTAGGGGTTCCTTTTTATCCCTTGCCCACAGCTCAGGAGGAAAAACTGACAAAGCAATGCCTGGTGAGCAGGGCCGCCCTAGAAGTACCAGGTCGTCCCAAAACCTAGAAGCAAGTCTCAACTGTATTAGAAGTTAGGGACGTGCCCCTTCTTGCTCTCTATTGTTCCTTAACTATTCATTTCAAGTTATTTAAAATATGTTCACTTGAATGAAATAATTTAATATCATGTCTCACTAGTGACTGTTTCATTAAAGTTTGTGTTAGAAAGTAAAAAGTACATTATTGGAGAAATTTCCAGAGCCTGGTCTGTATTCAAAGTAAAATTAAGAGAAAAATAAATCTAAATCTGTCAAGCTGCAAGAAAATAAAAAGTAGAACTCCAAAGGGCCAAAAATAAAACCTCTGTATCAGCGATGGGCAATCTTTTGAGCTTGGTGTGTCAAAATTCGCCAAAAAACTGAGCATAACTCGGGTGGTATGTCATTTCGAGAAAAACGGCCTAGCCAGAAGTCCCAGAACTAGACGCTCTGTGCCGGAGTTCTGTTGTTTTGGCCTACAGACCTCCTGCACAGAGTGTCTACACTACAGCAAATGTTTTATCCTCGGCTACTGCACCTGGCCGTGCAGGAGCCAAGGATGAAACGTCCTTCTCAGCATGCGGCCCCATACTTCTCTGGTATGCAGCCGCCTGTCATCGAAAATGGCTACGTGTGTCAGTGCTGACACGTGTGTCATAGGTTCGCCATCACGGTTCTATAGGATAAATTGATTTTTTTTTAACTTTCAGGTGTCAGGTATGGTTATTTACTTCAACAGAATTAATCAACAGAATACCACACCACTGATATTTAAAAAACTGGTGTGGAGGCAAGCAAATCGGCAAACACATGACGACTTGAAAGCAATCAGATTCTAAATATAACTTGGCTTTTCAGACAAAAAGAACACCAGTCCTCATTTTCTTTCTGGAGAGAAAAGAAAACAAAAATGATACTTCCAGAGTTTCTAGGGATGAAAAAATCAACATGCTCCATGGGAATAAAAGGGTGCTTGGCCAGAGGTGAGATATGACAGGTCCAGGATCAGAGCAGAAGGATTAAAAGAAAAAGAAACTACAGGAAATGCTTTTAAGATGGTCTTCAAGAGATGAATGGAGCTTTCCTAAAATTTCTCCGTGTGACTTTATTCTCCCTGGAGGCAGTAGCATCACAGGGTGTATGCCAGCTGACAGGAACTGGAACAAGATGGGTCCCTGAAGGCTCTTCGCCACCTGTCCTCCAGAGAACTGCTTGACTTGGATCTGCATCAAGGTACACAACCTAACACTATTGCCAGAAACATTTTTAGATGTGAAAATTAAACTAAGGCAACTGGTGTAGAAACTATAATACTAATGTGGAAGAGGGGAAAGAAAAATCAGCTAAGCACCTGCAGGCAGGGTAAAGACAAGGAAAGAAGTTGACACGCAGGCATTTTGCCCAGAATAGTGTGTTAGGCATGGTTGATTTTTTTCTTCTTCTTCCAAGTGACAGGAAGGTCGACTATGCATGTCTTTTAATCTGTGTTTTTGATACTTTTCGATGCATTTTGATCTTGGGTCCTTTGCTGACACTGCAGGGACTGGCCTTCTCAGGGTTGCCCAATGCCCAGGGACCTAAATGCACCTACAAGCATTCCTTTCATATGGAAACCAACCTATCCAGAGCCCACATACTCCAACCACCTGCTTTATCAGGCTCTCACATGCTGAGTCAGAACTCCCCAGCAGTAATCACCCTAGGGCCAGGTCTCAGCACCACCCCTAGTCCCGGAGTCTGATAAAGCTGGGTACACTGGGAATCCTAGGCTGCTGCCCTTGCATTGCCCATCCTTTTATACAGAAACCACAATAAAAGCTCTTGCTCATGTCTCCTGCCTGTTCCCCCTGCTTCCTAACTCTGGTGCCTTCTTGTGTGTCCCCCTCCACCCCCCAGTGTGGAATGACCCTCCTTTCGGCATCTGTAAGTATAGCTACTTTTTCACTGGTGGTCATCGCCAGTCTGCGGGCCTCACCGTACCTGAATAACAAAATCTACATTTCAAAATAAATAGGTCTCTGAGTCTGGAAAGGACATCCCATGTCCCTGATATATGTTTAGCTCTTTATAACTTCTGAAAGCTGACATACTTCTGTTAAGCTTAAATGATTTTTATAGTCAATTTGGATAATATCTATATTTTTAAAAAATTATTATTATTTTAAGATTTTATTTATTGATTTTAGTGAAGAGAGGAGAACAGAGGAAAGGGGCAGGGAGCATCAACTCATTGTAGTTGCTTCTTGTACGTGCCTTGACCTGGCAAGCCCAGGGTTTTGAACTGGTGACCTCAGCATTCCAGGTTGAAGCCTTATCCACTGTGCCAACACAGGTCAGGCGTATTTTTAAAAAATTATTACAATATAGTTTATACACCATAACCCAAGCCCTTTTAAAATGTGTAATTCATTGTTTTTTGCATAACCAATAAACTGTGCAATGATCACTACTATCTAATTCCAGAATACAGTGTGTCCGTCAAAAGTGCACCATGACTTTACAAACACACTGTATTTCATGACTCCAAACAGAAAACGTGTTCATTTTCTTCTCCCCACCAACCCTAGGCAATGACTACATCCTACCTCTATATATTTACCTGAAATTCTGGACATTTCTGATAAATGGAATCATATAGTGTGGCTTTCATGAAGGACTTCTTTCTCTTGGCACAACGTTTCCAAAGTTCATCCATGTAGCATGGAGTTTATTCCTTTGTCTTGCCATCTCATATTCCACTGCCTGGACATACCACCATTTGTTTACCATTTCATCCGTTTTTGAATATTCGTTTCCACTTTTTGGCTAGTATATAGAATAATTTTGCTGTACACATTCATGCACAAGTTTTGTATAGGCATATGTTTTCCATTTTCTTGAGTTATACAAACTTGGGAGTAGAACTGCTAGGTCATATGGTGACAGTATGTTCTTTTTCAAAAATGAGAACACTCCTCTACATGACAATTAGTTCCTATAAATTTTCCTTTTAAAAGGAGGCTATAGACAATAGAAACTTCTACGCACCCCTCACCCCCCATGACAACTCATTTTATAGTGGTGAGATGGCAGCCTTGCAGCAGGAAAGTCCAATGTGACATCGTGAGCCTATAATCATGTGCCAGTCACTGGGCAGCCTCTTTACCAATGTCTCTCTGTTTCTTTGCCTGTAATAACAACTGTAATAATAGCTATCATTTATGGAGTTATTATGCAGTAGCTTATTGAGTAGCTTATTGTTACTCAATGTTAGCTATTACTATCATTATCATCATATCGCTAGATATGAAAAGGAGCTGGGATTACCAGTGACTAAAAAAAAAAAATGGCCTGGATACCCCAGAAAGAGCTCTTACATTTCAGATAAGCCCAGACTAATTGTCATTTCCAGGAAGTAAAGGAAGGGACAGGGACTGACTGCAGTGAAAAGGAACTAAAAAGCAAACTCATGTACTTATCATACAGATATTTTAGGCACAAGTTTTCCAAAGTTGCTTATATACTTCTTCAAACCAGATCATTGAAAAGTAATGGTTAGAGACCCTGGCTGGTTGGCTCAGTGGTAGAGCGTCAGCCCCATGTATGGATGTCCCAGGTCTGATTCCCAGTCAGGGCACACAGGAGAAGTGACCATCTGCTTCCCCACCTTTCCCCTGCCCTTCCCTTACTCTCTCTCTCCCTTTTGCTGCCATGGCTTGATTGGTTCAAGCGAGTTAGCCCTGGGAGCTGAGGATGGCTCCATGGAGCCCCAGCCTCAGGTGCTAAAAATAGCTTGGTTAAGAGCATAGCCTGAGATGGGCATAGCATTGGCCCCAGAGAGGAGTTGCTGTGTGGATCCCAGTCAGGGCGCATGCAGAAGTCTGTCATTTTTTATTCTCTCCTCTCACTTGGAAAAGAAGAAAAAGTAGTGGTTAGAGATGATTAGGAAGAGAACTGTTGTCAAGAAATAATATGTTGACACAACATCCAAGAAATGGTACCTTTTAGACTGTAAGAACAATGGAAAGAGAATCTGAAACAAGAAAAGGAGGATTCTAGAAAGCATGTCATACCTCACATACACACTAATGACTGTGATCGTCATGGAAAAGCTGAATTGTCTTCAGTATGTGTTAATAAAGTGAATTACACATGGAAAATGAACAGAAGACTTGTGTCCTTGAAAGAACAAGTTTCAGAGACTAAAGACATCCCACATGTGAAACCTTAACAGTGGTGACTGCACCACTTAGATAGAATTGTTTTGGTGTGTAAGCAAGCATCCCATTTTTCCAAGATGTATATAATAACACAATGTTTACAAATCATTCTCATATGATTTGCTCACACCACAATACTCACTAAGAAAAGGTAGCGTTCTTGTGCAGATGTGTTCCGAGCAGCTAGTTTAAGGATCTGTCCTTCTTTTATTAGTTCATTGGAAGGATTTACAATGTCTTCTTCTTCTCCCAGCATTTCATAAATCTCTAAGAGTTTCTTTAGGTTCTCCTAGAAAATTAAAAAATAAAACACAGCAAGATCAAATACAAGGAGGTTTCAATTTAGCGCAGTGGTTCTTAACCTGGGATCATTCGAACCCTAAGGGTTCGATGAGTTGATCTCAGGGGTTTGGAGAAGCCTCTGCCATGGAGGCCAGAATAAAATAATACCGTAATTTGTTGTGAGTTCATGCATTTGGTTGGTTTTGTTCTTTGAGCAAGGTGATGTTCATGCACGGCTCATTTTATGCATCAGTAAAAAAACATATACCTATGTCTTGAATTTGGAAAAACAATCATATTTTATTTATCACTAAAGAAGGGTTTAGTGAATGCGCATATGAAACTGGTGGGTTCGGTACCTCAAAAAAGGTTAAGAACCACTGCCTTAATGACTTTAATAATACAACAAGTTGAGCTAAACCAGGAATAATTCAGAAGCGATTGGAACAAAGCACAAATTTTTATATATAACAGGTTGGTTATGAGGAAACTAAAACCTAGGAGATTATTACAGATAACACTAAACAGTGTATAAACAATCTTTTTTTGTTTATCTGTATCAATTCATTTTAATCCAAACCTTAGATAATATTAGGTTTTATTACTGACAATTATCTAACCAGAAGAGTCCCGTCTCCTCTGAAAATCACTTACCATTTTTCTTATTGCACTATTAGAATGGCTTGCTGCGGTAGAGATAATTTCAAGTGATTCTAAATGGAGGAAAAAGAAAAGAAAATAAACATGTGTTGTCCTTCCTCTGCTACTAGATAGCTGAATGACATACATTTTACACAATGAGAGCTCTGGAAGAAAAAAAGCAGCAGCAGAAATCTGAGACCAAAGATACACACTAAAAGCAGTGGCAATTTTCATCCATTTACAAAGTGGATACTTTCAAACATTCATTTGTAAGTAGGTTAATACTTGGAACTTGCAGAGTATTTCCACGTAAAACTTGCAGAGCCATTGTGATATACAATGACTAGGTTTCCAGGTATATTTAAACCATAAGGGAACTTTCAAAATCAACAAAAACCATGTTCACTAGCTTGGGACAAGGCAGTCTGCCAGGTGCTTTCATAGGTATTATGTCAATTACTTCTTACACAGCCCTGAATAGAAAAGTGTATTAGCTCCATTTAACAAATAAAAGAAATGGAGAGTGATCTGCCCTGCCTAAGGTCACACAAAACTGTGATATTAAAGGGCCACATTTGAACTTAAGTCCTCTGACTCAACTTTCTACATTTCAGTGGCATCATTTTATTTGCTTTTATAAGCAATTTACAATTAAGCATAACCAACGTTCTTAGAGAAAAGACAACTACAGTTGTGGTCTTGGCCAGGTGAAGGATGCTACAGAGGGTTTTGTTGCTGGGGTGTGTGGTTCACAGATGGGCATGGGAACTCCTGGCATGAGTGAGGTCAGAGGTCAGGGACCACTGGTGAAGCAGTGGAAGCTGAAGCCTCCTGCTGGCTCGACCCCAGGGAGTGCTCTCAACCCTAACTTGTGTTCTGCTCTCTGCCTTTCTTCACCATCTTGTGAATTCTAGTTGGGGTAATTCTGCTACAACAATCTTATCACCTCTGTCTTCCTTGTTGCACTGCCAAACAGAATGCACTTTTGTTGCTTCCCCTATTTTAGGTCTCCCTCTGTGATTTCCTGAGTACTGTAAGAAGCAACGGGAAATCAAAATGAGTAATAAAACACACCATCCCGTTACTGCCTTTGCCATTTTTGACACTGGCACCTTACAAGTCCAAGTCTTTGAGTACAGAAGAAACAGAATTTTAATTCACATTTTGGAGAACCATGCTGATTTGGGCAATTCTGTTCATTCCAGACAGAATCCATGATGGAAGGAAACGAAACAAGACAGGGGCCACTGGCCAGGAGCCCAGGCTGAGGAGCAGCAGTGTGGATGCCCATCTCCAACCCGACCACCACATCTGCCCTGAACAGCAAGCTCCCAGGCCAGGGGAGTGGAAAGTAGAGATGAAATAAAACAGGGAAGGAAGCAGGTCACAAGAGATCTAAACTGAAGAGGGAGAAAGGGAAAAGAGAGGTTCCTGTGGTCACTGACTCACTTGGATGGTGGGAGAATCGAATCAGAGATGGCCTGTGTTCAAAGAACTACCCAGGCTCCAAGACAAAACTGAGGCTTGTGTTCCTTGTTTCTTAGCAAGGTTCATTTATAAGAGAAGACAAGAAATTATTGGAAGAAGTAGCAGTGCTTTGAGACTGCACATCAGTATGCACACTCATTGAAGATTAACTCGTTTCTATTTCTTAACTTTTGTTCTTACCTTCACAGCTAATTGATTTCTTTTTGAGAATATGAGAAAGTAAAATTATTATTGAAATTCTTGACCCTTGAAAAGAGCCTTCATTTATGATCTAAAAGATATAAATAACAAGTCTTAAAAAAATAAAAGATAATTAGCAGAATAAGAATAAAGTTTTTCTCAGGGAAAATGTTAACTGACACTAAATTGCACCATTTTCTCTTCTGAGCAAATAGAGCCAACTCTGCTTAGGTTATTTTTATATAATACGTGTCATCAAACTCTCTTGGTATGCATCAACCTATCTAATTATTAACTAGCAGCACTAGCAATTCTGAATGGTTGCATTCTTCCTGTGAGAAGGCAGTGGCGTATTGCTATTCCACATGTCTTAAAGACTGTATTTCAGAGTTAATAATTAATGTGAAGCCAGCACGACAAATGTGATTTGCATTGCTTTAAAGTGCTTGCCTAATTGAGGTGCTGATAATAATTTCCGGTGAGGTTATTTTCTGGCACCAATGTTTTACTGAAGAGGCTATGAGACCTATCTTGCTTTGAAATCATAAGGCTGCTGGGCCACTAAATTATCCCATAATGGAAAGAGCAGGAAGAGCATTTACTTTTCGCATCATTCCAGTCTGGAGAGTCAGGGGGCAATTTCCGCAGGTAGTCCTTTAGGAGCATCTCATACCGGGGAATCCGCTGGACAGGTTCTAGCATGTGATGCTGCAGAGTCAAGTTCCCACAGATCTTCTGTTTCTATAATTAGAAAGGTTTGTACAGAAAGATGTAAAAATTCGGTTAGCCAGTCTAAAAACTCACCGCAATACAGCGCTTTCATCAAGGGCAGTGCCTCTCTACAAAGTACGGTCTGCATTACATATAGCTGGGGTGCTATTCAAAATGTGCATTTTGAACCCCATTCCAATCTATGAAACTACAATGTTTGAGGGTATAGCCTGGGCCTGTGAATTTTAAAACACCCCAGATTCTTCCATTACAGTTTTAAGACCACCAACTTAGCATAGGAACAGAAAGAAAAGTCAAGCAAAATTTTAAGCACAGAAATTCCACACTGCTGGAAACTACTTCCATTACTCACTACAAGGGTCTGTGAAGTCACATTATTAAATCATACTCCAGAGATTTTCAAAAGAAGCATCTATGTATTTAATGAGCTCAGTAAGAACAACTTCATTAAATGACTTTGGACTCAGCAGAAACCATTTCATAATAAGGCTACCACAAATGTCATTTCCTTTGAACTTAAAAAAGATTCTCATGGAAGAATGACAAGACCTGATCATCTTATTATCTGTCAGAAAGTTTTAATTTTTCATTAGGTCATGGCATTCTTTTCCATTAGAAACCAAACTCCATAAATAGATTTCTTTTCTTGGTTGAAATAGAGCCTACAGCATTTGTTTTCAATGAACTGTTAACAGAAGAAAGAGAAAATATTACTTAAAAAGTGTGTTCTCTTGTTTATATTAAACAAACCATGAATCTTCTTAACATATTTATTGAACTCATACAATGATTAAAGCATTTAATCATTGCATTAAGACATGATGTTTGTGTTTAAAGCAAACAAGAAACCAAAGACTTTGTAGAGAAAGGAGCGTTTAATGTGAACTTGGATGAGGGCAGCCTTTGGATGGTAAGAAAAGTGAGGAACACCAGGAGGCAAGTGAAGATAGCGGGACCTTGGAGAACAGGCCCAAGAGAGCAGGGAATGAAACATGTCCAGTGAAAAGGAACACATGAGTTTTGTTGGCAAATAATATACTGCTCACAAACATTAGGGGATCAGGGAACATGCAGATACTCCAGTACTTTCAGCCTTTTGTATAGGGCCTTTTCACAATGAAATAAAAGTTGGTTTTGCATCTCATTTGCACAATCAAACAACTTTCTTTGACTTGTCGTTTGTTTTTTCTGATGTTCTTGTTTAATAAAAAAATATCAAATGCTTCTTTTATTGCTTCATATTCATTTTGAAATATCCCCTAATTTCTGTGAGCAGTATATACTGTAGGGAAATGGGATAAAGAAGAAACAGTAATCTGCGGTAAGAATGTGGTAAAAAAACTGGGGTTAGTCTTGTTTCACCGAAAGCAGGTTTTCACGCAGGGGAGTAATGCCACTAGAGATCCAGTAAGGTCAATCTACTGCAATGCGGCCTTGGGAAAATGTGGGGAAACTAGTCTGGAAGTTATTATTGTACACGAGGAAAAGCAAAAAGAGCCTGAAATTAGTATGGAAGATGAGGGCTAATGGCTTTGTTTAATAAATATTTGTAAGTGTAGCTATCTTGTTTGATTTTTCTTTAATAAATCTATTGAGTGAATGTATGTATACGTATATCTCCAGGAAAATATTACTGATCCCAAAATTTGTACGTGCAAAAACTGTGGCTCAAAGGAATTGGGAGAGTTTTCTGAGGTCAAATGATTGTAAGTGGCAGACTAGGATTTTAAACTAGGTTAGCTGATTCTTAATCCATTGTTCCTTTCACAATCCTCATAATATGGAGATGAGAGATACTGTAGATTTAAGATTTGATAAAATAATAAGTACCATCACCACCATTGTGTAGTGAGCATTTACTATGCAACAAGTTCCATGTTAACATCTTGAATATACTATCTCACTGGCACATATAGAGAAGAAACCACAAAAGAGAACAGTCAAGGAGCAACAGAATCCCCAACCCCAGAATCTTGTGTGACCTAAAGAATTCTGTTTAAATATTTAAACTGTAGCAAAGAATTTTATAAAGTGAGAGGCAGGGAGGCAGACAGACAGACTCCCATATGTGCGGCTGATGGGGATCCACCTGGCAAGCCCCCTATTAGGTGATGCTCTGCTCATCTGGAGCCGCTGTTCCATTGCTCAGCAACCAAACTATTTTATCCCCTGAGGTGAGGCCATGAAGCCATTCACAGTGCCCAGGGTCAACTTTGTTCGAACCATTCAAGACATGGCTGTGGGATGGGAAGAGGGAGAGAGGGAGAGAGAGAAGAAGAAGAAGAGGAAGAGGGAAAGGGGGAGGAGGGGAGAGAGAGAGAGTGAGAGAAAGAGAGAGAAGGAAAGAGGGAGTGGTGGAGAAGTATATGGTCACTTCTGTGTGCCCTGACTGGGAATTAAACCTGGGACTTTCACATGCCAGGCTGATGCTCTACCACTGAGCAAACTGGTCAGGGTGCAAATAATAATTATTAACAATTTTGGCTAGAGAATCAAATAGAAATTACTATGCTATTATTAAAATGTATTATGCAGATGTAATAATTTTTTTTTAAATTAGAACATATAAACAAAGTGACAAAAAGATCCAGAATAATTGTTTTAAAAAATGTCGGAATTTATAACAATCCTTTTTTATTTTTTAACCAAGAGAGGGACAGACAGGCAGAAAGAGAGAGATGAGAAGCATCAATTCTTTGTTATGGCACCTTAGTTGTTCAGTGATTGCTTTCTCATTCGTGCCTTGCCTAGAGGGTGGGAGGAGGGCTCTAGCAGAGCGAATAGCCCCTTGCTCAAGCCAGTGACCTTGGGCTTCAAGCCAGTGACCATGGGGTCATGTCTATGGTCCCATGCTCAAGCCAGCGACCCTGTGCTCAAGCTGGTCGAACCTGGGTCCTCTGCGTACCAGTCCAATGCTCTATCTACTGCGCCACCGCCTGGTCAGGCAGCAATCATTCTTTATATTCATTTATGTATATTCTCATTCTAACATCTCTACCTCCAAAAGAATGCAAAAAAGGCACAGAACTAAATGGGAATTCACTTTGTATTTTATATAGACCCTGATAAAACCACTCTCATGGTCTCAAATCAAATGGAGAATTTACCACTCAACACACAGCATGTATTCAATAAATATTTTAACTTTGCAGATAATTTTGCACAATTCAAAGTGAAATGGAATTTGGCTAGGTGTCTTGGACAGATAGTGCAATCTAAATTTTATATGTAGAAGACTTTATAATTTGTAAAAAAGAATTGATGCATAACCTTGAAAAAAAGAGTCATATTACCTGAATTTCTTCAACTACTGATTTGAACTGGGGAATACGCTCTGTCATGTTTTTAACCAATTCCATTGCATTATCAAATCCCTTCACATACTCTCCATACATCTTAAGGAATGGTGCCAATTTCTGAAGGATGTCACCAATTCTAGGGGTAGTTTCCCTGTATAAAATATAAAGACAAGTCATTAAGATTTCTTGCAGAATGAGTGAATTAACAGGACTTCAAATGAAGTAATCACTTTTCTACACACACCCTGGGACTTCTTAATCGGATACACTCTGCTGTGAGATTGGTAAGACAATGAAGGAAGGCAGAGAATTAAAGGAAGTTTAGGAATGACATAGTAAAGAGAGATGTTAAGAAAATTTTGAAGCTCAAGTTTACCCCTAATATCTTATCTTCACTAGTCAAAATAGTTTGGAGAGCAGAGACGAAATCCTAGTCAACTAAAGTTGAAAAAGTATAACTTCTATTATTCGTCTATAAAATAAAAATTTAGCACAAATGTTTGGCTACAGCTCTGTAACATGAACATCTCAATTTAAAAGCTGAATAACACAGCATCAAGCATGACTGACTTAGACATATCATTTGCTATCTGCTCCTCTTACCATTCTTGCATTCGTTTCTCCAGTTCTGGCAATAGGAATTTGCTATGGAAGGCATTTATTGATGAAATATTAGAAAAGATTTTATTCACCATCTCTGCTGGAAATGAACCTCGATTTGCCTCTTCCAATAGTTTGCAATAAAATACCTGAACAAGAGAATAAAGCAAACATTACTTCAAATTTATTGGCTCCCCACTTGGCATTATGCTAGTCACACAATGAGTTCTTTAATAATGTTTTGTTGAATACATGAAAAAGTTAATGGTTTAATAAATCTTTTTTTTTTTTTTTTTTTTACAGAGACAGAGAGAGTGTCAGAGAGAGGGATAGATAGGGACAGACAGATAGGAAGGGAGAATCAATTCTTCGTTGTGGCACCTTAGTTGCTCACTGAGTGCTCTGTCATATGTGCCTTGAATAGGGGGCTACAGCAAACCGAGTGACCCCTTGCTCAAGCCAGAGACCTTGGACTCAAGCTGGCGACCCTGGAGTTTTGAACCTGGGTCCTTTGCATCCCAATTCGACACTCTATCCACTGCGCCACTGCCTGGACAGGCAGAAGTGGGTCAATTCTTCTTACAACTGACATTTAAACATGGTGACTTTTTCTTCTAATAAGAGGAGTCTGTATTAGCAGACAATCTACCAATTATCTTAACTCTTTTATCACTGATGTCAGACTAAGAGACCTTAGTTTTCAACAGGTACTCTTATGATACATTTTAAAACTTTTTAACAGAACTAGAACAAATATTCCAAAATTTTATATGGAACCACAAAAGACTCTAAATAGTCACAGCAACCTTGAGAGAGAGAACAAAGCTGGAGGAATCATACTACCTGATATCAAACTATAGTACAAGGCTACAGTAATCGAAATAGCACTGTACAGACATAAAAACAAAATAAGTCAATGGTACAGGCTAGAGAGCCCAGAAATAAATCCACACCTTTATAGTCAATTAATATTTGACAAAGGAGGCAAAAGCATATAATGTGGTAAAGATAGTATATTCAATAAATGGTGCTGCGAATGTTTGACAGATTTGTTTAAAAAAAGAAAACTAGACCACTTTGTTATACCATACACAAGAATAAATTCAAAATAGATCAAAGACTTAAATGTTAGACTCAACATCATAAAAATCCTAGAAAAAGAAAACAGGCAGTAAAATCTTGGACATTTGTCGCAGCAATATTTTTCCTGCCCTATCTCTTCAGGCAAGGACAACAACAATGAAAATATACAAATGGAACTACATCAAACTAAAAAACTTTGCATAGTAAAGAAAACTAACAACAAATTGAAAAGACGAACCACAGAATGGGAGAACATATCCTCGATACATCTGATAAGGGGTTAAAATCCAATATTTATAAAGAACTTTAAAAATGCAACACCCAAAACCAAACAATCCAATTTGAGTATGGGCAAAGGACCTGAAGAGACATTTCTCTAGGAAGAAGACACACTGATGGCCAACAGACATGTGTAAAGATGCTCAATGTCACTAATCACCAGAGAAATACAAATTTAAACCAGTGAGATATCACCTCACACCTGTCAGAATGGCTATTACCAATAAGTCAACAAACAACAAGTGCTGGTGAGGATGTGGAAAAAAGGGAAACCCCTCATGCACTGTTGATGGGAGTTGTAGATCACTGTAGCCACTGTGGAAAACAGTACAGAGTTTCCTCCAAAAGTTAAAAATGGAACTGCCTTACGACCCAGTGATTCCTCTCTGGGAATATATCTGAAGAAACCAGAAACACTGATTTGAAAGAATCTATGCACCTTTGTGTTCATTGCGACATTATTTATGACAGCCAAGGTTTGGAAGCAGCCCAAGTGCCCATCAGTAGGTGAGTGGACAAAAAAGCTGTGGTGTATTCACACAATGAAACAAACACTACTTGGCTGTACAAAAGAAGTAAATCTTACCTTTTGCAACAGCATGAATAGACCTGGACAATATTATGCTACGTGAAATAAGCCAGGCAGTCAAAGACAAGTACCACACGAATTCACACCACTCATATGTGGAATCTAATGGACAAAATAAACTAACATGCAAAATAGAAACAGACTCACAGATACTGAGAACATACTTGACGGCTGTGAGAGGAGAGGGTAATTGATGGGATGAGTGAAAAAAGTGAAGGGATTAAACAAAAGAAAAACAAAACAAAACAATCTCAGACAATAGTACAGGGGGTCCTCAGGTTACAAGTCTTGACATATGATGTTTCGAGTTTATGATGATCACTTCCATAAAAACTTTAAAAAATTGAGACGTGAGCATTTTGGCTTACGCCGTTAGCATCGTACTTATGGACTATGTGGACAAACTAGGTTGATTGTGTGTGGAGGAAGAATACGCAGTAATGCAGCATATGAGTGAAGGAGTTGGTGTTCCCCAGTAAGCTTACCTACGCCCTTTTGGACTGTTAAAAGCACAAGCGTTCCCTTTGTGTCGCTTTGGTGACTTTTTGGCCCTTATTATGGCTCATAAACAAAAGTCAGAATTTTTAGATGGTAGTGTATCAAAGAAGAGAAAAGCCATCACATCACAATGGATGTCACAAAGCTACTGGCATCGCACGAAGAGGAGCTTTCTGCTGAGGGTCTCATTCAGCAGGAGAAGCAACTGATGGAAGAGGAAAAGATAGAAACCTCAGAACCCAGAGATTTACTACAAAGGGTTTGGAAGAAGGTGTTTCTATGGTAGAGGATGAGATGGCAAAATTTCAGGCTGAGGACCCCAGCGATGACAGATTCAGAAAGGTCTACAGAGCTGTAATGGATGCCTTGCAATGCTATAGGCAGATTTTAGAAGAGAAGTCATCAACCTTCCAGACTAGCCTGGAACAATTCTTTTTTTATTTTGACAGAGACAAAGAGAAGAGAGGAGGAAGGGGGGACATACAGACAGGAAGAAAGAGAGATAAGAAACATCACTACTTTGTTGTGGCATCTTAGTTGTTCATTAATTGCTTCCTCACATATGCCTTGACCGCGGGCCTTCAGCAGACTGAGCAACCCCTTGCTCGAGCCAGCGACTTTGGGTCCAAGCTGGCGAGCTTTTGCTCAAGCCAGATGGGTCTGCGCTCAAGCTGGCGAGCTCGGAGTCTCGGAGTCTCGGACCTGGGTTTTCTGCGTCCCAGTCCGACACTCTATCCACTGCACCACAGCCTGGTCAGGCGCAATGCTCCTTCCAGTGTGTAAGCCAACCACAGGAATAAAGGTAAGGCTTTTTTTTTTTTACTTTTTATTGTCATTTATTTCTGTTACTACATTACAGTGTAGAGTACAGTATATTTCTGTCCCTTTATTTTTTCTGTGGCTTAGTTATATTTTTCTGTTCTAGATTATGATTTTGCAACTGTGTTAGGATAGGTGAGTGACTTAGCCTAGGGTGTGGTTCAACCTACACCAAAGTTCATGTTACGTCACTGTTGTAGGAACAGAACTGTGTCATAACCTGAGGACCCCCTGTATGTTGGTTACAAGAGGGAAAGAGAAGTGGGGCGAAGTACAAGAAGGTATAAGAGGGATAAATGGTGATAGAAGAGGAATTGATTTGGGGTGGTGAACACACAATACAATATACAGATGATGTATTATAGAATTGTACACCTGAAACCTACATAATTTTCTCAACCAATGTCACTCCAATAATTTTGATTCATTTTTTTAAAATCTTAAACAAATAAATACTGAGGAAAAAAAAACAACTTTCTTTGTAAATGTGCATTTGAAATGATACTCAAGGCTCTACCAGGATAAAAGTACAAAATATGATAGAGTAGATTCACATATTTGACAAATATTAACTGTGCAAATTTACACCAGGCACTGTATTCAATGTTTTCCACAAGGCTGCACAAGTGAACTCTCAAAATCCCATCTGGCCCTATGACTGCAGCAACTCAGATGCACACAGGGCCAAACAGAATCCGTGATATATTCATGATAGTTATCACATCAGAAGCACCAATCACTTTATTTAATTTTTTATTTATTTATTTTTTTACAGGGACAGAGAGTGTCAGAGAGAGGGATAGATAAGAGACAGACAGACAGGAACGGAGAGAGGTGAGAAGCATCAATCATTAGTTTTTTGTTGCCGTTGCAACACCTTAGTTGTTCATTGATTGCTTTCTCACATGTGCCTTGACAGCGGGCCTTCAGCAGACCGAGCAACCCCTTGCTGAAGCCAGTGACCTTGGGTCCAAGCTGGCGAGCTCGGGGTCTCGAACCTGGGTCTTCCGCATTCCAGTCTGATGCTCTATCCACTGCGCCACTGCCTGGTCAGGCACTTATTTAAATTTTAATAGGAACATGGCATGTAGAATCACAATAAATGATCAAGAAAGGACTAGTGTGTAGTGTTCAAAGACACAATAAAGACACTTGTGACTTATAATGAGAGTCCTTCAGTTTGTTCTTTATGATGTATAATCCCTGTATACCCAGAGAATGTATTGACAAAGCTAGAAATGTTACAGATTTCCTTTCACCGGCCAAAAATGGTCAGGCCCTTCTTTGTAGTTTCTAAACACTTTAATTATTAAGTTAAAATAATGTATAGAGCTCAAAATTGAAATGATTTTGAAAAGAAAAGTATTACCTGATCTAAGAGGTCAAGTCGGTTGACGTAAGCTCTTTCTGTAAGCAAAAGTTCATTGGCTATGTTGTGAAGTTTTTGCTCATTTGTCTCCTACAAAAAGAATAGATAGTCACATATTAGGATATAAAGCTTGGATAATATTTCTCAAGTAATAAACACATCATCAAATGGTTTGATTAAAAGTTTTCTCAAGCTTCTCAGGTACTCCATTCCTTTCAGCCATCAAGGAACATCCAACCACAAAGAAACAGAATTAGAAATGAGTCTGGCCAGTGGTGACACAGTGGATAGAGCATCAAACCGGGACGCTGAAGTCCCAGGTTCAAATCCCGGAGGTTGCAGGCTTGAGGCATAGGATCATCCAAATTATTCTGGGGTCACTGGCTTGAGCCCAAAGGTCACTGGCTGGAAGCCCAAGGTCACTGGTTTGAGCAAGGGGTCACTGGCTTGTTAAGAGCCCCTCAGTCAAACCACATATGAGAAACAGTCAATGAAAAATTAAAGTAACGCACGGACAAGTTGATGCTTCTAATCTCTCTCCCCTCTTCCTTTCTGTCTCTGTCTGTCTGTTTGTTTCTCTCACTTGCTAAAATGAAAATAAGAATTGAGCAATTTGCTAAATATAACCTGTAGCATCTTGTTTAAATTTTAACTTCTTCTCAGACCTCTGTAGCAGTCAGTTATCACTATCATCCATCTTTCCCTTGAAACATTGTTTATCTTTTCCAGGTCCTAAACACTGTACTTTTTGTTTTTTCCCTACCTCTCCAGGGCTACTGTTTGGACATGATCTCTTCACTCTTTCAAACATCTTCTCTAATTATCAGCTCGACGCACAGAACTTTTTTTTTTTTTTACGCACAGAACTTTTTGCCTTTGCCAAAAACATTTCATTGTAGAAAACTGCAATCATACAATGTACGGATAATAGTAAAGTTCACCCTTTTGGTGTAAAGTTTTAGTTTTGACAAAGGCTTATAATCATGTCACCACTACCACAGTCAAGATACAGATAATTTCCACTGAACTTATCTTAGGTCTCTCTGTAGTCAATCACACTCCTCTCACAGGACCAGCTCCTGGTAACTGCTGATCTGTCCTGTCCCAGAGTGCCGTGTAAATGGAATCACAGAGTACATGCCTTTAGAGTCTTGCTTCTTTCCTTTATCGAAATGTGTCTGAGACATAGCAATGCAGTTATTATCAGAAGTCTGTTCTTTTCAAGCTCACAGTTTTATTTTAATAACAGTGATACATCATTTCGACTCGCACTCTTTTATATGTTCTGATTCTAGTTCTGACAAAGGAGAGTATGAAGTATAATAAGGGTTTAGTATAAAAACTCCACTACCACCTGACCAGGTGGTGGCGCAGTAGATAGAGCGTCAGACTGGGATGCAGAGGACCCAGGTTCCAGACCCTGAGCTCGCCAGCTTGAGCGCGGGTTCATCTGGTTTGAGCAAAGCTCACCAGCTTAGACCTAAGGTCAATGGCTTGAACAAGGAGTCACTGGCTCTGCTGTAGCTCCCCAGTCAAGGAACATATGAGGAAGCAATCAATGAACAACTAAGGAGCCACAACGAAGAACTAATGCTTCTCATCTCTCTCCCTTCCTGTCTGGCTATCCACTCTCTCTGACTCTCTCTCTCTCTCTCTCTCTCTCTGTCAAAACAACAACAAAATAAAACAAAAAAACCCCAAAACTGTACTACCAAAGGGTGAACTTTCCTTTAAAGAAAACAATCATTTAGAATTTGAGCTATAATAAAATAATGTATCTGTTATGATTCAGAATTCATTAATTAACAGGTCATGCTGTCTATTATTTTACTCCCGGGGTCTTCCACAACCTATGGGATCTTAGGATGCTTATAAGAAACAATCTTTTGCTGACTGCTAATCATATTTTAACTGAACATGGCAATTTGTGGATAGCCTGGTGTTATTTTGCAAAATCTAAGGAGATGCCAGCAGTTATTAGTAAAAGCTATGTTCCTTCCACACAGATGGTCTTCTAATGTTAGGTTCCTACACTTGCCAAAGCCAACACAAAGATAAGCAAAAGTAAGCTTGCTGACATGGTTTAATCCCTCATAGATAAGCTTGTGAAAAGTTACTAGGGATTTTGTGGTTGAAGTCAGGAAATCACTGACTCATGGATCCTTGTTTTAGGTCAGTCATACAACAATAATATCACTGTAATAAGCCTGAACCAGTGGCGGCACAGTGGATAGAGCATAGATCTGGAAGGCTGAGGTCCAGATTTAAAACCTCGAGGTTGTTGGCTTGAGCAAGGGATCATCAACATGATCCCGTGGTTGCTGGCTTGAAGCCCAAGGTCACTGGCTTGAGGCCAAGCTCACTGGCTTGAGCAAGGGGTCATTGGCTTGGTTGGAGCCCCCTGGTCAAGGCACGTATGAAAAGCAATGGATGAACAACTAAGGTACTGCAAGTACAAATTGGTGCTTCTCATCTCTCTCCCTTTCTCTCTCTCCCTCTCATTTTTTCTCTTTCGCCAAAAGAAAAAATCATTGTAACAGAACTTGCTGATTGTTATGTATCAGACACTATTATAAGTATTTTACCAAGATCCTTACATTTTTATAAAATACATATATAGATAGCATTACTATCGTTATATTATAGGCAGCCCACAAACAACAGAACAAAATCCCCAGGCTCAAAGAGGTCTGGAAAGTTGCCCAAGGTCACACGGTTAGCAGGTAACTGAATCAGATTCTTATCTGTGGTATGTGATTTTACGTAACTCTTCACTAACAGTTGGCTCTCACTCCAACCCTTGTTCACAACAAATAACAAGGCTGCATTAAGTGCTTACAAATGAACAGACTAACAAAATACCAACTACCCCACTTTAAAACGGAATGAGGTACCTACTACACATATTAATTTATACATTAATTACACCCTGGCCAGAGAGCTCAATTGGTTAGAGCTTAACCTGGAAGCACAAAGGTTGCCAGTTTGATTCCTGGTCAGGGCGCATACAGGAACAGCTCTCTCTCCCTTCTTCTTTCACTGAGATCAATAAATAAAATTTAAAAAATAAATTATACATTAGCTTGACCTGTGGTGGCACAGTAGATAAAGCATTGATCTGAAACACTGAGGTTGCCAGTTAGAAACCCTGGCTTGCCTGGTCAAGGCACATATGGGAGTTGATGCTTTTTGCTCCTCCCACCCCTTCTCTCTCTCTCTCTTTCTCTCTCTCTCTAAAAGTGAATATATAAAATCTAAAACAAATTATACATTAATTACTAAACAAAATTCTACTTATAGCTGAGTTTTCAGCATTTTTGTAATCATTAGGTATAAAAACTTCAGTCATGTTTGATGTAATAACATGATGGCCTCTCACCTTAAAAAATTGTCTGACCAGCCTGGCCAGGCGGTGGCGCAGTGGATAGAGCATCGGACTGGGATGCGGAGAACCCAGGTTCGAGACCCGGAGCTTGCTAGCTTGAGCGCGGGCCCATCTGGTTTGAGCAAAAGCTCATCAGCTTGGACCCAAGATCGCTGGATCCAGCAAGGGGTTGCTCGGCCTGCTGAAGACCCACGGTCAGGGCACACATGTGAGAAAGCAATCAATGAACAACTATGGTGTCGCAAGGGCAACAAGAAACTATGATTGATGCTTCTCACCTCTTTCCGTTCTTGTCTGTCTGTCCCTATCTATCCCTCTCTCTGACTCTCTCTCTTTCTCTGTCCTTAGAAAAAAAAAATTGCCTGACCAGGAGGTGGCACAGTGGATAGAGCATCGGACTGGGATGAGCAGGACGCAGGTTCGAGACCCTGAGGTCGCCAGCTTGAGCGCAGGCTCATCTGGCTTGAGCAAAGCTCACCAGCTTGAGCCCAAGGTCGCTTCCTCAAGCAAGGGGTTACTCGGTCTGCTGAAGGACCGCAGTCAAGGCACATATGAGAAAGCAATCAATGAACAACTAAGGTGTCGCAACAAAAAACTGATGACTGATGCTTCTCATCTCTGTCTTCGTTCCTGTCTGTCTGTCCCTGTCTATCCCTCTCTCTGTCCCTGTAAAAAAGAAAAAAAAATTAATTTACCAAAACTCGTTTACCCACTTAGGGAGAAATACACAGTCCCTCTCATGCATGAGGCTCTCCTCACTCAATCAGACTTACACTTAAATAATGGAAAAAGGAGTTTTTAAATTGTTGATACACTGGGGCTGCAGTCTGATACATATGTTTAAACAGGATGTTAAATAGGTAAAGTTATATAATAGCAGTTCTTACTCTTTGCCACCCTGGAAAGTATATAACCCCTCCTTTGTGCTTAGCACTTTACTAAGAAGTCCTGTGGTTTATTCTTGTGATTCTTCGGAAAAAAACAATGGTTTGATATTGTTTATTAATAATATTGATTTAATAAGTGATCCTATTTGATTCTATTGGAAGCTCATACACAAAACAATGATAAATGTTAATTTAAAAGCATCTGACTTTTGATACCCCTCTATACAATGGAGGGATGGGATTTACACTGCTCACAAAAATTAAGAGAATATTTTAAAATGAATATGAAGCGATAAAACATTTTCACTTGCAAATATATACTTGTATACTGAAAGCTGATTTTCGGAGTATGATTGCCTCAAACACATGAGAGCATACCTAAAGTACCAGGCTCAGAAAAGGAAGATACACTCCTCTTATAATAATAGATCACCCAATTCCATCTGCTTCCCTCTGACTCCTCGCTGCTTACTGCACTTACTAGGCTATTAGTCGGGGCAGTGGCTCCCCATACGCACCGTCCACTGTCGCTTTCTTTTCCCCTCTCTCCAGTAACCTTTCCTAGAGATGTGCCCCATCTGCATGGGGGTTAGGCTCAGCCTAGTTATTAGTCACTGTACCTGCCGGCTCATGAATGTGCTGCAGTGTCAGTTCTGCCTCCTTATATGCAGATGTCACAAGCTTCTGCAGCTCCTTTCAGACCTTTGACATGACTCTTCCAGATGGCAGCAGCCGGACAAAGAGCTGCCTCCCCCCGCAGCTTACAGAGTTCATTAACTGGAAAGGCAGATGCTGCCAGTGTGGAGCCAGTGAGTCATTCTTCAAAGTCTTAGTACCACATGCCTCAAAACCACCAACGGGGGAGCAGATATTTTAGAAAGAATTCTGTAAGTGTTAACGAACAATTACAGTTTCCTGAAAGATGTTTTAGGAGCAACATCTTCTACTATTTTAAAATAAAATCAGATATTGGTATTAATGCTTTGTAATCTTCAGTACACGACGTGCTCATGTGCTTTTATTTTAAGCAGAATTTTTTTCTAAAAGTATTGAATCAAATCTACTAAAAGTTATTACAGCCTTTTCCATATATTTATGAGGTTATATTAAGAGCAATATGGATACAAATTATCAGGTTTTTATAGAACCAGAATGAATATTCCTTGGCCCTGGGGTGTTTCTCCCCAAATCTGCAGTGAGTTAATTATATTTTTCCATGGAAAAGGAAGACGTTGCTTTGTACAGGTACACATATCTCTGTGTTCCCTGAAGCCCATTTTCTCAAAACAAGATGAGTTAAGTTAGAGAATAAACACTTGATTTTGTACCACAATTCCTGAGATGCATCAAAATTCTGATGTAGTTTTTTAATGTATTTCCAGACATCAAAGTCTTCAAAGTGGCTCAAAGGGCATAGAGCTAGTAAGTGACTAGCCAGGCTTCAAACCCAGGTCTATGAACACAAAAGTTCTTACTCTGCTATAGCCTTTGAACCAAGAGAACTTCCTCTGGATGGAGAAAACAAGAAAATGAGAAGATTAGGGAATAAAACAGATTTTTATATTCAGTGAAGACCAAGTAATAATGTCCTAGGTCATGTGGTCTCAGAGAAGATTTGTAACCAGCAAGGAATTTATCACCAGGTTAACATTACAAAAAGAAGAGTGCCCACTATGACACACAGACATTTCTCTTTTCCCAGTGCTTCATAATACTGCCTCACAAGCATAAACAGGCTCGTTTAGCATGATCCTTAAGGAAGCTTTGAGAGCAAAGTCTAAGCTTACTTTTGACCCAGTACCAAGGCTTTTCCAACCTTTTGTCCTTGGTTCAAAACAGGAGAATGGGTGTGCGTGTGAGCTTCTCATCTGAAGGGTTTTAATTAGTACATCCTTTTGAAAGAAGATGGGGAAGCGGAAGAAAGAGAGCTTGCACCGACAAGGGCAATTTGGTTACTTGCACAAGGTCAGGCAGGAAGTAAGTGGTAGCAAAGAGAGAACTCTGCTCGTCTTATACTCAACAGAGTGTACACATTGGACTAAACTGTCCTTTGGGGTTCTGCAAAAATTAAAGATTAGACACCAAGAAGAAGTTAACAAATATTCACAATAACTGAAATAACCTATTCCAAGTCTCAGCAGAACATTAAAAAAAAATTAGGTCATTGATAGATATTTCTGATAATTCCCTGGAGCTAAAAACTTGTGCATAGACATGAGTGCCTTATGTGGTAATAACCTATGGTTTTTAGGCAAGAGAAACAAAACATAGGGAACCTAAGTTAAAAAGAAAGAGGCACCTAAACTTATCTTTGTGTGTCCCAGAGCAGTACCTTGCTTTAAAACGGAAATGATAGAAGGGGCGGGGTCTTCACGGGGCAGAATATGTTGAATATGGGTCTGTTGAAGGACATCTGCAGTCATGGGCAGTCATGGGTCTATTCATCTTGACTTACAAATGAGAAAATAGGATTTTATTTTGTTTATTTAACAAACACACAGCTCATATTATGTTTCAGGCACTGTTCGAAGTCCTTTACAACTAATAAATTATCTATGCCTTTTAACAACATTATGAGATAGGTATTTTTATCTCGTTTTATAGATCAGGAAACTGGGTGCAGAGAGGTTTGAGTGACCTGCTGAAGGGAACACAGCTGGTTAGTGGCTGAGTTGGGATTCAGACCTCAAGTCTGGTTCTTGAGCCTGTCTTCCTGACTACCAGGTTATGGTATATTGTTTTGTCTTTGTTTGTGTAAGCGACATACAACAACTGCTATGTTTTCAAGATCTATGTGACCTCTCCATTCTTTTCACACGCTCTGTAAACCAGCTCTATATTCTCATAGTGCCCTCCATGCAGCCGACTGTCTCAAAATGTCTGGCTCATGGCAACACTGTGTGAACCCCCCTGCCAACTCAGTTATGCCCTGCTCTCTTGGCACTGCCAACTTGCTGATCCTGGCTTACTCCCACACCAGGTTTGCTTCTTCTCTGTCCTGAGTCCCAGGCCGCTACATAATGCTGGGAAGACTGTTGATTGATCCCACCAGCTTTGTCATAGTCTCAGGTTATCACAAGAGCAACCTTCTCCACTGTCTTCAAGCTCCAAATCGTATCCTTTAAGGACATTTCAGTCACTGAGTTCCAGACTCTCTGCCTGGCTTCTCTACCTCTGCTCACAACAGGGAATTCTCCCTCTCAGTCCTGCTATGGAACCTTAGCTTTATCTTTGAATTCTCCTTTCCCCTTCGCCTCTGGATATCTTAAATAATGGTCATTTATTTATCCTAATCCTCCTTCTCAACTGTTGCTTTCCACATTGTATTCACTGCAGTGCCTTGCACACAATATATGTACAATATAAATTCACTCAATTTAATTTGATTACCCAGGTTCTCTGGGCTGGTTAGCTGTACTGTCCCAGTAAGCTCTTCCGGCTAACTAGAATTCCATATTCTAAACTGATGACCATCCTCATGAGCTCACCAATACTCCCATGTGCTCTGCCCTCTCAGGCCCACTGGTGCTCACAACACTCTCTCTTCTTCTTTTTCTTCTCAGACAATTCGTTATGTTCCTCTTTTGATTACGTTTGTGCCTCTAGAGCTCAGTCCTCGGGCTTTTTTCTGTTCCTCCATATTCTATTTTGGCAATATTAACCCCTCCCTTGTGTGCGTCCTCTTCCATTCTTCTCCCCCCTCCTGAGCTCCAGATCTGTATGTCCACTGGCTTAATTGTTTTCAAATGGACATCTGTGGGTGCCATAAACGCAGCAGTACAAAACTAGCCTAGTCAGCCACTCAACTCCCTTCCCTCATTCCAAGAGCTATTACTTTCCTTCCTGTCTGCCACTCAGTTATTTCGGTAACAATTTAGGAAAACAAGACCCAGAGACAGTGGTGTGAAGGTGCCACGTCCAAGGTCACCTAGTCGGTAAATGATGGAGCTGGGATTTGAATTCTTCTTTTAATCAAAAGCCTTCCCCCTTAACCAATAAACCATGTCGCCAGAATATTCCATTTTTGTTTTAAACATCTTCAGCTGGACATCCCAGAAGTCCCTCAAATTTGTTTGTCTAAATCCAGTTTATTTTTCCCTTCCCCGCAAATATGCCTTCTTTTATTTCCTTGTACGTAGTTCAATAATGGTAGACCATCTGCCACTTCCCCAAGCTGGGAGCTGAACATGACTCATTCCCCACATCCAGACAACCGGATCCTCAGAAATCTCTCTCCTCTCTTAACCCCCTGCCCCGCAAGACCCACATCCCCTCACACCTGGGTTCTTTAGGCTGCTTATTATGTATTCAGCTCCAGCTGTTTTTCCATTTATCTGACTCATTCTTCTAAAACCCACAGATGTAAAATCAAGTCACTTCCATGCTTTAATGCAGTGCCCCTGAGGGCAGACAGTACCAGGCTTATGGAAAGTTTGAAATAACATGGGAAAAAAGCCTATGCTTAATCCAAAAAAAAAAAACAAAAAACAGGATGCAGAATGACCATACATTACATTATTGATTTTTTTTAATTGGCTCAGAAAAACAAGCTGGAATGTTAAATAGCAGAGCAATTCTCTCTGGGTGCTGGAACTACGGATGCTTTTATAAATTAGAATTTGAATTGTTCTAATTCCATTCTTTTTAAAGATTTTTATTTATTCATTTTTTTTTTTTTTGAGAGAGAGAGAAGGTGGGGAGGAACAGGAAGCATCAACTCCCATAAGTGTCTCGACCAGGCAAGCCCAGGGTTTCAAACCAGTGACCTCAGCATTCCAGGTTGATGCTTTAATCCACTGCACCACCATAGGTCAGGCCAGATGCTTTTTGTATTTTCTATGCTTTGCTGCATTTTCTTGATTTTCTACGAGAATTATTAGGTTTTTTTTAGACTTTCAAAAATCTTTTTAACCTTTCTGCTGGTGGACGTCGCGGAGTAAGCATCGCTCAAGTCTATTCTCCTGCAGTCATCATGTCTAAGTCAGAGTCTCCCAAGGAGCCAGAACAGCTACGGAAGCTCCTTATTGGTGGTTTGAGCTTTGAAACAACCGATGAGAGTCTGAGGAGCCATTCTGAGCAATGGGGAACGCTCACAGACTGTGTGGTGATGAGAGATCCAAACACCAAGCGCTCCAGAGGCTTTGGGTTTGTCACCTATGCCACCGTGGAGGAGGTGGATGCAGCCATGAATGCAAGGCCACATAAAGTGGATGGAAGAGTTGTGGAACCAAAGAGGGCTGTTTCAAGAGAAGATTCTCAAAGACCTGGTGCCCACTTAACTGTGAAAAAGATCTTTGTTGGTGGTATTAAAGAAGACACTGAAGAACACCACCTAAGAGATTATTTTGAGCAGTATGGGAAAATTGAAGTGATCGAAATTATGACTGATCGAGGCAGTGGCAAAAAGCGAGGCTTTGCTTTTGTAACCTTTGATGACCATGACTCTGTAGACAAGATTGTCATTCAGAAATCCCATACTGTGAATGGCCACAACTGTGAAGTAAGGAAAGCCCTATCTAAGCAAGAGATGGCTAGTGCTTCATCTAGCCAAAGAGGTGGCTTTGGAGGCAGCCGTGGTGGAGGTGGATATGGTGGCAGTGGGGATGGCTATAATGGATTTGGTAACGATGGTGGTTATGGAGGAGGCGGCCCTGGTTACTCTGGAGGAAGCAGAGGCTATGGAAGTGGTGGACAGGGTAATGGAAACCAGGGCAGTGGCTATGGCGGGAGTGGCAGCTATGACAGCTATAACAACGGAGGAGGCGGAGGCGGCTTTGGCGGTGGTAGTGGAAGCAATTTTGGAGGTGGCGGAAACTACAATGATTTTGGCAATTACAACAATCAATCTTCAAATTTTGGACCCATGAAGGGAGGATACTTTGGGGGCAGAGGTTCTGGTCCCTATGGTGGTGGAGGCCAATACTTTGCCAAACCTCAAAACCAAGGTGGCTATGGTGGTTCCAGCAGCAGGAGTAGCTATGGCAGTGGCAGAAGGTTTTAATTACTGCCAGGAAACAAAGCTTAGCAGGAGAGGAGAGCCAGAGAAGTGACAGGGAAGCTACAGGTTACAACAGATTTGTGAACTCAGCCAAGCACAGTGGTGGCAGGGCCTAGCTGCTACAAGGAAGACATGTTTTAGACAATACTCATGTGAATGGGCAAAAGAAAACTTGAGGACTGTATTTGTGACTAATTGTATAACAGGTTATTTTAGTTTCTGTTCTGTGGAAAGTGTAAAGCATTCCAACAAGAGTTTTTAATGTAGTTTTTTTTCTTTTTTTTTTTTTTTTTTTGCACCCATGCTGTTGATTGCTAAATGTAATAGTCTGATCATGACGCTGAATAAATGTGTCTTTTTAAAAATGTGCTGTGTAAAGTTAGTCTACTCTGAAGCCATCTTGGTAAATTACCCCAAACAGTGTGAAGTTAGAATTCTTCAGGATGATGCCAGGTTCCATTTGAAATTTATTTGCAATCTGCTTGGGCACAGAAGCCATTGTCTTCAGAAACCTTGATGTAGTTGAATTGACACTTAACTGTTGTGACCTGGAGTTCCCCATTAAAAGGGTCACCCAAGCAGAGTCATGGGTTTATTTGGTTATTAATGATTGTTGGCACATCCTATATGCAATATATCTAAATTGAATTATGGTACCAGATAAAATTATAGATGGAAATGAAGTTTGTGTATCATCCATTATGTGTAATCAATAAACGATTTACTATCCTCTTGAAAAAAAAAATCTTTTTAAGAAGTTTCCACTGGCCTGACCTGTGGTGACGCAGCGGATAAAGCGTCGACCTGGGAATACTGAGGTCGCCAGTTCAAAACCCTGCACTGGTCTGGTCAAGGCACATATGGGAGTTGATGCTTCCAGCTCCTCCCCCCTTTCTCTCTCTCTCTCTCTCTCTCTTTCTCTCTCTCTCTCTGTCTCCTCTCTAAAATGAATAAAATAAAAAAATTAAAAAAAATAAAACAACAACAACAAAAAAGAAGTTTCCACTGTTCTCAGGGGGAGAATATACAACTCAGGCAATATAAACCCATTACAATTTGTCCTTAGCTTATATTTTCTTTTTAAGCCTCCCCCTCTACACATCTACACCCATGTCTTTAGCCTTCTGGCCCTTTTTAATTATTATTAGTTTTTAATTAAAATAAACTTATTTAATGATTTGAGAAAGAGAGAGAGATTGACTTGTTGTTCCACTTATTTATGCATTCATTGGCTGATTCTTGTATGTGCCCCGACTGGGGATCAAATCTTGGTATCCTAGGGTGATGCTCTGAGCAACTGACCTACCTGGCTAGGGCTGGCCCTCTGGCCTCTTATTAAGTAAAGGTCAGAAACACTTCAAATATAGCCTCCACTCTCTTACTTCTAGTCATCCCTCACACTTTCCTTTTGCCGAGACACACCTGTCACCTCTTTCCTATCTCTTCTGGACCACCCAGCAACCTCCCACTCCCTCTTCAAGCCCAATTCAACTGCTTCTCCACAGCCTGCCCCTCTTTCAGCCCTCCTCTGGGGCTTCTTCATTGGTGTTTCTGAAGCACAAAGCCACCATATTATGGTGATTTACTGATGCTTGTTTGTGGTTAGTGGGTTGAGGTTCTGTGGGAAGGGCTTGTCTCGTTCACTTGTTTTAGCATCTGGAGAGTGAACCGGGCACACTAAATTTTCAGACTGAGTAAAAGGTGGCTTTTTTCAGGTACAGGCTCTTTATAGTTCATTTCTTTCTTTCTTTTTAAATTATGTCCTTTTCTTTTTTTTTTTTTTTTAATTTTTAAAGAGAGAGAGACAGGAAGGGAGAGAGAGAAGAAGCATCAACTCATAGTTGGGGCATTTTAGTTGTTCATTGATTGCTTTCTCCTACATGTCTTGACAGGGGAGGTGGGAGGGGGCCTTCAATTGAGCCAGTGACCTAAGGCTTCAAGCCAGCCATGATCCCACGCTTACGCCAGCAACCTTGGGTTTACAAACCTGGGTGCTCAGCATCCCAGGTCGACACTCTGTCCACTGCGCCATCACCTGGTCATGTTGTTCATTTCTTTCTTATAACTTTCTAACATATTAAACAAAGTCACTATAAAATAAAGCAGTTTCTGAGTTCACCATTCAGTTTTAAGTGAATAAAGAAAAACTATCCTCAAAACTTTTATGAAATAGCCACATGGTTAGTGGGTAACTTTCCCCTTATCCTACACATTGTGTTCAGTTTCCTGCAGCTTCAGTTGGAGCTATCATTGTAACAATAAGCAACAACAAAAGGCTGATCAGTGAAGCTGGGTAATTTCTTTGCAGCGCTTCACTGACTTGGAATTAAGCTGGTTTGGCAAGAGAAGAAATAGCTAAGGAGTGACTTACTTTGTTTTCAAATCTAACAAGACCTCAACAGTTATCTGCCTTATTTTTTCAAGAGGTAAATGGAGGCCGTGGCAGGGAGCTCGGTTGGTTAGAGCATTGTCCCAATATGACAAATGTATGGGTTTGATCCCCAGTCAGGGTACATACAAGAATTAACCAATGGGTCCTGGCCTGTTGGCTCAATGTTAAAGCATCGTTCCAGCATATGGATCTCCCAGGTTCAATTCCTGATCAGGGCACACAGGAGAAGTGACCACTTGCTTCTCTACCCCTTACCCACCCCCGCCCGCCCTCTCTTTCTCTTCCCCTCCTGCAGCTATGGCTCCATTGGTTTGAGCACATCACTGAGAATGGCTTCATGGAGCCTCCGCCTCAAGTGCTAAAAGTAGCTCATTGAGAGCATGACCCCAGATGGGCAGAGCATCGGCTCTAGACAGGAATTACTGGGTGGATCCTGGTTGGGGCACATGTGGGAGTCTATCTCTCTATCTCCCTCTTACTTGGAAAAAGAAGAAGAAGAAAAAAGAATTGAGCAGTGAATGTATAAATAAATGAAACAATGAATAGATGTTTTTCTCTCCCTAAAATCAATGAATATATAAAATTTTTAAAAAGAAGTGAACCGAAAGAAATTTAAAGCTTTACCAAAACCAAAACAAAACTTGTTGCCTATCATAAGAAATGAATAATCAAGATAAGCATTAAGTTAACTCCCAGGAAACTTTGATATCTCACATTATATCCTATAAAATCAATCAACAATTTTAAGTAACTGACAAACTCAGTAGGGGGAAATTGACAGAAAAAAGAGGAAAAGTGAGTTTATTTGAATAATAGCACTAGTTTCTTAGTCATAATTTACTTCTGAATTTAATTATCTGTCATTCTTTTTCCTAGGAGATAATTATCTTCTTTATTTTAATTTGAATATGTTCTAAGGTTATAAACCCTCAGGGATTATGTAATGATATAAATAAAATGATTATTAAAAAAAATAGAAGTAACCAGGAAATAAACAATGACTTAAAAAATGTTTCAATAAATTTCTACTTTGTAGGTGGCCACCTCCTTCTTCATCTATCCCCTATTTTATTATATAATTTCTTTTATTTTTGGTGAAATAAAAGTTTAACTTAAAAATTTTATTTCTAGGGAATGACATAACCAACAGGGTGACATAAGTTGCTTCTGACTTTGCTCCGCCCACAAGAAGAACTAACATCTATTTAAGAACAAGAAACCACTGAGAATCCCAGAAGATGGGGGTGAGGCTGATGCACCACCCACACCACAGAGACCAAGACAGGCTGCATTAGAAGGGCGGCACGGCACTACTGAAACTAGCTGGTCACGTGCCTTTGGTTTTACCAAGAGACATGTCACCTGCCACCACACTCAGTGATTTCCAAAATAATGTAGAAGGAGGAAGAGGAGGAGAAGGAAGAAGAGGGATGGCAGAAGAATGTAACGAACACAATAATGCTGTCCCAGTCAGGTGTAGCCTAGGATCTGGCCTGTTACTAGATGAGTCATGAAGTCGAAGTCAAAGTCAAACAATGTCAACTAAATCCTCCTCTTTCCTGCAACATGAACTGAGAGCAGTGTGCTGTTCACTCGGCATGATTGTTGACACAGGCTGAGAAAGAAGACTTTGATATGAAATTAAAAGCCAACAATCCTAGGGTAATTCATATTTTCAAAGAGTTATAGCCCAGAGACTAGGATTTTTAAAAGGGAGCACTTGCTTATACGCAGTTAATTTATTTGCAAAAATTTCTTATCTTCCTGGGGGTGTGGAGAAAGAAGAAAACGCAAGAAACCAGAAACTTTTGGAGGGAGTGTTCTTACTGAGAAAAATATCTAAATTTACTTTAGTATTGTGGACAAGGCCCACCAGGGGTGAGGACAACGCATGAGACCCAACTCTGGGGACAAGGTTCAGTGACCCAAATCCACTTTATTCAGGAAGTAAATTAGCTTATATGCGTGGGTTCAGCCAATAGGATGTTACAGCATGTTCTTCAAGGCCAATGGCTAAAAAGATCAGGGACTGCCTGGTTGGCACTGAGTCACTTCCGTATAGTGGGCAAGCTCCCTTCTTGGGTGTTCCCAAGAGGGATTCGGGAGCTAGAGTATTCTCACAGCATAGCATCAGCCACAGCTGCTAGGTAAATGCTCTGCGCTTTACCTACATGGTATTATTATTATTATTATTATTATTTGTATTTTTTCAAAGTGAGAAGGGTGGGGGGAGGGAGACAGACAGACTCCCACATGCACCCAACCAGAATTCACCCAGCATGCCCACCAAGGGGCAATGCTCTGCCCATCTGCGGCACTGCTCTGCTGTAAAAGGAGCCATCTAGCACCTGAGGTGTAGGTCAAGTAGCCGTCCTCAGCACCCAGGCCAACTTTGCTCCAATGGAGCCTTGGCTGTGTGAACGGAAGAGAGAGATATAGAGAACGGAGAGGGGAAAGGGTGGAAAAGCAGATGAGCGCTTCTCCTGTGTGCCCTGGCTGGAAATCGAACCCAGGACTCCACACACCGGGCCGATACCGCTCTACTGCTGAGCCAACTGACCAGGGCCTGTTATTATTTTTTATGAGGTGAGAAATCATCCCAGTGGATATTTAAACTTTACATAATATTACTCTGACTAAGAAACAAACAAAAAACAAAACTCTTTTTCTGTAACAGTCTTGATAAAACTGCTATTATTAGTGGTTTAATACACTGCTACCAGTTTTGTGATTTAAACTCTAGTCTTAAAAACTTGTATCTACACATATTTATATTTGCCTTACTCTGTGAAATATGGAAGAACATAATAAATCTCAGAAAAATCTATCAATAACACATTAAAGTATATACTGGATATTAAAAGGCTCATGAAAACTAAAGAGAAGTTTACAGATAGGGCATCATCTATGAAAGCAACACTCCACATTAGTGTACTTCTACTACTGAAGCTTACGTACCAAAGCCTACAAATCTGAAGAAAGGTGACCGTTTCTAATGAAATTCATTAAAAAATACACTGAACCATTTATGGGTCCCCTAATTTAAATTAAGCTACTTATGATACCTCAAATTTGTCATGGCAAACAGAAATTCTACTACTATTATAAGCCCTCACCCCAGCCTCCACAAGTGTGCAAGCCTTTGCAGGCAGCACATGCACACACTCAATATTCCTTTGCCTCTACCTTCCCTGGAACTTATGGGTTTTAAGGTTTCCTTATAACATCTCCCCTTCAGAAGATTTCAAGCATTTAAGCTGCTGAAAGATAGATTAACCTTAACTTAGTATATGTGCTGCCGAAGCGAGCACAGATTAACCTTAATTTAAAGATACTATAACACCCTGTGGGTGAGAGATAAAGGTATCACAAAATGTTAACAATTGTCCTTTGGTTCTGAGGTTCCTTTAAAAAAAAAATCTGTTTATGCTATAGCATCGGTAGTTTCAGTAAGGTAGGTATTCCTTACCTTTTCCATGGTAAAATAACAGTATTCTCAATTCACTGAAAGTGAGCCTTCATCAAAATGCAGCAGATAATGAACGAAACAGTTACATAAGCTGAGACATTTTCAAGTCACTTCTCAATGATTAATAATGACTGTTCAAGATGCATTTAGCATGCATATACTTTTATGAACTATCTCCTCCTACCTTCCAGCTCCCAACCCCTCATTCTCCCACACTTCTGGTGGGCACTTAGAAAGTATCCATTAATTCTGGTATAAATGAAACTTATTTAAGACCATTCTGACATAAATCTCTTTATCGAATTAGATAACAATTGAGAGAATTTTTTCTAGTTATCTGTATAGTGAAACTCAAATACTCCATAATGTCTTAGAAGTTCAACATGTTAGAGAGTTTAAGAAGCAGCTGACAACCTGGAGGGCTATGCTAGCAAAGGAACATACCTGCACAGAGCAGCACAGATTCATGCTGCAATTGCTGAAAAGGGCCTTATGTTCAGACTCAGTTTATACCCTTTAACTGAAGGCACAAAGAAGTGACTTGCTGAATGTCATACTGTCAGTCAGTGGGCAAACCAGAAGCAGCATCAAGATTTCCTGCTTCCAATTCACTACATACTGTTAAAGTTTTTTAGGATTCCTTTTTCCTTCTCAATTGTGGTAAAATGAACATAATATAAAATTTACCATTTTATTACCACTACTAACACTCACACTTTGGAACAAGGAAACACAATGCAACAAGCATCAGCACAGCAAAGGAGAACACATTGTCCAATGTGGAAATTAAATCCCAACAGTCCTTTTCAGATGGGAGACGCATGTGGTGTTCAGATCAACAGCTCTGCAGAGGAAGAAAAATTGTTTTCTTCCCACATACACCATGTGCCATCCACTACATAAATTCCCATTTAGGAGAAAAGGCCAGCTGTACCATTCTAGATTCCACTGCAACAAGGAAGTCCTATTAAGTATCTCCCAAACCATGTAAGCCTATCTCTGAAAAAATATATATATATAACAACATATGACAGGAAGGAAAAAATAGGACCCGGTCACCACAGGCATCATGACCAACTAAAATATTTCCTTTAATAAGAAGGGCTCTTACTGTTTTATAAATAACTGCTGGTAGCATCATCCCAACAGTAAGAGGACACATGTCCGAGTTTGGAGTTTCTTGGTTCTAACCTTCTCTTCCGTTCACCACGGTTCAAGCAGAGTGACGCTAAAACTCACATTCCACCAAGATGTGGAGATTCACTTTGCAATGTCCTATATCTTTAATATTTTAGATATTACCCAGCATGACTCACACACCCATCCACTTCCTTTTTTAAACTTTCCCTGCTGGAAAGTCAGCATTCAAAATCAATTCCCGAACCTCAAGGAGATAAACCATTAGCTCTAGTTTGGAAATTCTTTTCTTCAGGGGCAGTGAAACTTGCCCCATAAGGTGCATTTCACTTTAAAGTTCTAAATACCTCAATCAATCACTTTTTACTATAGTATTTTAATATCAGTCCTTTTGAATTTCTGCCTATATTAATACCATAGCCTCATTAAAAAAATAAAATACACTGATTCAGGACTCAGATTTGACACTAACAATTTTCCTATAATTCTAAAATTTTCAATTCTCAACTTTCCTATGTAACTGTTATTTAAAATTGTTAAGAGAGACTAAGGAGTGGAAAGTGTTTTCTTGTCTTTAGAGATGTAAACAACTTTAGAGTCTAACATCTATGGATGCTTCTATTGCACCTTTGAGCCAAGAAATTTCAAGTACTTTGTAAAAACCATATTCATTACTATTTCCAAAGCACTATACTGACAGGAATAAGCAATATAAATGCAATGGTCTTATCACTGGAATTGTATCCGTTACTGCTGTAACACAGGTAAATCATGACCATATTTCACCAGCAAATTGGCTCTTTGTTAGCACGTGGTCAGAAATGCCATTCAGGCAGTTCGTTGAACTACTGCCTCTTTAAAAGAGATCAACTTCCAGTTTACCACCTCCCTCTGGTATATTACTCATGGCTGCTGCTTTCACTGACAGTTCCCACGGTCTGGCATGTAGGGTTGGGACTTCTTGCATCAGGGACATAATACTGGCCTCAGAATCAGGGCACAAGGGGTCTAGGCTATTATTGTAACCCTGGAAAACCACTTCAGCTTTCCGGGACTGTTTCTGCTTTTATAAATGAATCACTCGCTAAAATGATTTTTAAAGAGACTTCTAATTTTAAAATTGTATCTTAAGGTTTTCTTTTTAAAAAAATTAGAAGCCTGGAAAGTGTTATAGATATCTGTTGAATAATTTGTGAATACTTCCATATTCATGTCCTTACAAGAAACATTTGCTAGTACAAGTTAATCTTCCAAGTCTATTTCTTTTACCAGATTAGCAATGTCTGAAAAGCAAAGATAGTACAATTTCCTCTTGCTTAGAGCATAAATGTGAAGGATGTAGCTCTAACACCCAGAGCAACTAAGAACATTTTCTTCATGTAAATAAAAGCAATGTTTGTGGTTTTCCTAGACCTAGATCAAAGTGTTCACACTGTTCTGACTCCTGAAATCACCCTAGAGCAACAGAACCTACAGAGAGTTGGGGAAACACCCATTTAGCAGCTCAGAGCAGAAAAACTGTGTAACTGATAGGGACAGTGATCTGATTCATTTCACAGATGCTGCGGCAGAGAGTTTTAAAACAGTAATGGAACGGTCAGTGCTCCCTCCTGCTTATGAGCTGGTCTCCTGCTTTACCTTCGTCTCGTGATGCTGGTCCGGCTGGTCCAGTTCCGGAGGGCTTTCTCCATTTTCCCTCTCGTGTGCCTCGGCTTCTGTGTCTGCCCTTCCTTCTTCCAGGGGGAGGGCTGGGTCCACACCTGTAGTCCTGCAGCTCCTGTCAGAAGCATTTCCATCACAGTCCTGCATTGTGGGTGAGGTGGGGCCCTTGGTACTTTTGTCCCTTTCTCCATTCACTAAGTTCGTATCAAGCAAGGGTTCAGAGGTTTGAATAGGAGTGTCTGGGCTAATGGTGGTCGCTTTAGCCTCCTCATGCTCCATCTCACACTGTGTTTCCACTATACCGTTAGCCACACAAGTCTGTACACCCTGAGTTGGATCTGGATCATTTCGTTGTTTCTGGGGAGGGTGCTGGGGGGAAAGGTTTTGCTGAGGTGTGGTGGTCAATCCGTGCCTTCCTGGGGTGCTGGGAGCATTTAAGTTCATAGCAGAATGTTTTTTCAAATCACCATAATTTGATAATGTGCTAAAAGAGAAAATACAAGGAAGTGTGAAAACACTGGCATAGACAAGCTCTAGAATTAAAAAACATCATTCCAGCTAAAAAGCAGGATTTTAGTAAAAAACACGTTTCCCTCTCTGATAGTTTTAGAAACACAGATAATACATTCCAGTGCAGTTTCCAGTCTCTTGCAATGCTACCACACTTAAACAGTTCAGCAAAAATAACCGGCCTGAGCTTAACAATAAGATCTGAAACATTTCCTTGGGCTGTTTATCAATATTAGTTAGTAGAAACTTAGAAATGAGAAATATCTATTTAATTAACCATATTTTTCCAAAATTTTTACTTTAACACTTCAAGATTTTTTAAAATTCATTTTAGAGAGAGAAGAAAGAGTGAGAGAAGTGGGGGAAGGAGAGAGGAGTAGGAAGTATCAACTCCCATATGTGCCTAGACCAGGCAAGCCCAGGGTTTCAAACAGGCAACTTCAGTGTTTCAGATCAATGCTTTATCTACTGTGCCACCGCAGGTCAGGCTACTTTGTTCACACTTTAAAAATGAATATAGTCAGCCCTCAATTTATGAACAGGTTAGAAACCAGAAGTTAATTTTATTTGGAAAGCAGAAACACAGTCTCATAAACTTTATTACACATGCTGCCATAGCCTCCTAACTGAGCTCTCTGCTTCCACACCTGATCCCCTCCAATCTGGTCTCTCCAAGTCGGCCAGAGACCAAACTCTGTGCAGGTTTCTCCCACACTCTTAGAAATGGACCTGGCATCCTGCCGATGGCCTACAAGATTCTCCATATTCTGCTACCCCTGGCCTCATTAAATTCCATATCTGCTCACTCACAGTGTTCTTGTCACACCTGTCTCCTTGCTTTCCCCTACTTCTAGTGAGCAAATACACACATCTACGGATCTTTGAGCTGCTGTCCTCTCTGCCCAGGACAACCTTCCCCCAAACTGGACTGGCTTACTCCTGCGCATCATTCAGGTTTCTGCTCAGATGTCACCTCCTGGATTGTTCTATTCATTACAGCACACTCAACCACTAACTACACATTTTATTTTCATTTTCTTTAAAGCCCTTATCATTACTTGACATTATATAGAACACCATAATAGTATGATGGAACCTAAATGCCAATTATTACAATGTTCCCCTGGAAATACTTGCACAGCATTTTAATCCAAGATTCCAGGGAGGAAAAACATATAACTCTGGGTTGCAGTATTGGAGAGATTTCTATGACCTAATGAGGAATAAAGATAAATTTAGACTAATACTCTGTGAGGGTACAGAACGTACCTGTCTTGTTCTCGGCTTTATCCCCACTTCTTGGCATAGCACTTGCCATATGGAAAGTACTCAATAAATACTCGATGAGTAATCAATAATGGTGACTATGATGATGAGCATGGCACTAATTCAATATTAGCAGCTGACATTTATTAAGCGCCAGAGCCTACACCAAGCTCTTCACATAATTATCTTCTTTCATCCTCGTGTTTCCAAAATAGGGACTCTCTAAATCCAGGCTTGGAAACTTACATAATGTGGCAATGTCATATGGCTAACAAATGATAGAGCCAGAGTTCAAACCATGAGCTCTGATGCTAAATCTCATAGTCTTAACCTATATTATAATAAACACACTGGAACATGAAGGAGGGAGGGGGGAGCAGGTGAGTAAGCTGCACACAAAGGTGGGAAGATAGCCCAGGGCTGCGTCCTCGCCAGCACAGGAAGAGGTCGCAGGGCAAAGGGAGGTGGGGGTGGTACAGCAGCAAGGGTCACAGACAATGACACTGTCACCCTTCACTCCATTCCTCCCAGGCATGGCTGCTCTGGACTGGAGACTGGAACAGGCAAGAACAGACAGCAAGAAAGCAGTAAGGGAGGAAAAAAGACATGGTAAAAGTTCAGCTCCACAGGAAGAGGAACACTGGGAGGGGAAAATGTCATCTATGTAGACGATAGAGCAGTGGTTCTTAACCTTTTTTGAGGTACCGAACCCACCAGTTTCATATGCGCATTCACCGAACCCTTCTTTAGTGATAAATAAAATATGATTTTCTTTTCCAAATTCAAGACATAGGTATATGTTTTTTTACTGGTGCACAAAATGAGCCGTGCATGAACATCACCTTGCTCAAAGAACAAAACCAACAAAGTGCATGAACTCACAACAAATAACGGTATTACTTGATTCTGGCCTCCGCGACAGAGGCTTCTCTGAACCCCTGACACCGACTCATCAAACCCCTAGGGTTTGATAGAACCCAGGTTAAGAACCACTGCTTTAGAGGTTATCAACATCAATAAACGTGACACACTTCCACCAATGATATTTGCCTTCTACGAAAGCATAGCCTTGGCCTAGAGAGCTTCCCAAACAGTCCTTGGAGAACTGAATCAAACTGTCCTCCCCTTCTGGCCACACTAGTATCCAGCAGCCCAGCAAAAAGATCCTCCATCAAGTCTCTGCAACAAACTTTGGGCTTGCTTAGGATTGCTGAAAAGGACTGCTTGGGACAACAGGCGTGGGTTTCCTGTATGAAGAGACAGCCAGGAGATATGTGGGGGGAATGGAGTAGGGGTGAGGTATGTGTGGGAGGGTGGCAGGGGAGGTTAGTAAAAGCAGTGGTTGAACGAGTACGTAGGAGATTTCTGCTACTTTGGAGAAAAACAGTTGGCATAGCAGTGTCCTTGGGAGAAACCAATGTTCAGTTTTGTGGGGAAATGTTGTTTATTTATTTCTAAAATCCTAAAGTCTTTCATAAGTTAAAAAAACTATTTTCTCTTACCCTCAAAACAAACAAACAAACAAACAAACCACAACAGAAAAATAAAATTTCACTTGCTTCAAATATATCCCCTAAGACACTCATCTTAATAAAAGAGTTACTTAGATTATTGCAAAGAGCAAAGCTACAATACATGGGTAAGGTCTTCATAAGTGCAACGTAGTCTCCAATGATGCCACTGTAACAGATGTTGGTTCTTCTTGTCAATTTACTGAGGTAACTGATAACCTGCCAAATCTCCTTCTCTTCCACAAAGTGATAGTTTAAGCTCTAATAGCCAGGGTATAATCCAAGAGCTAGACTGCAGGCACATGGACATCACTCAACAAGAAATACAGACTTCCCATTCAAGCCTTGCTGACCCAATGTTACCACTAACTCAGGGTCTATTTTTACTGCTAACACCTCACTAAGACCATATAATTATTTGTTGTATTGGCAGTGGACCTGACCACACCTAACAGTCCTTTACCAGATTTGTCGAAATGTTCACATGACATCCTAGCTTCACTTAAAACAAGTTTCTTTAAGATGTCACAAGTGATAGTACATCTCTCCTTAGACCCAACCTTCCAGCTTTGCGTCAAAATGCAACTTGGAATCTGTGAAATCTGAGAGAGGAGAAAAAACCTGGTATCAGTAAGTGGGGAAACTGTCTACCTTTTGTGTGTGGAGAAGGCAATGAGTGGGTTACCAAATTCGTGCTGTTTAGAGGGCTCAGCCTTCGGAAAACTGACCCATGTAGGGATCAGGTTCTGGCCTGCACTATAAACAGGGGCAGGCTCCAGTGTCTCATTACAATATACTGGACATGCCCTGAGAACCTGCAAATACGAGGAGTCACTCTCCGTGCAACTAAATCATCTTGTCCTGGGAAACAAAAAAATTCAAGTGGAATTAAATCATTCTAGCAAAGATTACTATAATTTAAGACAGCAAAGCCATTAAAAACCCTACTTCAGAGGAGGAGATGTTGAAGTCTAAATATTCACGACTCAATTTCCCACAATTTATTGGGAATGAAAATTGAAGACAGGCTTCTGAACTAATTTTCTCCAGAACTTGTTACTAAATTTAATCTCATCTTAAATGAGGGACACTGCAGTTTTGTACTTGGTCACAATTTCCAGATTTTGAAAGCATTTCCAAACTTTGATTCAGTACATCTATAACAATAAATCCTGCAAATAAAACCACCCTAATGGGAAGCCATTCCCAAATATTACAGTGAAATTAATGCAAATAGGTAGTTTCGAGGATAAGAGTACCCTGACCAGTCGGTGGTGCAATGGATAGAGCATCGGACTGGGATGCAGAGGACCCAGGTTCGAAACCCTGAGATTGCTGGCTTGAGCACGGGCTCATCCAACTTGAGCGTGGCTCACCACTTTGAGTGCAGGGTCACTGGCTTGAGCCCTAAGGTTGCTGGCTTGAAGCCCAAGGTTGCTGGCTTCAGCAAGGGGTAACCCACTCTGCTGTAGTCCCCTAGCCAAGGCACATATGAGAAAGCAATCAATGAACAACTAAGGAGCCACAATGAAAAACTGATGCTTTTCATCTCTCTCCCTTCCTATTTGTCTGTCCCTCTCTGTCTCTGTTATCAAAACAAAACAAAACAAAAATGATGAAATTAAATTCATATATATATACTACTAAATTATATACAGACTTTTGCTGACATAAAAATGATTAAAATTTTCAAAAATTTTATTTGTCAGTGATGGGATTTCTAAGAAAATACAATTGAGAGTCATACACGTAGAAAAGCAACTTATGTGTACCTTTTTATCTTTAAGTGAAAAATACACAGTATCTCACCTACTTTTTTTTGAAACATTAGAACAAAAGAATATAAAACTGTATCTAATAAACACAAGACTAAAATTTAGCATACATTTTGCTATTGTCAGTATCTCTTCACAATACCTAGTACTGTATATAGTACAGGGGTGTGGGGAGAGGGGAAACAGAGACTGAATGTATATACAAGACCCACATTAAATAAAATGGGTCAGAAAGAAGCCTGCAGAGATGGAACAGGCCCACTGGAATCACATTTACAAACATACAGAGTGAGAAACAGAGACAACCTCCTGCATTTCCAACCCAGATATCCAGTCACCAGCATGATGACCCCACAAACATACATACATACAGCGGAAATGAGACAGCCTATCTATAGATCTACACAGCACACAGTGTGAAGAAGCAGCTGGTGGCATTCAGTGCTGCACATAGGTACTGGACAGTAAGTGGCAATTTATATTAAGATAAGATTAAGTACTTTTAAAATTTGCTCTTTCTAAAAGGCTTACCAAATCTAATGGAGGAAGAATATATGTTTGATTTGGAAAATTGATTGACTCTATAAACTTTTTTCAAAACCTGTCTTACTCCCCTCTGCCTTCTCCCATTGTAAATTGGTTCTTACCTGCCTCCTTCAAAGCGACTGATGAGATCTGATATTTTATTGGATTTTTCTTTTGAGACACAGGAAGCAGAGGCAGGTTTAACTTCCTCCATCGTGGGTGCTGCACTAGATAAAGCTTTATACCTGGAGGTTTGGTGTATACTGGACAAAGTTGACTTCTGCAGGTATAATGGCTTTGGAGGCACTGTAGAAAAAGAATAGAATTCAATTTTTTTTAAACAATAACAACAAAAAATCTGGTGTCCTGGCTATAAAAGTCTTTAGCATTATCAAACTTTTGTGAAGAGGTCTCTCAACTTTGTATTGAACCTTAACCAAGGGACCTTTTATATATCTCAGACACTTGCTCTGTGTCCTGTGGAAACTGCATCTCCAAAATTCAAGTGGTACTTTTTCATTTTAGGTCATTTAAAATAAGGTATTATTAAACACTTAGGGATCCACATAGGGGTACGGTATTCCAACACTATTAGAGGTAACATAGCAGTTATTTACGTAACCACAGAAAAGTGCTAAATTTTAAATTAAGTCTTAGAGATACACTGCTTGCTACAGAACATATTTTTAATAACAGATATACCAGAATCCAGACCTACTAAGTTAAACATAAAAGCCAACAAAACAACAACAAATAGTAATGTTGCATTACTATAGCATCTCCCCATTTAACAAAAGTACATTATCTCATTTGATCTTAGATAAAAATTCTTACTTTACAGTCCTCTGAGGTAGGTACCGTTATTCATCTCTGTGTCCATGAAGGCTTGGAGAGGTTAAGTGACTGTCCTGGGGTAACAAGGCTAATCTGGTTTTATGACTGGTATCCAGACTCTGGCTCTTTCTGTTATCAGCATTGCCTCCCCACCAAAAATCCAGCAAAAGGAGAATAGAAAAGTCCTATTATTATTGTCTTCTACATTAGTAGTTGGCTTGCATCAATTTACTGCAAATTATCTGCTTACAATAAGCCTTTCACCCAATAAACAGAATAGAAACAGATCATTTCCTAAAAAGAATGTACTAATATCTATAGATATTTCCTTAACAGATGAGAAACTGGAGATAAGAAAATGTAATATGCCATAAAAACCTTAATTTATATTCTGGATAAAAGAATATAACATGTTGCGTGACCAGGTGGTGGCGCAGTGGATAGAGCATCAGACTGGGACATGGAGGACCCAGGTTTGAAACCCCGAGGTCACCAGCTGAACGCAGGCTGACCTGGTTTGAGCAAGGCTCACCAGCTTGAGCCCAAGGTCACTGGTTCGAGCAAGGGGTCACTCGGTCTGCTGTAGCACCCCCTTCAAGGCACATATGAGAAAGCAATGAACAACTAAGAAGCTGCAACGAAGAATTGATGCTTCTCATCTCTCTCCCTTCCTTTCTGTCTGTCCCTCGCTCTGTCTTTGTCTTTGTCGCACACACACACACACACTATATATATATCTCAATGGTTCTTAACCTGGGTTCTATCGAACCCTAGGGGTTTGATGAGTTGGTCTCAGGGGTTCGGAGAAGCCTCTGCTGCGGAGGCCAGAATAAAGTAATACCATAATTTGTTGTGAATTCATGCACTTTGTTGGTTTTGTTCTTTGAGCAAAGTGATGTTCATGCACAGCTCATTTTGTGCACCAGTAAAAAAACATATACCGCCTGACCAGTGGTGGCGTAGTGGATAAAGCTGTCGACCTGGGAACACTGAGGTCACCAGTTCAAAACCCTGCACTGGTTTGGTCAAGGCACATATGGGAGTTGATGCTTCCAGCTCCTCCCCCCTTTCTCTCTTTCTCTCTCTCTCTCTCACTCTGTGTCTCCTCTCTAAAAAAAAAAATGAATAAAATAAAAATAAATTAAAAAAAACAAACATATACCTATGTCTTGAATTTGGAAAAAAAAATCATATTTTATCACTAAGGAAGGGTTCGGTGAATGCGCATATGAAACTGGTGGGTTTGGTACCTCAAATATATAATGTATAATATATATTTATATTATACATTATATATATATATAATGTATGTGTTTTTCTATAAACGGTTTTAACAAATCAAATAGAATCATATCTTATTTTTAAACCTTTCGTCCAACTTCTGGAAGAAGGCTGGGGAATCATGTCTCTTCCTAATCACGTGCCCCATTTTCCCCAAGCTGGTTACGCTGGTTTTTAGTCATTTTGTCTCTTTCATAAATGCAGTTGACAGTTGGCTGCCTGATGCTCACTGGCCTAGATCGCATCATTTCTGTGCCAGTTATGAATTTTTATAGAGAAGAGAAAAAAAAATGTATGTCACAATAAGCCACAGGTGTAACAATCAATTCATCTCATTCCCTGTCAACAAAAATGAGAATTCCCAATGGAAAAACAATATGCTTTCATTCATGAAAATGATATTATTTTCCGATATGTTTGTGGGTGTTTAATATAGTGTTGATTGGAAAGGAGGAGGCTTATATAAGTGTGGTAATTTCTAATTTTAAGGAAAAATTCCTTTGTAGAACAAATATGTACCAAGATAGGAAAAAGGACAATATCACCCCCCTACACACAGACATAAATAGTTTTAACATAAGGAGTAATTTCAACATTCATAACTAGAATATTCAAAGGAAGCAATTATGTTCTTTATAATCCTGTTTGCAAAGATTGTTATAAAATAACTCAATCTAGAGATTACTCAGTAAACATTTCTTACTTATTACGTGTGGGCTACTGTTAGGTGATCGAAAGGTCAGCTGGCCAGGTTCTCAGAGATGACCCCGCTGACCGTTCCATTCTCCAGATGCCTATCAAACTGTTTCATAACAATGTGTACTTTGCCCAATGTGCTTATAATTATTATAATTATTTAATTAGTAGTATTAAATAACAGACCAGTAATAAAATAAGAAATGCATTATAGATGTAAAGCTTTCTCCTCCAAAAGGCTGGAGTGCTGTAAGGGTAAGAAAATGTCTGTTTTGATCACAACTACATTCCCAGTAACTATGTGCACAGCGCTGGTGGCACGTTTGCAGAATACATGAAGGAAATAATTGTGTTGTCAAGGAGCTCACAGTCTCGAGCAGAGACAGTTTAATGGTGTTGATAAAGGTGGGCACTGGGGACACAGTTATTTTAGAAGCAGAGGAAGGGAGATGGTACAAATGTACAGTAAATCAGTAAGTATAGACATTGTAAATAAAAGCACAAATGCTCCAAAAATCTCACAATGGTACAAGAATGGTTAATGTGTCAGAAACACTGTTGTAGAGAAAATGACTATTTTGCTATAAACTGTAACTAAAAAGTAAAATAATTCCTCTCTTCCTCTCTCTCTCACCATTTATGACTTTTCTTTTACATTATGGAGGGTGTAAACTTTTGAAATGTTTTCTGAACATTTCCTAGGTATCCTATAGCACCTCCAGTTTATTATGACTAAAACTCAACTTCCTACTTCTCCCTTAGCTCAAAGGATGTGAACAGGAAAAATACAGTGTGTCCGTAAAGTCATGGTGCACATTTGACCGGCCAAAAGTGTTCCACCTCACTAATGATCAGAGAAATAAATACAAATTAAATCCACAATATGATACCAATCCAGCCATTAGATTAACCAAAATTTTTGAATCGACAATACCAAGTGTCAGTGAGGATATGAAGCAAATGTTAAGTCACATACATTTTGGAAGGTAACATAAATTAATATAACCATTAAGAATGTGACATTTCCAAAATATATACCCTAGAAAAATCTTACACATCGATACTATACAGGGCTTTAAAAATATTTTACTTTTTCATTAATTTAACAATATTTATTGAATACCTATTAGGTTCTATGCACTTGATCATATCAATGAAGGAAAGGAAAGATGAGAAGCAGAAACCATAGTTAGGAAACCATATGTCAGCAGGTGGTAAGTGCTAAGAGAAAATATGGGGGAGAGTTAAAAAATAAGCAAGAAGGGATCTAGAGTGTAGGAAGTGGCGGGGGGACTGCAGTTTTAAGAAGAGTAGATGGAGCGTCGGCCTGGGATGCTGAGGACCCAGGTTCAAAACCTCCAGGTTGCTGGCTTGAGTGTGGGTGAGATCATAGACATAACTATGGTTGCTGACTTGAGCCCAAAGTTTGTTGGCTTGAGCAAGGGGTCACTTGCTTGGCTGGAGTCGTCCCCCCTCCCCCCCCCCCTCAAGGCACATATGAGAAAGCAATCAATGAACAACTAAGGTGACACAACTATGAGTTGATGCTTATCTCTTTCCTGTGTGTCTGTGTCTGTCTATTCCCCTCATCTCTTGCAAAAATTAAAAATAAAAAGTATAGAAAAGAAAAACACAAAAAGAAAAGAAAAAGAAGGGTGTGCAAAGTAGGCCTCTCTGAGAAATTCTCATTTGACTAAGACTTGATGAAGTTGAGGGAGTCATTTGGGGAAAAGCATTCCACCATGTTGAGCAAAAGCTAGAGACCAACGGAGGCCAATGTGACTGGACCTGAAGGAGCATTCCCACAAGACCAAGTACTGAGGTCAGCAGGAGGGTCTGATAGCGTACATCCTTGTACAGATTTTGAAATGAGAGGTCACTGCAGAGTTCTGACTACAAGACTGATATATGACTTAAATTCCAACAGCCTCACTCTGGCTGCTGTGTTGAAACAAGGGGGCAGGATGAACAAGAGATAGGGGGAGAAAGGTAGACATAGAAGGACGTTATTATAAAAATTCAGGCAAGAGATAATGTTGCTTAGAAGGAGATAGTGAGAAAGAATTGAATTCCAGGTAAATTTTCAAAGTAGATTTCCTGATAGAGTAAATGTGAGGTACGAGAGAAAAAACGAGGAGTCAAGAATGGCTCTGAGACCTCTGGCCTGAAGAACTGGAAGGATGAAATTATCATCAACTGAAACACGGGTAGATCAATTTTTAGAGGAAGAATCCATAGTGTAGTTTTGGACATGTTAAGTTTGAGATATCTAGATGACAATAACTAAAATGGGGTCTATTATAGTCTTTAGAGACAATAAATAGAACAAAATTTATTCAGAAATTTCCAGCTATGCAAAAATAATTAAGAATGAAAGAGCCCTGGCAGGACAGCTCAGTTGGTTAGAGCGTTGTCCTCATAACTGAAGTTTGCGGGTTCGATCCCCGGTCAGGGTACACGCACGAGTCAATCAGTGAATGCATGGATAAGTGGAACAACAAATCTATGTTTCTCTCTCTCAAATCAATAAACTTTAAAACCTTTTAAATGAAAGAGACATTAATTGCAGTTTAAGTTTGGGGATGCCCACTGCATTTTGATTAATATTACAATGAAAAACAACAGCTGACTATGTATTAATACATTATACATTGATAACATTCTACCTTAAGAATGGAACATTCCGCCTGACCAGGCGGTGGTGCAGTGGATAGAGCGTCGGATTGGGATGCGGAAGACCCAGGTTCGAGACCCTGAGCTAGCCAGCTTGAGCGTGGGCCCATCTAGCTTGAGCAAAAGCTCACCAGCTTGCACCCAAGGTCACTGGCTCCAGCAAGGGGTTGCTCGATCTGCTGAAGGCCCTCGGTCAAGGCACATGTGAGAAAGCAATCAATGAACAAGTAAGGTGTCGCAATGGCAACAAAAAACTAAAGATTAATGCTTCTCACCTCTCTCCGTTCCTGTCTGTCTGTCCCTATCTATCCCTCTCTCTGACTCTCTCTCTGTCCCTGTAAAAAAAAAGAAAAAGAAAAGAATGGAACATTCCATATAGAATGCTTTACTTTAGAAGTAAATGAAATAGGTTTGAGTACTTTAAATATACTTAATTATTTAAATAATAATGTGGCTTTCCAAGTTCATGAAACTTTTCATTTAGGTTTAATGATGGTGAAGTGACAACATATAGGTTTTATCAAAATAATTAACTATGAAAAATATTTGAGGATCAAAGCTGTTAAGAGAAAAAGAACTATTAGTTTTAACTTCTAAGAAAGTTATTTTGAGTTATGTCTAGCACGGCAGGAAATAGGCCAATATTAAAAGTGATGAAAAGAGGAAAGACTCACATTTGAAGTTGCTCTGTTAATTTATTTGTTTGACTGGTCTGATTTGTATGAACTGAATATACCATTGTTTTCCAAGGCCTTAGGGTGTTTTCCAAGGCTGAGGGAAAACAAGCCCTAACTATTGAAGGAACCCATTTTTAAATCTACAGTCTAGATTCAAATACAAGTTTATCTAATCTCTAATCTAAAATTTAGCTCTTTTATCCTTCAAAAACTATAATTCTTCAAAAATATTTACCTATTGGTAACTAACAACATAAACCTGATGTTGTTGCAGACACATTACTTCATAAACAAAAGCTATTCAATATTGTCCCTACTTTAAAATAATCACAATAAATTATAGCTATGATCTTATTTGCATTCCACATGAGAAGCAAACAAGATTTAATTATGAGCTGTTTTTAGATTCTAGATCAGAGTTTCACAAACTATTGACATTTTTTGGGTTAGATAATTATTTGGAGGCGGATTGGGGACTGACCTGTATCTTGTAGGATAATGCCGTAGAACTAACCTCTATTTAGTAGGTGCAGTAGCAACTCCCACAGGGTGTATCAAGCAATAAAAAAGTCTCCAGATAATGTCAATTGGGGGATTGTCTCCAGGTGAGAACCACTGATTTAGACTAAGAATCTTCAATTAGCCTGACCAGGTGGTGGTGCAGTGGATAGAGTGTTGACCTGTTGACCTGGGATGCTCAGTACCCAGGCTAGAAAACCCCAAGGTCCCTGGCTTTGAGCACTGGCTCATCCACCTTGAGTGAGGGTCGCTGGCTTGAGCATGGAATCACAGACATGACCCAATAGTCACTGGCTTGAGCGCAAAGGTCACTGACTTGAGCAAGGGGTCATTGGCCCAGCTGGAGTCTCCTGCATTGGGTCAAGGCATATATGAGAAAGCAATCAATGAACAATTCAAGTGCTGCAACTACAAGTAGATGCTTCTCATCTCTTTTTCTTCCTGTCTGTCTGTCCCTGTCTGCCCTCACCACCCTCCAAAAGAAATTTTCAGTTAAAATAAAATTACGTAATGAACCTGGAAGCCTCACCATTCATAACTTGGAAGGTATTTGTAATACACTGAAAACATAGGTGTCAGTGTGATAATTCCTTCATCTGTACAGGGTGCCCATATGCACCCCCTTCCCTTCTCAACTGTGGTCACCCAGATGTTCTTAAGGGTTTGGAGAAACAAAAAGTAGCTTCTTTTTACTAGAGGGTGAGAAACACTGATTACTAGCCAATAAGTCAATAAGCACTGCCCAATGTATTTGGCAGCTGATCTCATAATACCAACATGCATCCTCACTTCAGGGATGCTGGTCTCTATATAGCACACATTCTGAGCTGTAAACAAAAAACCCTGCAGAAACAAAGTAAGTAGAGGGAACGTGGTGATAAAGCAACAATTCATCCAACAAGTATTACTGAAGGTCTGCTGTTATGTGCTCGGTATGGGGGACACAGTAGTGCAAAAGACAGAGAAAATTTCCACGTGAATGAGTAAAATATATAGCAGATCAGATTGTAATGAATGAGGGGAAAAAAAAGAAGGGATGGGAAAATATGAAATGTCAGAGTTGAGGGTGGGGTTAAAATTTTAACAAGAGGGAGCCAGGGAGTGAGAATATTTTTTTAAAAAGAAGTACAAAGTACTTTATGTAATTTATTTAGTATAGTCAGAAATTGTATAATGATATTTCAGTTAATGAGGTATCAAATATACGAATGTGGTCCCTTTTAAAATTAAAATGGAGCTGAAAAGTTCTATTGCCTAGTGACTGTAGCCATCACAGGGGATGCTGGTGTAAACAGAACAACAGCTGCACTGCCAGTTGTATAGCAGTAGAGCACATACAATTGTGTACAATACATAATACTTGATAATGATAATAACTATGTTACTGGTTTATGGATTTACTATACTGTACTTACCATTATATTAGAGTGCACTCTTCACACATAAAAAATTTGCTGTAGCCTAACCAGGTGGTTCAGTGGATAGAATGTTGGACTGGGACGTGGAGGACTCAGGTTTGAAACCCTGAGGTCACTGGCTTGAGCACCGGCTCATCCAACTTGAGCACAGGCTCACCACCTTGAACCCAAAGGTCACTGGCTTGAAGTCCAAGATTGCTGGCTTGAGCAACGGGTCACCCGCTCTGCTGTAGCCTCCTCCCAATGCACACATGAGAAAGCAATCAATGAACAACTAATGAGCCGCAACGAGAAGTGATATTTCTCATCTCTCTCCCTTCCTGTCTGTCTGTACCTATCTGATCCTCTCTTTGTCTCTCTTTCTGTCTCTGTCACAAAATAAAAAATTCTGTAAAACTGTATGTCCTAAGAAAAAAACAAAAACCCAGTATGCAATGTTATGACGCAGGCAGCAGTCTCATGCTTCTCGTGTTTGCCACAGCTCTTGATTGCATCATTTCTCTCGTGCTTCATTTAGTCTCATGTTGTTTTGTGCAGCAACAGGCTGTCCAGGCCTGTAGCCTAGAAGCAATAGGCTCTATCATATAGCCTAGGTGTGCAGTAGGCTAAACCACCTAGGTTTGTGTGAGTCTATAATGTTTGCATAATGAAATCACCTAATGATGTATTTATCAGGATGTATATCACTAAGCAGCACATGACTGTATCTGAAGTTAAGTAATATTGGGTACATGGACCTACATTCAATATAGGAAATAAACATGTATTTGAGTAGCAATACATTGACTTTTATATAGCTACAAACAGCAAAAGCAAGGTTAAATGTCTCATTAAAGAATATGGTTATTTCACCTGACTGGGAAGTAGAGCAGAGGATAGGGCATTGCATTGGCCAGGGATGCTGAGGACCTAGGTTTGAAACTCTGAGGTCGCCAGCTTGAGCCGGGGCTCATCCAGCTTGAGTGTGGGGTCACTGGCTTGAGCCCAAGGTCGCTGGCTTGAGCAAGGGGTCACTGGTTCAGCTGGAGTCCTCATCCCCACCATCAAGGCACATATAAAAAGCAATCAATGAACAACTAAAGCGTCCTTTCTCTCTCACTAAAAAAAACTAAAAAATAATAATATTGTTATTTCAGCACATGGTAGCTTAGTGAGGACACTGCTATAATTTATCTCAGTGAAATATGAAAAACAATGAAGTAATGCAAGAATGCTTCCAAAAAAAGGCTTTATAAATAATGAAATTCTTGCTTTTGATGTGGAAAATTACATAAAATTAAATTATATTCTTTTTTTATATTCTTACACCACTTGATCTTTGTCATCTCAGGTTTAATAAGCAAGATGGAGTTTTGTATTTTGCAAATAAATGACTTAAATAAATCATAATAAAAAATTTCTATGTTTACCCTGGCCAGATAGCTCAGTTGGTTAGAGCATTGTCCTGAAGCACAGAGGTTGCCGGTTAGATCCCCAGTTGGGGCACATGCAGGAACAGATCTATATTCCTGTCTATCTGTCTGTCTCTCTCTCCCCCTTTCAAATCAATAAATAAAAAAACTTTAATTTCTATGTTCATAGTCACATCAATGTTAGAGGGATAAGTATGGCCGAAAGGAAAGGTTATAAATTCATGAATGGGCTATTCGTTTGAATCACCAATTTTTCTACTTTGCTTTATAATTATACCTGATACCACTACAAACATAGCTAGTGGTAAGAACAAAAGAAAATATCCTATAATGTAGAAGACTCCATTTTAAATCTTTCTAAGGCTCTCTTTCAGAAATCCTTAAAAAAAAAAAAGAACTTTTAAAGAATAACACCAGCTCTTTTCTAATGCATTCTCTATAATATTTTTTTTTTTTTTTTGCAGAACATGAAGGAGACCAAAATAAATACAAAATAAACCAAACAGAAAATAATTTTTCCAGCCTGGCCTGTGGTGGCACAGTGGTAGAAGCATTGACCTAGTTTGCTGAGGTCACCCGTTCGAAACCCTGGGCTTGCCTGGTCCAAGCACATATGGAAGTTGATACTTCCTGTCCCCCCCTCCTTTCCTATCTCTAAAAAAATGAATTTAAAAAAAAATGAGAAAAAAAAAGGTTATTCCAAAGTATAGTACAGTGTGTCCGTAAAATCATGGAGCACTTTTGACTGGTCACAGGAAAGCAACAAAAGATGATAGAAATGTGAAATCAGCATCAAATAGAAGGAAAACCCTCCCAGTTTCTGTAGGATGATGTGGCAGCATGTGCGCATGCACAGATGATGATGTAACACCGTGTATACAGCGGAGCAGCCCACAGCCATGCCGGTCGAGATGTGGACGCTACTGAGGAAAGTTCAGTGTGTTCTGTGGCTCGCTAAATTCGAATCCGTGACCAAAGTGCAACGTGAATATTGGCGCGTTTATAACAAAGCGCCACCACATAGGAATAACATTACTCAGTGGGATAAGCAGTTGAAGGAAATTAGCAGTTTGGTGGAGAAACCCTGTTCTGGTAGGCCATCAGTCAGTGACGAGTCTGTAGAGGCTATACAGGATAGCTACCTAAGAAGCTCTAAAAAATCTGTGCATGCGTGTGCTCGACAATTACACCTAAGCAAGACTACAGTTCATAAGGTGTTAAAGAAACGTCTCTATTTTACAGGGTACAAATTGCGGCTGTTACACACTATCAAACTGGCAGATAGACCCACACGATGCGTGTTTGCTACAGATACGCTTCATGAGATTGATAATGATGTAAGATTTTTGCAGAAGATTGTGCTTAGCGATGAGGTGACCTTCCATATCTGTGGACATGTTCATCGCCATAACGTCCAAATATGGGCTGCTGAACATCCTCATGCCTACGATGAGTACGAACATAACACCCCTTAAGTGAACGTGTGGTGTGGCCTGATGCATGATAAGGTGATAGGCCCATTTTTTTTTCGCGGAGCAGTCTGTGACGGCAAACACCTATCTTGACACATTGGAATTGTATGCAGTGCCACAATTTCCAGAAGGTGTCATCTTTCAACAGGACGACGCTCCTCCACACTCCGCCACCATTGTTTGTGAGTCTCTGGATAGAACATTCCCCCAGCGGTGGATAGGCAGGGGTTCTGTCAAGCCATGGCCACCACGATCCCCGGATCTGACGCCCTTAGACTTTTACTTTTGGGTTATGTGAAGCAACATGTGTACATTGAATGTATCAATGACATTAATCACTTAAAACAGAGAATCACAGGCGTTATTCACTGTTACACCAGATGTCCTTACCCGTGTGTGGCAAGAACTTCACTATCGTTTGGATATGTGTAGGGCAACAAAAGGAGCCCACATCGAACTGCACTGAATAGGTATGAAACTAGGAGAGTTTTCCTTTTATTTGGTGCAGATTTCACATTTCTATCATCTTTTGTTTCTTTCCTGTGACTGGTCAAAAGTGTGCCATGACTTTATGGACACACTGTATTTCTACAAATGTCCAGTTTGTTGCTGGGCTGACTGCTGAGCATCCAGTGTAAATAAAAATCAGTTGTTACAAAATTACACATTAAATCATAGTGGAGCTTAGCTTTCTATTACATTTCAAAGGGCTTGCTATCATCACAATAACCTTGTGCTTCTCAAAGTTAATACCCAATTCACTAGAAATTTATTTGTAAAAGGAAATGGTCACTGAACAAATCCACCATTGTAACTGTTTTTCCACTTGTTGGCTACTCCATTATTGAACGGTTTATTTTTGATTTCTAATGACTTCATTAAGAAGACTTTTGAAACCCAGGTTCCTTAAGATTATAAAATCATCTTACTGCGTACATTAAACACTGCTTTAGAATGATCTGCTTCACAAAACCTCTGGTATCTAGCAGGTCATAGTAGCTGCTGATAGTACTTCTAAACACACATTACTTTTGTTAACATTTATTACACAAACAGCAAGTTAGGCCCTGTGCTAAGTCAGGCACAACGCATGAACAGACCACAGCTCCCTTAAAGGGACATGTTAACAGTCTCCAAAACATGAAAAGAATCATGGTAGAAAAACGTATAAGGTGCTTTAGGAGCAGAGCAAATACCCAACTCTGAGAAGATTCACAGACTGATTTTTCTCCTAAAATAAATAAATGCGCCCAATTCCTCCCATGTATAGCTTAAAACACTTTCTTAGTGGTCATCATTCTTCCGGGTAGCCTTCACTGATGAACAAAGTGCCCAACCAGTTCAGAGAATCCTGATTAGCATACCTTGTGGCTTTGGACTTGCAGCTGAGTGTTTTGCTGGCGTTTTTCCATTTATTCCCTGAGCCTCTTCATTAGATACATTCTGATCAACCAGTGTCGTTGTGCTACTTTTCAAAAAGGGTGGAACGATAGTGATCTTCGGACAGGTACTGCTGCCTGAGAGAGTTCAAAAAGAAAGGGCAGGTAAATACATAGGCAGGGCACAACTGGGTCTTGTGGCTTACATTTCTTCTGACCCCACAAAACAAAGAAGCGCAACTGCAAGACTAAATATAGAAATACTTTCCCACGTGTGCTGACCTTGACAAAGAGTTTTCCTGGGAAAGATCTCATTCCACGTGCCTGAGAAAGGGTATAATGCATACTGACAGAGACTGCTGTGCACGCATGCGCACACACACACACACAGACACCCGTACACACACAGAGGCAGAGGCCCCCTTCTTCCCTGCCACCCCCACACACTCCTTTCCTTGCAGGGCCACAAAAAGGGCATAATGCAGCTGCTACGATGCAGAAGAAGCCGGCTAAGGAGGGAACAGGAGGGCCCCAGCACTAATCTGTTAAAAGCTTTCCAGAGTCCAGCCAGTGAGCAGCTCAAAAGAACAAAGCAGGAAAGCAGCAGCCTGACAGCTGACCCAAAGCCTCTATGTGAATGGTGAGAACGGCTGGAGACACACACACACACACACACACACACACACACACACACACACACACACACACACACACTCCTCTCACTCACTAGCTTACGCAGACTCCAAATGAGCTAATACCCCTGCTTCCCCCCCACCCCCCAAAAATGTTGAGATTATATGGGTAACACTGTCTTATATTTACAACTCAAATTTCCAAAATATACTTTAAAACATCATGAGAGATATTTTGTTTCATTTCTGACATAGACATTAAATGTTGAATTTGCAACTTTGAAAGAATCATATGCCATTGTTTCTTTTTATAGTCCTACTAAATTTTCCTTTCTTCTAGTTGACATGGTGACATTATTAAGATATTGGACCTTGCTTAGGAGAAAACAAAATTTAATAGGGAACTCATGATCATTAAAGTATGCCATTTAAGAAACTGTGATTTGGCATGACCAGGCAGTGGCACAGTGGATAGAGCGTCGGCCTGAGACACTGATGAGCCATATTTAAAACGCCGAGGTCTCTGGCTTGAGCGCAGGCTCACCAGCTTGAGCATAGGGTTGCCAACTTGAGCATGGGATCATCAACATGATCCCAGGGTTGCTGGCTTGAGGCCAAAGGTCGCTGGCTTGAAGCCCAAGGTCGCTGGCTTGAGCAAGGGGTCACTGGCTCGGCTTGAGTCTTCCCCACCCCCTATCAAGGCACATATGAGAAGCAACCATTAAACAACTAAAGGGCTGCAACTATGAATTAATGTTTCTCATCTCTCTGCCTTCCTGTCTATCTCTCTTGCCAAAAAAATAAAATAAAAAATAAAACAGTGATCATAAAGTGGCCAGTTTTATAAGTCAAGAGCTATGAGCTTTGATCCCTTGCTCAATCTACTTCAATATCTGATTGATATTAATCTCTAGATCTGATTTATTGCTGGGCAGCTGACACACTATTCCTTCCTTGTAGTACGCCAATGCCTCTTCATAAGGAACTTGAAGTTTTTACATATTTATTTTAAGTGAGAGAAGGGGAGATAGTGAGGTAGACTCCCACATTTGCCCTGACCAGGATCTACCTGGCCAACCCATCTAGGGCTGATATTCAAGTACCAAGCTATTTTTTAGCACCTGAGGTTGATGCACTTCAATGGAGCTATCCTCAGTGCCTGGGAACATGCTAGAACCAATAGAGCCATTGGCTGTGGGAGAGGAAGAAGGAGAGAAGGAGAAGGGGTAGGAGGAGGGGGGGTAGGAGAAGATGGTCACTTCTCTTGTGGGCCCTGACCAGAAATCAAACCTGGGACACCCATACACCGGGTTGACACACTATTCACTGAGCCACTGGCCAGAGCCAGAATTTGAAAAATTTCACACTGAATGTTATCTCTTCTAGGTTCTTCTCATTATAACCCCTTGTTTCAAGTCTTTTGTACAATACCCTGTTAACTGTTTTCAGCACTAAAACTACATAAAATCAATGCTCAGGGAAGAAATCCCAATTGTGGTAACCAACACTAATTCTACCTTCACTCATCTAGTTTTCTAATTCATCAACCACTCTCTTTTCATCTAAAATGGGACAATCCTCCTCTTCATCACAGACATCATATTACTATCTTTCTTGAGCTAATGTATTTTAGTCCTGATCATGTGCAAGTTCCTTGCCTATGTGGTTTTTCCAACCCCTGGTGTACAGGTGAGGAAGGTGATTGGGAGCAACATGCTCCTCAATGTGACGGGTCTAGAAAACACATCCTTAAATGGCTGTTTTTTTATTCTTGCAATGGCAAATATGCAACAGAGACCATATGTGGTTGCAAAGCCAAAAATATTTACTATCTGGCCCTTCACAGGAAATGTAGCTCACCACTGGTCTGGGTCAAACATACAAGGTAAAGGAAGTTTAACTAACAGCAGCACCATTTAATACTGGATACTAGCAATAAAAAGGTTAAACTCCTTTTTGCTTGTTTATGACTGATTCAGCCTGCTCACATTTGGAGACAGTTCTTATTTGGATGCCAGTTGCATAACAGAGACATGAAACTAAAATTGTAACCAGATGATCCACCCATTCAAGAAAATTTAAACTAAAGAGGCTTTTTGGTCCAATTTACCAAGAACCAGAAAGAGTAATTAAACGGTTATCTTGGGCACAGATGTAACTAGTCATATTATATTAGCATGGGGGATGTCCAATTTTAATACTGGTTTCTCCTAACAATTAGTAATCTTTTAGTCACTGGCTCTAACTATCTTTGGGTCACTCACTTAAGTTCTCTGGGTCTTATCTCCTATAAGGAATGTCTAGACATCTGCTTATTGCAGGGAGCTCCTCAGATATTCTCAATTAATCCAGCCTCATCTTTGACTATATAAGGCAGGGGTAGTCAACCTTTTTATACCTACCACCCACTTCTGTATCTCCGTTAGTAGTAAAATTTTCTAACTGCCCACCGGTTCCACAGTAATGGTGATTTATAAAGTAGGGAAGTAACTTTACTTTATAAAATTTATAAAGCAGAGTTACAGCAAGTTAAAGCATATAATAATAATTACTTACCAAGTACTTTATGTCAGATTTTCACTAAATTTGGCAGAATAAATCTTTATAAAACAACTTACTATAGTTAAATCTATCTTTTTATTTATACTTTGGTTGCTCTGCTACTGCCTACCATGAAAGTTGGAACGCCCACTAGTGGGCGGTAGGGACCAGATCGACTACCACTGGTATAAGGCTTCTTCTTCCAACTGAAGAGATTGTGCCTATGGCTTAACTTTGATCTGTCTTCTTTTGCAGGACACTCATAAGAGGCAGATAGTACCTCTGACGGGTTTAGGCTGACTTTGTCTCCTACTTACAAAACTTTGTGCTGGCCCGTTGTGATTTGCCAAATCATTCTTGAACGGCTTTCACATTTTAAGGTTAAACTTATGTTTTGGCCATCTATTCCAAAGCAATGACCACTCAGTTCTCTGATCCTTCAGGCCTACTCTCTTGCTATATACCCAAAACCTCAGGTCACATCTTTAGATGTGACTATGTCCATGTCTATGTGCTTTAGATGTGACTATGTCCATGTCTGTGCTATGGCCATGTCTATACTGCATCTTCCATCCATAACATCTCTCCTAATTCCAACCAAGTTCCTAGCCCAAAAGATCTCAATGGACGCTGTCCCTCGTGACAAGAGGACCTCTTGGATTTGAGAGGACAGAAGTAGTTTTCTAGGGGAGACAATCGTTTTAGGAGTACATTGTCCAGAAGTAAAAAGAGACCTTAAAAAATAAAATAACTTTATTTTGAAATAACTTTAAATTTACAGGAGAGTTGCACTCAGGTTCCTAACCTTAGTAGCATCTTACAACACCATGATACATTTATGAACACCAAGAATTTAATATTAGTACAATACTAAACTGCAGATTTCACCAATTTTTCCACAAACATCTTTTCTCTGTTACAGGATCCAATCCAAGATATCATGTTGCATTTAGTTTTCATTGTGTCCCTTGGTGCACTCCAATCTATGAGCTACTAGGTCTTCACTTGCTTTGCGTGATCTTGGAACTTTTGAAGGTCAGGCATTTGGTAGAATGTCCCTCAAATTGGGCATATACAATGGAATATTATTCAGCCTTAAAAAGAGAAATTGTGATGCATGCTTGTAGGACAAACGAATGTGGTTCGAGTGTGAAACAAGTGTATTTATGTTTGCTGCTCGCTTGAATTTTGCATTGGCCTGGCCACCACCTGTTTTGCTGGGGAGTGCTGAGGCTGGCGGGGGCCTAGGAGTCTAATAAATCTGGAAGATGAGTCCGGTGAATCCGGAGTGCTGAGGGGTTTAGGAACCCTGGGAGTGAGAACGAAGTGGTCTTCTCTGCCTGTTTGCTCGTCTGCCATTATGAGACTCTAATAAACTGAATGATCTACCATTTTCTGGCTCCACAGTTCCTTTACCGTCTGCCCGAATCCAAAGGGAACCTACATCTGCATGGCCCCGGTCATAGCCACTGGCCTTCCAATGCTACAACTTGGTAGACCTCTATGTTGTCAGGCTCAGTAAAACAAGCCAGTTGAAAAATGTGAACACTGTATAATTCCACTTACATGAATTACAAAGTAATCAGAACCAGAGACAGAAAGCAGAATGGTATTTGCCAGGGACCGGGGTGGAGGGAGTGGGGGATGCAAGAATGGCAAGTACTGAGTTTCACCTTGGTAAGAATTTCAGCTTTGCAGGGTGGGAGGGTTGGTGGTCGTGGTAGCACAACAGTATGAACGTACTTAATGCCAATGACCTGTATACTTAAAATGGTTAAGATAGTAAAATTTGATATGCATTTTTAACATAATTTTTAAATGTTTAAATTAAACAAGCATATCTCTTGCTTAATGTAGAAATAAAATCAATAAATATTACTACATTTGATTGCCCACTCAGCATCTCCACTAGTGTGTCTATGACCTCTCTCACACTCAACATAAACAAATGTGACTCCCTCATCTCCCAACTCTCACCCCAAATCAACGACCTTTACGGGTCTTCTCCACCTACCTCAGCTTGAGGCAACTTCACCTATGCTTAGGGCAGCAAGACTGGCAGCATCTCTTTTCCTCAAGAAATTCTGTGGACTCTACACTCTACCACCACCACGTCCACTGATACTATTCTGGCCTAAATGACCATAATATTTAACTGGATTACATCAAGATCTTCCACCTGGTCTCCATATCCCTCCCCTTGTCCCCAGGATAGTCCAAATTGTCTACCAGGACTAGAAAAATCCCTTTTATAATTCAAGTTTTACACATCAGCCTATGCTTTAAAATTCTCCAATGGTTCCATATTTTACTCAGTGTAAAAACTCAGCTCTTTAGAGTGACTGACAGGCTCTACATTACCTGGTTCAAGACCCCTAACCACTGACCTCAGCTGGTACTGCCCCCTTGCTCACTCCACTCAGTTATACAGCTTTCCTTGAAGTTCCTCAAACAGGCCAAGCACAGCTGTGATGCCTTTGGTCTAGCTCAAGTGGTTCTTAACCTTTTTTTGAAGTACCGAACCCACCAGTTTCTTATGCACATTCACCAAACCCTTCTTTAGTGATAAATAAAATGATTTTTTTTTCCAAATTCAAGACATAGATATGTTTTTTTACTGGTGCACAAAATGAGCCGTGTATGAACATCACCTTGCTCAAAGAACAAAACCAACAAAGTGCTTTAACTCACAACAAATTACGGTATTACTTTATTCTGGCCTCCGCGGCAGAGGCTTCTCCGAACCCCTGAGACCGATTCATCGAACCCCTAAGGTTCGATAGAACCCAGGTTAAGAACCACTGGTCTAGCTGTTGTCAATATGAGCTTCCCTGACAACTCCAGTGTTAAGTGCCACTCCTACAAGGTTTTACAGTGTATTTTTTCAAAGCACGTATTTACCTTCTAACAAACTGCATTATTTCATCCTCGCTTACTGGCTTACTGTCTGTCCTCGGGTTACAGAGTTAGCCTGGGAAGGTAATGCTCTTTGTTTTCTGGTGTACCCTAGGGGTATCACCTCTCACACAGTAGATGCTCAGTTAATACTTCTTAGAGACCTCAGGCAAGTTCCTCTCCGTCTGCCTACATTTTTAGTTGTTATCTCAGGACTGATGTTTTCTAAATTCCAACAATAAGGAAATATCCATCTGTTTTAGAACCCACTCTATCCAAAATTTCAAACATTTCCATTCTTAATTAAATTCTGAAACATTCAAGGTTGTTTCTACAAATTATATATTTCTAGGAAAAAACTTTGACTCAAGTAAATGGTTCTTCCTTATAACCCAGATTTCTAAACATTGGGAATTGTGAAATCCATGTTTGTCTTGATAAAACAAAACAAAATAACAAAAAAAAAAAAAAAAAAAAAAAAATAAGGAGCAGCCAAAAATCCCAGCAAATGATGGAAATGTTTCTAAAACAATAATTTTATTCACATTTACTAGCCTCACTAACTAAAATGCATTAAAGACTACCAATGTTTCATATTCATCAGATGCTACCTGAAATTAAAGAATGTTATACTGTTAAGAAAAGCTGAATGTTAGAAGCCTTTGAAATTCAAAAGCAATGTGAACTCAAAATAGTAAGCCTTGAAGGTAGGTAACTGTAGTCAATGTTTTTAAAGGTCCCACAGCTGGATGACACCAATAAAATGTGTAAAAAGGCAATTGTTTTAAAATTAGAAATATTTTATTTTCCTGAAATACAAAACGTGCTCCAGAAATATTTATTGATTTTTTTTACTTGATGCCCTGAAGGAATGAAAAGGATAACAAAATTTCTGAAGAATGCTATGTATGTAGTCCCTTAAAAATTAGAATTCTGGGGCCTGACCTGTGGTGGCGCAGTGGATAAAGCGTCGACCTGGGAATACTGAGGTCGCCAGTTCAAAACCCTGCACTGGTCTGGTCAAGGCACATATGGGAGTTGATGCTTCCAGCTCTTTCCCCCTTTCTCTCTCTCTCTCTCTCCCCCCTCCCCCCGTGTCTCCTCTCTAAAATGAATAAATTTTTTTAAAAAAAGATCATTTAAAAAAAAAAATTAGAATTCTGTCACATGAACTGAACTGAACCTGAACCGAACCTTTCAACTAAGCCTGTCAAAATTCTAGTTTGGAGTCACAGCTCACAGATGAGGACTATGGACATAGGGGTTCGAATACCTGGCCCCTCATGTTTAGGATTATTTATTATGTACCATGAATTCCTCCATACGAAGTGTTAAAAGTTCACATTCCATGATGATGTCAGATTGGTGCTGGGACTGGCTTGGTCAGTGTGCTCTGCGGTGTCTTGGTTAGGTGTTATTTTAGTGACCCAACTTACTCCAGAATCCCTGTTTTGGGAAGGGAGCAAGAGGTAGCTCACCCAGCCCTTACCATGCACTGACGGAGGTTCCCCCTTTTGGCTACATTCACCTAAGAATGTTGGTCAAGGTTACTGAAAGCTCTTGCTAATTAAAGCACAAGAATTACTCTGTATCTGCACCAGAACTAGAGCTGAAGGTAGGAGCAGAGAAAAACCACAATTAATTACATGCCCTTCTTTTTTCTACCTTGCAAAGGATGGTTCTAATTGACAACATCTTGGGTTGGAGGCAGTTCATAGACAGATATGCTTTACCTGATACATTGTTACCAATTTATAACACCTATTTCTGGGTTTATCCAAACTCCTTAGGTTACTACTATGCTGGTGATGAGAAATGACCCTGAGAAGCTGCCCAGCTATACAATCAAATAATTGCTAAGTTTTGAAGCCATCGTACTTTTTACCAGAACCTAAGATTCATTAATTTTAAGCTTTGATATTAATAAATATACCACAAAAATATCAAAGTATTTTATTGTGCAGATGGACATAATCACTAATGTTAGATTTCTCTGATACAATCATCTGTATCAAAAGGGCGGCTCAGGTGCTATGCCACACACACACACACCACACAGCTTTCCCTGATCCCCAGAGGCATGCCATCTGGCTGCTTCGGTCCCAGCTGCACAGGTTACTGTATATTACTAAGCACTAACTATACCCTTACTGAAACTGTAACATTCTTCAGGGCACTGCAGTCCTATAACTATCATATTACAAAATCCTGGCTTCTCCATTTATTAGCTGGGTGATTGACTTACTTTCTCTATACTTCAATTTCCTCATCTATAAATGAGAATTCATAATAGGAACAGCCCCCATAAGGTTGTTGTGAGGATTACAATCTAACTGATGCTAGGGAGAGTACTAGAGTAGCAGCCAGCACACGCTAAGTGCTAGATACAAGTATTTGCTATTATTATTAGATACAAGTATTTGCTATTATTATTACTTTATATGACACTCAGCACTATACAATGTCAGCAGAGTGGATCAGGGAACCGATCGTGAGTCTCATTCCCCTCCAGCCTTCTAAGGCCCTTCCCTCTTAGCCTCCTGTCTGCTTATATTTGCCCTCCCACTGACTGCATGGACTCACTTTCGCCCCAGCACTAGCCCTTGCTGCCTTACTTTCTCAGTTCCTGCCAGTTGCTCTAGTGCCCAATCCCTCCATTTTCAGGGATTCTGAATAGATCACTTCAGATAAATTTTGACCAAATAATAACTTCCTTGCAAATTAACACAATAATTAATTAAAGTGTATGGCATGGCACATCAACCATGAATCCCTTATTCACTAAGGATAATAACAGTATTTGTAACAATTAACGGATGCCTGACACTTGGAGAATGTACTGAAGATGATCTTAAAACTCTAAATGGTTTTAACAGGTCCTTCACTTTTATTTTTAATGTTTATTTTATTGATTTTAGAGAGAGGACGGTAGGAGCAAGAGAGACAGGAAAATCAATCTGTTCCCACATGTGCGCTGACCAGGGATTAAACTGACAACCTCTGCACTCCGGGACGATGCTCTAACCAACCGAGCTACAGTATTTGGCCAGGGAAATCACATTCTTCCCTCTTTAGGATGATTGTGTATCGTGAATCCACAAACCTTTTTCAGTTTTCCTCCATTTGACATTTCTTTATTTGCTGTTAGTCACAATTGCTGGTTTTGACAATGAATCATTTTCTGAAAAGCACATATAAATTACTTATGACCTCTTAAAGAAACTCGGTATTTAATTTTAATAGTGCTCATCTTTCTGCCTCCAAAGTACAAACTATCTGTAAGCACTGAGAATATCTAATGATCAACTGCAAAGAAAGTCATAACACCTATGACACGTCTATTTTATTCCACTTTTTCCTTTTCTTTTTTGGTCCCTACTTAAATATATTGACTGATAACTCCCAAAGTAAAAGTACCAGGTACTCTGTAAATTACTGGGAACAGGAAGACAAATAAGACGTAATCCTCACCCTTATGTCATTCATGGTTTGAAGGGGGAAAGGGATGTACAATTCCATAGATATCTGCAACACCGTCCTCTCGGCCGCCCATCCCCTTGCTAACTATGGTTAGGAAGCAACGGCACCAGTCCGAGCACAGGATAAGAACCTGCTCTGTGGTGCTGGTTAAGGGTGAAGAGGAAGAATGGCTGTGGGACATGTGGGGGCCCAGCTGAAGGAGGAGGAAGACAGGAGTAAAGGATGATCCTTATTTAGGCTCCTGCCTAACGTGACATGGAACAGTGCCTTTCCTTTCAGTATGAACCCAAGAACAGAGTTTGTGTGTGTTAAGTCTCAGGAGCCTGTAAGACTGTCCGTAATGAACAGTCTGCCCTGCCACTCATTGGCATTACCGTCCCTGTACACTCCCATGTGCCTCATTCCTCATTACTGAAGTTTGCAGACATATCCCCTTTGATACTGTCTTTAAAATATTTCACTGCCATTTAAGGGAGGGCAGAAAAGGCCTATTTGACACAGGCTAACAGTACAGAGGGTGTGACCTATTTTTTGTTGTTGTTTTTGTGGTCTCTAATTATGGGTTATATCACCGTCTTTCTTCCTATAAGGGCTGATATATTTAATTTTATTAATATCAGTAACAAATACTATTTAAGAGATTAGGCTGGAGGGAGAAAAAGAGCGTGTACTAAGAGCCTGGAGAACATTTTCTGAGTGTTTGGTGGCTCCTTCAGGACTAAACAGGATCCCCAGCGGCTCAATGAAGAGGCCAGGCCACATACCCTGGGGAAACTTTTCCCAAAGGGCATTCTGTGAATCACAACTGTAGCAACAAGATCTTCCTTCCATCTGCCTCATCCCCTTCCCCCACCCTCACCACAACCAAACAGTCAGGATTTGATTTGAAATATTTGTGCCCTGCCAAATTTACATCTTTACCTTGTATAGTCACGATTCCAGTGGGCACATTAGATTGTGCGATGCCCTCCAAGAGAAAAAAGCCTGTCTGTCTAACTATGAACCCAGTGCATGTCCGGGAAACCTTCCATCACATATGATAGACAAGTAAACATTATACACACAGGACTAATGTGTCTTGAAACACATTTTGGAGAAAGTTGCTCCCTGGGACTGTGTCCCACTCCCGTCAGCAATTGCTGTGGCTGTTCCCCACACTTTCCCATCTCCGTTACTGGCCCCTGCTCCTAACTTCCCCATAATCATCTTGGCTGTCCTCAGGATCCCAACTCTCAAACCGAAATTGCCCTTGGTATTTGAATGTGACCCTGATGCCTCCAGCTTGGAGGCTACACAATTCCAAAATGAGCTGACCACAAAGCATACCAGGGCAGGTGCTTGAATTCTGCTCAGAGTCTCAAACTGGACTAGCCCTCAGCTTTAAAAAACCAGGTAAAACCTGTAATTCTGCCAGTCCACCTTTCCTCCATTCTCTTCACATTCCTCCTCCTCTCACCAGCAAAATCCACAGCCTAGCACACTTGGGGGCGTACAATTTAAGAAGACAGAAAAACCTCCAAAGGAACTTTTTCTTAAAGAGGTTGTAAAATTGGATGTAAAGTATAAGGATTAACAATGCAGAGAATAGTCATATGTAGAATAATGCAGGCATTTTTATTTCATTGAGACAAGTATCATAAGAATATATGTATTTGCTCCATTTTGCCAAAGACTCCACACACCACATAAAAGCATTATAGGTATCTTAAATCCAAATGAATTAAAATACTGTTTAGAGAAACTAAACGTACTCTGAATGTAAAAACCTACCATTGGCCTTTTTTTCTGCAGTCATAAACAGATACACCTATTTCTCTGCTCTGTGACTTCCCTGTGGGTTTCAACCCCAAGATAAGGCAAACACTTCATGTGCTAAGAAGCTTAACCTCTTTCTGAAGATTTATAACACATATACAACAGGGTATTAGAGTAAGCTATGCCCCCTGGAAAAAACAACTCGTTTTCAAGATGGCCTTTTCTCAACTGATTTGTTCTCTAGACACTGAGAGGAGTCTGTACAAATGCAGTCCAATGCATAGCTCCAGACTGGGACGCACTGATGCTGAAATGTGTTCTTCAGTAACATACACACAAAAACATTTACCCTGAATGTCACAAAAAGTGACAAAAATATTAATAACTTGGGATTTCATGGTGCTTTAAACCTTATACCGTTTATAAAAAGTTTGCTTGCAAATACTACTATGGTTTTTCCTACTATTAGCAATACTGGCAGTAATATAATCTAACAATATTGTTTATTCTGTGCCAAGTATGTAGTATGTATGTGAAGTACATTGTATGCATTTTATTTGTTCCTCTCAAGAAACCTATGAGATAAAGTAAGGCCAGCATTTTTATGTCCATTATAAAGATGAATAAACTGAAGTGGTGTTAAGTGACAAGGCTGATGTTAGATGCTATATTTACATATATTTACATACAGTTTGTATGAAACCTGGACAAGAACTCTAGTTCATATACCTTTGCCCTTCACTCAGCAGGTAATAGAATAATTACACCTCTGTTATATTACAACTATTTGTCCTGAACTTGTACCTCCTTTTAAGCCAATACTATGCAGCCAGGAGCTTCAAAATACCCAAGATATTTTTTAAAATCCAATTAAAGAACTACAAGATGCCTGACCAGATTGTGGTGCAGTAGAAAGAGCAGGCATGGCCAACATATGGCCCGTGGGCCGCGTAATGAGTTTATGCCGCCCACGATTAAATTTTTAATATTCTTCACTACTTTAAAATTTCAGCTACTCAGAAGCGGAAGGGTCTTTGACTATTGGAAATTGAGATATTTAAGAAGATAGTGATACACGGAAAAGAATTCCGCATGTAACTAATCTAGGGTTAACTTCCAATAACTGGTCAAATGGATTCGCGATACTTCTTTATTTTAAAAAAAAATTTCATTATAAAGATTTACAACTTTTGTACTCATATGTACTCGATATGAACAGTTTGACGTTAGTGGCGATGTGAAACCCACATTCTTTTAGGCCGAGTTTGCCAGTGCGCACCCACGGTCAAACAACTCATTATTTTTGTGGTCAAGTGTGCTGAATCAAGTGGCATTATAGCATAGACAATAGCTGCAGTTGATAACTGAAAATGTGTCCAGGCTGTCTGTAAAACGAAATAATTGTTTTATTTGTGATATAACCCTTTCAAGCTCATCCTATTAATTAAATATTGTTTCGATTGATTGCGATACAGTTTGGATATTTATATGGTATGTAATTATATTTTTATTAAAAAATATTTTTATTAAAATAATATTGTATATTAAATTTCTTTCACTCACATTTATTCATAAACAAATTACATAATAAAATTATGTTTACTTAAACAAATTGTTTTTCTATTTAACATTTTTAAATTTTAATATTTTGTTCGGCCTGTGAAAAGGTTTTCTTTCTAATCTGGCCCAGGGACAAAAACTGTTGGCCACGCCTGGGATAGAGCATCAACCTGGGATGCTGAGGACCCAGGTTCAAAACCGTGAGGTCGCCTCCTTGAGTGTGGGATCATAGACAGGACCCCACAGTCGTTGGCTTGAGCCCAAAGGCCACTGGCTTGAAGCCCAAGGTTGCTGGCTTGAGCAAGGGTTCACTAGCTTGGCTGGAGCCCCCTGATCAAGACAAGTATGAGAAAGCAATCAATGAACAACTAAAATGCCACAACTTCCAAGTTGATGCTTCTCGTCTCTCTTCCTTCCTGTCTCTGTCTCTCTCACTAAAACAAACAAACAAAAAGAACACACAAGACTTCCAAGATAGTGGCAGGGTAGGTAAGTTACACTCACCTCCTCCCAGGACCAAACTAGAATTACAACTAAAATATTGTACAGAATAATCAACCCGAATAATCAGCTGAAGAGTAGCTGAACAAGTCTTACAATCAAGGATGAACAGAAGCCACACTGAGACTGGTGGGAAGGGCTAATACATGAAAAGGGCTGGCCCTGCTTCCACTTGTGGCGGCTGAGAATCAGGAGGGACATCTCAGCTGTAAGGGTTCCCTCTAAGGAGTATGGGTGGGGTCTTAACCCCATGCCAGGCTCCCCAGACCAGAGCACCAGAGCCAGGAAGAGGCGCCCACCTAACATATGGCTGTGAAAATCAGCAGACATTCTGTCCGCAAGGGTGAGGCAGGAGTTTACTAGAAACTCAGGCACCCTCTTAAAGGGCCAACACACAAAACCTCATTTACAGTGACTTACCCTGGGCTCCGGAAAAGGACGGGCAGTTGAGAGTGGAACAGAGTCCTGGGAAGAGAGGCTGGGTTCTGTGACTACATCGAGAGACTTGGAGGGACAGCTGCCAGGGTCCCGGGGATGAATCTCTCTCCCGAACCATAGATGGAGAAGCCATCTTTCTTGAGTGAAGCATTCCCTTCCATCTGGCATCAGCCTGGAGGAATGCAACAGCCCCACCCTCTCGACTCCCTGTCGCCCCACCCCGAGGAGGTAACATCCTGGGGGAGGAGTCAGCTGCCTGGGACCAGGGTACAGAGGTTCTGGCGGTGTTGGGCGTGTAAGAGAGTGGCCTGTGAGAATCCTGGGTGGGGGGCCATTCCTTCCACCTTCCCACGAGCCTAACCGGCACCACTCCTAAACAAGAGATCCACTGCTCCCACACTCCTTATTCCTAGCACTCCGCACTGCCTAGCTCAAGCACTGCAGGAGGTATGGGTAGAATCCAGGACAGACTGACTTGAGTAGCTCTAGGGCAGGGGCCATTTTTCCTTCACATGTTTAACTGGTGTAGGGCCCTCCCTTCACCCGGCCAAATCTTGGTCTGTTTGGACCTGATAAACCTTACTGGCCTCACCCTGAAACTCCTTGAGACCTCATCCCACCACAAAGGTCTGAAGGCACAAGGTAAGTGGCAGCTATCCTACCTGAAGCCCAGGACTTTTGCCGAGTGGCCTCAGACCCAGCACTTGCACTAACTTTGAATCTATATCAACTGGTGAACACCACTCATCCTATCTGGTGACTCATGAAAACCTTCCTCATGTAATTCATATGCCGCCAGCGGCTCTTTCAGTGATGGAACCTAACAGGAAGCCAGCAGGCAGAGGCAGGTGGAGGTAGAACTCTGAGTGCCTTGGGCCTTTTCTTGACTGTCCCTAGGCTCAGTGCTGGTGGAAGCTGGCCTTGATGCACAGCTTGGCTCCTCCCATACTCACCCTGCCCTAGCAGAGCAAGCCACAAACTGTGGATCGCTTTGTAGCTCCAAACATGTTGCCCAAGGCCAGTCATTTGATATTGACCAGAGTCACCCAAGAGGCCCCAGAACAAACAGCCAGTGATGAGCTTCAGACAACATTAGGACAGGATACAATTAGCTCCACAAGTGGCACATCTAAATGAGGATCTCAGCAGGCAGCAGATCCGGCTGAGGCAAATTCTGCTTTGTGTGGTCAATGCCTTCACAGCAGCTTGTACACTGTGGTCGGTATCAGTACTCAGTCAGCTAGCATGAGGATAGAGCCCATGCATAGATAGGCAAATAGCAATTTAGCCTCAACTACAACAGGAGGTCTAACATAACCCACACAAGTGACATTCCTGGAGTACCATTCAGGTGACCAAGGAGAATGCACTGTAACACACCTAATACATAATTAAGTCCATTCTACCAAGACACAGCCTACCTAATACATGGAAACAAACACAGAGGGGCACAAAAATGGGGAGACAAAGAAATATGCACCAAATGGAAGAATGAAAGAAATCTTCAGGGGGGGAAAAATTAAATGAAATAGAAACAATCTATATATCATATATAAAGTTCAAAACAATGGTTATAAGGATGCTCAAGAAACTTAGTGAGAACTTCAACTGCATGAAACAGGTCATTGAAATCATAAAAAAAAAGTCAGAAATGAAGAATACATTATCTGAAATAAAGACTAGACAAGAAGAAATAAACATTAGGTCAGATGAAGTAGGGGACTGAATCAGTGATTCGGGAAACAAGGTGGCAAAAAGCACCAAATCAGAACAGTAAAAAGAGAAAGAAAATCTTTTTTAAATATGGAAAGTTTAACAAATCATTGGGACAACATGAAGTGTAACAACATCTGCATCTTAAGAGTACCAGAAGGAAAAGACAGAGAACAAGGGATTGAGAACATATGAGAAGAAATAATGACTGAAAACGTCCCTAATCTGATGAAGAAAAAAAGACATACAACTCCAGGAAGTGAAGAGTCCTAAACAAGATGAACTTAAATAGGTCCACACCAAGACACATAATAATTAAAACGGCAAAGATGAAAGACAAAGAGAGAATCTTAAAAGCAGCAAAAGAGAAACAGTTTGTTATCTACAAGGGAGCTCCCATAAGACTATCAGCTGATTTCTCAACAGAAACATTTCAGGCCAGAGGTTCTGTCATGAAATATTCAATTGATGAAAAGCAAGGACCTACAAACAGAAAATTTTACCCCACAACACTATCATTTAAAATGGAAGGAAAAATGGTTTCCCAGACAAGAAAAAGCTATAGGAGTGATTACCACCAAATCAGTATTATAAGAAATGATAAATGGTCTTCTTTAAAAAGATAGAAAAAAGAGAGCAACATAGTAATAAAAAATAAAAGGGCAATAAATACATACCTATCAATAATCACTTTAAATGTAGACGGCTTAAAAGCTAAAATCTAACAACAACGAGTGATGAATGGATAATAAAAAAGGATCTATACACAAGCTGTCTACAAAAGACGTACCTCAAAACAAAAGAAACACACAGATTGCCTGACCAGCACCGGTACAGTGGATAAAGTGAAAACCTGGAATGCTAACATTGTAGGTTCTAAACCCTAGGCTTGCCCAGTCAAGACACATACGAGAAGCAACTATTTATTATAAGTTGATGCTTCCTGCTCCTCCCCACCTCCTTTCTCTAAAGTCTTAAACAAACACTAAAAATAAAGGGATGGAAAAAGATATTTCATCCAAATGGAAATTTTAAAAAAGCTATGATAGCAATATTTATATCAGACAAAAATAAACTTTAAAACAAAAGCTATAACAAGAGACACAAGACACTACATAATGATAAACAAGTCAATCCAGTAAAAGTACGTAACCCTTGTAAACATTTATATACCCAACATATATATACAGCATCAATATATATAGAGCAAATCATGATGGATACAAATGGCAAGATCAACAGTAACAAAGTCACAGTAGAGGATTTTAGCACCCCATTAACATCAATAGATAGATTTTTCAGACAGAAAATCAACAAGGAAACAGCAGCCTTAAATGACACATCAGATCAAACGGATTTAATTGATATCTTCAGTGCATTTTATCCTATAGCAGAATATACTTCTTTTCAAGTGCTCATGAACATTTTCTCAGATAGACCATATGATATGACACAAAACAAGTCTCAATAAATTTAAGAAGACATAAATCATATCAAACATTTTCTATGACCACAATGGTATGAAACTAGAAATCAATTACAAGGAAAAATACTAAAAAACACATGGAGGCTATAAAACATGTTTCTAAATAATGATTGGGTTAACAATAAGATCAAGGAAGAAATCAAAAGATATCTTAAGATAAATGAAAAAGAAAACACAACAACCCCAAATCTGTGGGACACAGTGAAAGCAGTTCTATGAGGGAAATTAATACCATTACAGCCCTACCTCAAGAAAAATATCAAATAAGCAATCTAACATACACTTACAGGAAGTAGGAGAAAAAACAATAAGCAAAGCCCAAAGTGAGAAGAAAGGAAATAATAAAGACCAGAGAAGAAATAAATGAAAAAAGTCTTATAAAATAATACAAGACTAATAAAACCAAGAGCTGGTTCTTCAAAAAGATAAACAAGACTGGTAAACCTTTAACTAGACTCATCAAGGAAAAAGGAGAGAGGACCCAAATCAATATAATCAGAAACCAAATGGAGAAGTAACAACTGACACCAGAGAAATGCAAAGAATTATAAGAAAATATTATGAACAGTTATATGCTAACAAATTGTACAATCTGGATAAACTCCTAGAAACATACAATCTCCCAAAACTAAATAAAAAGGAACAGAAAATCAGAACAGACCAATTACAACTAATGAAATTGACGCATTAATCAAAAAACTTCCAACAACAAAAGTCCTGGACAGAACGACTTAACACCTAAATTTTAGCAAATATATATAAAAAAAATCTAACAACTATCCTTCTCAAACTATTCAAAAAGTTTGAAAGGAAGACTCCCAAGCTCATTTTATGAGACCAGCATTATCCTAATTCCATGACCAGATAAAGACAGTACAAAAAAATAAAATTATAGGCCAGTATGCCTGATGTACATAGATGTAAAAATTCTCAACAAAATAATAGCAAACCTAATCTAGCAATACATTAAAAAGGTTGTATACCATGATCAAGTGGAACCTTGGGATGCAAGGTTGGTACAATATCCACAAATCAACTAACATGATATTCTGCATAAACAAAGTAAAGGAAAAAAATCATATCAATAGATGTAGAAAAACATTTGACAAAATCCAGCACCTATTTATGATAAAAACTCAGCAAAGTTGAAAATAGAGGGAACATATCTCAACAAAATGAAAGCTATAAATGGCAAACCCACAGCTACATCATACTCAATAAGGAGAAACAAAAAGCATTTTCTTTCAAGATCAGGAATAAGACAGGAATGTCTACTTTCACCACTCATATTCAACATAGTACTGGAAATCCTAGCCAAAGCGATGAGACAAGAAGAAAATATAAGGGGCATCCAAATTGGAAAGGAAGAAGTAAAACTGTCATTATTTGAAGATGACATGATATTGTATATAGAGAACCCTAAAGATTCAACCAAAAAATAACTACAAGAACTGATAACTAAATTCACTAAAGTAGCAGGATACAAAAGAAATATCCAGAATCTGTTTGCATTTTTATATACCAGTAATGAACTAACCAAAAGAGAAATTAGGAATACAATTCCATTTGCATTGCATTAAAAAAAAAACACCTCTAGGAATAAATTTTTTTTACGTGTTTATTATTTCTTTTTATTTATTTATATTAGAGAGGAGACACAGAGAGAGAGAGAGGGGGCGGGGGAGGAGCTAGAAGCATCAACTCCCATATGTGCCTTGACCAGACTAGTGCAAGGTTTTGAACTGGCGACCTCAGTGTTCCCAGGTTGACGCTTTATCCACTGCACCACCACAGGTCAGGCTAGGAATAAATTTTAATGGAAGCTGTAAAAGATCTGTATTCACAAAATTTTAAAATATAGAAGAATAAAACTGAAAAAGGGTACAAATGTTTGGAAACATACCGTGCTCATGCACAGGAAGACCTTACATCATTAAAAAGTCCATACTGCCCAAAGCAATCTACAGATTCAATGCAATTCTTTTTATTTTTTTAATGATCTTTTTTTTTTTTATTCATTTTAGAGAGGAGACACAGAGTGAAAGAGAGAGAGAGAGAAAGAGAGAAAGAGAGAAAGAGAGAAAGAGAGAAAGGGGGGAGGAGCTGAAAGCTCAACTCCCATATGTGCCTTGACCAGAACAGTGCAGGGTTTTTTGAACTGGCGACCTCAGTGTTCCCAGGTCGATGCTTTATCCACTGCGACAGCACAGGTCAGGCCTCAATGCAATTCTTTTTTTTTTTTTTAATTTCTTTTTATTTTATTCATTTTAGAGAGGAGACACAGAGTGAGAGAGAGAAGGAGAGAGAGAGAGAAAGGGGGGAGGAGCTGGAAGCATTAACTCCCATATGTGCCTTGACCGAACCAGTGCAGGGTTTTGAACTGGCGACCTCAGTGTTCCCAGGTCGACGCTTTATCCACTGCGCCACCAGAGGCCAGGCTCAATGCAATTCTTATCAAGATACAAATTGTGCATTTTACAGAACTAAAAATAAATATTTCAAAACTTTGAAACCAGAAAAGACTCCAAATAGCCTCAGCAATCTTAAGAAACAAAGTTAGAGAAATCATGCTACCTGAAATCAAGCTATATTACAAGGCCATAGTAATCAAAGCAGCCTGGTACTGGCATAAAAGCAGACATACAGATCAATGGAACAGAACAGAGAGCCCAGAAATAAAGCTATGCCTATATGGTCAATTAACACTTGATAAAGGAAGCAAGAACATACAATGCAGTAAAGATATTCTATTCAATAATGGTATTGGGGAAATTGCAGATACATGCAAAATATAAAACTAGACCACCTTCTTATATTATAAAAAGAATAAACTAAAAATGGATTAAAGATTTAAATGTAAGATGCAAAACTATAAAACTCCTGTAAGAAAAGCTAGACAGTAAAATTTCAGATTTATCTGAAAAATATTTTTCCTTGGGCAAGGGAAACAAACAAAAAATTAACAAATGGGACTATATCAAACCACTTTTGCACAGCAAAGGAAACCATCAACAAAAAGAAAAGACAACCCACTGAACAGGAAAAGGTATTTGCTAATGATACATCTGATAAGGGGTTAATATCCAAAAATTTATAAAAAACTTATAGAACTCAACACACACACACACACACACACACACACACACACTCCCATTTAAAAATAGGCAAAAGACCTGAATAGACACTTCTCCAAAAAGGACATTTAGATGGTCAACAGAATAGGAAAGGATGCTAAAGATCACTAATTATCAGAAAAAATTAAAATTAAAATCACGAGATATCAACACATACCAGTCAGAATGGCTATCATCAATGAATCTACCAACAACCAGTGTTGGTAAGGATGTGGAGAAAAGAGAACCCCTGTGCAATGTTGGTGGGAATGCAGACTGGTGCAGTCACTGTGGAGAACAGTATGGAAGTTATTTGAAAATTAAAAATGAAACTGTCTTATGACCCAGCAATTCCTCTTCCGGGAATATCTCCAAAGAAACTTAAAACTTAATTCAAAAGAATATATGTGGCCCTGGCCTGTTGGCTCAGCGGTCGAGTGTCAGCCCAGCGTGTGGAAGTCCCAGGTTCAATTCCCAGTCAGGGAATACAGGAGAAGTGCCCATCTGCTTCTCCACTCTTTCCCCTCTCCTTCCTTTCTCTCTCTCTCTCTCTCTCTTCCCCTCCCACAGCCAAGGCTGCACTGGAGCAAAGTTGGCCCAGGCGCTGAGGACGACTCCATAGCCTCTATCTCAGGCTCTAGAATGGCTCCCACAACGGAGCAACGCTCCAGGTGGGCAGAGCATTGTCCCCTGGTGGGCATGCCAGGTGGATCCGGTCAGGCGCATGTGGGAGTCTGACTGCCTTCCCACTTTTAACTTAGGAAAAATACAAATTCTAACTTCGGAAAATACAAAAAAGAAAAAGAATATATGCACCCCCATGTTCATTGTAGTGTTATTTACAATAGGCAAGGTATGAGAGCAACTCAAATGCCCATCAATAGACAAGTGGATAAAAACGCTGTAGTATATATGCATACAATGAAATACTACTTGGCCATTGTAAAGAATAAAATCTTATTTGTCATAGCACTGACAGACCTATTATACTAAGTAAAATAAGTCAGAGAAAGACAATACCATATGATTTCACTTATATGTAGAATCTAAAGAATAGTATAAATGAACAAAGAAAACAGAAACAGACTCATAAAGACAGAGAACATACTGATTATTGCCAGAGAGAAGGGGGGGGGGTTAGGGGACTGGGTGAAAATGTGAAGGGATTAAGAACTACTAATTGGTAGTTACAAAAAGAAAAGATGAGGATTTAAAGTCAGCACAGGAAAGTATAGCCAATAATATATATATTTTTTGTATTTTTCCGAAGTGAGAAGCAGGGGGGAGGCAAGCAGACAGACAGACTCCCACATGTGCGCAACCAGTATCCACCTGGCATGCCCTCTAGGGGGTGATGCTCAGCCACTCTGGGGCATTGCTCCGCTGCAATTGGAGCCATTCTAGTGCCTGAGGGGGAGGCCATGGAGCGATCCTCAGTGCCTGGGCCAGCTTTGCTCCAATGGAGCCTTGGCTACAGGAGGAGAAGAAAGAGACAGAGAGGAAGGAGAGGGGAAAGGGTGGAGAAGCAGATGGGTGCTCCTCCTGTGTGCCCTGGCTGGGCATCGAACCTGGGACTTCCACACGCCAGGCCGACACTCTACCACTGAGCCAACCGGCCAGGGCCTATAGCCAATAATATTGTAATAACTATGTATGTACTAGGTGTGGTACTGGAAATGTCAGGGGGAACATCTTATAAAGTATATGATTATCTTACCACTATACTATATATCTGAAATTAATGCAAAATAATATTGAATATAATCTGTAATTGAAAAAAAATAAAAATTAATAAAATTTAAAAACATTTACAGCATAAAAAAATAGAAATACAGATAAGAATAAATTTTGACTTGAGGTAACTAAACAGATCAAGACAGAATTCCAGATTTTCTTGCCTCTTCACAGCTATGAACCTCCTACTCACTTGCTCTTCAGTTGCTCACATTTCTGATCTCCTTGCTCTGCCGAGGACGATAAAACCTCTCCATTATAGACTCTTAGACATTTTCTCTGGAAACCAGTGTGCATACTCCCTTAGCGTTGCTCATGCTAGTCTAGTCCTAGTTAGAACTCGGCTACATGACTCAGATGTCTTTAAGAAGAGGTGAGGCCTGACCAGAAGGTGGCGCAGTGGATAGAGCGTCGGACTGGGATGCAGAACACCCAGGTTAGAGACCCCGAGCTCGCCAGCTTGAGCGCGGGCCCATCTGGCTTGAGCAAAAGCTTGTTGGCTTGGACCCAAGGTCGCTGGCTCCAGCAAGGGGTTGCTCAATCTGCTGAAGGCCCGCCGTCAAGGCACATATGAGGAAGCAATCAATGAACAACTATGGTGTCGCAACTGCAACGAAAACCTAATGATTGGTGCTTCTCACCTCTCTCCATTCCTGTCTGTCTGTCCCTATCTATCCCTCTCTCTGACTCTCTCTCTGTCCCTGTAAAAAAAAAAAGAGGTGAGAAAGGACCTCATGAAGCATTTCACATAGATACCACAGTCCACCCTAAGCATCCATACAAGGTATATAGGACATACATCTGTATATTATAGTTGATGGAGATAAGGTTGGTAAATAGGGGTTAAGCCAAGAATCAGAGCAGGGCTTTTGATTCCAGGGTCAGTGCTCTTTCCACTACAACTTATGGCCCTGTTGTCATGCTTATTTGAGTTTTGCTATGGAAATGGACTCATGATGTGAAGCTGTACTTCCAGTATTTCTAGGGCTGTGAGGACCCATCAGAATTTGCTCCGTTTTGCCAAAGACTCTACTTACCACATACATATAAGCTCTTCAGTATTCTTAAATCCAAATTAAATGAAATACTCTTTTGAGAAACTACACATACTCCTTAAATTATTAACAACACCCCAGTTGTCATAAAAAAAAGTTTAAGAAATACTTTAAGTTTTTAGCCTGACCACACAGTGGTGCAGTAGATAGTGTCAGACTGGCATGCAGAGGACCCAGGTTTGAAACCCTGAGGTTGCCGGCTTGAGCATGGGCTCACTAGCTTGAGTGTGGGGTCGCTGGCTTAAGCATGATCGGTGGCTTGAGCATGAGATCATAGACATGACCCCATGGTTGCTGGCTTGAGCCTAAGGTCACCTGCTTTTCTGTAGACCCCGGTCAAGGCACATATGAGAAAGCAATTAATGAACAGTTAAGGTGCCTGTCTGTCCCTGTCTGTCCCTATCTTTCCCTCTCTCTCTGTCTCCGTCACACACACACACACACGAAATACTTTGAGTTCTTAAATAAAGTCTTAGAATTTGTTCCAGGACATTAGGACAATAATAAATGTCCTCAGAGCAAATCAAATCTCTATTCACTTTAAAAATTCTATTGGTCCTGGCTGGTTGGCCCAGTGGATAGAGTGTCAGCTTGGCATGCAGAAGTCCCGGTTTTGTCCCTAGTCAGGGCACACAGGAGAAACGACCATCTGCTTCTCTCCCTACTCTCTCTCCCCCTTGTCTCTCTCCTTCCTTCTCACAGCCAATGGCTTGATTGGTCTAAGCACTGGCCCAGGGTGCTTAGATGGCTTGGTTGATTTGAGTATTGACCCCAGAGGGTGGTTGATGGGTAGTTCCCAGTGGCGATACATGTGGGAGTCTGTCTTTCTATCTTCCCTCCTCCCTCTTAAAAGAATTAAAAAAAAAAAAAAAAAGAGGGATTCTACCAAACAGCAATTACAACCTTTCATAAACCTCTAAGAACTGAAGCACAAGTCGTCTCCATAACTGGACTTTGTGCCAACCTTTCCCCCTATGGAAAGACTAGTTACACAGGTGGGTTAGAGATAATAGAAAAACAAACAAAAACGGCTGAGCTGCATGAATGCAAGTCAACAAGCGGTTATTTAGCACCTTGCAAGGATCAGTAGCAGGATCAGTAAAACCCAGACACTGTGTAGCATCAGTAAGATCCTCAATCTGCTCTCAAGTAGAAAGAGTACAAGGATCCTAAATCAGGGGACTGCAAACTACAGCCCATGAGTCCCTCAGTGGGAAGATTAAAACACATCTGAACAGGAGGACTGCAATTCACAGCTCAGAGGCCAAACCTGGTCCACCACTTACTTCTGTCAATAAAATTGTATTGAAATGCAGCCACACTTATTCTTTTACATATTGTGTATGATGCTTTTCATTAAACTGGCAGAGCTGAGTGTTTCAGCAGAAACCACATGGGCTGCAAAGCCTAAAATATTTGTGATCTGACCCTTTACAGAAAAGGTTTGCAGAGCTTGACCTAAATAATCAAGGCAAACAAACCATGGGTGAGTGCTGTAAGTACTACATTATAACACCGTTAGTATAGCACTAATAGTACTATGATTTTCCAGAACGAGTCTTGGTTCTGTCCCCAGCCAACAGTAGACCTTGGTCAAGTAAAAATCCTCTAGATTTTAGGGAATTCACTTGCACTATTATGGCACAGCTGATTCTGGGGTGTGTCTGGTAAATTAACAGTGTCACAGGGTACGATCTTAACTTTCTTATTGGTCTAAATCCCACATGTATAGCATGCTATTGATTCAGCTGCCCTCCTAATATTTTCAGCAAAAAATCATCTTCCCGCCTAACCAGGCAGTGGCGCAGTGGATAGAGCGTCGGACTGGGATGCAGAACACCCAGGTTTGAGACCCCGAGGTCGCCAGCTTGAGCATGGGCCCATCTGGCTTGAGCAAAAGCTCGTCAGCTTGGACCCAAGGTCGCTGGCTCCAGCAAGGGGTTGCTTGGTCTGCTGAAGGCCCACGGTCAAGGCACATGTGAGAAAGCAATCAATGAACAACTAAGGTGTTGCAACGGCAACGAAAAACTAATGATTGATGCTTCTCACCTCTCTCTGTTCCTGTTTGTCTGTCCCTATCTATCCCTCTCTGTGACTCTCTCTGTCCCTGTAAAAAATTAATTAATTAATTAATTTTTTAAAAAATCATCTTCCCCAGCTATCTACTGCAAGTGAACCAATAGGTCAATAGACGATGTTTCCTTGTCAATGGTTCTCAACCAGGAATCACCTGTGGGTCTTAAGAAAGAAAACCAAGATACCTGGGTTGGATCCCAAGCCAATTGAATCACAATTTCAGGGGCAGGGAACAAGTATCCTCGTGTTTTAAAACTTCCCAGGTGATTCCCATGTGGAGTCAAGGCTGAGAACCACCATGCCTGTTAGCATGTGAACAGGCTTGGATCAGATTAGTACTTGGAGTGGAAGTTGGATGAAACAAATTCATTAATTTTACAGTTACAGCTCCACAAAAATTATATCCTGAAACAAAGATATCATGAAGAGTTGGTGAAATTTTAATAGAAATGATATAGGCTCACAAGATTCAAATGACTCCTGTTAAAGTCATAGCCAATCTACGTCTATGTCAAGTGTGAGGCCCACTTTACCATGTGGTAGGTAAAGTACGATTATCAGATTTTAGAATCTACTACTCAAAATAAGCTAGACCGCTGCTGGTTTGTATGAAAAGCTACTGATTAGGAGCCTTGAGCATTCTAAAGGGAGAGGATTTCTGGCTGATGGAGAGTATGGAAAGTTCTGTTGTGAAAGGGGAGATTTCTCAAACAATTAAAAATCTTTATTGACTTCATAAACTCTGTAAGAAATAAAAACAGATGTAAGAAAAACACCTGAAGAGCAAAAGATAGCTTCCTTCTTTTTTCCGTTAAGAGCTACAGACCACTTATTTAACTCAAGGTGTCTGGTTTATAAATTCACAGAATCTTAGCTTTTCTACTTCCTTCTACCCATGCCAAACTATTTTCCATTTACTCACAATAAATTTATCTGCAGATCCAACAAGAAGAAGAAAATCAAACTGGCCAATGTCTCATACGGCTGGAAAAGGATATTGCTACAAACGAACAGAATTGTTTTTAATTATCTCAGTCACAAGCAACCAAGAATGTGCTACTGTTTCTCTTCACAAAACAGAATATACATGCTTTCCCTAAGCAAACCCTTCCTGACCTTACTGATTTTAATTAATTTTGTAACTGCTTTTTTCTTGTTTATTTCTCTGTACTTGATTTCTCTAAACCCATTCCCCAAGAGCTGAAATATCCCAGCCAGACATCCTTTGTAAACTAATTTCTGGGATCTTCTGCCTACTTAAAATTACTGGCCGATGTACACTTCTCGGCCACTGTTCTCCAACACTTTGTTTTGCAGTTACTGACAGTGTCCATTCATTTTTCAAACCTAAATTTAGCTTTATGGGAATAATGGAGAAAATGAACAAGTAGGAAAAGCTCCTTAGGGTGAAAGAGTCCTTCACCTTGAAAGCTACTTATTTTAACTGCAACAGTTAAAATAAGTTCTATCACTGTAGTACTGGGACCAGATGAACCAGGTACAAGAAGCCAGGCTACGCTTATCAGAAAGTACAGTTTTCCCCTTAAGAGAAAACAGGGTGGTTTACGTAAAACTAGAGGTTGAAGGGTCAAAATTTGACGTGATCATTTACTGTATTTGCTTTGACCGTGAGAAAGTTATTTTACACCCTTATAAATTAGAGAATTTTTTTTTTTACTGCTCTAGTGTCATCGGTACAGGTCTCAGGTAGGTAGATGCAGGCCTCCAAACGCTTCTCACATGAGGTGGCTATTCTGAAAAATACATCTGCCCAAGTAGGTGGCTTTCTAAAAAATGGCTTGGTGCCAGCCTCCACCTTATCCCAACCCTCCTTTTCACTTTAACGCTCTCTCCTTCAAGATAAGCATTAATATAGATACCATGTTACTAAAATTTTAATATTTAAGATCTTATAAAGCTAGATACTTGCTTTCCTTAGTTCCTGCTGGGGTCAGCGTAGTAAGCCACATGCTTTTTCCTGGCTAGATTCTGGACCAGGGCACAATAGCACAGTGTGCTCAGCTTCTCACCATGTAGAGGACTGTTTCAGTCACACAAAACTGAAAAACAAATACTGCATCTAGCTTATCTATTATTCCCCCCCCCCCTTTTTTTTTGGCTTACAGAGGAAGAAAGTTGGGAAGAAAAAGTTTATGAAGTCAATAAAGATTTTTAATTGTAATGCAGTTTTAAAATTCTGAATTAGAAAAGTGATGATCTTTGATGAATTACATAGGCCCTGACCGGTTGGCTCAGCAGTCGAGTGTTGGCCCGGTATGTGGGAGTCCCAGGTTCGATTCCTGTTCAGGGCACACAGGAGAAGTGACCATCTGCTTCTCCACCCCTCCCCTCCTCCTCCTTCTCTCTCTCTCTCTCTCTCTCTTTCTCTGTCTCTTCCTCTCCTGAAGCCATGGCTCAAAATGGTTCGAGCAAGTTGGCCCCAGGCACTGAGGGTGGATCCATGGCCTCAGGTGCAAAAAATAGCTTGGTTGCTGAGCAACAGAGCAGTGGCTCCAGATAGGCAGAGAATTAATTGCCTGGTAGGGGGCTTGCCAGGTGGATCCTGGTCCGGGCGCATGTGGAGTCTGTCTCTGCCTCACTGCCTCTCACTTAATAAAAAATTAAATTAAATTAAAAACACCTGTACTATATAAAGTCATGTTTGGTTAAGCTAAATATGATCACTCCTCACAGAAAAGATTTGACTATTTCATTCATTCACTTAGAAAGCCAATCTTATTACTACTCCCTTAAAATCCTTTCAAGGGGACTGCAAGATCTAAAAACAACTCTAATTGTTACAAAGGACCTGTTACCATCAGATATCAACCTACCTGCATATCTCTCTGCTCCTAGCCACGCACCCCTAATGCTCTACCCACATTCCAATCTTGTCCATCCATGGAACATGTTATGCTCTTCCTTGTGTGGCTCTCCATGTTTGTTCCCTTAGCTAGTCTTTCTTTAAACACAGTGAGTTCCTATGAATGTCACCTTTTGTGGAAGACATTTTCTTGAATCATAAAAAGGGTCAGATGCTTCCCCTTTCCTATTCTCCAGACATATTATTTTGTACCTCTTCTCTGACATTTGTCATGCAGAGTCACTGCTTATAGATGTCCATGGCAGAAACAGACCTAAACTCCCTTCAAGGCAGGAATATTACAAGTTTTAGGATTGAGTCTAGTGAATACAGTTATATTTTCTGTCCCTAAGCATGTTTGTTTGCCATCGTCCTCTGACAAATTAAGCTATTTTGGACTTAAGAAGCATACAAAAGATATTCTTTGCTCAATATTCTTATTCATTATTTACTAATTTACACTCTAAATTAGCAACTCTGATAGAAGTCAATCAAGGAAAAATTCTATTGGGCAATGTGAAAAGAGAAAAACTGTAGATATTCCATATGAACTAGCAACTCCACCAGTTCAAGTCATTAGGGAGCTTATATTTATAAAACCACAAAAAGTCATTTTCAAGCTCTGTATACTTTCTTTACTACATACTCAAAACATTTTATGTTTCTAAGAAGTCAGGTGATCTAATGTCATTATTATTCAGGTCAAGGATATTATCATATATCAAATAATAATTAACAAAATTTACCTAAACTGTTGGTTATAGATTTTTAAATGCATATCAGTTTCTAATTATCCAGGTGAATTTAGAAAGAAATTTCATCAATATAAATATATAATTTTCACATATGCACTGGCTTTCTACTCCTTCTAATCAAACTTCACAAGAACTATTAAAAGGAAACATTTCCAAGTTGTTACATTTTATTCTATCTTCTTCACCTCCCCACCTCTCCAGGAGAGTTTCAAAAAGTTAAACGCCTTATAAGAAGGAGAAAAGAACATAAGAAAAGAAAAAAGTAGCCTGACCAGGCGGTGGCACAGTGGATAGAGCGTCGGACTGGGATGCAGAAGAACCAGGTTCGAGACCCCGAGCTCGCCAGCTTGAGCGTGGGCCCATCTGGCTTGAGCAAAAGCTCGCCAGCTTGGACCCAAGGTTGCTGGCTCCAGCAAGGGGTGGCTCGGTCTGCTGAAGGCCCACAGTCAAGGCACATACGAGAAAGCAATCAATGAACTAAGGTGTCGCAACGAAAAACTGATGATTGATGCTTCTCATCTCTCTCCGTTCCTGTCTGTCTGTCCCTGTCTATCCTTCTCTCAGACTCTCTCTCTGTCCCTGTAAAAAAAAAAAAAAAAAAAAAAAAAAAAGTATACCCTTAATACACAGCAAAGCATCTTAAATAGTTTTTCTTCATCTTGCCACCATTTTCTTCAAATTGTTCCCCAAATTTCTTGGTCTCACACTCCAGAACTTCTTCCATTTTCTTCTCTCCCAACAGAGCCCCATAATTCACAATCCAAACCATTTCTTGAGCCCATCGATAGACTCCCATCTCAGCACCCATCCTCTTTATAACTGTGATCAATTTGGCATCTCAGGCGAACGGGAAGAAACTTATTGTTCAGATTCTGCTCAACAAGTGAGAACAGAAACTAGTAAGCAGAGTATTTATTCTTTCAAAGAGAATTCAGGGGAAGAAACGGAGAACACTACAAATATTTATAATGAACTTCTCTTATATTCCTGCTCATTTAGCTTTAAATTTGCAAACAGAAAAGGTCTATGAATATTAGAAGTGTATTCATTCATTCAGCAAATATGAAGTACCCAGCAAAAATCAGTACCCAGGGTACACCCTAGAGATATAGCCGGGAACCATATAACAACAAAAAAGCATTGAATAACACGCTAGATGTTAGAATGTGCTATGAGGACAATAAAGTGGAGTAAAGCAGATGGAGAGTGCTGTTGGGTGAGGAGCTGCTATTATTTATAAGAAGTTCCAGGAAAAGCCCCCTGAACAGATAGATGACAGTTGAGCAGACATGAAGGGAGTGAGGCACAAAAATATTTGGGGGGTTAGCATTCCAAGCAAAGGATAAAACTGCCAAAGGGCTAAGGAGAGCATGGCTGATGTGTTCAAGGGGAAATAAGGAAGACACCATGGAGAGAGGAGAATGAGCAGGGAGGGGCACGCGGGGCATTGAGGTCAGAGAGTTAGTTAACAGGGCAGGACAGGTATCACTGATAGCACCGAGGCCTTTCCTTTGACAGAGATGAAATCCTCTGGAGGGTTCTGAGCAGAGCAAGGGCAGTGATCTGTTTTCCATTTTTAAAGGAGCACTCAGGCTGTTGCATAAAGAAGAAACTTCAGGAGGTCAAAAGGAAGCTACTGAAATAATCTAAGGAAAAGTCAAGTGTGGATTGAACCAGGGAAATAGTAGCAGAATTAAGATATGGTCAGTTCGCTATCTCTTAAAGCAGGGTTTGTTAACAGATTGAATGTATATTAAAAAAAGGATTCAAATAAAACTAAGGTGTTTGGACTAAGAATATGAAAAACAAACAAACAAACCCTCAAAAAATTGCTATCTAATGACATCAAGAAGACTGAGCAAACAATGACTTAGTGGTTTTTGTTTAATTTTTTTTTAATCCTGTCTGTAGTCATTCTCTAAGAGGGGGGAACAGTCATTTTCCCTGGGCCAGCTTTTCATAATCACCTTGTAGAATGACCAGTTTCTATGAGGAGAACCACCTTAGACGAATCTGATCTAAGCAGGGCTTACTGGGTACCGTGGTAGGGGACCAGTCCGGCAACATTTAAATCAGGGTGAAGACCTTTACAAATATATTTCAGACCAATAAAAATTAGCTCTCTATTTTATAAAGAAGAAAGAGCACAGAGAGTAAAGATGACGAGATGGGGGCTGTGGGAGGGGTAGGGATGGATGGGTCTACAAGCACCTAGGTAAAGGCCATTATATTTTCAGAATGAATGTTGTTCTAATGCCTAAGGAGAGTTGGTCAAATTTAAATCTTAATTTTGAATCGCAGTTTAAGTTACATATAGTTTGGGTAAATATCAAAGACAATATTATCACCCTGCAAAGAAGGAACAATACTTCCTATTGAGTCATGCCTCATAATCTATTTTTCACTGTTCCATTTTTGTGAGGGTTTGCCTACAACAAGGTTTTAAAAAGGGAAGTTTCTACAAGTCATTAAAAAAGCTAAAACTTTTGCAAGTAACATATATACTAAATATGTATATTTTAAAAAAATTTAAGGCAATAAAATATCTCTGTAGTGTGGGCAGGAAGTACCCACTACATTACTGTCTTTTCAGTTTAAAACCTTAAAAGGAACTTCTCTCAAGCCACATCTTTGTAAAAGTGGTCACTCAATACAAGGAGCTGGTTCATTATTGCAGAAAATTCTAGTAGTAGTTCTCCCTTCGGTTGAGAGGTGCCTTCCAGGAGGGAATACTGACTCTCTAATCATCGCTGTCTGAAGGTGAAATGACAAGGGACAGAAGCTGTTTCAGAGAGAGAATGTCCCTGACAGAGAAGGAAAGTACTTCCCTTTTGCCACATTAAAAAGTCTTCATATTTAGAGCGCAATGATAAACCAGAGAGAGATCACATAAACCTTGAACTTTATGTAAGAATGGTGGAACCCCCGCAAAGGAAGGAAGAGAGGCTCCTGCCTGGATGATGGAGGAAACCAGGATAGGCACGATGGAACTAGGCTACTCAATCTCTCGCTCCGGCTAGAACCTGGGAGCTGAGCCAACCCAGGCGGTGCAGCTGTGGGCTGCAGCCCTGGGACCAGCCCCACCCTTGGGCTTCCACACAAAGTATAAGTCCCCCTGAGACCGAAAGAGGGAAAGAGTGACACCACAAGGAAGAGTCTCAGTGACTCTAAAGACTGCCCTTGCTAAGTTCAGCTTGTCCCATTAAACAGCATAGATGTTCTCCTGTATCCATGCAGAAACAACGGGAAAATAGCTACACAAAATGAACCCGTTTCAGTTTTTAAAAATATTTCTAACAGAAGTTTCCTGTCATATGATTACATTTCTACCACACAGTAGTATTTCATTCCCCTTTGAAAGACTCAATTTGTCATTAGTATCCTGTAGAATATTGGAGGAAAAAGAACAGTGGCTTAATACCACTAACAGTTTAAAATAACAAACCCAAGTCTGTGTCTACAATGTTATCTTATATGGAAAAACAAGTTACACCCACTCCCCTGAACCTGGCTGAAATAAGACTGGGACTTTTGTGTGTGAACAGCACAGGGCTCCCCAAGCAGTGGCACTAGAAAAGGATTAGTGGTCAACACTTCTTAGCTTTGTTCAACACCAGAAACAAAAGGAAAAAAACTTGCTTGCTTCCTGTCTCTGCATTCCTCCCTTTGGTGACTGAATTTTCACACTTTTCTGGCTGTTGCTAAGAATGAGACAGAGGAACAGAATTATTAAAAAAAATTGTACTTCACAAGAAACCTCCTGGAAGAGCCAGACCCCATGAACACAGTACATATTTTTAATGTTAAAGTAGAAAACCAGTGTGAACCTTATTCTTAACTTTAAAACACAACCAAACTGCCACTACAATGTCCCTCAACATGCTGTATTATAAAGTGACCCACATATCTGGGGGGGAAAGAAAAACAAGAAGACATTCTAGAAAATGAAACTACTTACCTTGATCAGTAGACATGATTTCACATATATTGATAATTAGACTACACTGGTCTGATAAGAAAATATTTGTCTTCACTTTTTTAAAGTTCATGTGATAATACCTCACTTCTGGCTTTAAAGCCTCTGGTAGATTGGAGATCACACACATCAGCCAGGAGCTCTGAGTGAAGCACTGTGTACTTCAAGGCGATCTCAGACCTCACTGCTCAAAGACGACCTCATGCATAATATGCCACACCTCCCCGGAGGAAGGGCTCCTGCAGTGTTTTCATGAGACCAAGTACAGGAGGATGGAGAGACTGCTATTTATTACAGTAAAATAAACAACAGCGGAGGCACATGGAAGCTGCAAATACACTAAAAAAGACATTTGGGAATAAACTGGTTTAAAAACTAATTCCTTAACCATTAGTAATGGTCTAAAAAAGCCAGCATGAAAACAATTTGTTTCCACTTTAAGTGGATACAGAGGTTACAGATTCAGGATTCACAGGCTTAAGATGTCACAATGTCTTTTTGCATGATCTCAAATGTTATTTTGCCACTTACGACTTTCCACTGCTGAATCAATAGTGCACAGTGAATAAATACTACTCGTGAAATTTCCCAAGGAGACCAACACTATTTGATAAAATATTTATCACTCCTTCTTTGTATATCGTATAAGCTTTTATCACTTAATCAGTACTTCAAAATTTTCTCATAGCCCTGAAAAATGAAAAAATGTCAGTTGCAATATTTATAAAATCACAATGAAGTAACTCAGGTATAGATATTACCCTCAACTTTGAAAATACTCTCCAGACCCCTCCTTGGTGTGTCCAGACATAGTGACATAGTGGCTCTCACACTGCAGTGTGTTGTGCAGTCACGTGGATAGCATTTTAACACACACTGCCTGGCCCCATCTCCACCAGAATGTGTATTTCTCACAAGCTCCGAGGGGCCACTGACATTGCTGGTCTGCGACTGTATTTCTGGGACCACACCCACAAGAAACCTCCTGGAAGCCCACAAGAGAACCACTGGGGCAGAGACTTGCTTCTTTGACGTATGGACTCACTCACTGAGGGCTTAAAGCTCTGAATCAATCGCACGTGCTTAGGAGTTGCTTAAAATCAGGGCAAGGTGACAAGGCTCAGGATGAGGTCTGAGGGTGGCTTAGGTATTCATTCAGATGGAACACACAGTAACTTCTAGCTGCTCAGCAGGAAATGGAGGTATCAACATAATAACTATTTTATTTTTCAACTACATTATACATCCAAAATTATTTTGTATTAGTTTTTATATTAATTTCAGGTGAACAGCACAGGTTAGACAATCACTTTACAAAGTGCTCCCCCTATTATTTCTAGTACCCACCTGGCACCATATATCGCTTTCATAAAATTATTGATGATATTCCCTATGCTGTACTTTGCATCCTTGTGAATATTTTGTAAACACCAATTTGTACTTCTTTTTGAGAGAGAGAGGGGAGGAGGGAAGGAAAGAGAGCAGAGGAAAGGGAAAAAGAGAGAGGAGAAGGGAGGGAGGAAGGAAGAGAAAGAGAGGTATCAACTCATTGTTCCACTTAGTTGTGCTTGATTATTTCTAACCTGAGCCCTGATGAAGGTTTGAGCTGGCACCATGAGGGTCAAGCCAGTGACCCCAGGATCGAGCCAGCAACCTCAGTACTTCCGGATGATGCTCTATCCACTGTGCCACTGGCCAGGGACAATTTGTTCTTAATCCTTTTACCTTTTCCACCCAGCCCACCAACATCTTACCGCCTGGCCACCAGTTTGTAATCCAGATGTATGAGTCTATCTCTATTTTGTTGGTTCACTTATTTTGTTAAGATTCCACATTTAAGTTAATACAGTATTATATGGTTATTTGTCTTTCTCTGACTTATTTCACTTAGCATAACACCACGTAGGTCAATCTGTGTTGTTGCAAATGGTAAGATTTCATTCTTTTTTTAATGGCAAAGTAATGCTCCATAGCATTTATATACCACAAATTCTTTTATCCACTACTCTGATTGGCATGTAGGCTGATTCCATATCTTGGCTATTGTAAATAATGTGCATTGAACATAGGAGTGAATATATCTTTCTGAACTAGTGTTTTGGGTTTCTTCAGATAAATACTCAGAAGTGAAATTGCTGGTTCATTATCAGCTTCATAATTCTTAATACATATTGTTTGCAAATTAGGCATAAATAGGTTTTAAAACTAATCTAGAAAGAAAAGACGTTAGAGAAAAGGAGTCAAGGAAAAAGAAGAAACCTGAGTTGTCTTTTATTTCCTTTGCAAACTCTACCCAAGTGTTTAAATTTCACTGTGTCAGGAAAACTGTTTAAATTTGATTCCAAGACCACTTAGCCTTGGCAAATTTCAATAATGTAAAAAGCAGGATGTTTTTTTCATCATAAAAATGCCCCAATTTCTGTACTTCCTGAGCTTTGATAGCAATGTTTAAATTATAATCTCAGGTTTGGTTTTCCGACAAATACCACTTCTTTTTTTTTACAGCTAACATTTACTTTGTGCCAGGTGCTACATTCCATGCAGCATTTCATTAAGTCCTCACTCTAAGGTAATAATAATTCATCACTATTCTACAGAAGAAAACCACATTTACGTAAAAGGAATACTACAGGTAAGGTAAGGAATAATAATTGATTAGCATTTTTCAAAAGAGAAAACTAGGTTTAGAAGTTTAGAATTCTGGCCAATAACACTAGTAAAGTAACCTTTAAGAAACAATTCACTTTTACAAAATAAATTAAGATATTAAGTATCTACTTTGAATCTTTAAAGATGAAAACCAGAAAACCAAAATAATATTCACAGCCAAAAAATTTTAATTAGGATAAAATATAACTGTGTGATCAGGTGATGGTACAATGGATAGAGCATCGACCTGGGATGCTGAGGACCCAGTTCGAAACCCTGAGGTCACTGGCTGGAGTGCAGGCTCACCAGCTTGAGCGTGGGATCATAGATATGACCCCATGGTTGCTGGAATAAAGCCCAAGGTCACTGGCTTGAGTCCAAGGTTGCTGGCTTGAGCAAGTGGACACAGGCTCAGCTGGAGCCCTCCGGTCAAGGTACGTATGAGAAAGCAATCAATGAACAACTGAAGTGCCATAACTATTGATGCTTCTCATCTCTCTCCCTTCCTGTCTGTCTGTTTTCTGTCCACCCTCACTCTCTTGCTAAAAAAAAAAAAAAGATAAAATATAACTATTACCATTGACTTTAACTGTCCACTAGTGGATAATCTACAATTGTATTCAGTATCTACCACAAACTTGTAACTAAATTCTGAGCTTTCCATTGCTTCCACATCAGTTTCTTATAAAGTTAAACAAGCATTTCCCTAAAATTCAGCAATCATACTCATAGATACCCGAGTGAATACTAACATTTACACAAAAACCTGCACATGAATGTTTACAGAGACTTTATCCCTAATCACCAAACTGGGAAATACCCAACTGCCATTTAATTAGCAAGTGGCTGAGCAAACTGTCTTAAATCTACACAAGCCTGGCAAGGCGGTGGTGCAGCGGATAGAGCGTCAGACTGGGATGCAGAGGACCCAGGTTCGAGACCCCGATGTTGCCAACTTGAGGGCGGGCTCATCTGGTTCAAGCAAAAAGCTCACCAGCTTGGACCCAAGGTCGCTGGCTCCAGCAAGGGGTTGCTTGGTCTGCTGAAGGCCCATGGTCAAGGCACATATGAGAAAGCAATCAATGAACAACTAAGGTGTCGCAACGGCAACGAAAAACTGATGATTGATGCTTCTCATCTCTCTCCGTTCCTATCTTTCTATTCCTGTCTGTCCCTCTCTCTGACTCTCTCTCTGTCCCTGTAAAAAAACCCAACAACCTACACAAAAGCATAGCACTCAGCAATAATAAGGAATGAGCTAAGGACAGATGCTTGTGCATTAGAAAGAAGTCAACTTAACCCTTTGTGTAGTACCAATGTTCACATACGTCCTTGTGCCTTCTGACCATCCAGAGTACAATCGATTTATTTTTAAAATGTATAAGGCAACATTAAAAAAAGCCATATGCATGTTCTTCTTGTTTCCATAAATTGGTTATCAAACATACATGATTTTAAGTTAATAAAACTAACTGGAACTACTTTTATTTTTTGGAAAAAAAAAACCCTCACTCCCAGGGGTCAGCAAGCATGAAAAGAACTCACTATTTAAAGGGTTAAAAAGCTACATAGACATGATTCCATATGATATTCTGGAAAAGGTAAGCCTGTATGGACATAAAATAGATCTGAAGCTGTCGAGGGTGTGGGGAGAGACTGACTTATTATGAAAGGGCATGATGGAATTTGCAAAGGAGATGGGACTATTCCATATCTACACTGTAGTGGTGGTTCCATGGCTCCATGCATTTGTCAAAAATCAGAATTGTACCCTAAAGAGAGTGAATTTTTACTGTATATAAATTGTCTCAAATTTTAAAAAATTGAGCAGGAAATAAAAGCAATTTATTCTGTAAAAAAAAGCAAGGGGCTATGAAATGAACTATTTGTCTTCGATAGTGTAAACTCAAAACTAAATGATTTTTGGTATAGCTATTGCCTTTCTCCTCCTCAATAGTAGAGATAATCATTGATTCCTGTGATAAAAAGAAAAAATCATGACAGACTTCCAGTCAAGATGGCAGAGTAGAAAACACTGTGCTCACTTTCTCCCACAATCACACCAAAATTACAACTAAATTATAGGATAATCACATTGCAGAACCATAGGAAAGTTAGTGGAATAAAATCCCTATAACTACAGTGTGTTCGTAAAGTCATGGTGCACTTTTGACCTGTGACTGGTCAAAAGTGCACCATGACTTTACGAACACACTGTATATAAAGAAGAAGACATGTCTTGACTGAATGTTAACTGTAAATAAAAAATAAAAAGGAGAGTGATCCAAGATGGCGTCACTTGGAAGTTATACTCACCTCGTCCCAAGACCAAACTGGAATGCAACTAAAATATAAAACAATCAACCTGAATAACCAATGAAGCCTAATTAAAGTTTTATAACCAAAGATTTACAGAAGAAGCCACATCAAACCTAGTAGGAAGGGTAGAGATGTGAAAAGGTCTGACCTACACCCATGTGCCAAGGCTGAGAATCTGGAGGGATAGCTCAGCTGCAAAGTTTCCCCCAGAGAAGCGAGGGGACTCAACCCCACAATAGTACATGAGCCCAGTGCACCAGAACCGGGAAGAGGAGCTCGTATAACATCTAATTGTGAAAGTCAGTGGGGATTCTGTCAACCAGGGAAAGACAGGAGTCTGATAGAAACCCAGGCACCCTCTTAAGAAGTCTGCACACAAAAGCTCATTCATAGCCACTCACCATTGGCTCCTGCAATGGGAGGGTGGCACAAGAGCAGAAGAGATAGCCTCCAGGGTCCCTGTGCTGAGTCCTTCTCCCATCCCTCAGATGTCATCATTCTTGGGTCAAGTGCTCCCCTCCAAAGGGCATCAGTCTGGGGAATGCAACCGACTCCCTCTTACCACACCCTACAAAGCGCGTGCCCTGTGGAAGAGTCAGCTGCTGGGGCCCAGGTGTAGAATACTGGGCAGACTCAAAGGGTGCCAGTGATAAAGTTGTATGACTCTGAGGCAGAGGCCATTCCCCCTACCTTCAGAAAAACCTAACCAGCATCACCCCCCTCAGAGGAAATTCACTACCCCCTATAGGCCTGCCATGCCCGATTTGGGCTCTCCAGGAGGTTCAGGCTGAATCCGGGCAGAATGAGTTGTGTGACTCTAGGCAAAGACCCACTTCTTGCTCCCACACGTGACTGGGGCAGAGCCTTCTTCACAAAACCACATCTTGATCCATTTGGGCCTGATAAACACTACTGGCCATGCTGTGATGAGTTCCTAAGACCCTGCCTCACCACAAAGGTCTATGGGCAGCTGAGGGGTGGCAACTAGCCTTGGAGTACCCAGGCACTTCTACTAAGTGGACTCAGACCCAGAACTGGCCCCAAGTTTCCACCTGTCTCAGTCTGGTAAACAACACTTTCCCCTAGCTGGTGACTCACTGAGAATCTACCTCAAACCACTTGCATACCACCAGGGACTCTTTCAGTGATTGAGCCTAATATAAAGCGACAGACTAAGGCAGATGAAGGCAGATCTCAGGCTGCCTTGGACTTTTTTCCTGACCTGGATCTAGGCGTGGTACTGATGGAAATTGGTCTTGGTGTTCAGCTTGGCCCTTCTCTGCATACCCACGTCCAGCAGAGGCAGCCACGAACTGCAGATAGCTTTGTAGCTCAAAAAAAGTTGCCAAAGGCAAGTCACAGGCAGTGTCTGTCATTGACCTGCACCAGAGTTCCTCCCAAAAGGCCCCCAGACCAACACATCCAGTGGCCAGTGTCAGGTCACATCAGAGCAGAATCCATTATATTCATAAGCAGTATGTTCAAAGGGAGACGTCAGCAGGCACTAGACTCTGCTGAGAAAAATTTTGTATCACGTCCTCAGCACCCACATAGCAACTCATACACTGTGGTCAGGGTTGATACTCACATTCATCCAGCCTGACTGTCAGCCCCACTGACGGCCAGACTAACAGCAATCAAGATTCAAGTACGACAGGAGAGATCATACAACCCACACAATAGACCAGTGGTTCTTAATCTGGGTTCTATCAAACCCTAGGGGTTCGATGAGTCGGTCTCAGGGGTTTGGAGAAGCCTCTGCCACAGAGGCCAGAATAAAATAATACCATAATTTGTTGTGAGTTCATGCACTTTGTTGGTTTTGTTCTTTGAGCAAGGTGATGTTCATGCACGGATCATTTTGTGCACCAGTAAAAAAACATATACCTATGTCTTGAATTTGGAAAAAAAATTCATATTTTATTTATCACTAAAGAAGGGTTCGGTGAATGCGCATATGAAACTGGTGGGTTCGGTACCTCAAAAAAGGTTAAGAACCACTGCAATGGACATTGCTGGAGCACCCAGCTCAGGTTATTAAGGAGAATGTGCCACTGGATTCCACAAGATACCTAATACATAAAGCCCCATATCAAGACTAGAAAACATGACAAATCTACCCAATATACAGAAATAAACATAGAGAGGCAGTCAAATAAAAAGACAAAGACACATGTCCCAAATTACAGAACAGGAAATATCTCTAGAAAAAATAACTAAATGAAATGGAAGCAAGCAATCTACCAGAGACAAAGTTCAAAACAATGGTTAAAAGGATGCTCAATGTTTGACCAATGGTTGCATAGTAGATAGAGCATTGGACTGGGATGCAGAGGATCCTGGTTCGAAACCCCAAGGTTGCAGGCTTGAGCATGGGCTCATCCGGCTTGAGGGCAGGCTCACCAGCTTGAGCATGAGGTCGCTGGCTTGAGCATGAGATCATAGACATGACTCCATGGTCACGGGCTTGAGCAGAGGTTGCTGGCTTGAAGCCCAAGGTCATTGGCTTGAAGCCCAAGGTCAATAGCTTGAGCAAGGGATCACTCGCTCTGCTGCAACCTCCCAGTCAAGGCACATATGAGAAAGCAATCAACAAATAACTCAGATGCTGCAACAAAGAATTGATGCTTCTCATCTCTTTCCCTTCCTGTCTATCCCTATCTGTCCCTCTCTCTGTTATTAAATAAATAAATATGATGCTCAAGGAATTTAGAATAAGGATAGATGAATTTCTGAGAACTTAAAGAGAGAGTAGGCATAAAAGAGGACATAGAAACCATAAAAAAGAACCAGTCAGAAATGTATATAATATCTGAAATGAAGAATACACAACAAGGAATAAACACTAGGTTAGATGAAGCAGAGGACTGAGACAATGATTTGGGAGACAAAGTGAAAGAAAACACCCAATCTGAACCGGAAAAAAAAGTTTTAAGAACTAATAATAATTTAAAAGAATTTCAGAAAAACATGAAGCAGACAACAGCCACATTGAAAGAGTACAAGGAATTAATAAGCTATTTGATGAACTAATGACTAAAAACTTTCTTAACTTGGCAAGAAAAGAGAAAAAACAACACGTAAGTCCAGGAAGCATAGCAAGTGCCAAATAAGATGGACTCAAAGAGATCCACACAAAGACACAAAATAATTAAGATGGCAAAAGTTAAAGACAAAGAGAGAATCATAAAAGCAACAAAAGAAAAGACAGTTCAGCCTGACCAGGCAGTGGCACAGTGGATAGAGTGTCAGACTAAGACACAGAGGACCCAGGTTCAAAACCCATGGTCACTGGCTTGAGCCCAAGGTTGGTGGCTTGAAGCCCAAAGTCACTGGCTTGAGCAAGGGGTCACTTGCTCTGCTGTAGCCCCTGGTCAAGGCACATATGAGAAAGCAATCAGTGAACAACTAAGGTGCCACAACGAAGAACTGATGTTTCTCATCTCCCTTTCTGCTTGTCTGTCCCTATCTGTCTCTCCAACTAAAAAAAAAAAGAAAAAGAAAAGACAGTTAAGTCACCTATAGAGAAGCTCCCATATGACTGTCAGCTGACTTGTCAGGCCAGAAGGGTTGGCAGGATATACAGGGTTGGGCAAAACTAGATTTACAGTTATAAGCACACAAAAGTTTATTCTTGTATTATATATATTACATATTTTTCTATATGAACTGTAAACCTCCATTTGCCCACCACCATATTTAGGTGCTTTTATATTGGGTGAATAAATGTTTACATAAAATATATCCTCTACTTGAATTGCTCCCTTTGTCATTATGCCATGTTCATCTTTATCTCTTACTATAGCTTATGTTTTAAAGTATATTTTGTCTGATGTAAATAATGCTACTCCAGCTTTTTAAAATTCCATTTGCATAAAGTACCATTTTCCATTCTTTTATTTTTAGTCTGTGTATCTTTTGTTCTGAGGTAGGTCTCTTTTAGAGAGCATATATATGAGTCTTGTTTTCTTACCCATTCATCAAACCTAATTCATTTCTTTAATTGATTTTGATTTATTGTGTTTACATAGATTCTAGTGTTGCCCCGAATGCATCCCCCCTCTCCCGTATTCCCCTCAACATCTCCCTTACCCCCTTCCCCATAATGCCCTCTCCCCTTCCCTTCAGGTTTATCCCATCCTATCATCCCCTTTCCTTCTGTCCTCTTTTCCTCTGGTCCCTTTGATCTCTCCTCGTCTCAATTTTGTTCCTCAGTTCACATTGTTCATTGGACTCCTCAAATGAGTAAGGTCATATGATATTTTTCTTTTTCTGCCTGCTTATTTCACTTAACATAATAGTTTCCATGTTCATCCATGTTGTCGCAAAAGGTAAGATTTTCTTCTTTTTCATGGCCTCATAGTATTCCATAGTATATATGTACCACTGCTTTTTAATCCACTTGTCCACTGACAGACACTTGGGCTGTTTCCAGATCTTCGCTATTATGAACAATGCTGTCATAAACATGGGGGTGCATTTCTCCTTTTGAAACAGTGCTATGGTGTTCTTGGGGTATATTCCTAAAAGTGGGATAGCTGGGTCAAAAGGCAGTTTGATTTTTAATTTTTTGAGGAATCTCCATACTGTTTTCCACGGTAGCTGCACCAGTCTGCATTCCCATCAACCCTAAGTCTTCTAATTGAAGCTTTTAAGCCATTTCATTTCAACTGATTATTGATATGTATGTGATTATTGCCTTTTCATTTTTATTTTTGTGAGAGAGAAAAAAATAATGAGAGAGAGAGGACAGGAAGGGAGAGAGATAAGAAGCATCAACTCATAGTTGCATCACTTTAGTTGTTCATTTATTGCTTCTCACATGTGCCTTGACCAGGGGCTGAGCCAGTGACCTTTTGCTCAAGGTAGTGACCTTGGGTTCATGCCAGCAACTTTGGGCTACAAGAGGGTGACCTTTGGGCTCAAGCCAGCAATTATGGGATGTCTATGATCCCATGCTCAAGCTGGAGAGCCTGGACTCAAGCCAGCAACCTGAGGGTTTTGAACCTGAGACCTCAGTGTCCCAGGTCAACACATTATCCTCTGCACTACCACCACCTTTTTATTTTTTATGGCTATGTTCATCTCTTTTGTAATTTCTTTTTAAAAACTTGTTAACATTTATTGTAATGCTGGTTTGGTGGTAATAAACTCCTTTAGCTTTTATTTGTCTGGGAAAATCTTTATTTCTCCTTCACTTTTAAATGACAGCCTAGCTGGGTAGTCATCTTAGTGGTAGGTTCTTGCTTCTCATTACTTTGAATACAAGGGTGGGCAAGTGTAGGTTTAAGTTGTGAGTACACACAATGGAGTTCATTCATGTATTATTATATATTATATTAATTATAATTTATTTGTATCACCACTACACAGCTACTTTTGCTCACAACTGTATTTCCTTTATTTTACTCAAAGCCTTTATTTGGGCTTTTTTCCCCTAGTTTCTTTAAATGTAAGGTCAGAGTGTTTATTTTATATTTTTCTTGTTTCTTGAAGTAGGCCTGTAATGCTATGAATTTATTTTTTAGGGCTGTTTTCACAATGTTCCATAGATTTTGGGTTGCTGTGTTTTCATTTATATTTTTCTCAAGGTATTTTTTGATTTCTTCCTTGATCTCACTGTTAACCTATTTATTGTTTATTAACATGTTATTTAGCCTCCATATATTTGTGGTTTTTTAGTTTATTTCTTATAATTAATTTCCAGTTTTATAACACTGTGGTCAGAGAAGATACATAATATGATTCAATCTTCCTAAATTTATTGAGACTTATTTTGTGTATAACCTGTGGTCTACCCTAAAAAATGTTTCATGTGCACTTGAAAAGAATGTATATTCTGCTGCTTTGGGATGAAATGCTCTGAAGATATCAATTAAATACAGCTAGTCAAGTGTGTCATTTAAGGCTGATAATTCCCTGTCAATCTTTTCTCTAGAAGATCATCTACTATGATGTAAATGGAGTGTTAAAATCCCCTACACTATGACTGTATTACTGTTGATCTCTGCCTTTATGAACATCAAGATTTGCTTTATATATGTAAAATGATCTGAGCAGAAATAAATAAAAGTCTTAAAAAACAATATAAAAGATTAATAAAATCAAGAGCTGGTTCCTTGAAAAGATAAACAAGATTGATAAACCTTTAACCAGACTCTTCAAGAAAAAGAGAGATGACCCAAATAAATAAAATCAAAAATGAAAGAGAACCACAGAAATACAAAGGATTATAAGAAAATTGGGTACAGCTATCTGCCAACAACTTAGACAATCTGGAAGAAATGAATAAACTCCTAGAAACATACAATCTCTCAAAACTAAATCAAGAAGAATCTGAGCAGATAGATTACAACTAATAAAATTGAAGCAGTAATAATAATAAAAAAAACTCCAATAAACAAAAGTGCTGGGCAGAATGGCTTAACATGTAAATTTTATCAGACATCCAAAGAAGAACTAAACTATTCAAAACAATACAAAAGGAAGGAAGACCCCCAAGCTCATTTAATAAGGCCAGTATTATTCTACCTCCAAACCAGATAAAGACACTATAAAGAAGGAATATTACAGGCCGATATTCCTGATGAATATAGATGCAAAAATCCTTAGCAAAATATTAGCAAATCCAATCCAGCAATTGTTAAAAAAAACTGTAATCCATGATCTAGTGGAATTTATTTCTGGGATACAAGGTGGTACACTATCCACAAATCAATTAACACAATACACCATGTAAACTAAATAAAAGTTAAAAATCATGTGATTATATCAATAGATGCAGAAAAAGCTTTTGACAAGCATACAGTACCCGTTTAAAATAAAAACTCAGTGAAGTGAGAGTAGAGGGAACATATCTAAATGTAATAAAGGCCATAGTAGCCTTATATCTTATCAGAAATAAGACAGGGATGTGTACTTTACCACACTTATTGAACACAGTACTGGAAATCCTAGCCACACAGATAAGAAGAAGAAATAAGCAGCATCTATGTTGGAAATGAAGAAGTAAAACTCATTATTGGCAGATGACATGATACTGTATGTAGAGTACCAAAAAGATTCCACCAAAATATTACTAATACTGATAAATTCAGTAAAGTAACAAGGTACAAGAAATTGTATGCATTTTTATATGCCAGTAACAAACTTCTCTAAAGATAAACTAAGAAAACAGTCCCATTTCCAATTGCATTAGAAAAATAAAATAAAATATCTTGGAATCAATTTAACCAGGACTGTACTCAGAAAATTATAAGACACTGAAGAAAAAAATTGAAGAAGATTCAAATAAATAGGAGCATATACCTTGCTTCTGGACAGGAAGAATTAAGATAGTTAAAATGTCCATACTACCCAAAACAAGCTATAGATTTAATAAAACACCAATGCTACATTTCACAGAACTAAAACAAATAATTCAAAAATTAGTATGGAACCACAAAAGATCCAGAATAGCCACAGCAATCTTGAGAAAGAAGAATAAAGTTGGAAGGGATCACACTGCCTGATATCAGGCTATAATAATCAAAACAGCATGGTACTAGTATAAAAACAGACATCTCTATCAATGGAACAGAATAGAGAGCCTAGAAATAAGCCCATGCCTATCCTGTCAATGTTTGACAAAGGAGATAAGAACATACAGTAGGACAGTCTATTCAATAAATGTTGTAAAATTGGACAGATATATGCAAAATATTGAAACTTGATCACTTTCTTATACCATATACAAGCATAAACTCAAAATGGATTAAAGACTTAAATGTAAGACTCAAAACCATAAAAGTCCTAGAAGAAAACATAGGCAGTAAAATCTGAGACAAATTTCTTTTTGTAATTTTGATTTAGGATATATCTCCTTGGGCTAGAAAAACAAAAGAAAAAAGAAACAAATGGGACTACATCAAACTAAAAAGTTTTTGCACAGCAAAGGAAACCATCGACAAAATGAAAAGACAACCCAGTGAATGGGAGAACATATTTACCAATGATATATCTATTAAGAGGTTAATACCCAAATTTTATGGAGAACTCATACAACTCAACATCAAAAATCAAACAAACAAACAAACACAAACCAATTAAAAAATGGGCAAAGGACTTATGTAGACACTTTTCCAAAGAGGACACAGAGATGCTCATGAGAGAGTAGAAAAGATGCTCAATATCATTAACCATCAGAGAAATACAAATTAAAATCACAATAAACTACTACCTCACATTTGTCAGAATGGCTATCATTAATAAATCAACAAATACAAGTGTTGACAAGAAAGTGGAAAAAAATACTGTGCACTGTTGGTGGGAATGCAGATCACTGCACCCAGTATGGAAAACAGTATGGATGTTTCTCAAAGTATTAAAGATGGCATTACCTCATGACCCAGCTATTCCACTTCTGGGTATATATCCAAAGAAACCCAAAACACTAATTTGAAAGAATATTTGTATCCCTATTTCATTGCATTGTTATATACAATAGCCAAGATATGGAAGCAACCCAAGTAACCATCAATAGATGAGTAAACAAAAAAGTTGTAGTACATATGTACAAAAGAATATTACTTGACCATAAAAAAGAATGAAATCTTACCATTTGAGGTAGCATGGATGGTCCTAGAAGGTATTATGCTAAGTGAAATAATTCAGTCAGAGAAAGACAAATTCCATATGATTTCACTAATATCTAGAATCTAAAGAACAAAATAAACAAAACAGAAACAGACTCACAGATACAGAGAATGGAGTGATGTTTGTCAGAGGTGAGGGAGAGGAATTGGGGTACTAGGTTAAAGAGGTGAAAGGATTTAGAGGTACTGCTTGGTAGTTACAAAATAGTCATGGGGATATAAAGTATAGCTTAGGAAGTCTACTCAATAATATTGTTATAGCCTGACCAGGTAGTGGTGCAGTGGGTAGAGCATCAGACTGGGATGTGGAGGACCCAGGTTTGAAACCCTGAGGTTGCTGGCTTGACCACAGGCTCATCTGGCTTGAGTGCAGACTCATAAGCTTGAGTGCCAGGTTTCTGGCTTGAGTGTGGGATCATAGATGTGACTCCATGGTCGCTGGCTTGAAGCCCAAAGTCACTGGCTTGAGCAAGGGGTCACTTGCTCTGCTGTAGCCCCCTCTCTCCCCATCAAGGCACATATGAGTAAGCAGTCAATGAACAAGCAATCAATGAACAACTAAGATGCCACAACGAAGAATTGATGTTTCTCACCTCCCTTTCTGTCTGTCTTCCCTATCTGTCGCTCTCTCTGTCTCTGTCAAAATAATAATAATAATAACAATATTGTTATAACTATGTATGATGCCAGGTAGGTACTGGAAATATCAGAGGGAACATTTTATAAAGTATGCAATTTTCTTTTCTTTTTTTTAAAGGACAGAGAGAGACTCAGAGAGAGAGAGATAGATAGGAACAGACAGACAGGAATGGAGAGAGGTGAGAAGCATCAATCATTAGTTTTTCGTTGCCATTGCGACACCATAGTTGTTCATTGATTGCTTTCTCACATGTGCCTTGACCGCGGGCCTTCAGCAGACCGAGCAACCCCTTGCTGGAGCCAGCAACCTTGGGTTCATGCTGACGAGCTTTTGCTCAAGCCAGATGGTCCTGCACTCAAGCTGGCGAGCTGGGGGTCTCAAACCTGGGTCTTCCGCATCCCAGTTCAACGCTCTATCCACTGCGCCATCACCTGGTCAGGCTAAAGTATGCAATTTTCTAATCACCTTACTATACATGTGAAATTAATACAAAATAATATTGAACAGAAATTGTAATTGAAAAAAATATAAAAATAAAATATAAAAAAAGCATTGGAAAATTAAATGATGACCCAGTGAGCTCCCTACAAAAAGCACATTTGTGCAGATAGAACTTTTGGACAGTATAATTAAAAGGATACTTAAATAAATGATTAGGTAATTTAATTAATTCAGTTAAAAATTATTTTTCATAGATATCAGTTCTAAAAAATACTCTAAAACCCATACTAAACTCATAACTATTCACAATATGCCCTGGACACTCAAGACTCAATCGGTCATCACCTCGATGTTATGTTTCTCCTCCTCGTAGAGCATGTTATTTTTTACACATTTTTATTGAATAAAAAACTTTGAAAGTTTTGCCAAACATTCACATGGTATTTCATAACCACTTGTTTTTTCATTATACTGAACTTAGTTTTACTTTTTATTAAAGCTATCTGTATTATTTTCAATAGCATACCAATTGTAATGGAATTAATCTAAAACAAAAATTGGTAATCTGTGCTTCTTGAATTAAAATTTATTAATCTACAAGATTTTTTAAAAAAGTTTTATATTGGAAAGAGGGCCTAAGGTCTCTGCTCCACCATTTTTATTTAAACCTACCTGGCACATCACCTGTCATATAATCAAAAACTTCCATGCACTAATGAAAAAGTTGGCTTCAATAATTATTTACTAATACATAGTTTGACAATAAAATACAGGATGTTTATCCCAAGTGAATGTTAATATTTCATTTTGTTCAGCTAGAACAAGAAATAAGAAAAAATAATTGAAGTACTTCTGACTTTTATCTATCAAGTAAGGAGTAAAATCCTCTGATTCTTCAGTGATGTTTAACTGGAAGGCAGTCTCCACTCTCATAGAATGAAACTCATCTGAATCTCAACCCATTTTGCACTCTTTAGCCTTCTAATAACAACCTAATAAAATCAAACAACAATTTGGTATTAAAATAATTCCTTCATTGGCTTAAAAAACACACAGTTTAATTTAAAAAACCAACTGATGCATAATTTTCATTTTGCTTGTCTGCAAGCCTTTATGAAGCCTGGAAATGCTTGAACACATGCCAGGTGAAACCCTTTTGCTTGAATATTTTTGTAGCAAACTATTTTTATACAGATTTTCAAAGCAGGCCTATTATCCTTGAATCTCTATTTAAGAAAAGCTTTTTTAAATGTAAATGTTTTATATTAATTCTTTAGTTGACGTTCAGTTGAAGTTCCAATGACACAGTCCATTACTACTTGGGAAGCCCATGGAAAGCTATACATCTTTTTAGTGACATGACTAGGGATAATTTGGATATCTCAGGTATATGATTTAGCAGAGGAAACCTTGTATCTGAAATGTTATCTGACTTTAATAATGCTTTTCTAATAAAAAGTAAATAATCCTAGAAAATAAAGTCACTCTTTTCTAACCTAAAGTATGGAACTGATCCGCGTGCCCTGGTGATAGCCTGTCCAGTCTTATCTGTACGAATTTCCTGCACCACACTCCTCATTTTATATGTTGACCTACACCATTCAGTGGGAAACACATTTTATTTAGATATTTATTTATTTATTTTTGTGACAGAGAGAGGGACAGATAGGGAGAGGCAGGAAGGGAGAGAGATGAGACACATCAATTCTTCATTGCAGCACCTTAGTTGTTCATTAATTGCTTTCTCACATGTGCCTTGATGGGGGGGGGGCGCTACAGCAGACCGCGTGACCCCTTACTCAAGCCAGCGACCTTGGGCTCAAGCTGGTGAGTTTTTCTCAAACCAGATGAGCCTGCGCTCAAGCCAGCAAACTCGGGATTTCGAACGTGGGTCCACTGCGTCACAGTCTGATGCTCTATCCACTGCGCCACTGCCTGGTCAGGCAGGAAACACATTTTAAGTTAGTGATATTTCTTCTGTTTCAGCATCCTCTGTACTCCCCATCATGGTCCACTCTTTCTCTGCATCTGGGGTGCCTTTTATCTAATTTTGTTTATATACTAATTCAAGGTAATTAATTATCTAATTTCAAAGCAGAAACAAAGTTAATGAATGAATATGGTGCTTGTTTCTTCTTTAATTGTAACCATCATTATTTTTACAAGCCTTCTTTAGATTCTACATGATCAATGTGAAATAACTATGCTATAGTAGAAGAACTTCCTTCCTTCCTTCCTTCCTTCCTTCCTTCCTTCCTTCCTTCCTTCCTTCCTTCCTCCCTCCCTCCCTTCCTCCCTCCCTCTCTTCTTCCCTCCTCCTTCTTCCTTCTTTCCTTCCTTCCTTCCTTCCTTCCTTCCTTCCTTCCTTCCTTCCTTCCTTTCCTTCCTTTCTTTCTTTCTACTTTTTAAAGTGAGAGTTGGGGAGACAGTGAGACAGACTCCTGCATATGCCCCAACCTGGATCCATTCGGCAACTCCATCTGGGGCCAGTGCTCAAGTACCGAGCTATTTTTATTGCCTGAGGCTGACATGCTCGGACCAACTGAGCCATCCTCAGCACCCAGGGCCACATACTTGAACCAGGTGAGCTACTCACTGTAGGAGGGGAAGAGAAAAAGAAGAGGGAGAGGAAGAGGAAGAGGAAGAGAAGCAGATGGTTGTTTCTCCTGTGTGCCTGACTGGCAACTGAACCCAGAATGTCCATACACCAGGCTGACACTCTTGTTAGTAAATCATATTCACTTTATTAAGTAGTTTATTTTGAGATTTCAAATACAGGGAGTCATCAGGTTATGCCAGTCTCAACATATGATGTTTCGAGTTTACGACACTCACTCCCATAAAATCTTAAAAAAAATGAGACGGCTGTTATGGATGCCTTGCAACGCTATACACAGATTTTGGAAAAAAAGAAGTCATCGATCTTTCATACTAGCCTGGAACAATTCTTTAAGCAGGCAGAGAGGCCTGCAACAGATCCTGTACTCTCTACATCAGCCGGTTCTCGAGATAAAAACACCTGTGTACAGGTAGAATCATCTCCAGTGCCTCCTACATGTTCCTTAGGCAATCCTGATTCACCTGACCCAGTATCTCCAGCACCTTCTGCAGGTTCTCCCGCCTCTCCAGCTTCCTCCTCCCAATAGGCCCCTCTCTCCCACCTTGCAATGCCCCTTCCAGTGTGTGAACCAACCACAGGAATAATAAGAAAATTTTTTAACATTCATTTTTTCTGTTAATACACTACAGTGTACAGTACAGTATATTTATGTCCTTTTCCTTTTTCTGTGTCTTAGTTGTGTTTTTATGTTCTAGATCAATGGTTCTTAACTTTTTTTCTTTTTTTTACAGGGACAGAGAGAGGGATAGATAGGGACAGACAGAGATAGGAATGGAGAGAGGTGAGAAGCACCAATCATTAGTTTTTCATTGCCGTTGCAACACCTCAGTTGTTCATTGATTGCTTTCTCACATGTGCCTTGACCACGGGCCTTCAGCAGACCGAACAACCCCTTCTTGTTGGAGCCAACAACCTTGGGTCCAAGCTGGCAAGCTTTTGCTCTAGCCAGATGGGCCCACACTCAAGTTGGCGAGCTCAGGGTCTTGAACCTGGGTCTTCCGTATCCCAGTTTGACACTCTATCCACTGCGCTACTGCCTGGTCAGGCTCTTAACCTTTATTGAGGTACTGAACCCACCAGTTTCATATGCGCATTCACCGAACCCTTCTTTAGTGATAAATAAAATATAATTTTTTTCCAAATTCAAGACATAGGCATATGTTTTATTACTGGTGCACAAAATGAGCCGTGCATGAACATCACCTTGCTCAAAGAACAAAACCAACAAAGTGCATGAACTCACAACAAATGATGGTATTACTTGATTCTGGCCTCCACAGCAGAGGCTTCTCCGAACCCCTGAGACCAACTCATTGAACCCCTAGGATTTGATAGAAGCCAGGTTAAGAACCACTGTTCTAGATTATGATTTTACAACTCTGTTAGGATAAGTAAGTGATTGAGGCTAGAGTGTGTTTCGACCTACACCAAAATTCATGTTACGTCACTATTGTAGGAACAAAACTGTGTTGTAACCCGAGGACCCTGTGGTACTACAATTCTCATCCTGCCACCACCTAGATTTTTATCTTTCCTACTCAAAACTCTTAAATAAACCCATTCTTAGCTTTCATAATAGCTTCATTAAAGAACATATACAAAGCACTTAATGATATTCTGGTCTGCTCATTCCCTTCCTATCACAGTCATTTGGCTTTGCCTGCCTCACTGGAGTCACTCTTTACAAATTCTTTCTCTAGCAATTTACTCTCCTTTACCTGGACCTCTCTCCTCTATACCTGTAATGACAATGCCCACCTACAGGGTTCTAGTGTGAGGTTGCTGTGTATTGAGAACAAAATACGACAACAACAATTCAATGTGCACAGAACTCCAGTAAAGGAAGACAGAAGGGTTCCAGAGATGTACAGGGGTGATGGGAGTAGAATAATGTGAATGTTCTAATGTCACGGAAATGGCTACAATGGCAAATTTGATGTAATGTGTATTTTTTTTACCACAATAAAGAAAATGATTGCAACTAGAACATTTTTTGCCATCAATCTATGCTGCCCAACCAGCTACTTCTGCTGTGCCCCAAACTACTTGTCCATGCTTATGAATTCCCTCTCACAGGCTCGACTGCCTGCTGTGTTCCTGTGCATTCTTCTCTTTCTGCGTAGCTCCTCTGGCCAGCTGGCCCACTCAAGGGCTGCACTCCCCCACTACGCAGACGATTCTGAAACATCTACTGCCAGTACCAACGTCTCTTTTCAGCTGCATGTTCTCACTTCCACATGCCTGGAAGCTCTCTCCTTCAGTGAAGAAGGGAAGTTTAAACTTTACCTTGATGGGTGAGTGTAAATTCACCAGGCAGCAAGAGGTTAGAAAGGATCTTATTTCAGGTCTGCACTGAGGAAAACTGTGGCAAATTTGCAAACTTCATTCTGGCCTGCAGCAATGCTCCCCAAGCACCAGCTGATACCCTGGATGGCCCAGTGCTGCACAGTCCTCTATTTACTATATTTCCCCATGTATAAGAATGACCCTTATTTCCAAAAAATTTGGGGTCTAAAACCTGGGTGCATCTTATACATTGGTGTGGCATTTCAATGCCATAGATAAAACTGAGGATGAGACAAGATAAGAAGATAGATATTCGTCATCAGACACAGATGAGGACAAGTTAATGGATGCGAGTTTTGACCGTGATGATGAGTTGTATAAATTTTATGATGAATAAAACTTGAGTTCAATAACTTTATGTAATACATTATTTTCAAATTTCAGGCCCCCAAATTAAGGTGCGTCTTATACCTGGGGAAAAACGGTACTTTTCTAGCCTCATCTCTTGCCACTTTGCTTTCAAAGTGTGTTCCCAAACCATGTTCCCTCTATCAATCACCGGTTTTAAAAAGGAAGTCAAGAAAAATGTTTTCTTTTCATAAATTTCCACAGGAACCTAACTATTACTTTTTCCAACTTTGAAATCAGCCTGCAGCTTTCAGAAAAGGCTCCTCTGAGGCTTTAAGAAAATAAAACTTAGGCTTTGCCCTTGCCAGGTCAGATAAAGGGTAAAGCACATCTAGTCTTACTACTAACTTGGGAGGAAAGAGGAAAAGCTTTCATTTCTCTCTCCAACTGCTTCATTCAGATTTAAGTGACCGTCTTCCTTTCCCCAAGACCATAATGCATAGCTTACTGGTGTAAGAGCAGCTGTGTAGGTCTCTTCTGTTGGCCCAACTATTCTTTATTTTTTAAACCAGAGAGAGATAGGGACAGACGGATGGATAGACAGAGAGGAAGGGAGAGAAATGAAAAGCATGAACTCATTGTTGTGGTACTTAGTTGTTCAGTGATTGCTTTCTCATACATGCCTTGATGGGAGGGCTCCAGCTGAGCCAGTGACCCCTTGCTCAAACTAATGAACATGGGTTCAAGCCAGCGACCTTTGGGCTCAAGACAGCCATCATGGGGTCATGTCTATAATCCCACGCTCAAGCCGGAAACCTTGTGCTCAACCTGGTAAGCCTGTGCTCAAGACATCAACCTCAGGGTTTTGAACCTGGGTCTTCAGCATCCCAGACCACTGCTCTATCCACTGTGCCACTGCCTGGTCAGGCTGGGCCAGCTATTCTTAAAGGACAAGCTCAGAATGTGGAAAGGAAAGATACCCTAAATCAGGGGTGCCCACACTTTTTCAGCTTGCGAGCTACTTATAAGATGACCAAGTTTAAATGATCTACCTACGTAAAAATGCAAAACATAAATTTATTTCTTCTATATTATCATTATTTAAGTTACTATTATTACTATTTAATATTGTGTATTCTTCTTTCACCTTTCTCCTTCTTAGCTCTCTTTTAGGAGGAAAGTCAATGTCATAGTTTTTATGAACAGTCCGAAAAAGCCGCTCGCTCCACATTTCCCTTCTTTGGAATAGCAATGGCACACAGGCAGATGAGGCAAACACACTTAGAATATGACATAGTGAAAAAAATCCCCTCCCATCCTGTATGAAAGTGGTAGGTTTTAGGCTTCTTACTCGGACCAGCTACAGGACTCATTTTTATACCCTTTGTTGTATTTAGTTTAAATAAATTGAAGGCTAACTACGCAGCAATGTAACTGAACAAGTTAGCGGGGTTTAACGCGCATGCCTAGGGTGTCAAAAGTTCAGACGTCAGATTGGCTACCCTGTATGCCAATCAAAAGACAAATGTCTTTTTAATGTCATGTGATCTACCCACACTTCCTTCGCGATTGACCAGTAGATTGCGATCGATGTATTGAGCACCCCTGCCCTAAATATATCCAACATCATCCTATCTTTACCAATCACCCACTTTACTTATTTCTTGCCTTTTGTTTCACAGATGATGACACACTTAAACATGTAGTTTCCTTTCTGCTGCAATCTCGAAAGGATATTATTGGGATAAAGAATGTTCCAAAGAAATAAAGAAAAATAGTCGATCCAGATTTCAGTACACTTTCAGATAATTTTACCTAAATTACTACCTTTGTGGTAGGAAATAAGATCAAAGATAAAAAGAAAGCTAGTTTTAAAAATCTCATTTCCATCATATGAGTCTTAAGTGTGTGTGTGTGTGTGTGTGTGTGTGTGTGTGTGTGTGTGTGTGTGTGTATTTCTTTTACAGGGACAGAGAGAGAGTCAGATGAGAAGCATCAATCATCAGTTTTTTGTTGCGACACCTTAGTTGTTCATTGATTGCTTTCTCATATGTGCCTTGACCGCGGGCCTTCAGCAGACTGAGTAACTACTTGTTCAAGCCAGCAACCTTAGGTCCAAGCTGGTGAGCTTTGCTCAAATCAGATGAGCCCGTGCTCAAGCTGGCGAGCTCGGGGTCTCGAACCTGGGTTCTCCGTGTCCCAGTCCGACGTTCTATCCACTGTGCCACTGCCTGGTCAGGCTGGGTCTTAATTGTTAAATGTGTACTTAATAACTTACAAATATATTTGCTTGAAAATTTCAAATTACTATTTTAGCAATCTGTATATTGTAAACTTTACTAATAACGGTGGGACATAAACATGTTTTCAATATTATAGTAAGGATTATAAAATATTTGTATAATCCTGCCTGACCAGGCAGTGGACATTCTCTCTCTGTCCCTGTAAAACAACAACAACAACAAAAATATTTGTATAGTCCTTTAAAACTTTAGTTTCTACATTAATCCCTAGAGCTCTCAAGATAAATGATTTATATTAGTAAGTAAGCAGTTCACTGTCTATGGAGTAGGGCAGATTTTTATCCTCTATACATGGTAGCAAAGGCTAATATATTAGTGTCAAGGCGGGTAACACAGATGGACAAAGATACAGGTTTAAGCCAATATGAATTAAGAATTACTTGTGGCAAACTGAAGAATGAATTTTTTTTTTAATTTAAAACTCAAAACCTTTGGGTGGGTAAAAAGTAATAATAAAAGCTATGAATTTGAAACCCCTTCTCAAATTGTTTTTTATCTGCTTATTTACAAAGAATTATTGAGCCCCTACTTGGGACTCAATATAGTGTACATGGCAAACTTGTAGGCACTTGAGAATTCTTTAGAAAGTCCAGACCTTTCCTGTAATGTGTGCACAGACTTTCCTGTAACCTCATTTTCCTTAAGCCACATTTTTCTTCTCCGTTCCTATGGCTTTTTAAGGTCTTCACATATGACTAATCTCACTAGCTCCTGTGGATATCCTTTGAACACTTCTTTACAACTGTAATTAAATGTTCAATGTCCTCATTTAGCATCTGTCTTTCCTACCATTTCCAAAGTTTCTGCAAAGCAAGGACCATGACTGTCCTGTTAACTAAGGCCCCATGTACACTCTCAGACATGACTGCAATCTCATAACATGGTCCTTTCCAAGGCATCAAAGGGAGAGCAGATGAGTAAAATGGTGATTGGGAAGTTTGGCTACGGCCCTGTTACCATTGTAGGTGCACAGAGGAGGGTCAGGGAAGGCTTTCTAGAACAATATCTCCCAATTTTGATGACACATCACTCTCAGTGTGAAATCTGGGTATTGCAGTCCCAAGTATGTGTATGTATGTATGCATAAAGGTGTAAGTTAAATACAACTATTTTTGCACTAAAATAAACACTGTGAAACACAAAAGTAGAACTTAAAGTGGGATGAGGTAAAGATAAAAAATATCATTTTTGAGAAAACAATGTGATCCGGTCTGCTTTGCTTTTTAAAATCGTGGTTAAATATTTCATGATGCCGCAGTTCTAAGTCAGTTTACTTCCATACTTGGTGCTAGTGACTGCCCCACCTGAGAGAGTCATTCATTGTTCTGAAGAACGACATCCTGGGCCACATTCACAAAATAGTGATACATATTTTAAGGCCCCATCTACCAATCACACAAAGATTTTCCTTGAAACTCTTCTAGTAAACTTCCATCGGCCTTAATGTCTTGGAAGTCTTCCTTTTTGAAAATTTGGTCTACAGCCTACTAAACCCATTCTAAAGATTTTAAAACAATACTAAAGAGATGTGTATTTAAGGTTTGAATGTGTGCAGAGAAGTGAAGCTTTTAAAAAGGATTGAAAATAATAAGAAACACACACCTGACCAGGCGGTGGCACAGTGGATAGAGCATCGGACAGATGTGGAAGACCCAGGTTCGAGACCCCAAGCTCGCCAGCCTGAGCGTGGGCCCATCTGGCTTGAGCAAAAGCTCGCCTGCTTGGACCCAAGGTCACTGGCTCCAGCAAGCGGTTGCTTGGTCTGCTGAAGGCCCGCAGTCAAAGCACATGTGAGAAAGCAATCAATGAGCAACTATGGTGTCGCAATGGCAATGAAAAACTAATGATTGATGCTTCTCAGCTCTCTCTGTTCCTGTCTGTTTCTATCTATCCCTCTCTCTGACTCTCTCTCTGTCCCTGTAAAAAAAAAAAAAAAAGAAACACACAACAATTTGGGTGCTATAATTATGCAATAATGAAAACATTTCCAAACAACCCAACTGCATTTACTTTCTCACTCATTCCCATCTCACCCTCAGTTCCAAAGGACAGGATCTGATTACTTTTTCAAACATATCTGCTAGGTAAGAACCTGCTAAATATGTGCTGACAGACACCTGTATTCACATGAAAGAACACCTGTGTTTTTGTGTAAAAGTAAAAAATCAAACTCTTTGGTCTGACAACTCAATTCAGTACTGTGCCAATATATAACCTACAAATCTCTGGGTGGTACAAAAGATGTTTCTGGTCATTTATTTCCAAGTATTCCCAGAATTCCACTAAGATAGTATAACCTCACTATTTCATCAGCCAAGCCTTAAGTGCCACGGGCAGAAAGGTCACAAGCGAGCTTACTGTGCCGTCTCCTACTTTTCCTTTGGAATTTGCACCTGACCTATGTCACATGCACCTGACATACTGGATATGTTTGACACATACACTGAATAAAGGTGCCAGAACAAGACCATAAATATTAGGAATATTAAGATTTTTTTAAAGCTCCTTAGGGAAAATGTTCCAAGTCCCAGCACCTGCTTCCTGCTTCACTATGGTTAATCTTTGGTTCACCTATTGCACATCCTGGGGCATTATAACCCTTCATAGACCATTGTTCTGGAGAAGGTAACTTCTAGAACAGTGGTTCTTAACCTGGGTTCTATCGAACCCTAGGGATTCGATGAGTCGGTCTCAGGGGTTCGGAGAAGCCTCTGCCGCGGAGGCCAGAATCAAGTAATACCGTAATTTGTTGTGAGTTCATGCACTTTGTTGGTTTTGTTCTTTGAGCAAGGTGATGTTCATGCATTGCTCATTTTGTGCACCAGTAAAAAACATATACATATGTCTTGAATTTGGAAAAAGAAATCATATTTTATTTATCACTAAAGAAGGGTTCAGTGAATGCGCATATGAAACTGTTGGGTTCAGTACCTCAAAAAAGGTTAAGAACCACTGTTCTAGAAGATAACTAGTATTTATGTTTCTAGGTAGTTTCCCATAGGTCTCTTGTACATTTCATCTAATAGTCCTTTGATCTTCAAGTTATTCTGGAAATTTAGAGAATAAAAAAGCTGACATAAATGCTATGGTACCAATGTTGAAATAGAGATGACAGCATATATTGTAAATGCTACATGTAAAAACACTTAAGTAATTTGAAAAAAAACATTTCCAGAATGATTTTAAGTTGAGGTCTCCCAAAATCTTAATTATATCTCCAGATTGTCTGAGATTATATAAAGACCAATAAACCATATGGTTTTGTTTTAGGATATCAGTTATGATCATGAAAAACTAAAAAAATATCATTGAATTAAGAATGCCATTACAACCTGACCAGGCAGTGGCACAGTGGATAGAGCGCTGGACTGGGATGTGGAAGACCCAGGTTCGAGACCCCGAGCTCGCCAGCTTGAGCACGAACGGGCCCATCTGGCTTGAGCGAAAGCCAGATTGATGCTTCTCATTTCTCTCTGTTCCTGTCTGTCTGTCCCTATCTATACCTCTCTCTGACTCTCTCTCTGTCCCTGTAAAAAATAAATAAATAAATAAAACATTAAAAGAAAACAGAATGCCATTACATTTGCATCTAAAAGTAACTGTGAATAATATTGGTAAAGAAACATTTAAAAAAGAATGTCATCCTCATTTTAAATGACAGTCAATATATCCCTTTTAACCTTGGATGAGAATAAATGCTTTTAAAGTACAAGATCCAATCCTGCCTGACCAGGCGGTGGAGCAGTGGATAGAGCGTCAGACTGGGATGCGGAAGACCCAGGTTCGAGACCCCAAGCTCGCCAGCTTGAGCGCGGGCCCATCTGGCTTGAGCAATAGCTTCCCAGCTTCAATCCAAGGTCGCTGGCTTCAGCAAGGGGTTGTTTGGTCTGCTGAAGACCCGCAGTCAAGCCACATGTGAGAAAGCAATCAATGAACAACTAAGGTGTTGCGACGACAACGAAAAACTAATGATTGGTGCTTCTCACCTCTCTCCGTTCCTGTCTGTCTATCCCTATCTATCCCTCTCTCTCTGTCCCTGTAAAAAAAAAAAGATCCAATTCTAAAGAAACTCCAAATACCACCAGTGACAGGTAAATTGAAACAGCTATTGAGGAGGCAAAATGATACATCATATCAAATGCCAGAAAAAGTGTACGTCACCTACCTCTGCCACTTTGGGCAAGATTTCCTAAACAAACATCTATTTACATAAAGGTGAATGCAACATCATTTAGAACAGGGGAAAACTCAAAGCAACCTATCAATTTAACAAAATTATTTTTTATAACTATACAGGGGGTCCTCAGGTTACAACACAGTTCCATTCCTATGACAGTGCTATAACCCGAATTTTGGTGTACGTCAAAACACACCAGAGGCTAAGTCACTTAACTACCCTAACGCAGTTGTAAAATCATAATCTAGAACATAAAAACACAACTAAGCCACAGAAAAAGGAAAAGAACATAAATATACTGTACTCTACATTATATTGTAGTAATAGAAAAATGACAGAAAATGAGTGTAAAAAAAATGTATGACAGTAAGTTTGGCTTAAGCCAAAACATGTCTCAATTTTAAAAGATTTTATGGGAGTGTCAGAAACTCAAAACGTTGTTATGTTGAGATTGTCATAACCTGAGGATCCCCTGTACTCTTTTTTCTTAAGACAAGGTCAGTTTGAAGTACACAGAAGCCACAAAATATTTGCTAATTTAAATGAGCTAAAAAAGAAGCTTTACCATAAGCATTTAGGCATTTTTTCGGGTACTCACTAAAAACACGTGAGACTTCAAATTTGCCCAATTTAAATTGCAATCATTTCCAGATCCATTATTGTATTATATAGTAACAGTCCCAAAATGTGTCATACATACATTGATTAGATAAAATCGTCATCTCAAGCCAAAGTACTAGGTTTACCATTTCTTTCGTCATTGAAATAATGAATTAAAGTTTGGTACATCCATAGGTCAGAGATATTTTACTATAGAAGAAAACTATATATAAATCATCTAATGTTCACTCTGTAGTTTGAAATGAGAGATCTCTATTCTATTAAATAAATTTTATTATTTTTAAAATGTAACAATTTGCTCTAAATGATCACTTTACAGTTCAGTTTGTAGTCTATGGTATGCATCAATGTAAGTATACATGTTTAAAATAGATAAACTTTCTCATTTTCACTATCATTATCCTTGACCAGGGTAGTATCTAAAAGACAATACATAATCAGTGCAAATAGAAAATGCTGATGATACTAACCACAACTTGAAAAAAGAAAGTTCCACATCACTTTTCAAAGCTCCCCCCACCCCTGCCTTTACTATTGTGTTTTTTTCTTTTGGTTTCTGAGAAGAGTGTAAGTTTTGATTTTGACAATTGAGTTATTACATCATATACAATTTTTAAATTTTTTTTATTATTCATTTTAGAGAGGAGACACAGAGTGAGAGAGAGAGAGAGAGAGAGAGAGAGAGAGAAAGGGGGGAGGAGCTGGAAGCATCAACTTCCATATATGCCTTGACCAGACCAGTGCAGGGTTTTGAACTGGCGACCTCAGTGTTCCCAGGTCGACGCTTTATCCACTGGGCCACCACAGGTCAGGCCATATACAATTTTTAATTAACAGGCTGTTATTACAAAAATGAAGTTACTGGTTATAGACTGGAATCGACTTGTTCAATAGAGTATCTCTACAGTATTTTTTTTTTTTTTTTTTTTTTACAGGGACAGAGAGAGAGTCAGACAGAGGGATAGATAGGGACAGACAGACAGGAACAGAGAGAGGTGAGAAGCATCAATCATTAGTTTCTCGTTGCCCTTGCGACATCATAGTTGTTCATTGATTACTTTCTCACCTGTGCCTTGACCACGGGCCTTCAGCAGACCGAGCCACCCCTTGCTGGAGCCAGCGACCTTGGGTACAAGCTGGTGAGCTTTTGCTCAAGCCAGATGGGCCCGCGCTCAAGCTGGCAAGCTCGGGGTCTTGAACCTGGGTCTTCCGCATCCCAGTCCGACATTCTATCCACCACGCCACCGCCTGGTCCGGCAAGTATCTCTACAGTATTACTAAAAATTTATCTGACTGCCCCTTTAAAAGTGGTACAGTAGATCCCCCCGCCCCCCTCTTCGCTCCCCCCCCTTACCCGTGGTTTTGATTTCTATGGTTTCAGTTATTCATGGCCAACCATGGTCCAAAAATACTAAAGGGAAAACTTTGGAAATAAACAATTCTCAATTTTTAAATTGTATATGTTCTGAGTAGTGTGATGAAATCTCTCACCATCCTTCCTCCCGCCCATTCAAAGCAGCTCTATTGTGGAGATATGTGGGTAAGACACATTTTTCTCCTCATTCTTTCCATTAGGTGCTTTATCTAGCACCTCCTGTTTGCTGGGCTTTGTGCAAGTACCCGGGAACATAAAGATGATACACAAAACCCATGACCTCCAACAGCTCCCAGATGAGTCAGGGAGAGCTGGACAAGAATGGATCCAGAACCACCAGAGATTGGAGTGAAAGTCTTTAATTCTTTTTTTTTGGAGTAGAGCTCTTTTCCAAAGTGGAAAGGAAGTGTAAGGAAGTGTAAGGCCAGTGGCCGCCACCATGGTCCTGCAGGTTCTTATTAGATTCAGGCAGACATATGGTGAAGAAACTGTGGAGCCAGAAAATGGTGGGCCATTCTGTTTACTGGAGTCTCGTAATTGCTGATGAGCAAACAGGCCGGAAAGACCACTTCTCTTTCTCTGTCCAGACTCTCCAGACTCTGTCTCTAGACTCACCAGACTCACAGGCCCCCACCCACCTCTGTACTCCCCAGACAAACAGGCCGGGCCAAAGTCTCTGGGCTCCCCAGCCCCTCAGCACTCCCTCTCTCTCCCAGGACTAACCAGTCACACAAGCCAGGTGGAAATAACCCTTCTCTGGCAAACAAGTGCCCCTCCTCAAAAAGGCAGGCAATCCGCAATTTGCAATCTGCTGCCCTGAGGGCAAGCACCTGCAGCCTTCCATAGACTGCATACACACACACACACACACACACACACACACACACACACACACACACACAACTGAGCAAACCTAAACATGCATGTTTACTCAACAGGTAGTTACTGTTCTAATCCTAGGTGTGGGTAAATTCTTTCATCTTAATTTTTTTGTTAGTCCTAGTTCAGTTCAACAGTCTAAAAGTAAGCTTGGGCCCTGACCATCTTGATAGCTCCATTGGTCAGAGCATCATCCAGATACACAGAAGTTGCCAGTTTGATTCCCACTCAAGGCACAGACAGGAACAGATAGATGTTTCTGTCTCTCTCTCTAAAATAAATGTTAGTTGAAAAAAATATATACATATATACAATGGAATACTATGGGGCGATGAAAAAGAAGAAAATATTACCTTTAGCAACAACATGGAGGGACCTGGAAACTATTATGTTAAGTGAAATAAGCCAGGCAGAGAAAAATATCAATCATATGACCTCACTCATTTGAGGTATCCATGAAACAGTGTGAACTGAGAAACAGAATTGAGACAGAGGAGGGATCAAAGGGACCAGAGGAAAAGAGGACAGAGGGAAAGGGGATGATAGGATGGGATAAACCTGAAGGGAAATGGGGGAGGGCACTGTGGGGAGGGGGCAAAGGAGATGTTGAGGGGATTACAGAGGAGGAGCAGATGCATTCAGGGTGACACTAGAATCTATGTAAACACAATAAATTAAAAAAATAACAAATAAACAAATAAATAAGAGTAAGCATGGGTTCGGTGCTGAGCCAAAAGCTGGAGATTTCAGATACAAAAAATAGCTTCAGGAATTCAATCTAGTTGGGGAGAGAGATAAAAGAACAACCAAATGCAAAATATGTTGATGACAGATATAATCCCAGAGTGCTCCAGGAGCTCAGAGAAGAGTAATGGGGCTGGGAAGAAAGCTTTACTAGAAGACTTGAAGAACAGAGGAGTCTTGAAAAAGCTGACTTAACACTGAAAACATTTTCTTTTTGACATTAAAGTGCCCCCAAAGTCATACAGGCATTTCTTGCTTCAACATTCACAACGCTTCAGTATTTTATTACAGAAATATATATAACCAACAAACTAATTTCCTGTTTGGATAGATTTTAGACATTTTGAATAAAAATGTAAATATTCGTTTTTCCAACTTACACTATAAACCAGTGGTTCTTAACCTGGGTTCTATCGAACCCCAGGGGTTCGATGAGTCGGTCTCAGGGGTTCGGAGAAGCCTTTGCCACGGAGGCCAGAATCAAGTAATACTGTAATTTGTTGTGAGTTCATGCACTTTGTTGGTTTTGTTCTTTGAGCAAGGTGATGTTCATGCATGGCTCATTTTGTGCACCAGTAAAAAAACATACACCTATGTCTTGAATTTGGAAAAAAAAATCATATTTTATTTATCACTAAAGAAGGGTTTGGTGAATGCGCATATAAAACTGGTGGGTTCGGTACCTCAAAAAAGGTTAAGAACCACAGCTATAAACTCAGAAGAACCCTGTTTTACTGTTGGTGTTCACTCCACAGCTAGTGTTCAGCCATCTATTTATAGGTGGCTTAATCTTAAGTGGTAGAAAGTGCTAGAATTTGAAGTATGACACTCAAAGGAAAACTAGGAGTCATTTTTAAATCTCTCTTTCTTTGCTTTTTGGTGTCATGTTTCCCTTTTTTATTATAAAATGGAATCTCATACATATCATCATACTAAGAACTTATGAATTTATTTGGCATTTCTTTTTGAAATTTTAAAATATATAAATATAAACTAGTTAGACATATGATAAAATATTTAATAGTTTCCAAACCAAAAGTAGCCTGGCCATCATGACCAGTGGAGGTGCAGTGAATAGAAAGCATCGACCTTGGACACTGAGGTCTCAGGTTCAAAATCCTGAGGTTGCCAGCTTGAGCACAGGCTCACCAGCTTGAGCATGGGGTCATGGGCTTGAGCCCAAGGTCGCTAGCTTGAAGCCCAAAGTCACTGACTTGAGCCCAAAGTCGCTGGCTTGAACAAGAGGTCACTTGTTCTGCTGGAGCCCCCTAGTCAAGGCACGTATGAGAAACAATCAATGAACAACTAAAATGCCACAATTATGAGTTGATGCTACTCATCTCCCTCTCTCAAACACAGACAGACAAAAAATTAGCCTGCTTTGCCCATAGCTAATGATGCATCATCTAGCCAGTTATCCAAGCTAGAAACTTCAGCACTGTCCTTGCTTCTTCCCATTCCTTCACCCTATACCCATACCAATTTAATCACCAAGTCCTGACAATTCTATTCCTATAGACTTATCTCTTCCACATCTTTGAGCCATTCATAGTCTTACTTCAGGGAACTCACCATCTCTTTCCAGGACTAGCTGCTCCCTACTAAAACGACAGGGCTCTTGTACCTTGCCACCCTAATCCGAGTCATCTTTGCAAAATGTATAAAGGTACCATGTTGCTTGCGCATGTACAAGTCAGTAAGAGCTTTCTCCACTGCCGATAAATATAAGCCCACTAAGGCATAGTTTAGACCAGTGGTTCTCAAACTCTTTGAAATCGGGGCACATTTAAAATCCTACAAATAATTGTAGGTGCACTATATACAAATTTCTAAGAAATGTTATAATAATTAAGTAAAATATTAAAGAAAAAATATATAAAGTTCAAGCGTGCTTTTATGGTAATTAAACAAAATTTATTCTGACATTAAAATACATTTTTATGTTACATTTTTGAGTTATCCTTTTTAGAATTCATAATAAAGGGGTTAAAAAATAAAAAAGATGACAAAAAGTTATTTTTTTATATATATAGGTACACTCTTAGTAAGATTTAGTAAATTCAGCAGGTTCTGGCACGAATGTGTTAAGTTTTTTCATTCTTGTGTTTATGAGAAACACAAGCCTGATGTGTCTTAGTGATTTCTTCAATGTTTGGGCATATATTTGAAAGGCAAGCTCTCATTTCCTTGTCAATACATTGAAGAATTTCTCTCTTTTTATTCTTAATTGTGTTGAGGGCAGAAAACCCCCACCATATGTATCATCTTAACTTTACACCAAACAAAGGATAGAAGAAACTTGCCTCCGGTCTTTCCGGGGAACATGGGGGGTAGTGTAAACAATCCAGCACCACAGCTTAACAGCCTTTTGCAACTTAATCAGTCAAGTGAGGTGAAGGGTTGGGCAGACTGTCAGCTTACAGCCAATTCCCCACACCTCTGTCCCTAACCCTGTTGGTGTTTTGGTCCCTAACAGGTACATATTTCTCTGGAATACCATAGGGCACTCCTGGGAATCTTCTAGGGCACACATTTTGAGAACTACTGGTTTAGACAAACTAATATAATTTGATGCCTCTTATCCACTACTTCACCCAATCCCAATGTATAGCAATTTGTTTTTATAGAGACAGAGAGCAAGAGTGACAGATAGGGACAGACAGACAAGAGAGTGAGATGAGAAGCATCAAGTCTTTGTTGTGGCACCTTCGTTGTTCATTGATTGCTTTTTCATATGTGCCTTGACTGGGGGTTACAGCAAACCAAGTGACCCTTGCTCAAGCCAATGACCTTGGACTCAAGCTAGCGACTTTTGGGCTTATGCCACAGGGTCATGTCTATGATCCCACGCTCAGCCAGCGAGCCCTCACTCAAGCTAGTGAGCCTCTGCTCAAGCCGACAACCATGGGGTCTCAAACCTGGGGCCTCTGCATCCCAGTCCGACGCTCTATCCACTGTGCCACAGCCTGGTCAGGCGCAACTTTCTTGTATTCCAAACATGTGTTATTCTTTTTATAGTTTCAAGCCTTTATGTTGTCCCCTTGATAGGAAATACTCTTAACTTTTCAACCTGGCAGAAACCTCCTCACCCTAAAGATGCAGTGTAGAGCTATCTGCAACACTTTATACTCACCTTCGTGCAGTTTTACGAAACTGCATTATATCTGTTACTAAAGTGAGATTATTGACAGCAAGACTGTATCTTTACTACTCGGTACAATGCTGTACACAAAGAAAATATTACACATTTATTAGAGAAATATCCAGGCTCCCTGAGATAAACCTATCTAACTTTATATAAAAAGGAGATTCCATTTGGTCTGTTCTCCACAAATTTTATGTACTTCCTGCCTTCCCCCTTTCTGCCAATACAATCAATAAAATAGCTTTTATGAAAATATAACTATGGTTATAAGGTAAAAACGGTTCTGGATGATTCAAGATGCAGGAAAAGTGGCTGTTACATTTGCTTCAAACCATGTCTTTCACTCTGACCCCTTTTCATTTCCACCTGGCCAAAACAACTCAATTTTTACTAATGTTAAAATGAATATTCTCTCTGGAAGAGAAAGAGCTGGTCCTTGAGACAGCCTTTTTCAAAGTACAGTGTGTCCGTAAAGTCATGGTGCACTTTTGACTGGTCACAGGAAAGCAACAAAAGAAGATAGAAATGTGAAATCTGCACTAAATAAAACTCTCCCAGTTTCATACCAATCAGTGCAGTTTGATGTGGGTTCCATTTGTTGCCCTACACACATCCAAACAATAGTGAAGTTCTTGCCACACATGGGTAAGGGCGTCTGGTGTAACAGAGTGAATAACGTCTGTGATTCTCTGTTTTAAGTGATTAATGTCATTGATACGTTGAATGTACACATGCTGCTTCGCATAACCCCAAAAGTAAAAGTCTAAGGGCATCAGATCTGGGGATCGTGGTGGCCATGGCTAGACAGAACCCCTGCCTATCCATCGTCAGGGGAATGTTCTATCCAGAAACTCACAAACAATGGTGGTGTAGTGTGGATGAGCACCATCCTGTTGAAAGATGACACCTTCTGGAAATTGTGGCACTGCATACAATTCCAACATGTCAAGATAGGTGTTAGCCGTCACAAACTGCTCCGCGAAAAAAAGTGGGCCTATCACCTTATCATGCATCAGGCCACACCACACGTTCACTTTAGGGGTGTTACGTTCATACTCAACTTGGACATGAGGATGTTCAGCAGCCCATATTCAGACGTTATGGTGATGAACATGTCCACAGATATGGAAGGTGGCCTCATCGCTAAACACAACCTTCTGCAAAAGTTTTGCATCATTGTCGATCTCATGAAGCATATCTGTAGCAAACGCGCATCGTGTGGGTCTATCTGCCAGTTTGATAGCGTGCAACAGCCGCAATTTGTACCCCGTAAAACAGAGACGTTTCTTTAACACCTTATGAACTGTAGACTTGCTTAGGAGTAATTGTCAAGCACATGCATGCACAGATTTTTTTAGGGCTCCTTAGGAAGCTATCCTGTATAACCTCTACAGACTCGTCACTGACTGATGACCTACCAGAACGGGGTTTCTCCACCAAACTGCCGGTTTTCTTCAACTGCTAATCCCACCGAATAATGTTATTCCTATGTGGTGGCACTTCGTTATAAATGTGCCGATATTCACGCTGCACTTTGGTCACGGATTGGAATTTTGCAAGCCACAGAACACACTGAACTTTCCTCTGTACTGTCCACATCTCGACTGGCATGGCCGTGGGCTGCTCCGCTGTATACACGGTGTTGTCATCATCTGCACATGCGCACATGCTGCCACATCATCCTACAGAAACTGGGAGAGTTTTCCTTGTATTTGGTGCAGATTTCACATTTCTATCGTCTTTTGTTGCTTTCCTGTGACCAGTCAAAAGTGCACCATGACTTTACGGACACACTGTATATTGTACACTTTAGGTAGTCAACCTATTGGATAAGTAGTCTGTCTACCTGGTACAGAGCTGGTTCTTCTGAGATAAGAACCTATTGCTTCGACACTTTTCTATGATGAGAAGATGGTGGACAAACATTAATAGGAACCAAGAAGTCCCAAATGCTGTAGAACCAACAGATACCTGAAGGCTGAAGCTAAGTGAGCTTAAAGTCATGAGCACTCCACTAAAAGCCCCCAAAGTGGCTGGGACCTTGAGTTTAGGATGCACTCAACAGGATTAGAAGTGAGAAGTTGTTCATCACAGAAGAGACTCAATGTACACAATGATCAGAAAGCAGAAAAATAAATCAAAGAAGAGCTATATATTACTGATCACTTTTATGGACATAATTTTATGCCTATCCCAACTTTTTAAAAAGAGGAAATGCCAATCTAAGTTTTAATACTGGGATCAGCTTACTCTTTAACAAGCTACTTTTTTTTAGCCTGACCCGTGGTGGCGCAGTGGATAAAGAGTCAACCCGGAATAGAGGTCGCCAGTTTGAAACCCTGGGCCTGCCTGGTCAAGGCACAAATGGGAGTTGATGCTTCCTTCTGCCCCTTCTTTCTCTCTCTTTCTCTCTTTATCTCCCCTCGCTAAACTGAATCTAGTCTTTAAAAAAATTTTTTTTTAAAAGGAGCTACTTTTTTCCAATAAACAGAAAGACTATACCTTTAGTATTACTTAACTTGGGCAAAAAAAATAACACACACACATAGTAAAATGAAAGGTCCTTGGTTTTTGTGTAATCACAATTTGGGGTGGCCATGTTTTCTACCATCTACCCAGAAAGGCCGATCTGAGGGAAAGGAAGGGGAACAATCCCAGTTCAGGCTCCTGCATGGCTAGCCGCCGGATGAACTAGAAGATATCTTTGCATTGTTCTATACAGCTCTCTTTTCTCTAAGTTTTAGTGGGATTCTTCTGTTCCTTGCAACAAAATGTCCTCCAAGATAATACATATTTTCAAATTGTTTTCCAAAAAGTTTTATCATCTTACATTGTCATCTGAAGTATAGAAGGGTGCCAATCCAAAATATAAGCATTCAAGAATTTTTTGCAAAGGTAATAAAGGATATTTACTTTGTATATTGATTGACAGTTATATAAAACTTTTATCTCATGTATTAGTCATTTGTGGTTCTTCCTTTTTTGGGATATCATGTTCATGTTTGACTATTACTAATTACCTAGGGGTTTCTTCTTCTTCTTCTTCTTTTTAAGAGAGAGATGGCGGGACAGACAGACAGAAAGGGAGAGTTAAGCAGCATCAACTCGTATGTGCAACACCTTAGTTGTTCATTGATTGCTTTCTCATATGTGCCTTGACTGGGGGGGGCTACAGCAGAGTGAGTGACCTCTTGCTAAGGTCAGTGATCTTGGATTCAAGGCAGCAACCATGGGGTCATGTCTATGATCTCATGCTCAAGCTGACAATCCCACGCTCAAGCCAGCTACCTCAGGGTTTTAAATCTGGGTCCCCCCATCCCAGGCTGTCGTGTCGCTCTATCACTGTGCCACTGCCTGGTCAGGCAATGGCTTTCTAATTAAAGAATATTGAGCACAAAAGTTAAGACTATATGATTGAAGTCCGAATGGATCAGGGTTTTTATTCTAGTTTATCATTTAATTATTAGTGAACTTGAAAACAGTTATGCATCTCATAGCAAGATTTTTATTTACTCAATACAAATTCCACTTACTCAAATGTTTGCTAAAGATGAAATGAGATGACAAATGTACTCTGCAGTGTCTGACACACAGAAAACAGTAAAAGTTTATATCACAATCATGGTAGCTGTACTATAAGTGCATTTAAACTTGCTCAAATGGAGCTATCTATGCTTTGCAGATATAGAAAACAGCTGTACAAGAGTGCTCACAAACACAGGTACAATAGTTATGTTGGTTAGGCCACTTGACCCCAATGCTCATGTGCCCTGTAGGAGACTGAGGTCCAGAGATCATGAGCCTGCTGTTCCCTCATATTTCATACAGCACGACCACTAAATAAAAGCAAAGTAACTATTCCATTTCATGCCCAAGCAAAGCAGCAGCAAGCCCTTCCAACCCTGGAAAAAACACACACACTGGATTGGACTTAATGAGACAATTAATTTCCAAAGCTATACCATTATATGGGATGTCTCAAGAACTTTTTGAACCTATTCAAGTTTTACTTGGTGTGCTGAATTTATTTAGAATCTAAATATCAAGAATAAGACAGGACTTAGCTATACTAGAGTGGTGATGATAGAAGAAAAACTCTTCCTGCTGTGGATGAAGAGGAGATGAAGATGATGATGATGAAAAAGAATTCAGCCTGCCTTGGGTACTGTTTCCTCCAAATAACTGCCAATTATCTTTTTAGGCCACAAAACGGAAGATCTATTCCTTGTATGCTTAAAACTACAGTGTGTCCGTAAAGTCATGGTGCACTTTTGACCGGTCACCGGTCAAAAGTGCACCATGACTTTACGGACACACTATATTCAAAGATTCCTCATTTGTTACAGGATACAGTAAAAACAATCACGCAAGCCAAGATTTCCACCCTCCAATCCTGCCCTGCCTAACCTACAATTCTGCACTCAGATACTAGCCTTTCCCAGGCCCGTGGTGCCTCCCTGCTTCTATTGCCTCAGGCTAGAATTCTCAACCCACCTCACTCACCTGTACAGTCAATGCCCTCTTCCTGTGTCCCCTGCACCCCTTTCCACTGTGACACAGACCACAGGAATGAAACTGATTGGTTAATAGATTGTTATCTGAGTGCCATGAGCACAAACCCTTTCTAATCTTGTTCTTCATCTAGAACCTAGCGAGGGCGGATGGACACAGAAAAATGTCCCAGTGGAGGTGACAAATGTTTATGGCACAGACTGTGGGGTCAGCTTTGCATATATTTATCTCTAAAACCCATTAAAGTTGTATTCATTAGACATGTACGGCTTTTTTGCATGTCAATTACACCTCAATAAAGTGACTTTTAAAAAAAGTTTGTTGAATAAATGAATGTGGGGGTGAACGAATGTGAGGGATGAGATAGTGAATGAAAGAGGTCAAAGAAACATTTATCCTGTGGAGAGAAGGCTAGTAGTACTCCAGGCTTTCACTGCCAACAGGAGCAAAGGTTTTAATATTCATTGCATCGTTACTGATGCCTCTTACAGAACATCACAACTATTACCATCATCTTTAGCACTAAATGGGGTTCTTGAATATTACCTCCTTTAATACTGATAATAACCAGGTAAATTCTAACCATCGGGGAAACAGGTTTAGAGAGGTTAAGTAACTGGCCTAGGTAGCCAATATGTGAGATGAGACCAATTCTAGGTCTGCTTGTGCTCTTAACCACTGTACTGAAATGTCTTCCCATGCTAGCCCATTAAACTCTGATTTCGAAAAAGAACATATATTCAGTATTAAGTCTGGAAAAGAAAAAGACAACATGAGGTGTGGTTTTACAGCACTTATTGACCACGGAATAATCCTGATGACAGGCTTTCCTTAATCTCCACTTGAATACCATGGAGATAACACACCCCTAACTCCTAGATCCTTATCATTTGTGTCTCAGCTTATTATAGAAGACCTTCCCAGAGAAGCATTTTCTGAAGACCCACTAAAAAGCTGCCTAAAAATTCTCCTTTAACTCACATCACATTTTGTTTTCATATACTTGTCACTATTTGAAGTTACACCATTCATTTATTTGTGTTTTACGTCTCCCTCCTTTATTATGTAAGTTCCACTGAGGACTTTACCCATTGTGCACTGTGCCCTATCTTCTGACAGGTCACATGGCCCAGCAAGGAGTAAAATTGTTTAATAAATATTTGATGAATGAACACAAGATGAACACTGATACTAGTAACATAGCCAAAGAAAGAATGTCTCCATAGTGGTAGGGTGGTCCACGGAGCTCCCAAATTAGAGCCGGTGCACGGGGTGAGGGGAGCAGAGGAAAGGGAGGCTGGGTAAGCTATCAAGGTGGTATGCCAGTTCAGCACTGTCCACAGAAGAGGGTGCATTAACCCACAGCAGGGCTGTACTAGCCCACACAGCAGCGCTGTACTAGCCCACAGCAGAAACGTCCTATGCACGTGGCAAGCGCCCCCTACAGGCTGTCCTCCCTTAGTGCGCTGCCCCCACCTGCTCTGGGCTCCACAACCACTAAGTAACATTCTGAGCATCACTTTACTTCCTCTATAGATATGGATATAAGGGAAACAACATGAAAACTAAAAAACAAAAACACCGAATTGGTTTAGCAGTTAAAGTTTTTAAGTATAGGCATTTATAATGAGAAATAGATCTATTTCTTACGAATTTGGTTATTTAAAGAATCGTCTTTCAAAGAGGTTCTCCCTCTGGGCATACTAGAAATCACACCTGTGAAACTATAGGGTGGCATCGCCCTTCTGCTCTTCCTAAAGAAAACAATGTAGGAAGTCAGTTGATCTTACCCCATAACCTTTGCATTCAATACACAAAACTCAACATCAGCTGTTTCTGCAAGTCAAGTTCTGTGATCCAAGTCAAGTTGCTTAATCTTTATGGGCCTCAGATGCTTTTCCGTAAAACTAGAGTTAAAAAGGAGATAATCCTGACAGATCTTTATGTGAAAATAAACGTCCCATAACACAATAGAGATCTAAAAAATCCAACAGATCCCATCTGTTGGCCTTATGGGAATATATCTTGTCACGTGATTTCATTAATCTGATTTCAGGACCAGGAAATTGGTAAAAAGTTTTAAAGAACACAGGATTTGAGCAGGAAGAAAGGAAGGAAACTACTGTTTATAGGGGAAATTAGTAACTCAAAACATTTGTTACCAGAGAACTAGCCCAGGGAGAGGGAGTTATTCACAAAACATGGAACTCTTCCCAGAATAAGGTACAGCTAGACACCCCCCTTCAACTCCAGCAAGCTGGGCTTCCAGTGATGGCAACTGCATGAGAAAGGAATAAGTGTGTTACACCAAACTGTTCAAAGTATCAACTGCTGCCTACGTAGACCCACTCACTGCCAATTTATAGAAGGAAACCATAGGAGCAGTTATAAAAACAGGAGAGGAAGCAACTCAGAAGAAACAGCTGCTGATAATCAAATACATGGTGTACCACTCATCTAGAGAGAAGCCCTGTGAAATACTGCGACCACCTCTGAGCCATAGCTTTTGGGTGGGTTTACATCGTTCGTGTGCACACCCTATAGGCTTCACATCCCGTAGTTCTGTATTTAATGCAGCAATGCAAAATTTTAGTAATGCACAAAATTAATTCATTCTAAGCATTTCTTGAAACCATAGCAATATGGAATTGTGGGAAAGGGCAATTTTCACTATGTATACCTATTTTTAAAAGTCATGTTGAATGCAAACAGCTTAACACCAGAGACGTGAATATAGCAGCATCAGCAATGACAGCATCCAGATTCTCCTTTACTTCTAATACTTAAAGAGTCCACCTGTGAGACACTAAGGTGACACCCACTATTCTGCTCCTCATAAGGGTAACAACGCAGGAAGTCAGTTGACCTTACCCCATAGCTTTGAATTCAACACCCAATACACAGCATAAGCTGTTTCTGCAATTCAAGTTTTGTGAACCTGCACAAATTGCTTAATCACTATGGGCCTCGGATCTTCTCTATAAAACGAGGGAGTAAAACTGAGATGATCTTGAAAGTGCAGTCAGCTCAAGGGCCAAATGGACCACCATGACCAAAAATAGTTAACCTCAAAACCTGGATTATATAGCTGTTATCCCAAAGCACAGAGACAGAAAGACTCAATTTATAGGTTAGACAGGCTGTGGCAGTAAAACACAGTAGAAGAATGTAAGGTTTAACAGCTGTTTGTTCACTCTGTAGTCTACTTGTTCAATTGTAAGTAAACTCAGGCAGCGTTCCAGCATAATGTATCAAAGGAAGAAGCAGAAAGGCCCGACTGAACTAGTAGTGGGCTGATTTGCTGTCTACTCATATTCTTACGAATTTGAATCACTCCAAGCACTTTATTCAGAGTTGCTTTTATAAGAAATAACTCTGAATTAAGGGTAGCTTTACATATGTACACACATAAATATAAACTTGGCATTTAGTAAAATCTTAAAAGTTGTACTGAAGGATTGAAAAGCATTAAGCCACCTGAGAGTCTGAAAAGCGGAGGAAGTCTCAGAAGTCACTGAACTCCATCCAGCACCTCTCCCCACCCTCAGGACAGGACAGCGAGGACCAAAAAGCAATGCCTTGTAGCAGACTTGAGAGCTCGTAACCTCAAGACTGCAGACACGTGGTGGTGGTTGTACCGCTAACAACCTCTGTGCATGGAAGTGAACGTCTCACCATGGGCAATAAGAAACACCAGGTCCGAAAGCCACATCCCTCCGGTGGACTACACGTCACCTGGCTGTGCACGTCCTGCCCTCAGAAGCACTGGTTGGGACTGTCCCTGCTGCCCACTCCTCTTCACTAATTTCAGAAAGTGTAACCCTAAGTTTCTTGTCAGTGGTTAGGGAACAAAGGGTTTTCAACATATCCTGAATGCCTCGTGGCTTTATTATTTAATTACTCAGAAAACTCAGTCAAGGAACCTAAAAAATACGCTTAAAAGTGAAAATAAATGACTATGTGCTTGCCATAAAACACTGGGATAAATTGACAAACACCTACTTAAAAATACACAATCAAACTTTAACTTGGCAACAATAAAAATAGTAAGGAAGTTCACAAGTACTAGGGAACTGGAAGCGTACCAGTTTACCCAGTCCACCTCAACTGCTTAAGTAAGCTGCATCCAGGCACAGGAATGCTCAGGCACTTCAACCCGCTTACTCACAGGTTGGCTTTCACATGATCTCATTTCCTTCTGAAACTTATATTGCTTATGAATAGTTGACATTTATGGGTGAAATTTCCATTCCAATAATACAATTTTAGCTTAAATTTTTTTGTTTTACAGATGCTGTTTTCAGCCAGACATACATCTATTATTAATGAAAACTACGCTTTTTTTCGACCTAGTATGTACCTAATCTAATTCTGTATATCATTAATATTTAAAACAGTAATAATAATGTATATAGGCCAGCAAGCACAAAAGATAAGAATTTTTAAGTCAACTACAATTAATACCAAAAACCCACGACTGACAGTCCTAAAGATCTGTTCTTGAAGTAAGGACATGAATCCTTGACCAATACAAGGTTATCTAATTTTATACGACCATTAAAAAAAGAAAATTAAAGAACTAGAGTCTGTCGCAATGACCTTTGCCTGCTCTCTGAGCAGTCACTGACATGAATGTCCAAGATGACAGCTGAACAGCACAAATAGAAGGACTAAAGCTCCATAAGCAAAGCCTGTCCTTGCAACCCTTCCTATAGCAAATAAAAATGGCAGACCCAGCTGACTCACAGAGCCCTGGCGTTGTGGTTTAAAAGACAGGAAAACTTACACAAAAGAAGTATCCAGAGTATACAGACAGCACTCTTTTTGTTTTTTACTTTTTACATTTTAGGGCACAGTTTTGGGGAAGGGGACACAATGCTGCCTTACAAAGGACATAGAAGTCCCTTGTTTGAGCTACCAACCTCTTAGCCACACAGAAAAATGTCAGTCATCCATTTGTTAGCACCAACATCTCCTTCTACTGCTTACAATATGCATCACACATTTTAACTGGCTGCTGAAACAGAAAAACAAAGGAAGCCCTTGAAATAGAAGCAGATCTTCCTATCGTTGCCCTTTCCTTTATTAGTGTGCCTGCCTGCCCGCCAGCCCGCTGTTAAAGCTCTGTCACATTGTTTCCACATGCTCGGGCCCTTGAAACTTGTGCAAAAGAATTGCAAAATAAAATGGCACAAACATCACATTTCAAAACATGAGCTAGTGATGGTAGGTCAGTCATGTGGGCCAGAATAATAGTTAATGAAACCATAACCTACAAATGTCCCTGACCTGAGACATTTTATTTGAAGAACAGACATTGAACACGTGGACATGGGCGTATTTCAAATAAGAATATTGGTATAATTCACTCTGAGAAACCACTATAAATGACTGTCTTTTTGCCACGTTCAAAAGATGCTAAACAATTTCAGAGGCACAAAATGTTGTAAAAGATTAAAGAACAATTCTTCCATTTTTTCACCATTAACATGTAATTGTACAGGCATAAGAGCTGTTTAAAATCAATACAACAGAAGTATATAATGCTGGAGATTTTTTCTAGAAGAGCTTATAGTTCTCTTTCCTTGTACCACATGGAGATAATGCCCCAAACCAAATGTAGTACAAACTGGATGCACAGTTACTTACCTTATAAAGGCTGAATTTATTCCTCTTGGTTAGAAGTCACAAATGATAGAAGCAAAACTCCCTTCATTTGTTCTTCCAGCGAGCCAGATCTAGCCTCCCATTAACCCAGTCCATGGCAGATCATTTCACGCAGCACCCGCTTCCCTTGCTTCCCTTGCTTCCCTCAGTTCCCAGCCCAGCAAGGATAATCACATTCCAGCTGGGAGTGAACAGATGGTGGGTTCCATGGTAACCAACCCTCCTAAGGCGATTGGTAGAAGTGTGTGACTACTGCTTATTGGGTAACAATCGCTGTCTTTGTGCTCCAGCCTTGCAAATCCTAAAGGAAGGAACATATATAGCCCACTCACATGCGCAGGGCTTGCCTAGCAGGTGTTTGGCTATTTAAACAAGGCACTGCAGGCCAATTAAAAGCTTTCCAGCAAATCTATCATTGGTGGTACAAAGTCCCAGCATTTCAGTGTGCCCTGCTCCTTCAAGGACAGAGGTCACAGAAAGCTTAACTTGACAAACACAAAACAAAACTTGAACATTAACTCAAAAATTTATGGTATAGCATTCTAGAAATCTGAGGTGTATCAGCAAGTCATTTTCTGATTTGCAATCTATAGCAGAAGTTAAACAGGCTTTGTATTTAGAAAGATTTTTCAAACAAAAACGGTGTTCAAATTTGCAAAACTATAGAATCTTAGTTCAAAACTTTTCAAAAGCAATTGTTTTATAAATCATGTAATAACTATTCTAAACACATGTAATATAAATTCATTTTTAGTGTGTTGATGGGGTGGGGGCAGGCTATTCAATTTTAAATTTTCATTAGAGTCCTACCCAATTACAGAATTGAAATCGCCTAATTAGGTACTGTTTACCGGGTTTAACTTTTTTCAGTAGCAATATATGTTAAGGGCTGGTTCAGCAGAAGAGTGTTCCCCCAACCGTAATGATCACACAATCAGAATAAGTCCTTAAAGAATAAAATGCCTGGAAACCAAATACGTGCACCACTCCAAAACCAACTATTAGGGAGGGGTACTGCACAAATTTATAACAGATAAGCTCTACAGACTCAAAATCCATCAAAAATGGATTTTTAAAAGGGTAAGAAAAGGAGTAATTAGGACAAGCCTAAAGCAAAATCAAAACAAAAATGTTAAGCGCTGATTAGACTTTTAGGTATTATTTGCTTCCGTCCTTTGCAGTGACTCCTATCTTAAATTTAGGATTTCTTTTCTTAGCATGAACAAATATAAGAATAAAATATTGAAAAGGAAAATACAGGCCCTCGCCTATTGGCTCAGTGGTAGAGCATCGGCCTGGTGTGTGGATATCCCAGGTACAATTTTAAATCAGGGCACACAGGAGAGACAACCATCTGCTTCTCCACCCTTTCCCCTCCCCAGTCTCTCTCTCTTCTCCTCCCGCAGCCATGGTTTGATTGGTGCAAGTGCATGAGACCTGGGCATTGAGGATGGCCCCATGGAGCCTCTACCTCAAATGTTAAAAATAGGTCGGTTGCAAGCATGGCCCAGATGGGCAGAGCATCAGCCCCAGACAGAGGTTACTGGGTAGATCTCAGTTAGGGTATATGTGGAAGTCTATCTCTCTATTTTCCCGCCTCTCACTTGGAAATGAAGACTAATATGAAAAAGGAAATTACAAAACTATTATTTGCAGGTGATATATGAGTCTATTCCTAGAAAAAATAAAAATAAAAAAATCAAAGAAATCAAGTAGAATATTTACTAGTACTAGATACCATGATGGCGAACCAATGATACACATATTAGCACTGACACGCAAAGTCATTTTTTATGACACGCGGCAGCATACCAGAGAAGTATGGGGCCGCATGCCGAGGATAAAACCTTTGCTGTAGTGTAGACACTCTGTGCCGGAGGTCTGTAGGCCAAAACAACAGAACTCCAACACAGAGCGATAGTTCTGGGACTTCTGGTTAGGCTGTTTTTCTCGAAGTGACACACCACCCAAGTTATGCTCGGTTTTTGGCGAATTTTGACACACCAAGCTCAAAAGATTGCCCATCACTGTACTAAAAATTGAGTATGCAGTCAAATATATAAGAGCAAAACCTATCAAAATACCAATATAAAGGGGCTGACTAGCAATGCTAACAAAAAGTATATGACACTTGGAAATAATATCAAGAAGTATCAAGAATAATATCAAGAAACAATCAAATGTGTGTGATAGAAAAGGAAAACTAAGTGGAGAGACAGAATGTGATACTGGATACAAAGATCCATGTTAAAGATGCCAAGTCTTCCCAAAGGACTTCTGGTTTTCTAATAAATCTTCTAATTAATTTGCATAATGTGGCAAAAGTAGGTTTATAGTTGTGAGTATGCAAAACAGTCTATACTTGTATTATTTATTAATTGTTATATTATTTCCATACAAACGACTGTAAACCTACTTTTGTCCTACCCTGAGCCTGAGTATGTATATGTGTATGTGTATTTGTGCGTGTAGTTAGAGAGAGAGAGAAACTTTTTTAAAGATTCTTTTTCACATTTTGTTTATTCATTTTAGAGAGAGGAGAGAGACTGAGAGAGAGAGAAAATGGGGGGGGGGGAGCAGGAAACATCAATTCCTATATGTACCTAGACAAAGCAAGCCCAGGGTTTCAAACCAGCGACCTCAGCATTCCTGGTCAATGCTTTTATCCACTGTACCACAGGTCAACATACTTAAAAAACATTTTACAGCCTGACCTGTGGTGGCACAGTGGATAAAGCGTCAACCTGGAGCACTGAGGTCACCAGTTCAACACCCTGGGCTTGCCTGGTCAAAGCACATATATGAGAACCAACTACTAAGCAACTATGAAGCAACTAGGATTTGGTGCTTCCTGCTCCCCCCTACTCTGTCTCTCTCTTCTCTCTAAAATAAATAAATAAAATATTTTTAAAAAGCATGTTTTTAACAATGTGACTCTAAAGTTTATTTAGATTTTTTTTTTTAAGATGAAAATCCCAAAGGAAATTCTGTATGAGGAAAGTAATGGCTAAAATAACTAACCAGACTTTTAAAACATGTTATAAATGCCACAAATGTACTGACACATCCCAAATTTATCACTTAGGGGCAAATCTGGTCCCTATATCTAACTCTCTATTGGACATCTCTACCTAGCTCTTTAATAAATATTTTAAACATAACATATTCCAAAACTCAGCTTTTGCTTTTCTCCACAAACCTGGTTCTCCTACATCCATTGTTATTTCTGGAAATGGCAAGTCGACACTGCTATCCATTCAGGAGCTCATCCTTGCCACTTCTCTTCTCAGACAGCTCCCATCCACCCTGACAGCTCTTCTGTGGGTTAGTTCTTCCAACCTGCCCTCTACCCCGTTAACTCTTGTGACTCACCTCCTATGACACTCTCCTGCCTTCCCTAAGCTCTCCAGAGTCTGACATTTTGTCCTCTCCTCTGCACTTTCTCAGTAACTCATACAGGGAGGTTAATTACCACAGGACAAGAGTAATCTGTAAGCATCTCCCTCCTCAGACTGTAAGCCCCTGTGCCACTCTGAAGTTTCTGCTCCCAATGCCACCCAAAGGTCCTGGCAAGTAGTGGCAACTTATTGAATCTGCTAACTGAGTTAACAGTTTGCTGAAGATTTTTTTCTTCTAGTATAAATTTAGAGGCAACCTAAGAATCTAATAATCTACACTGCTCACAAAAATTGGGAGATATTTTATCACTTCATATTCATTTTTAAATGTTGCCTAATTTTTGTGAGCAGTGTAGATGAATAGGTATGCACATAAGGATGCAAACAACTTGGTAGAATATCATCCAATCATTAAAAATATGGTCATAAAGACTCTACGGGCCTGACCAGGAGGTGGCGCAGTGGATAGAGCGTCAGCCTGGGATGAAGAAGACCCAGTTTCAAGACCCCAAGCTCGCCAGCTTGAGCGCAGGCCCATCTGGCTTGAGCAAAAACTTGTCAGCTTGGACCCAAGGTCGCTGGCTCCAGCAGGGGGTGGCTCGGTCTGCTGAAGGCCCGTGGTCAAGGCACATGTGAGAAAGCAATCAATGAACAACTATAGTGTCACGATGGCAACGAAAAACTAATGATTGATACTTCTCACCTCTCTCCGTTCCTGTCTGTCTGTCCCTATCTATCCCTCTCTCTGACTCTCTCTCTGTCCCTGTAAAAAAAAAAAAAGGACTCTACGGTAAAAGGGAAATGTTGATGGTATATTAATAACAATGTACTATTAACTGAGTCCCTGGTAAGTGCTAGGCACTATAATAAGCACTTTACAACCATTTTATTGAAATTTCACAGGGACTAATAAGTAGGTATTAGTATCTTCATTTTTTGGTGGAAACTGAGACTCAGAAATTAAGCTCTGCCCTACCACTCAATGCTAAGACTAGACCCTCATGACACCAAAGTTTAGGTCTAAGTCACTATGCTTCACAACCTTCTAGAAGAGAATGACAGAAGAAAACATAACTAAATAACTTACTACAAACAACTACATAAAAAGGAAAAGATTCTTAGGAACAAACACCTAGGCTTACCCACCTCAAAGTTTTAAAAGAAGTATGAAAGAAATATTGGTGATATTTTTCTTCCCTGTTTTCCAAAATGTTTAATATCATAAATAATCATGTCCTAAAAATATTATTTATTCCTCCTACACATATTTTCCAATGTTCACTCCACTGTGTTCTTGGTTGGATCTACTAACTAGCAAGACACCCACACACACACACAAAAAAAAAACTGAAAAAGAGTTGGCTCATAGTTTGTAGAAAATTGATTCTATGGGAACTGCTCAGAAAGAAAAACAATGGCAGATCTAGGAAAGGCAAGAAAGTGTCCTCTTCAGCTCCAAGTTCATCTCTGGGTACTCTGACATTGTCTCCACATAGTTCTTCAAGCCATACTACCCAGAACCTCATAATAGGGCCCCCAAATGTAGGCTGTAAAACGCATGAAAGTGAGCCAATAATCCCCCCAAAATTCTCAAGATAAAAAGGGGTTAAAAAAGCAAGGATGCCCGATAATTTATCTTCTTCAAATACTGGGTGGGCAGCAATTTTGCCTACAATCTGCTGGAGCAGCCATTGTGTCAGCTAAGCAGTGATCAAATAACCTTGGTAATGGAGTTCAATCCCCCTCACTATTGAATATGCCCAGTTTCATTCGCCCTCACTCAGCCCCCTTTTTCCTTGGTAAAAAAACTTTACACAAGAACATACACTAAGTTGGAAGTTCTCAAACTTTTTTGAAACTATGGAGCCCTTAGCATCTCAGTAACTTTCTCATGGTGCCCCAAGCCAAGAGCAATACCTATGAGCTCCATTTATTAAGTAGTTCAGTATAAACACTTTAATAACTGTTTTTAGCTTAGCCACTTAGCACCGTTTGAAAATATAATAAGGAAAAATTTCTTTATTCCATTCTTAAATCACTGCCCCTACTTATTAACGCGATGTGGGTGCCTGCTGGGTCTGCACAGCCTCGCATGCCATAGGATCATTTTAAACATCATCATCCTCATTTCCTGTTCCACACTGATTCTGACCTGGTACTTGCTTGTTATCCACAGTAACCTGCCAACTCCCCAGCTCTGCAAAACTCAAATGTCAACAAAAGAAACAGAGGGCAAACTAATATTAAAACTGAACTGCCCAGAGTGAATAGTTTCCAAAGTATTCAAAAGATGTCTGTTTCCCCTGAAACTGTAAAATATCCTGCAGCTGGCACCCCTGAGAGTTGGCAGCAGTGCCCCAGAGCACCTAGACATGTATTCTTGGAATGATGTTTTTTTAAGCCTTTAGCTCTTGTGAAGCCCACTGACAGCAAGTCTCCCTAATTAGAGATCCAGAAACTAGACTAGCCCCTGCTTAGCCAGTCGCACTACACCCGCTGGCCACTTACCCTCTGCAGTCCTGCCTCAGTCACAAAACGAGGGAGCTAGGTTAGATAATCTCCAAAGACCTCTTCTTTTATAAAAGAATAAGATGGAATGTTAGAGGAAGGAGGGTTTCCAAGGAAAAGGAGAAAGGGCGAGACCAGCAAGGATAAGAGTAGGTATTTACTTTCAGAAGGAAATGGCAAACTAAAATTTTCTGGGCACAACGCTTAGGTGTAGAATGACAACAACTTGAGCAGGAGTTGTTACTAAAGAACCAGGTCGACGGCAATTGTATTTACACAAAGATACCTGTGTAGGGTACACATGGAGAGCCGCCAGCAGTGCTCTTTCCTTGTTCTCCTGCTCCTCTCGGAAACTCCATCTTGACAAATGGTTTAAATTATGAAGTGACTGGACAGTGGTAGGGCTGTATAGCCTGTGACACAAACTAAAGTTACCTATCCTCACTGGAGATCAAATTTATCATGTAAGCCTAAAAAGCACCTAAGTAAACAACAGAGCTAACCAGTCACAGACATTGAAATGGAAAATACGTACATCTGTAAAGAGGTGACATTTTGCTAGATATTTTAAATGTGTTACCATAAATTTTGTATTTTTACTTGAAGTTTTACAGGATTTTCTTGATAATCTGACAGGTGTATATTTGTTTTGTTTTGTAAGCAATTACCTTTAAATAGATGATTTAGAACAAAGATGTGCCTGACCTGTGGTGGTGTGGTGGATAAAGCCTTGACCTGGAATGCTGAGGTCGCCAGTTCGGATCCAGAGCTTGGCTGGTCAAGGCACAAGCCAGAAGCAACTACAAGTTAATGCTTCCCGCTCCTCTACCCCTCCCCATCAATCTTTCTTTCTTTATCTCTCTCCCTCATCTATCTAAAATGAATAAATAAAACCTCTTTTCCCCCCTGAGAAAGAGACAAAGAGAGAGAGACGGGGACAGACAGGCAGGAAGGGAAAAAGACAAGCATCAACTCATAGTTTCAGCACTTTAGTTATTCATTGATTGCTTTCTCACACATTCCCTAATGGGGCGGGGGTGGGGGTGGGGGTAGAGGACTCAAGTTGAGCCAGTATCACCCGGTCAGGCTAAAATCTTTAAAAAAATAATAATAGGGAGAAGAGAAAATGGCAATGGAGTAGGCGGACGTTGCAACTCCCACCTCCCAGAAGCAAAGTGGATTACAACTTAGGAACAATCATCTTGAAAAGCCAACTTTGGACTAAACTAAGAGGAATCTATAACCAAGCATAATCGAAGAAACCACACCCAGACTGGTAGGAAGGGCAGAGATGCGGAAAGGTTGTCCCGCTCCCAGAAGCGAGACGCAGCCCAGAGGGTTTCCCATGACAGGGTGGGTTGCCCAGAGAGTTGTGCGTTCTCGCCCCAGGACCAGAACCCCAGCCTGGAGTGCCATAGACTAGAGGAGACGTAGTGACAGTATTTAGCTGAAAGAAGAGTCAGGTTACTGTTTGCGAGAGGGAGACAGAACTCTCAGGTTCCGTCTTAAAGAAACCACGCAGAAAACCTTGTTCATAGCCATTTATCCAGGGATCCAGGAGTGGGGAGTGCCGAGAGGACTAGAGTTGTGAGAAAAGAATGTATCCTCGGGGACACAGGGAGAGACTGTGGGGGACAGCCACCCTGACCCCTGTACTGGGTCACTTCCCAAACCTAAATTGTCCATTTTTTCTGGGAGAACCAACGCCAGCAAAGGGAAGCAATTACCACACCCACCAGTAGCTCTCCTGCTCCAGTTAGTGCAAGGAGAAGCTTGGAAGCGGGGGGCAAGTCAGGGACACAGGTTTTGAGTGCTGAGGTCTGGGCTATACCGCCCCCACAAACTGATGACTACCTTCTGAAGGGCAGGAGGGTCCAGCTGCAGCTGTGGCCCATGTGACAGCAAGATGTGGAGCCCAGCAATGTGACAATGGGGGGGGTGAAGCCTGGCTGCCCACTCAGTGGTGGCGAGGGGTAGAGCTGGGAGAGGTATCCCCTGTGCCCGGGGTGGGGGCGGAGCCCAGTGGGGCATCCAGTGCGCCTGTGGGGGGCAGTGTCCAGCAGGGCAGCCCGAGCTGCAGACTGCGAGCCTGCGCGCCCAGCAGTGCCAGTACCCGAATGTCTGAGGAGGCAGTGGAGGCACAGGTGAGCAGAAAGACCACACCTCAGAAATAGAGAAGCCACACACACTGGCCAAGAATAGATAAAAGCCAACCTAAAAGTGCAGCTGATATTTACAATGGCATCAGGGCCCAGCAGAGGCAGCCAGAAATTCTGGATCACCTGTAGCTCCAAGAAGGTTGCTAAGGGCCAGTCATTAGCAGTGAACCCCACTGGTCTACGCCAGGTTCTGGCCAGGGAGGACCAGGGCTGGTACATCAAGTGGCCAGATATGGAAAGCATCAGCTTAGGACCTAACAACCCTAGTTAGAGTGGTATGTTAAGGAAAGACTCCTCACACCTGACCCAGCTAAAGCCTATAAAACACTGACACAAATAGCAAAAAGAGCAGTAGCAGCAGACAAGTAGCCCACTAGACCACAGCAGATTACAAACAACAGCTGAGGCCAACTCAAGAAGATCTAGAAACAACACAACTGAAAGCTGGAGGTAGACAACACAAACCCTATACTCAGCTAGCTACACAAACAGCACATCCAAAGGAGCAGTCTATACAGAGACAAAATGGGAAGACAGAGAAATGCAATTCAAATGAATCAACAAGAGAAATACCCAGAAAAAGAACTGAATGAGATGGAAATAATCAAGATATTGGATGCAGAGTTTAAAATAATGACTGTTAGAATGATCAAGGATATTAGAGCAACAATAGGTGGACATAATAAGCACCTAAACAAAGAGATGGCAAGCATCAAAAAGGACATTAAAACCATAAAAATAAATCAGACACAAATGACAAACAAAGTATCAAATATGAAGACTACAGTAGAAGCAATAAAAATCAGGCTGGATGAAGCAGAGGATCGAATCAGCAATGTAGAGGACAAGATAAGCAAAAGCATGGAAGCAGAACAGCAAAAAGAAAAGAGGATCAAGAAGAAAAGAGGATCAAAAAGTCTGAAGAAACAACATCTGCATAATAAGGGTTCCCAAAGGAGAAGAGAAAGAACAAAAGATAGAGAACATAATTGAAGATATCATAGCCAAATACTTCCCTAAATTAAGGAAAAAGTCACACAAGTTCAAGAAGCACAGAGAGGTTCCATTAGAGAAGAACCCAAAGAGACCTACACCAAGACACATCATAATTAAAATGCCAAACTAAGACATAAAGAAAGAATACTAAAAGCTGTAAAGAGAATAGCAGTCAATAACCTACAAAGGAGCCACATAAGAATGACATCTGACTTTTTAACAGAAACACCTGAGGCTAGAAGGGAATGGTAAGAAATACTCAAAGTAATGCAAAACAAGAGCCCACAACCAAAAATTCTTTATCCAGCAAGGTTATCATTTAAAATTGAAGGAGAAATAAAAAGCTTCCAGACAAAAAAAAAACTCAAGGAACTCATTACAACAAAACCACTGCTGCAAGAAATGTTAAGGGGTCTGTTGTAAACAGAACAAAGGGGGGGGGGAATCTAGTAAAAGAAATGTAGATTTAAAGAATAAAATGGCAATAAACAACTACAAATCAATAATAACCTTAAATGTAAATGGATTAAATGCTCGAATCAAAAGACATAAAGTAGCTGCATGGATAAGAAAACAGGACCTGTATATATGCTGTCTACAAGAGACATACCTCAAAACAAAAGATACACATAGACTGAAAGTAAAGGGGTGGAAAAAATATTTCCTGAAAATAAAAATGAAAAAAAACCTTATATCTGACAAAATAGCCTTTAAAACAAAGGCTATACAGTAAAAAATAAGGAAAGTCACTACATAATGATAAAGGGAGCAATCCAACAGAACGATATAGCCATTATAAATATCTATGTGCCTAATATAGGAGCACCTAAATATATAAAGCAGATTTTGATGGACATAAAGGGTGAGATCAATAGCAATACTATAATAGTAAGGGATTTCAATACCTCACTAACATCAATGATAGACCCTAAAGAAAAAAAATTAACAAAGAAACAGCAGACTTAAAGTACACACTAGATCAACTGGATATCTTCAGAACCTTTCACCCCAAAGCAGCAGAAAATACATTCTTTTCAAGTGCTCATGGTACATTCTATAGGATAGACCACGTGTTAGGACACAAAACGAATCTCAATAAATTTAAGAAGACTGAAATCATATCAAGCATCTTCTCTGATCACAATGGCATGAAACTAAAATCAACTACAATAGAAAAACTGAAAAATATTCAAACACTTGGAAACTAAATAGCATGTTATTAAATAATGAATGTGTTAACAATAAGATCAAGAAAGAAATCATAAATTTTATTGAAACAAATGAAAATGAACATACAACAACTCAAAATTTATGGGACACAGCAAAAGAAGTCCTGAGAGGAAAGTTCATAGCATTATAGGAATATCTTATGAAGCAAGAAAAAACTCAAATAAACAACTTAACCCTGCATCTAAAAGAACTAAAAAAAGAACAGCAAATAAAGCCCAGAGGAAGTACAAGGAAGGAAATAATAAAAATCAGAGCGGAAAAAAATGACATAGAGGATTAAAAAAAATACAGAAGATTAATTAAACCAAAAGATGATTCTTTGAAAACATAAACAAGATTGCTGAAACTTTAACCTGACTCACCAAGAAAAAGAGAGGACTCAAATAAATAAAATTAGAAATGGGAGTGGAGAAGTAACAACTGACACAGAAGAAATACAAAGCATTGTAAGAAAATACTATGAAGAACTCTGCCAAAAAATTAGACAACCTAAGTGAAATGGACAAATTCCTTGAAACATATAATATTTCAAAAATGACTCTGGAAGAATCAGAACACCTAAATAGAGGGATTACAACAAATGAGATCGAAACAGTTATCAAAAACCTTCCAAAAATCAAAAGCCCTGGGACAGATGGCTTCATAGGTGAAATCTACCAAATATTCAAAGAAGAACTAACTCCTATCCTTCTCAAGCTATTTCAAAAAATTCAAGAGGAGGGAAGACTTCCATGCTCCTTTTATGAGGCAAGCATAATCCTCATTTCAAAACCAGGCAAAGACAATACAAAGAAAGAACACTATAGGCCAATATCTCTGATGAATATAGATGCTAAAATTCTCAATAAAATATTATCAAACTGGATCCAGCAATACATGAAAAAAATCATACATCATAAACAAGTGGGATTTATTGTGGGAAGGCAAGGCTGGTACAATATTCACAAATCAATCAATGTGATTCATCATATAAACAAAAGGAAGAAGCCTGACCAGGCGGTGGCGCATTGGATAGAGCGTCGGACTGGGATGCGGAAGACCCAGGTTCGAGACCCCAAGCTCGCCAGCTTGAGTGCGGGCCCATCTAGCTTGAGCGAAGGCTCGCCAGCTTGGACTCAAGGTCGCTGGCTCTAGCAAGGGGTTGCTCGGCCTGCTGAAGGCCCACGGTCAAGGCACATGTGAGAAAGCAATCAATGAACAACTATGGTGTCGCAACGGCAATGAAAAACTAATGATTGATACTTCTCACTTCTCTGTGTTCCTGTCTGTCTGTCCCTATCTATTCCTCTCTCTGTCCCTGTAAAGAAAAAAAAGGGGGGGGGGAGAAAAAGCATTAAAAAAAATCCAGCACCCATTTATGATCAAAACTCTCAGCAAAGTGGGAATACAGGGAATATACCTCAACATGATAAAGGCCATCTATGAAAAACCCACAGCCAACATCATCTTCAATGGGCAAAAATTAAAAGCAATCCCCTTAAGATCAGGAATAAGGCAGGAGTGCTCCCTTTCACCACTCTTATTCAACATAGTTCTGGAAGTCGTAGACAAAGCAATCATACAAGAAGAAATAAAAGCCATCTGAATTGGAAAAGAAGTAAAACTATCATTATTTGCTAATGATATGATACTGTACATAGAAAACCCTAAAGTTGCAGTCAAAAAACTACTGGACCTGATAAATGAATTCAGCAATGTGGCAGGATATAAAATTAATATTCAGAAATCAGGGGCATTTTTATACACCACCAATGATCTGTCAGAAAGAGAAATTAAGAAAACAATCTCCTTCACTACTACAACAAAAAAATAAAGTACTTAGAAGTAAATTTAACCAAGGAGGTAAGGACTTGTACTTGGAAAATCGTAACACATTGATAAAAGAAATCAAGGAAGATAAAAACAAGTGGAAGCATATACCGTGTTCATGCATAGGAAGAATAAACATCATTAAAATGTCTGTATTACCCAAAGCAATTTATAAATTTAATGCAATATCAATTAAAATACCAATGACATACTTCAAAGATATAGAACACATATTCCAAAAATTTATACAAAATAAAAAAGGAACATGAATAGCCTCAGCAATCTTGAAAAGGAAGAATAAAGTGAGAGGTATCACACTTCCTGATATCAAGTTATACTACAAGGCCATTGTACTCAAAATAGCTTGGTACTGGCATAAGAACAGGCATATAGATCAATGGAACAGAACAGAGAACCCAGAAATAAACCCACGCCTTTATAAACAACTGATATTTGACAAAAGATGTAAGAGCATACAATGGAGTAAAGACAGTCTCTTTAACAAATGGTTTTGGGAAAATTGGACAGCTACCTGCAAAATAATGAAACTAAATCACCAACTTACACCATACACAAAAATAAACTTAAAATCGATAAAAGACTTAAATGTAGTCGTGAAACGATAATCACCTTGGAAGAAAACATAATCAGTAAGCTCTCCGACATCTCTCACAGCAATATATTTGCTGATTTATCACCACGTGCAAGGGAAATAAAGAACAGGATAAACAAATGGGACTATATCAAACTAAAAAGCTTTTGCACAATTAAAGACAATATGAACAAAATAACCACACAATGGAAGAACATATTTGACAATATATCTGATACGGGGTTAATAACAAAAATTTATAAAGAACTAGTAAATCTCAACACCAGGAAGATAAACAATCCAATCAAAAAATGGGCTAAATGAATAGACACCTCTCCAAAGAGGACATACATATGGCCAACAGGCAGATGAAATAATGTTCAACATCATTAATCATTATAGAGAAATGCAAATTAAAACCACAATGAGAGATATACTTAAAAGATATAGAACAAATATTCCAAAAATTTATATAGAACCAAAAATGAACACAAATAGCCTCAATAATCCTGAAAAAGAATAAAGTGGGGGCGGGGGGTATCACACTTCCTGATATCAAGTTATACTACAAGGCCATTGTACTCAAAACAGCTTGGTACTGGCATAAGAACAGGCATATAGATCAATGGAACAGAACAGAGAACCCAGAAATAATCCCACACCTTTATGGACAACTGATATTTGACAAAGGAGGTAAGAGCATACAATGGAGTAAAGACAGTCTCTTTAACAAATGGTGTTGGGAAAATAGAACAGGTACTTGCAAATACATGAAACTGGATCACCAACTTACACCATTCAAAAAAATAAACTCAAAATGGATAAAAGACTTAAATATAAGCCGTGAAACCATAAGCATCTTAGAAGAAAACATAGGCAGTAAGCTCTCCGACATCTGTCCACCAATATATTTTCTGATTTATCTCCTTGGGCAAATGAAATAAAAGGCAGGATAAACAAATGGGACTATATCAAACGAAAAAGATTTTGCACAGCTAAAGACAATAAGAACAGAATAAAAAGACAAACTACACAATGGGAGAACATATTCGACAACACGTCTGATAAGGGGTTAATAACCAAAATTTATAAAGAACTTATAAAACTCAGCACCAGGAAGACAAACAATCCAATCAAAAAATGGGCAAAAGAAATGAATAGAAATTTCTCCAAAGAGGACATACAGATGGCCAATAGGCATATGAAAAAATGCTCAACATCACTAATTATTAGAGAAATGCAAATTAAAACCACAATGAGATATCACCTCACACCAGTCAGAATGGCGCTAATCAGCGAAACAACACAGAATAAGTGCTGGCGAGGATGTGGAGAAAAGGGAACCCTTCCGCACTGCTAGTGGGAATGCAGACTGGTGCAGCCACTGTGGAAAATAGTATGCATATTCCTCAAAAAATTAAAAGTGAAACTGCGTTTTGACCCAGCTATCCCACTTTTAGGAATACATCCTATGAATACCAAAATCACTGATTCAAAAGAAGAAATGTACCCACATGTTTATTGCAGCATTGTTTACAATAGCCAAGATCTGGAAACAGCCTAAGTTTCCTTCAGAGAATGAGTGGATTAAAAAGCTGTGGTACATGTACATAATGGAATACTACGTGGCCGTGAGGAAGAAGGAAATCTTACCTTTTGCGACAACATGGATGGACCTGGAAACTATTATGTTAAGTGAAATAAGCCAGGCAGAGAAAGAAAAATCTCATATGACCTCACTCTTTTGAGGAATCCAATGTGAACTGAGGAGTGGAACAGAGGCAGAGGCGGGATCAAAGGGACCAGTGGGACAGAGAGAAAAGGGATTAGAGGATGGGATCAGAGAAGGGAAAGAGATTGGTGAAATTATATACATATGCATAACACAGCGTTAGAGAGAGCAGGAAAGCTAATCCTGGAGGGAAGAGGGGAAGACATTGGGGGGAGGGTGGCAAGGGGGATGTTGAGGGGAATATGGGGGTGGGGGGATATATTTGGTGGGACACTTGAATCTATGTAAACACAATAAATTAAAATAAATAAAAATTAAAATAATAATAATAAAATAAAAGAGCCTGACCAGGCAGTGGCACAATGGATAGAACGTTGGACCGGGACACGGAGGACCCAGGTTCAAAACCCCAAGGTTGCCTGGCTTTAGCGCCGGCTCACCAGCTTGAGTGTGCAGTACCTGGCTTGAGCGTGGAATCATAGACATGACCCCATGGTCAGCGGCTTGAGCCCAAGGTCAATGGCTTGAGCAAGGGGTCACTGGCACATATGAGAAAGCACTCAATGAACAACTAAGAAGCTAAAACAAAGAATTGATGCTCCTCATCTCTCTTCCTTTCTATCTGTTTGTCCCTATCAGTCCCTCTCTCTGACTCTCTCTTTGTCTCTGTCAAAAAAACAAAATGTATTTGCAGGGTACAGAGTACCTTCTAAGCAAAAAACATAAAACAAAACAAAACATACATTGATCTGTTTGTTGTTATTTAATAGCACTCACCATTGATCAACATATTAAATGTTCCTTTTTCACACATTTTATTTTCCGCCTCTAGAAGGTAAATTCCATGAGGGTAGTGGTTTTCTTTTGCTTACCAAGGAACTTCCAATGTCAGACACAAAGCAGGTACTCATTACATCTTTCTCAATGCATGGAAGAGTAAAAACTGTCAGGGAATGAATGAAGACAAGGTTCAGAAGCAAGGAAGTGACCATGCAGCCAGGTCACGGACACATACAAGGGAGTGGAAGCAGGTGACAAGTTCTGCAATAAGTCAAGCAGCAAGTGTGCTCTCTAGTCTCCAGGAACCAGCAGGCAGGAAGCTATGTCTCAGGACTAATGAACATTACTTATCATGATGGCACTGCTTCTCCAGGACAAGAGAATGGAGCTTAAAGGGAAGATGCTTGGCAGTTCAGGAGGTAATGAGGCACCCTACAAAGGTCACGACATGCTAGATGCTTTCTGGAGGAAAACTGAAAAAGAGAGGTACACCTTAGCAAGACTGTGACTTAAGTGAAAAAAAGAAATTGTATCTTCTCTTTGCACTTCTGTCTTTCCTTGATCTCCAAAGTGACCAGACAGTGACTGCCTGGTGACATTGACACTAGATCCCCACCTTCCCTGTCTATGACCCAGCCTTCACTCTCATGACCTACACCTGGTAGTCACCTATATCCCAACACTATTCCAATGAGCTCACATGGAGTTTTCCTCTTGAAAACAGAAGTAGAAGAGTCAGCAGACTTGGGAGTCTGGTCCAACTGGTTCACCCATAAGCACCTAACTACAGTCTCTTCCTGTGTCTCCACCTCCACAGGCTGTTGCTGAGGAGCAGGGCTGCCTGAGCTGAGGGCAGCATCAGCCTCTCACCTTTGCTAAACTGGAAGAAATCCTGGCTCCCATGCTTGCTTAAAAACAAACAAACAAGAAAACTTTATAAGCCAGTAATAAATGTTGACTGAAAAAGCAATTTTAAAAGCATAAGCAAAAAGATAATTAATTCAGCTTACTCCTATCGCCCAGAGATACCCCTGTGAACATCCTGGGGTACTTGTTCCAGATGTTTTTCTGCACATATGATATGATATCCTAGAATCATAGCTACATCACAAATACTTCATTTTTACAAAAACATCCTGCTTTATCTTTTACTAAAAACTATTGCAATTTCAGATATACATTTTGTTGAACACATTTGTAAGTATATTTAAAATCTGAAAAATAAATATGATGTGCAACTGATTTTAACTGCTGGGCTTACTCCAAGAAAATCTCTACTTTATTCTAATTAACTCTTCCAAATATTTCTATTAAATAATAAAAATAACTAAATGACTAAAAAAGTAACATCTTTAAAAATGTATAAATTACAGAAATAGAGGAAAATTAAAATCACTTACAAAACTACCATAAAAAAACGACGGCATTTTGATGCATTTCCTTTAAAGCTTTTGCATACCACATATAGGGGTTGGGATTTTCTCAACATTGGACTATGTAAAAAATTTTATGAAATCATTTTAAAAGAAAAGGTTGCTTCATTTTTTTCTCAATCATGTCAAGGAATTTGGGCTAAAAGCAGATTTTGATATATAATTAAGCTACTTATTTTATAGGAGTTGGCACTGATCAGGGGCATAATTTCTGTAGTGACCCAATAAATACCAGTACATTTATTTCAAGTTTCTTTAAATTAACAAAACTCTCTTTCCAGAAAGACTTGCTATTTGATTCAAAGGAGAATTTGTTTCCAGTTGATGTACAGTTTTCTGCTGCAGGTTGAACTATTCATTGTTCAGAGTCACTGGCTAACTTTCTAATAGCTTCCTAACACTGTTCACTTTAGAGGATTTTAAACTGTTAGCTGAATGCTTGATGAACCTCATTAATTTTAAGAAATAAATTTGGATGCTATAATTTGGTTCTTTCCTTTAAAATGGGCAACATAGTGTTCAACAGAACTGTAACGCCTGGAAACACACACATTGCCCTCCCCTCCAAAAAAGAAAAACCTTTGCTAAAAAGGACTGATGTCACTTTTGGTTTATCTCATATAAGACACCAGCAATGCCTGATCAGGCAGTGGCGCAGTGGATAGAGCGTCAGACTGAGATGCAGCAGGACCCAGGTTCGAGACCCCAAGGTAGCCAGCTTGAGCGTGAGCTCATCTGGCTTGAGCAAAAAGCTCACCAGCTTGGACCCAAGGGTGCTGGCTCCAGCAAGGGGTTACTCAGTCTGCTGAAGATCCGCAGTCAAGGCACATGTGAGAGAGCAACCAGTGAACAACTAAGGTGTTGCAACAGCAACAAAAAACTGATGATCGATGCTTCTCATCTCTCTCCATTCCTATCTGTCTGTCCCTATCTATCCCTCTCTCTGACTCTCTCTCTGTCCCTGTAAAAAAAAAAAAAGATTAAAAACAAAAACGATAACAGCACTTATGATTTCAGGTGAAAGTAGCTTGCCTAGGAACAATACAGCCCACACTTATACCCAACATGACTTAGATGCTCACCAAGAAACCCCTGAGTATTGTGAATCATATATCATTTTACATACACAAGAAATTAAAGTATTTTCATTTCAGTAGGCTCTATATATTTTCTGAAATGAATCAGAGAGAAGATCAAAGATTCCTTAACCAAAGAAAGAAGGTAAAAAACTGTTCAACTTCTCAAGGAAAGAGAAAATTCTCTACATATGTAGTTTCATGTCATTCAAACAATTAATTCTATTTAACATTGACCATTGTCTGACCAGGTGGTGATACAATAAATAGAGCATCAGACTAGGACACAGAGGACCCAGGTTTGAAATCCCAAGGTTGCTGGCTTGAGTGTGGAATCATAGACATGAACCCATGGTTGCTGGCTTTAGCCCAAAGGCCGCTGGCTTGAAGCCCAAGGGCGCTGTCTTAATCAAGGGGTCACTCATTCTGCTGTATACCCCACCGCCCATCAAGGCACATATGAGAAAGCAATCAATGAACTAAAGAGCTGCAACGAAGAATTGATGTTTCTCATCTCTCCCTTCCTGTCTGTCTGTCCCTATCTGTTCCTCTGTCTCTCTCTGTCTCTGTCAAAGACACACACACATAAAAAAAATGTTATGTCACATGCAGATCATAAAAAGAGCATAAGAGCATTGAAAGTTATTTCTGGTGATCATAGACCTCACAGCCTACAACAGTGTGGTTCCTAGGCCAGTAGCATCTTGTCATTCTTTCTTAAAAAACAGGGTTTTCTGCCTGACCAGGCGGTGGCGCAGTGGAGAGAGCGTCAGACTGGGATGTAGAAGACCCAGGTTCGAGACCCCGAGCTCGCCAGCTTGAGCACGGGGCCCATCTGGCTTGAGCAAAAGCTCACCAGCATGGACCGAAGGTTGCTGGCTCCAGCATGGGGTTGCTCGGTCAGCTGAAGGCCCGCGGTCAAGGCACATGTGAGAAAGCAATCAATGAACAACTACGGTGACTCAACGGCAACGAAAAACTGATGATTGATGCTTCTCATTTCTCTCCGTTCCTGTCTGTCTGTCCCTATCTATCCCTCTCTCTGTCCCTGTAAAAAAATTAAAAAACAAACAAACAAAAAACACCCCAGGAATTTCTTTGGTTAGATTTTAAAATGCAAATTCAATTATTTTTAGTGGGGTGATTTAAATTTCTATTTCCTCAGGTATTTTGTTTTATTCAGTTTGTCTTTCAAAGGAATATCTATGTCAGCTAAGTTGTAAAAGTTATTCATAATACTTATTATCTTTTTAATGTCTGTAAGAGTCCTGATGTTGGAACTGTCTTCTCATTCCTGATTAATCTTGATAGGGATGCATTAATTTTACTAAACTTTTAAAGAAAACAAATTTTTGCTCCCTTTGTTGTCTGTTTTCCATCGTATATTTTCCACTTTTATGTTGATTACTTCTTTCCTCCTACTTACCTTTGCTTTAATTGGCTCTTTTTCCAAATTCTTCAGGTAGAAGTCAAGATCACTGATATTAAAACTTTTCTTTCAAATACAAGCATATAAGGTTTATATGCCTACAAACAGTTGCTGTATACATTTTTTCATTTTACAGGGTTTTTGTTGTTGTTTTTATGGCAGGAGGGTATTTCAATATACATTATTCCATTGCAGCCAGAACCAAAAGCCTTTCACGGTCATTTCTTAGTGTATACTTAAAATCAAATTAGTTATTGAGCAGAACCAATAAAACAGAGCAAGCAGGGTGGGAAGTTCCCCCCACTGTAGTAAACTATATGTAGGTTTATTAAGTACATATAGGAAACATCAGATGGCGCAGCTAAGGAACTCTGTTTTGAATGGACAATTTCTCTTGTTTTCAATCCAGTGAGAGTGACTGCAATTCAAACTTCCATAATTTCCAGTGGAAAAAAATCTATGGGAAAAGTGAAGCTAGGAAGACCTCGAAACCATGCAAACTTCTCTCACCCAGCAATGCGAAAACCATTTTCTCTACCTTCTCCTACATGGTGGACACACCAAACTTCGCATTACAAAAACCTTTCCATGACTTGTAAATCCTCTCCTCTTTCCCACAATGTACACAGAGCACTGTATTAGGTGCAATGAGATGAAACAGGAAACACGGTCCTTGTCTTTTCAATGATTGGTGTGTAATCAACTTAAAATCCACATGAGACAAAACATTAATCTTAACCAGTACCTCATATCTTACATGAAAACCAATTTTAGATGGATCGTAGACCTAAATGTAAGAGGTAGAATAAAAAAGCTTCTAGAAATACTGTGGCAAAGCATCTTTATGACCTACAGATAGGCAAAGAATTTTTTAAAAATGAACACAGAGACCTAAGTTTAAAGGAATAACACTGAAACTGGACATCAGTATTCAAAGGACATCACTAAATATAAAAAAGGAAGACATACAGGAAAAAAATAATACTTGTAATTCAAAATTTGGACAAAGAACATATAAAGAACTTATAAAGAACATATAAAGAACATATAAAGAACATATAAAGAACTCAGAACATATAAAGAACTTTAAAAAAAAGAAAGACAAAAAAATAAAGAAAGACAACCCCATTTTTGTATAATGGCAAAAGTCTTGATAAAGAAGAATTCTGATAAGCATATAAAAATCATAAATCATCAGACATGTGCACATTGAAATCACATAATGATACCACTAAATATCTGCCACATGGGTAAAAGTTTTAAAAATCAACAGAAAGTATCAGTAAGGAAATGGAACAACTAGAATATTCACACACCTGAACCAGCATGGAAAACTTTTAGGCAACAACTCCCAAAACAGAACATACAGTGTATCCGTAAAGTCATGGTGCACTTTTGACAGGTCACATGGTCAAAAGTGCACCATGACTTTACGGACACACTGTATTTACTCCGTGACCAAACAATTCCCCCCAAAATCATGTACAATAATGTTCACAGCACCGTTCATCATACTAGTCAATGTCCATCAACAGCAAAATGGAAATAAAATACCATTGGCACAGAAGAAAAATATTACTGCTACCGTGTGTAATGGATAGTCCACAAGCTTGAGAACAGATCATCTTATCCTTGAATTCATGGTCTACTATTTACCATGTACTACTAAATATGTAGATATGAGTATTTAATCTCATTGCATCTGCTTTCTCCATCTAAAAAATAGGGTCATATCACCTCTCTTACAATATTATTCTAAGGACTAGATATAATATGCATACAACGCAAAGCACTGAGACTTATAATAAGTACTCAACCAACAGTAAGGCCAGGATTTAGGAAAGAGAACTTAAATCACTCAGGGTCAATTATCAAACCCTTTTATACATACACTTTCTTCCTGTAAAATAAAGATAATTTGCCAAATAAATGTCGTATTTCTGAGTTGCCAATTCAGTCATCAGTGAAACTGTACAAGAACTGGGTCATGGCCTTTCATTCTTCACTTACGTTATGAAACCCATATGCAATTGCAGCTGTCAGCTCTCATGCCAGAAGATCAGATGAATTGGAAAGATTAAACAAATGGGCAGGAGGAATGCCAAAATGTGCGTAACTGCTGGAAGGGAGTCCAATTGGTTCAGTTACAAAGTCTACCCTTAGAACACAATGTGTACTCTATACACTCTTTGAAGAGCAGCATATGCAGCTTAGAATGCCTGAAATACAAAAGAAAAAAAATGGGGGCAAAAATCACCCTAGTACTACTACAGGTTTCAGCCTAATTCTGCATCTCCTTCAGTCTTACATATACAGTGTGTCCGTAAATTCATGGTGCACTTTTGACCGTTTGACAAGTCAAAAGTGCACCATGACTTCACAGACATAACTGTAGATCTATTCACACTGGTTATTGGGGAATAAAACAGACAGGTCCTGTAATGAAACACACTTTGACTTACGTTCGGTTTTTTTGTTTTTTGGTTTTTTTTTTTTTACAGGGACAGAGAGAGAGTCAGAGAGAGGGATAGATAGGGACAGACAGACAGGAGTGGAGAGAGATGAGAAGCATCAATCAGTTTTTCGTTGCCATTGCGACACAATACTTGTTCATTGATTGCTTTCTCACATGTGCCTTGACCGCGGGCCTTCAGCAGACCGAGCAACTCCTTGCTGGAGCCAGCGACCTTGGGTCCAAGCTAGCGAGCTTTTGCTCAAGCCAGATGGGCCCGCGCTCAAGCTGGTGAGCTCACGGTCTCGAACCTGGGTCTTCCTCATCCCAGTCCAATGCTCTATGCACTGCGCCACTGCCTGTTCAGGTGACTTATTTTTAATATAAATACAGGGGCTCCTCGGGTTACGACAGTCTTGACATATGATGTGTTGAGTTCACAATGCTTATTCTCAAAAAAACTAAAAAAAATTGAGGCAGGAGTGTTTTGGTTTATGCCGTTGGCATCATACTTACCAGCTATGTGGGCAAACTAGTTCAGTTATGCACAGCGGAATAATACGCAGTACAGTGTACAGTCCAGTATATTCATATCCTTTTCCTTTTTCTGTGGCTTAGTTGTGTTTTTATGTTCTAGATTATGATTTTACAACTGTGTTAGGATAGGTAAGTGATTTAGGCTGAGTCATGTTTCGACTTACATCAAAATTTGGATTACGTCACTGTTGTAGGAATGGAACTGTGTCGTAACCCGAGGATCCCCATATATATGTGTGTGTGTGTGTGTGTGTATTTAGTAGTAACCAGATCCTAAATTTCAAAGTTACAAGAAAAACTAGGAGAAATGATGGTTTCTAAGTATAGCACATTTTCATTAAAATTTTAGTCACTTATAAAGAAAATTCAGGCTATTAACTTAGTATTACGATCTAAACTAGTGAGGGGAAGACAGAGGCAGGGCAAAGAAAAAAATAAATGCCCTGATATCTTAAAACCAAATTTTATGACCCAAAATAATTACTGGAGATTAAGGCTCCAAACTTCCATATCTGATTACCCTAGCTATTTATTTCTCTGTTAAAATTTATCTTCATGCCTTAAAATAAAAGGTGTAACTCAAAGTGCTCTAAACTCAGTTCCATTCATTCCACAAGAAAGGTCAGTACTCCATCCTGGTGCAAGTCTGTATGTAACACAGGTGCTCTGTACAATGGGAATGGGGAACAACAAGCTTTTTCTTTCTTCTATGACTGAATTATTGGGAGAATCTCAGGCCATTTATAACCTAGTGAAACAGAGGAAAACTTTAGCTGAAGATCTGTAAGTGTTTTTTCAGGTACTAGTATTTTTATAGCCCATGCTGGACTTAATGTTGTATGCATGCATCTACTTTTTCATTCACATGAGGTTTTTGGCTTAGAAGAACCAGCTTTGGTTAAGGAAGTCCTCTTGCAATTTTCCTCAAAGATGCCTATTTACAAAAGTTCTATAGATCCCACACATTTGTCTCTATGAAAAAAGCAATGTAATTCACATTTTAAAAAGCTAGTACATAAGCTGTCTGCTACATAAAAGTTAAAAAAAAAAGAGAGATCCATAAATTGAAATGTGGAACTCAACAGGTTTGTTTAAAATCAATTCAATATTTGTCTTTGATTTTTAAGTTCAGGACTTTAACCTCTTAAATCAAGAATAAACTACAACAGGATTTTTTTGCACCCAAGACACCTTGCAAAATAGAGTAGCTTAGTTGGTCAGAGTATCCTCCCGATACGCAAAGTTGCAGGTTCCATTTCCTGTCAGGGCACATACAAGAATCAACCAATGAATGCATAAAATAAGTTGAACAACAAATCAATGTTTCTCTCTCTGTCTCTTTCTTACTTCCTCTCTCTAAAATCAATTAAAAAAACACATTTTTTAGCCTGACCAGGTGGTGGCGCAGTGGATAAAGCATCGGACTGGGATGCGGAAGACCCAGGTTCGAGACCCCAAGCTCGCCAGCTTGAGCGCTGGCCCATCTGGCTTGAGCAAAGGCTCGCCAGCTTGGACCCAAGGTCGCTGGCTCCAGCAAGGGGTTGCTCGGTCTGCTGAAGGCCCGCGGTCAAGGCACATGTGAGAAAGCAATCAATGAACTATGGTGTCACAACGGCAACAAAAAACTAATGATTGATTCTTCTCATCTCTCTCCGTTCCTGTCTGTCGGTCCCTATCTATCCTTCTCTCTGACTCTCTCTCTGTCCCTATAAAAAAACAAAACAAAAAAACAAAAAAAGAACATTTTTTTAAATGGTGATGCATCATGACAAGCTGCCCATAGGGTCAGAGGAGCATGTGGTACAGCCCAGAAGGGGCCACCAAAGCCACATCCCTGTCCTAATTCTTGCCCTCACTCTGGGCCCTACTCCTACTCCAGCCTGGGCCCAGGCCATCAGTACTGAAGCTCCAGAACCCACTAGCAGTCTCTCTCCAGGAACATTATAATAATCTATGAATGGAAAAGTCCCAGAAAATTAATCTTTTATATTGCATATACTCCAGGGAGTGAAGAGATTGAAAAGGAATTGGAAGGAAGCACATTAAACATGGCTGGTAACAATCACTCAATGCCAGCAGAAGGACTCCGTATATTAATGATTTGGGTGGTAGATATCACCTCGTAAGTGATGTTGGTGTATACTATGCTGCAAAACTGCTTCAGAGAAAATACAATCTCATTTACTTAAACCTTACATTTAATGATACTGGGCCCAAAGGTAGAGAACTGACTGTTAAACCACTACATAAGCATACAACTTCGAGATACCTAAGAATGACTGGAAACAATATTAAAAAGAAAAGTGGAAAATTTTTGCTGCAATGCTACAAATTGATTGATTCATCCTTAGAGAAGTTAGATCTGGATGACTGTGATCTGGGAATGCAAAGTGTGATAGCATTTGCTTACAGTCCTAATTCAAAACCAACTACAGGAATAACTGAAACCGACCTATACTACACAGTGAACAGGAAGAGTCCAAAGCTGATGTAGGTCACATGTTAAAAGAAAATCACTGCTGTGTTGAACTGCACATGAGTTCATGATATAAGAAACTGTGGTCTAGCCCTGGCTGGTTGGCTCAGTGGTAGAGTATCGGCCTGGAGTGTGGAAGTCCCAGGTTTGATTCCCGGCCAGGGCACACAGGAGAAGCACTCATCTGCTTCTCCACCCTTCCCCCTCTTCTTCCTCTCTCTTTCTTCTGCTCCTGCAGCCAAGGCTCCATTAGAGCAAAGTTGGCCCTGGTGCTGAGGATCACTCCATGGCCTCCGCCTCAGGCACTAGAATGGCTCTGGTTACAACAACGGCCCCAGATGGGAAGAACATCACCCCCTAGTGGGCTTGCCAGGTGGATCCCAGTCGGGTACATGCAGGAGTCTGTCTCTCTGCCTCTCTGCTTCTCACTTCAGAAAAATACAAAAAAAAAAAAAAAAAAAAAAAAAAGAAGGAAAGAAAAAAGAAACTGTGGTCTAAAAATGTTAGGTGATGCTCAGTATTTGAACAGAAATCTTCACTACCTTGATGTCAGCAGCAATAAAGTAACTTGTGACAGAATGGTATTACTGGCTGATGTACTGAAGAGCAATACTACTCTGGAAGTAACAGAGCTTTCTTTTAACAGAATAGAAAATACAGGAGCAAGATCTCAGTGAAACTCTTGCTTTACACAACAGGAGTCTTAAAGGGTTGTCAGTAGTCAGCAACAGCATAGAAGGAGAAGGACTTTCACTTTCTCAATCAATGAAAACAAATTTCACACTCTCTAATATCTGCATTTAGGGAAACAAATTTGATGAGACCACATGTGCGGCATATTCAGACTTCATCCATATGGGCCATCTAAAGCAAGACCATACAGATGTGGAGCTATATGTGGTAGATGAACATATATATCTTGCAGAAGTCTCCAATGGCCTTTAAAAAAAAACAGTAAGTCAACAGCTATGATAAAAGCTCTAAAATAATTTTCACACATTTGTCTTATGCTCACAGGTATAAATATTTAACTGCCTATTAAATTCCTTTAATAAATTAGAACAAGTTATTTTTGTCAAATGCATCAAAGATATGACTACATTAAACTTTGTACTGCTGTCCATTAAAAATAAAAGGTGGTGTTCTTACAGTTATTTTTAACCCAAAATCAGTGTATAGAGATGTGTTCTGGAATTGGGCTTCTGAAACCTGTATAATTATGTTAACTAGTATCATCCTAATAAATTTCATTTACAAAAAGACAAAAATTTTAAATATCTAATAGAGGCCATGTTAACTAAAATAAAGTGCTACTTTGCAACAATATCATACAACTATTATATTCTTAGTAACATAAAATAATGTTATATGGGAAAGGAAAGCATGATTTAAAAGAAAATCTATGTACAATATAACCACAACTTTGCAGAACAACAGATATAAAGAGAAGAAAAACACATCAAAATGTTGCCAGTAGCCATACCTGGATGTTTAATTTCTTTCTCCTTACTATTCAACAAAAATTTGTTTAAACATGTTTTTCTGAACAAAGACATTCACCTAAAATGGTTTTTCATTTAAGAATACAAGACCAAAAGAACATTAAAGACACAATGATAAAAGGATCTAATCAAGTCAACTAGACTTAGACACATATTCTAAAAAGTCATATGTAAATTCAATAAATTCTTCCTTGAGGATTACCAATGTACCTTGCTAATGTTTTAGAAATAGAAGGTATTTTATTCCCCAATAATTGGTGATCAAGGGAATATTACGTGCACAAGTAAGTTCTAAGAAATTGGCTGAAGTATATAGCTCATATATATTAGAAACAGAAAAAAGAAAGATAAATAGAAATTAGAAATAGGACAAGAGAGGTTGTAATAAAAAGTCTCACATAAGAAAGGTCAACAATGATGATTGTACTTAGAGCATAGCTCACTTTCTCTATTGTCAGGGAACAATGCTGTACAATGAATCCTCAAACAAATATCATCACCTCAAGTGATCCTACATTAACTATGAAACTAAGAAAAAGTAGTTTTGTGCTAGAATCACAATATAAAACCATTCTAAACAAGAGCCCTAATAATTTAATAATGATACAAATTGCTTATCATACAGTAGCAAACAAAAAGGCAAACACCACATTCTTTGTACACACAAAAGTTTCAAATGTTTTTCCCCTGAGAGATTCAAGAAATGGAAATTGCAAAAATAACAATACTCACAGCCCCCCATAAAGGATTTCTTTCAAACAACATCCAGCAATGCCTTTTCCTCTTCTGATTAATCATTATTTCCTGCTTGTGGAAGAATTATCTGGATATACGATTTTTGAGTAAAATCCACAGGCATTCTGCCTTTAGGTATCAGAAACGCACACAACTTCTGTTAAACACATTAAAGAACTAACTAATGGGAAGTGCACAGCTAGGTTTCATAACTTTATTTCTAGCAGTGATGGAGCCTCAAAGAACTACGGAAGCAATGCATTTCAAAATCCCATGAAGGTATTTCAAAATGTAGCGAGAAAGCGCTGGAGTATTGTGGTAGAACGGGGAGCATGGGGCCAACTGCATGTGACTTCATGGTAGTCACAGTCTTCAAATGTACAACAAACTATCCTTCAAAACTTGGTGTTAAAGGGTCTTAGGATTTGTTTTTTCACGGTGACTAGTCATAAGAAATCATGAATAATGAAACTGTTTAAGCTTTCCATCTCCCCTAAAGAAAATGGGCTTCTGTTTCCTCCCCAGGTCATCTAGCCATCCCAAATAACTTCTTCATAAAACATATCAGGATTTTAAAGGAGGCAAAGCACCAATGAGCAAATTTCTCATCCTTGCCATGTTATTAAGGGAAAATTACTGGTTAAAGTCAATATTTTAGTTAATGCATCATATAATAGACTTCTCAAAAGACCTAAAGGTTTATCATCATGACTGAATGTTTACTTAATAGCTCAAATTCTAATTCCCTTTTGTGTAACATGTAGATGCTGCAGTCAAAATCAAACTGTAATACCTGGACTCAGTTCAACTTAAAGATATCACTTTGTCTGCCTGACCGGGCGGTGGTGCAGTGGATAGAGTGTCGGACTGGGATGCGGAAGACCCAGGTTCGAGACCCTGAGGTCTCCAGCTTGAGCACAGGCCCACTGGCTTGAGCAAAAGCTCGCCAGCTTGGACCCAAGGTCACAGGCTCCAGCAAGGGGTTGCTCGGTCTGCTGAAGGCCCGCAGTCAAGGCACATGTGAGAAAGCAATCAATGAAGAACTATGGTGCCGCAACGGCAAGGAAAAACTAATGATTGATGCTTCTCATCTTTCTCCGTTCCTGTCTGTCTGTTCCTATCTATACTTCTCTCTGACTCACTCTCTCTGTCCCTGTAAAAAAAAAAAAAGATATTACTTCGTCCAATTACTGAGTTTCTGAAAGAATACCAAACTTAAAATAGTATATTACCTTAAAGCACTTGAGGAAATTTTGATAGATAAAATTTTGATGTAGCTTATGAACCAACAAGTGCAAGCATGAAAGAAACTACTTCGGTAGACACATACTTCAATCACAAAGTCTTTGAAATTTAGAAATTCTCCTGCTGAATGGGTAAGTAAACTGAGGTCAAGAGTGTTAAGGTAAGATAAATATAGCTATGTTGATATTAATGAGACAAGCTATATACATTTCAGATCTTCTGATAGATTTTTTCAGTGGAATTTCCATGGCATAATTTTTTTTTTTTTTTTGCAGTTTTTTAACTTTCTTCGACAATCAGCAGTTAGTTCTCATTCACATGAACTGTTTGTAGATTTTTGAAAGTGGCGAAAGACAGGTATGTAACCAGCGTATGGAGCTTATTTGGTGAAACTATAGCTTCATTACATTTTCTGGACAACTGCAGCCAGACATAGATATTCCTTATTCCTTTGGCCCAGACGGCTTTGTTGAGCATGGTGTCAATCTGTGTATCTGGAGTTCCCATCCCCTTTATGGCAAATTTCCAGATCTCTCTGAGTGTACAAGAGGCATATTTCCTGAAACTCACTCCAGGGATGCACTTGTGAATGTCGATGGTGTACTGTCTGGTCATTACCTTGTCAATGGCAGAACGGCCCTTCTTCTCACCACCCTTCCTTGTGGGAGCCGCTCTGATCCAGACCCTACTCAGGTCAGCTGAGAGCTGGGGGTGCCTGATCTCTGCACTCAGACTGGGTTGCGCACAGGAAGCGTTGATGTATGTGATCAGGCGTGAGTGATGAAGTCAGATGAGGATGTCAGCACTTTTGGTTCCCCCTCTCTAGCTCAGAGGACAGCAGGAAATGTCAAACTGACCACATGCCAGCAAATGATTGGTTAAAACTCAAAGTGCCACACTCTGCTGTGGTGTACCAGGGCTGGCATGATCCCATTGAGTGTGTTGGCCATGGTTCTTGACCTCTTTTAGTCAGTGTTTGAGCAGTTTAGTGGGAAAAGAAAAAAAAAATTCCTATGGAATACTTTCCAGTAATTTGATACTGTACATTGTAGATTTTTATATATCTTTATAAATAACTAAACCTTTTCACTGTTCATTCAGATATTATGTGAATATACCTTTAGAAACATGCTGTAGGGATTACACTAAAATAAAATTTCTCTTATAAAGGTGTGCTTTTTCATATTTTAGTTTGCTGCTTATATTTTGGTTCGCTAGATTTTATAAAAAATAGGCCTCTTTACTTTAAAACCAAATTATTTTGATCAATCCAGTCATACCCATGCGTTTAGTTAAATCTGAGAATGGCTTTAGGAGCCATGATATCAATCAATTAGTTGCAAAACTAAAATTAGTAGCCCCTCAAAAAAATTTTATGTGGCTAAAAATAAATTTTCATATAAAGAGAGTAAATAAAGCTATTTATCTGCTCCTAACACCACCACCATTTATTTCATATCTCAATAAAATTAATACTATCTATAATTACAGCTGTAAACTTACTACGTGCCCTTCTCATAACAACCCTAACAAAATGGTGTTATTAGCTTCACTTAAATAAATGGTGAATTACCTGAATGTGTTTCTGCAGAAATTTGGAGAAAGCTGGCAATAGTAAAGCCATGTTACAAGCTTTAAAGACATTTAAAGTCATTAAGGTCCTTGAAAATGGCTATAAGAAAAAAATAAAAAATAAATGGTGAACCTGCGAATTAAAATTAAATAACTTTCCCAGAAAGTAAATAGCAGAATTGCAATTCAAACCCTAAACTGCTTAACTTCAAAACCAGATCTCTAAAATGGAAAATGTCTCCCAAAATTTTCTCAAAATTACTAAACCTAGGAAGGAATAAGAAAAACATTTGCCCTATATCTGAGTTTTCAACCCCCAAATGCAAAACCTAAAACTGGTAAACTTCCTCTTTCTACACCGGATGAGTTTTCATAACTAAATTCCTTAAAACCTTTGTATTTAACCTACTTGTGAGCAAATAGTTTCACATCTAAACTAAAGCAGTAGAATCATTTTAGAATAACTTAAGAGTTCACTGGAGCAATACTCGTTTTCATCTTTATTTGCTTATTGGTTACGAGAAGGAGAGTAGTAAATTTGTCCCTTCCACAAGGTCACTTTAAGCCAGAAATAGATTTCTGGTTTCGAGTCTGGTTGCTAAACCACGCTTCCTCTGCAATGGTGAGCTGCCATTGGTAAGCTGGTCAGTCACTAAGAAACAGAAAATAACAAGTACAGGATATTTAAAATACGGTTCCTGCTGCTCTTTCCCATACCTCTTCACCTGGTCTGTTTCACCCATTTCCTGTAGGGTATGTTCTATATTGCAATTATGGGGGGAAACTGCAATGGCCTTGGCAGATAAGAAAAAAACTATTCCTATTTCAAACATAAAACAAATGTTTCATCTTCTTTTCTAATTAAAATATGGAGGAGAGCCTCAAAAATTAAGATCCTTTTTTAAAAAATTGTCTTATTGAGTCCATTTCTTCTACTTAAATCTTATTGGCACAAACTATCATCTTTGACTTCTAAATGGAAGGCAGTTGACTAAGAAATGTGTGGGTCCCTGCACATGTAGCATTTGGCATTGGAGAGGGATTGTCTAAAGCAGTACCAGCAGGGCTTTTACAGTATTTTCACTTCTACTGCAAACAGGCACACACAACAAAGGCTGCCTAAGTCGTTTCTTGGCTCTCTGTGCGTCCAGTTCTTGCTCTTGAGCAAGCAGCCTCCTTTGCTTTCACCATCTGACAAGTCCTTTGTCATTTCAGGCAGTCCTTCTTTGTCCTGCCAGTATAGGTGGCTTTCTGTGATTCTGCCCCTCATCTTTCAGGTGTATTTACTGGTATTTTTGAGGCTTGTTCCAAAAGCTCTGCCCTCCTGTTGACCAAGACGGGAAATCTGCGCATGGACCTGCAAATCGTTCTGAACGCGCTGCACGGTCGTCTGGCTGAGGCACCATGCCCCGTTCTCTTAAAAATTTATCAGAACCATTTTTTTCTATGTCTTTTTCTCGAAGAGGGTCAAATATTTTCAGACTTTTTGCTTTGCTGATAACATCTTTGGGGATTCTCTTGGCTCCAGAAGAATATGTTTATTTAATCCTTTCGAGTAGTGAGTTTTTTTCATGCTCACTGACCCCCGGGAGTGAGTTTTTTTGTTTTTTTAAAAAAATGAAATTAGTCCTGGTTACAGTTTTATTAACTCAAAATCATATTTGTTTGATAACCAATCTATGGAAACAAGAAGAACATACACTTGCCTTTTGGTAATGTTGCCTTACACATGTGCGATCGTCCTCTGGATGGTCAGGAGGCACGAGGACGTATGTGAACGTTCGTACTGCTCAAAGGGATAATTAAGAACTTCCTGTCTTGAATTTGTTGCAGCAGAGAAGAGGTTGGCAGCTTTAATTAATCATTGCAGATCATATTCCGACCAACTTTTAATGCCATTTTCATCTCCACCAGTTCACTTCTGAGATGATTATCACCTATGAGCTTCAGCTTCCTCTTCCTCTTTTCTCATTTGCTCATTTCTTTCTTCTGTGTTTTATTCAAACACTGTAAACTTGCTAGTTCAAGGTGATCACAAAGTTTTTCTACTTTTTTCATTTTAACCCACTCTAACTATCAGAAAATTGACTCCAGCTCTTGAAAGAGTTTTGAGGTTTCTGCCTTTCTTTTTTAATAATTTTTTTTTCCTGGGTATATTTTCCCTTCTTTGCCAATAATACTTGTTATCTAACTTTCTTGATAGCCAATGGGGCAGCTTCTAATTCAACTCGTCTTTGTTTTCTGGGTGGTTTTTTTTTAGCTTCTTGCTTCTTCAATTTTGCTTCTGCTTTTGCTTTCTTTTCTGCTTCTTTCTTGGCCTTTTCTATTTCCTCAAATATTTTTATTCTTGAATATCAGGTATATGTGTTGTCAACCAATGTTCTTTATTTCTTTCTAATGTTTTTTTATTTGTTCTGGAGAGGAAGAGAGAAAGAGAGAGAGAGAGATGGAGGAACAGATAAGACAGGAAAGGAGAGAGATGAGAAGCATCAATTCTTCTTTGTTGTGGCACCTTAGTTGTTCATCGCTTGCTTTCTCATATGTGCCTTGACCAGGGGGCTTCAGCAGAGCCAGTTACACCTTACTCAAGACAGTGACCGTGGCTCAAACCAGCGACCTTGGGTCATGTCTATGATCCCACATTCAAGCTAGCAACCCCATATTCAAGCGGGCAACCCCACACTCAAGCCAGTTGAGCCCACATTCAAGCCAGTGACCTCAGGGCTTCAAACATGGGTCTTCAGTGTCCCAGGCCGATGCTCTATACACTGCACCACCACCTGGTCAGGTTCAGCTAATATTCTTATTCTGTTCATTTCTTCTTTTTTTCTTTGTGCCCTTGTTCCTCTGTTCTGCTTTTCAATTCATCTCCTTTCATCTTGACATTCTTTTTCTTTCCCTTATCTAAATGACAAAAATTTTTTTAAGAATCAAAATTTTATCAGATAGAATAAAATATATCTACACCTTCAAATAAGGAATTCATATCACCAAATCTGAAACATTTTTAAAATTTGATCATCCAGAATTCCTTTTCAAACACTGGAAAACACCTCAAAGACCTTTGCTTCACATTTAGAAAAAACTGAGTTATCAAAATTACTTTGATCTGTCTCAGTGTAGCTTTGTATCTTATAGGTCCGTGATGGCGAACCTATGACACACGTGTCAGCACTGACACACGTAGCCATTTTTGATGACATGCGGCCGCATGCAGACGCATACCAGAGAAGTATGGGGCTGCATGCCAAGAAGGATGTTTCATCCTCCGCTCCTGCATGGTCAGGTGCAGTAGCCGAGGATAAGACATTTGCTATAGTGTAGACACTCTGTGCGGGAGGTCTGTAGGCCAAAACAACACAACTCTGGCACAGAGCGTCTAGTTCTGGGACTTCCGGTTAGGCCGTTTTTCTCGAAGTGACACACCATTCGAGTTATGCTCGGTTTTTTAACGAATTTTGACACACCAAGTTCAAAAGATTGCCCATCACTGTTGTAGGGACAAGTCTAAGTACTGCATTATGGTCTTGGCTTTTCTAGTCTTGGGGATGTAATGTCTTTAGCATGGGAAATTCTTCTAACTGCAATTCTTCACCTCTGATAACTCTTTCTCATCATCCAGTTCTTGAAAAGACAAAAGAATTAACAAAAGCTTCAAATCATCTTCCCATAGTTCAACTTGACATAGTGCTGAGGCTGTGATTAAAAGATTCAAAAGACTTCAATGCATTGCATGGAATAAATCAGAGGTAAGCACGTGGGTGATGGCAGTGCCCAGGGTGTCCACAGCACTGGGCAGGAGCAGCATGACAAGGACGAGCAGGGCCAGCCCCATGGGCACAGCACTGCATGTCCAGGTGGAGAGCGGCGCATCCAGGAAAAGGACGCTTAGCACCTACAACTGCAGCTTTCGCAGGGCTGTCAGCCCTGTAGTTCTGTAGTGATGGAAATGTTCTCCGTTTATATTTCATTTCTCTTGGCTGAAGGCTCAGAAGTGTTTGATTGTGTGACAGGTGTCCACATGTGCTTACTTTCATTTGTCATCTATATTGGTAAAATGTGTCTTCATGCTATCTGCTCATTTTCTAATTAGATTATTCAAGTTTTTAAGTACTGAGTTTTAAGATTTAATACATTGTCAAATATAAGGTTTCCAAACATTTGTTCCAGTTCACCTTTTTTTTTTTTTTTTTTTTTTTTTTTTACAGAGACAGAGAGAGGGATAGATAGGGACAGACAGACAGGAATGGAGAGAGATGAGAAGCATCAATCATTAGTTTTTCATTGCCATAGTTGTTCACTGATTGCTCTCTCACATGTGCCTTGACCGCGGGCCTTCAGCAGACCAAGCAACCCCTTTCTCGAGCCAGCGACCTTGGGTCCAAGCTGGTGAGCTTTTGCTCAAGCCAGATGGGTCCACGTTCAAGCTGGCAACCTTGGGGTCTCGAACCTGGGTCCTCCGCATCCCAGCCTGATGCTCTATTCACTGCGCCACCGCCTGGTCAGACCCAGTTCACCTTTTCAACACGCTTTTACAAAGCAAAAATTAAAATTTTGACAAAATCCCATTTATCCATCTTTTTCTTTTATGGTTTATGCTTTTGGTGTCCTGGCTAAGAACTTTCTGCCAAGCCCTAGGTCCTCAAGATTTTCTTTATTTTTTTAAAAGTTTTCCAGTTTTATGGTTTACGTTTAAACTGAAGACCTGTTTTGAGTTAATTTATCTATACAGTCTAAGTTTTAGGTTGAGGCTCCTTTTTTTTTTTTAATTTTTTTTTTGGTCTATAGATATTTAACTGCTCTAGCACCATTTGTTGAAAAAATAAACTGCATTACTTTTACAAAGTCAAAAATCAGTTGGCTGCACTTGTGTGTAACTCCTTGTGGGCTCTCCATTCTGTTGCATCTCTCTATTTGTATCTCCCTCCACCAATACCATAGTCTTGTTATTGTAGCTACATAATGTCTTAACACTGGACAACATGACGTCCTTCTTCAAAACTGTTTTAGCTATTCTAGTTACTTTGTCTTTCCATATAAATTCTAGAATAATCTTATCTATACCTACAAAAATCTCGCTAAAATTTTGATAGGAATTGTGTTAAATTTATGTATCAACTTAGGAGAACTGTCATTTTTATTATATTGGAATCTTCCCATCCATAAACACAGTATATCTCTCCATTTATTTAGATTTTGATTACTTTCACTCGTACTTTGTAGTTTTCACGGATGAACAGTACTTTTTAAAAGCAATCCAAGCAAATAAAGTAAAAATACCTTATAAATACTACCAAAATAAAAAGTGATAGTCCAAATAAGTGTTTTGAAAGTCATAATTATCTTAATTAACTGAATTTAAAAATCAATAATAACATAAACCAAAATATATTCATTTGGGGCAAATAAGCAGATTTTTCTGAAAAACAGGGTTTACATAATTTACAGAGAAATTAAAGGCACCACATGAATTTTGTAATTAAAACAGCAAACATAGCAGACCAGAGGTATAAAGGAGGATAGAGTAAGTATCTTCCATGCATCACTGTTTTCCTCCCTTTTTTTGGATTATTATAGTTATTCAGTGTCTCAAATCTGTGCATTATATGTGCAATAATAGTACAAGATGAGGGCTCTAAATTAAATAATTTATTTTATTTTATTATTTTTAAGAAAGAGAAAGAGAGAGGGACAGATAGGAACAGAAAGATAGGAAGGGAGAGAGATGAGAAGTATCAATTTCTTCATTGTGGCACTTTAGCTGTTCATGGATTGCTTTCTCATATGTGCCTTTACGGGGTGGGGTGGGGGGCTACAGCAGAGTGTGTGACCCCTTCCTCAAGCCAGCGACCTTGGGCTTCAAGTTAGTGGACTTTGGGCTCAAGCTGGTGACCCTGCGCTCAAGCTGGTAAGCCTGCACTCAAGCCGGATGAGCCTGTGCACAAGCCCGCGACCTCAGGGTTTCGAACCTGGGTCCTCTGTGTCCCAGTTCAATGCTCTTATTTACTGCACCACCACCTGGTCAGGCTAAATTATATAATTTCAAAGATCCCTTTGCAATTCTACATTATATATTTTGTAAATGGTATTTTTAAAGAGTAAGTGGTAGAAAATAATGTTTCATAAATTTTTCTGCTTAGCCATCTACAGAAGGAAGGTCAAGTGGAAAAATAATTCTGTTGAATAGTAAATGTATTAACTGTTTGGACAGTTTGCTAAAGATTCCAGGGAAAGTGAGATATGAAAAAATAAAAAAGACTAAAATTATCCCAGAAATGAGAATTCTGTGAAAATACCTGGAAGGTAATTAGGAGGGTAGGTACCTATCCAGGGGAAATAAAGGAGAATTTAAAACTATATCCAATAATACATTCTTAACAATTGGAGCTCAAAATAAGGAGACTGTAATAGGTTGTACAAACCCTGAAATGAGAAGGTCCTATTAACGATGCATGTAGTAGTTGTAGAGGCTTCAGAGGACCAAAATAACTCATACTGCCCCTCCCACCACCATTCTTCAAGTGAATAATCCAAGCCTTCAGGAAACCATGGTCTGCTTTCAAGTCTAACTGAGAAAGAAGAATATGAAGACTGGTTTCTGAGGAGCAAATAAAAGTGAGTATTTTCTGTTCACCTCAGTGTCTCCCAGAATGCTTTACTGGATCACACATAATAACTGCTTGGTAAACTGATGATGCATGGAAGATACTTGGTAAACTGATGGTAGCTAGGATATCGCCAAATAAATGGAATCATAATTTGTGGAGGATAAAAAAAAAGATAATTTCTGAAAACCAAGAGTGTGGACATCGTTTTCTAAACTATTGGTAATGATATCATGCTAGGGAAGTTTTACAGTCAATGGAGAAGATCAAGAAGCTAGAAGGATTTCTCATACAGAATCAGATGCTGTGTCATAGTCATCTCATCCACACTACTCATCATCTCATTCCTAAATAATATATCTCACCACCACACTTGGCAAAGTACGAGTAGAATAAAGAACAAAAACGTAAATAGAAGAACCAAGGAGAGAGAGAAAATGCATTATTCTTCTCACTTGACAACTACAGTACTCAGATATGAGAGGGTAAACTAAAAGCAAGTAAGAAAAACTAGTGTTGCCCCCAAAACATTTTTACAATCAAATGATTGATAAATATTCAAATGACCTCAATACTGAACTACTTACCAGTGCCGCACGATAATGTATAACCCAACCCAAAAGCTAAAAACAGGAACTAAAGTTAAAGGTCAAAGATTTAAAATCCATCAGATTCTGCGAATCTTAAAGCTACAAGATGTATTTTAAACTCTGTTGAATCACTGTTGTAATAGAGCATTAATTTGATTTTTTAAAGTAAAGCATCAAGTTGGATAGAGAAAAATTTATTAATATAAGTGCTTAACAAATTCAGAAAGCTGTTTACTAGGCTGCGTACCTAATAGAATATTTGGGTAAATAACCAAAAGTAGAAGCAGCTCCTGTTGCCATCTGTTTTGTCCTCTCTTGCCAATCTAGAGACAGCTGCCCACAAAAGTTTCAAGTAACAGAAAAGCCTGGGATTCTTTCATCCCATCCTCACCCTCTGCCTTTACCACAACCATTTCTACAATGCACCCAGAGTTTGCCTTCCATTGTCCACAACTTAAACAGTATTCAATCCAAATCTTAAGTCTGTGGAAAGAGATTATTTCTCCACATTTGGTAATATACAGTATATTTAACAACCTTAACTAAGAATAAACAGGCCAGGGTTAAGACCAAATCAGATACATAAATGCATTCACATACAAATCTTGACACAACCAAAAGTGACGAAGAGTATTATTCGGTTGATTAGAAATTTTAAAATTTAATTCTACCAAAGAAAGAAAAATGATTTCTGTCCAGCAATGAAATAAAACATTTAAAATTTCCACAGATATTGAGAGGCTCTGCATATATGGTTTCTTTTAAAGCTCCTTCCAGAGCGTGAACCTTTCTTCAAGTGATGAACAAATTACTTTTCACCAACTCCTAACTTTAGCCAAGAGTACCTTTTCATTATTATTAAAAAAAAAGAAAAAAGAACTTAAATTAGAGAGAGTTAACAATAGCCACAAATTCTTTGTCACTACTCCCACTAAGAGGTGTGGTCTATTTCTCCAACTCCTTGGATCTGGGCTGGGCCTATGACTGTCCAACAGCAAAAGGCAGAAATGACATTGCACCAGTTCTGGGCTAAATCTGTAAGGGGCCTGGCACCTTCTGCTTCCTCCACTTTGAATCCAGGCATTACACTCAGAGAAGGTATAAGCAGCTACATGCATAAGAAAGGTCCACAAGAAGGAGAATCAAGACCCCAGCTGATGACTTCAGCTAGAATCCCTGCTGACAGTCAAAACCAACCTGCCAGCCTGACCAGGCGGTGGTGCAGCGGATAAAGCATCGAACTGGGATGCAGAGGACCCAGGTTCGAGATCCCGAGGTCGCCAGCTTGAGCGCGGGCTCCTCTGGTTTGAGAAAGGCTCACCAGCTTGGACCCAAGGTCATTGGTTTGAGCAAGGGGTTACTCGGTCTGCTGTAGCCCCACGGTCAAGGTACATGAGAAAGCAATCAATGAACTAAGGTGTTGCAACGAAAAACTAATGATTGATGCTTCTCCTCTCTCTCTGTTCCTGTCCCTATCTATCCCTCTCTTTCTGACTCTGTCTCTGTAAAAAAAAAAAAAAAGAAAATCAATACCAACATGCCAGCTGTCCAAGTGAATTATCTTGGAAATGAATTCCACAGACCTAATCAAGCTGTCCCAGACCAGAGGTGAGCCATCCTCACCAAACCCTGGTGAATCCCAAAATTGTGAACAAGAAGATAAATATTTTCTCAAGCCACTAAATTTGGGACTGATTTGTTATGCAGCAGTAGGTAACTGAAACAAAATTTGTTACCAGAAGTGGGGTTCTACAGTCACCAAAACCTAAAATTTGTACTGGCTTTCATCCAGGTGGTGAATGGAAGATAGAGGAAGAATCTTGAGGAAACTGTTAATAAGGATTTGAAAAAGTGAAGATACAGTATTATTGGTGGCTGAAGAAAGGGAACTTACGTTACATACTGGCAGATTCATCAGCAAACCCACTGCATGCAGTAATGTGGAAGGTAGAAAGGTTACCCACTGAACTCATGGGTCTGACTAAGGAGAATTCCAAGAAGAATGTTGAAATAACCCACTGGCTTATTTTAGTTGTCTGTGATAAAATAGAACAGTAGTGAGATGGACTAAAAAAGAAATTGTTCGGTTCCTTTCCAAGCAGAATTTAGAGGAAATAAACACAAAGGAGTCAGACTTGATGGGTTCAAAAACAAAACTATTCCTCATTTCAGCATGTTAGCAAAAGATGCACAAAGTAAGAAATAGCACAGGGCAAAGATCAAATCCTGTGCTGCCAGGAAAACGTGGCCTCGAGGAGGTGTTTGTACAACCTTTTGTTGAGCCTCATAAAGATTTTAGGTGGTTCCCTATAGACTCTTTCCATTTAGACCTGTGGTTCTACAACTCTGTGTGTGTGCAATGCAGCTAAGTTTGGGGCAGGGGTGAGGTGAGGGATTGCTAAAACCCAAATTGCTGGACTGGGTCCTCATGCTTTGAATCAGCAGATCTAAAATGGGAGTCTGATCTTCGTAATAAATTCCCAGGTGATGCTAATGCTGCTGGCAGACACCATACTTTGCGAATCACAGAAATAGACCAAAAGGCTTTAAAAAAATTTAAGGATCATCTTAAGAATAATCTCTACCAGATACAAGAGCTTCTAAGACTCTTAAAGGCATTTTCACACAACATTCTGACATAAAGGCAGTTCAAGGTAGAGAGAGCCCCATCTCAAAGAGATTTGTGACCATGGTTTTTATCTAATGTGTGAACCCCAAAGAGATACATGGAAAACCCCACAAAGACTTTAAAAAATGTATTAGAAGCATTATCAGCCTGGACTAAAAGGACAGAAACAGGTCAAAAATATATATATATATCAGGGTCCTATTTGGGCAGAAGGAGGCTGCAAACATGAACCAGTTCTTGTGGAAAAGTAGGAAGATTCAGAAAACATAGCCAAGACCCTAGAAGGTGGAGACAATAGCCATGTAGAACCACCCAAGTTATTAGCTGGTCCCTAAACAAGGAATCACTGACATAAGCCAAGCTGGGATTTAGAACTGCTATGGAGCAGGGACTGCTATGTGCCATCCACCTTCCCTATCTGCCTTTTTAAAACAACTTATTTATTGATTTGCGAGAGGAAGAGGGAGAGGAGAAAGAGACAGATGGTCAGACAGACAGACAGAAACACCAATCTGTTCCTGCACGTGTCCTGACAGGGATCAAACCTGCAACCGCTGCACTTAAGAATGATGCTCTAACCAACTGAGCTGTCAGCCAAGGCCCCTTCTGACTTTTTTTTTTTATTATTAATTCTAATGGGGTGACACCAATAAATCAGGGTACATATGTACAATGAAAACATCTCCAGGTTATCTTATCATTCAACCGTGTTGCATACCCGTCACCAAAAGTCAAATTGTCCTCTGTCACCTTCCATCTGGTTTTCCCTGTGTCCCTCCCCTCCTCACTATCCCACCCTCTCCTCCCTCCCCCCACCCCATAACCACCACTCTCTTGTCCATGTCTCATATTCTCACTTTTATGTCCCACCTATGTATGAAATCATGCTGTTCTCAGTTTTTCTTTTTTTCTGATTTACTTATTTCACTCCGTATAATGTTATCAAGGTACATCCATTTTGTTATAAATGATCCGATGTCATCGTTTCTTAAGGCTGAGTAGTATTCCATAGTATATATGTACCATAGCTTTTTAATCCACTCGTCTTCTGACGGACACTTGGGCTGGTTCCAGATCTTCGCTATTGTGAACAATGCTGCCACGAACATGGGGGCGCATTTCTTCTTTTCGAACAGTGCTATGGTGTTCTTAGGATATATTCCTATAAGTGGGATAGCTGGGTCAAAAGGCAGTTCGATTTTTAATTTTCTGAGGAATCTCCATACTGTTAAAAATATGGAACGCTTCACGAATTTGCATGTCATCCTTGCGCAGGGGCCATGCTAATCTTCTCTGTATCGTTCCAATTTTAGTATATGTGCTGCCGAAGCGAGCACCCCTTCTGACTTTTTTAAAAAATCATATATACCGCCTGACCAGGTGGTGGCGCAGTGCATAGAGCGTCGGACTGGGATGCAGAAGACCCAGGTTCGAGACCCCAAGGTCGCCAGCTTGAGCATGGGACCATCTGGCTTGAGCAAAAGCTCGTCAGCTTAGACCAGTGGTTCTTAACCTTTTTTGAGGTACCGAACCCACCAGTTTCACATGCGCATTCACCGAACCCTTCTTTAGTGAAAAATAAAATGATTTTTTTCCCCAAATTTAGTTTTGCCGAGACTAGAGTTGCTCAACTTGGCATTGCATATCATGCAGATAGGACGCTGACTCCCATCCCATGATACATGTGAATCCATGTTGTACATATTCGTCCGACCACTTTCTTTTATTGCTCGACATATTTAGTATGGATTAAAATGTTAAGAAAGAAACCACACAACGTACAACTACGACAGCCGTTGACTACTGCGCGCACTAAATTCCCCACAGCACTGGTTGGCCAAGCAATGTAACGTGATCCTCTACAGCAAGTGATGACCAAGCGGAGCGTGTCATCAGGACTTTACACAAGTGTGCCTCTTTACCTCCGTGGCAGAGGCTTCTTCGAACCCCTGAGACCGACTCATTGAACCCCTAGGGTTCGATAGAACCCAGGTTAAGAACCACTGGCTTAGACCCAAGGTCGCTGGCTCCAGCAGGGGGTTGCTCGGTCTGCTGAAGGCCCGTGGTCAAGGCACATGTGAGAAAGAAATCAATGAAGAACTATGGTGTCGCAACAGCAACGAAAAACTAATGATTGATGCTTCTCATCTCTCTCCATTCCTGTCTGTCTGTCCCTATCTGTCCCTCTCTCTGACTCTCTGTGTCCCTGTAAAAAAAAAAAAAAAAAATCATATACCATACAATTCACTCCAAGTTTGCAATTCAAAGATTTTTAATAGTCACAGATATATACTACCCATTAATTTAAGAATATTTTTTATCCCCTCAGAAAGAAACCTGTATCCTTTAGTTATCATCCACCCCACCCCCCATTCATTTATCCCTACCAATCCTAAGAAATCACTCATCTACTTTCTGTTTCTATACATTTTACTATTCTGGGCATTTCCTATAAGTGGAATCATACTAGATGTGAAGTTTTGTGGCTGGCTTCTTTCACTTAGCATATTGTACTACATATTTGTACTTCATTCCATTGTATGGATATCTTAAATTTTCATTTATCCATTCCTCAGTTGATGGATATTTATTTGAATTGTTTCCACCTTCCGGCTATTACAATGTCTCTACCAACATTCATGTACAAGTTTTGTATGGATAGGTTTTCCTTTCTCTTTACATTCCCACAAGCAATCCATCAGGATTTGGATTGCTCCACAGCCTCTAATACCAATTTGAATGGGAATGGCTGTTGCAATTTTCCTGTCCCTGCCTTACTATTGTGTGTTAGGGGGAGGGGAGCAAATTATTTGTCGCTTTAGTTCACATGTATTCAGTTTGAGATTTGTTGTACTGAAAGAACCTCATCAGCACCTTGACCTGATTTCGATATAAGATCCTGCACTCAGACTGATGTAGTAATGGAGTGAGATTAAATTTAAATTTAAATATGGCAATAGTGATGCATTGCCAATTCCAGGCTTTGCCCTAAATTGGTTGGGCAGCATCTACTTCTTCCCTTTTGGAACCCAGGCATCAAAAGGCAACCCAAATAGCCACTGGATCCCAGCCAAGCTCCTATCCAAGCCTCAGAGAACAATAGCCATTCCAGGACCCAGCCAACACCACATGGTCAACTCCCTGAACTTTGAGGTTATAAATTGCTCTTTTAAGCTACTAAATTTGGAAAAGGTATATTAAACTGCAATAAATAACCAAAATATAGGCCCCTTTTGGTATAGTTTAACTTAAATTCTCTCTAGTAACGATAAGCTAGTTACTTATGAAAAAATGTAATGTGGAATAAACCTTTTTTGCCAAAAATTTAATGTATTATACCTAGGATCAATTTAACAATCATTTAAGCAAATGAAATATACACTCTAAATCTCAGGGGACTTTTCTTACAGTCTATCTTGGAGACAAATCTTAAAAGTAAAAAATAATGGCCTGACCAGGCAGTGGCATAGTGGACAGAGCATTGGCCTGGGCTACTGACAACCCAGATTTTAATTCCCCAGATCACTGGCTTGAGTGTGGGCTCATCAGCTTAAGCACTGAATCATAGACATGACCCCATGGTCGCTGGCTTGAGCAAGGGGCCACTGGCTCAACTGGATCCTCCGGTCAAGGCACATCTGAGAAAGCAGTCAGTGAACAACTAATGTGCTGCAACTATGAGTTGATGCTTCTCATCTCTCTCCCTTCCTGTCTGTCAGCCCCTGTCTGTCTATCTCTCTCATGCTCTTTCGCTCATGCTAGATAGATAGATAGATAGATAGATGATAGATAAAAAGATAAATAACAGAAGAGTTTTCATTTTCAGTAGAAGGCAATGAGCAGCTACACCAGCCATCAGGGAGACAGGCCAAGGATGGGAGATCTCAGCACTGACTGACATGTCCTGGTGTTTAGCAAGGCATACCAGGGGCACAGACAAATCAAAGGTAAGGCCCTGCATATCAGGCAAATTTACAACAGGAATTTGAAAGTTACAGGGGACATACAGGGGCAATCTGTGATATAGGTAGGGAATCCTCAAGGCACAGTCACAAAGATTAAGATGGCACGTCTTACAAAGTCTGTTGTTATGCCAACCAGCAAAGATTTTTAACATCAGTAACTCCAATAAAAATGTGAAAGCTTTGCCTTCTCTATGCTTACACAGCTGCTATCCTGCTTAGCTGCTCTCGGTCCTCACACGTCTGATCCTGGCACCATGCCTTTTAGTCTATCTATGGATGGCCATGACGGCATGCAGGGAGCTTGGAGGCTCTCTGCATCTCAAGAACAGGGGCAATAATAGAAAGTACCTCATAAGATGGTAAAATTATTATTCCAATATTCACAGAATAGTGCTTTAAAAAGTTCCAGACATATAGTGAACTCTTTATATTACAATATCAACATGTTACTTTTGTTAAATTTTAAGTGTATCTGCCATAAAATGACTTTTAAGGAAAAAATTTAAATATAAGAACATCAAATCACACGTCTATTAATAGGAAACTGGTTTAAACAAATTATAATACAGCTATGGAGTGAAATATTATGCTGCCTTAAAAGAGATATGAAAGAAAGAGCATTTAAAAAGATTTGATATGGAAAATTCCTAATATATAAATGAAAGTCTGAGTTGAAAAAAAACATACAATTACATTTTAAAAATAATTATATACTATTTGTATATGCATAAAAATAAATCTGGTAGAAACCACCAGTCTAAACCAACATCACGCCTGACCAGGAGATGGCACAGTGGATAGAGCGTCAGACTGGGATGCAGAAAGATCCAGGTTCAAGACCCCCAAGGTCGCCAGCTTGAGCGCGGGCTCATCTGGTTTGAGAAAAAGCTCACCAGCTTGGAACCAAGTTCGCTGGCTCCAGCAAGGGGTTACTCAGTTTGCTGAAGGCCCGCGGTCAAGGTACATATGAGAAAGCAATCAATGAACAACTAAGGTGTCGCAATGGCAACAAAAAACTGATGATTGATGCTTCTCATCTCTCTCTGTTCCTGTCTGTCTGTCCTTATCTATCCCTCTCTCTGACTCTCTCTCTGTCTCTGTAAAAATAAATAAATAAATAAATAAACAAACAAACCAACATCACTATTTGGGTAGGAATTTTGCTTTCTACATAATACATGATTGTAATTTTTTTTAAAGTAGTAAGTACATATGGCTCTTATAATCAGAAAAAACATTAATGTAAGGATGCACAAAAGTCCTTCTGAAAGCATAGCATACATACTTTTACCTGAATTGTTGACACAGTTTTCAATGTTCACTCTACTTTAGCACACTAGCAGCTCAAGTCTGTTTTTAGAACAGAATCAGAAGCTGCTCTATGAGCTGTTTCCTGTATCAGACAGCTATTTTTAATTAATGAACATTTTGTTTTAAGAGTTCACTGGAAAATGAAAACACCATCATTTCTGCAAATTAAAGTCTTACATTCTAAACACGATGAAATATTCAAGTTATAAAAAAAGTATTCTATATAGTTCTTAATATGTAGTAGTATTAAGCACTTTATTTCCACTGTGATATTTAGATTAATGTCATTAAAAATATTTTAGGAGTAGAGCTAAATTCTATTTGCTAAATTTCACCTAAAAAATACTACGATGAGTTTTGGCCAGGTAGCTCAGTTGGTTCAAGCATCATCCTGATATGCCAGGGTTGCAGGTCCAATCCCATGTCAGGGTACATAGAAGAATCAACCAATGAATACACAATAAGTGAAACAATAAATTGATGATGATCTCTCTCTTTCTTCTTCTCTCTTTAAACTCAATTTTAAAAAGCTTAAAAAAATAAAAATAAAAAATACTACAACATTCCTCACATAGTAGGCATGCCAATGTGAGCTGTGGAAAAATCAGAAGAGAGATAAAAGAAAGAATACAGAAATATTTTAAACCAAATATTTATTATGTAATTTTGTGCAAAAATACTGTCCAACACTGACTAGAAGAGTTAAAATTGGAGTCGCTCTATCTGAAAGTATAAATAGCAACATAAACACCCCCTCTACTTTATTAGATTGTCCCAAGGTTAATATGACATATAGTTCAAAAGATAGCTACTGCCTGAACAGGTGGTGGTGCAGTGGATAGAGCGTCAGACTGGAACGCAGAGGATCCAGGTTCGAAACTGGGAGGTTGTCATCTTGAGTGCTGGCTCATCCGGCTTGAGCATTGAGTCACCAGCTTGCGTGCAGGGTCACTGACTTGAGTTTGGGATCATAGACATGATTCCATGGTCGCTGACTTGAGTCCAAAGGTTGCTTGTTTGAAGCCCAAGGTTGCTGGTTTGAGCAAGGAGTCACTTGTTCTGCTGTAGCTCCACTCCCTCATCAAGGCACATATGAGAAAGCAATCAATGAACAACTAAGGAGCCACAATGAAGACCTGGTGCTTCTCATCTCTCTCCCTTCCTGTCTACCTGTGCATATCTCTCTCTCTCTGACTCTGTCGCAAAAAAAAAAAAAAAAAGAGCTAGCTGCTGTGTAAACAAATTATGTTTTTCATCTATCCAATTCTTCAACGCTTGGGTTGCACAGGACAAGGAGACCTATGAAGAACCAGCAGCAGTGAGACTAGGTGAGAACTCAATGGCTACATAGCAGAACCCGAGTCCCAAAGGTCCCATGCCAAACCACTCTTCCACAGAATGGAGATGGGCTTTCTGTAGGTCTAAGAGAAAGTTCTAAGGTCTCCACTGCACTGTGTATGGTGCTGTGCAGTCCAGTCACAAAAAAGGGGTTTATTGTTCTCTTGCCAAACTATAATCCTCATAACAGGTGGCAATCCACCGAATTATCCTAAACTCTACCCTCTTCACTTCCCACTTCCCTCAATTCCTTGCATTTGTAAACTGCTTCACAATTTCTAAAGTGTTCTCCTTTCCATTAATTTGACCCAAAGGGGTTATAGAATTTCTATTTAATATATTTAACTAAAAATGCTGGCATTTGAGAGAAATTCTGAGGTTAGAGTGGGTTCAACATATGGCCCCCGTGGGGTGGTGAAGGCTTACTCCTTTAAGGGGGTCTTAACCGTAGCCTAACACAAACAGAACACTTACTTGCGCTTTGAACAGTCCGAAATGGAGTAGGTAAGCATACTGGGGGCCGCCAACCCCCTCACTCATGTGCCGCGTTGCCGCACATTCTTCCGCTCGCACAACCAAACTAGTTCACCCACATAGTCCGTAAGTACAATGCTAACTCATGTTTCATTTTAAGGGAGTGAGCATTGTAAACTCGAAACTTTGTATGTCAAGACTGTCATAACCTGAGGACCCCTTGGGTCCTTTTCTCTCACTAAACCAATGTCTTTTCTTTTAAACTAAAATTTTATTTATTGATTGATTTTTAGAAGAGAGAAAAGGGAGGGAGGGAGAGAGGGAGAAAAAGAGAGAAAGGAGAGAGAGAGATAGAAAAGGGGAGAAGCAGGAAGCATCAACTCACAGTAGTTGCTTCCTGTATGTGCCTTGACGAAGCAAGCTGAGGGTTTTGAACCAGCAACCTCAGTGTTCCAGGTTGATGCTTTTATCCACTGTGCCACACCAGGTCAGGCACCAAACCAATGTTTTGAAGTATTTTTTACATATAAACATTTTAAGAATATAGTTTCTACCATTTTCAATCATGTTTTCTTTCTCCCCTTTGCCTCTCATTTCCACAATGTTTCCTGCCCTGTGTGTGGCCACTACACCTCTCTAGCAGGAAGGGCTATCACAGACTGAAGTTGTAGGCAGAATGGCTGTTATTCATGACTTAGAGATGAGGAACAGAGGCAAAAAGAGATGAAGTGACTTGTACAAGTTCAGACTGTAAATTAATGAAAAAACAATTAGGACCCATTTTCTATGAACTCTTAGTTTCATGTCGACTTCACAGAAAGGCAGTATAAGTTATTAAAAGCACAGGGTCTCAAGGCAGATTGATTATACTTGTTCCACCACTTATCAAACTATGACCCTCAATAGTTAAACTATTAGTGGCTTGGTTTTTCATCTGTAAAAATTTGAATAGGCCCTGGCTGGTTGGCTCAGCGGTAGTGCATCGGCCTGACATGTGGAAGTCCCAGGTTCGATTCCCGACCAGGGCACACAGGAGAAGTGCCCATCTGATTCTCCACCCTTTCCCCTCTCCTTTCTCTCTATCTCTCTCTTCCCCTCCTGCAGCCAAGGCTCCATTGGAGCAAAGTTGGCCTGGGTGCTGAGATAGCTCCATGGCCTCCACCTCAGGTGCTAGAATGGCTCTGGTTGCAGCAGATCAACACCCCAGACGGGCCAAGCTTCGTCCCCTGATGGGCATGCCAGGTGAATCCCAGTTGGGCACATGCGGGAGTCTGTCTGTCTGTCCCCGCCTCGTCCCCCCTTCTCACTACAGAAAAATACAAAAAAATAATTGAATAATAATAGCATCTATCTTCACTGGGATTTTGAGATTTCATGAGATGTGTAAAAACACTCTGAACACTGCAAGAAACATAGGCAACTCTCAAAAACTTTATTCATTCTTATTATTTAATCAGCCTTTCAATGGTTATATACTCTTGTCCTGTTTCTTTAATCTTCTGTAGAATCAAGAATTACAGCTGGGTTGACCAGGCAGTGGCACAGTGGATAGAGCATCAACCTGGAATGCTGAGGACACAAGTTCGAACCCTGAGGTCACCAGCTTGATTGAGCACGGGTTCACCAGCTTTGAGTGTGGGATCATAGAGATGGCCTCATGATCGCTGGCTTGAGGCTAAGGTTGCTGGATTGAGCAAGGGGTTATTCACTCTGCTGGAACCCCTCAGTCAAGGCACATATGAGAAGCAATCAATGAACAACTAAAGTGTCGCAACTATGAGTTGACGCTTCTCATCTCTTCTTCGCTGTCTTTCTCTTTCTCCCTTTCTCCCTCCCTCCCTCCCTCTTTCTCTTTCCCTGTAAAAAAAAAAAAAAAGAATTACAGTTGGATGAGGCCAAATACATTCAGAAACTATGTCTAATCCAGAGTTTATTTACACAGCTTGCTTCCTTGGATCACATGCAAATAAAGTGCTTAGCAAAACTTGACTAGAAACTGAAGAAAGAAAGGAAAAATAAGAAGTTAAAGAATATTTCTGCCTATTGAGTTGACTACTTATTGGCTTCGTGAAATACCCAGGAAGTGCAGAACTTCACTTAATTTTTCCCTTATGGGATCACTCCATAAAACACTGACAAAACAGTCTTGATGCGGCTACATTCTGCACCCAAGAAGCAAATAGCCTGACCTGTGGTGGTACAGTGGATAAGGCATCGACCTGGAACGCTGAGGTCGCTGGTTCAAAACCCTGAACTTCTCTGGTCAAGGCACATATGGGAGTTGATGCTTCCTGCTCCTCCTCCTTTCTCTCTCTCTCTCTCTCTCTCTCTCTCTCTCTCTCTCTCCCCTCTCTAAAATGAATAAATAAAGTTAAAAGCAGCAAATACAAGGTGTGATCCTCTTCGTTTGCCAGTTTTCACATCGGGCTTTTACCGGACACATTCAGCTACTGTGCCTGCATGCAGTAATGCTTCTGTGCAAACAAGTGGGCAGGCAGTCAGATGACCTGAGTTCTCATTTACATTCTCAGATAACCTTTTCATACCTTAGTCTGCCAACAATGATACCATGCCCTCTTACTGCACGGGTTTTTCAGAACAAAAACAGTAAAGTCGAGCATTTGGCACAGGCTTCCAGGTTTGATGCACAGAGGAGAAAACATATCTGTGGGGACTGAACTGATGTTTCTTCTGGGAGGGCTCTTAAATAAATGAAGTACAAGGTCAAGATAAGTGAGTTTTTGCCTTTAGAAAACGATGTATTTCTTGTGCTATAGTCTTTAACTATCTGTCTCCCAAAGAATTCCGTTTAGTATTAATCCATAACAAAGGTACTCTCAACATTGACATTTCTAATTAAATATTAGGGAAGATTTTGGAAATCAAGATTTTCAGTAATTAGGCGGAGCTTGGTTGAAACTTTAGTCTGACCCTGTTAGCTATGTGGTAGGTTAGCAAGCCAGCTAACGTCTTGAATCTTTGGGTTTTATGTGCCTGTTTGTGTTTGGTGTTGGTGGGTGTTTTAAATAAAGAAGACAGTTTTATCTTTTCTGAGGCACAAATAAGCTCACACACACCAAGTTATGAATAAGGAGGCCCAGTTACGATGGCTACACCACTCCATCAGCAGCTGTGTGTTTCTTTCAACACTTCACACCTGAACAGCTCAAGTTGCCTCAAGTGGATTTGCTAGGCAACATGTCTTCACACAAGACCACTGGTCCAGGAACTGTAAGAAATAAGGTTAAGATTCACCCACAGAAGAACACAGGGTGAGTAAAAGTTTTAGCGAAGGTGTTAGATGAGAATCACAGTGCTTATGTTGCATTTTCTTTCATTTCTCACTGCCTTTAATCATTGCTATGATACAAGTAAATGTGAATGAGCTGACAAAAATGTCAGCACCCCCCCCAAGTACTACTTGAAGCACAAAGGTCTAGGACCCAACCCTATATTCCTCAAGAGGTATAACCTTCTCGTTTTGAATTTGGCCAACCTAGAAAGTCTTCAGTTAAGAGAGAAAATCAAGTCAAAAGACTTCTCTAAGGCAGAAGATTTTTCAAACTGTGATCACATCCATTTGGTGGATCCAATAAAAAATAGTGGAAGCACGCAGGATAAATTTAATTCCAGACATTCACATGCACATACAGTATTGTACTGAGTTGTGTAGTTAAAAATTTTTGAAAGCCACTATTCGAAAGCATAGTTTCTGACTGCTCTCCTGAAAATGTATTTACATATTTAGTGTCTATAGTAACACTGCTTTTTAAAAGTCCATTACTATGAAAAAGAAAAAAGAAAACAGTTTAAAAGGATGGACTCTTAAGCCTGACCAGGTGGTGGTGCAGTGGATGGAGCAATGACCTGGGATGCTGAGGACCCAGGTACAGGGCCCTGAGGTCGCTGGCTTGAGCATGGGATCATAAACATGACCCCATGGTCACTGGCTTGGCTGAAGACTCCTGGTCAAGGCACATGTAAGAGGCAGTCAATGAACAACTAAAGTTGCGCAACTGTGAGTAGATGCTTCCCGTCTCCCTTCCTGTCTGTCTGCCTCTCATTAAAAAAAAGGAAAGGGTAGACTCTTGAAAATAAAATGCTCACTCCTGCTTGATCACTTTAGTTCCAACTGATCATTAGTATTTCCAGGGAACTAATACATTTTCAAAACAAGAGGCAAACATACATATAAAAATTTTTACTAGGGAGGGGGCAGCTGGAGAGGGAAACACATTTAGTTAATACCAGGTATGATACTAGATTTTCTTCCAGGCACACCTATAGGCATTATCCTTTAATCCTCACAACCCTGAATCACAATGTGGTAGCCTCGACAAGACTCTAGTTTTACATGTGAAATGATGACCTAGCAAAGATCACTTTCTTGTAGTCACAGAACTGGCAGGTTTGGTCATTACTTCTTGTTGAACAGCAGTGTCTGGTTGTGGCCAAATAAGACCTACATTCAGGGTTATCAATTACTGGAAGGTAGGATTTAGAACATCTTCCAGATTCTAATTCTTTTCATAAATAGACTGCATGCAAAACAATACACACTGGCACAGAAGTGGAATACACGAGCAAGACCAGCCAGTGACCTGTGAGGTCTTGCAAAAGCCCATTTCTATGGACCTGTATTGGTGCAGCTATAAAACTGGAATAGCGGCACCATACCTCTCTGATGGCAGCACTTTGTCAAGTTTTTTTTTTGTTTTTTTTTACAGGGACAGAGAGAGAGTCAGAGAGAGGGATAGATAGGGACAGACAGACAGGAATGGAGAGAGGTAAGAAGCATCAATCATTAGTTTTTCGTTGCCTTCGCAACACCTTCGTTGTTCATTGATTGCTTTCTCACATGTGCCTTGACCGCGGGCCTTCAGCAGACCGAGCAACCCCTTGCTGGAGCCAGCGACCTTGGGTGCAAGCTGGCGAGTTTTTGCTCAAGCCAGATGGGCCCCACGCTCAAGCTGGTGACCTCGGGGTCTCGAACCTGGGTCTTCCGCATCCCAGTCAGACACTCTATCTACTGTGCCACTGCCTGGTCAGGCTGTACTTTCTTAAAACTATGAGGAAAGCCTGACCAAGCAGTGGCACAGGGGATAGAGCATCAGACTGAGATGCGGAGGACCCAGGCACAAAACCCCGAAGTCACTGGCTGGAGCGCAGGCTCATCCGGCTTGAGCGTGGGGTCACTGGCTTGAGTGTGGGATTATATACATGACCCCATAGTCACTAGCTTGAGCCCAAAGGTCATTGGCTTAAAGCCCAAGGTCGCTGGCTTGAGCAAGGGGTCACTCACTCTGCTGTAGCCGCCCCTCCATCAAGGCACTAATGAGAAAGCAATCAATGAACAACTAAGGTGCCAAAACGAAGACTTGATGCTTCTCATCTCTCTCCCTTCCTGTCTGTCTGTTCCTATCTGTCCCTCTCTCTGTTCAAAAAAAAAAAAAGAAAAGAAAAGAAACAATGGGGAAGACAGGGGTGCCCCTAAGAAGGAATGTAGAATCCCAAGCATTTTTGCCCTTACAAACTGCCTCCAATCTTTCGTTTATCTTTAAAAACATTTGGAAACCTATCTGGATAAAATTTAAGTGTTGTTTTCAATAAAAGTATATAGTGGCTTCCTCAAAGATGAAACAAAAACAGGCAAAAAGCAAATGCTAGCACATGGTAGGGTTTTCAACAGCACTGATTTAAAAGGTGAGCAAATCCTAGAGAGAACATATAAGTGAAAGTTAATGGCCTTGAACCAAGTAAGGGAGAGAGTCAAATATAGGAGGAAATGTACTAAGAGCAATTAAATACTAAGTACTTAAAAAGTTTCTTGCCTGACCAGTGGTGGCACAGTGGATAGAGCGTCGACCTGGAAACACTGAGGTCGCCGGTTCAAGACCCGGGACTTGTCTGGTCAAGGTGCATGTGGGAGTTGATGCTTCCTGCTCCTCCCCCTTTCTCTCTCACTCTCTCTCTCCCCTCTAAAATGAATAAATAGTAAATAAATAATTTTTTTTAAAAAGTTTCTTATGTGTCATTGTATTTGATATTCACCATAAAAGGCAATTTCTGGAGTAAGCTATGAAGGCGCTCAAGGCTGCCACAACAAGAATGGAAAAGAAACTTTTCTGCCAACTTTCCTTTAACACATATGTTGTCTTACTTGTCATTAACCACCTGATATTCTGCAGAACACACACCAAATTCAAAACTAAAAAGGTCACAGTGAAGACCTTTAAAGGGCCAAAACGAATGATAATAGTCACAGGGCAAAGAGCACAAACCAGGAACAAGAGACGTGGTTACTTCTATTTTTAAAATGCACAGCATTCTTGAAATTCCCCCAGGAAGGTTTCTGTTTGTTTTATAGCATCTTCCAGTGCTCTGTGCAAATATGTGAATCCAAATTCCACTCTATGAGTTGTATAACTTCACAGCAGACAAATAAAACACCTGGTGAAAAAATGTCAAAGTAACCAGAAAAACAGATGAATAAAATGAAAGTATCTATTACTAAACTCATCAGGCAAAAAAACCTCTTAAGTATTGTGGCATTTTTCTTCGTCTTGTTTGCTTCCAAGACTGAAAAAATCATTTGAAAACTTGTTACGAGCCTAGAGACACATGAATCATTAGAAGCCATAAAAACCTTTATCTGGCCTGACCAGGCAGTGGCGCAGTGGATAGAGCGTCGGACTGGGATGCGGAAGACCCAGGTTCGAGACCCCGAGCTCGAGACCCCCAGCTTGAGCGCGGGCCCATCTGGCTTGAGCAAAAGCTCACCAGCTTGGACCCAAGGTCACTGGCTCCAGCAAGGGGTTGCTCGGTCTGCTGAAGGCCCGCGGTCAAGGCACATGTGAGAAAGCAATCAATGAACAACTAAGGTGTCGCAACAGCAACGAAAAACTAATGATTGATGCTTCTCACCTCTCTCCATTCCTGTCTGTCTGTCCCTATCTCTGACTCTCTCTCTGTCCCTGTAAACACACACACACACACACACACACACACACACACACACACACACACTAGAAAAAAACCTTTATCTGAAGTGGGTAACATCAACAGAAATGATCAGTAAATTTTGTATATACACCAATTTTACTTGCTTAAATAGTTATGTTTTCACCCAATTCAAAATATGATCATTTCCCAAGAGAAAAATAATTTTTCCTAACTGAATATTCTATTATCAAACACAAGCTTAGAAGAATCAATATTAACTTTGAACATGATGAATAAGTTATGGAACCCTGTACACAGAAACAAATAATACATATCATGCACAGACTAGATGACTTGGGTAGGGTTTCTATAAATATGACTCCACAAAACATTCACTACTAATATACTAGAGAGAGTGATTTACTTATATTCCTTATTTTTCTTTCTTCATCTTTATTTTTTTAACTTATTGATTTTAGAGCAGTGGTTCTTAACCTGGGTTCTATCGAACCCTAGGGGTTCGATGAGTCGGTCTCAGGGGTTCGGAGAAGCCTCTGCTGCGGAGGCCAGAATAAAGTAATACCGTAATTTGTTGTGAGTTCATGCACTTTGTTGGTTTTGTTCTTTGAGCAAGGTGATGTTCATGCACGGCTCATTTTGTGCACCAGTAAAAAAACATATACCTATGTCTTGAATTTGGGGGGAAAAAATCATATTTTATTTATCACTAAAGAAGGGTTCAGTGAATGTGCATACGAAACTGGTGGGTTTGGTACCTCAAAAAAGGTTAAGAACCACTGATTTAGAGAGAAAGGCAGGATTTGGTGAGAGGTGGGGGTGGCAGGAAGCATCACTCGTATTTGCTTCTTGACCAGACAAGCTCAGGGCTTCTTTCTAACCAGTGACCTCAGCATTCCAAGACCACTCTTTATCCATTGCACCACCACCGGTCAGGCAAGTTACTTGTATTCTTTATCTCAGCTTTCCCAACACCCAATGGTAACAATATGCAGAAAGACCACGAGTTTTTAAGAGATCTCAGCTGAAATACTGAATCCGCAGCAGGATAACTATGATCGCCATGTTATGTCCCATAGCACACCATAAAAAAGTAAGCCAGCCTGACTAGGCAGTGGCGCAGTGGATACAGTGTCGGACTGGGATGCCGAAGACCCAGGTTCGAGACCCTGAGGTCGCCGGCTTAAGCCCGGGCTCATCGGGTTTGAGCAAGGCTCACTAGCTTCATCCCAAGGTCACTGGCTTGAGCAATGGGTCACTCGGTCTGCTGTAGTGCCCTGGTCAAGGCGCATGTGAGAAAGCAATCAATGAACAACTAAGGTGTCGCAAAAGGCAATGAAAAACTAATGATTGATGCTTCTCGCCTCTCTCCGTTGCTGTCTGTCTATCCCTCTCTCTGACTCTCTCTCTGTCACTGTAAAAAAAATAATAATAAAGTAAGCCAGACTGGTCCTGGCTGGTTAGCTCAGTGGCAGGGTGTCGGCCCGGCGTGTGGAAGTTTGGGGTTCAATTCCTGGTCAGGGCACACAGGAGAAGCGACCATCTGCTTCTCCACCCCTCCACCTTCTTTCTCTTTCTGTCTTCTCTCTCTCTTCATGTCCTGCAGCCATGTTTGAGCAACTTGGCTCCAGGCACTGAGGATGACTCCATGGCTTTGCCTTAGGTGCTAAAATAGCTCGATTGCCGAGCAACAGAGCATCACCTGGTAGGTGGCTTGCCAAGTGGATCCCAGTCAGGGCACATGCGAGAGTCTGTCTCTGCCTCCTCACCTCTCACTTAATAATAATAATATAAAAAGTAAATCAGACTACAGTTCCTACCAAAACCTAAATAGATCCTCAAATGACCACTCCCTCTTTGCCTTTTCAGCAACCTTCCCTAAACCTTAGACATGCTGGTTAAAATATAAAATGCCTCACAGTGATTCTACTTTATTACCTATAATTTCTAGTTTAAAACAAAAAAAAATAAGCTATATTAAAACAATAAGCAATATTGAAACAATACTTTAAAAATGATTTTTTTCTTTGTTTTTCTTTGTTTAAATTATGTTTACCTATAAGTTACTTATTATTTTGCTTTTTAAAATGTAAAGGCTTCCAAATAATTTAATTACTTCTTCAAATACACACCTGCCTATTATAGAGCTGAGAAAAGGTTATACCAGTTCATAGTCTCCCATTTCCATTTTGTCTCAAATATCATACTGTTGATGCAAAAACAACACACATTTATTTTTATTTTTATTTTATTTTATTTAGCAAGCAATAGACAGGGACAGACAGGAAAGGAGAGAAATTAAAAGCATCAACTCATTGTTGCTTCACCTTTAGTTGGTCATTGTATGCCAGTGACGCCTTGCTCAAGCCAGAGATGTTGGGCTTCAAGCCAGCGACCTTTGGGCTCAAGCTAGCAACCATGGGGTCATGTCTATGATCCCACGCTCAAGCTGGTGATTTTGCACACAAGCTGGAGAGCCTGTGCTCAAGCCAAATGAACCTGCACTCAAGCCGGCAACCTGTTTCAAACCTGGGACCTCAGTGTCCCAGATCAATGCTCTATTTACTGCGCCCCTGCCTGGTCAGGCCAAACATTTCTTTTTTTTTTTTTTCTTCAAGATTTTATATATTGATTTTAGAGAGGTGGGGCGGGGTGGGGCGGGGCGGGTGTGTGTGGGGGAATGGAAAGCATCAACTCTTAGTAGTTGCTTCTCATGTGTGCCTTGACCAGGCAAGCCCAGGCTTTGAACTGGCGACCTCAGTGTTCCAGGTCAACTCTTTATCCACTGCACCACCACAGGTCAAAATAACCAAACATTTATTTTTTTAAAATATGAAAAAGAAGGAGTGGTTACAGGTGTCCTCAAATTTGGGTGTCTAGAAACTGGACCTCTAGAGTTGTGACTCTCTCACACTTGCTAGGCAACTCTGAGCCAGTCACATCAAGTCTCTGGGCCTCACTGGCTTTATCTACAAACCAAGGAGGCTGACTGAAGACCTTTGTGTCTCAAATATAAAAGGGGAGGCAGAAGTCTCAGACGATTCAAACAAGAAAATCCCAGATTATTTGTTCACAGGGACTTCCACTTAAAGGACTGCATCCCTTTGTGCAAAAAGAACCACTGGACTTCTTTAGAATACATGACAGGTCTAATATTTCTTAATGTGCATTACATATTTCAGATTAACTTTTGATAACTTTAGTTAAATCTTTCGGGATTGAGTGTATTCAATGATAAAAGAGCATAACCTGAACTTCAAGAGGTTTTAGTTGCAGCGGATCCAAAATTAAATAATGCCACTAACAATAACATCAAACTGATAAATAAGATTATAAATAAATACTCCCACAAGTGCCTTTGCCTTCTGAACCAACCTTTGAGTTTTGAGCAGAATTCATTTTCCTAAAAATGGCAATTCCCAGAAGAACCAAGGGGCATTATTTCTCTACTATAATACTCTCTCCAAGTCACTGAATAGCAATGATTCAGGTGACATGAGAACAAGAAAAGGAAGAAAAATAAACTATAGGACAACTGCTCATCCACTGTTCCCTTAAAGCTCATTCACAGTCCCTATTCTCCTGAAGCCAGCAATAGCCATGTCATGAATACATTTTGATGACATCCAAAAATATCAAAATAAAGAGAAAAATTGGCAGAAGGTATTTCCAGAATTTCAACCAATTTTAGATAGTTTTTAATAATAGCTATACTGTTGCTCATGATTTTATTCAAAGCATAGTTAGACAAACTGAACACAGTATTTTAGAAAAACACCAGCTAGAAATAAGACCCAAATTCATTGTTCATGACAGTAATGCTCACAGAACACTTGCACAAAAGAATTGTGGCCTGTAAATGAACAAATACCCACTCTTTAAAATTATTAATTCCTTTTACTTCCTCAAACATTAGGCTACTGCTATGGCAATCACAATAATTACTTTTTCTTTTTAAATACAAAGAAAATAACATAGTCACCAAATATCCTTCTGGAGGGTTCTATGATATCAGCTGTTTATTTTATTCATTCCCAGTATTACTTAATGATTCAGAGGACAAATCTTTTCATGCCGGCCAAGATCTTAAAATAAGAAAGGACCAAGTTTCCTTATTCAGAACCCAGAAATTTGAACTAGATTATGCCGCCTCCTAGTGGCCAGAGGTACACTGAAACACCTCTACATTCATCACAATATCTAGTCTTCACATCATATATCCTCAAATCCACCTTGATAATGACCAAAGAGAACATGCCCTGATTATTTTTTTAATCTTTCTTTTTTTTAAAGACAGAGAGAGAGAGAGAGAGAGAGAGAGAGAGAAAGAGAGAGAGAGAGAGGGGAACAGATAGAGACAGACAGAGAGAAGGGAGAGAGATAAGAAACTTCAATTCTTCGTTGCAGCAACTTAGTTGCTCATTGATTGCTTTCTCATATGTGCCTGGACTAGGGGGCTCCAGCATACCAAGTGATCCCTTGCTTGAGCCAGTGACCTCGGGCTCAAAGCTGGTGAGACTTGCGCAAACCAGATGAGCCTGCGCTCAAGCTGGTGACCTCGGGGTTTTGAACCTGGGTCCTCCGAATGCCAGTCCAATGGTCTATCCACTGCGCCACCCACCGCCTGGTCAGGCTATTTTTTAAATCTTAAATGATTCTTTTTCTAATATATAAGTAGATATATACTTGCGTTTAAAAAAAAACTGAAATGAGCCTGACCAGGTGGTGGCGCAGTGGATAGAGCGTCGGACTGGGATGCGGAAGACCCAGGTTCGAGACCCCGAGCTCGAGACCCCCAGCTTGAGCGCGGGCCCATCTGGCTTGAGCAAAAACTCGCCAGCTTGCACCCAAGGTCGCTGGCTCCAGCAAGGGGTTGCTTGGTCTGCTGAAGGCCCGCGGTCAAGGAACATATGAGAAAGCAATCAATGAACAACTAAGGTGTCGCAACGGCAACAAAAAACTAATGGTTGATGCTTCTCACCTCTCTCCATTCCTGTCTGTCTGTCCCTATCTATTCCTTTCTCTGACTCACTCTCTCTGTTCCTGTAAAAAAATAATAAATAAATAAAAAAAATTAAAAAATTAAAAAAAACTGAAATGATTAGGGAAAAGAGTCCACTGCAAATGATCTAACCTGCAAGAGCACATGACATGGATATTTTGTTGTCAGTCATAAAAATGAAGTATTAATAAATGAAAACATTTAAAAATGGATGCTGTTCAGTTTAGATACAAGTGTCCTGATAGTTTAGGGCAATATGCCTATAAAAGCTCGAAATATAAAGTAAAATTTTATCTGAAAGTATAATGTCCTATTCAACAAAATGGATACGTGTTGAGAATGAACACAAACAGAAAGCAACCGCTGCTGGGAAATCCTCGTTCACAGTATTACTGTTAAGGAATCTGCAGAAAACACTGAGAGGAATAAAACTTAACTCAAGGAAGTCAAGTACAATGTGACCTTCCTCACTTCTTTTTGGCTGCATGCTGCTGCATTGTGTTGGTGTAATAAAAGATCTAACAAGTGGGAGGTTTCAATGCATTCACACGGGGCAATTCTGTGGCAGTTACCCTGGGGATTCCAGCACAAAGAACCATTCTAAGTAGGTCAAAGCTCCCCAAAAGGCATTTTAGATCATCAAAACCTTCATGAAAGACTTCCATGCTCTGTCACTTTACCCAGAAAGGAAGAAAAATACAAAGAACCACAAGATACATTGTCAGAAACAAGGCCATTGAGGATTTTATAAAGGGAAACTATTAAAAGAATTTTCTGAGATTCTTCTAAGTTGGAGTCTAGTTAGTTATTTACCAGCAAAACACTTGGTTAACAGAAAACTTGTAATCCTGTTGAATTAAATAAAAGAAAGAAAAGCAAAACTACTGAATTAGAGATGCTGACAAATAAAAATCGAAACTTGTTTAAAACTTTGGTATAAACTCAGAAGCTGGAATCTATTACATTAATTCTGTTTTTAAAACATTTCTGATTTTAAAAATGACTTTAAAAAGACTTGTAAAAGACTAGCCTGACCTGTGGTGGCGCAGTGGATAAAGCGTCGACCTGGGAACACTGAGGTCACCAGTTCAAAACCCTGCACTGGTCTGGTCAAGGCACATATGGGAGTTGATGCTTCCAGCTCCTGCCCCCTTTCTCTCTCTCTCTCTCTCTCTCTCTCTCTCTCTCTCTCTCTCTCTCTCTCTCACTCTGTGTCTCCTCTCTAAAATGAATAAAATAAAAATAAAATAAATTTTAAAAAAAGACTTGTAAAAGACTAGTGATTGATAAAAGGGCAAAATCAAAAGTTCTGTCTGACAAAAGAAAAAATTTGAGATGCTCTAAATTAAAGTACAGTGAGAGAGACAGGGCAGTTAATCTGTTAGTAGCTACGGGCCATCTATCAAGACTTCTCACATTCCTGAGAGTATGCTGGAAATCAGATTTAATTTCCAGACACTAGTACCTGAAAGACAGCACAGCCAGGCACCAGGGAACCCCAGAGCCTCTGCTTCTTGTTGACTATGAACTTTCCCTTCTGCCGCGCCCACACTCCATCAGAAGGAACAAACACTTCCTCCTGATGGACTCTACTGCACCGGCCCCAGAACTAGCTCCACATCACCTTCTCCCACCCAATGTACATTCTTTCAAAACAGCTTACATCTGCCTCCCCCCCTAGTTGTTATTGGGTAAAGACAATCACCAATGCCTGACCAGGCAGTGGCGCAGTGGATAGAGCACTGGACTGGGATGTGGAGGACAACAGGTTCAAGACCCCGAGGTCGCCAACTTGAGAACAGGCTCATCTGGTTTGAGCAAGGCTGACGAGCTTGAGCCCAAGGTCACTCGGGTCACTCGGTCTGCTGGAGCCCCCATGTCAAGGCACATATGAGAAATCAATCAATGAACAACTAAGGAGCCATGTTGGGCAGATGAAATATATATTATGCTCACTTTGTTAGAGATGGCGCTGCCCACGTGCAAGTTTTAAGAATCTTTATTTATTTATTTATTTTTATTTTTTATTTTTATAGGGACAGAGAGAGAGTCAGAGAGAGGGATAGATAGGGACAGACAGATAGGAACGGAGAGCGATGAGAAGCATCAATCATTAGTTTCTCGTTGCCCTTGCGACACCATAGTTGTTCATTGATTGCTTTCTCACATGTGCCTTGACCATGGGCCTTCACCGGATGGAGCAACACCTTGCTGGAGCCAGCGACCTTGGGTCCAAGCTGGCTGGCGAGCTTTAGCCTAAGCTAGATGGTCCCGCGCTCCAGCTGGCAACCTCGGGGTCTCGAACTTAGGTCTTCCGCATCCCAGTCGAACGCTCTATCCACTGAACAACTGCCTGGTCAGGCCCACGTGAAAGTTTTAAAAGTAAGCTTTACCCCACACCCTTTACTGATTGGATGATGTGGGGTAGTGCACTCATGAGGAATCCTCCCATTATGCCTCAGATAAGTGACTTTGTATCAGAGACTTCCTTGTTTGTAGATTGGATTAAAGGTTTGGATTTCTGCACTATAAAGTGGGGCAGGCCGGGAGCTTGCTCTCTCTTGGTTCCTGAGGTTAGTATTAGAAAGGAGAGCAGATTAAGGCCACGTGGAGGAGAGGAGGCAAGCAAGATGGCGGAGTGCTGAGGAAGAAGCCAGTTTGTGCAGAGTTTGTGTAGAGAGGAGATGGGAAACAGAGGTGAATAAGTCTGGTGAGCTAGAAACCTTTTGATTCTAGGAAACTCGGATAAGTCAGTAGCTTTGTGAGCACTGAATGAGTGGGTTTTGGAGCCCAGTGTGTGGTTTCGCTTGCTCACCGGGTACAAGCTAGAATTAAAGCTGATGGCTCACCAGTTCTTGGGTCCGTTGTTTCATTACAGACTGTCCAAATCTAATGTGAACCTGCACTGGGCAGGCGGCTCTGATGGTGGCCCTTGGCTGCTGGCTTTACAAACCACAACAAAGAATTGATGTTTCTCATCTCTCTCCCTGCCTGTCTGTCTGACCCTATCTGTCCCTCTCTCTGTCTCTGCCACAAAAAAAAAAAAAAAAAAAAAAAAAAAAAGGACAGTCACCAACACCCGCCAGACTGTGGAGATTTTGCTTTTTCTCCCTGGCATATGCTGACAATGGTTTATATTTCATGCCTGTTGGGCAGATAAAATATAATATGTTCACTTTGTTAAAGATGGCGCTGCCCACATGGAAGCCCATCACCCAGGTGATATTATTTGCCCTTATGCTTGGAATGGGTGTGGGGAAAGGCTGTAATGTAAGCAGGCCAGGTTGTTATACCCTAATGCTTAGTTTTAAGAGTAAGCTTTTCCCCACACCCTTGACTGATTGCATGATGTGGGGTGGTGCGCTCTCCTAAGGAATCCTCCCATTATGCCTCAGATGGGTGACTTCGTATCAGGGACTTTCCTGTTTGTAGATTGGATTAAAGGTTTGGATTTCTACACTATAAAGTGGGACAGACCAGTAGCTTGCTGGCGCTTGGTTCCTGAGGTATTAGAGAGGAAAGCAGATTAAGGCCACATGGAGGCCACCAGGAGAAGCAGCCAAGATGGCAGAGTGCTGAGGGAGAAGCCAGTTAGTGTAGTTTGTGCTGGAGGAGATGGGGAACAGAGGTGAATAAGTCTGGTGAGCTAGAAACCTTTTGATTCTAGGAAACTCGGATAAGTCAGTAGCTTTGTAAGCACTGAATGAGTGAGTTTTGGAGCCCAGTGTGTGTTTTTTGCTTGCCCACCGGGTGCAAGCTAGAATTAAAGCTGATGGCTCACCAGTTCTTGGCTCTGCTGTTTCATTACCGACTATTCGAATCTAATGTGAAACTGCACGGGTCAGGCGGCTCTGATAATGGCCCTGTCTACTGGCCATACAATGCCACAGGACCTGGTCTTCTTTTTCTTGTCAGCAATGGTCCAATAAACCCTTCCTATTAAGACTTTCGGTTGTGGCCTTGGCCAGTTAGCTTAGCTGGTTAAGAGCATCATCCCAAAACAACAAGTTTTGAGTTCAATCCCTAGTCAGTGCTCACACGGGAAGCAACCAATGAATGTATGACTACATGGAACAACAAATGAACCTCTTTTCCCTCTCTCTCCCTGCCTTTCTCTGTCTCTTTAAAAAACAAACATAAACAATTAATAAATAAAAGCCCTGGCCAGATAGCTGAGCTGGTTGGAAAAGCGTGGATGTTTCTGGTTTGATTTCCCAGTTAGGCCACATAGAGGAGCAACTCTATATTTCTGTCTCTCTCAAAATATATAAGTAAATATTAAAAAATAAAAGGCAAGTTCTGGCCAGCTGGCTCAATGGTACAGCATCACCCGATTTCTGGTCAGGGCACACAGGAGAAGCGGCTATCTGCTTCTCCACCTCTCCCTACCCCCATCTCTCTCTTCTCCCCTCCTAAAGCCATGGCTTAAATGGTTCAAGCAAAGTTGGCCCTGGGCACTGAGAATGGTTCCATGGCCTTAGCTCAGGCACTAAAATAGTTCAGTTGCTAAGCAACAGAACAGCAGCCCAAACAGGCAGAGCATTGCTTTGCACGGGGCTTACTAGGTAGATCCTGGTCAGGCACATGTGGGAGTCTGTCTCTGTCTCCCTGCCTCTCACTTAATAATAAATAAAATAAGTAAAATAAAAGGCTTTTTCAGCTATGGAAATTTAAAATTTTGCTTAACATACCTAGTAACAACCAGAACATGTATCTTGTGGAAAATGCTTGAAAAGTAAATAGTACATATGGAAAACCCTAGTTTTTCCTGGACTCTGACTCCAACATTCAGAGGCATTGTTTTCCTCATTTCTTCAAAAATTTCTGGCTACTTAGGCACATGAAATGGTGAGAATGGGAACTAACTTTAAAAGTTATAGCATCTTTTCCCTCCATGACTCAGAAATCCAAGGCCTTCACATTCATCAGAAAGATATGATGGGCCTAGAAATGCTTAAATTCTTACTATTATTTCTGTTCTTATGTTTAGATGTGATCTCAGCATTATTATTCACACTAAAATGAACAAGAACTTGGAAGGTTTTTTGGGGGTTTTTTTTGGTGTCAAATATCTAAGAACATATAGGGCTAGCTTAAAAAGAGGTAAGTTCATGCTCAAAATAGAATGATTTCTCACAGAATCCAAATGCCGGGCTGCAACTCAGTGTCAGGTAAGACTTGGGAATTGAAAGACCAACAGAAATCAAGGGAGTGTCTGCTTCTGGCCTCTATGTCTCATTTCATGGACAATTCTTTCTCTGTCAACCTTCTGTGTAATTCAGTCTCCCTGGCCTACCACACTTTTGAAAAAATTTCCCAGTCAAAGCCAAGAGTATACTAAAGAAATTTACCTATGAGGTGCTGTTGGGCAGATAAAATATAATTTGCTCACTTTGTTAAAGATGGCGCTGCCCACATGGAAGCCCGTCACCCAGATGATATTATTTGCCCTTATGCTTGGGATGGGTGTGGGGGAAAGGCTGTAATGTAAGCAGGCTGGGTTTTTATAGCCTAAGAATTAGTTTTAAAAGTAAGCTTTTTTCTACACCCTTGACTGATTGGATGATGTAGGGTGGTGCGCTCTCCTGAGGAATCCCATTATGCCTCAGATGGGTGACTTTGTATCAGAGACTTCCTTGTTTGTAGATTGGATTAAAGGTTTGGATTTCTGCACTATAAAGTGGGGCAGACTGGGAGCTTGCTCTCTCTCGGTTCCTGAGGTTAGCATTAGAGAGGAGAACAGATTAAGGCCACGTGGAGGAGAGGAGAAGCAGCCAAGATGGCAGAGTGCTGAGGGAGAAGACAGTTTGTGCAGAGTTTGTGTAGAGAGAAGGAGATGGGGAACAGAGGTGAATAAGTCTGGTGAGCTAGAAACCTTTGATTCTAGGAAACTCGGATAAGTCACTAGCTTTGTGAGCACTGAATGCGTGGGTTTTTTTTTTTTTTTATTTTTTTAATTTTTTTAATTTTATTCATTTTAGAGAGGAGACACAGAGTGAGAGTGAGAGTGAGAGAGAGAGAGAGAGAGAGAGAGAGAGAGAGAGAGAAAGAAAGGGGGGAGGAGCTGGAAGCTCAACTCCCATATGTGCCTTGACCAGACCAATGCAGGGTTTTGAACTGGCGACCTCAGTGTTCCCAGGTCGACGCTTTATCCACTGCGCCACCACATGTCAGGCTTGAATGCGTGGGTTTTGGAGCCCAGTGTGTGTTTTTGTTTGCTCGCCGGGTGCAAGCTAGAATTAAAGCTGATGGCTCACCAGTTCTTGGCTCCGGTGTTTCATTACCGACTGTCCGAATCTAATGCGAACCTGCACTGGCCAGGCGGCTGTAATGGTGGCCTTGCCTACTGGCTTTACAGGTGCTCATCTTGGGTGGCGTTGGGTGGTGGGGGGGGAGGTTAAACATCATGGAGAACCTCCCCACTGCATAGTAGGTGCCCAGGGGTTATATAGGACTAGGCAAGATGGATACAGTATAGGTCTGTGATGTCGAAACTATGACACGCATGTCAGCACTGACACGCGTAGCTATTTTCGATGACACCCGGCTGCATACCAGAGAAGTATGGGGCCTCAGGCCAAGAAGGGCATTTCATCCTCGGCTCCTGCACGGCCAGGTGCAGTAGCCGAGGATAAAACATTTGCTGTAGTATAGACACTGTGTGCCGGAGGTCTGTAGGCCAAAACAACAGAATTCTAGCACAGAGTGTCTAGTTCTAGGACTTCAAGTTAGGACGTTTTTCTTGAAGTGACACACCACCCAAATTATGCTCAGTTTTTTGGCGAATTTTGACACACCAAGCTCAAAAGATTGCCCATCACTGCTATAGGTATTGGGACATGATTCACTCCAGATAAGGATAAAACTTATCATGCTTGCCTGGGGCAGGGCAACACCCTGTTCTAGGAACTGACACAAACCAGCATCCTGTAGGGCAAAGGGGAGGGGTCAGAGGGAATTTAGGAGAAGCAATCTGTTCAGCTCTGAATCTAGCTGCCCAGGCAGGAGTCACATCATGGGATAGTCTTTCCTTTACACACACAGGCCCTGTAAAACCAGTAGTCGCGGCCACCATCACAGCCGCCTGACCCGTGCAGGTTCGCAATGGATTCGAATAGTCGGTAATGAAACAACGGAGCCAAGAACTGGTGAGCCATCAGCTTTAATTCTAGCTTGCACCCGGCGGGCAAGCAAAAACACACACTGGGCTCCAAAACCCACACATTCAGTGCTCACAAAGCTACTGATTTATCCAAGTTTCCTAGAACCAAAGGTTTCTAGCTCACCAGACTTACTCACCTCTGTTTCCCATCTCCTTCTCTCTACACAAACTCTGCACAAACTGGCTTCTTCCTCAGCATTTTACTATCTTGGCTGCTTCTCCTGGCCTCCATGTGGCCTTACTCTTCTCTTCTCTCTTCGAATACTAACCTCAGGAACCAAGAGAGCAAGCTCCCAGCCTGCCCCACCTTATACTGTAGAAATCCAAACCCTTAATCCAATCTACAGACAAGGAAATCCCTGGTACAAAGTCACCCATCTGAGGCATAATGGGATTCCTCAGGAGAGTGCACCACCCCACATCATCCAATCAGTCAAAGGCGTGGGGAAAAGCTTACTCTTAAAACAAAGTCTTAAGCTATAACGACCCGGCCTGCTTACATTACAGTCTTTCCCCCACACGCATCCCAAGTATAAGGGTAAATAATATCACCTGGGTGACGGGCTTCCATGTGGGCAGCGCCATCTTTAACAAAGTGAGCATATTATATTTTATCTGCCCAACACTCCCCCTCCCCGTTTTCCTTTGATTTTTCAAAGATATTTTCAGTGAGTATAAAATTCTAGGTTTATAGTTTCTCTGTTAGAAAGATGTTGTTCATTTGTTTTCTCACTTGTATTGTTTCAGAGGAAATATCGGCTGCAATCAAAGATTCTTATCTTTATTCCTCTATATGTAAAGAATCTTTTTAACACTGACTCTAAAGATATCCTGGTTTTGAACAATCTGATTACGATGTGCTTCTGTGTAACTTTTTAATATTTCTTGTGTCTTGGATCTATGGATTTATTGTTTTCATCAAATTTGGAAATATTTTGGATATTTCTTCAACTTTTCTGTCCCCCACCTCTTTCTTCTATTCTCAGGGATTATAAGGATACTATATCAGCCTGCTTATTGTATTCCAAGCTCAATTATCCTCTTTTTAATCTTTTCCCTCATTCTCCCACCTCTCCAGGGATTTGTTTTAGAGCATTTCTATATCCCTAAAAGTTCAGTAGTCTTTTCTTCTGCAATGTCTAATATGCCATCAATCCCATCTGGTGTATTTTTCACCTTGGATATTACAGTTTTCATCTTTAGTTCTATTTGGGTCTTTGTTTGTTTCACATCTCCTATATCTATCTATACTTAACACTTTTTAAACATGTAATACAGTTATAACATGTTTTAATGGCTTTCTCTGATCATTCTGACACCTGTATTAGTTCTGGGTTGGTTTCAAGTGATAATTCTTCTCCTTAAGAGTTGTGTTTTCCTGTTTCCTTGCATGTCTAGTAATCATTGATGGGATGCCAGATATTTTAAATTTCACTTTGCTGGAAGTTGGATATTTTTGTATTCCTAAAAATGTTCTTGAGTTTTGTTCCAAGATGCAGTTAGAAATTACCTGGAACAAATTGTGCCTTTCAGGTCTTGCTTTTATGATATCCTAAACAAGTCCAAGGCATTTCTTGATCTAGGGCTAATTACTCACCACTATTACTACAAAACCATCTACCCAACATAGCTTTGGACAATATTATTTGTTATAATCTGAAATATAAGAGCTCAAATCAGGCTCTTTCCAAGCAAGTTGGACAAGTTTAATATTAATAAGTCTAAATACCACTTTGCTTCTCTGTTAGATGAGTATATAATTCATTAACCAAACTAAACCATTTATCCAGGACCCATGCTAAACAAAAGGAGATACCAGTATAAAAAACCAGGGAAGTTGCCTGACCTGTGGTGGCGCAGTGGATAAAGCATTGACCTGGGAACACTGAGGTCGCCAGTTCAAAACCCTGTACTGGTCTAGTCAAGGCACATATAGGAGTTGATGCTACCAGCTCCTTCCCCATTTCTCTCTTTCTCTCTCTCTCTCTCTCTCTCACTCTCACTCTGTGTCTCCTCTCTAAAATGAATAAATAAAAAAAAATTCTTAAAAAAAAAAAAAACCAGGGAAGTCTCAGGGAGACTCGTATTACACAGAAAATGGGAATAGCAATATCTATCCTTAAGGTTATTGCTGAATTATAAACAATGCTTTAAAAGACCTAACAGAGCATTTGTCATAAAAGAAAATATCTATTTTATTATAATTGGATATAGTTCTATACATTTCAGAGATCTGGAATATATCCTTCCAACTCCTGTTCCATCTTTGCCATTCTAAATTTTACCAATCCTTCAAAATTAAGCTCATATATCTTTTGGGGGGTATTCATTTCATGAAGTCATCTGTGACAATTCAAACCTAACAGCCAACTGCAAAAAAGCAGTATGATCTAAAAGACGAGACTTTAGAATGAGCTAATCAGAGAGGAAAGAAGAAAAACAATTTTAAACCAAATCAAATAGAATTGAGTACCTGTATCACAGTACCCGATCTATACTATAGTGGTAAGATGAACTATTCTGGAAAGAAGGCAGAGTAGGGAACACCAAGTACCTTGTCTCTCCACGTAGACAACTGCACTAGAAGAATCTGTCTGACGGTAACTATTATGAAACTCTGGAGTCTGCTGAAGGCTTGCAACTTCTGGAGGAAGACTGGCATGATAAACTGTGGTTAATACAGGTCAACTTCAGCTCTTAGCACAGAAGCAGTAACCCACTCCCCACCCCCAGCCGCTTGGCAGGCAGCTGTGCACACGTTCCTGGAGCAGCTGCACACAGCTTATGGGAACCAGGGCAGGCAAAAAAGGACCCTATCCTCCGAACAGTGGGTACCTATCTATGCTTTCATTGCTTCTGATCACAGGAGGGCAGATTAAAAGGTGGGCAGCCATTGTTGTTATACCTTTCCATATTACCCTCCTTCACCAGTTGAAATGGTTTACAGGAAATTTAAAGAGTAAGAGTCTTTTTTACCCACTTCATTTTTTACATTTTCCCCTCAGGAGATAGACATTAAAGAGTAGTATTTTCAATAACTACAGCACAATCAGGAAAACTAGAAACTGACCAGGCACATGCCCACAGAAAGGCTCAGAAAAGACCTGAAGAGACCTTAAGTTTACACCTTAGGCTGATCCTCTGCACAGAGACAACATATGACAAGAAAAAAATAAAATAAAGACAATAACAAAACACAGGAAATTTTCAGAAAGTGGAGAATCTGATTACCTAAGTTAACACATTAGATTCAAAAGTTCAATGGTCAACAAAATAATCACAAGAATACAAATAGACAGAAAAGTAGAACCCATTCAAACAACAAAAACAAGACAAACTGTCCCTGAGAAGGTCTAATAGCAGATATACTAGACAAAGGTATTTTTAAAAGTCATCAAAATGCTAAAGAACTAAAGGAATATGTGGAGAAAGTCAAGAAAATGTGTGACCAAAATGGAAATATCAAGCAAGAGATAGACAATCTAAAATGATACCAAAAAGAAATTTTGGAGCTAAAGAGTTCAATAATTAAAATGATCATTTCACTAGAGGGATTCAAAGGCAGATTTAAGCAGGCAAAAGAAATAATCACCAAACCTGAGTACAGGACAATGGAAATTATCAAGTCTGAGGAACGGAAAGGAAAAAACTGAATAAAAGCAAACAGAGCCTAAGGACCTGTGAGACATCATCAAGTAGACCAAAATACCTGTATCAAGGGAGTATAAAGTGTGAGTTGACCAGTTTTTCTCTTTTTCAAAACTAGTTTGGCTAGTTGAGATTCCACATGATTTTTAGGATGGGTTTTTCTATATATGCAAAAATAAAGTAATTGGAATTTAGATAGGGATTGCATTATACCTGTAGATTGCTTTGGGAAGGATTAACATTTTAATATTTAAGTCTACTAATAAAAAAATATAGGATGTATTCCCATTTATGTCTTTTTAAATTTCTTTCAGCAATGTTTTATAGTTTTTATCATACGAGTCTTTCACCTTCTTGATAAGGTTAATTCCTAAGTATTTTATTCTTTTTGATATTAATGTAAATTGAATTGTTTACATAATTTCCTTTTAAGTTTATTTACTGTTTGGGTATAGAAATGCAACTGATTTGTGTATGTGGCCTTTGCATCCTATTTTGCTGAATTCATTCATGAGTTCTAACAGCTTTTTATTGTGTGTGTGAAATCTTTAGAGTTTTACACAGAGAAGATCATATCATCTGCAAACAGAAATCAATTTACATCTTTCTTTCCAATATGAATGTCTTTTATCTCGAAACAAATAAAACTGGTCAACTAACACTAATTTCAAAACGTACTGCAAAGCTACAGTGATCAAAACATTATGGCATTAGCATAAAGACAGCCATACAGACCAATGGAACAGAATATAGAGTTTAGAAATTACCCCTTATGTACACGATCAAATGATGTTGATAAAGGTGCCAAAACAACTCAGTGGGAAGAGGCCAATCTCTTCAACAAATGGTGCTGGGGAAAATGGATATTCACATGCAAAAGAATAAAGTTGGACCTTTACCTAACACCATATGGAGAACTTAATTCAAAATAAATTAAGAACCTAAATGAAAGACATAAAACTTTTAGAAGAAAACAAAGGATAAAACATCCTCTTAGTGAGGGTCTATAGAAATTGGAACCCCTGCATACTTTTAGTGGGAATGTGAAATGGTACAGTAACTACAGAAAACAGTATGGTGCTTTGCTGGGCAGATAAAATATATTATGCTCACTTTGTTAAAGATGGCGCTGCCCACATGGAAGCCCATCACCCAGGTGATATTAGTTGCCCTTATGCTTGGGATGGGTGTAATTATATTATTGGGTGTAGGGGACAGGCTGTAAACAGGCCAGGTCGTTATAGCCTAAGGCTTAGTTTTAAGAGTAAGCTTTTCCCCACACCCTTGACTGATTGGATGATGTAGGGTGATGCGCTCTCCTGAGGAATCCATTATGCCTCAGATGAGTGACTTTGTATCAGAGACTTCCTTGTTTGTAGATTGGTTTAAAGGTTTGGATTTCTGCGCTATAAAGTGGGGCAGACCGGGAGCTTGCTCTCTCTTGGTTCCTGAGGTTAGTATTAGAAAGAGCAGAGAAAAGCCACATGGAGGAGGCCAGGAGAAGCAGCCAAGATGGCAGAGTGCTGAGGGAGAAGCCAGTTTAGTGCAGAGTTTGTGCTGGAGAAGGAGATGGGGAACAGAAGTGAATAAGTCTGGTGTGCTAGAAACCTTTGATTCTAGGAAACTCTGATAAGTCAGTAGCTTTGTGAGCACTGAATGAGTGGGTTTTGGAGCCCAGTGTGTGTTTTTGCTTGCCTGTTGGGTGCAAGCTAGAATTAAAGCTGATGGCTCACCAGTTCTTGGCTCCGTTATTTCATTACCGACTGTCCGAATCTAATGCGAACCTGCATGTGAATAGCCTCAACTACTGGCTTTACAAGCTTCCTCCAAAATTTTAAAATAGAACCACCAGCCTTTCCTGTAGGAGGGGCCAGGATGAGAGGAGCACAGCCATCTCCTCTTCCCACCAAGACGTGTTGCTGTCCCAAAATCAGTGTACTCTGAAAAGGGGGAAATCATCGGGCAAAAATGTCACTTTACCTGCAGTGTTCATGGCTCCCATTTGACCAGATCTTGTGAACTCTGTTCACACCAACTTGCAATAAAAAACAATAGACAGCCCTAAAGTTCCTATCCCTCTCAGCAAATGAGAGCTGGCAAGGAATAAATGAGAAACTATCATCTATCCAATGCATGAGATCCTGCATCATGTATAACGAGGACAACGGTATCATCAAAGCCTTCAAAAACATCCCTGGAATTACTGTTTAATGTAAACAAACTGAGCATTTTAAACTTCTCCTGGTAGGCATTTGTTTCTGCCTTTGGACTAAAAGTGCTCTCTGCCAGTTAGATGATCTGTATGGCACTAAGCATAAAACAGCCATCCTAAATAGTAAGTACAAACTTCCCATGCACAAGATGCTCAATACAGCCTGACCTATGGTGGCACAGTGGATAAAGTGTCAACCTGGAATGCTGACGTCACCAGTTCAAAACCCCGGGCTTGCCTGGTCAAGGAACATATGAGAGTTGATGCTTCCTCCTCTTCCTCCCTTCTCCCTTCTCTTTCTCTCTCCCTCTCTCCTTCCTCTCTAAAATGAATTTTAAAAACCCAGTCAGGCCATATACAGGAACAGATCAATGTTTCTGTCTATCTCTCTCTCTTCGCTTCCTCTCTCTCTAAAATCATTAATTTCATTTTTAAAAAAGAAGGAAATTCTGCAATATTGCTCAAGGATGAAACCTGAGGACATTATATTATGTAAAATAAGCCTGTCAAAATCAACAAATATAGCCTGACCAGGCCGTGGTGCAGTGGATAGAACATTGGCCTGAGATGCTGAGGACCCAAGTACAAAACCTTTAGGTCATCAGCTTGAGTACAGGGTCGCTGGCTTGAGCATCAGATCATAGACATGACCCATGGTCACTGGCTTGGGCCCAAAGATCACTGGCTTGAAGCCCAAGGTCACTGGCTTGAATCCAAGGCCTCTGGTTTGAGCAAGGGGTCACTGGCTTGAGCAAAGGGTAGCTGGCTCGTTGGAGCCCCCACCCCCATCAAGACACATATGAGAAAGCAATCAATGAACAACTAAAGTGGTACAACTCTGAGTGCTTCTCATCTCTCTCCCTTCCTATCTGTCCCTTTCTGTCCCTGCTTTGCCAAAAAAAAAAGAAAGGACAAATAATATATGAGTTCACTTATATGAGATACTTAAAGAGTAATCAAAAAACATAGTATACTGGGGGTTCCAGGGGCTGGGGGGAGGAGAAAATGGGGAGCTAGTGTTTAATGAGTACAGAGTTTCTGTTCTCCAAGATAAAAAGAGTTATGGGGATGGATGGTTCTGATTACACAACGAGACTGTATTTAATACTACTGAACTGCACACTTAAAAATGGTTAAGACAGTCTGACCAGGCGGTGGCGCAGTGGATAGAGCATGAGAGTGGAACACAGAGGACCCAGTTTCAAAACCCCAAGGTTGCGGGCTTGAGCACGGGCTCACCAGCTTGAGCGCAGTCACTGGCTTAAGCATGGGATCATAGACGTGACCCCATGGTCGCTGGCCTGAGCCCAAGGTCGTTGGCTTGAACAAGGGGTCACTCACTCTGCTGTAGACCCTCAGTCAAGACAGATATGAGATAGCAATCAATGAACAACTAAGGAGCCGCAACGAAAAATTGATGCTTCTCATCTCTCTTTCTGTCTGTCCCTATCTGTCCCTCTGTCTCACAAAAAAAATCACTTTCTGCTATTAAGATCCACCTGACCAGTCATGGTGAAGTAGATAGAGTGGTGGTCCGGCACACTGAGGGCCCCAGTTACAAACCCTGAGGTTGCTGGCTAAAGTGTGGGCTCTATCAGCTTGAGCACAGGGTCGCTGGCTTGAGCAAGGGCTTGTCAGCTTCGGTGTGTGATCATCAACATGATGCCAAGGTTACTGGCTAGAGCCTAAGGTTGCTGGCTAGAAGCTCAAGGTCTCTGGCTTGAGCCCAAGGTCACAGGCCTGAAACCTAACATCACTGACTTATGCAAGGGGTCACTGGCTTGGCTGAGGTCCCGGACATATAAAAAACAATTAAAATTAAATTAAATTAAAAAAGCACAGCCTGACCAGGTAGTGGCACCGTGGATAAAGCATCGAACTGGGACACAGAGGACCCAGGTTCGAAACCCTAAAGTCGCTGGCTTGAGGATGGGCTGCTCATGCCACTCGAGTACAGGCTCACCAGCTTGAGCACAGGGTCACTGGCTTGAGCATATGATTGTCATAATAGACATGACCCCATGGTTGCTGGCTTGAGCCCAAAGGTCGCTGGCTTGAAGCCCAAGATCACTGGCTTGAAGCCCAAGATCACTGGCTTGAAGCCCAAGGTTGCTGACTTGAGCAAGGGGTCACTTGGTCTGCTGTAGCCCCCTAGGTCAAGGCACATATGAGAAAGCAATCAATGAACAACTAAGGAGCTTCAATTGATGCTTCTCCTTTCTCTCCCCTTCCTGTCTGTCTGTCCCTACCTGTCTCTCTCTCTCTCTCTCTCTCTCTCTCTCTGTCACACACACACACACACACATCCCACTAAAACTAAAGTAAAGTAACTACAAGTTGATGTTTCTCATCCCTCCCCCCACCGTCCTGTATGTCTGTCTCTTTCTCTCAAAAAAAAAATAAAAGAAAAAAGTAGTGGTTTCATAGAACAACAATGGACTAGAATGCAAAGGGAATGCTCAAGTGAAATTATTCACCCACGACTTGAAGCTCTCTACTTTTTGTTTCAGTATCCCAACTTCCAAATAATAGTAAATGTAACCAATCCAGCCAGTTGTATTATTTGCTGTCTGACTGTACCACCCAAGCTGATACACCTACATTTGTATTGGTAACTTCTTCAGCAGCTGCCCACTTTTGATTCACCACAATTCCATTCTTAAACAACTGAGTGCATTTACTTGCTTTTGGATAAAATGTTATCTGTCCAGCCATGGGTGCAACAGTGATCTCTAGATTCATAACAAAAAGAGGTGTTAGTAGTATCTAGTGCTTATCAAGATTCAGAATTCCACAATAAGTTCCATGTACCACAAGGACAGCTTATAAAACCGTTTCCTATAAAACTGCTCCCCAAACCACTAAAATAACAACAGAATAGAATAGTTTCTCAGAAGTATTATGTCAGGACAAATGTAAGAATAGAAAATGTAAAGAAGAAAAATATTAACAGAACTTTAAAGTCAGCATGCTTTTTAATCAATTAGAACTTTGGGGATCAGGCAGCAACTGTTCTGAGTGCCCACACTTACACAGCTTCCTCCAAAACACGTAAGTGCCCTTAAGAAAGAACGTCCAGGAAATGCGATTTTCCAACTGACTGGCTTATTTGTGAAAAAGGATATTCAAAGGAATGTAGTTCAGGAAGGTAAGAAACCCTGTTATTGTTATTTCTACATCAGCCTGATGTTAATCAGTAACTTTCTCTGCATGCATATATAAAAGGAAAGAAAAAAGACATCCTTCTAAGGAATAACATAAATATTGAAAGAAACTAAAACACCAATGATAATATCTCTACATTTTTTGTTGTTGTTTGTTTGTTTTCAGAGAGAGGGACAGACAGACAGGAACAAAGAGAGGTAAGAAGCATCAATCATTAGTTTTTCGTTGCCGTTGCGACACCTTAGTTGTTCATTGATTGCTTTCTCACATGTGCCTTGACCGCAGGCCTTCAGCAGACCAAGCAACCCCTTGCTGGAGCCAGCGACCTTGGGTCCAAGCTGACGAGCATTTGCTCAAGCCAGATGGACCCGCGCTCAAGCTGGCGAGCTCGGGGTCTCGAACCTGGGTCTTCCACATCCCAGTCCGACACTCTATCCACTGCGCCAGCTCTATCCACTGCGCCACCGCCTGGTCAGGCTCTATGTACTTTTAAAATCAGAAAATCAAATGTGTGCAGTATTCGAATTTATACCGCAATCTGTGGTAATAAGAATAATAGGTAGAACTGTGGATTTTTTTTTTTTTTTTTGCCTGACCTGTGGTGGCATAGTGGATAAAACACTGACCTGGAATGCTAAGGTCACTGGTTCAAAACCAGGGCTTGCCTGGTCAAGACACATACAGAAAGCAACTGCTATTAGCTAAGGCTTCCTGCTTCTTCTCTTTCTCTCTCTCGCTCCTCTCTCTAAAAATCAATTAAAAAAAATTTTTTTAATGAAATGTGGAATTTTTAAGCCAGATGCTATATAAACATTTGACTTTACTACTTATGCTTAAAATATATCATATATACCACATTTATGTAACATACTACAAGCTGTCCTCTAATGATATATTTAAGTATTGATACAAGCATCAAAACATGCACATGCTGCCTGACCAGGCGGTGGCGCAGTGGATAGAGCATCAGACTGGGATGCAGAAGACCCAGGTTTGAGACCCCGAGTTCGCCAGCTTGAGCACGGGCCCATCTGGCTTGAGCAAAAGCTCATCAGCTTGGACCCAAGGTCGCTGGCTCCAGCAAGGGGTTGCTCGGTCTGCTGAAGACCCATGGTCAAGGCACATGTGAGAAAACAATCAATGAACAACTAAGGTGTCACAATGGCAACGAAAAACTAATGATAGATGCTTCTCATCTCTCTCCATTCCTGTCTGTCTGTCCCTATCTATTCCTATCTCTGTCTCTCTCTCTCTCTGTTCCTGTAAAAAACAAACAAACAAACAAAAAAACATGCACATGTAAATATATTCATAGCTACCAAAGATGAGGACAAAACAGACAAAAAGGTACCTAATCAGATGAGGGGAAAAAAAGTCTAACCAAAAATAAGCAGTTTAGTATTAAGAATATAGGAAAGATTTCTGTTATCTCTTTACAAAGCTTTCACCTAAAGTACAAGGGAAGTAAACTAGTTTTTTCATCCTTGGCACATGTAAAACTACAAAAGAACCAAGCTCAAGCTGAGTCAGGAAGATGTCCACATGTGGGGTCAACCTGGCCCAGCAGGTATCAGAGCCCCTGTGATGTGAGCACACCTGCATGTGGAAGAGGTGGGCAGCAGCAATGGGAGCTTAGTCATGTACATCAAGACTGACCAAATAAATAAACATTATATTAAGGATAATAGGAACCAGGTTTCTCACCTTCAGGAAAGGAAGTTGCAAATATAAGGGCAAAGATGGAAATGAATGCTGTGGAGTAAGATTAGAGTTGGCTATATTTATATGAATGACTCATAATATTTAGATAAATAGACAAAGTGTGTATACTATGTATATATGTATGCATATTAAGTGCATATATTCCCTCGCTGAGAAGATGTGGTAACAGAAACACCCAATAGCTATGGTTATATCTAGCACCCAGGTCTTGATATCTTTTTTCCTTTAGATATTTATTTATTCATTTTAAAGGGGTGGAAAAGAGAAGGGAGGGGAAGCAGAGGAGGAGCAGGAAGCATCAACTCCCATATTTGCCTTGACCAGGCAAACCCAGGGTTTCGAACCAGCGACCTCAGAATTTCAGGTTGATGCTTTTATCCACTGCACTACCACAGATTAGGCCAGGTCTTGATATCGAACTACCATTCTCCATTCAAAAGAACCCAGGCTCCGCCTAACCAGGTGGTGGCACAGTGGATAGAGCGTCAGACTGGGATGCGGAAGAGCCAGGCTCGAGACCCCGAGCTCGCCAGCTTGAGCGTGGGCCCATCTGGCTTAAGCACAAAGCTCGTCAGCTTGGACCCAAGGTCGCTGGCTCCAGCAAGGGGTTGCTCAGTCTGCTGAAGGCCCGTGGTCAAGGTACATGTGAGAAAGCAATCAATGAACAACTAAGGTGTTGCAACAGCAATGAAAAAGTAGTGATTAATGCTTCTCACCTCTCTCCGTTCCTGTCTGTCCCTATCTATTCCTCTCTGACTCTCTCTCTCTATCCCTGTGAAAAAAAAACAAAACAAAACAGAACATTATTGGGTTGCCTGACTAGGCAGTGGTGCAGTGGATAGAGCATCAGACTGGGATGCAGAGGAACCAGGTTCAAAACCCCATGGTTGCCAGCTTGAGCACAGGGTCGCCAGCTTGAGTGTGGGATCATAGACATGACCCTATGGTTGTTGGCTTGAGCAAGGGGTCACTTGCTCTGCTGTAACCTCTCCACCCATCAAGGCACTTATAAGAAAGCAATCAATGAACAACTAGGGTGCTGCAATGAAGAATTGATGCTTTTCATCTCTTTCCCTTCCTGTCTGTCCCTATCTGTCCCTCTCTCTGTCTCTGTAAAAAAAAAGAACATTATTGAGTCAGTTGGTGAAACTTAAATGGGACCTAAGGATTAGATGTTGTAATCACTGCTACTTCCTGATTCTGATGGCTACATTATGAGTATGTAGGTCAATATCCTGGTTTATTAAAAAAAAAACCAAAAAACAAAACACTAAACATTTAGGATGGTGGTGCATCAGGGATGAGGTAGGCAACTTACTATTGAATCAAGAAGAAAAATGAAAGCTTTCACAAGAATAAGTTCTATGTACTATATTTGCAATTTTTTTGGTACATTTGATATATATTTTTAAGATAGAGAATTCACACCCAGTGTTACCCTAAGCAAATTTCCTGACTTTGATTTCTCTACCTCAGTTTCTCAGTCTACTAATAGAAACAATACTGCCTACCTCCCAATAATATTATAAAGATTAAATCCCATAAAAATAAGATGCTTAGTATACTTATTAGAAATAAGTTTTATTTAATAAAAAATATATTAATTTCTAATCTTGCAGTGGGAGCCTGAGGTGATGTTATGGCTCAGATTTTCCCAGCTTTGCCATGCTGCTCTCCCTCACACCTCCTGTCATTCATCCACTATGTAGTGATCAAGCTGCTGTTTCCACGTGGTCAGCAGACTCTTCTGCTCTTCTCTTCCATTCTGTCACTGTCATTTACTGCCTTTTCCTTCCCCTTACTCAATGCACATTCTTTTTTTTTTTTTTTTTTTTTTTACAGAGACAGAGAGAGGGATAGATAGGGACAGACAGACAGGAACAGAGAGAGATGAGAAGCATCAATCATCAGTTTTTCATTGTGGCACTTTAGTTGTTCATTGATTGCTTTCCCATATGTGCCTTGACCGTGGGGCTACAGCAGACCGAGTAACCCCTTGCTCAAGCCAGCGACCTTGGGTCCAACCTGGTGAACCTTGCTCAAACCAGATGAGCCCGTGCTCAAGCTGGTGACCTCGGGGTCTCAAACCTGGGTCCTCTGCATCCCACTCCAACGCTCTATCCACTGCGCCACTGCCTGGACAGGACACATTCATATTTCAAGCACTCTTATTAAAAATATTTTGAGTCCATATGACTCTGCTCCATCTGCTCAAAATGATGGCTCCCTTATTTGTATTCCCGCTCTACCATCTACATTCATCACGACATCTCCAACACCATACAGCGAGCACTGTGGTCTGCTTTTATTCATTTCTCTACGATGATGGTGGCTTACTCAGTGGCATAAACCTGACTCCATGTTGGCCATCATCATGCTTAAATCAGAGCATCTAGCAGTTGCTCAAAAAATGAGTTCTGAATGACATGAATTAATTCACCAAAGGGAACAAGTGAGGGTACGAAAGGGGCCAAGGTGACCTAAAGATTTGGGGACAGATCAGGCAAGCACTGACTTCCAATTTTTGCTGAACAGTTCACTTTCCTGTAGCTGCATTCTTTCACTCCTAATGAGTGTTCAGTTGTTAAACCCTGAAAATATATACCTTCTGCCACTTCTAACACCACAGAGAAAAGCAGATGTCTCTTCTACAATGATTTCAACCAACAAAGGTTTGGTTGAGTGCCAGCTTTGCATGAGGCACCACCATACTCGCATTCCCAGGTGCACAAATCTGACAGTGTACTGGGGGGAGGGGCAGCACTTTTTGTGCGTTCCAAACCTTTCCCTATCAAGTATTTGACCAGGTTACACTTCTCTATTTAACGGGTGAAAAACAAAGTACATCACTCAAGGTAAGTGATTTGCCCTACATTACTATGCAAGTTAGTGGATGACTCAGGCCTAAAATGCTAAGCCTTTGAACATTAAACTATGCATTTAATTCTTTTTTTTTACAGGGACAGAGAGAGAGAGAGAGTCAGATAGAGACAGACAGACAGACAGGAACAGAGGGAGAGGAGAAGCATCAATCATCAGTTTTTCGTTGTCGTTGCAACACCATAGTTGTTCATTGATTGCTTTCTCACATGTGCCTTGACCGCGGGCCTTCAGCAGACCAAGCCACCCCTTGCTGGAGCCAGCGACCTTGGGTCCAAGCTGACGAGCTTTTTTGCTCAAGCCAGATGGGCCTGTGCTCAAGCTGGCGACCTCGGGGTCTTGAACCTAGGTCTTCCGCATCCCAGTCTGACACCCTATCCACTGCGCCACCGCCTGGTCAGCCTTAATTCTTAGTTATGTCAGATTACCTCCCATATTTCAAATGGACAGTCTCACTTAATATATAACATAATATCATAATGGTGTCACCTTAAATCATAAATCAAATATTTAAGGAAAAGGGCAATGACCTTTAACTTTGGGAAGGTGAAAGAATAACTTTAATGGCCTTTATCTGACTCATTCAACCACACCCACAAACTATACTTTGAGAAATATTAAAGGCGATTGTAAAATATGAAAGTCTAGTGAAGGAAAATCAAAATTTAAGGTACCAAATTGTTCCAGTACTGAGCCAATATCTTATTCACTTGAAAGTTATGTGAGGATTTTATTTTCCGCCCAGTGACACCCCCAGCTGAGAAATGGGTGGCTATATATAGAAAAGTAGCAATTCCACTGTACATATAAGAGTTGTGAAGGATCAACAATCTGGTTGGGCAAAGGGACTTACCCTCGAGCTGACTTTTCTTATTTTCAAATTTTCATATCCTCCTTTAACCTTCACTGCACAATTCACATGGGGAAGTTTGGGGGAAAGAGGGTGCTCATCCAGATCATGGGGAGGGCTTTGCTTTAGTCTTTATCTGGAATATCTCTACAGCCCAAGGTTGGCAGCACATTGGAATTGCTACTCACAAGAATCAGCCTGTGCTTCCTTCTCTGGGCAGGATGCCGTGCCTCACTGACCCACCCCTAAATCCCACCTTCAGGGTTCAGAGTAGTGCCTCTTCCTCTGTGGACTCTTGTGCGTTGCCCCCCTGCAGGTCTTTGGCACCCCTCTGCACGCTGGGAACAGTCACTTCCCAGTTTGTAGAACAGGCACTGACGGCTCTCCATGGGGTGGAAGCACACCTCACACCACCCAGGCCAGAGTGCACATGGACACACAGCACGAAGGCATGGTTTATTTGGTCCACAAACAAACTAAAACTTTTCCATTAATCACAACCATTGAGAAATTTTACATTGAATTCCAGTCTTTAGGCTTCTTTAGAAAAACTGGAAGTTACACAGGTAAGAGGTCGTTAGCAGAGTTATTTGAATCTGTGTTTAATCAAAAATTTTAGACTTGCCTGACCTGTGGTGGCGCAGTGGATAAAGCATCGACCTAGGAACACTGAGGTCGCCAGTTCAAAACCCTGCACTGGTCTGGTCAAGGCACATATGGGAGTTGAGCTTCCAGCTCCTCCCCCTTTCTCTCTTTCTCTCTCTCTCTCTCACTCTGTGTCTCCTCTCTAAAATGAATAAAATAAAAATTTAAAAAAAAATTTTAGACTCTTGGAAATAATATGTATTTTACTCACAACTCACAGTATAGCCTAACTCCCATTGTCAAGTTATGCTTCATTCTCAAAATAATTACTTACATGAGATGTGTAAATTCAGTCCCACCCCCTAAAAAAGAAACAATGCATCAAATGTTAACAAAAATACTGCTCACCAAAATTAGGGGATATTTCAAAATGAATATGAAGCAATAAAAAAATCATTTGATTTATTTTTATTAAACAAGAACATCATAAAAGCAAACAGCAAGTCAAAGAAAGTTGTTTGATTATGCAAATGAGATGCAAAACCAACTTTTAGTTCATTGGTGAAAATGCACTATACAAAAGGGTGAAAGTACTGGAGTATCTGCACGTTCCTTGATCCCCTAACTTTTGTGAACGGTGTATATTTTCTGACTGCCATTTTCAGCACACACAGAAACAAAATGACTTTATTTTCAAATACAGTTGACATCCAATATTATATTAGTTTCAGGTGTACAACATAGTGGTTAGACATTTATATAACTTACAAAGGGATCCCCCTCATAAGTCTAGCACCATACATAGTTATTTTGATATTAACTTGTTCCCTATACTATACTTGATATCCTTGTGACAATTTTGTAACTTCCAATTTGTACTTCTTAATCCCTTTACCTTTTGCATCCAGCCCCCAAGACCCCTCCCCTCTGGCAACCCTCAGTTTGTTCTCTGTATCCCCAAGTCCAGAAACAAGAGATTTTATTCAATAACCCTACCATGAGTTGTTCCCTTTAGTCCTGCTCATATAAAAAGCCATTGTACTCAAGGCAAACCCAATTTGCAACCTAATCATTCCTAAGCAATGGTCAAAGGGTAAGAATTATGTAAGCCAAATTTCCTAAATTCCTATTTTATACCACAGAAATAGCAAAATAAAGTTTAAAAGAAGGAAAAATCTTGATATAGGCTTTTACAATTATTAAGAATGTAAAAATTTAGGTCACTGGCTTGAAGCCCAAGGTTGCCAGCCTAAGCCCAAGGTCACTGGCTTGAACAAGGTGTCTCTCACTCTGCTGTAGCCACCCCCCCCACCCCCCACCTAGGGTCAAGGCACATATGAGAAAGCAATCAATGAACAACTAAGGTGCCACTACAAAGAACTGATGCTTCTCATCTCTCTCCCTTCCTGTCTGTCCATATCTGTCCCTCTCTGTCTCTGTCACAAAATACATATATAGTGTGTCCATAAAGTCATGGGGCACTTTGACAGTCAAAAGTCAAAAGTGCACCATGACTTTAAGGACACACTGTATATGTACATACATGTATATATGTGTATGTATGTATGTGTGTGTGTGTGTGTATATATATATATATACAGCCTAACCTGTGGTGGCGCAGTGGATAAAGCATCGACCTAGAATGCTGAGGTCACTGGTTTGAAACCTTGGACTTGCCTGGTCAAGGCACATATGGGAGTTGATGCTTCCTGCTCCTCCGCCACCCTTTACTCTCTCTCTCTCTCTCTCTTTTGCTCGCTCTCTTTTTCCATCTCTCCTTTCTAAAATGGATATTTTTTGAAATATATATATGTACATGTATATACTTGTGTGTGTGTGTGTGTGTCCGGTCAAGAAAATCTTATTCTAATACTGGGTAGTCATCAAAAAGCTGGAATGAAAATTAACAATACAAGCTTCAAGTATAATTTTTTGTATTGGATTGTGATAACAGTTTTAAAAAAGGAATAGTATTTGAAAACGCTTAATGCCAAACTAAAGTAATAAATTGTCTTTTAAAAAAAGTTAACATGCTGACTTAAAAATAAAAACATTCATTGAGATATAGTTCAGATACCATACAATTTGTCTATTTTATTTTAGTGAGACAAGGAAAGAAAGAGAGAAAGAGAGAGGGGGGCGGGTGAGGAAGAGAAAGATGAGAAGCATCAACTCATAGTTGCAATGCTTTTATTTTATTTTATTTATTTTTTTACAGACAGAGAGAGAGTGAGAGAGAGGGATAGATAGGGACAGACAGACAGGAATGAAGAGAGATGAAAAGCATCAATCATCAATTTTTCGTTGTGACACCTTAGTTGTTTATTGAGTGCTTTCTCATATGTGCCTTGACCGCGGGCCTTCAGCAGACCAAGTAACCCCTTGCTGGAGCCAGCGACCTTTAGTCAAAGCTGGTGAGCTTTTTTGCTCAATACAGATGAGCCCATGCTCAAGCTGGTGACCTCGGGGTCACGAACCTGGGTCTTTCACATCCCAGTCCAACGCTTTATCCACTGTGCCACCGCCTGGTCAGGCGCAATGCTTTTAGATGTTCATGGATTGCTTCTCACATGTGCCTTGACTGGGCGGCTCCAGCCAAGCCAGTGACCTTTGGCTCAAGCCAGTGACCATGGGGTCACATCTAGATCCCACACTCAAGGTAGTGAGCCCACACTCAATCCAGTGACCTCAGGGTTTCTACCTAATTCTTCTGTGTCCCAGTCTGATACTCTATCCACTGTGCCATCGCCTGGTCAGGTCTGATATTTTGCTTTTCACAAAAGCTTTCTCAGTCATAACTACAAGCGAACACTTTGAGGAATATGACAACTTACAAACCAGAATGGATCTCTGAAGATAAAGCTTTTGCTTGAGGAATAGCTGGCGCATTAATGAAATGCACCACTGTGGCCAGGTCCCAGAGCTGATGGTTCGAGAAACTTTGCATAACTAGGAGAGACAGGAGAATTTACTTATTATGACACATACCATAAAACCAGACGGCTAGGAGCCAACTGCTGAAAAATTTGGATTACCTAAAGTAATTTTTCTAAGAAAAGAATTGATCCAGAGGTTTTCATTTATGCAAATGACAGTAGGGAGGAACAACAGTTTGAGATATGTCTGGGTGACTTATATATTTATCTTACCAAGAAAGCAACAGTTTCAAGTCCTCTCTATCCTTAGAAATATTTTCCTAAAAATAAAAATCTACCTAGACTAACAAGCTACTAACCAAAAACAGGAAGCCATGCGCACACACCCAAGTGGCATTCTGCTGGAAGACATGACCTCTCACACGGGCAGGGAGCACTGTGTTGACTCAGGGAATATGTGACCACGCTGGGAGGTACTGGTATCTGGGGAGGAGAAGGTAGGATACTGCTAAACACCCTACAGCTAATACATATACCGCCTTCAAGTTTTTCATGCCTCAGTGCCTATTCTTTTTCTAAACGTGGATTTCTTTAAATAAGTTTCCTTGATACTTTTGAGACATGATTCAGTTTAAAAGTGCTTTTAGCTACAATTCTAAAAAGTGTACCTGTTTTATGCAACAAAGTAGCCTTTACAGCTATTGAAGTTATTCACATCACTGTTAATTTTCTTTTTTGAGACAAGTTACATCTTTGAAAATATTACTGGCATGGGGGGAAAATAACTTTCGGTAAAGCAAAGGGATTAGTTATCTAATAATACATTTGACCTGACCTACATAACAAGCTGAGCCTTTTCTCTTGGTTTTCTGAGGTTCCTCATACACTCCATCCCTTTCCAGCTCTTTTCATTAATATTACATTATAAAAGTTTTTGTCTACACTTTTAAAATGGAGGATAGCCTGATTGGTAGCGGTGCAGTGGATAAAGCACCCACCTGGAATGCTGAGGTCGCCGGTTCGACACCCTTGAGGTCACTGGCTCTGAGCACAGGCTCATCCATATGGATCACTGGCTTGAACGGGAAAATCATTGACATGACCCCCTGTATGGCCAAGGCCACCATCAGAGCTGCCTGGCTCATGCAGGTTTGCATTTGATTCGGACAGTCAGTAATGGAACAACAGAGCCAAGAACTGGCGAGCCATCAGCTTTAATCCTAGCTTGCCCCCGGCGGGCAAGCAAAAACACACACTGGGCTCCAAAAGCCACTCATTCAGTGCTCACAAAGCTAGTGACTTATCCGAGTTTCCTAGAATCAAAGGTTTCTAGCTCACCAGACTTATTCACCTCTCTTCCCCATCTCCTTCTCTCTACACAAACTCTGCACAAACTGGCTTCTCCCTCAGCACTCTGCCATCTTGGCTGCTTCTCCTCTCCTCCACGTGGCCTTAATCTGCTCTCCTCTTTAATGCTAACCTCAGGAACTGAGAGAGAGCAAGCTCCCGGTCTGCCCCACTTTATAGTGCAGAAATCCAAACCTTTAATCCAATCTACAAACAAGGAAGTCTGATACAAAGTCACTTATCGGAGGCATAATGGGAGGATTCCTCATGAGAGTTCACCACCCCACATCATCCAATCAGTCAAGGGTGTGGGGAAAAGCTTATTCTTAAAACTTGCATGCAGCGCCATCTTTAACAAAGTGAGCATAATATATTTTATCTGCCCAACAACCCCTCCAAAAAATTCTCCCGTTTGAGCCCAAATGTTGCTGGCTTGAGCAAGGAGACACTGGCATAGCCCCAGTTAAGGCACATATGAGAAGCTCAATGAACAACTAAAGTGTCGCAACTGTAAGCTGATGCTTCTCGCCCTCTCTTCCTTCTTGTCTCTCTCTCTCTCTGAAAATATGAATGAATGAATGAATGAATGAATGAAATGGAGAACATTAAACCTCAGCAATTTGTTCTGACTGTGTTAGTTTGCATTAGATCTTCCTTAGCTACAGAAAAGTTGGTATAACTAAAAAAATGAGGCTCAGGTGAACAGTGACAGTTTGAACACAAATAACTCTTTACAGCTAAAGCATTTAAAACAGTTTCACCCATCCTGGTAAATTTCATGCACATGAAAATAATTTTCATTCTTTAGCAAAATTCACTTCTTAGCTATTTTGAAATAGTCTGATCTTTTCAAAGAAGATAGGTTTGCCCTGGCCAGATAGCTCAGTTGCTGAGAGCATTGTACTGAAGTACAGAGGTTGCCGATTTGATCCCTGGTCAAGGCACATACAGGAACAGATCTGTGTTCCTGTCTCTCTCTTCCTCTCTCTCTAAAATCAATACAATAAACATTAAAAAGGAGGAGAAGGAGGAGGAGGAGAAGAAGAAGAGGAAGAAGAAAGCTTTAATCACACTTTTTCAGGAAGATAATTTCATTCATGTAAATCAGTACTTTTGTGCATCTGGGCTGACTGGTTTTTTTATGGGTAAAATGAACTTACTTGCCTTCTCAGTGTTTTATGCTAGGAAAATAGGAACTACTTGAAACTATTTTTTTTTCCTTAAGATTTTATTTACTGATTTTAGAGAGTAGGGGGAGAGAGAGAAAGGGGAGGAGTGGGTTGCTTCTCATGTGCCTTAACAGGGCAAGCCAGGGGTTTCAAACCGACAAACTCAGCATTCCAAGTCAATGTTTTATCCACTGAACCACCACAGGTCAGGCTACTCAAAACTTTTGAAGATAATTGACATTTAGAAAGTGATTTACTTTTGAACAAGGTTCAAATTTATCCTTACTCAAACATTTTCACAATGTGATGAAATTTTGTTTTGACTGAATTTTGTCAGTGTACTGCACGTAAGTCATGGAATAGCAAGTAAGATTTTAAAACATCAAATATAATGAGAAATGATAGAAAATTTTTGTTCTGAGAGGAGATTGATTTCTTGAAAGTGTGATAAAACTGGGTAAGAGATCTAGCTCAGTAATCAAACAGGCCTGGGTTACAATCCTGCTTCTACTTATAGCTTTGAGTGGGTTGCACGGCCTAAGCCAGCTTCTTTATAAAATTGGGATAATAAAAGTATTTATTTTGTAAGGTTCTGAAGGATTAAATTAAGTAATTCAGGTAAAGCTTGTTATATTTACATAGTACTCAATAATGCTAGCTGCAAATTTTATTTATACAGGGCAAATAAAAATACACATGGTGTGTGTGTTTTAATTAGTAATTAGAATTGGCCTGAGCCCTTTTGAAAATATCTGATAAAAAACTAATGCAGCCTGACCTGTGGTGGCGCAGTGGATAAAGTGTTGACCTGGGAATGCTGAGGTCGCCAGTTCAAAACCCTGCACTGGTCTGGTCAAGGCACATATGGGAGTTGATGCTTCCAGCTCCTCCCCCTTTCTCTCTTTCTCTGCCTCACTCTCTCACTCTGTGTCTCCTCTCTAAAATGAATAAAACAAAAAGAAATTAAAAAAAAAAAGGTGTAAAAACTAATGCAGCTAAACTTTTAGACAGATACTGGTATTAATTTGAGTAGAACCAGCAGATTTCACATTCTCAGATATTTGAATTTACTCCTAAAATCTTACAAAGTGAACTTAAAATTGTTTTTTTTTAATTTTTCAAGTACATTTACTGGTACATTCAATATTATTTTGTATTAGTTTGAGCTGTATGGCATGGTGGTTAGACAATCATATATTTTACAAAGTGATGCCACTGATGTTTACGGTACTCACCTGGCATATTACAAAATTATTACCTATACTCCCTATGCTGTGCTTTACACGCCCACGACTATTCTATCACTACCAATCTGCACTTTTCAATCCCTTCTCCTTTTTCACCCAGTCCCCCACACTCCCTCCCCTCTGGCTACCATCAGCCAGTGCTCTGCATTAATTTGTCTGTTTTGTTTGTTTAAATTGTTCTTTAGATTCTACACAAGTGCAATCATATGGTATTTGTCTCCCTCTGACTTGTTTCTCTTAGCATATTACCCTCTGGGTCCACTGTAATGCAGGTTCCCATAGAATGGGGCAGGCTGCAGGAGCCGGAAAGCGTGGGGGGAGCATACCAGTTTATTGGAGGTTCCCAAAGACAGGTGAGCAAATAAAAAGGGGAACAAAGGAAAATCTGCTATTCGCAGAAAGGGCGAGGGAGCAAGGAAAACTGCACTCACAGTGGCGGGAGAGCGATCTGGGAGAATCACCACCCAGGAAAAGCACCTGCAGCCTTTTGTAGACCATGCACACATAGTGCTGCTCCGCACCCACACACCAATCCGGCAGAGTTTGTAGCAGGTAAAGCTGCCAGCAAGCCTAACATAGCCGTTTTCCTCACAGTCCATTCATGACAAAGTGACCTTAATAAGATGACCAATCGTCGTCCTCCTTTAGGGAGGACAGTTCTTCTTTTGTAAGTTCTGTCCTCCCTCAAAAAGTATGCTCCTACACCTGACCAGGTGGTGGCGCAGTGGATAGAGCGTTGGACTGGGATGCGGAAGACCCAGGTTCAAGATGAGCTCGCCAGCTTGAGCGCGGGCCCATCTAGCTTGAGCAAAAGCTCGCCAGCTTGGACCCAAGGTCGCTGGCTCCAGCAAGGGGTGGCTCACTCTGCTGAAGGCCCACGGTCAAGGCACGTATGAGAAAGGAATCAATGAACAACTATGGTGTCGCAACGGCAACGAAAAACTAATGATTGATGCTTCTCATTTCTCTTTGTTCCTGTCTGTCTGTCCCTATCTATCCATCCCTCTCTCTGACTCTCTCTCTGTCCCTGTAAAAAAAAAAAAAAAGTCCTCCTACATGTCCTCCTTTTTGATATTAGAAATTTTTTTTTTTTTAGGAGTTTTCCTTTTTTTTTTATTAATTTTAATGGGGTGACATTAATAAATCAGGATACATATGTTCAAAGAAAACATCTCCAGGTTATCATTCAATTATGTTGCATACCCATCACCCAAAGTTAAATTGTCCTCTGTCACCTTCTATCTGGTTTTCTTTTTTTTTTCTTTTTTTTTTTTATATATTTTATTATTATTAATTCTAATGGGGTGACATCAATAAATCAGGGTACATATGTACAATGAAAACATCTCCAGGTTATCTTATCATTCAATTGTGTTGCATACCCATCACCAAAAGTCAAATTGTCCTCTGTCACCTTCAATCGGGTTTTCCCTAAGTCCCTCCCCTCCTCCCTATCCCACTCTTCCCTCCCTCCCCCCATCCCATAACCACCACTCTCTTGTCCATGTCTCATACCCTCACTTTCATGTCCCACCTATATATGTAATCGTGCTGTTCTCAGTTTTTCTTTTTTTCTGATTTACTTACTTCACTCCTTATAATGTTATCAAGGTACATCCATTTTGTTATAAATGATCCGATGTCATCGTTTCTTATGGCTGAGTAGTATTCCATAGTATATATGTACCATAGCTTTTTAATCCACTCGTCTTCTGACGGACACTTGGGTTGTTTCCAGATCTTCCCTATTGTGAACAATGCTGCCACGAACATGGGGGCGCATTTCTTCTTTTCGAACAGTGCTATGGTGTTCTTAGGGTATATTCCTAAAAGTGGGATAGCTGGGTCAAAAGGCAGTTCGATTTTTAATTTTCTGAGGAATCTCCAAACTGTTTTCCACAGTGGCTGCACCAGTCTGCATTCCCAACAGCAGTGCAGAAGGGTTCCCTTTTCTCCACATCCTCGCAAGCACTTATTCTGTGTTGTTTTGCTGATAAGTGCCATTCTGACTGGTGTGAGGTGATATCTCATTGTGGTTTTAATTTGCATTTCTCTAATGATTAGTGATGTTGAGCATTTTTTCATATGCCTATTGGACATCTGTATGTCCTCTTTGGAGAAATTTCTATTCATTTCTTTTGCCCATTTTTTGATTGGGTTGTTTGTCTTCCTGGTGTTGAGTTTTATAAGTTCTTTATAAATTTTAGTTATTAACCCCATATCAGATGTGCTGTCGAATATGTTCTCCCATTGTGTGGTTTGTCTTTTTATTCTGTTCCTATTGTCTTTAGCTGTGCAAAAACTTTTTAGTTTGATATAGTCCCATTTGTTTATCTTGCCTTTTATTTCAGTTGCCCATGAAGATAAATCGGCAAATATACCGCTGCTACAGATGTCGGAGAGCTTGCTGCCTATGTTTTCTTCTAAGATGCTTATGGTTTCACGGCTTACATTTAAGTCTTTTATCCATTTTGAGTTTGCTTTTGTGAATGGTGTAAGTTGATGGTCTAGTTTCATTTTTTTGCAGGTAGATGTCCAATTTTCCCAACACCATTTGTTAAAGAGGCTGTCTTTACTCCATTGTATGTTCTTTCCTCCTTTGTCAAATATCAGTTGTCCATAAAGCTGTGGGTTTATTTCAGGGTCCTCTGTTCTGTTCCATTGATCTATGTGCCAGTTCTTATGCCAGTACCAGGCTGTCTTGAGTATAATGGCCTTGTAGTAAACCTTGATATCAGGAAGAGTGATACCTCCTGCTTTATTTTTTCTTTTTAAGATTGCTGAGGCTATTCGTGTTCTTTTTTGGTTCCATATAAATTTTTGGAATATGTGTTCTATATCTTTGAAGTATGTCATTGGTATTTTAATTGGTATTGCATTGAATTTATAAATTGCTTTGGGTAATATAGACATTTTAATGATGTTTATTCTTCCTAGCCATGAGCACGGTATGTGCTTCCACTTGTTTGTATCTTCCTTGATTTCTTTTATCAATGTTCTATAATTTTCCGAGTACAAGTCCTTAACCTCCTTGGTTAAATTTACTCCTAGGTACTTTATTTTTTTGGCTGCAATAGTGAAGGGGATTGTTTCCTTAATTTCTTTTGCTGATATTTCATTGTTGGTGTATAGAAATGCCTCTGATTTCTGAGTATTAATTTTATATCCTGCCACCTTGCTGAAATCATTTATAAGGTCCAGTAGTTTTTTGACTGAGACTTTAGGGTTTTCAATATACAATATCATATCATCTGCAAATAATGACAGTTTTATTTCTTCTTTTCCAATTTGGATGCCTTTTATGTCTTCTTTTTGTCTGATTGCTGTAGCTAGGACTTCCAGAACTATGTTGAATAAGAGTGGTGAAAGTGGGCAACCCTGCCTGGTTCCTGATCTTAAGGGGATTGCTTTTAATCTTTGTCCATTTAGTATGATGTTTGCTGTCGGTTTATCGTAGATGGCCTTTATCATGTTAAGGAATGATCCCTGTATTCCCACTTTACTGAGAGTTTTGAGCATGAATGGGTGCTGGATTTTATCAAATGCCTTTTCTGCATCTATTGAAATTATCATGTGATTTTTGTCCTTCCTTTTGTTTATGTGGTGAATCACATTGATTGATTTGCGAATATTGAACCAGCCTTGCCTCTCCAGAATAAATCCCACTTGATCGTGGTGTATGATTTTTTTCATATATTGCTGGATCCGGTTGGCTAATATTTTGTTGAGAATTTTAGCGTCTAAATTCATCAGGGATATAGGCCTATAATTTTCTTTCTTTGTGTTGTCTTTGCCCGGTTTTGGGATCAGAATTATGTTCGCCTCATAAAAGGAGTTTGGAAGTCTTCCTTCCTCTTGAATTTTTTGAAATAGCTTCAGGAGAATAGGAGTTAGTTCTTCTTTGAATTTTTGATAGAATTCACTTGTGAAGCCATCAGGCCCAGGACTTTTCTTTTTTGGGAGATTTTTGATAACTGTTTCGATCTCATTTGTTGTAATTGGTCTGTTTAGGTGTTCTGATTCTTCCAGATTGATTTTTGGAAGGTTATATGATTCAAGAAATTTGTCCATTTCACCAAGATTGTCTAATTTTTTGGCATATAGTTCTTCATAGTATTTTCTTACAATGCTTTGTATTTCTGTTGTGTCAGTTGTTATTTCTCCACTGTCCTTTCTAATTTTATTTACTTGAGTCCTCTCTCTTTTTTTCTTGGTGAGTCTAGTTAAAGGTTCATCAATCTTGTTTACCTTTTCAAAGAACCAGCTTCTTGTTACATTGATCCTCTGTATTGTTTCCTTAGCCTCTATGTCATTTATTTCTGCTCTGACCTTTATTATTTCCTTCCTTCTACTTGTCTTGGGTTTTATTTGTTGTTGTTTTTCTAGTTCTTTTAGATGCAGGGTCAGGTTGCTTATTTGAGCTTTATCTAGCTTCTTATGATATGCCTGTAGTGCAATGAACTTTCCTCTCAGAACTGCTTTTGCTGTGTCCCATAAATCTTGAGTTGATGTATGCTCATTATCATTTGTTTCTAGAAACTTTTTTATTTTTTCTTTGATCTCATTGTTAATCCATTCATTATTTAATAACATGCTATTTAGTTTCCAAGTGTTTGAGTATTTTTCATTTTTTCTTTTGTGGTTAATTTCTAGTTTCATGGCATTGTGATCAAAGAAAATGCTTGATATGATTTCAATCTTCTTAAATTTATTGAGACGATTTTTGTGTCCTAACATGTGGTCTATCCTAGAAAACGTACCATGAGCGCTTGAGAAGAATGTATATTCTACTGCTTTAGGGTGAAAAGTTCTGAAGATATCTATTAAATCAAGTTGATCTAGTGTCTCCTTTAAGTCTGTTGTTTCTTTATTAATTTTCTTTCTTGAGGATCTATCCAGTGTTGTTAGAGGGGTATTGAAATCCCCTACTATGACAGTATTGCTGTTATTCTCGCCCTTTATATCCATCAAAGTCTGCTTTATGTATGTCGGGGCTCCTATATTTGGTGCATAGATATTTACAATAGTTATATCTTCCTGTTGAATTGTTCCCTTTATCATTATGTAGTGCCCTCCTTTATCTCTTACTACAGCCTTTGTTTTAAAGTCCATTTTGTCTGATATAAGTATTGCTACCCCTGCTTTTTTTTTCATTTCCATTTTCATGAAATATTTTTTTCCATCCTTTTACCTTCAGTCTATGAGCATCTTTTGTTTTAAGGTGTGTCTCTTGTAGACAGCATATGTATGGGTCCTGTTTCTTTAACCATGCAGCTACCCTATGTCTTTTGATTGGATCATTTAATCCATTTACATTTAAGGTTATTATTGATATGTAGTTGTTTATTGCCATTTTATTCTTTAAAGCTGTATTCTTCTTTTGCTCTATTCATTCCTCCCTTTAAACTGTTCACAAGAGGCCCCTTAGTATCTCTTGCAGAATTGGTTTGGTTTTTATGAATTCCTTCAGGCTTTCTTTTTCTGGGAAGCTCTTTATTTCTCCTTTAATTTTAAATGTTAGCCTTGCTGGATAAAGTAGTCTTGGTTGTAGGTTCTTGTTCTGCATTACTTTGATTATTTCTTGCCATTCCCTTCTGGCCTCAAGTGTTTCTGTTGAGAAGTCTGAGGTCATCCTTATGGGGGCTCCTTTGTAGGTGATAGTCTTTTTTTCTCTAGCAGCTTTTAAAATTTTTTCTTTATCCATTAGCTTTGGTAATTTAACTATGATGTGTCTTGGTGTAGATCTTTTTGGGTTTCTCCTTAATGGAGTTCTGTGTGCTTCTTGAATGTGTGGAGTGTTTCCCAGCCTTAATTTAGGAAAGTTTTCTGCTATGATTTGATTGAACAAAGTTTCCATTTCCTGTCCTCTCTCCTCTTCTTCAGGCACCCCTATGATGCGAATGTTGTTTCTCTTCATGTTGTCACAGAGCTCCCTTAGAGTTTCCTCACATTTTTTAAGTCTCTTTTCCTTTTTCTTCTCTGCTTCTGTGCCTTTGTTTATTGTGTCCTCTAACTCGCTTATTCGATCCTCAGCGTCATCCATCCTGCTTTTAATTCCTTCCATTGTGGTCTTCAGTTCTGATACTGTATTTGTCATTTCTGTCTGATTCCTTTTTATTATTTCAATTTCATTTTTTATACTTGTTATCTCTTTATTTAGATGTTCATAATGACTATCCATTGTTGCTCTAATTTCTTTGAACATCCTAACTATCATTATTCTAAATTCTGCTTCTGGTAATTTGGTTATATCTGGTTCATTCAGGTCCTTCTCTGGGGATTTCTCTTGATTAATTTGGTTTGCATTCCTCTGCCTGCCCATTTTTTTTGTGTATAAGCAAGTTGTGGCCACTGGAGTCCAGTAGGTGTTGCCTTTGTGTTCTCTAGGTGTGGTCTATCTGCAGACCCCCCACCCCCTCTGCCGGTGCCTTGGGTGGTTGGGTATGAGCATTGCCAGCGCCGACCCACTGTGGCTTTTGCTATGATTTCTGCCTCTCCTCTGTGGGAGGGGCTGTGACTGAAGCCACAAGATTAGCACCAAGGGTAGAGGTGAGCACCTTTCCTCAGCTGCGGACCCAGCCTATTTCCGGACTTCCGCCCAGAACCAGCAGTCGGAGCCTGCTCGCTACAGTTCCGCGGGTTAGGCGGGGTTTTTGACGTGCTCTCAGCTGTAAGCTTTTGCCCGTCCGGAGCTTTAGCCCCGCCCTCGAGGCCAGGGCCCTTCTGCGCAGGGTCGGAAACCAAGGTTTATTGGGGCGGCGTGTTTGCTGGCTTCCGCTGAGCTGCGTACTTCCGCTCGTCCCGGACTCTACCCCGCCCCCGCGTTTGGAGCCCGCTCGTTCACGTATGAATGCTATCCGGAGTTTCTCCAGCCGGATGGGGATAGTAGTGTGGGCTCAGCTGCGAGCCTCCACTTGTCTCGGGGTCCACCCCGTTCCCGCGCTCGGAGCCCGCTCTCGCACGTATACTGGCCAACCGCAGTTTCTCTGGCCCGGGGGTGGGTTGGAGGGGGTGCGGGACTGGTAGCGTCAGCTCAGCCGCGAGCCCCTGCCCGTCCCTGGTCCTAGCCCGGTCCCCGCGGTCAGGGCCGGCTTGCGCAGGGCCTGCCCGTTCCTGGCCTCCCGCTTTGTCCCCGTAAGTGGGATTAAAGGCGGGCCCGCAGCTTCCGGACCGCTTTCGCGGTCCCCTCTGACCCTCTGGGCTAGACCGATCTCCCACCGGCTTGGCCTCTGCCCACGCCGACAGAACCGCCTTTCAGCGTCCTGCCGCCCCAAAACCCCAAGCAGCCCTCAGCAGAGTAGGAAGGGACCTAATACTCCACACTGTAGTTCTGGGAGCTCCCTCACTTGTTTCACAGCTCAATACTGTCCAAACGCCTCTTCTAGGCTCTAGGACTGCAGGCTGGGGCTTGGTTCCTGGGACTCAGGTCCCTCCCTCTCCACCAAACTCTCCTCCCGCCACACGGGTCTCTCCGGGCTGCCGTTTGCTCCGGGGAGCTGGGCAGCCCTCTTCGCGTTTTCGCTATTCCTACCAGTCTCAATGTGGCTTCTTCTGTGTTCCTTGGTTGAAGAGTCCACTTAGTTTTGTTCAAAGTTGGTTTATCCAGGTGGTGGTTCTTAAAATTGAGTTGTAATCCACTTTGGTTCTGGAAGTTGGAAGTTGGTACGTCCGCCTACTCCGTCGCCATCTTGCTCCCTCCTGATATTAGAAAATTAATCTGTAAACTTCCATATTTGATTGATGCAGAGTTGATCCATTGTGTGTGATGTGACATATTTGTATTTGACATGATGATTTGTCTGTCAAAGATCAGTACAGTGCAGTGAGAAGCAATTATGAGATGCATGAGCTCTGCACGGGAGACCTTGAGAGAGCCATACCGAGTGGGCTTTGTGTACTTCTTACTGAAACACGACTCAGCACATACAATATTGTAGACTTACTATTATTTTTTTCTCAGTGAATATTCAATCATAGACAGGTATGCACAATTCATATTTTATTAATTCATTATCTATTTAGTAATTTCTAAATACATATAATTTTATTTATTTACAAGTATTTTCCCGAAATTTTAGTTTTAAAGTGAAAATCTAACCTCAAATCATATCTATTAATAATGCATATTGATTAAATTAATTACATAAAACAGATGTTTCTTAATTAGAAAATGATAAATACACCTGAATATCACTTAAAATTAGCGGTTTTGTTTGATATTTAGTTTTGTTAAGTTAGCTTCTGGAAAATTCACCTACTATGATATAACATTTTCAGTTCCTAATGTACTTGCATCGTTCATGTAGCTCTATATTTTATTATTAAATCTAAATTTCATTTAAGGGATGAAAAAGATCAAAAAAGAGAAAATGATATTTCAATGATAAATTGAAAAGGAATTTCCATTCCTCATATCAAAGAAAGATACCATTGTTTCTGCAATATTTGCAGTGGAGAATTTTGTATTGCAGTTGTGGGCAGAGCAGCAATAACGAAACACTTGACCACCAACAAACATAAGCAATCATTTGATGTATCAGCTTCCAGTTGTAAAGTAACAAGTTATTTTAAAACTTCAAATTATTCTAACGATGAAGAACAGTTGGCTGCAATGGAGGGTACCTTTGCATTTTATACCATAATTCACAAAGTTGTTGTAGTATGAATTGTACAATTAAATTATTGAAAAAGTTTCACAATGCAAAATTTTCATGTGCCAAGACAAAATGCGAGGCTATTTTGAAATCAGTATTTAAAAATTACCGTGACAAAATACTTAGAGAGGACTTGGAAACTGCAGCATTTGTAACGACTTTATCTGATGCATCAAATCATAATGAATTTAAATTGTATCCAATAATAGTAAGATATTTTAATGTTACCAAGGACATTCAAGTAAAAATTTTACATTTAGAATCTATTGAGGGCAAAACTTCTGAAATTTTGTCAAACCATCTATACAGAGTAATAAATGAAAACCATTTAAAATCCAAAGTTGTTGCACTTACGGCTGATAATACAAATACAAATTTTAGTGGGTGAGACACAAAGGGGTGAATAATGTGTATGTAAAATTACAAGAGTTATTCCAAAATAAAATACTAAGAATAGGTTGTGATGCTCATATTTTGTCAAATGCAATCAACACAGCATCAGTGCCATGCCAATTGATGTAGAAGTAGTAATAACTACAATTTATTTGCATTTTAGTCGTTTTACTATTTGTGTTGCTACTTTAAAACAATTTTGTGAAGAAGCAAATGTTGAATACAAAAACCTTATAGGATATTCAGAAGTTAGATGGCTTGCTCTAACACCTGCTATAGAGCGTGTTCTACAATTATTTGAGCCTCTACGTTCATATTTTTTAAGTTTAGACAAATGTCCTAAAATCCTGGCATCATTTTGCAGTAATAAAATATCAGAGATATTCATGTATTTTGTACATAATCAAGCATCTATTTTTCACAAAACGATTCAAAAGATTGAAGGTGAACACATTCAGCTACAGAAGTTAGTCTTATTTTGAATTTTATCCTTCAATATAAATTTTGTTTTGAAGAAAAATTTCTTCCTTTACTTACAAAAAGAAAATTGTCAAACTTAGAGGAATCAAATCCGGGCATAACAGAAAAGTTTAACAAAGAAGTGCAGAATTATTACTAGATATGTTTTCAGTATATCGAAGAGTGGCCTGAAACAAACATCACAGGAAATAACAGTTTTCAAGGGTGTTTTTTTACTTCATCGCAAGTATATTGGACAGATATTGAATCTTGTCTTGAGTTTTTATCTAAAGAAATGCCAGACTTCAAAATAGACAACAATTGTCTCTTTGAAAGAAATTAGAAGACTGAATGTATATTTAAATTCTGAAAAATTAATTCAATAGGAAAATGAACTCATTGAAATTGATCAAAGATGGGTGGAAATATTCAGCCATTTCAAAAATGAACATATTCCATGTGAAAATTTTATTCTTGTTCACTTTACACTGTGCTTTCCTGGAACTAATGCAGCAGTTGGAAGAGTTTTTCAATTACTAGTGATTTTTGGACAAGTGAGAAATTGAGATTGAATGTTGATACTCTAGCTGTAGCACTTGCCGTAAAATTCAGTATGAAGGATATTTTCTGTTCAGATATTTCTGATATATTGTTACAAGATGATACATTGACAAAAAATATTCATTCAATGGAAAAGTACTCATTTAGATAATGTTATAACTTTTTTCTTATAATTATTAAAAATTAATAGGCATGTAAGCATAATTACAATATAAAATATTACAAATGTTTTTATTATGCATTTATCATATTATAGTGTATTATTGTTGCAATGAATAAAATGTTTCTTTTATTTATGATACTGTTTTCTTCAATTTATTTTTGTCCTCCTTTTCATTGTAAAAAAGCTGGTCACCTTACCTTACAGCAACATGTTGTATGAATTCCTTGATCTCCTTTCAGATGTTTTGTGACTAGTGTCTTTTAATTTTCAGTAAAAGTGACACAATCCGCCTGACCAGGTGGTGGCGCAGTGGATAGAGCGTCGGACTGGGATGCAGAAGACCCAGGTTCGAGACCCCGAGCTCGCCAGCTTGAGTGCGGGCCCATCTGGCTTGAGCAAAAAGCTCGCCAGCTTGGACCCAAGGTCGCTGGCCCCAGCAAGGGGGTGCTCGGTCTGCTGAAGGCCCGCGGTCAAGGCACATGTGAGAAAGCAATCAATGAACAACTATGGTGTCGCAAGGGCAACGAGAAACTAATGATTGATGCTTCTCACCTCTCTCCGTTCCTGTCTGTCTGTCCCTATCTATCCCTCTCTCTGAGTCTCTCTCTGTCCCTGTAAAAAAAAAAAAAAAAAAAAAAAGTGACACAATCCTACTATTGCACATCATTTCACTGTATGATCCCACATATCACATACATCCTCTTTTCCATCATGAAAATGATTTTTTCACAATGTTGTGGCTCTCTAGTGATGCAAGTAGGAATATGCAATAATGCTCCTTGAGACATTTCTTCTCGTCTTGAAAAACATAAAATTCTCATTTGCATTGTAGAAATAGCTTGGAAATATATAACATCTAATACCACTTGCACTCACTTAGGTCAGGTCATCTAATACCACTTGCACTCACTTAGGTCAGGTTTGGGGTAACAGCAGTAACCATTAGGACATCAGTCCAAGTTGAAAAAGAAAAAAGTATCTGCTCTTACAATAATGCTGAAAACTCTGTATTTTATTCATGTTAGCCTTCACTCAGCAAATTCTTTAATCTTGCTTTTTATTACTCCATTGCTCACAGCAGATAATAAGCCACAGATCAGGAGAGGAACAAGAGTGGCTCTGGTGGGAAGTAGCTACAAGAGTGTGTAGCTTTTAGATATTACAGGAATTGTCTAACAATTTGACATGATGAATAGAAACAAATTATGATACCACCCCACATTTCAGTAATGAACATTTACAATTATATCTTTGTCCATGAAAAAAAAAAGGTTTAATATTTAGCACTGTAGACAGCAAGTTAGTGTATAATTTCCTAGAAATTTCTACCCAAATGTTTTGCAATTATCACTTCATGTATCAGATGAGGGATATAGTATAACATTATAGAAATAACATTCTGGACATTAAATCACAACCAGGCTTCTTCTCCTGTGATTTTCCTTGGCCTACCTCTTATGTCTTTGTGAGATCAAAAGAAACAGTGGGATAAAGGATATTGAAGTTTTCTACAAGTGAAAGTGGTTGGTGAACAAAGAATTTTCTTTAGCTATTGACACTAAGTATGATGGTTAAGAAGAACGTCAACAAGATAAATGGTTAGTGCAGGATTTCTCAAGTTAGCACTACTGACATTTTGGGCTGGATGATTCTTTGTTGTGGGAGCTGTCCGGTGCATTCTAGGGTGTTTAGCAGCCCCCAACCCTCTCCTCTCTAGGTACCAGTCGCTCTACCAGAGGTCCCCAAACTTCGGCCCGCAGGCCACATGCAGCCACCTGAGGCCATTTATCCAGGCCCTGCCGCACTTCTGGAAGGGGCACCTCTTTCATTGGTGGTCAGGGTATGGAGTACTGTATGTGGCGGCCCTCCCAACAGTCTGAGGGACGGTGAAGTGGCCCCCTGTGTAAAAAGTTTGGGGACCCCTGGTCTAGACATTGCCACATATTCCTTGAGAGTCAAAATTGCCCAGGCGGAGAACTGCTGGTTAGTTAAGTTTATTTAAATTAGGTATTGGACTGTCATAAAATACACACTTTGAAAATGTAGCATTCAACACAGGATTTCATTCACTCAATTAGAATTTCACAAACACCTAATATGAGCCAGGAACTCTTCTAGGTGTTTGAGAAATAGTGGGGAACAAGATAGGATTGAGTCCTGCTCTCATGATGCTAACATAAATGTTCATCTGCATGTTAAAGGGGTTTCTACAAGTTACCACAAGAGGCAATGAAGAAAGACTCTCCACACACAGCTCTCAACTTGGTGAAATGAAGGCCTCATGCCAACTCCTTTCTCTATTCTTAAGTTTGATCCCATGCTCTGCCTCCACCTATTCCTGTCAAGACAGCGGCCCCGGGTGTCCTAGTTGCTATGACCACTGGTACAAAGGACCCAGTCCTGACAAAACATTTCTGAGGTCAGTGCAATGCTCACATTCACCACCCACCCCAATCACCTTCTTCCCTGTATCAGAGACCAGCTGCCGAGACAGAGTTCTCAGGCCTGAGCCTGGCGGTCTCCACACTGAGAATCCTGACTGTATCCTGCCTTTGAAAAAGAGAGCAGCAGACAAAGCCCCTGCTCTCATGGGGTTTAGTGAGTGTACTGGGGTGGGGGTGGGAATGGAGAACAGAAAATAGGACAAAACAGCAAAGACTTAAATAGTGGTAAGTGTTGTAAGTGAAAAATAAAACAAGGTAAGGGGTATAGGAGTAGGGCTTCCAATTTTATATAAGGTGACCAGGAAAAGATATCAGCGCAAAGGTGCATTTAAGTGCTAACACGAAGTGGATAAACTCAATACTTTCAAACACTGAAAGTAAGATTTCAAGTGACTGAAATTTCATATATAAGTCAAGACTTTCAGGTCTCCAACAAAAAGTGGTGCCCCTTAACACTTAGAGCAAAGAGGAAAATATTAGAAAAAATTAATAAAGGGATATTGTTTTTAATCTATTTTTAATCTAATTTTGGACAAAAGAAAATAAGTAAATATAAACTGTTAAATTTTTCCAAAAGTCCATAACAAAACCTTTTTCTGAATGAGCCACTATAATATTTATAGGAACTAATTGCAAGGAACTGGCCTTGAGACTCAAAACAAGGAATAAAAATTTAAATCCTTTTTGAAGTAAAAATGTATAAATTGTAGTGGGACCCAGGAATCTCAAGTAAATACAGACAATTAGCAAAAGCTCTATGGGAATGAATATTCTGAAAGAAGGGCTTTTAGTGCATCAGTGAGACAATGCATTGCCAACACAATTTTCCTTGAGTTTAGAGAAATGAGTCACTATCAGATCATAAGTAATAGAAGCACCACCCAGCCCATACCTGCCAGCCAATCAGAAACCTTTCCTGACATTCTATGATGACAGCTGCCCACTGAAAGTCAGGGTTATATAAATTTCTTTTAATTTTTCATTCCTTTTATTTCTACCTTCCCAATGCCTACAATGTGGTTACAGCAAATCTCACAGGTTAACAAAAACATACAAGTCGGTCATTCAGTTCTGTAACTTAGAAATGGGTGTTAGTTCTCAATGAAAGTGAGCTTGAACTGGGCACCACACTCACTCCAGAACAAAGACCGTCACCATTGGCAGTTTGCTCCGTGCTTCCTCCTGCATCCTCCTCTTCCTTTCCTTTCACTGTTTTCATAACCAGTGGCCCGAGTTTACCACTCTCTATAAAAGGACTCTAATTAGCACCCCAGTCAGTTCCCTAGTTCTTAAACAGTGGACAGCATCTCTGAGTATGACTACTCAAACCCAATTTTTTATTGCACTAAGCTATTAAGAGAGGAAATAAAAGCTATGACTAATTCTCTTAGAAAAATTAAAATGCCCTTGCCAGTTGGTTCAGTGGATAGAGCGCCAGCCTGGTGTGCAGACATCCCAGGTTCAATTCCCAGTCAGGGCACTTAGGAGAAGCAACCATCTGCTTCTCTTCCCCTTCCTCTTCCCCTTCTCTCTCTTCCCCTCTCACAGCCAGTGGCTCAATTGGTTAGAGCGTTGGCCCAAGGCGCTGAGGATAGCTTGGTTGATTCAAGCACTGGCCCCAAATGGGGGTTGCTTGGTAGATCATTGTCAGGGTACATGAGCGAGTCTTATCTCCCCTCTTTTAACTTTAAAAAAAAAAGAGAAGAAAAAAAGAAAAAATTAAGTGGTTTGCTAACTATACAAGCAGGAGCCTAGTACTAATATTTAGTATTACATATAGACCAGGGGTGTCCACACTTTTTCAGCTTGCGAGCTACTTATAAGATGACCAAGTCAAAATGATCTACCTACAATAAAAATACAAAATATAAATTATTTCTTCTATATTATCATAATTTAAGTTACTATTACTATTTAATATTGTGTATTCTTCTTTCACCTTTCTCCTTCTCAGCTCTCTTTTCAGAGAAAGTCAATGTTATAGTTTTTATGAACAGTCCGAAAAAGCCGCTCCACATTTCCTTTCTTTGGAATAGCAATGGCACACAGACAGATGAGGCAAACGCACTTAGAATATGACATAGTGAAAAAAATGCCCTCCCATTCTGTATGAAAGTGGTAGGTTTTAGGCTTCTTACTCGGACCAGCTATAGCACTCATTTTTATACCCTTAGTTGTATTTAGTTTAAATAAATTGAAGGCTAACTACGCAGCAACGTAACTGAACAAGTTAGCGGGGTTTAACGCGCATGCGTAGGGTGTCAAAAGTTCAGACGTCAGATTGGCTACCCTGTATGCCAATCAAAAGACAAATGTCTTTTTAATGTCATGCGATCTACCCACACTTCCTTCGAGATCGACCAGTAGATCGCGATCAACGTATTGAGCACCCCTGATATAGACTATACACAGATAGATACATGTATGTGTGTATATCTAGACACATTTTATTATTTGGTCATGCATTATAGCTCTTTTTTTTTTAATGGAGTAAAAAAAAAAGAAATATAGTTTTGCCTGTTTTTGCAGAACACCTAAAATTAACAGGATTTTTGAAAATTAATACTATTCACATAACTTCAGAGTTTAGTAGGCAACCATCACCCAGCTAATGAGCTATGATATAATGTAGCCAAGATCCTACAGAGGGCCTGACCAGGTGGTGGCACAGTGGATAGAGCGTCGGACTGGGATGCAGAAGACCCAGGTTCGAGATCCCGAGCTCGCCAGCTTGAGCGCAGGCCCATCTGGCTTGAGCGAAGGCTCGCCAGCTTGGACCCAAGGTCGCTGGCTCCAGCAAGGGGTTGATTTGGTTCGCTGAAGGCCCGCAGTCAAGGCACATGTGAGAAAGCAATCAGTGAACAACTAAGTGGTCGCAATGGCAACGAAAAACTAATGATTGATGCTTCTCATCTCTCTCCATTCCTGTCTGTCTGTCCCTATCTGTCCCTCTCTCTGACTCTCTCTCTCTGTCCCTGTTAAAAATAAATAAATAAATAAATAAAAAAGAACCTATACGAGATCCTACAGAGGGCTTCAATTTCATATTCCCCAAGAAAAGTGGCTGTACAGCAAAGACCAGGAAGCTATTTCTGTTTCTACTTCCAGGACCTTTTCTAAGAATATGCTTCTCTTTCTTTTGATAAATGGTTTTCCTTTCCTTCCACACTAGCTACATATTAGAGTTGCTTTTTTATTTAAACTCATACACACACACACACACACACACACACACACAATTTACTCATTTGAGAGAGGAGAGAGAGAGAGAGAGAGAGAGAGAGAGAGAAGGGTGGAGGAGCAGGAAGCATCAACTCCCATATGTGCCTCAACCAAGCAAGCCCAGAGTTTCAAACCGGAAACCTTAGCATTCCAGGTCAATGCTTTATCCGCTGCGCCACCACAGGTCAGGCTCTATTTAATACTCAGGATAAAAATATAAGAGGAGGAAAATATTTCTTCATTACTAAAGATCAACAATTAGTCTCTTTATGTTCAGAGATGTGAAAAACTGGCAATAAAAATAAAAAAGCTACAATGGGAGCATTTTCTCAACCAGTTAAGACTTTGCTTCTGGCAATGGTTGACTGTTTGGATCAAATAAACCCATAATAAGTTTTAAAAAAAATGTTACGGTAGATAGAAAGTACAGGGGTTAGGAGCATTGGTTTAAATTCTGGCTCCCCCAGCCTTTTGAACTTGGACTAATTACTTAATTTTGTCTGGGTTTTTGGCTCCTATTCTGCACAATGGGAATAATGGGTCCTATTTGTAATACTTGAGCTTATGCACATAAAGCACTTAGGACAAAGTGCTCAATAAATGATAGCTATTATTATCATGACTCTTGCAATATAACCATAATTAAGAGGGCTGAAGCAGTAACCAGAGATATTGAAGGGAGAGATAGCCACATATAGTTATGTTTTGGGTTTAGAAGAGGAAGGGTAGGGAAGCTTAGTAAATGTTTTCATTTATATAATTCAGAAATAAGTTTCATAATCTATTATTCAGAGTTAGTAAATATTGTGCAATTATATTTTAAAATTTAGGCTAATCTACAAATCAGTGTTTCGCCATTAATTGAAAAAAGCATCACAATTACAGAGATGTTAAAGTGTGAAAAAGTGTACATTTTAGATTTGATGAAATACATTAAGAAACAGAACACAATACAGTGGTATTTCATGTATCAAATATTCCATAGTCTCATTATTTTCTGGAAGAGCTGGGAGCTAAAATCTAGCTTCTGATTATTCCCAGTATATATGTATTTTTTTCTTGCACAAGAGGAACAGGAAGGGAGAGAGATGAAAAGCATCAATTCGTAGTTGCATCACTTCAGCTGTTTATTGATTGCTTTTCATACATGCCTTGACTGGGGGGCTCCAGCCAAGCAAGTGACTCCCTTGCTCAAGCCTGCGACCCTGGTCTTCAAACCTGTGACCTTAGGCTCAAGCTGCAACCTTTGGGCTCAAGCCAGTGACTTTGTGCTCAAGCTGGTGAGCCCACACTCAAATAGGCGACCTCGGGGTTTTGAACCTGGGACCTCAGAGTCCTAAGTCAATGATCTATTCACTGCATCACCACCAGTCAGGATGATTACTCCTAATTTCTGCCTCTCAAATTGTTTAAGACATGACCATCTAAGATGCACAGAAGAAAGAAGAAATTTTATTTGGAGTTTTGTCTTTTAAAGCCAAATCCTAACAGTGAGAAAAACTAGGCAAAGAAAAAGGCTATAAAGGATGAAAGACAACAGCAGAAATGGGAAATGATAAAGCTATAAAATAATGAAGCTCCTTACAATTTAAGAAAGCATTTTTGCAGCCTTCAGTGTAGGAGCAATCCAAATCCTACAAATGCCTGTACCTCTGAAGTCAAAACATCACAGCATCAAAAAGAATGTCAGCCTGACCTGTGGTGGCGCAGTGGATAAAGCGTCGACCTGGGAACACTGAGGTTGCCAATTCAAAACCCTGCACTGGTCTGGTCAAGGCACATATGGAGTTGATGCTTCCAGCTCCTCCCCCCTTTCTCTCTTTCTCTCTCTCTCTCCCTCTCTCTCTCTCTCTCTCTCACACTCTGTGTCTCCTCTCTAAAATGAATAAAATAAAAATTAAAAAAAAAAAAAAAAAAGAATGCCAGGCCTGACCAGGTGGTAGTGCAGTGGATAGAGCGTCATACTGGGATGCGAAAAACCCAGGTTTGAGAGCCCGAGGTCGCCAGCTTGAACACGGGCCCATCTGGCTTGAGCAAAAGCTCACCAGCTTGGACCCAAGGTCGCTGGCTCCAGCAAGGGGTTGCTCGGTCTGCTGAAGGCCCACAGTCAAGGCACATGTGAGAAAGCAATCAATGAACAACTATGGTGTCTCAGCGGCAACAAAAAACTAATGATTGATGCTTCTCACCTCTCTCCGTTCCTGTCTGTTTGTCCCTATCTATCCCTCTCTGACTCTTCTCTCTCTGTCCCTGTTAAAAAAAAAAAAAATGCCAGGAATAGTAAAACCCGTTTAAACTAAAAGGGACATCTATACCATGAATTCTGAAAGAGAACAAAGTGTGCTATTCCCACACCTTCCTTAATATGCCCCTGCACAAAACTGCTGCATTTTCTTGATAGGAGCACAGGAGTGGTATAGACACAGAAGGAAAGCTGAGAACCACTGATGTGAGAATACTTAGTTTGCAAGCTGGGATTACTGATCAGAAAGGGTTACATCTGACATCCTCTCTCTTGTACAGCACCACCGATAAATCACTTAATCTCTCTTTGAGTATTCTCATTAAAAAGGAACTCAGGCCTGCCTGACCTGTGGTGGCGCAGTGGATAAAGCGCTGACCTGGGAACACTGAGGTTGCCAGTTCAAAACCCTGCACTGGCCTGGTCAAGGCACATATGGGAGTTGATGCTTCCAACTCTCCCCCCTTTCTCTCTCTCTCTCTCTCTCTCTCTCTGTGTCTCCTCTCTAAAATGAATAAAATAAAAATAAAATTTTTAAAAAATCATAATAATTTTTTAAAAAAAGAATGTTAACTTTTTATTCTTCTAACAATGCCATGATGTAGGTAATATTTACATTCCCATTTTATAGATGAGGGAACTGCGTCCAAAAGAGCCCAAATCACCCAGATAATGACTGTGGAAGGATTCAACCCAGCCAGTCTAACTCTAGAGCCCACACCCTAGGCCATCATAGTGTATTCTTTTCACCTGGATTTCTAGGGCCTAACATAATGCCAGCTCCGTAGCAAACAGATGTACTCTTTGAAGGATCGCTAGCTTTAGTGAGAATATAGGAGGTAAATTATGAAGAACAGGGATTTGAAAAGAACACAGATACCAATGGAATTAATCTGGTTGAGGGTCTGAATGGAACTTGGGGGAGAATTCTTTTCTGGTATAGATTTCCAGATTGTGTCAGCAAGGACACCGCTCCGACCAGGTGCGTAAGCCAGCAGACACAGGCTTCCCCGTGGCCCCGAAGGGCCGAGTCAGCTGTGCAGCCTTGCTCAAAGCTGGATGCCGCACGCACAGCAGTGTGCCGTCCCCTACCTACAACCACTCTGACCGCTGCTTTACAACCAGCACTGCCTTATATATCACACGGCTTATTATATATAATCACACCTGTTTATCATATAGCACATCCCCCTTGTAGGCTGAAAATACTCAGGGTCAAGGCATTTGTAGTCTTCATCTTGGGTTCCCAATACCAATTATTATATTAAGTCACCAATACTGTTGTGACCATTAAGGTGGCATGTTTGAGGAGGGAAAATGTTACATTAGTCAACTTTCTGCAGAGGAAATAAAGATCACTTTGTTTAAAAACTTTAATTTTTTATAGAGCGTTTTTAGCAATTATTTTTAACCAAATTTGGATGTGATCTGATAACTTCTCCTACCTTATACTGCATTACACTTGAAAGAATAAGCAATACCTTCTCAGTATTCTTCAGGTGGGATAGCTTATAATTTATTTGGATCTACACACGTACTGACTTTTCACCTCTTAAATGTACTCCTAAGTTTAAGTTTAAAAATACAAATAGAAAAAAAAAATACAAATAGCCTGACCAGGCGGTGGCACAGTAGATAGAGCATCGGACTGGGATGCGGAAGACCCAGGTTTGAGACCCCGAGCTCGCCAGCTTGAGCGTGGGTCCATCTGGCTTGAGCAAAAGCTCGTCAGCTTGGACCCAAGGTAGCTGGCTCCAGCAAGGGGTTGCTCCATCTGCTGAAGGCCCGCGGTCAAGGCACATGTGAGAAAGCAATCAATGAACAACTATGGTGTTGCGACGGCAACGAAAAACTAAAGATTGATGCTTCTCACCTCTGTCCGTTCCTGTCTCTCTGTCCCTATCTATCCCTCTCTCTGACTCTCTCTCTCTCTCTCTGTCTGTCCCTGTAAAAAAAAAAAAAAAGAGTTAAAAAAAATACAAATAACCTTCTCCTAAAGGCATTGCACTTTTCCAGGCTTCACATAAAATTTTGCCTCCCAGAGTCCCCAGGGGACATCCTCACTTGCAGCAGGCTGGATATTTAGCTTGGAGCAGTCCCAGGAGCAGCGGCTGCAGGAGGTGAAGCTGACAGTATCATTCTAGTGAATGGGTGTGGGTGTGAAAGCGGCCCAAGAACTGGGTTTGTCTTCAGTCTGTCCCTGCATAAGTGAGGCAGTAACACAAAACTGTATGTGGGCTCTCAGAATACTTGCTGTTGCTAATGTCCTTTCTGTCAACGGCACTCTGAGGACAAAGGACTAATTCTACAATGCTCTGCAAGTGTTGCCCAATGTATTCCTAAAAACACATACACAACTCCTCCTAAAGTGTGGTCAATGCATAACTAGAGCAGTTTTAATAGTTCAAATAAGATTAAACATTTGTATGAACTCAAAAGGTCCATCTCCCTACTGAGGGATTACTGGTAAAGGTTTAACCAATAGTCACCAAGTGATCATTCTTAAATATAGAGTATCTCATTACAGACATCAACAACAGGCAGCTGGGAAGCCATAGAAGGCTTTTGGCCATGGGAAGGGTATGATCAATTCCCAGATTTAAGAAAATTATTGGGGGTGGAGGGTGTATGTACGTAGAGTGGCTAGCAGCACTGCTAGGGAGAGAAGTGAGACTAAAATATGATCAAAAAGGTGAACCAGTATGAATTGGGGGCTGACTGGATGGCAGGTAGATAACAGAGGAGTAGATTTCAAATAAACTTGGAAGTCTAACAAAAGCAAGGTTGGAATACCTCCAAGGAATGTCAGGAGGAAAAAGAAGTTGCAATTCGGTGCCCTTATAACATTTTACATGTCTGAAGCAGGCCCTTGAAAGTAGTAGAGCAGTACAGATAACCTGGAGAAGCCAGATGAGATGCTAGAGAACAGAGATGGCGGCAGGAGACACTAGAGCAGTGGTTCTTAATCTGGGTTCTATCGAACCCTAGGGGTTCGATGAGTCGGTCTCAGGGGTTTGGAGAAGCCTCTGCAGCGGAGGCCAGAATAAAGTAATACCGTAATTTGTTGTGAGTTCATGCACTTTGTTGGTTTTGTTCTTTGAGCAAGGTGATGTTCATGCACGGCTCATTTTGTGCACCAGTAAAAAAACATATACCTATGTCTTGAATTTGGAAAAAAAATCATATTTTATTCATCACTAAAGAAGGGTTCGGTGAATGCGCATATGAAACTGGTAGGTTCAGTACCTCAAAAAAGGTTAAGAACCACTGGCCTAGAGGTTGGAGGGAAGACAGAAAAAACATGGGCTGGCCAGAGGGAGAAACTTAAGAGATCCAGAGAAGCAGGAAAATCAGGCGATACTGGGTAATCCAGACCCTCCTACCCCCCAAAAAAAGCTTAAAGAAGCAGCAAATGACACTAAGAAATGAAGAATAAGGGCTAAAGCCCGGCTGGATAACTTGGTTGGTCAGAGCATTGTCCCAAAGCACAAAGTTTGCCGGTTCCATCCATGGTCAAGGCACATATAGGATCAGATGATCAGATTGGTTCCTCTCACTCTTTCTCTTCCTCCCTTTCTCTCTCACTAAAATCAATAAGTAAAAATTTAAAAATGGGCCCTGGCCAGTTGGCTCAGTGGACAGAGCGTCAGCCAGCGTGTGGATATCGCGGGTTCAATCCCTGGTCAGGACACACATGAGAAGTGACCATCTGCTTTTCCTTCCCTCCCTCTCCCCCTTCTCTCTCTCTTCCTCTCTCTCAGCCAGTGGCTCAAATAGTTCAAGCCTGGGACCCAGGTGCTGAGGATAGCTTGGTTGATTTGAGCATCAGCCCGAGAGGAGGGTTGCCAGGTGGACCCAGGTCCAGGCACAGATGGGAATCTGTCTCTCTATCTTCCCTTCTCTCACTTAAAAAAGGAAGTTAAAAAACAAAAAAGGAATAAAGGCTGGAAACAGGCTATTAGGTAATAGAGTGCCGATCCAGTGCTGAGAACAGAAGGCAGCCTAGGAATAAGTGTGGAGAAGGATAAGGAAGTGGAAACAGCATGGAAGTTCATACAGCTGGTTGAGGAAGAAAGCTGCTGGGAGGTAGTTCCAGAGAATAGTCAAATTTAACTCATTCAAAGGGAAGAGAAGGGGAGGAAGAAGTAAGAAGAGGTCAACCGAGTTCACATCAGACACTCCTGTTGCATATAAACAGTATATCTGCATAAATTAAAGTCTACTTCAAGGGGGACAGGGTGGGGTTAATAAACAACAAGCAAAGTAGAAAAGATGTTTAAAAAAAATGCAATTAGGAATAAAGGAGAGCCTGACCTGTGGTGGCACAGTGGATAAACCATTGAGCTGAAATGCTGAGGTCGCTGGTTCGAAACCCTGGGCTTGCCTGGTCTAAGCACATATGGAAGTTGATACTTCCTGCTCCTCCCCCACCCCCTCCTCTCTAAAAAAATGAATAAAGAAAAATCTTTAAAAAAATAAATGATAAATGGGCAATAAGTTTGCCAAGAAGTACAGAGGGCCCTGGTGATACGCCAACTGAGGGATGACCTATCATTCCTTGCCCTTGCAAATCCTGGGTGCCTGTCCTCAGGACCAAAGGTGGAGTTTACCTTGGTTGGGAATGCACAGTGGTTCAAAACCCAGGCTGCATGCAGGATTATCTGGGGCACCTGTTAAAAATTGAGCTTCTCTAATCCTACACATGGAGATTCTGATTTATATCAGGGTGCGGCTAAGAATTTTTAATTAGCACTCCAAGTAATTCTGATGCAGCCAGTAGAATGGCATCTGGAAACCAGGCAAGTCATCAGAATTATCTGATAAACCTTTTAAAAATACAGATTCATAAGCTCCTGTCCAAACCTAGTGAATCTCACTATACTCACATCAATAAAAATAAATGCTTCACATTTAAGTCCTTTTTCAATCAACTTCCCCACAAATGCTTGTAAAAAAGAATTTCAGTACAACCCCAGCTACACCAGGATTGAATCCAAGGACCCTGGAAGTCCAGAGGTAGTTAGTGGCCTTAGTCAAACCTCTACTGAATGGCTATTCATTTAAAGACAACTGACTACTCTTTTAAACTGCTCTTGGAAGGAAAGCCAAGTAAAAACAAAACTTTTCCTGTTTCTTGTTCCTCTAAAGGGCTTTCTACTTTCAAAGTCTGTCTTTAAGCAGCTTCTAACAAATGTTAGCATTATTGATGTGCATCATCATGTTATTATACATATTTAGATACATTACTTTTTTAAATCACAGTTTTAAATAATATACATTCATTCATGTTACAAATAGTATTAGCACTAGCGTATATATAAACATATATGACACAATGTTACTGCATTGCATTTTGCTTTTCAAAGTCCTGGGACATATTAAAAACTAGTATTACAAGCTTGTGAGAACTGAAGCCAGAGAGGCCTAGTTCAAACCCTGCCTCTGAAACTTGGACTAGTTGTTCAAATTATACAGGTAAGACTTTCTAAAATTGGGGGGGGGGGTTCTTCTCTAAATGCTAATATCACCTATCTTACTGGGTTGTCAAAAGAATAAGAATTGGAAGTATAATACATATAGTTCTGATTTAGAGCCAGCATTCAATAAACAGTAATTATTCTCATTGTTCTTATCCAAATCTCCCTCCCAACCCCCTCCCAATAAAAGTGAAATTAGTCCCCTAAAAGTGCTCAAGATATCCGGGTATGTGTTGAAAACCTGAGTGTACCAGCCATGGTAAGAACTGTAAAAAGAAACTCTACTTAAGGAAACCTTGCAGGTCATAATAATGTGAAGAGTCCTTCATCACAAAGCATCCATATGCTTAATAAATAACAAAAGTGTACTTCTAAGTGTACTGCTGAGATCATAAGAAGATAAAGAGGTTCCTAAGGATAAGAGAAAAAAAGAAAAAGAACTATAACATAAACCCCAGTGGCAAACTAACTGGTAAGCCCACACTGCCCTGGGGGCAATACCTTTCCCTCCCAGGAACCTGAGGGTCTTGTACAGGAAATAAAGCCTGGGATCTCAACCAGGAACCTTGGCATTCCAGGCCGATACCCTATCCACTGCACCACCACAGGTCAGGCTGGGATTACATGCTTTATGTTATGTGTGGTAAAAGCATTGCCTCTGATGACAGACACACTTAAATTTGAATCCTGGATAACCAAGTACCACTCTATGATACCTACCTATTAAGATTGTTTTGAAATAAATTCATACATATATGTATTCATGTGTGTATCACATAGAAGAGTTCTTAGTATACAAAATGCACTCAAATAAATAGTAGCTATTGTGAACATTTATAGAGCGTTTTCTATGTGCCAGTGGTGGTGATGCTAGACTTTGGGACACAGAGATGGATAATGATTCCTTGTTAGGATACCCTATTGCACGTTTGTTTTGTGCCATTTACCTATATAATTGTACTTAATTTTCCCAACAGTCTTATAAGGTACTGTTATCTCCCTTGGGCAGATAAGCAAATAGTTAAGTGTTTTGGTATAATTCATACAACAGTAATGAAAGTGGGACTACAACTTGGGTGCTATACCACCCCAGACCCTGTCTTAATTACCTCACCTCTCTCCCTTAGAAGAGAAGATTCACATTCAGCTCCCCAGGGAATATGCAGTTGGTAGACGTTCCTTTCTGTTTCTTTTTTTTATTTTTTTTACCAAAAAGCAGTAAACTCTAAAAATAGTGGGTTTCACAACCATAGACTATAACACAAGACCGTTCAACTGAATTCTGTGCTAAATTCTGGACCTCTCAGTTTTTGTTCCTTCTTCAAGAGGGAAAGTAACAATCTGATTATGAGTGTGCAATGGATCAAATGTTGTGATTGTCCTGTGTAAATACTTTTGTAGGTATTATTTAGGAATAGATATATTCTTAGGAATTTAAATCTTGTTTACTTTCTGATGATGAGAAGATTTTGTTTATATTATACCGTATTTCCCCATGTATAAGATTCTCCCATGTATAAGAGTCTCCTTAAATTTGGGGCCCGAAATTTAAAAATAAAAACGTATTACATAAAGTATTAAACTCAAGTTTTGTTTATCATAAAATTCACACAATTCCTCATCACTGTCATAACTCCCATTCATTAGCTTGTCCTCTCTGTGTTTGATGACGAATCACACTGTCTTCAACAATGAGCGCAAAACAAGTGTGAATAAGTGGGAAATGCAAGTAAAAAAAATCTACAACCACTGTATAAGACGCACCAGTTTTTAGACCTCAAATTTTTCAAAAAAAGGTGTGTCTTATTCACGGGAAAATACGGTAATAGATAGCTGGATGAGATTTAACAGAGTGGCAGATTTGATTCAAAGAAGGAAGCACTTTCTAAAATATTCTTAGCCAAGCAAGTTGAATGAGGTGTGGCCATTCAAAGTTTAAGACTACCTGTCAAAACACTAGATCAGGCCCTGGCCAGATTGCTCAATGGATAGAGTGTCAGCCTGGCATGCAGATGTCCTGGGTTCCATTCCCAGTCAGGGTACACATGTAAAGCATGACCATCTGCTTCTCTTTCCCTCCCGCTCCCCATCTCCAGGATAACTCGGTTGATTTGAGCATCTGTCCCAGACGGGGTTACCAGGTGGATCCCTGTTGGGGCTCATGGAGGAGCCTGTCTAACTCCCCTTTTCTCACTTAACAAGAAAACAAAACAAAACAAAACAAACAAAAAAGCACCATCAGATCATTCTCCAACAGATACTACAAATTATATTGTAAAGAGAAAGAACTGTACCCAGGAAGATACAGGAATTACTTTTTAATCCTGAAAATAATAGCAGCAAAAATTAGGAGTTCTTGTAAACAATACTGAGATCATGTAAACGACTAAGAAAAGTTATTGCTAGATTCTCCATTTCATTAAAAAAAAAGGGCATTCTGGATTTTCTCTGGATAATAAATAGACTAGAAAAGGGGGAAAGGACTCTCTTTCTTTTATAAGCACAGCTGCCTTGTAGAAATTGTTTGTAGACTGCCACAACTTTACTCACTGCTTATTCGAGGAGGGCTCTTTTATCTTTTGCTAACCTGCTCAGAGCTTGAAACTAAGGTGGTGATTTTAAGTGAAGTGATGTGTAAAACTTGGGTTTCATTACCCTCAGGTTGAAAACAGCTGATGATGAAGACATTCCTAGCTCAAACAAAAAAATTAATTCATGAATAATTTCAATACAAAGCAATACATTTTCACTTCAAAAGGAAAAAGACATTCTTACATTCCTTTTAAAATGAATCACCTAAATCCAGAAGAGATTTCAGGGATTATTTCACCAGTGTCTTCAAGCACTGTCATTCAGTCATTTGTTTACATTTTTTTCTCACATCGCTATTTCTGCTCATATCTATTGCGGCTCTAAATTCATCAAATTGTAGGTCATCATATTTTTCTGCCCTATGACTCCACAACTTCAGGACAAGGACTAGACAGAAAAATTCAAAACCTCCAATGCTCATCACACTCAAAACATCATAACAGCTTTGATAAACCAATAAAATGAGTGAAAACAAATTAAAATATTTCTATTCCTGCTGCTTAAATAAAGGTTTGACTCAACCAGTCCACATGCAAGTCATGTCCGCTAACGGCATAATAGAAGCACAAGAAAGAGGCTAGGTGATTTAAGGAAAAGTTTTTGTAAATCAAGAAAAATATCTCTAGTGTATTCCATACAGTTTCAAATTCTCCTTGGGAGAAAGGAATGCCTTTCAAGGGCTAAGGAGATGTGGGCTTGAATAGATCATTCTGAGGATTTCTTCCAATACTCATATCCGATGAGAATTCACAACTCAAAATACCGCATTACCGACGTCTGAATTTGTCGATACGAAAACAGCAATAAGAACAAAATTTCTTGATATTAGGAACATTTTTCCATATAAGAAACTTGCAGCTTTTCACACTCAGGGTGGGAGTCGAGGGTTTTTTTCAAAAGGGAAAACCGGGCGCTCAGGAGAGCCGGCCTCTGGTCACTCAACAGACAGGCTGCCGGACCAGGATGGGCACCAGCTTCCCAGGTTCACTCATCCTTCACGAAAACTCGCCGGAAGCAAGAACCGAGAGAAGAAACTTAAACTTCAGTATTTAGAAAACGGGAATTATAACCAAACTTTTATTTTAAGAGGAATACCTTTACTTCCGGGATGCTCTGATAACTGACCTCCAGAACAAGCTTGGCCCTAGGCGGGTTCCTGCCCAAGCAAGGTCCTTTGGGGGAAGGGTCAAAAAGAGGACAGGTGGCCAGGAAACCTCTGGAAAAACCTCCCAGGCTGGCTCCCTTTGCAGCCGGCAGAGCCGGAGCACCTGCAGGGCACTAGGCGCGTCCCTTACCTGCGCCAACCCCCCGCTCACCCCTTCCCTCCCGAGGCACTTACCTGGGGGGGCTGTGGGTGACTGGATTCTGAAGGTGGCCGTCTCGGCCCATCCCAGATGTGACGAGGGCCTACTCCAGGGTCTGGGGGTCCCAGGCAACAGGTAGGAGGGGTTGGATTTCCGCCGGATCGCCACTCGCCTGAAGTCGTAGCTGCCCTTGCTGCTCACGGTGCCGGGGTCACCCGCGGCTCCGTGCTCTCTCCCGCCCTGGTCTGGACGCAAGTGAACGCTCGGAGGGCTCCTTATGGGCAGCCCGACCCGGGGGGCCGTCGCCTGCATGCCCTCGGGCGGCGCGACTCGGGAGAGGGGTCTCCGGGGCGGCCTCGCGCCCGCGCCGCTGTGCTCTCGCGGCTCCGTGGCCAGTGCTTCCTCGTCCCTTCCTTCCCGGGATGCTGAGGGCCACGCAGAACTTGGCGCTCGGTCTCTGCGGATCCGGATCTCACCTAACGCCGCCGCTTCAGCGATCCGCCCAGGACGGCCTCCACCCACTATTCTCCGGAGCCGAATTCCCGAGGCCCCGAGGCGGGGCTGGGAGAGAGAGCCTTCAGGCTGTTCGCGCAGCCAGGGCCCCCGCCTCCTCCTCCAGCCGGGAGAGCTGCCAAGGACTCGCAGTGCCTAGTGGCGCGCCCTGGGCTCGGCCCCAGAGCCTGGTGGCCCCTGGCGGCTCCGCCCCGCCCCGCCGCCTCGCGCTCGCCCATTGGCGGAGAGGAACCGCGCGGTGCTCACCTGCGGCAGCACACCTAGGGTGTGGGGCAGGTCTGCCGCGCACACCTGCGGACCACGCAATGGATTGGGGGGGGAGGATAATTATAGTTTCTTTAGACTTTGTCCAGTGGCTCGCTGCTCTCATACACTCACATGACAGTGGTCTTACCTGTGTCTCAAGCTGCTTGCTGTATCGAGCCCTTAATAATAATCTTATTTATGTCGTAGAACTATACAGTGAGTTAAATATATTTCAGATAAGAAAACCAAGATGTGGAAGCAACAATGAATCACATAGCATCGCAGAGCTAGAATCCTTAGGGGAGGCTCGGCCCAAGGTCATTCCTCATCTTGCAGAATCAAATCATCTTGCCAAGAGCAAGGGGCCAGAGAACCCTGAAGGTGTCTCTGTGGAAGAAAATGAGAAGAGGTACAGCCATCAGCCCGCAGATTCCAGAATAGTATCAAACATCCATCACCATGGACTTTCAGGACTTCATTAGTAATGCGCTTTAGAGTCTTTTTTAACTTGTCAAGTAATTTTCTTTAATGTCAGCTAAATACCAAGTGGAAGAAAATACATTTTAAATTATTAGTTTGCTTACCTGCATTTTAGAATTCACTAGTCTCTCTAATAGCAAAGCAACTCTTCTAAAACCGCAGAGGTAAGAAGGGACAGGGCAGCAGGCCAACCAAGTACTTGAGTTCAAACAGAAAGAGTTCCCCAGCCATCACTTTCACCTCGGAAGTCATCCCACGTTTATTTAAATTGTACTTCACCACGGTAACGTCTCCTCCCGCTCCCTGAAGTGTGTAGCCCATAACCCAGTCCTCTATAAACCTATATTTTTTAGAAAGAGGGAGATACAGAGAGGAAGGGAGAGAGATGAGAAGCATCAACTCACAGTTGTGTCACCTTACTTGTTCATTGATTGCTTCTTATACATACCTTGCTCAAGCCAGCGACCCCCTTGCTCAAGCCAGCGACCTTTGGGCTTAGGACAGCCACCTCGGGAATCATGTCTCAATGATCCCACTTTCAAGCTGGTAACCCCGTAAACCAGGGACTTCAGCGTTCCAGTTCGACACTCCACTGTGCCACCTCTAGCTAGTCTCTAGTCAGGCCCTCAGGAAACCTTTTAAGAGGGCAGTTCAACAGCCTGACCAGGCGGTGGCGCAGTGGCTACAGCGCTGGACTGGGATGCAGAGGATCCAGGTTTCAAACCCCTAGGTCCCAGGCTTAAGTGCGGGCTCATCTGGTTTGAGCAAGGCTCACCAGCTTGAGCAAGAGGTCATTCTGTTTGCTGTAGCCCCCCACCCTCCGGTCAAGGAGAAAGCAATCAATGAACAACTAAGGTGCCACACGAAGAATTGATGCTTCTCATCTCTCTGCCTTCCGGGCTGGCTGTCTCTCTCTCTCTGTCTCTCCCTGTCTCTGTCACACACACACACAAAAGGACAGTTGAACAATCTCAGTCTCCTTGGCTGCTACTCAAGGAGACAGAACTGCCCTCCTAATATTTAAAGCATACATTCAGACCAAGTTCAAAGGAGCTTTTGCTCCCTTCAGATTTATTATCCCTATATCACTGCATTATACCTAGTTATAGTATCTCCTTCTGTGGAATTGTGGGGTTTTCTTCTATGCCACATCATAATGGAAATTATTTTAAAAAGTAGTTTCTTTTTTTTAATGTTTATTTATTTTAGAGTAAGAGGAAGGGACACAGGGAGAGAGAGACAAGAACAGTGACATGTTCCTGCCCTGACCAGGAATCAAACTGGAAACCTCTGCAATTCAGGACAATGCTCCAACTGAGCTATTGAGCCAGGGCTAAACAGATAGTTTCAAATATAAAATAATACGGAAAGGAGTTTTATCTCCATATACATAAGTTAACTACAATTTAAATACAAATTTATAACATAATTTACTTCAATAAAAAGGTAGTGTTGCAAATAATAATACTGAATTAGCAACTTACCTTAGAGAAATTTATTTTTCTGAGAAAAGACACTGGAGTCTTCTCATTTAGAAAACTCATTATTAAAGCCTGACCAGGCAGTGGTGCAGTGGATTGAGCGTCAGACTGGGACACGAAGGACTCAGGTTTGAAACTCCAAGGTAGCCGGTATGAGCATGGGCTCAGTACCTTGAGCGAGGAGTTGCTGGCTTGAGTGTGGGATCATAGACAGGACCTCATGGTCACTGGCTTGAGCCCAAAGGTTGCTGACTTGAAGCCCAAAGGTTGTTGACTTAGAAAGAAGTCGCGGGCTTGAGCCCAATGTCACTGGCTTGAGCAAGGGGTCTCTCACTCTGCTGTACCCCATGGTCAAGGCACATATGAGAAAGCAGTCAATGAACAACTAAGGTGCTGTAATAAAGACTAGAACAGTGGTTCTTAACCTAGATTCTATCAAACCCTATGGGTTCAATGAGTCGGTCTCAGGGGTTCGGAGAAGCCTCTGCCGCGGAGGCCAGAATAAAGTAATACCGTAATTTGTTGAGTTCATGTACTTTGTTGGTTTTGTTCTTTGAGCAAGGTGATGTTCATGCATGGCTCATTTTGTGCACCAGTAAAAAAACATATACCTATGTCTTGAATTTTGAAAAAAAAAATCATATTTTATTTATCACTAAAGAAGGGTTCAGTGAATGCGCATATGAAACTGGTGGGTTCGGTACCTCAAAAAAGGTTAAGAACTGCTGGACTAGAAGCTTCTCATCTCTCTCCCTTTCTGTCTGTCTGTCCCTATCTATCCCTCTCTCTCTGTAAAAAAAAAAAAAAAATGGGGAAAATTGGTTACTGATGAAGCTTAAAGTACCCCCCCCAATACTTTTTCTGTAGATCACTTTCTGTAGAGAACTGCTGTAAACACATTTACAAGTTTTGAGCAGCAGTTCAGTTTTTCTCCATTTGAGTATTTTAACTTGTTTACATTATTCACATTTCTATATCTTTCTAGGTTCAAGTTGTTTGTATTTGCATAGTAATATATCAGTTGAAATCTGTATTTTCAGATGGAATTTTTTATAATATACTTATCACCTGACATTACCTCTATAGATATTACTGCTGCTGATTACTTTCTGATAAAAACCATTTCTAAGGGACTTTGCATTTATGACTACATTTTATAACACTCAATGGATAAGTCAACAGGACTTTATTTGATCTCAAGTTATCTTAGAGTAGGACAAAATATTGAATATAATCTTGTACATATAGTCTTTTTTTTTTTTTTTTTTTTTACAGGGACTGAAAGAGATTCAGAGAGGGATAGATAGGGACAGACAGACAGAAATGGAGAGAGATGAGAAGCATCAATCATTAATTTTTCATTGCCGTTGCGACACCATAGTTGTTCATTGATTGCTTTCTCACATGTGCCTTGACCACGGGCCTTCAGCAGACCGAGCAACCTCTTGCTGGAGCCAGCGACCTTGGGTCCAAGCTGGCGAGCTTTTGCTCAAGCCAGATGGGCCCGCACTCAAGCTGGTGAGCTCGGGGTCTCGAACCTGGGTCTTCCGCATCCCAGTCTGACACTCTATCCACTGCGCCACTGCCTGGTCAGGCACATATAGTCTTAATATACTATTTTATTTGTTTATACAGCTAATAGGAAGTTTGTCAGTAATTCATTAACATATGTTGCATGGGAACTGTGCTAGGTCCAGAAATACAGGGAGGCACACGACACACAGAAGTTTATACTTCATACTGCAGCTGAGACAATGCTGAGAGCTTACCAAATCCTGTATCATTTTCCTTGGGCACATAAGGAGACTGATTTAAAACTTTCCTTGAAGTTAGGTGAGCAGAGGTGGTATGTATCACCTTCAGACCTGGGCTGCACCCTTGCCATGAAAACTCTCTACTATTCTGCACGCACTGGCGTGCATGCCCAGGGACCAGTGGAGGAGCCTGGCATCCTGGCCCATGGCAGAGCCACTATAAAGAGAGGAACTGGCAGCTCAGAATGACCCCTTCCCTGGAAATAAATATAATAACAGGAAGACTATGGGCTGATTCATGTTACTCAAATGTAACATTTTTTTTTCCAGTGTGGCAAAAATTATATGTAGATTGATGTCTTTTAATTCTAGTTCAAATGTTTTAAACATTCTATTTAATTTCATCAACATAACCTGTCTCAGATTGATCTCATTCCTAATAAACAAAATAAAACCAAAAAAGAATAGTCAAAATAAAAATAATAAATTAATAAGCTGCTTCAACTATTGGTGGAACATCACTTCCCAAACTACAATTAAATAGAATCAAAAGTTTACAGCCTGACCAGGTGGTGGTGCAGTGGATAGAGCTTCGGTCTGGGATGCGGAAGACCCAGGTTCGAGACCCCAAGCTCGCCAGCTTGAGTGCGGGCCCATTCTGGCTTGAGCAAAAGCTCGTCAGCTTGGACCCAAGGTCCCTGGCTCCAGCAAGGGGTGGCTCTGTCTGCTGAAGGCCCGCGGTCAAGGCACATGTGAGAAAGCAATCAATGAACAACTGAGGTGTTGCGACGGCCACGAAAAACTAATGATTGATGCCTCACCTCTCTCCACTCCTGTCTGTCTGTCCTTGTCTATCCCTCTCTCTGACTCTCTCTCTGTCCCTGTAAGAAAAAAAAGTTTACAGCAAGTTTATTATTTTAATATTACCAGAGAAGGATGAAAAACTTTTCTCACTTGAATAATAAATTATGTTTTTTCCTCAGTAAATAAATTATAAATGTATTAGTTTTTTACTTTGATGCTATCCCTAGGTAGGAAATCACATAAATGTCATTAAAGATGAAAAGGTCAGGAAAAGGCATAAATAATGCTGGCTTATACAGTGTGTCTGTAAAGTCATGGTGCACTTTTGAACGGTCAAAAGTGCACCATGACTTTACGAACACACTGTATAGTAGTAGCATTAAGGAGCTGATATACACACTATAATTTCGTAAAGACCTAAATTGAAGAAGACGATATAGTTATTTTACGATAAATTTAGTAAAAAGTATGATATTTTGAATTGGTACAATTTTATTTTATTTTATTTTTTGGAAGAGAGAGAGAGAGACAGATAGACAGACTGGAAGGGAGAGAGATGAGAAGCAACAATTTTTTGTGGCGGCACCTCCGTTGTTCATTGCTTTCTCATACGTGCCTTGACCGGGGGCTACAGCAGACTGAGTGACCCCTTGCTGGAGCCAGCGACCTTGGGCTCAAGCCAGAGACTGTAGGGTCGTATCTATGATCCCATGCTCAAACCAGCAATCCTGCACTTAAGATGGTAAGCCCATGCTTAAGCCAGATGAGCCTGCACTAAAGCCAGTGACCTTGGGGTTTCAAACATGGGTCCTCTGCCTCCCAAGCTGAAGCTCTATCCACTGTACCAAGACCTGGCCTTTGATCATTTTTTTAATTGGGTTGTTTACCTTCCTGGTATTGAGTTTTAAAAGTTCTTTATAAATTTTGGTTATTAACCCCTTATCAGACATATCAGCAAATATGTTCTCCCACTGAGTGGGTTGTTTTTTATTTTGTTAATGGTGCCTTTTGCTGTGCAAAAGCTTGTTAGTTTAATATAATCCTATTTGTTTATTTTGTCCTTTATTTCACTTGCCTGTGGAGATATATTGGCAAAAATATTGCTATGAGAGAGACTGGAGAGTTTACTTCCTATATTTCCTTCCAACATTTTTTTTTTTAGATTTTATTCATTTTTTAGAGAGAGAGAGAGAGAAGGGGGAGGAGCAGGAAGCATCAGTTCGCATATGTGCCTTGACCAGGCAAGCCCAGGGTTTTGAACCGGTGACCTTAGAGTTCCAGGTCGGAGCTTTTACCCGCTGCACCACTGCAGGTCAGGCTCCTTCCAACATTTTTATGGTTTTGTGACTTACATTTAAGTCTTTTATCCTTTTGAGTTTGTTTTTGTGAATGGTGTAAGTTGGTGGTCTAGTTTCAATTTGCATGTACCTGTCCAATTTTCTCAACACCACTTATTAAAGGGGTTGTCTTTATGCCATTGTATACTCTTGCTTCCTTTGTCAAATATTAATTGACTTTAAAGAATGGGTTTATTTCTGGGTCTGCTGTTCTATTCCATTGATCTGTAGCCTTTTGTGTTGTCAGTACAAAGCTGTTTTGATTACAATGGCCTTGTAGTCTAACTTGATATCAGAAAGTGTAATACCTCCCACTATGTTCTTCATTTTCTTTTTTTTAAATTTTATTTATTCATTTTTAGAGAGAGAGAGAGAGAAGAGGGAGGGGCATGAAGCATCACCTCTCATCTATACCTTGACCAGGTAAGGCCAGGGTTTTGAACCAGTGACCTCAGTGTTCCAGGTTGATGCTTTATCCACTGCACCACCACAGGTCAGGCCTGTTCTTCATTTTCAAGATTGCTGAAGCTATTCAGGTTCTGTTTTGGTTCCATATAAATTTTTGGAATATTTGTTCTAAATCTGTGAAGCATGCCATTGGTATTTTAATAGGAATTGCATTGAATCTATATACTGCTTTGGATAGTATGGACATTTTAATGATTTTAACACTTCCTATCCATGAACACAGCATATGCTTCCAAATGTTTGTATCTTCTGCGATTTCTTTTTTCAATGTCTTATAATTTTCTGAGTACAAGTCTTTTACCTGCTTGGTTAAATTTATTCCCAGGTACTTAATTTTTTTGTTGCAATAGCTAAGGGGATTGTTTCCTTAATTTCTCTTTCTGACAATTTATTGTTGGTGTATAAAAATGCCACTGATTTCTGAACATTAATTTTATATGCTGCCACCTTGCCGAATTCATTTATCAGGTCTAGTTTTTGACTGATACTTTAGGGTTTTCTACGTACCGTATCATTTCATCAGCAAATAATGACAGTTTTATTTCTTCTCCAATTTAGATGCCATTTATTTTTCTTCTTGTCTAAAGAGCCACAGAAATCTTGAGAAAGAAGAACAAATTTGAAAGAACCACTCTACCTGATATAGATTATACTACAAGGCCACAGTGATCAATACAGCATTATATGGACCTAGCCAGTTGGCTCAGTGGTAGAGCGTCAGCCCAGTGTGTGGATGTCCCAGGTTCGATTCCTAGTCAGGGCACACAGAAGAGGCACCCATCTGCTTCTGCACCCCTCCCCCTCTTGCTTCTCTTTGTCTCTCTTCCTTCCCCTTCTGCAGCCATGGCTCAATTGGAGCAAGTTGGTCCTGGGTGCTAGGGATGGCTCCATGGCCTCCACCTCAGGTGCTGGGAAGGGCGAGAGAGACAGACAGACAGAGAATGGAGCAGAGGCAGGAAGCATCAACTCCCGTATGTGCCTTGAATGGCAAGCCCAGGGTTTTAAATAGGTGTCCTCAGCATTCTAGGTTGTTGCTTTATCCACTGAGCCACCACAGGTCTAAACTAAACCACTTTCTTACACCATACATAAGAATAAACTCAAATGTTAGATTCAAAACCATAATTTTTTTGTGTGTGTGTGTGACAGAGACAGACAGAGGGACAGATAGGGACAGACAGCCAGGAAGGGAGAGAGATGAGAAGCATCAGTTATTTGTTGCAGCACCTTAGTTGTTCATTGATTGCTTTCTAATATGTGCCTTGACCCAGGGGCTATAGCAGAGTGAGTGACCCCTTGCTTGAGCCAGTGACCTTGGGCTCAAGCTGGTGAGCCTTGCTCAAATCAGATAAGCCCGCGCTCAAGCTGGTGACCTCGGGGTCTCGAACCTGGGTCCTCCATGTCCCAGTCCGATGCTCTATCCACTGCACCACCACCTGGCCAGGCAAAACCATAAATTTATTTTTATTTATTTATTTATTTTTACAGGGACAGAGAGAGGGATAGATAGAGACAGACAGACAGGAATGGAAAGAGATGAGAAGCATCAATTATTAGTTTTTCATTGCCGTTGCGACACCATAGTTGTTCATTGATTGCTTTCTCACATGTGCCTTGACCACGGGCCTTCAGCAGACCGAGCCACCCCTTGCTGGAGCCAGGGACCTTGGGTCCAAGCTGACGAGCTTTTGCTCAAGCCAGATGGGCCCGTGCTCAAGCTGGCGAGCTCGGGGTGTCAAACTTGGGTCTTCCGCATCCCAGTCCAATGCTCTATCCACTGCATCACCACCTGGTCAGGCAAAACCATAGAAATTTTTTAAGAAAACACAGGCATTAAAATCTTGGACTTTTCTCAAAGCAGTATCTTTTCTGATATAGCTCCTGGGGCAAAGGAAAAAGAAAATAAATTTAAAAATGGGACTATATCAAACTAAAATGTTTTGCATTGCAAAGGAAACCATCAACAAAATGAAAAGACCATCCGCTGAGTGAGCCATCATATTTTCCAGTGATACATCTGATAAGAGGTTAATATGCAAAATTTAAAACTTTTACAACTCAACACCAAGAAAAACAGCAACAATCCAACTTAAAAATGGGAAAGGGCCTGACCTATTGTGGCGCAGTGGATAAAGCGTCGACCTGGGAACACTGAGGTCGCCAGTTCAAAACCCTGCACTGGTATGGTCAAGGCATATATGGGAGTTGATGCTACCAGCTCCTCCCCCATTTCTCTTTCTCTCTCTCTCTCTGTCTCTGTCTCTCACTCTGTGTCTCCTCTCTAAATGAATAAAATAAAAATAAAAAAATTTAAGAAAAGAAAAAAGGGAAAGGACCTGAATAGACACTTCTCCAAAGAGGACATCCAGATGGCCAATAGGCATATGAAAAGATGCTCAACAACACTAATCATCAGAGAAATGCAAATTAAAACCACAATGATATATATCCTTATAGCTGTCAGAATGGCTATCATCAAAAAATTAAGCCCTGGCCGGTTAGCTCAGTCAGTAAGAATGTTGTCCTGAAACAACAAGGTTGCTGGTTCAATCCCCAGTTGGGGCACATTTGGGAAGCCACCAATGAGTGTATAACTGAGTAAAACAACAAATGAATGCTTTTCTCTCCCTCTCTCAAAAAAAATTTAAAAATCAATAAAAAAATTAAAAATTAAAATAAATCAACAAACATGTGTTGGCTAGGATGTGAAGAAAAGGGAACCCTTATGCACTGTTGGTGGGAATGCCAATTGGTGTAGCCTCTGGGGAAAATAGTATGGAGTTACCCCCCCCCCAAATTAAAAAGGGAACTGTCTTATGATTTAGTAATTTCACTTCTGGGAATATATCCAAAGAAACCTGAAACACTGATTCAAAAGAATATATGCACCCCTGTGTTCATTGCAGCATTATTTACTATAGCCAGGATTTGGAAGCAACCCAAGTGCCCATCAGCAGTTGAGTGGATTAAAAAGCTGTGGTACAGCTGGCGGGGGGGCGGGGGGGAAAGCTGTGGTACATCTACACAATGGCATACTACCTGGGCATAAAAAAAGAAGGAAATGTTACCTTTTGTGACTGCATGGATGGACCTGGAGTGTATTGTGCTAAGGAAAATAAGTTAGTCAGAGAAAGACAAGTATCATATAATTTCACTTATATGTAGAATTTAATGAACAAAATAAACTAACACACCATATAGAAATAGATTCATAGAAACAGAGAACAGACTGACAGCTGTCCGAGGGGAGCGGAATTGGGGGGACTGGGTGAAAAATGTAAAGGGATTAAGCAAAACAACAAACTCATAGACACAGACAACAATATGGTAATTATCCAAGGGAAAGGGGAATTGGAGAAGGTAGGGAAGGGTAAAGGCGGCACAAATAGTGATGGCAGGAGACTTGATTTGGGGTGGTGAACATACAATGCAGTATACCAATGATGTATTATAAAACTATACACCCAAAACCTATACAAATGTATTAACCAATGTTACTCCAATAAATTCAATAAAAAAGAAAACCAAAATATAAAGAGTAAAAGTAAAAGAAAACATGCTCTCCCTACCTCCTACCTACTCCTCCTCTCTCAGTTGAGGTTTTGTAAGCACGCAGGTGCCAGTGCTGAGCTGCCATGTCCATCTTGCAACTGGGGGGGGGGGACATCGTAGCGATGGAGGGTGACAGAACAGAATGATGGAAAGAGCCCAGGCTATTGCTGAATTCAACATACTACTGAAAAACACCAGGAAGTTCCTACCTTTTAAATTCTTGCTAAGTGACAAAATAAACTGTCCTCACTGTTAAGCCACTGTTCTTGAGATTTTGTTACCTTTAGGCAACAGCATACCGATACTGGGAAAATAGTTCAACTAAATTTTAGGAAAAGCACTTGAAGTTGTATAATTATAAAATTTGTAATTAATGTTTTATTAGTACTGCTTAATAATATTGTAGTTTAGGAATTATACATATCCCTTTGTTCTTTTGAATGAGATCATGGAGGTAAGGGGTCAGCAAATTGTGATCTGTGAGCCAACTCAGCACACCACCAGTTATTTTTGCATTGCCCATGAACTAACCATTTTAATGTTTATACTATTTAATATTTTAAATGGCTAGGGGGATCAAACGAAGAATATTTTGTTACACATAAAAATTATGTAAAATAAAAATTTCTATGTCCATAAAGAAAATGTTATTGAACCTAGCCAGCAGTTTATGACCTCTTCCCCACTACAGCATCGAAGTTGAGTGGTCAAGACAGAGACAAGATTGTCAGCAACTCTGAAAAAAACTCCCTAACTGGCCCTTTACAGATAAAGTTTGTCAACACCTGATATAGATGAAAATAAGAATCTTACATAACAGTTTTGTTTTATTTTGAAAAATTATGAAGCTATTGTAAAAAACAGCAACTATAATGTAAACTCTGATATATCATGCCTTTGTACATTCCATAACAATGTCAAGAGCAGGTGACACATTAAAGCAACAAGACCGTAGCCAGTCTGTCATTGTGAATGTACCTCTTTCTCCAATGGCTCCATTGTTTTATTACAAAGCTCACACATCTATAAGCATGTGTAGTACAGAACATAACTCTGTATCATGAGAATATTCAAAACAACCCTGAAATTGTTCATGATGAGACCAAGTATAAACTGAAGTCAGTGGTATTACATATACATGATCTCAAATGGAGTTATTTTTTTTCCAAAGTAGACACAGATAGATATAAGATAAGCATTTTCATAGAATATTGGCAAAGCAGAAACATTTTTTAAAGCAGGCAATAAATATTTTCATGCTCACATTTTCAGCTGGTCATGAGAAAACAGACTTCTAATTATTCAGTCTCCAAAGTACAAGCCAGAAACTGTGGAATGTATCACTTTCTACCGTACTCTATAATTATGTTTTTATTGAATTTTTTAATTGTAAGGTCCTGATGGCAGTTTAATTCATATTTGTATCCTTTGTAGCATCTTTTAAAGTAGCTTTCACGTAGTAAAATACTCATTCAAAATGACTGAAGAAAAATGCTTGAGACAGGTGAGAGAGAGAAGGGGGGAGGAACAGGAAGCATCAATTCCCATATGTGCCTTGACCAGACAAGCCCAGGGTTTCCAACCAGTGACCTCAGTGTCCCAGGTCGACAGTTTATCCACTGCACCACCACAGGTCAGGCAACAGCATTCCACTGAAAGGAATGGATCCTAAATAATAGTCAGATATTTAGGTAACAATTTCTGTATAAATATTTCAATGGCATCTTTATTTGTAATAGTAATAGTCTGGAAGCAAGTTACAAATCAGTGATCAAATAGTCTTTTCTTTTTTAAGAAAGTATAATTTATCCATGCCATAGAATATTATGCCAGCCTTAAGAATAATGTAGTTGAAACCTTTTCATAACCTAGAAAAATACCATAAAATGTTTAGAGTAAAAAGCAGGAGTCAGAATTGTATATTCAGTATGACTCAAGGAAAGGCACCAAAACGTTAACAGTTTTCATTAAGAGATAAGATTATAGGTAAATATCATTTTCTACTTTTCCACATTTTCAAAATTTACTACAATAAACGTATTAACTACTAGAAAAAGGAAAATAAATGAACGGTGTGTACAGAGCCTCCTCTCTGACCACTCGGCAGAAAACTAATCTGACTTATTTGAGGTGAAATGAATGCTTTTATCCTGAATGAGCAGGTCTCTCCCAAACTTCTTGGCTGTGAGGGAGAGATGTAACTCCCACACAAAGGGAAGCTCTGGGAGGAGGAACAAGTCTAATCAGCATAACTGGGCTGTGAATAGGCCCTGGAACTGACCCTGCCTCTGTAGCCTCCCTGCCGTGATCTTCAGTGACCCAGCCAATCACCACCCCGCATCTTTGATCATCTAGAAGATATATAAGGATACAATCAGTTTTGAATAATTTGTTCAATACCTTAGACAGTGTAATAGACACAGTCATAGGCTCTCTGTGCTTATTTTCAAACTTTTATCAGCTATATTCTGGTACATATTTACAACTATATTCTATTGTATTTATATGTCCTAAATAATGAGACTGCTGGAGAATTCATGTTGTTCAGCATAGGGCTGCAAGCACCAGGAGAACGCCATTACTTTTACATCTTTTCCAAATTTTCATGTTTGGTAGTTGGTATAATTTTGCTCAAAGGATTGATCTTAAAGAAATTGTTGAGATTCCACTGAAAAATGTAATATATGATCAATAAATGTTCATCTACAAACTGCCATAAGGGTTTTCAGTAGTAACTAAATTGCTTTGCTTAAAAGAAAACACTACAGTTTCAATAGTCAAATGTGAAGTTATTAACAAGAGAACATAAGAACAGATAGATACCTACACAATGTTTTTTGTTTGTTTTTAACTGAGAGGAGGGGAGATAGTGAGACAGACTCCCACATATGCCCCAACCAGGATCCACCTGGCAGCCCCTGTCTGTGGCCAATGCTAGGACCAACCAAGCTATCCTCAGCACCTGGGGTCGACACTCAAACCAATCAGACCACTGACTAAGAGAGGGGGAAGAGGGAGAGAAAGAGGAAAGGGAAGGGGAGAGAAGCAGTTGGTTGCTTCTCTTGTGTGCCCTGACTGGGGATCAAACCTGGGACATCCATATGCCAGGCCAACACTCTATCCACTGAGCCAAGCAGCCAGGGCTATACATATTGTAATCACTAAAACTTATTTAGCTATTCTACTTCCCTGATATGATCTCACTTTCAGAGTTCTAATGAAGTATACTAAGCAATAAAATATCCCTTAACCTGACCAAATGGTGGCACAGTGGATAGAGCATCAACCTGGGACACTGAGGACCCAGGTTCAAAACCCAAAGGTCGCCAGCTTAAGTGCAGGCTCACCAGCCTGAGTGTGAGGGCCGCCAGCTTGAGCATGGGATCATAGACATGACCCCATGGTTGCTGGATTGAGCCCAAATATTGTTGGCTTAAACCCAAGCCCAAGGTTACTGGATTAAGCAAGGGGTCACTGGCTCAGCTGGAGTCCCCCCACCCCCCATCAAGACACATATGAGAAAACAATCACTGAACAACTAAAGTACCACAACTATGAGTTGATGGTTTCTCATCTTTCTCCCTTCCTGTCTGTCCCTGTCTGCTCTCAACCTCTCTCTAGCAAAAAAAAAAAAAAAAAAAAAAAAAAAGTATGCTTACCTCCTTAAAAATGGATAGAAACTATACAGTAATGTGCACGATATAGATAAATGTGGACTTTCAAATATCCAACATCCAAAAAGAAAGTGTTTCTAAGACATATTTCTCAAAACTCTTGCTTTTCCCCCACCAATCAGTAGATGTTGAAATCAAATGATATTACAGATAATGGTAGGCTGTCATTGTCCAATCCAAAGAACAGCCATTTTCCAGATAAAGCACACTTTTAAAGGACAACCGTGTTTGGTGTGTGTAATTAAAATGACATTATCATAATTATACTAGAATGCAAGCCAACTTTATTTTTGCATCTGCTGTAAAGAAATGACATTAAAGAACACTTCACAGGAGGTAATTGGGCTTTTAATATATAATATTTTCATCAGTTCAATTGTATCTTCATCTTGTGTGATATTAAGTATTCATACTTATCTCGGCATGTGCTTTGATGAGGCATCTTCTACATTACATATATTTAGTAACATGGCCTTTGTTTTCTAATAGATTAAGTTATTCAGGATTAGAGCAACTATTCATGAGAATAAAGAAAAGGCAGAGTTTTAAATATATGTTACTTTCTGTAAATTGTACTGAAACAGCCAAACCTGAAGTCTGAATCTATACATATTTATTTATTTATTTATTTTACAGGGACAGAGAGAGAGAGAGTCAGAGAGAGGGATAGACAGGGACAGACAGACAGGAACAGAGAAAGGTGAAAAGCATCAATCATTAGTTTTTTGTTGCCGTCGCAACACCATAGTTGTTCATTGATTGCTTTCTCACATGTGCCTTGATCGCGGGCCTTCAGCAGACTGAGCAGCCCCTTGCTGGAGCCAGCGACATTGGGTCCAAGCTGGCAAGCTTTTGCCCAAGCCAGATGGGCCCACGCTCAAACTGGCGAGCTCCGGGTCTCGAACCTGAGTCTACTACATCCCAGTTCGACACTCTATCCACTGCGCCACCATCTGGTCAGGTTATACATATTTTAAGAAAACTGGTTACACTCAGTAGCAAGCTAATATAAAGCTTAGCAATGTAGTATGTTTGCCTTTGTATTAGGAAGAAAGTTTGTGATCATATATTTTATTTATTTATTTATTTATTTATTTATTTATTTATTTATTTTACAGGGACAGAGAGAGAGTCAGAGAGAGGGATAGATAGGGACAGACAGACAGGAATGAAGAGAGATGAGAAGCATCAATCATCAGTTTTTCGTTGCCGTTGCGATACCATAGTTGTTCATTGATTGCTTTCTCATATGTGCCCTGACCGCGGACCTTCAGTAGATCGAGCAACCCCTTGCTAGAGCCAGCGACCTTGGATCCTGGCTGGTGAGCCTTCCTCAAACTAGATGAGCGTGCACTCAAGCTGGCGAGCTCGGGGTCTCGAACCTGCGTCTTCTGCATCCCAGCTCGATGCTCTATCCACTGCGCCACTGCCTGGTCAGGCTTTGATAATATATTTTAAAAGATGCATTATTTTCATGGAAAATTTGGATGAGAGGATCATTCAAGGAGGAGAGTTAGACTTTAGAACTAGAAAAAATAGCTTAGCTTCTGACTATATACAGGATAGAGAAAAAGTAAGTTTTCAGTTATGAGTACAAAAAACACAAGAGTTTATTCTTGTATTATTTATTAATTACTGTATTTTCCATACAATTGTAAACCTACTTTTGCCCCACCCTGTATTGAAAAACAGCTTTGAGGTATATTTTTATTTTACAGAGAAAGAGAAACATTGATTTGTAGTTCCACTTATTATGCATTCATTGGTTGATTCTTGTATTTGACTTGACCAGGGATCAAACCCACAACCTTGGCGTATTGGGATGACACTCTAACCAACTGAACTACCCTGGGACAACATTGAGTTATTTTAAAAACTATTTATACAATTCCTAGAATTGACAGTTATCAATAAGACTGATGAATGAAATTATTTGACTAATATTTTTATTAGAGAAGTAGAAATGGGCATTTCCAAAACCTCCAAGAAAGCATAATATCTACTTGTAAAATAAATATTGGGACTTTAAAGCAACATTGACATGAAATAAAATATATATATATTTTGTAACTGTTAATCCAAAATATTAGAACATTTTTAAAGACTAGTTTTTGAGAATGCTAGGCTTACTGTGAATTGCTGTTTGATAATTTTAGATGGATGACAAGTTCTAAAAATTTGAACAAGATGTAATTTAACAATTTTAAAAACTGAAGCAGTCATGATGTGAGTAGGATAATTTTTATATTTCTTCTTTCTAGTAAGGACCAACCAGACCACCCCATTTAATATTGCAAAGTTTCACTTTCTCCCTACCCTACCCAGAACCATCTCTTTTCTCTGTTATACTTTTTTCTTTTCCTCCCTTCCTTCCTTCCTTCCTTCCTTCCTTCCTTCCTTCCTTCCTTCCTTCCTCCCTCCCTCCCTCCCTCCCTTCCTTCTTTTCCTCCCTCCCTCCCTTTCTTTCTTTCTTCCTCCCTTCTTCTTTTTTTTTGTATATTTTCTGAAGTGAGAAGTATGGAGGCAGAGACAGACTCTTGCATGCACCCAACTGGGATCCACCCGGCACACCGACCAGGGGACAATGCTCTGCCCATCTGGGGCGTTGCTCCATTGCACCCGGAGCCATTCTAGTGCCTGAGGTGGAGGCCATGGAGTCATCCTCAGTGCATGGGCCAACTTTGCTCCAATGCAGTCTTGGCTGCAGGAGGGGAAGAGAAAGATAAAGTAGAGGGGGAAGGATGGAGAAGCAGATGGGCACTTCTCCAGTGTGCCCTGGCAGGGGATCAAACCCGGGACTTCTATATGCCAGCCCAATGTTCTACCACTGAGCCAAATGGCCAGGGACTCTACTTACTTCTTTTTACATAAAAGTTTCACTGTCTGATATACTTTGGTATTTACATATTTATGTTTACTATTTTTTATACTTTCCCTTTGCTACTTATGACACCAACTTTAAAAAGACATGAACTGCCTGACCTGTGGTGGCGCAGTGGATAAAGCGTCGACCTGGGAACACTGAGGTCGCCAGTTCAAAACCCTGTACTGGTCTGGTCAAGGCACATATGGGAGTTGAGCTTCCAGCTCCTCCCCCCTTTCTCTCTTTCTCTCTCTCTCTCACTCTGTGTCTCCTCTCTAAAAAAAAAAAATAAATAAAATTAAAAGAAAAAAAAAAAAAAAAAAGGACATGAACTGCCTGACCAGGCGGTGGCGCAGTGGATAGAGCATCGGATTGGGATGCAGAGGACCCAGGTTTGAGACCCTGAGCTCTCCAGCTTGAGCGTGGGCCCATCTGGCTTGAGCAAAAGCTCTCCAGCTTGGACCCAAGGTTGCTGGCTCCAGCAAGGGGTTGCTCGGTCTGCTGAAGGCCCGCGGTCAAGGCACATGTGAGAAAGCAATCAATGAACAACTAAGGTGTTGCAACGGCAACGAAAAACTAATGACTGATGCTTCTCACCTCTCTCTGTTCCTGTCTGTCTGTCCCTATCTATCCCTCTCTCTGACTCTCTCTCTGTCCCTGTAAAAAAAAAAAAAAAAAAAAGCATGAACCTTCTGTTTTGTTCTTTGATGCATCTTAATCCCCTAGAGCAATATCTAGCACAAAAATAAAATTTCAATAAACATTGTGAATTATTACGTGTCTAAGTTAATAAGTGAATTTCATCCACATAGAACTTCAACAGTCTAGCTACTGTTATTGGAATTAATATTGGCTACCTACCAAAGGGTAAAAACAAACATGTTTAAAAGATCTGTATGCTATTTCATTTAATTTTTGCAATAACCTTGTCAGGTAGGCATTTTTATCCTCATTTTTTAAATAGACAGTTGACGTGAAGAGCTTAAGTACCTTTCCAAAATCTCAGAGTTGGTAAGTGCCGGGGCTAAAATTTGCACAAAATTCTATGCTTTTAAAAATACATCTTTTGGCCTGACCAGGCGGTGGCGCAATGGATAGAGCATCAGAGTGGGATGAGGAAGACCCAGGTTTGAGACCCCCAGCTCACCAGCTTGAGCGTGGGCCCATCTGGCTTGAGCAAAGGCTTGCCAGCTTGGACCCAAGGTTGCTGGCTCCAGCAAGGGGTTGCTTGGTCTGCTGAAGGCCCGTGGTCAAGGTACATGTGAGAGAGCAATCAATGAACAACTATGGTGTCGCAGTGGCAACAAAAAACTAATGATTGATGCTTCTCACCTCCCTTTGTTCCTGTCTGTCTGTCCCTGTCTATCCCTCTCTCTGACTCTCTCTTTGTCCCTGTAAAAAAAATATATATAAATACATCTTCTGACATAGCCTGCTCTAGAACAATTTCTCTAGAATTCATGCTAATTTTTATTTCTGACTTCACTGTGAAATTTCTCAGAGCACATATTTCTTTGTTTTAATTTTTAATAGATACTATATTTCCATAGTTGAAATAGGAAATATAAAGATACCTACCGAAGAGTATGACTCCTCCTCACCCTGCACACCCAGTTTTCCATCAACCCTTTGCTTTTTTACTGACAACTATTTCTTTTTTTATTTTATTTAATTTATTTATTTATTTATTTATTTATTTACAGGGACAAAGAGAGAGTCAGAGAGAGGGATAGATAGGGACAGACAGACAGGAACAGAGAGAGGTGAGAAGCATCAATCATTAGTTTTTCGTTGTCGTTGCGACACCTTAGTCATTCATTGATTGCTTTCTCACATATGCCTTGACCGCGGGCCTTCAGCAGACCGAGCCACCCCTTGCTGGAGCCAGCGACCTTGGGTCCAAGCTGGCAAGCTTTTTGCTCAAGCCAGATGGGCCCGTGCTCAAGCTGGCGATCTCGGGGTCTCGAACCTGAGTCTTCCACATCACAGTCCAATGCTCTATCCACTGCGCCACCGCCTGGCCAGGCTACTGACAACTATTTCTATAGTTTTACAGTCACTTTATCAAAACCAAAATATATATAAAATTTTCTTCCTTTCTTACATCTTGGGTAGCTTACTATAACATGAGAGCTGATATTTTGTGTCAATGGATTTCAATGTAGTGAGTAATTTCTTCCTCCTTTGATTTGAAATAAAGTTTGATATGAATCACTTATTAATCTTGGGCTAATAGCCCAAGGCAAATTGTCCTGTGACATTTGACTGACATTATTAATAATTTAAAATGTCAAAGGAAGTTGTAAAGGTATCAGTAGGGTTCTTAAACCCTTCATTTTACTTTAATATAAAGTAATTAAAATGCTTACTGCTCCTGGGGGAGCTCAGAAAATGTGGAGAGTAAGGGAGGATGGTGCCCCTGAGTGGGGCTAGGACAGGCAAGCCTGAACTGCCATCTGACACAGTGAGAACCACGTGCAGAAATACCGTGCGCCTGGCATGGCTGACCTTCCCTCCCATCACCTTCCTCCTTGGCTTGGGTGGTGGGGGGGTGAGCCTCTGACCTTACAGGGTCCCAATTAAATTTCTGAAAACAAAAAGTTCACAGCTGATATTTTGAAGATTTCTTTTAATGATTTTTATAATCTCTCTACAACTTGGTACATGAGAGTTTAGATATTTTTGCTTGAAATGTATTAGAATATTGGAGCAAGATTAACTTTATTAACTTTTTGAACTAATAGCATTAAATTTTTTCCAGAAAATAAACACATTGTTCTTTCCCCTCTAAGCACAGGAACTAGGAAATCCATTCTGTTAAAAATAAGGACCTGGCCTGACCTGTGGTGGCGCAGTGGATAAAGCTTCGACCTGGGAACACTGAGGTCGCCAGTTCAAAACCCTGCACTGGTCTGGTCAAGGCACACATGGGAGTTGATGCTTCCAGCTCCTCCCCCCTTTCTCTCTCTCTCTCTCACACTCTGTGTCTCTTCTCTAAAATGAATAAAATTTAAAAATTAAAAAAAAAAAAGAAAATAGTTAAAAAAAACCCACAAAAACAAAACATTAAAAAAAAAAAATAAGGACCAGATTCTGGATAGCTACATTGAGTATTGAGGTCTGAAATCATTTCGACATCATCTGGAGCAAGGCTGGCTTCACAGGCAAGTGGACCTTTATGTCACAAAGGGCTTGTGCTTAAGACTCTGCTTAGTTTATTTACTTATTTTTCTTAAGTGAGAAGCTTGGAGGCAGAGGGATAAAATCCTGCATGCATCCCAAAGGGGAGCCACCCGGCAAGCCCCCGTATGGGGTGATACTCTGCTCATCTGGAGCCATTGCTCTGTTGCTCAGCAACCAAGCCATTCCAGTGCCTGAAGCAAGGCCATGGAGCCATCCTCAGCACCCAAGGCCAACTTGCTCCAACAGAGTCTTGGTTCTTGGAGAAGATAGAAAGAAGGAAGAGGGGAAGGGGTGGAGAAGCAGATGGTCACTTCTTCTGTGTACCCTGACTAGGCATCAAACCCAGGACATCCTCAAGCCGGGATAAAGCTCTACCACTGAGCCAATCATCCAGAACCCTCTCTTCTTAGTTTAATGCTCTATTGCTGCTGTCTTGAAATTCTTAATAATTTTTAAACAAAGAGATCCACATTTTAATTTTCTTATTATTTATTCATTTAAGGGGGGGGGGGAGAGAAGGTGGAGAGGAGCAGGAAGCATCAACAACTCCCATATGTGCCTCGACCAGGCAAGCCCAAGGTTTCAAACCAGCGACCTAAGAGTTGTAGGTTGAGGCTTTAATCCTGTGCTCCACCACAGGTCAGGCCACATTTTCATTTTCATTGGGTCTCGCAAATTATGTAGACAGTTGCAACACTTTTTCACTATTTAACAGGATGCCACAGATATGATTTATCTTTGCATTGCTTTCTACATTTAAATTATATTGTAAATCGTGTTTACTTTTGATACTGGCAATATTTTTGCCAGTGAGATTTCTCTACCTCGACAGTGACATTGTTGAAAATTGTTCTGTGTTTCTTCTCAAAGTATTTTAGTCACAGTTGATTCATAAAATGTTTAAGAAGGCATTCTGTCAGATAATTGTATTGTACATATTAAGGCTCTTTCAAATACAATGTTAGAGATCTAGTTTTTAGACTGACAAGAGAGAATGATAGAAATAAGCATTCACTTTATTTAAAGGCCATTTCCCACCCTGGCCAGATAGTTCAGTTGGTTTGGAATGTTGTCCTGCTATGCAAAGTTTGAAAGTTCAGTCCTCAGTCAGAGAATGTGCAGGAAAAGGTCAATGTTTTTATCTCTCTCTCTGAAAAAGAAATAATTTTTAAAAAGGACTATTTCCCCCATTAGTATTTAGTGTTGAGGTCTAAAATAATTTCAGCATCACCTGGAGCAAGGCTCCATTAGGTTCTTTAAACTCAATTCCAGATGTGTTATAAGAAAATTAGATGGCAAAGATTATTGAGTTCCTACAATGTACTAATCAATATGTGTACAACACAAAAATAAGAGAAAATCCCTTCCACAAGTTCTCATCAATTCCGCTCCTTTGGTTCCTTTCTTACCGCGGTGGCCCTGCAGACAGCCACCACGTTGCCCCTCACACCAATACAGTGCGACCCAAGTCTCCTGTAAAATGCAGGGATGAGAAATCTTAACAGTCCTAGAAGCTGACCTAGTTGTTTTAGATTTTGAATGTAACAAACTGCCAGCTTTATTGCACAAGAGAAATCCAAGGATCAAAGGACTTATAGATTCAACCTCACCCCCCCCCCAAAATAAACCCAGTATCTTTCAGAAGAGGAAAATGAGAGATGTTTAGGAAAGCTTATGCTATTATTTTTAGTGTATTTATACAACAGGCCAGCAGGCGACTTTAGCTGGGATTGATGCAGTGCCCTTGGTGGAATATAATAAGGATTGTTTTAGAGGTTCCAACCATTAGAACAGGGGTCCCCAAACTTTTTACACAGGGGGCCAGTTCACTGTCCCTCAGACAGTTGGAGGGCCGGACTATAAAAAAAACTATGAGCAAATCCCTATGCACACTGAACATATCTTATTTTAAAGTAAAAAACAAAATGGGAACAAATACAATACTTAAAATAAAGAACAAGTAAATTTAAAACAGCAAACTGACCAGTATTTCAATGGGAACTATGAGTGTGGATGCATCCCGTGCTCCTCTCACTGACCACCAATGAAAGAGGTGCCCCTTCCAGAAGTGTGGTGGGGGCGGATAAACGGACTCAGGGGGCTGCAGGCAGCCCGCGGGCCATAGTTTGGGGACTCCTACATTAGAACCTCACAGAAGTCCAATTATGCCTGGTTCTCCAACTCCTGTCTCCCCTTCCTCCAAAAAATCAAGTCAAAGCAGATGACCCCCTAAAGCATCTGATTTGCTACGACACATATTTGAAGAAGGAGCGAGTAAATTAACCTTCTCAAAGTTTTTGGATTCTGAAGTTCTTTCATATTAAAGAGAACAAGGAAGAATTGTCCCCCCAAATAAAGCATACAAACTTCATTCTTCTTTCATTAAAATCATGTTTCTTTCATTAAAATGTATCCCTTTTTAGAACAGGTATTTCTTTCATGCTGGTACATTCTTAACCTAATTCACCTAAGTTTAGCCTCCTGCCAAAATAACCTTTCAGAGAAGATGACAAGGAGATGACAGATGGAGAAAACGGGCAAAGGGGATTTACATTTCTCAATAAGAAATACGTAGGAATGTCAAAGCAAAGCATTCAGTTCTTAGTTCAAATAAGAGTTCAACTTGAATAAATGTACCAATCATGTAGAAATTCATAAATGTTTCTCTTTTTCTGAGTACAAACTAAAGTGATATACAGAAAAAAATGCTCTAATAAAAAGGTAGCATAGATGAAATGAACAAAAGATAACCGGTTTATTCACTGGGAAGAGTTGAGCATTACACCATATTGAGTTGGTAACATAAACCAAGATATAAGAATTAATTTATCAGCTTCAGTTATTTTCTTAGCTCTGGGGTACCTTCCCAACCATCGAGTGCATGATCAGATTACACCAAGCCGGTGTATACACGGATTCTCTCAGGAGGCATTCACTTCGGATTGTCTAAGATTAAAAGAATGGAAAAGGACAAACAATAATAGATTCATAAGTTTTTGAATGTAAAACAAATGCATATATCTTTGAGATAAAATGTCCTTTGAAATTTGGGTTTTAAAAAACAATTAGCAACAAGAGTTTCTTAGGTCAGAGTTTTAGTCACATTTTCATATGTTGTTATCATTATGTGGAATGCTTCACATCATTTAACCCCAAAAGGCATAACAAAATTGCAATTAAAGATGTAAATAGCAGAATAATTAATTGCATACAGCAATAATCACACGTGTACAAGTTGGGTTGGCTACACATTACACAAATGTTAATACTGGAAAGAAATACAGTATCGCGATCATGTATGGTTCATCACATTGGCATAATTACACAAATAAAAACACTGAGATTATAAAAACATCATAAAAGATTTTCAAAGAATTGTTTACTTGACTCTAACAAGTCATCAATGTTAAAAACTTTGTGGCAATAATGTGAATATCATTCTCTTCCTCTAACTTTTGGTGCACAATCATACTGTGAACCCAAACAACAAAATGATTCCTTCTGTAACTCCATTATCATTGAATAATGATTTGTCATCAAAATGATGACATTGCTCTTTATAGTTCCCTGACCTTCATTTTAAAAAGGAAAAACTAAATGCATCAGATTTTCTTCTCAGTGTTTTCATTAGAGAACCACAATAATCAGAGAATAATTCTGAAAGAAAAAAGTTAAAATAAAAATGTACTCTCAAACAATGTTATACAGCAATTAAATTCCGGTCACAGAAATTATCCGGCCCAGCAGTTTATCTAGGCTTCCGTTTAAACAGGACAAATTTTAAATAACTCCAGAGGAAAGGGATAAAAATATGTATACTGAGGACTAGAGCCATGCATTTCAATATGGAAAGGAGATCAGATATAGTCAACAATCTCCCTATATTCCTAATGGAGAAATCACAAGAAATAAGACTTCTATAGTGTTCATATTATGAATATGGGAAAGCTTACATGATGCAAAATATCTCATGCAAACATTTTACACGACATACTTGTATGCGCTCACACCCTTTCACTAAAGGCAGTTAATTGCTGCTGTTCTTCATAAGTAGAGTATTTCTGGAATATCCTTGATTGAGGAACATGTCTTTTTCAGTTATACTTTGGGTAGAAATAATGGAAGAGGTGTTCAGATGTTAAATAATAGAATTAGGCTGCAAATAAAATACATCAGGGACAATGGCAGTTAACTTGGCATTAAAAAAAGTGATTTAATTACAGACACACCTCATGTGGGGCATTCTCATAGATATTGGAAAAGGTCACTCGGGAGCTAGATTGGTCTTGTGTGGCCACAGAAATTGATTTTAAGGTAAAACTAACGTCAATATTAGCAACTGATCATTCTACTTATCACAACTCAAGAGTACTTGGAAACATATTCTTGAAATTTTACACTCTTAAGTAAAATCATTCTGATTTATAAACAAAAAGTTGTAGGGCAATTTTTAAAATTTTGAACTTTATCTTAAGAGTTTCTTTTGAACCTAAGTCCTACTTTGTATCTACAGTATCAATGCATTTGTGACATCCTTGGCTTGAACCAGCACAGCTGCTTCCAAGAAATCCATCAGTTTCCCCTGATGTGTGTGAGACAGATTATGTCTTTTCACTGATTGAATATAGGAATTATACATTAAGTTTGTCATTCTTATCCCAGTAGTAAATATATTTTGTAATTACCACTTGAGAATCGTAGAGGGTTTTATTTAATACAATCAGGAAAAGTTTGCATTTACGATTTGACCAACATTTCATGCTTGTTTGAAGCAGAGGGACTATCTGTACATGAATATTTCTCAACGCATGGAAAAAGCAAATATTGTAGACTGATGATTCTTTGAGATAAAGTTTGAGAGGCCTTTACCTCTTAAGGGACTACAAACCTTCTATTTCCGAAGTATTCCTGAGGACATTTATTTTTTCAGACTCTGACAATTGAGGCTTTTTATAGTAAAATTACTGCATTCTGGTCAACTTTAAAGATATGAAATATAGCTGCAAGAAAAAATACCAACATTCCTGTTTTATTTTTTACCAAACACTTTTGAAAAGTTTAGATTGCTATTCTACTTTCAATAAATAAAAATAATTTAATACTAACCAGAATAATTCATTTTAAAATAAAAAATAAAAGGATCATAGGATTGTGAAAATTTAGAATTATAATACATTATCATAAGATATCTTGCCACTTAATCCTTACTGGACATTCGATGTGTAATTTTTTAAGAAGTCCTTATAATTATCACTTTTAATGATCAATTTCCCATTCTTAAGGATCTCTATCCTAGAGTTAATATAAATCCTTCACACTGAAAACTTCGTCATATTCGAGTCTTGAAAACGATATCTACAGCTGGTATCTATCACTGGTTACATTTTCCTGAAGATCAATAGTGTACCTCTACTTTCTCCTAAAGTATAATCTTTCTGAATAGGTCTTATTTACTTAACTTTATTTCTCAAAGGTATTCAAATTCCTATTACTGAAACAGAACTGAAAGCAAGGGGTTCTGATGAATCATGAGCTGACTGGAAAGATGAACCTGAGGGTCCTGTATGCCCCAGTGCTCTCAGGCCGAAGACAACCTATGGCTCCTCTTTACCTTTTAACTCAGAAAAATCCTCAGTAGGAAAGCATTTCTGCATACTATCCTTTCCAGAATGGTAATTGTGCTTCCTTTTTAAAAATTACCTGATTAATGTGCTAACCATGCTTGCTGGTTACCTTTAATCCTTGCCAGCCGTGTTGGCAATAAGCCAGTATCTTTTGTATTTCTGTAGTTTTTTTTCCCCCCACATCTCTCTTCAACCGGTCTGAGGTTTGTTCTTTTTTATTTTCACTAGTTCTTCAATTTTTCAATTTCCTTTTGAATCCTGATATTCTTTACAAGTACCGATTTTTATCAGTTCTACACATTTTATTCATTTTAAATGCCTACAAGTAAATGTAGATAAGTTTAAACTATGCTAAATGATACCACAGTGTAAATACACAGAAATCTCTCTAACTGCTTAGGGACTATTACTTGTGTGCTGAAAATTAGAAATTTTATTTCTGAGTTTCTATACCTTTTGGCAAAGTTTTGCTAAAATGAGTATTTTTATAGAATTGATATTTCAAAACAAACATTTCCCACTCTGTTGCTATAAAGGAAATGAAATAAAATTAGTATACAGTAGATTTGATAAACTTTAGGTTGGAGTAACTGTGTTGTCTGTGACCCGGCCTTCCACCGGGTCACACAGAGTGAAGGAGCAAAAATACAACACTGCGTTGTCGGCAGGATGACTCCTCTCTAACTATATAGAGACAATACTGACTGCTGAATTCCTGAAACTGCCAACAAAACTGACGAGGCAATATGGGAAGATGTTCTGAGGTACTTTTTAAAATGGCATATTTTCCCTCAGGCACAAAGAATTTTTATTAAAAGCCAACTTTGCAGCTATTAACACTTCTCAGGTCCAACCACATGATGCTTGAAAAACAAAAAACAAAAGTCAGGGGTAGCTCCTTTAATTGAACTCTAATAGAATCTACACTGTCTCACTAATACTGGTGCAGGGCAGATACAACATCAATAAAATGAAGATAGTGTTTAGGAACAGCAAGGCAATGCAGTTGGGAAAGAATGGAAGGTTAGGCTGCCATCATCAAAACTTTAGGAAGATTTATCTTTTTTTCTGTACTTTCAGCTGAAGCGCGATTTGTGTTGAAGATTTCTAACTACTTCAAGTTGTATAATAAATGATACTGTTGAAAATAGCACTCATATAGGAAACTAATAACCTCTTGCTTGCTTTGGTAACAGTAACCATGACTTAACAGGTGTTATGATTGATGCAAGGGGCTGTACCATGCTGTATGACTTACCCACTGGCCGCCATCTTTGATGGACCATCCCATTAATGTCCCACCCCCTTCCACTCAATAAGAAGTGGCTCTTACTAGATCTTCATTGTTAGAGCCTGTATTGTTACCCATCATTTGTGTTAACAGCGAGGATGTTTTTTGTTGGTTTTAAAGAGAAGTTACAGATATTGTTACATGAAAAGGTCAAACTGTTATGATTTTAAATAAGTTAAGGCTACCTGACTAGACAAGGAATCAGGGCTAGGAGCAATTGTGTGGGCAGCACTTGATAGTTAAGGAGCCCAAGTGTGTTAGACCTTTCAGCTCAATTAGCTGTTTTCCTTGTTTGTCAGATTATATGCAAAATAAATTTTGCTATGAAAACCTACTGCCTCTTAAATCAAGTCATAAAAGTTACCCAGCAGACTCCGTAAATTAACAAGGAATATGTATTATTTCAACATGTATAATATGATTGTAGGCACCTGAGTGTTTGTCAAAAGTAGACAATGAGCTAAGGTTTATTATCTATTGTTTTTTTGGCAAGGAAGATTCATTATGAAAAAACAACAAAACATACGTTTTCAATCAAAATGTGAACACTTTCTGGGTAAAGTCACTAACCAAAGGCTAACTTCCATCTATCTACGTATCTATTTTCCCATTTGTACTTGATACCCTTTAGCAGGAAAGACTCATAATAGGACTCTGAATTTGGGAGAAGTTAAAAAGAATTCTGGTCATTAAATAAACACACCCATTTCCCCCTTTCGTGGTATTTAGCCTTCTCTAACATCGCCATACACACATACACGCACACAAAGGAGCAGCACCAGTGCATCTACTTGTCTGCAATTTTAAGAAATTAAAGATGCCGTCAAAAGTTGAATAAGTCAATGAATCATAATATAGTCTTTCTTAGATTTACTTCATAACGTCCAGTGAAGAATTCTAGTTTAAAAAAAATCCAGCAGTTAATGAGCTACTGATTAGAATATAAGTGCATAAACAATATCAATGTAGCAGCAAAATACAGTCATTGTTAACATTCCGATGCACCTCGTTTATCATTTTGTGCAAGAAAAATGACCATAGCCTGGCCAGTCCCAGATTTCAAACTATATTAAAACTCATACTTAACAGAGAAAATTATGCTTATTTAAAAATAAATGAACTAAGTTCACCTCTTACAGAAATGATTTTAACAGACATAAATCATATGGCAAATAAAGTACAAAATAAACATCAGCGATGAAAAAATATTGGAATCCACTTCTATAGCTGAATGAGATGTGTTAGGAAAGATGTTTTAATATATATATTTTACATGGTCTTAGGTCTCTCTTATGCTACCGAGATAAAGCCAGTCATCTGAGATATATGTATCCTGTTTGGTCTTTTTATTTAATTGAACTGTAGTGGTTTCACTGCAGAAGTTTATCTGTGACCTAAAGAAACCATGAAACATTTCATCACAGCGGAGCCTATGCTTGGTGTTGCTCTTCTCAAATTGCTTTCATCTTCCAGTGTGAGGGGCATGAATCCCATCATAAACATCTAACAACTGAGAAGAAAACACCAGCTGGATCTTGGGCAGTAATCCTGTGCGTGGCTACAAAACGTTCACCCCAGATGTCCGTCTGCAGGAGATGAAGTCTAGGGGTAAGGAGGCTTGGAGAGGCAGTGGAGAGGGGCACACTGCGAGCTGGAATGTGGCTGCTCTTCAGGGAGAGCCACATCAGGACTGAAAATGAGAAACAAGCATGTCAGCAAGAAACGTAGCGACAAGGGTCCAGGCACACTTATAAGGATACACAGACACATTATTTTCACTGACAGTAAAAAAAAAGAGAGAGAACCAAAATTTTGCATGGAAAATAGTTTAAGTCTTAAAGCATGCCAAGAGACCATATGGCTTTTCAAGACCATGTGCGAAAATGAAAAAATGAAACATGCTAGGGAGCCTGACCAGGTGGTGGTGCAGTGGATGGGGCGTTGGACTGGGATGCGGAGGACCCAGGTTCGAGACCCTAAGGGCGCCAGCTTGAACGCGGGCTCATCTGGCTTGAGAAAAAAAAAAAGCTCACCAGCTTGGACTCAAGGTCGCTGGCTCAAGCAAGGGGTTACTCGGTCTGCTGAAGGCCCACGGTCAAGGCACATATGAGAAAGCAATCAACGAACAACTAAGGTGTCGCAACGAAAAACTGATGATTGATGCTTTTCATCTCTCTCCATTTCTGTCTGTCTAACCCTCTCTCTGACTCTCTCTCTGTCCCTGTAAAACAAACAAACAAAAAACATGCTAGGGAAATATGGGAAGTCTTCCTTACAATCCCTTTGGTAATTTTTGCACACAGGCTTATTTAACTAGGACTATGGTTTAGTTGCAAGGTTTCTTTAGATCAGTTCTTCTCAAATTTCAGTGTGCATGCCAATCACCTGGGGAGTCTGGTGAAAAACAGATTCTAGTTTGATAGGTCCAGGGTGGGACCCGAGAATCTGCATTTTTAACAAGCTCTCAGGGATGCCGGCAGTGTTGGACCAAGGCTTTAGAGGATTCCAAATTAGTTCTCTGGTAGATCAAGATTCAATAGGATCATGAATTTGCCACTGAAATCCTAATTTGCTCCAATGGTTCCCCTATCTGCTTTAGCTTGGTTGTTTACATAGAACTGAAGAATTTTAAAACCTCCTATTTGTTAATTATATAATGCAGACTTGCAAAAGACCTTTGAGGGCTTCTGGTTTAAATAAAGTCAGAAATGCTCAGGCTTACCAATGCCATGAGAAAGAATTCTAAAGAACAAGGAAGCAAAATTATTGAATTTCCTAAGATAAAACTATAAATCACATTTGGGTTCAGACCTTTTGAAATCAAACAAGGAAAATCTACTATGGGGATATTTGTATTATTTATTAAAAGAGATCAACATTATTCCATAACTCTGCTTTCTCCCTTACATTATGAAGTTCAGCACCAGAGAATTTTATTTTTTATTTGTGACAGAGACAGAGAGAAAGAGACAGACAGAAAGGGAGAGAAATGAGAAGCATCAATTCTTCACTGCAGCTCCCGAGTTGTTCATCGATTGCTTTACTCTTAGGTGCCTTTACTGGGAGGCTACAGTTGAGCTAGTGACCCCTTGCTCAAGCCAGTGACGTTGGGGTCAAGCCAGTGTCCTTGGGCTTCAAGCCAGCGACCATGGGGTTATGTCTATGATACCACATTCAAGACAGCGACCCCGCGCTCAAGCCGGTGACCTTGAAGGTTTCAAACCTCGGCCTTTGCATTCTAGTCTGACACTCTATCCACTGCACCACTGCCTGCACAGGCCAGAGAATTCATTTCTGACAAGAGTAATGTTTGAGAAAAATATCCAGCGTTGTTTATTATTATTTATATATAGCTTTAAAAGCTAGTATCATTTAAGTCATTCAAAAATTTTAATCTTTGGTACTGAAATTATCCTTCATGTATATTTTAGAATACTAGAATTTTGATATGAAATCCAAATTATGTCAAATACCAATCTGCTTGAGGTCACTCTTACTTTTCCCTAAGTCTTTGAACTGCTGTAAATCTAATGTAAGAGGAGATATGCTCTTCTGTATAGTTAGAACAACCAGTGATAAAATGACTTTTCCTATCTATTTTAAAAACATGGGAGGTAAACACGAGAGACCTAGGGTTTCAAGTGGACTGAGAAAATACTTTATGGCAAGATTCTTTCTCCCCTTCCAGACAGAGTCAAATGGCCCTGGAAACACAGCAGCAGACTTTTCTACAGACCCAACAGCGTTTCTTCCTGTTAAATATGCATGATTTAGAATGAATTTCTCTTCAGGGGATCAAACATGTTATTCAATATAATGGCAAATAGCATAAAAGGGATAAATTTTTAAAGAGAGATAAATTTTTTAAAAATTATTTTTGTGTGACAGAGACAGAGAGAGGGACAGATAGAGACAAAAAGGAAGGGAAAGAGATGAGAAGCATCAATTCTTCGTTGTGGCACCTCAGTTGTTCATTGATGGCTTTCTCGTATGTGCCTTGATGGGGGGGGGGCTACAGCAGACCGAGTGACCCCTTGCTCAAGCCAGCAACCTTGGGCTCAAACTGGTGAGCCTCCACTCAAGCCAGATGGGCCCGCGCTCAAGCTGGCGACCTCGGGGTTTCAAACCTGGGTCCTCCACATCCCAGTCCAATGTTCCATCCACTGCACCACCAACTGGTCAGGCTAATTTTTAAAAAATTTATTCATTTTAGGTAGGGGGAGAGAAGGGAGAAAGAGAGAGGGGGGGGGAGAGAGAGAGAGAGAGAGAGAGAAGTGTTAGAGTGAGAAAGGGGGGAGGAGCAGGAAGCATCAACTCCCATATGTGCCTTGACCAGGCAAGCCAGGGGTTTTGAACCATCAACCTTAGCATTCCAGGTCGACGCTTTATCCACTGTGTCACCACAGATCAGGCAAAGAGGAATAAATTCTTGATAAAGGAAGACAAGCATTTTGCTTGACCAGTGAAGTGTGTAGCAACAGCTTAAACATGGGTTACAGTTCAACAGGCCTACCAAATATCTCTATGTACTTAAATATTACATCCAAAGCTACAACACTTTGGGCATCCCTTTGATATTATAGTTTCTATTATCTATAAACAACATGAATAATTTAGCTCTACAATGAAACAAGTCTATAAAAAGCATATACAAAAAAGTTCTGCCTGACCAGGTGGTGGCGCAGTGGATAGAGCTTCAGACTGGGATGCGGAAGACCCAGGTTCGAGACCCCGAGCTCGCCAGCTTGAGCGCGGGCCCATCTGGCTTGAGCAAAAGCTCGTCAGCTTAGACCCAAGGTTGCTGGCTCCAGCAAGGGGTTGCTCGGTCTGCTGAAGACCCACGGTCAAGGCACATGTGAGAAAGCAATCAATGAACAACTAAGGTGTCGCAACGGCAATAAAAAACTAATGATTGATGCTTCTCACCTCTCTCCGTTCCTTTCTGTCTGTCCCTATCTATCCCTCTCTCTGACTCTCTCTGTCCCTTTAAAAAAAAAAAGTTCTATATTTTTAAATATGAACAAGTGTTCTTTAATTCAAAACAATTCACCTAAATAGCTATCTGAATATATGTATAAGGTGTAGAAAGAATAAAACAATTTTTTACACAGGAACAGAGAGAGAGTCAGCGACCTTGGGTCTAAGCTGGTGAACTTTTGCTCAAGCCAGATGGGCTCACGCTCAAGTTGGCGAGCTTGGGGTCTCCAACCTGGGTCTTCTGCATCCCAGTCTGATGCTCTATCCACTGCGCCACCGCTTGGTCAGGCGAATAAAACAATTTTTTAAAAGATATATTATTTATTCATTTTAGAGAGAGAGGGAGATAAAGGACGGGGAGCAGAAAGCGTCAACTTATAGCTGCTTCCTGTATGTGCCTTGACCCGGCAAGCCCAGGGTTTCAAACCAGCAACCTCAGAATTCCAAGTCAACGCTCGATCTACTGCGCCACCACAGGTCAGGCTAAAACAATTTTTAAAGTGAGAATGAGATGTAGAATACCTGATCTAAAATCAATCAACATTCTTAACACATTTTCTTTCTCATTACACAAATGTTCCTTTCAATTCAGGGATGAAGAGTCAATGTGGGTGATTTAAATACTATCTGACTTCACTTCTCACAACATAACTAAAGGGGGGTGGGGAGCCTGTCCTGACAGAGCTGTGGTGTATGGTGGTGGTTAGGGGGATGGGTGCCTGAGTCACTGGGCCCAGATCCTTTCAAGACTGGTTACCCTGGACAAGTCACTTTACCTCCCCCAAACTCATTTCCCTCATTTTCCAATGGGTTACCTTACCTTATGGGGGTTGCAGTGATTAATAAGAATAAAGAATTTACTGAGTATGTATTATATATTCAAAAGTGGGCTATGTGTTAAGTTTTCAGAAAGAAGTGAAAAGGGCAGTGAGGGCATTCAATTAGATCCATTTGGCAGTGGGCACAGGTGGGAAGGAAGCCAGTTTTAATTCTAGCGACTTTGGAAAGGACAGTCGTTTCAGGTTTGTCCACATTTTACCGTTTATCTGTGTGGACCACAACGAGGCTCAGTGGAAGCCTGCTCTGGACAGTGCTATAGTCACATAGGTAGAAACCAGAAACATTGGCAGTTCATGAAATTGCTTTTGTTTAAGAAGTAAGTCATTCGTGTGGTGGTGGCAAGCCATCTAAAGTCAGAAATTTCAGAAGATATGGAACTGGGGCAGGGAGCTGTTTAGTCAAACTGGTTCTCAAAAAAAAAAAAAGAGTGAAGTAAAAGTTAGAAATATTCGCTACTAGACTTCTTCAATCTTTGCCCAAGCAGAGCGGTTATGAAAGAGATGGCGGGTCTTTGTCTTGAGGAGAGGTTAGCACCAAGCACGGTGGGTCGCAGTGACAGATAGCGAGGGCACGGATGGGCCAGGCCTGTACCTCATTCTCATCCTTGACTTATAAGAGCTGGAACTCAGGCAACAAAGGTAACTTTCCAAGAATGTATGACTGGTATGGGTCAGAGATGGAACTGAAACCTAAGCAATCTGACTTCAAGCTCCTTCACTCAGTCCTGGAAGCAGTAGGCACTGAGCGTCCGTCGTAGGCTGGCACTGTCCCAGGCCCTGGGCAGGGCGCCCAGCGGAGAATGGACTGTGGGTTAGGAGCCCGTGCTCTTCCTCCTTACACACGCAGAATCCACCGAGACGGGCTTGAACATTTATAATTATGCTTCCCTCATGTAACTGAAACTACTCTAAGCTGGTTTCTGTAGACCAATGGCATTTGTACATTCGTGAAGAACTTTCCTGAAGTAAAAATCCTGCTGCAGGAAGTGGTGGGAGTGGCAGACTGAGATATCAATCAGGAGACACTGGCTTGGGACCTATTAATCAGGTCCCTTTTCCCGCTAACTCCATGTCCCACTGAGACAGCAGGCTGCACAACCACCTCAGAGGCCAAGTCCCACTGGAGCATTGGGGCCCATGTTTCTGTGCAGCACGTGTCACTCCCCAGCTCTGCAGCTCAGCCAGGAGCCCTGCAGCCTGCCACCCACACCTATTGCTCAGACACACATGGGCGCACACCTGGGCCTGCTCCTGCTCAGAAGACACCTTGCCTGGTAGAAGACAGAACAATGAACAGATATAAAAGGCACACCAGGCTATAAAAACTTGGCACCCTCAGAGACCAAATAACTGGAGATGAGATATTATGGGAAGATGGTGAGGCCGTGGTGGGAGCTCAGCTGCTGTGTGGGAGTCCACCCAGCACGGACAGAGTTCAGGGTGCACAGGCAAAGCTCTCAGAGGAATTGAAAGCGTCAGCGAACTCTAGCTGAGTGGCCAGGAAGTATGTAAACCTGACTTTAAATGTCTTCACTTAATCTCACATAAAGGGCTCTGTTACTGCAATGGTTTTTTTTTAATGCCAATGACAAGTTTTTCTGCACCTTTCGATTTCAGTTTTAATGAAGGTACTGAATGGACAGAAAACAGAAACACTTTCATAAAGTTGTCTTAGGACAGACATTAGGTATGCTTTATGTCCTTCCTGTTTGTTTCCTGAGCAATATAGCCTGCAGATAAAAGACAAACAAACAAAAAATGTGGGCCACATGTCCTCACAATTCCAGGTTTTCTGTTTTGGAGTGCAATGAAACATTGAAATAATGCAAATATTTACTCACACCTGGAAACTGGTGGCAGCCATTGGACACCCTAGTAACCAGCAAAATACACTCTAGCTCTCTTGGATTTCCATCTGGTCCCTATGAACCTCAAGTATCCAGTGTGTGTTTATGTCAGGCACATGTGAAATAAAATGTAGCAAATGAATTAGGTATAGGTGGTTAGGGTGTTGAAAGGGGGAGCTTGGGGTCTATGGCTCCGACATGCAGCTGGGTGGGGAGAGAAAGGGCATCTGAATTTACCTGACCGTCGGGCAGTCTTGCCTCGCGGCTAGTTGTGAGCACTGTGGCGGTACGGAGGCAGCAGGCTGCTGACAATCTACAAGAAACTGATAAATTAGACATGTATACAAAGAGACGACAGAGCATTGTGTTAGTAACTAAAGCAGCTGCCTGAGAGATTTAGTGAGGAATGTGTATCCATACAGAAACATCTGGAATAAGCTCCATGACCCCCACAATCATGCCAATAGAAGAGACGTTTTATCTTAAATATTGTATTAGAAAATTAGTGAGAAAATTAGTAGTGGGATTACTCAAGTATATCAGGACATTTGTATTTGGTATTTGGATATATCTAATAACAAAGGCTTTATTAATGTAATGAAAAATTGTCAAGTTCTGAACTTGAACATGATGGCAGTTAGCATTTAGATACGTTATTCTAAAATGAAATATATTCAGATAACTTGTTTTACTGTCAGGACACATGGGCATATTATCAATCCCATAAGTACACTGAGAAAACCATGCAATACAGTCATTTCCATGATTAGTAGAAGGATGTCAGAGAAGAACATCATCTTTATAGTTTTCAAAAAATAGATTTTATATATCACAAGAAAGGACTGTTAGCAGAAATATTAGAAAGTTTACTCTGTAGTAAATTGTTAGTAACTTTGGACTGATGGAGAAAGCTAACCTGAATAGGAAATCCACTTTTGCTTTATTTTTGCCATTCTAAAGTGATACATGACTCACACTAAGTTAACATCAGTGCTAGCTAGTAAAAATCCATGCGTAGATCATATTTTTCCTTAGCATACCGCTTCTCTGCTATGTGGATAATATATATATATATATATTTTAACAGGGACAGAGAGAGAGTCAGAGAGAGGGATAGATAGGGACAGATAGGAACGGAGAGAGGTGAGAAGCATCAATCATTAGTTTTTCGTTGCCGTCGCAACACCTTAGTTATTTGTTCATTAATGGCTCTTTCACATGTGCCTTGACCGCGGGCCTTCAGCAGACCGAGCAACCCCTTGCTGGAGCCAGCGACCTTGGGTCCAAGCTCAAGCCAGCGACCTTGGGTCCTTTTGCTCAAGCCAAATGGGCTCAAGCTCAAGCTGGCGATCTCGGGGTCTCAAACCTGGGTCTTCTGCATCCCAGTCCAACGCTCTATCCACTGTGCCACCACCTGGTCAGGCTATGTGGATAATATTTAAGCCAAATGATCACATATTATGGATTTACAGTCCTGAATTAAGGAGGCTATATAAAAATCTATATTCCAAAGCATCTGTCTTAAGTATCACTCGTTTAAAAGTTAGTATATTCTTTATTATAACAAAACCTGATGATATAATTCCAGAATACCAAAATTCATGAAAATTGCTAATGCTTTTGTATAAGACATTAGAAATACACTAAAGCTGTATTGATGCAAAGGACACACAATGTAAGGCAGACTTCCTCTGAGCTCATTTCAGAGAACATCATTATTGAAAGGACCTGGTCTTAGTTGGAGAGTTAACTTATTAATTATTGCTTACTAACAGGAACAAGATCTGATTCTCATTTCGTATCTGATCTTCAGACTGCACACTCAGTAAAAGTACTTCAAATGAAACCAATATTTCCGTTTTCTCAGCTGTGGGAAATATAATAGGATTTTTTCCCTTTTCCTGTTTTCCCATTGTGCAGCTTGATTAGCTCAATGATTCCCTTTTGTAGAAACTCAGAATCTTAAAGGGTAAATTCCTTTGTGCTCCTTTTACCTTTTCCAATGGCTTTTCTATCTAAATGGTAATTTAGGAATGTGTTGGACTGATTTAGATAAGGATTCTGATATGTCCCAGTGTGTGCTGCCCTCCTATGGTGTATTTGTGTAAATGCAATGGATACAAATGAACATGAACACTTGGGAAAAACACAGGGGGAATCTGGCCTTATGATTTACAGGGGAGGGGGACGGTGTAAATAAAGCTCTTTTGTTGCAAGTTTCAAGCTTAGGTAAAATGGAAAGCCTCAGAACTAGACTGTTTAAAAAGTTTAATTTTTTTCCCATTTCTCACTTATATTAGATTTTTTTTTTTTTTGCCAATGTAGTCACAGATTATTCATTTGAAATATGCTTTGTGTCGAAAATTACAAAGCAGGTGAGCAGGACTATAATATACCACCTTAATCAATTGTTTCAATGAGGTGGATATTCCTTACGTTTGTAGTGAAATATCAGTTTTTCCTTCTTTAGAAGTAACATCACCTCTGGCTAATTATTATTATTAATTTTTGCAGTTATTATTTATAAGTACTAAGCTAAGTGTTATGCTTAAAGAATAAAAAGCAAATTCCATAAATAAGATGGTGATAGGTGAAAAAAATATTTAGAAAATAGCTGTGTTGCTCTAGCTCAACTGTCTTCTAAATTCTTCTCAGATCTGTAGCCCTCCAATCACGTGCATGTCTAACCTAGTTGGACCACCCATACATATTAGTGTGTACTTTGTAAAATGAAAAGGTGGGTTGGGAGATTGAGAAGATTCCTTCCAGCTGTGAGATGCTCTGGGCTTTACACAATCTCACCTCTCTGTATAGAAGCTGGTAAACTCACTCTTGAAGGAACTAGGCCTCTTTCATTGTCTTTGAGGGCATAAAAGGTGAAAATTAAGTATCTTAAGGAGGAGGCATTGCAGAACCCCAGCAGTCAATGCTGTTATCTGGGCCACCAAAATTCATCTGAACCATTCAATAATCAAGTTACTAAACTCCTATTATGTGTCTGAAACTATATTTGGAGGTGGGAATAAAAGGAACACAGAGAAGATTTGGTCCCTGGTCAATTGAGAAGACAAGCACATTCAACAAGCTATTACAATAAAGTGTCATCATAATTTTGGCCAGATGGCTCAGTGGTAGAGCATTGGCCGGGTGTGTGGATGTCCCGGGTTCGATTCTTGGGCAGGGCACACAGGAGAAGTGCCCATCTGCTTCTCCACCCCTACCCCTCTTGCTTCTCTCTCTCTCTTTCTGTCCTACAGCCATAGCTTGATTGGAACGAGTTGGCCCTGGGCACTGAGGATGGCTCCATGGCCTCCGCCTCAGATGCTAAGAAGAACTCAGTTGCTGAGCAGTGGAACAATGCTCCAGATTCCGGTCAGTGTGCATGCGGGAGTCTATTTCTCTGCCTCTCCTCCTCTCACTGAATTAAAAAAAGGGAAAAAAGAAAGTGTGATGATGATGATGATGATGATGATGATGATAATGACAATAGCACCTCACACCTATTGATAGATTATCATGTTCCTATCACATTGCAGGTACTTATAAACATACATGCTATCCTTTAACCCTGTGTTATTATTCCCAATCTATGGATGAGGAAAGAGGAACTTAGGTTAAGTAATTTGCCAAAGTCCACTGAGAAGTAGAGCTGAGATTTGAATCTAGCATGGTATGATGCAAGAGCTGAATGAAACTTAAAGATACATCACTGCATTGCTTCCCACGATAGGGAAGTTGGGGATCTCAGAGCAGAAACAATACACTAAACCTAAGTGGTCAGGGGCTGCTTCCTAGAGGTTATAACATATATTCTGTACACCAAAACTGTTTATGGTCTCTACTAATAGTAATTATTTTATAAAATTAGAGTGTTTACTTGATATGTTCAGAATGAAATTAAATAACATTGTACATTTACATAATAAGGTCACTGGCCAGAGAAATGTCATAGCATACTCAAGAGATTGTTAGTGCCTTAAGAGCAGAGAAAAATAAAGGATATTATTGCTTAAAGCACCTAGAGGTCTGTTTTAATGACACCTGAAGAGTATCCTTGTATAATATTCCTCCATAAATAAAGGTCTCAAGTAGAAAGGAAGATATAAAAGAATAAGAACAAATGAAAAGAATTATTTGCTGAATTATCACGAAGTAATTTCTTCTAGGGCTTTTATGTGTTCCAGACAGTTATCTGTCTGGAATAAGACACTCTGGAGTTCTTATTTTTACTCTTCCTATCATGAGGAAATTAAGTACTTTTGGTATATGGACTATATCAAAATCTCATATATCCTGAGACCCGGTTTCTTTTTTCATTAACGTTTTTCATGACCTTTCCTACCAGAAGCAAATGCAGAGCTTAGCCTCCTAGCAGATAGTCCACAAACTTTCACTGATTAGGTTCATTCAGATCACCACACACAGCACATTAACTTGCCCAGAGTCACACAGCTGGGGAGTGGCAGATCAAGGACCTGACTGCAGACTTTTCTAGTCACTACTCCAGTTGTCTCTCAAATGGACACCAGTTACCTCTAGAAAATCCCTGGGTCATAGAATCAAAGAAACATAAGAATTTCACCACACAGTTGCATAGTAATGTGGAGGCAACCAATTACCTCAAAAACACGAAGCAAGATGAAGGGTGCAGGAATGGGATAGTATCCAGCTTCTATAAAGAGGCGGCTGAAATTAAGAAATTTCCTTGGCAGGGCAAGTCTTGTCATAGGGTCTCTCCTCGGGCTTCTGCTATTTTTCTATTTTTATTTTTTTTTGTGTGTGTGTGTGTGGCAGAGACAGAGAGTCAGAGAGAGGGACAGACAGACAGGAAGGGAGAGAGATGAGGAACATCAATTCTTCATTGCGGTTCCTTAGTTGTCCATTGATTGGTTTCTCATATGTACCTTGACTGGGGGGCTATAGCAGACTGAGTGGCCCCTTGCTTGAGCCAGTGGCCTTGGGCTCAAGCTGGTGACCTCAGGGTCTCGAACCCGGGTCCTCTATGTCCCAGTCCAACACTCTATCCACTGTGCCACCGCCTGGTCAGGCGGGCTTCTACTCTTTTAAACTTTTCAATGCAATTTAGAAAATTAATCAATGCCTTTGGGAGGCCACATCTGGGGTGGGGGAGGGGCGAGGCTCCTGTGGAAGGAGGCTGGGGACACCTCCATGTTGTGACTCCACACCTGGCTCAGATGACAGTGGTGGGGTTGTTGAGGACAGTGTGGATGAGGCTGATCTGTGGAGACCCCATCCAGCCAGGACGGGGAGTGGGCTGCAGGGATGGCATCCTTGGTGCCCAGATGCTCGGTGGAGGCAGAGCAGCACCTCTTGGTGGCACACAGTCTTCTTACAAAATGGCCTGTGCCCAACCCATGGCTTTCCTGACTCGAGAACTAATGCATTCCTACCCTTTCATGAGACCTGATTTTCCATATCATATCTCCTTACCTCGTGACCGTAAACTCCCCCAGGTGCTACTCACGTCCCCATGAAAACTATCCTGGTCCCTTGAGTTTTTCTCAGGCCAAATTCTTACTCATAAGACATGATTTCAGCTTCCTTCACTCTCCTCTTTGCTTCCTGACCAGTTTGTGCATGGCCTTCTAACACCGAGGTGCTCAGAAAGGAAGTCACGTGTGATGAGATGTGATGGGCAGAGTGCAGTGGCAGTTTGGCTTTGCTGAGACATCCTGACTCTAGGAAGTGAGCAGAAGCCTGCCTGGCATTGTCGGGGAAGCCACGCCACACTGCTGTTCAAATAAGTATCACTTTGGAACAAAAATCTTACCTATTTGGAGGCAACAGTCACTTATTCATCAGGACCGTTCAATAGGGCAAATGATTCATAGTAGAAAAGCAAGAATGTTTAATTATAAGAGCTATTACATTAAGAATTGACAGAGTCATTTATAGATCGATCTAAGATAACTCCAAAGTTAATGACCACAGCACAGAGACATTGTTTTTTATGTTCATATATATCTTTCTTTCTTCTTTCTGAAAACCTAGCCTTGTCCTTTCAAAGTATTCTCTAATTGAAATTTTAGCACACAGAGAAAAGGAAGAGCATGCAAAAGGAATGTAGAAGAAGGAGAAAATGATGAAAAGTAGTAATACTAGCATGTATTATTTCTTGAGCATTGTATATATGTGAACACTAAGCTATAAGCATTTTGCATGCAACAGTTCTTTCACCTTTTCAAAAACTCAAAAAAATAGGTTTTATTTTTATTTTATAGATAAGAAACTGAGGCTTAGGAAGACTAAGAAATTTATGCATGATCATTTTCTATGTGGTTTTTTATAGTGAACAAAAGCTTTTTAGTGCTCAGAATATACAACTGAGTTTGGACGTCATAATGCCTGTTTTATAGATTACAACACTGAGCATCAGAAGAATTAAATGAGCCTGACCAGGCGGTGACACAGCAGGTAGAGCATCAGACTGGGATGCAGAGGACCTAGGTTTGAAACTCTAAGGTTGTTGGCTTGAGTGCTGGCTCATCTGTCTAGAGCTTAAGGTTGCTGGCTTGAGCACGGTGTCACTCGTTCTGCTATAGCCAGCCCCCCCATCAAGGCACATATGAGAAAGCAATAAAACGAACAACTAAGGTACCACAACAAAGACTTGATGCTTCTTATCTCTCTCCCTTCCTGTCTGTCTGTCCCTCTCTCTGTTACAAAAAAAAGAAAGAAAGAAAAAAAAAAGATTTCCTGAGGACCATAGAGAGTAAGGTACAGAGTGAGAACTTGAGCCCAGGTTTCTGACTGACCACCCTGTGCTATAGACTGACTGTGTGCCTGCCCTCAAATCATATGTTGAAATACTACCCTAGTTCCTAAGAATATGACTATATTTGGAGATAGGACCTTTGAAGAAATAATTAAGGTAGAGTAAGCCCTAATCCAATATGATTTATGTTCTTTTTTTAAAAAAATTTATTTTATTTTTATTTTATTCATTTTAGAGAGAGAGAGAGAGAGAGAGAGAGAGAAAGGGGGGAGGAGCTGGAAGCATCAACTCCCATATGTGCCTTGACCGAACCAGTGCAGGGTTTTGAACTGGCGACCTCAGTGTTCCCGGGTCGACGCTTTATCACTGCGCCACCACAGGTCAGGCTGATTTATGTTCTTATAGGCAGAGATTAGGAGATTTAGGGCACACAGGGAGACCCAGGGGTGTGTTCACTCAAACAAAAGGCAATGAGAAGGCAGCCTTGTGTACAAAGAGACCAAACCTGCCTACACCTTGATCTTGGACTTCTAACCTACAGAACTGGGAGAAAATAAATGTTTGCTGCTTAAGCCCCTCAGCATGACACAGAGCCTTTATACTTGATCCGAAGTGAAAGCAATTATTACTCTCTCGTTCTGCCAACAGTACCTCTTTAATCTCAATAAAAGAATAGCTAAACTTCTCTTGCATTCTTCCAAAACCTAAATATCCCTAAAAATCAATCATTCAATCAAACAAACAAACAAACAAAAACCTAAACAGTCCATGGGTTGAAATAGATAAATATGTTTTAATTCAAGGAAACGTGAAGGAAAAGATAAATACAGACGACCAGAGCACAAATTCTAAATGAAAATCTGCATCTGAATATCTGAGCAAAAAGCACTTTAGGAAGATATAGAAGTGGTCTAAGTAGTGGGACTAGGGAAAACTGAACTGATGTTGGATATGAAATTTGAATAATTGTGTTAGTAGAAAGTATAAATTTCTCTGCACTGTGCCCTGAAGGCAAAAAAAAAATTGCACAACTATTAATTTATTTTTTTATTTATTAATGTTTATTTCATTCATTTGAGAGAGAGAGTAAGGGAGAGAAAGAGAGAATGAGAGAGAGGAACATTGATCTGTTCCTGTTATGTGCCCTGACTGGGTTTTTTAAACTCATTTTAGAGAAGGGAGAGGGAGAGAGAGAGGAAGAGGAAGAGAGAGAGAGAGAGAGAGAGAGAGAAGGGGGAGGAGCAGGAAGCATCAACTCCCATATGTGCCTTGACCAGGTAAGCCCAGGGTTTCAAACCAGTGACCTCAGTGTACCATGTCGACCCTTTATCCATTGCTCCACCACAGGTCAGTCTGGTTTTTTAAAATTATTTTTTTTAAAAATTATTTTTATTTATTCATTTTAGAGGAAATGGAGAGAGAGAGAGAAGGGGGGAGAGGCAGGAAGCTTCAACTCCCATATGTGCCTTGACCGGGCAAGCCCAGGGTTTTGAACCGGCGACCTCAGCATTCCAGGTCGACACTTTATTCACTGTGCCAGCACAGGACAGGCTAGTCTGGTTTTTATAAAAACAGTCTCCCAAACTCAAGAATTCTGAACATTTGTGCATAATAGCACAAAGGTGCTCCCCATAGTCCCTGACATGCTTCTTATGTGAGGGTTTTCACACAACAATCTATGGGAATGGATAATAGGTACCTCACAATAATTTCCTTCTATTTGCCAATGATGCGTCTGCATTAATTTCCTGTCTCTGCCTTTCTACTTCATTCTTCTTTGTGTCTTCAACTTCCGTCCATTTCAGCAAGAGCTTCAGAGTGCGTAAGAGAGAGCTCCATTTCAGCAAGAGCTTCAGAGTGAATAAGAGAGAGCTCTGTGCCTACATCCCTGCTCCACCAACCAGTAGCTGAGGGGCACTGAGGAAGTAACTTTACCACTGAGTCACAGTTTTTCTATCTGTTAAGTAAGGACATAAACACCAGCCTTGCAGTGATCAGGTGAAAGAACAATTATACAAGCATGCAGCCTGGGGTCTATTGACAGGAATGGTCATTGATTAGACATAAGGGACCAAAAGGAAGAGTCAGATGACCGTAGGTTTTTAGCTTCAAGAAACAACGTAAACCCCAATAAATTCAATAAAAAGGAAAAAAAGTAAATACCATTCACAATGAAAATTTAAAAGGCCCCATAAAAACTATACAATGACATCATTTCAATAAGCCTTTGCTCCTAACATTATATTCATCTGCAATGCTCTCTTCTGTCTTACTAACAAGTTTTTGTCTGTATTCCTGACCACTCCAGAAGGAAGTGTCTGCTTCTCCTCCTAAGCTCCTTCAGCACTTATCTCGTCTCCTCCAGCATTTCCTGTGTACAGCTTGTGACCACTGCTTTCTATGCAGTTTACCTAATTTCCTCAGCTAGGCTTCACGGTTGAGGGCAGAGAGGGCCTTGCCTCCTAATTCTTACAATTCTTCATTTCCCCACAGTAGTTTGCTCGGAGAATTTGCATGAGGTGCATAATACTTGCTAGTATCCTGACTTCACTTCCCCAAAAAGATCTTTGGATTTATTTATTAGTACTTTGTTAATGACATTGTCTGATGGATCCACTCGAAAAACAGAGTTTACTATCCAGACAGTCGTGTCGTCAGAACCACATCTTTCTAACAAAAGGGATGGGAAAGAGGAAACACTATCAGATCAAGATTTTAAAGATTTAGTGTTATCAGGTAGTTAGTTATTATTATTCTTTGATAACTGTAAGACTTTGATGCATACATCTTAAAAATAACATTTTAAGTGCCATTATTTAAAGTGTGCCCAATGACATCAATACTAAATTATTCCTCACTAAATCTACAAAATGATTAATAGTGTGTTAGTGAATTAACAGAAAAGTTAATGGAAAGAAGCATCAAAATACACTCCCTAGTAGTAACAACTTGAACAGTTAAGTAGTCCCTTGGATGTCTGCACAAATAAATTAAAAATAAACATAGAAAGTAGAGAATTTCGAAAAACTTAAGGGGAGAAATGTTATATAAAGAAAAACAACAAAGACAAGATAGAAACATTTATAAAAATATATACAGCAGTTAGGAAAAGTTAAAATATTTTCCAAAACCTAATGATGAATTTAATGGTGCACTAATAGGAATGGTCAGCTGTGAACAATTCTTAGCATTTTATAATCAACAAACAGAGTTGGCTATCTCATCTCTTTTTGCCAAACATATCACATATACTATTAATACATTAGTTTCTCAGAAAGTACCCACAGATAATAGCATAATTTCCAACCACTCAGGGGTGTAATCTGCTCATTTATGTCACCAGCCACTTCAGCCTTAACTTTATTTACATCAGTGTTTAATGCAGCAAATCCCATTATATGTTTATAGCCTTGGTAATCAGAAGCAATTATTATTCATTAAATATTTCTAGAGAACAATAAAGACAGACTTGTTAAAACACATAAAAAATTTCAGTCTAGACAATGCAAAAATATGACTGACAAATCTTTAAAAACATCTGGCTCTGTCTTTATATAATGACAACTATACATAGTTTATCACACTTTGGTGACAAGCATTAAAATTGTCTTCAACAATGTAGAATCGAAGTATACCTTGCTAAGGAGAGGGAGCATTTCTAGACTTTTTAGTGATTGTAGACAAAAACTTTCAACCAGCTTTCCATTTGCTGTCCTCATGAATATCACAAGACTAGCTGATAAAACAAAGCAATATTCATAATCTATTTTTATTTCAAATCTTGCAGAAGAGAAATATAAAAATGCCTTGCAGTAGAGTCAACTTTCTGCTTCTGAACAACTTACAATTAAACCATGAGCATTTGTGTGACCACCAGCCGACGGCAGGAAAGGCACAGAAGGTGCAGGGGGCGGGGGTAATTAAATGCAGTGGCACCAAGAGGTAAAAGTACATTTTACTGCCAGATTTTTACACCAATTAAACACCTATTAGAAAATAACCTTGTGTTCAGAAAGGACCTTCCCAAGAACAACGTCAGCTGTCACAGAGATAACTCAAGGTGGTACAGTAGTCTGTTCTCAATTTAGCAAAGTCCATAATAGCATGTATCAGGTAAAGACCAGCTTATACTTTTGAAATGTCAGAATTCACCATCAAAGAGAAACAAAAAATAATTAGGTTTAACAAACTACAACCAAAAACTCACTAAAAAGATCAATTGTAAAAATATATCCCAAACAAGAAAAATATATGAAACATCACTCAGTGAAATGTGTTTGATTTTCTTATTTAATATTTTTCATTATTTTTTGTCATTTTAAAAAAATGCTAGAAAATATTCTGAGAGGTTCAGGACATCCTCTTTTACAAAGTGATAGATCAGAAAAGTATAGGGTTTCAATAATGTCAGTTTTTTCCCTTATTTATTTATTTTTAAAGAAAATAATCAATGCTTATCACATGTCACTCACATTTTTGGGGAAAAACAATTCAAAAACCCACAAACTAAACCAAGTGTTTCAAAACGTACAATGCCCTCAGAAGCAAATTAAACCATCAGCATAACTCAGCTAAAGGAAAAGCAATATGGTTAAATATTAAATATTTTTAAAAACCAATTTTACAGAAGAGGCTTATTCATTTTTTCAAAGAAAAGAATAAAGATTTACAGTAAGCTTCCTAATGTAAAACATTTGATCTGTAGAAATTTAACTGAAGCAATAAATTTATTAAAGAAAATAAGATTCACCTACAGGTTTATAGCCAACTTACCTCTTTTTGCTTGATGTCAAGTAGTGCATAAAAAGAGAAAAGAATTTATGTTTAACTGATTCTACTGTCACCACATAATGGCTTATTCTATATATACCTACTGAGACTAAATGACTATACTATACTTGTTCTTTCAAAGAATCCTGTGAACATAGGTGGAGCCAGAACTGCCTGGAAAGCCAGAAGTATGTTTTTAAGATGAACTAAACAACGTCTTCATTGGGATGTCTATGTCAGGGACATGTGTAACATTTGATCAGAGCAAATGGTACCCCTGTCTACTCTAAATTTCTAATACTGTATCAGTCTTCATGATCCAAACTGATCATACACTGACTTTCAGCTGTTAGTAAAACATAATATTTGATGCAACAAAGAATTAACAGGTGAAGCTCAGTTTAGAGCAAAATAATGAATTAGATGAACAGGATCAGAATGGCAAAAAAAGTTCCTAATATGAGCAAAGTGTATCTTTTCTTCAACTAAAAAAAAAGTTATCAATTTTATATCCAAAGTAGGGTAAGTTAAAATGACAGTCCTGTTCTAAACCATTAGCCTGCAAAATATGTAAATGTATATATTTTTATATAAGTCTTTAATGCAAATACTTGAAAGTACAGAAGTTATTTCTTTTAAATAATTATTATGAGAGTAGCAGTTTAATCTAGTCTATTTTTCAAGAACATTTGTGCCTGACCTGTGGTGCGGCAGCGGATAAAGCATCGACCTGAAATGCTGAGGTTGCCGGTTCAAAACCCCGGGCTTCCTATGTCAAGGCACATATGGGAATTGATGCTTACCGCTCCTCCCCTGCTTCTTGCTCTCTCTTTCTCTCTCTTCCCCTCTCTAAAATGAATAAAAATAAAATCTTTAAAAAAAATACTTAAAATTAAAAAAAGGAACATTTGCTGTCTCAGGTGAATTACATGAGAGGCCAGTTCAAGAAGCAGTCCCTGTGAAGGAGATGTGATCTGAGAACTGGACACCCTGAAGTGCTATCAGCAGCCTAAGCATCGTAACAGAAAACGAAGATCCCAGGAGTCCAGTAAGGAGGAAAGACAAAACACACTTGGCATTTACATGTACAGGTCAGGAAAACTTCAAGTTTGTGGTATTGAGAGTATATCAATGACTGTTTTTCTTTTTGGCTTAAAGGACAACAAAATCAATGGGTATATGACATCTTTATGACTTCACTTTTTTTTTTTTTTTACAGAGACAGAGTCAGAGAGAGGGATAGATAGGGACAGACAGACAGAAAGGGAGAGAGATGAGAAGCATCAATCATCAGTTTTTTGTTGCAACACCTTAGTTGTTCATTGATTGCTCTCTCATATGTGCCTTGACTGCAGACTTCAGCAGACCGAGTGACCCCTTGCTCAAGCCAGCAACCTTGGGTCCAAGCTGGTGAGCTTTGCTCCAAATAGATGAACCCGTGCTCAAGCTGGCGACCTTGGGGTCTCGAACCTGTGTCCTCCGTGTCCCAGTCCGACACTCTATCCTCTGTGCCACTGTGCCACCACACGCTCAGGTGACTTTATTTTTTAAGTAAACAATAGAAAGAAGTAGAGTCAACCATTTTAAGTTGTGCTTTTCCTCCCATACCTTTCAGGCCTAACAACTACATTGGGGAAACAGGCCAAGACAACCAAACAAGAGTTAAAAGATGACTAAAGAGAGGGCTGTGTGGGAGACGGGACAGACAGCTGTGCACACGGGAACCAGTGGGGTGCTACACTGCTGTGTAAATGATACCGCGCCCTGTGCATCTTTCCTGGATGATTAATGACGAGGTCACTTTAAGTAGGTGTGAGTGCTATGGAACTACATTTTCACTATGTCTTTAAAACAAAGAAGTAGTTCAAAGCAAGCGCAGGCTTCCCACAAGCAAAAGCACTACCAGTCATTTGCACCATGCTCACAGCAGGAACTCAGACTGCTCCTTCAGGCCTTGCTCAACTGGCTCTAAGCTCAGCAGAGCTGCTGAATCCAGGGAGTGCATAGAAAGGCCTGTTCTCAAGCTGTTTATTAACACTCGGAAGAGTATGCCTGGCTGTCATGTTGAAGGGTACCAGAAAGGTTGGCTGGACTTCTGAATTTGAAATCAGTGCACTCATATGAAGTGTAACAAAACAAGTATAGGTTTAGAAACGGAAGCCCAGGGGCAGCTGGGCTTCAGCGTTAACTGGGAATATTGCTATTTCCTGCCTTGTATGTAGTCAGTGTATAACACATACATATTTTAAATTGTCCCAAAAATGTTAGAGAACAGAAATTTTCTTTTTCCTTGATGGAAGGTATACTATATGATGCTGATATTTTAATATATATAGTTCTGTTTAGAAACATGGATCATACACAATGAGCTCCATCCAGCCCCAATCATGGAGAGAAAATTTGTATTCATAGAATCAGAGAGTGTCAGGGCTGGAGAAGGTCCCTCAGCACTGCTTTACTCTAACTGTCCATATATCCTTATAAACATAAAGGAGAGCCTATGGCTCTTAACCTAGAGATCGGCTCCACTGGGTACCTATTGTGGCTCTCTCAAAGCTGCAGTCCAAATACAACAATCCAGGATTTCCTTATAATCAGAGGGTTTCTTACAATAGAGGTTATTATGTAGTTACAGGGAGAGCAAACAGTAGGATATGATAGACTAGTGCGAGCAGATTGGATTAAACAGCGAGCACAGCACAGAAGATGCTGATGGCCATTTGCCCTGGAACTCGGTAAGGGAGAGGCCCCAGCTGCCCCCCAGAAGGGAGCACTAAAACTCTCCTCTGCACGGCGGCTTTGGGATACAAAGGGAAGGCCATGCCCATGGCAGACAGTTGTAGCACCTGATTCCCAGACACAAAGGATAGCCAGCAGCGAAGGGTTGGTTCTGTAATAATTGATTGCAGGTTGGGAGAAACAGGCTGCTCTCTGACTTGAGGGTGGGGAGCATGCATAGGAAGAAGGTGGTAGGATAACATGTGCAGTTTTTAAATTTAAAATGTGGACTAATTTGTCATTTGTGGGCAGAGGTTGGTGTCTTTGGTGAGTCTGCGGCAGGAGCTATGATTTAGGAAGCAACCCTAAAGGTGATGGTATCTTTCCAATTTTACCTCTGCTTGTCAGTATTTTTCAGTGAGCCAGAAAGTGTCATTCGGGCAGAGTCAGGAAAGGAAGGTAGTTATTGTCTGGAATCTCCTGGGTCTTTCATGTGCCTCAACCCACCTTGTGCCTCTTCAACACCCTGTCAGTCTTAGCCACCTTCTGGAGGCCTCTATCTTCAACTAGTTAAAACCATTGGTAAGTAAGATCTAGAACTGCACTGTCCACTACAGGAGCCACTAGCCAAATCAGACCATTGAGCACTTGATATACAGCTAGTTCAAATGGAGGTATGCTGCACAATACACACTGAATTTCAAAGACTGAATAAGAAGAACAGAATGTAAAATATCTTAATAATTGCTTCCACTGGCTGCATGTTTTAATGGTAATACTATGGATATCATGTGTTAAAATAAATAAAATACATTGTTAAAATTAAGTTCACCTATTTCTTTCCATTTTTCTCAAATAGCTACCAGAGTATTTAGAATGACATATATAATTATCACATAATCTTTCTAGCGAATAGCTCTGGTCTAGAACATGAAACATTCTTATAGCTGTCATTTTATTATTTGGCAAGAAATATTTCTATTCTACACATGGAAACATTTTAAGCTTTTCTAAATGGGTCAAGTATATCTTCCTTCTTCTCCATAACTTCTGGTTAAAAATAAACAAAAAGATAAGAACTAATAGAAATAAAAAGCCAGGCTATATTAAATGAAAAATATAGCACGCATAACAATGTTTATGGTTGCATCAATGTTATTAATACATACATAAAATACATATTTGTAGTATGTATACATATTAATATAGATTTGCTTGTATATGTGGAGAATGTTTCTGAAATGTTGGCTAGACACAGTTGTGGCAGACAGAGCTATTTTCTCTATGTACACTTTCTTGAACCTTTTGAATTCTGAATCATCATCTACTGAAAAATATACTTAAAACCTATAAAAACATATATAAAAGAAATTAAAAAAATAAGGAAAGCCTATATATTTATATAGAAACTTTTACTCTACCCTATATTAGCATATGTTTTGCCCTCTAAAATAGATATTTTCTTATAATTGCTTTGACTTGGGGGCATATATTTTAAAAAGGAACTTCAAAATGATATATGCTGCCTGGACTAAATAATAAGTGAATAACTGACTTGAAAATTTTCCAAATGCAATTGTTATGTAATTTTATCACCATATTATAAACCATACCTATGTGAAGTACAGCATAGAGAATATACTCAACAATATTGTTATAACTATGTGTGGGGCCACGTGGGTACTAGACTGAGTGGGGGATCACTTCATAAATTATACTGCTCACAAAAATTAGGGGATGTTTCAAAATGAAGGTGAAGTGATAAAATATCCCCTAATTTTTGTGAGCAGTTTATGTTAATATCTAATCACTATGCTGTACATCTGAAACTAATACTGAGTGTCAACTGTAATTGAAAAAAAATTTAATTAAAGAAACAAGATTGTTAAAAATGTTTTTAAAGAAACATCTGAAATACACTATTTATAATTCTGTACAGCAGAAGAACTACGTGTATAGATAATAGGTCACTATAAAGCCATACACTATAGAAAAACTGGATCGATTACCAGTTATTCAACAACTTGAGGATCTTTTGTATGCAAACTACAGAGCAAGATGTAGGTATTAAAAGACAGAGGAGCCCTGGCCGATTGGCTCGGAGGTAAAGTGCTCAGAGATAGATTGCTGGCCCGGTGTGTGGAAGTACTGGGTTCGGTTCCCTGTCAGGGCACACAGGAGAAGCACCTTCCCCCTTTCCTTTCTCTCTATCTCTTTCTTCCCCTCCAACAGCCAATGCTCCACTGGAACAAAAAGTTGGCGCGGGTGCTGAGACGGCTCCACGCCTTCACCTCAGGTGCTAGAATGGCTCCAGCTGCAGCGGAGCAATGCCCCAGAGGGCTGAGCATCGCCCCCTGGTGGGCATGCCAGGTGGATCCTGGTCAGGCACATGCCGGCGTCTGTCTGCCTCCCCGCTTCTAACTTTGGAAAAATAATAAATAAATAAATAAATGAATGAATGAATGAATGAATGAATGACCGAGGAGGTTCCTGCTCAAAAAGAGACTACAGATTCACAGAGGAGTCTGATTTTAGGACACTGACTAAGGGGAAAATCTTAAAATTTCAAACTATTTTTGTATAAAACTATATAGCTATCTGGATGAATATCAAAACATTCAGCAATACTGGAGGATATATGGCATTTATCTAAACAAAGCAAACATAGAACTCTTTGGGAATACATTAGATAAATTTCTGTTATTTTTCAGTTTTCAATTAGGAATCTGTCATTACAGAGATGGACAGAATCTACTGAAGAGACACATCTCTCATATGATATTGTTAACAAGGCACATTCCAATTCAAGTTCATTGTATACTAAAAGATTTCCTGTAAAAATGAAATCGTTACTTGAAAAATATTGAAGGAAATGAGAGAAAATTTGAGGGTGTTGCCTGTTTCTGCACTAAAATGAATCATAACTAACCCAAAACAAGTAAGAAAAATACTCTTGCAGCACACCTAATTCCCTAAACCTGGGGAATCTGAAGCAATATCTAATCGCATATTATCATTGAGGCAAGATAGAAATATGAATTTTTCAATGTCATTGGTAATTTTGTGGATTAGTATTTTTGAATTAATTTTTGTTTTGGTGGATTCCAAACTCAAGGCAACATGTTCCGGCACCAGGAAATGCCCAGGGAAGAACCCTGTGGAAGCTTCATTAAAAGGAAACACAAGCCCCCAAAACTACAAATTTCAACAGAATATTGTTCACTCCTGCTACTTCAAGAATGGAATCCTATGGAAAAACACAGTATATTGACTGGGGAAGTGAAACACACCCAAAGGTAAAAGCCTCTAGAGGAAAATATTTTAGGGAAAAAATCCCACTGCGGTGGTCAGTTCAGAAAGTAAGTTCAGAGAGCATTCACAGAGCTCTTCCCACCTGAAGGCCACAGGAGGAGGAAGGAGCAATGGCAGTCAGGTTGTGTGTACATGGGCTATGCTGGCTTTCATATCTAGCTGGACTTTTCTGACACCAGACTCATGTAGACAGTCACATTCCTCACAGTTCTGACTCCGAGTTGCCACCACCTGTCACCTGCACGTTTCATTCTACATACTTCTTTCCCTTAGGTGTTACCCGCATCTAATCCATCCCTACCCTTGCTGTTAGCGTGATTTTACATAATGAAGACCTGGTCTTGTTCTTAAAATGTTTAACCTAAGCCCACAGAATAAAGTCAGCTCACACTAAACTGGTCCTCTGTGTTCAGATCCCTGCCCACCACCCCAGTCTCATTCCCATCACTCCCAAGTCCTGCCCAGTTTCCAGTCGCAAGCTCATGGCCTTTGCAAACGTTGACCTGCTTTCCTGTAAGGCTTCTCTCATGACTCACACCTGCACCCTTATTATATTCTTGCTGCCTTTCATGACTAGTGCTTTTTTAGGAGGATTTTCCTAACTACCCTAACTTCTCCATTATTCCAGGAACATCTATTAACATCATTACTTATCTGCCTGTCTACCTCCCATACCATATTATGAGTTTCTTGAATAACAGGAGTGGTTTTATTTGAATATCATTTTATCAAGAGCCAAGAAAATGGCCTGACATAGTAGACACTCAATATATTTTTGTTAAATTTTAATGAATGAGTTAATGAGCAAATGGGTTAATAAAATAAACTCCATGGTTTGGGCATAGACTTAAGAACATAGGCTTTACAATATAACAGACAAATGAATGTCTACTTGTTTGAATGTGGTGAAATGTGAAGGCGACTTTCACTAATGAACATGTGCGTGTCTGCTGCTGACGCCCATCTAAAGGGCTTATGTGTCTATACTTGATCTTAGCCAGAAGGCCAAGAAGTTATGATTACGTGTCTAAGGTTAAGACTTTCTGATAGCTGCTATAAAATCAGTAAAATCTAAAATATCATAGAAATTTCTCATATTTCAAAATGATGGTATTGTTTCATACTGGTTCAGTTGACGGTGTCAGAGAAAGAGAAGGTGGAAAAGAAAGAAGCAGGAAAGGACAGAGGAACACCCTGACGCAGAAGCTCCCGCATGGAAACAGAATATGAGAAGAAACTGCTTAGGCTCCTACTTGTACGAAGAGAGTTCACACTTGCTTTTTCCAACTTTGAGATGTCTTGTTTGCCCCGTACAAAATACTGTAGTTAGGTCTCTACTACAGAAGTAATGTCTATTGCCTACACATTACATAGATTCCTTCTACATATTCTGGCAGGCTATGTTTAATTATTAAATAAATGTGAGATTGTATTATCATTATTATTATGTAGGCCTAGGTAGTTAAGGCATCAAGATAAAATGTTGGCTACAAAATAACCAATTATTTTACAGAGATACACTATCCACTGCCTGACTGTAAATGTGCTGATGACAACAGGGTTCCTTATGAGTCCAGCTGGTAGGCACATGTTGGAAGAACTGGAGTTCATGTATCAGGGTAAAGATAAAATCAAGGATAAGACAGTCAACAAGCCATGCCCAGAAACAGAATTTCAGAGGCTGAGGTAGCACAGACTGAGCCAGAGCCAGAGGACAGGGCTAGAACTTTCCTCTAAAAGGTTGCAAATCAATTAGTATGAAATACTAATCAATTAGTATAAAACATTCTACTAATTTTGAAAATCTGTGCTCCACCCTAGAGCTAATTCTCCAGATATTAGGAAATTGTGCCTTGAAGAAGATGGGATTTTTCTGTTAACCATCTCATAGAAATAAAATCTATTTGAAACTATCTCTTATATATGGTAAATAATATTTTATGTTCTGTGACTTTTTTTTTTTTTTTTTACAGGGACAGAGAGAGAGTCAGAGAGGGGGATAGATAGGGACAGACAGAAACAGAGAGAGGTGAGAAGCATCAATCATTAGTTTTTTGTTGTCGTTGCAACACCTTAGTTGTTCATTGATTGCTTTCTCACATGTGCCTTGACTGTGGGCCTTCAGCAGACTGAGCAACCCCTTGCTGGAGCCAGCGACCCTAGGTCCAAGCTGGCGAGCTTTTGATCAAGCCAGATGGGCCCTGTGCTCAAGCTGGCAACCTCGAGGTCTCAAAAGTGGGTCTTCCCCATCCCAGTCCGACACTCTATCCACTGCGCAACCACCTGGTCAGGCTGTGCCTTAACATTTTAAATGAGATTATAGCTCTCAGTTCCTCAACCAAAGTATCCAATTCAAATTAATTTCAATCTTAGCCTGACCTGTGGTGGCGCAGTGGATAAAGCGTCGATCTGGGAACACTGAGGTCGCCAGTTCAAAACCCTGCACTGGTCTGGTCAAGGCACATATGGGAGTTGATGCTTCCAGCTCTTCCCCCCTTTCTCTCTCTCTCTCTCTTTCTCTCTCTCTTTCTCTCTCACTCTGTGTCTACTCTCTAAAATGAATAAAAAAAAAGAAATTAAAAAAAATTAATTTCAATCTTATTCATTTAATGACCAATGATCCCCAATAGAAAAACTACCCTTATGCGTGCTTATTAGAATAATTAATATTACCTAAAAAGATATATTAAAACTACATTTTAGAAAACAAGGCCTATCAAAAAAACATTCTAATAAGTTAACAGTGAATTATCCTTTAAAAATGATGACTACATATTTTTACTAACCATTAACTTTTTTTTTCCATTCCCCTCCCCCCTAGCCATTAACTTTTATAAATATTAATAACTTACAGCCTGACCTGTGGTGGCGCAGGGGATAAAGCGTCGATCTGGGAACACTGAGGTCACCAGTTCAAAACCTTGCACTGGTCTGGTCAAGGCACATATGGGAGTTGATGCTTCTAGCTCCTCCCCCCTTTCTCTCTCTCTCTCTCTCTCTTTCACTCTGTGTCTCCTCTCTAAAATAAATAAATAAAAAGAAATAATAAACATGTAAAAAAAATTAATAACTTACAAATTCATGAATAAAAAACACTCATAAATTTATAACTTCCCATGGGTTTAAGATATTTTTCTTATTTCTTTTTATAGGGAAAGAGAGAGAGTCAGAGAGAGGGATAGATAGGAACAGACAGAGAGGAATGGAGAGAGATGAGAAGCATCAATCATCAGTTTTTTATTGCTACACTTTAGTTGTTCATTGATTGCTCTCTCATATGTGTCTTGACTGCAGACTTCAGTAGACAGAGTAACCCCTTGCTCAAGCCAGCAACCTTGGGTCCAAACTGGTGAGCTTTTTGCTCAAGCCAGATGAGCCTGCGCTCAAGCTGGCGACCTCGGGGTCTCCAACCTGGGTCTTCCACATCCCAGTCCAGTGCTCCATCCACAGCGCCACCGCCTAGTCAGGCTTTTAAGATATTTTTCACATAGAACGTGGGGTTGGTTATATAATGCATATTTTTCTTTTCTCAACCTTATTAAAATATTTTATATGGTAAAAACACCATAAATAATGTTTAATATGTGTCACCCAATATAGTTCTGCCTAAAAACATATATACATAGTCAATAATGCAAATATTTTTAGAAGCTACAATTTGGTATAGATGGTTACTCAGTTTCTATGGTAATTTATTTAACTGAAACCTTTTAGAAAATGCTGCTGGACTGATCTAAGAATTTATTAAAGACGAATCTGGTTGATTTCATGATATTCCCTGGGATATACATAATAACAGCTTTACTCCCTCCCCTCTTTTATTATTTTAACTTGAAATAAATGGTTAAAAATAAGGTTTATTAATATGATGATACTATATAGTCATGGAAGTGATTTTCTGGCCTAGGTATCACATTGAATAACATTATTTATATCTTTAACCTTGTATACAGAAAAATATTTCAGTCTAATGCCATTTTCTGATTATTCAAAATCAAACAATTTAAGACAACATAATGGTAGTCTTATACATGTATGCTAACTAGCCTCAGAGTTGCAAGATGTGTAAAGTGTGCATAAAGTAGTAGAAAGATTCAGAATGTGTGAAACTGAGAAAAATGTTTTGTGGAGCTTTTAGTACATTGATATATCCTTTCTGACAGCAATGTCAAAATGGAGCAAAAACATAAAGATATTCATACTTTTAACCCAGTGATCTCACTCTTGAAAAAAACTAGAGGTTGAATGCATGAGGATAGCCTCAGCAGCAATCTATAATATAATAAATAATGGAAAACTATCTCAGTGGTTAACAAGAGAAGCAGTGACTAATGGGGTAACATTTGAATAAAATGTATGATACAATCTTTAAAAATAAAAATAAGACTAGGTAGCAACATGAAAAAGTTTATGACATAATGTTAATGGTTTCCACAATGTAATAACAAGAATGTAAAATATATATTCATGAAAAACAATGATCAAATAGTCATATACAAAATGAAAATAACTATTCATTTATTAATATTTAATCCTGTCAATATGGTACTTTTAAAATTAAGATACTAGGGTTACTCATTAATTATAAAATTTCTTTTTTAAGTTCTAGTAGACAGTGCTACTGAATCTGTTTGGAACACTAAAAAGACTTGTGGGATTTTATTCAAGTCAAGTATCCGAATTAATCATTACCACTTTGTAATTCACAGGTACTTCAAGGTACATTCCTATGGGGTTTAAAGCAATAGGAAATGAGCTATGAACGTAGAAACACTCTTAGAGTTGTTCCTTTTGGGGGGAGGGGGTTACATTTTGACTGTTGGGCTCTTCCAAGTCATTGTCACTATGGATTTCCTCAAATATTTGCAGGATGTTGAACATGTGCTCAAAACTTCCACATATCTTTTAATTCCAATCAGTAGGCCGATTCATGAATCACATAAGCAAAGTATTAGAGATCCAAAGACTGAGGTTTCCAAAAAGGAATTAAGGTAAAATCAAAGTAAACAAACAAAAATACCTGCGGCAAAGGTGTAAAACCCAAAGGCCACAGTAGTGACCAGAAGATAACAGAAAGGCGTTCAGCAGCCTGGGTAAAAGTTACAGGGAGTGAGAGGGACTGGCTAACTGCACAGCCTGCCCTGTTTAAAAGCAGCAGCTCAGTACTTAGTCCTAACAGGTTGCTGACATGCGTGAATGCAGACCTAGGGCTGACAGATATTCAGAATCTTTCCAGGGAGACCAGAATACAGATGCCCATGTGAAATTTCTGAGTTTCTAACTGCTGACAACTAAATCAGTTTATTTTTCATTCCCTGTGATAGCCAAATAATCGATGTCCTTGGGCTTATTTTGTTCCATGGGCTTCCTGTGCACTCCCTCTGATGTTTAGATAGCATGCAGGGGCTTCTCAAAAGGATTAACTTTATTTGCCAGGAAGTCACGTTTTCAATTACAGCCCTTCACAGAAAAAATAAAAAGAAAAACGCCAAATAGAGAAGCTAAAGTTAATTGTGAGCATATGGGTAAGCAGAAATTAATAAGGGCTTGCAAATTGCAAGAACATTGTAAAGACCTGAATGTTCCTGAGGAGCAAAGCTTTAGAGGATTTTACTTTCATTTGTCTGTAAAGATTGAGGAAACATTCTGAGTCACTACAAAAGGAGATTAGCCCCAAAGGACTTTTTATTTAAACTATTCAAAACGAAATAACAAAATGTGACCAAGATGGAATTGCTATGAGCTACCAAAGTGCAAACAGGACCCGGGTGTGCGTCCTGCGCTCTGCCTGCCAAGTCTAGTTTCCCTCCACCTACCCCATTCCTTCCAACTCTCATTTTCCATTTGGTGGTTCAAAGGAAGTCCCTGCAGACTCCTAAGGAAGGATGGTCTGGATGAATAAAGGAGGAAACAGGAGGCTAAGGGTAAAGGTGTTTTTAGTTGAGCTGTCGAAATGTGCTCGTCATCAAAGTTCGGCTCCGCGGATGGGTGAGCGTGAGCGGTTGGAAGGAAGGGGAGAGCTGCCTGTTCAGCTAGTCATTTGCGTCACATGCACCCAAGGAAAAAATGTTTACCTGGTGGAGCCACGGTTAACCTTTTTTCCTTGCTGAGCCGGTGCCCTTGGATGAATTCACTCATGGAAGGGGGGCCCTTCAGAAGAAATGATTCTGTGGAGGTGGGATCAGGGGGAACTCTTAACAAAGTCTGTAGGTAGGAAGCCCCTGAAGTCCTGGGACGGTTCTGATCACAAAGGGAAGGTGAAAATTGTCTTGCAGGAGATCCAAGAAAATACATATAGGAAACAAAAAAGTTTTACTTTAATTACCTTTCAAAGCCTCACCAGTGACAACATTATTTATATTGGCATTTAATTTTTTTTAACATGTAAATCAAGATTTTTGCTAATTGTTTAGTTTCCACACCAGGATACAACCCCATTTGGAAACTATATTAGATACTGAAAAAGAGATTTATTATAGTTAGTTTGAACCATAAATAGAAAATATTTATATTACTTGATTTCTTACTGAAAGCTCCTAAAATAAAAGTTCCACCAGTAAGTAAAAACATAGGGTAAACATTTCAACATCCAGGACTCTAGAAATAAAGATGAGAAAATCAGGCCACTGAAAACCTTTACAAGTGATTTCTTTGAGCAATATTCACATACCAAATAAAAATGCACAAAAACCTTCTTTTAAGAAAAAGACTATACACATACATTCTATCCCATTTTACCTAAATATAGACATCTCCTCCTTTAGTCAGTCATCAGTTCTGCTAACACAAACAAAAGTTCCCCTAAGAGAACATAGTCATATTCTTGCCCCGTTAAAGAGAAGCTGGTGAAAGAACCATTACCAGAAGTATAATGATTTTAGAATGACCATCCATGTAAAATATAGCTTCGTTCTTAATATCCACCTTTTATCTACCAGTTTTTAGGTTGGAGGTAAGGGAGAGGTACATTTATGCATACAAGGAACAGCAAAAATGTTGACACTTGAAGGTCATATTATGGTTAATTAAGAGGGGAGGTGTGGAGGACAGAAAGGAGTAAATAAACACAATTATCAAATGTTTTGCTTTGAAAAAAACCAGCATTAATAAGGCCCATTTATATACCCATTCCCAGTTTTTCTTTTCCTTCCTTTCCTCCATCATCCACAATAAGAACACATTCATTTCTGCAGTTAATTAAAATCTGGCCACTGCACCATACTATGAAGATTGCTGCAGGCATACCTTTTCCTCTGAGTGCCACTGCTGACCCGAATGTTGGGTGTCTGTGGGCCCTGCCTATGCAGGAGGTAAGTGTCTATGGTGGGCACGGTGACTGATGCCTCCCCACTTACTTTAGGGCTGCCGATCTTGCTCTTTCCAAATTTGCCTTTGCTGCGTCGGGACTGCTCATGGTCAAACTCTAAGTCCTCCAGCCGCTGGGTCAGGGCGAGTTTTTGCTGGATAGCCATTCGTAACAAAGTATTTAGAGTCTTCTTCTCGTCCTCTGCAGCTGCTAACTGTCTCTGCATCTCATCCAACTGTGTGACATATTCATCACATCTGAAACCAAAACAGAAATGTGGTCAGAAGAAAATAATGGCAAATCCGAATTTAAAATTTAAATGGAAAAGTAATAGATTTTACTGGAATTTAGATATTTAGAACAGTGACCGGTCTTCCTAGAACAGGATCAAGGTAACCCTACCATAGTAGACAATGAGAAACAGTAGAGCAGGCTCAATGATTGATGGTTCATCTATACAATAGAGTACATATGGAGAATTCTCAAAAGGTGACATCTTACACCCCAAGGACAGTTACTGTGGGAACTGCTGCCTGGTGGCACCAGAATAAGCAGTCAAGTCTCAGGTAGTGTTCACAGCATCTTAGATTTTTTACAGTGGCTTTTTCTACCATGTAATGTGTTCTTGGAAGGATTGTGACAAGTTTCTTATAGGTGATACGTGTAGCATGTAAAAGTATAAGTTTATAAAGAAAACCTTTCCTTTTTTGTGTGTGGCAGAGACAGAGTCAGAGAGAGAGACAGACAGGAAGGGGCAGAGATGAGAAACATCAATTCTTCGTTGCAGCTCCTTAGTTGTTCACTGATTGATTTCTCTATGTGCCTTGACTGGGGGGCTACAGCAGACCGAGTGACTCCTTGCTCGAGCCAGTGACCTTGGGCTCAAGCTGGTGAGCCTTGCTCAAACCAGATGAGCCCCCGCTCAAGCTGCCAACCTCAAGTCTCGAACCTGGGCCCTCCACATCCCAATCCGACACTCTATCCACTGTGCAACCGCCTGGTCAGGCAAAACCTTTCCTTCTTTATCTGTATTTATCGGTTCTATTTTAATTGAGCACGTATTGCAGCCACCACTGCTTTCTATAGGGCAGATTTATCTGAACTAGAAACCTGAGTATTTTCAATGATTTTTCAACTGGAAGATTAAGCAATAGATGCCAAAGAAAACCAAAATCTGCACAGGATCTGATACAGATGTAGAAGGCTGCCAGACATCTGTACTCAGGTTTGATATTCGTGCTGCAACAGGAAGGTAAGCTCAGTGACCTCTCTTTCCGTCAAAGGTAACACCTGAGCACATATACAGTTGGGAAAAAGTCATTCGCATAATTAGAGGTTTTTCTGAGTTGATTTACCTACTAAGATGATAATAAATATTCTTCATGTATTTTTATGACTTGTGGAGTTATCCAAAATACATTGTATACAATTTGAAATCAGCAGAAGCCCTATGGCATTTTAAAGAAGAGACCTTGTAGTGAAAGAACTTGAAATCTGGGTGGGTCCCCATTTTCTTTATCCTTGCATGTTAAGAAGCACAGTAGGGATATCATAAGAAAATTCAGGGCTTAAATACAGTGTGAATTTCAGGATCCTGAATTTATTTTAATTGGTCAAATAACAATATTTTATTTTTTGACAGAGACAGAGAGAGTCAGAGAGAGGAAAAGATAGGGACAGACAGACAGGAAGAGAGAGAGATGAGAAGCATCAATTCTTCATTGCAGCATTTTAGTTGTTCATTGATTGCTTTCTCATATGTGCCTTGACAGGGGGGCGGGGCGGTACAGCAGAGCAAGTGACCCCTTGCTCAAGCCAGCGACCTTGGGCTCAAGCCACTAACCTTGGGTTTCAAGCCAGCGATCTTTGGGCTCATGTGTATGATCCCATGCTCAAGCTGGTGAGCCTGTGCTCAAGCTGGATGAACCCACGCTCATGCTGGTGACCCTGGGGTTTTAAACCTGGATCGTCCGTGTCTCAGTATGACACTCTATCCACTGCACCACCATCTGGTCAGGCTCAAATAACAATATTTTAAAAAGTACTATGGAATAAGGCAATTACTATACAAAAAAAATTGCATTTCTGTGAACATGCACTATTTGGGAGAAATAATTCTTATATAAATCAGATTGAGCCTTTAAAAATGTTTTGATTTCTTTTTCAAAGAGGAAATTTGTTTTCTTGATTCTACATATAATCCTGACTGATTTCTTTCATCAGTGAGGGAGGGATATGTGCACCATCTTCATTCTCTATCCTGCCTCCCTTGGCCAGAGGTGTATACATTCTACTCCCCAAACTCCTATCATGCTTGGAGACCCAGAAGTCAGTTCCCTTTGGTTCCCTCACACCCCTGGGGCCCCCCCGGGCACTCAGCCTCCTCTCTGCCATCTCCAGAGAGTCAATCACAAAGTATCAGCTTGGGCCCTATACAACTCAGGATTTTGGTTTACACTTGTATCAGCTACATGTAAATTTTTACTGAATTTGCAAATAAAGGCATAGTTATGTTTTGTGAACTTTGTACTGAGTATGCATCATATAAGATATGCATGTAACTGTTTTTATTTTGGCAATAAAATGTGATAGCAAAAAAGGTCATATACTGAAAATCTCAGGATTTGGAATGCCTTGACTCAATACATTCTTAACAGTCACTTCAAGTTGAAAAGAAATACAGTGGCACCTCGTAATGAAACCAGTGGGGGGAGGAAGTAACTAATATGCATGTAAGTAATTACTTGGGCAATGTAAAACACTTGGTTATATAATTATATTTTAGAAGTTATATTTACATCAATGTATTAAGTCTAAGTAATTAGCTGATATGATGACTATTAATCTTCATTATGATGGTATCTTTCTCATACAATCTTTAATAATGATAAGTACTTTGCTGATAGTAAATTTCACTGGTGATTATATTGAGCTACTTTAGCAAGTAGGACTCTTTTCTTTGTTGGAAGTTGTTTTTTTAAAAAAAATCTGTTGTATTAATCTATAAATGCTTCTATGTAAAGGAATTGCTTGATCCAGCGTGTCCAGTAGAGGGCACTGGAAAACAGAACAAAAGTTCTTAGATTTATCAGAGAGGAATGGAATCTCTTCCATTATCTTTACAACTCACACACAGAGGTACACATGTAAATTTTACTATTTTTTTTTCGAGACAGAGATAGAGACAAAGAGCTGAGAAGCATCAATTCATAGTGGCAGCACTTTAGTTGTTCATTACTTTCTCATACGTGCCTTGATGGGGGTCAGGGGGGCTTCAGCTGGGCCAGTGACCCCTTGCTCAAGCTAGTGACCTGGGGCTCAAGCCAGCAACCTTGGGCTTCAAGCTAGTGACCTTGGGGCTTGAACCTGGGACCTTTATCCACTGTGCCACCCCCGGTCAGGCCATACACGTGAATTTTAAAGCCTTTCCCCCACATACCATACCTAATCTTGGAAGAAAAACAAACTTACCTTGTAGCAAACATTGCTCTCAGGGATGAGAAAGTTGCTGCATCTTCTTTCAAAGCCTTCAGTTCATTTCTAAGTTTCGTCATCGTTTCAGTCACCATTGCTTTCTCATTTTCATATTTATTCTTGAGATTAGCTAGGGCCACCTCAGCTGTCTAAAGTGGAAAAATCACAATGCTTACTACTTTCCTATGAGGAAAACCTGTCATACAGATCTCTTCATGCTGGGTCTATTTCTTTAATAAAGGGAAGTGAAATAGATTGGATTAAATTTTGAATAAACACAGGTATGTACTTCGGACAAAAGGTAGTTTATTCGTTAATGTCAAGACATGCCGTGACTTCATAATGCAGTTAAGTTGCCCTAGAAGCCAGCCACGAACCAACGTCAACATCAGGAGCTAAGGCAATGATAGTTTAATCATTACTTAATGCAAGTTGTTGAGAGTGTGGGATGTTCCGACATGAAGGAATCCAAAATGAAACTTTATACAAGAAGAATTATATCAAGGGGAAGTTAGGGGAAAAGCACTGCTTCCAACTGAAATATGGTAGATAGACCTCAAATATTCTGCAGTCACCTGTGCTCGGTGGGTCTGAAACAAAGAATGAAAGATACAGGCCATTGCAATTTATGACACGAGTATATGGCAAACTATCAATCCATATTTTATGTTTACGGGGAAAAAATTACATGCCTTTGCATACAACTTCTTCAAAGCAGTGAATTATAGTCAGATTGAACAACCAAATTTTAATAATCAGATACTATAATCAAATCAAAATTATCAAATTTTAGTAGTCATATTTAATTCTTCACCACAAAAATTCCAAAATGTTGAACGAACTAAAATATTTATTTGAATTTGAGAGTTGGGAATGTCTTAGGTTATTGGAATAAACAGTTTCAGATCAAGACCCAGCCTGAAACATAGTAGGAAATAAAATTTAAAAATATTGATTGAATCAATGAATGAAATTAATATATATTTAGGGATGGCCTTGTTGATGCATATCATATGGTAAACATATTGAAACCAAACTGAAAACACACCATTTTTACAAACTGTTAACTATAGCTTTTCAGGCTATGTAAAAATATTCAATACTAATAAAAAAAGTCCCTTAGTAATAAAAAAATTGGGAAATCCTATTAGTAATATTTCTTTCTGTGCTTGACATTTCTTTCTGTGCTTGAAATAGCTTCAATTCTCTCATGCAAAGTGCCAACTTCTATAGAGGTAAACAAATTCTTTTTTAATTAAGACAATGTTGCAATGTGGTAGTTTCTTCATGTTGTGATTCCAAAGTAGTTTCTTAGTAGTTTTGATTAAATTTAAATTCAAATTAAAGTGAAAAATTACTCATAAAATAGTTCAATATGTCCTGTGTTACAATTTAGTGTTATCTTTAGAAATCTTATAAATTCAGAAAATTATCCAGAATGCAGAATTGACCTGGGGGGAAAATGGCTGTATTAATTTTTTAAAACACTTTAAAACACATATTCATTTAGAACAGATTAGGTAAATTTAAGTTGTGAAAATGTAGATGTAACAGATTTTAAGTGCAAGGAGCCACACAGTCAGTTATCTAAAGGGTGTTATGACGGGGAGAAAAACAAGATGTAAATTGAAATACAAAGCTATTTATTTTTTGTTAGAAATGCCCCCAAAGGACTCAGTTCTTTAGATGTGTTTGTGCACAGATTGTACAAAGCTTCTCTTCGGAATTGAGTAATTCTAAGTGTCTATAACCCCTCAAAGATTTACTGGCATCTGCATTATCTGCCACATTCTTCCAACACTCCCAAAGTTTACTTTCTAAATAAAAAATCTTGTTTCCAGCCACAGAGACCTTCAAGATCATTCCTTGTATATATCTTTCCATTTTGTGCCTCTACCACCTACTGTTCATTCTGTCTGGAATTACTTCCTCCTCTTCTAGAAAACAACTGCTTATCCTTTAAGGACAGTGGTTCTTAACCTGGGTTCTATCGAACCCTAGGGGTTCGATGAGTTGGTCTCAGGGGTTCAGAGAAGCCTCTGCCGTGGAGGCCAGAATAAAGTAATACCATAATTTGTTGTGAGTTCATGCACTTTGTTGGTTTTGTTCTTTGAGCAAGGTGATGTTCATGCACGGCTCATTTTGTGCACCAGTAAAAAAACATATACCTATGTCTTGAATTTGGAAAAAAAATCACATTTCATTTATCACTAAAGAAGGGTTCGGTGAATGCACATATGAAACTGGTGGGTTCGATACCTCAAAAAAGGTTAAGAACTACTGTTTAAGGAACAGGCATAACAATAATTCCTTCTGTGAAGTTTCTTCCAACTCCTCTAAAAGAACATCAGTTACTTCCTCGGCAACGTTCCCATAACTCAATTACAGCATGTATAACCTCAAACTGCAATTATCTGTTTCTATTCTGACATCTCCACTGGTCTGAGTCCTCTTTTCGGGGGCATGGACCACGGAGTCATCTTCTTTGAATCTTTAGCATCGAACGCAGTTTAATTCACAGATGGTACTTAAGAAACATTTGCTTATTCATCAGATGACATTATGCTTACAAAATAAAATCCTAAAGTATGTACCTGTATATTAAAAGACTCAAAAAGAATGCAGAAAACTATTTTAAAATAGAAAATTAACTTCTTTCCTGTACCACAGAATTCCATAGCCTTAATAATTAACATTCCATAGTGTAGAAATATAATGGATGTTATCTATAGCCATTTGAAGCTATTTATAGCACATAAGTATCCCAGCAAGAGGCCCAACATCATTAAAATCTAATGGCTGGAAATGTGTTTTCATTTAATTTACTGAGCCCCTCAAGGCTACGAGGCTAACATAATGCAAATGGTACCACAGCTAGGAATTCTTCACTCTGCTCTGAATTCCTATGGCACTGTTTATACCATGCTGAAGTGCTTAATAATATGTACTATCCTGTAAACAGTTATAGGCATTGTTGAACTGCTAGATTACTAGTCACTTATTTTTTTGTCCCTACATACTGCCTGCCGTGAAATATGTAATCAGTGAGTACTTACTCACAAAGTAGTCCCATCTGGCCGATCGACCATGCTTATTATCTAACCTCTGTGTCAGTATGTGTCTTGATATTCTTATAGATCTAGGTTTTTAGGTTAATATTCAATCTTCAGGAAGAAGTCAGAGATGTTATCTGAATGGTCTGAGAATGCCCTGGATAGTATGTCTTATCTAATATGCTACTGGTTATTTATGGACACTATAAATCACTGCGTTGTAGCAGAGTTTATGGTAACAAATTCCTTCATTCTGACCTCTAATTGGAGGCAGATCTCTCACAAATTCTTTGTCCACCCTAATCTTTTCTATTTCTCTGAAGTAATGGAACAAAATAAGGTCCTAGTTGGCCTTTAGATTTACATAAAACGTGTTTACAGTGCAGACAATATTACTGTTTGGGGTTTAGACCTCCAAACTCTATCAATGGATTTATGGAAACTGAGAATAAAGACACTAGAAAGCTGCACTGTAGATGACAAAGCAATAGTGTCGTTCGTCCCACAAGAAGGAACTCTAAATCGGAAATTAACCCTCTAAGACTAGCCCTGCTTATATTTGCAAGGCTGCAGAGGCTTTGTTGCTCTTCTTAACCAATGCCCTTTTTTAGCACCCTTCTCAAATGTATCTTTCGAGGTTCATTTTCCAGAGAAACTAAAGAAAGGTAGAAAATATTTTCCTGTCTATTTCACAGACACCCAGGTAAAACTCAGGTGGGAAAACAAAGTCAGTCCTCGAGGAGCTCTAGAAATGAGTCAGGTAGGTTCTTCTCTTTCTTTTTTGTGGAGGGGGTGGTGGAGGGAGAAAATGAGAAGCATCAACTCATAGTTGTGACACGTGAGCTGTTCATTGATTGCTTTGCCTACATGCCTTGAAGGCCGGGGAGTGGGAGTGGGGTTCTCCAGCCAAGCCAGTGACCTTGAGCTTCAAGCCAAAGACCATGGGGTCATGTCTATGATCCCCTGCTCAAACCAGCAACCCTGCGCTCAAGTTGGTGAGCCTGCACTCAAGCTGATGAGTCCACGCTCAAGCAGGAGACCCCAGGGTTTCAAACCTGGGACCTCAGCATTCCAGGTCGATGCTCTATCCACAGCGCCACCACCAATCATGCAGGTAGGTTCCTGTTATAGCATTCTTACTACAGAAGGATAAGATCTATGGTTAGGAAAACTTCTCTACTGCTTAAGCTCTGACCCCGAAGAGTTAACATCCCAACAGAACCTAAGTTTCAGATATGTGGTTACTGGCAGAGCTAGTGCACATCCTACCCTGATCTCTATCTCTGTTTCTCTACCTGTCTCTCTCTCTCTCTACAGAACTCCCCTCTGTTTGCTCCAGCTGCCTGCCAAGGTGTCTTTCTTGCTGTGTCTCCCTGGGGTAAGGACAGGCTGCCATGCCAGCCTATTCTGCCATCCCTCCAGCTCCTGTTTCTGCACTTGACTGCTGGAGTCCAGCTAAGCACCACCTGAGTGCTTTGTATATCTGCATGGATCTTCTCCTTTGTTCCTGCTTTAATTTCCTCACCTCTACCTCCACCTAATGGAGCATTGCTAATCTCCTATTTCACCCATTCACTAAATTAAAAATAATTATTATATTCTGATCTGGCACTGGGACTTAGTTTTTATTCCTCCACTGACCAGGAATCTGAACTCTCACTCTGATGATAGTTTACACTAAAAAAAATTAAGGAATAAATAAGTTGGGAAAGCATGGGTTAGCATGTGTGGTAAGTAGAATGAGATCACCTGTTTGTTGGCTTTCAGCACTGCCCTCAGTGTGGCAATCTGCTCCCGTTTGGTGCTCAGCAGGGACTTGAGCTTGAGGATCTCTTCCATTAAGGCTTCCTTGTCCTTATCAATCATGGGGGCCAGCTCTCGTGCCGCTGCTCTTTGACGAGACAGTTGCAAGGATCGGTCCACAGCTTTCTGCAGATGCTTGATTTGGTCCCGGATAATGGCATTAAGGTTGTAGATATTCATTGGCTCTTTGCGGATGTCACTTGTATCTAATACTGGAGATGATGGTGGGGCAGTAATAACAGGAGAGATAGTGGGGGTCTTGGTTGGACTTGGTTCTTTGCTGGCCTCTGTGTTTTCTTTTATAACTGGTTCAGACGAGGTCCTTGTTTCTACTGGGGATGACACACCCCGCCTGGCTAACCGTGGAGACAAAAGTCCCCTGGGATCATCGGGCCCTTTCAAGCTGCCACTACGGGTAACCCTGCTCTGCCTATAGTAGTCCAGCATAACCCTGTTGGGGGTTTCATTATTACACAGACATACATGGTGGTAAAGCTGAGCTAGCTCCTCACTGAATGTCACCAACTCATCCTGAGCTGTATTAAGGGTATTGTGATTTTCATTGGCTATGCTGGTCATCTTTTGCAATTCCTTCTCCATGTGGGCCACCTTTTCTCCACTCTCCTTGGTGGTCTTCTCCAGGCTGATCACCTGTTCATCATACATCTGGATCTTATTCTCATATTTGGTCTTCTCTTCAGTATAGTTTTCTACAGATTTATTGTATTTTTCCTTTAAGGCTTTAATTTCAGCTTTCAAATCGATCACCTCAGTTACTGCCACCCTGTACTTGCACTCAAGGATCTCTAAGCCATTGATGTCCACCTCATAGTCATGCGCCTCCTCCCCTGAGTCCTGGCCCTTCTCCCCGTCCAGCTCAGTCTTGAGCTCCTTGCTGGTCTGTAGGCCCCTCATGGCATTAACGTGCTCTGTGAGCCGGTGCACCTGTTCGTGCTGCTCTGTCAGTGCCCCCTTGGTGTGTTCCAGCTGCGTCTGTGACTCCTGGAGATTGGCCAGGAGGATGGCCTTTTCCCGCTCCACCTGCAAAGGCAAAATAAAGTCTCTGAGTGACTGCAGTGTAATGCCATTGATGAACCGCGTTCATTCATAGTCAGGCATGTATACACTTAAAATAAATGCAACAGAGCCAATGTCCCCATTATTTCAAAAGAAATTGGAGTGTGTTTCCTTATTTCAGCAGTTCTGGTGAGTCAGTTACTCTAAAAGGATGTCATTCTAAAAGAATTATGCTATGCATATTTACCCACCTGAATTCTCATGCATTATATACATCCACTCATGAAACTTGAATGTTACTCAAACAATCTTATTTTTATCTTTTAACAGTTTACAGAAAACATGAGTTCAAGAGATAGTACTTGGCATTGTCTTCATTTCAAGAGCCCAGTGTATTCCTGCTTCTGAGTTCTCGTGGGATAAGTGGTAGTCTCAAAATGCCTCTGAATTACCCCTTTCTCCCCAGAGATTAACCCGAAATCAGGTTTAAAACCTAAAACTTGAACTTACTAAATACTGCTGAGAACCTTCAACAGTCTGCTAAAGATAAGTATTTTATCTCCAAAATTGATATATACTAAATTTAAGAGCTTTTACTATAAAAGTTAGATACAGAGTTTTAGAGATAAAATAACAATTTACAAATCATTTCAATTCCTATTCTCCACAATAAGAATTTTTAAATTTGGTAATTAATCTGAATAATATGACAATTTTATTACTATATAGGTGGTATTATTGTATATTGAAAAATATTCAGGTCTCAAGATAAAATAGTGTCTCATTAAACATAAGTATATAAGAGGCCCTGGCTGGCTGGCTCAGCGGTAGAGCATCGGCCAGCATGTGGAAGTTCTGGGTTTGATTCCTGGTCAGGGCACACAGCAGAAGCGCCCATCTGCTTCTCCACCCTTCCCCCTCTCCTTTCTCTCTATCTCTCTCTTCCCTTCCCTCCCTCAGCCGAGGCTCCACTGGAGCAAAGTTGGTCCAGGTGCTGAGGATGGCTCCATGGGCTCTGCCTCAGGAGCTAGAATGGCTCCAATTACAGTGGAGAACATCCCAGATGGGCAGAGCATTGCCCCCTGGTGGTCATGCCAGGTGGATCCTGGTTGGGCGCATGCGGGAGTCTGTCTGCCACTCCCCCATCCCCTACCCCACCCCAGCCCTGCTTCTCACTTGAAAAATACACACACACACAAAAAAATCCAAAAACATAAATATATAAGAAATTATAATCTGAGAATTTTTAAAACCATTTCTGTCCCTCCATGTGGGTGGTCACTATTATGAATTAAGAATTTTTACAGCCTGACCAGGCAGTTGAGCAGTGGATAGAGCATCGAACTGGGACACAGAGGACCCAGGTTCAAACCCCGAGGTCACCAGCTGGAGTGCAGGGTCGCTGGCTTGAGTGAGGTATCATAGACATGACCCAATGGTTGCTGGCTTAAGCCCAAAGGTTACTGACTTGAAGCCTAAGGTCACTAGCTTGAGCAAGGGGTCTCTCGCTTTGCTATAGCCCCCTGGTCAAGACACATATGAGAAAGCAATCAATGAAAAAGCAATCAACGAACAAATAGGATGCTAAAATGAAGAACTGATGCTTCTCATTTCTCTCCCTTCCTGTCTGTTTGTCCCTATCTGTCCCTCTTGCTGGCTCTCTATCAAAAAATAAAAATTTTTATATGTTTATAATATAAACATGTTTTTTGATAAGCAATCACTTACATTTTTTAATTTTTATTTATTTATTATTTTTATTTTTTTAAATTTATTCATTTAAGAGAAGAGAGAGAGCAGAATAGAGAGAGGGAGAGGGGGGAGGAGGGGAGAGAGAGAGAGAGAGAGAGAGAGAAGGGGCGAGGAGCAGGAAGCATCAACTCCCGTATGTGCCTCGACCAGGCAAGACCAGGGTTTCAAACTGGCGACCTCAGTGTTTCCAGGTTGACGCTTTATCCACTGCGCCACCACAGGTCAGGCGCAATCACTTACATTTTTTAAACTTATTTATTTATTTATTCATTTTAGAGAGGAGGGAGAGAGAGAGAGAGAGAGAGAGAGAGAGAGAGAGAGAGAAAGAGAAAGGGGAAAGGAGCAGGTTCAACTCCCATATGTGCCTTGACCAGACAAGTTCAGGGTTTTGAACCAGCGACTTCAGCGTTCCAGGTTGACGCTTTATCCACTGCGCCACCACAGGTCAGGCCACTTACACTACAGAGTACTGTATAAGAGGAATCATATCCTCCTGCACTTGCTCTTTTTCCTTCTTTAAAAAAAAATATAAACCATCATGAGACCTGCTTTAAGATAACAAACTGATGCTGAATGTTTTTACATCTAGAGAAAGTTATCAGTTCGAAGTTTCACACTCTCCTGGATCATGTTCTCTCTCCAAACTCTTCTAAAATCCGAGGAAACAAGTAAAATTATTATAATTCCATAATAAATATAAATTACTAAAATGTAATTAATATTTACTTTAACCAGTATATTACTTTAGAATACATAGATTTATAAATTTATAATACAGTAGAATAGTATTTTTATGATCCTTTATGGTATTTGATGTCCTTCAAATAATTACCATGTACAGTCCCTCACTTGGCAAGGTTCTAATAGGTATGAGTTTCAGTGACCATGGTTTAGTTAATATACCAGTTTCCCCAAAATAAAACTCAGATTTCAATGACTGATATATTAACTGTGAGCAAATGTAAAGTACTAACTTGGCTGCTTCAATCTACAAAATCACTGCGTATAACATTATGACCAGTGACGAATGACATGATTTCATAGTCAGTGATTGGTCGCTGGGTATCTGTTATTCAGTTCACTTAGACAACAAAGTGTGTCCCTGTACTGTCTTCTCTCTTTCTCTCTCTTTTTTTTTTTTTTTGCAAGGACAGAGAGAGAGTCAGAGAGATGGATAGATAGGGACAGACAGACAGGAACAGAGAGAGATGAGAAGCATCAACCATCAGTTTTTCCTTGCAACACCTTAGTTGTTCATTGATTGCTTTCTAACATGTGCCTTGACTGCGGGCCTTCAGCAGACCGAGCCACCCCTTGGGGTCTTGAACCTGGGTCCTCCGCATCCCAGTCCGACGCTCTATCCACTGCGCCACTGCCTGGTCATGCTGTACTGTCTGTCTTCTTGTCCCTCAATGATAAACCCACATGATGTATAAAAATAGATAATCCAAAGAGAAAATTGACAAATAAAGGAAGAAAGAAGAAGAAGAGGAAGGATAAAAGGCAGGAAAGCAGGGAGGGAAAGAAAGAGGGAGGGAAGGAAGGGGCAAAAATGAAACAGTGAAAATGAAAGTGAAATTTGAATCAATCATAAAAGAAGTTACAGAAGAAATAGTTGAATGTGGACTCTGGTTATGTTGGAAAGATTTTAGATATGCAACCAAAGCAATTTGGCAAAGAGGAATGTATAAAAAAAAAAGGTGTTTTTATAAGAAGAACAAAAATATCCTCAAGGAAGTGACACCGGCACACTAAAGATATGGTCAGAGATATTTTCAGACACTGAAAGTGTAACGGATAAAATGCTGGAAGCTGATTTAAACTTAGACAACAGTATGACAATTTGTCAAGGCATCAAAATGATGCTCAGTATTTTAAATTATAGCATGAGAAGAAGGCAAGTTCAAACTATCCTTGATCAGTTTTCTTTTGGGGAAGGAGATTATATTTTCATTTAAAAGCTTAGATACCTTTGATATTCTGTAAAATGTAAAGTTCCTAGGTATTTTTTTTCTGGGGGTTGATTAAATTTTTATTTCAGAGGTCCATTTTTACAAAGAATATTTCATGGTTCTAATTTTTAGATTACAGTATAATAAGTAATTTTACTATTTTTTTTCATTTCTCTATACATTTACACAACCAATATTTTAATGTTTGATAAAAAAATTTTAAAGATCACAGAACAGTTGTAATTTTCTCAGTAATAAACTTATTTTGCATGGTTTCAGCTTGCTTAATCATATTGATGTCTCCACAATATCATGCAAAGCAAGGGCTGCTTGCATAGTGTGGTCAAGTATATTAGAACATACAGTTTTGTGATATTATTAATTAGAGGCTTCTAAGTTGTAGCTTTATGACATAGTGCCAGCCCATATCTATGACAGGAACATAGTCCACAGGGTATATATTGTGACTACAGAAACCAAAATACCCCAAAAGGATATTATAGGTTTTATAGGTAAAAAACAAAACAAAATAAGGTTGAGGCTACAGCATGAGAGAAAAGTTCAATCTTGGCACCAACATTTTCTTAGCTATGTGATTCCGGGCAAACTTCAGGTTAGTAGTCTATAAAAAGATTGTAGCTCCGCAGCTAAAGATGAATTGACTTTGTCTAGATTACTGGGATATATATATATATTACAGGGACAGAGAGAGAGAGTCAGAGAGAGGGATAGACAGGGACAGACAGACAGGAATGGAGAGAGGTAAGAAGCATCAATCATTAGTTTTTCATTGCCGTCACAAGACCTTAGTTGTTCGTTGATTGCTTTCTCACATGTGCCTTGACCGCGGGCCTTCAGCAGACCGAGCAACCCCTTGCTGGAGCCAGCGGGTCCAAGCTGGCGAGCTTTTGCTCAAGCCAGATGGGCCTGCGCTCAAGCTGGTGACCTCGGGGTCTCGAACCTGGGTCTTCTGCATCCCAGTCCGATGCTCTATCCACTGCGCCACCGCCTGGTCAGGCGTTACTGTGCTATATTTTTAAGTGAAAAACCCAGGTAATTATATAATATGGTATTAGTTGAAAAGCCAAGTGGTTTGAATTTTTGATAAAGGGGGTGGAAAAACCTCAATATTCTATTATTGGCATTATATACAATCTCAGTGGAAACAGATTATTTCGGGAGTTTTGTTTTCTTTTTCTCCTGAAAATTAAATAAATTTGCTCTAAAAAGTCTAAATATCATTTGATTAATATGCATGATTACCAAAGATAAAGCTACTTCCAAAAATCCCTTAAAGGAAAAGCCTTTCAATAAAATAACAAAATAAAAAATTGGACCAGAACAATGTACTGACCGTGTCTTAAATTTGTTTTAGAGGTAAAAGTGTTATAATGATTGAGGTAATGCCTTCAGAATTTCAATCTGCATTCTGACAATTCAGACTCAGCATAAACATTTTTTAAGACTAGAGGGGTAAGTCTATCAGTTCCTTCATACAGCAGCTACAGAAAACATCAAACAGAACACTGTTTCTTTTGTGTGCCCAAGCTCACACACAGTGCTAATTTTCAGAGTTAATACATTTCTGGTGAAATCACTTGAATATGGAGTGGTATTCAAATTTTATACACACACACACACACACACACACAACACACATTTATTTTCTAGACCATTTAGGTTGGTCTGACTAAAAAAAAAAAAATTACCAAATTATGAAAATTTTATAAAATTCCAGCCTTATATTTTCTCTCAGTTATTGAGGCTTAGAGTATCATAACTGCATTTGGATTTCAGAGAGCAGTGCTTAAAGTATTTTAGATACACTGTGTTTTGAATTAATAAATGCTAAGCACTTTAAGGATTAAAATTACTAAACATTTTAACTGTGCTATTTTAATCTCCATTGTGAACATAGCCAAGAGAGAATTACTGACTTAATTATAATCTTTTCTTTTTAAATGAGAAAAGGGGAGACAGAAAGACAGACACCCACATGCACCCTGACCAGGACCCACCCAGCAACTGCATCTATGACTGATGCTTGAGCACCAAGCTATTTTTAGCACCTGAGGGTTACGCACTCAGACCAACCAAGCTGTCCTCAGTGCCCAGGGCCATGCTTCAACCACTCGAGACACTGACTGTGAATGGAGAATAGGGATAGAAGGGGGACGAACAGATGGTCACTTCTCCTGTGTACCCTGAAGCCGGGACATCCATATGCCAGGCCAATGCTCTATCCATTGAGTCACTGGGCCAGGGTTAATTATAATCTTCAACAGTGACTAAGAATAGTTGCCTTATTTCTCTTTCTATAATCTTTATCTTCTATCTGGAACTGAAGATTTTAGTTTTCTTTGTGGGACTGGTCATTTTGCCAGAAAACTTGAATGGTGAATTTGTAAACTGTCTAGTCCGTTGTAAGTATACAATATATCTTAACTATTGTTGTTGTTATGTCTCAAGGAGATTATATTTCATTTCCCTGGATGTTTACCTTTTCTATAAACATATTTGCACACATTGGGAACTGATAATACTACCTCACACCTGTTAGATTAGCTATTATCAACAAGACAGGTAATAACAAGTGTTGGAGAGGCTGTGGAGAAAAAGGAACCCTCATCCACTGTTGGTGGGAATGTAAAGTAGTACAACCATTATGGAAGAAAGTATGATGGTACCTCAAAAAATTAAAAGTAGAACTACCATATGACCCAACAATCCCTCTACAGGGAATATACCCCCAAAACTAAAAAACACTGGTACGTAAAGACACATGCAGCCCCATGTTCACTGCAGCATTGTTCACAGTGGCCAAGACATGGAAATAACCAAAAAGCCCTTCAATAGGTGACTGGATAAAGAAGATGTGGTACAAATATACCATGGAATACTACTCAGCCATAAGAAATGATGACATCCGATCATTTACAACAAAATGGATGGACCTTGATAACATTATATTGAATGAAATAAGTAAATCATAAAAAACCAACAACTATATGATTCCATATATAGGTTGGACATAAAAATGAGACTCAGAGACATGGATGAGAATGTGGTGGTTACGGGGTGGGTGGGTGGGGAGGAGGGGGGGAGTGGCACAAAAATAAAACAGTAAAAGAGAACTGATAGATTCTTTTTTGAAGGAACACTAAAATGAATATCCAGATTTTGCACATGCATATTAGGACTTCTACAGGAAACAAACAAACAAACAAACAAAAATGAAAGCTTTTCTATAAGCTATTAATTTCCATAAAGTCTTTATCCTGGTCATGTGACTTTCAATTTGACACATGAATGACTGGTGTGATTCCAGAAATAGTATGAGTAGTATCAGTATACACAACTAGAACTCAGAAATAAATGATTCATTCTTCTCTGTTGAAGTGAAGCATCCCTGGCAGTTCATATCTGTGCTCTGACAAGAGAGAACTGTGAGAAAATCTTAACACAGAACTGAGAAACAATAGCTGAGAGAATCCAGCAATGAGAAAAGGAACAAATATATTTGGAGTTTCGTGAAAAGAAAACCCCTTTCTTATGTCTTCCTCTTATTCACACACCCATATGTAAAGTCAGTCAGGTAGACAAAGACTTAAAAAAAAAAAAGGAATGGAGAAAGACCCTTTTAACTTAGTCTGAAGCCAGTATTATTGACACTAAAACCAGATAAAGATAAAATGAGAAAACTGCAGAACAATATCTCTTATAAATACACAAAAATCCTCAACAACATACTAGCAAACTGAATCTAATAACACATAAGAAGAATTTGACAACCAAGTGAGATTTAGCTTAGGACTGCAACATCCAAAAATCAATAAATAAGATACTGTGTGTTAGCAGAATACAGGACAAAAATCACATGATTGTCTCAATGTATTGAGAAAAAGCATTTGACAAAATCCAATACTACCTGATGATGGAATAAGTCAATAAATGTAGAAATAGAAGAGACCTTCCGCAACCTGATACAAAACAGCCACAGACGACATACCTAATGGTGAATGCCTTCCTCTTATACTCAAGAACAAGACAAAGAATAATGCTCCTGCTACTTTTATTCAACATTCTACTGAACCAGGCTACAATCAAAAGGCAAATAATAACAAGTGTTGGCAAGAATACAGAGAAATCAACATCCTCGTGCACTGCTGGCAGAGATGTAAAATGGTGCAGCTGCTTTGGAAAACAGCCTGGTAGTTCTGCAGAAGATGAAACACAGAGTTAAGCGCACAGCCCAGCAGTTCCACTCCCAGTGTATCGCCAAGAGGATGAAAACACATGTACACACAGAATGTTTACAGCAGCATTCCTTATAATAGACAGAGTGGAAACAACTCAAATGTCATCCACTGATACATAAATACAGTGTAGTACATCATACAATGGAATATTATTTGGCAATAAAAAGGAACAAAGTACTGATACATGCTACTACTTGGGTGAACCTTAAACATATTATACTAAGTGAAAAAAGCCACACAAAAGATCACATATGGTTTATATACAGTTTATATAAAATTCCATTTATATAAAATTTCGAATAGACAAATCTATTAAGAAAGAAAGTAAACTGGTGGTTGCTTAGGGCTGGAGGGTTCTGGGAAATGGGCAGTAGCTGCTAATGGTTACATTTTTTTCGGGGTGATCAAAATGTTCTAAAACTGACTATGGTGATGAGTGCACAACTCTGAATATACTAAAAAACCACTGGGTCGTACCCTTATACAGGTGGATTGCATGGCATATGAATTATATCTCTATAAAGCTCTTCTTAAGAAAATCTACATAGCCTGACCAGGCGCTGGCGCAGAGGATAGAGCATCGGACTGGGATGCAGAAGACCCAGGTTCAAAATCCCGAGGTCTCCAGCTTGAGTGCGGGCCCATCTGGCTTGAGAAAAAAGCTCGCCAGCTTGGACCCAAGGTTGCTGGCTCCAGCAAGGGGTGGCTCAGTCTGCTGAAGGCCCGCGGTCAAGGCACGTGTGAGAAAGCAATCAATGAACAACTATGGTGTCGCAATGGCAACAAAAAACTAATGATTAATGCTTCTCATCTCTCTCCATTCTTGTCTGTCTGTCCCTATCTATCCCTCTCTCTGACTCTCTCTCTGTCCCTGTTAAAAAAAGAAAATCTACATAGACTCCTACCCTGGTTACTGTGATTACAGATGCTCTTTTTATGTTTACTGATATACAGTAGAAAAGTAAGTCCTTTGAGAAATATGTTTGGTTATAAAGGTAATCTTAAACTATAAATTCTGTAATATTTTAACTACTTAAATTATCAACTTTGTACTAGGAAATGTATTTATCACTTTAACTGTTAAAAACAATTGACTCTTCTTGTTTTTATTTTTATTTTTTTTACAGGGACAGAGAGAGAGTCAGAGAGAGGGATAGATAGGGACAGATAGACAGGAATGGAGAGAGGTGAGAAGCATCAATCAGTTTTTCGTTGCCGTTGCAACACCATAGTTGTTCATTGATTGCTTTCTCACATGTGCCTTGACCGCGGGCCTTCAGCAGACCGAGCCACACCCTGCTGGAGCCAGCGACCTAGGGTCCAAGCTGGCGAGCTTTTGCTCAAGCCAGGTGGGCCCGTGCTCAAGCTGGCGAACTCGGGGTCTCGAACTTGGGTCTTCTGCATCCCAGTCCGACGTTCTATCCACTGCGCCACTGCTTGGTCAGGTTCTTCTTGTTTTTATTAATTTTCCCTTTAAATATTCTGAGTCTTTGTTAAACAGAGATAACTTTTGATTTATGTGATTCTCTGTGTAGCAGCAAGTCCATTTATTAGGTTTTTTACTTTGAGCAACTGACATAACGTTTGTGCCTCAGTTTCCATATCTATAAAATGGGGATAACAGTGCTTTCTACCCCATAACAGTTACTATAAGCATCAACCAATTAGGCAAATATAAATAAATTGCTTTGAATTCTTACAGGTCATATAGCAAATGAATCACTATCATTATAGAAAAAATTTAAATTGCTTTTAATAGATCTAAATACATGATTATTTCTTCCATACCCATGAAGATATAGCAAAACATAATAATTTCAGCTTTATAGGAACATTACTGTTTTCTTGCATTACATGTGAAATTATATATCTAGTGTGATACAGGGGGGAAAAATCCAAAGAGTTTTCTCCTGCTTAGTTTGATTCTCTGTGATGTGAAGTTACGTAAACAGAAGCTATTTATCAAAGGTAAAAATTTTCCAAATGCCTGACCAGTCAGTGGTGCAGTGGATAAAGCATTGGACTGGGATGCGGAGGACCCAGGTTCAAAACGCCGAGGTCGCCAGCTTGAATGCAGGCTCATCCAGCTTGAGCGAGGGATCATAGACATGACCCCACGGTTGCTGGCTTGAGCCCCATAGGTCGCTGGCTTGAAGCCCAAGGTCATTGGCTTGAGCAAGGGGTCACTCGCTCTGCTGTAGCACCCCCACCCCATCAAGGCACATATGAGAGAGCAATCAATGAACAACTAAAGAGACTAAGGAGCCACAACAAAGAATTGATGCTTCTCATCTCTCTCCCTTCCTGTCTGTCCTTATCTGCTGCCCCCACACCAGTCTCTGTCAAAAAATTAAAAAAAAAAACAATTCAAGAAAAAAATTTTTTTTTACAAAAACAGAGAGACTCCTTTAAATAGATTAAGTATTTTCCCAGACAGGATCTACTTCTTCTTATTCTAATAAAACTAATTAAGGTACTTAACTTTTACTGGAAAATGTCAATTATACTAAATTGGAAATAACAGAGTCTTCACCGGTCAGAAGTCAAAAGTGCACCATGACTTTACAGACACAGTGTAGTTTACTCAATAATACCCTGCAGAATGCCTCTTAGTGAATAAAGAAAGGCATTAATTGAGCTGTTCGCTATTGAGGTCTACTGTCAAGTTTATAGGGACTCTTAGATGAATGAAAAATGTTTTCTTGGGGCACTGGGTGAAAACGGTGAAGGGATTAAGAAGTACAAATTTGTAGTTGCAGAATGTCAAGTACAGCATAGGGAATATAGTCCATAATATTGTAATAACTGTGTGTGGTGTCAGGTGGGCACTGGAGATACAGGGAAGGGGAGGACACTTCGCAACGTATATGACTGTCTAAGCACTATGCTGTACACCTGAAGTTACTACAAAATAATATTGAATGTAAACTGTAATTGAAAAATAAAATTAAAAGTTCTTTACAAAATAAAATGTTTCCTTATATGTATTTTTCTTATATAGCTTTAATTCATATGCATTTGTGTTATGTGAAAATTAGTATGACTGGCTAAATTTAAAATATTCCTGTAATTTACTGCATACCCTAGGAAGAAATACAATTCAGTAAAATATGCACTCCAAATTTCTCTAGGGAAAAGCACCTCTAAATATATAGGCTTACCTTCCCTTATCCTTTCCTATACTTTCTCTGCTTTATGTGTTGACTTTTTAAATAAAATGGAAGTGGCAACCTTCTTGACACCTCAAAATCTGATGGTCTAATAACATAAAATTTTGTGATTTACACATGGTTTCATATTTACCATACCATTTAGTCTTCAAAACAACTCTACAAAGGAGGCTAGGATAGAACACTCATCAGGACCTCGGTGTAATTATCTGTAGGTTGTACACCACACAATTGGGGGCACGATTTAAATTACAGTTTTCATAGACTTTTATATTATCATCATTTCCCAGAAGATGATAGTATAATATCTTGAGGAAGGGGACCTGATTCGTCCCCCCATAATTCCAACAAAGGCATCAGAGAGACTAGTGATGAGGGCCTGTATTTATTACCGTATTTCCCCTTGTATAAGACGCACCTTAATTCTGGGGCCAGAAATTGGAAAAAAAGATGTATTACATAAAGTTAATGAACTCAAGTTTTATTCATCATAAAATTCATACAACTCTTCATCACTGTCAAAACTCCCATCCATTAGCTTGTCCTCATCTGTGTCTGATGATAAATCACCGTCTTCAACAATGAGCGCAAAAACAAGCGCGAAAAAGCGGTAAATGCAAGTAAAAAAAATCTACAACCGCTGTATAAGATGCACCCAGTATTTAGACCCCAAGTTTTTTAGGAAAAAGTACATCGTATACATGGGGAGATATGGTTCCTTGCTCTTTATAAATATGTCTCAGAGAACAAGCAACTCACCCGACATTCCTGATACCCAGAGCAGAAACAAAGACTTCTTTTTTCTCATTTCAGAACAAGAATAAGTAAATATCCATGGTGGGGAAACATAATTTAAGTGCATAGATGAAATTTTGCAGGATAAGAAAAGGTTTGGCCTGGCGATGCTGTTTTCAAAGAGTTTCTTTCATCGTAAGGTAGAAACTCTTTTTTTTTAATTTTTTTAAAAATTTTATTCATTTTAGAGAGACAGAGAGAGAGGAGGGAGGGAGGGAGGGAGGGAGAGAGAGAGAGAGAGAGAGAGAGAGGAGGAGCTGGAAGCATCAACTCCCATATGTGCCTTGACCAGACCAGTGCAGGATTTTGAACTGGCGACCTCAGTGTTCCCAGGTCGACGCTTTATAAACTGCGCCAGCACAGGCCAGGCAGGAAGAAACTTTTAAAAGCTGCATATTTTTCGCATTGGGTGTTATATTCCTGCCTGTGCTGTTTGACATCTTCATAAACTGTCAACATGAACTAAGGGCAGATGTTTGATTCGAAGGCACACAGCTTTACCTGAAACACAGGGCTTTGGACCCCCGCCAAAAGAAGTCCTAAGAGAAAAAAGAACTGTGAAAATACCAACTTTCACGTCCAAAGTATGTGGACGTTATAAGCTGAGATACCAAATTGAGAGCTGCCTACTCGAATAGCTGTTGCTCTACCAACAGCAGCCACCATCTCAATCTCCTTTAAAAGAAAGCTTTATCATACCTCACTCCGTGGCCGCGCCCAGACAGCCCTAAATTCTCCGAGCACCTGACAGCTGTGTGGCCTCTCATAGTCCTCACTTTCTCCTCTTACTGTAAATACTCACGTTTCACTACAGAAATGGTCATATTTGATCATTCAGTGCTGCACCTGATCCTTTGGGGTAGAGGAAGCAGAGTGTGCCACCCCAAAATATACCTGTTTGTTTGGGTATCAATGATGTTAAGCTGGTTTTTTATTTTTTTAGATTTTATTTATTCATTTTAGAGAGAAGAGACAGAGAGAGAGAGAGAGAGAGAGTCAGAGAGAGAGAAGGGGGGAGGAGCAGAAAGAATCAACTCCCATATGTGCCTTGACTAGGCAAGCCCTGGGTTTTGAACCAGCAACCTCAGCATTCCAGGTCAATGCTTTTACCCACTGCGCCACCACAGGTCAGGCAAGCTGGTTGTTTTTAAGAAGCAAAAGATTCAAGAAGAGCCCTTTTCCTCCTCCTTACCTGCCTAAAGGAATCCGGGAAGGGAGCTATCACCCTAGCTTAATGGGAACCAGGTGTGGCAGACAGAGGGAAACCAAGCACAGCCTGCTTTGTAGGCGACCTCCTTGTCTGATTGTTGTGGTCCAGCAATAATTTGTTTACCAAATGCTTACTTTTCCTCATCTACCTGTGAATTGTCTACTTTCCCTTTGACCCCCCATACCTTTACTACCCCCTTAGTCCAGAAAGGTAATATAAATCTAATGGCCCTGTATGTCGGCCTCAGGTCCCATAGTCTTATAGAACCCCCATATGTACATATGTAATAAAAGTGGTTATTTTCTCCTATTAATCCCTCTTATGTCAACTTAATTCTTAGGCCAGTCAAAAAAAACTAAGAGGGTAAAGGGGAAATTCCCCCCTTCCCCACAGTATCAACCTACTTGTATCAGTGTAAACTGAGCATCAGGACATACGGAAGCATTAGCTACGCAGAACTGGTAAAAGTCGGTATGACACTCATTTTCTTCCAGGGTCCCTGCCTTCCTATTTAGGTCCAAATTAATCATTGTGAAAACTAATTCTCTATTAGCAGCACAAGCCCTGAGCAAGTGAAGAGCAGGGTATGTTGACTCTTGATGTAGTATTAAAAATAAAACATCATAAATTCACTTCATTCATTCTCTAGTCTCTTCCTGATTTCTGCTGATTTCATTTCTTATTCACCATTCCTGTAGAGGTAGAAAATTATGTGTTGTTTGCTCTAAAAATAAATGACTGCCAGAGAGTCTCAGCTTCTGATTTTATCAGCTATACACAAAGAACCTTGGAGGGGTAACAGACTGAAGAGTAAGCCTCACACGTAATCACCCAACAAGCTCGTTGAACCGGATTCCTGCTTCAGTAGATTTGTGTAGAATGAAACAATGTGGAGTTCTAAGAATCCACCAGGAGATGGGGATGATGGTGATATTCCCCAGACAATCTTTCCATTAGTACTGGATTAAGGCGTGGCAGAGAGGCAAGACTAAATAGAAAGCCATTTCACAATGAGATAAGCTTAAACATGGGACTCTACACAAGACATTTGATTTGAAGATACTAGCTTATGTTGGCATCAGAACTCCTTGGTTTCAGACTTATATCCGTCCTGCACTTTTATTTATTTATTTATTAAAATTTTAAATTTATTGTGTTAACATGGATTCAAGTATCTCACTCAATATAATAACACCCTCTACCGCCAACAATGTGTCCCCCATCATCCCCTCTCTCGAGCCCCTTCCCCTAACCTCCCTTCTCCATTTCCTTCTGAGATTTGCTGTCCTGTCATCTGTATCTATGTGTTTGTTATGTATATATAATTTTACAAATCCCTTCACCTTCTCTGATCCCATCCCTTCATCCTCCTTCCCTCTGACTGCAGTCCCTCTGCTCCCTGTGACCCCACCTCTGCCTCTATTTCATTCCTCAGTTCACTTTGTTCGTTAGATTCCACATATAAGTGAGATCACATAATATTTGTCTTTCTCTGCCTGGCTTATTTCACTTAGCATAATAATCTCTAGGTCCATCTATGCCATTGCTAAAGGTAAGATTTCCTTCTTTTTCATGGCTACCTAGTATTCCACTGCTGTATTTTTAATCATATGGTACCCTGACTAGTTAGCATATTAAAAGACCTTTGTGTCTTTTAAACTTTAAAGCATTGCTGTGAAGTATAACTCCTCTTCTTGAAGATATATATATAGTTGCTTCTGATGGAAAAGTTCATTTTCTGTCATTTCACTTGTATGTAAAGTTTTTGAATTATTTTGTTAGACATGCATCAAGATGTTTGCTTCTCTCTGCCTTCTGATTGCAATCTAATTTGTGACTCTAAGAGATTAATTTCTTAAAGCAATGCAAATGAGATTTTTCAACACCTCTTCTGTTTTGATTTTCTAAAATATTGTACGTTCAAAGTTGATTGTTGAAGAAGCAATATTTTAAAAAATACTTAGAAGTGAAAATGTCAGAATAAGAATTCCCACAACATGCTATGCATCTGTGCGACATGCACTCTAACAACCCTGAACAGTTCTTACCTGCATAAGCTGCTGCTTCAATTTCTGTATTTCTGAAATGTTCAGCTCACTGAATAAGTCAGAAACAGGGTGTAGAGACTCTCCTTTCCTTAAAGTAGGAGTCCGATAGTCTCCATTCAGTTTCACTAGGGGCCCGTGGACGTGCCCATTCATTTTGTCATCATTGTTCGGTTCAGTCCCGTCCTCAGCAAACTTGAGTCCATCAACTGAGATGCTGATATGGTTGTCGTTGAGGGTGATGTACTGGGAAAGCTCCTTCCGCAGGTTATTCTTTTGCTCCCTCTCATTTTTCAAGGTCTCAAGGGCTTCTTCCAGTTGGTGCTCAGCAATCTCCTTCAACCGGATGGCATCTTCCAGCTGGCTGTTCAGTAGCACCGTCTCCTCCTCAAATCGTTTAATCTCATGCTTTAAGCCTTCATACTCAACCTGAATCAGAAAGGATAGAGAAGATTGAGAAAACTAAAATTTGGGTCTTACAAAACTGCCTTTAGACACTCTAGTGGACCAAATCTATAAAATTTAAAACATTAGTCTACAAAATAATTATTCAAAAATACACGGTATATATATCCTTAAGGCAACACAGGATGGGTTTTTGTTTTTTTTTTTAAATTATATATAAATCACTTCTTTATTTATTTTTATTTTTTTAGCATGAGAAAAAGAGACAGACAGGGAGAGAGATGAGAAGCATCAACCCGTAGTTATGGCACTTTAGTTGTTCATTGATTGCTTTCTCATACATACATGCCTTGATTGGGAGGCTCCAGCTGAGCCGGTGACCACCCTGCTCAAACCAGTGACTTTGGAGTTTCAAACCTAGGTCCTCAGCATTCCAGGTCAATGCTCTATCCACTGTGCAGCCACCTGGTCAGGCATAAATTCAATTCTTAGCAGAGATGAAAATATATTTGTTTTAGGATTTCTTTTATAAGGGCCAATGGTCAAAAGAGGGCGCTGTTGGCCTAATATACCATGGATTTTTCTTTAGTAATTATTTATCAGACTATTCACAACCAAGATTTTATCATCACCATTACTGTTTTATTGAATTATAAATAACGAGGTAATTTTTATACCCAGAGATAAACTAGTTAAAAGATCACAATAAGAATATAATCTCGCCTGACCTGTGGTGGTGCAGTGGATAGAGCGTCGGCCTGGGAACACTGAGGTTGCCAGTTCAAAGCCCTGTACTGGTCTGATCAAGGCACATATGGGAATTGATGCTTCCGGCTCCTCCCCCCTTTCTCTCTCTCTCTCTCTCTCTCTGTCTCCTCTCTAAAATGAATAAATAAAAATAAATTTTAAAAAAAGAATATAATCTCAATAAATATATTTAAGAGTAAAGTGGGGAAGCCAAATTTTATGTGCTTAAGGATAGAATCTGGAATAACATTATCAATTATGCACTAACAAATATATATATATACATATACATATATATATATATATATATATATATATATATATATCATACTATGTATTATCAATATTCTTTTGAATTATATTAAGTAAGAGCCTGCGCAGGCCCTAGCCTGTTGGCTCAGTGGCAGAGTGTGGGCCTGGCGTGCGGAAGTCTTGGGTTCAATTCCCAGCCAGGGCACAAAGGAGAAGCACCCATCTGCTTCTCCATCCTTTCCCCTCTCCTTCCTCTCTATCTCTCTCTTCCTCTCCCTCAGCCAAGGCCCCACTGGAGCAAAGTTAGCCCAGGTGCTAAGAATGGCTCCATAGCCTCCACCTCAGGGACTAGAATGGCTCTGTTTGCAACAGAGCAATGGCCCAGATGGGCAGAGCATCGCCCTCTTGTGGGCATGCTGGGTGGATCCTGGTCGGGAGCATGCTGAAGTCTCTCTCTCTGCATCCCTGCTTCTCACTTCAGAAAAATACCAAAAATAAATAAATAAAATAAAAAAGAGCCTGTACAAACACCCTCATGGGCATGTAAATTCACAGGGAAAAGATTTCTACTCTAGGCCAACATGCCCTCCTTGGGGCCTTTTCCACTTTTCAATAAGTACTTTAATCTCCACAATCACCTTATAATCTCCTTAGAAAGAGGAAATACTCTTTATGTACCTACGTGTCCTTCCTAGTGCTTCCATGTTTCTTCATAGTGTTTCAACAGAATTCTGCTCTGTATTATTTGCTAAATAAACTATTGTGAATGAAAAAAAAAGTAGAATATACATCATTATAAAAAACTAATATTAACTATGTGTTTAGTTTTAAATTTATTTTAGTGTTTATAATAGTTTAAACTTGCATTTTTAAAAATACTTTTTAAAATATTTTATTTATTCATATTTGAGAGAAGAGAGAGAAAAAGAGGGAGGAGCAGGAAGCATCACTCCTATGTGCCTTGACCAGGCAAACCTAGGGTTTCAAACCAGTGACCTTAGCATTTCAGGTTGATGTTTTAACCACTGAACCACCACAGGCCAGGCTAAAAAGATTTAAAAACTAAAATATAGGCATCACAGACCATTATCATTTTCATACATTTCTAGTTCTCCCCCACCCACACCATCCTTCTTCACATAATCTCAATGCAATGGTTTGTCTCACAAAGGTTAGGATAAAGTTTTTGATATAGTTAGGAAGTAGGTTTGGCTAATGTGACAGAGACCTAAACAACAGAACTTAGTTGAGATAGAAGTTTATTTCTCTATGCTGTAACAATATAGAGGTAGTAAGTCAAGGATCAGTAGAAATTTCTGCTCCATGAGGTCATCCTGGAGCCAGACTCCTTCTATCTTATTGCACTGCTCCCCATTCTGGTCCTTATGGTCTCAGGCGGCTTGCCATCTTGCTTATGTTCTAAGCTGTGGGACAAGGTAAGGGGCATACCTGTCCCTTTGAGAACATGTCTCAAAGGTTGCCCATATCACTTCTCTTCATATCCGATTGGCCAGTATTAATTATATGACACTTGGTTGCAAGGGAGGTGAAGAATATAGTCTTAACTCTGGGTAGGCTGGTGCCCATTTAAAAGCTGGTGCAACATTGGGAGTAAGGAATACAATGTATACTGACAGAACACCAACACTTACTGCTGCTATCCAGGGTCAAAAGAATTTCACAGGTCCATAATATAATCATTCAGAAGAGTCAAATCATGGAAAATTGCTTCTGATAACAAAGTCTGGTATCATACAGTGTGTCCGTAAAGTCATGGTGCACTTCTGTCCTGTGACTGGTCAAAAGTGCACCATGACTTTACGGACACACTTTCTGCAGGCCTGCTTATATATACTTTCAATCATCTTCATCCTGACCTTTTCCTTTTCTTTCTGTGGACAATTTAGAACCCCTGCTTGCAAACCTTTCCCAGCATTTCTACCAGTCCTCTGACTGCCCCCAGATTGTGTGATAGCTTACTTTTGCAGACATTAATTTAGTTTGAATTACAGACCTTTTATTCTTCAATCCCTATTAAATTGGTAACTAGACCAGGGGTTTACAAAATTACTATGTCTTCTGAGCCAAATCCAGCCTACTGTGTTATTTTTGTAAATTAAGTTTTACTGAAACACACACTCTTTTGTTTACATGTTCTCCATAGCTGCTTTTAATGCTACAACAACAAAATGAAGTAGTTGCAAGAGAAACTGATGGCCTGCAAAATCTAACATGTTTACAATCTGGCCCTTAAAGAAAGACTTTGTCAACTGGGCTAGGCTTGATGACATTAATTCAGTCTTCTTTGTACATTTTTAACTTTGTGATTTTTATTCAACTGATGGCAGACTTCCCATAAAGCCTGATCTCTTTCTGTTTGGGCAGTACCACTGACTCCACTCACTGGTACAAGCTCTGAGTATTCACATCTATCTGTTTTGTCTTTCTCTGCTGAGACAAAAGCTGAAATCTGGAAAACTCTTATTCATCTTTCAAGATCTAAGTCAAGAACCTAATTCTTATTCCGAAGTGGGTTTTTTTGTTTTTTTTTTAACTTCTTTTTATTTTATTCATTTTAGAGAGGAGACACAGAGTGAGAGAGAGAGAGAGAGAGAGAGAGAGAGAGAGAAAGGAGGGAGGAGCTGGAAGCATCAACTCCCATATGTGCCTTGACCAGACCAGTGCAGGGTTTTGAACTGACGACCTCAGTGTTCCCAGGTCGATGCTTTATCCACTGTGCCACCACAGGTCAGGCTCGAAGTGTTTGTTTACCCACTCAAAGAGATCACTCCTTCATGGTGCCATCATTATAAGGGTGCATCATATGATTAAAGCCCCAGCAAGCTGGATGAACCAAGACACAGAATGAAAAGGAACTTGAAAATTAGTGTTTGATATTTTGAAAACAGCATCAAATTAGTTATCCGAGAAAAAATCAGTACTTTGTTGAGATTCCTTTTTTTTTTTTTTTTACAGGGACAGAGAGAGATTCAGAGAGAGGAATAGATAGGGACAGACAGACAGGAACGGAGAGAGATGAGAAGCATCAATCATTAGTTTTTCGTTGCCATTTCAACACCATAGTTGTTCATTGATTGCTTTCTCACATGTGCCTTGACCACTGGCCTTCAGTAGACCGAGCAACCCCTTGCTGGAGCCAGTGACCTTGGGTCCAAGCTGGCAAGCTTTTGCTCAAGCCATATGGGCCCGCGCTCAAGCTGGCGACCTGGGGTCTCGAACCTGGGTCTTCTACATCCCGGTCCGATGCTCTATCCACTGCGCCACTGCCTGGTCAGGCTGTTGAGATTCCTTATAGCAACTTTATGTTTTGGTAGCTCTTTTTATTTTTAACTACACGAGGTACCACAATATTTTCAGAGTTAGGATCTCTAAAGATCTTAATGTGGTTCTTTATTGCCAAACCTAACACATAGCTTGAATGGCTTTAAATTCTTTGCCTGCATTCCCTACTGGAACTATAAGCTCTGAGTCAGTGTCCATATCTTTTTTTTTTAAAGATTTTATTTATTCACTTTAGAGAGAGAGAAAGATGGGGGGGGGGGGCGAGAGGGAGTAGCAGGAAGCATCAACTCCCATATGTGCCTGGGCTGGGTCAGCCCAGGGTTTTGAACCAGCGACCTCAGGGTTCCAGGTTAATGTTTTATCCACTGCACCACCACAGGTCAAGCCAGTGACCATATCTTTTGTCTTAAAAAAAGTACATGGCTGACCTGGCTTGTGGTGGTGCAGTGGCTAGCACATCAACCTGGAATGCAGAGGTCGCAACCCTGGGCTTGCCAAGGCAAGACACATATGACAAGGAATGAACAACTAATGTGAAGCAACTATGAGTTGATACTTCTTGCTCCCCACACCCAATCCCATAAAAATTAATTGATAAAAAAAAAAAAGGAGCCCTGGCCAGTTGGCTCAGCGGTAGAGCATCTGCCCGGCATGTGGAAGTCCCGGGTTCGATTCCTGATCAGGGCACACAGGAGAAGCACCCATCTGTTTCTCCACCCTTCCCCCTCTCCTTCCTCTCTATCTCTCTCTTCCCTTCCTGCAGCCAAGGCTCCAAGGGAGCAAAGTTGGCCTGGGCACTAGAATGGCTCTGATGGCAGCGGAGCAACGCCCCAGATGGGCTGAGCATCGTCCCCTGGTGGACATACTGGGTGGATCCCGGTTGGGCACATGTGGGAGTCTGTCTGCCTGCCTCCCCCCTGCTTCTCACTTCGGAAAAAAACAAAAAAGGACATGGCCTCCTAGAAACATATCCTGGAAATACTGGTTAAATGAAATCAAACCAAATTAAATGTCTCCTAGGTCTCTTATGACATATTACCTGATATAGAAATATATCCCTGGAGGAAATGTTTTTCATAATAGAAGTACAATTGAATTATTAATTTTAACAAGAGTTTCCAATGCTTAGATAACAAATATTTGCATGTTTTAATTCAGTATAAATCAGTACGTGAGATATTAGGAAAATGAAATTTATTCTTTCCTCTTCCCACTATCACATTTCTAAAAATTAAAACTAACATAATTTCCTCTCCTACATTATGTAATATTGCCACCAGGCTATTTTCCTATCCCTAGTCCCTAGTACCAACACTGGGACTAGGCATAAAAAGCTTAGTTGCTTACAGGGAATACTCATTCCTAGAAGACGAGACCCAACTAAAACAGCTTCCCCAAGACAAACATCAAGACTCTCACTTTGCTGTTCTTCCTGACTAAAAACTATTATGTCATATACTCAGTCTATACCAACCAGTGTGTCACCAGACAAAATCCAGTTCAGATCCTAAGATCCTTTGAGCACCCTTCCTAAACCTCCCATTTTGAGACATTCCTAAGGTTCTGTCGAGGTGGTTTCTTATGCAAGAGGTCCAAGAAACAGCTTTGCTGCATCAGTGGCTTCTTCTGGTAGTCTGTGTGTCAGGGAACTGACAGCTGACCTGACCTCTCTTTATGACTGCTGCTTCATCCTACACTTCTTTTTACTTTTTATTTTTTAAGCATAAAGGTGAAAATGCATTTATAAGGTTGGACCTGATTCCATTAAAAAAAATTTTTTTTTAAGATTTATTCATTTTAGAGGGGGAAGAAGAAAAGAAGAGAGAGGGGGAGAGAAAGAGAAGGGGGGAGGCAGGAAGCATCAACTCCCATATGTGCCTTTAGGCAAGCCCAAGTTTTCAAACTGGCGACCTCAGGTTGATGTTTTATGCACTGTGCCACCACAGCTCAGGCCCTGATTTCACTTTGAACACAGAACCAAATCAGTCAACTCTTTGATGTTCCTGTATATTTCACATTTAGAACCATATACAAAAATTGGTTAATTATAATCATCTCAAATTTTAGCTTCCTCTTTAAGTTGAAGAGTGAATATAAGAGAAATTAATTATTCTTTCAACAAATACTTATTTAATGCCTTCTATGGGCCAGTCTCTCTTCTAGATGCTATGTCGTAATGGAGAGAGATGGAAAATAAACAAACCAATCTATAGGAACCACAAAAGAAGTAAGAAGTGCTATTTAAACAATTATCTAGAAAATAATCAATAGGGAAAATGAAACTTCAGAAGAAAAGCATCTTCAAGTTCACTGAACTAAAATCTTTTACAATATAATAGCTTGGCGGCTGTGAGAAACATCACATCAGGCTGGACAGTATATTTTGCATAGGAAGCTTCCATACAAAGCAACATTCAGACCAGATTTGAGACTGAAAGCCAGCCATCATCAACTGTTTGAAAAAATCTGTGGTATAAATTATTACACTAATTACTTCATTAATTAGAAAGAGAGTTTAGCCTATCCAGGCGGTGGCGCAGTGGATAGAACGTCGGACTGGGATGTGGAAGACCCAGGTTCGAGACCCTGAGGTCACCAGCTTGAGCGTGGGTCCATCTGGCTTGAGCAAAAGCTCGCCAGCTTGGACCCAAGGTCACTGGCTCCAGCAAGGGGTGGCTCGGTCTGCTGAGCGCCCGCGGTCAAGGCACATGTGAGAAAGCAATCAATGAACAGCTAAGGTGTTGCAACGCCAACGAAAAACTAATGATTGGTTCTTCTCATCTCTCTCCATTCCTGTCTGTCTGTCCCTATCTATCCCTCTCTCTGTCCCTGTAAAAAAAAAAAAAAAAAGAAAAAAGAGAGAGTTTATAGTAGATGCTAACTCCTGTAAATAAAGGTCAGTAGTAGGAGCGAAAAAAACCAAACAAACCAAACCTGCATTTCCTTAATTGGGAGAGACTTGTGACACTACAGTGCACCTGGTTGTCAGGAAGTAAGCCAGAATGACCCTTAGTATGGAAAATGATTGCAGATTAATTAATTAGACACTTAATTGGAAAATTACCATATTGCACATAAAAATGTAATTAAAGAGATGTATACATTTTACTGTTTGCCTTTTTATTTTATTTTTTCCAAACTTCTGAGTTAAGCATTTGAGTGCCATGTCTCCACTACCGGTGGAAGGGCCTGTGTAAACTGTAGACAGTAATCTGCCAGACTGAGCGTAAAAATTCCCACAGAAATGGCATCTGGCCTGACCAGGCGGTGGCGCAAGGGATAGAGCGTCGGACTGGGATGCGGAAGACCCAGGTTCGAGACCCCAAGCTCGCCAGCTTGAACACGGGCCCATCTGGCTTGAGCAAAAGCTTGTCAGCTTGGACCGAAGGTCCCTGGCTCCAGCAAGGGGTGTCTCGGTCTGCTGAAGGCCCGTGGTCAAGGCACATGTGAGAAAGCAATCAATGAACAACTAAGGTGTTGCGAAAGCAACGAAAAACTAATGATTGATGCTTCTCACCTCTCTCCGTTCCTGTCTGTCTGTCCCTATCTATCCTTCTCTCTGACTCTCTCTCTCTGTCCCTGTAAAAAAAAAAAAGAAATGGCATCTGGATTAATGAATATTCACAGGATACCTTGGCAATCTTTCAAGAATAGCTAATACTGGCCTAAACTAACCTCCTGAGTAAGTAAGTCCACCACCTGCAGCGCTGGGCGTCTAAAGCCAGACTGTCTGGTCGCCCTCCTGCTTGCACAGAGCAGGGAGGATTTTTAGGAATCACGAGTAACATCCACTTTAAATATTTGCACTTAAAGTAAATTTGCTTCAAGTCCTCTACATACTTCATCAGTGACCAAAAAAAAAAAAAAAAGCCACAAAAAGTATCCTTCTTATTTTAAGACATTTCTGAGAAGCATATTTTTTTTCCTTTTTCTTAAAATTCTTTTAAGTCTAATTTTCTCCCCATGAACTCAATGACCTCAGTCAAATCAAGAGCTGGAAAGCCCATAGTACTGAGAGCCCTCCACACATACTGAGCCAGTGCTTAAGGGAGGGAATGAGGGAAAAACACCATGGCGATATCTTGGGGGCCCTTTTTTCATAGTATGATGTTCCCTCTGCTCTCTTTAGAAGACATCTCATTTCTCCCACGCTCCCAAGATGGGAGGAAATGGCAATGACCAGAAATCAAATTTCAATTGTATTAATACCGGACTTTTTTTTTCTTCTGGATATTTTCTTTCCTCTCTTAACATCTCTATGTCTAGCAAAACCAATAAAAGTTTTGGATAGAACTACCAACTTAAAAAGAAAGCAGAAGTAGAAGCATCCATCTGGGTTGGCCTTTGAGTTTACTGAAGGCAAGAATCCGACCCTGTGGACTCTGCACCATTCTAGCCTCGGGCAGCGTGGTTCACAAAGAGCTGACCTGACCTGTGAGGTCATGAGAACGTTTAGACCAGAGTGGAGGTAGTGGCTGGAGAAGCGCCTTGAAAAGATCTTGCATACAATTCCCCTTTACTTAACTACTTGATAAAATAGTATTTGTAAATAAATTCTTCTAAAATTACGAATTCAAGAGTGTTATAAGTAATAACTGTAACAAACCAAAATGCCAATCAATCAGAAAAATTAAGCAACAAACACTCACAACCAAAAAAGTATTATTTAAATGCATGCATGCAATCTTTTTAGTCAGGTTACAGCTGACAAAAAGAAATTAGGCATTTTTTTTCTTATAATGTTGTTCTTATTGCTTTATATTTCATAATCCCTTTCCCTTTATGATGCAAAGCCATTTACAGACAGAGACAGAGAAAGAGAGAGAGAGATGTAGCTGCAGGGAGACCTGAAGCTTATAGTACAAAACAAGCAGATAGATCCAAGATTTTAATGAGCTGTCAGGTAAAGTTGATTACAATATTATATGACTTACTCCTGGAATAAATTAACATAGAGCTAAAGTTTACACTAAAATTTTTTCTTGCTCAATGAAGCTTTATTGTAAATTATAGTACTTCCAGGTTTGCCTTCTAAATCTTAGCTTAAAATAGAAGGGTTGGAAAAATTCTTAGCTAAAACTGAAGGGTTAGGAAATTTCTCAGCTAAAGATAGAAAGATTGGGAAATTTCAGCACAGAACTATTGTAGGGAGATTAAGGCAAATTTCGACAAGTTCCTCCCTGAGAAACAAAGAGAAGATTCAACCTTAGTGGTCAGAAGATGTGGTCCATCTGGAGTGTAACCAAGTAACTTCTTAAACTTTACCTGGTTCTGCTTTAACGTGGACACAAGTTTCTGCAACGTTATATTTTCTTCTTCCAGCTCAGTATAGTCCTGAAGGAGACGGGCCTCTCGGAATTTATATTCTCGTATTTCATCTTTCATCCGTATTCTCTGCAGCTCCACCATTTCATTGTTCTGAAACAATATAATAAAGTATCAGTACAAGACTTTCTTATTCTAGATATTATGAAGTATAGATAAAGTCTGGGTAGTTAAGAGTCATGTGCCACTTAACAATGGTGATACATTCTGAGAAATTCATCTTTAGGTGATTATTTCATTGTATGCACATCCTAGAATGCATTTACACAAACACACATGGGCTCTATGGTGTAGCCTACTGCTCCTAGGCTACCAGCCGGTACAGCACGTTACTGCACAAAATAACAAGAGATTAAATCAAGCACGGGAGAAAGTGATACAATCAAAGGACACAGTGAATACAAGACGTATGAGGCTGCTCTTGGCATAGCATGGCATACTGTCTTACAGCAATAAATGTCTTATAGCAAACTTTCTTTTTTAATTCAGAAAAGTACACTCTAAAATAATGATTAAGCGTACATCACAGTGAACACGTAAACCAGTAACATAGCTGTTTATATCATTATCAAGTATTATGTACTGTATGTAATTGTATGCGCTCTACTTTTATATGACTGTCAGTGCAATGGGCTTGCTTACCCCAGCATCACCACAAACACGTGTCCTACTATATTAGGGCAGTCCTGATGTCACTAGGCGACAGGAACTTTTCAGCTCTATTTTAATCTTTTAGAACTACTGTCACACATGTGGTCCATCATTGGCCAAAGCATTGTTATGTAGTGCATGACTACCATAACTTCAAAGCAATGATGATACTTCAAAATACCGGCAAGAACTGAGATGTGGTATGAAAATATTGATCACAAAGTAGTAACAAGTGCTGCTAATACTTCTGAGGTTTGTTGCCTACATTCAAATGGACAAAAATGCTAAATTTCATTCTGAGTTTAGTGAAAACAGATATAATTATTTTTCCCATCCAAGTTTCTTATCCTGAATTCTAGCCATCAACTCCCAGGACCCAGATTAGGAAACTCTTCTGCTTCTAGTTGTCATTTAGGTTTCAGTTCAAATGTCATCTCCTTAGAGAGGTCTTCCGTGAACAGCTATTGTAAGACAGCTCTCCCTCCTTCACTCACCATCACCCTATGGTTTATTTTATAGATCAGCATCAAGCATTAGTAGGTGCTCAAAAAAGAATGATTAAAGGGCTGATCGCTACTTGAAATTGGTTATTTACTTACCCTTTACACTTTTCACATTTATTAAATTTTCCTTTTTCAAATTTTATTTTTATTTTATTCATTTTAGAGAGTAGACACAGAGTGAGAGAGAAAGAGAGAGAGAGAGGCAGAGAGAGAGAGAAAGGGGGGAGGAGCTAGAAGCATCAACTCCCATATGTGTCTTGACCAGACCAGTGCAGGGTTTTGAACTGGTGACCTCAGTGTTCTCAGGTCGACGCTTTATCCACTGTGCCACCACAGGTCAGGCAAATTTTCCTTTTTCATTTGGCTATAATAACCTTTTTTATATTTAAATTAGAACATCAGTGTGTTCTAATTTCTGACACATTTTTTAGGCCCTCACAGCCATGGAATGAATAACAAAACAGTAATGCTAAGAATTCAACATAAAATTTAAAAACGAACATTATTGTATGGATGGTGGCTTTTTGTCTTGCGTTGATTTAGACCAGGGGTCCCCAAACTTTTTACACCGGGGGCCAGTTCACTGTCCCTCAGACCGTTGGAGGGCTGGACTATAAAAATAAAGTATGAACAAATCCCTGTGCACACTGCACATATCTTATTTTAAAGTAAAAAATCAAAACGAGAACAAATACAATATTTAAAATAAAGAACAAGTAAATTTAAATCAACAAACTGACCAGTATTTCAATGGGAACTATTGTTGCGGATGCATCCTGTGCTCCTCTCACTGACCACCTATGAAAGAGGTGCCCCTTCTGGAAGTGCAGCGGGGGCCAGATAAATGGCCTCAGGGGGCCACATGGGGCCCACGGGCCGTAGTTCAGGGACCTCCGATTTAGAATGAGGAACAAAGGGAGAATAACAGACTTTGAAACAAAACACAGCTAAATTTATGAAATAACTAGACATTTAATTCTTTTTCACTATACAGTCCAGTGACTTGGAGGGGAAACACGATTTTATTTCCTCTTTCCTGGACAATACTTTGAGCACACGTGCTCACAAATTATACAATAAAAAATGGTTGTTTGGTGAGAAAGCTGAATTATAAAATTGAATTAAATTCTTTTACTTTGCAGAAACATGAAACTTTGATATTTTTCTAATTCTTAAAAGATCTACCATAATTGAATGATATATAAATTATTTCCCTTATTTATATTTATAAAGCTATGAAAAAGCCTGATAAATAGGATGCCAGTTCTTTTATATAAAATTATAAAGAAAATGTCAGTCACCAGAAGCCTAGCTCATATACATTGAGAATTAACCATAAAATCTTATATGGTAAGACAGACAATGTCAAGATAATTTTAAGACCATGGCAAAGCAAATGAGGATCACTAACAAATACTAAAATAAGACAGCTAATGAAAACTCCTCATGCTAACTAAAGAAAAGCTTGGCTGGGATACTGGCAAAGTTGAAAGATTTGCCTGAAATAAAACAGACATAAGTCCCAGAGAAAGAAAATCGATCTTATTTCTTTTGCTAGAAACCCTTGTTTGAATTGTCCAAGATTCAATTCTATGGGCAATATTCTTTGCTTCCCTAATCAATTTAAAAGATTGCTCCTGTTTTGTTGGATTTTTTTGTTTGTTTGTTTGTTTTGCACCACTCATCAGACATTCATCTCCCAGTTTTTCTCTTCCTGGGATAAGACTAATGAGAGGAGAGCAAAGCAGAAGGAGAGGGAGAAAAGGCACAAGCAGGGACAGCATGCAGCCTTTGACCCTCTCCAGAGACCTGGGCCCCCGCCCCTCCTCAGGGGACGGGGTTACCCTGAAATGTGTGGACAGATGATCCTCATTATTAGCATTGTACCTGGATACAGCAGCATTCTTAAAATTTTAATTAACATTAAAAGGATTCCTTTATATAGGAATAATAAACTTCCCCCACTACCGTCAAGAAAAAAATATAAACATGAACACAGCACCACACACAGAGTAATGTATAAAGAAATAATAATGCCTTCCAATTATATGGCTCTTAGCGTTTTATAAATTACTTATATTCATTGTCACATCAGATCTTAACAGCAGCTTGTGTGACGTAGGTGACAGACATTCCAGTTTTCTCATCTGTAAGAAAATGAGGATCCTAATACTTAATATTATATATATGGTCAATGTGAGGGTTTAATGACAATACGTGGAGGAATAAGCAGGGACCCCAGACAGACAGATAATTTATGGTAACAGAGCAAGTGCTATTACAAAGGCTCACACCAAAAGGCTGAGCAATCAATACTCCTGGGAGAGGCAGGGAAAGCGTTATCAAGGAAGTTACATTTGCGCGGAATCTTGAAGGGCAGGTGGAGTTAACTATATAAATGGATGGAGAGGACAGACTCTCCAGCCAGAGGCCAACTTCTGAACAAAAGCAGAGGCACATCTGTGCTGAGGGCAGTGCTAAAATACCCAGTAGTCAGCTGCAGCATTTCCTTATACCACTCCAGAAAACTGCTAATTATTCTCAGCTTGTGCAGGCTTGCTGTGATTTCATACAGTAAAATGTTAAGTTACAGATTAGTGTTGTTAAAGTATGAGACAGTCAGAGGAAGCAAAATGCTTTCAGTGCTTGGAACCTTTAAAGTCCTTAGCTTGGCAGTGGCTTGGGAAATATGCGGTCTCCTGTGGTTGGAAGAAAGTAACTTGAGACAGATTTTACAGGAAATTCTATGTTAAACAAAGAAATCTGGGGAACCAGAAAAGTCTTTTAAGCAAAGCAGTCATGTGATCAGACCTATGTTTTGGCATGCGACTCTGTTCAGGGCAGGGACAGAGGAGCTATAAGAAAAAAAGAGCCACAGAGAACAAGCTAAGTAGCTGCTCCAACAGCCCAAAGTAAAAGAAAATGAGGAATGCTGAGGAACATCTCTCAGAATGAACAGGACTTGGTCATTGATTGATGTGATAATAAACCAACAAACAAAAAGTAAAAAACAATGGCATAAGTAAGGATAAAAGTACCCAAATATAGCTGTAAGAAAAAGAGAAATTGGCCCTGGCCAGTGGCTCAGTGGATAGTGTCGGCCTGGCATAAGGACATCTCAGGTTCGATTCCCAGTCAGGGCACACAGGAGAAGCGATCATCTGCTTCTCTACCCGCAGTCCCTCTCCCGCTTCTCTGCCTCTTCCCCTCCCACAGCCAGTGGTTCAACTGGTTCGAGAGTGGCCTCAGGTGCTGAGGATAGATCTGTTGGTCTAAGTGCATCAGCCTCAGGAGCTAAAAGTAGCTCAGTTCTTGAGCATTGGCCCCAGACAGGGTTGCCAGGTAGATCCCAGTTGGGTCGTATGTGGAAATCTGCCTCATTAGCTCCACTCCTCTCACCTAAAAAATAAAAAGGAGAGAGAAAAAAAAAGGGAGGAAAAAAGAGAAATTTTCCAACAAAGTGAATGTGAAAGTTAATGATGTTCCTATAAATCGTTATAAGTAATATTAAGTTGGATAGTCGAACCGGGAATTTCTGGATCTGTGAGTGGATAGTGGAAGACAGATGCTCTGGTCCAAGTGGGGAAAGTTGGAGAGAGGAAAGGATGGGGAACGTGGTACCAGCTTTCTCACTTCTCTCCCAGAAAGTTGCCAGTCAATGCCAGGGAATTTGGGCAGTTCAAGACTGTAACACTTACTTTCCTTCATTGGCCATAAATGAACACTTCTCTTGTTAAAAAGTGGACAATAATTCTCCTTGCCCTTCCCCAAGCAGGAATTCCCTGCACTGGCGCCAAAAATGCTCAATCTTTAGTAATTAGCAAGGTGACGGATGCAGAGGGAGAAATCACAGTAAGGTGAGACCCGCTGTTCTATCAGGCAGTACTATGGGCTTCACAATTCTTTAGGAGAGCTATCGATGAACACAACAAGATAATGAGAACACAATATAGTCAGCATTCCCAAATGCAATCCAGAATGAATAACTGGGCAATCACTAGAAAAACAAACAGGACAAGTTTGAAGTGTGGGTTATAACAAGCATGCTCAGCCTGACCTGCGATGGCACAGTGGATATAGCAGCAACCTGGAACGCTAAGGTCACTGGCTTGAAACCCCAGGCTTGCCTGGTTAAGGCACACGCTCTCCCCCGCCTTTCTCTCTCTCTCTCCTTTCTCTAAAAAATCAATTAAAAAAATCTAAAAATAAGACAAAACAGAAAAACATGCTCAGAAAGAAAAATGAAATATAAAGAGATAGGCCATGGCTGGGAAAAAGTAGTAACGGAGAAGAGAAGTAGGACTTGGGGACAGCATTTTCCACACTGAGTTCTGAAGCAGGACAGTTCTCTGCAGGGTTACTAGGACTCACTCAAACATAAATTTGAGAAATATTAGGTTAAATAAAGTTACATATTTTTGTTGTTGTTCCCCAATCCCTTAATAAACTAGTGTGTACTATGGCTATGTAAGAGTGAGACAGGTATGCAGCGTGTGCTAAATTTACTTGACCACAGATCTTTGCCTTTTTCAAGGAGCCTTCTGAATAGCTCACAAACCAAACAACTGGAAAATATTACTCTGAGACAACAGAAAACACAGTATCTTTGCAGATGGTGAGGTAAACCACCAAGTTCCTTACAGACCGACTCCAGATCCTTCCCAAATGCACAGGCTGAAGGGACCACCAGATTTAAATAATGGCATAAAGTTAAAGCAGGAGTGGAGAAATATAAAGAAAGGTGAGACAAGATGATTGGGTCCTGACTGACAATGAGCGAGTGACAAGTGTAATAAAGCTATAATGAAACCAAGACTCTGTAATGCTTACTATGAGATATATCTAAATCTTGCTCTGAAAATCGTGGCACCATGAGGGTTAACTCTCCTAGACTGAATTTGAAGCAATACAGGCATCTTTCCCATGGGATATCTGCCTCCATTAGAAGTCAAGGACCAGTTCATTTCACAAGCAGTTCACATTTCAATGCCTCATTTCAAATGTTTATCATAAGCAAAACCTTGACAGCCACAAAAAAATTTGGCCTTTTTTGTACGTACACATTTAAAATTAATGGCACAAAATGACTTGATTTTTCTTACACCCTGATTTGTAGTTTTGTCCTTCTTTTACTTGTATAAAAGGATATTAAAATATAGATATTATTCTAAGTAAAAGAGTTTAATAAACATTTACTCTGCAGCTCAGTTGGGTGGAACATGTGCTTAACAGGAAAGCATTTTGTGTAAGATTTGTTTGGTATCAACTTTATTAAGATATAATTCACATACCAATAATTCACCCATTGAAGATGGACATTTCAATAGTTTTTAATATAGTCAGAGTTGTGACCATCAGCATAATTAATTTCAGAACATTTTTATCGTCATGAAAAACAATTTTCATGCCTGCTAACAACTGCCCCCTCCCCACGCTCTCATCCTCCCCAACCCTAGGCAACCACTAAGCTACTTTCTACTTGTCGATACTGGACATTTCATATAGTATGTGGTCTTTTGAGACTGCAAGACTGTACACTTTGGTTACTGCTGACAAAATATTTTTGTTTTTTGAAGTCTATCGACAGTTTTACTGCAGCAGGAAACGTATTTCACACAACATCAGCAAAGGACTGCATTGTGCTGGCATTGATCCATACATTTATCAGACACAGTCATTGTGATATTATGTTTCACAAGCAGGATCATTTAAATTTCATTCAGTGGGCTGCAAGTTATTTTCTATCAATAGAAAAATGGCTTTGTGTCCTGGTATTGTAATGTGAATACACTGATTTTTGTTTTGGAATGAGTTTTTCCAGATATAAAATACTGGATTTATTTTTCTCTTTTCTATGATCAAGCTTGAAGTCAAGAAACTATGATCATTTCCCAAAATAGTGTAGTTGCTTCTTGCTTGACTTTTTTAACTTGCTTGGTTTTTCTTTTTTAAGTTCCTCATTTGTTAATTTAAAGATGCAAAACTCCATAATGAATGATGGGTATGACCGTTTTCTTTTCTCATACTATCTCTTTCTAATTACAAATATACACACTGCTCTGATTGCACAATTACTACAATAATCTATTAAACAAAATAGGGAAATGTGGGCAATGCATTAAATAGATTCAAAATATACATTGTGCACTACACATGAAGGCTGGGTTCACAATATTCCAGAAACAGTTTGATCTCCAGCAAATATCCTTCCGCCTCAGCCTCACAGACTTAATTGGGACCTGGCTTTAAACAATGACCTAACACAAGGGATAAAGAGCATCAACACTCTCACAAATCACTGATGATCATAAGTAATTTTAGTCCCCATCACTGTGGAAACACACTATGTAGAGACTGTGACTGAGAAAAGACATCATGAAAGGAAAAGAAGTGAAGACAATGAAAGTAATGGTATGCATTTAAGTGGCTTTTTAAAACATTGAAAGAAAAAATGATGGAGTTATGAGAAAGGAGAAGGGATTGACAATCACAAAATGCACAATGAGTACCCTCAAAATAAAAAGGCTGGGTTGGAGCAAGATGGCGATGGAGTAGGCGGACGTACCAACTTCCAACTCCCAGAACCAAAGTGGATTATAACTCAGTTTTAAGAACCATCATCTGGATAAACCAACTTTGAACTAAACTAAGTGAACTCTTCAACCAAGGAACACAGAAGAAGCCACATTGAGACTGGTAAGAATAGCGAAAACGCGAAGAGGGCTGCCCAGCTCCCCGGAGCGAACGGCAGCCCAGAGACCCGCGTGGCGGAAGGAGAGTTTGGCGGAGAGGGAGGGACCTGGGTCCCAGGAACAAAGCCCCAGCCTGTAGTCGCAGAGCCTACAAGAGGTGTTTGGAGAGTACTGAGCTGTGAAGCAAGTGAGGATACTGGTTGTGAGAAAGAGACAGTTCTCTCAGACCCAAGATTCTTTTTAAAGGGACAGCGCAGAAAACCTCTCTCACAACCACGCACCCGGGGCTCCGGGGAACGGGGACAGAGGAGAGGGCCAGAGAAGCAGGAAGTGAGTGTGGACTGAAGGCACAGGGAGAAACACTCTGAGGGACAGCCACCCTAACGCCTGGACTAAGTCACTTCCCTAATCAAAAACGAATATTTCCCCTGGAACTAACAATACCAGCAAAGGGAGATAGGACACTAGCCATACAAGCTCTCCTGCGGCACTTAGAGCAGAGCTGCTTAGAGGGAGGGAGCTCCCAGGCCTACAGTGTGGAGTATTAGGGCCCTTCCTACTCTGCTGAGGGTTGCTGAAGGGATGGTGGCGGCAGGACGCTGAAACGTGGTTCTGTCGGCAGGGTCGGAGGCCCAGCCGGTGTAAGCTCGGTCTAGCCCAGCAGGGGCGGAGGGGATGCGCGAAAGCGGTTCGGCCCTTTCTGAGGGCCCGCCTGTAACCCCACCAGCAGGGGAAAAGCAGGAGCCCAGGAATGGGCAGAGATATGCTCTGCGACCATGCGCAAGCCGGCCCTGACCGTGGGGACGAGGCTAGGACCAGGGACAGGCGGGGGCTTGCAGCTGAGCTCACGCCAGCAGCCCTGCCCCATGGGAGAAACCGCGTTTGCCATCCTGAGTGCGCGAGTTGGCTCTGAATGCAGGGGCAGGGTAGAGCTCAGGACGAGCAGAAGTTCGCAGCTGAGCTCACGCCAGCAGCCACGCCAGGCCCAATAAACCTTGGTTTGCGACCCTGCGCAGGAGGGCCGTGGCATCAAGGGCGGGGCTAAAGCTCCTGAAGGGCAAAGGCTCACAGCTGAGAGCACGTCAAAAGCCTCGTCCAACCCGTGAAACTGTGGCGAGCAGGCTTTAACCGCGGTGCTGGGCAGAAGCCTGGAAACAGGTTGTGTCCGCAGCTGAGCAAAGGTGCTCACCTCTACCCTTGGTGCTGAGGCTTGTGGCTTGAGTGACAGCCCCTCCCGCGGAGGAAAGGCGGAAATCCCAGCAATAGCCGCAGTGTGCCGGCGCTGGCAACGCCCATACCCAACCGCCCTAGGCAGTGGCAGAGGGAGGGGGTGGTGGGCCTGCAGACAGACCACACCTAGAGAACACAAAGGCAACACCCACTGGACTCCAGTGGCCACAACTTGCTTATACACAGAAAAAATGGGCAGGCAGAGGAATGCAAACCAAATGAATCAAGAGAAATCCCCAGAGAAGGACCTGAATGAACCAGATATAACCAAATTACCAGAAGCAGAATTTAGAATAATGATAGGATGTTCAAAGAAATTAGAGCAACAATGGATAGTCACTATGAACACGTAAATAGAGAGATAACAAGTATAAAAAACAAAATTGAAATAACAAAAAGAATCAGACAGAAATGACAAATACAGTATCAGAACTGAAGACCACAATGGAAGGAATTAAAAGCAGGGTGAATGACGCTGAGGATCGAATCAGCGAGTCAGAGGACACAATAAACAAAGGCACAGAAGCAGAGCAGAAAAAGGAAAAGAGACTAAAAAATTCTGAGGAAACTCTAAGGGAGCTCTTTGACAACATGAAGAGAAACAACATTCGCATCATAGGGGTCCCTGAAGAAGAGGAGAGAGAACAGGAAATGGAAACTTTGTTCAACCAATCATAGCAGAAAACTTCTCTAAATTAAGGCTGGGAAACATTTCACACGTTCAAGAAGCACACAGAACTCCATTAAAGAGAAACCCAAAAAAATCTACACCAAGACACATCATAGTTAAAATACCAAAGCTAAGGGATAAAGAGAAAATTTTAAAAGCTGCTAGAGAAAAAAGGCTATCACCTACAAAGGAGCCCCCATAAGGATGACATCTGACTTCTCAACAGAAACACTTGAGGCCAGAAGGGAATGGCAAGATATAATCAAAGTAATGCAGAACAAGAACCTACAACCAAGACTACTCTATCCAGCAAGGGTAATGTTTAAAATTGAAGGAGAAATAAAGAGCTTCCTAGAAAAAGAAAGCCTCAAGGAATTCATTAATACCAAACCAATTCTGCAAAAGATACTAAGGGGCCTGTTCTGAACAGTTCAAAGGGAGGAAGGAATATAGGAAAAGAAGAATACAGCTTTAAAAAATAAAGTGGCAATAAACAACTACATATCAATAATAACCTTAAATGTAAATAGATTAAATGATCCAATCAAAAGACATAGGGTAGCTGCGTGGATAAAGAAACAGGACCCATACATATGCTGTCTACAAGGGACAAACCTTAAAACAAAAGATGCACATAGACTGAAGGTAAAAGAATGGAAAAAAATATTTCATGAAAATGGAAATGAAAAGAAAGCCAGGGTAGCAGTACTTATATCTGACAAAATGGACTTTAAAACAAAGGCTGTAGTAAGAGATAAAGAAGGACACTACATAATGATAAAGGGAACAATTCAACAGGAAGATATAACTATTATAAATATCTACGCACCAAATATAGGAGCCCCGACATACATAAAGCAGACTTTGATGGATATAAAGGGCGAGATTAACAGCAATACTATCATAGTAGGGGATTTCAATACCCCTCTAACAACACTGGATAGATCCTCAAGAAAGAAAATTAATAAAGAAACAGCAGACTTAAAGGATACACTAGATCATCTTGATTTAATAGATATCTTCAGAAGTTTTCACTCTAAAGCAGTAGAATATACATTCTTCTCAAGCGCTCATGGTATGTTTTCTAGGATAGACCACATGTTAGGACACAAAAATGGTCTCAATAAATTTAAGAAGATTGAAATCATATCAAGCATTTTCTCTGATCACAATGCCATGAAACTAGAAATTAACCACAAAAGAAAAACTGAAAAATACTCAAACACTTAGAAACTAAATAGCATGATATTAAATAATGAATGGATTAACAATGAGATCAAAGAAGAAATAAAAAAGTTTCTAGAAACAAATGATAATGAGCATACATCAACTCAAAATTTATGGGACACAGCAAAAGCAGTACTGAGAGGGAAGTTCATTGCACTACAGGCATATCATAAGAAGCTAGAAAAAGCTCACATAAGCAACCTGACCCTGCACCTAAAAGAACTAGAAAAACGATAGCAAATAAAACCCAGGACCAGTAGAAGGAAAGAAATAATAAAGATCAGAGCAGAAATAAATGACATAGAGGCTAAGGAAACAATACAGAAGATCAATAAAACCAGGAGCTGGTTCTTTGAAAAGGTAAACAAGATTGATGAACCTTTAACTAGATTCACCAAGAAAAAAATAGAGAGGACTCAAATAAATAAAATTAAAAAGGACAGTGGAGAAATAACAACTGACATAACAGACAAACAAAGCATTGTAAGAAAATACTATGAAGAACTCTATGCCAAAAAATTAGACAACCTAGGTGAAATGGACAAATTTCTTGAATCATATAATCTTCCAAAAATCAATCTGGAAGAATCAGAACACCTAAACAGACCAATTACAACAAATGAGATCAAAACTGTTATCAAAAAACTCCCAAAAGAGAAAAGTCCTGGGCCAGATGGCTTCACAAGTGAATTCTATCAAAAATTCAAAGAAGACTTACTCCTATTCTCCTCAAGATATTTCAAAAAATTCAAGAGGAAAAAAGACTTCCAAGCTCCTTTTATGAGGCGAGCATAATTCTGATCCCAAAACCGGGCAAAGACAACACAAAGAAAGAAAATTATAGGCCTATATCCCTGATGAATTTAGACGCTAAAATTCTCAACAAAATATTAGCCAACCGGATCCAGCAATATATGAAAAAAAATCATACACCATGATCAAGTGGGATTTATTCTGGAGAGGCAAGGCTGGTTCAATATTTGCAAATCAATCAATGTGATTCATCACATAAACAAAAGGAAGGACAAAAATCACATGATAATTTCAATAGATGCAGAAAAGGCATTTGATAAAATCCAGCACCCATTCATGCTCAAAACTCTCAGTAAAATGGGAATACAGGGAACATTCCTTAACATGATAAAGGCCATCTATGAAAAACCCACAGCAAACACCATACTAAATGGACAAAAATTAAAAGCAATCCCCTTAAGATCAGGAACCAGGCAGGGGTGCCCCCTTTTACCACTGTTATTCAACATAGTTCTGGAAGTCCTAGCTACAGCAATCAGACAAGAAGAAGAAATAAAAGGCATCCAAATTGGAAAAGAAGAAGTAAAACTGTCACTATTTGCAGATGATATAATATTGTATATTGAAAACCCTAAAGTCTCAGTCAAAAACTACTGGACCTGATAAATGAATTCAGCAAGGTGGCAGGATATAAAATTAATACTCAGAAATCAGAGGCATTTCTATATACCAACAATGAACTGTCAGCAAAAGAAATTAAGGAAACTATCCCCTTCACTATTGCAGCCAAAAAAATAAAGTACTTAGGAGTAAATTTAACCAAGGAGGTTAAGGACTTGTACTCGGAAAATTATAGAACATTGATAAAAGAAATCAAGGAAGATACAAACATGTGGAAGCATATACCGTGCTCATGGCTAGGAAGAATAAACATCATTAAAATGTCTATATTACCCAAAGCAATTTATAAATTCAATGCAATACCAATTAAAATACCAGTGACATACTTCAAAGATATAGAACACATATTCCAAAAATTTATTTGGAACCAAAAAAGAACACGAATAGCCTCAGCAATCTTAAAAAGAAAAAATAAAGCAAGAGGTATCACTCTTCCAGATATCAAGGTTTACTGTAAGGCCATTATACTCAAGACAGCCTGGTACTGGCATAAGAACAGGCACATAGATCAATGGAACAGAACAGAGGACCCAGAAATAAACCCACACCTTTATGGACAACTGATATTTGACAAAGGAGGAAAGAACATACAATGGAGTAAAGACAGCCTCTTTAACAAATGGTGTTGGGAAAATTGGACATCTACCTGCAAAAAAATGAAACTAGACCATCAACTTACACCATTCACAAAAACAAACTCAAAATGGATAAAAGACTTAAACGTAAGCCGTGAAACCATAAGCATCTTAGAAGAGAACATAGGCAGCAAGCTCTCCGACATCTGTAGCAGCAATATTTTTGCCGATTTATTTTCACGAGCAAATGAAATAAAAGGCAAGATAAACAAATGGGACTATATCAAACTAAAAAGTTTTTGCACAGCTAAAGACAATAGGAACAGAATAAAAAGACAAACCACACAATGGGAGAACATATTTGACAGCACATCTGATAAGGGGTTAATAACTAAAATTTATAAAGAACTTATAAAACTCAACACCAGGAAGACAAACAATCCAATCAAAAAATGGGCAAAAGAAATGAATAGAAATTTCTCCAAAGAGGACATACAGATGGCCAATAGACATATGAAAAAATGCTCAACATCACTAATCATTAGAGAAATGCAAATTAAAACCACAATGAGATATCACCTCACACCAGTCAGAATGGCACTCATCAGCAAAACAACACAGAATAAGTGCTTGCGAGGATGTGGAGAAAAGGGAACCCTTCTGCACTGCTGGTGGGAATGCAGACTGGTGCAGCCACTGTGGAAAACAGTTTGGAGATTCCTCAGAAAATTAAAAATCGAACTGCCTTCTGACCCAGCTATCCCACTTATAGGAATATACCCTAAGAACACCATAGCACTGTTCGAAAAGAAGAAATGCGCCCCCATGTTCGTGGCAGCATTGTTCACAATAGCGAAGATCTGGAAACAGCCCAAGTGTCCGTCAGAGGATGAGTGGATTAAAAAGCTTTGGTACATATATACTATGGAATACTACTCAGCCATAAGAAATGATGACATCGGATCATTTACAACAAAATGGATGTACCTTGATAACATTATACGGAGTGAAATAAGTAAATCAGAAAAAAAAAACTGAGAACAACATGATTTCATACATAGGTGGGACATAAAAGTGAGACTATGAGACATGGACAAGAGAGTGGTGGTTACGGGGTGGGGGGATGGAGGAGGAGAGGGGCACGGGGGAAAACCAGACAGAAGGTGACAGAGGACAATTTGACTTTGGGTGACAGGTATGCAACATAATTGAATGATAAGATAACCTAGAGATGTTTTCGTTGTACATATGTACCCTGATTTATTGGTGTCACCCCATTAAAATTAATTTAAATAAATAAATAAATAAGCTGACCAGAAAAGGGGAATTAATATAATTTATAACTTGCTTTGAAACATACAAGTTACCCCTTCAAGAGACTGAAGGTTATTAGAGACACTATTTTTGTTTATACTTTAGGAATGTTACTAGCTATCTGGCAGGTCTAACCCAGCTATTTATTTTTGTTGCTATAAAACACCTATATTACTCAAGATACAAACTTTAGTCCAAATGTTGGTAATAGAGAAGAAAGCTAAAAATAATAGTGAATATCATTACTCAATTGAAGTCTTCAATATATGAAATAGTATAAAAAATAATATCTTCAGCAAGGTAACTACCTTATAAAGAGGTGGGTGGTAGAGTAAACATAATTCTGGACCTGGACTCAATACTGGCTTACACCAAAAAATTTCTTGGGACTTTTCAGTTTTCTCACCTCTAAAAGCAGGAAAACAGCTTTTCAGCTCAACTCCAGAGTTGTCAGAAATAAATGAGGAAGCATTTCTAAAAGCATGTTCTAAATTGTCATGAGCTATCATACATCTTTACCAAAAGGTAATTTTTTTAAAAAAAGTCAGTTAAAGGCTTTTGTAGGCTATACTAGAGCTCCTTTAGAAGGTTCTTCATCAGTAACCATTTGAAGATTCTTTGAAAATGCCATTTCACATGTACATATGATTCTAATTCATCTCATGAACAGCTTAAGATGAGGAGATACTGATACCAAACCCCAAAACTATAAAAATGTATACAAATGAGTAAAAATATCACTTCTACCTTTTCTCATTACCACCCCCTGCCCACTGTCTTAACATCTTTTATATACTTCCAAAGTTCTTTTATGTCTTATTTATTTTCAAACTTTACCTATAGAGCCAACTTAGTTCCACATGAAAATGAACATGGTTAATATGTGCTTAGTGCAATATACGTTACAAACTCTGAAGTATTGAGGTGTCTTAACTGGCATTCCAATTTCAACAACTGTATTAAAAGTCTAAGAAATTGAAAGACGTATTTTTAAAGTAATTATAAAAGATGATCTTAGAAGAAAACATAGGTACTAAACTCATGGACCTTGGTTACAAAGAGCACTTTATGAATTGGACTCCAAAGGCAAGGGAAGTGAAGGCAAAGATAAATGAATGGGACCACATCAGACTAAGAAGTTTTGCACAGCAAGAGAAACTGACAACAAAACAAACAGACAGCCAACTAAATGGGAGATGATATTTTCAAACAACAGCACAGATAAGGGCCTAATATCCAAAACATACAAAGAACTCATAAAAGTCAACAACAAACAAGCAAACAATCCAATAAAAAATGGGAAGAGGACATGAAGACACTTCTCCCAGGAAGAAATACAAATGGCCAGCAGATATATGAAAAGATGCTTATCTTCATTAGCTATTAGAGAAATGCAAGTCAAAACTACGAGATACCACCTCATACCTGTTAGATTAGCTATTATCAACAAGACAGGTAATAACAAGTGTTGGAGAGGCTGTGGAGAAAAAGGAACCCTCATCCACTGTTGGTGGGAATGTAAAGTAGTACAACCATTATGGAAGAAAGTATGGTGGTTCCTCAAAAAATTAAAAATAGAGCTACCATATGACCCAGCAATCCCTCTACAGGGAATATACCCCCATAACTCAAAAAACACTGGTACATAAAGACACATGCAGCCCCATGTTCATTGCAGCATTGTTCACAGTGGCCAAGACATGGAAACAACCAAAAGCCCTTCAATAGAGGATTGGATAAAGAAGATGTGGTACATATATACTATGGAATACTACTCAGCCATAAGAAATTATGACATCAGATCATTTCCAACAACATGGATAAACCTTGGTAACATTATACTGAGTGAAATAAGTAAATCAGAAAAAACTAAGAACTATATGATTCCATACATAGGTTGGACATAATAATGAGACTCAGGGACATGGACAAGAGTGTGGTGGTTACCGGGGGTGGGGAGGGGAGGTGAAGGGAAGGGGTAGGAAGAGAGGAGGGGCACAAAGAAAACCAGATAGAAGGTGCCGAAAGACTATATGACTTTGGGTGATGGGTATGCAACATAATCAAATGTCAAAATAACCTGGAGATGTTTTCTCTGAACCTATGTACCCTGATTGATTAATGTCACCCCATTAAAATTAATTTTAAAAATGCTCTTTCGCCTGACCTGTGGTGGCGCAGTGGATAGGGCGCCGGCCTGTGAACACTGAGGTCGCCAGTTCAGGGCCCTGCACTGGTCTGGTCAAGGCACATATGGGAGTTGATGCTTCCAGCTCCTCCCCCCTTTCTCTCTTTCTCTCTCTCTCTCTCACTCTGTGTCTCCTCTCTAAGATGAATAAAATAAAAATAAAATAAATTAAAAAAAAAATGCTCTTTCATTTCTGGGAACATTATCATTTAGAGCATTAATGGTAATTAGTGAAAATCATATTACAATATATTTAATAAAAGATGTCATTGATGTTAAAAAAAAAAAAAGGTGATCAATTTTCTACTTCTTATAATCTACACTGAAGTTTCCAAAAAAACTCACCCTACCAAGGCCTTCCTGGTATCAGCTTTGTCCTTTGCCCTGAAATAAGTGGAAACTGAACTTTGGAATCACCTAAAGAAAGGAACTTTGATGTGGCAGGAATGATAGGTTGAGATAAAGAAGAAGACCTAGGTAGTGAAATGTGAAATTTATAAGGTCCAGGCGAGAGGAAAATAAACAATATTACAAAGGACAGGGACTATTGTGAAGGTTGGGATTCACGTGCAGTCAAAGATAACTCTGTGTTCATCTCCAGAGATCTTGGACATCTGTGACTGACCCTGGGCCACTAACAAGGATGAACTGGATTAGCCAGTGACTTATAATGGGCTGTTAAATATAAACACACTCTACTAGTTTGTTTATATTATTTGTAGAAAATTTAAAGGTTGACGATTGGTACTTGGATTCTTAGATTATAGTTTCTAATTTAGCTACATAAGCAGCATGGTATACAAGACGTTTTTTGTAAACTTGAGAGTCTTGGCTCCCCGAAAACTGGTATCTTGAGTCTATCTTAGTGCTTCACAACCTGAACACAAAGCATATAGCACAAGGTTAAGAAAGGGCCTTAGAGCTGTGTCTGGAAATTGCAGACCTCCTCTTTGTCACTTGTTTTTACTGTTCTTTTTCTTTTTTACAGGGACAGAGTCAGAGAGAAGGACAGATAGGAACAGACAGAAACAGAGAGGAGTGAGAAGCATCAATCATTAGTTTTTCGTTGCCGTTGCAACACCTTAGTTGTTCATTGATTGCTCTCTCACATGTGCCTTGACCTCGGGCCTTCAGCAGACCGAGCAACCCCTTGCAGGAGCCAGCTACCTTGGGTTCAAGCTGGTGAGCTCTTGCTCAAACCAGATGGGCCCACGCTCAAACTGGCAACCTCAGGGTCTCGAACTCGAACATGGGTCTTCCGCATCCCAGTCCGACGCTCCATCCACTGCACCACCGCTTGGTCAGGCATCTGTCACCTGTTTTTTCTCCTGCTGCACCACATCTTTTATCAAAGCTGAAGCAGGGCAAAATAAACCACCCCAGAATGTGCCTCTTTGGCATGTGGATTATTTCAAGTTGATGATAACTGAGGTCTAGCATACTCAGGAACAGCCTTTCACCTCTCCTTAACTGTCTAGAAGAATCCAGGTAAGGGGACTGTACCAGGATGAGAGCTATTACCACAGATAACATTTTATATCAGAAAGACTTACCTGCACGGCATGCAAACGCCGGCTTACCAAACATCTGCTCTTCTCACCTTCTTGTGTGTGAATTGTTCCGCCCCTCTGACGCCCCAAACCCTTACCTGCTCCTTAGCTCAGGATGGTACAAAAGCCACAACTGCCTGACTTCTGGGGAGTCTCAAATATTTTTTCAATGTTTATTTTATTTATTTTAGAGAGAGTAGAGGGGAGGGAGACAGAGACAGGAACATTGATCTGTTCCCTGACTAGCGATCAAAATGGCCACCTCTGTGCATCAGGATGTTTAGGTGATTGATGTTCTAACCAATCGAGCAATTCAGCCAATCCCATATTTTTATGGAGCTCCCATATGTATAATTTTTTTTTCTTTTTGTTAATCTGTCTTATATCAATTAAATTATTATAACAGCCAAAGAACCTAGAAGGGAAGAAGAGAAACTTTTCTGCCCCTATACAACTTTATATGACTATACCCGCTATTATCAGGTGAGTTCTTTCAGAGACCTGACCCTGTATAACTGCTGCAACTTCAGTAAAAGTAAACTAAGCCAGAAAATGAGGCTAAGAAAGTGGAGCGCAATCACATGGACTGTAGTGGCTCTTGGGAAAGACATGTTAGAGAGGGCACAGCCACCTTCCCTCACATTTCACACAGAGGAGACTGAGTTGCTCGTCACCAGAAGATAGAACATCCATATCAGCCCCAAAGTGAAACAGTCTGATGGGGCCCTGCTTGGGCAGTGGCTAGAGTGTCGAACTGGGACATGGAGGACCCAGGTTTGAAACCCCAAGGTTGCCGGCTTCAGCGTGGGCTCATCTAGCTTGAGCGTGGCTTCACAGACATGACTCCATGGTCGCTGGCTTGAGCCCAAAGGTCGCTGGCTTGAGCAAGGGGTCAGTCACTCAATCTGCTGTAGCCCCTCAGTCAAGGCACATATGAGAAAGCAATCAATGAACAACTAAGGAGACATAACGAAGAACTGATGCTTCACATCTCTCTCCCTTCCTGTCTGTCCCTATCTGTCCCTCTCTCCGCCCCTTTGTCAAAAAAAAAAGGATACAAACAGCATCAGAAATTTTGTGCTTCCCTAAGAGAACATTCTGAAACATTTTCTTCATACACTCTCACAGTGAAAAACACTTTGAATAGAATATTTTCCTGTATCTTTTAGATGGACTTCTAAAACCAAATAAAATACAATAAGGCAAGATGAACAGAAATATCTGAATACTACTCTCTTAGTAAAAATTCAGTTTATATTTAAGAGATATATACATATTTATGTATGTGTAACTATATTCAGTAATATTTTTTCTTCTTAGTCGGTGAAGTAGATTCTATTTTCTCCTTCTTTTATACAAAACAACTGCTTCATTGTCATCACTCAAAGTGATGTTTTTCAATCAACTGAAAGTGGGAAACCAATTTGAAGTGGGAAACCTTGATTACTTATTGTTTTAATAAACCTTGTTTTAACCACAGACATATGACTTAGCAGACATAGGAAAGAATATTCTCAGCAAGAGAATGTATGATTCAACTGCATATTAACTAATAGGTATTGATAATCGGTAATTAAACATACAGTATAAGTTAAATGAAAAGACTCTTACTGCATATTTTACTCAAATAGTGCGTAAATGGAGACCCAGAGAGATTAAGGGAACTGGGATAGGGTGCAGAGATAGGAAATGATAGCTCTAGGGTTTTGTCTGTTTTGAGAGAGAAAGATAAGAAGGGAGAGAAATGAGAAACATCAACCCATGGTTGTCACTTTTAATTGTTCACTGATTGCTTCTCATATGTGCCCTGATTGGCGGGGGGCCTCCAGCCAAGCCACTGACCACTTGCTCAAGCCGGCAAACCCACACTCAAGCAGGTGAGCCGGCGCTCAAGCTGGCAACCTCAGGATTTCGAACCTGGGGCCTTAATATCCCAGGCTGACACTCTATCCACTGCACCTGGCAATATAGCTCTAGGTTTTGACCTAGTTCCCCCAGATCCCTAACTCTGAGCTACTGTGTATCACTAAGGCTCCCTGACTTAGACATTCAGGCAGAAAGCTTAAGAAAACAGACTGAAAGGAAAATAATAAAATAAACAAAGAGAAAATGAAGAGTTCTCTGCAAAATGAATTCATTATTTTATGGGCCTCCAAACTCCAGAGGAGGCAGGAAGTACTATGAAAACAGAGAGAGAAGGGGGTCATAAGCCTTTAGCTCTGAATACAGTCATATTTGGCTCAAAGGAAGGACATTAATTCAGGGAGAAAATGGAGTGTTTGGGGGAGGAGAACAAGCTTAACCTCCTTGGAGACTTTGAGTGCCCCACAGGAGCTCAAGTATGGCTCCACCCCCCACAATCCTCCCCACCCCAGCCCTGGGAAAGAATGTTGAAGAGCCAGTCCTTCTTTGGTACCTGCTACTCAGGGGCTTCACCAGCCAGAGCTGCACAGGAGAGAGCACAATGGTTTCCGGGTGGTGAGCCACTGGTGTCTGTGTTGTTCTGGGGGATCCCACTGACCACACTTCACACATAAGGTCCCTCTCAGTGTGCAGAGAAAAGACACTTTTACAGCAAATTAAGTCTAATCAGAAGGCCTTTCATAGATATACAAAGGCGAGTGATGTATTTTTCCCTGCCCTGAATTTCAATTAGTATCTTAGGCAACAAAATGACTAATTGGGAAATGCAGTTAGTCTGTGGGCCAAGGCCAAAAAATATTATTAAATATTTATTAAGAATCACTATGAGCCAAATGAGTTCTCAGCATGTGTGTTGAGGGGGAGGGGTAGATCATAGGACATTCTGTTGGAGTTTCACATTTTTTAAAATCCTTCAGAGTTTTGCCTTAAAGCTCCTTATAATTACTTTCGTGCTTTATGTACTTAACATTTTAGTAAGTTAGCCTGACCAGGTGGTGGTGCAGTGGATAGAGCGTTGGACTGGGATGCAGAAGACCCAGGTTCGAGACCCCGAGGTTGCCAGCTTGAGTGCGGGGCCCATCTGGCTTGAGCAAAAGCTCGTCAGCTTGGACCCAAGGTCGCTGGCTCCTGCAAGGGGTTGCTCGGTCTGCTGAAGTCTCGCGGTCAAGGCACATGTGAGAAAGCAATCAATGAACAACTAAGGTGTCGCAACGGCAACGAAAAACTAATGATTGATGCTTCTCACCTCTCTCCGTTCCTGTCTGTCTGTCCCTATCTATCCCTCTCTCTCTCTCTCTCTCTCTCTGTCCCTGTAAAAAAAACAAACACATTTTAGTGAGTTAAATAGTGAGATACAATATGTTCCCATCCACCATTTAATTAAGGTGTGTGTGAGATAGCTTTCTTTGGTGGAACTTCACTTATTTAATTTCACTTGTATCAAACTTGCATACTTTCAGTAAAGCTCACATTCTCCAGAAACAATTAGATTAATAGATATCTGAAGTATAAATTTTTCAGTGAGCCAGAACTGCTTTTTGTAAAGAATTAGCGGTAACACAAATATAGTATCAGTTATATTCAGATATTTAAAATACATTATACTATTTTATTACTGTTTATATATTAAAATGTTTTATTCATCACAATTTTAATTTTTTTAATTTTATTCATTTTTAGAGAGGAGACACAGAGAGAGAAAGGGGGGAGGAGCTGGAAGCATCAACTCCCATATGTGCCTTGACCAGACCAGTGCAGGGTTTTGAACTGGCGACCTCAGTATTCCCAGGTCGATGCTTTATCCACTGCGCCACCACAGGTCAGGCTATTCATCACAATTTTAATCTCTTTCATTAATGAATTGAGAATATAAACCTAAGTAATAATATTTTAGATTAATCACAATTATGAATTAACATATGCCTGGGGGCCAAAGAACTGGTTTAAATTAACAAATCAATTTTAAGCAAACATGGAATTAAATAGTATATATTACTAAAAATCAAAAAGAGCAGTTTCAGTATATCTTCCTTATGAGTTACTAAACAGTGTCAGTCATAGGACTCATGATGATATCAGAAGGTAAGTTCAAAGTGTTATATAGCCAGAGAATTTAAAATTACATTTATAGCCTGACCAGGTGGTGGTGCAGTGGATAGAGCGTTGGACTGGGATGTGGAAGGATCCAGGTTCGAGACCCCAAGGTCGCCAGCTTGAGCGCGGGCTCATCTGGTTTAAGCAAAAAGCTCGTCAGCTTGGACCCAAGGTTGCTGGCTCCAGCAAGGGGTTACTCGATCTGCTGAAGGCCCGCGGTCAAGGCACATATGAGAAAGCAATCAATGAACAACTAAGATGTCACAACAGCAACAAAAAACTGAAGATTGATGCTTCTCATCTCTCTCCGTTCCTGTTTGTCTGTCCCTATCTGTCCCTCTCTCTGACTCTCTCTGTCTCTGTAAAAAAAAAAAAAATTACATTTACAAACTGCTAGAGATACTTAACTGATGCACTAAATATATACCTATCTTTGGTGAAATAATTTTCTATAGTTTTTTCTTTCTGAATTAAACCAAATTAGAAAGCTATAAATATAGAATAGTAAAAATGATTTTTTGCATATGGAGCCTATATAGCACGTTAAATTACTCATCTGATCATTTCTACATAGTATTGTACTTGGGTCTAAAGAAGATTATGCTCTAAGTTTTCACAGTCTAAGAAAATAATTTAGATTAAAACAGAATGACGCCTATTGAAGTCTGAAAGGATAGTATTCATATTTATATTCCTTTTAAGTAATCACAGCAGCATTTACAGGTATTGATTGACTTACGACCTATGCAACTTACAACCATTTGACTTTATGACCACAATCACTAGCCACGACTGCTCCGCGCCTGGAGCAGTTTTTGTATGCATCTGTATTTTGTAATTTTGTATGTTTTGCAAATATTAAACCAGTTGTACTGGTAATGCAGTGTTTTACTTAAACCTGACAAAGTAAAAATAAGAAACAAAATGGTGTAGAGATGATACAAATGGCATAAAATGAACAAAGAAAATTATGGTATATAACAATAATAAAAGAAAATTATAATAAAATATGACTTAAAGATATATATATTTTTTACAGGGACAGAGAAAGAGTCAGAGAGAGGGATAGATAGGAACAGACAGACAGGAACAGAGAGAGGTGAGAAGCATCAATCATTAGTTTTTCGTTGCCGTCGCAACACCCTAGTTGTTCATTGATTGCTTTCTCACATGTGCCTTGACCCCGGTCCTTCAGCAGACCAAGCAACCCCTTGCTGGAGCTAGCGACCTTGGGTCCAAGCTGATGAGCTTTTGCTCAAGCCAGATGGGCCCGCGCTCAAGCTGGCGAGCTCGGGGTCTTGAACCTGGGTCTTCCGCATCCCAATCCGATGCTCTATCCACTACGCCACCTGGTCAGGAGACTTAAAGACTTTTATAACATCATTTCACAGTACTGTACACATAGCCTACTAAACTTATGACCAAATTGTGTTACGACCGGTCTGTCGGAACCAACAGTGGTCATAAGTCGAGCACTAGCTATACTTTAATTACAAAGTATTATGTATTCATAAACCTATTTCCAAAAATATATTTAAAAAATAATTTCTAATATGATGTTCAATATTAATAAATATTAATATTTAAATCTAATGACATTAATTCTAGGGGAAAAGGAATAAATAATGACTACTTGTTGTCATGAACATATTGATAACAGGGGTCATCATAGTGTGGTCTAGAACCAGCAGAATCGATAGCACATTAAAACTTTTTAAAAATGCCAATTCCCAAGGTCCACCCCAGACCCACTGAATCAGGAACTCCAGTTTTGTTTTTTTGTTTTTTTAGTGAGAGAGATAGAGAGAGGGACAGATAGGGACAAACAGGAAGGGAGAGAGATGAGAAGCATCAATTCTTCATTGCAGCCTCTCAGTTGTTCATTGATTGCTTGCTCTTATGTGCCTTGACCAGGGTGCTACAGCTGAGCCAGTGACCCCCTGTTCAAGCCAGCAACCTTTGGGCTCAAGCCGGCGACTATGGGGTCATGTCTATGATCTCAGCTCAAGTTAGCGACCCGGTGCTCATGCTAGTGAGTCTGTACTCTAGCCGGCGACCTCAGAGTTTCAAACCTGGTTCTCTGCGTTCCAGGCCAACACTCTATCCACTGTGCCACTGCCTGGCCAGGCAGTAAACTGTGTTTTAACAAGCTCTTCTGGGTCACGCCAAATTTGACAAAAGCTTAAGTTCATTCGGAAAACAGATGTTCATAGTAGGTTGGTCTATTAGCTATTTAATGACATCAACTATCTGCAGATCAGTGGGGAAAAGATAGGCTAGAAAAAATTATACGACAATATATTTATGAATTTGCAGCAGATAATTTATCAAAGAAGAAACAAAAATGGCTTTACCATAGAGGAAAGGATTGATATATATAACCACATTAAAATTCCATACTTTAGTTCATCTAAATATCATTTACAATAAAGGAAAAGATAAGCCTTTAACTAAGAACAGAAATGTCTGTTCTTACACACAAACAAAGCTTTGTATTTAACATTTACTCATTCAGCAACTATTTACTAGATGCTTATCATGTACCAGACACTACTGAAAGTGCTAGAGATACAGTAAACAACAAACTATGAATATCTCTGCTCTCTTGAACTTATATGCCGTTCCTACAACAGACCTAACCAAGAAGTAAATTATACACTTTATTTAAATTACAGGTAATATATATACCTTATATATAAATACAGGGACCCAGAGGGACAAAGTTTGGAAGATTGGGGACCAGGAGGTCTGAAGAAAAGATATATGGATGAAATCTTGGTAGTGATCATGTAGTATGGAGATCTTTGAACTGAATATTAATACTTATCAGAGAATGTCTACCCAGGAAGAGACACAAAACAACCAGGGGGACAGAATGACTTAGAGAGCTGACACTGCCGGCCGCTGTCATCAACCTCTCTTGTGCTGCCACCATGGAACCATGATGGTACCAGAAAGCTCCTGTGTGGACATCCCAGAATTCAAGTCCCAGGACTGGCGTCCTCGGGTCAGGGCTCTGATTTCCACAGTGATTGAGGTATTATTCATTAACTTCTTGCTCATTCTAATTCTATCTCAACTGTCAATATATTAGATGTGGGGCCAGAGAGAGCCTCAGGTCGTCTTTTGGATGATGAGGTTCACATGCTGTTCTGGCAGCTCACATGAAAGAGCCTTAACAATCAGGTCAGAATTAAGGAGAAAATTTATTTTTAAAATGTTGAATGACTGACTGCTACTACAATAGGGAGCCGAAAAGAAAATCATCTGCTATAAAGTTGACAATGACTACATTTTAGTACAATTTGAAATTTTTGAAAACTATATTTTCAGTAGTGTTACTCAGACAAGAAAATCTTCCAGGAGACATAATGCACTTTTTGATAAAATTATTCTCATCCCCATTTCCCCACCACCGCTGCAGGGCTCGGTTAAAAGATTGTTTCTGTATGATTGAACTACCGGACTCTGACCTTCGAGGGGAAATGGCTGATTGCAGAGAAATAACCTAACTAAAAATGATCTCTGTGCTTAGATGAGGAAATTTGTATTATTAAAACTTTAAACCAATTTGTGAAAGGCAATGGAAGGTCCTGATAGGCTGTGACTATAAGAACAGATGCAGAAATAAATGGAAAGAGACGACACACTTATCTACCTTTCAAACAACCCTATAAAAACATTTGATTTTAGAGACCCCTGTACACATAGGGCTTCTTGTCAGTTAAGCCCAGGCGCACTCTTTCATCCCAGATCTGCTTCCCAGGAAGTTTGCTTGTTCAAACCTCTCTTTCCTTTTACCATCTGTTACCATACTGTGCCCTCACACCTGCAGTTCCTTTCCCTAAAGAGTGGTTCTGAGTAATATACAGGCTTCCCAGCTTACCAGTTTCATTCAACTCCCACCCCACTCCATCCCCTTCCTATCCTTAGTTTTTTAAAAATCAGCACAAAAGTCTTCATTATCCTGTTCAGGTTTCCATCTACAGACATATCAAGAAAGCAGATCTAACCTGCTCAAGTACTTCTTCACTCTTGTAATTATCCCTCCTACCTCTCTCCTTCATCACCAGTTTCCCCTTCAAGGATCACCAGTCCACAAGCACACATCTCCCATTAGAAGAAACCACCACCCTAGCAGGTACTAAAAATATTCCTATCCCTCTGCTGCCATTCAGGGGAGAACCCTGATATTGTTTATACTCAACACCTCTATTTCTTCACATTCTCTCAGCAGCCTTCTCTAATCAGGCCATGGTATCTTCCACCTCAGGGAAATCTCTCTTGCCAAGGTCTCAGCAACCTCTATATTGCCAAATCTGGTAAATACTCCTTTGCTTCAGCTTATTCACACAGTTCATTTCTTTCTCTACCCTCAGCCTCTACCCTGAGCTCTAGACTGTATATCTGATCATAATCTTCTTTTTACTTTTTGAGAGAGAGAGAGAGAGGAGGCAGACAGAGAGCAAGGGAGAATGATGAGAAGCATCAAGTCATAGTTGCGGCTCCTTAGTTGTTCATTGATTGCTTTCTCATATGTGCCTTGACTGGGCGCCTCCAGCTGAGCCTCTGACCCCTTGCTCAAGCTAGCAACCTTGGGCTTCAAATCAGCAACCTTTGGGCTCAAGCCAGCAACCATGGGGACATGTCTATGATCCTTCATTCAAACCGGCGACCTCAGGGTTTCAAACCTAAGTCCTCAGTGTCCCAGGCCAACGTTCTATCCACTGCACCACTGCCTGGTCAGGCTTCAATCATCTTCTTGTTGTCTTCTTCACTTGGAGATCTCATAGGCATCTTAAACCAAACATAATCAAAACAAAACTCTTGATGTCACACCACCACCAGAACAACTCAGTATCTCCAAGGACTTTCCACTTAACAACATGACAGGATATTATAATTATGTTCACTGCCCATCTCACATACTGAATAGAAGCTTCATGAGAGCAAGGATTTGTCTTGTTTCTTGCTGTATTTCCAGTGCCTAGACCAGGACCTGGCAAACAGAATAGAGGGAAAGGAAAGTAAAAACAATAAACACTGGAAAAGCTACAAATAGCTAATAACTATAAAGATGTTTTCTTAACAGTTCTTCTTATTCAACAGGAAAGTGCAAAAAGGTTTGAATGGTTTGGTGGAAATCTGTTACATTATTATAGTATTATTTCTGGAGGCAGAGATAATCAATTCTTTTCCTCATTCTCCTTCCATCATTCTCCTAGTTATCAGGTAATCCTGAGAAGTAGAAGAAATAACTGTAACCATTTGAGTTTCTCTAGCCTCAAAGATATTGTTCACATCCTTATATTATTTACTAACAAGTCGTTTTTCCAATATAAACATTCCTTATGTTCTACACTGGAAAGTCAACTTAGGCATCATCATTTCATAATTCTTCCCTTAATTTAAAACTCAAATCGGACTACTGGGCAGTTTTAATATTCCTTTTCACACAAGCCACTCAGCCAACAGAAGTCCTTACATCTACTGGAAAGATAACTGGAAGCAATGTCGGCTGCTCCTTGGGAGTCCTGATTCTAAGACTGAAGTCCAGTGATGACCATATCTATCTCCAGCTCTGAAATTGGAAATGAGACCTTTTCAGAGAAATTAACCAAATCAGGGTTTTGTGATATTCTTTAAATAATTCATTAACTTAACAGGAGCCATGTTAAAGTCAGGCAATTTTTATCGACAGTAGTTCAGCCTCTTGGTAAGAAAGCTGGATGCTTTTTCCTTTCAGATTTCAATCTCACTCCAACCCAATATTCAAATCCTTAAAATCACTGTGGGGCCACACTGCGATGTCATACCTTTTCTTCAGCTTTTGTTTACTAGGCACTTATTCTATTCACGTCCAGGAGCTTTGCACTCTCTCGTTTAATCCTCAAAGTAACTGTAGGGCAGTATTATAATCACCTAATAGATTGAGAAACTGAGGCAGTGAGAGGCAAGTAGCATACTGAGGGCCATGATTCAAATCCACATCTGTCTGTCTCCAGACCCCATGCTTCAAACAATTTACACCGTACAGCATCTTTTGCTTTCCTTCTCTCTGCTATTTGGATTATATCATCACTTGTACTATATTATTATCACTATTTATACCTTTTACTTAAATGTTTTAAGGCCATTTTTAATAAAATATGCCTAAATAATAAAGCAGTTAAAATAAAACAAAAAGAATTTTGTGAGATATATATCAAGAGAGATAGAGAGATAAGAAGGGAGAGAAATGAGAAGCATCAACTCCTAGTTGTGGCACTTTAGTTGTTCACTGACTGCTTTCTCACATGTGCCTTAACTGGGGGGTGGGAGGAGCACCAGCTGAGCCAGTGACCTCGAGCTCAAGCCAGCGACCCTGAAATCATTTTGATGATCCTACCCTCAAGCCAGCGACACCATGCTCAAGCTGGGGAGCCTACACTCAAGTTGGCAACATTGAGGTTTCAAACCTGGGACCTCAACAACCCAGATCAATGCTGTATACACTGCACCACCACCAGGCAGGCAAATAGGGAATTTTAAAAAATGAAAAAAGAAGTGCAGATTCTAAGAAGTATGGCCACAGCATAAAGATGATGTAGCTATTTATTAGGACTAAAACTGAATGCCCTATGTCAACACGACTTAGTTGCTTGTCTGTTCCAGGGAAATTTTGTCTACAGCAGATAAGACTGTAAACCAGTAATTCAATTCACTGTTTGCTTTAGGATAATCAGTTGATTTTAGACAACAGACTGCTCACATGGTCAAAAGGCTCACATACCAAACAACAATATCCAGACCAGGTCTCAACAAGTCACTCTTATTAAGCTCTAAACAGAGCTCTTGGGTTTCCATTAAACCAGTGTAAAGAGAAACAAGAGAAGTACAATTCTAGTTACCTAATTTTTAAAAACACCATTAGATAATCAAGAGAAATAGGTTTCTTCATTATTATTTTTATCCCCACTGTACAGATGAAAAAGCTGGGGTTTGGAAAGATTTTGAAATTATAGAAGATTCCACTGAGAGTAAGTGAATGGATCTGAATTGAAGCCTAACTCTCATCTGACTTCTGAGTGCATATTTTTAAACATCACATCATACTGCTGGTGTACATCTTTCTAATACCTTTGTCAAAGGAAGGATAAAACTTAAGAAAAAATGGAGGAGTTGGTGGATTGGATGTCACCTGGGTTAGGACCCTTGAATATCTATCGGCTAGGTTTTAACACGAAGAGAATAACAAGTAGGCAATTGAAGATAACCCTCTCTGATGACAGCCTCTGAAGGATATTCTGTGTTGCAGACTGAAGGGAGTTAGATGCATATGCTTTGGGCACCAGGCAAGCGGGTGGCAAAGCTGACATTCCATTAAAAATAATGAAAAGCCTGCTCTGATGATTTGATTGGATGTAGGGCTCACCCTATTTGCATAAGGGGGAGGGTAAAGGGTGACACAGAGTTAAATGGTCATTAAGAAGAGCTCTGTCATACTGACTAGCTATTAGCAGAACAAAAATTAAATAAAAAACTGTATGAGTAGGTACTCTTAGCACTCTATTTCAAATACAAAAGAAACCTAGTTTTGATCTCTGCAATGTCTAGTTGTGATTATCATTAGTCTCCATATTTCCTTTTAAAGAATATATCCAAAAGCAATGATTTTAATTTTGGAACTGTTGATAAAAAAGGATTATTCTTACCCGTGGATTATTTATTTGCTAAAGCCACCCCTACAAGAAATACTAATTAACAAAGTTAGTAATAATAATAAAAAGCATGAGCCTGTCTTCCATACTGTTCTATTGCTCAAGAATACGGGTATATTGATAATCTAAAAACAAACTGAATCAGACCACTCTGATATGAAAAATAAAATAAAATAGCTACAAAAATAATTGAAACAGAAGAAAAATAGAAGAGGAAGATAATGCTTGCTTGTAAACTTTAAATACATGGTTCCATAGCAATAATTACAAATAAAAAACCTGAAATAAGAGTCGAGAGACTAACAATGGAACAGGTGACAAAATAGACAGAAACCAACAGATGGGATAGAAAATACAATGCAAATAAATAAATAAATAGAACAAAAACACAATGCAGTGAACACAGAGTAATGTAGGTGTCCTTGTGGAAAAGAACGGAGAACAGACTGGCAGCTGTCAGTGGGGGTGGGGGTGGGGCACTGGTGGAAAACATGAAGGGATAAATAAGCAAAGAAAACTATGTACAGACACAGACAACAGCATGGAGATTGCAGGAGGGAAAGGGGGCTTGCAGGAGTAGGAAGAGGGAAGAGGGCGGATAGACGGTGATGGAGGAATTCTTGACTTAGGGTGGTGAAAACACACTGCAGTATACAGATGATGTGCTGCAGAATTGTGTACCTGAAATCTACATAACTTTTTTTTTCCCCCCCAGGGACAGAGTCAGAGAGAGGGATGGATAGGGACAGGAACAGAAAGAGGTGAGAAGCATCAATAATTAGTTTTTCGTTGCTGTTGCGACACCATAGTTGTTCATTGATTGCTTTCTCATATGTGCCTTGACCGCAGGCCTTCAGCAGACCTAGCCACCCCTTGCTGGAGCCAGGGACTTTGGTTGGGTCCAAGCTGGAGAGCTTTTGCTCAAGCCAGATGGGCCCGCGCTCAAGCTGGCGACCTCGGGGTCTCGAACCAGGGTCTTCTGCATCCCAGTCTGACGCTCTATCCACTGTGCCACCACCTGGTCAGGCATGAAATCTACATAACTTTATTAACTATTATCACCCCAATAAATTCAATAAAATATTTTTTTAAAAAGAAATCAATTTAAAGGGAAATAATGAAGAAAATCACTCAGACAAAAATTATTTATTTATTCAGAAACTACGTAAGCAATTACCTTCTCAGACCTGATAAGACTACTGAATATTTAGGACACAGGAAGCTCACCAAAACCTATTGCTGACCAATTAAACTAGGGAGATAAGACTAAATTTGACTATATTCTTGTGTTTTTCCGATATCCAAAGTAAAATTATTGAAACTGTCATAAGAAATATACACCTTTAACCCCAGGACTTATGCCTATTCTAAAAGCTTGTAAATCATGTCTTTAAAAACTATGTCAAATCATAAAAATTGTATATTGCAGAAAACAGTAATAATGTACTAAATATCTCTATTTTTCTTCAATTGAATTAAAAATGGCTTTACTAACAATTCTTTATTTCCATTTCTTTTATTCACCTACATTGTAAAAATATTCTGGGTAGGTTTTCTTTGTTTAGATTGTGATTACTCTGATTGTCCTGTTTTTCAGATTGCAATTACTCTGATTAAACTGATTTTGGTCATTTTAAATAAAAAGTATAGATGAAAATGTAATATTCTTTTCTTTTTAATTTTTAAAATGATTTTATTTGTTAACTTTACGGGGGGTGGGGGGTGAGCAAGAAGTTCACAGTTGCATCAGTTTAGCTGTTTATCTATTGCTTGTCATACGTGCCTAGACCAGGCAAAGCCAGGGTTTCAAACCAGCGACCTCAGCATTCTGAGTCAATGCTTTATCCACTGCACTACCACAGGTCAGGTAAAAAATGTACTATTCTTATAAAAAAGGTGCTGAAATGGTTCTGGGGCATTTACTCACTTACATTTAAAAGAGAAGATTTTAAATGTAAACCCCTACATTGTTCCACACACCAAACTCAATTTCACATAGAGAATGCATTAAAAGTAAAAATTAAACTATAAAACTGATAGAAATTAGCATTAAATTATTATAGTTTTGGGAGAAGAGACTGGAAGAAAATATTTTATGTTTAAAACCACTAAAAGGAATCTCATAGGAAACAAGGAGTAGATTTAAAAACAGAACTGACAAAACTTCATGGTGTCCAAAATAAAATACAATCAAAAGGCAAATAACAAATTGGGTGAGATGCTCATAGCAAAAGATTAAAAAAAGCATTAATTTCCTGAAGCACACATAAATAATAGAAATATTAAGTCTAATAAACATACAAAAATTACAAATTATATATTGTCCTTAGTTAATAAATTAATGAATAAATTATTCCACAAATTATAAAAGTGGCAAATTTCTCATTTACTCATTTGTCCTTTTCTGAGTGTCTTTTATATGTCAAGCTCTGTTCTAGCATAAACTGATGACTTACACCTTAATACTGAGATGCCATGGTTTACTACTAAATATGCAACCTGAAAGTGCTATAAGTATAATGCTTGCCAATGCTCAGTGAAATGGGAATTCCTTGCTATTACTAATGGGAGTATAAATTGCTTTAATACTTTAAAAAAGCAACATGGCTATATATATGATCTTGAAAAAGAATAGTCTTATACCGTGTAATCCAGTAATTCTACATCTAAATTAATATTCTTGAAAAACAATTCTCAATGCACTTAAAAAAATATATGCAAACAGCAACAAAATAATACAATAGCTAATACTGACTCAGTGTTTACTATGTGCTAGGTGCTGTTCCAGTTATCACATGTAAGGATTCATTTAGCCTGACCAGGCAGTGGCACAGTGGATAGAGAATCAGCCTGGGATGCTGAGGACCCAGGTTTGAAATACCAAGGTTGCTGGCTTGAGTGCGGGCTCACCAGCTCGAGCACAGAGTCACTGGCTTAACTGTGGGATCACAGACATGACTTCATGGTTGCTGCCTTAAGCCCAAGGTTGCTGGCTTTAACAAGGGGTCATTGGCTCGGCTGGACATACAAGAAAGCAATCAATGAACAACTAAGGTGTCCACAACTATGAGTTGATGCTTCTCATCTCTCTCCTTTCCTGTCTATCTGTCTTTACCTGTCTGTCTATCTCTCTTAAAAAATAATCCTCACAACAGCATAAGAGGTAGGTATTGTTATTATTCTCACTGAAGAGATAACAATATTAAAGCCCAGAGAAGACATCTCTCTCCGTTCCTGTCTGTCTGTCCCTATCTATCCCTCTGACTCTCTCTGTATCCCTGTAAATAAATAAATAATTTTTAAAAAGCCCAGAGAAGATCATTTACTTGCCTAAGGTTACTTAGCTAATATATGTATTTATAACTAGTGTTAAACCCTGGCAAATCTGTACTTAGCTCTAAAAATGACATCCAAATCATTTAATTTCAATTACTTGCAAAGTGTTAAATAATAAACTTATAAGGAATTTTGCCTAATACAATTTTTCTTTTGTGCATCCACTTTATCCAATATGAAATATTGTATTGCCAGGCTTCCATAAAATTTCCTGGCAATCCAATGGGGGGGAGGGGGAGATTAAGAAGTCCAGGTCCTATATTCCCAAAAATAGCAACTGTTTTTAGCCTGTGATTTGGTGGAATGTATTGGGGGAAGTCTGTTTCCAAAGGTGGTTTGTATAATCCATAATCCTGACATGAGTCCTCATTTCAGATAGAAGTATAACTCACAGATTGTTAATAGAGAACTGACTGAGTTCAAGGCCATGTAAGATAAGCATCACATAAACAAAGAAGAACTGACATTAAGTCTTTAATAATAATACTTCTCTTAGGCTGAAAAGCCAAGTGGTGTCCACTAGATGTTTCCCAGAGGATACTAATCAATCTGTGTAGCTAGAGGATGTCAGGCAGGTATTCCCTGCTTTAATTCAGGCCACTATCCTGACAAGAACAGCCTAGGAGAAGAGAAGTGTCTTCCAGTCTTAGAATTAATTATATATTCATTTTATCCCTCTGAACTGTCTAATAAATGTAAGCACTGGCTTACAAGTTTCCAGTAGCGTTTGGCATAGCACTTGCACAGAGTAGGTGCTTAACAGAATGGCCTTCCCTGAGGGATAAATTCTGTAGCAAATTAAAATACCTGTACAGCACAGAATTCCCATTTCTCTTTGCCAAAGTCTGAAAAACTGTGGTTACATATGAGTGTCTGCATGTACACATCAAAAGCATCTGCCAACTCAATGGTATTGCTCTCAATCTGAAGCTTAATGGTGGATCTGCCCATCACAATAAGAGTTAGGTATTAACACTGCCTGACCTTGGAGTGACTCAGTGCCCTTCTCTGCTCACTGGCCTCAGCAGAAAAGATGAAAAATAAGTGAATGGGTGAGTACACGGACACAAGATGGGCATCACCAGCTTGACTCTTTTAAATCCTATTAATTTTAAACATATCGTCCCTTTCTGTTGTAATGGCAAGTGACACAAATAAATTATGATGTTAATAAAGAACTGAATACTAGCCCTACCTGGTGGCACAGTAGATAGAGCATCATCTCGGAGCACTGAGGTCTCCGGTTGGAGCCCATCACTGGTCAGAGTCTGGATCGCTGACTGGAGCCCAAGGGTACCTGCTCAATCCCAAGGGTGCCAGCTTGATCCTTAGGGCACCGTCCATTCCTGAGGTCATCAGTTCGAGCTCCCCTCAGGGCACTTATGAGAAGCAATCAATGACACAACTAAGTGAAACGAGTTGATGCTTCTCTTTCTCTCTGTTCCTCTCTCTCAAAATAAAAAATTACTAGCCAAAGTTACATATTTATTTTCTTTTCTTCTTCTTTTTCTTTCTTAATGGTGTATAAAATGCATTTCCAAAAAGGGGAGGTATCACTCTTGTGTGGGTAGACTTAATAACACCCTCCCACTTGCCTGGCGTAGTGGATAAAGCGTCAACATGGGAATACTGAGGTCGCCAGTTCAAAACCCTGCACTGGTCTGGTCAAGGCACATATGGGAGTTGATGCTTCCAGCTCCTCACCCCTTTCTCTCTCTCTCTCTCTCTCTCTCTCTCTCTCTCTCTCTCTCTCTCTCTCACTTTGTGTCTCCTCTCTAAAATGAATAAAAGAAAAAAAAAAGAAAAAAAGAATAACACCCCCCCCCACACACACACACACAAAGATATTCAGATCCTCGTCCCTGTAACTGTGAACGTTACTTTACATGCAACAGAGACTTCGAAGATGCGATTATGTATTTTGAGATGGAGAGATTATTGTGAATGATCCGGGTAGACCACAAGTGTAATCAGTGTCCTTAGAAGAGAGAGGCAGAAGATTTGACATAGAAGAAGGCAACATGGTCCTGAAACAAGAGGCTACATGGCCGACTCTGAGAGATGGAAAGGTCAGCAGCCATTGAAAGCAAGAAATGTAATTCTAGAAGCTAGAGAGAGGTGAAATCTGAAGGGAGAACCAGACACTCCACCTGCGTCTCCAAGAGGAAGTATGGCCCTGCCAGCACCTTGACCTTAGCCCAGTAATCTGCGACTTCAGGCCTCCACAACCATTAAGAGAATCAATCTGCTGACTGAAGACACAAAATTTGAAGTACACTGTTGCAGCAGCCATTGGAAATACAGCCCTGCCCTGCAAAATCTCATTCCTCAGTATTTAATTGTGTGGCAATTAGGAAAAAATATCTAAAAAGGCTTCTTAATGCCCAGGCCGGGCAGCTCAGTTGTTTAAAGCATCGTTGCCATACACCAAGGTTGTGGTTTCAATCCTCAGGACACATAAAAGAATCAATGAAGTAATGCATGAGTTAAGTGGAACAACAGATTGATGTTTATCTCTCCCTTCCTTTCTCTCTTTAAAATTAAAAAAATTAAAAGTAAATAAAAAGCCTCCTTAAGGAGATAAGGAAAAAAAAAGTCGTGAAACAACATTTCATTGTAAACAATGCTCATGAAAGATTGATTCAAATAATGATATAAGATCTGTGCTACCCTCAAGGCCCAGTTTCATTACCATTAATACTTAGAAGCAAGAGGGATGTTGTTATTTTGACAGGTTCTTTTATATCCATCATTCTAACGAGGAATATTTTGTCATCCAGAAAAAGGTTGCTGGCCCCTTTTTTATACAGGTAGTCAAATCTTACCTCCCTGTTTAAAAACAACTGTGGGGCCATATTGTGTGCCAAAGCCCATCAGGAAATACTTTCTTTTGTGTGTGACAGAGACAGAAAGAGGGACAGATAGGGACAGAGAGACAAAAGGGAGATGAGAAGCATCAATTCTTCGTTGTGGCACCACAGTTGTTCATTGATTGCTTTCTCATATGTGCCTTGACCGTGGGGCTACAGCAGACAGTGACCCCTTGATCAAGCCAGTGACCTTGGGCTCAAGCTACGAGCCTTGCTCAAACCGGATGAACCTGAGCTCAAGCTGCTGACCTTAAGGTTTCGAACCTGGGTCCTCCATGTCCCAATCTGATGCTCTATCCACTGCGCCACTGCCTGGTCAGGCAGGAAATACATTTTGATATCCTAGATTTCTTTAATGCATTGCAGGCAGTAAGGTTTGTGTACATGGTGATAGGTTCGGAAGAGATGCTTACTTTTCTGCTTTTTGAAAAATTAAGTGAAACCAAAACTCTATCAAACTACTATTTCCAAATCTTAGAATGTTTAATATTATTGAACAAGTGATGATGAGGAAGCTAGTTAGGAGGTTATCAATAAATAGCCTTTCTTATGGGATACAGAGTATTCTACTCTAAGTGAAATTGAAAGTTAAAGTTTGGGTCTATTAATCAATTTAGCATAATTGGTCTAAAACATTTATTTTTAAAACTGGTTGTTCATTAAGCATTAAAAAGTATGATTCAAGATATATATCGAAATTCATTCTATCACTAAACTCACTTGTTAATTTGTGCTTATTGTCTTGCTCAAGTATAAGTTTCCTATAACCTTCAAGAAATTAAGTTCTGAGTAAATTGAGGTATCCTGCATTGTTAGATTAAGCTATAAATTCCCTTAAGAGAATTAAATGCCTGAACAGAATCTTAATCAGGCTACATCTGCCAACCAGAATGTTCTCTGGAAATATAGAGGTCAAGATGTTAAAAAAAAAAGGATTAAAATTGTCCACTAAGCATTCCAGCTGAACTGCTGATTGTGCACTGGTAGTCCTTCTACCCAGTTTGCACAGGGAGCAAAACCTGAGCTTGGGCGGTAGAAAAAGTCTGAAACTGAATCGAGCTATTTTTAGTTCAAGAATTATTATGTACAAAAAGGCACTGTGCACAGATCTTTATTCCTATATTCCAAGACGTAGAAAACTAGCATTTGACCCTATTCACAAAACGGGAGAGGGAAGGGAGGAAGGGGAGGCAGGAGGAGAGATGAAGGAAGGGACGGAAGAAAGAAAAAAGAAATCCATATATATGCTAACATATGTCACATATAACCAATATATATTATATATAACCCACATATATATGGGAAGTATAGTATATATACCATATCAAATCTACATTTTAAAAAACAGGCTGCCTTAGAGAAAGACAATTACCATATAATTGCACTCAGATGATGTGCATCTAATGAACAAAATGAACTCAAAGCAGAACAGAGACAGACTCATAGAGAGCAGGCTGACAGCTGTGGGGGTGAGGGAGCTTGGGTGGGTGGGATTGGAGAGATTGAGCAAAAAAAGAAAAAACACTCATGGACATGGACAACAGTGTGGTGACCGCTGCGGAGTGCAGGGTGAGAGGAGGTGGGGGGGGGGGCCTAGGGAGGGGTAAATGGTGATGGACGGAGACTTGACTTAGGGGGTGAACACATAGTACAGGGTACAGATGATGTGTTGTGGAATTGTGCGCCTGAAACCTGTATAACTTTGTTAACCAGTGTCACCCAAATACATCCAATAAAAAGGAAAAGAAACAAATAATAAAAAAAATAAAAAGTAAGCTGCCTTTCACTGGTTATTATTTTTAATTAAAGATAACTGGTGAAAATTTAATTACCCTTTAAAAATAGTAAAGAGGTTATGCGAGATTACTTTCAAAACAGACTTTTTATTTTACCAGTGTCAGGTCCAGAGTTGCCACTTCTACAGTCTGCCCTAAGCAATGAATGCTTCCTCCCACTTTCTAACTTTAGCCTGACCTTCCCTGCAGTTTCCCATTTAATTCTTCATTTGGCACTAGTTTCATGACTGGCTATTACAAAGGAAGTTGGTGTAACTGTCTTATCAGGCCAGAAGTTTATGCCCCTTCTCATTGTCTAATGCAGAAAGAAAAGAGTCACGGACAAAAATGGTACTATTTTGAAGCTGTGTCCCAATGAGGTCTAACATCTGGATGCTGGAAATACTTACAAATGTTTTTAAGATTTTCCCCAAATGTTCGGGATTATGGAGATGCAGCTTCTTATTATCTCCCCAAAATAACATCAAAAAGGCTAAAGATAGTTTTGATTAAAGATCAACAGACATTGTTTGGAAAACGTCACAAAAGCTGCTGTATTGTTTCTCATTGAAAAACATAATAACCCAACTTCCCAAATCATAGGGAAAAATATTCCCAGTCATTACAAAGACAATGGTGTGTGAGTACTCCTTATAGCAATGCACACAATTTAATCACGAATCACTGACTCTCTGAGCATATGGGATCAAGGCACCTACGAGAAAACAATCAATGAACAACTAAGGTGCCGCACTGAAAAATTGATGCTTCTCATCTCTCCCTCTTTCTGTCTGTCCTTCTGTCTTTCTCTATCACCAAAAAAAAAAAAAAAAAAAGATGACAATACCATACACTTTCACTTGCTATATTTCCCCATGTATAAGACATACCTTTTTTTTTTTAATTTTGGGGTCTAAAAACTGGGTGCATCTTATACAATGGTTATAGGCTTTTTTACATGCATTTCCAGCTTTTTTGTGCTTCCTTTTGCACTCGTTGAAGACAGTAATTCGTCAGCAGAAACAGATAAGGACAAGCTAATGAATGGGAGTTTTGACAGTGATGAGGAGTTGTATGAACTTTATGATGAATGAAACTTGAGTTCAATAACTTTATGTAATATAATTTTTTTCAAATTTCAGATCCCAAACTTAAGGTCTGTCTTATACATGGGAGCATCTTATACACGGGGAAATACAATATATGTAGACTCTAAACAACAAATAAACAAACAAAATAGAAAGAGACTCATAGATACAGAGAACAGTCTGATGTTTGCCAGAGGGGAGAGGGATTGGGTGGCTGGGAGAAAAAGGTTAAGGGATTAAAAAGCACAAACTGGGCCCTAACCAGTTGGTTCAGTGGTAGAGCATCGACCCAGAGTATGGAAGTCCCGGGTTCGATTCCCAGCCAGGGCACACAGGAGAAGCGCCCATCTGCTTCTCCACCCTTCCCCCTCTCCTTCCTCTGTATTTCTCTCTTCCCCTCCCACAGCCAAGGCTCTGTTGCAGCAAAGTTGGCCTGGGCACTGAGGAAGGCTCCATAGGCTCTGTCTCAGGCACTAGAATGGCTCCAGTTACAATGGAGCATCACCCCCTCGTGGGCATGCCAGGTGGATCCCAGTCAGGCGCATGCGGAAGTCTGTCTCTCTGCCTCCTTGCTTCTCGCTTAAGAAAAATAAAAATACAAAAAAAACACAAAAAACGGGGGGGGCACAAATTGGTACTTAAACAGGGATGTAAAGTACAGGACAGAGAATATAATCAATAATACTGTAATAACTATGTATGGTGCCAGGTAAATACTAGAAATATCAGGGGGAAAAGTATATGATTGTCTAACCACTATGCTGTACACATCTGAAACTAATACAAAATAATATTAAATTTAAACTGGAATGGAAAAATAAAATTTAAACTTAAAAAATAGAATTCGCCTGACCTGTGGTGGCACAGTGGATAAAGCATCAACCTGGAGCGCTGAGGTCACTGGTTTAAAACTTCGGGCTTGCCTGGTCAAGGCACATATGGAGAAGGATTCCAAAATGGCAACGAAGTAGGCAGATGTTCCAACTGCCAACCTCCCAGGACCAAATTGGATTACAACTTAGTTTAAGAACAATTACCCTGAAAAACCAACTTCGGACTAAACGAAGAGAAGTCTAGAACCAAGGGTCACAGAAGAAGCCACACAGAGACTGGTATAAAGGAAGGAGACATGGACAGGGCTGCCCCACTCCCAGGAATGAGCGGGGTAGAGGGTCTGGAGGGACTCTCACTGTGAAAAGGGTCACCCTGAAAGGGGAGGGTCCTCAGTCCCAGGCCTGGAGCCCCAGCCTAGGGCCCCAGAGCCTAGAAGAGGCACCCACAGAGCATTTGGAGATAAAAAGAACTAGGTTTCTGTCTGCAAGAAAGACAGAGCTCTTGGAGATGCAGGCTCCATCTTAAGGGGCCTATGCAGAAAATCTTGTTCACAGCCACTTATTGGGGGCTCTGGTGGAGCAAGAGCTGAAAGGACTAGAGTTGCATGAGGTAAGTGTAATGTTGGAAGACTAGGGAGAAACACTGTGGGGAATAGCCACTGGAACCCCTGTGCTGAGTCATTCTCTAATACTGCAATCTCTTTCTTGAGTGGAGCTGTCCCCTCTGAGCAGCATAAGCCTGGGGAAAAGCAACTGTTCCGCCCTCAGGAGTCTCTCCTGCCCCAGACATGGAGAATGAGCTATACAAAGAAGCCATGAAGCAGGGGGCACATCAGTGACTCAGTTTTCTGGTGTTGAGGCTGGAGCTTTCCCTACATGCTCCTGAGTCCAAGACTGGCAATTCCGCCTCATGGGAGACTCAGTAGAAACAGTCCGGAGTGTGGGCAGACCACACCTCTGGGTTTCAGAGGCCACACCCATCAGACTCCTGGGGTCACAATCTACAGTGGTCTGTGAAAAAAGTATGAACAGACTGACACCTGGGGACAAGGGGCAGAGCCACACACAACACCCTTCCTAATTCCTGCATTGCTGCATGCCCTAGACTCCAACAGATGTTTATTCACTGGCCAAGCCCAACAAGCAGCCAACAGACAAAGGCTGCAAAAGGTGGGACTCAGGAAACCTTGGCCTTTTAAGCGAAACTTCCCCCAGGCCCAGAGTGGGTAAAAGCCAGACTAGGTGTACAGCTTGGTATTTCCGTGTACACCTGGGCCCAGCAGAGGCAACCACAAAGTCTGGATTGCTTGTAGCTCCAAGAAGGTTGCTGAGGGCCAGTCATGGGCATTGTTTCCCAATGGTCTGTGCCGGGTTTCCTGCCAGGGAGGCCCAGGGCTGGCACATCCAGTTTGCCAACTGTGGAGAGCATGGGTTCAGGACCTAACAACCCTTGCTACAGTGGTAGCCAAAGGAAGGGCTCCTCCTACAGTGGTAGCCAAAGCTAAGGCAAATTTCCCTCAGTGATCACCACCAGCACAGCAGCTCATGTGCATTGGATAGGGCAGAGCTTCACAGTCAGCAGACCTGGGTGCTGGATATCCTGCCCAGCTGGGCTAGATTCCACTGGGGGAAGGGAGAGAGGCTTGGAGCATGGTCATTAAAGTGTGGGCCCCTATTAGCATATTGTTGAATCTGGTGAAGGGGCTTAGCCACTTTTGGGGGGAGGCACAGTCATTCCCTAGAGAGGACTCTTTCAGTCTTCCTCCCTGAGACCAGGATCTCAACAGTGGTAAGACTTTTTGCACAGGGGACTATTGACCCCTCTTCGATCTGAACGTGCTGCTCCCCTTGTTGAGAAGAAATAAAGTTTGAGTATCCAGCAGTGGCTGAAGGATTAGGCTCTGGAGTAGAGGCCACATTCCCCGTACTGAACTCCTGACCAAGAGACCCCTGAAGTAGGGAGTCACACTAATGTTGTATTCTCAACCTCAATTGCCCTAACCCAACAAGCTTGCAATCTATAGAGAGGTTGGATGGGTGAGGCCAGTCTGAACTCACACTATATTCATTCTACAGTAGACTGTGAGAAGACCACGTAACTGCAAGAGGAGGTGGAGCAGCTGAAATGTGGCGGCAAATTTTAGAGAGCTTCAGGCTTTTACAAAGCTGAGGTCATCTCTCAGGAGGAGGAAGTTGTCCTTATAACCAGGTTGGCCCTTCCCACATGACCAAGGCACAGAAAACACAGACACAAACAGCAAAAAAAGCAGTTGCTGCAGACAAGTAACCCACAGTGGGTTACAAACAACAACTGACACCAACCTAATAAGATCTAGAACCAACACAATTGGTAGTGGGTGGCAGACAGCACCAACCCTAGACTCAGCTAGCTACACAAACAGCATGACCAAAGAAGGAGTCTAGCAGGCACCAGACACTGTGGAGAATAAAGATGCCGAACAAGACAGACATTGCACAGTGTGTAATATACATGATCAAGGTTCACCTTTAGAGCCAGCCTGATGAAGGGATAGCCGTACCCACAATACTCATACAACATGAGGGAAAACAGTACCCTCAAGAAGCATTCCTAGAACAAGAAAAACGGGTGTACTGGAAGTCAGTACCATAGAGCCTATCTTCCTCATAAAGACACCACAAAAATTTTGTGATGGTGCAGTGGATAAAGCGTCGACCTGGAACACTGAGGTCACTGGTTCAAAACCCTGCACTTGTCTGATCAAGGCACATATGTTAGTCGATGCTTCCTGCTCCTCCCCCCTTTCTCTCTCTCTCCTATCTAAAATGAATAAAAAATTTTAATTATGTATATACCTTATTTAAAAAGTACATTTTTAAAAAAGATACCACAAAAATTTCAAAGTCAGATAGCGCTACCCAATACACAGACAAAATGGGTAGACAAAGAAATATGATCAAAATGAATCAATAAGAGAAATCCCCAGAAAAAGAATGAAATGAAATGGAAGTAACCAAACTACCAGATGCAGAGTTTAAAATAATGATTTTTAGGGTGCTCAAGGATCTTAGAGCAACACTGGATGGACATAACAAGTACCTAAATAAAAAGAGAGCAAGTATCAAAAAGGACACTGAAATCATAAAAAGAACCAGTCAAAAATGACAAATACAGTACCAGAAATGAAGGTGGCAGAAGAAGGAATCAACAGCAGGCAGGATGAAGCAGAGGAACAAATCAGCAATTTCGAAAACAAGATAAACATAAGCACAGAAGTAGAACAGCAAAACAAAAAGAGGCTCAGAAAGGCTGAAGAAACTAAGAGATCTCTGTGACAACATGAATAGAAACAAGATCTGCATCATAGATGTTCCTGAAGGAGAAGAGAATAAAAAAGAGATAGAGAACCTGTTTGAAGAAATCCTAGCTGAAAATTTCCCTAAATTGATGAAGAAAAAAGTCACACAAGTTCAAAAAACAGTCTCATTAAAGAGGAACCCAAGAAGGCTTACACCAAGAAACATCATAATTAAAATGCCAAAGTTAAGAGACAAAGAAAGAATACTAAAAGCTCCAAGAGAAAAGCAGTTAATTACCTACAGAAGAGCCCCCATAAAAATGACATTGAACTTCTCAACAGAAACAAGTGAGGCCAGAAGGGATTGGCAAGAAATATTCAAAGTGATGCAAAACCAGAAACTATAACCAAGACTACTTTATCCAGAAAGCCTATCATTTAAAATTGAAGAAAAAAGAAACAGCTTTCCAGACAAAAAAAACAAAAACAAAAAACAACACCCCCCTAAACCCTCCCACCCAAAATAAACCTCAAGGAATTCATTTCAACCAAACCAGTACTGCAAGAAATATTAAGGGGACTGCTGTAAACAAAACAAAGGAAATAAAAGAAATAGAGAAAAAGAAGATTGTAGATTGAAAGGTTAAAATGGCAATAAATAAATACATAAGTACATATCAATAATAACCTTATATGTAAATGGATTAAATGCTCCAAACAAAAGACATAAGGGAGCTGCATGGATAAGAAAACAGGACTCGTACATATGCTGAAAACAAGAGACCCACTTCAGAATTAAAGATACACACAGAATTAAAGTAAAGGGATGGAAAAAAGTATTTCATACAAATGGAAATGAAAAAATAAAAGTTGGGGTAGCAATACTTATATCAGACAAAATAGCCTTTAAAACAAAGGCTATATAGTAAAGGATAAAGAAGGTCACTACATAATGATAAAGGGAACAATCCAACAGGAGGATGTAACCATTGTAAATATTTATGCACCTAATACAGGAGTACCTAAATATATAAAGAAAATTTTGATGGACATAAAGGATGAGATCAACAGCAATACTATAATAGTAGGGGATTTTAATACCCCCACTAACATCAATAGACAGATCCTCCAGATAGAAAATTAACAAAGATACAGCTGACTTAAAGAACACACTAGATCCACTGCATTTAACAGATTTTCAGAACCTTTCACTCCAAAGCAGCAGAATACACATTCTTTTCAAGTGCTCATGGTACATTCTCTAGGATAGACCACATGGTAGGACACAAAACAAGTCTCAATAAATTTAAGAAGATTGAAATCATATCCAGCATCTTCTCTGGTCACAATGGCATGAGTCTAGAAATCATCTACAACAGAAAAACTGAAAAACATTCAAACATCTGTAAGCTATATAGCATGTTATTAAATAACAAATGGGTTAACAATGAAATCAAGGAAGAAATAAAAAATTTCCTTGAAACAAATGAAAATGAACATACAACAATGCAAAATTCATGGGACACAGCAAAGGCATTCCTGAGAAGGAAGTTCATAGCATAACAGGTATACCTTGAGAAGAAAAAGCTTAAAAAAATTTTACCCTGCATCTAAAAGAACTAGAATAAGAACAACAAGTAAGCCCAGAGGAAGTAGAAGGAAGGAAATAATAAAGATAAGAGTGGAAATAAATGACATAGAGGCTAAAAAAAATACAAAAGATCAATGAAAGCAAGAGTTGGGTTTTTTGAAAATGTAATCAAGATTGATATACCTTTAGCTAGACTCATCAAGAATAAAAGAGAAAGTCCTCGAATAAAATTAGAAATGAAAGTTGAGAAGTAACAACTGACACCACAGAAATATAAACAATTGTAAGAAAATAGAATGAAGATTTATATGGTAAAAAATTGAACAACTTAAGTGAAATGGATAAAGTCCTAGAAACATACAATCTTCCAAAACTCAATCTGGAAGAATCAGAAAACCTAAACAGACCAATTACAACAAATCAAATTGAAACAGTTATCAAAAAACTCCCAGCAAATAAAAGTCCTGGACCAGATGGTTTCACAGGCAAATTTTACCAAATATTCAAAGAAGAACTAACACCTATTCTTCTCAAGCTACTTCAAAAAATTCAAGAGAAGGGAAGACTTCTAAGCTCCTTTTATGAGGCAAGCATTATCCTCATTCCAAAACCATAAAAAGATACTACAAAGAAAAACCACTATAGGTCTATCCCTGATGAACTTAGATGCTAAAATTCTCAATAAAATATTAGCAAACCAGATCCAGCAATACATAAGAAAAAAATCATACATCATGATCAGGTAGGATTCATTCCAGGGAGGCAAGGCTGGTATAATATTTGCAAATCAATGTTATTCATCACATAAACAAAAGGAAGGATAAAAATCACAGATAATATTAATAGATGCATAAAAAGCATCTGATAAAATCCAGCACCCATTGCCTGACCTGTGGTGGCACAGTGGATAAAGCGTCGACCTGGGAATACTGAGGTCCCCAGTTCAAAACCCTGCACTGGTCTGGTCAAGGCACATATGGGAGTTGATGCTTCCAGCTCCTCCCCCCTTTCTCTCTTTCTCTCTCTCTCTCTCTCACTCTGTGTCTCCTCTCTAAAATGAATAAATAAATAAAATAATAAAATAAAAAACAAAAACACAAAACAAAACAAAAAATCCAGCACCCATTTATGATAAAAACTCTCAGCAAAGTGGAAGTACAGGGAACATACCTCAACATGATTAAGGCCATCTATGACAAACCCACAGCTCAATGGACAAAAATTAAGAGCAATCCCCTTGAGATCAGGAACAAAGCAGGGGTTCCCCCTTTCAGCACTCTTATTCAGCATAGTTCTGAAAGTCCTAGCCACAGCAATCAGACAAGAAGAAGAAATAAAAAGCATTCTAAATTGGAAAAGAAGAAGTAAAACTATCATTATTTGCTGATGTCATGATACTGTACATAGAAAACCCTAAAGTCTCAGTCAAAAAACTATTAGACCTGATAAATGAATTCAGCAAGGTGGCAAAATATAAAATTTATATTCAGAAATCAGAAGCATTTTTATACACCAACAATGAACTATCTAAAAGAGAAATTAAGAAAACAACCCCCTTCACTATTGCAACAACAACAAAAAAATAAAGTACCTAAGAGTAAATTTAACCAAGGAGATTAAAGACTTGTACTCAGAAAATTATAAAACATTGATAAAAGAAATCAAGGCAGATACAAACAAGTAGAAGCATATACCGTGTTCATGGATAGGAAGAATAAACATCATTAAAACGTTTATATTAACCAAAGCAATCTATAAATTCAATGCAATTCCTATTATAATACCAATGGCATAATTCAAAGGTATAGAACAAATATTTCAAATATTTATATGGAACCAAAAAAGAACATGGATAGCCTTGGCAATCTTGAAAATGAAGAATAAAGTGGGAGGTATCACACTTTCTAATATCAAGTAGTACTACAAGGCCATTGTAATCAAAACAGCTTGGTACTGGCATAAGAACAGGCACACAAATCAATGGAACAGAACAGAGGACCAAGATATAAACCCACGTCTTTATGGTCAATTGATATTTGGCAAAGGAAATAAGAACATACAATGGAGTAAAGATAGTCTCTTTAATAAATGGTGTTGAAAAAATTGGACAGGTACATGCAAAAACATCAAACTTGACCATTAACTTACACCCTTCACAAAAATAAACTCAAAATGGATAAAAGACTTAAATGTAAGTCACGAAACCATAAAAATCTTAGAAGAAAACATAGGCAATAAACTCTCCAATATCTCTCATAGCAATATTTTTGCTGATTTATCTCCACAAGCAAATGAAATAAAGGACAAAATAAACAAATGGAACTATATCAAACTAAAAAGCTTTTGTGCAGTAAAAGGCACCATTAACAAAATAAAGAGACAACCCACACAATGGAAGAACATATTCGCCAATGTCTGATAAGGGGTTATTAACCAAAATTTATAAAGAACTTCTAAAATTCAACACCAGGAAGGTAAACAATCCAACTAAAAATGGGCAAAAAGAACTGAATAGACACTTCTCCAAAGAGGACATACAGATGACCAATAAGCATATGGAAAAATATTCAACATCACTAATCATCACAGAAGTGCAAATGAGATACCACCTCACATCAGTCAGAATGGTGCTCATTAACAAAACAACACAAAACAAATGCTGGAGAGGATGTGGAGAAAAGGGAACCCTCCTGCACTGCTAGTGGGAATGCCAATCATGCAGCCACTGTGGAGAACATATCACATTCCCTCAAAAAATTAAAAGTGGAACTGCCTTTTGACCCAGCTATCCTACTTTTAGGAATATATCCTAAGAATACCAAATCATTGATTCAAAAGAAATTATACATCCCCGTGTTTATTGCAGAATTGTTTATAATAGCCAAGATCTGGAAACAACCCAAGTGTCAGTCAGTGGACATGTGGATTAAAAAGCTGTGGTACATATACACAAAGGAATATTACATGGCTATGAAAAAGGAAATCTTACATTTTGTGATGGCATGGATGGACCTGAAGGTTATTATGCTAAGTGAAATAAGCCAGGCAGAGAAAGATAAATATCATATGATCTCACTTATATGTGAAATCTAATGAACAAATTGAACTGAGGAACAGAATAGAGGCAGAGGCAGGGACACAGGGAGCAGAGGGACAGCTGTCAGAGGGTAGAAGGATGAGGGGATGGGATCAGAGAAGATGAAGGGAATAATGAAATTATGTATACATAACACTGAGATACAGATAACAGGACAGCAAATCCCAGAGGGAAGGGGGAGAGAGGGGGAAGGGCAAGAGGAGAAAGGGTGTGATGGACACGGGTGTGGGACCAAGGGAGTTATATTCAGTGGGACACTTGAATCCATGTTAACACAATAAATTAAAATAAAAAATTTAAAAATTAATAAAGTGAATGAATAAAGCTCAAAAAAATATCAAGTAATAAAGAAGGCACATATGGAAGTTGATGCTTCCTGCTCCTCCCCCTTCTCTCTGTCTTTTTTTTCTATCTCTCTCTCTCTTTTTCCTTCTCTAAAATGAATAAATAAAAATCTAAGAAAAAGAATAAAAGAAACTTCCTTTGGGGAATAAATAGAATCAAAAGGTAAGCTTAGAGAAAATATTTACAAATCACATATCCAAACAAAGGCCTTGGATCCAGCATATATAAAGAATTCTCAAAATGTACCTAAGATAAGAAACAATACAATTAAAAAATGGCCAAAGCTTGAAACAGAAAGTTTACCAAGAAGACTATATGAAAAGCAAATTAACACATAAAAGATGTTTAATGTTATTAGCCATCAGGGATATGCCAACTAAAACCACAGTGAGATACCATTACACACCTATTAGAATGGCTAAAATAAAAAAATCCTGATAATATCGAATGGAAAGAACGAATGGAAATGAGAACTTATACGCATGGCTAATGGAACTAAATAATGATACAGCCACTCTGGACATGTTAAATACATACTTACCACCCTTCTAATTATTTAGGAAAATGAAAACTTTGTTCACACAAAAACATTACTGTACATGAACATATATAGCAGTTCTGTTTATAATTGCCAACATCTGAAAACAAACCCAAACTTTCTTTAACGGGTGTTTAAAGAGAACAAAACTGTAGTATATCCATACAGTAAAATATTATTTGGCAATAGAAAAAAGCAGATTTTTTTTTTCCTTAAGTGAGAGGTAGGGTGGCGGAGACAGACTTCTGAATGTGCCCGGACCGGGATCCACATGGTAAGCCACCTATGGTCAAGCTATTGATACATTATGCAAGAAGTTAGATGAAATCTCATTGGCATTATTGCTGAGAGAAAGGATTACATACTATATAATTCCATTTACGTAACTTTTTTTATTATTTTATTCATTTTTAGAGAGAAGACACAGAGAGAGAGAGAAAGGGGGGAGGAGCTGGAAGCATCAACTCCCATATGTGCCTTGACCGAACCAGTGCAGGGTTTTGAACTGGCGACCTCAGTGTTCCCAGGTCGACGCTTTATCCACTGCGCCACCACAGGTCAGGCCGTAACTCTCTTTATAAAACAAAAATTATAGTGATAGACAACAGACGATTGGTTATCAGAGTGGGGAAGGTATGATTATAAAGAAATAGCACGATACAAGGGGGGTGTGGGGGATGATGAAACTATTTCGCGTTCTGATTGTGGCTGTGGTTACATGAATCTACATACGACCTAAAAATTCACAGACCTAAAACCAAAAACACAATTCAATGATTCTATAATTAATTAAAGTAATCCTACAAACAAACCTTATTTGGGAAAATAACATTATTTCCCAAAGGCACAGTCAAATTGTAAGCATTCAAAGGTAAACTATTATTAAACTTTGCTTTCAAATTCCTGATGATGTTAATGGGGAGGTTTATTTACAGTAGGTTCAGCAAATGTTGGAAAGAAGAACTTTCAGCCAAAAGAAAGACAGCTCACTCTGCCAGAGTCAAAAAGCCAATAAGCAGCACTAACACTGTCAAGAGCAGGAGCTCTAGAGTCAGAACGACTGTTTTAGGACACCAGTTAGACTGACTACTTGTCGGACAAGTTGTTTTGCCTCTCTCTGCCTCACCTGTAAAGGGGAGATAGAAACAGTAAGTTTTATGGGAGAATTAAAAGAGATAATGAATGTAAAGTGCATGCGGTAAGCTAACATAAATGTTAGCTATGACATTATTATTATTATTATTTATTTAAACCAATTAAAGACAATGACAATTCTTTACTGTTTGCTTTAACACCATTCCAGAGAGGTGTGACATCCATTCCCAACAAGTATGGGGAGCAGGAGAGAGCCTGGGCCATAGCTTTTCAGCTCTACCCAAGCCATGCCTTTACAGAGTGGTAAAAATGTCTTTCAGCTATGTATAAACACAGCTTCCAATGACCAATTATTCAGCCAGTAACTGTAAGAAAAGCTTTGTTATTTATTGGATGCATTAATTAAATAATTTAATCTTTTCCCCATGAAGCAGGTAATCAGTAAGCACATGAAATAAATAATGCAGTGACCCTTCAAGAACCAGCCAGGTATGTAAGGCTGTTTACCCTGATAATAAGATCACCCAGACGTCTCCCCTCTTTCAACCTACTGGCTGTTAAATATGTGATGTTTATTGTTTTGGTGCCAGGATGTCAGCCACTACTTCCTGCTACCTTCAGAAGGTGCTGTGCCCTCTCCCTCTACTCAATTAATCTTTCTCATTTGTTGTTTCTGTCTTGCTATGTGTAAGTCTGATTACCAAATTTTGAAATAATAAGTTACACTTACATAGGTTTTACAGTTAAACATAGTTCTGGAGCTTTTTAACAACCAAAGCAGAAATAAAAATATAATTCTTACAACCATGTTCATATCTCAACAGAAATAATTTTCTAGAAAATAAATTCAAAGAGGTATTTATCTAATATTTAACTTAAGAAAATAGATGTACATAAGTGATATCTTTAACAACATTTTTATGGAAGACACAGAAAGTTAATAATGACAATTTTATGTTTATTATGTATTTACTTCATACTAAAATAATCTTTTACAAATATCATGAATAAAACTAGGACTTTTAGCAGTGCTGAGACCTAAATATTGGTTTTCTAATACCTAATTCAGAAATTTCCCCAGTTTTTGCATTATGTTATCCCATATCCCATGCTTACCATATATGGAGGAGAATTAGACAACACACATGCAAACATATATACAAAGCTTCACAATACTCACACCACATACACACACATGTACCTTTGACACTACTAACAATCCTATTGCAGTAAGAGATGATTCCAGTAACTTTATTACTGAGTTCACAAAGCATCTGTCAGGCGGATAATAAACTACATCTTGCATTTGTTACCCTTGTTTACGTCTCATGATCCATCAGGTCATGAGTTTTGTTTGTTTCACGACCTCTCTCCCAATCTCTATGAATCAGTAAATGTCCAGAGTACAATAAATAAATAAATAAATAAATAAAATTGAGCCTACAATAAAGAAAAAAACCTGGAATTTTAATTTATCACCAGTCTGTATCAACACACCAAAAAATGGAATGTATTCCTTTTCTCCTCTTAAAAATATAATCAGTTCTAAATACTAATAGTTTCATTAGATACATTAAAACATCTGACCTGGATGAAAACCAGCAGGTCGCTGGGATGTGGTGACACCCCCAGCTTTCAGCCCATCAGAGACAGTACCAACAAATACATATTAGGCACACTTAGAAGACCAAGCAACAGAAGTCCGCTTTTTTCTCCTTTGTGACCTGACAAACCTGAATGAATACATTCATCAGCTAAATATCCTCAAGCTATTTCAAATTTAAAATAACATACATCTGAATGTAGTAAGTTATTCTCCTATTACAAATCCACTAAATGTAGAAAAATAAAGGACTATAACCAAGGGAGATTATAACCAAAGGCCTATAATTCAGGAGATTATGGTGCTTACAGCAATTGCCAAAACTGTGATCCTGGGATACAGCCTTCCCCAGCTTTAGGACAGCCAAGTCTAAATTCGTGGTTCTTAAAGTGTGGCCTCCAGAGCAGAAGCCACAGCCTCACGTGCTATAAACTTAAGAATAAAAATGCTTGAGTCCCACCTAGACCTACTGACTCAGAACCTCTGGGGGTGAGACCCAGGGCTCATGTCTTAATGAGTGATTCTGGTGCTCACTAAAATTTCAAAACTGATCTGAGTGAAAGGTCCCTCAAATACTTCTTCCTTTGTTACCTCACTTCATTCCCAACTCACATCCTCATTCTTGATTACCAACTCCTGCTGCTTATTACACATCTACTCATTGGAAACTGCACTCAAGCATGGCATACCAAAGTGAGGATGCCCCGTCAATCAGCATGGCTTTGCCTCAACAGAAAAACATTTCTGGATTCTCTGCCCCTTCCTCAACCTTCTTCAGCTGCAGCTGCCGTGACAGTGGGGAAGTGCAGCTTTGAGGATCCAATCACATGACAATCAAAACTGCTTGACTTATCGATCAGAGTTCTCCACAAATCACCTGTGTGTGCACCTGGCCTTTATGTTGCCCAGGTCACACCTTCTCTGCTCACTTGACATGGAAACCTGCTGCTCATGGCTGCTGAGCTGGCCCCCTGTGGATGTTCGACACCTCATTTAATCAAGGATGGTGGTCTATGTTACTAGATGACCTTGTGTCCACTTCTGCAGTGAATGCCTGTCTTACAGGGAAGCCTGGGATTAAAAGAGTGAATAACAATTTCTTAGGAGAAAGAGAATTTGGTACTACAAAGGGTAAGCAAGTCATGGCCCAAACCCAGCACATACAGATGCATCAGACAAAGAACTGGAGAGCAGTTTGGCTTTTAACAATCATTTGCAGTGAAGAGAAGAGGAGCAGGGCATCCTAAAAACTGTCTTAGGTTCTTCTTATTACTTAGTATCAAGAATGCTAACTGCCCTGGCCAGTTGGCTCTGTGGTACAGCTAAAGCCCTGTGTGTAGAAGTCCCAGGTTCAATTCCCAATCAGAGCACACAGGAGAAGTGCCCACCTGCTTCTCCACCCGACCCCCTCTCGCTTCTCGCTTCTCTCTCTTCTCTTTCTCTCCTCCCTTCCTGCAGCCAAGGCTCAATTAGAACAAGTTGGCCCCAGTTGCTGAGGATGGCTCCGTGGCCTCTGCCTCAGGTGCTAGAATGGCTCCAGTTGCAAGGGAGCAAAGACCCCAGCTAGGCAGAGCATCGCCCCCCTAGTGGGCTTGCCAGTTAGATCCTGGTTGGGGCACATGCGGAGTCCATCTCTGCCTCCCCTCCTCTCACTAAAAAGAAAAAGCTAACTTCTTGGTTGGCTCCTGTCTCTGTCTCCACAAGTCACATTGCTATATTTGGGCATGTCCAAAGACAATGACCTAAGTAAAGCAGAAACTTTACTATAGATATTCTTTTAGTTCACTGTACTATGGACATGTGTAAATTTAAATTATTTATTAAATCCAATAAATTTTGGACAGTTTACATCTCAGAATAATAAAACCCTATCTGGAACATCACTAATTTTAAGAAAGTTATCAGTGGATTACCTCCTTTATACTTCACAATACCAAACAATACCGAACAATTTTTTTCATTTTACTTTTTTCTCTTATTAAACTGCTCAATTAATAACCCACTTAGTAGTGGACCTGGTCCCTGTTGGGCAATCTCCACAGCACTCGTGTAGGAATTAGAGGACACCAGAGCCTCTTCCACAGCTTGCAATATCAAAAATGGAGTGGATGATTTAATATAAAGTTTCCAAAGATGCCCCTAAAAGGGTGTGGTGGATGAAGCTGCTTTCAGCTCTCCATGTCCCCCACATCACCACAGACAGACTCTGCCTGTGTGAAAATGGTCTGGCACATGCTGCAGCTGTGGGGACACAGACGAGAAACTGAATCCCGGGGAGGACAGGACGGAGGAAGGCAGGCTCGCAGACCTGATTCAGATCAGCTGTAATTTGCTGCCTTATCTATACCCAGAACAGGTTTATGGTTCCACATCACCAGACTCTGAGACCCCTCGGAACACACCGCCCCGTCTCACTGCCCAGACTGAAGAGTCCTGAGCTACCACCCCTGTCCTTTTGAGTCGGTGCTGACACCGAGCAGTGCTGCCAACCACTGTTCTCCTCGGTGTAGGAAACCAGGAAAGGAGAAAGGAGCGCTAAAGTCACCATATGGTTTAAACACCTTCACAGAAGCAGCAAGCCCAATTTCCAAATCCTCAATAAATAAAGATTTTAATTATTAATAATGATGAGTGAGAGAGAGAGAGAAAAGCCCATCTCAGAATAAGCTGCCATTTCACTACAAAGGCAGGCAGCAATGTACTAGCATCAGTATTATGTGCTTCTTGCTTAATGCAGCTCCTCTGGTTAAAGACAAAGGTTTATTCCTCTCTCCCTGCTGGCACTTCCGTCCTCTCTCCCACATCTCTCTCTCAGGGGGAGTTTACCTCCTTCAGGTCCTGCACGACGGCCGTGAGCCTCTCATTCTCTGCCTGGACGTTTGTGACCACAGCCCGGCTCTGCTTCAGCTCGTTCTGCATCTCCAAGATCTTCCCCAGGTAGTAAGCTTCCTTGGATGCCGACTCCTGCAGAAGCGTTTCCTCCCGAGTCTCTCCATCCTCGGCCACTTTGCGGTGGATGGAGAAGGACTGCCCAAAGGCCTGCAGAGTGAGTGAAGAGTACACCATGAAACGCACTGTAACAGCACTATTAATCACACTGGGGAAAATGTGTCCTGTGCTTTGCTTGTAAAAAGAGCTATTTTGCGAGATCCCCAGAAGCAAAAACTACATATTTTATTAACAGTTTAGCAGCTCTCATTGATATTTAAAATAATTCAAATGCAGCCCTGGCTGGCTGGCTCACTGATAGAGCACTGGCACTGTGTCTGGATGTCCTGGGTTCGATTCCCAGCCAGCACACACAGGAGAAGCGATCATCTGCTTCTTCACCCCTCCCACCCCCTCTCTGTATCTCTTTCTTTCCCTTCTGCAGCCAAGGCTCCACTGGAGTAAGCTGGCACAGGCACTGAGGATGGCACCATGGCCTTCAACTCAGGGGCTAAAATGGCTCTGGCTGCAATGGAGCAACAGCCCCAGATAGGCAAAGCATCGTCCCCTGGTGGGCATGCCGGGTGGATTCCAGTCAGGTGCATGCGGGAGTCTGTCTGCCTCCCCGCTTCTCATTTCAGAAAAATACAAAAAAATATATTAAGAAGGAAAAATAAATATTTTTACTTAAAAGATTTTTGATTGATTTTTAGAGACAGAGAGGAAGGGGCAGAGCGAAAGAGAGTGGTGGGGAGAGGGCGGGGGAGAGGAAGAGAGAGAGAAAGAAACATCAATTTATAGTTACTCTCATTTATGTATTCATTGGTTGACTCTTGTATGAGTCTTGTATGAACCTGCAACCTTGGCAGGACGACACTCTAACCAACTGAACTAAGGCTGGATAATTTTTTAAAGTATGCTGTTAAAAAACATATATACACAATGGGTTAAAGAAAACCTGAAAAACGTTGCTGTTTGCTTTGTTATCTTTTTTTTTTACAAATCCTATTAAGGAACAGACAGTTCAGTTCCAATGAGCACATCAAAATTCATATTCTCATTTTCACTCTAGAAAATAATCCCCAAAACACTTTTCAAGAAACAAAACAATAGCTTTGTTAGCTTTCTAAAAGATTATGTTTTCAGGGATCATTTCTATAGTTTGTCATTAGCTTGCTAATACATTAGCAGTAAGGCTACACCAATTATGAACAGTAACCTTAAGAGACAAAATCATCAAACAAAATTCAAATTGCCCTGTACAACACAAAGACATCAAAATGTAGTCACTGTATAAGAAAGCACATATGTATCTACTTATTTGTGGGGGAAAAAGAAATACAGAATAATGAGCCAGAAACTAATAAAATGGGGCCTGACTGGTGGTAGTGCTGTGGATAGAGATCCCCATTTTGAAACCCCGAGGTTGCCAGCTTCAGTGTAGGCTCACCAGCTTGAGCATGGGATCATCAATATAACTCTATGGCCTCTGGCTTGAGCCCAAAGTTGCTGGCTTGAGCCTAAGGTCGCTGGCTTGAGCAAAGGGTTACTCACTCTGCTGTAGCCCCCTGGCCAAGGCACATATGAAAAAGCAATCAATGAACAACTAAGGTGTTGCAACTCTGAGCTGACGCTTCTTATCTCTCTCCATTCCTGTCTCTTTCTCTCCCTCTCTCTCCAAAGGAAAAAAGAGAAAGAAGAAACTAACAAAAGTGGTCAACTTCAGGCAGTGAATGGGAATGGGTAGAAAGAAAAGGGGAATAAAATGTGATACAAAGGAGGAAGGGGTAGCACCTTTCTAAGTGTGCCTTTCCATACAGTTCTGACTGTTAGAACTACAGTAATGTTTCATATACCTGCCAAGTAAATTATTACAATCAACCTCTATATGCTGCGAGAACACAAATGGAACACAAACAATAAATGAACCTAGCTGGATTGTAGATAAGCAACATAATTAAACTGAATACGGTGGAAAAGAAAAGAGCTAACCTAAATAATTTTGAAATCAATTTTTTTGCTATATATTGGAATGCTAAAGACAAAAAGAACTGTACCCAAACACTACTATCTAGTTAGTAAATATCTCACAGGGATATGAGATCACAATTCTGAAACTTCTTTTGATGTATACTAGGGTGGAGCAAATAAGAACACAGATAATGAAAACCAGGTTTCTCACTGTTGGAGAAAGGAGTTACAAAAAAGGAAGGGTAGAAGTCTAGAAGGAAACTAGTGGTTTGGGGTTAATCAGAAGTATCAAGATGAACTCATGGTCTTTACTAGGTACTGGTAAATATTCACTAGGCTAGATACAGAGAAAGAAAGGGGTTTATATGCATGTATATACATAATTCCTAACTCTGTCAGCTGAGAGGCCACAGTAGCAATGACATACCACTAGCAATGACCATACCTTGCACAGAAATTTTGTTTCTAAATATCAATCTCCAATTTAAAAAACTAGGAGTCTTTGGAGAAATGATCAATTTGGGGGCTAGATCCAAATGAACTCAATACATCTTGAGGTGCCAGAGAATAAGTAACAAAAGGGGATATGTCAAGGGACACAAGAGCCTACCTGAAGGGACCCCAGTATCCAGAGCTGGGATAATTTGGGCAACAAAATAAATAATTATAGTAATTAGTTATAATATATGGAATAAAAGAAATATCCATAAGGCCACATTGATGTTATAATTGAATAAATGAGGGAAAATAGCTCTTGTAGAATTTCAATTAATAAATGCAGAAGGAATGATGAAAATAAAATGCCAGCATCTAGCAAACACCAAGTAATAAATATTACAGGTAAGAATTATCAGTAGAAGAAAAAAAGAATTATCAGTAGAATATAAAATTAATAGGCAAAAGGTATAATGAGAAACAGGATATCTGCATAGTCTTAAAACATCCCCAAACAAACAAACAAACACACACAAATCTCCTCTCAAGAAATGTATTAATCTCAATGTGAAAAATATAGTAACTTTGCAGTGGAGAGGCCATGGTAGACCTTAACTAAGTGATGAAAAGTTAGATCAGTAGCAATGAGACATATTGATATTATGTACACTTTGATATATTAACACCAAAAGGAGCACAACGTCACTTCTGTGATATTCTTGCCAAAAATGCATAAGCCTATTTTTAGCATAAAAATAAAACCAACCTGAAAGACATTCTACTGAATTATTGGCCAGGACTCCTGAAAATTATTAAAGTAAGGAAAACTAGAGAAAGACTCCTCCAGACCAGAAAGATGTGAAACGACTAAGAAAACACGACAATTAAATGCACTGTGGGATCCTGTGCCTACAGAAAACAGTAAGACAATTGGCAAAATTGGATTCATTATACGGGTTAATATTATTGTATCAACGTCAATTCTGGTTTCCACAATTGTACTCTGATTATGTAAGATATTAATATTTGGGGAAGTTGTGTAAAGGGTACATAAAATTTAGTGTAGTATTTTTCCAATTGTTTTTCTGTATCTAGAATTATTTCAAAATAAGTAAGTGTAGTCTCTGCCCTACAGGAGATGATAGAGCTGATAAAATACTGACAGGGTTGTAAAGAATGTATGTTTTCAGAAAGAGACTTGACTTTGGGTGATGAGCACACAATTCAGTATGCAGATGATGTGTTATAGAAATGTACGCTACAAACCTGCATGGTTTTATTAGCCAATGTCACCACAACAAATCAAATTTAAAAATTTAAAGTGTCTATATCAGCAAAAAACCATACTTTGTCTTTTTGTCTTAAAAAAATAATAAGAAAAGTAGAGAAAAATAGTGGTAGAGTGTTGGCCCATTGTGTGGAAGTCCTGGGTTTGATTCCTGGTCAGGGCACACAGCAGAAGCGCCCATCTGCTTCTCCACCCTTCCCCCTCTCCTTTCTCTCTCTCTCTCTCTCTTCCCTTCCCTCCCACAGCCTAGGCTCCACTGGAGCAAACTTGGCCCCGGGCGCTGAAGATGGCTCCATGGCCTCTGCCTCAGGTGCTAGAATGGTTCCGGTGGCAATAAAGCAACGCCCCAGACAGGCAGAGCATCACCTCCTGGTGGGCATGCCAGGTGGATCCCAGTCGGGTGCATGTGGGAGTCTGACTGACTCCCCACTTCTAGCTTCGGAAAAATACAAAATAATAATAATAATAATAACAAGAAGAAGAAGAAAAGAAGAAGAGGAAGAGAAGGAAGAAGAGGAGGAAGAGGAGGAGGAGGAGAAGGAAAAAGAATGGATATGGCTTAACACCAAAGGGATCCTATAGTATTCAGTTAGAAGTACTATTGTTTTATGATGTAACTGTGCTGTTACTACATTTTGAAATTTAGGGTCATAACGAATGTATGTGCTTGAACACCAAAGGGATACTATGTTCAGTTAAAGTACTATGGCTTTATGATTTAACTTGTGCTATTAGTACATTTTGAAATGTAAAATGTCATAAAACAAATAGTGCACAAAGAAATAAGGCTGGAATTAACCTATGAAATTCATTTTCACATTTGTTACAAACCTGAAGGCATTATAAGGGAGGGACATCACAAAAGTCAGGAAGAGACAGTTTGATTTAGTGATTTTAAAGACAATCTGGTACTCTTCAAATTAAACTCATAAAAACAAAATTTAAAAAAAAATACTAACCTGGAAACCCATGTCTCAAACCTTCTTAGAATCTCGATATGGATCAAAGACAAAAGATGGTTACTAATCATTGATTGAGAAATATTCTGGTATCAATATTCATATGTACAGAGCAAAATAGTCCTGGTGGTTGGCTTTACAATCTCTGGCTCTTATTTGAACCTTTTCATAAAAAGCATACTGAGTCATGAACAAATAAAAAACTAATAGTTATTAATATTATTATTTTTATTAGCAAGAGAGACAGAGAGAGGGACAGCTAGGGACAAACAGGAAGGGAGAGAGATGAGAAGCATCAGTTCTTTGTAGCAGCACTTTAGTGTTCATTGACTGCTTTTTCATATGTGCCTTGACCAGGGAGCTATAGCAAAGTGAGTGACCCCTTGCTCAAGCCAGCGACCTTGGGTTCAAGCCAGCAAACCTGCAGTACTCAAACTGGTGACCCCATGCTCAAGCCAGTGACCACAGGGTTCTGAACCTGGGTCCTCTGTGACCCAGGCTGAAACTCTATCCGCTGTGCCACCTCCTGGTCAGGCAAACTAATATTATCTTTTAAACAGATACCTTTATGAATAGATTTTTTTATTTAAAATTTTTTAATGATTGATTTGAGAGAGAAAGAAATATTGTTGTTCCACTTACTTATGTATTCATTTGTTGATTCTTGTGTGTGTTCTGACCAGGGATCAAATTAACAACCTTGGTATAACAAGATGATACTCTAGCCAACTGAATTCCCCTGCCTGGGCTGAAAAATTATTTTGGGAGGTGATATTTACTTTGCTTTTCTATCCGTAATGGTCAAATTCTGTGAGGTCAATTCTAGACTTACTACCCAGTAAAAAGCCTTTGGAGGGGAGAGGTCTGGAAGCACATCTCCCCAGGTGACCTGGTACAGTCTCCAGCAGACTCTCACTATGGCAAAGGAACGCTTAGTCTATAGTCAAGTATTAGTACAATCTAATATTAGCATGAACTGGGTGTCAAGCACCTCAGCTCGTTTCCTTTTCACATCCACTTTCCCACTTCTATGTAACAAAGAACTTCCACGGGGCCATTTTCTTTACTCTGCCTGAGTAAAATCAATAGACTCAGGCAGGCTATGGCTCCCATATTTTTCTCAGCACATAGGCAATGATCTCAGGGCAACTAAAACAATCCCTAAGGTGTTAACAGTAAATGAATGTATCTGTCCGTCCACCCTGATGTCATGTTTTTAAAATTGTATTCTGGATCCAACACCAAAGGAAATTTTAAAATTTCAGATATATGCATAGAATGGATTTTCAAAAAGGTAGCAACAATTGATACTGCCAATATAAAACTTCTGATGAATCTTAAATTCATATTTACTGCAGCTTAGAAATATTAATTGAACATGTGGGTTTCCAAAATTAGTCATTATTTTTATGAAGAACTTGGTCCTTCACTAGACTTGATTTTAAAACCCATGACAGGATGGGTCTGACCAGGCGGTGGCGCAGTGAATAGAGCATCGGATTGGGATGCGGAAGACCCAGGTTCGAGACCCCGAGCTCGCCAGCTTGAGCGCGGGCCCATCTGGCTTGAGCAAAAGCTCGTCAGCTTGGACCCAAGATCGCTGGCTCCAGCAAGGGGTTGCTCGGTCTGCTGAAGGCCTGCGGTCAAGGCACGTGTGAGAAAGCAATCAATGAACAACTATGGTGTCGCAACGGCAATGAAAAACTAATGATTGATGCTTCTCACCTCTCTTCATTCCTGTCTGTCTGTCCCTATCTATCCCTCTCTGACTCTCTCTCTGTCCCTGTTAAAAATATAATAAATAAAAAACCCATGACAGGATGCAAGGTTATCCAAGGGCATTTTAAATTAAAACAAACAATAACACCAATCCTGCACAAGCTATGGATAGACACCCAATGATCTGCATTTCCAAATTAAATGAAAACTAAAATACAGAAAATTCATTTAGTGGGGAAGGGTGAAGGAGAAAATGCTTCTACTTTACCTAATTCCTAATTGTCAGTAACTGGAATTGGGCATGACAGCCAACTGACATCTAGCATTTGGCTAATCATGAAAGTTGATTTGCCAGACCTGCTTGGTTCTGTCAGGCACCGCCCTCCTCCATCACCATTCCAAGTACAGTGTGTCCGTAAAGTCATGGTGCACTTTTTACCGGTCAAGTGGTCAAAAGTGCACCATGACTTTATGGACACACTGTATATCCTGACAACGCTAGCCCAAGAGAAGAGAACCATTTTCAAGGCTACTGAAGCTGCATCCTCAACAAAACTCACTTCAATGGCTTTTAGGCAAATCTAGAATAGTCATACTTCTAGTTATATTTTGTCCAGGTAGCAGATTCCTTTAGACCAGTGGTTTTTCACCTGGGTTCTATCGAAACCTGAGGGTTCGATGAGTCGGTCTCAGGGGTTCGGAGAAGCCTCTGCCGCGGAGGCCAGAATAAAGTAATACCGTAATTTGTTGTGAGTTCATGCACTTTGTTGGTTTTGTTCTTTGAGCAAGGTGATGTTCATGCACGGCTCATTTTGTGCACCAGTAGAAAAGCATATACCGCCTGACCTGTGGTGGTACAGTGGATAAAGCGCCGACCTGGGAACACTGAGGTCGCCAGTTCAAAACCCTGCACTGGTCTGGTCAAGGCACATATGGGAGTTGATGCTTCCAGCTCCTCCTCCCTTTCTCTCTTTCTCTCTTTCTCTCTCTCTCACTCTGTGTCTCCTCTCTAAAATGAATAAAATAAAAATAAATAAATAAATAAATAAATAAAGCATATACCTATGTCTTGAATTTGGAAAAAAAATCATATTTTATTTATCACTAAAGAAGGGTTCGGTGAATGCGCATATGAAACTGGTGGGTTCAGCACCTCAAGAAAGGTTAAAAACCACTGGTCTAGTGTGAACAAAGGACTGAATTTTTTATTTTATGTAATTATCTTTAATTGTCCCATATGGCTAGCAGCTACCGCATTGGATAGTGCAGAGATAGAGAGGGAGACAGGTGTGGAGAGAGGGGTTTCATTTATGGAGGGCAGTCAGAGAAGAGATCCCTGACCAGATAAATACCTGAACAAAGGAGAGAGTGACCAGAACCTGACCCTCCCCCAGAGGAGCACGCCTAAATTTAAGTGTCGCTAAGCAAGAACTGCAGCACAGCCAAGGCGCCTCTGTAAAGACCTTTAGCGGCAATTCTTTGAAGCTTCCGCAACAGAATGTTATGATCTGAGTGCCCCAGGGAACGTGTAGGCATGATTTAACCTGTAGGAAGTGTTGCAAACTTGCCTGTCACTGAAACCCATCCTCCACAATGGATGATTTTTTCCTTCTTTAAACATATAATAAACATTATGAACAGCTGTATCTCTCTGTTGCCTCAGTTACCAGGAAATTCAGCAATAAATACTCTGTAGCAAATAACTAAAATACTTTTAAGTTTCTGGTATAACTATGTCCTGTTTTCCTTATGGTTTTAAGTTTTCATAATTCCTACCTCATTGTATTATTTTCTTTTATTTTAATCTATTTCAAATACTTTTTTTTTTTTTGTACAGGGACAGAGAGAAAGTCAGAGAGAGGGATAGAAAGGGACAGACAGACAGGAACGGAGAGAGGTGAGAAGCATCAATCATTAGTTTTTCATTGCCGTTGCGACACCATAGTTGTTCATTGATTGCTTTCTCACATGTGCCTTGACCGCGGGCCTTCAGCAGACCGAGCCACCCCTTGCTGGAGCCAGCGACCTTGGGTCTAAGCTGGCGAGCTTTTGCTCAAGCCAGATGGGCCCTGCGCTCAAGCTGGTGAGCTCGGGGTCTCGAACCGGGGTCTTCTACATCCCAGTCTGACGCTCTATCCATGGCGCCACCGCCTGATCAGGCTCAAATACTTCTTTTAAAATCCTGTTAAATGACTTAAATAATGTTTAATTACCATTTGTTTTAAATTAAGTCTAAAGAGAGAGAAGTCCATGTAAAAGCATGGAATTTGAAAGTTTTATAGAAATGAAATTTCTATTAAGGATTAACTGGCCCTGGTTGGTGTCTCAGTGGACAGAGCATTGGCCTATCATATGGACGTCCCAGGTCTAATTCCCGTTCAGGACACACACAAGAAGCAACCACCTGCTTCTCCCAATTCTCCCTGTCGCCCTTCTCTCCCACTTCCCCTCCCTCAGCCTGTGGATCAATTGGTTAGAGAGTGGCCCCGAGTGCTGAGGATAGCGCCGCTGGAGCAGGTCAGCCTCAGGTGCTAAAAATAGCTCCATACTTGGGCACTGGCCCTTGATGGGGTTGCTAGGTGAATCCTGGCCAGGGTGTATGAAGGAGTTTACTTCACTATCTTCCCTCCTTTCCCCTTAATAAAAAGGGAGGGATTAATTCTCATTCCCTAGAAAACAATGAGCCCAAAGAACCTAGTAAAGAAAAGCACACAAAAAAATTATGACTCAACTAGTTAAATTTGTTATAGCTGGCTAAGAAATTTTTACTAAACCACAATATTCCAGCAGCAAAATGTCTCAGAAAATATGATTCAACTAGAAAAGAAGGACCCATTGGAGGTGACAACCCAAAAGGACCCAGCTATCCACAATTCCTATGGCTCAAACATTATTAGAAATCAAAGGTTTCCCTGACAATCAGAATTCAGCCTAATTCTTGAAAGGGTACAAGTACTTACAGGAGGCAAAAGAAGTTAAAGGCATGTGCTCCTGGGCTGGACCAACATGGCCACTTACTGACTGTATAACAATTCATCAAGTTACCTAACACTCTGTGCCCTGACTTCTCATCTGTAAAAGGGGGTAAGAATTTCAATTTCATAGTGTTGGTGTGAGGCCTAAGAGAAAAAAATCCACATATCCCTTGAAAGAGTTCTTGACACAAATATACTGAGTGCTCACTGATCGGCTATTAGTAGTAGGAAGATGTGCTTTGGAATCAGATGCATTTGGGTTTAAATCTGCTTCCTCTGAAATACTGGGCAAGACTTTTGAATTTCTATGTCTCAATTGCCTCATATGTAAAATGAAAATAACACCCACCTCAAAGGTAAGAAGAGACTAGCCTAAAAGGTAAGGCTGTCAGATAAGAAGAGGTATAGCATGTATAGCAAAGTGCCTTGGACAAAGTGAATGCTTACTAAATAGCCACCTTCACACTCTCTCCTGCACTAAAAGCCTCAGTCTGACACCTGGCAGCTGCTGCTTCCCCTGCTGTAAAGGTCTCCTTGGACATGCGTAGGACTCAGGAGGCTGTTCGTTTCTTTATGGAGAGCAGCTCCTTACACATTTTTGAAACACCAAACCTCTCACCAGAAAGGGAGCTCTAATGTATCTTTTTGTTTCTGATTATTAAAAATGTAAAAAAACAGAAAGATTTCTCAAGACACAGGCTCTAAGGTTTATTTTAGCAAAGAATTCAGTTTTATCTTCTTCTAGTGAGAATTTTCAACTTCTTAACTTCCCCAATCTTTTCTAGCCTTTAACCTAACTCTTACCCAATTATAAATTCCATCCATCTGTAAAACACAGGATATTGGATTATCAATTTTTTTAAATCCATTGAGAGGAGGGGAGGCTGAGGCAGACTCCCACATGCACCAGACCTGGATCCACCCCGCAAGCCCACTAGGGGGCGATGTCCTGCCTGTCTGGAGCATTGCTCCATTGCTCAGCAACCCAGCTCTTCTTAGCTCCTGTCATGGAGGCCATGGTTGCAGGAGGAGAAGGGGAGAGGGGAAGAAAGAGAGAAAAGTGAGAGGGGGAGGGGTGGAGAAGCAGATGGGTGCTTCTCCTGTGTGCCCTGACCAGGAACTGAACCCAGGACTTCCACATGCCAGGTTGATGTTCTGCCGCTGAGCCAATCCCAGCCAGGGCCTAATTACCAATTTTTGATTCTCATCTTGTTAATCATTTTTCATTTAGCATAAAAATGAAAAATACACATTTTTAACTTGAGACTGACCACAGTTTCTTTTAAACAATTTATTACATATCCTTAACTGATTTAATCATCATATTGTAAGGCTACGAGACCTCATTCTTTTATTTTTATTTTATTTATTCATTTTTTAGAGAGAGGAGACAAGAGAGAGAGAGAGAGATAGCGAGAGAGAGAAGGGGGGGGGAGGAGAAAGCATCAACTCCCATATGTACCCTAACCAGGCAAGCCCAGGGTTTTGAACCAACAACCTCAGATTCCAGGTCAACGCCCTACCCACTGCACCACCACAGGTTAGGACGAGGCCTCATTCTAATAAATAACATACTATATTTCTATACCTCCTAACTAAATATTCTATGATAACTTGGTTTGGTGCCCCAGCTTTTTCAAAACAATACCTAATAACCCATCATTCACGTATATATTGACTTAAAGCCTCGAGTATTTTATCTATCCTCAATGGTTTGGTATCTTCAGTCTTGCTTAACAAACTCCCTTCTCAATGGTTCAGAAATTTTTCTCAATTTTGTTATATATAATGACTATCTATATAAGAAAATATAAAACAAACTATAAGCACAAAGAAAATAACATCAAAATGAATTTCTGACCATGACCCATTAGCCTCAAAAGCTTTTCCCTGATCCTCCTTGGTCCTATCTCCCTCACTGCACAGGAATTCCTCCCCAAATAAGCACTAGACTAAATTTCATATTACCATTTTCTTGATACTTTACTATAATGTATGTATTTTAAGTAGTATATTATTTAATACAGTGGTACCTTGAGATACGAATTTAATTCGTCTTGTAACTGAGCTCATAAGTCAGTCAACTCATATATCAAACAAATTTCTCCCATTTAAAATAACTGAAATAGATTTAATCCGTTCCAGCCCTGTGAAATATCCCCAAACCATCCTAAATTATGAAAAAAAGACATGTTTTTAATTAAGAAACACATGTATACTTTACCAATGCATAACAAAATAGATGAAATAAAAAAAGTGTTATTTAGTACTGTATTCTTACCTTGGAGACAGGCAAGTGCGGCTAATGGAGGTGAATAGCGGTGGAGGAGGGAGGGAGGAAGGGATGCAGGCACTGTAGACACACAAACTAAAACTGCTCTTTCTTAACACTAAATGTAAACTAAAACTGCATTTACTTTAAACAAAACTAAAACTGCACTTTCTTTACTTAAAATGAAATGACAAAAACTTATTTGTAAAAAAAATGCACTTTCTTAACTTTAAACTTAACCTAAGCTTAACATTAAGTATTTTTCATTTAATCATCACCTGTTTTTGCCTTTTTGGCTGCACTTATCACAACTCGTATCTCAGGATTTCACTCGAATCTCGAACAAAAATACGGACCGAGTCGCAGGCTCATATCTTAAAAAAAAAAAAAAAGTATGTTGCTCTGTTCGTATCTCAAGGTACCACTGTAGTTTGATTTTAAAATTCATATAATGGAATCATTCCATATGCCTTCTTTTGCAATTTGCTCTTTTAACTCAAGTTTAAATTCCTACAATTTATCCTTTATATATATATAATTTGCCCATTTTGATTAGTGTAGCTATCATTTATATATTTCCATTGTTATAGCTTCTGAATAAATATGTACCTTATTTCAGTTCAGTCATGTGCTGCATAACATTGTGGTCACCAATAAACCACAAATACGATGGTAGTTGTTAGGTCGGCTGAAGGAGGGACACACAGGCCTGATGTCATACAACATCAGTTTGGTCAACTCATGGACCACCATTATATCAATACCAACAGGGCAGGAGGAGGGAGGAGGGGGCAAGAGAAGGAAAAGAGAACACTAGCTGGTCAATAGTGGCATGAGGGCAGAAGGTGACGTTGTTCGCTTTACACATTATTTGGTAATTTTTCTTAACTGAAAATCAAAATGTCCTTTTCAATATCCTTCAAATGTCACCATATCAAAAATGCTCTGTCAAAGCAACAGAATGTAATACTGTGAGACTCTTTCTCAGGGTTATTTCTTCTCAAAGGCCCACTGTAAGTTTAACGCCACATCCTCAGCAAGCTGCTCTCAGATCTGTGACTGAATTTCCTGACGTAAAACTGTGAACCTACAAACAAAGCTTTTCCTATCAGGCTTCATGAGAAAATAAATATTATAAACCTAAAAATACTTTAATTTAGCTTTAGTTTAAATTAAAGGAAGAACTCATGGGTGCTGAAGGTACTTAAAAACGTCAAGAAAAAAATGGCTTTGATACAAGTTATTTATTTAAGGTGTAGGGTTAAAACTGTGAGAAGTTGAGAAGTACTCTCATTTGGCCGTGTTAAGGGCACATTGAACAATGAACACTTAAGCCACAGGCACAAATCTGTGCTTCAAGTTTAAATTTGCACATGCTCTGTCTTTTGTCAAACTACGTACTAGGAAATTATAAAATGTTGGGTAAGTAATATCGGGGAACTTCTGTAGTACATGATTTCAAACTGCAAAGACTTTAGCCTGTAACCCTAAGACCATGTTTTAGAAAACTGAATTTCTTAGAATGTATACCACAGACAAATGATCATTTACATTAAGTTGTAAACATTTTTTTTTCTGGAAGTAAGAACCTGGCAGACAGACAGACTCCCACATGCACCTGACTGGGATCCACCCAGCATGCCCACTAGGGGGCAATGCTCTGCCCATCTGGGGCGTTGCTCCTTTGCAACCAGAGCCATTCTAGCGCCTGAGGCAGAGGCCATGGAGCCGTCCTCAGCACCCAGGCCAACTTTGCTCCAATGGAGCCTTGGCTGAGGGAGAGGGAGACAGAGACACAGAGAAAGGAGAGAGGAAAGGGTGGAGAGGCAGATATGCGCTTCTCCTGTGTGCCCTGACTGGAAATCAAACTCAGACATCCACATGCTGGCCTGACGCTCTACCGCTGAGCCAAACGGCCAGGGCCTGTAAACTATTTTTGAGATAGAAAAGTGGTTTTGCTCACCCACCTTGTTATAATTAACCTGATGACGACGACCTCACTAATCTTGTTATAATGAACCTCATCCATGTACAAACTATCCAGAGTCTCATGCTAGTTGGGAAAAATATCTAGACTCACATACTAAGATATTTTCCTCCCAGTCACATAGTAAAATAAAAGCCTTTCCAGCAGATTCATTTTCAAAACCTCAATGAATAATGTCACTCTCCCATATACTTGTCAAGCCATTTGCCCAGAGGAACGGCACATTGCTCTAATAAGAGAGCTATTTGCCCAGATGAGCACACTGTTGTCTTAATAAACTGATTAAAAGAATTTCCTAAAGCAAACAGTGAAGTCACTTATTAATTCACTGTATGATCTTCCTGGGCAAGAATTTCCTGAAGCAAAGAATTAAGTCATGTTGACACAGGTGGGCTCAGTTCTAATATCTCTGATTTCACATGCGAATAAAAAATGGTTCAAGAGCTTGACCTGTGGCAGGGCAGTGGATAAAGCATTGACCTGGAATGCTGAGGTGGCTGGTTTGAAACCCTGGGCTTGCCTGGTCAAGGCACATATGGGAGTTGATGCTTCCTGCTCCTCCCCCCTTCTTTCTCTCTTTCTCTCTCTCTCCTCTCTAAAATGAATAGTCTTTAAAAAATATTTTTAATGAAAAAAAAAATGGTTAAAGAGAAAAAACCTGACTGAAATAATGTTCAACCATATAATATTAGAGGTTGGTGAGTAGTCTTAGCTCATAAATTCAATCTAGAAGAAACTGAGTCCCAGAGACTTTAAATAAACTGCCCAAATTCATATAACCAGTTAGGGAGAGCATGGACAACATAATCTAGATATTTTGCTCTGAATTCAATAAAATAGTCCTTCAAACATAGAGAAAACTAGTCTTTTATAACCCTTATAAATGATTCCTGGACTTGTAAACATCTCCAACAAATGTAATATAGAAATTTAATGAAAGATACAGCATTTGAAAAGTTGTCAACTCTTGATACATCTCACATATTTCACAATGAAGAAATTCAGAAAGGAATGTGAATTCCTGTTCATTTTACATTTATTTTATATCTTTAAAGACCACACTTACACTTTGGCAAAAATGTCCATTCTTCCATTTGTTCTTCTGCACTCTATATTTAGAGGCTATGAACATGAACTCTAAAGTCAACCTGGGCTAGTAAGAAACTCTGACTAGTACCCCAAAATCACAACCATCAACAATGAAACACTATGTAAAGTTGTAATTACTTTCGGCTGTTTATTTTTATAGTGCTTAGTCATTCAGAAAGTGTCTAATTTAGACAGTGAAACCGAGGGTCCTTATGACTTGATTAAATTTGGCTTTATTTAAATCCTAGCTCTAGAAATAATATCTTTTTATCTCTACACCATTCAGAGACCTAGTCTTTCCCCCTGGATAATCAGCAACCCCTAAGGCAGCAGAAGAGTAGCCTGGACCTAATTAAAGATCACAGGATCTGGACATTTGGCAAGCTAAAGATAAGACCTTGACCTTAGTTATGTTTCAGCTCCTGAGCCCTAAGGTGGAGCTACCCTGCAGCTACTTTACCATGAGACCAGACAGAGGGACACCAGAGAAAACCTTAAGACCTGAAGAAAAAAAAGATTTATTCCCTTTGCCTCACACCTCTACCCAACCGGCTCCCAGCATGACCTCAAACCCAACTCATGGTGTCTTGTGATTTGCCCTATATAACCTGTAACCTACCAACCACTGGAGTCATTAGCTCCCTGTAACCAGATTGGTCAATTCATTAGCAAATTATTTTTCTTTCTATACTGCAAATTCCTGCTCGTGCATTTCTGTGGGCCAGTGTGCATAGGCAGACAAACTAAAAACCATTGGGGTTCTAGTAACAATGGCATGTTGACTTTTATGTTTAGACTGCTGAGCAAGTGGCAAGATTTAAAATACATCACATCACCAACAAGCTTCCCACAGTCTACAGTTCCGCGGTCCAATAAGGTAGCCATTAGCCACATGGGGATATTTAAACTTAAATTAACTGAAATTCAACAAAACTAAAAAAATCAGTTCTTCAGTCACATATTTCTGCAGTAGAAATGTAGGTACACTTTCAGAAATTTTTAGGTGTTTGTTGTATTTGACCATTTCCTACAAAATGCACATCACTAGCAAATATGCATCATTAAATAAAACAGAAAGCAAACATTATACTGGTCAGGAGAGAGCAACACAGAAACAAGGAACCACAACATCTCAGTGTCTTAACACAACAAAAGTTCATTTGTTCTAACCCATAGTTCAAAGTAAATGTTTCTGGACAGGCAATTTTGGGTGCATCTCAGAGCAGTGATTTGAAGAGACAGGCTCCTCCAGATTTGCCCCAACAATGACAAGTGGGGAGGCGGGGGGAGGGGGGGAGGTGGCAGAGAAGGGTTTTACCAGATGGTTGGGAGCTAGGTCTAAAAGTATACACATCATTTCTCCCCATAATCCACTGGCCATAAATAGTCTTCTGACCCCAAATAGATAGAAAGGGATTGAAGAAAGGCTAACTTCCTATAATCCTAGAAAGAAAAGAAAATAGTGTGGTAAGTACAAAGGGCTATCTCTGTCACAGAAGTCATCCAACATCAGACCTCATCACACAACAGATGAGAATTTGTTTACAGCAAATGTCAAGATTCTGTAACTATAGTAGACTGTACCATTATTCAAAAGTATTCCTTGCCCCTCACCAGGGATTATACACGCCTGCCACACTGATGCCAGGCAAGGCTGAATGACTTGTGCTGCCCTTTTCTAAAGGACTGCACACGCCCAGTGGCCATCGGATCTGGTTTGTCAAGTGTGTGTGGCAGGACTGGGCCACTTTCAAGCAGAAACTTTAAGATCCATTGTATGCTCCCATTGTGAGTGTTTTCCCTCTGCTGAAAGACTAGCAAAGTCTCAGAGACAGGGCTTCTCCTTCAGCTCACATCGCAGAATGACAATGACATGGACAACAGTTTTAGTTACCTGCAATGGATGGATAGCATGAGAGAGAAACCTTTGTCATAAGTCCCTGAAATTCTAAGGGTTGTTTGTTCTCACACCCTAGCTTAGCCTAAGCGACTAATAAGGTATCAAAAGCATAGCAGTGGATGTGGCTTGTAGAAGCATTATTATAAACCAAGAATGGGAATTTTTTTATGATTTGTGATTAATAGTAGAAACATTCCTGTGACTGGTAGAAAACATGACAAAAGCAATAATATAAATTAGGCACGGCGTTCACCTTGGACTTCTTTACTTGTAAAATTACTTTCCACATCCTGGGGAAGGCGGAGTCCCTGCTTCCCCTGCCAGATAGTGCAGGTTGCAAAGGGTGGGGGGTTCCGCTCCTACATTTTCAGCCAAGAAATGGTAAAGAGACTTTCATCTGCACAGACTTATTCTACATATTCCTAACCACTGGTTTACAAATCAACTTCTGAAATGCAACAAGTGATACTGAAAACCACAGGAAGCATCAACTCCTATATGTGCCTTGACCAGACAAGCCCAGGGTTTTGAACCAGAGACCTCAGTCAGGCAGGAACAGAAAATTTTAAATCAAAAGTTGAAAGAGCCTGACCAGGCGGTGGAGCAGTGGATAAAGCATCGGACTGAGATGCAGAGGACCCAGGTTTGAAACCCCGAGGTTGCCAGCTTGAGCACGGGCTCATCTGGTTTGATCAAGGCTCACCAGCTTGAGCCTAAAGTTGCTGGCTTGAGTGGGGGGCACTCGGTCTGCTGTATCCCCTCCACCCCGTCATATATGAGAAAACAATCAATGAACAACTAAGATGCCACAAGTAAAAGTTGATGCTTCTTGCCTGACCAGGCAGTGGCACAGTGGATAGAGCGTCAGACTGGGATGCAGAAGACTCAGGTTCGAGACCCCAAGTTCGCCAGCTTGAGCGCGGGCCCATCTGGCTTGAGCAAAAGCTCGTCAGCTCGAACCCAAGGTTGCTGGCTCCAGCAAGGGGTTGCTCGGTCTGCTGAAGGCCCGTGGTCAAGGCACATGTGAGAAAGCAATCAATGAACAACTATGGTGTCGCAATGGCAACGAAAAACTAATGATTGATGCTTCTCACCTCTCTCCATTCCTGTCTGTCCATATCTATCCCTCTCTCTGACTCTGTCTCTGGAGGAAAAAAAAAAAAGTTGATGCTTCTCATCTCTCTTCCTGTCTGTCTGTCCTTATCTGTCCCTCTCTCTGTTTGTCACACACACACACAAAAAAAAGTTGAAAGAGATTTTAGCTATCTAATTTACTTGCTCTTTTCCAGAGTTTCAAGCAAAAGGGGTTCTATAAAAAAAGAATTTCTAGCCTGACCTGTGGTGGCGCAGTGGATAAAGCGTTGACCTGGGAACACTGAGGTCGCCAGTTCAAAACCCTGCACTGGTTTGGTCAAGGCACATATGGCAGTTGATGCTTCCAGCTCCTCCCCCTTTTCTCTCTTTCTCTCTCTCTCTCTCTCTCTCTCTCTCTCTCTCACTCACTCTGTGTCTCCTCTCTAAAATGAATAAAATAAAAATTTTTAAAAAAAAGAAAAAGAATTTCTATCAGCCTCATTTTGCTTTTCTGAAGTCTAAGTTCCTTTGCTGTTAGTTTAAGTAAATTCCCATTAGGTCTTTTCCTAGGATGGAAAACAATTATCTTTTAAAAAACATTTTAGTTACAGTCCATTACTGACTATTTAGGGTCATAATAGTAGCAAGAAATCAGTGTATTATGAAATCAATAAAGCTGCTTTTCTCCTTGCAAGGTACTATATTCGATACTATCACAGACGACTTAAACACCTTATAGTAAGTAACCTAAAAGGTCAGCTTTCTTCAACAGTCCGAACGATAAGCATCAATTCTGCCATTTAAAAATACATAACAAATTGGCCTAAAGGCCCATAGAAACACAGAAAGAAGAAAAACTGGCATATTTTTAACCCACTGGACAAATAAAGCTCTGTGAATAATGTTCACCAAAATTCAAGATAAATTATAACAACACTTCTAACTCTCCATTTCCAACCCTTTCAGTTTCTCAAAACAGTTTCTAGAACGACTGTGGCAGAAATACTCCAGATCTCCTCGTGTCAGTAAATACCCTCTATGCACAGTGCCAGGCAGTGGGGACAGCAAAGCTCCGTCTCCTCGCAAACGCATCATCTACTCAGGACAGAAATTTACATGTAAGAAAAACACTAGAAAACAACAATACAGTGCAGAATGTGATAGTCTGTACTGTAGGAAATTAGCTTTTTCTCCTTCCCACAAAAATAAAAGGGAGACATTCAGATACTCACCACCACCTTTCTGAACCTGACTGATAATGAACAGTTTTCCCGTTCTACACTGATATTCTTTAAATTCTTTATTGGGAATGGAATAAATTTAAGTAGATCTAACAAGCATACACTGGCAGTTTTTCATTTGTAGCAGCTAATTAAAAACAGCTGCAACACTAGCCTTTGTAAAGAGAATGCATCTTAGAACAATTACCATCACAATTCTGCCAGGCACCAGGGTCTTCTTACCCTGCGAACAGCTCAGCAAATTACTCCCACCCCCAGCAATCTGCTGTGCAGGGACCTCTAGTTTTGCTTTCCCTGAATCGATGAGGTACAAACAGACTCAAAGAGAAAAACTCAATTACACTAAAACTGCATAGGTCAGTATTTTACTCTGTTAGAATCATAAAAAGTAAATTCTAATTATAAGCAAAAGCTGCGAAGAAAATTGAATTATGTTCCAAAAGCCAGTGAATGAGAAATAGTATTTTCCGATAGGTTCATTAGCTTAGCTGAATCTGAAAATGGGCTGAAATATAATCCTTCGACTGTACATAAGATAACCAGCTGTCTTTTTGCATTTGTATGCATGAAACAAAGGCTCCTGAGAGTCGTTTTAAATTATTTCAAATGTTAATTAGAAAAAAGTATCAAGTCTAAAAATAACCATTTTCACTTTCTAGTCAGATTTACTTTACAGCATGGCATTCAGTATGACAAATTAGTAGAATGTGAAATTTTTTTATAAATAACTCTGTAGTTCTTTTAAGTAATCTCTCGAAATGCCAGAAATATTCCTAAATTCATTCGATTCCCCTGTAAAAAGTAACATTCCATCTTCTAAGTAAACAGAGATAGAAAACATTTATTTTCATTCCCTTCTAAAACTCCTCTAAAGTTACAGTATAATAATATATATTAAAGTGTGTATATATAGATAGACAAGATAGGTTCATACATACATATATATACATACACACATGCAAGAGAACATGATAAGAGACAACAGCAACAAACTGTTCAAAGCTGGGATCCACACAGATGAGGGGTCACTGGTGTGGCGGGCCTGAGAAAGCCAATGCTCCTTAATAACATTATGGCAAGAATTAAGCGAGATAATATATGTTACAAACTAAGTAAACCATAAATGCTAGCTTTTATTACTAATAAAACATTTACAAAGGATGACTTTTGGAAGATACCACCATATTCTGAATTAGCAAGCCAGGACTAGGAGAGCAGAAGCTTAAGAGGAAAATGTAAGGAGCTGAGCCCAGAGTGGTGAATTACTGTTTTAGTCTCCTCTGGGACCCGTGTATTTCCAGCAGGATGTGGTTAACCTTGCCTAGGAAATCCTTTGGAGAAGAGAAGGAAGAGACCCAAGGAAGAGTATGTATGTATATTTGGAAATTTGATAAAGAAATAAAAAATCTGACCACAGGAAACAGCAAGAGAAAGGTCCGGCTCCACAATGGAAGTACCATGTGTTCTGGTACTTATTTTAAGGCACCCGAGTTCTCCTTTAGACCAAGGCTAAGTGCAGCTGAGACCCGTCCAGAAGACATCCACCGGTGAGGAAGATAGAAAAGCCGGCTCAGAAAACTTGTTTTAGTGAGTGACGAGGCAGAAATCCCCAGGGTCCTGTGGGCAGAACACTAGAGCTGATGATGAAATCCAGGAGCTCAGGAGCTCTGCCGTCTCATCTAGACTTCACCACCTTTGCGAACAGAAATTCAAGTTTGTGCTCAGATTCAGTGGATAAATAGGGCTTTGCTTATTTGCCCAGTTATTCCCCTAGTACAAAGGAAATACTCCGCATCAAGTTCTCTTTAACTCCACCACAAAGATCCAAAATTACTTCAGCCTAGAACAGAGTCAGCACATAATTTAAAAAAAAATAGTATTATGGCCATGAAAGTATCTTGCTTATTTCCATAGTTTGAGTAAAATTAGCACATTGGGAACCAAGAAAGTAGAAATTTAGGTTCCTTTACTATTCAATCTATTGGTGGGGTTCAGGATACACCATCCCAAACTCTGGCACCACACCGTGGCTTACTGAGTATTTTAAGCTGAAAAAGTTTGAGAAAACTGCAGGAGGAAGGGTCACTCTGACCCTTCTCCGTCCCCCACCTCCTCTCTTGCAACATGCCCTAAATTCCTTATGTGAGATATGCCTTGTGTCCACCCTATACAGGAGGAGAGAAGCATCCTTAACTCCAAAAATAAAGGGACACTAAGAAGAATCTAAAAAAACAGGTCTTGTTAAGTGTCGCCCAGTTTACTACCCTCACCTCCTATTCCTCAACCTAGCATACTTCTCCACAACTGCGCCCTCTTCACCAAACTCAGCATAAAAAGAAATACTCAGGTTTAACACTTCCTAAAAGTTCTCATTTCCTTACGAAGGCTCCCATGTCATATAACATGTATATGTTTGTATGCCTTTCTCCCGTTAACTTGCCTTTGTCGGCTTACTCTTCATACCCAGTCATTTCGAAATGGCTTTTTCCTCTCCCACATTCTCCCATCATTAGATTTTAGGCACTGGCTAGCACAAAGAAGAAGAAAAACAAGTGACCTCAAAATGTATTTTATCTTATTTTGAGACTCGATCAATATTTTTCTCTCAAGTTCAACCTTAGCTAATATGGATTGATAAATATACCAATAATACAAAGTTTCTACTTTGGAATGTATACTTCATCTAGAAATTGATTTTATCATTTATTTAAAATATGAGTACATTCTTGGAACACTAGCTGGCAGGAACTGCATCCAGATTCTGGTGTAAATGCGTTTCTTCACAGAGTTGCTTCATCACTCGATGTAGAGTCACTGTTTCCCACAGAAGTGCAAACAGACCACTTTACTAAGAAAAATGCAAAGCAGGACCCCTTCACTATGTAGAATAACCCCTCTTAGAGAACATCCCCTTGAAGATTAGTTTCATTTTGGTGGTTTGTTCGTTTATTTATTGATTGATTGATTGATAGTGAGAGAGACAGAGAAAGGGATAAAGAATGACAGACAGGAAAGGAGAGAGAGAAGAAGCATCAATTCTTCATTGTGGTACCTTAGTTATTCACTGATTGCTTTCTCATATGTGCCTTGACCAGGGGGCTACAGCAGAGTGAGTGACCCGTTGCTCAAACCAACAACCTTGGGCTTCAAGCCAGTGACCTTTGGGCTCAAGCCAGTGACCATGGGGTCATGTCTATGATCCCACACTCAAGCCAGCAACCCCACGCTCAAGCCACTGACCTTGGCTCAAGCCAGTGACCATGGGGTCATGTCTATGATCCCACACTCAAGCCAGCAACCCCACGCTCAAGCCAGTGATCCTCTGCATCCCAGGTTGACACTATCCACTGTGCACCACCTCGTCAGCCCTGGGAGTCTTTATAAACAACTACAAAATATATCATGTTCTTTTTGGTTAGTATTTCATGTGCTCCAAAGCCTATCCCTGCCACCTATGGGAAAAGAGGTTGCTCTGTTAAAAGCAGAGTACTCTATACACTAGGAAACAGCCATTTCCCCTAATAGGAACTGTGGGCCCCTTGAATAAAAATGTAATATGAAAGCCTCACTCCCACAGCTGGAAGGGACTGAACTGAGTGAGCCCGGACTCTGGCCTGCAGTGGGACAGCACGAACAGCAGTAGTCAGTCACAGAGTCACTCCCTACACTGGCTTGAGGACAGCCGTCATTTCCTTCATGCACCTAGACAGGCGCTGGGCTTCTGTACAAACTTAGAGACTACTCAGAGCCAGCAAGTGACCACCTGCCCAACTTCTAATGGTACTCAGTTATGAGTCTTGCTTCCCTGGTACATTTACCAGATAGGATATCCTGAAGTACAGGCTCCAGTCTGAAGAAAACCAAAGTTAATCAAATTCAATCCTAAATTTGATCAGTCCCCTTTCACCCAGGTCCTACTCTAGCTCACCTTTCTGTTCTTTTCCTAGAAACTACAGCTCAAGTCCCAGCAAGAACTGTGGTCAAGCCTGTGTCATTGTACCACGTAGGTACCAGCACTGCAGCCCAGTGGAGAATACTTGAACAGGGCCTGCCTGCTCCTTCTAAAGTCTCGTGCTCTGACCTGTTTAATGCTGAGCCCATTCTCTCATATGGGTTGTGTTCAACAGTGATCTCTTGACATTATGAGAATTACACTAAGTTCTGAGGGTGATGCATAGTATTTTAAAAAGTGATTTCTACCCTCAATTAGCCTACTAATTAAAGATATGACTAAATCTCATGAAATTATGGCTATATCAGGAAGAATAAAATTTAGGTAATACAGACTTTAAGTGCATTATTAATTCATACTTGTAGAAGTAACTTACGCTCTTTCCCGCTATAAGGTTAAAAAACAAATGAGCATACAACCATCCATTATCACACAATCATGTAGCCAGGGTCATCACATGCTCACTTTGAAATGTTTTCCCTTGCCTATAAGATTGTAAACAAATACACACATGTTATTGCTTGCTTACAAAATTTTATTACGCTGTATACATTTCTCAGCAATTTATTTCACTAAAAACATCCAGAAATTCCTTCAGTTCAATAAAGATCTAACTCATTATTTTTATTATTGCATAAATGCCATGATATGTGAATGCATGATATGGATTTTATCCAACCGTTCTTCCACTGATAGACTTCAGATTCTTCTAGTTCTCACCATGAAGTGAATAATATAAAATTACCTTTTATACATTCACTTGAGTCCTGGTGATTTTATTTCCTTAGGACAGATTCTATTCTTTTTTAAAAAAAATACTGTAGAAATCTTTATTTTATTGGGTTAAAGTGGGTAGGAAAAAAATTACACATTAATATTAAAATAAGATCTAGATTGAGTTTAAATCCAAATATATATTATGCTCCTAACTCTGAATACATTAAATAAGTCTAAATTTAAATAGAAATCGAAGGGATTCAGAACAGGCCTCCCCAACATGTGCCACTTTGGCATGCAGATTATTTTTTAGTTGAAGGCGATCAAGACCCTGAAGACTCAAAAGAAACTTTTCTCTCTTCCTTAAAGAATTTAAGTTGGGGTCATGCCCATAATAAGAGTTTTCACCAGAAAAAACTTTTTATGACCTATCTGTAGGGCAGGGTAAACATCTAATTACCAAACATCTGCTCTTCTTATCATCCTGCCCTCATTTTACCTTTCTGTCTTTGAACCTCTCATATATGTGGGGTTACATGTGTATGTATATAATAAAATTTGGTTATTTTCTCTTGTTAATATGACTCATGTCAACTTAATTATTAAACTAGCTGAAATCACCTAGAAGGATAGAAGAAAATGTTTCCTCTCCCACCAGAATCTAATATGCTAGAGGGGAAAAAATACACATTTTAAGAAAATAAAAACTACACATTTTCTTAAGGAAATAATGGGAAATAGAAACACATGCTATCATTAATTTATTAATCCTTGAATTTGTCCAATTTGGAAAAGCAAATGATTTCTATTATAAATTTTTGTGTGTGACAGAGACAGTGAAAGACAGACAGAGGGACAGGGACAGGGACAGACAGGGAGGGAGAGAAACGAGAAGCTCCAACTCTTCACCACAGCTCCTTGGTCTTCCCAGCTGCCCACTGATTGCTTTCCCACATGTGCCCCAACCTCGAGGGCTGCATCAGAATGGGTGACCCACTGCTCAAGCCAGCAACCCTGGGCTTCAAGCCAGCGACCCTCAGGCTCAAGTCAGTGACCATGGGATCAAGTATACGATCCCACAGTCAATCCCATGACACCATGCTCAAGCTGGTGACCTCAGGGCCTCGAGCCTGGGTCCTCCACGTCCCAGTCTAATGCTCCATCCACTGTGCCACCGCCTGGCCAGGCTATTATAAATTTCTTAAAGAATGGCACTCTTTAATACTTATGTCACTCATAGTTCTCACTCTTCATTTTTCAAAATTGAAATAATGACCATTAAAACAATTACCTGATAATTGGAATTTTACTATAATGTTACTTCAAATGGATCAAATGTCTGGATAATGTACTGTCATTTTATAAACTAATCAAGGTTAGCACTAACTACTCAAGAAGTCAATGTTCTGATTGTGACTGTCTCACTCACTGACAGTCCAATTCTTAAGACACAAAATTCATGAAGAATATTATAAGGTTATTCCAACATAAAGTAATACAATGTATTATTAGTTTTTAAATATTTACCAGATAGTTTTCTTAAATTCTCACCAGCACAGTGTATCATCACCCTATTTTTACTAATCTGATGGATAAAACAATAGTATATAAATTTTACTTTAATATATATTTTCTTGACTAAAACTAAGGTTGAACCTCTTTTCATGTTTGTTGACCATTTAGACTCCCTCTTCTATAAAATATAATTCCTGACTTTTGTCTTTTGTAAGATTTATTACAGGTACACTCAAAGAATTCATCTTCAGAAAATCTATAAACATAATTTATTATATCAACAAATAACAGAGGGAAATCAAGGGAAGACCACTAAGATATTCCTACAATATATCTGGTAAAACTGAGCAGCTAGGTAACACAGGGAAAGCTTAAAACAACTTAAATATGATAAAGACTACACACCAAAACCTAACATCTCACCAAATATTGATGCAAAAAAAAATTTCAATTAAACAGAAACAAGAGTCCCAAATATCCTGATCATTACTGAATATTTCAGAGGTTCTATACCAGTGGTAGTCAACCTGTTCCCTACCGCCCACTAGTAGGCATTCCAGCTTTCATGGTGGGTGATAGCAGAGCAACCAAAGTATAAATAAAAAGATAGATTAAACTATAGTAAGTTGTTTTATAAAGATTTATTCTGCCAAACTTAGCAAAAATCCAACATAAAGTACTTGGTAAATAATTATTTAATTTGCTTTAACTCTGCTTTATAAATTTTATAAAGTAAAGTTACTTCCCTACTTTATAAATCACCATTACTGTGGAACCGGTGGGCGATTAGAAAATTTTACTATTAACAGAGATACAAAAGTGGGTGGTAGGTATAAAAAAGTTGACTACCCTTGTTCTATAGAATAAAATTAAATAATAAGTAAAATATCATAGAAGGCAATTATACATATTGGCAAATTATACAATTACAGGGGGTCCTCCCTCAGGTTACAGCAGTCTCAACATACGACGTTTCAAGTTTATGATGGTCACTCTCATAAAAAGTTCAAAAAATTGAGATGTGTTTTGGCATACGCCATTAGCATACTTATGGACTGACTACATGGGTGAAGTAGTATGGTTGCACAGGATAGAAGAATATGCAGGAAAGTGGCATATGAGTAAGGGAGTTGGTGTCCCCAGTACGCTTACCTGTGCCATTTTGGACTGTTAAAAGCCCAAAGTGTTCCTTTTATGTTAGGCTAGGTGTGTTTCCACTTAAACCAAAATTCAGGTTATGTCACTGTCATCAAAATGGAACTCCGTCGTAACCTGAGGACCCCCTGTATGTAGAACATGAAAGACATATTTTAAAAACTCTTAATTCTTACAAAATTTTGTAATGTGACTTAATATCAGGTACAACTGAGAACATATCTTACGACCTAGCAACTACATTCTTGTGTATTTCTACAAGAATAATGAAGTATGTCCCCGAAAAGACTGTATAAGAATGTTCAATAGTAGAAATTTTGTTCCTAATAACAATAAACTAAAAAAGACTCAAATGTCCATCAACAGGTAAATGGATAAACAAAATATGGTACATTCATACACTGAAATACTCTCAGCAATAAGAAGGAACTAAGATAAACACAATAATATGGATGAAACTCAAAAACCATATGCTATAAAAGAAGCCAATGAAAAAGAGTTGGTTTATATGAGATTTCGGAATAGATGATTCTAGTCTATGAGTATAGGAATCAAAACACCAGTTGCCTCTGAGGCTGAGAGTCAAGGTGAGTTGCTGGAATGAGAGAAAGTTTCCATATTCTGACTGATGTAGTGTAGTGGTTGGGTATATGTATGTATGCATTTGTCAAAAACTCATTTAGTTGTACACTGCAGATATAAGCATTATATCCCATGTAAATTGTACTTCAATGCAAACTACATCTCAAGTTATATATCGATAAATGGGAGGGTAAAGTTAAGAAAGGAGAAAACAGAAGCCTAGTAAGTTGCTACTAGGAATATAAAATGGTGTAGTCACTTTGGAAGAGAGTTTAGCAGGTTCTCAAAAACCATAAAATCAACCAGTAATTCCACTCCACCCAAGAGAAATGAAAACAAAACCTGCATGTGAAGTTCATAAGAGCATTATTCATAATAACCAACAAGTAGAATCTAAATCTCCAACAACTAATGGATAGATACACAAAAATAATCTATACAACAGATTATAATTTAGCAAGAAAGAGATGAAGTATTGATACATGCTAGAGCAGGGGTGCTCAATACGTCGATCACGATCTACTGGTCGATAGCGAAGGAAGTGTGGGTAGATCGCATGACATTAAAAAGACATTTGTCTTTTGATTGGCATACAGGGTAGCCAATCTGACGTCTGATCTTTTGACACCCTACGCGTGCGCGTTAAACTGCGCTAACTTGTTCAGTTACATTGCTGCATAGTTAACCTTCAATTTATTTAAACTAAATACAACAAAGGGTATAAAAATGAGTGCCGTAGCTGGTCTGACTAAGAAGCCTAAAACCTAGCACTTTCATACAGAATGGGAGGGGATTTTTTTCACTGTCATATTCTAAGTGTGTTTGCCTCATCTGTCTGTGTGCCATTGCTATTCCAAAGAAGGGAAATGTGGAGCGGCTTTTTCGGACTGTTCATAAAAACTATGACATTGACTTTCCTCCAAAAAGAGAGCTGAGAAGGAGAAAGGTGAAAGAAGAATACACAATATTAAATAGTAATAATAATAACTTAAATAATGATAATATAGAAGAAATAAATTTATGTTTTGCATTTTTATTGTAGGTAGATCATTTTGACTTGGTCATCTTATACGTAGCTCGCAAGCTGAAAAAGTGTGGGCACCCCTGTGCTAGAGCATGAATGAACCTTAGTAACATTATACTAAGTAAAAGAAATCATTACAAAAGATCATCACATATTATATGATCCCTTACATTGAGATGTCCACAATAGGCCCATCCATTGAAACAAAAAGTAGATTGGTGTTTGGGGCAGAGAGTGGGGGTGGGAACAGAAATTAACTGTAAACAGGCAAGAGTAATCTTATTAGGAGAATGAAAATTTTTCATATCTAATTTAAAGTAATAGTTGCATCTGCAAATTTACTATAAATCACTGAATTGTGTAGAGTATCAAAAGTTCAATATTTGTTAGGCACATTAAAAAGGAAGTAGAGTAGATTGTTGGTTTCCTCTTAAACACTTTTTATTTTTATTTTATTCATTTAGAGAGGAGACACAGAGTGAGAGAGAGAGAGAGAGAGAAAGGGGGGAGGAGCTGGAAGCTCAACTCCCATATGTGCCTTGACCAGACCAGTGCAGGGTTTTGAACTGACGACCTCAGTGTTCCCAGGTCGACGCTTTATCCACTGCGCCACCACAGGTCAGGCTTAAACACTTTTTAAAAGAGAATATTCAGCCTGACCCAGAGGTGGCGCAGTATATAGAGCATTGGCCTGGGACACTGAGGACCCAGATTCAATATCCTGAGTTGGCTGACTTGATCACAGGGTCACCAGCTTGAGTGTGGGGCCACTGGCTTGAACCTAAGGTCACTGGCTCAGCTGAAGCTCCTGCCCCCATCAGGCACATATGAGAAAGCAATTAACAAACAACTAAGGTGCCACAACTATGAATTGATGCTTCCATCTCTCTTCCTGTCTGTCCCTCTCATAAAAAAAAAAAAAAAAGAAGATATCCATTCATTCATTCAACATACTGAAATGCTAGGGATTAAACAGTAAATAAGGTAAACATGAGATACCTTGTGCTAACATTCAAAAGAGGAAACAGACACAAAAAGGTCAACTAATAAATGCTATAAAACAAATAAATAAAGGGCTATTAAAAGAGTGTAGCTTTTCATTATTCTTCTAATAACCAAGTATAAAAGGAAATTTTTGGAATTGCACTTACTAAAACCCAAAAACATTTAGGAAAGCTCCAACTCCCTACATGAAAAAAATTATAAAGCATTAAAAACAATAAAAGAAAATCTGAATAAATGAAAACACATTTCATGCTTGTCAATCAGAAGATATAATGCCATTCCAGTTAGAATTCCAATCAAGTTTTAAAGCTAAATTATTTATAATTACATAAATAAAAATCTGGAAATAACCAAGAAAATTATAAAAACAAGAATAATGAAGGTAGTTACTACTATTTTTAAATTTCTGTTAACAACAATGCTTTCAAATGTTACACTGGACTAATTATAGGAAGATAGAACTGTGGAACAGAATAAGAAATCTGGAAAAATATGTGACTACAGAGAGAGATGCTATTCATTTCATAGAGCAGGATAGTTTAATTATACTGACACAGTTGGTTATCCAACTGGAAGAAAATAAATACAGAATAATCCCATTAGATTTAAGCTTTAATTGGGAAATATAATTTTCAAATTTTAGAATATGAGTATTTATAAAACCTAGGGATGTAGTAGAAAAGAAAAATAAATACATCTGACTATGTATACATCTTACATTTTTGTAGGATAAAAGATACATAAATAAACTCAATAAACAGTACAGAAGGAAAAACTATTTTCAAAACAGACAAAGTCTATCATATTCATAAAAAATAAACCTAATGAATTTATGGGAGGAAAATAATAAGCTATTCAAAAGAAAAATGTGATGATACCTTTATATTTCTACCATAAACAAGATTAAAATATATTCAAGATCATTACGTAAAAACTGTTTTAAAACTCTGTAGGAAGAGCAGACGAGTATTTTTGTTTTATTTTTTGATTTAATACAAAATTAATCTTTGGAGATCTTGGTTATAGGTCATTTGTGGGATAAGTGATTCTTAAAGAGTTCACATTCATTGACCCACCCAACCAATATTTATTGACTTCCAATATGTGCATGTTTTTTAAAGAAATATTTGATGAATACATCTGGTAACTGTATATAAATTTAAAGTAATTTTTTCAGAGAGGAAAACTGAAGTCAAGTGGTAAATAATTTTACAGAGTTGATAAGAACTGAATTTAGAGAGAGAGATTGCTGTCTGAGGGTGTTTGATCTGTCTTTGAGCTACTTCATTTGTAAGAGAGGAGGCAAAACTCAAAAGAAGTTAAAAACTAGGTGAGAATGACTCCAGCAATTTCTCTCTCTCTTTCCTCCCATCCTCTCTTCCCTTCCCTTCTTTCCCTCTTAGACAATCTCTATGTGACTTCAAACTCTAAAATCCATGCTCTAGTAATCTTTGTTCAAACCAATAAAACACTTTGCCAAATTGTGGACGCACAAAATGTACCATTCCAAGAGAGTGCTGACTATATAATCTATAGAGTGACACTGAAAGGAAGGCCTCACCTGCATAAACACAGAATCTAGATCTGTGTGCCTTCTAATATGCTAATAAGCTAACTAAAGTCTGCAAGAGTAAAGTACAATACAGGGAAATGATCAAACAATTTCCTGTAGAAGGTGGGGAACCAGACCTTTTAATATAAGTAATGTTTCGGCTCTGTCCCAAGAAGCTTTTGTTTGTAAGTGGACATATTTTATTTATTGAATTTATATCCTGCCTCATTCCAAAATGCATTTGAGGCGGCCTGCAAAGAGGCATATAAATATACATCTAATAAAATGAAAGAAAGTAATAAAAAATAGGACAAATAAGTAAAGAACAACGAACAAACAAGTATTCCAATCCTTTTTAAAAGTCAAAATCATTTCTGGGACTGGGCATAAAACATAACTCAGAATTTCAGGATGTCTGAGGAAAAGTTGGAAATAATTATATAATTTGCACTGTCAGAAAAGAGAAATTATTCTCTATATAAATGAGGTTTTTCTGAGGATTAAACTCAGAGGTATAATTCATGTAGGGCTTTATGTGGGGGCTGTGTGTTCAAAGGACACATTTTCTACTGTTTCACAGGAGGGAAAACAGTTCTTATATAAACCTTAAGTATAACTTAAAAGTATAATTTTGAAACACAATTTGATAAAGGTTTTTCTTTGGGAAGGAAGCTACTAAGCAACAATCGTAGCTTTGCAATGATCACTGTCCAGTGATCTGGGTAAGATGTCATTTGCTGACACAGAAATTTTCAAACTTCAGTTAGCAGGAAACCTTTTCTTCAAATAGTGTTGTAAAGTACCGTACTCCAGATGCTGAAAATGACCGTACCTGACTTCCGCCGGTTTACGGAGAAATACTAAGTCCAGATGAGTTCTGAAGGGTTTTATTAAAGGAGGAGATTTATTAAATATGCCGGCCGCATATGGCTGTGTCGGTCAAATGAGTTTGTAAATATGATATATATGTGGAGGACAGGAGAAGCAGCCAAGATGGCGGAGTGCTGAAGGAGAAGCCAGTTTGTGAAGAGTTTGTGCAGAGAGACGGAGATGGGGAACAGAGGTGAATAAGGCTGGTGAGGTTAGAAAACTTTGATTCTAGGAAACTCTGATAAGTCAGTGGCTTTGGGAGACCTGAATGGAAAAGGAAGTGTTTTCCCACTGTGTGTATTTCTTGCCCGCCAGGTGCAAGATAGGATTAAAGCTAATGGCCCACCAGTTCTTGGCTCCGTTGTTTCATTACTGTCTGTCCGAATCAAATGCGAACCTGCATGGGCCAGACGACTGTGATGGTGGCCATGGCTACTGGCTTTACAGGTTGACACAGGGGCTGGTTATATACCCTTGATCACATACAGGCTGGGGGAAGCATGACATCATGACACAATCGTTAACAAGCCCACAACATTTGTTTAGGGCAGTGGTTCTTAACCTTTTTTGAGGTACCGAACCCACCAGTTTCATATACGCATTCACCGAACCCTTCTTTAGTGATAAATAAAATATGATTTTTTTTCCAAGTTCAAGACATGGGTATATGTTTTTTTACTGGTGCACAAAATGAGTCGTGCATGAACATCACCTTGCTCAAAGAACAAAACCAACAAAGTGCATGAACTCACAACAAATAACGGTATTACTTTATTCTGGCCTCCGCGGCAGAGGCTTCTCCTAATCCCTGAGATCGACTCATCGAACCCCTAGGGTTCGATAGAACCCAGGTTAAGAACCACTGGTTTAGGGGATACACAAAAACATTAAGACTTTCAAGGTAACACAATCAAAGATATTTACAATCTTTCAGGATTCATCTTCCTTCCTTTGCCTAGAGCCGTGATGGTGAACCTATGACAAGCGTGTTAGCACTGACATGCGTAGCCATTTTCTATGACACGTGGCCGCATGCGGCTGCATACCAGAGAAGCATGGTGCCAAGTGCTGAGAAGGACATTTCATCCTCGGCTCCTGGACGGCCAGGTGCAGTAGCTGAGGATAAAACATTTGCTGTAGTGTAGACACTCTGTGCCGGAGGTCTGTAGGCCAAAACAACAGAACTCCGGCACAGAGCATCTAGTTCTGGGACTTCCAGTTAGGCTGTTTTTCTCGAAGTGACACACCATCCGAGTTATGCTCGGTTTTTTTGGCGAATTTTGACACACCAAGTTCAAAAGATTGCCCATCACTGGCCTAGAGGTATGTTACTCTCAAGATTCCAGGAAGGGAGGTATGTACATTCTGTCTCTTATCGAAAGGTAAAAGAAGTTCTTCATTTAACCTTTATTCTATAGTTAGAACTAAATGATCCATTGTCCTTGCGAGCCAGAAACTTCTACATTCTTCTCCCTCCCTTCCCCAAAGGAAAAACGAGACAGAAAGTCAGACCTTTTCTTTTAAAATATTAATTTTGAAGCTTTTTGGTACCTTACTACAATAGAACCTTTGAGAGAAGTCTAATATATAAACTGAATCAAGGCAAAGCTACACCTTTCCTTCCTTCCACATTCTCTCTCCTCTTCAGGAGGCCTCAAAGGTTCTGAGGGTAGAAGTCAAAATCCACTAACCTAGAGAATAAAACTTCAAATAGTACTTTGAATACATTCAATAGTTCAACAATTATGTATTATGCTCTTCCATGTTTTATATATTATTTTTCTTAAAAACACTCTTTTACCACATGAATTAATAAATGAAAATGAAAATATGTTTTCATGAAAAAATCAACAGTTTCTAGTACAATTCCCCATCAGAGCCTGAGGTGCTGATTAAGCCCAGATCCTTCAACTTATCAGGGTTCATCACTGAGCCCACTTCGATTATGGAAAATAAAAGCCCCTGTCCAGGCTGCACATCTGGGACAAGGTTGTCCCATTTCCTTAGAACAGATAGATAGGCACACAGTCACGAGTCTTCCCGGGAATCCATTTTGGATGCACTCAGTACCTGCCCAAGTGCTTGGCTCACTTCCAAACTTTCGACATAGCTGAACATTGCTGAGGCAAGTTTGAGCCTAAAAATTTCTCAGCACAAATGTTACAAGTGATCAATCACTATTATGCTTTCTTTTTGATGCTTCTCATCTCTCTCCATTCCTGTCTGTCTGTCCCTATCTATCCCTCTCTCTGACTCTCTCTGTCCCCAACTTTCCACAATAATAACAAGCACCTACATAGTTCCTATTATGAGCTAGGCAAGGTTTAATGGGTATATGTATTTAATATATTTTAAAAATACTTTTTTAAAAATAAATATATATAAAGGAAATACAGTGGTACCTTGAGATACGAACAGACCAACATACTTTTTGCTAATGAGTACAGTAGTAGGAATGGGATTCGATGCAAGAAGACCCGGCTATGGTCCAGCTTTTAACCACCACGCAACTCTTTCTGGGATTCCCTTAATCCCAGATGAACTCACATTAGGAAAAGCTATGTCAAAGAATGACTCTTAGCTACTTCCCGGTTTCTACCACGTGCCCACAGAAGAAATTTTAACGTCTAATCAAAGCACAAATACATAGGAATAAACTTCAGCAACACAAAACCCTGCGATCCATTCTCCAGTCTGTCACAGAGGCCTCACTGCTTCTGCTATCTCAGAACACTGACACCCATTTTATTTCTCAGTCTCACTTCCTTCCAATAACACAGGCTTCCCCACACACGGGTGAATTAGGTAGTAGCTGAAAATATGATGGTCTTGGGATCTGGATAACCTAGACTTGACCCTGGAATATAGAAGAGAATGTTTAAGATTTATGATATGGAATCTGAAGCTTCCTTCTCAATTAATTTAAAATAAGTTTATTATTTTCTTATTATGAAAGTGCATGTTACATGTAAAGCCAGTAGTCGCGGCCATTATCAGAGCCGCCTGGCCCATGCAGGTTCGCATTAGATTCGGACAGTCGATAATGAAACAACGGAGCCAAGAACTGGTGAGCCATCAGCTTTAATCCTAGCTTGCACCCGGCGGGCAAGCAAAAACACACAATGGGCTCCAAAATCCACTCATTCAGTGCTCACAAAGCTACTACTGACTTATCCGAGTTTCCTAGAATCAAAGGCTTCTAGCTCACCAGACTTATTCACCTCTGTTCCCCATCTCCTTCTCCAGAACAAACTCTGCTCAAACTGGCTTCTCCCTCAGCACTCTGCCATCTTGGCTGCTTCTCCTGGCCTCCATGTGGCCTTAATCTGCTCTCCTTTCTAATGCTAATCTCAGGAACCAAGAGAGCAAGCTCCTGGCCTGCCCCACTTTATAGCGTAGATTCAAAACCTTTAATCCAATCTACAAACAAGGAAGCCTCTGATACAAAGTCACTTATCTGAGACATACTGGGAGGATTCCTCATGAGAGTGCACCACCCCCACATCATCCAATCTGTCAAGGGTGTGGGGAAAAGCTTACTCTTAAAACTTGCATGTGGGCAGCGCCATCTTTAACAACGTGAGCATTTCATCTGCCCAACATTACAGTAGAAAAATTTTAAATACAATCTAAGAAATAGAAAGTTAAAACCTATGGCACAGGGACAACCAATGCAAACATTATATGCATATCTTTTCAATTTTATTTCTATGTCAACACTAGCTACAATTTATTAGGCACTTAAAAATTGTCAGGCACTGTGCAAAACACTTATGTTCTCTTGCTTAATTTTCACAAAAAAACAAGGCAAGTATTATTATTATTATTATTCCTCTTTTTTCTGTTTTTTAAATAACTGAAGTTTAGAGAGGTCTAGAAATGTGCCTTCAACCAAGGGTTTCAACCTAGAACTAGAGGGGATGCTGATCATCCGATTTCAGTGAGGCAGGTACCCATCTATAATCCCACTTTAGGGTACTGTGCGGGGTACAGGCTTAACAAATGTGGTTAGCTTTCATTTCCCAATTTTATCACTTTGTTCATTTAAATGCAACTAATTGAGTTTACGTCAACTCAAGGTTTCTCAACTTGGGCCAGAATGACACTGTTAGCTGAATGATTATTTATTGTGAAAACTCTTCTGGGCAATGCAGGATGCTTGGGTGTTTAGAAACATCCCTGGCCTCTACCACTAGATGCCAGTAGAGTTACCCTAGATCTGACAACTAAAAATGTCTCCCGACATTGGAGCTTGGGGTCCAAAACATCCAAAATAGCCCCCAATTGAAAACTATTGCAGTTTAGTAAATTCAGTAACAATCTTTAGAAACTCAAGGTCTGACTAACATAGTCTGTTAATTGAGATAGACCTTTCCCATAGTAATCATTCAATAGATTATCTACAAATTTCCCTTTATAAAGACCCCTCCCAAGATTCCTGACATGCACTTCTTTACACTTTCTAGGTATCCTGCATTGTTTTATTGTGTTTTGTTTGTGAATACCTGAATCCTTGCACATCAGTCAAGTTATAAATTACATTGAGGCTAATTGCCAAATCCTCTCAACAAATGAGTTTTGACACTACATTGCCTCAAAATCTATTATATGGCCCTGGCCAGGTGGCTCAACGTTAGAGCGTCGACCTGGCATGTGTAAGTCCCGGGTTCAATTCCTGATCAGGGCACACAGGATAAGCAACCATCTGCTTCTCCACCCCTACTTCTCTCTATCTTCCCTTCCCACAGCCATAGCTTGAATGGTTCCAGCAAGTTGGCCCTGTGTGCTGAGGATAGCTCCATGGCCTCACCTCAGGCACTGAAATAGCTCGGTTGCTGAGCAACAGAGCAGCCACCCCAGATGGGCAAAGCATTGCCCTGTAGGGAGCTTGCCAGACGGATCCTGGTCAGGACACATGCAAGTTCCTGCTGCCTCTCTGCCTCTCAATTTAGTTAAAAAAATAAAATAAAATCTATAATACAAATGTGAATAGTCAACCTTGGAGTCTTTTCCAAATATGTCTTCCAGTAATTCTAACCTTTCTTCTCATAATATTCTAATTTCTACTCATGAACCCAGTTCATCTTTATTGCAATTCCTCTACCGCTAATGTGAAATGCAAGCTCGCAAGGAATGCTCTGTCTGGTTTACCATGATCTCATGGGGGTCTTTCTGAAGAGGAGATCTCCCTCTTCGTTCAGCAAAAGCAGGGCAGAGTCAGCTAATCATGACCTGAAGACCCCAGACGGGCTGTTTCACCTCCACTGTCAGGACACACAGCTGTCAGGGAGCTCATTAAAAATAATTTTGATGAAGAGCATAAATACTAACAATTAGCTCCTGTGACCTTCTAAAATCCATTTTGTCTCCTGATTTCCTTTTTTCCTGCAGGAGTCACATTGTTTTCTAGAGTGTTAATGGACTCACTTTTGTCCTTTGAGGCCCTTGAAGAACAATCTTTCTAACTATCTATGTGCTTTTAAAAGGGATTTCTGAATGCAGGCTGCAAAGTTCCCCTTTGACCCTCACCACTAAGGAACACACAGAGACAGGTTATATTTGGCTTTCTCTAATTACCTTAATGGCCTCTGTATTACCATAAAGTTTCATTTAACAACAGGGATGTTCCCCGGTACATTTATTTTTCTCTGCTCAGTGAAAATTTGTAGTCTAAAATACTGACCCGGTTTGATGTCAATAAAAAAGAGAAAAGAGACAAAAATAGATTATATGGTGGGTAGTAAGCATTCTTTAGTCTTCCACTGTGGAAACATATATGCCGATTTATCTTCTGTTTACAAGGTGGAAAGAACCAAGTGTGAAATGCACTAATGAGAACTGGTACATAATAGCCTAGCCATTAGAGCTGGGGGTGGGGGGTGGTGTATAATAATGAATCAAAACCACTGGTAAGCAAGATAAATTCTATAAATTATAAGGATAATTAGCAGAAGCTGCTACAATAGGCAGATCTGTAAATCTCAACGGTTTAACTCAACAAATGTTTATTTCTCACTCTGGTAATGTTCAAGTTACAACGGGCAACTTCTCTTCCAGCCAAACCATCTGAAATGTAGCACTTCCCTGTCCTTGTCAGGAAGGGGAAGAAAGAGATAAAGGAAACACACAGGCTCTTAACTACCTTGGCTTGGTAGTGACTTCTGTGCACAGATGATTGTGTAAAACACTGACTTTCAATTGGTGTGCTGAAAGAATTTTTAAAACATGTAATACCTGACTATTTAATCAGGAGCACCGACCTCTTTTCCCTTACATTGTTAAATAAAAAAAATGATTTAACAGCCAACACAATAGCTGTCCAGTGTGAATGCCCCATCCCAACCCACAAGCATATAGGTCCTATTATAGAGTTACATCTTATTAATCATGTTGCACAATAAGGTTGCATCTCATTAATTCTTGGTACCAGAAATCCTTATATACAAGTACAGGCACCTGATTTTTTTAAAAGTCACTTTGGAGGTAAAAGGGTAGGTAATTACAATTATTTTTCTTTTTGTAAATCAAAATTATACCATTTTTTTTCTGCCAAGCACCAAAACATATATTTTTTGGCATGCTTTAGAATACTAGTAATGAGTTTATGTGCGCCATGAGATGAAAAGATTGAAAATTGCCAGTCTAAAACTCTCAGGATGCTAACTCAACTAAAAAGGGAAGCTAGAAACATAAGGGATACATGGACTACCTGGCGAGCACTAGAATTCATGGTCAAAAGCTATTACCATGACACTAAAAAAACTAGAAGTACAAATTTTTATATTCCATACAATAAAACATTATCAAGCCATTAAAATGTTTTCCAAGCTTCTAATACAGTCTTGGCTGAATTAACACTATATCAAATTAAATATAAATTGTCTTTTTTAAAAGCATAAGTGTGCAGGAAAAAATGAGAGAAATATATTACTTTGTTACCAACAGTAATCTCTGTATAGTATCATTATCAGTAATTTAATGTTATTCTCTATATACTTCCTTTTCCTCAAATTCCCCACAATGAGCATATACTAAGATCTATATCAATGAAATAAAACTAGAGTATCAACCCACTAAAACTAGAGTATTAGCACTGTGTGCATAATAAACCTTGAATTGCTGCATGGGGACAAAGGAAGAATTGAACAATGATATTTGTTACATAAGAGAGTACTCTGACATGAAAATCAATTATGCTGGAGTCAGAACAGGTGGTGGCACAGTGAATAGAGTGTCGGACTGGGATGCGGAAGACCCAGGTTCGAGACCCCGAGCTTGCCAGCTTGAGCGCGGGCACATCTAGCTTGAGCAAAAGCTCAGTCAGTTTGGACCCAAGGTTGCTGGCTCCAGCAAGGGGTTGCTCGGTCTGCTGAAGGCCTGCAGTCAAGGCACATGTGAGAAAGCAATCAATAAACAAATATGGTGTCGCAACGGCAACGAAAAACTAATGATTGATGCTTCTCACCTCTCTCCGTTCCTGTCTATCTGTCCCTATCTATCCCTCTCTCTGTCCCTGTAAAAAAAAAAAAAGAAAGAAAGAAAATCTATTATGCTGGAAATTTCAAGTTTTAGTTTTTAATCAAAAAATCTCCTTTTCCTATTAGGAAACAAAATTTTATGAATAATGGTTAGAATTACAATAAGTGTATTGTTCAGTTATCATTAGGCACTACGCTAAGCATATCACATTCTTCATCTCATTTATTCCTCAAAGTCATATTTTGAAGCAAGATTATACCCATTAACAGATTTGAAAATTGGGAATCAGAGAGGAGAAAGAGAATTTGTCTTCAGATAGTATGAAGTCTTTGGAGCCCATAATTTTAACCACTACCTAGATACATCAATTACCTTTTGGCAATGAAAAACATTCACCTACATTACATTCTTTCAAAGATTGCTGATGGAATGCAAACTTCTGAGAAGGCAGAATAGACACAGTAGATTGGTACTTAACATCCATTCTAAATTCTTTCTAATGAGCCTTCTTTCCAGCAAAGGCTGGAATATTAAAAATTGCACTTTTCAGATTCTTTGCAGCCAGGGTTTTGAATGTGATTTAGGGTCCACCACAGACACATGCAGGTGAGAATTTAGACAGAGGAAATGAGGCTGAGGGTACGCTGTTTCTGCTATCAAACCTGGTCATGATGGTATTTCCCTCCTCTGTGACAGTGCTACCAGAGACTGCAGTGGCTATACCCTCACTGCATGGGCGCTGAAGGGGATGATGTGGAACATCCATTTGTTGGCGCAGATTATGACAATCACGGCTGGGTTCTGGATGCAACAATATGTGCAGTTTCCTAATCATGGCAGATTTTGTGCTATGGAGGCTGGCAGCTTCCAAATATATATATAAAAAAAAATGAACAGCCTGACCAGGCGGTGGTGCAATAGATAGAGTGTCGGACTGGGATGCGGAAGACCCAGGTTCAAGACCCCAAGCTCGCCAGCTTGAGCGCGGGCCCATCTCACTTGAGCAGGGGCTTGCTGGCTAGGACCCAGGTTGCTGGCTCCTTGCTCGGTCTGCTGAAGGCCCGCAGTCAAGGCACATGTGAGAAAGCAATCGATGAAAAACTAAGGTGTTGCAACGGCAACGAAAAACTAATAATTGATGCTTCTCATCTCTCTCCCTTCCTGTCTGTCTGTCCCTATCTGTCCCTCTCTCTGACTCTTTCTCTGTCCCTGTAAAAAACAAACAAAATTAACAAAATTCCATGCAAAGTTACAAATGCATTTAAAAAAATATTTACCAGCCTGACCAGGTGGTGGGGCAGTGGATAGAGCATTGGCCTGGGATGTGAGGACCCAGGTTCAAACCCCAAAGTGTCGGCTTGAGTGCAGGATTGCCACCTTGAGTGTGGGATCATAGACATAACCCCATGGTCACCGGCTTGAAGCCCAAGGTCACTGGCTTGGGCCCAGGATCGCTGGCTTGAGCAAGGGGTCACTAGCTGTGCTGGAGCCCCCCTGTCAAGGCATATATGAGAAGCAATCAATGAGCAACTAAGTGCTGCAATTATAAGTTGATGATTCTCATCTTTCCCTTCCTGTCTGTCTGTCCCTGTCGGTCTCTGTCTCTGACTCTGTCTCTCTTAAAAATAAAAAAGAATTCATCCAAAGCCTTCTATTTGCCAGACGATATATAATGTAAGGTGAAAGGAATACAATGGACAAGCAAGCAAAATATATCCACCCCTGACTTAGGGAACTTACAGCCTAATTGGGAGAGCAGAAACAAAATAACTCTACAAGTAAATATTTATTTACAAACTCTCATTACTCTTTTAATCTTTTTTTTTTTTTTTTTTTTACACAGGGACAGAGAGAGAGTCAGACAGAGGGATAGATAGGGACAGACAGACAGGAACAGAGAGAGGTGAGAAGCATCAATCATTAGTTTTTCATTGCCATTACAACACCCTAGTTGTTCATTGAATGCTTTCTCATATGTGCCTTGACCGCGGGCCTTTAGCAAACAGAGCCACCCCTTGCTGGAGCCAGCAACCTTGGGTCCAAGCTGGCGAGCTCTTTGCTCAAGCCAGATGGGCCCGCGCTCAAGCTGGTGAGCTTGGGGTCTCAAACCTGGGTCCTCTGTGTCCCAGTCTGACGCTCCATCCACTGCGCCACTGCCTGGTCAGGCTACAAACTCTCATCACTCGTTAAAGTTCTGCCTGCATTCATTTCATCTTATTCCTTGGGCAGTGAATACAACCAGAAATTTCTAGAATTCACATCAACTTACTGAACATTTAGTCCAGGTTATTTATTTTATCCTTTAAACTAAGGTAAGTTACAATAAATGTCAGGAGTTTAGATATCAAATGAAGACCAACTGAAACCAGTAATGATGACAATGCAAAACTTCTAAGACCTTCTTCTGGCAAATGACTATAATTTCACGATTATAATAAGCAAAACTACTCTCCCAAAGACAAAGAAAAAATACAACCATGATGTCAGTGCTCAAGAAAATAATTGGTCATATTGATATAGCATTAATGGAGTCTATGTCTCTGTTGAATAATATTGATTTCACTAATGTTCCTTCTAGTGTCAGCTCCCTTTCATTTGTTATAAGCATGCAATCTTTCAGCTTGGAAAGGTACTACTCAGCATTATGATGGGTGATGATTTGGCGACAGGTTATCTTCCCACTAAGATCTTTCACCTTGTGGGAGGTGCTCAGTAAGTCATGTAAAGGACTAGATTTAGGTGAGTGTAAAGACATAATAACATTCAAATCATTTTTCTTTCTGGATCTGAACAGATTATGGGCAATGTCGAATAGTTCTGTATCAGTAAGGTTTCCAGACAGAAGTTAAAGATACTGCTTATAGAGTCATATAGTTAAATCCATTTTGTAAAAATTACTTTTAAGTAGTATGTTAGATATTTATAAGGTTATATCACAGTCTTGTTTAAAATAAAGCAAATTTAGATAGAACTAAAGTACAATTAAAACATCTACATCTAGGTCTGGGCCAATAAAGCATCATTCCAGTGCACTGAGGTCATGGGTTCGATCCTCAGTCAGGGTACATACGAGAAGCAATCAACATGTACACAATTAAGTGGCACAACAAGTTGATGATTCTATCTCTATCAATGGAAAAAATTTTTTTAATCTACCTTCATTTGTTTTAACCCCTAATTATATAAGGAAAAATAATAATATAAAAATGTATATGTGTGAAATATCTAAAACAATATAAAAATGTTTCACCATTAACAGGATATCTACCAATCACAGTACACTATATATAATAATCCCTAACTTGTTACATGATTGAGTGAATGAATATGAAACACAAAAGCAATTTTAAGTGGCACCATTGTGTTTTAAGATGATTCAGATTTTCATACCTGAGTACAGTATAAGATTTAAAATTAGCCTGACCAGGTGGTGGCGCAGTGGATAGAGCGTCGGACTGGGATGCGGAAGGACCAGGTTTGAGACCCCCGAGCTCACCAGCTTGAGCGCGGGCCCATCTGGCTTGAGCGCGGGCCCATCTGGCTTGAGCAAAAGCTCGCCAGCTTGGACCCAAGGTTGCTGGCTCCAGCAATGGGTTGCTCGGTCAGCTGAAGACCCGTGGTCAAGGCACATGTGAGAAAGCAATCAATGAACAACTATGGTGTCTCAACGGCAATGAAAAACTAATGATTGATGCTTCTTACCTCTCTCCGTTCCTGTCTGTCTGTCCCTATCTATCCCCCTCTCTGACTCTCTCTCTGTCCCTGTTAAAAAAAAAAAGAATTAAAATTAATTCAAGCCTGACCTGTGGTGGCACAGTGGATAAACTATCAACCTGGAATGCTGAGGTCACCGGTTCGAAACCCTGGGCTTCTCTAGTCAAGACACAAACGGAGTTGATGCTTCCTGCTCCTCTCCCTATTCTATCTCTTTCCTCACTCTCTCTCTCATTCTCTCTCTCTCTCTAAAAGTGAATAAATAAAATCTAATAAATAAATAAATAAAATTAATTCAAGTCAGACAGCTCTTATAACCTCAATCAGAGTGGTTATTTTTATTTTAACCATACTTATGGGAATATTTCTAAAGCAGAAAAGATGGGGAGCACCCTTAATTTATCACTTTCAACACTTAGACAAAGATTGTGTGGGTTTCCATTTGTATTCTTATCCTAGGTCCTCAAAATGTTCAGGGGTAGGTCTGAAAATCTGTTAGTACAAACTAGCCAAAAATAATAACCACATATTCACATTGGCACCTCAGCAAAAAAGCCTGTCCTACCAACATTTCATGCTCTCTAGAGAAGGTAAAGTCTTAGCATCTATGTGAATGGGCATGGGTCCTTCTTTAATGTTTGCCATCTATACAGAAAGGGTACTATAAAAAGGCCTACACATTCAAAAAGAAATTCAAATTGACACACAGAGGCAAGGATCAAGAACTTATCTCTGAAAATAAGGCTCCAGACTCAAAATAATGATAACAGACAAGAGTGTTTCTCAAACATTTTATCTGCTGAGTCAATATCTAATATTTTCAAAACATGTGCCAACTAAAAACCAACATTATTATGTTTTAAGCCTATGAAACCAGACCTATGGTTTAGAAGAATAATGATAACACATACATACCAGTAATTATAATCCAGGCAACAGTTCAAAGTTTTATATTTTCTAATTCATTTAGTATTTGTATGTTTATTTGTCAATTTCTTTCTCTCCTTCTCTCTCTCCCCCCCTCTCCACACACATACACACAAACTTACACTGTAGTAAAACTGATGACAGTTGATTTATACTCAACCTCAGCACTATTGACATTTTGGGTCAATCATTGTTTTGGGAGGTTGTCTTCTGCATTGTAGGGCATTTAGCAGTATCTGGGCCTCTATACAATATAAACAGGTACAACCAAAAATATCTCCAGAAATTGCTTAGTGTCCTCAGAGAAGGAAAGGAGAGCAAAATTACTCCCAGTTAAGAACCACTGATACATAACTTATTCTGTATACACATATATATGTAGGTGGGTGTGGTGTGTGTCTACATTTCTAGTATAAATTTCTAGAGAGAAAGAAACAGAAAATAATATGTATAAATGTATACATAAAAATGTATAGATATATATACAAATACATAAATTTGTAAGAGGTAGTTACTATTATTAACATACACAGTATACAAAGAATAGACTAAGGCACAGACATGTTAAGTAACTTGCCCACGTTTACACAGCTTAGCAAGTAACACATCCAGAATTTTCTCTAATAACCATCCTCTTAAACACTGAACTATACTATGTAGCATAATGTATCTAAGGAATAATAATTTAGAAGTCAAACTAGAGTCCACTACTCTCCCTAGAAGACAACAAGGTACAAAAGATCAGTACTGATTGTGAAAATTAATCTGCAAGTCAGAGTTTGCTTGACTACAAAAGTATTAATTCATTTATAAATGTCAAGATTATTATTTATATAATAGTCAACAGCATTTACTCAGCATAAAACAATACAATCATGTTTGAGAAATTGTTTGTCGAGGTAAAGTTTAAGGATTTTCTGAGATTTATTCTAGGTCGCAATGTGATAATATCAATACTGCTAAAGGGGTAGTAAATCTTATATAGAGATATAAACACACACACAATAGTAAACACAGCACCTCACACACACAGATAAAGCACAGCATCACACACTACTTAGACAATGTTTCACACAACACTCAAGCATATATACACATTTATGTGTGTGTGTTTATATATACGCACACAGACATACACATACATAGAACAATTTTACAGAATTTTCCCTATTTGAAGAGGAGAATTCAAATAGTTGGAAGATTTTCCTGAATACAAATAATTTTCAAATAATTAAGAGTATAGCCTGACCAGGCGGTGGCGCAGTGGATAGAGCGTCGGACTGGGATGCGGAAGGCCCAGGTTCAAGATCCTGAGGTCACCAGCTTGAGCGCTGGCCCATCTGGCTTGAGCAAAAGCTCGCCAGCTTGGACCCAAGGTCACTGGCTCCAGCAAAGGGTGGCTGCTCGGTCTGCTGAAGGCCCGTGGTCAAGGCACATGTGAGAAAGCAATCAATGAACAACTATGGTGTCGCAAGGGCAACGAAAAACTAATGATTGATGCTTCTCACCTCTCTCTGTTCCTGTCTGTCTGTCCCTATCTATCCCTCTCTCTGACTCTCTCTCTCAGTCCTTGGAAAAAATAAATAAATAAATAAAACTTAAAAAGAAAAAGAGTATAAAAAGCAGCTCTGACTGCTTCAAGGATTATGTCACAAGCCGTTCTCCTGGTTGATCTAAATAAGTTTGCTCTGAAATACATACGTCCCCTGCTTGTGGTAAATAGTATCAAGACAAGATTAGGAATATCATCACAGCAATATTTTTAAAATGTGAGTATGTAACGGGACAGGCAATTCATAGCTCTTTAGAAAAGGAGAGTAACTATCTGGAGTCCAGAACACCAAAAACATATTGAAATGTTAGGGAAAATAATCGAGGTCTCCAGTGCCAAATAACTCTCAAAACGCTGTTAACAGTGATCTCCCCGAGCACCTCATCTCAAGCCAATATAACCCTGCTCTGCTTTCCTTCAATTACTTGAATCATATCCTTATATCTCAGCAATACGATAGCTGGAAACCTGACCCCAGCTAAAGTGGCCCTCCGCTACATCTCTTTATTAATGCATCCCGGAGCTGGGATTGAGCAGAGATGGCATTGTATCCTCCCTGGCAAAGACTGAACAAGTGCAGGCACTTCCCACAGAGACAGGCTTGTCCCTCCATTCAGAGAAAGCTGTTTGCCTGCTGCCTGAACTGCCATGCGCCTTAACGATGCATACAAAAACCCTTGGAGGAGCAATAATTTTTAAGTGCAATTTCACTGCAGAAAGGCCTGAGTCTCCTGTTGTCCCCTTACAAATGTCTGATAAGCTTCTCCTGTCAGAGACTGACGGAAGATGCGATTTCACTTCCGCTCGCTGGGGCAAACCTCAGGAGAACAGTTATCTCTCAATGGGCCTCAACAGCAGGGCTATTTCCAGACCTCACTAAATCTAAAAGGTGTTATTAGCCCACAGAGATGTATAAATCACCACGGAGTATCTTTTCTGAGTGATGTGCTTGTCTGTAGGATTTCTGGACAATTCCAACTGGCCTGGTATCACTGCGAGGGCTTCATACATCCAGCCAGACAGAGAGTTTAGGTGACCCCTTCAGGGTTATGTGTCATAGTAAAAGTAGGGAAAATTTTCAAAGATTTTAAGGCTTTGTTATAAAACCCATTTAAATATAAGCAAATATATCTTAATATCTTAACAAATGTTGCTCCCAATCGTTTTATTTTAATGCAGTTGAAATAGTAAATGAAAGCATTTTCTTTTTCGCCTCTCAGGGATTCTGGAGTGCAAGGAAATGCATAAAGAAGGAAGTGAACTACTGTGGTATTTTATAACACCAATAGCAATCTCCTTGCATTTGACAAGAAGAGCTCTCCTTTCCCTGCAGAGTTTTAATACAGTATTTTATAGTACACATGTATTAAAGAATATACTTTTGCCTGACCAGGCGGTGGCACAGTGGATAGAGCGTTGGACTGGGATGCAGAAGACCCAAGTTCGAGACCCCGATCTCGAGACCCCCAGCTTGAGCGTGGGCCCATCTGGCTTGAGCAAAAGCTCACCAGCTTGGACCCAAGGTCACTGGCTCCAGCAAGGGGTTGCTCAGTCTGCTGAAGGCCCACAGTCAAGGCACATGTGAGAAAGCAATCAATGAACAACTATGGTGTCGCAATGGCAACGAAAAACTAATGATTGATGCTTTCTGCAGTGAAATTGCACCTCTCTTCGTTCCTGTCTGTCTGTCCCTATCTATCCCTCTCTCTGACTCTCTCTCTCTGTAAAAAAAATAAATAAAAATAAAATCCTTAAAAAATAGAAAAAGAATATACTTTTAGATGTTCTTATGTCAGTGGGAAAAAAGGGCTATTTTGCTTTCTATGTGAAACCTAAAATGATGAGCTCTTGACCTAGGTACTACGATAAAAAATTTAGCTGTAATGCTCAGCCGACTAAAGGTTGAATTTTAATCTCCATAGCTGGACAACTGAAATTCTCCATTTTGCATATCAATTAGGTTTAGTCACTCATCACTGTACCTTCTGGTGTTACCAATCACAGATGGTGACTCCAGGGATGAATGCATTTCAGTAACAGTTTGAAATGCCCCTGGGTAATCAAGAGTGTAAATGATTGCTGCGTGCCTTTGAAATATGCAATCAGACACTTAGTGGCTAATAGAGTCCAGCTGTGGACAAAGTCCACACTTGCTTTTAGGGCCCTGTCTGCACTGTGGATTAAATACATTTTAAAATATCCTGATTATCTGGAAAAAAAAAAGGTCACTCAAGATACTGAATTGTAAGAAAACTACAACTCATTTTTAAAATTACATTTCAAGTAAGAAAAGCAAAAAGGTTAATTTGGCAGATACTCAACTTTCTGCCTAATTGCAGAAACAATATGGGGTAAACTGCTTGAATTAGAGGAAAACCTAAATGGGATCATTCTAATTGAATACAGGATAAAGCAGGAGGAGGTTTACCCACAGTCACAGTCCATCAGCATGGACGCTATTTCGTGTATGAGTAAGTAGAGTACCAAGCTATGGAAGACTGTGTACAGGATGCTAAAAACTTTCCTACTCTTAAAAGAACTGAAAATCTACTTCGATAGAAAAGATTTCATGCATACAAGATAGTACATGATCAAGTACCAGGTTGTAAGCAATACAGACAATGGTAAGATCAGGGGAATTGGGGGAAAGAAAGGATAATATGAGCTAGATTCTCTGGGAAAGCTTGGTGAAGAAGATTAAGGTATTAAGAAAGATCGACTATAGTTTAATGAGACCAGTGAAGTCACAGAATGAATGTGAGTGTGGCAGATAAAGGAAACACTAGCTGTTTCAGAGTTCACACAAAGGAATAGTGAATGCTGAATGTCAGACTAGGAGCTTGGCCTTGACCTAACAGGTGTGAGGAGGCTGCTAACAAAGGAAGGATTTAAGTGGTGTTTAAAGAACTGAACCAACAGGGACAAGATGGACTGGAGGAACGACCAAAGTAGCAATCCTTAACCAAAGGTGCACACCACAACCACCTCAGAGCCTTTCCACTCTAGACTTTGCCTGTGTTTTTCAAGATTTTCAGACCCCTCTGGAGACTGTGATTGTAACAGAGCTCAGAGGGTTTATACTTTCAAAATAGTCTTCAAGTAATTCTGGTGTTGTTCCTGACTGTAAACCACTGGACCCAAGTTTTAAGAAAAAATAAACCCTCTTAGGAAAATACTGAACATATTCCAGATGAGATCACGCCTAGAGTCACTGCAAAGAAAAAAAGAAATCCACTGGCTTGCGAATGGGACCAAATGAAGAAACTGAAAGATGAGTTCATGGTGGTAAGCATAGGAAAATGGGAGAATTTTTACTGAAACTGATGAAATTATGATAATATTAGTAATTGTAAGACATGAAGCCACTGAGTACTCAATTGGCAACTGTATCTACTAAGAAGTGGTTATGTGAAAGATCAGGACTAAAAATGTGTCTTCTCAGCACCAACACACTGGAAAATTTATGGAAATGAGTGAAAAGGAAGAGCAGAGAGGCGAAGGACCGAACCTAAGCCCCTACTCACAATCACAGAGTGCGGAGATAAAGAGCACTTGGGGAGCCTGACTGGTGGTGGCGAAGTGAATAGAGCACCAACCCGGAACACTGAGGTTGCCAACTTGAGCACAGGGCCACCAGCTTGACAAGCTTGACAAGGGTTCACTGACAGGAGCCCAAGATCATTGGAATGAGCCCCAAGTTGCCAGCTTGAGCAAGGGGTCACAGGCTCGGCTTGAGCCTGAGATCACAATCCAATCCCCAGTCAAGGCACATAAGAGGAACAATCAATACACAATTAAGTGGTGCAACAAGTTGATGCTTCTCTCTACCTTCCCTCTCTCTTCTTTCCTGCTCTTACTCTAAAAAAAAAAAAAAAATCACTTGGAGAACTGGGGAGGAAGACACTTAAGAGAAGAATGAAGACAACAGAGTCACAGACGCTCAGAGGAGGAAGTAACTAAAAAGTGTTAGGTCCAGAATAGTTAATATTGAAAATATATATATAGGTACTGACTTTGTTTAAAATAAGGTCCATAATGAACTTGTAGAAGTCCATCAACAAATCTTAGAGCTGGGTAAATCTTGATTGAATGCACTTTCTGTTCTCAAGTACTGGGAATCTAATTTTTGATTTTGGTTTTTTAATTTCTTCTGTCAGGTGGGCCTTGCTGACTCACTCAGTAGGGGCAGTTTTACTGCTGAACCTTTGGGAATATACCTGGAACAACCTCAGCTCTAGGTGTCAGGTGAGCAATCAAACTTAACCAGATGTGACTGCGCATTTCTTTGACTATATTATGACTATCTTATTACTATATGAATAGGGTTTAATTTTTTTTTTAAAGAAAATAATTGTTATGATACATGCCTCCAAAAATAACTCCTCAAATAGAAGAACTCTTTTTCATATTGCTCATATCTGTTTTCTCAGGGCTGGACCCCAGCAACCATGTTTTACACATGGTTATAGCAGAATGGACCAGCTGTGAACACCTGATCCCAGGTAAGCCAATCAATTTCCCTCTTCCTGGCAGCTGCAGTCAGATTTAAAAACACTAGCCCAGCGGTTCTTAACCTGGGTTCTATCGAACCCTAGGGGTTCGATGAGTCGGTCTCAGGGGTTCAGAGAAGCCTTTGCCACGGAGACCAGAATAAAGTAATACCTTAATTTGTTGTGAGTTCATGCACTTTGTTGGTTTTGTTCTTTGAGCAAGGTGATGTTCATGCACAGCTCATTTTGTGCACCAGTAAAAGAACATATACCTATGTCTTGAATTTGGAAAAAAAAATCATATTTTATTTATCACTAAAGAAGAGTTCGGTGAATGCGCATATGAAACTGGTGGGTTCGGTACCTCAAAAAAGGTTAAGAACCACTGCACTAGTCTCTGCTGACTGCATAAGCTGAAGAGGTAATCTCAGGGACTGTGGAGCATCCATCCTCCAGCATGGCCACAGGAAGGAGAAAGAGGCAAACCAGAGGCAGGAAAGAGAGACGCACATGAGCAGACAGAGGCAAGGAGGCCCGCCAACCTTGAGTCTCCTAGGTCTCCCGCACTCTGTGACTCAGTGGGCTCTGATGCGGATGCTCCCAGGATCTGCTCCTCTTCCTTGTGCTGCCTCTGCTGCCACCACTAGCACTTCTGTTCCTTTCTCTGTGTAGCTCACCAACTCCCTAGGGAGAACTGATCAAGTCTGATTAGTCATCACCCAGTATGAAGTAACCATATTGTACAGTTATAAGCCTAAGGATGTCTGGGAATATGACCTTCAATTCCTCTAGTCTTGCAACAAATACTGTGCAACATTTTATGTTTGTGTCGGCATGTGCATGACTCCAAATTAATAAAAATGAAAAATGTATGTGATGTAGGCAAACCCGTACCATAACCCAATAATCATACTGCATACAAATAATTAATGAGCTGCACCTGGTGAGCAGGTAGGCCTGTAGCCAGAAGCTGCAGAACAGTAAGAAGGGCTGTGAGGGTGCAACGACCAGCTAAGGAAGAAGGTGAGCGCTGCCCACTGGTGGAATCGGCGCAGGCTCCATGAGTGGCAGGTGTACTTCTGTATTTTGGGCTCCGGAGGAGCTGGACCCTATCACCTGCTTCATACAGCAATTTCCAGTCACGTTAATCTCAGTCTTCTTTTACATCAAGGAAATCTTTTGTCTTTAAGCATACTGCGTTTGCTACCATCTTTCCAACAATGCCACCACCATCTGTTCTGATATCTACACTTAAGCCAGTGGACCCTATAATTTTTTTTTTTTGGAGTACTTGCCGAAGAACAAAGATTTACCAGAACTGTTGAGAAGCTTGGTAGAGTTTATATTAAGATTACAAGCAAGGGCTATAAATGAAAATGACATGGAAACACTCATATAGACAAATCAATGAATTTGCCATGAGTCTTGTCTGCCTCTTTACCTATGGAAAGAGTCTTTCTCTTTACACTGGTATCTCTAAACAACAGCCTGCATATTCTTATTTATTTCTCAAGACACTAACCTTTACTCGTGGGATATCAGAGTACTGCACACTTACCACTGCTGCGGACCAACCCAACGGCCCTGTGTCAGGGGCACATTTCCATCACTACTCACCAAATTACACAACACCAAAACCCTGGAAATTACCTGTTTACGGCATTAGAAAGCAAGGACATGAATTCAGAGATGTTAACAAGCAAAGCATTCGTATAGCTGAAGAGAAGCATCTTACTTCGGTGTCTTCAGCTCATTCTCTCTGCTCAGCCTATCTAAACCCAGTTCTTCTAATCCCTATCCTCATCCATGTGCCTCTCTAAAACTGACTGGGCGTCTCCTGGGATCTTCCTATATGCACAGAGCAAACAGAGGCTAAATTTTCAAAGTCAAGAAAAAAACATTTGCTTTTTCTCTTATTTTCCTAGATAAACCTTCAGATAGTCCAAAATGACCTACCAGACTATCAGGGAATCCCAAACTGGTTATTTGTTCTTCTTAGGTTAACATGACCAGAATTCTCCCAATCTGACAGGGTCAATATTTTGTCTTTATTATCATTTTGCATCTTTTAAACTGACACTAGTCTTTTTCTTGGTTCACCTAAAACATTTAAAGCCCAAACTTGACTATTCTACATTTCAGATTTTTTTCAGACAATGCTTATTGGACAAAGAATACAAATTTAGCTATATAAAATGATATATATTTCTTGACTTCAGAAAAAAAAATATTTCTCCTATAAAACATATAGAAACATGTAAAAGGCAGACTAGATCGTTACATTGTGACCTATGTAACTTATTACAAAGTTACATATATTAAATTAGATATAACCTACATGAACTTACAATTGTAAAAATGCTCATTCATAAGAGACCACCCCATCTGTACAGAGAAAATCTTTATTGATGACCAACACTGACTCAAATATTACCCGTCTATAGTTAACACATGTTTAGGATCATCATGGTCTCTTATTCAGACTCTCAGCTTATAGAGAAATGGCCTGGCACCTGTACTTGAGAACAAGTAGCCACAATGCAATAAGACAATCATGACTAGTTATTCATTGCACATTAGGTAATACCTGTTTCACATCTTTACAGTTACAGAATTAAATCTTACATTAAATTTTGTCACTTTTAGAAAAGTAACAGTAACCTGTAAAAGCTCCCAGTGGAAGATGATATAAAAGAGTTTCACCAGGACAGTGCCTGCCTGCCAAGAGACCTTAACCAGGAGCATCACTTGGTGAACTTGACCTGATTCAGGTTATGAGCCATGGACTAGGAAAGTTTACCCCGTCCCAGGCTCACTCAGTCTCGCCGGCGCTCCTGAGCTTGAACTCCTGCACAGAAGATCACTGCACGAAATCAGAAGAGACATTTATTGACAATAAAAGTTATGTAACTGCCAAGAGGTCAGAGAAGGACACCAGTAGAAAATTACCTGTCTTCAAAGAAAAGTTCTCCAGCAACCTGTTAACCAGGCGCCAGTTGGGAGAGCAGGGAAACAGTTAACATGAGATGTGCCTGACTCAAATGTAACTGCATCAGGCCCCAAAAACCCAGTGTGTGTGCGGCCACAGCACAGGCCTGTCCAGCCTGACCACGACAAGGGCCAGGCAGGATGCCCACCCCTATTCCCTGCCCACTGCCAACCTCCATCTGCTTCTCAGATTCCCTTTGTCCTCTGCTCCCCTTTATAAACAACCCTGCCTCTCTAACTGCTGCAGCCTTGAAACAGATATTAATATTTTCTCTTAAGACTGCTGTCAAAGCTTGCTGACCTGGAGCCATTCTGTCTCTTTTAGGTTTTTCCTTCTCGACTCTGATACTTTGTTTTATTCCTTATTTCCAAATGCATAGCAGGCTCATTACTGTCATGCCCACATACTTACACCCACACTCACTAAATTATTGTGTACTTATTCATGTTTTTGGAAAACTTGAAAAGCTTTTTTTAAAAAGAGTCACCATAGAGACAATCTAAAGAGAGCAGCTAGCTTTGAAGCAGCCATTAAAAAGAAAAAAAGAGACTGAATGAGCAGTGAGGTGAAAAATGAACTTGAATGATTCTAATCACAAATCGTTTATCCTTAAATAACAAAGACATTCTTCTTGGCAAATCTTCATTACCAAGAAGGAAGAAGTTTAGCAGTCTTATAACCAAATACAGTGATGCCTCGGTTTTCGTTGATAATCTGTCTGAAAACAGTCAGTGAAATCCGAAACCAATGAAAACCGAGGCAATTATTTCCATATGAATTGATGTAAATCCAATTAATTCATCCAATTAATTCGTTCTAGACACGCCAAAATACATACCAAAAACACATTTTATAGAAAATAAATGTAGTGTTTAATACTAAAAACAATAAGAAATTAATATAAAATGAACATAATAGACTAATGTAAAGAATAAGTGAACACTTAACATGGCATTTACCTTTCTGAAGACTCTTCTTGGTGTAAGAAAGATGGCGAGGAGGGGCGAGGGAGGTGCAGATACTGTATACGCAGTACTCACATGCAATTGTAGTATTAGCCCTTGCAATCAATAAAAAAGGCACAAAAACACTGGACTGGAAAGCAATGGAATTGTCTGGCTAGACACACAGGGTGATGTTCACACGAGAAACAACACCACACTGAGGAGACCGCATGGGTCCCCTTTGTTTTCCCAGCATTAGCAGTGAGGTCACGAGTATACCATAGAAATCCGAGGCAACTGATGAAAACCGAGACAAATTTTTCATAGGAAGAAATCGACAAAAACCAAAACCAACGATAATCAAGGTCAACGAAAACTGAGGTATTACTGTATTCAAAATGGTGGCCAAGGAAAACAGAGCCCCATCACCCAACTGTCCCTTTCGCAACAAGAGAGCTGTGGGTTTCAGAATTCAGAAGTCTCTGCTCTCGTTCCTGTGATGCCCCCAATCTGGCTGCTTTCCTGTGCTGGTATTTCTCAGCCTCTCATTCCCGAAGTGCCACAGAGCTGGCTTACACAAGCCTGCTGTCCTGGCCTCCTCGCAGCCCCCACCACACTTCTCTGGCCCTCCTGACCCTCCTTCCCTGCCCTGAAGGGCTGTGCTCCCAGGACTCCACACACTCTTCCTCCTTCATCCTCTATTTTCTTTTTTTAATTTTTTTAATTTTAGAATTTATTTATTCATGTTTATAGAGAGAAAGGGAGAAGAGAGAGAGAGAGAGAGAAGGGAGAGAAGCAGCAAGCACCAACTCCCCATATGTGCCTTGACCAGGCAAGCCCTGGGTTTTGAACCTGAGATCTCAGCATTCCAGGTTGAGGCTTTATCCACTGCACGATCACAGGTCAGGCTCATTCTCCCTTTTCATCTCATTCCACTACCCTGACTGTGACAGCAACTTATATACTATAATCTGAAACCATATATTGCATTAAATGAAGCCAGACACATGTTAATTAACGGCTCCTCATGGTAAATTTTCTTGCTTTTTCACTGGTCAATCCTGAAACTCAAGAGATGTTTTGCGCCTGACCAGGCGGTGGCGCCGTGGATAGAGCGTCGGACTGGGATGTGGAAGACCAAGGTTCAAGACCCCGAGCTCGCCAGCTTGAGGGCAGGCCCATCTGGCTTGAGCGGAAGCTCGCCAGCTTGGACCCAAGGTCACTGGCTCCAGCAAGGGGTTGCTCGGTCTGCTGAGGGCCCGCGGTCAAGGCACATGTGAGAAAGCATTCAATGAACAACTGTGTTGCGATGGCAACGAAAAACTAATGATTGATGCTTCTCACCTCTCTCTGACTCTCTCTCTGTCCCTGTAAAAAAAAATAAAATAAATATAAAATAAAAAAAAGATGTTTTGCCTGACCAGGCAGTGGCGCAGTGGACAGAGTGTCGGACTGGGATGCAAAAGACCCAGGTTCGAGACCCCCAGCTGGCCAGCTTGAGCATGGGCCAATCTGGCTTAAGCAAAAGCTCGTCAGCTTGGACCCAAGGTCACTGGCTCCAGCAAGGGGTTGCTCGGTCTGCTGAAGGCCCACGGTCAAGGCACGTGTGAGAAAGCAATCAGCCTGACCTGTGGTGGTGCAGTGGATAAAGCGTCGACCTGGGAACACTGAGGTCGCCAGTTCAAAACCCTGCACTGGTCTGGTCAAGGCACATTTGGGAGTTGATACTTCCAGCTCCTCCCCCATTTCTCTCTTTCTTTCTCTCTCTCTCACTCTGTGTCTCCTCTCTAAAATAAATACAATAAAAAGAAATTAAAAAAATAATTCTATAAAAAAAAGAAAGCAATCAATGAACAATTAAGGTGCTGCAACGGCAACGAAAAACTAATGATTGATGCTTCTCACCTCTCTCCGTTCCTGTCTTTCTGTCCCTATCTATCCCTCTCTCTGACTCTCTCTCTGTCCCTGTAAAAAAAAAAAAAAAAGGAATGTTTTTGCACCGGTCTATTCAGTATCCCACTCCAATATATTTTAGTTCCCTCAAACTCATGTGCTCAAACCATATTTTTTCTGACTCGCAAATCTTTTCTTTTCTCTTCTCTATTTCAGTTCACAGCCTCTCGTTCTACCTGCCTTCCCTAGAGGGAAACCAGGAAGTCATCAGGGATGTCAGGTCCTACTGGCCAATACATAAAAGTGACTAACAGTAGTTGTTAACAAAAATGTGCAAGAGAAAACTGCAGAACTAGTTGCTAAATAAGCCTGACAAATGACTGTTAACTAGTACAGATGGTATAATTAGGAGGAAGAGTGAAAGGAAAGAAGGCATGGATTATGAGAGAAACTTTATATTTGTATGTGTATGTCATTTGTAATTGTAAACATGGAAAATTGATTAATTCCACCACACACACCCCCCACTCAACTCTTAAGTACTATGAGGGCAGGATGCATACATGTGTTCATCTTTGTGCGGCTAGCACCTAGTATAGTGCTTCACATATAGCAGTTGCTCAGGAAACACTTGCTGGGTACAGGTACATAGCTGCTAACACAATTAACTGAAAACACAGCTGATTTTTACTTTGATTTATCTGTCAAGGTCAAAGTAGACTTGCAGAATGCTAATAGATACATAATATTGGTCTAATTTCACCACAACACACTAAATGTCTAGTGGGACAAATAAACGTTTCTTGGCATAACTGTTGAGTCTTCGGTTCATCATTTGACCAGAAAATTCTCTATTTTACTAGATTAAAGACACTGATTATGGTAGCGATTTTCACCTTAGGAAAACTAAACTGGCCTTTAGAAACAATTACTACTTTAAAAACCTTTTACAAAGATTAAATAAGCCTCAAATGTCTCTGATATCAAATTTCCTGGGCATCAATTGATCAATAAGTTATGAGACAAAGCAGAGAGCTCTAATCAAGATCCTTGAACTAGAAAAAGCACTGAAAGAAAGAAACTTCTCTGAAGGCATTGCATCTACCAAAGGAGAAGCTGGCTCCCTACTCTCTATGACCAAAGCTGACACCCAGACTGGGTAAGATGAAATGTTATATGAATACCGTAGGAACAAAAATGGCTGTTGTGTCTATGAACAATTGTGATGATATGTACACACACAGAAAACAGAAATCAGCTGTCTTCCGGAACTCTCTTCTAAGCCTTTCTCCCTAACACAGCTGCATTTATAGAAATAATATTCACTCCAGCCTTAGAACAAAACAAACAAAAAAACTCCCTCTCCCTAACCCCTCAAACTTAACCTATCATCAAATTCTATCAACGTGGTCCTCTGCTAGGATCCAGCTCAAAAACTGCTTTCTCTGTACTCCCAATGCATTCTGTATATTATCAGGTAGTATATAATAATAATAATGTATGATTATTTTAGCATCTCCATTCTCCTTCCTTCATCTAAGACAAGGAGCTATTTAAAGATTTTCAGGATCTCCTGTATGATAACTGGACTTAACAGAGTGCCTGGTAATTTAATTCGTTTTTAATAAATTATAGTCAAAAAGGAGAAGAAACGGGATTTTGAAATATAAACATAGGACTTTGATAGCAAAGATAAAACCTTCCATCCCTCCTACTTTGCACCTTTCCATGGCTTTTTCCTCTGTCGTTCTTCATTATATCCATGTCGGCGAGCCTTCCTCGTGATTCTGTGCAGCTGTGGGCATTAAGTGACTGTACTTGTGATTAAGACTGCTTTATTTCCTCGTTCCTCTCTTCTCCACTCAGGCCCTCAGCAGAAGCAACCACCAAACATGAAGAAATGCAACACAAGGTGATAAAATATGCAGAGATAATATATGCGTAGTGGTACTGATTAAAACATTGATGAGAATTAAAAATACTGCCTTCAAGAAAACGTAGGTCTCCCTCTATGTCTCTGTATATTACTCAACCTTCAAGAGACAGCCATCTCTTTTCTTCAATAAGGGACAATGGCACTTGTCTCACCCACACTAATGCCATTGCTATTTGTCCATAAAAGGAAGTGGATGGCCTGGCATGTCATGTGGATACAAGAGAGAGCTCTGAGCACTGAGATGACTGACAATGCCGTCTGGCCCCTTTTGGAGGGAGTAGGATATAAGTATCAAAAGGTCAGGGAGAGAAAATGATTCAGAGCTGTTTAGATTAATATTTGAATCTTAATATTTTTGAAGGAAAAGGAGCTTAATTTGCTATTGTAGGGGTGCAAAAATATACTAGTCACAAAAATTAGGGGATATTTCAAAATGAAAATGAGGCAATAAAAAAAAGCAGAATTTGATTTTTTCTTATTAAACAAGAGCATTAGAAAAGCAAATGAGCCTGTCCGGGTGGTAGCGCAGTGGATAGACCGTCGGACTGGGATGCATAAGACCCAGGTTCAAGACCCCAAGGTCACCAGTTTGAGCGAAGGCCCATCTGGCTTGAGCAAAAGCTCGTCAGCTTGGACCCAAGGTCGCTGACTCCAGCAAGGGGTGGCTCGGTCTGCTGAAGGCCCGCGGTCAAGGCACATGTGAGAAAGCAATGAACACTAAGGTGTCACAACGGCAATGAAAATTAATTGATGCTTCTCTCATCTCTCTCCATTCCTGTCTGTCTGTCCCTATCTATCCCTCTCTCTGACTCTCTCTCTGTCCCTGTAAAAAAAAAAAAGAAAGAAAGAAAAGCAAACGACAAGTCAAAGAAAGTTGTTTGATTATGCAAATGAGATGCAAAACCAACTTTTATTTCATTGATGAAAATGCACTATACAAACGGCTGAAAGTACAGAACATCTGCACGTCCCCTGATCCTTTAATTTTTGTGAGCAGTGTATTTTTTCCTCCCACCTTCTAAGTTCTTCTAGCTGGGCTAATAGTCAAATTAGCATGAAACAGATTAATAGGAGAAAATGTCCAAAGTTTATTTTCCCAATGTACATACACTCAGAGGTCACTGAGAATACAAGACCCTAAGGGCATTGGACAGTTGAGGTTTATACATCATTTTGGACAAAAGAGAAGTGGGGGCTGACCTGTGGTGGCACAGTGGAGAAAGCTTTGACCTGGAATACTGAGGTGGCCGGTTCAAACCCCTGGGCTTGCCTGGTCAAGGCAAATTTCAGAAGCTACTACTAGGTGGTGCTTATCGATCCTCCTCCAACCCTTGCTTTCTCTCACTCTTTTGCGCTCTCTCTCCTTTCTCTTTAAAATCAATGAAAAATTTAAAAATAAAAAAGGAGAAAGGGGTCTTGGTCTGTGGTTTCAAAGGGCAATAAGCAATTAACAGGCAGAAGATAAAGATAACAAACAGCAAACAGATTGCTGCTAAGGACCCAGAAAAATGGGGTGGGAAGGGGGAACCCAGAAGAACAAGTTCCACAGGGATCCTTCCCATCCATCATACTTAAAATGCTAAGGTGACTATGTGAAGGTTCCCTTCCTGAAATAGGTCTTTCCATATGAATTTTTTTCAGCAGGCAAAGAGAAAAGTCAAAGGTTCTTTCTCTTTTGTTTCTTAATAACAAGCCTAAAATCAATATCCCAAAAGACATGTTTTGGAGTGGCTAAATTTGGTCCCTTTCACTATATAAAAGGTGGCTGTATATAATAGGTTTTTGGACATTGTTATGCAGGTAGATAATAAATTAACCTGCCTTGATTAATAAAAATGGTTATTAGGTGCTGGTACCATAAGTAAATTAACTGCCTAACATCTCCTGGTGATCATTCATTTGGCCCAGATGAAACCAGATATTTGACAAAATGTTTTTTGTGTCTAAGAAGGTATGTTTTGTTGGTTTAAGCCATAATCTTTAAAATTCCTACCTACCATAGATTTATACCTGCAAACATTCATTTCTACTTTAGCAAAAACATTTTTATGAATGAAAAAGGAAAAATACTAGATTAGATTTTGCTAGCAAAAAAAGCCATAGTCCTATTGTGATATACTAATATTCACCTTAGAAATTATGAACTCAACTTCTATATATGCAATTGAACTACTATGGGTTCAAAGATTTACTTACAGTAATACAAGATCAAAGAAGTATCTATGGAAGACAAATTATATATAAGACCTTAGGGAAGGAAAAAATTTCTTAAAGAAAACACAAATCTACATGAACAACAAAGGAAAAAATGGATATATTCCATTACATTAATTACATTAAAATTGGGAATTTTATCAAAGGACTTCACAAAAAGAGAGAAAAGACAAACCACTGTGCAGAAGATATCTGCAATACATACAAATGATAAAAGACTGGGATCAAGAATATATATAAAGAACTTCCATCTACCATTTTAAAATGACAGGTAACCTAACACTTAAAATGGCTAAAGACTTAGATATTTCATAAAATAGGAAAATCAAATAAACATGAAAAGTTGTTCAATCTCACTAGTAACCAGGGAAATGCAAATTATAACTATGATAAGATACCATTATACACCCACCAGATAGGCAAAACTTTAAAATCTGACAATATCCATGATGGTAAAGACAGAGGATTCTCATATACTACTGGTAGACATATAAATTGGCATGATCACTTTGGAAAACATGATAAAGTTGAAGATTGGTATATCTATGCCACAGACATTACATTTATAGAAATTCATGAACATGATAAAATGTTCATTATAGCACTATTCATAGTAGCCCAAAGAATGAAAATAATAACCCAAAAGTCCATCAACCAAAGAGTACACAGATTGTAGTATATTCATGCAATGGGATACCATATAGTAATAAAATGAAATGACTACTATTATATGCAATGACCTGGAGAACCTCACAGAAAACATGTTAAAACAAGTAAGGCATGAAAGAATATGTACAATATGAATCCATTCAAGTCAAGTTCAAAAACAGATAAAACTAAACCACATGTGATAAAACTATGAAAGAATATTATTTTGCAGCCAATGTGGAAAATTCTATGGCATTTCCTCAAAAAATTTAAAATAAAACTGCCTTATGACCCAGTGATTCCACTTCTGGGAACATATACAAAGAAACCCAAAACACTAACTTGAAAGAATCTATGCACCTGGATGTTCATTGCAGTGTTATTTACAATAGCCAAAGTTTAGAAGCAGCCCTAGTGCCCATCAATAGATGAGTGGATAAAAAAGTTATGGTACATTTACACAATAAAATACTACATGACGCCTGACCTGTGGTGGCGCAGTGGATAAAGCATCGACCTGGGAACACTGAGGTCACCAGTTCAAAACCCTGCACTGGTTCGGTCAAGGCACATATGGGAGTTGATGCTTCCAGCTCCTCCCCCCTTTCTCTCTCTCTCTCCTTCTCTCTCTCACTCTGTGTCTCCTCTCTAAAATGAATAAAATAAAAAAAGAAATTTTAAAATACTACATGACCATGAAAAAGAAGGAAATGTTACCTTTTGCAACAGCATGGATGAACCTGGAGAGTATTATGCTAACTGAAATAAGCCAGTCAGAGAAAGACAAATATATGATTTCACTTAGATGTAGAATCTAATGAACAAAATAAACTAACAAATTAGAAACAGACTTATAGATACAGAGAACAGACTGATAACAGTCAGAGGGGATGGGGGTTTAGGGTTGGATGAAAAAAATGAATAAATTAAAAAAACTCATAGAGACAATAATATGGTGATTACAAGAGGGAAAGAGGGTTGGGGAGATAGAGGAGGAAAAAGAGAGATAAATGGTGATGGAAGGAGACTTGACTTGCAGTGGTGAACAAAGAATATACAGATGATGTAGTGTGCACCTGAAACCTATGTAATTTTATTAACCACCATCACCCCAATAAATTCAATAAAAAATTTAAAAGAAACTTATGACAAAATTCTGGATTACCTGGGGCGGGAGAAGCTGCTATAGAGGAGAGGCACACAGGGAGACTCTGGATGCTCACAATATTCTATTTCCTACACCTGGGAGGTGGCTACAGTAGTGGCTCTATATTTCTCGTTAAACCTGTCTTTCTGGCCTGACCTGTGGTGGCGCAGTGGATAAAGCATTGACTTGGAATGCTGAGGTCGCTGGTTCAAAACCCTGGGCTAGCCTGACCTGTGGTGGTGCAGTGGATAAAGTGTCGACCTGGGAACACTGAGGTCGCCAGTTCAAAACCCTGCACTGGTCTGGTCAAGGCACATATGGGAGTTGATGCTTCCAGCTCCTCCCCCCTTTCTCTCTTTCTCTCTCTCTCTCTCACACACTCTGTGTCTCCTCTCTAAAATGAATAAAGTAAAAAAATAAATAAATTAAATAAATTAAAAAAAAAAAGTCACAAAAAAAACCCCTGGGCTTGCCCGGTCAAGGCACATACAACAAGCAATCAAGGAACAACTAAAGTGAAGCATCTATGACTTGCTATTTCTTGTTCTCTCCCATCCTCTCTCTGTAAAATCAATAAATAAAATTTAAAATTAAAAAAGAAAATTAAAACTGTCTTTCTGGCCCTGACTGGTTGGCTCAGCGGTAGAGCGTTGGCCCAGTGTGTGGAAATCCTGGGTTCGATTCCCGGCCAGGGAACACAGGAGAAGTGCCCATCTGCTTCTCCACCCTTCCCCCTCTCCTTTCTCTATGTCTCTCTCTTCCCCTCCTGCAGCCAAGGCTCCACTGGAGCAAAGTTGGCCCAGGCACTGAACATGGCTCCATGGTCTCTGCCTCAGGTGCTAGAATGGCTCTGATTGCAGTGGAGCAACACCCCAGAGGGGCCGAGCATCGCCCCCTGGTGGGTATGCCAGGTGGATCCTGGTTGGGCACATGCTAGAATCTGTCTGTCTGCTTCCTCCCCCCTTGTCTTCTCACTTCAGAAAAATACCAAAAAACAGTAATAATAAAAAAGAAAAACTGTCTTTCATGTTTGTGTACTTTTTCTGTATATATGGTATATTTCACAGCTTAAGATGCTTTATGCAGACATGTAAGACTAAATATTCTAGAAATTGGATGGGATGAAACAAAGGACAAACAAAAAATATCATCAGGAGACACCAACTGCCATGAAGAAACAAAAGTCAGGGTACACAGAATGGGTTGGGCAGAGAGAACTATTTACACTAGAATCAGTGTCTCCATGGCTAAGTCTCACGGAGTGCTGCTGGGACACAGCAGGGGCTGCAAGGTGAATGCACAGTGGAATTTCTAATCATGCCACAAGCAAGACGTCATAAAGTTCACAGAAGAGGACTCCAATAACACCCAAAGTCCTAGACAGACAAGGATCTGGCCACATTAGACTATAAACAATTAATGAAAAGAAAATAAGAAAGCCTATCTATGTCTTGAATGCTTTGTAAGAAAATAATTCTAATGATAAAATAATTTTAAAGGCTTGGAAAAGTTAATGAAGTCCTCCAATTTAGTTTGAGATTTCTTTAAAGGGAATGCTGCAAGAGCCAGATGTGAAGTGAAGGCTATTGTAGAAAACAAAATTTTTTTTGGTAGAAAAAAAATTATGCCATAAACAACAATAAAACACTTATTTTTAATTTGAAGAATTAGTTGTTATTTTTATGAACATATTTTCACATGTGTATATGTCTGTAATGAATTCCAATCAATTCCTTTTTCCTTCTCTATTTACTATAACATTCTGGTCCTTATTTTTAAGTGAGTTCATCTTACTTTGACTTTTTCTATGTCAGATGTTTTCAGATAATAAAGGTTCTCAAATTAGATTAAGTTTTAAGTCCTCGTACCCACACTTTTCTGCTTACTATATTAGGCTGACCCATATGGAACTGTAATATTCTATCATCTTTGACCAACAAAAGTGGCAATTTGATAGGATTCATATTAAAACATGATGTCCACGGTCTGAGCTGTGAGCTCCTGCCCTTTCCAGCACAGGGCCAGCCTGGCGTGCATGAAGGGCTGACCAGTCATTATGCAGGAGTAAGTGCGGAGACTTCTGTGTTTTCCATTATAACCTTTCTTCCCTATTTAAAAGAATTCTACTATTTTCTCTTCTGTTCAGCAAAGTAAAAAATATTGATGAGATTTATACTTTTATTTTTAACTAGACTATGATTTAGCTCCTACATTCAATCAACATTTGTTGATTACCTACCATGTGCTAACCCTGGGAAAAGACAAGGATCACTGACTGACTCGTGACGCTTACAAAGAATAGGGAGTAAAAAAGACAAGAAAATCAATATGTACAGGCTACTGCAGTAGGTGCTATTCAAAAGTGCTTCCAAAAGGAGGCACCCCTAAATCAGTTATCTTTTCATAACTTTTTAGCTTAACAAAAAAACACAACAAACTTGTCAAAAGCAGGCATCAGGACAGAAAAATTAATCAGAAATATAAATTCTGAATAAGCTATACACGAGATAATAAGGTCTTGAATGATTCTATTTTCTTAGCTTTAAGTTGGAATCGTATAAGACAGGAGTGTAAGATCACACTGTCCTGACTGAGTTGTATGTCCTCACTGGGAAAGGACAGGTGGAGTCCCGTGTGTTCACGGAGGAGAGCCTAGGGCTCAGGGAGGTAGCCACGTGGCTAAAGGAAAAGAAGGAAAACAGAGACCAATGGCTCTGAACTCTTATTCCCTCAACGGGAACAGAAAGAGGACTCTGAGTTTGAGATATTCTTACAGAATTAAAAGGTAGTTAGCATAAACTTCTTAATGTGTTTTCCTATGTGAGTCAAGGAAACATATACATTCTAAGGAAGATTTCAATTACACTGAATACTTTTGTGTTACCAATCACTTGAATTTAAGTCACCACATTTCTTCTGGGACATACCATGCTTTTAATACAGCTACATCTTTTTCTTTCTTTTTAATTCTGTTTCTTCAAATGCCAAAACTACACACACTTAAAGATGTAACCCTGTGAGAATGAGGAAATTTGCTGCAAGTTTTACTCATCTATACAAAACCGTAAAACTCAACATTTTGGGTTTTGTTTGGAGATCTAGTTCTTACAAAAATTTAATCAAATACATACACTGCTTAGGAAATGAAGCTACTCCCCAACTACGGCATTTCTTTCAATGGAGGTACCAATTTGCAGTTTGATAAGAAGGCTACAATACACACCCAAAAACAATCTATCAGTAAAAGAATTTTAAATAAAGTGAAAAAAAATTGTTCAACCTTATAACTTAAACATTCAAAACAGCATGGCATGCATGCTTTCCCTATCCAGTATGGAAGAATTTTTGAAAAACAAGGCAGTAGATTTCTATTTCCTCTGTGTACAGGTCCATAACGCTGGTGAGCACAAGTCAAGTTCAGCATTTTTCATCATTTACATTTCTAATAGGTTTGTTCCTTTGAATAGTCCTTGGAACAGTAACAGACTTCCAAAGATCCAGCCAGAAATGAAAGGAATGGAATACTTCTTGGAAGACGGAGGACCATACTGACCTGATTGACTGAACATTGCATAGTGAAATTATTTATCTTATTGTAAAGCCAGTATCCGCGGCCACCATCAAAGTCGCCTGGCTATCGTGTAGATTCACATTTAATTTGGACAGATTATAAAGAAATTGCGGAGCCAAAAACTGGTGGTCCATTTTCCTTTATTCTAGACTCATACTCAGCAAGCGAGTAAAAAACACACAGCGGGAAACACTCCCCTTTCCATTCAGGGCTCCCAAAACCACTGACTCATCCGAGTTTTCCTAGAATCAAAGGCTTCCACCACTCCAGTCTTTTTTCTTTTCTTTTTTTTTTTTTTTTTACAAGGATGGGGGGGGGGTGTGATAGTTAGGGACAGACAGGAATGGAGAGAGGTGAGAAGCATCAATCATTAGTTTTTCGTTGCCGTCTCAACACCTTAGTTGTTCATTGATTGCCTTCTCACATGTGCCTTGACCGCGGGCCTTCAGCAGACCGAGCAACCCCTTGCTGGAGCCAGCGACCTTGGGTCCAAGCTGGTGAGCTTTTGCTCAAGCCAGAGGGGCCCACGCTCAAGCTGGCAACCTCGGGGTCTCGAACCTGGGTCTTCAGCATCCCAGTCCAACACTCTATCCACTGCGCCACTGCCTGGTCAGGCCGCACCAGTCTTATTCACTTTGTTCCCCATTCCCTTCTCTTCTGCAAACTGGTTTCTCCTTCATATTTCTGCCATTTTGGCTGCCTCCTCCACGTAGCCTCCCTGCCCTGCTACAACATGGGCTCTTCTTCTCTATAAGAACGTGGTCACTCTCCCCCCAAAAGAAAAATATTATATGACCTCACTCATTTGAGGAATCCAAGGAACACTGAGAACTGAGGAAAGGATTTGAGACAGAGGAGGGATCAAAGGGACCAGAGGAAAAGAGGACAGAGGAAAAGGGGATGATAGGATGGGATAAACCTGAAGGGAAGGGAGGAGGGCACTGTAGGGAGGGGGGGTAAGGGAGATGTGGAGGGAAATATGGAAGGGGATGCAGTCGGGGTTACCCTGGAATCTATGTAAACACAATTAAATTTTTTTTTAAAAAACTTTTGTCGTGAAAGCCCCTCCCCCAATACACATTAGCATAACCAAGTCCCATAGCAAGCAAGAAGGGCAATTAGCTGTATCACATGAGATTATCACCACGGGAGAGCAGTGGCCATCTTTAATGAAGTGAGCAAAAAATACCTTATCTGCCTGACACATATATGGAATATTATTTCTATCCTTAAATTAAATACCTACCCAGAGGTCCCCAAACTATGGCCCGCAGGCCAAATTGCGGCCACCTGAAGCCATTTATCCGGCCCCCGCCGCACTTCCAGAAGGGGCACCTCTTTCATTGGTGGTCAGTGTATGGAGTACTGTATGTGGCGGCCCTCCAATGGTCTGAGGGACAGTGAACTGGCCCCCTTTGTAAAAAGTCTGGGGACCCCTGAAACACTTTCTATTACCATTGTTGGACCTGCTTTGTACTCAGCCAGGTAGTCAGAAATGAGTGCTTAAGAGTGAAGTTATATGTTTTCATAAAGAAGTGACAGCATCATGTCTTCACACACCTGCTGATGAGCTGCTTGCTTGCACCACCCCATCCCAGCCCCTCCCTTGAGTTCTGGTCTTTCTCACTGAATTACTCAGTCAAAATAAAACAAAGGCAGGAATGCATAGCAAAAGTAGAGGCAATGACAGAGGTACAATGGAATAATAAAGAGCATTCTCTGTAATTATCATTATAGAGAATAATAATGGTTGCAATGGGGAAAGGGAGAACAAGTCACTGTCTCTGGATTCTTAAATTCATAGGATGTGTGAGAAAACAAGCACAATCTTCGACAAAGGCCTACAGGGGAAGACAAGTAAACAAAGGAAGTCGAGAAGATGGAAAGAATATTCTGGGAAGAGAATAAGATACCAGGAAGTTTGGTTACCATGGAGAACTAGAGTGTTTGGCAGGACAAGGGAGGGAGGAGAAGAGAAGGGGTGTGTGGAGGGAGCTTTCGCTGAAGGAGGGAATACAAGGCTTTATGAAATTAAGAGAAAGAGGAATCAAGGATACTCAACTCCAATTCATTTATACCCTTTCTTTTAGTAGACCATACTGAGAGGCCTACAAAGATGCTGTACTCTTGACTTTTAAACATTTTTTAAATACTACATTTTTAATAAAATGTCACTGCCTTGGGGGGAAAAATTCACCTTTGCCAAAGCAAGAAGGAAGCCAGTGAGCCAAGTAATCAGTTGGGAGTAGAACTACAAACATTTGGCCTTGTTTTGAACATGAGAGAAAGAAAAGCTTTCATTTAGCATAGTTTTACATAATCTCAGGAAAGAATTCACCTACCATTTATTTTCAGGGAAATGTGCTGCTTCTTGGAAGAAGCCCAGAAGATCCTGCTGTTAAATCAAGACCCATGCAGGAAGAAGTATTATCCGCTCCACAATAACATGGCGTGTAACACAAAGACAGTGGTACTTGTCCAGCAGGGAGAGGGCCCCTTCAACACAGGGGCCCCACTGGCTGACTTAATTACAGCGCAGCAAGGGAGAGCCACTACAAAGACAGGGTACCCCGAAGGAGGCCTGCTGCGATCCCGCTTAGCTGCAGGGACAGCTGGTTCTGCTGCTTCTCATTTGGTATGATGAGGTCTTCTAGAAAAATCGGAAAATGGATACATGCCAACAAGTTTTTCACTATCAGAATTCTTTAAAAACCTACCATATGCTACTATAAAAATAATCCTTAACTTGACAGTCAGTCAGCAAGTATTTACTGAGCTGTGACTACATATAAAAAATAGAAAAAGGTCTGAAACAGGGTGCCATCTAGTTTAAGAACATGGATCAAACTGATTTACTTTAAGGGCTTTTGATTTTTTTCATCATGCCACACACAAAATGAAAAAGTACAACAGAGGCCATAAAACTACTGCCTTAAAAATTCTCAGAGTGAGCCTACATTGGAAACAAGGCTAAACCAGGGATGGTCCACTGACACCTAATTCAGCAGCAGAGGCGAAGGAGAGATGTTAAAGCAGTCACCTTGGCAACCACAGTGACTTAGGCACAAAACAGGTATGTAGTCCTCATTAGAAAGTTGTAACACAGTTGCTAACTAATAGCACTATGTGAATTCTATCTTGTAAAAAGTTTTAGAAAATGGAAACTGAACTACAAACTTACTAAAGAAGGACCTAGCTATTATTGCCACACCATTTTATGAAATTATACACATGTAGCTTTCCTGCATGTAGCAAACTCTCCTGGTCACTTTAAAAGAATATGAATTAATCAAAACCACAAAATTCTCCATTCTCATGTGTCAATGTACAGTAATGCCCTCTAAAGAGATCAGAGTTCGCCTGACCAGGCGGTGGCACAGTGGATAAAGTGTCGGACTGGGATGGGGAAGAGCCCAGGTTTGAGACCCCGAGGTCGCCAGCTTGAGCACAGGTTTATCTGGTTTGAGCAAAAAGCTCACCACCAGCTTTAGTCCAAGGTCGCTACCTCCAGCAAGGGGTTAGTTACTCAGTCTGCTGAAGGCCCGCAGTCAAGGCACATATCGGAAAGCAATAAATGAACAACTAAAGTGTCAAAACGAAAAACTGATGATTGATGCTTCTCATCTCTTTCCATTCCTGTCTCTCTGTCCCTGTCTATCCCTCTCTTTGACTCTCTCTCAGTCTCTGTAAAAAAATATAAATATTGGTCTAACCCAGGGTCACAAAAATTAAAGAGATCAGAGTTCGCACAAGACTAGGAGCCTGAGGATCTGAGGAAGAAGATGGGGGGGGGGGTCTGAGAAAGAAAAGAAATGCCAGGTCATTTATTTCCCTTTTCTCTATTCTTTCCCACATTCTCAAAATTCACTCAATTATTTTACTCATCAAAATGTCAAATGCAGTGCTTGCTGATATTAAGTTGAATAAGACACAAAGAATCTGGTAGAGAAGCAGGCAAGAAGATCATCACAGAATAGGGGAACATTACAGTTGTCTCAGGTTTTACAGAAAAACAAAGAGACATCAGCCAACCAGCTAATAATAATCATGGTGTGTACTTTGGGCAAGGTCATACATCGGGTGCTCTTGTATATACTATGTATTTCATTCAAAACTAAACATCAGCCCTGTTTACTGTTCCATTCAGCAGATGAAGAAATGGAGGCTTCAAGGTATAAGAGATAGAACTCAGAATGAAAGCTTCATCCTTTTAATCCAAGTCCAGGGCTCTTTGTAAAGCACTATCTTCTCCTCCAACTCCCCTACCTTCTCATTTTTTACCTTCCTTTCTTCTTTATTTTTTAATGATTTCATTTATTCATTTTTTAGAAAAAAGGGGGGTTGACAGAAAGCACCAATTTCCATATGTGCCTTGACCAGGCCAGCCCAGGGTTTCGAACCAGCGACCTCAGCATTCCAGTTCAATGCTTTATCCACTGCACTACCACAGGTCAGGCTCTCCTTTATTATTTTTTTCCCTGAAAGGGCAAGAGACTGTCAGCCTTTAGATCAGGAGCCAAAAGCCTAATGTCAACAAGGAAGTGACAGATGATATAAATGAGGGAAGCAGACAGTAGGGTGATGTGGGTGAGATGGGATGGTGGGACTGTGGCAAGCTTCTCATGCCTCTTCTCGAAGAGAAGGATCCAGCTCCAGCCCTCTGGTGTCAAACAGAAATGCAGGCTGAGCACTTGGTGAAATCTTCCATATGATATATTTAAAAGAAAAAGAAAAAATAAAGCAGCTCCCTATATCAAATGTTTCTAAATCCCTGGGCTACAGATTCTTTCTGCCCATGGATACCAGTTTGCAATCTCTGCTCTCGATGAGAGGAGCCAATCTCTCCGGGATATCTGACTACCTGTAAAGTCTAATGACTAAGTGGTCATTGAAAAAAAAAAAAAAAAAAACAAAACCCACAGTACTGGTGTGACCATCAGGACTTTATTCTAATTCTGTGGTATTAATGAGATGGGTACATTTAATGACAGAGTCACAGTGCTAAAAACAGTTTAGACATCTTCTGTTCCAAATTCAGAGCCTGACTCACTTCCTCAACATCCCTACCAAGTTGCTTTTTGGCTTCTACATAAACAGCTCCATTAGCCAACAGGGAGGTATCGCCTCAGAAAGCCCGCTAACTCTCACACTGCTCTTATCTTCCATAAGGAAGGTTGTATGGCCAGGGGTTGCCGCCATCATGGCCATTCACATGCAGGTTCCCACTGAATTTGGACAGACGGTAAAGAAATGGGGGAGCCAAAATATAGTGGGCCATTCATTTATTAAAGTCTCGCACTGGCTGATGAACAAACGGGCAGGGAAAACACTTCCCTTTCACTCAGGACTCCCAAAGCCAATGACACATTCTCCAGTTCCACAACCAGGAGAATTTTCTCCAGTTCCTCCTAGAATCAAAGTCCTCACCAGTCTCCGTAGGGCTCCCAAAGCCCCTCAGTTCTAGTTCCCTATCTGCATACCTTCTCTTTCTCTGCCAACATGGCTTCCAAAGGGCAGATAAAATATATTATGCTCACTTTGTTAAAGATGGCGCTGCCCATGTGCAAGTTTTAAGAGTAAGCTTTTCCCCACACCCTTGACTGATTGGATGATGTGGGGTGGTGCACTCTCATGAGGAATCCTCCCATTATGCCTCAGATAAGTGGCTTTGTATCAGAGACTTCCTTGTTTGTAGATTGAATTAAAGGTTTGGATTCTACACTATAAAGTGGGGCAGACCAGGAGCTTGCTCTCTCTCGGTTCCTGAGGTTAGTATTAGAGAGGAGAGCAGATTAAGGCCACGTGGAGGAGAGAAGAAGCAGCCAAGATGGCGGAGTGCTGAGGAAGAAGCCAGTTTGAGCAGAGTTTGTGCTGGAGAAGGAGATGGGAAACAGAGGTAGATAAGTCTGGTGAGCTAGAAACCTTTGATGCTAGGAAACTCGGATAAGTCAGTAGCTTTGTGAGCACTGAATGAGTGGGTTTTGGAGCCCAGTGTGTGTTTTTACTTGCCCGCCGGGTGCAAGCTAGGATTAAAGCTGATGGCTCACCAGTTCTTGGCTCCGTTGTTTCATTACCAACTGTCTGAATCTAATGCGAACCTACATGAGCCAGGCGGCTGTGATAATGGTGTCCAAGGCTCCTGGCTTTACACCCTTCTTCTCTCTCTGCCCAAACCGGCTTCTTTTTCAGCACTCTTCATTCTCTTTCTTCTCTCACTCTGCAAACATGGCTTCTTTCTGCCTCTTCTCCTTCTCTGCAATACAGGCTGGGGACAATCAAAATCCCTCCCCCACAAACATTAGCAAAACAATGGCCCTTCCCAAGCAGGAAGGTAATTTGCAATTTCACAGACCACATATACCTGGTGCTGCCCAGCCCCCAATGCAAACTATAAGCAAGCAAACATAAAAATCGTATTTTACAAACTTATTTGACCAAAAAAAGTCCTTACTCATGTTAAGTTGAGTTCCATCCGTATCCGATACCCTGTGGTTCCTGGATCATTATTATACCTAGAACACAATTGTGAGGTCAGTTGGCAATGGAGGAGGGCGACGTGAGGAACCAGGCCCAGGAACTTTGGCTGGAACCACCCACACCCATTGCACACCAAAAGAAACTTCCCAGGAGCCCTTTGAAAAAGAACGGCTGTCTGTCACATCATATCAACCCAACCACCCTAATGACACTATAAATTACCCCCAAACAGGGAGGTGGCGTGACTTCTCTGGCCTCCATCTTGCAGACCAGAGAACCTCGTCCGTAAAGCACTCTACTAAATAAAGCTTTTGCTGTTCCACACTTGGTGGCAACGCCCTTCTTTCTTCTTCCAGGGGAAAAATACCTTACAACAATATTCCAGGAGTAGACGGACTGGCATTTATCATCACGTTCTGAACAATGCTTATATCACTGCAAACGAATATCACATCAGCGTTTGCACTTGCCTCCCTGACCCTTGGGGCCTATAGCATGACCTAGCACTGTGAGTGAGTCAGCAAAAGATCCATAGTAGAGGGGAAAGAAAGATGTTATTTGTACCAGTTACATTTTTTACTTTCAATACAGTTCAAGGATATATTTATGCCCCAGTCTCCATATTTCTACTCTACAGTGCACACATCACTTCCTATAAATAATTATTTTAACTCTTTGGTTTAAAAATACTGACTCCGGCCTGACCAGTGGTGGCACAGTAGATAAAGTGTCATCCCAGAACACTGAGGTCACCGGTTTGAAATACCAACATCGCTGGCTCTAAGCACAGGTCAGCATGGGGTTGCTGACTTGAGCAAAGGATCATACACATAATCTCAAAGCTGGTCAGTTTGAGCCCAAAGGTTGCTGGCATGAAAGCCTAATGTAACTGGCTTGAGCAAGGGGACACTGACTTGGCCCTGGTCAAGGGATGTACGAGAAGCAATCAATGCACAACTAAAGTGAAAGTAACTTCAAGTTGATGTTTCTCACCCTCTCTCTCTGTCTCATAAATATATAAATAACTATTTTTAAAAAATACTGACTTTGGCCTGACCTGTGGTGGCACAGTGGATAAAGCATTGACCTGGGAACACTGAGGTCGCCAGTTAAAAACCATGCTATGGTCTGGTCAAGGCACATATGGGAGTTGAGCTTCCAGCTCCTCCCCCCTTTCTCTCTTTCTTTCTTTCTCTCTCTCTCTCTCTCACTCTGTGTCTCCTCTCTAAAATGAATATAATAAAAAGAAATTTAAAAAAATTTTAAAAAAGTACTGACTTTGGATCCAAGATGGCAACAGAGTAGGTAGAAACTAAACTCACCTCCTCCCAGGGCCAAACTAAAATTATCACTAAAATTTTAACTAAAATACAGAGCAATCAACATGAATAACCACCTGAAGACTAGCTAATAGGAAGTCTTATAACCAAGGATTCACAGAAAAAGCCACATTGAGACTGGTAGGAAGGGTAAAAGGCTTGCCCTGTTTCTACAGGTGGTGGCTGAGATTTTAGAGGGCTATCTCACCTGAAGAGGTTCTCCTTGAAAAGAGTGGGGTCTCAACCCCAAGCCAGGCTCCCCATTCCAGAGTATCAGAGGTAGGAAGAGGCATCTACATAACATCTGGCTATAAAAAGTGGTGGGGTTTCTGTCCACCAGGGAGAGAGAGGAGTCTGCTAGATACACAGGCACTCTCTTAAAAAGTTCACACACAAAATCTCATTCACAGCCACTCACCCTGGGCTCCTGTGGAGGGAGGGCAGAGTGGACTCTCATGAGAACTGGAGTTTGTCACTTCAAGGAGAGAGCTGAAGGGACAGCCACCAGGATCCTGGTGCTGAGTCTCTCTCCCATACTGCAAATGCCATCTTCCTTGGGAGAAACACTACCTTCCATATAGCATCAGCCTGGGGGAATGTAACAGCGCCAACCTCTGGACTCCCTCTGGCTCTAAACCACCAGTGGTTCTTAACCTGGGTTCTGTCGAACCCTAAGGGTTCGATGAGTTGGTCTCAGGGGTTCGGAGAAGCCTCTGCTGCGAAGCCAGAATAAAGTAATACCATAATTTGTTGTGAGTTCATGCACTTTGTTGGTTTTGTTCTTTGAGCAAGGTGATGTTCATGCACGGCTCATTTTGTGCACCAGTAAAAAAACATATACCTATGTCTTGAATTTGGAAAAAAATCATATTTTATTTATCACTAAAGAAGGGTTCGGTGAATGCGCATATGAAACTGGTGGGTTCGGTACCTCAAAAATGGTTAAGAACCACAGCTCTAACCTATCAAATTTGCAAGCTGCTGAGAATTGAGATGCCTGGGCCAGGAGGTAGATGTCTGGGCATACTCAGGGGGTGTCAGTAACTGAATTGTGTGACTTTGGGGTGTGAGCCATTATTCCTCTAACTTTCCCAAGAACCTGACTGCTGCCCCCCCCCATGGGAGATCTGCTAGCCTCACTCTCCTAAAAGCCCCACCCTCCTGACTCCAGGTATCTCCACCCTGCTGACATCTGAGCAGAATCTAGGATAGACTGAGTTGTACAGCTCTGATCATATCAACAGAAGCAGGAAAAAAAATTAATAAAATCTAGCAGCACCCACTTATGACAAAAAACTCAGCAAGGTGGGAATAGAGAGAGCACACCTCAATGTAATCAAGGCCATATATCCCATACCCACAGCCAACATCATATTCAATAGGTAAAAACTATAAGCCTTTCTCTTAAGATCAGGAACAAGACTGGGATGTCTGCTTTCACCACTCTTATTCAACATAGCACTGATGTCCTAGCCATAGATAGCAATGTGACAAGGAGAAGAAATAAGAGGCATCCAGATTGAAAAGGAAGGAATAAAACTGTCATTATTTGCAAATGGCATGATATTATCTATAGAGAATGCTAAAGATTCCACCAAAAAATTACTAGAACTGATAAATGAATTCAGTAAAATAGCAGGATACAAAATAAAAATTCAGAAATCAGTCCATTTTTATGTACCTATAATGAACTATCAGAAAGGGAAACTAAAAGAACAATCCCATTTACAATTGCATCAAAAAATAAAATACCTAGAAATAAATTTAGCTAGGGATGTAAAAGAGCTGTACTCAGAAAAGTATTAGGCACTTGTCCTTTGGTTCCCTTCCTCACACAGGGCACCACTTGTTGCAAAAGACAATGACTACTCAGGGAACACATGGAGTGCACCAAGGGACCTAGGGGCGACCACCTCACAGTCCCCTATACAGGTTTCATGAAATGGTCTGACCCCCAGGTACTGACCCCTAGTCCTCATGGGTATTTACTGATGCACACAAATAGAAGCAGAGAAAAGAATAAGTAAGTCTTAGAAGCAGAGACAAGAATAAGAATAAATAAGTCTTAGAAGCAGAGACAAGAATAAGTAAGTCAAAAAGGGGAACTCCTTTAGAGAAGACAAAAGGGTAAGGAAAGTAGCTCAAATATCCCCACCTAATGATTAATCAGAATTGCTAATCCTATCCCTGTCCTGCTGAGTTCAGTAATTTTATCAGTAAAGACACTGGCTTTTGAAAACCTCAGGGCACTGAACTCCTGTTCTATGTTCCTATTCAGGGGGTCTATAGGCACTGAATAAAGAAATTGAAGAAGATATAAATACGTGGAAGCACATACCGTATTTATGGAAAGAATTAACATAATTAAAAAATGAACATAATACCCAAAGCAATCTATACATTCAACTCAATTCCTATCAAGATACCAATGGTGTATTTCACAGAACTAAAATATTTTAAAAATGTATATGGCACCCAAAAAGACCACTAATATCCACAACAATCTTGAGAAAGAAAAACAAAGTTGGAGGGATGACATTACCTGATATTAGATTATACAAGGACACAGTAATAAAAAAAGCATGGTACTGGTATAATATATGATAGCAGATAGATCAGTGGAACAGAATAGAGGGACCAGAAATAAACCCACGTCTTTACCGTAAATTATTATTTGACGAAGCAGGTAAGAATATACAATAACATGAAGACAGTCTGTTCAACAAATGGTGTTGAGAAAATTGGATACATGCAAAAAAAATGAAACTAGACCATTTTCTTACACCATACATAAGAATAAACTTAAAATGGATTAAAGACTTCAATGTTCAACTTGAAACCATAAAAATCTTAAAAGAAAACATAGGCAGTAAAATCTCAGACATTTCTCATGGCAGTATTTTTGATATATCTCTTCAAGCAAAGGACACAAAAGAAAAAAGAAATAAATGGGACTAAATAGTATTTTGCATAGCAAAGAAAACCATCAACAAAATGAAGACAACCCACTGAATGGAGAACATATTTGCCAATGATACTTCTGATAAGAGGTTAATTTCAAATATTTATAAAGAACTTACACAATTCAATACAAAACAAATAAACAAATATATTTTTAAAACGCTCAATGTCACTAATCATCAGAGAAATGCAAATTAGAACCACAATGAGATTTCAACTCAAACCTGTAGGAATGGCTATTATCAATAAATCTACAAACAACTGTTGGCAAGAGAAAAGGAAACTCTCATGCACTGTCCGTGGGAATGCAGATTGGTAAAGTCACTGGAGAAAGCAGTATGGAGTTACCTCTAAAAATTAGAAATGGAACTGCCTAGCAATTCCATTCTGGGAATATATCCAAAGAAAACTGAAACACTAATTCAAAAGAATATATGCACCCTATGTTCATTCCAGCACTGTTACAATAGCCAATATTTGGAAGCAGACCAAATGCCCATCAGTAAATGAGTATTAAAGAGTCCACAGAGAACACTATGCTATGTAAAATAAGCCAGTCAGAGAAAGACAAACATTATGTTTCATTTATACCTGGAATCTAATGAACAAAATAAAAATAGAAACAGACTCAGATACAGAGAATAGACTAACAGCTGTCAAAGGGAAGGGGAATTGGAAGATTTGGTGAAAAAGGTCAAGAAATTAATATAAAAAAAAAGAAACAACTCACAGACACATACAACAGTATAGTGTTTATCAGAGGGAAAGGGCAAGGGGGGATACAGAAGATGGGGGAGGTATAGGGAAAAAGACTACCCTTAGAATGATGAATACACACAGTACAAGATACAGATGATGTATTATAGAACTGTACACCTAAAACCTATCTAATTTTACTAACCAATGTCACCATAGTCATTGGGCAGATAAAATATATTATGCTCACTTTGTTAAAGATGGCACTGCCCACATGGAAGTTCATTGATATTAATGTGTGTTCTGGGACAGGCTGTGGGTAGGCTGGGTAGGTATAGCCTAAGGCTTAGTTTTAAGAGTAAGCTTTTCCCCACACCCTTGACTGATTGGATGATGTGGGGTGGTACACTCATAAGGAATCCCCCATTATGCCTCAGATAAGTGACTTTGTATCAGAGACTTCCTTGTTTGTAGATTGGATTAAAGGTTTGGATTTTTACACTATAAAGTGGGAAGACCAGGAGCTTGCTCCCTCAGTTCCTGAGGTTAGTATTAGAAAGGAGAGCAGATTAAGGCCACGTGGAGGAGAGGAGGCAGCCAAGATGGCGGAATGCCGAGGAAGAAGCCAGTTTGTGTAGAGAGAAGGAGATGGGAGACAGAGGTGAATAAGTCTGGTGAGCTGGAAACCTTTTGATTCTATTAAAGCTGATAGCTCACCAGTTCTTGGTTCCGTTGTTTCATACTGACTGTCTGAATCTAATGTGAACCTGCACCGGCCAGGCGGCTGTGATAGTGGCCTTGGCCACTGGCTTTACACTAGTGAATTCAATTAAAAAAAAATACTGACATCTCTTTTAGTAACTGGATGGGTCTGGCTTGACAGAATATTAAAAGAGTATATTTTAATAGTTTGTTTTATTTTATAGAAAGAAAAATGACAGCATTTTAGCTGTGTAATAGGAAACTAAGAAATATAGCTATAACCTCAAAGTGTATCATGAAATGTAGCCAACTTATGTCCAGTAAATTACATCATACAGTATAACTACAGGATGATGCTTGTTTTTCTGTCAAAGTAATGAATTCTTTCCAAATACTAAATGCTTTTGGCAGACACATTTAAAAATTCTTTTTAAACAAAACATCAAATTTGGGATCCATAGAATTAAATTCAAATAACTATGGGATATTTCATCTCCTAAATTTAATTGTGAAATATCATTTTTATTCCTTCATTTTCTTATCTCCTTAGCATATGATTTCTTTATGTTCTTCTTAGCTCCTGTTGTAAGGTACCAAAGACTACAGAATTAATATTAATATTTTAGGAAGCTTAAAGAACATTTTATTAATTTGGGCTAGGCATACAGAGAGATTTTGTAAATGATCTCTGTACTTGTATGATTAGCATAAAACCAAGATGGCTGATGGCATTGTGTTGTAAATACAAACGGGAAGGAGACTTGGATTCTCTGACCTTCCCCATGTGGGGAAATGGGTGAATAGCTAGCCAGGTACAGGCAGAGAAAGATTAAATTAAACCTTTTTTTATATTGCCTGACCTGTGGTGGCGCAGTGGATAAAGCGTCGACCTGGGAACACTGAGGTCTCCAGTTCAAAACCCTGCACTGATCTGGTCAAGGCACATATGGGAGTTGATGCTTCCAGCTCCTCCTCTCTCTCTCTCTCTCTCTCTCTCTCTCTCGCTCTCTCTCTCTCTCTCGCTCTCTCTCTCTCTCTCGCTCTCTCTCTCTCTCTCTCTCTCACTCTGTGTCTCCTCTCTAAAATGAATAAAAATTTTTAAAAAACTTAAAAAAAAAACGAAACTTTTTTTATATTAATGGACCAATTACAGGCATTTGTCCCCATGGAAACTACCTCTCCGCTTCTGAAAACATGTAGTTAATGTGTGTATCTCTGGACAAAGGAATAGCAAATGAACACTAGAAAATATAGGAATGTCTTGTGGTATGTAAAGTGACATTTTTACCATTGTGTTACCTTGTAAGTTTTAATGTGTACAAGTGTTTTTTATGAATCCTATAGATAGATGTGTTGGGCAGATAAAATATGCTCACTTTGTTAAAGATGGCGCTGCCCACATGGAAGTTCGTTGAATTAATGTGTGTTCTGGAACAGGTTGTGGGCAGGCAAGGTCATTATAGCCTAAGGCTTGGTTTAAGAGTAAGCTCTTCTCCACAGCCTTGACTGATTGGATGATGTAGGGTGGTGCACTCTCCTGAGGAATCCCATTATACAGAGACTTCCTTGTTTGTATAATTGGATTAAAGGTTTTGATTCTACGGTATAAAGTGGGAGAGACCAGTAGCTTGATCTCTCTCTTGGTTCCTGAGTTCCTGAGGTTAGTATTAGAGAGGAGAGCAGATTAAGGCCACGTGGAGAGGAGAAACAGCCAAGATGGCAGAATGCTGAGGGAGAAGCCAGTTTGTTAAGAGTTTGTGCAGGAGGAGATGGGAAACAGAGGTGAATAAGTCTGGTGAGCTAGAAACCTTTGATTCTAGGAAACTCGGTTAAGTCAGTAGCTTTGTGAGCACTGAATGTGTGGGTTTTGGAGCCCAGTGTGTGTTTTTGCTTGCCCGCCAGGTGCAAGCTAGAATTAAAGCTGATGGCTCACCAGTTTTTGGCTCCATTGTTTCATTACTGACTGTATGAATCTAATGCGAACCTGCCTTGGCCAGGCGGCTGTGACCCTGACCGTGACTACTGGCTTTACAGATGTTATAAACTTGCTAATGAATTGTGTTCCATCCCCCCTCACTTCATCCTTTTCCCAAACCTGTATAGAAGAAAACAAAAGGTATAAGCTTATACCGTGATGTCAGGTTTTTCCCTCGCCGATGTATAATTAAGAATATATAACCAGCCCCTAGAATATTATAGACACACATGATATGGGACTGCCCTGTGTAAGCTATATGCGGCCGGCATATTTAATAAATTTCTTCCTTTAATAAAACTCTTCAAAAACTTATTTGGACTTGGGTGTCTTTACGAAAACCCCACGGAATCATGAATTGGGTACTTTATAACACCCCTTACAGAGAAACCCAGGAGCCATCCTGATTTCTCCCTTTTGTTTGCTATCTAACTCAGTCAATTAGCAAATACTTCAACATGTATCCTGAATCTGATCACTTCTCAGTTCTATTAGATTCTCCCCCACCCAAGACACCATCATCTAATACTGGAGAGCCTATCTTGGCTTGCTCCTTGCACAGTCTTCAAGAAACTACCTGCCAGAGTGGTCTTTTTAAAACACTTATCAGATCACATCACTCTACTGACTTCCCGTTATGCTTATCCAGACTCCTTATCAGGGTTCAAGGACCACGTCACTGTCCACCTCCCATCTTCCTCTCTAATATCCCCCCATCTCCCCACTCCAGCTTTCAGGGGTTCTTGGTTGAGGGTAAAATTACCCCTTAGGGAGAGAAGTAGTGTTTGGAATGTATGAGTGGCTTTTTTTTTTTCGTTTGCTTTTAAATTAAGATGTAATTGACATATAATATTGTATTCGTTTTAGGTGTAGGACATAATGTTTTGATATATGTATATATTGTGGAATGATCACTGCAGTTAATTTAGTTAACATGCATCATGGCACATGATTGCAGAATTTGTTTTTCTTGTGATAAAAACTTCTAATACTATCTACTCTTTAAGCAACTTTCAAATAAACAATACTGATTGTTAACTATCATCAGCATGCTGCACACTGAGAGTGTTTAGTTATCAAGACAATTTAAAGAGCAGGACACCACTGGCATTTAGTGGGTGGGACCAGGGATGAAAACATCCTTCAAGGGACCCTCAGGCCCATCAACACAGTTCCACCTTGCAAAGGATCACTGCCTCCAATACCAATACCGCTAGTACTCGACTTACAACCACGATTGGTTCCGACAGACTGGTCGTAACACGATTTGGTCATAAGTTGAGTAGGCTATATGTACAGTACTGTGAAATTATATTATAAAAATCTTTAAGTCGCCTGACCAGGCAGTGGCGCAGTGGATAGAGCGTCGGACTGGGATGTAGAAGACACAGGTTCGAGACCCCAAGCTCACCAGCTTGAGCGCGGGCCCATCTGGTTTGAGCAAAAAGCTCGTCAGCTTGGACCCAAGGTCGCTGGCTCCAGCAAGGGGTTGCTCGGTCTGCTGAAGGCCCGCGGTCAAGGCACATGTGAGAAAGCAATCAATGAACAACTATGGTGTCACAATGAAAAACTGATGATTGATGCTTCTCACATCTCTCTGTTCCTGTCTGTCTGTCCCTGTCTATCCCTCTGTATGACTCTCTCTGTCCCTGTTTAAAAAAAAAAAAATCTTTAAGTCATTTTATCATAATTTTCTTTCATTATTGTTATATGTTATAATTTTATTTGTTCATTTTATGCCATCTGTATAATCTCTACACCATTTTGTCTCTTATTTTTACATTTACGGGTTTAAGTAAAACACTGCATTACCAGTACAACTGGTTTAATATTTGCAAAACATACAAAATTACAAAATACAGGTGCATACAAAAATACAAAATACAGGTGTAAAAAATACCATAGGAAACATCTTCCCAATTGCGAAGTGCTACCGGAAGCTGGTCCGCACTGTTGTACACCCAGCTGGGCAACGTTTGTGCTGCCAGACGCGGAGCAGTCATGGCTAGCGATTGTGGTCGTAAAGTGGAATGGTCATAAGTTGCATAGGTCGTAAGTCTATCAATATCTGTAAGAACCCCGCCATCTGCACAAACACCAGGCTCAATACCACCTCCAGGTCTTCCTGTTTGCTGTTCCTTTCAACCCAGGACCCTGGTGAAATCCTTTTCAAGTTCTTCTTTTACCACTTGGGATGACTTTCATTTCTAAAATAGTCTCCCCATTAGCATTTCTGCCAGGCCTTATGCTCCTCTATTTACATTTTAGCACAGATTACAATGCAAAATTATTATTTTGGTATGTGTAAAGCCTGTGGCCGAGGCCACCATCACATCAGCCTGACCCATGCAGGTTCACATTAGATTCGGACAGTCGGTAATGAAACAATGGAGCCAAGAACTGGTGAGCCATCAGCTTTAATTCTAGCTTGCACCTGGCGGGCAAGCAAAAACACACACTGGGCTCCAAAACCCACTCATTCAGTGCTCACAAAGCTACTGACTTATCCAAGTTTCCTAGAATCAAAGGTTTCTAGCTCACCAGACTTACTCACCTCTGCTCTCCATGTTCTCCAGCACAAACTCTTAACAAACTGGCTTCTCCCTCAGCATTCCACCATCTTGGCTGCTTCTCCTGGCCTCCATGTGGCCTTAATCTGCTCTCCTCTCTAATACCTCAGGAACCAAGAGAGCAAGCTCCTGGTCTGTCCCACTTTATAGTGTAAAATCCAAACCCTTAATCCAATCTACAAACAAGAAAGTCTCTGATACAAAATCACCCATCTGAGGCATAATGAGATTCCTCAGGAGAACGCACCACCCTACATCATCCAATCAATCAAGGGTGTGGGGAAAAGCTAACTCTTAAAACTAAGCCTTAGGCTATAACGACCCAGCCTGCCCACAGCCTGTCCCCAAACACACATTAATATCAATGAACTTCCATGTGGGCAGCGCCATCTTTAACAAAGATATTTTATCTGCCCAACAGTATGTCAACCCTCTCGGAGCAAGAACTTTGTACCCCCAGTGCCCAGAAATGCCTGCGTATACCAGCTGTTTAAGATTCATCTGTGAAGTAAATAAATGTCTATGATAACTTTTCCTACTTAAGATTAAGAATGAAATTTTTTTTTTTCATATTGACATACAGTGCCATTTAACTTTATTTCTAGTGAAAGCAACCAAGGTTTTGCCTTCCTAGAGCTGCCTTAGGGATATTAATTTTAAGCTGGTCATTAAGAAACAAGATTCAGAGAGAGCCTTTGACCTCCTTGCCCCTCCTTTCCTGCCTAAGAGATTCAAAGGAAAAGACCTCTTCCAGGAAGCTAATTTCAGGATTTCAGTTGCCTAATTTGAATTGAAGATGATGAATAGAAAGGCATCTATCAGGGGTGTATTTACTAAGATACCTGCTGTGCTCCATTGTTTCTGGATTGCCCAACAAAATTTACATACCATGAAGTTCTCTCTTCCTCAACTACTTGTAAATTGCCTACTTGCTTTGAAATCTCAGACCAAACACTCTCCCTTTCTTCATTTTCTCTGATACAAAGTCACTTATCTGAGCCATAATGGGAGGGTTCCTCATGAGAGTGCACCACCCAACATCATCCAATCAGTCAAGGGTGTGGGGAAAAAGCTTACTCTTAAAACTAAGCCTTAGGCTATAACGACCCGGCCTGCCCACAGCCTGTCCCCCATTACACATTAATATCAACAAACTTCCTTGTAGGCAGCGCCATCTTTAACAAAGTGAGCATAATATATTTTATCTGCCCAACAGATCCCTAGTCAGGGCACATACAAGAATCAAGCAGTGGGCCCGGGATAGACAGCTGAGTCAGTTAGAGTATCGTTGATTAGAGCATCTTCAGGAAGCACAGAGGTTGCCAGTTCAATCCACCCCCCCACCCCCCAAACCCCACCCCCATCAGGGCACATACAGAAATGGTCCATGTTTCCGTTTCAATCTCTCTTCCTCTCACTTTAAAATCAATAAAATAAACATTTAAAAGGAAAAAAAAGGAATCAAGTAGCAGATATACAAATGGCTGGAACAACAAATCAATGTTTCTGTCTCTCCCTCTCTAAATTCAATTTAACAAAAAAGATTTGTTAAAGAAGAATGAGTACAATTTGATTCTTTTAATGTTCCAGACATATATGATTTATGCTTACATAGGGTCTAGAAATAAGGTAAGGCTAATAAGTACTTTTCTTTGACAAGTAGAATTTGGGGACTGGCATATAATTAACTATGGTTTGTATTGTTGGGCCCAAGAATGGTGTACATTTTATGTCTTGATACAGATCACCATCTCAAAGCTCATAGGAATTCACACTCCCACAAACCTGAATGAGACTGCTACATTTCAACAAAGTTCCCAACACTGCATATTATCAGTATTTAAGATTTTTGTAAATTGATTTGTTTCTTAAAAATTGGAAACTAATTACTATTATAATTTGCATTCACTGATTACAAAGACTGAGCATTTTAAAAATGTTTATTGATTATCTGCACAGCCTCTTCATTTGGTCTAGTTACAGTTTTTGTCTTTTTTCCACTGTATTACTGTTGTTTTCAGTTGACTTATAGGAGCTTTGGTGGCCTGTCAAGCACAGCCAATGCATTATTATTTTAATGTTATTACAGTAATGCCTCAGTTTTCATTGACTTCGGTTATTGTTACTTTTGGTTTTTATCGATTTTTTTCTGCGAAAAATTTGTCTGTTTTCTTCTGTTGCCTCAAATGTTGTCCATGTGCCCACATGTTCTGTGAAAACAAAGGGCGACCCACACATCCTCCCGCTCAGTGTGGTGTTGTTTCTCGTTGTGTGAACATCACCCCATGCGTCTAGCCAAACAATTCCATTGCTTTCCAGTGTTTTTGTGCTTTTTTATTGATTGCAAGGGCTAATACTATAATATATGTGAATACTACGTATACAGTATTCGATGTAATATGTTTATTTTGCGTTTTTTAGTTTCAAAATGTTTGTAATGCACGTAAGATAAAATTATATGTGCTCAAATCTCATTGTCCCTGTTAGGTGTTTCCCTTGCTTATAAATTAACCCTTTCCTTTTAGCTCCATCATGGGACCAAAGAAAGTTTCCGTTTATTCTTTACATTAGTTTTTTACATTTATTTTATATTAATTTCTTATTGTTTTTAGTATTAAACACTACATTTATTTTCTATAAAATGTGTTTTTGTATGTATTTTGGAGTGCCTAAAATGAATTAATTAAATTTATATTGATTCATATGGAAAAATTGCCTCCGTTTTCATCAGTTTCGAATTTCACCAATTGTTTTCAGATGGATTATCAACAAAAACCGAGGTATCACTGTATTAATTATCATTATAACCATCACATCCATCATTTATCAGGTGCTTACTTTGTATCAAGGACCGTATTAATTGCTTTACATAAATATTTCTTAAACACCCATAGTTACAATCTTCATCCATTTACAAAAAGTGAGGTGCATAGAGTTCAAGTACTAGCCTAAGATCACATAGCTACTTACTAAACAGATTGAAATACAGTGCATTCTGACTCAAAAGTCTATACTCTTTCAAATAAAATAAAATATTGTAATCACATTTATTTGTGTCTATTTCCTCCAACAGTAAATGTGTAACTTAAAAAAAAATGACTATGTCAATCATTTCTTGGCCTTCTAGCTGAGATCAAGTGTAAAAATAAAGACTATGTCTTCCTCATTTTTGGAAACCCAGTATAAAGCTTGGCATATCACTGATGTTCTGTAAATATTCAATACATAAATGAAAGAATGAATGGATGACCAGCATTGATTCCAGTCTCTTGTGAACTAAAATCGTAACCGTAACAGTGAACCAGTAGCACAATGCTGAAACTGTCCCTATATCACCTCAGACTGGATCTTATGGTCCAGAATAAGGAACAGGGAGTGGATGAAAGTGAGGTAAAGATTCAGGTACAAGAAACCAGGCACGGCCTGACCAGGCGGTGGCGCAGTGGATAAAGCGTCGGACTGGGATGCGGAAGACCCAGCTTCGAGACCCCGAGGTCGCCAGCTTGAGCGCGGGCCCATCTGGCTTGAGCAGAAGCTCACCAGCTTGCACCCAAGGTTGCTGGCTCCAGCAAGGGGTTGCTCGATCTGCTGAAGGCCTGCAGTCAAGGCACATGTGAGAAAGCAATCAATGAACAACTAAGGTGTCGTAACGGCAATGAAAAACTAATAAATGATGCTTCTCACCTCTCTCCGTTCCTGTCTGTCTGTCCCTATCTATCCCTCTCTCTGTCCCTGTATAAAAAAAAGAAGAAGAAGAAGAAGAAGAAGAAGAAGAAACCAGGCACGTCAGCACAGTTTCTTTCACCAGCTGGTTTAATTAGTCAAAATGGTTATTTTAAAAACAAGTAGTCTATTCCAAAGTCCTTTCAAAATAGCTGGCTATCTTAATAACCTTGTCTTTTCTCCTAGCCCAAATCAATGCAATACCATCAACATCTGTTAAACTGCTTTTATTGGGGATGGGGAGGAACTAAAGGTGGGGGTGAGGATTGGGGGGGTAGGAGGCTGAAAGAATTCATAATGTATTTCAAGAGCTACCAGGTTAACTTAAACTCCTGTTCCCTGAGGAGGTTTCAGTCTTGCTTAAATGTACACATAGGTTATCTCAATGGGGGAAAAGTACAGAACACTGTGACTCCTTTGCTCAAAATCCTCCAAAATTTTCCCACCTTGCTCAGAGCAAAAGCCAAAGTTTTGGTGACAACTTAGAAGCTGCTCCATTATTTGACACCCCTTCCTCTCTGCCCTCATTTCCCATTCACCCCCTCACTGAATCCCACCAGCCCGGCAGCCTCGTTTCCATCCCACTCAAGGAAGCATCCGCTGACAAATACTGAAAATAGCTACCTTTTCCCACTCCACAAGCCATCTCCCTCCTCCCAGCTCATCTTCCTCTCTACCATTTAGGACCATCTAACATTCTAGTTTATTTATTCAATCCATTTATTGTCTCTCTTCTTCACCAACACCCCCCGCCTCCGCAAGTCCCCTACCCATGCAGAATGTGAGCCTCACGAGCATGGAGATTTCTGTCGGGCTTGTTCTCTGCTGTATCCTCAGTATCCAGACCTGTGCCTAACACACCGGAGGCACTAAATATACCATAGTGAAGGAAAGAATGAATGAACCATTATGTAGCTTTATGTTCACAGTATTCACTTTGGTGTACATCTTTTAAATTTCTAGTCACACTGGTATCATCATAAATTAAAGTGCAACTTAAAATTTTTTTCACTTAGAATTGATCAACGGTAACCAAAATCTCAGTGGTCTAGAGTTCTTTCTGTTGTCTTTCCTGACATGTCTTACTGTGACCATTGTCTAAAAATGTAATTGTAGGTTTGAAGCTCTGGTCTAAATTTTAGCAAAGGTAGCTCATACTATCCCAAACACTTCAATGTGACTTGCAAAGGCAAATTATTTATTTCATTAAGTGAAAAAGAAAAATAAAAAGCACTAAAATTTGATTGGAAATAACTAGAGTGATTAAGATACGGGACCAAAAACTCTTTTAATAAAAGGTTCTAGCCTGATCAGGCGGTGGCACAGTGGATAGAGCGTCGGACTGGGATGCGGAAGACCCAGGTTCGAGATCCTGAGCTCACCAGCTTGAGCGCGGGCCCATCTGGCTTGAGCAAAAGCTGGTCAACTTGGACCCAAGGTCGCTGCCTTGAGCAAGGGGTTGCTCGGTCTGCTGAAGGCCCGCGGTCAAGGCACATGTGAGAAAGCAATCAATGAACAACTAAGGTGTTGCTATGGCAATGAAAAACTAATGATTGATGCTTCTCACCTCTCTCCGTTCCTGTCTGTCTGTCCCTATCTATCCCTCTCTCTGACTCTCTCTCTGTCCCTGTAAAAAAAATTAATTAAAAAAATAAAAGGTTCTAGTTCTAAATTATTATTAAAATATTAACAAAAAGGGAATCTTCTCATTGTGTAGAACCAGATCATTAAGCCATAGTTAATTCTGAATTGCTAACACTAATTAAGAACCTTATCAATTAAAAAAAAATCATCCAGCCTGACCTGTGGTGGTGCAGTGGATAAAGCGTCGACCTAGGAACACTGAGGTCACCAGTTCAAAACCCTGCACTGGTCTGGTCAAGGCACATATGAGAGTTGATGCTTCCAGCTCCTCCCCCCCTTTCTCTCTCTCTCTCTCTCTGTCTCTTTCAAACTCTGTGTCTCCTCTCTAAAATGAATAAATAAAAAGAAATTTAAAAAAATTTAAAAAAAAAATCATCCAGGCCCTGGCCAGTTGGCTCAGCGGTAGAGCATTGGCCCAGCATGTGGATGTCCTGGGTTCGATTCCCAGTCAAGGCACACAGGAGAAGCAACCATCTGCTTCTCCACCCATTCCCCTGCCCTTCCTCCACCCCCACAACCATGGCTCACTTGGCTTGAGCAAATCACCCCAGGTGCTGAGGATGGCTCTGTGGAGCCTCTGCCTCAGGTGCTAAAAATACCTTGGTTGTAAGCCACCCCAGATAGGCAGAGGATTGGTCCCAGACAGGGGTTACTGGGTGGATCCCTATTGGGGAGCATGCAGGAGTCTGTCTCTCTCCCTTCCTCTCACTTGGAAAAGAAGAAAATATATTAATCCAAAGAGTGAAAAGGTATTTTACAAATGTTTTTCAAAATTCAAAAGATATTTAGAACTGGTTTTCAAATACATACATTATGGCCCTGACCAGTTGGCTCAATGGTAGAGCATTAACCTGGCTTGTGGAAGTCCCGAGTTCGATTCCCGGCCAGGGCACACAGGAGAAACACTCATCTGCTACTCCATCCTTCCCCCTCTCCTTCCTCTCAATCTCTCTCTTCCCTTCCTGCAGCCAAGGCTCCATTGGAGCAAAGTTGGTCCGAGCGCTGAGGATGGCTCCATGGCCTCAGCCTCAGGCACTAGAATGGCTCCAACTGCAAGGGCGCAACACCCCAGAAGGGTAGAGCATCGCCCCCTGGTGGGCATGACAGGTGGATCCCGGTCGGGCCCATGCGGGGGTCTGTCTCTCTGCCTCCCTGCTTCTCACTTCAGAAAAATACAAAAAATAAATAAATAACCTCAAATACATACATTATATTATTGCCTTTTTTCCCTCTAATTATTGCTTTTCCTTTCTAATTATATTTTCTTGTGGTGCTGTGCTTAAAAAGGCTCTGTGCACATACCAGCATTAGCAAAATGAAAGCCAAATTGTGAATCAGAGGGGTTGGAAATGGCCAAAGAGATAATCTGCGAGATTATAGTATCTTCAGCTCAACAAAAGAAGTCATGTGCAAGACTAAACCCACCCAGTGTCCATCGAGTCACCTCACACCAAGGTCAACTTCGAAAAAACTTCTAAAACCATCTAGAAATGGCAATCAGTGATGGTTATCAACAAGGCACACCCACATTATAATATAAACCTCTTTCAGTTTCAAAAATTGATGGCTAAGGGCTCTTCAGCAGTGGCATTTGATTCCACATTCGTCTGCAGTAAGCAGGAGAAAAACAAAGACCTGTCATTTTGAACTTTCTATCACAGACCCACGCCAACTGCACAGAACATTCTTCAGGAAATTGCTATTGTCATTGTGTACTTCCCATAAATGTAAACAGGTTTCTTACTCTCGCTTCCAAATTTAAAGATAAAAACAGATCTGTTAAATATTACATTTTACAGTAGTGCTTTTTCTCCATAAAATGTTTGAAAATAGTGAGCATGTATAACCAAAACAACAATGGGAAATAATCCCAGAAGTTCAAGATCAATCCATCGAAGCACTTCTTTTTTAGTATTCTAATCATAAACTTGTAAAGCTAGCAGAAGCAACTGCCAATGAAACAGAAAAACAAAACAGACACAACAGCCCTGGCTGGGTAGCTCAGTTGATTAAAGCATCATCTGGACGTGCCAACGTTGCAGGTTCGATCCCTGGTCAGGGCAAAGACAGGAATTAACCAATGAATGCGTAAGTAAGTGGAACAATAAATCAATGTTTCTCCTCTCTCTCTCCCTTTCCCTCTTTCTAAATTCAATAAATAAAATTTTAAAAAGATAAATGGAACAAAGGAGACATGTAACTTTAAAAAGAAACTTTAAACAACCCCAAAAATTAAATAAACACAGTATAATTTAACATACATCTTAACAGCTTAATGCAGTTTTTGATGATGTTTGTTAGTTTTCGGAAAGTCATTAGAGTCTTCACTTCCAGAAAACAGAGAAGTAAAAAACTGTGCATTTAACACTTACATATTAGCTCACAACTTCTCAGCTTTTCTCACCAAACATTTTTATCCCTGTGGAGTTACTTACTCCTACAGTTGTACACGTCTAGGAGAGACAGATGGTTTCTGCCCCAGGCTGCACCTACAGGAGGAGAAGGCTTAATATACTGAAGCCCCAGCTCCATCCCCAATGACTGGCTGAACTGCCACAAACTAGGGCACAGGCAGCAGTAGTTTTAAAAATCACCCCGTGATCGCCTGACCTGTGGTGGCGCAGTGGATAAAGCATCGACCTGGGAACACTGAGGTTGTCAGTTCAAAACCCTGCACTGGTCTGGTCAAGGCACATATGGGAGTTGATACTTCCAGCTCCTCCCTCCTCTCTCTCTCTCTCTCTCTCCCTCTGTGTCTCCTCTCTAAAATGAATAAAATAAAAAGAAGTTTAAAAAAAAAAAAAAAATCACCCCGTGATCCTAATAAGTAGTCTGTATGGAAAGCCACTGGTCTGATCCACCCATTCCAAAAGAAGCCCTAAGCACATACAGAGGCTCCACTCAAAGGTTTCCAATGTTGAGACACAAAACCTTATTCAAAAACTCCGGAGTCAATTACTAAAAGTGGGCGGTTTTTATAAAAAAGTTGACTACCCCTGTTATAGATGGTCATTTCTCAAATATAAATGGTTACTCTTACAGGGCATGATGACCCATCATTTATTTATCCTAACTACAGAGTTCTGAGATCTTTGCACTGTCCCTCTTCCTAAAAATTACTTCCTCCAATCTCCTCAGGGCTGGCTCCTCTCATCATTCGGATCCAAGCTAAAATGTACGGGGAGAGGTATATTGTGACCACACTTTTCCCAGCCTGTCCCTATCTCTTCATCAGGGCATTTTCACATCACAAGAGTGTGCGTGCTTGCTGACTGCTGGGCAAACAAGTGTGTTAGGTTTGCTCGCTTGTACTTTGCCTAATCAGTGCAAGAGCACGGGCAGCACCACGTGTATAAGGCTGCAGGTGCTTGCCCTTAGGGTGGCAGATTGTAGATTGTGGATTTCTGCAGCCATTAGGAGGGGCTATTTTTTGCTATTGATTGCCCAAGAAAGGGTTTTCGCCCCAACCTGCTTGCTCATCAGTCCTGGGAGAAAAAGAAGCGGTTTTCCCTACCTGCCTGCTCGACCACATTGCAAGACTCTAATAAACTGAATGGCCCACCATCCTCCAGCTCCACAGCTCCTTTACCATCTGCCCAAATCCAACATGAACCTGCCTGGCCCTGGCCACCAGCCTTACACTGACCGTCTCCCTGGTCTGAAATGTAAACTCTTTCACACAGCTCCATCTTGTTTGTTTTGTTCAATAATTATATCTCCAACAAGTGGCATAGTGCCAAACATAGTAACTACTAAACACAAACTTTTGAATGAATAAATGAAACAGAACAAGAAGTAATGGTGTGGGGAAGCAGCTGTGTTAGGCTTGCTTGCTGGCTTACCTGTTGCAGGCACTTAGTCTAATTGGTGCGTGAGTGCTTGGCAATGCCATGTTTGTGTGCACCCATACCTATATAAGGTTATGGGCGCTTGCACTCAGGGGGTCTGCAGATGCCGGGTTGCCTGCCCGCCACAGTGAGGGGCCATTCTGCTGTTTCTTTGCCTGAGAAGCAGTTTTCCCTGCCTGTGTGCTCATCAGCCGTTGGGAGACTCTATTAAACAGAAATGGTCCAACACTTTGTGGTTCCACAGTTCCTCTGCCCGAATCCAATGTAGACCTCCCTGGCCTTGGCCAAGGGCTTTACAAATGTGCAATCTACAGCAAAAAGGAAAATTCGATTGATGTATAATGTAAAGAACTAATGATGCAGATTATAAAAGGATTGTGTGTAAATGACAAAATATATCATTGTGGGTGGCACACGCGTATGAAAACAAAGGTTCTGCTATAGATTAGGGGGCTGGAAGAGCAGAATGGGAAACCCCACCATTGGTGGGGGTTATGGTCTCATCTAGGGGTCCTGTACCAGAGGAGGTGCGTTAGTGGAATAATCATCAATAAATGGATGTATGAGAAGGTCGAGGTAGCCTGGAGACCACTCCGCAATCCAGGGGGTTGTGAGAGGGGGAGACAGAAGAGAAGTGAAGCCCACTCAGTCCAGGTTGGCACCTCTGAAGGCAACCCACTCAGGAGGAGATGGAAAGTGAGTACTGCATGGGCCTGGGGGGCGTTTGTAGATGGAAGGTAAATGAATGGGGGTTGGGGGAGAATGGGTTTGCAGTTTCCTAGTATGAAAATGTTACCTTCCTCAAATAAGAGATGTCTCTGAGAATAAACATTCATCTTTTGGAAGCATTAAAAAAAAGGAAAGCCTGACCTGTGGTGGCGCAGTGGATAAAGCATCGACCTGGGAACACTGAGGTCGCCAGTTCAAAACCTTGCACTGACTGGTCCGGTCAAGGCACATATGGGAGTTGATGCTTCCAGCTCCTCCCCCCCTTTCTCTCTCTCTCTCTCTCTCTCTCTCTCTCTCTCTCTCTCTCTCTCTCTCTCTCGTCTCCTCTCTAAAATGAATAAAATAAAAAGAAATTAAAAAAAAAAAAAAAAGGAAAAACTCCACAGGCGGTAAACCTCCCTGCCCAATGCAACCACATAACTTAAAAATGTATAGTTTCACTGAATTTGCCAAAGTTACAGATGTAGTCATCTCTAACTTTTCTATTATGCATCAGTTTTCTTCTGAAAAAGATCAAACAAAACATAAATCAAAATGATAAATTTCTAGTACACTTTGAAAACATTATAAATGTTTAGAAACATTCTAAATGTCCCCAAATACTATGAAACGCTAAACAGGAAAACAAAATTTTAACCATGTTAGAAAAACTGTGATTTGGTGGTGGGAACGGGACTATAAAAAGCAGAAACATATGAAAATACTTAGAACACCTGGAATAAGGTAAAAAATATTCAGACTAGGAGGGGCACCTAGCATAAACCAAGCATCAACCCTCCAAGACAGTTTTCCCCACCAGTGGTTGGCTAGAATCTCCTTAAACTTTTTTGGTGACAGGGAACTCCTGACTTCCTAACGAGGACTGCCTCATTCCATTCTTAGAAAGCTATACCTGTTAGTTCTTCGTTTTCATCCAAAATCTGGCTCCCTCCAGGGCCCACTGAGCCTTGTTCTGCTTTCTGAAGCCAAGTACAAAAATGTCAATGAAAACAAACTCAGTGGATCAGTGCCCTAACTGCATAGTCCTGATTAGAGAGGTAAAGTGAATCCAGAAGGAAGAGACTGGACCCGGTGTGCAAAGGGGAAGAGAACAATCAGTGTTTGGGGAAAAAACAAAACTGTGGAGGGCTACAGTACAAGTGTGAAAGCAGGTGTCTCTTCCTAGCTGGAGATGAATGATCAAAGTGGAAATGGACAGGAGAAAAAATACAGAAAACAGTTGATGCATATCCCTGAAGCCTGGGTGAAAATGACTGCAATTAGCTTGACCTGTGATGGCGCAATGGATAAAGCATCGACCTGGAATGCTGAGGTCGCCGGTTCGAAACCCTGCACTTCTTTGGTCAAGGCACATATGGGAGTTGATGCTTCCTGCTCCTCCCCCCTTGCTCATTCTCTCTCTCTCTCTCTCTCTCTCTCTCCTCTCTAAAATGAATAAGTAAATAAAAGAAGTAAAAAGAAAATGACTGCAATTAAAAGTAATCTGTACTTCTTAAAAAAAAAGTAGAATAAATCTGAAAAGGACAGGTAGATAAATAAGAAGACTACATTACTTTAAAACAGCATCACAGCCTGACCAGACGGTGGTGCAGTGGATAGTGTGTCAGACTGGGATGTGGTGGATCCAGGTTCGAGACCCCGAGATCGCCAGATTGAACGCGGGCTCACCTGGTTTGAGCAAAGCTCACCAGCTTGGACCCAAGGTCACTGGCTTGAGCAAGGGGTTGCTCAGTCTGCTGAAGGCCCGAGGTCAAGGCACATGTGAGAAAGCAATCAATGAACAACTAAGGTGTCGCAACGAAAAACTGATGATTGATGCTTCTCATCTCTCTCCGTTCCTGTCTGTCTGTCCCTATCTATCCCTCTCTCTCTCTCTGTAAAAAATAAATAAATAAAACAGCATCGCAAAAGTTTAGAGCTGATAAAAATCATAGAGATTACCTAGAAAGAACACTTCTGTGAAACATTTCCCTGTCTTATAACCTTCTTTTCCCCAACACCTGCATTACATGCTGATCTGAGATGCCATACAAGATCCTAACCAGTTATTTATCTCAAAACTCAAACTCAACTACCCCAGCGCCAAGATGGGATGATGTAATGAGCCCCAACTGCCTGAATCATCCTGGCGGCATGCCAAAACCCAGTATGGACAGGATGTGGCTACAATGCAGGACCCGATCCTGCCGGCCACGGAAACCAGCCATCAATTATGCTGATACACATAGCTCCCTCCAGCCAACAAGACCAGGGCTGCTAACTTACCCATAAAATATTCAACAAAACTTTCCCTTTTCAGCCTGACCAGTAGGTGGCACAGTGGATAGAGCTTCGGACTGGGATGCGGAGGACCCCAGTCCGGTTAGAGACCCCGAGCTCGCCAGCTAGAGCGCTGGCCCATCTGGCTTGAGCAAAAGCTCGTCAGCTTAGACCCAAGGTCACTGGCTCCAGCAAGGGGTGGCTCAGTCTGCTGAAGGCCCGCGGTCAAGGCACATGTGAGAAAGCAATCAATGAACAACTATGGTGTCACAAAGGCAACGAAAACTAATGATTGATGCTTCTCACCTCTCTCCGTTCCTGTCTGTCTGTCCCTATCTATCCCTCTCTCTGACTTTCTCTCTGTCCCTGTAAAAAAAACAAAAAAACAAAAAAAACCTTTCCCTTTTCCTTGGTAATTATCACACAGGTGTGCTATGGGACAAATTCCATCCGTTTCTTCTAAACACACCTACACTGGTTTGCTCTGTTACTTACCACCCAAGCTATGGTCAGGGCAGAACCTTGGCCCTACCTGCACGTCCCCACCACCACCCACACAAACTGAAGCTCTCTGGTTTTGTTCCCTAATCAGCCCCATTTTCTTCACACTTTACACATCAGTGCCTTAAAAATACAGTCCTGTCCTAGATAGAACTGCATTTTAAAAGTACATACTAGTAAATGAAAAATGTCAGATTGAAGAGTAATACGTATGGCACAATTTCACTTTTATAAAACAAAAAAACAACAACCCTGCATATGAATTCACGTGTTTAAAGGTATTTAAAACAAGTACAAGAGAATACTGCACTTACCAAAGCATTAGCAATGCAGACATATTTGGGAGGAGAAGAAGGGGAATCTGTTAATGTATATAATTTTATCTAACTTGGGTTGTTGACATAAACTGTCATAATTATTCAACTGTGATTTTTAAAGAGCAACTAAACTCTTATAACAAAAAAATCCTTAAAAGTCTTAATGAAATTTCAAGTATGGGTCAGTGAGGGTTGCATGGTCGCTCCCAGCCCCTCTAACCAGAAAGGTCAGCAAGGGCTAGCTGAAGTCCTCACTGTGCCAACCCAGCTTTTATGTTTCTTGATTATTAGTCTGCACATCTCCTAACTCAGAACGCAATCTGAATTAGATAGCAAATGAGTTAAATTGTTCATATATTCCATACTCTGGAAATTAGGTTTGGGCAACCAATTATACCTATTATTCACTTGTTTATGGAGAGTATTTAATTCCTCATGCAACTTATGCCTCCCCTAAAAGTAAATATGAATTAAAAGGAATTATATATTTTGGCCATCAAGTTTATTCTCCAAAAGTGCTTCGGGCCATTGGACCTTCCTTTGTGAATGTATATCTACCTTGTATCCATCCTGAGACTCTCAACTCTCCTCTTTTCCTCACTTTCCATTTCTAGTTACATCCAACGCTGAGTTCCATGCTACACCTCCAGATTTATCCCCTCCTCACTACCCCAACCACCCTGGCCCAGCTCCAATCCATCCCCTGGGACCAACACCATGACCTTTTAAACTGCACTGTGACTGAGATGTTTTACCCTCTCAGATAGTACGGTACAGCGACAAGAAGGTGGGCTTCTTCCCAAACCAGGTTTTCACCACTTAGCTTTGCAATCTTGAGAAGAATCCTTAACCTAAGACCTACGAACTTTCCTCTTCTGTATAATTTAAGTAATATCTACCTTGTAAAAGGTTTTTATTTATTTTTTGTTTTTGTGACAGAGATAGAGATAGAGAGAGGGACAGATAGAGACAGACAGACAGGAAGGGAGAGAGGTGAAAAGCATCAATTCTTCGTTGTGGCACTTTAGTTGTTCATTGATTGCTTTCTCATATGTGCCTTGACGTTGGAGCTACAGCAGAGCGAGTGGCCCCTTGCTCAAACCAGCAACCTTGGGCTAAAGCTGGTGAGCCTTGTTCAAACCAGATGAGCCCATTCTCCAGCTGGCGACCTCAGGGTTTCGTACCTGGGTCCTTCCTCCAGGTCCCAGTTAAACGCTCTATCCACTGCACAACCACCTGGTCAGGTTACCTTGTAAAGGATTTTATAAGAATTAAAGATAAGACATGCACAGTACCTAAATGGAGCTTTGTACATAGTCCAATGTTTTATTTTCTTATCTGTAAAAATGGGCAGTAGGCCTCTCAGTTGCTTTGAAGATTAAACGAGATAAGACATAAGGCACCAGACAGTTACTGTTTCCTTTCACTTTCTGTTAATGGTTCCCCATTCCCAGGACTAAATGTGGCCACTTTCATCTCCTGCCACCTGACTTCACATGCCTTTCCTAACACAATAAATTATTTAAAAGTAGAGACTGTGCATCTCCTCCTGGTCCCTCCTCTCCTTCAAAGCCATATTTATAGGTAGAACCTCATGTGTGAGGGAGTTCTTTACTATCTGAATATTTCAACAAGCAAGTAAATATCTTATTTTCAGCTTAGAAAACAATATCCATAAAGAGCATGTGTATTTAAGGGGACGATGGGGTAGAATGTTTGTAAACATAAAATTGACAAAATCTTAACCACAGCTGCTGCACATGCTCATGCAAACATTGCAAATGCGAATAAAGACTATAAAATCTTGCTAAGTGGTATCTGAGAAACAACTTTGCCAGAGATGAAATGCTGAATTAAAATAAGAAGTGAAGATGCAAGGTAAAGCAACTAGGTCAGAAAAAAAGAAATGTGATTGAAAGTGCTTATGTTTCTTTGTTGAGGTTGTTTACAGCTTCTCAAGGCTTATGTTTATATAGTTTACATGTTTTCATTTGATAATATATGGAATAATAAATATTTCTTTAAAAACAATAAAAAATACTTAGGTAAATAAATTAAGTATTAACTTTCTCTGTTTATTCATAGATTGGGGGGAAATCATTTTGGGTTTTTTTTTTATCTCCTTATGATTTTATCATTAGAATTCAAACAGATAGAATAATTTAACAATCTTTCTAAGCATATGAGGGGGACAAAATTAGTTCTTTAAAGATGAAGCCAGGTAATTAAATGGCTTTTATCACATCCCCAATTTGACTCTCTCAAAGTAAAATATTTCTTTATTGAATGATTTCATATGGCCCTGAGAAAGAATATAAAATTGGCTCCAGGAGACGCTGTTCAATGCCCAGAAAGTGCTTTCGGCAGGTGGTGTCTGTCCTTGGTATCAGGGTTGGGAAAAGGCACAAGATAATGAGTTGAAGAACCTTAGTCCATAGTCAAGACCGTAACCCAGCTGCAAAACTTTTCTCAAGTTGTCATGCGAATATGTTTTCTAAAATGTTACCAGAAATGCTGAATCATTCCTCTCAAAGGGGGTCTTTTTAAACTTTGCTACATTTAAGTTTCCAACTATATTTTTAAGTTTCAGAAAAAAATTCTAAAGTTAAATTCTTCGGGTTTTTATTCTTTTAATGCACGTATATTTTTATTTTCAAAGTACGTTAGAGTCATGACTCTTCCTCTAATACTGTTCTGGCCTGGGGACAGAGTGTTGACTTACACACATCCCAAACATAAAATCAGCCAGGACATAATTGGGCATGGGTGCCCCTCAGGTCATCGAAAAGCAAGCATTACTTGTGAAATCAAACCACAGTCCAGTATTCTAGTGAACACGTACGTTGCTTTGTCCAGCTGCCCAAGTCTAATAAAAAGGAGAACATGGTGATGCAAGGAGTCACCCTTTTTTCAGATCTTTCGTATTTATCTTTGAAATGTGTCCTTTGGGGCGTAGAATTCCAGCAGTCATGTAGGCACAAGGCAGAGCCCTAAATACTGTATCAGGATAGGATAAAAAGCAATCCGGACTAAGACAGGACTAAAAAAATTAATGACTTCATCATCTTGATTTTGTGCATCTTCAGGCAACACTGCTCACTTGCATTACTGTCACAGCAGAACATGGCCGGGGAAGGAGGGCAGATACATTGCTGGGTGCTGACACTCAGAAACAAAATGGCCTGTAAAGACTGAGCCACGTTCCGACACTGCAAATGACTAATGTCCAACTTGGACTTAGTAGAGTATTTTTCTGTTAACATTCCCATAAACTGGGCCAATTATTTTTAAGTGAATCTTATTTGTTAAGAGAGCCTAGAAACAAGCCAAAGATTTATTTTATACTTAGTTTTATAGACATACAACATCATTTGCTATATATACTTGAAAATGAACAAAATTTCCTTTTGAAAATCAGGACACTCACAAAGCATGTTTTTCAAAAGTGAGTTCTATGTGCTATCATCATTGGAATATCTTAGTTTGCACAATTATTTTGGATTTACTTTTTAAACAGGGAATAATATTGAAACTTATTTAGCTCATTTAAATAATACTCCCAACTAAAGTACATCACATTAAAAAATAAAAATAACAGGTCTTACTATCAAATAATCAAGTGTAGATTATTTTATTACCCTAAAATATATTTTTGTAGAACTGTATGAACCAGTCATCGGGAACCTATAACTGAATTAGATTTACACTATATACAACTCAAAATAGGTATGTAAACAAGTATCATTTGGTAAAAATCCTCCTGATAAATTCTTATCCACTTCCTGCTATGTAAAACAAAATATGCCTCAAAATTTTAACAGAAAATTGGTAATTGCTTTATTCTGTATTAAGAAACCAGTGTTTCACTATTCCTACAAAACACTGTTTTATCTTTTTATCCCACTATTACTGAAGAAAGTAATATAGGTAGTTTTTTAATACTAATCACTTCCCTATACTTCCTACTTTTCTTAGTCTTTCTCTGACATTAACCAATGTTGACTAGTGAATGCTTCATAAAAGTATCTTCTTACGGTATAAATTTATTCTTTCATAAAATATTTATTGCACACTCAAACTGCTATGCTAGGTTTTGTGCTAAAGACTTTGGAAGCAAATTTGTCGACAGATTCCTTGCCTAAGAGCTCATGGTCTAATAAAGGCAAAAGACAATTGAATTAATGTTTACTATGCATGGTCAGTACAATGACACAGGGGGAAAAGAAACCTACAAGCATTGTTCAAATCAAGCAGGAAGCAGTTAACAGTTATACTCCTTTTCATTAAGTCAAGTCTACCTCCTTTCTTTATCAAGGAGGCGATGGCTTAACACTGCCTGATTTGCACTTCCTTCTCCTCTCAAAGTGATGATGACAGGTGTAGACAACATCAAAACATCTCTGAGAATTACAATCACCATCCTGTTTCTTGACTTCACAAGGTTTAGCATCACTGAATTTAAACATATCAACCTAGGACCTAATCTAAATTGGAAAATACCAGAAAGTACAGCTGTTGTTAAGAACTGACATGTACATGGTAAGAGAAACATGAACTAGAAATTTACATACAGTCTGATACACAAAAATCAGATTTCTAGGTAGAATTTTTACCATATATTTATTTTTGGCATTTAGGCACCAGAATAAAAATAAGACGTACCTTAAAGTATAAATGCTTACCATATTATGTACCAAATTAGAAGGCAAGTTGTTAAACTGTAACAGCATGAAACAAGATGCCCCCCCCAAAAATAACGGTTTGAATACTTGTAAGAAAAACATTTTGACATTATATATAAAACTAGAGTTAACATGTAAAATGCCACTATGCACCTAAAAATAAAGACTTACCACATAGTAAGGCAGTGTGTACATTTAAATTTATAACCAGTTACTTGCTTGCTACCCATAGTGCCTATGGAATGGGATAAAACAGACTGAATCCCTTCAACAATATATTCTGGTGAATGTTGATACGAAATCAAAACACTTATTATTTTCTTCTTCCAATACATTAGCCAGTCTTTAAAAGAAGCCAAATACCAAAAAAGACTTAAGAGGACAAGTGTCCATTTGTGATCTTCTAGTTCTGTAAATACAGTCATTTCAAACAGAAGAGCCCCATTTGAAGTGCACGTCTACCCATTTAATTGATTTACACCATTCTTCAGACTGTTTGTAGGGGAGGTTCAATTTTCCCTGGTCAGGGTGACCTTACAAGACTTGTGCACCGCCCAGCCTGCCTCACTCAGGTGAAATTCAGGCAGCGGAATAACCCAGCAGGATTGTTTTTCAGCCACAGCCTGAGGACAAGAATAAGTAAATCCAAGGATAATGAAGATTGACCAGCCTTTGTCAAATGGGATTGGCGGGGAGTTCTAACAATTCCCTCTCTCATCAAGGAGTGGTTACATTCAGTAAAAGGCTGAGGTATCATAGATTCTATCTACATCCTGAAATTGTGGGCCCTCGACCCAAATCTACCTACCTATCGCCTTTTGTGAATTATGAAATTGTCACTGAAACCTGGGTTAGTAATAACAGTAGTTTTGTGAAGTTTGATTTATACATTCCAATCCAGCTGAATGTCGCCTTAGAGTGCTGAGACTTGAAGACTCTTACGGATCTCCTCCCCCAGAGCCACTGCCTCCCAAATTCCAGTTTATGTATTCATTTCCTGGGCAATTTTTCTCTTGTGGAGAAAACAATGGATTCTTTCAATCTTCTCTTATCAACAAAGGGCTCTAAAATGAAGTAATAACAATCCTTTCAAAAGCATCCTTTCCGACTTATTGACAAATGATGAGTGGGTGTTGGGATAGGGGGTAGGGAGAAGGGGAGAAGTGGGGGCGAGGAGAGAGGTGACAGGCAACTCACCTCTTTTAGCTGCTCCAGCTCCTGTTTGAGGCTGTCGTACTCTGCCTCCAGCTCGTCATACTGCTGCTTGAGAGTCAGCTTCTCTTCCAGGACCACCAGCCCGTACTCAGCAGCCTGGATCTTCTCGTGGGTTGTCTCCGTGAGCTCCTTGCTCAGCCTCTCTATCTCAGTCTTATAATGGTCCACAGTCTGCAATACCTCTTCTGCGGCCATAGTCCCGGTAGATGGAGGCAGGAGAGGGTCACAGGGTGGGGGAGATGGACGCAAAGCAGGCAGGATAAGGGAGAGGGAAGGGGGGAAATGGAAAAGAAAAGTGTGGCTGGATGAACGAGCAGAGCAATGTCCTGACTGCACCTCTTGCAGCAGCAGCTACACCACCCGAGAAACTGACGTGAAACGCAACATGGAGAAAACAGGGGAGAGGCTCAGGGGTGAGGCGGCTGCTGGTGCTGCATGTGTCCTCTGGGCCTGCCGGTGCGTGCGGTCAGCGACCGTGCGGCATGGCCCTGGCTGCGGCGGCCGGGTCCGCGAGGGGCTCTGCTTATTCAGAGGGGCCCGGCCGCCATGTCTCCCGGGCAGCCTCACTGCAGTCCCCGGACCCTGCGCTCCAGCTCGCGTGTCGCTAGCTCGCTCCACCTGCTCCCTCTGGCCGTGCTGCAGCCGGTGCAGAATGATGCAGTCTCGGGGCCCGCTCCCTCCTCCCCCCTCGCGCTTGGTCGGGGCTCCGAGCAGGGGGCGGGGAGACGGATGGAGTCAGCGCGGGAGGAGGCGGGAGGGGTCAGACAGAAACATTCCGAGGCGCGTCCGTCCCGCCGGGGCGCAGGGCCGCCAACTGCACGAGGGGGGTGGGGGGGCGCCCATGGGACGGAGGCCGAGGAGGCGGAGGGTGGCGGAGGGACGCCCAGGGAGGGAGCCTCCGCCCTAGCCCGCCCGCCCCGCTCGCCGCGGGAGGGGGTTCCTCCTAGGGTTTTTTGCTCTGGTGGACATCAAAGTCCCCAACAGTGGCATGGGCGCCCCTGTCTCGCTGCTACGGGAACCCCAGCTCTGTAAACTGCCTGAAGTAGGCGCGTCCCCGAAGAAAAGCAAACTGTAACTACTGCACTCCGGGCTTGTGTACCCTTCTCGCCCCCTGGGCTTCCAGTACTCTTCCAGGCTTCGGGTATCCTAATGCTGCGATTGCAAAGCCTGCCAGACTCGCCCCAAGGCGCCTGCTTGGGCCCTCTTTCTTCTTCCATCTCCACGCTCCCTCCCTGCCTTGGCCTGGTTCACCTCACACTGAACAACCTTATTCCCACCTGAGGAAAGTCTTTGCTAAAGATTACTTGCCCTCGCCCAGGCTTTCTGTGCCCAGCTTATCACAAGATTGACTCAGAAAAAAAATTGACTCAGAAAAAAATTTCTCTGTGGCACATGCATGCAACAAGGAAACCTCTAGGTGCCATTCTTTCTGGCCCCACTAGTTCTACTCTGGATTCTTCAATAGAGGAAAGCTACATGAAGTTTCCTAAGTACACTATCAACAATAAGCTACAATAAACATTTTTTCAAATAATAAGATCTAATACTTTTTGAGACAATGTGCCAAGCATTTTGAGTGTGGCACATGCATTCTCTCCAATTCTAACAACTCTTTGAGGCAGGAACCACTGTCCCTAATTTATAGGTGGTGAAAGGAAGGCAAAGTCGAATGATTTCCTAAAGTCAGGTAACCCTTAAGTGGTGAAGCCAAAACTAAGTCATAACTCCAAAGCACTGAACTGGATCTATTATGCTGGTTTCACCTTCACTCATTACTAATACAAACCCAGCAACTAAATATTATATGCTTATAAAAGGACCACTTTAATCAATATGAAGAGCGATGATGAAGAGTCACAAAAGGAGGTGAAAGCAGCCTGACCTGTGGTGGCGCAGTGGATAAAGCGCTGACCTGGGAACACTGAGGTCACCAGTTCAAAACCCTGCACTGGTCTGGTCAAGGCACATATGGGAGTTGAGCTTCCAGCTCCTCCCCCCTTTCTCTCTTTCTCTCTCTCTCTCTGTGTCTCCTCTCTAAAATGAATAAAATAAAAATAAAATAAAAAAAAATAAAAGGAGGTGAAGGCAAAGTCAGAGTGAAAGAGAATAAAGACAAAATGAGGATTGAGAGGAAATTAAGAGATAGGAGAAAAAAAGAGAGCAATTTCTGTGTAACTAGGAGGCTGTGAGATCCATAGACCAAGCATCTGACCAGTTCCTTCCCTCTCTTGGGTGGCACTTATTCCACAGCTTTTTCTCAGTGATCAGGAGTTGTTCAACACACACACACACACATATAGTCACAAGCTTTCTGACTTAGAAGGCAGGACTCTCCCATCATTGTGTACATGGTAAAGAAAAAAAATAGTTGCTGATAGTGTGGTAAGAGAAGCAAGTGACAACACCCTTACAAAGCCTTGATTAGTAGGCTCTCTGGATGTGATTTTCACTGTCTCTGAAACAGGCAAGAAAGCTTCCTTCTAAATCAGTGGTTCTTAACCTGGGTTCTATCGAATCCTAGGGGTTCGATGAGTTGGTCTCAGGGGTTCGGAGAAGCCTCTGCCACAAAGGCCAGAATAAAGTAATACCATAATTTGTTGTGAGTTCATGCACTTGTTGGTTTTGTTCTTTGAGCAAGGTGATGTTCATGCATGGCTCATTTTGTGCACCAGTAAGAAAAGATATACCTATGTCTTGAATTTGGAAAAAAAAAATCATATTTTATTTATCACTAAAGAAGGGTTCGGTGAATGCGCATATGAAACTGGTGGGTTCGGTACCTCAAAAAAGGTTAAGAACCACTGTTCTAGATGCTTACAATTACAACATAATATTCTCTGATAAGAGGGAGGGAGGAAGGGAAGGAGGGAAGGAGGGGAAAAGAAAGAAAACACTTGAAACTTGCAACCACCATGAATCCAACCTGTCAGAGAGGCAGGGATGATAATGACCACATCATGTCACCTATGCTGCCTTGACCTCACACTGCAGTTGAAAAGCCCTCTTGTATGCTCATGTAGCACCCACCTTCTATCACAGAGATGAATGATTGTGAACTACTGAAGTGAAAAAGTCAGACCTATAATTGTAGTTAAACTGCCTTTCTAGGATGCCCCCGGCCATCCCTCATCCACAGAGTGTAAGCACAGTCCTTCCAAAGGGGTCATAACACCTGGAGTACATAGCTGGTTTCTCCCTTTCCTTTGGATAAAACAAATAATGGAGTTTGCCTCGGTGACTTTCCTTTTTCTAAGTTCAATTGCTGCCCATTTCCTATACCACTTTTATGACTGAAACTTTTTTTTTATTTTATTTTATTCATTTTAGAGAGTAGACACAGAGAGAGAGAGAGAGAGAGAGAGAGAGAGAGAGAGAGAGAAAGGGGGGAGGAGCTGGAAGCATCAACTCCCATATGTGCCTTGACCAGACCAGTGCAGGGTTTCGAACTGGCGACCTCAGTGTTCCCAGGTCGACGCTTTATCCACTGAGCCACCACAGGTCAGGCATGACTGAAACTCTTTTTTTTTTTAAATTTCTTTTTATTTTATTCATTTTAGAGAGGAGACAGAGAGTGAGAGAGAGAGAGAGAGAATGAAAGGGGGAGGAGCTGGAAGCATCAACTCCCACATGTGCCTTGACCAGACCAGTGCAGGGTTTTGAACTGGCGACCTCAGTGTTCCCAGGTTGTCGCTTTATCCACTGCGCCACCACAGGTCAGGCTGAAACTCTTTTGATAATATATTCAGTCTGACTTCATTCAGACATGTATCCTACTTTAACACTTGAAGATTTTGCTTATTGCCCTGGCTGGATAGCTCAGTTCATTAGAGTGTCATCCCAGTTGCCAAGGTTGCATATTTGATACCTGGTCAGGACATATACAAGAATTAACCAATGAGTACACAAATAAGTGGGTCAACAAATTGATGTTACTCTCTTTCTCTAAAATCAATTTTAAAACATGTTTTTAAGATTTTGCTTATTGCCTAACGGCCTGGGACACAGAGGACCGAGGTTCAAAACCTTGAGGTCACTGGCTTGAGTGCGGACTCATCTAGCTTGAGCGCAGGTAGGTCACTGGCTTGAGCACAAAGGTCACTGGCCTGAAGCCCAAGGTCGTTGGCTTGAGCAAGTGGTCACAGGCTCAGCTGGAGCCTGCCTTTGATCAAGGCACATATGAGAAAACAATCAATGAACAACTAAGGAGCTGATACAAATAATTGATGTTTCTCATCTGTCTCCCTTCCTGCTTGTTTCTCCTGGGTTTTTTTTTCTCTCTCTCTCTCTTTTGCTCATATATATATATATATATTGCTTATTATCCTTTCTATGTTGGTATTTAACCTGAAGAAAGTAAACTTATTTCCTTATACTGTATACCATACTCTCCTGGTACTGCACAGCTACTTTTCTTATTCTCATGTATATGTCATATGTATCATGTACATATAGATATAGAGATAAAGATAGAAACATAGGTGAGTATAGACACAGATAAATAGATAGATTTAGATCTATAAGTATATCAATGACAAGTATATAGAAAATTATTCCACCTGACCAGGCGGTGGCGCAGTAGATAGAGCGTCAGACTGGGATGCAGAAGACCCAGGTTCAAGACCCTGAGCTCACCAGCTTGAGTGCGGGCCCATCTGGCTTGAGCAAAAGCTCACCAGCTTGGACCCAAGGTCACTGGCTCCAGCAAGGGGTGGCTCAGTCTGCTGAAGGCCCGTGGTCAAGGCACATGTGAGAAAGCAATCAGTGAACAACTAAGGTGTCGCAACGGCAACAAAAAATTAATGATTGATGCTTCTCACCTCTCTCCGTTCCTGTCTGTCTGTCCCTATCTAGCCCTCTCTCTCTGTGTGTGTCTCTGAAATAAAATAAAATTAAATTTTTTAAAAAAGAAAATTATTGCCTGACCTGTGGTGGCGCAGTGGGTAAAGCGTCGACCTGGGAACACTGAGGTCGCCAGTTCAAAACCCTGCACTGGTCTGGTCAAGGCACATATGGGAGTTGATGCTTCCAGCTCCTCCCCCTTTCTCTCTCTCTCTCTCTCTCTCTCTCTTTCTCTCTCTCTCACTCTGTGTCTCCTCTCTAAAATGAATAAAATTAAAAAAAAAAAAAAAGAAGAAAATTATTCCTGGAAGTGGGGTTTTCTCATATTTCTTTATCCTAGCAGCCATATTCTTATTTACAAATATTTAGGAAAATTTGTATTTTGTTGGGAGGAGGGGAGTAAAAAGGGACAAATATACATTGATAGAAAATGATTTGACTTTGGGTGATGAGTATACAACACAGTCAGCAGTTCAAATACTGTAGAAATATTTACCTGAATCCTATGTACTCTTATTGATCAATGTCATCCCGTTAAATGTAATTTTCTAAATAAAACTTAAAAATTGTATTTTGTGACTTAGTACCTCAAACCAACCTCTAACCAACTTTATCAGCATAAATATTGTATTGTCTTGCTCTTGCTCACTTACTTATTAAACAGATATTTATTAAGTATCCATTATGTCCTAGGTACAATAGTAGGCATTGTGAAATCAATGACCAATGAGATGTCAATGGTCAGTGGTCCCTAGCTTCGTGGAGTTTCTGTTCTGGTACGGGACAAACAACTAAAAAGGAAACCAACAAAACCTTCAGAAAAACAGACAACTGCTAAAAAGATAAATTAATACAATAATTCCAAATTGTAACATTGACAAGCAGAGGCTACAGCATAGTGCCGGGGTCCCCAAACTACGGCCCGCGGGTCACATGTGGCCCCAAGGCCATTAATCCGGCCTCGGCCGCAGCACTTCCGGAAGGGGCACCTCTTTCATTGGTGGTCAGTGAGAGGAGCACAGGATGCATCCGCACCCATAGTTCCCATTGAAATACTGGTCAGTTTGTTGATTTAAATTTACTTGATCTTTATTTTAAATATTGTATTTGTTCCCTTTTTGTTTTTTTACTTTAAAATAAGATATGTGCAGTGTGCATAGGGATTTGTTCATAGTTTTTTTTTTAATAGTCTGGCCCTCCAGCAGTCTGAGGGACAGTGAACTAGCCCCCTGTGTAAAAAGTTTGGGGACCCCTGGCATAGTGGTTAAGAGAAGAAGCTAGACAGCTTGGGTCAAATCCAACTTAGCCACTTACTAGCAGTGAGTGTATAGGTTGCTTCATTCATAAAGAGGGGATAACAATATAACTACTGATGAGATTGTTGTGAATAGGATATTTGACACCTAATAAGCAGCATATATGTTTGGTTTTTTAAGTTTTTGAAGAAAAACAGGATAAGACTGAGGTAGAAAAACAACAGGATGATCAGTGGAGATCTCTCTGAAGAAGTGAAATTTATCTTAGTATCTAAGGAATATGAAGGAATTGAATATGCAAAATGTGAGAGAAGAGCTTTCAAGGAAGAGAGAGCCACTTGTATATAAGCCTAAAGCAGAAAAGAGTTGGTGAGTGCAAAGAATGAAAACCAGAGTCTGCCCTGGTCAGTTAGCTCAGTTTGTTAGAGCATCATCTGGAAACACCATGGTTGCACATTTTATCCCCTGTCAGGGCACATATGGGAAGTGACCAACGAATGCATAACTAAGTGAAACAACAAATGAATGATTGCCTTTCTCCCCCTAATTCTGTCTCTAAAATCAAACAATAAAAAAAAATTAAAATAAAAAAAACAGAGTCTGAGGCTTACTAAGCAAGTTAGAATAAGGAATTTGGGTGTTTTACAGCTGAAATTAATGTGTTATATGTCAATTATGTCTAAATTTTAATAAGAAAAGGCTGTGGTCTTTCTTTTTTGTTTTTTGTGGCTTTTTTAGGTTAGAGGAGGAGAGATAGTGAGGCAGATTCCCAAATGCATCCCAACAGGATCTACCCAGCAACCTCAACCAAGGCTGATGATGCTCGAGTACCAAGCTATTTTTAGTTCCTGAGACTGATGCACTCCAATGGAGATATCCTCAGTGCCCGGGGCCATGATCAAACCCATTGAGCCACTGGCTATGAGAGGGGAGGAGGGAGAGAGAGGTAGGGAGCAGCAGATGGTCACTTCTCCTGTGTGCCCTGACCAGGAATGGAACCTAGGACATCCATACACCAGGCTCACATTCTATCTACTGAGCCACTGGCCAGGGCCAAGATACAGTCTTTCAAAAGTGTAAAAATTCACAGAATAAAATCTTTCTGAGGCAAATGAGTTTCATACTACACAAAGACAGAAGAGACAAGATACTTCTGTTTAGCTTCTCGGCATGCATTAAAATCTCTTTGGACATAAAAATTACAGCAAAGCTACAGAACAACTATCATTCAGAACCACCTGAAATCTAGCTAAATAGAAGTCCTACAACTAAGGATATAAAGAAGAAGCTACATTGAGACTGAGCTGGTAGGTGGGAGCCATATCTGATTCTTCATCAACCTGGATATCACTGTTTGCCCCACCCTGGCAATTCCTTGAAACACACCCCCAACCATTCTGTGGGCCCACCCAAGCTGTTTCCAGTGGCTTTTCCATATAAATGGCCTGTCTTGGCTCATGCTTCAGATTTTCCTGAAATCTCTCAAACAAGCAGCAACTGGCCTCAGTGTGCCCCATGTTCATTAATTGTCCCCTGGCTTGGCACTAGCAGCAGATAGCTTGGCCTCTCCTGGGCACCTCCAAGCCCCCCAGTACGCCATCTGTGGATAGAACCCAAGTAGAACACAGGCAGTGGTTGACCTTGGCCCCGAAGCCATCACACCCAGTGGACAGCTTCAGACCACATCGAAGCACCACCCTGACACCTCCACAAGTGACACACTCAAGGGGTGGACTCAGCAAGCACAAGATCCCCACTAAAATAAGTCCTGCTCTGTGGGGTGGGCCCTGCATAGCTGATTCTCCTTGAAGCCAGTCTTTGCAGCTGATCAGCTTGGGGTGAAACCCCTCCCCTTGATGTGCCAATTGCAATCAAGGCTCAACTACAACAGCAGGGTGGTCACAGCCCATACAAGGGCTCCATAAAAGCCCAAAAGGACTGGGTTCGGAGAACTTTTGGGTTTGGTGAACACATCCATGTGTTAGGAGGGTGGCACACCCCAACGCCTGTGTTTCCAGACTTTGCTCTATGTATCTCTTCATCTGACAGTTCATCTGTATTTTTTCTTATATTCATTATAATAAATTATAATAAATCTAGTAAGTAAACTGTTTTCCTGAATTCTGGGAACCGCTATAACAAGCTAATTGAAACCAAATATTAGCATATGAGCAACTCTGATTTATAGCCAGTCATCAGAAGCAAAAATAAGAACCTGGACTTTTAAGTAGTATCTGAAATGGGAATGGGGGCAGTCTTATAGGACTGAGCCTTGAACCTGTGGGATTTCATGCTATCTGCAGGTAGGTAGTGTCAGAATTTAGTTACATTGTAGGACACCCGGCAGTTGTCACAGAATTGCTTGATGTGTGGAGAATCTACCTGTCTGGTGTCAGAGGTGAGTAATGTGAGAGTAGAGGTACACAGGAGGAGAAGTGTTTTTCTTTATAGTGTGAATCCTAGGGTAACATTTGCCAGACAGGCCAAGGTTCCAGGTAATGTCAGAGGGTAGATTAATCTAGAAGGTCACGAACTTTACTCAGTATTCTGAAATAAAATTTAGGTTAAAAGGATATGGTAACTTCGTAAGCACCTCATACATGTACTGGGGAAGAACTAGTCATTTCCTGGAAGAACTAGTCAGATCCTGGGAACAAGAATGTTTATTTCTCAACATAAAACCAGAAACTATCATTTCTTAAGAAAATCAAAAGAGCTGATTTTAACCCTTAGTCATCCTACTTTCAAACCATTTGATGTTATACAAGGTACATACCTGCTCCAAGCTTAAATTTCTTCCTCTATAAATAAGAATGACTATACCTCCTTCATAGAATGGTTGTGAGGATTATGAATGCTAACTTCTTTCTCCTTCCCAGGACTCTCCTTCTTATTATGGAACAATATTCATTAAGGATTTAGAGATTAAAGGACAAAGACAAAGATAAAAAACTTGTAGATGAGAAACTAGATGTATTTCTTGTGTGGAAGCTGTTTTGGATTCCATCAGACTGTAATTTAAGAAGACTCATGCCCTGGCTGGATGGCTCGGTTGGTAGGAGCATTGTCCTGAAATTCAGTTATGGCTGGTTTGATCCTTGATTGGGGCCCACAGAGAAACAGATTGATGTTTCTGTCTCCTTCTCTTCCCTTTCCTCTTTCTAAAATTAAGAAGAAGAAGAAGAAGAAGAAGAAGAAGAAGAAGAAGAAGAAGAAGAAGAAGAAGAAAAAGAAGAAGAAGAAGAAGAGAAAGAAATTTTTTTTAAAGGCAACAGAATTAGCCTGACCAGGTGGTGGCGCAGTGGATAGAGCATCAGACTGGGATGCGGAAGACCCAGGTCCGAGTCCCCAAGGTCGCCAGCTTGAGCGCGGCCCAATCTGGCTTGAGCAAAAGCTCGCCAGCTTGGACCCAAGGTCGCTGGCTCCAGCAAGGGGTTGCTCGGTCTGCTGAAGGCCCGCGGTCAAGACACATGTGAGAAAGCAATCAATGAACAACTAAGGTGTTGTGATGGCAATGAAAAAAACTAATGACTGATGCTTCTCACCTCTCCCCATTCCTGTCTGTCTGTCCCTATCTATCTCTCTCTCTGACTTTCTCTCTGTCTCTGTAAAAAAAAAAAAAAAAAAGGCAACAGAATTAAAAGAAGAGGAGGAGGAAGAAGAGGAAGAAAAAGGAGAAGACTGGAAATTTCACATTTAATGTGCATGAGAATTTGTGTGGAAGTTGAGTGAGCCCAGAGAGTATATTTAGAGCAGTGTACTTAACCTGGGTTTTATAGAACCCTAGGGGTTCGATGAGTCGGTCTCAGGGGTTCGGAGAAGCCTCTGCCACGGAGGCCAGAATAAAGTAATCCCGTAATTTGTGGTGAGTTCATGCACTTTGTTGGTTTTGTTCTTTGAGCAAGGTGATGTTCATGCACGGCTCATTTTGTGCGCCAGTAAAAAAACATATACCTATGTCTTGAATTTGGAAAAAGGAATCATATTTTATTTATCACAAGAAGGGTTCGGTGAATGCGCATATGAAACTGGTGGGTTCGGTACCTCAGAAAAGGTTAAGAATCACTGATCTAGAATGAGGAGAGGAGCTGAGAGTGGATCCTGGGCACTACCTAAAGAATCTTCCTCTATCCCTACCCCACCTCCTATTCTGGTGCCCTAGGGCATGGTTATAGAGAATGTTTATACAAGGTGATGAATGAGGGATCTAGCAAGGAACAAAGCCCTCCCTATATCTTATGAAAAGAAATGGGTATAGACCCTGGGACACTGGTCATGGACATGTTGCTATTCAATTGCAAGTGTATCTGATAGAGTATGAAAAGGTTCAGCTCCCAAGCCTCTTCTGGACCCAGAAATCTGCTAGCCCTGGACCTCCTCTTTTAGTAGGTAACTCCAGGGATTAGCCTCTAGCTTTCTGACGGACCCAATGGAAGTCTTGCTTATTGTTGCCCTTCTCCCCAATATGTTTCCACCACCTTGTCTTTATACCACCATCCCCCATACACTCCCACCCACCAAATAAATCAAATCAAAACAAAACCTATTTTCTTCCTATTTTCCTTGATTTAATGGCCAGTCAGATCTAGGACCCAAGCAATTAACAGCTAAAAACTAGTGCCTCTTGCCTGACTCAGGTTGATACAGTGGATAAAGTGTTAACCTGGGATGCTGAGGTCCCAGGTTCAAAACCCCAAGGTTACTGGCTTGAGCTTAAGCTCAACAGCTTAAGCATGGGATTATTAACATGATACCAAAGTTGCTCACTGATTTGAGGCCAAAGTTTGCTGGCTTGAAGCCCAAGGTCACTGGCTTGAGCAAGGGGTCAATAGCTCAGGTGGAGCCCCCAGTCAAGGCACGTATGAGAAGCTACCAATGAATAATGAAAGTGACACAACTACAAGTTGGTGCTTCTCATCTCTCTCCTCTCCCCTCCTGTCTCTTTTTCTGAAAGCAAGCAAGAAAGAAAGAAAGAAAGAAAGAAAGAAAGAAAGAAAGAAAGAAAGAAAGAAAGAAAGAAAGAAAATAGTAAAGAAAACTGGTGTCTCTTTCTGAGATATTCCAATCCATCCAAAAAGTGCCTTTTATTCTTCTGTTGTGATAAATAAAAGAAAAATAGTATTCTATATTAAGAAAAACAGATGATTCATATTTTGCTACATATATCTTAAATGTGGTTGAGATTATAAAGCTGAATTCTAGGTACTTGTTGAAAAGCATAATCTAAGTCTCATGCCCCACGTTTGTCAAAGGGACAATTATCTGAAGGGTATCAGCCCACTCTCACTTAGGTACCTGCTCAACAATCTTCATTCCAGTAGAGAATGAGGTGCTTGGTCCACAACCTGCTTGCCTGTGACCATGTGCTGATGTCACACCGTGAGGCCCTATGAGAACAACTGGAAGACTCAACCTAGCAGAAGTGGTCATATTATCTACACAAGGATGCTGTTGAGGTCATTAGCCATGACCTCATATAGTATCTTTTTTCATGAGAACCTTCTGTGTTCTGTGAAATAAATCTGTGTTTAGTCTTACTATCAAAAATAGTTGGGCTCTTGCCTGACCTGTGGTGGTGCAGTGGATAAAGCGTCGACCTGGGAACACTGAGGTCGCCAGTTCAAAACCCTGCACTGGTCTGGTCAAGGCACATATGGGAGTTGATGCTTCTTTCTCTCTCTCTCTCTCTCTCTCACTCTGTGTCTCCTCTCTAAAATGAATAAATAAAAAGAAATTAAAAAAAATAAAATATAAAAATAGTTGGGCTCTCGCTGGCTTGAGTCCAAGGTTGCTGGCTTGAGCCCAAAGTCAACTGGAGCCCCTCCCCCCCCCCATCAAGGCACATGTGAGAAAGCAATCAATGAACAATTATAGTGCCACAACTAAAGTTGATGCTTCTTATCTCTTTTCCTTTCTGTCTGTCTGTTCCTTTCTGTTCCCCCCTCCCCAATTTTTTTTTTAAAGGAAGAGTTGATCTCCAGAATACTTGGTCTGCTTTTATCTCATGAGTACTCCGATCAGATTTCCCTTCTCTACTGGCCACTAGAAAGATTCTAGGCAAATGTGTGGCCTTCTTATAGCAAGTTGCATAGGTCAAATAATAGGTATGATAGCCTCATTCCTAGCTCTCTTTTACGTCCCCACCATTGTTTTTAATTTCTCCTATTTTTGAAATTATCTTGTTGTTGTTTTTTTTAAAGAGACAGAGAGAAAGTCAGAGAGAGGGACAGATAGGGACAGACAGACAGGAAAGAAGAGAGATGAGCAGCATCAATCATCAGTTTTTCGTTGCGACACCTTAGTTGTTCATTCATTGCTTTTTCATATGTGCCTTGACCGCAGGCCTTCAGCAGACTGAGTAACTCCTTGCTCGAGCCAGCGACCTTGGGTCCAAGCTGGTGAGCTTTTGCTCAAACCAGATGAGCCCACGCTCAAGCTGGTGACCCCGGGGTCTCGAGCCTGGGCCCTTCCGCATCCCAGTCCGACACTCTATCCACTGCGCCACCGCCTGGTCAGGCGAAATTATCTTGGTTTTATTTTATTTTATAAAATGCTTTATTCGTTTTCAAAAGGAGAGAGAGAGAGAAAGAAGGGAGGAGCAGGAAGCATCAACTCCCATATGTGCCTTGACCAGGCAAGCCCAGGGTCTTGAACTATTGACCTCAGTGTTCCAGGTCGACACTTTATCCACTGTACCACCACAGGTCAGGTTTATCTTGGTTTTATATCACTCTGCCTGCTGCTTTAACTCTTTTTCAGAACCAGGCAATGGAGTGCAGTGGTTCAGGGTCTGCCTCTGGAGTTGGTAACCACTTCCTGTCTGTGTGTCCTTGGGCAATTAAGTCACTTCACTTCACTATACCTCAGTTTCCCCTTTTATAAGAAGGAAGTAATAGTATTGCCTCATAGAGTTCTGATGAGGATTAAATGACAAAAACATGTAAAGACCTCAGATTTGTGCTTAGCTCATAGTCAAATATTTAAAAGAAAATTTTAAATAATTTAAAAGAAGTCATTGTAATCACTCTGCTATTGTTGGTATTTTACCTCATATAAAATTAATTCTGAGTGGAGTTACTGGGGCAAGGAGCACGCTTGTTTGAAGGCTTTGTGCTCATTTTCACGTCAATTGAAACGGAAGCAGCTCTAGTCTAACCACAACTTTCCTGGTGCTGAGTGCTACTACTTTTATTTTATTTTATTTATTTTTAGACTTTATTTATTCATTTTTATTGGAGAGAGAGAGAGAGGAAAGAGATAGAAAGAACAGGGGGAGGAGCAGGAAGCATCAACTCCCATATGTGCCTTGACCAGGCAAGCCCAGGGTTTTGAATCGTCAACCTCAGAGTTCCAGGTTGATGCTTTATCCACTGCACCTCCACAGGTCAGACCTGAGTGCTACTACTTTTAAAAATTCTTGCTGATTTAACAGGTAGAAAAGAAATTTTATCTTATTGTCATTTCAACCTACATTTTATTGATAACTAATGAAACTGAACCTTCTGACCAAAACCACTACCTTTATCATTGATATTTCTTTTCTATCTATCTTGTGCAATTTTCCTATTGAGGTCTTTGTGTGATTTTTTTTTCTTTTTAAGATTTTATTTATTCATTTTAGAGAGGGGAAAGAGAGAGACAGAAAGAGAAAGGGGGGAGGAGCAGGAAGCATCAACTCCCTTATGTGCCTTGATCAGGCAAGTTCAAGGTTTCAAACAAGCAACCTCAGTGTTCCTAGTGACGATTTATCCAGTGTGCCCCACAGGTCAGGTTGTGTGTTTTCTTTTGTCTATTTAAATAAAATAAAAATATTTATTTTATTAGCGAGAGAGAGACAGACAGGAAGGGAGAGAAATGAGAAGCATCAACTCATAGTTGCAGCACCTTAGCTCCTCATTGATTGCTTTCTCATATGTGCCTTGATGGGGGTGAGGATCCAGCTGAGCCAGTAACCTCTTGTTCAAGCCAGAGACCTTGGGGTTCCAAACCTGAGTCTTCAGCATGCCCCAGGTCAATGCTCTATCCACTGTGCCACCACCTGGTCAAGCTTAATAAAATACTGTCTTTCCCCATGTATAAGACACACCCTTTTTTGAAAAATCTGGGGTCTAAAAACTGGGTGCATCTTATACAGTGGTTGTAGATTTCTTTTACTTGCATTTCCCACTTTTTTGTACTTGTTTTTGAGCTCATTGTTGAAGACAGTGATTCCTCATCAGACACAGATGAGGACAAGCTAATGGATGGGAGTTTTGACAGTGATAGGAGTTGTATGAATTTTATGATGAATAAAACTTGAGTTCAATAACTTTATTTAACACATTTTTTTCAAATGTCAAGCCCCCAAATTAAGGTGCATCTTATACATGGGAGCATCTTATACATAGGGAAATACAGTAAAATAAAATAAAATATAAGGACCTCGCCCTTGCCATATGGCTCAGTTGGCTAGAGCATTGCCCTGAAGCATAGACATTGCAGGTTCAATCCCTTCATCAGGACACAGACAGGAACAGATTGATGTTCCTGTCTCTGTCTCTCTCTCTCCCTTTCTCTCTCTCAAATCAATAAAATAAACATTAAAAAAAATAAAGATAAGGACCTCTGTTTTCTATGTCTTTAGTCATCTGCTGAGAGAGGAGAAGATAGCATAGTAGAGGGAAGCAACAGTCACCAGCAATGGAAAAGGGGCAACCAAAAAAAAAAAAAAAGAAAAGGGGCAACCAGGAACATGTAATCAGATGCTCACTCCGTGTGTGGGTTCTACAGAGTGAACGCCATCTTATTAGTTAAGGACGGCTGTGCAGTTCCAAACACAAAACATACCACACACAGCTACTAATAGGACATCTCTATAATCTTTCTTTGCTTATCCTTTTAAATCATAAACAATTCTAGAAAAAGAGTTAAACATTAAGTTTTGCTCTTTGAGGTGAAATAAAATTTCTTGAACTACAAAACCATTTTAAGAACATAATCAGCCTGACCAGGCGATGGCGCAGTGGATAGAGCGGCGGACTGGGATGCGGAAGACTCAGGTTTGAGACCCCGAGGTTGCTGCACGGGCTCATCAGCTTGACCCAAGGTCTCTGGCTCCAGCAAGGGGTTGCTCGGTCTGCTGAAGGCCTGCGGTCAAGGCACATATGAGAAAGCAATCAATGAACAACTAAGGTGAGGCAACGAAAAACTGATGATTGATGCTTCTCATCTCTTTCCGTTCCTGTCTGTCGGTCCCTATTTATCCCTCTCTCTGACTCTCTCTGTCCCTGTAAAAAAAAAAAAAAAAGAACATAATCAAATACTTCTCTGTGGCAAAGACTATAGAAGGGTAACTATTTTTGTAACCATAGAAACCCAGCTGATGCCACCTGACCTGTGGTGGCGCAGTGGATAAAGCGTCGACCTGGGAACACTGAGATCACCAGTTCAAAACCCTGCACTGGTCTGGTCAAGGCACATATGGGAGTTGATGAGTCCAGCTCCTTCCCCCTTTCTCTCTCTCTCTCTCTCTCTCTCTCTCACTCACTCTGTGTCTCCTCTCTAAAATGAATAAAATAAAAAAAAGAAACCCAGCTGATGCCATAACTACATAACCAACTAGCACAAGTAATTTTTAGTAAACCAAGTCAAACAAATCATTGTCTCCTAAAATTATTTCATTTTAGAAATGCTTTTTCTCACTGCCAACAGAGGGAAGTTAGATGATTTGGCATTGTGTTGCACACCTAGCTAAAATGCTTAGCTTCTTTTTTGACGTTTAAGTTTATTCTGTTCCTTTTGACATTTTTAAAATAAGTTAAAAGCACATGTCATAATAGTTCTCTAATATGTCCTCTAATTTCTCCTAGTAAAGTACCTGGATATTTCAGCCTATTTTCATGAGGATGCTAAGAGACCAAAAGAGGCTATGCCCAGCCCAAGGCCACATGCTAGACAGAGCTACACAAACCTCACTGACAATTTATTTCACATGCAACAACAATTTTTTTTTTTTTTTTTTTACAGGGACAGAGAGAGTCAGAGATAGGGACAGACAGACAGGAACAGAGAGAGATGAGAAGCATCAATCATTAGTTTTTCGTTGCCGTCGCAACACCTTAGTTGTTCACTGATTGCTTTCTCACATGTGCCTCCACTACGGGCCTTCAGCAGACTGAGCCACCCCTTGCTGGAGCCAGCGACCTTGGGTCCAAGATGACGAGCTTTTGCTCAAGCCAGATGGGCCCACGCTCAAGCTAGCGAGCTCGGGGTCTCGAACCTGGCTCCTCCGCATCCCAGTCAGACGCTCTATCCACTGCGCCACCGCCTGGTCAGGCTACAGCTAACTTTTGAAGGGTGTATATGTGTCTTGATATAATCACAGATAAAATTCACTGGGCAATTGCAATGTTCTAGACTCTGCTGAGTTTTACATGCGTTATCTCATTTATTTATTTTTATTTTGTTACAGGGACAGAGAGAGAGCGTCTGAGAAAGGGATAGATAGGGACAGAGACAGGAACAGAGAGAGATGAGAAGCATCAATCATTAGCTTTCATTGTGACACCTTAGTTGTTCATTGATTGCTTTCTCACATGTGCCTTGACCGCGGGCCTTCAGCAGACCGAGCAATCCCTTGCTGGAGCCAGCGACCTTGGGTCCAAGCTGGTGAGCTTTTTGTCCAAGTCAGATGAGCCCACGCTCAAGCTGGTGACCTCAGGGTCTCGAACCTGCGTCCTCCACATCCCAGTCCAACGCTCTATCCACTGCGCCACCGCCTGGTCAGGCGCGTTATCTCATTTAATCCTTACAATAACATCATGAGGTCACTCAGGTAGGTCCTACCCATCCTGCTCATATAAAAACCTGTTAGCATGATTCATGAATGAATTTGTCATGCTGGTATCCACCAGTCACAGCACAAAGAGCAAAGTGCTGGTGGCTGGAATAACAGACTACACAAACTCTGAAGGTGTCAACCCATGTCCCCCAGTCACGCCTAGTGAAGCCAGTAAATACATAATGGGAACCATTTGCTATGGTCAGCAGACACATCCTATAAGAGGATATGGTCTGGGATATAACTGGCATGTCAATTAAATCAGGCGTTTCCCATTTTGTTGGGAAACTTGCCTTAACTGACTGTGACAATTATTCATTCTGGTTTATTTTTTATTTATTTTTTATTCATTTTAGAGAAGAGACAGAGTGTGAGAGAGAGAGAGAAAGAGAGAAAAGGGGGAGGAGCTGGAAGCATCAACTCCCAAATGTGCCTTGACCAGACCAGTGCAGGGTTTTGAACTGACGACCTCAGTGTTCCCAGGTTGACGCTTTATCCACTGCGCCACCACAGGTCAGGGTCATTCTGGTTTAAGCTTTGCCTGCCTTAGGTAGACCAAGAGACACCAATGAAAAAACTAGTAGCTGGGATTGTCCAAAAAAAACCCCCAAAAACAAAAAAAACAGACCTCTAACTTGTAGCACTACAAATTAGGGAATGATGCACTTAAAAGCTCACGCAAAGCAAAATGAGTCAGGTGAAGTAGTACCACTGATGATTTGTGTTCATGTTTCGAAACATCACGCCTGAAGCATTTAATTAACTGAAAATTGAAATAGATAACTGAAACAATGAGAGGTAGCAAGGGCATGAGGGGCAGGCTCACCAGACTATGGAAACGTATAACAAAGCTGAACAGGTAGGGACCCCGAGAAAGGACAACTAGTTGAAAGACGTGGACAGGAACAGGGGTGGGAATAGAGGACATAACTTATATCACAGCTCAACAAATTAACTTGTAAAAATGATTTTTTCACTTCAGGACCAGGAATTTTATCATCATTCACAAGGCAAAAACTTAATATTTACCTCTACAGATCAAGTAGAAAAGAAAACACAAAAATCATACAGTGCATGCTTTAGATAAATAGAAAAGGAAATTATATTTAAGTGAATTTCTTTCTCAAAACAGGAACCAGACTTACAATGTTATTTTATACACTGTTGGTTCATTAGATTATGACATAGACAAAGCTCAGCTGTTGTCTATTTTAGCAAAATAGACTTCAGGTTCATAAAATGAACTGAGTCATCATTGTGACTTTTATCCAGACCAAAAACAGGTTCAGCTGTGACAATAATTGTGCAGGTATTTTAAGTGTGAAAACTTTAATGAATACTCAGAAAATTGCCTAGAGTTTGTAGTGTATGTTTCAGAGCATATAATCAAAGAATTTAAGAGCATTTTGGTCAGGCCCTGGCTGGGTGGCTCCGTGGATAAAGTGTCATCCGGGTACATCAAGGTCTCATATGAGAGGCAATCAATGAGTGCACCAGTAAACGCAGCAACTAAGTGGAAAAACAAGTTGATGCTTCTCCCCTTCCCCTCAAATCAATGGAAAAATTAAGAGCATTTTGGTCAAATAACATGTAGAAATTGGCCAGGATCTTGTTGTTTTAGGGATCTCCACAGGAAAAGGAATACTATAAGACAATGAGATTCATTTTAAGTATAAATCCAGATATATATTGTTTATGAGAGAGAGAGCATGAGAAGAAGGGAGAGAACTCAAAATGGAAATGAAAGCTCAGTTGATCAACTTCAATGAAACTATGAAAAGCCACATATAAGCACATACTCTTTAGGTTTGCCACGATCTTGCTTGTGCAAAGCAGACCTCCTCAGACCCAAGGTGAAGGTGCCCTAATGTAGTCAGTCTAGGGAGGAACTCCCCTTAGGCCCAGGAAGGTCACTTTAAAGATAACCCCATTAGAGCATTTCCCAAGAAAATAATTACTCCATGCAAGAATTTCTTTGTCCTCAAACCACCACAAGCATAAAGCATTGCTCCTTAGGGAATTGCAAAGGAAGTTAGTACTTATAGAGATAATAATATATATCAGGCATTGCACATATTCCAGTTTTTTAGACTATACACTGCACATCTCTGAAGTATTATCTCTATGTTACAGATGACAAAACTAATGCTCATTAAGGAAAAATATACAACCAGCAGAGACAGAGTCTAAACCCAGGTTTGCCTTCTGTCAGGTTCTCTGCTCTTTCCGGGCCCCCTCTACTTCAGACTTAGGTATAAACCAAGACCCTCACTTGAAAAGAATTTTTTAAAAAAATTTATTGATTTTATTGAGAAAGGGAGAGAGAGAGACAGGAACATCAAGCTGTCCTTACACGTCCTGATTGGGGATCGAACCGGCAACCTCTGTACTTCAGGACCATGCTTCAACCAACCATGCTATCTGGCCAGGACCAAGACCCTCACTTTTAACCAGACGCCCCCTCTGAAATCAGAATGAGGCTCCCCAAGATATGCATAGAAAATGGGAGAGTAGGAAAGGAAAAGTGAGGAAGACAGAACTACCAAATTTTAAACTCAGAAGTCTAATCTAGGGATTGACAAGCTTTTGTTGTAAAAGACCAGATGGTGAATATTTTAGGGGCTTTTTTTTGGTGTTTTATATTGTTGTTGTTTTAGAGTGAGAAGGGTGAGAGAGAGGGAAACATCATTTTGTATGAGAAGCAATCAATGGATACACAACTAGGTGAAACAATGAGTTGATGATTCTTTCTTTCTCCACCCCACCCCTTTCTCCCTTCCTCTCTTTCAAAAGTCAGTGGGAGCCTGACCAGGTGGTGGCACAGTGGATAGAGCGTCAGATTGGGATGCGAAAGACCCAGGTTTGAGACCCCAAGGTCACCAGCTTGAGCACGGGCTCATCTAGTTTGAGCAAAAGCTCGCCAGCTTGAGCCCAAGATCGTTGTCTGAAGCAAGGGGTCATTCGGTCTGCTGTAGCCCCACCCCACCCCACCCCTCGCTTCCAGTCAAGGCACATATGAGAAAGCAATCAACGAACAACTTAGGTGCCACAAGGAAGAATTGATGCTTCTCATCTCTCTCCCTCCCTGCTACCTGTCTGTCTCTGTCCCTCTCTCTGACTCTCTCTGTCTCCGTCACAAAAAAGAAAAAAAAGAAGTCAATAGGGGAAAAAAAGAGAAGAAACATCAATTTGTTGTTCCACTTATTTATGTATTCACTGGTTAACTTTTGTATGTGCTCTGACCAAGGATCAAACCCTCAACCTTGGCATATCAGGATGATGCTCTAACCAACTAAGCTATCAAGCCAAGGATGGATATTTTAGGTTTTGCAGGTTATGTAATCTCTGTCACAACTGCTCAGTTTGGCCATTACAGTAAGAAAGCAGCCATGAATAATATTTTTTAAAATAGAGCAGTTGTGTTCCAATAAAACTTAATATAAGGATACTGACATTTGAATTTATTATAATTTTCACATGTCACTAAATAAACCTTTTTCCAGACATTTTAAAATATTAAAATCACTGTTGGTTCCTGGGTGGTACAGAAACAGGCATTGGGCCAGATTTTGCTAACAATGCTCGGTTTGCCCACCCCTGCTCTGAGTCACACCAGTCCTCAACTAGTAACTGCTCGAATATCCTGATTATCCGAGTTTATCTGAGTTTCTTCCGAATGATCTACTTTCCTCTTTTTTCTCACTTATTTTTTCTCATCTTTTACTGTGAATTACAACAGATTATGCCATTTAAATAAACCCTTCTGCCTGACCTGTGGTGGCGCAGTGGATAAAACATCGACCTGGAATGTTGAAGTCCCCGGTTCGAAACCCTGGGCTTGCCTGGTCAAGGCACGTATGGGAGTTGATACTTTCTACTCCTACCCCCCTTTCTCTCTCTCTCTCTCATCTCTAAAATGAATAAATAAAATCTCAAAATAAATAAATAAACCCTCCTGTGGTGATATACAAACTTATAGAAATAAAAATAAGTTAGGGAAGGGATTATTTTCACAGTATGTAAGGGTTGAGGTTAACTCGTTCAGCCACTGACAATGTATTATGGCTCAGGCAGCAGGCCTGGTTCTAGAGATAAGATTCCAGTCCCAGGCTCACCATTAACAGCATAGCAATTGTATAAAAGACACCAATTGAGCATTTTATCTATTAAGTGTTCTGAAAATAGAGAGACCTATAATACAAATAGAACTCTAATAAAATAAGCCACATGAGCCACCAGCAAATCACAACACCCTTTGCAACAAATGGCTAAAAGGGTTACCCAGTAATTAGGCCTAATAACCCAGGAGGATTAATGTGCAAATAACATGATTGTATGCCAATGAACATAAAATCTAATATCTCTGCTGAAATGTACTAAAATTGTTATTACTGACATTCCCTTTCCCTAAAAAAATTGTTTTTGCCTGCCTGGTCTGGCCAAATATGACTGATTTTTAAGATAACTTCATATCAAATTTTATGAAAGGTATATAATCCTGCAGAATATATTTTGAGATATTCACTAATAAAAATTTGATTTGATAACCCTTGGTTTAGGTATCATAATGAATACCTCAAGAAAGTGAACTAAAAGCTGATACGTTTGAGGATTTAAGACAGTAGACATGTTGCTATACAGCAAGGTAGGAAGAGACAGTTCATTTGTACACTTGTCACTGTTTTCTCTGAGAAGTGTTGTCGAAGGAAAACAGGCTCTAAAAATGAATGAACAGGGAAGCTGCTGAATGCAAATAGCTTCTTCACTCTATGGTATCTGGTTTCTGGCAGTAGCAGGAAATGTTCAAGCTGCCATTTGGTGACACTTAGACAGGGGATTGACATTTTGTGCTGTCAGTACCCTGTGAGTGGAGGTGAAGAGTCCCCTGGAATCCTTCAGGAGAAGCAATATCCTTGTCACTTGTCAATGCCCTTGACAGGTTATAGGACAACCTGTCAGCTAGATGGTGGTACTAAATTAATGAACATTGACCTTGAAAGTAAGGGGGGGGGGGGAGAATAACCAAACTAACAGTTTAGCAAGAATAAATCAATGAAGAAACTTACAGAGTTTTTTTTTAAAAAGTTGTTAAAATGTTCCCATTACTCAGGTGTTGAGTGTGGGAGCAGTTAAAAGACTTTCCTCTGCCCTTCAAGTTCAACAATACTTCCCATAACTACTTAGAAGGCCTTTGATTCAACATCTCCTATAAGACCACAGCAATGTAACAGTGATGTCCCACAGGATGGCTTTTCACATACTCATGAGGGAGCAGAAGGAAGGCTTCATTTGGCCATAATCCTCCAGAGGTAAATTTGAAACAGATAAAAACAAAAAATCTAAGTAATATCTTTGAAGCAGACCACCATCTTATTTAGAAAAGAGACATGTGAACATTTTAATGAGTTTATATATGGAGCCACCGGAAAGAAACTTCAGGAATACTTCTTCACCTATGGCAAGAAGCCACTAACTATTTCCTTCTCCCCAGCCCATGGGTGGCATCATTTATTCATCATGTCCCTCATGCCTATAATTCCACCTTAGTCATTCTATCACTCCTAGATTTTCCAGAGATGCAGCTGAATTGCAATCCATTTGCTCTTTGCCTTGTGGCAATAACCAATAAAATATCTCTCCTGTACAGAAAGATCTTTCTTGCTCTGGCCAGGTGGGACAGCGGACAGAACATTGCTCCAGCACGTGGAGATTGTGGGTTCCATCCCAGTCAGGCACATACGAGAAGCAACCAGTTAATGCACAACTAAGTGGAACAAGCTGATGCTTCTCTCTTTCTCTCCATTCCCCCCCCCAAAAAAAAAAATGAATGGAAAAAAATTTTAATCTTTGTTTAAAGAAGCCTATGGCAGATCCTCTTACTCAGTGCCAATCCCAACCCCTTATAGCTTGCCATCCTGCACTCTATATGCTGGAAAACTGAGGAGTCCGTTTCTGAGACAGCCTCGTGGCCACAGTTACGTATATGACCAAGTTTTGCCAAGCAAGCCTGGGAGACTTGGAAGGTAAAAGAAACTCTGGAAGGAGGCAGCTGCTCTAAGTCCAGATGGTTCTTGTGGCTGAGATCATTGATTCTTCCAGTACTGCTGTGGCAGAGATTCTACTGGCCAAGCCCTAGGACAACCTGTCAGCTAGATGGTGGTACTAAATTAATGAACATTGACCTCAAAAGGCAGGCGCGGGTGGGGGGGATGACTAATTAATAGTTTAGCACAGAATAATCAATGATGATATTTAGAGGGTTTTTTTTTAAGTTGTCCCAATGTGCCCATTACTAAGGTCTTGAGTGCCATGGGCGCCAGGTACAGAAGCGCACAAGTAGAGGTGCGGTGCCTGTGTTGACTGCCCATGGTGTGGTTGGCTGTTTCTTCAAGTTGTATAGCATTCAACCTTGGTTCCTGGCTCTCTTTAAAATTCTGTAAGCTACATTATAACCTGAAATAAGCCCCTTTCTGCTTAAATGGAATAGTGCATTACTTTGTTTGCAACTAAGAAATTCAAGCCTGCCTCCCACCCCCCGAAATGCAAGAACATTTTGAGGAACCAATAGGCCTAGATGTGAAAACAGGCTCTATCTGTAGCTAGCTGAGAGACCTTGGACAAGTTCCCTCATCACTCTGTTCTTAAGTTTCCTCTGTCATAAAAGGGGGTGGGAAAGAAGGGTAATGCTTAGACATTGGGTTGTCATAAAGTCAGTGAAGTGCCCTGGCTGGATAGCTCGCTTGGTTAGATGCAAGGGTTGTGGATTCGGTCCCCGGTCAGTGCACATACAGGAACAGGTCAATGTTTCTGTCTGTCTGTCTGTCTCTCTCTCTTAAAAGCCAATTTTAAAACAAGAGTCAGTGAAGTAAGGTCTATAATACACCTAGAAGGGTGTGGGAAGTGAGTGTTGGCTGGCAGTAAATCCTCCATACATCATTGTTTCCTACATTAAAAATATATATAATGTTTGTATCAGGGTCGACTAGCAAACCATTTAGAGAAAAGTGCAGGTAGTCATCCAGTGGTGGACAGGGAAACGTATATAGCTCAAAATTAGGACCAAAGGAAAGATAAACCTGCAGGAGAGGGTTGGACCACAAATTCATGAATGTGAGGTCACGGCGTCAAATAACATACTGTCTAGAAACAGACCAAACTAACATGTTAGAAAGGTAAAATTAACTACAAGTTAGAAATTCATGCTTTTGCAAGTAAAAGGAAACCCAACCTGAAGCTGAAACAAATTATAAAGTTCCTCACAAAACAAGCTCAGAGGTAGATTATTGCTGGCATCAGTTCAGTTAGAAAATGATGCCATCAGGGACTCAGCTCTCTGTCCACGCTACTGTGCTCAGCATGTTGGTTTTTGGTTTTGGTTTGTTTTTTGTTTGTTTGTTTTAGGTGAGAGAAGGGGAGACAGTGAGGCAGATTCCTGCATGTGCCCGGACCAGGCACGTGCAACCACGTGGCAACCCCTGTCTAGGGCTGGATGCTGGAGTATTGAGTTATCTTTAGTTCCTGAGGCTGATGAGCTCCAACAGAGCTGCCCTCAGTGCCTGGGGCCATGCTCAAACCAATCAGCCACTGGCTGAGGGAGGGAAAGAGGGAGAGAAGGGGGAGGGGAAGAAACCAGAGGGTTGCTTCTTCTGTGTGCCCTAACTGGAAATTGAACCTGGGACATCCATAAGCCAGCTGATGCTCTATCCACTGAGCCACTGGCTAGAGCCAGCGTGTTGGTTTTTGTCCTCAAACATGTCATCTCAAGGTTCAGGAGGGCTGCTTCTGCTACTCCAGGAATTCCCCCAATTCAAGCCAATAAAAGGGGGGAAGGGACAAGAGAGTTTTTCTTTAGGTGCTTTTGTTTTTCAGGAAAGGAACCCCTTCCAGGTCAGCTCCACTTCCATCTCATTCACCAGAACTGGCTCATGCATCCACTTTAAATAAATTATTAGTCGATGGCACAAAATTATAAGGACACTTTAATATTTAAAAATATCATGTTAGTTGTGTGGTTTAGAAAGGAACGTGAGAAAATCTTGTTTCAAAGAAGTGAACAAATAGGGTAGATTGAAACTATTAAATCAGGCTTTCTTTCTGCTACGTATCTCCTGAAAGTCCTCATGCAGTCCCACAGAAAGAGAGGAACCTTTCTCACAACCATACACAGCCCTGGTCTTGAGATCCACTGGGAATCCAACAGTGAACTAGCAGAGAGATGGAGTGAGTACCAGAAAAGAATGTTTTGTAACTAAGAAAACATACTGGTATTAGATAGAACCAATCCCTAAAGTGGAGCCAGTATCTTTAATTTTAAAAGTCCAAACTTGTATGTGTGTGTGTGTGTGTGTGTGTGTATGTTGGGAGGGAGGGTGTTGATTCATGTCTGACCCAGATTAAAGCTATTTTGATTGACAGAGACTTCAGTATAATAGTCAATGGGTAGGCCCTGGCTGGGTAGTTCAGTTGGTGAGAGTGCCATCCTGATATACCAAGGGTGCAGTTTCAAGCCCCAGTCAGGGCACATACAAGAATCAACCAATGAGTGCATAAATAAGTGGAACAACAAATTGATGTTTCTCTCTCTCCCTTCCTCCCTCTCTAAAATCAATCAATCAATAAAAATTTAAACCTATGTGGTTAAAAAAAAAAGAATCAATAGGCATTGGTTTTGCTGTGAAAATCATGACATTGTTGTGGATTCAGGATAGACAAGACATGGGACACCCTGAAGATCTGGGGAGCTGAGGCCAACTCTGCTAGGAAGAAAAGAGAAAGCTGTGTAGGGGGTCTGGTCTATCATCAGATGGGCTGTTTAATGGTAAGACTCAAATCCTAGTAGGCACCTGAGAAGGATAGCATTCAGTCAAATTAGACAAGTAAAATGTGGAGTGAGGAAGGGGAAAGAGGGAAAGTTATATCTCTGAACTTTACTCTGGACTCTGTTAACCTTTTGAGTAGTACAAATGTTCATGTATGTCCTTGTGCCTCCTGACCATCCAGAGTATGATTGTACATGTGTAAGGCAACATTAAAAAAAAGGCAAATGGACCCTGACCGGTTGGCTCAGCAGTAGAGTGTCAGCCCGGTGTGGTTAAGTCCCAGGTTCGATTCCCAGCCGGGGCACACAGAAGAAGTACCCATCTGCTTCTCCACCTTTCCTGTTCTCCTTCCTCTCTGTCTCTCTCTTCCCCTCCCGCAGCCAAGGCTCCATTGGAGCAAAGTTGGCCCGGGTGCTGAGGATGGCTCCATGGCTTCCACCTCAGGCGCCAGAATGGCTCCAGCTGCAACACAGCAGTGGCCCAGATGGGCAGAGCATTGCCCCCTGGTGGGCATGCCGGGTGGATCCCGGTTGGGCTCATGTGGGAGTCTGTCTGACTGCCTCCCCACTTCTAACTTCAGAAAAATATGATAAAAAAAAAAAGTAAATGGCCTGACCAGTGATGGTGCAATGAATAAAGTGTCAACCTGGAATGCTGAGGTTGACAGTTTGAAACCCAGGGCTTGTCTGGTCAAAGCACATATGGGAATTGATGCTTCCTGTTTCTCCATCCTCCTCCTCCTCTTTCTTTCTCTCTCTCTCTCTCTCCCCTCTCTAAAATGAATAAATAAAAAGGCAAATGTATTTTTTTTGTTTCTATAAATTGGTTATCAAACAAACATGATTTTAAGTTAATAAAACTGTAACTGGAACTAACTTCACTTTTTTTTTTTTTTTTTTAGGGACAGAGAGAGAGTCAGAGAGTGGGATAGATAGGGACAGACAGACAGGAACGGAGAGAGGTGAGAAGTATCAATCATTAGTTTTTCGTTGCCATTGCAACACCTTAGTTGTTCATTGATTGCTTTCTCACACGTGCCTTGACTGCAGACCTTCAGCAGACTGAGCAACCCCTTGCTGGAGCCAGCAACCTTGGGTCCAAGCTGGTGAGCTTTTGCTCAAACCAGATGGGCCCCACGCTCAAGCTGGCGACCTCGGGGTCTCGAACCGGGGTCTTCCGCATCCTAGTCCGACGCTGTATCCACTGTGCCACCGCCTGGTCAGGCCTAACTTCACTTTTTGAAAAAAAACCTCACTCCCAGTAGTCAGTGAGCATGAAAAAAACTCACTACTCAAAGGGTTAAGGAAATCAACTCCAGATCCTCCCCTTGTGAAATGCTGGTGATCCAATTCCATTCAAATTTATTTTTCATTGACTTGGAGACTGTGCAGGCCTAGAGCAAGGCTCCGACATTCACTCGTTGAAGGAGGAAAAGATGGTTCCTTCAACAAATTGAGCATCCGTTATGTGTCAAACACTGTTCTGCATGCTGGAGACACAACAGCAGGAACAACGGACGGAACTCCTGCCCTCATTGAGTTCACTGGTTTCCCCTGAACAATTGTGGGAGAGAAAAATAAGCACTGGCCAAGGCCAAAGCCTACCAGAGCTTCAACAGCCTCTGATCTAAGAGGAAATAGGAGTCCCATGCTGAGATGAAAGGTGTGCAGACATGATCCCTGTCTTCAAGGATCTTTCAGCATAAAGGGGAAGTTTCAATCGGGAGACTTCTAAAGAGATATAACCACTAACACTCAGACTGTGGCAGCTTCAGAAAACCAGCACCCCTGCCTCTCAGAGTGTTCCCACCCTTTTACACAGGGCAAGAGCTACATCTAAAGCAGTGGTTCTTACCTGGGTTCTATCGAACCCTAGGGGTTCGATGAGTCGGTCTCAGGGGTTCGGAGAAGCCTCTGCCGCGGAGGCCAGAATAAAGTAATACCATAATTTGTTGTGAGTTCATGCACTTTGTTGGTTTTGTTTTTTGAGCAAGGTGATGTTCATGCATGGCTCATTTTGTGCACCAGTAAAAAAACATATACCTATGTCTTGAACTTGGAAAAAAGAATCATATTTTATTTATCACTAAAGAGGGGTTCGGTGAATGCGCATATGAAACTGGTGGGTTCAGTACCTCAGAAAAGGTTAAGAACCACTGATCTAGAGCTACGCCTCGTCTCATACAGGGAAAGTCAGCTGGAGCACCTTACACATAGCACCGGCCCCAACCTTTGCATCTCACCACTGAGGTTTGCAGAGTCTGATGGTCCTCTGGCAAACAGTGGGCATTATCTGGTTAACTGATGATCAGTATACATCAAGGACAAGAGACCTACTTATATATGTTATTAATAATTAAACTGTTATACAAGGCTACCCTTCTAACAGCTGTGATCAGGGCTTGGCTCTTTGTCCAAGTTCTCTGCCATGTGCCTGAAAATGTTTGCCTGCCAGTGATTACTTGCCTTACTAACCCAGTAACCTCAATAACAAATATGAACAGAAGCATGAAAGATAGTTCAGGAATGCAAACTCACTCATGCAAACCATCACTTTCTCATTCTGTTCCCCAGAGTCAGTTAAAGCATATGTTATCAGGGTCAGATAACACTCAATGTTCCAAGATCGCAAAGAATGAACATGCATTATTAAAATCCAGGGAGAAACTTATTATATAACTAATCATAATGCCGAATGACCGCCAAATACAGGGTAAAAGTAGGTTTATAGTTGCTCGTATGAAAAAGAATACAATAATTAATAAATAATAATACAAGAATAAACTCTATTTTTCATGTACTTATAACTGTAAACCTACTTTTGCCCCACCCTGTAGTGAAATTGACAGATTCAGCTGTTTTCATTATGTTTTTTACTGACTGCCTAGTCAGCTAATGAGGAAAGCATTAATTATTGGTAAAATAGACACAGATCATACGACACAAGAAGAAAGAAAGGAAAGGAGGGTTTAGCGAATCCAAGATATAGATAGCCAGTCTCTGACTCTACATAAATTAATATGTAATTTGAATATAATTATAATTGATCAAGAATTCAACACAGAATATAATTAATGTCAAGGCTATGTCATGAAATCCATTTTCCTTTCCAAGCATCAGCAGTACCTGTTAAAAGGCAAAATTTGTGGCGGTAACAACATTCCAGAAAAAATAATCTTTAAAAATATGGTATAAAATATAAGTTAAAATCATACTGAGCCTGACCGGTGGTGGCGCAGTGGATAAAGCGTCAACCTGGGAACAGTGAGGTCGCCAGTTCAGAACCCTGCACTGGTTCGGTCAAGGCACATATGGGAGTTGATGCTTCCAGCTCCTCCCCCCTTTCTCTCTCTCTCTGTCTCCTCTCTAAAAAAATGAATAAAATAAAAAGAAATTAAAATAAAAAAATTAAAAAAAAAAATCATACTGAAATACCATTTTTCATCCATCTGTTGGCAGAACTCAGAAAATTTGATTTTTATATTCTATGGAGAGGTTGTGGGAAAACCAGGCCCTCTCATACATTTACAAAGGACGGGCAAAAGGGTTCGGGCCTTGTAAGGGGGAATATGTTAATATCTAACAAAGTTATAAATGAATTTATCTTTTGGCCCAATATTTCCATTTCTAGTAGTCTATTTCAAATACACAAGTGTAAATAAACAAAAAATATGTACTTACATTTGCTGAATGAATCAATGGAAAGCTGATAAAATCCTGATAAAAATAGTTACCATTTAGGGAATAAGATGGAAGGGACAGTGATAGAAATTAGACTTGTTGGTATGTGCTTATTTAGTTTTAACTTTGAAATAATAAAGTGTTTCTATAATAATAAACTAAATTAAAAATCAATATATACAAATGGAAAATAAATGGATCTAACTATATTGCACGGTATTTTTTTTTTTTTTTACAGAGATAGAGAGAGTGATCTATAGGGACAGACAGACAGGAACAGAGAGAGATGAGAAGCATCAATCATTAGTTTTTTGTTGCCATTGCGACACCATAGTTCTTCTTTGATTGCTTTCTCACATGTGCCTTGACCGCGGGCCTTCAGCAGACGGAGCAACCCCTTGCTGGAGCCAGCGACCTTGGGTCCAAGCTGGCGAGCTTTTAGCTCAAACCCGATGAGCCTGCGCTCAAGCTGGCGACCTCAGGGTCTCAAACCTGGGTCCTTCTGCATCCCAGTCCAACACTCTATCCACTGTTCCACTGCCTGGTCAGGCTATATTGCACAGTATCTTGACTGAACATTCTCAGTGACTATATTCTAAAGATTAAAAGTGTAAAATAATCTTGAACTTCATTCAATCGTCTTCATTGTTAGCAATTATATTAATATTTTGATACAAATACAGTGTGTCCGTAAAGTCATGTGCACTTTTGACCGGTCACACGGTCAAAAGTGCACCATGACTTTACGGACACACTGTATATGTATATTTGTTTATTTTGCATACTTGTATATTTATATATTTTGATATGAATATATGTATATTTGTGTATTTTGATACAAAAATATATTTATATTTTGATATGAATAGACAGTAATTATGCTAATAATGTTAGAAATCAGGGTTTTCAACATGAGAAAGTAGATACATGTAAGTTCAATCAAAGGTTTTAAGTAAACCCAGTAATCTAAAATTTGAATTGAAAATATCAAGGTAGCCCTGGCCAGATAGCTCGGCTGGTCAGAGCATCATCCCAAAGCACAGAAGTTGCTGGTTCTGTCCTTGATCAGGGCACTTACTGGAACAGATTGCTGTTCCTTGTTTTTCTCTCTCTTTCCCTCTCTCTCTCCTTTCCTCTCTCTCTAAAATCAATACTTTTTTTAAAAGAAAGAAAATATCAAAGAAAAAAAAAAAAAAGAAAGAAAATATCAAGGTATACTTATAACTTTTTCTTGGTGTTATTCAATGAAAAGCCCTAGAAGCAATGACAACCCAGTATCAGTGAACATTTCTAAAATCTAGATTGCAGTTTTCAAATATCATTCCTCATCTACAAAAACTAAAGTTAATAAGTGAGTTTGGCAAAGTCATAGGATACAATGCTATTATAAAAAAATCAATATTATTTCTATATATTAGCAACAGGTGGTAGTGCAGTGGATAGAGTGTCAGACTGGGATGCGGAAAACCCAGGTTCGAGACCCCAAGGTCACCAGCTTGAGCACGGGCCCACTTGGCTTGAGCAAAAAGCTCGCTAGCTTGAGCACGGGCCCATCTGGCTTGAGCAAAAAAGCTCGCCAGCTTGGACCCAAGGTCGTTGGCTCCAGCAAGGGGTTGCTCGGTCTGCTGAAGGCCCGCGGTCAAGGCACATGTGAGAAAGCAATCAAAGAAGAACTAAGGTGTCGCAATTGCAATGAAAAACTAATGATTGATGCTTCTCATCTCTCTCTGTTCCTGTCTTTCTGTCCCTATATATCCCTCTCTCTGACTCTCTCTCTGTCCCTGTAAAAAAACAAACAAAAAACAGAGTAATCAAGATAATTTTATATTAGCGTCAGGGGGGGAATATAGATTAATGGGATCTATGCCAGAGGTAAACACATGCATACATAGTAAACTGATTCTCTTTTTATTTTCTTTTTTCTTTCTTTCTCTCTTTTTTTATTTTTATTGAGAGGTGGGCAGCAGAGACTGACTCCTGCATGTGCCCCAACCAGGATTCACCCGGCAAGCCCCCTGCCTGGCCATGTTCTGCCAATCTGGGATGCTGCTCTATTGCTCAGCAACCAAACTATTTTAGCGCCTGTGGCGAGGCCATGGAGCCATCCTTGGCCAACTTTCTCAAACCATTCGAGCCATGGCTGCAGGAGGGGAAGAGAGAGAGAAAGAGAGGAGGGAGGGACAAGGAGGAGAGATGGAGAAGCAGATGGTCACTTCTCCTTTGTGCCCTGACTGGGAATTGAACACAGAACTTCTACACGCCAGGCTGATACTCTACTGTTGAGTCAACCAGCCAGGGCATATACTGACTTTCAAAAATTATGTCAAGGTAATTCCATGGTGGAAGAACAGTCTTTTTAACAAATACTACAGGAATAGCAGCATATCTATAAAGAAAAAAAATGAACCTCAATTCTTACCTTACACTATACACAAAAACTAACTCTGAATGGATCATAGACCTAAGGATAATAAAACCATAGAGTTTCTAGAAAACATAAGAAAAAATATTTACAATGTTGCAGTAATAAAAGATATCTTAGGATATAAAAAAAGCAGAAACCATAAAACAAAATAACCTGGACTTCATCAAAACATAAAACTTCTGCTCTAAGAAAGACATAATTAAGCCTGACCAGGTGGTGGCACAGCAGATGGAGCGGCTACCTAGGACACTGAGGACCCAGGGTTCAAGCCCTGAGGTGAGCGTGGGCTCATCTGGCTTGAGCGTGGGATCATTGACATGATCCCAGGGTCGTTAGCTTGAGCCCAAAGGTCACTGGCTTGGCTGGAGCACCCCTCCCCCCCCCCCCCCCCCCGTCAAGGCTCATGTGAGAAAGCAATCGATGAACAACAGAAGTGCTGCAACTACAAGTTGATGCTTCTCATCTCTCTCCTTTCCTGTCTTTGTCTCTCTCTCTCTGTATCTCTCTCTCTCACACACAAACACACACACAAAAAAGGAAAAGAAAGACATAATTAAGAATATTAAGCGGCAAGCCACAGACTGTGAGAAATACTTGCAATGCATATATCTGTCAAAAGACTTGTATTCAGCCTGAGCTGTGGTGGCACAGTAGATAAAGCCTTGACCTGGAATGCTGAGGTCGCCAGTTTGAAACCCTGAGCTTGCCTGGTCAAGGCACATATGGGAGCTGATGCTTCCTTCTCCCCACCTTCTCTCTGTCTCTCCTCTCTAAAATGAATAAAAAAAAAAAAAAATTTTAAAAAAGACTTGTTTTCAGAATATATACATAAAAAGAAACCCTTAAAACTTAATACTGCCTGACCAGGCGGTGGCGCAGTGGATAGAGCATCGGACTGGGATGCGGAAGACCCAGGTTTGAGACCCTGAGGTTGCCAGCTTGAGCGCAGGCCCATCTGGCTTGAGCAAAAGCTCGCCAGCTTGGACCCAAGGTCGCTGGCTCCAGCAAGGGGTTGCTCCATCAGCTGAAGGCCCGTGGTCAAGGCACATGTGAGAAAGCAATCAATGAACAACTATGGTGTCGCAACGGCAATGCAAAACTAATGATTGATGCTTCTCATCTCTCTCTGTTCCTCTCTGTCTGTCCCTATCTATCCCTCTCTCTGACTCTCTCTCTGTCCCTGAAAGAAAAAAAAAAATCTAAAACTTAATAGTAAAAAGACAACCCAATTTTTTTAAAGGGTAAAAGATTAGAGCAGACACTTTCACCAAGAAGATACATGAATGATCAATCTATGCATGAAAAAATGATCAAAATCACTAATCATCAGTGAAATGCTAATTAAAACCATAATAAAATACCACTATACACCCAATAAATTACTAAAATAAAATTCATTTCTCAGTAAATGTCACGAAGTCTGATCCATGTCTGGGCCAGAAAATGTACAAGATGAGCTTGAAACAGAAGGTTGCACCAGAAAGCAAAGATGCTGTAAAGGCTAATAATAGGGACTCATCAACAAACAAACAAAAACACATAAGCTAGCTTGAAGAGGTTCCTGTTAGCTAAAGATGAGATAGATGATATGGTTATGAAAAAGAATTATGATTACACTTGATTAAAAATATTAAAAGGCCAACATTTTTAAAGAAAAAGAGTAAGATTTCATAGATACAACTAAAGGTTGCTGGATGCCAACTCATTTCTCTAAAAAATTATAATTAAATAGAAAGAATGGAGAATTTATATTGCCTTTCTATTATGAACAGAATGTCCTAGAAATCAAATAACCCTAGCCTGACCAGGTGGTGGCGCAGTGGATAGAGCGTCGAACTGGGATGTGGAAGACCCAGGTTTGAGACCCCAAGCTCGCCAGCTTGAGCGTGGGCCCATCTGGCTTGAGCAAAAAGCTCCTCAGCTTGAACCCAAGAACGCTGGTTCCAGCAAGGGGTTGCTCGGTCTGCTGAAGGCTCGCGGTCAAGGCACTTGTGAGAAAGCAATCAATGAACAACTAAGGTGTTACCATGGCAACGAAAAACTAATGATTGATGCTTCTCACCTCTCTCCGTTCCTGTCTGTCTGTCCCTATCTATCCCTCTCTCTGACTCTCTCTCTCTGCCCCTGTAAAAAAAAAGAAAAGAAAGAAAGAAATCAAATAACCCTAGTAGATAGGAGTTCTATATTAGAATCAGAAAAATCAATATTTTGCAGATCCTAAAGCAATGACTCAAACAACAGTTACCAAAGTGAAAAAATCAGATATTTCATGTTTTTTAATATAATATAATATGAAGTACATAGCACAACCTATGAAATAGTCTTTAAAAAATAAAACAAGCCTGACTTGTGGTGGTGCAGTGGATAGAGCCTCAACCTGAAATGCTGAGATCCATGGTTCAAAATCCCGGCCTTGCTCAGTCAAGACACATACAAGAAGCAACTACCGCCTGACCTGTGGTGGCGCAGTGGATAAAGCGTTGACCTGGGAACACTGAGGTCGCCAGTTCAAAACCCTGCACTGGTCTGGTCAAGGCACATATGGGAGTTGAGCTTCCAGCCCCTCCCCCTTTCTCTCTTTCTCTTTCTCTCTCTCTCTCTCTCTCTCTCTCTCTCTCTCATTCTGTGTTTCCTCTCTAAAATGAATAAAATAAAAAGAAATTAAAAAAAAAAAGAAGAAGCAACTACGAGTTGATGATTCTCAGTTTTCCTCTCCTCCTTTCTCTCTTTCTTTCTTCTGTCTAAAATCAATAAATAAAATCTTGAAGAGCCCTGGCCGGTTGGCTCAATGGTAGAGCGTTGGTAAAGCATTGGCCCGGTGTGTGGAAGTCCAGGGTTTGATTCCTGGCCAGGGCACATAGGAGAAGTGTCCATCTGCTTCTTCACCCTTCCCCCTCTCCTTTCTCTATCTCTCTCTTCCCCTCCCTCTCCAGATGGGAAGCATCGCCCTCTGGTGGGCATACCTAGTGGGCATACTGGGTGGATCCCGGTTGGGCTCATGCGGGAGTCTGTCTGTCTGCCTGCCTAGGCCCCTTCTCACTTTGGAAAAATACACACAAAAAAAATCTTTAAGAAAAAAGGAAAACAAAAACCTTGAACCCGAATCTAATCAACCCTAATGTCTACAGGAAAGATGGAGGATAAAAGAAAACATTAAGGTGGAAAATGCAGTCAAAACCAGAATTTAGGACATTCTATGAGAAAATTGACCTGACTTTGTAATCAAGTCAATAGCACTTTTTTTTTTTTAAGTGCTGGGCTATGATACATTAAAAAGTCTGTATGAGCCTGACCAGGCGGTGGCGCAGTGGATAGAGCATTGGACTGGGATGCAGAAGACCCAGGTTCGAGACCCCGAACTCGCCAACTTGAGCGTGGACCCATCTGGCTTGAGCAAAACCTCGTCAGCTTGGACCCAGGGTCGCAGGCTCCAGCAAGGGGTGGCTCGGTCAGCTGAAGGCCCGTGGTCAAGGCACATGTGAGAAAGCAATCAATGAACAACTAAGGTGTCTCAACAGCAACAAAAAACTAATGATTGATGCTTCTCACCTCTCTTCGTTCCTGTCTGTCTGTCCCTATCTATCCCTCTCTCTAACTTTCTCTCTGTCCCTGTAAAAAAAAAAAGTCTGTATGAAATTGAAAGTAAACTACCCTTATTAAGGTATGTTGAATAATGTGACTAACCATATTTACTGTCAAATAGATGCACTATCAGGAGCAACTGTAGAAAACATGAATAAAGAATTATAAAACAGGCCCTAGCTGAGTGGTTCAATTAGTTGAAGAATCATCTTGATGGGCTGGGCATTGCCAGTTAGATCTCCAGACGGGGCATCTGCAGGAGTCAACCAATGGATGCATGGGTGAGTAAGGTTGATGTTTCTCTCTCTCTCTTCCCCTTTTCTCTTTCTTGAATTTATAAATTTAAAAAAATGCAAAACAACTTTTTAGCAGGACCAGGCGGTAATGCAGTGGATAGAGCATTGGACTGGGATGCGGAGGACCCAGATTTGAAACCCTGAGGTCACCAGCTTAAGTGCGAGCTCATCCACCTTGAGCGTGGGCTTACCCACTTGAGCGCAGGGTTGTTAACTTGAGTGTGGGATCATAGACATGATGCCATGGTCTCTGGCTTGAGCCCAAAGGTCACTAGCTTGAAGCCCAAGGTTGCTGGCTTGAGCCCAAGATCACTGGCTTGAGCAAGGGGTCACTCACTCTGCTGGAGCCCCCCCACCCCACCCCCCATATCAGCTCCAGACAGGGGTTGGTGACTGAATCCTGGTCAGGACACATGCAGGAGTGTCTCACTATCTCCCCTCCTCTCACATAAGAAAAGAAAAGAAAAAAAAGAATTCAATGAGTAGCTATATATAGCTGTAGATAATTATGTAACATGGTTACATGAAAGCTCTTCTTCAAGATATTTCTGTATATCAGATCTTCAACCTCTCTATATCTGTTGATTCATCCTATTTTTCCCCCCCTTTTTTTAGTGAGAGAGGGAAAGAGGGACAGACAGGAAGGGAGGGAGATGAGAAGCATCAACTTGTAGTTATAGCACCTTAGTTGTTCATTGATTGCTTTCTCTTATGTGCCTTGTGGCGGGGGTGGGGGGTTCCAGCAGAGCGAATGACCCCTTGCTCAAGCCAGTGACCTTAGTTTCAAATGAGCGACCATGGGGTCATATCTATGATCCCAAGCTTAAGCCAGAGATTTCATGCTCAAGCTGGTGAGCTTGCGCTCAAGCTGATAACCTCAGGGTTTCGAACCTGGGTCCTCAGCATCCCACACCAATGCTTTATCCACTGCCTCACCGCTTGGTCAGGCTATTCATCCTCTTTAGTTAATGAAAAAAGTTTATTCTCTTCAATCATTAAAGCATTCCTTTCCACTTACCAGCCTTATCTTAGTTCAAGCCCATGCAATCTCTTACCTGGAAAATAGCCAGAGCTTGATGATTGATGTCTCTGTTTCTCCTCTTATTTTCCTTGAGCCTATCTGCCACATCTGCCAGGTTGATTTACCTAAAGTGGAATTTTTACCATATTACTTTTTTTGCCGAAAATCCTTTAGACCCTCACTTACTGCTTAACTAAAATCTATTCTCCTCTAATAGCCTCCAAAACCTTCAATAAACTGAGCTTCCCAGGTCTCCCGTTTCTTCTCCTTCTTTTCCTATAATGGACCTTACTCTCAGGAAGTTACTTTCTTCTTCTTCCTCTTTTTCCAAGTGAAAGGAGGGGAGATAGATAGAGAGTCCTGCATGCACCACAAATGGGATCCACCCAGCAATCCCCCTATAGGGCTGACACTCTGCTCATCTGGGGCCATGCTCACAATCTAGCTATTTTTAGCACCTGAGGCAGAGGCTCCATGAAGCCATCCTCAGTGTCCAGGCCAATGCACTAGATAGAACCAATTGAGCCATTGTCATGGGAGGATAAGAGAAAGAGAAAGAGAGAAGGGAGAGGAGGAAGGTGAGAGATGGAAAAGCAGATGGTCACTTCTCCTGTGTGTCCTGACCAGGAATCAAACCTGGACTTTCACATGCTGGGACAACGCTCTACCACTGAACCAACTGACCAGAGCCTCAGGAAATTCTTCATTGCTGGTATTTTTCTACTCTTAGTTCTCCCTCTTCCAACATTCCACTGTAAATTGAAGATTCGCGCTCTGCCTTGTGATTGTTCTCATTCTGGAATGTCTTCCCAATTTTCTTTGTTTAGCCAACTCTTGCTATTCTAAATGCAGTTCATTCATTGAATAGCAGCTCAGGCCTTATCAGCCCTAGAAAAACTTTCCTGATTTCCCATCCAGTCTGGGTTTAGTACCCTTTTTATTGCTCCTATGGTACTATGTACATACCTTTATGTTAGCATTATTTGCTCAAATTTTTATTTATGTCTTTGCCCAACACAACAGACTCTTCCAAAGCAGCATAGAGGTTGGCATATAAGAGGTGCTTAAATGTTTGCTGAACTGAACTGAATTATAGCAAATTCCACTGGAAGATAGAAGTATTAATCAATCAGTGCTTAATTAATATATGTAGATATAGGCATTGTGAAATTATTAAATGATTTGCCCCTCAAATAACAATAATTGGAAAGTCAAGTGCTTTCAGCAGCATGTTTTCAAGCCTATTTAACTGCTCTGCTTAGAATACTATTTACAATAGCTCCTTGTCTGAAGTGATTGATATATGTAGAAACCTTATGTGATTTGAAGAATAGTTAGTATAACATTAAAAATGCAAGCAATAGCCTGACCTGTGGTGGCGCAGTGGATAAAGCGTCGACCTGGGAACACTGAGGTCGCCAGTTCAAAACCCTACACTGGTCCGGTCAAGGCACATATGGGAGTTGATGCTTCCAGCTCCTCCCCCCTTTCTCTCTTTCTCTCTCTCTCTCTCACTCTGTGTCTCCTCTCTAAAATGAATAAAATAAAAATAAAATAAATTAAAGAAAAGGCAAGCAATAACCAAATATAGATTATTCTGCTAACAACATTAAAATTCAGAGTTCTTAAAAATTCTGATAAATTCTAATATAGAAGCAGTGGTGCCCTAGGTGAACTAATATTCTCTGCTATGTAGCTGCTCACAGACTATTCAGTGGAAGATTTTCCCCTCTGCTGCCATCTTTTGGCTGAACAACAGTTGAAAATCTTAAGCAGAAAGTAGGGAAGAAATTTGGTCTTAACACATTTCATTCCAGGCATCAGTTTAGGGAATTACTCATATATTATTTTATTTTATACTCATAGCAACCTTGCATAGATGTTATCATCCTCTTTTTATAAGGAAGAAAACTGAGTGTAGCAGACACTGTTGGTCATCTTTCCTAAACCAGATTTTGTTCATCATGCAAACAAATCCTGAGCTCCTCCCCAGACTAGGAGATAAATTTTAACTGGCCCTAACTGACCCTGGGCAGCCATGGAAGTGTCATCTTGTTTGCCAACACATTGGTTTGAGCAAGGGCATGGAATAAAATTCTAGCCAATGAAGTTGGCTTGCAGGACTTTTAGGAAGGTTTCCTTAGTACTTAAAAAGACAGCAAAGTGGAGCCCTGGCTGGGTAACTCAGTTGGTTGGAGCATCATCCCAATGCGCCAAGGTTATATGTTTGATCCCTGAGCAGTGCACATGCAAAAGTCAACCAAGAAATGCAAAAGTGGGTGGAGCAGCAAATTGATATTTATCTCTCTCCTTTTCTCCCTTCCCCTGTCTCTCTCTAAAGTCAATCAATAAAGATTTTTTAAAGACTTAAAGTTTTTTTATTAAAAAAAAGAGCAAAGTAGAGATACATTTTCTGCCATGTAACATTATCATTCATGTGCGGCCATGAAACTATGGCAGCTGTTTTGGAGCCACGAGGGAAGCCAGCCTAAGGAGACAAACCAATATGCTGGAAATGGCACAATGGAAAGGCAGGAAGAACTTGGTTTTTCTATAACATCACTGAGCAGCTGCGCCTAATGCCAGACTTCTTTTATGTGAGATATTAAATGTAATTATTTAGGTTACTTTTATTATTTTTATTTTCTGTAATTTGCAATCAAGAGCATCCTAACTGATTCACTGAAGGTTACTGAAATTAAATAATTTGCAAATATAAAGATATGAATCAAGTACATTGTGCTGTTATCTACCTGTTTCTTACATACAGAAAAGCAGCAGAAACACTGAGTGAAGAAATGTTAAATGTAAGCTCTCACCCAGCCAGTGGAGAGTTTAAACTCCTAAAGGATGAATGTATGTATCAAGGGACTGGGTTTTTTGTTGTTTTTTAATTTTTAATTTAATTTTATTTTTCCAAGGACAGAGAGAGAGAGAGTCAGAGAGAGGGATAGATAGGGACAGACAGACAAGAACGAAGAGAGGTGAGAAGCATCGATCATTAGTTTCTCGTTGCCCTTGCGACACCTTAGTTGTTCATTGATGGCTTTCTCACATGTGCCTTGACCGCAGGCCTTCAGCAGACGGAGCCACCACTTGCTGGAGCCAGCGACCTTGGGTCAAAGATGGTGAGCTTTTGCTCAAGCCAGGTGGGCCCACGCTCAAGCTGGCAACTTCGGGGTCATGAACCTGGGTCTTCCACATCCCAGTCCGACGCTCTATCCACTGCGCCACCGCCTGGTCAGGCAAGGGGTTGGGTTTTGAAGCAAAAAGATATAAGGGCATTGTAAAGCCAGTAGCCACGGTCAGGATCACAGCCGCCTGACCAGTGCAGGTTCGCATTGGAATCGGACAGATGGCAATTAAACAATGGAGCCAAGAAATGGTGAGCCATCAGCTTTAATTCTAGCTTGCACCCGGCGGGCAAGCAAAAAACACACACTGGGCTCCAAAACCCACTCATTCAGTGCTCACAAAGCTACTGACTTATCCGAGTTTCCTAAAATCAAAGGTTTCTAGCTCACCAGACTTATTCACCTCTGTTTCCCATCTCCTCCTGCACAAACTCTTAACAAACTGGCTTCTTCCTCAGCACTCTGCCATCTCAGCTGCTTCTCCTGGCCTTCACGTGGCCTTACTCTGCTCTCTTCTCTAATACTAATCTCAGGAACTACAGAACCAAGAGAGAGAGCAAGCTCCCGGACTGCCCCAGTTTATAGCATAGAAAATCCAAACCTTTAATCCAATTATACATAAAGAAAGTCTCTGATACAAAGCCACCCATCTGAGGCATAATGGGATTCCTGAGGAGAGTGCACCACCCTACATCATCCAATCAGTCAAGGGTGTGGAGAAGAGCTTACTCTTAAACTAAGCCTTAGGCTATAATGACCCGGCCTGCCCACAGCCTGTTCCAGAACACACATTAATATCAACGAACTTCCATGTGGGCAGCGCCATCTTTAACAAAGTGAGCATAATATATTTTATCTGCCCAACAGGCATTATTAGTGAAAGACAAATCATGGTGTTGCAGAACAAAACTTTGGAGGATTGACACTCAGACTACGAATAAGAGGAAAAGAGAAAAATTTTTATTAAGCCAGTGGAACAAGCGGGGCTATAGCTTCAAAGACACGTGCTCCCCGAAATTAGATTTCTTACATCTTATATACCCTTTACAGAACATAAGTTCACATTCATGGGTCACATGATTCCTTTGTCATTAATTACATGATTTCAGGATGGGAGGGGGCTTACAGGATGCCAGAGGATAATCAATTGTAAATCACCCATTAAGGAAAAAGAAAGGGGAAGAGGAAAGGGATATTCAAGTCTCCCTCCACATTCCTGGCTGTTTTACCTTCTTTCACCCAGGTGTATGGAAGGGAGGTGGTACAAGCCTCTTTCCTCTTTCTACTCAAAACCTTCTAAGTATGAAAACATCTCATTTACATTATAACAGCCCTTCCTAAGCAGAAATATGATCTACCATCTTGAGATTTTATAAATTACACAAAAAATTATATTTATAAAATCTCTCTGAATGCTTGGCCTAAATAATATTCTTGAAGCCTCTTATTTAAAAGGGGGTCTCCTTCCTCAATGGGATGAACCAAAAACAAGAGGCTAATGCAGTGGTTCTTAACCTTTTTTGAGGTACCGAACCCAACAGTTTCATATGCACATTCACCGAACCCTTCTTTAGTGATAAATAAAATATGATTTTCTTTTCCAAATTCAAGACATAGGTATATGTTTTTTTTTTTTATTTTATTCATTTTAGAGAGGAGACACAGAGTGAGAGAGAGAAGGAGAGAGAGAGAGAGAAAGGGGGGAGGAGCTAGAAGCATCAACTCCCATATGTGCCTTGACCAGACCAGTGCAGGGTTTTGAACTGGCGACCTCAGTGTTCCCAGGTCGACGCTCTATCCACTGCGCCACCACAGGTCAGGCCGGTATATGTTTTTTTACTGGTGCACAAAATGAGCCGTGCATGAACATCATCACCTTGCTCAAAGAACAAAACCAACAAAATGCATGAACTCACAACAAATTATGGTATTACTTTATTCTGGCCTCCGCGGCAGAGGCTTCTCCGAACCCCTGAGACCAACTCATCAAACCCCTAGGCTTCGATAGAACCCAGGTTAAGAACCATTGGTCTAATGTGTTCCAAAAAGAAAGATTATTTTAAAAGCACCTGGATATTAGATACAAGCAGACTGAGACCATCAAGTTATCAGCCCTAAACTTCAGGAGTGAGCATTAGATATAGGGGTTGTTGCAATCATTTCCTGGCATAGGTTTGCTTGCACCTGGACATAATCAGATTAGAATATCTGTTTTGGCCTTTATCACTGACTTGGTGATGAGCTGGAGAAGGGAAAATCCTGCTGCAGAGACACAAATTCTTTGATGTAGCACAGAATTGGTGTCCTTGGTAAATTCTGAAGAATACCAAGAGGTCAGTCTCCTAGAAATATATAGCTGGAATCTGAGTCTGGGACTAGGCATTTACAAACAACTATTGTGATTTAAACTCCCCTAACCATCAGGTCTCTCCCTAAAGCAAGTTTTCCCAGACATTTCTGCTAAGGTAAACTTTTTGCTACATTTTAAAGTGAATGCTAGTCATTAAGGGAGAGAATAGCAAGTAAATCAACTGTAAACTTACAGTGCTTTTCAGGGTGAGGGGAGTTGCTTAAGGGGAGGGGAGGTTGGGCAAAGGAAATGTTTACAGAATAAGTTGCCCTAATAAGAGTTACGTGAGGGAAATTTGAACTTTATAGGAGCTCCAGATGTAAAAGTGTCGATTAAACCCTAACAATTAGGACTATAGAAAAAATTATAATATAGACTATGTATTAGATAATAGGATAGCTTTCTGTATAACCTCTGAATTTTCTGAGTGAGATCATTGATAGAGACATGACTTCTAACTGCCCTTTTGCTGTCCCTCTTATCTGTCTGACCTCACCCTTACTTACTGGACTATCGTCCCTGAAGCAGGAAAATTCCAGGAAGCTGGTCAACCACCCCAAGGAGGAGCATCGGGGAAGCCGAAACCATAAAACTGCAGATAGGCACATACCAGAACTTCTGACTCCAGGTTCTCCCACATACCAGAACTGCTGACTCAACGCCCACCTGCTCAAGGTTCTCCCACCCTATAAAATCTTGCCCCAGAATCTGTTTGATACCCTTTTTTCGGAGAAGTGCCCGGCAGGTCTTTCTCTTCTAATAAAGTCTGCACAACTGGTGTTCGAGTGCCGTCTCATCCTTACAATCATATATATATTTAAATGTTTATTTTATTGATTTGAGAGAGAGAGGAGAGGAGAGAGACAGACAGACAGAGACGATAGAAACATTGATCTTTCCCTGTATGTTGGGCAGATAAAATATATTATGCTCACTTTGTTAAAGATGGCGCTGCCCACATGGAAGTTCGTTGATATTAATGTGTGTTCTGGAACAGGCTGTGGGCAGGCCGGGTCAATATAACCTAAGGCTTAGTTTAAGAGTAAGCTCTTCTCCACACCCTTGACTGATTGGATGATGTAGGGTGGTGCCCTCTCCTGAGGAATCTCATTATACAGAGACTTCCTTGTTTGTATAATTGGATTAAAGGTTTTGAATCTATGCTATAAAGTGGGAGAGACCAGTAGCTTGATCTCTCTCTCTCGGTTCCTGGGTTCCTGAGATTAGTATTAGAGAGGAGAGCAGAGTAAGGCCACGTGAAGGCCAGGAGAAGCACCCGAGATGGCAGAGTGCTGAGGAAGAAGCCAGTTTGTTAAGAGTATGTGCAGGAGGAGATGGGAAACAGAGGTGAATAAGTCTGGTGAGCTAGAAACCTTTGATTTTAGGAAACTCGGATAAGTCAGTAGCTTTGTGAGCACTGAATGTGTGGGTTTTGGAGCCCCAGTGTGTGTTTTTGCTTGCCCGCCGGGTGCAAGCTAGAATTAAAGCTGATGGCTCACCAGTTCTTGGCTCCTATGTTTCATTACCGACTGTTCGAATCCAATGCGAACCTGCATGGGTCAGGCTGCTGTGATGGTGGCCCCGGCTATTGGCTTTACACTGTATATGCCCCGACCGGGGATCAAACTCACAACCTCTGTGCTTTTCTATGATGCTCCAGCCAGCTCAGCAATACGGTCAGGGCTAGATCATTATATTTGGATATGTAGGACGATGTCTGTAAAGCCAGTAGTCACGGCCACCAACAGGGCCGCCTGGCCCATGCAGGTTCGCATTAGATTCGGACAGTTGGTAATGAAACAACGGAGCCAAGACCTGGTGAGCCATCAGCTTTAATTCTAGCTTGCACCAGGTGGGCAAGCAAAAACACACACTGGGCTCCAAAACCCACTCATTCAGTACTCACAAAGCTACTGACTTATCTGACTTTCCTAGAATCAAAGGTTTCTAGCTCACCAGACTTATTCACCTCTGTTCCCCATCTCCTTCTCTCTGCACAAACTCTGCTCAAACTGGCTTCTCCCTCAGCACTCCGCCATCTTGGCTGCTTCTCTTCTCCTCCATGGGGCCTTAATCTGCTCTCCTCTCTAATGCTAACCTCAGAAACCAAGAGAAAGAGCAAGCTCCCGGTCTGCCCCACTTTATAGAGTACATTCCAAACCTTTAATCCAATCTACAAACAAAGAAGTCTCTGACACAAACTCACTTATCTGAGACATACTGAGAGGATTCCTCATGAGAATGCAACACCCTACATCATACAATCAGTCAAAGGTGTGGGGAAAAGCTTACTCCTAAAACTTGCACGTGGGTGCCTGACCTGTGGTGGCGCAGTGGATAAAGCACCGACCTGGGAACACTGAGGTTGCCAGTTCAAAACCCTGCACTGGTCTGGTCAAGGCACATATGGGAGTTGACGCTTCCAGCTCCTCCCCCCTTTCTCTCTTTCTCTCTCTCTCTCTCTCTCTCTCTCTCTCTGTCTCCTCTCTAAAAGGAATAAAATTTAAAAAAAGAAATAAAAAAAAAAAACTTGCACGTGGGCATCGCCATCTTTAACGAAGTGAGCATAATATATTTTATCTGCCCAACAATGCCCTTGTGCTTAACCATCTAAATTAAAATGTTTATTTAAAAAAAAAAAACTTTAGAGATACAGCCCTGGTAAGGAAGCTCAGTTTGTTGAAGTGTCATCCCAATGTGCCAAGGTTGCAGGTTTGATCCCTGGTTGGGGTGCGTGCAAGAGTCAAACAATGTATGTATGGATAAGTGGAACATAAAAGTAATATTTCTGGCCTGACCATGTGGTGGCGCAGTGGATGGAGTGTCGAACTGGGATGTGGATGAGTGCGGGCTCATCTGGTTTGAGCAAGAGCTCACCAGCTTGAGTCCAAGGTCGCTGCCTCGAGCAAGGGGTTACTTGGTCTGCTGAAGGCCCGCGGGTCAAGGCACATATGTAAAAGCAATCAATGAACAACTAAGGTGTCAAAAAACAAACAAACTGATGATTGATGCTTCTCATCTCTCTCTCTGTTCCTATCTATCCCTCTCTCTGACTCTCTCTCTGTCTCAGTAAAAAAAAAAAAAAAAAAGTAATATTTCTGGCCTGACCTGTGGTGGCACAGTGGATAAAGCGTCGACCTGGGAACACTGAGGTCGCCAGTTCAAAACTCTGCACTGGTCTGGTCAGGGCACATATGGGAGTTGATGCTTCCAGCTCCTCCCCCCTTTCTCTCTCTCTCTCTCTCTCTCTCTCTCTCTCTCTCTCTCTCTGTGTCTCCTCTCTAAAATGAATGAATAAAAATTAAAAAAAAAATAAAGTAATATTTCTGTGTATGTGTGTGTTCCTCCCTTCCCCTCTCTCTAAAAGCAATCACACCTTAAAAAAACTTTTTTTTCTTTCCTTTCCAAGTGAGAGGAAGAGAAATAGTGAGACAGATTCCCGCATGCGCCCCAACTGGGATCTACCTGGCAACTGCTGTCTAGGGCCATACTCAAAACCAAGCTATTTTTAGCATCTGAAGTAGAGGCTTGACAGAGCCATCCTTAGTGTCTAGCCAAGGGCCGACGTGCTTCAATCAATTGAGCCATGACTGTAAGAGGGAAAGAGAGAGAGAAAAGGAGAGCACGAGTAGTGGTGGAGAAGCAAATGGTCGCTTCTTTTGCATTCCCTCACCGGGAATTGAACCCAGGACATCTACACGCTAGGCTGACGCTCTACCACTGAACCAATTGTCTAGAGCCTAAAAAATTTTAATTTAGAGATATAATGTTATATGTCAATTATACTACAATTTTAAAATGTTAGGAAAAGGGTTTGCAACCATTAAGTTTTCTCACAGAAATGCTCTAAGAAAGGAAACTGGGAAAGAAGAAATTTTATTTATTTTTTTAATTTTAATTTTTTAAATTTAATTAATTGTGTTTACATAGATTCTAGTGGCAATTTTATTTTTAAAAAATTATCCTTACAGCCTGACCAGGCGGTGACGCAGTGGATAGAGCTTTGGACTGGAATGCGGAAGACCCCGGTTCAAGACCCCGAGCTCGCCAGCTTGAGCGCGGGCCCATATGGCTTGAGCAAAAGCTCGCAAGCTTGGACCCAAGGTCGCTGGCTCCAGCAAGGGGTTGCTCAGTCTGCTGAAGGCCCGCGGTCAAGGCACATGTGAGAGAGCAATCAATGAACAACTATGGTGTCGTAACAGCAACGAAAAACTAGTGATTAATGCTTCTCGCCTCTCTCCATTCCTGTCTGTCTGTCCCTATCTATCCCTCTCTCTGACTCTCTCTCTGTCCCTGGAAAAAAAAATATCCTTACAGCCTGACCAGGCGGTGGCGCAGTAGATAGAGCATCGGACTGGGATGCAGAAGACCCAGGTTCGAGACCCCGAGGTCGCCAGCTTGAGCACAGACCCATTTGGCTTTAGCAAAAGCTCACCATCTTGGACCCAAGGTTGCTGGCTCCAGCAAGGGATTGCTCAGTCTGCTGAAGCCCCACGGTCAAGGCACATGTAAGAAAGCAATCAATGAACAACTAAGGTGTCGCAACGAAAAACTGATGATTGAGCCTGACCTGTGGTGGCGCAGTGGATAAAGGGTTGACCTGGGAACACTGAGGTCGCCAGTTCGAAACCCTGCACTGGTCTGGTCAAGGCACATATGGGAGTTGATGCTTCCAGCTCCTCCCCCCTTTCTCTCTTTCTCTCTCTCTCTCTTTCTCTCACTCTGTGTCTCCTCTCTAAAATAAATAAAATAAAATAAAAATACTGACCATTTTTTTAAAAAAAAAAAAACCCGATGATTGATGCTTCTCACCTCTCTCCGTTCCTGTCTGTCCCTATCTATCCCTCTCTCTAACTCTCTCTCTGTCCCTGTAAAAAATATATATATAGCCTGACCTGTGGTGGCGCAGTGGATAAAGCGTCGGCCTGGGAACACTGAGGTTGCCAGTTCGAAACCCTGCACTGGTCTGGTCAAGGCACATACGGGAGTTGATGCTTCCAGCTCCTCCCCCCTTTCTCTCTCTCTCTCTCCTTCTCTCTCTCACTCTGTGTCTCCTCTCTAAAATGAATAAAATAAAAATAAATTTAAAAAAAATTAAAAAAAGAAGTCCTGGCTGTATAGTTCACATGGTTAGAGCATCATCCTGAAGTACAGAGGTTTCAGTTTGATCCCATTAGGGCACATACGGGAACAGATTGATGTTCCTTTCTCTCTCTCTCCCTTCCTCGCTCGCTAAAATTAATAATATATATATATATATATATATATATATGTATATATATATATATATTCTAACAATAAAATAATGGAGAAAGAGAGAAAGGGAGAAGTTAAAGTAAATGTGGTAAAAATGTAATGATTAAATCTAGGTAAGTGGCATAGGGTACTTACTCACCATAGTATTCTTGCAACATTTCTAAAGGTTTAAAATATTTTAAGATAAAAAGTTGAGAAATATCAAAGTATAACTTTCAAACACTTAAAAATATGACTCTTGCCTGACCTGTGGTGGCGCAGTGGATAAAGCGCCGACCTGGGAACACTGAGGTTGCCAGTTCAAAGCCCTGCACTGGTCTGGTCAAGGCACATATGGGAGTTGATGCTTCTAGCTCCTCCCCCCTTTCTCTCTCTCTCTCTCTCTCTCTCTCTCTCTCTCTCTCTCACTCTGTGTCTCCTCTCTAAAAATGAATAATAATAATAATAAAAAGATTCATTTAAAAATATGACTCTTAGGCTTTGGCCAGTTGTCTCAGTGGATGGAGCAGCCCAGTGTGAGGACATCCTGGGTTCAATCTGGTCAGGGCATACATGGGAGCAGCCATCTGCTTCTCTTCCCTCTCTCTCCCCCTTCTCTTTCTCTCCTCCCCTCACAGTGGTGAGTGGCTGGAGCACTGAGGATAGCTATGTTGATTAGAGCATCAGTCCCAGACAAGGGTGCCAGGGTTGCCAGGTGGATCTCGGTCAGAACACATGTAGAATTCTGTCTCTCTCTCTCCTCTACTCATTTAAAAAACAAAACACCAAAAAAACATAACTCTTGCCTGGCCAGGTGGTGGCACAGTGGATAGAGCATCGGAGTGGGATGCGGAAGGTCCAGGTTTGAGACCCCAAGCTCGCCAGCTTGAGCACGGGCCCATCTGGCTTGAGCAAAAGCTCGTCATCTTGGACCCAAGGTTGCTGGCTCCAGCGAGGGGTGGCTCCGTCTGCTGAAGGCCTGCGGTCAAGGCACATGTGAGAAAGCAATCAATGAACAACTAAGGTGTCACAACAGCAACGAAAAACTAATGATTGATGGATGCTTCTCACCTCTCTCCGCTCCTGTCTGTCTGTCCCTATCTATCCCTCTCTCTGACTCTCTCTCTGTCCCTGTAAAAAAATTAAATAAATAAATAAATAAATAAATAAACATAACTCTTAGATAAATATGAAATGAGAAAGTTCCACAAGTATGGTTAAAGGTTTACTTAACTCATTAGTGAAGGGGGTCAGTTGGATGAAAAATTGATTCAAAGGAGAATTTGAGAAACTGGATATACACAGGCATACCTCAGAAATATTGAGGGCTCAGCTCCAAACCCTCTCAATAAAGTGAGAATCACAATAAAGTGAATCATAATCGTTTTTCTGGTAGGGGTTCTTGCCTTCAATTTGTAAAATATGCAATACCTATGAAGTGCAAGAAAGCGGGGAGCAATAAAATGAGGTATGCCTGTATAATCACTTGTGTGTGTGGGGGGGACGGATACCAGCATATGATTGCTAGACTAGATACAAAACAGCTTACATTAAAATAAAAATGGAAACCCTTTTGGTTACGTTTTCTACTGGACAGAAATCATTTACATCAGTACTGCAAAAAAAAGAAAAAAAATCACTTGCAAATTATCCACCCGTTTAACATTTAACTTCACAGAGTCTGGGTTCTGAGTGCCTTTCTCTAGAGCAGGGGCTCTCAAAGTGTGTTCTGAAGCCTTGGAGTGGGAGAGGCTAAATTCCTTTTGAAAGGCCTGCAAAACCAAATTACTTTTATAATACTAGGACATTATTTGCCTCTTTACTCTCATTCTCTCAAAATCTCTCATATAGTAGTTTTCTAGAGCCTCCATGTGACATTGTAGCTGACTAATACAAAGCAGATATTAGAATCCACCTGCCTTCTATGATGCAAGATGTTAAAAAGATTTGTAAAACTGTTAAAAATGATGCCTGACCAGGCGGTTGCACAATGGTTAGAGCATCAGACTGGGATACAGAGGTACCAAGTTTGAAACCCCAAGGTTGCTGAGCACAGGCTCACCAACCAGCTTGAGCTTGGGGTCACTGGCTCAAGCGTGGGGTCATTGGCTCAAGCGTGGAATCACAGACATGACCCCATAGTCACTGGCTTGAGCAAGGGGTCACTTGCTCTGCTGTAGCCTTCCTCCCCCCCAGCCCCCTGTCAAGGCACGTATAATCAATGAACAACTGAGGTGCTGTAACTATGAGTTGCTGCTTTTCATCTCTCTCCCTTCCTGTATGTCTGTCCCCTATCTATCCCTCTCTCTATCTCTCTGTCTCTCTCACTGAAAAAAAAAAAAAAAACTTAAAAATGCCATTCTATTTGTTCATTTCTTTTATTTTTAGAAAATATAGTTCTTTTAAAAAATATTTATTTTAATATATAATGTGTTCATTCTTTTTATTTAAAAAAAGCTAATAGCCTGACCTGTGGTGACACAGTGGATAAAATGTCAACCTGGAATGCTGAGGTTGTCAGTTTGACCTGGGGGTTGCTTGGTCAAGTCACACATGAAAGTTGATTCTTCCTGTACCTCCCCCTTCTCTCTAAAACAAATAAAATCTAAAGTAAGCTAATAAATATTTTCAAAAATCTTTGTTGTAGTTTCTAATACACTTAATAGTGACTTATATAATAAACAAAAGTTTTTATGGTCCTCAATAATTTTTGGAATGTATGGGGGTTCCTCAGGCCAACAATTTTGAGAATTATTGCCCCCAAAATTAGTCCTTGGCTGAGTTTCTTTCAGTATGATTTTGAAAGGATATATAATTATACTTTTGCTTTATTTTTAAGTTATAGTTTTTCTTTTCTTTTTTAAACTTTATTTTATTTATTTATTTTAGAGAGGAGAGAGAGAGAGAGAGAGAGAGAGAAAGGGGGGAGGAATAGGAAGCATCAACTCTTGTATGTGCCTTGACCACACAAGTGCAGGGTTTTGAACCGGCAACTTCAGCATTCCAGGTCAACACTCTATCCACTGCGCCACCACAGGTCAGGCAGTTATAGTTTTTCTTAACAACAAAAAAAGTTGTTAAATAAAATAGAAGAAATAAGTTAAACTTATTTCCACTGTAAAAAAGTAAAAAATTGCCTGACCAGGCGGTGGCGCAGTGGATAGAGCGTCAGACTGGGATGCGAAAGACCCAGGTTCGAGACCCCGAGCTCGCCAGCTTGAGCGCGGGCCCATCTGACTTGAGCAAAAGGCTCGTCAGCTTGGACCCAAGGTCACTGGCTCCAGCAAGGGGTTGCTCGGTCTGCTGAGGGCCCGTGGTCAAGGCACATGTGAGAAAGCAATCAATGAACAACTAAGGTGTTGCAACAGCAATGAAAAACTAATGATTGATGCTTCTCATCTCTTTCCGTTCCTGTCTGTCTGTCCTTATCTGTCCCTCTCTCTGACTCTCTCTGTCTCTGTCCCTGTAAAAAAAAAAAAAAAAAAAGTAAAAAATTTAAAAAGGTATCTGATTGAAATCTAGCTAGCACACATAGCTTTCTGTGGCTTGCAGTCATGACTTAGGAGATACCCCAGTGTAAAACCCCTAATACTCTCTGCGATTTTCAGACTCCAGAATAAGTGCAAATAATATTTTAGTTTATGTGCTTTCAATCCTATTTCTTTGCACAACAAATTTATAGTTTTATTGTTGTTGAGGGCATTTTCCAAAGCTGATAAACTGATCTACCTCTTTTTTTTTTTAATGGCTACAATGATATTCTATTTTATTTATTTATTTTCTTAAATTTTATTTAGTCCCTTTTAGAGAGAAAGAGAAATGGGAAGAGCAGAAAGCATCAACTCCTATACGTGTCTTGATCAGGAAAGCCCAGGGTTTTTTTTGTGTTTTTTTACAGAGACAGAGTCAGAGAGAGGGATAGATAGGGACAGACAGGAATGGAGAGAGATGAGAAGCATCAATCATCAGTTTTTCATTGCAACACCTTAGTTGTTCATTTATTGCTTTCTCATATGAGCCATGACCGTGAGCCTTCAGCAGGCCGAGTAACACCTTGCTCGAGCCAGCAACCTTGGGCCCAAGCTGGTGAACTTTTTCGCTCAAGCCAGATTAGCCCACGCTCATGCTGGTGACCTCGGGGTCTCAAACCTGGATCCTCCACATCCCAGTCCGATGCTCTATCACTGCGCCACCGCCTAGTCAGGCAAGCCAGGGTTTTGAACCGGTGACCTCAGCATTCCAGGTTGACAGTTTATCCACTGCACCACCACAGGTCAGGCAATATTCTATTTTATTGATGTGCCCTAGGTTTGTTTGTTTTTCATGAACATTCCTCCACATTTTTTGAGAGAGAGAGACAGACAGACAGACAGGAAGGGAGAGAGATAAAAAGCAGGAACTCATAGTTGCAGCACCTTAGTTGTTCATTGATTGCTTTCTCATATGCTAAGGTGACCAGAAATCCCGCTTTTGGCGGGACAGTCCTGATTTTTAACGATTTGTCCCGCGGTGTTTTAAAAAAGTCCCAATTTTTAGAAAGAATGCATGACAAGCTAGGGAACGGCATAAGAACGAGAAGGGAATATACAGTTTCCCTCGTGGAGACCCCGCCTCGACCTGGAAGTGCCCGCACTGCCACAAGAGTTGGCTACCCCGTATGGGGCCCCGAAACAAACAACTTCAGGTGGGACGTAACTGCTGGGGTGGCGGCTGTCAAGTCCCCTAACTACCTATAGGCCCACGTCCTGGACTCCGGCGTGCGGCTCTGGGCTCTGCCATGCGCAAACCGCTCAGTCTCCAGCTGGCGACCGTGTAACCTGATCCCTCCGACTCACTCAAAATTTCCCATATAGTAATATTTCTGAAAATGATCTTTTTAATGAGGTATCATTATTAAAAAATATATATTCATAAGGAAAAGGTTAAATCTTGGGCATCAGCAAAAATCACAATAGAGAACAAATGGTTAGAAATATTTCATCATTTTGAAACAAACCATGTTCCATACAATAATGCACTAAAAATTGTGGAATATGCGTTGTCTTTACCAGGAACTAAAGCTGCGACTGAACACGTTTTTTCTATGCTAAATAAAGTGTGAACATCAGAAAAATCACAATTAAGTGTTGAGACTTTGAAAGCCATTTTATGTGTGAAATATAATTTAACAAATTCTTTTTTCTTTTTTTTTTAACAGGGACAGAGAGAGAGTCAGAGAGAGGGATAGATAGGGACAGACAGACAGGAACTGAGAGAGGTGAGAAGCATCAATCACTAGTTTCTCGTTGCTCTTGCAACACCATAGTTGTTCATTGATTGCTTTCTCACATGTGCCTTGACCGCGGGCCTTCAGCAGACGGAGCAACCCCTTGCTGGAGCCAGCGACCTTGGGTCTAAGCTGGCGAGCTTTTGCTCAAGCCAGATGGGCCCGTGCTCAAGCTGGCGAGCTCGGGGTCTCGAACCTGGGTCTTCCGCATCTCAGTTCGATGCTCTATCCACTGCGCCACCGCCTGGTCAGGCTCATGATCTTTTAAAATTTATTTTATTTTTATTTTATTCATTTTTAGAGAGGAGACACAGAGTGAGAGAGAGAGAGAGAGAGAAAGGGGGGAGGAGCTGGAAGCATCAACTCACATATGTGCCTTGACCAGACCAGTGCAGGGTTTTGAACTGACGACCTCAGTGTTCCCAGGTAGACGCTTTATCCACTGCGCCACCACAGGTCAGGCAGGCTCATGATCTTTTAAACAACGACAGCAATCTACTAAAAAAAATTTCACTCCAATGAGAAATATGCCAAAGAATAAAATAATACTATACATAATTTTTTAATGTATTATATTTGTAAATTGTACTTATGTTGAAAATTTTTTTAAAATATATTACAAGCCTGACCAGGCGGTGGCGCAATGGATAGAGCGTCGGACTGGGATGCTTAAAGACCCAAGTGCGAGACCCCGAGCTTGCCAGCTTGAGCGCGGGCCCATCTGGCTTGAGGTAAACCCAAGGTCGCTGGCTCCAGCAAGGGGTGGCTCGGTCTGCTGAAGGCCCGCGGTCAAGGCACATGTGAGAAAGCAATCAATGAACAACTATGGTGTCGCAACAGCAACGAGAAACTAATGATTGATGCTACTCACCTCTCTCCGTTCCTTTCTGTCTGTCCCTATCTATCCCTCTCTCTGACTCTCTCTCTGTCCCTGTAAAAAAAATATATATATATATTACAATACTATTTTTGCACTCTATCAAAAATTTTTTTGCTCCATATAGACCAAATTTTAATCAAGAACCACCACCACCCCGCCCCCAGCAATGGTGTCCCGCTTTACCAGTTTTAAAATCTGGTCACCTTATTATATGTGCCTTGATCAGGAGGGCCTCCAGCTGAGCCAGTGACCCCTTGCTTAAGCCAGTGACCTTGGGTTTTAAGCCAGTGACCTTTGGGCTAAAGCTAGTGATCATGAGGTCATGTCCATGATTCCACGCTCAAGTCAGCAACCCCACACTCAAGCTGGTGAGCCCGCACTCAAGCTGGTGACCTTGGGATTTCAAACCTGGGTCTTTAGCATCCCAGGCTGATATTCTATCCCCTGTATTACAGCCTGGTCAGACGCCTCTACTTTTTTCTACAATACAAACAATGATATGATGTATGTGTGTGTGTGTGGTACATACAATACAGTAGCTTCTCCCATGTTCCAAGAGCCCAGAGGATGCCTGAAATTGCAGATAGACCAAACCCTATCTACACTGCTCACAAAAATTAGGGGATATTTCAAAATGAATATGAACAGTCAATGTGTGGCACTCTCATCCAGTCTGAAAAGCTTCTGTTCATCCCTACCAATATGTCACTTGCTACTCAATCACAATAACTGAGTTTGCATCTCATTTGCATGATCAAACAACTTTCTTTGACATGTTTGCTTTTCAGATGTTCTTGTTTAATATAAAAATATTAAATGCTTCTTTTTTTATTGCTTCATATTCATTTTGAAATATCCCCTAATTTTTGTGAGCAGTATATATACTATGCTTTCTCCTATACATAGATAGATGCATACATAAATACACACATACATACATACATACATAATGTTTAATTTATAAATTAGGCACAGTAAGATATTAATAACAAGAACTAATAATAAAATAGAATAATTATAATATACTATAAAAGTTATGTGAATGTGGTCACTCCTCTTCTCAAAATATCTCATTGCACTGCCTTCCCCCTTCTGGTGATGATGTGAATGATACAATACCAATGTGATGAAGGTGACTATTGACTTTCTCATGGTTTGTAACAAGCTCTTAAAGGCTTCTCTTTGGCGTACTAAAATTGCCAGCATCACTAACCTTGTTTTTCAGGGCCATCATTAAGTAACATAAGGGTTTCTTCAACACAAGCATTGTGATAGTGGCAGTCAATCTGATAACCAAGATGAATACTGACTAATGGGCAGGGAACATCTACCATGGACACAAAGGGATTATTCATGTTCTGCCGGGGACAGAGCAGGACGTCCCAAGATTTTTATCATGCTATTCAGAATTGCATGTGATTTAAAACTTAGGAATTGTTTATTTCTGAAATTTTTTATTTAATATTTTCAGACTGTGATTGAGCACAAATAACTGAAACTGCAGACAGCAAAACCATAGATCCCTGACCAGGCGGCGGTGCAGTGGATAGAGCTTCGGACTGCGATGCAGAGGACCCAGCCTCATCTGGTTTGAGCAAGGCTCACCAGCTTGAACCCAAGGTCACTGGCTTGAGCAAGGGGTCACTCACTCTGCTGTAGCCCACCGGTCAAGGCACATATGAGAAAGCAATCAATGGACAACTAAGGTGCCACAATGAAAAATGAATGCTTCTCATCTCTTCCTTTCCCTGTCTGTCTGTCTCTATCTGCCCCTCTCTCTTTCTCTGTCTCTGTCACACACACACACAAAAAGCACTGATAAGGGGACTATTGCATACATATAATTATAGACACACCTAGAGATAGGCATCCCTGTATTTTATTCCATTATTTTACAGGGAGGGAATATTACTCTTGCTGTTTAGGCAAATTAATGAAGGAAAATTTTAAATGCAGGAGAAAGATGTTAAGTGTTGCCTCAGTCATTCCTTTAAAAAAAAAAAAGCCCTGGAGCTCCAGCCTTCCCTAGGGGCTCACAGAAGGAAAAATACTCTTTGTCCGCAGCACTCGCTTCCATCCCAAGCCAGCCTCCCAGGCCATAAAATAATTCTCCCCTACCTTATTCCACAAGGAAGGGCAGGGTTGGTGTTGGGCAGATAAAATATATTATGCTCACTATGTTAAAGATGGCGCTGCCCACATGGAAGTTCGTTGATATTAATGTGTGTTCTGGGACAGGCTGTGGGCAGGCCAGGTCGTTATAGCCTAAGGCTTAGTTTAAGAGTAAGCTCTTCCCCACACCCTTGACTGATTGGACGATGTAGGGAGGAATCCCATTATGCCTCAGATGGGTGACTTTGTATCAGAGACTTCCTTGTTTGTATAATTGGATTAAAGGTTTTGAGTCTGCTATAAAGTGGAGAGAACAGTAGCTTGATCTCTCTCTCGGTTCCTGGGTTCCTGAGATTAGTATTAGAGAGGAGAGCAGAGTAAGGCCACGTGAAGGCCAGGAGAAGCAGCTGAGATGGCAGAGTGCTGAGGAAGAAGCCAGTTTGTTAAGAGTTTGTGCAGGAGGAGATGGGAAACAGAGGTGAATAAGTCTGGTGAGCTAGAAACTTTTGATTCTAGGAAACTCGGATAAGTCAGTAGCTTTGTGAGCACTGAATGAGTGGGTTTTGGAGCCCAGTGTGTGTTTTTGCTTGCCCGCCGGGTGCAAGCTAGAATTAAAGCTGATGGCTCACTAGTTCTTGGCTCCTGTGTTTCATTACCGACTGTTCGAATCTAATGTAAACCTGCGTGGGCCAGGCTGCTGTGATCCCGGCCTTGACTACTGGCTTTACAGTTGGTCTATGGTAGATCTTTATATGTAGTTCTGTGATTTGCCACAGGAATCATACTGTCATCCAAAGGGCAATTTAAAAACATTTGAAAGTCTTTTTGACTGTCTCGAGGACTGGGATGTGGAAGTGGAGGGATTTGTCTGGGCACTACTGTCATTGAGTAGGTGTGCATCCAAACAATGGACGTGTGGAACAGTCCACGCAAAACTGTCTCTCAGTGAGCATGAACCTTTAACATCCCTCTGCACACAGAGGTTAAACACTTGTTTAAAATTATCTGAGCCTAAACCTAACTTTGTTTTACACATATGTAAAATATTTTTGCATGGTTTACTAGACACTGAACTTTCCAGTAATGTATCCACTGTGAATGAAAATCTAGGAAAGATTGTGCCTTACTTGTCCCAGGATTTTATTTAATTACTTACCATTTGGTTGTTCTTTTTATTTTTTTTCTTTTATTAGATTTATTTTAGACAGGAGAGAGAGAGATAGTGTTAATTGAAGATGCACCACTAAGACTCTAAGACCAGGAGTATAAGTAGAAGGAAAAGTTTATTACAGACAAAAGAAAAAGAGTTTAGTACACTCGCGAGTGGGCGCTAGGCAAGTATGCTGCCAGGCACCCTATACAGTGTTCTCACAGCAGTTTTATACTTTACTTTTTAGGAAAGGGTGGGGGCAGGGGATTTAGGTATTTGCCTTGAGCAAGCGGTTTCCCATAAGGTGGGTTTGAGCAACGTCCTTATCTGTTTACAGCAGGGTGCAGTTTATCTAGTTCTTGTCACACAAGACCTTTAGGGTGCAGTTTATCTAGTTCCTGTCACACAAGCCCTATAGGTCATATGGAATTTTCCCTTGTTCTTGTTTTTCCCTTACAATAGAAAGAGAGAGAGAGAGAGAGAGAGAGAGAGAGAGAAAGAGAGAGAGGAAAGGGGGAGGAACAGAAAGCATCAACTCCCATATGTGCCTTGATCAGGCAGGCCCAAGGTTTCGAACCAGAAACCTCACCCTTCCAGGTCGACGCTTTATCCACTGCGCCACCACAGATCAGGCAACTATTTCTATTTGGAAAATATTTTTTTTCTGAACGCAACTCCAGTTATGGTAAGGAATGCTATTTGAGTTGGTGAAGTACCGTAACTGTTTCTGTATGTATTGGTACTCATCGCATTCTTCTTAGTCTACACAGAGGCCCAAGCAACTCACTATTCATTTTGCCTTGTCATCTGATCATACCAAATATTTACATTTATACATATTAACTAAATATTATTGTTATAACAAATTAATTTTTTACTGCTCATGTATGTTTTAATTTCAGTATTATACTGATTTATTTTAGAAACTGAATTTTTAAAAAATATTTATTTTTGATTGATTTTAGAGAGAATGAGAAACATTGATCTGTTCCTGTATGTGTCCTGACTGGGGATTGAACCAGCAACTTCTGTGTTTTGGGATGATGCTCTAACTTAAAACAGGAGAACTGCTTGGCTATCTAGCTCCACAGCCCTTATAATGGGTAAAAAGAGAACTCCAGATAGGAGACTGGGAGAGCCCTAACCCTCCTTGAACATCAGCAGACTCAGATGAGAAATGCCATCTACCAAAACAGGTTGGCACTAGACTGTCAACAGCAGAAGGAGGAATGTGGGGGAAATTCAATCTCACTAATTGTTTCCTGCAAATAGATGACCAGGGCCAGGCAGTTGAGGACCTAGTCAAAAGGATGACAAAACTGGCACACATGTCTATGCAAGTCTGGCACAGATGGGACCCTGATAGCCTTTTTGGTAGATAGTTCTCAACCTTTGTTGGGTTTAAAACCCTAATAGAAGTAGCCTTACTGCTCCTAGGAATCTGCCTAATAGGTCCGTGTCTGTTGCCACTGTTAATAAACATCTTAAAGAATATGATAAAAACCATCGTAGAGCCACTAGCAGGCCTTCCCCAGGGGTCACATGAAGAAGTGAGACTCCCGTATAATAAATGAGGTTCTGGAGGTCTCAAAAGGGGGGAGTGAGATAAGATATCCCCCCTTTTTACTAAGAGGCTTCAAAAACATTTTATGATATAGGCCAAGTGTTCAGAGAGATTTTGTAAATATGATTTTTATACCTGTGTGTGATTTACACCAGTTTAAACTCAAGATGGCCGATCTGCATTCCTGCTTAGGAAGGACTATTATATTGTAAATGGAGAGATTTTCAAAGGAGGAAGGAGACCCCTTCCCCACACCTGTGAGAAAAAAGGTAAACAGCCAGGAATGCAGGAGGGGAATGGAGACTTGAATAGGCCTTTCTTCTCCCCTTTCTTTTTCCTTAATGGGTGATTTACAAACACTTATTCTCTGATATCATGTAAGCCCTCTCCAATTCTGAAATTGTGCGATTAATATATGTACTTCTAGACAAAGGAATCACGAGTTCCATGTATGTAAACTTGTGTTCTGTAAAGGGTATTATAAGATGTAAGAAATCTAATTTCGGGGAACACGTGTCTTTGGAGCTATAGCCCTGCGTGCTTCACTGGCTTTTATTAATAAATTCTCTTTTCCTCTTATAGTTTTCTGCAAGTCAGTCCTCCTTTAGGTTGCTTTCCTGCTATATAACCAATGGAGCTATCTGGCCACGGCAATTTTTTTTTTTTTAATAATGTGTTTTGCCCTGGCCAGATAGCTCAGATGGTTAGAGCATTGTCCTGAGGTACTGTAAAGCCAGTAGTCAAGGCCACTATCACAGCAGCCTGACCCACGCAAGTTCGCATTGGATTCGGACAGATGGCAATGAAACAACGGAGCCACAAACTGGTGAGCCATCAGCTTTAATTCTAGCTTGCACCCGGCGGGCAAGCAAAAACACACACTGGGGCTCCAAAACCCACACATTCAGTGCTCACAAAGCTACTGACTTATCCGAGTTTCCTAGAATCAAAGGTTTCTAGCTCACCAGATTTATTCACCTCTGTTTTCCATCTCCTCCTGCACAAACTCTTAACAAACTGGCTTCTTCCTCAGCACTCTGCCATCCTGGCTGCTTCTTCTCCACATGGCCTTAATCTGCTCTCCTCTCTAATACCAACCTCAGGAACTCTGGAACCAAGAGAGAGAGAGATCAAGCTCCCAGACTGCCCCAGTTTATAGCCTAGAAAATCCAAACCTTTAATCCAATTATACATACAAGGAAGTCTCTGATACAAAGCCACCCATCTGAGGCATAATGGGATTACTCCCTACATCACCACCCTACACCATCCAATCAGTCAAGGGTGTGGAGAAGAGCTTACTCTTAAACTAAGCCTTAGGCTATAACGACCCGGCCTGCCCACAGCATGTTCCAGAACACACATTAATATCAACGAACTTCTATGTGGGCAGCACCATCTTTAACAAAGTGAGCATAATATATTTTATCTGCCCAACAGGTACAAAGATTGCTGGTTTGACCCCTGGTCACAACAATACAGAAACAGATCAATGTTTCTATCTGTCTCTCTCAAATCAATAAGTTTTTAAAAAAGAAACAAAAGCTCTCAGTGTGAAAGTTTAGCAAAAAAAAATGTGTATCACTAGGTATATTGTTAAAAGTGTGTTACAACATATTTTACTGAAAGGAGGCACATGAGAAGACAACATTTTACAATACTGAGCAAAACAGCCTACCTGCCCATTACCTGAGACATCTTCATTCCAAAACAGGACTTTGGTTTTACTTTTCCATTATCAAAAGGCCCATTGAAGTGGTTTTCCTAAAACAAAGAAATTCCAGGTCAATTCAAATTTCTTCTTCTAGAAACTAACCCTCAAACAAGGTTTCCTTTCTGTTTGTCTCCTTGCCCTCAATCTTTACATACCTGGGACATTTTTTCTCAGCCTGGATTTCAAGTTCCTCTTAGAGATGTGGGGGCTAAAAAATATTAAAACTTTTCCTTCTACCTCCTAAATTGTTTTATGCTAGACTAACTATCAAATTAATAGAAACAGATTAACAGAAGAAAATCAAAGTTTAATACATATGCATGGGAAATTGACATAGACACAATAATTCCATGAAAATTCCAGATAGTGAGGCAACATGGGTATGCAAGACATTTTGGACAAAGGAGGAAGTGGGAGGGACATGGTCTTAGATTTCAGGAGTGAGAAAGCTTGATTTACAGGTAGTTGAGGAAGAGGAGAACAAAGAGGGTGGGAAACCGTGCTAGGCAACCAGAAACAATAGGACACAGTGGTTATCTAGTTAATAAGCACCTGCCTGAAGCCCTCTTGTTTACCATTTCATTCAAATTAACCCAAGGCAGCATCCTAAAATATCTTTCCTGAATCAAATTTCTTTGTCTAAATCTTAAGGGCAGGAATGGGGTGGAGGGTGTCAAAGGGTTTTTCTGAGTCTTTCGTTTCTTAACAGCTTAAAATCAATATCCCAAAAAGCAGCCTTAAGGTGGCAGAACTTTGATCCCTTCAGAGAAAACCCCTTCACTGTTACGCATTTGAACCGGCTCACTAAAGTGTGAAAGCAACAGGGCTGGGTTCTATGCATTGCCCCCTCTAGCGCATAGTATGTGTTTGATTAAAATGGGATGAATTAAGAATTAAGAGACTCTGAACCAAAAGGCTTACCTGAAAACAATGGAAATATATAAATCATGTAGTAAGAGGTCTCAAGTATCTGTCAGAAAAGTTATCCAAAAATTGCAAATAGTGAAAGAAAACAAAAAGGTAACTGCTCATCTTTTCAATGTGGGGGTAAAGCCCACCCAAGGCTTGTCTAGGGCAGAGGTCAACATACTTTATCTGTCCAGACCCAGATGGTAAGTATTTTAAGCTTTGTAGGGCTTAAAGACTGGATACATCAAGTTTGCCACCATAGGACAAAAGCAGTCACAGACAATAAGTAAAGGAAAGAGGTGGCTTAGTTCAACAAAACATTGTTTTGCAAAACATATGGGCTAAATTTGGCCAAAGGTTCATAGTAAAGTTTATCCCATTATTTACTATTGACTCAAGGTCCCAACATTAGTAGTAAAGTTACTTGTTAATTCGGAGACTTTGACTGGAAGAGGTGCAAATAATTTGTTGGTGGATAGAGTATGGAAGAGATGTAACATGCAAAAACTTCCATCCAAAAATTTGTGGGCAACTGGACATTAATCAGTATTGCATCCTATAAGTATTATGCTATAAATAACCTAGGTTCTTGTAGCACTGAATTAGTCATAGCATCTTTACTAGTTGCATCATTAATCAATGAGTTAAGTAAAGTCTTTAACATGTTTCATCTTATATTTGCCAGGAAGTCATGCATTTACCATTTTATAAATTATTCTTTAACATATCTCATAAGTGCACAAACAGACTCTGGTCATGGTTCTTCCCTACTATAATAAGGAGAGGACCAGTGATTGTATGTGCTGCATTTCACAGATTTTGAAAAGACTAGGTTAACAGTATGAAATAATGATGTAAAGAAGGAACTAGCCTGACCAGGCGGTGGTGCGCAGTGGGTAGAGTGTCGAACTGGGATGCAGAAGACCCAGGTTCGAGACCCCGAGGTCGCCAGCTTGAGCGCAGGCCCATCTGGCTTGAGCAAAAGCTCGCCAGCTTGGACCCAAGGTCGCTGGCTCCAGCAAGGGGTTGCTCTGTCTGCTGAAGGCCCGCGGTCAAGGCACATGTGAGAAAGCAATCAATGAACAACAAAGGTGTCACAACGGCAACGAAAAACTGATGATTGATGCTTCTCATCCCTCTCCGTCCTGTCTGTCCCTCTCTCTGACTCTCTCTCTGACTCTGTAAAAAATAAAAATAAGAAATAATGTTAAAAAAAAAAGAATTGGAACTAAGTTCAAATTATTTCAAATCTCAGTGGGCATGTGGCTGCAATAGCCAAAACATATCTCACGAAACAACTGGGCTGAGGCTAATATTAACTATAGTTAGCCCTGGAGGGGTAGCTTAGTGGGTTAGAGTGTCGTCCCGTTATGTCAAGGTTGTGGGTTTGATCCTTGGTTGGGGAACATACAAGAATCAACCAGTGATTGCATGGGTAGGTGGAAAAACAAACTGATGTTTCTCTCTCTTTCTCTTTTTCTTTTCCTTTATTTCTCGAAAATCAATCCATAAACAAAATTTTAAATAGAGCAAATTAATATTTCAAATATTGTTGACAATTTTAAATGTTTTGACCAATTTCTTGTAAAATAAGTTAGATTTCTGGGAGGAGGTTTTCTTGTTAAACAGCTGGCAAAGAGCGTCTACTACTGTAAGAATATTTGTCAGTTGTACAGTCAGTATTAGCGGCTACCATCACAGCTGCCTGGCCAATGTAGGTTCCCATTAGATTCGGACAGTTGGTAATGAAACAACGGAGCCAAGAACTGGTGAGCCATCAGTTTTAATTCTAGCTTGCACCCGGCGGGCAAGCAAAAACACACACTGGGCTCCAAAACCCACACATTCAGTGCTCACAAAGCTACTGACTTATCCGAGTTTCCTAGAATCAAAGGTTTCTAGCTCACCAGACTTATTCACCTCTGTTCCCCATCTCCTTCTCTCTGCACAAACTCTGCTCAAACTGGCTTCTCTTCTCCTCCATGGGGCCTTAATCTGCTCTCCTCTCTAATGCTAACTAACCTCAGGAACAGAGAGAGAGCAAGCTCCCGGTCCGCCCCACTTTATAGTGTAGAAATCCAAACCTTTAATCCAATCTACAAACAAGAAAGTCTCTGATACAAAGTCACTTATCTGAGGCATAATGGGAGGATTCCTCATGAGAGTGCACCATCCCACATCATCCAATCAGTTAAGGGTGTGGGGAAAAGCTTATTCTTAAAACTAAGTCTTGGGCCTGACCTGTGGTGGCGCAGTGGATAAAGTGTTGACTTGGAATGCTGAGGTCGCTGGTTCAAACCCTGGGCTTGCCTGGTCAAGGCACAGTTGATGCTTCTTGCTCCTTCCCTCACCTCTGTCTCTATCTTTCTCTCTCTCCCCAATCTCTCTAAAATGAATAAAATTAAAAAAAGAAAAAAAGAAAAAAAAAACTAAGCCTTGGGCTATAAGGACTGCCTGCTTACAGTCTGTCCCCCACACCCAATAATATAATTACACCCATCCCAAGCATAAGGGCAACTAATATCACCTGGGTGATGGGTTTCCATGTGGACAGCGCCATCTTTAACAAAGTGAGCATAATATATATTATCTGCAAAACATCAGTGATGCTATTGCTTATGTTTGCTGGTACATGCCTGAGCAGAATTATGTTTTAAACCAGTAGTTTCTCTGTAGGAGTCTTCTAAAATTTTTTTAAAATTTATTTATTTTACAGAGAGAGGAGGAAGGATGAGAAGTCTAGTTCTTCAGTTTAGTTGTTCATTGCTTGTTTTATGCGCCTTGATCAGGCAAATCCAGGTTTTCGAACCAGCGGCCTCGGTATTCCAGGTCAACACTCTATCCACTGCACCCCCACAGGTCAGGTGTCTGTAGGAATCTTCTAATGCCACTTGCCCATTTTGTAAAGGTAGGTTTAGTTGAAACTAGGTAATGTTATCTGCATTTAACCACCCATCCACAATCTGCAATGTGTTATTACACTCTAAAGGGACTCGGAGATGAACAGCCATTGTGTGAAGCTTCTACTTTTACCTGAGAAAGTGACATATGACATATTCAGAATAGAGTACCCAGTATAAGCTGGTAGTACATTTCTGAATGAAAAAGGGGCCACATGCCAAACCTGATAAGCTCAGGGGAAGCCTGCAGGGTGGCCTTGCAGACTCAGAGAACTACAGTAACCACACAGAATGGTCTGAAATTAAAATTTTCTAACTAAAAGCAGTTCATGGTGGGTAGTCTTGTCCGAGGGAGGTATTTTTCTCTAACAAAGGCCAATGATTACCTTAACTGAGCCTGTCGTTTTTTGCATCTCTACAATAAGGTACCTGAGAACATGCCTTTAAAACTTTTTTTTATTATTATTCATTTTAGAGAGGAGACACAGAGTGAGAGAGAGAGAGAAAGAGAGAAAGTGGGGAGGAGCTGGAAGCATCAACTCCCATATGTGCCTTGACCAGACCAGTACAGGGTTTTGAACTGGTGACCTCAGTGTTCCCAAGTTGACGCCTTATCCACTGCACCACCACAGGTCAGGCTAGAGAACATGCCTTTAAAATATAAAAAATAATCTTTTCCTGCCCCCCTCAGGGCATCAGGGCAGGCAGCCCTCCAGAGCAGGAACCAACCAACCTCCTTATTGTTATTATCATGTTAATTAACTGCTAACTCTCTTACACCTGCTTTTGTAAAAGAAGTTTCTGTATATATATTTTAAATTTTTTATCTAATCCCAGAGATTTCCACCTTCATCCCCCACCCTACTCCCAGTTTTGCTTCTCCCGCCTCCCTAATCTACCACCAATACATTTTCTGTAACCCCTTTATGCCTTCCCTTTTGACTCTAATGTATAAAACAAGTGGTAAAAACGCCTTTTTCCGGAGCATCTTCTCAATCTGTTGAGACTTTGAGTCCTGGCAATTCCTGACAGTTTGACTCAAATAAACTCATAAAAATTCTGACAGATTTGGACATTTCTTCCATTTTCACCCTAAATATAAGTAAAGTTTAAATTCTTGTTTGCAGTTTCAATAAAAATAAAATGCCATAGAAGTTCTGGTATTTTCTTCCTGCATCCCAGTGTTTTTTCTTGCAAGCTCCTGGGTACACACAGCTCACAGGAGTCTGGAAAAGAATGTATGGTAGTTTCAAGTCAGAGGTTTGGCAGTCACTAAATGGTTCCTGCCACTTGGTGGCAGCAGTGTCCCACAAGAGTGGGATCCTTTTTTCAGGGATGAATTAAACCATTTCTAAAAAGAGGAACTACAGAGTTAGAGGCAGGCAAGGACTACAGGCACTCTGCCATACACAGATCCTTCTTCCTCTTGCCTACTGACAAAGTTGAACTTTGTCTGAGCCCTGTGCTTCTAGAAAGCAGCAATGATAAAGAATACCTCCACCAACCTCGTGTTTTCAGAAATCCCCCCTGAAAGGTTGCCAGGTGCCGCCGATGAACGAACGAAGAGCCAAAGTAGTCGAATGAGCAAAGTCAGGCTTTATTGGGAGGACTCCGGGAGGGTTCGCAAACTCGTAATGGGAGCCCGAGAAGCCGCGCCTAACTGGTAGGGTTTGAGATATTTATATCCCTACAGGGTGGTTGGGGGATTTCCTCTGGGGTTCAAGCCTGCAGGTGTTTTGCGCAATTAGGGACGTTGATGGTTGGGAAATTTCCATTGTGATTTCGGACAGGATGTGCATGCTAAAGGTTAGTAATTGCAGAAATGCCAAAGACAAGAAGAACTTTTCAGCCCTGTTCAGCAGATAAAATATATTATGCTCACTTTGTTAAAGATGGAGCTGCCCACATGGAAGCCTGTCACCCAGGTGATATTATTTGGCCTTATGCTTGGAATGGGTGTGGGGGAAAGGCTGTAATATAAGCAGGTCGGGTCATTATTAGCCTAAGGCTTAGTTTAAGAGTAAACTCTTCCCCACACCCTTGACTGATTGGATGATGTAGGGTGGTGCACTCTCCTCAGGAATCCCATTATGCCTCAGATGGGTGGCTTTGTATCAGAGACTTTCTTGTCTGTAGATTGGATTAAGGGTTTGGATTTTCTATGCTATAAACTGGGGCAGTCCGGGAGCTTGCTCTCTCTCTCGGTTCCTGGGTTCCTGAGATTAGTATCAGAGAGGAGAGCAGAGTAAGGCCATGTGGAGGAGAAGTAGCCGAGATGGCAGAGTGCTGAGGAAGAAGCCAGTTTGTTAAGAGTTTGTGCAGGAGGAGATGGGAAACAGAGGTGAATAAGTCTGGTGAGCTAGAAACCTTTGATTCTAGGAAACTCGGATAAGTCAGTAGCTTTGTGAGCACTGAATGTGTGGGTTTTGGAGCCCAGTGTGTGTTTTTGCTTGCCCGCCGGGTGCAAGCTAGAATTAAAGCTGATGGCTCACCAGTTTGTGGCTCCTGTGTTTCATTACCGACTGTTCGAATCCAGTGAGAACCTGCACGGGTTGGGCGGCTCTGATAGTGGCCCCGACTACTGGCTTTACAAGCCCCTACCCGGAGGGTGCTACCGGACATTCCTGGCTCTTTGGTATAGGGAGTGGGGCGACATGGTCTTATCTTGTTAACCGAAGACGCACCACTAAGACTCTAGAACCAGGAGTACAAGTAAAAGGAAAAGTTTTTTACAAACAAAAGGAAAAGAGTTTAGTACACTCGCGAGCGGGCGCTAGGCAAGTATGCTGCCAGGCGCGCTATACAGCGTTTTCTCAGCATTTTTATACTTTATTTTTTTAGGGAAGGGCGGGGGCAGGGGATTTAGGTATTTGCCTTGAGCAAGCGGTTTCCCCTAAGGTGGGTTTGAGCAACGTCCTTATCTGTTTACAGCAGGGTGCAGTTTATCTAGTTCCTGTCACACAAGCCCTAAAGGTCATATGGAATTTTCCCTAGTTCTTGTTTTTCCCTTACAATCTGGCTACTTCCTGCTGTATGGGAGAGGAGCTGGGGAGGGATAGGAAAGAGCCAGAGCAGTACGTATCCGCTATGGTGGGCAGGGGTTGGTACTGTTGCAGCATCATCTGGTTGACTGCTATCCTGGTGACTTCCTGAAATCGGGTCAGACAATTGAGGTTAGTAGGCTGTATGCAGTTTCCATTGTATGCCAAGGGAAGCGTGATCTTTCCACTGTGATCTTGGAGATGAAGGCGGGCCCGTTGTCCGACTGGATGGAGGAGGGTAGACCGAAGCGAGGAATGATGTCCCGGGTGAGGTGGTCAGCTACTGTCCCCGCGGTTTCTGAGGTTGTAGGGAAAGCCTCGATCCATCCTAAAAAGGTATCCACCATAAAACTTTTAACTTTTGTTAAAAGTTATTTAAGATTCTTGTGTCTGGGCATGTGGGTAAAGTCGACCTGCCAGTCCTGCCCTGGCAGGTGGCCCCACATTTGATGGAGTGGGCGACGGACGTGGCAGGCCCCTTGGCTGTTTGTCCTGGAATAGGTGGAGCAAGAGGAATGAACGTCTTGGATGGTTTGCTGGAGATGGTCGTGGTGGAATAGAGGAGATAGAAAATGATAAAGGGCTTTAGGTCCAATGTGCAAGGATTTGTGAATGTCAGCGATTATTTGGTATCTCTGAGACTGTGGGAGGATGAGGAGGTCATTTTTGAAAGCCCATCCATCCTTGATCTGGACCTCAAGGGAAGATTGGAAAAGACTTTGCTCTGTGGAGGAGTATTGGGGGTTGTATGTTTTTGAGAGAAAGCAGATAGCAGAGGTAGGGTGTGTGCGTGCTATGGAATGGGCTGTTTTGTCAGCAAAGGCTATGGGGGAATTGGAGGTCTGGTGGCCCTTACAATGTATGATGGCTATTTGTGAAGGGAGTTGGATGGCCTGTATGAGTTTAGAAATGAGTTGGCCATTCAGAACAGGCGTTCCCTTGGTCGTGAGGAAGCCTCGTTCCTTCCAGATCGTACAGTGAGAGCGGGCAATAAGAAAGGCATATTTAGAGTCAGTGTATATGTTAACTGCCTTATCTTTTGCCCAGATGAGGGCCCGGGTTAGGGCAACCAGTTCAGCTTGTTGGGAGGTAGTTCCCAGGGGGAGGCTGTTTGCCTCGATGACCTGGGTGTCAGAAACGATGGCATAGGTGGCTCGTCAGGGCCCTGGAGGTTCAGAGATTGAATTGCCATCAATGTAAAGGGTATGTTGGGCCTTAGGCAATGGATGGGTCGTAAGGTCAGAGCGGGGAGATTTAGAATGTTCTAAAACTTCGATGCAAGAGTGGGTAGAGGTAGGTACGTCAGAGATGGAAAGAAGGGTGGCTGGGTTAAGAGAGTTGCAGTTAGAGAGAGTGATGGAGGGGTTTTCTATGAAGAGGAGGTGGTACAGCTGGAGTCGAGAAGGCCCAAGGTGAGCCAAAGCCTGATGTGAGAGGAGGTCTGTGAGGCGATGGGGGGAAAAAACCTGTAGTGGCTGTTGGAGATTAATCTTCAGAGCCTCGGTGGTGAGATCAGCGGCTGCTGCGAGAGCTCGTAGGCAGGGTTGCCATCCGCGGGTGGTGGGATCTAACTGTTTGGAGAGATAGGCTATTGGGACTAGAGATGGACCTGCCGGCTGGGCCAGTACCCTAGAGCCAAGTGTTGTCTTTCTTCAGAATAGAGGACAAAAGGATGTGAGAGGTTAGGTAGGGCTAGGGTCGAGGCCGAGCAGAGGGCCCCCAGGAGAGCCGAAAACGCCCGGTGGACAGTCTCAGGGAAGGTCAGGGGTCCCTCTGGTGTTTCTCTAGCCGCCAAGTAGAGAGGCTTGGCCAGGAGGGCAAAATTTGGGACCCAGTGGCGAAAGAAGCCTACTAATCCTAGGAACGACTGGATTTCGGCTGCCGAGTTGGGGGGTTGTAGGCCCTGAAAAGCCTGTAATCTGTCGGTGATAGCTTGGTGGGTCGGGGTGACCAAGAGGCCAAGGTGGGTGACAGATGGGGTGGCTATTTGTGCCTTCTTGGCGGATAACCCGATATCCCCTGTTGCAAAGGAAATTCAGTAAGAGGGTGGTAGCCTTGAGGCATTCGGCCTTGCTTGGGGAGCAGACTAGAAGATCATCTACATATTGTAAAAGAGTGGAGGGAGTTATATTGCAAGCAAGTAGGTCTGTTGCCAGCGCTTGTCTGAATAGATGAGGGCTGTCCCGGAATCCCTGGGGGAGGACAGTCCAGGTCAGTTGTTGGGCGGTATTGGAGACCGGGTCTTCCCAGGTGAAGGCAAATAGAAAGTAGGAATCCGGGTGGAGAGGTATGGTGAAGAAAGCATCCTTGAGGTCAAGGACTGAGAAATGGGTGGTATTAGGGGGAATGTGAGAGAGAAGGGTGTATGGGTTAGGGACTACTGGGGATATGGGGACAATGGCTGAGTTGATGATGCAGAGATCTTGTACAAGGTGGTATTGTCCTGAGGTCTTCTTAACAGGAAGGATTGGAGTGTTACAAGGCGAGTTGGTGGGAATGAACAAGCCTTGAGTTTTAAGTTTGGTGATGATGGGCAAGAGTCCCATCCTATGGGTGTGTGAGATAGAAAACTGTGGGCGGTTGGGGAAAGAAGATGGGTCCTTGAGTTTGATCAAGATAGGAGTGTAGTGTGAGGCTACAGTGGGGGTACCCTTATCCCAGACCTCAGGGTCCACTCCAGGTAGAAGCTGGACTCTGGGGTCCGAGTCCGGTTCAGGATTGGGACCAGGCACTAGTCCTAGTAAGAAGGCCTGCTTGGGGGAGAATGAAATACTTGACTGGAGTTTGGACAGAATGTCTCTCCCCAGGAGGGGAACTGGGCAGGAGGGTATGACTAGGAAGGAGTGTGAGAATGGATGACCCTCAAATAGGCAGTTAAGGACGGTCGTCCGCCGTGGGGTCGAGGGCGATCCGTCGATTTCCATGACCAAGACCTGGGAAGGAACTGTAAGGCCCGAATGAGAGGGAAGGACCGAGTAGGTAGCCCTCGTGTCTATTAAAAAGGAAACAGACTTACCTGCTACCTGGAGCGTAGCCCTGGGCTCGGTGAGGGTAACTGGAGTCGGAGAGCCAGGGCCCCCTCAGTCGTCCATTAAGCCCAGCAGTTCTGAGACTGGAAATGCCTGATTCTCAGCTCCCCGGCATTGAGGTGCCGTAGGCTGAGCCAGGGTCAGGCAGTCCGACTTTCAGTGGCTCATTAGTTTGCACTGTGGGCAAGGCTGGGTGGGGGGCCTTGGTTGCGGACAGGCTTTGGCCCAGTGACCCTCTTTGCCGCATTTAAAGCAAGTGCCCGGTGGTGTGCACTGTCCTCCCTTGGAGGTTGGCTTCTTTGTCAGTTCCCCTACCAGCCAGAGGGCCGCTACCAGGGCTTGGGTCTGGAGACTTATTTTCTGTTGTAACCATGCCTCCCGGGCTGCTTCAGCCGTTTCCTCTCGGGCGTTAAAAACTTTAAAAGCCATTTTTACCAGGTCTTGGATGGGAGTCTCAGGGCCCTCTTCAGCCTTTTTTAGTTTTTTTCTAATATCTGGGGCAGACTGAGAGATAAAGTGAGAGGCTAAGACTGTGGCCCCATTGCGGGACCCCGGGTTTAGGCGGGTATAACGAACTAGGGCCTCTTGAAGGCGGTTTAGGAAAAGAGCTGGGTTTTCTTTGGGGAGTTGGGTAATTTCCCTCAGTTTGTCATAATTTACAACCTTGATAGAAACTGCATCCATGCCTCTGATTAAGTATCGGAGCATAAGGTTTCGACGAGGGATGTTGGACCCTTGGCCAGGTTGATAACTCCAATTGGGGTCTTCCCCGGGGACCGCCTCTGTGCCAAGGGGGATTTGGTCATCTACTAGGTGTCCCTGTCTGCCTGCTGTCTGGCGGCAGTGAGGATGCGTTCATGTTCCTCAGGGGTAAGAGTGGAGGTACAAATTACTTTAATGTCATTCCAGCTCAGGTCATATGTCTGAGTCAAGTACTGGAATTCCTTAATGTAGGTTGAGGGGTCGGCCGAGAAAGATCCTAGCCGTTTCTCGATCTGTGAAAGGTCTTGGAGGGAAAAGGGGACATGTACCCGAACTAGGCCCTCTGCCCCAGCTACTTCGTGGAGAGGGGCGAGGACAACGGATGACGATTGGGGGCTGTGTGACCTGGTATGAGCTGCGACGGGAGAGGTGAGAGGGTCGGCAGGAGGTGGGGCAGAAGGAACTAGAGGGGCGGAAGGAGCCGGAGCCTGGTCCGAGTCTGGGGGGTTCTCCCGGGGGAGAGCCGGTAGAGGAGATAGGTGGTCGGGAAGGTCATCAGGTTGAGAGTAAGGAGGAGGGTCTTGGGATGGAGCCTTGGGGGAAGGGGAGGTCTGGGCTAGAAGAATTTGGAGAGTGGAGCAGTGGGAGCAGAGATCGGGGCGGGAACGGAGATCCCAGAAAGCCTGAACATATGGGACCTCAGGGTTTTTTCCTGTGCGCCGTCAAAAATTGTCTAGGTCCTGGAGGACGTTAAAGTCAAAAGTACCCATAGGTGGCCAGTGAGACCGGTTATCTAGGGTGTATTGAGGTCAGGCGACCTGTGACAGGAAGATGAGTTCCTTCCTGCGAAGTGTCTGAGTATATCCCAATTTGAAAAAATTTATAAGAAGACATCCTAGAGGAGTTTTTGGGTCTATTTTGGATTTGGAGTTCCCCATAATTTAGTAGTCCTTTGGACCCCTACGTGTCAAAGGAGAAAGGATATGAGGGAGGCGTCCCTTCCAAATATCCATCTCCGGACAGGAATAGAGGAGCGAGTGAAAGGCGTCCCTTTCAATCGGACCCCCTATTAAGACTCCAGGAGTCGGCGTGGGAGGGCCTCTCGGCTAGGCCGAGTCTAGGACGAGACAACCCAGCGGAGATACAGGGGTCCAGTAAGACAAAGAGGGGATCGAATTACTCACTGTTGAAAGTCACTCTCACAGGGAACTCCAAATTCAAAGCGGCACCAAATGAAAGGTTGCCGGGTTTCGCCGATGAACGAAGAGCCGAAGTAGTCAAATGAGCAAAGTCAGGCTTTATTGGGAGGATTCCGGGAGGGTTCGCAGACTCAGAATGGGAGCCCGAGAAGCCGCGCCTAACTGGTAGGGTTTGAGATTTTTATACCCCTACAGGGTGGTTGGGGAATTTCTACTGCGGTTCAAGCCTGCAGGTGTTTTGCGCAATTAGGGACGTTGATGGTTGGGGAATTTCCATTGTGGTTTCAGACAGGGTGTGTGTGCTAAAGGTTAGTAATTGCAGAAATGCCAAAGACAGGAGGGATTTTCCAGCCCCTGCCTGGAGGGTGTTACCGCACACCCCCATTCTTTGTGTTCTAGGAAACCTCTTACTCAAAAAAATACGCTTCCCCATACGACTTAGATAAAACTCACTGTCCACTCTCTTATGACAACTGTAATTCTCGGGGTGGGGTGGGGTGGGGTGGTGAAACTTATGTTTACTTGTGACAAATCTGACAAGACCAGACATAGATCCTCCAACTTCCCATTCTCTGTTACAATTGATTAGCAAAGATTAGAACTATTTATTCCCCTGAAACCAGCTAACCACAGAGAAAAACACTTCCTGTTCAGGTATCTGAGACTTCTGAATACAAAATAACCAAACCCAACTATAAATCACCCTGTTGCAGGAGGCTGGAATGTCCAAGAAGCCAAGCGACACTCGACACTTGGAGAGTTGGAGAACGCTTTTATTATGCTGGTGTAACCCAGAGGAGTTAGCACTCCAAAGTCTGAGCCCCGACTGGCGACTGGCGGGCTTTGGGGCCTTTTATAGCCCTGGCTGATGCAAGAAGCAAGCAAGGTTACAAAAACAAAACTGAAATTAACAGAGCAGAACCGTTAGAGGTGAAGCATTCTGCTTTGTCATTACTTAGTCATAGACATATCAACCCCACCAAGAGCCTATTTACCTCTGTCTATATAAGTCTAAGGCAAAATTAACCTTAGGAGTAACCCTGATCTTTGGGTCTGGGATACTTTCCTTATAGCAATAGCCTCAATAAAATCAAGTGCTTTAATCATTGTTTTGTCTTTTGTTTCAAGACTTTATTTATTCATTTTTAGAAAGGAGAAAGAGAGACAGAGACAGAGAGAGAGGAGAGAGAGAGATAAGGGAGGAGAAGCAGGAAGCATCAATTCCCATATGTGTCTTCACCAGGCAAGCCCAGGGTTTTGAACTGGCGACCTCAGTGTTCCAGGTCGACACTTTATCCACTGCGTTACCACAGGGCAGGCCTAGTTTTGCCTTTGATACATGCCTTGGTTCCCCTTAAAGAATCTTCACCTTTACCAAACCTAAGCATGCCATCCAGGCAGACAGATTACTGCATACCTTGCTTAATGTCTCCCAGGCAAACCTTGTCCTGAAAGAAATAACTTAATTTTTAATCGCCTGTAAGATTGTTTGGGAGTGTGGGTTAGGATGTTCTCGTTACAGAAACTCCCATCCTCGTCTATCGTGAATGGACCTCAAGGACACACAGCTGTCTGGATGGCCGTTAAACCACAGAAGATGACCTGAAAGGAACCTTTCAGCAGGGACTTTCCAACTTGCCAAGCACTCCATGTGCGTCAGAGGCCTAGCAACGAGAAACATCCAACCAGAATGCACCCCGCATATCTTTCAGTACTCCCTCTAAAACTCCTACAAAATCACCCCTTAGGCTGTACCCGGCGCCCCTCTCTCTCCTCTCCAGAGAGCGCCTCGGCAGGTTCTTTCTTTCCTCTAATAAAGCCTGCGACTCCTACCCGTGCCCAGTTCGATTATTTTCTATTGGAGCCAACCTTCATAAACATACCTTTCTCAATATAACATTTCCAGCCAACATTTATATTTTTAAAAACCATCTATTTACATATTCATCATAACAATATTTTTAAACAAAATTATATGCAGGAAAAGTCTTTCATTCCAAATACTATTGATATTTGTTTAGAGTAATATGTGGGGTACATTGTGCATCCCTGCCCCCCCAAAAAAGTGTATTGAAATCCATTCCTGGTACCTGTGAATGTGACCTTATCTGGAAATAGGATCTTTGCAGAGGTGCCGTATTTTTCACTCCATAAGACGCTCCTGACCATAAGGCACACCTGGGGTTTCAAGGAGGAAAAAAACAAATTCTGAACCAAATGATATGTTAAAATATTTAATAAAATAGCATATTTTTCACTCCATCAGACACACGGGCATTTTCCCCTCCACTTTTGGGAGGGAAAAAGTGCATCTAATAGAGCAAAAAATACTATAATTAAGATGTAAGTTAAGATGAAGTCATATTTAAGTATTGTGGGCCCTTGCTCCAATATCACTGGCATTCTTATAATAAGAGAAGAGACACAGAGTCAGACATGCACAGGGAGAACGTCATGAATTGATGGAGGAGAGATTGGAATGATGCATGCACAAGTCAAGGAACACCAAGGATTACGGGCAACATTGGAAACTAAGAGAAAGGCATGGAACAGAATCTTTCCCAGAGCCTTCAAAGAGAATGTGGCCCTCTCAACATCTCGATTTTTAACTTCTGGCCACCAGAACTGTGAGAAAATAAATTTCTGTTATTTAAGTCATTCAGTTTGTGGTGCTTTGTTTTGGCAACCCTAGGAAACAAACATAGAATTCCTAATAAATTTTTTTTAATGTAAAATGGACTAGTTGCAAAAAAGATGTGGTACAGAACCATTGGTAATGTCAAAGCACAAATTGTACCGGACAAAATTCAACAGGAAAAGAACACTTTATCCAAGGCTACCACAATAGGGGAGACAAGCCAACACTAAGCCTGAACTGGGATGTGCCGGTAGAAAAGTAGTAGAGGACATTAGGGAGAAGTTAGAGGCCGTCTGTGTTTGCTACTTGGCTTTATTCAGGGAAAAACAAAATTTCCATACCATTATGACAACTTGAATCAAGGCATATTGAAATCAGGCTCCTACACTTCCATAGAAACTGAGAGATGGATGCTGTCTCCTTGCTGATTACATATTATGAAGAGCAAAAAAGCGGAGAGGATATTTTAAAATATGTTTGACAATCCAACATGGAGTGTCAGCCATGATAGTTATGTCAAGTGCTATATCAGGACTGAGGTAATGGGGTATAGAGAATGGCCTTGGGAGGGGCCCAGAACACCCAGAAACACAAGTCTGGACATTCAGGTAAGGACTTCATCTGGACTCCAATATGAGTGGGACCTCCACCCCTTGTGGGCTATAAGAACTGAGACCTCCAACCACCCCACATCGAAACTTGGCGGTACCCCGGGTCACACTCGGAGCCCTACCAGACTCCACTAGACTTGTGCCATCACTGTAGCCACCTGGCTTGAGACTGACACCACTTCTCCACTTGCAGACGCCACCAGCAACCAGGGCGTTGTGCTGGACACTTACTCTGCTCACTTCTATCACATAAGCTCCCCCTCCCTGTGTGTAACCTGCGTGTGACTCTCTATTGGCTTACTGAGCAGGTCTCCCCCAATAAACCGGGTGTTGTGGGAAGACAAATGGCTTGCTCATGACACATGTTAAATAGATGGTTTCCAGGTTCTTGAGAAAGACTTTCCTGGGTTGTAAAACTCACAAGAGGTGTCTAAAAAGATTTACATCTCCAAGGAGCAAAGAAAAAAATTATGTTTTCTAAAACAAATACTCTTTTAAAAAGGGAGCTCTGGGGACTAAAATCAGGAAGAGGCTGTCTAAGTTTAGTCAGGCTACAAAGAACAATAAAGCAATCTTTGTCAGTGGCCTTTGACTGCCCAAAAGCTGTGGTTTGTTATTGACCCTATTATAATAATTATTTGGTGATAAAGAAACAATGTTTTGCCTGACCAGGCGGTGGTGCAGTAGATAGAGTGTTGGACTGGGATGCGGAAGACCCAGGTTCGAGACCCCGAGCTCGCCAGCTTTAGTGCAGGCCATCTGGCTTGAGCAAAAGCTCGCCAGCTTGGACCCATGGGGTTGCTCGGTCTGCTGAAGGCCCGCGGTCAAGGCACATGTGAGAAAGCAATCAATGAACAACTAAGGTGCTGCAACGGCAACGAAAAACTAATGATTGATGCTCCCCACCTCTTTTCGTTCCTGTCTGTCTGTTCCTATCTATCCCTCTCTCTGACTCTCTCTGTTCCTGTAAAAAAAAAAAAAGAAAAAGAATGTTTTTCTTTTGTTTTTTTTTTTAATTTTTATTTTATTTTATTCATTTTAGAGAGGAGACAGAGAGAGAGAGACAGAGAGAGAGAGAGACAGAGAGAGAGAGAGACAGAGAGAAAGGGGGGAGGAGCTGGAAGCATCAACTCCCATATGTGCCTTGACCAGACCAGAACAGGGTTTTGAACTGGCGACCTCAGTATTCCCAGGTTGACGCTTTATCCACTGCGCTACCACAGGTCAGGCAAGAAAGAATGTTTTAAGCATTTTATACCTAACAAGATAGTTTGTATTTTTAAAAACTATATATGTGTGTGTGTGTCTGTTTGTAACTACACTTTATTTACCTGTGTAAGAAATTAGTTGAGCCTGGCCTGTGGTGACACAGTGGATAAAGCACTGACCTGGAACACTGAGGTCGCCAGTCTGAAGCCCTGGATATGAACTAAAGCAGGGGTCAGGAACCTTTTTGGCTGAGGGAGCCATGAATGTCACATATTTTAAAATGTAATTCCATGAGAGCCATACAATATGTTTAACACTAAATACAAGTAAATGTGTGCATTTTATGTAAGACCAACACTTTTAAAGTATAACGAGTCTCTGAATTCTTTTTAATAACGTTGTTATGCTGTTGCTAATCAATGATGAATAAAGTACTTCTTACCATCAATGCAACTTCTGGTGCTGCATGGTTTTGTTGATGGCTTTGTAGTCTGGTTGATACGTGAAGTTAAGCTTCATGCAGGTGTTGAGACTTCCATCCGTTAAACATGATCATAGGTTGGTCTTAATGCTCTTTAGATGTGAGAAAGACTGCACACATGCATACGTATAGCCAAACATTGTCAGTACAGCAATACTCACACACTGCAGTGTGTGGTATGTGACGGGAAGTACATTCCAATTTTGACATTCAGCTGGTCCACGGGTTGAAGTTTTTGCTTGCCAACTCTGCTTGCTGTCATGCAAGTCTTTCCAAATCTTCATTCAGTGACTTGAACTTATTCACCCACATGTCTGAGACTTTCAGGTCAGCAGCCTGTAGCTCAAAATCTCTGACAGAGACACAGGGGATGTAACTCAGGTCGGCGCTTTCCACTGCACAATCGTGTGGATGGGTGATAAACTTAAAAAGACAAGTGCGCTCACGAAATTCTCCAAAGCACACTTTGAATGACTGCAGGAGATTAGATGTGAAGCACGCTAGCTGCTGGAGATCAAGATTTTGAGCAGGGTCACTTGCTGTGCGTGCATCTTTAAACTCTCCCAGTTTTTCAAAGTATAGTAAACGACCTGTTTCAATGTCAGGCGATGAAGAGTTCCAACTTGTTTTCAAATGAAAACACTGCTTGTTGAAGGGATAAGACTGTATTTCCAATGCCTTGCATTTTCACATTGAGCTGGTTCAGATGTTCAGTCACATCCACGAGACAGTAGAACTTCAGGAGCCACTCAGTGTTAGCTAACTCAGGATGCTCAATGTTTTTTTTTTTAATGTTTTATTTATTTTATACTGGGACAGAGAGAGAGAGTCAGAGAGAGGTATAGATAGGGACAGACAGACAGGAACAGAGAGAAATGAGAAACATCAATCATTAGTTTTTCGTTGCCGTTGCGACACCATAGTCGTTCATTGATTGCTTTCTCACACGTGCCTTGACCGCGGGCCTTCAGCAGACCGAGCCACCACTTGCTGGAGCCAGCGACCTTGGGTCCAAGCTGGTGAGCTTTTGCTCAAGCCAGATGGGCCTGTACTCAAGCTGGCGAGCTCGGGGTCTCGAACCTGGGTCCTCCGCATCCCAGTCCGGCGCTCTATCCACTGTGACACCGCCTGGTCAGGCGCTCATTGTTTTTTGTTTTTTTTTTTAAATTTCCTTTTTATTTTATTCATTTTAGAGAGGAGACACAGAGTGAGAAAAAGAGAGAGAGAAAGCGAGAAAGGGGGGAGGAGCTGGAAGCATCAACTCCCATATGTGCCTTGACTAGACCAGTGCAGGGTTTTGAACTGGTGACCTCAGTGTTCCCAGGTCGACTCTTTATCCACTGCGCCACCACAGGTCAGGCGCTCATTATTTTTATTTTAAGAAAAGTCCAGATTTTGCTCAGACAAGCTGCGAAACAACTGAGCACCTTCCCTCTTGACAACCAACGCACATTTCTGTGCAAAAGCAGACCAGGATAATTATTCCCAACTTCATCCAGCAGTGTTTTAAACTGGCAATCATTTAAAGCTCAGGCAACAATAAAGTTGACCACCCGAATGACCAGTGACATCACCTCACCAAGCTGCTCGCCACACATCTGCTTGAGCACAAAGGGCCTCCTGATGTAGGATGTAGTGAAAATTTAGGATGGGTCCTTTTTCATGTTCATGAAGAAGCACTACGAATCCTCTGATTTTCCCCACCATGCACAAAGCACCATAAGTACACACCGAAATAAGTTTATCCATTGGTAGATTTTTTTCCTTAGCGAAGTCAGTGAAAGACTTGAATAAATCCTCCCCTTTTGTTGTCTCTTTCATAGGCAAAACAGCAAGACTTTCCTCACGTACTGTGTCACCAACAGCATACCTTGCAATCACGCTGAACTGGGGTAAATGGCTTATGTCTGTTGACTCATCCAAAGCGAGAGAAAAGAATGGTGCCGCATTTATGTCCTTCACTTGTGTTGCCTCAATTTGATTTGCCATCATGATGGTACAATCGTCAATAGTTCTTGCCAACCTTTTATTCGTTTGATTATTTTGTCTTTATCCGAAAAGTCATCAAAAAGTTCATTGGCAACATCAAGCATGAATGTTTTGGCATACTCCCCATCTGTGAATGGCTTTCTGTTTCTCACAATTGCTAAAGCACCAGCAAAGCTAGCCAAATTCCAGTCACCTTTTGGGTCCAAACACAGAGTTGCTGCTGACTAGCTTGCACTCTGCACAGTAGTTCTTGACATGCTTCTTCCTGCTGTCCCCCATGAATATTCGATGCAAATGTAGAATGTGTGTGTTGAAGTGCTGCTTTATATTTGACCGTTTCACCGATGCAATTTTATCATTGCATATTAGGCACACTGCAGAACCTGCTCTCTTCACAAATGTAAATTCCTCTGTCCATTCCTGCTGAAAAGTATGATAGTCCTCATCTTTTTTTCTTTTAGCCATCTTCTTCATCAAAAGTGTTTCTGCAATTAGCTAGCTGACTACTTGATTAAAAGGAAGGAAGTTTACTTCCTGACCTCACAACGACCCGTGTACATTACGCATTATCCAATAAATATTTGGTGTTGTCCTGGGGGACAGCTGTGATTGGCTCCAGCCACCTGCAACCATGAACATGAGCAGTAGGAAATGAATGGGTATAATACATGAGAATGTTTTATATTTTTAACGTTATTATTTTTTTTATTAAAGATTTGTCTGCGAGCCAGATGCAGCCATCAAAAGAGCCACATCTGGCTCGCAAGCCAGGTTCTTGACCCCTGAACTAAAGTGAGGCAACTATGAGTTGATACTTCTTGCTCGCCCTAATTCAGTAAAATCAATAAATAGGAAGAAGCAAGATGGCAATGGAGTAGGCGGAAATACCAACTTCCAACTCCCAGAACCAAAGTGGATTATAACTCAATTTAAAGAACCATCATCTGGATAAACCAACTATGAACTAAACTAAGTGGACTCTTCAACCAAGGAACACAGAAGAAGCCACATTGAGACTGGTAGGAATAGCGAAAACGCAAAGAGGGCTGCCTAGCTCCCTGGAGCAAACGGCAGCCCGGAGAGACCCGCATGGCGGGAGGAAAGTTTGGCATAGAGGGAGGGACCTGGGTCCCAGGAACCAAGCCCCAGACTGCAGTCTCAGAGCCTAGAAGAGGCGTTTGGACAGTTTTGAGCCGTGAAACAAGTGAGGGAGCTCCCAGGCCTACAGTGTGGAGTATTAGGTCCCTTCCTACTGTGCTGAGGGCTGCTTAAGGGTTTGGGGCGATAGGACGCTGAAACGCGGTTCTGTCGGCGTGGGCAGAGGCCAAGCCGGTGGGAGCTCAGTCTAGCCCAGAGGGTCAGAGGGGACTCGCGAAATCGGACCGGCAGCCGTGGGCCCGCCTTTAACCCCACTTACGGGGACAAAGGGGGAGGCCAGGAACGGGCAGAAATCTGCTCTACGACCCTGCGCAGGCTGGCCCTGACCGCGGGGACCGGGCTAGGACCAGGGACGGGCAGGGGCTCGCGGCTGAGCTCACGCTACCAGCCCCCCGCCCAGGCCGGAGAAACCGCGGTTGGCCAGTATACGTGCGCGAGCGGGCTCCGAGTGTGGGAACGGGCTAGATCCCGAGACAAGTGGAAGCTCGCAGTTGAGCTCATGCTACTATCCCCGCCGGGCCGGAGAAACCGCGGATTGCATTCATACGTGCACGAGCGGGATCCGAACGCGGGGGTGGGGTAGAGTCTGGGACGAGCGGAAGTACGCAGCTGAGCGGAAGCCAGCAAACACGCCTGGCCCAATAAACCTGGGTTTGCGACTCTGGGCAGAAAAGCCCTGGCCTCGAGGGCGGGGCTAAAGCTCCAGACGGGCAAACGCTTACAGCTGAGAGCACGTCAAAAGCCCCGCCCAACCCGCGAAACTGTGGCGAGCAGGCTCTGACTGAGGGTTCGGGGCGGAAGTCCGGAAATAGGCTGGGTCCGCAGCTGAGCAAAGGTGCTCACCTCTACCCTTGGTGCTAAGACTTGTGGCTTCAGTGACAGCCCCTCCCGTGGAGGAGAGGCAGAAATCACAGCAAAAGCCACAGTGGGCCGGCACTGGTAACGCTCATACCCAAACACCCTAGGCACCGGCAGAGGGGGTAGGGGTCCTGCAGACAGACCACACCTAGAGAACACAAAGGCAACACCTACTGGACTCCAGTGGCCACAACTTGCTTATACACAGAAAAAATGGGCAGGCAGAGGAATGCAAACCAAATGAATCAAGAGAAATCCCCAGAGAAGGACCTGAATGAACCAGATATAACCAAATTACCAGAAGCAGAATTTAGAATAATGATAGTTAGGATGTTCAAAGAAATTAGAGCAACAATGGATAGTCATTATGAACACCTAAATAAAGAGATAACAAGTATAAAAAATGAAATTGAAATAATAAAAAAGAATCAGACAGAAATGACAAATACAGTATCAGAACTGAAGACCACAATGGAAGGAATTAAAAGCAGGATGAATCACGCTGAGGATAGAATCAGCGAGTTAGAGGACATAATAAACAAAGGCACAGAAACAGAGAAGAAAAAGGAAAAGAGACTTAAAAAATGTGAGGAAACTCTAAGGGAGCTTTGTGACAACCAAAAGAGAAACAACATTCGCATCATAGGGGTGCCTGAAGAAGAGGAGAGAGGACAGGAAACTTTGTTCAATCATATCATAGCAGAAAACTTTCCTAAATTAAGGCTGGGAAACACTCCACATGTTCAAGAAGCACACAGAACTCCATTAAAGAAAACCCCAAAAAGATCTACACCAAGACGCATCATAGTTAAAATACCAAAGCTAATGGATAAAGATAAAATTTTAAAAGCTGCTAGAGAAAATAAGGCTATCACCTACAAAGGAGCCCCCATAAGGATGACATCGGACTTCTCAACAGAAACACTTGAGGCCAGAAGGGAATGGCAAGATATAATCAAAGTAATGCAGAACAAGAACCTACAACCAAGACTACTCTATCCAGCAAGGCTAACGTTTAAAATTGAAGAAGAAATAAAGAGCTTCCCAGAAAAAGAAAGCCTCAAGGAATTCATAAAAACCAAACCAATTCTGCAAGAGATACTAAGGGGCCTCTTGTGAACAGATTAAAGGGAGGAATGAATAGAGCAAAAGAAGAATACAGCTTTAAAGAATAAAATGGCAATAAACAACTACATATCAATAATAACCTTAAATGTAAATGGATTAAATGATCCAATCAAAAGACATAGGGTAGCTGCATGGATAAAGAAACAGGACCCATACATATGCTGTCTACAAGAGACACACCTTAAAACAAAAGATGCTCATAGACTGAAGGTAAAAGGATGGAAAAAAATATTTCATGCAAATGGAAATGAAAAAAAAGCAGGGGTAGCAATACTTATATCAGACAAAATGGACTTTAACACAAAGGCTGTAGTAAGCGATAAAGAAGGACACTACATAATGATAAAGGGAACAATTCAACAGGAAGATATAACTATTATAAATATCTATGAACCAAATATAGGAGCCCTGACATACATAAAGCAGACTTTGATGGATATAAAGGGCGAGATTAACAGCAATACTATCATAGTAGGGGATTTCAATACCCCTCTAACAACACTGGATAGATCCTCAAGAAAGAAAATAAAGAAACAGCAGACTTAAAGGAGACACTAGATCAACTTGATTTAATAGATATCTTCAGAACTTTTCACCCTAAAGCAGTAGAATATACATTCTTCTCAAGCGCTCATAGTACGTTTTCTAGGATAGATCACATGTTAGGACACAAAAATGGCCTCAATAAATTTAAGAAGAATGAAATCATATCAAGCATTTTCTCTGATCACAATGCCATGAAACTAGAAATTAACCACAAAAGAAAAACTGAAAAATACTCAAACACTTGGAAACTAAATAGCATGTTATTAAATAATGAATGGATTAACAATGAGATCAAAGAAAAAATAAAAAAGTTTCTAGAAACAAATGATAATGAGCATACATCAACTCAAAATTTATGGGACACAGTAAAAGCAGTTCTGAGAGGGAAGTTTATTGCACTACAGGCATATCATAAGAAGCTAGAAAAAGCTCAAATATGCAACCTGACTCTGCATCTAAAAGAACTAGAAAAACAACAACAAATAAATCCCAAGACAAGTAGAAGGAAGAAAATAATAAAGGTCAGAGCAGAAATAAATGACATAGAGGCTAAGGAAACAATACAGAGGATCAATGAAACCAGAAGCTGGTTCTTTGAAAAGGTAAACAAGATTGATGAACCTTTAACTAGACTCACCAAGAAAAAAAGAGAGAGGACTCAAATAAATAAAATTAGAAAGGACAGTGGAGAAATAACAACTGACACAACAGAAATACAAAGCATTGTAAGAAAATACTATGAAGAACTATATGCCAAAAAATTAGACAATCTTGGTGAAATGGACAAATTTCTTGAATCCTATAACCTTCCAAAAATCAATCTGGAAGAATCAGAACACCTAAACAGACCAATTACAGCAAATGAGATAGAAACAGTTATCAAAAAACTCCCCAAAAAGAAAAGTCCTGGGCCTGATGGCTTCACAAGTGAATTCTATCAAAAATTCAAAGAAGACCTAACTCCTATCCTCCTCAAGCTATTTCAAAAAATTCAAGAGGAAGGAAGACTTCCAAACTCCTTTTATGAGGCGAGCATAATTCTGATCCCAAAACCGGGAAAAGGCAATACAAAGAAAGAAAATTATAGGCCTATATCCCTGATGAATTTAGACGCTAAAATTCTCAAGAAAATATTAGCCAACCGGATCCAGCAATATGTGAAAAAAATCATAAACCACGATCAAGTGGGATTTATTCTGGAGAGGCAAGGCTGTTTCAATATTCAGAAATCAATCAATGTGATTCATCACATAAACAAAAAGAAGGACAAAAATCACATGATAATTTCAATAGATGCAGAAAAGGCATTTGATAAAATCCAGCACCCATTCATGCTCAAAACTCTCAGTAAAGTGGGAATACAGGGATCATTCCTTAACATGATAAAGGCCATCTACGATAAACCGACAGCAAATTTCATACTAAATGGACAAAGATTAAAAGCAATCCTCTTAAGATCAGGAACCAGGCAGGGATGCCCCCTTTCACCACTCTTATTCAACATAGTTCTGGAAGTCCTAGCTACAGCAATCAGACAAGAAGAAGAAATAAAAGGCATCCAAATTGGAAAAGAAGAAGTAAAACTGTCACTATTTGCAGATGATATGATATTGTATATTGAAAACCCTAAAGTCTCAGTCAAAAGACTACTGCACCTTATAAATGAATTCAGCAAGGTGGCAGGATATAAAATTAATACTCAGAAATCAGAGGCATTTCTATATACCAACAATGAAATATCAGCAAAAGAAATTAAGGAAACAATCCCCTTCACTATTGCAGCCAAAAGAATAAAGTACCTAGGAGTAAATTTAACCAAGGAGGTTAAGGACTTGTACTCGGAAAATTATAGAACATTGATAAAAGAAATCAAGGAAGATACAAACAAGTGGAAGCATATACCGTGCTCATGGCTAGGAAGAATAAACATCATTAAAATGTCTATATTACCCAAAGCAATTTATAAATTCAATGCAATACCAATTAAGATACCAATGACATACTTCAAAGATATAGAACACATATTCCAAAAATTTATATGGAACCAAAAAAGAACACGAATAGCCTCAGCAATCTTAAAAAGAAAAAATAAAGCAGGAGGTATCACTCTTCCAGATATCAAGGTTTACTATAAGGCTATTATACTCAAGACAGCCTGGTACTGGCATAAGAACAGGCACATAGATCAATGGAACAGAACAGAGGACCCAGAAATAAACCCACAGCTTTATGGACAACTGATATTTGACAAAGGAGGAAAGAACATACAATGGAGTAAAGACAGCCTCTTTAACAAATGGTGTTGGGAAAATTGGACATCTACCTGCAAAAAAATGAAACTAGACCATCAACTTACACCATTCATGAAAACAAACTCAAAATGGATAAAACACTTAAATGTAAGCCATGAAACCATAAGCATCTTAGAAGAAAACATAGGCAGCAGGGTCTCCGACATCTGTAGTAGCAGTATATTTGCCGATTTATCTCCACGGGCAACAGAAATAAAAGGCAAGATAAACAAATGGGACTATATCAAACTAAAAAGTTTTTGCACAGCTAAAGACAATAGGAACAGAATAAAAAGACAAACCACACAATGGGAGAACATATTCGACAGCACATCTGATAAGGGGTTAATAACTAAAATTTATAAAGAACTTATAAAACTCAACACCAGGAAGACAAACAACCCAATCAAAAAATGGGCAAAAGAAATGAATAGAAATTTCTCCAAAGAGGACATACAGATGGCCAATAGGCACATGAAAAAATGCTCAACATCACTAATCATTAGAGAAATGCAAATTAAAACCACAATGAGATATCACCTCACACCAGTCAGAATGGCACTCATCAGCAAAACAACACAGAATAAATGCTGGCGAGGATGTGGAGAAAAGGGAACCCTTCTGCATTGCTGGTGGGAATGCAGACTGGTGCAGCCACTGTGGAAAACAGTTTGGAGATTCCTCAGAAAATTAAAAATCGAACTGCCTTTTGACCCAGCTATCCCACTTTTAGGAATATACCCTAAGAACACCATAGCACTGTTCTAAAAGAAGAAATGCGCCCCCATGTTCGTGGCAGCATTGTTCACAATAGCGAAGATCTGGAACCAGCCCAAGTGTCCGTCAGAAGACGAGTGGATTAAAAAGCTATGGTACATATATACTATGGAATACTACTCAGCCATAAGAAACGATGACATCGGATCATTTATAACAAAATGGATGTACCTTGATAACATTATACGGAGTGAAATAAGTAAATCAGAAAAAAAGAAAAACTGAGAACAGCATGATTCCATACATAGGTGGGACATAAAAGTGAGAATATGAGACATGGACAAGAGAGTGGTGGTTATGGGATGGGGGGAGGGAGGGAAGAGTGGGATAGGGAGGAGGGGAGGGACACAGGGAAAACCAGATCGAAGGTGACAGAGGACAATTTGACTTTTGGTGATGGGTATGCAACACAATTGAATGATAAGATAACCTGGAGATGTTTTCATTGTACATATGTACCCTGATTTATTGGTGTCACCCCATTAGAATTAATAATAATAAAATATATATATAAAAATAAAAAAATAAGAAAAAAGTTAAAAAATAGACATTAAAACAATAAAATAAATCAATAAATAAATTTTAAAAAATTTTATAAAGAAAAAAATTAGTTGAGGGCTTGGGGCTGATGTTATTATAATTTTTTTATTTTTATTTTTATATATTTTTTTACAGGGACAGAGAGAGGGATAGATAGGGGCAGACAGACAGGAATAGAGAGAGATGAGAAGCATTAATCATCAGTTTTTTGTTGCGACACCTTAGTTGTTCATTGATTGCTTTCTCATATGTGCCTTGACCATGTACATTCAGCAGACCGAGTACCCCTTGCTCGAGCCAGCGACCTTGGGTTCAAGCTGGTACAGTTTTAGCTCAAGCCAGATGGGCCCGCACTCAAGCTGGCGACCTCGGGGTCTTGAACCTGGGTCTTCCTCATCCCAGTCCCACGCTCTACCCACTGCGCCACTGCTTCGTCAGGCTAAAAAATTTTCTATCTAAAATAAAATGAGAAACAGCCTCCAGATAAGTTTTTTTATATACAGAACAACTCATTTTTCAGTAACAGATTACTGATGTACAGCAGGAGATACCTACATTTCTAAAATCATCTATTTTATTTTATGTTTTTAGAAACTCTTAATCACAGAGACAAACTTTTGTTAAAAAAGAACCTCTCCCACAGGGTGACTCAGTGTCACATTCTGAATCCCAGAACAAGGTCATGGTTAATAAGATTTCTCCCTGCATTCTCACTTCTACACCCACTCCCTTCAAGATCCTGGACAAATGGGCCATCAATGCAAAGACCAACAGCAGGATAACCCCCGCTGGCTTACTGCCTAGGTTGTTACAGAGTGAATAACAAACATCTGTTCTCAAATTCACAGCCCAGATCCAAGAAGGAGACAATTGCTAGTAGCCACACTCCCTCAACTCTAGGACAAAGTTAGACACTGCTGATGGAAGCCAAGAATTAGAAAACAAAAACAAAGAAACCAAATTACAATAGAATAGAAAATAACAGCATGCATTGTGTGTTGTAAGGGTAAGTATTGATGCAGGTATGTATGTATATGTGTGTCCTAGGTCCTAATATAAGGTATGTTCCTTTGAGAACTGTTCTAAGAAATCCACAACAGTTACTTAAAGAGAAGGGGAATGGGGAATGGAGCCAGTTAATACTTTATGTTACACCTAACAATAGGTAGGCTTTGAGATCTAGTCCAACCCCCTCAATTAACCTACCAATTGATATTACTGGTATTCCAAATCACGCCAGGAGTTATTGCCTGCCCCACATTTGGTACTTGAAACCCAAACTTATTGCATTACTACTCTCTGCTGGTTTCTCTCACCTCCTAGCAAGCAGCCAAATCTTTCACTCACTACTAGTAGACCTTAAGGCACTGGTTCTCAAAGTGTGCACCAGGATGCACTGGTGCGCCTTAGATTTCCAGGTGCGCCCTATGGTATTTCAGAGAAATATGTGCCTTTTGGGGACCAAAAACCAACAGGGTTTTTGTAGTTTAGATTTTTGGGGGACAGAGGTGTGGGGAATTGGCTGTAAGTTGACAGTCTGCCCAGCTCCCCACCTCACTTGCCTGATTAGGTTGCAAAAGGCTGTTAAGCTGTGGTGCTGGATTGTTTACACTACCCCCCATGTTCCCTGGAAAGACTGGAGGCAAGTTTCTTCTATCCTTTGTTTGGTGTCCAGTGAAGATGATATGTATGGTGGGGGTTTTCTGCACTCAACACAAGAGTAAAAAGAGAGGAGGAATTCTTCAATGTATGAATGAGAAAATGAGAGTTTGCCTCAAATATATGCCCAAACATTGAAGAAATCGCTAGGACACATCAGGCTCATGTTTCTCATAAACACAAGAATGAAAAAAAAACACATTCATGCTGGGACCTGCCAGATTTACTAAATCTTATTAAGAATGTATCTATATATATATAAAGATAACTTTTTTGTTGTTCTTTTATTTTTTAACCCCTCTTTTTTATGAATTCTAAAAAGTGTAATTCAAAAATTGTAACATAAAAATGTTTTTTAATGTCAGGATAAATTTAATTTTGTTGTATTTATTTCATTTAATTACCATAAAAGCATGATTGGACTTTATATTTTTTCGTTAATATTTGATTTAATTATTATAACATATTTCTCAGAAATTTGTATATAGTGCGTTTACAATTATTTGTAGGATTTTAAATGCACCCCGCCTTCAAAAAGTTTGAGAACCAGTGCCTTAAGAAATAAAGTGAGTAGGCAAAAAACATTTTTTAATCATATCATTCTTGTTTCTATCGATAGATATGGACAAATAAAAATAATCTCAAGATACAAGAGAAGGAATAATAATCTCAAAGGATTAGAGAAATCTTAAACCAAGCTCCATCATTTTCACAATTGAGAGTTATTGTCACTCATTGACACACAGCAATTTTTAAAATAATTTTTTCTTTTTTTTTTTCCTTAATGATTTTATTTGTTCATTTTAGAAAGGAGAGAAAGAGAGAGAAGGGGAAGGAGCAGGAAGCATCAACTTTCTTATGTGACTTGACCAGGTAAGCCGGGGTTTTGAACCAACAACCTCAGTATGTCAGGTTGACGCTTTATTCACTGTGCCGCTACAGGTCAGGCCACACAGCAATTTAGTGAGAAATTTGGTCTTCATTATTTTCAGACAAGGGTTCTCTCTGCTAACTGTACACCTGCTGATACAGGGTGTGTGACTAGCTCTGAGGAGAGGCCACGTTTTCATTAAATTTTACTCAAGAGTCTGCACACTGGCTTATCTGGAACACGCAGGCAGATGGTGAGAGTACTTGATATGTATCTCTGCTCTTTCTCCATTTACTTAGTGTCAAAGCATTTTGAGGGAAGAGGCTGAGTCCAATTTGACATCACTGATCACATAGCAGTTGCCTAAGAAGGGCTGGAAGATGGTGCCTCCCAGAGCTGTTTGTGGCAGTTGTTTCCATTTTTGTAGTTTTGCTGACACCTGATGGAGGTGTAGCTGCAGTTTATTAAAACACCCAAATGGGAAATAAACAAGTGATTGAAACTTATGACCTTTCTGTCAATTATACCTCAATAAGGCTGAAACGGAGGAGGAGGAGGTAAAGGAACAAGAGGAGGTGAGGGATGTAAAGGAGAAAGAGGAGAAGGAGGAATTTTCTTGTCCTGAATTACAAGACAATATTCTATAAGGTGAAAGGCCTAGTGAAAGTCTGGAAAGAGTCCTATCTTTCTTTATGGTGAGAACATTTAAGCTCCACTCTCTTAGCAAATTTCAATGATAAAATACAGAGTTATCAACTATAGTCACCGTGTTTTACTTTATATTCTCAGACCTTATTAATCTCGTCTCTGTAAGTTTGTACCCTTTACCAACCTCTCCTTATTTCCTCAACTCCCCAGCCCCTGGCAGCCACTTTTCTGTTCTGTTTCTATGAGTTTTGCTTTTTAAAATACTTTTCTAAATATTTCACATGTAAGTGATACCATGTAGTGTTTGTCTTTCTCTGTCTGGCTTATTTCACTTAGTGTAATGCCCTTAAGTTTCATTCATGTTGCTACAAATGGTAGGATTACCTTTTCTCTCATGGCTGAATAATAGTCCATTGCATGTATGGGTCACATCGTTCATCCATTCATCTGTTGATAGACACTTAGTAGGTTGTTTTCATATCTTGGCTATTGTGAATAATGCTGCAATGAACAGGGGGTGCAGATATCTTTTCTTAGTGGTTTTGATTTCTGTAGACAAATACCTTGAAGTGGGATTGCTAGATCATATCATAGTTTTATTTTTAATTTTTAGAGGAAACTTCATACTGTTTTCCACATTGGCTGCACAATTTACATTCCTGTCAACAGTGCTCAGGGTTCCCTTTTCTCCACAACTTCACCCACACTTTATCTCTTGTCTTCTTACAGGTGTGAGGTGATATCTCATAGTAGTTTTAATTTGCATTTTCCTGATGATAATGAGGTTGAGCACCATTTTATAAATCTGTTGGCCCATTGTATATCTTCTTTGGGAAAATGTCCATTCAGACTGTTCATTTTTAAATTGAATTAATGTTAAAATAATAATATATATCTATCACTTAAAATGAGCAATATACATTATCTTCAACATTCCTTCCCCTTGATCCAAATCAAAGATTTTACAAATTTATCTTTATAATGAGTGAGTGTTTTGTGCAACATAAATGGACAGAGTTCAGATTTCAGTTCTTTTTTTTTTAGCGAAACATAGGACAGAGAGGGACAAACAGGAAGGGAGATGAGAAGCATCAATTCATAGTTGCAGCACCTTAGTTGTTCATTGATTGCTTTCTCATATGTGCCTTGACCAAGGGGCTCCAGCTGAGCTAGTGACCCCTTGCTCAAGCCAGTGACCTTGGGCTCAAGCCAGCGACAGTGGGTTCATGTTTATGATCCCACACTCAAACCAGCGACCCCGCACTCAAGCTGGTGAGCCTGCGCTCAATCCAGTGACCTCAGGGTTTCGAACCTGTGTCCTCAGCATCCCAGGTCGATGCACTATCCATTGAACCACCATTTAAGCAGGCCCCTTGCTTTTTAATTTATTGATTTTCGAGAGGGAAGGAAAAGAGAGAAAACCATTGGTTGTTGTTTCACTTAGTTGTACACTCATTAGTTGACTCTTGTATGGGCCCAGACTGAGGATCGTACCCACAACCTTTTCATATCAGGTCGATGCTCTAACCAACTGAGCTACCCAGCCAGGGCATAGATTTCAATGCTTATGGCCAATCCCATGTGAACTTGGCAGAGGTCCCCTGTCAAAATCCATAAACTGTTAAAAATAAAACCAGATGAATATAATTGCATTTAGTAAGAGGTTATTGTGTATAGATTAACAGTGCACAAACTGGGAATCTTCAAACCAACAGTATTATGCAGCCCAGAAGCATGTTTTTATAGGACTTATATAGTAAAAACATGGAAGCTATTTAAACCTTATAATGATTGGTTATAGCCCTGGTTTTTTTTCCCAAATGACAGGGGATTGGTTAAATGTAGCCATCTTATGCCATTTTTGGAAAGCAGTTTAGGTTTTTAAATGATTTTTTAAAGTGTTTTTCTTTTTATTTTTTATTAATTTTAATGTGTGACATTGAAAACTCAGGGAACATATGTTCAGAGAAAATATTTCCAGGTTATTTTGACATTTGATTATATTGCGTACCCATCACCCAAAGTCAAATTGTCCTTTGTCATTAAATGATTTTTTAAGGCATTTATAAGAAACAACCTGACCTGTGATGGCGCAGTGGATAAAGCGTCGACCTGGGAACACTGAGGTCGCCAGTTCAAAACCCTGCACTGGTCTGGTCAAGGCACATATGGGAGTTGATGCCTCTAGCTCCTCCCCCCTTTCTCTCTCTCTCTCTCTCTCTCTCTTTCTCCTCTCTAAAATGAATAAAATAAAAATAAAATAAAGAAATAACCTTAGTTAGGTTTCACTTACATTGCAGAATAAGCAATATTAGCTTTCACTTACATGACTTAGCTGTTTCTGCTTAGCTATTTCTGCTGTTAGTCTGGTCTTTATTTGTTATTTGTTTTTATACCTCTATCCTTCTTTACTCAAGAAGTTAACATAAGCTCTTTCCCTTACAAACGAGAAATTAAGAAATTAAGGTCAGATACAAAGTGCCTGACTACTAAAAGTGTATGCAGACAGGTTTTAAAATTAAAAGTTAATTTTCCAATGGCATTTTTTACAGAAATAGAACAAACAATCCTAAAATTCATATGGATCCACAAGGTCCTCAAATAGCCACAGCATCCTTGAAAAAAATAAAACAAAGCTAGAGGCATCACCCACCTTGATATCAAACTATATTACAAAGCTACAGTAATCAAAACAGTATGGTACTGACATAAAAACAGACACATATTCATGGAACAGAATAGAGAACCCAGAAATAAATACATAAATATATGGTTGTCAACCAATTCTAAGAGTTGCAACTAGACAAAAGCTTTATTTGGGGGTGTTTTTAGGAATTGCAAATCCAGAAGACACATATATAGGAATAAACCCTTAATGTGTTCTGAGGAATAAAGAAAGGCACAGGGTTTATAAAATCAGAAAAGGGGGGCTTCCTGAAAGGTTACACAAATTGCTTTGAAATATTTGTGATTAGTGCTGGTGAGCTGGCATGCACTATGCTATAAATGATTAATTGTTTATGTCTATTGCTAGGTAAAAAATTAATTTTTTTAAACAAAGTTCAGTGATGCAGAACTAGTTCCAGAAATTGTATCATGATGTGTTGTTTGATTTAGCATAGTTCAAAAGTTCAGTTTCACTAGGAGGGGGTGTGTTAGCTCAGCTTCCTGGAGGCCTCAAAGCTCCATTTCAAATTGCTCTCTTGATAATACTAATTTGATTTTGCCATTTTGTTTCACAATGTCAATTAATTTATGATAAAGAAACCAAAATTATACAATGGGGTAATGGGGAAAGGACAATCTCTCCACAAATGGTGCTGGGAGCTACATGCAAAAAAAAAAAAGAAACTAGAATCCTATCTTATACCATACACAAGAATGGACTCAAAATGGAGTAAAGATTTGAATATGAAACCTGCTCCTAGAAGAAAAGTTAGGAGGTAAACTCCTGACATCAGTCTTGGAGATGATCTTTTATGTTTTTATTATTATTATTTTTTATAGGGACAGAGAGAGTCAGAGAGAGGGATAGATAGGAATAGACAGACAGGAACAGAAAGAGATGAGAAGCATCAATCATCAGTTTTTTGTTGCGACACCTTAGCTGTTCATTGATTGCTTTCTCATATGTGCCTTGACCGCAGGCCTTCAGCAGACTGAGTAACCCCTTGCTGGAGCCAGCGACCTAGGGTTCAAGCTGGTGAGCTTTTTGCTCAAGCCAGATGAGCCTGTGCTCAATCTAGTGACCTTGGGGTCTTGAGCCTGGGTCCTCCGCATCCCAGTTTGAAGCTCTATCCACTGCCCCACCGCCTGGTCAGGGTGGAGATGATTTTTTAGATGTGATACCAAAAACAACGGCAACAAATGCAAAAATAAACAAGTGGGACTAAATTAAAAACCTTCTGCACAGCAAAGGAAACCATTAATAAAATAAAAAGGCAACCTATTGAGTGAAAGGAAATATTTGTAAGTCATATATCTGCCAGTCACGTATAGAAAACTTATAAAACAACAACAAAAAAACCGGACCATCTGATTTTAAAATGGGCAGAAGATCTGAATAGACATTTTTCCAAAGAAGACATACAGATGGCTGAAAGGCATGTTGAAAGGTGCTCAATGTCACCAGTCAGCATGGAAATGTAAATCAAAAGCAAAATGAAATGTTATATCTGTTAGGATGGCTCTTTTAAAAAAATACTTTAGTTATTGATTTGAGAGAGAGAGAGAGAGAGATTCAATTTGTTGTTCTACTTAATTTATGCATTATTGGCTGATTTTTGTGTGTGCCCTGACCAGGAATTGAATGCATAACCTTGGTATATAGGGACAACGCTCTAACCACCTGAGCTACTCAGCTAGGGCAGGATGGCTATTTTCAAGAAGACTAGAGATAACAAGTGTTGGCAAGAATGTGGAGAAAAGCGAACGCTTGTGTGCTGCTGGTGGGAGTGTAAGTTGATGTAGCCACTGTGAAAAACAGTATGGAGGTTTCTCAAAAAATTAGAACTACCATATGACCCAGCCATCCCACTTCTGGGTACCTGTATGGAGAAAACAAAAGCACTAACTAGAATATATATCTGCACCCCCCTGTTCATTGCAGCAGTATTCACAATAGCCACCAGTATTCCCAACAACCTAAGTGCCCATCCACAGATGAATGTATAAAGATGTGGCATATATGGAATGCAATATTGCTCAGTCATAAGGAAGAAGGCAAGGGGGTGAAAGTAAAAATAGTCTGCTTTGCAATTACAGATCAACCAAATGGAAACAGACAAAGGCTATTTTTTCAGAGGTTGCTGTAGCAAGGGAGTCAGCCACTATTGCGTTTTGGCAGAGACTCAAGGTCGGCAGAAGAGTGGGAAAACTTTATAGTGGATAAACAAGTCTACAGGTATGCCCTCATGTCCAAGCTTTGGTCAGTAACTGCAAGCTCCCCTAATTTTTGTCCTGACTTCCAACTAGGGGCCAACCAAAGAGAGTCAAATATGTTCCCTGAGCCAATCACATAGGACATTCCATTTCTACCCAGCCAGGGCTGCTTGTTTTCTTTTGAGTGGTCTTTGTTTATTTCGACACAACCAAGTCTAAGCTGCCATCTAGACCACCTTGAGTATTTTGCTTCAACTCTTAACCTTTTTTTTTTTTTTTTTTTACAGGGATAGAGAGAGTCAGAGAGAGGGATAGATAGGGACAGACAGACAGGAACGGAGAGAGGTGAGAAGCATCAATCATCAATTTTTCGTTGTGACCCCTTAGTTGTTCATTGATTGCTCTCTCACATGTGCCTTGACCACGGGCCTTTAGCAGACCGAGCAACCCCTTGCTGGAGCCAGCAACCTTGGGTCCAAGCTGGCGAGCTTTTCTCAAGCCAGATGAGCCCACGCTCAATCTGGCGACCTTGGGGTCTTGAACCTGGGTCTTCCCCATCCCAGTCCGACGCTCTATCCACTGCGCCACCACCCGGTCATGCACAACTCTTAACCTTCTTGAAACATAAGTTGACATCAGTTATCTAAGTCTTCCAAAACATACAAAATAATGCAGTGTTTATAATGAAAAGCTTGGCTTTGTGTTTGTAGCTGCCACTGGTTGTTGCTCCTGTAAATTATGCCTGGCTGATTTCCAGCTGTCTGAATTTAAACACTCAACCAGCTGCTTATAACCAATGACTGTAGTTGGTTGGTATATAAACACCCCAGCTTCCTAAACCCTCTATGGAATGACTGGGAGGCAGGCTTTCTGTGATGACTCCCAGAGTTTCCAAGCAGAATTATGCTCATAGTGGCAGCTGACTTGACATCTCATCCTTTCTTTAACTACCTTCATTTTCATCTCTTTGTTTTTGCAGTAGTCATAATCATGTTAGTATGAATTAGGTCTTTCTTTCCATCATTTTATCTCACTTCTCCATGCCTCTATCAATGTTTCCTAGGATCGCCTTCCAATAAATTACTTGCTATCAAATTCTTTCTTCTGGATGAACTTCATTGAAAATCCAAGTGAACACAATATTAGGATTAGAAATAACCCAAATAAAAAAAGAAAGAAAGATAAAGGAAGAACACAAATCATCTTCCTTCTAATTACTTGCAAGTGTAGAGAGGAAATCAACCCCCTTCCAGTAGATTTTCACTAATATGGCTCTTTTGGAAAAAAAGAAAAGGGGAAAAATTCATAATGCCTTTCATAATAAAAATAACAGGCATCTGGTTCATTAACAAACATTTTCTAATCATAAAATTATATCACTTCATGGATTAGTTAAGGCTTTTCACTAAACACAAAACTAGACATAAAAGATTTCAATGCAAATGGTTAAAGACAGAATCAGTAGTAAAATAATGTGATAGAAGAGTCAAATCTCTTTTAATGGAATGGAAGAAAACTGGACCAAATATTTATCATATATGGTAGATGGGAGAGTTTTACCATTAAACAAAGAAGGAAATGTTTTAGCAACTCAGGACTCATTTGTACTCTTAAAAATTATTGAGACTCCAATGAACTTTTATTTATATAGTTTATATTTATCAATATTTACTGTACTATAAATTAAAACTAAAAACTTAAAACTATTTATTAATTCATTTTAAATAGCATTTAGTTACAAATAACACATTTTTCCCCTTTCTTTTCCAAGTGAGAGGAGAGGAAGTAAAAAGACAGACTCCCACAGCACACCAACCAGGATCCACCTGGCAACCCTCATCTTGGGCTCTGCCTATCTAGGATCATGCTCGTAACCAAGCTATTTTTAGTGCCTAAGATGGAGGCTCCATGAAGCCATGGAGCCTCCATCTTAGGAGGCTGATGTTCTCAAATCAATTGAGCCATGGCTGTGGGAAGAGAAGATAAACAGAGAGAGAAGGGGGGAGGGGTAGAGAAGCAAATGATTGGCAATCAAACCCAGAACATCCACAGTCAGGCCACCGCTCTACCACTGATCCAACCAGCCAGGGAAAATAACACATTTTTATTTAAACAAAAGACACAAGACAATTTTTTCTTGAGAGGCATTGTTTTATATTTTTGGATATCTCTTTGATATCTAGTCAGCTAAAACACAGTCAGATTTTCATATCTGCTATCAATTCAATCTATTATGAAACTATATGCCACACAGTCTCTGGTAAACTTCATTTTACATTCATGAGAAAATGAAAGTGAAAATAGCAAATTTAAAAAAAATATATTTATTCATTTTAGAGAGGAGAGAGAGAGTAGGAGAGAGAGAGTAAGAGAGAGAGAGAAAGAGAGAGAAAGGGGGGGGAGCAGGAAGCATCAACTTCCATTTGTGCCTTGACTAGACAAGTGCAGGGTTTCAAACCAGTGACCTCAGTGTTCCAGGTCAACACTTGATCCACTGCGCCACCACAAGTGAGGCCATGAGTTCTTTTTTTTTTTTTTACAGAGACAGAGAGAGAGTCAGAGAGAGGAATATATAGGGACAGACAGACAGGAGCGGAGAGAGGCAAGAAGCATCAATCCTCAGTTTTTCATTGCCATCGCAACACCTTAGGTGTTCATTGATTGCTTTCTCACATGTGCCTTGACCGCGGGCCTTCAGCAGACCAAGCCACCCCTTGCTGGAGCCAGCGACCTTGGGTCCAAGCTGGCGAGCTTTTGCTCAAGCCAGATGGGCCCGCGCTCAAGCTGGGGACCTCGGGGTCTCGAACCTGGGTCTTCCGCCTCCCAGTCCGACGCTATATCCACTGCGCCACCGCCTGGTCAGGCCGGCTTAGTATTATTTTGAAAATAGTTTTGACCTTGTGGAATCCCTAAAATGATTTGGGGGAATCTCCAGGGTCTCTGGATTATACTGGAAAGAACTGCTGCATTAAAATATACACAAATCAGCCCTGGCCAGATAGCTCCATTGGTTGGAGAATTATTCCATATGTAAAGTTGCCAGTTCGATCCCCAGTCAGGACATATACAGAAACAAATCAATGTTTCTGTCTCTCTCTTTCCCTTTTGTCCTCTCTGAAATCAATAAATAAAAAATATTAAGGAAGCAAGATGGCGACGGAGTAGGTGGACGTACCAACTTCCAACTCCCAGAACCAAAGTGGATTATAACTCAATTTAAAGAACCAATATCTGGATAAACCAACTATGAACTGAACTAAGTGGACTCTACAACCAAGGAACACAGAAGAAGCCACATTGAGACTGGTAGGAATAGCGAAAACGCGAAGAGGGCTGCCCAGCTCCCCGGAGCAAATGGCAGCCCGGAGAGACCCGCGGGGCGGGAGGAGAGTTTGGCGGAGAGGGAGGGACCTGGATCCCAGAAACCAAGCCCCAGCCTGAAGTCCCAGAGCCTAGAAGAGGCGTTTGGACAGTTTTGAGCTGTGAAACAAGTGAGGGAGCTCCCAGGCTTACAGTGTGGAGTATTAGGTCCTTTCCTACTCTGCTGATAGTTGCTGAAGGGTTTGGGGCGGCAGGACGCTGAAACGCGGTTCTGTCGGCATGGGTGGAGGCCAAGCTCGTGTGAGCTCAGTCTAGCCCAGCAGGTTCGGAGGGGACGCGCGAAAGCGGTCCGGAAGCTGCAGGCCCGCGCTTAATCCCACTTACGGGGACAAAGCGGGAGGCCAGGAACGGGCAGAAATCTGCTCTGCAACACTGCGCAAGACGGCCCTGACCGCGGGGACCAGGCTAGGACCAGGGAGGGGCAGGGGCTCGTGGCTGAGCTCACACTACCAGCACCGCCCAGCCGGAGAAACCTCGATTTGCAGTTATACGTGCACCAGCGGACTCCGAAGGCGGGGGCGGGGTAGAGTCTGGGACGAGCGGAAGTACGCAGCTGAGCGGAAGCCACCAAACACGCCCGCCCCAATAAACCTTGGTTTCTGACCCTGCGCAGAAGGGCCCTGGCCTCGAGAGCGGGGCTAAAGCTCCAGACGGGCAAAGGCTCACAGCTGAGAGCACATCAAAAGCCCCGCCTAACCCGCGGAACTGTAGCGAGCTGGTTCTGGGCGGAAGTCCGGAAATAGGCTGGGTCCGCAGCTGAGGAAAGGTGCTCACCTCTCCCCTTGGTGCTAAGTCTTGTGGCTTCAGTGACAGCCCCTCCCACGGAGGAGAGGCAGAAATCACAGCAAAAGCCACAGTGGGCCGGTGCTGGCAACGCTCATACCTAACCACCCTAGGCAGCGGCAGAGGGGGTGGGGGGCCTGTAGACAGACCACACCTAGAGAACACAAAGGGAACACCTACTGGACTCCAGTGGCCACAACTTGCTTATACACAGACAAAATGGGTAGGCAGAGGAATGCAAACCAAATGAATCAAGAGAAATCCCCAGAGAAGGACCTGAATGATCCAGATACAACCAAATTACCAGGAGCAGAATTTAGAATAATGATAGTTAGAATGTTCAAAGAAATTAGAGAAACAATGGATAGTCATTATGAACACCTAAATAAAGAGATAACAAGTATAAAAAAGGAAATTGAAATAATAAAAAAGAATCAGACAGAAATGACAGATACAGTATCAGAACTGAAGAACACAATGGAAGGAATTAAAAGCAGGATGAATCACGCTGAGGATCGAATCAGCGAGTTAGAGGACACAATAAACAAAGGCACAGAAACAGAGAAGAAAAAGGAAAAGAGACTAAAAAAATGTGAGGAAACTCTAAGGGAGCTCTGTGACAACATGAAGAGAAACAACATTCGCATCATAGGGGTGCCTGAAGAAGAGGAGAGAGGACAGGAAATGGAAACTTTGTTCAATCAAATCATAGCAGAAAACTTTCCTAAATTAAGGCTGGGAAACACTCCACACATTCAAGAAGCACACAGAACTCCATTAAAGAGAAACCCAAAAAGATCTACACCAAGACACATCATAGTTAAAATACCAAAGCTAATGGATAAAGAAAAAATTTTAAAAGCTGCTAGAGAAAAAGAGGCTATCACCTACAAAGGAGCCCCCATAAGGATAACATCGGACTTCTCAACAGAAACACTTGAGGCCAGAAGGGAATGGCAAGAAATAATCAAAGTAATGCAGAACAAGAACCTACAACGAAGACTACTTTATCCAGCAAGGCTAACGTTTAAAATTGAAGGAGAAATAAAGAGCTTCCCAGAAAAAGAAAGCCTCAAGGAATTCATAAAAACCAAACCAATTCTGCAAGAGATACTAAAGGGCCTCTTGAGAACAGTTTAAAGGGAGGAATGAATAGAGCAAAAGAATACAGCTTTAAAGAATAAAATGGCAATAAACAACTACATATCAATAATAACCTTAAATGTAAATGGATTAAATGATCCAATCAAAAGACATAGGGTAGCTGCATGGATAAAGAAACAGGACCCATGCATATGCTGTCTACAAGAGACACACCTTAAAACAAAAGATGCACATAGACTGAAGGTAAAAGGATGGAAAAAAATACTTCATGCAAATGGAAATGAAAAAAAAGCAGGGGTAGCAATACTTATATCTGACAAAATGGACTTTAAAACAAAGGCTGTAGTAAGAGATAAAGAAGGACACTACATAATGATAAAGGGAACAATTCAACAGGAAGATATAACTATTGTAAATATCTATGCACCAAATATAGGAGCCCCGACATACATAAAGCAGACTTTGATGGATATAAAGGGGGAGATTAACAGCAATACTATCATAGTAGGGGATTTCAATACCCCTCTAACAACACTGGATAGATCCTCAAGAAAATAAATTAATAAAGAAACAACAGACTTAAAGGAGACACTAGATCAACTTGATTTAATAGATATCTTCAGAACTTTTCACCCTAATGGAGTAGAATATACATTCTTCTCAAGAGCTCATGGTACATTTTCTAGGATAGACCACATGTTAGGACACAAAAATGGTCTCAGTAAATTTAAGAAGATTGAAATCATATCAAGCATTTTCTCTGATCACAATGCCATGAAACTAGAAATTAACCACAAAAGAAAAAATGAAAAATACTAAAACACTTGGAAACTAAATAGCACGTTATTAAATAATGAATGAATTAACAATGAGATCAAAGAAAAAATAAAAAAGTTTCTAGAAACAAATGATAATGAGCATACATCAGCTCAAAATTTATGGGACACAGTAAAAGCAGTTCTGAGAGGGAAGTTTATTGCACTACAGGCATATCATAAGAAGCTAGAAAAAGCTCACATAAGCAACCTGACCCTGCATCTAAAAGAACTAGAAAAACAACAACAAATAAATCCCAAGACAAGTAGAAGGAAGGAAATAATAAAGGTCAGAGCAGAAATAAATGACATAGAGGCTAAGGAAACAATACAGAGGATCAAGGAAACAAGAAGCTGGTTCTTTGAAAAGGTAAACAAGATTGATGAACCTTTAACTAGACTCACCAAGAAAAAAAGAGAGAGGACTCAAATAAATAAAATTAGAAAGGACAGTGGAGAAATAACAACTGACACAACAGAAATACAAAGCATTGTAAGAAAATACTATGAAGAACTATATGCCAAAAAATTAGACAATCTTGGTGAAATGGACAAATTTCTTGAATCCTATAACCTTCCAAAAATCAATCTGGAAGAATCAGAACACCTAAACAGACCAATTACAACAAATGAGATCGAAACAGTTATCAAAAAACTCCCCAAAAAGAAAAGTCCTGGGCCTGATGGCTTCACAATTGAATTCTATCAAAAATTCAAAGAAGAACTAACTCCTATCCTCCTCAAGCTATTTCAAAAAATTCAAGAGGAAGGAAGACTTCCAAACTCCGTTTATGAGGCGAGCATAATTCTGATCCCAAAACCGGGCAAAGACAACACAAAGAAAGAAAATTATAGGCCTATATCCCTGATGAATTTAGACGCTAAAATTCTCAACAAAATATTAGCCAACCGGATCCAGCAATATATGAAAAAAATCATACACCATGATCAAGTGGGATTTATTCTGGAGAGGCAAGGCTGGTTCAATATTCGCAAATCAATCAATGTGATTCATCACATAAACAAAAGGAAGGACAAAAACCACATGATAATTTCAATAGATGCAGAAAAGGCATTTGATAAAATCCAGCACCCATTCATGCTCAAAACTCTCAGTAAAGTGGGAATACAGGGATCATTCCTTAACATGATAAAGGCCATCTAAGACAAACCGACAGCAAACATCATACTAAATGGACAAAAATTAGAAGCAATCCCCTTAAGATCAGGAACCAGGCAGGGATGCCCCCTTTCACCACTCTTATTCAACATAGTTCTGGAAGTCCTAGCTACAGCAATCAGACAAGAAGAAGAAATAAAAGGCATCCAAATTGGAAAAGAAGAAGTAAAACTGTCACTATTTGCAGATGATATGATATTGTATATTGAAAACCCTAAAGTCTCAGTCAAAAAACTACTGGAACTTATAAATGAATTCAGCAAGGTGGCAGGATATAAAATTAATACTCAGAAATTAGAGGCATTTCTATATACCAACAATGAACTGTCAGCAAAAGAAATTAAGGAAACTATCCCCTTCACTATTGCAGCCAAAAAAATAAAGTACTTAGGAGTAAATTTAACCAAGGAGGTTAAGGACTTGTACTCGGAAAATTATAGAACATTGATAAAAGAAATCAAGGAAGATACAAACAAGTGGAAGCATATACCGTGCTCATGGCTAGGAAGAATAAACATCATTAAAATGTCTATATTACCCAAAGCAATTTATAAATTCAATGCAATACCAATTAAAATACCAATGACATACTTCAAAGATATAGAACACATATTCCAAAAATTTATATGGAACCAAAAAAGAACACGAATAGCCTCAGCAATCTTAAAAAGAAAAAATAAAGCAGGAGGTATCACTCTTCCAGATATCAAGGTTTACTATAAGGCCATTATACTCAAGACAGCCTGGTACTGGCATAAGAACAGGCACATAGATCAATGGAACAGAACAGAGGACCCAGAAATAAACCCACAGCTTTATGGACAACTGATATTTGACAAAGGAGGAAAGAACATACAATGGAGTAAAGACAGCCTCTTTAACAAATGGTGTTGGGAAAATTGGACATCTACCTGCAAAAAAATGAAACTAGACCATCAACTTATACCATTCACAAAAACAAACTCAAAATGGATAAAACACTTAAATGTAAGCTGTGAAACCATAAGCATCTTAGAAGAAAACATAGGCAGCAAGCTCTCCGACATCTGTAGCAGCAGTATATTTGCCGATTTATCTCCACAGGCAAATGAAATAAAAGGCAAGATAAACAAATGGGACTATATCAAACTAAAAAGTTTTTGCACAGCTAAAGACAATAAGAACAGAATAAAAAGACAAACCACACAATGGGAGAACATATTCGACAGCACGTCTGATAAGGGGTTAATAACTAAAATTTATAAAGAACTTATAAAATTCAACACCAGGAAGACAAACAACCCAATCAAAAATTGGGCAAAAGAAATGAATAGAAATTTCTCCAAAGAGGACATACAAATGGCCAATAGGCATATGAAAAAATGTTCAACATCACTAATCATTAGAGAAATGCAAATTAAAACCACAATGAGATATCACCTCACACCAGTCAGAATGGCACTCATCAGCAAAACAACACAGAATAAGTGCTGGCGTGGATGTGGAGAAAAGGGAACCCTTCTGCACTGCTGGTGGGAATGCAGACTGGTGCAGCCACTGTGGAAAACAGTTTGGAGATTCCTCAGAAAATTAAAAATCGAACTGCCTTTTGACCCAGCTATCCCACTTATAGGAATATACCCTAAGAACACCATAGCACTGTTCGAAAAGAAGAAATGCGCCCCCATGTTCGTGGCAGTATTGTTCACAATAGCGAAGATCTGGAACCAGCCCAAGTGTCCGTCAGAAGACGAGTGGATTAAAAAGCTATGGTACATATATACTATGGAATACTACTCAGCCATAAGAAACGATGACATCGGATCATTTATAACAAAATGGATGTACCTTGATAACATTATCCGGAGTGAAATAAGTAAATCAGAAAAAAAGAAAAACTGAGAACAGCATGATTTCATACATAGGTGGGACATAAAAGTGAGAATATGAGACATGGACAATAGAGTGGTGGTTATGGGATGGGGGGAGGGGGGGAAGAGTGGGATAGGGAGGAGGGGAGGGACACAGGGAAAACCAGATCGAAGGTGACAGAGGACAATTTGACTTTTAGTGACGGGTATGCAACATAATTGAACGATAAGATAACCTGGAGATGTTTTCATTGTACATATGTACCCAGATTTATTGGTGTCACCCCATTAGAATTAATAATAATAAAATATATATATAAAAAATATTAAAAAAATAAAATATAAACAAATCGGGAAAGCAGAAAGTACACATTTCACTGAACATGAAAACACTGCAGGAGGTAGACACTGAAGAATTGTCTTTCTGCTCTTGGACTTAGGCATCTTTATAACCTAAAAGCCATGTCATTATATTTGTATATGAAAGTAATATCCTCTTGCTAATTGGCAAGTCCCTAGCACCTGTGACTCATATTCTTTCAATTGTTATTTATTGCTGCTGTACATGGACCCTATGCCCAAGGCTAGGAATGTTCTGATTTCTGAAGCACAGAGGCTTGGGAGAAGAGGGCAGGAGAGATAAGCCAGCAACTGTCAGGACCCTGACATAGGTCCAATTTTTAGAGCATGACTCATTTCCACATGACTTTGGACGTTGCTGCACTTCATTTAGTCAGATGACCACATTTTGTCATTTGGATCTCTGAGAGGGAGAGTCACAGCATACATGTGAAGTACAGTCATAGTAGATCCGGCAGAGTTCCTGGTTGCTAGGAACTTCATCTATTGTTCCCTTTTTAATCTTGATTGGGCCACAGAGAAGTGACACTGTTTATATTCCATATTTTTCATTATAAAATATTTCATTTTTAATTTCTTTTTATTTATTTATTTTAGAGAGGAGACACAGAGTGAGAGAGAGAGAGAGAGAGAGAGAAAGGGGGGAGGAACTAGAAGCATCAACTCCCATATGTGCCTTGACCAGACCAGTGCAGGGTTTTGAACTGGCGACCTCAGTGTTCCCAGGTTGACGCTTTATCCACTGCGCCACCACAGGTCAGGCCCAAAATATTTCATTTTTAATAAAAATTATATATATTTAAGGTGTACAACACGATGATTTGATATACATATACATAGTAAAAAGATTATTACCATCAAGCTAACTAAAATATCATCTCTTCACAGTTACCATTTTTGTGTGTGTGATAAAAGCACTTGAAATTTACTTTCTTAGAAATTTCCAGTATTCAATAAGCATTACCAACTATAATCATTATACTAAATCTTACTAAATCTCTAGATTTATTCATATTACAAACAGCAACTCTGTATCCTTTAATCAACATTTTATTTATTTTATTTTGTGAGAGAGAGGCAGAGAAAGGGACAGGAAGGAAGAGAGATGAGAAGCATCAGTTCGTCATTGCGGCACCTTAGTTGTTCACTGATTGCTTTCTCATATGTGCCTTGACCAGGGGGCTACAGCAGAGCGAGTGACCCCTTGCTCAAGCCATCAACCTTGGGCTCAAGCCAGTGACCTTGGACTTCAAGCCAGTGACCTTTGGGCTCAAGCTAGTGACCCTGGGGTCATGTCTATGATCCCACGCTCAAGCCAGCGACCCCACGCTCAAGCTGGTGAGCCCGCGCTCAAGCTGGTGAGCTTGGATTTTGAACCTCGGTCTTCACGTCCCAGTTCAATGCTCTATCCACTGTGCCACCACCTGGTCAGGCTCACCATCTTCTTATTCCCCTATCCCCTGATCCTCAAAAAACTAAAAACTACTACATGATTGAGCTACCCATCTTCTGGATATCCAAAGGAAATGAAATTAGTACAGTCCTCGCTTAACATCACAAATAGGTTCTTGAAACTGGCAAAATGATTCATAACTGGTACCGGACGAAAGGGGTTTGCTTGTATGCATCAAAGTCCTCCAATTAGACATGAACAGGAGCTTGCAGTAAAAAACTAAAGGTCTATTAGCTGAGGAAGTGGTGCCATTCTCGGAGTCATAGGTGAGCTACAGCTCAAAGGCCTGACTTCTAGGGGATGTGTTAGATACAGGATGAAGGCAGTTAACGTTGTGGTTAGGGTCATGGTCTTCACTGATTGGTTGGATCTAGGATACGGGCAGCTGATCACTTCATCTTGTCCTGATGTCAGCCATGGCATTGCTCATCTGGTTTTACAAGCATGTGGTTAGTGAGGTCATTATGGAGCTGAAGCACAGCTGAGGCCTAGGTATTATCTCTAGTTTGACTTAAACTCTGCCTCTTTGATCAACAGACCCAAGGCTTGTTTCCTAAGATTATTTGATGGCCACCAGAAATTCACTGTGTTGAGGGCTTAATGATTCAGGAAGTAGGTGTGCAAGAGAGAAAGAGACAGGGGAGTCAGAGTGCTGGATGAGATTAGTTAGAATCAAATGGAAATAAAGGAGAAAAGATTATATACAGTGTGTCCATAAAGTCATGATCAAAGTGACCAGTCACAGATCAAAAGTGCACCGTGACTTTATGGACACACTGTATATTAAAGAAGCAAAATTTCTGCACACCATTTCATAACAAAACCAATTCTACCATATAGGCTGATATAAACAGAAGTTAAGTTCATATGGCATTTCATCAACTTTATTGCAAAACAATACTGCATAAAACAAGAAACATTATTCAACAGCCACCTGTGCCTCAAAGATATCTGTGCACCCATGTTCACTGCAGTATTATTCACAGTAGCCAAGTTGCAGAAAGAAACCTAAGTATCTGTCAAAGGATGAATGGATAAAGAAAATGTGATGTAGGTATCTTTACAACTTGGGCCCAACACAGCGGCTCCCGCAAAGAAGGATGGCAAGAAGAATGGAACTCCAGATTAATGCACTGACACCAGGCTCAACAAAGTTGTCTGGACCAAAGGGATAAGGAATAACCCAGACCAGATCAGGATGGAGTTGTCCAGAAAACGTAATGTTTTATTCAGTATTATTTTGCTCTATACATTGGTCACCTAGGTACCTGTCACCACTTTCAAAAATCTACAAACAGTTAATGTGGATGAGAATTAACTGCTGATTGTTGAATAAAGTTTAAAGACTGCCAAAGAAAGAAAGAAAAAATGTGATGTGTATATACAATGAAATACTATTTAGCCTTAAAAAATGAAGGAAATCCTGCCATGTACAATAACATGGATGAACCCAGAGATAGTGTGCTAAGTGAAAACAGCCAGACACAGAAAGAAAAAGACTGCATGATCTCATGTGTATGTGGAATCTTAAAAAGTGAAACAGATGGAAGCAGAGACTAAAAGAGAGATGTTTTCTGATTACAAAATTATAAAAGTAAACAAAACACACAGCAATCACCACTGAAAGGAAGCACACTGAATACAGGATAGTGGTAACTTCAAATGAGAAAGTAGAGAGGGTACAAAGAAATGTTTTAATGTATATATATATATATATATATATATATATATATATATATATATATATATATTTTTTTTTACAGGGACAGAGAAAGAGAGTCAGAGGGATAGATAGGGACAGACAGACAAGAATGGAGAGAGGTGAGAAGCATCAATCATTAGTTTTTTTTTCTTTTTCTTAAAATTTAATATCCCACATATGAATGAATGAAATATGATTCTTAGTTTTTTCTGATTTATTTCACTTAGGATAATATTCTCAAGGGCTATCCACATTGTCACAAATGGCAGTATTTATTTATTTATTTTTTAACAGGGACAGAGAGAGAGTCAGAGAGAGGGATAGATAGGGACAGACAGACAGGAACGGAGAGAGGTGAGAAGCATCAATTATTAGTTTTTCGTTGCCATCGCAACACCTTAGTTGTTCATTGATTGCTTTCTCACATGTGCCTTGACCAGGGGCCTTCAGCGGACCAAAGGAATCCCTTGCTGGAGCCAGCGACCTTGGGTCCAAGCTGGGGAGCCTTTGCTCAAGCCAGATGGGCCCGCGCTCAAGCTGGCGAGCTCGGGGTCTCGAACCGGGGTCCTCCGCATCCCAGTCCGACGCTTTATCCACTGAGCCACCACCTGGTCAGGCCAATCATTAGTTTTTCATTGCCATCGCAACACCTTAGTTGTTCATTGATTGCTTTCTCATATGTGCCTCGACCACGGGCCTTCAGCAAACCGAACCACCCCTTGCTGGAGCCAGCGACCTTGGGTCCAAGATGGCGAGCTTTAGCTCAAGTCAGATGGGCCCGCGCTCAAGCTGGCAACCTCGGGGTCTCGAACCTGGGTCTTCCGCATCCCAGTCGGACGCTCTCTTCACTGCGCCACCGCCAGGTCAGGCTAATGTCAATATATTTTTAAGCCCTGGCTGGATAGCTCAATTGGAGCATGAGGCCAAATAAAGTGTTAGCAGCTCGTACTGTGTACAGAGCTCCTTGACAGGGGCAAGGGTGGGAAAACAGTTGCTGCTCAAGGGCTTATCTAGTGTCCCAGAGCACTATCTCCTTGGTGACTTTGTATCTACATTCAGGTATTCAGCAGCCAACTGTCTTCCCATGCGGGAGAAAGAGAGAGCAGCTCAGCCCTTTCACATACAAGAAGCTCAATGTACAACTAAAGTGAAAGCAACTACGAGTTGGTGCTTCTCACCCTCTCTCACCCCTCCTTCCCTTCCTGTCTCTCAATCACTGTCAAAAATAATAAAATAACTTTTTAAAGTTTGAAGCAAACATGACTAACTGTTCAATTTTGTTGTTGCGGCACCTTAGTTCATTGATTGCTTTCTCACATGTGCCTTGACCGTGGGCCTTTAGTAGACCGAGTGACCTCTTGCTCAAGCCAGCGACTTTGGGTCCAAGCTGGTGAGCTTTTGCTGAAGCCAGATGAGCCCGCACTCAAGCTGGTGAACTCGGGATTTCGAACCTGGGTCCTCTGCATCTCAGTCCTACGCTCTATCCACTGCGCCACTGCCCGGTCAGGCTGACTAACTGTTAATACTAGATAATTGTGGGTGGTAGTGTTTGGGTATGTAAGGGCAAATAGAAAATAAAAATAGAGGCTTAATTCTCCTGTTAAAAATGAGGGAAGTCTGACCTGTGGTAGCGCAGTGGATAAAGCGTCGACCTGGGAACACTGAGGTCGCCAGTTCAAAACCCTGCACTGGTCTGGTCAAGGCACATATGGGAGTTGATGCTTCTAGCTCCTCCCTCCTTTCTCTCTCTCTCTCTCTCACTCTGTGTCTCCTCTCTAAAAAATGAATAAAATAAAGTTTAAAAAAAAAAAATGAGGGAAGAGCCCTGGCTGGTTTGCTCAGTGGTAGAGTGTTGGCCGATATGTGGAAGTCCTGGGTTTAATTCCCGGTCAGGGCACACAGGAGAAGTGCCCATCTCCTTCTCCGCTCCCCCCCCCCACTAGCTCCCCATCTCTCTTTCTCTCTCTCTATCTCTCTCTCTCACTTCCCTTCCCACAGCCATGGCTCAAGCAAAGTTTTGCTCCGGGCACTGAGGATGGCTCCATGGCCATGCCTCAGGTGCAAAAAATATAGCTCAGTTGCCAAGCAACAGAGCAGTGGTCCCAGACAGGCAGAGCATCACCTGGTAGGGGGGCTTGCCTAGTGGGCCATGGTCGGGGTGCATGAGGGAGTCTGCCTCCCTGCCTCTCAATTAAAAAAAAAAATGAGGGAAGAGATTCCCCTCTCTTTTCTTAAAGCATTTTTTTTTTTAAGAACACTTGTCATTACAATTTCTTTCTCTGCCCCTTTGAGATGTATGCAAATCTTTCAAAATGCCTTGGCCAGTTTATAACCTAGGAATGTCTTTTCTCAAGTTGCTCCAGTCCATCTCTTTGAAATGTAGAAATCCAGAGAGATAGTACCCCTCTTCCAGTTCCTGTGGGATAGTTGTGAGTACATGAAACAGAGTTTATTCTTGTATTACTATGTATTAAATTATTGTATTTCTATACAAACAACTACTTTTACCCACCCCTGTATATGAGACGTTGATTTTTCCTTCATATAAAGATATAAAGTCAATTAACATAGCCACTCCAATTTCCGGGTGAATTTAAAATAAATTATAATTGACAAATGGTGGTGACAAGTCCTTTTACTTAAGTACTAGTAACTGTTTATCTTGAGAATATGTATGTAATGGGTTATATCTGCCTGGCGACATAAAAGTGTGAGATTTCTTCCTGTCTTTGCCATCTTTTAGCAGATAGCCCGTTATGCACATTACATATAGGTTTTGTTTTCTACTACCTTTGTGGAGAGGTTTATTGGGTTGGGAGATTTTGTTTTTAATTATATTTCTCCAACAGGTGTTTGTTATTAAAGGGACCAACGTTTTGCCACACTAAAGCTGCCTTCTCTGGGATACTGATTTTAAGCTATGTTTTAAAAAACAAGACTCAAAGAAATTTTGCCTCTTACCCTTTTCCTGCTCAAGAAATTCAGGCAGAGCCTGACCAGGTGGTGGTGCAGTGGGTAGAGTGTCGACCTGGATGCTGAAAACCCAGGTTTGAAACCCCAAGGTTGCCAGTTTGAGCATGGGCTAATCCGGCTTGTGCACAGGCTCACCTGATTGAGTGTGGGGTCACTGGCTTGAGTGTGGGATCAGAGATATAATCCCATGGTCACTGGCTTGACCCCATAGTCACTAACTTGAGCCCAAAGGTCACTGACTTGAACAAGTGGTCACTGGCTCGGCCAGACCCCTCCCCCTCCCCACCCCTCACAGTCAAGGCACGTATGAGAAAGCAATGAATAAATAACTAAGGTGCTGCAACTATAAGTTGATGCTTCTCATTTGTCTCCCTTACTATTTTTCTTACTCTTAATTGATAAAACGAATTATAGCCTGACCTGTGGTGGCGCAGTGGATAAAGCGTCGACCTGGGAACACTGAGGTTGCCAGTTCAAATCCCTGCACTGGTCTGGTCAAAGCACATATGGGAGTTGATGCTTCCAGCTCCTCCCCCCTTTTTCTCTTTCTCTCTCTCTCTCACTCTGTGTCTCCATTGTAAAATGAATAAAATAAAATTAAAAAAAAAAAAAAAAAAAAGAAAAGACCTGAGGGGAGGTTTCTCAGAGGATGGTAGGGCAAGGGGGAAATGCATGCCTGGATTTAAAAAAAAAAACAAACAAAAAAACTAAAAAAACCAGATTATAGTTTCTTCCAAATAATAACAGCAATTAATTGTGTATGTATATATATATATATATATATATATATATATATATATATATCTTATATACTATATTTATATGCTTATGTATGCTTTTATATAAGTGAAATAAATAACAATGATACGAGGATGGGAGAAAGAAATTAGAATTATTTTATTATTATAAGGTACTCACAATACCTGGCAAGAGGTATGTTGTTATTTGAAAGTGACTAGGATTAGTTATAAATGTATATTGTTAACTTTAGGGCAACAAAGTTAAAAAGGTTAAAAAGTATAACATAGCTTGACCTATGGTGGTGTTGTGGATAAGACATCAACCTGGAACACAGAGGTCATTGGTTTGAAACCCCAGGCTTGCCTGGTCAAGGCACATATGAGAAGCAACTATGCTCTTCTGTCTCCTCCACCTCCCCTGCTCTCTCTAAAATCAATAAATAAAATCTTAAAAACTATATATGTGTATATATATATTTTATATATACATGTATATAATATACTAAGGAAGGAGAAAAAATGGAATCATAAAATGCCCAATTAAGATGAAAGAAATAGAAAAAGTATAGAAGACAAAAATCAGAACAAAGAGCAGGGCAAAAAGTGAAAAACATAACAAATATGATAGATATTAATTAACTATATCAATAATCACTTTAAATGTCAATGGTATAAAGAGAAGGAGATTGTCAGAGTGGATCAAAAAACAAGACCCAACAGCCTGACCAGGTGGTGGTGCAGTGGACAGAGTGTCAGCCTGGGATGCTGAGGGCCCAGGTTCAAAACCCTGAGGTTGCTGGCTTGAGTGCTGGGTCGCCAGCTTGGGCATGGGATCATAGATATGTCCCCACGGTTGCTGGCTTGAACCCAAAGGTCGCTGGCTTGAAGCCCAAGGTCACTCACTGGCTTGAGTAAGGGGTCATTGGCTCAGCTGTAGCACCCCCCACCCGGGTCAAGGCACATATAAGAAAGCAATCAATGAACAACTAAGCCACAACTATGAGTTGATGCTTCTCATCTCTCTCCCTTCCTGTCTCTCTCCTGTGTGTATGCACACATGCGCGAAAAAAACAAACATAAAACAAGACTCATCTGTATGTTGTCTATAAGAAACCCACTTTAAATATAAAATATATAGATTAAAAGAAAATGAATTGATTCAGTAGCTGTCACTGAACAGATCAGATTCCTCTCATTAACACACCTAACTCTGCTGCTTCTGCAGTTATATCTGACAAACCCAATATGACTGAGATTGAGAAATTCAGTAAGTCAAAATAGAAGAAAACAGGAATGCAAGAGAAATCCACTTCCTTCAAAAGAAACAAATGAACAGGAGAAGCAAGCAGGCAAATGGTAACAAGGCATGCGCCACCAATATATACTGTACATTCCACAACCACTGCCTCTTTTTAAAAAAAAATTAAATTTATTGTGTTTACATAGATTCTAGAAGAATTGCCTCTTTTATTTAAAAGAAGCAGATGACTGCATTTCCTGTGTGCCCTGATCGAGAATCAAACCCAGGACGTCCACACCCAAAGCCAGAGCTCTACCACTGAGCCAACTGGCTGGGGCCTATTATTATTATTATTTTGATAAATTTTTCTACTGACATTTTAGAGTGAGGAAAGAGAGAGAAACAGAAACCTCAATTTGATCTATTCCGGTGTACGCCCTGACAAGGGATCAAACTCACAACCTTTGCATATCTGGATGATGCGCCAACCAACCAAGCTATCTGGTCAAGGTGCCCATTTAAACATTTTTTTTGTTGTTTTTTTTTTTGTTTGTTTGTTTTTATATATATATATATATTTTATTATTATTAATTCTAATGGGGTGACACCAATAAATCAGGGTACATATGTACAATGAAAACATCTACAGGTTATCTTATCATTCAATTGTGTTGCATACCCATCACCAAAAGTCAAATTGTCCTCTGTCACCTTCAATCTGGTTTTCCCTGCGTCCCTCCCCTCCTCCCTATCCCATTCTTCCCTCCCTCCCCCCATCCCATAACCACCACTCTCTTGTCCATGTCTCATAGTCTCACTTTCATGTCCCACCTATGTATGTAATCGTGCTGTTCTCAGTTTTTCTTTTTTTCTGATTTACTTATTTCACTCCGTATAATGTTATCTAGGTACATCCATTTTGTTATAAATGATCCGATGTCATTGTTTCTTATGGCTGAGTAGTATTCCATAGTATATATGTACCATAGCTTTTTAATCCACTCGTCTTCTGACGGACACTTGGGCTGGATCCAGATCTTCGCTATTGTGAACAATACTGCCACGAACATGGGGGCGCATTTCTACTTTTCGAACAGTGCTATGGTGTTCTTAGGGTATATTCCTAAAAGTGGGATAGCTGGGTCAAAAGGCAGTTCGATTTTTAATTTTCTGAGGAATCTCCAAACTGTTTTCCACAGTGGCTGCACCAGTCTGCATTCCCACCAGCAGTGCAGAAGGGTTCCCTTTTCTCCACATCCTCTCCAGCACTTATTTTGTGTTGTTTTGCTGATGAGTGCCATTCTGACTGGTGTGAGGTGATATCTCATTGTGGTTTTAATTTGCATTTCTCTAATGATTAGTGATGTTGAGCATTTTTTCATATGCCTATTGGCCATCTGTATGTCCTCTTTGGAGAAATTTCTATTCATTTCTTTTGCCCATTTTTTGATTGGGTTGTTTGTCTTCCTGGTGTTGCGTTTTATAAGTTCTTTATAAATTTTAGTTATTAACCCCTTATCAGATGTGCTGTCGAATATGTTCTCCCATTGTGTGGTTTGTCTTTTTATTCTGTTCCTATTGTCTTTAGCTGTGCAAAAACTTTTTAGTTTGATATAGTCCCATTTGTTTATCTTGCCTTTTATTTCAGTTGCCCATGAAGATAAATCGGCAAATATACCGCTGCTACAGATGTCGGAGAGCTTGCTGCCTATGTTTTCTTCTAAGATGCTTATGGTTTCACGGCTTACATTTAAGTGTTTTATCCATTTTGAGTTTGTTTTTGTGAATGGTGTAAGTTGATGATCTAGTTTCATTTTTTTGCAGGTAGATGTCCAATTTTCCCAACACCATTTGTTAAAGAGGCTGTCTTTACTCCATTGTATGTTCTTTCCTCCTTTGTCAAATATCAGTTGTCCATAAAGCTGTGGGTTTATTTCTGGGTTCTCTAATCTGTTCCATTGATCTATGTGCCTGTTCTTATGCCAGTACCAGGCTGTCTTGAGTATAATGGCCTTGTAGTAAACCTTGATATCAGGAAGAGTGATACCTCCTGCTTTATTTTTTCTTTTTAAGATTGCTGAGGCTATTCGTGTTCTTTTTTGGTTCCATATAAATTTTTGGAATATGTGTTCTATATCTTTGAAGTATGTCATTGGTATTTTAATTGGTATTGCATTGAATTTATAAATTGCTTTGGGTAATATAGACATTTTAATGATGTTTATTCTTCCTAGCCATGAGCACGGTATGTGCTTCCACTTGTTTGTATCTTCCTTGATTTCTTTTTTCAATGTTATATAATTTTCCGAGTACAAGTCCTTAACCTCCTTGGTTAAATTTACTCCTAGGTACTTTATTTTTTTGGCTGCAATAGTGAAGGGGATTGTTTCCTTAATTTCTTTTGCTGATATTTCATTGTTGGTGTATAGAAATGCCTCTGATTTCTGAGTATTAATTTTATATCCTGCCACCTTGCTGAAATCATTTATAAGGTCCAGTAGTTTTTTGACTGAGACTTTAGGGTTTTCAATATACAATATCATATCATCTGCAAATAATGACAGTTTTACTTCTTCTTTTCCAATTTGGATGCCTTTTATTTCTTCTTCTTGTCTGATTGCTGTAGTTAGGACTTCCGGAACTATGTTGAATAAGAGTGGTGAAAGTGGGCAACCCTGCCTGGTTCCTGATCTTAAGAGGATTGCTTTTAATCTTTGTCCATTTAGTATGATGTTTGCTGTCGGTTTATCGTAGATGGCCTTTATCATGTTAAGGAATGATCCCTGTATTCCCACTTTACTGAGAGTTTTGAGCATGAATGGGTGCTGGATTTTATCAAATGCGTTTTCTGCATCTATTGAAATTATAATGTGATTTTTGTCCTTCCTTTGGTTTATGTGGTGTATCACATTGATTGATTTGCGAATATTGAACCAGCCTTGCCTCTCCAGAATAAATCCCACTTGATCGTGGTGTATGATTTTTTTCATATATTGCTGGATCCGGTTGGCTTTTTGTTGAGAATTTTAGCGTCTAAATTCATCAGGGATATAGGCCTATAATTTTCTTTCTTTGTGTTGTCTTTGCCCGGTTTGGGGATCAGAATTATGCTCGCCTCATAAAAGGAGTTTGGAAGTCTTCCTTCCTCTTGAATTTTTTGAAATAGCTTGAGGAGGATAGGAGTTAGGTCTTCTTTGAATTTTTGATAGAATTCACTTGTGAAGCCATCAGGCCCAGGACTTTTCTTTTTGGGGAGTTTTTTGATAACTGTTTCTATCTCATTTGCTGTAATTGGTCTGTTTAGGTGTTCTGATTCTTCCAGATTGATTTTTGGAAGGTTATAGGATTCAAGAAATTTGTCCATTTCACCAAGATTGTCTAATTTTTTGGCATATAGTTCTTCATAGTATTTTCTTACAATGCTTTGTATTTCTGTTGTGTCAGTTGTTATTTCTCCACTGTCCTTTCTAATTTTATTTATTTGAGTCCTCTCTCTTTTTTTCTTGGTGAGTCTAGTTAAAGGTTCATCAATCTTGTTTACCTTTTCAAAGAACCAGCTTCTTGTTTCCTTGATCCTCTGTATTGTTTCCTTAGCCTCTATGTCATTTATTTCTGCTCTGACCTTTATTATTTCCTTCCTTCTACTTGTCTGGGGTTTTATTTGTTGTTGTTTTTCTAGTTCTTTTAGATGCAGGGTCAGGTTGCTTATTTGAGCTTTTTCTAGCTTCTTATGATATGCCTGTAGTGCAATAAACTTCCCTCTCAGAACTGCTTTTGCTGTGTCCCATAAATTTTGAGCTGATGTATGCTCATTATCATTTGTTTCTAGAAACTTTTTTATTTTTTCTTTGATCTCATTGTTAATCCATTCATTATTTAATAACATGCTATTTAGTTTCCAAGTGTTTTAGTATTTTTCAGTTTTTCTTTTGTGGTTAATTTCTAGTTTCATGGCATTGTGATCAGAGAAAATGCTTGATATGATTTCAATCTTCTTAAATTTATTGAGACCATTTTTGTGTCCTAACAAGTGGTCTATCCTAGAAAACGTACCATGAGCGCTTGAGAAGAATGTATATTCTACTGCTTTAGGGTGAAAAGTTCTAAAGATATCTATTAAATCAAGTTGATCTAGTGTATCCTTTAAGTCTGCTGTTTCTTTATTAATTTTCTTTCTTGAGGATCTATCCAGTGTTGTTAGAGGGGTATTGAAATCCCCTACTATGATAGTATTGCTGTTAATCTCCCCCTTTATATCCATCAAAGTCTGCTTTATGTATGTCGGGGCTCCTATATTTGGTGCATAGATATTTACAATAGTTATATCTTCCTGTTGAATTGTTCCCTTTATCATTATGTAGTGTCCTTTTTTATCTCTTACTACAGCCTTTGTTTTAAAGTCCATTTTGTCTGATATAAGTATTGCTACCCCTGCTTTTTTTCATTTCCATTTGCATGAAATATTTTTTTCCATCCTTTTACCTTCAGTCTATGAGCATCTTTTGTTTTAAGGTGTGTCTCTTGTAGACAGCATATGTATGGGTCCTGTTTCTTTATCCATGCAGCTACCCTATGTCTTTTGATTGGATCATTTAATCCATTTACATTTAAGGTTATTATTGATATGTAGTTGTTTATTGCCATTTTATTCTTTAAAGCTGTATTCTTCTTTTGCTCTATTCATTCCTCCCTTTAATCTGTTCACAAGAGGCCCCTTAGTATCTCTTGCAGAATTGGTTTGGTTTTTATGAATTCCTTGAGGCTTTCTTTTTCTGGGAAGCTCTTTATTTCTTCTTCAATTTTAAACGTTAGCCTTGCTGGATAGAGTAGTCTTGGTTGTAGGTTCTTGTTCTGCATTACTTTGATTATTTCTTGCCATTCCCTTCTGGCCTCAAGTGTTTCTGTTGAGAAGTCCGATGTCATCCTTATGGGGGCTCCTTTGTAGGTGATAGTCTTTTTTTCTCTAGCAGCTTTTAAAATTTTTTCTTTATCCATTAGCTTTGGTTTTTAACTATGATGTGTCTTGGTGTAGATTTTTTTGGGTTTCTCTTTAATGGAGTTCTGTGTGCTTCTTGAATGTGTGGAGTGTTTCCTAGCCTTAATTTAGGAAAGTTTTCTGCTATGATTTGATTGAACAAAGTTTCCATTTCCTGTCCTCTCTCCTCTTCTTCAGGCACCCCTATGATGCGAATGTTGTTTCTCTTCATGTTGTCACAAAGCTCCCTTAGAGTTTCCTCACATTTTTAAAGTCTCTTTTCCTTTTTCTTCTCTGCTTCTGTGCCTTTGTTTATTGTGTCCTCTAACTCGCTTATTCGATCCTCAGCATGATTCATCCTGCTTTTAATTCCTTCCATTGTGGTCTTCAGTTCTGATACTGTATTTGTCATTTCTGTCTGATTCTTTTTTATTATTTCAATTTCATTTTTTATACTTGTTATCTCTTTATTTAGGTGTTCATAATGACTATCCATTGTTGCTCTAATTTCTTTGAACATCCTAACTATCATTATTCTAAATTCTGCTTCTGGTAATTTGGTTATATCTGGTTCATTCAGGTCCTTCTCTGGGGATTTCTCTTGATTCATTTGGTTTGCATTCCTCTGCCTGCCCATTTTTTCTGTGTATAAGCAAGTTGTGGCCACTGGAGTCCAGTAGGTGTTGCCTTTGTGTTCTCTAGGTGTGGTCTATCTGCAGGCCCCCCACCCCCTCTGCCGGTGCCTAGGGTGGTTGGGTATGAGCGTTGCCAGCGCCGGCCCACTGTGGCTTTTGCTATGATTTCTGCCTCTCCTCCGTGGGAGGGGCTGTGACTGAAGCCACAAGATTAGCACCAAGGGTAGAGGTGAGCACCTTTCCTCAGCTGCGGACCCAGCCTATTTCCGGACTTCCGCCCAGAACCAGCAGTCGGAGCCTGCTCGCTACAGTTCCGCGGGTTAGGCGGGGCTTTTGACGTGCTCTCAGCTGTAAGCTTTTGCCGGTCCAGAGCTTTAGCCCCGCCCTCGAGGCCAGGGCCCTTCTGCGCAGGGTCGGAAACCCAGGTTTATTGGGGCGGGCGTGTTTGCTGGCTTTCGCGGAGCTGCGTACTTCCGCTCGTCCCGGACTCTACCCCACCCCCGCGTTCGGAGCCCGCTCGTGCACGTATGAATGCTATCTGGGGTTTCTCCGGCCGGGCGGGGATAGTAGCGTGGGCTCAGCTGTGAGCCTCCACTTGTCTCGGGGTCTACCCCGTTCCCGCGCTCGGAGCCAGCTCGCGCACGTATACTGGCCAACCACGGTTTCTCCGGCCCGGTGGGGGGGGGGGACTGGTAGCATCAGCTCAGCCACGAGCCCCTGCCCGTCCCTGGTCCTAGCCCGGTCCCCGCGGTCAGGGCCGGCTTGCGCAGGGCCTGCTCGTTCCTGGCCTCCCGCTTTGTCCCCGTAAGTGGGATTAAAGGCGGGCCCGCAGCTTCCGGACCGCTTTCGCGGTCCCCTCTGACCCTCTGGGCTAGACCGATCTCCCACCGGCTTTGCCTCTGCCCACGCCGACAGAACCGCCTTTCAGCGTCCTGCCGCCCCAAAACCTTAAGTAGCCCTCAGCAGAGTAGGAAGGGACCTAATACTCTACACTGTAGGCCTGGGAGCTCCCTCACTTGTTTCACAGCTCAATACTGTCCAAACGCCTCTTCTAGGCTCTGGGACTGGAGGCTGGGGCTTGGTTCCTGGGACCCAGGTCCCTCCCTCTCCGCCAAACTCTCCTCCCGCCACACGGGTCTCTCCGGGCTGCCGTTTGCTCCGGGGAGCTGGGCAGCCCTCTTCGCGTTTTCGCTATTCCTACCAGTCTCAATGTGGCTTCTTCTGTGTTCCTTGGTTGAAGAGTCCACTTAGTTTTGTTCAAAGTTGGTTTATCTCGGTGATGGTTCTTAAAATTGAGTTGTAATCCACTTTGGTTCTGGGAATTGGAAGTTGGTACGTCCGCCTACTCTGTCGCCATCTTGCTCCCCCCTAAACATTTTTTAAAATTGTTTATTGACTATCTTGTCATTACCTCTTGGCATTGTTACAAAAATTTTTTTATTGAATTTATTGGGGTGACATTAGTTAATAAAATTTTACAGGCTTCAAATGTATAATTCTATAATATATCATCGGTATATATTGTATTGTGTCCACCACCCAAATACAAGTCTTCTTTTGTCACCATTAGTCTCACCTTTATTCTTTTCTACTTGCCCCCACCCCCTCTCCCTCTGGTAATCACCACACTGTTTTTTGTGTCTATGAGGTATTTTTTGTTGTTGTTGTTTAATGTCTTCACCTTTTTTAACCAGCCCTCCCTACTCACAGCTGTCAGTCTCTGTGCCTATGAGTCTATTTCTATTTTGTTTATTAGTTTATTTTATTCATTAGTTTTTACATGTAATTGAAGTCATATGGTACTTGTCTTTCACTTACTGGCTTATTTCACTTAGCATAATGATCTCCAAGTCCACCCATGCTGTCATGAAAGGTATGATTTCCTTCTTTTTTTTTTTACAGATGAATAATATGTCATTGTGTAAATGTAGCACAGCTTTTTTATCCACTCATCTACTTATGGGCGCTTGGACTGCTTTCAAATCTTGGCTATTGTAAATAACACTGCAATGGACATAGGGGTGCATATGTTTTTTCTAATCAGTGCTTCAGGTTTCTTCAGATAAATTCCCAGAAGTGGAATCTCTGGGTCAAAAGGCAGTTCCATTTAAAATTTTTTGAGGTAACTCCATACGGCTTTCCACAGTGGCTGCACCAGTCTGCATTCCCACCAACAGTGCACGAGGGCTCCGTTTTCTCCACTTTTTCACCAGTACTTGTTTGTTGATTGATGATACCCATTGTGACAGGTGTGAGGTGATATCTGATATCTCATTGTGGTTTTAATTTGCATTTCTCTGATGATTAATTACATTGAGCCTCTTTTCTTATGTCTATTGGGCATCTGTATGTCCTCATTGGAGAAGTGTCTATTCAGGTCCCTTGCCCATTTTTTAATTGAATTGTTTGGGGGTTTTTTTGTGTTCAGTTGTATAAGTTCTTTATAAATCTTGGATAGTAACCCCTTATCAGACATACTGGTGAATATGTTCTCCTATTCAGTGGGTTGCCATTTTATTTTGTTGATGGTTTCTTTTGCTGTGCAAAATGAAAGGGTTTTGTTTTGATTTTTATAGTTAGTTTATAAGACTTTACAGAAGAAATGGTTCTGACTCTATAATTTCTCTTCTACTTTCTTCTGGCGCATTATATGAATAAAATATTTTTAACATCAAGAGCAAACTGACCCCAAAAGAAGGGAAGACAAAGTAATTCAAAGTCATAGCAAATTAAAAAAAAAATGTTTTCCAGACTTAAAGTTGGAGCAAATGAAATGAGAACCTTCTTGCCTCTCAGTTTTGATTCCTTCCTCAGTGCATGATTGCTGAAGAGTGAGTGAAAAGTTAAGCAAGTTCAGGACACATCCAGCTTTACTCATAACTCACAAACACATAAAGCAGCAGTGTGGGCAGTGTTTGTCCTGACGCCTGTGTGCGTGTTCTGCCTCTGTCACTCGTCACTCATGTGTCTTTGGACAATTACGTGACCCCCTTTTTGTCTCTGTCCTCGGCTAAAAGTGAGGATGGTAACACAGGCTCTTCGTGAGAATTTTATTATGCAACAGAATGTTTCAAAAAATGTGGGAACAAGCATGAAATCATACTGTAAGAATGTATTTTATAATTATCTTTAATTTCATGCAATCAATTCAAGGAGAGTCTTGGTTTGTGCCAGGACAGTTATTCTTAACACTTTTCTGAAACATTTCAAGGACACGAAGAGTGGGTAGTTGTTAACTAGTATTTGAAAATGTCATTAGCATTTAGTATTTTGAATAAACCAATCACTATCCTCCTGAAGGCCCTTAACCCTGAATTCTGCTCCATTGCCCACACTTCATATTAAGTTCAAGGACAAGAAATCATTTAGATTTTTTCCTGCTATCTTCTGTGTCTTTAAACAAAGAATTATCTCTGGGCCCAAACTAAACAAAATCAAACCGTACAGTGAACACAGCTCTCCAGCAAGAGCTTCCCTCCGATTCAGCAGGAAATGGAAAGAAGGGAACAGGGAAAGGACGAGGAAATTACAGTCAAGTAGTTTTCATTTTCTCAAAGTGTAAAATCATCCAAAGAGAGGCAAACATTCGGATGAGTGTTTACATCTCCATCTCCATTGCTGATGCTGTGGAACTGTAAACAAGCTAAGAATGACACAGGGGAAATGTAAAACCCCCAACTCAGTTTATGTATTCCTGGCCATTCACGCTTCCTTCCTTTTCCCCCGCCCATCCCCCATAAGTCATCTGACTTCCCGGGAAAGTAGTTTCTCCTAAGGCCTTACTTCTACTACAGGGAATGTGCTTCTCTTGACTGACTAATGGGGTGCATGCCAGGCAGAAACATTATTATTTTAAAAATTAATATATTTTTATATTATTGATTGATGTTTATAAGAGGAAGGGAGAGAGAGAACTATTGATCCATCACTCCACTTATCCACTCCTGTACAAGCCCTTGACTGGATGGAACTCACAACCTTGGCACATCTGGACGGTGCTCCAGCCTGGCCAGGGCCCATGCCAAACACTGTAAAATTATGTTCCAGTTTTATCTTAAACTTTTCTGTAGATTTGCATCCTATTCCAACATACTCTCATTTGTTTTTATTTTGAATTTATTTACCTTCACAAAAAAGAATTCAAACTTTTTTTTGCGAGTCTTTCACTTTGATTCATTTACTATAAAGCTGCCATCCCCTACAATGGCCTGTGATTCCAGACTGAAGAATCTAAGATTGACCTTGGCCAGTTGGCTGAGCAGTAGAGTGTCGACCAGGTGTGTGGAAGTTCCAGGTTTGATTCCAGTCAGGGCACACAGGAGAAGCAACTATCTGCTTCTCTTCCCCACCCTTCTTCTCTCTCCTTATCCTCCTCTTCGATCTCTTCCACAACCATGGCTTGAATGGTTCAAGCAATTTGGCCCTGGCGCTTAGGATGGCTCCATGGCTTTGCCTCAGGTGCTGAAATGGCTCAGTTCTGAGCAAAGGAGCAGTGGCCCCCAATGGGCAGAGCATTACCTCATAGTGGGATCCCGGTTGGGGCACATGTTAAAGTCTGTCTTTCTGCCTCCCTTCCTCCCAATAAAATAAATAAATAAATAAATAAATAATAATAAAAAAGAATCTAATATTTAGAGTAGAGAGCAGTGATTTCCTCCTGAGCTTCCAACCAGTTGATGGTCAGGCTGTGACCACCTGAAACCTGACATAAATGTGTTAGGCACTCAGATACAGAACTCAGAGAAACAGTTTTTGCCTGGCAATCAAACACTACCTGGATTCTGGGTAAAGAAAGATTGCACGAAAACACATTTTATTTAACTAGAATTCATTGAGCACATATTCTGTGCCAGGCACTATTCTACACAGCATAGAATCATGATCAAAAGTAGACTCTTAAATCAGCCTCCCTGAGTTTAAATCCAGCTCTGCCAAATATTTTCTAGCTGTGTGACCTTGGACAATATACTTTACGTCTCTGTGCCTCACTCTCTTCACCTACAAAAGAGGGATAATAGTACCTACCAAGCTTAGAGGGTTACTATGAGGACAAAATGAGTTCCTAACTATAAAGCACTAAGTCAGTGCCTAGCACATAGAAAATGAAACACAAATTTTTGTTAAATAAATAAAAATATTGGGAAACAAAGCAAAGTCCTGTTCTCATAGATTTGAATTTTAGTAGGGAGCCTGACCAGGAAGTGGAACAGTGGATAGAGCATAGGCCTGGGACACAAAGAACCCAGGTTCAAAACACCGAGGTTGCAAGCTTGAGTGTGGGCTCATTAGCTTGAGTGCAAGGTCTGTGGCTTGAGCATAAGATTATGGACATGACCCCATAGTTGCTGGCTTGAGCCCAACAGTCGCTGGCTTGAGCACAGGGTCACTTGCTCTGCTGTAGCCCCTCCACCCTGGGTCAAGGCACATATGAGAAAGCAATCAATGAACTACTAAGATGCCACAATAAAGAATTGATGCTTCTCGCCTGACCAGTTGGTGGCACAGTGGATAGAGTGTTGGACTGGGATGCAGAAGACCCAAGTTCGAGACTCCTAGGTCGTCAGCTTCAGCGTGGGCCCATCTGGCTTGAGTAAAAGCTCGCCAGCTTGGACCCAAGGTCGCTGGCTCCAGGAAGGGGTGGCTCAGTCTGCTGAAGGCCCGCAGTCAAGGCACATGTGAGAAAGCAACCAATGAACAACTAAGGTGTCGCAACGGCAACGAAAAACTAGTGATTTATGCTTCTCATTTCTCTCTGTTACTATCTATCTGTCCCTATCTATCCCTCTTTCTGACTCTCTCTCTATCCCTGTAAAAAAATTAAATTAAATTAAATTTAAAAAAGAAAGAAAAAAAAAGAATTGATGCTTCTCAATCTCTCTTCCTTCCTGTCTGTCCCTACCTGCCCCCGCGATAAATAAATAAATAAATAAATTCTAGTAGGGAGAAAAACAATAAATACACATATTATGTAATAAAGGATTATGATAGACACTGTGAAGTAAAACAAGTCAGCCTCAAGAATGAGGATGTAATTTGCGTAGGGTAGTCTTGAAAGGTGTCTCTGAAAAGTAATTGTATTAGTCAGGGTTTTCCAGAAAAATAGAACCAATAGTGTGTGTATATATATGGCAACAATACATATTCATATATATATATATATATATATATATATATATATATATATATATATGAATGATATTGGTTCATGTGATTATGGAGGTTGAGAAGCCCCACAATCTGATGTCAGCAATCTGGAGACCCCAGGGAAGCCGATGGTGTAGTTCAAAGGCCTGAGAACCAGAGAGCTGATGGTGTAGATTCTAGTCTGAGCCTAAACGCCTGAGAACCAAGAGCACCAAAGGTTATATCCAACTCATGCAGTCAGGCAGAAAGCAAATTCAATTTTCCTGTCTTTTTGTTCTATTCAGACCCTCAATGGATTGGATAATTTCCCTCCACATTGGTGAAGAAAACCTGCTTTATTCAGTTCATCAATTCAAATGCTCATCTTTTGGAAACAGCCTCATAAATACACCCCAAAATAATGTTTAATTAGCTATCTATTGAATTAACTAATATTAACTTACTATTAAATAAGGTAAGTTATCTATCACAGTGACATTAGAGTGCTTGTATAAAAAGAGGAGTGGCTCATGCTCTACTGAGCCGATATTGTTCCAGGCTGAATTGTCAGTGCAAAGGTCCTGGGGTAGAGTGTGTTTAGAATAGTTGAGAAGGTGCTAAAAAGACACAGTAAGTGGAATGAAAAAAACATACAGATGTTCAATGAATCCAAAATAGAAATCTTAGGGTTCTGGAAGGGGCCCTAGACACAAGCTATTAATATTATTAATATTAATATTAAATGTGTGCTGCTATATGTTGCTCATATGCTATAAGGTCTTTAAATATGACAGCTCAAATAGGATAAAAGTAAAAGCATGAAAAATGTTATACCATGCAAACACTAGTCATAAGAAAGCTAGGGGTGGTGCCCTCAGCAGTCCCCTAGATCGGTCTCTTGCTTCAACAATATTGGACAAAACAGGCACAGGGACACACTTTCTTTCAGGTTCCCACCACCCTCCAACCTCTTTTCTAGTCACCACCTTCGGAACAATATCAGCCATCCTCAGCCTCTGAGACGAGCCAATATCGTTTATGAGCATAACTCCTTATTGGTAAACAGTCACGAGCTCCCAAATTCGTCCGAGTTATTCCATCGAGGTAGAGGCTGCCGTCAACCGCCTGATCAACCTGCAGCTGCAGGCCTCCAACACCTACCTCTCTCTGGGCTTTTATTTTTACCTTAACAATATGGTCCTGGAGGGCAGCTCTGGAGGTCAGGGGCCACTTTTTTCGAGTTGGCTGAAAAGCAGCAGGAGGGCGCCGAGCCCCTCTTGAAGATACAAAACCAGTGCGTCACTGTGCCCTTTTCCAGGACGTGCTGAAGCCTTCTCATGGAAGCCGCCGCGGTCATGGAAGAGAACCTGAACCAGGCCCTTTTGGAGCTGCATACCCCGCATTCTACCCGCACAGACCTTCATCTCTGTGACTTCCTGGAGAACCACTTCCTGGAGGAGCAGGTGAAACTCATCTAGAAAATGGGCAACCACCTGACCAACCTCCACAGGCTGGGCTGGGCGAGTATCTCTTCAAAAATCTCACCTTCAAGCAAGGCTTGCCTCTGGATCCCAGAGGCCTTTGAGGGGCCCCTCTGCATTCCCCTGGTGTCTGGCTTTTGCTACTAGGCATCCTTTTAACCACCTTGGAGCCCTTCCGGACAAGGAGTATTAGCAGAGACAGATATATTTCATAATGATAAAAGGATCAATTTATCAAGGAGACATAAAAACCCTAAGTGCATATGCACTTGATAATAATAGTTTCTGAACAGACTCTACATGGGGTGGGGAGGAGAGAAACAAAACTGAGGAAAATTTTACTATTTCTCAATTATCATTGGTTGTCCTTTTTGCTTCTCTCCTAGTACTTAATAGAACAACTGACAGAAAACAAAAAAGGATAGACTTAAGAGTTCTTACTTGTCCTTAATCCCTATCTCTCATCACTCACAGTTTTAGCAATACAACCTCCTATATACATTTCTGAAATCTGTTATCTCATCCCCATTCCCATGGGTTGCAGACATGGGCTGACCTCCCTCTCCCATTAGCTAGTAGCAACCCAATTTCCCTTTAGTAATTAAAATCAATCTCTTGGCCTGCTTGATGTTTTAGTGGCATGAGAAAACTAAAATGGTAGGAGATTATCAGCTTCCAAACTAATAAAACCATGTCAGTGCTCACTATTAGAACATTCTTCCACTGGGCATTGGAACTTGCAAATCCACTGAACCTAATGATTATGGAATGGGAAGAAAATTTTCCTTAAGTGTATTATTACATTTCAAAGTAAAAAGCCATACAATGGAATAATTTAAGTGAGAGGAGGAGAGAGAGACAGACTCCCCCACGTGCCCTGACCAGAACCCACCTGGTGACCCCCATCTGGGGCCATGCTCGCAATATAGCTATTTTTAGCACCTGAGGTGGAGGCTCCATTGAGCCATCCTCAATGCCTGGGGCCAACGCTCCCGAATCAATCAAGACATGGCTGCAGGAGAGGAAGAGAAGGGGGAGGGGAGGAGAAGCAGATGATTGCTTTTCCTGTGTGCCCTAATCGGGATTCGAACCCAGAACATCCACATGACAGGTTGATGCTCTATCACTGAGCCAGCCAGCCAAAGCTATAGGAATGAAGTACTAATACATGCTACAACATGGATGAACCTTGAAAACATTGTGCTAAATGAAAGAAACCAGATGCAAAAGACCACATCATTGTATGATTTCATTTATATGACATCTTCAAAATAAGAAAATCCACAGAGGCTTAAAGTAGATGAATGGTTTCCTAGGGTGGGTGGGAGGAGGAATGCTAAAGCATATGGAGTCTTTTTTTGGAGGTGACGACAATGTCCTGGATTTAGGTAGTGGTGATGGTCACAGAACTTTGTGAATGTACTAAAACAAACAAAAACAATGAATTTTATACTTTATTTGTATGTGTGAATTAGTTTTTAAAAAGCAAGGTGAAAACAGTGAAAAATACCATTTTGAACCTCCATGTACTTGGCTATGAGGAAGATATCGCCATATATTGTCTATTGGTTTAAGTCATATACTGTTAGGAAATTTTCTTTTAGCTGAGGTAGCAATTTAACTTTCAACAGGCCATTCTACGAATTTTTTAAGCCAGATGATTCTGGGTTGTTGGGGCTTATGGTAATGCAGGTGAATTTTGTGAGTGTAATTCCATTCCATTATGTCCCTCAGTATAAACAAGTTCCTTAATCTGAGGAGATTTGTATGGAATATGAAGAGAATTTGTCAATGACTAAGGCTTTCTGTTTAGTGCTCGTAAAACCATTTTGGGCAGGAAAGGCAAATCCGTATCTGTAATGTTTCTATTCCCATGAGGGCAAATTGTTCTTCCCGTGATAGAAAACGTCCAGTGTATCGATCTGTCTGTCTTCAAGTGGTTCCCTGGTGCAGGGACTCAGCCTGGCCTTGACTCTTAGCATTTAGGTACCCAGCAGAAGCAGAAGGTAGATAAAACTCAGTGAGGAGACCTTCATGCAGAGCCTACTTCCCTGTTACCATGTTACTTTACAAACAGGGCTATTAAGCAAGCACCCAGGATGGTTGGGGAAAGAGGTTGACTGACAATCACAGGATTGGATGTATTGTTCATCTGATTATTGAGAACCTACCCTGCAGTGGATGCCCTCTGATGAGTAGGATGTGGGTCACAGGTTTGTCATACTATGCCCAATCCAAGAAGTCCTCCATATAACTCTTTCCTTAGACTTCCTTATTACCAGTCTTTTGATCTTTTCCCAAGTTTATTGACTGCAGCGCAACCCATCAGGCACAGTCCATGAATCAACCTTGACTCGATATCAGGGTATTTATCCAACTATATCCAAAATTAATAATCAGATGCACTGACTCGTCAATCACTCTGGTACTTGTTTAATAGGTTTATCAAACCTGATAGGGTAGTTAATTAATGTTGGCTTTTTACCTGTCTGGACTAGTAAGCCGGTAGATGCTATGGAGGTGAAGGAACTAGTAAGTCTGTTTCTGCTTCACAGTTAATCACACCCAAGAATTTGCTCATAAAAAGGCTGTGGGGTGTTGCAGTAAGTAACTTCAAGGCTATTTAAGTTATTCTCATTTGTTTCCAACGGCAGGATGTAATCAGGTTGACTGCATTAAGAACTGACTTTTTTTTGGTCCCGTACCTTACCACAAATGCCTCTGATATAACCCCAATTTTAAGCATTTCTGACATATATTTTGTTACTCAACAACTGCTTCACATAGTAATACATGATGAATCTTCTATTTTTGGTAGGTTTTCATGTCCTTATTGATGTGCCACTCATTAGTAAGATAATTGTTCCTTCATCTATCCAACAGGAGGCATATCAGGAGAGTTAGGAACCCAGGAGTCAAGTCACAGAGGTGGGTCTGAGTCCTGGCTCTGTTACTCACTTTAGACAAGTTATTTACATGTTTTAAGCCCAAATGTTCACTCATCAATAGCCATAAATTTATTCATAAGATATATATTTATTCAGAAAATCAGCCAGGAATTGGATATACAATGGTGAAGGAAAAAAAAATGGTTTTTTATTTAACACTGGGAATAATGATAATGGAATCTTAAGATTGTATGTGTGTTAAATGACATAATACCATATTCCCCATATATAAGATGCAATATTATTTTAAAAACTTAGGTGCATTTTATACAGTGGTTGTAGAATTTTTACTTGCGTTTCCTGTTTATGCACTTGTTCTGCACTCATTGTTTCATCATCAGTGATTCATCATCAGACACATGAGGACAAACTAATGGATGGGAGTTTTGACAGTGATGAAGAGTTGTATGAATTTTGTGATGAATAAAACTTGAGTTCAATAACTTTATGTAATACATTTTAAAAAAAATTTCGGGCCCCGGCTTGACCTGTGGTGGTGCAGTGGATAAAGCGTCGACCTGGGAACACTGAGGTCGCCAGTTCAAAACCCTGCACTGGTCTGGTCAAGGCACATATGGGAGTTGATGCTTCCAGCTCCTCCCCCCATTTCTCTCTCTTTCTCTCTCTCATTCTGTGTCTCCTCTCTAAAAAAAAAGAAAAAAAAAATAAAAGATCTTTAAAAAAAAAATTTTTTTTCGGGCCCCAAAATTAAGGTGCGTCTTATACATGGGAGTGTCTTACACACAGGGAAATGTCAGGCAATTTATGGCATAGCACTTTACAAATTCTCAAAAAATGAGTACCTCTTAAGTACCTACAGGTACTTGAAAGTACCTTGGAATCTTCTGCTATTCAATTCAGTAGCTAGGAGCCACACATGGCTATTGAGAATTTGAAATGCTAATCTTTTTTTTTAAACAATTCATTTCTTTATTTCTTTTTTTAGACTTTATTTATTCATTTTTTGGAGCAGGGGGGGGGGTGAAGAAGCAGGAAGCATCAACTCCCATATGTGCCTTGACCAGGTGAGCCTAGGGTTTTGAACCAGCTATCTCAGCACTCCAGGTTGATACTTTATCTACTGCGCCACCACAGGTCAGGCCTGAAATGCTAATCTTAATTAGGATGTCCTATACAGGTAAAATACACATCAGAATTCCAAATCTCAGTACCAAAAAATCGAGGGAAATGTAAAATATATCATTAATAATTCATATTTACACATTTATAATATAATTTAAATATGTTGAATTAGATCACAGTATTATTAAAATTAATTTTCCAGTTTCTTTTTACTCCTTTTAATGTAATTACTAGAAAACTTAAAATTACATTCATGGCTCACATTTCATTTCTATTGGACAGTATTGTGCTAGACAACAGGCACTCTGAACACAAATACAATTAAGGTAGGGTCTCTGTATTCAAGAAGCTTCTAATTTATTTAGGAATGGAGATTAATTGCAATATAATGTGGTAAATATTCTTACAGAAGTATAAAAAGTGAGACACTTGGAAGCAGAGTCACAGTTTAAGACATCTTGAGTTTTGTGTCTCTGGGTATTTTAGAACAGAAAACTTAGGCAACTTCCAAAGGCCCCCTTGACTCACTTTTGTGCCCAGATCCCTAGAGTACCATCCGAAATATTTTGGAATCTGCTGGATCTTGAAGTGTTGCAAATGCTAATTGTGTCTTTTCCTGTGTCTTTTATAGCAACTTCAATTGTTAAGATCATCTCTTTTGTTAGTGACATTGACCCTTGTCTTAATATAAAGAAAAGCATAAGTAGTCAGAATGGTCTAACATTTGAATTGTTCATGAAGTTCACCATGGGCACAACCATCTTGTTGGGGTCAGATTTACACTTCTCTACAGAATCATAATCCTCAATTACTTCAACCACATCCTCTCCAAATCTTTCTGCATAAAATCTGTGACACATCTCTGTAAAGTTTGGTTACTTTGGGTTCCTATAAATTAATTCCTGTTCATCCAAATCCCTGAACTTGCTTCCACAAATAGCAACACAAAAATAGGTGCCAAATATGTACTGATAAACAATTTTGCTGAGTGCTTCTTGAATTTGGTTTGTGATATTATCTTATGAAGAAAAAGGATGCAGTTAGGGAAGTTAATTTAAGGTTATGCAGACCCAGAGAGGAAAAATTAGGTTAGGAAAGAAAGTACAAGGCCACTAGCAATTAGACGTGCAAAGGCAAATACAGGTGGAAGATAAAGGAGAAGTCTGTGTGAGTACAATGCTGGGATTCCTTAGTAGGCACATTCTGACGAATTGGTTCAGAAATTCTAATTATGGAGAAAGGGCAAGTGTCGATATTTATCATGTCATAAAAATGTTCCTTGGTAAGAAATGAGTTAAGAAAGGAGACTTGCCTGACCAGGAGGTGGCGCAATGGATAGAGTGTCGGACTGGAACGCGGAAGGACCCAGGTTCGAGACCCCGAGGTCGCCAGCTTGAGCGCGGGCCCATCTGGCTTGAGCAAAAGCTCAAGGCCAAGGTTGCTGGCTCCAGCAAGGGGTGGCTCAGTCTGCTGAAGGCCCACGGTCAAGGCACATGTGAGAAAGCAACCAATGAACAACTATGGTGTTGCAACGGCAACGAAAAACTGATGATTGATGCTTCTCATCTCTCTCCGTTCCACTCTGTCCCTATCTATCCCTCTGACTCTCTCTCTGTCCCTGTAAAAAAAAAAAGGAGACTTGACTTGGGATGGTGAACACACAATACAATATACAGATGATTTATTTTTATTAACCAATGTCACCCTAATAAATACAATAAAAATTAAAAAATAAAAAGGAATGGGTTTTAGTCACAGACTTTAGTGTTTTGGATCAAACTAGAAGTAGTGTAAGTAGTCTCATAGGTATAAAAAGCACAATATAACTGCCTGGCTTATTGTGAATATGAACTAATCACTAATGAGAGACAAATAAAGGTTAATTAATCAAGGGCGTATTTTAACCTAAGCACAAAAATATAACTATCCACAAATTTGCTTCCCACAAGACTCTCTTAGAAGTACCCAAGAGGAACTGAGTTAGGATAATCCTTCCCATGCATAACAATTTGATATTTTGCTCAGCCCATATAGCCATAAGTATGTGATTTATATTTGATATTTTGACTACTTAAAAAAGTTTGAATGCCTTATAATATCACAAGATAGGAACCAATTTTGTTTTTATTAAATTTATTGGGGTGACATTGGTTAATAACATTATATAGGTCTCAAGTATACAATTCTATAACATGTTATTTGTATATTGTATTGTTTACCCTCCAAAGTCAAGTCTCCTGTCAGCATTTACCCCCCCCCTTCTACCTTCCACCACTCCCCTTTCCCTTGAGTAAATACTGTACTGTTGTGACTATAACGGTATGATTTTTTTCTTTTGCTTAATCCCTTCAACTTTCCCACTCAGCTCCACAACTCCCCTCCCTCCGACAGGTGTCTGTCCTCTGGATCTGAGTGGGTTTTTTGTTGTTGATTAGATTTCACACATAAATGAAAGTATATGGTACTTGTCTTTCTCTGACTGGCTTATTTCACTTAGAATAGTGCTCTCCAGTACCCATGCTGTCACAAAAGATGATTTCCTTTTTCATTTTGTGTGAATGTACCACAGCTTTTCCATTCACTCATCTGATGGACACTTAGGCTGCCTCCAAATCTTGGCTATTTTAAATAGTGCTGCAATGAACACACGGGTGCACATGAATTCATTCAAATTAGTGTTTGAATTTCTTTGCACATATTCCCAGAAGTGGAACCACGGGGTCCTAAGGCAGAATCCATTTTTAATATTTTGAGGAAACTCCATACTGTTATTCACAGTGACAGCACCAATCTGTATTCCCAACAGTGCACGAGACTTCCCTTTTCTCCACAATCTCACTGACACTTGTTGGTTTACTGACAGCCATTCTGACAGATGTGAGGTGATCTCTCATGGTCTTAATTTGCATTTCTTTGAAGATTATTTGAGCATCTCTTCATGTATCTATTGGCTATCTGTACGTCCTCTTTGGAATATTATTCACATCCTTTGCCCATTTTAGACTTTTTTTTGGTGTTGAGTTGTATATTCTTTATAAATTTTGGATATTAATCCCTTAGGAGATGTATCATTGGTGAATATGCTCTCCCATGCAGTGGGTTATTTTCATTTTTGTTAATGATTTATTTGCTGTGTGAAAGCTTTTTAGTTTAATGTAGTTCCATTTGTTTCTTTTTCTTTGTTTCCCTTGCCTAAAGAGATATAGTGGAAAAAATATTGCTGCAAGAAATATGTGAGATTTCACTGCTTATGTTTTCTTCTAGGATTTTTATGTTTTCCAGCCTTACATTAAAGTCTTTAATCCATTTTCAGTTTATTCTTGTGTATGGTGTAAGGTAATGAATGGTCTAGTTTCACTTTTTTGCACTTCTCTGTCCAATTTTTCCAACACCATTTATTGACTGTCTTTACCCCATTGTCTGTTCTTGCCTCCTTTGTCAAATATACTGCTCACAAAAATTAGGGAATATTTTAAAATAAATATGAAGCTATAAAATATCCCAATTTTTGTAATAAATTAATTGACCATAAAAGTGTGGGTTTATTTCTGGGCTTTCTATTCTATTTCTTTGACCTGTATGTCTGCTTCTATGCCACTACCAGGCTGTTGTGATTACTGTGGCCTTGTAGTATGGTCTGGTATCAGGTAGCATAATTCCTCCAACTTTACTTTTCTAAAAATTGCTGTGACTATCCGCGGTCTTTTGTAGTTTCATATAAATTTTTTGTAATATTTGTTCTAGTTCTGTGAAATACTTCATTGGTATCTTGATATGAATTGTGTTGAATCTATAGATTGGTTTGGGTAGTATGTCTACTTTAATGTTAACACTTTCTCTCCATGAACATGCTATATGCTTCCATATATTTTCATCTTCAGTGTCTTATGATTTTCCAAGTACAGGTCTTTTACATCGTTGATTAAATTTATTCCTAGGTATTCTTTTTGATGCAATTGTAAACAGGATCATTTTCTTAGTTTCCCTTTCTGATAATTCATTATAGGTATATAAAAATGCAACTGATTTCTGAATATTTATTTTCTTTACTAGTAGTTTTTGGTGGAATATTTAGGGTTCGCTACATACAGTATTGTCATCTGCAAATAATGCCAGTTTTACTTCATCCTTTTCAATTTGCATGACTTTGTTTTTCTTCTTGTCCGATTGCTGTTGCCAGGACTCCCAGTACTATATTGAATAAGTGATGAAAGCAGACACCCGTTTTGCTCATGATCTTAAGGGAAACACTTTTAGTTTTTGCCTTCTGTGTATGACGTTGGTTGTGGCTTTGTCATATATGGCCTTTACTACGTTGAGGCATGTTCCCCTATTGCCACAGTGCTTAGACTTATCAAAAAGGGATGGTGGATTTCATCAAGTGCTTATCTGCCATCTATTGATAGGATGGTATTTTTATCCTTCATTTTGTTTATGTGGTGTTATCAATCACATTTACTGATTTGCAGATATTGTACCAACCTTGCATCCCTAGAATAAATCCCACATGATGGGAGTCAAATTTTGGACATTAATTCAAAGCAATCAGAAGCAAATTCCTAAAGATTTATGGGACTCAACATATCAAAAATGTCACAGTAGCAGTTTCTAATCACTGGGTTCCTATAATTATAATAGCCTGGAATCTCAAAGAAATTACTGATTTAGTTAGAGTAAGAAAGAGGAAGGAAACAACTGAAAGGACTTAGTAGAGATGCTAAATTTCCTTTCCTACTCCTTCTAAATGTTTTGAGTCAATAGTCTATAGTTTTCTATTAGCATTTAAAAAATTCTATTATCTCATAGGCAAATGCATTCTACCTAGGCAAAACAAAACATATGAGAAGTCAATAGATATCAAACTAAACTTACAAATATATTTATCCCTTGAGAAACTGAAACTAATTTTCTCAGTAGAAATGAACCCATTAAATGGTTTTAAAACTTTTATCAATACAAAAAATTTTAGAAGTCTGATATTGTTTTATATTTTCATGTTTTTAATGACAGCTGAATTCTAATTACTTGTGCATTGTCTGTTATTGAACTGTTTTGCTTGCAATGTCAAGAAAATCCAATCTCACATTAATGTAGCTTTTTATGTGGACAAAGCAAGTGTTAATAGCCTTTACAGATAACCATCCATATTCTTTGACACTGTACCAATAGTTGACAAGCAGTTGTTTTCTGAAGGTTAGTTGCAATATGAAGCTGAAGCCAGAAGGAACTTTTCACATCATTTATTAAAATGCATTGACCTACTTGGTTTTTTGAATGGGTATCTTACCACTATGCACTAGTCTTCATAAAATATTCAGTTATGCAGATCCTCCAAATATTGACACATTCTGGTATACATCCCATCACAGTAGGATGCTATACAGTTCAGGGTCTCCAGATGCAAGTTTTCTAAAATTCTAACTTTTCTTGCAAAGTTCAACTTTATCATGGGCAACAATACTTTTATCTTCCTTGAAATGTCAGAATAGTTTGAGAAAAAGGTTAATCAATGAGTCATTCAAGCCTGACCAGGAGGTGGCGCAGTGGATAGTGTGTCGGACTGGGATGCAGAGGACCCAGGTTCGAGACCCCAAGGTTGCCAGCTTGAGTACGGGCTCATCTGGCTTGAGCAAAAGCTCGCCAGCTTGGACCCAAGGTCGCTGGCTCAAGCAAGAGGTTGCTTGGTTTGCTGAAGGCCCATGGTCAAGGCACATATGAGAAAGCAATCAATGAACAACTAAGAAGTTGCAATGAAAAACTGATGATTGATGCTCTCATCTCTCTCCGTTCCTGTCTGTCTGTCTGTCCCTATCTATCCCTCTCTGTAAAAAAAGTCATTCAAGTAAAACTGCTGTTCCATGGAACTAGGTCAGTGACATGTTAAAACATTTTTCTTCAATGACCATCATACTTCATTGCTTCTGTATCTCTGCTTCAAATTAGACTAGAAGGCATATAATCCTGTGTATATCTGGTATTTCATTATAGCATATTTTAAAAATATGTACTTAAGAGCTGAGACTTAAGAATATTATCAACTTTCATTGCTTTATCGAAGACAGAGTTTTTTATTTTCATTCTGAGACTTCTCAGCAGTAAAGAGTACAATGACCAATATAATGACTAACTAGGGAAATAGAAAACAAAATCACAATGAGATATCTAATACCTTTTAGAAGTTATAGAAAAGACAAACAAGTGTTAGGATGTAGAGAAAAGGAAACCATTTTACACAGGTTGGTGGGAATATAAATGTGAAAAACAGTATACCCTGACCAGTTTGCTCAATGGGTAGTGGCAGTCTGGCATACGGATGACCCAGGTTCAATTCCAGGTCACAGCACACAAGAGACCATTTGCTTCTCTCTCCCTTCCCCTTCTCTTCCCACAGCCAGTGGCTCAATTGGCTCAAGTATCGGCCCCAGGCACTAAGGACAGATTGATTGGTCCTAGTGTCACCCTCAGGCACTAAAAATAGTTTGGTTGACTGATGCATCAGCCCCAGCCCCCAAATCGGGGTTGCCACGTGGATCCCAGTTGGGGCACATGTGAGAGCCTATCTCACTATCCCCCTCCTCTCACATAAAAAAAGAAAAAAAGTATAGTTTCTTCTAGGACCTAAAAATGGAATTAACACATGATACAGTAATTCTTCCTCTGTATATCTAGAGAAAAAATATAAAGACACTAATCGACAAAGATATGTGTATTGCTATGTTCATTGCAGCAGTATTTACAATAGCTAAGACATGGAAACAACCCAAGTGTCCATGGACAAATGACTGGAAAAAAATGTGAGCTATGTCTATACACACATAAATGCAATGGAACACTATTCAGTCACAATAAAAACTAAATATTGCCATTTGTGACAACATAGATGGATCTTGGGAATTATGTTAACACTAATAAATAAGAGGAAACAGGACAAAAAAAAAGACAAAACCCTACGACTTTACTCAATGTAGAACATTTTTTAAAAAGAGTAAACAACAAACAAAAGCAAATTCACAGATACAGACAAAAAAACAGTATGCACCAGAGGGGAAGACTAAGTGGGTAATTAGAGATCCGGTATATAGTAATGGAAAGAAACTACACTGTGGGCATGGAGCATGCAATACAGATATTGTGCGTCTGAAATTAATGCAATGTTACTTCAATAAATGTAATTTATATGTATTTAAAAACTTTCTAAAATATGTCCTGTTCTGAGGTTAGGAAATCAAACACAATCCATTTTGATTTTAAACATTTTTTTAAAAAATTAATGTTTATTTCAAGTATGAAAAGTAATGTATCAGTATGACTCAAAATTCTGTTCAGTTTAACAAGTATAAAACAAAATTTCTGACAAATAGGTATAAAATACATAGGAATATACTTAGACATTCACAGTGAGCACTAAGTTTTACTGATACATTTCAGAAATTAAAGTATATTTGCAGTCCCAGTTAAAATAAAGAAGTTCTTAACCGATGAACCCTTCACTCTCAGAAGTTAGCATTTCAAAGTAAGATCTGCATAAGAATTCCTTTTAGAATAGTAAACTTGGCTCAATGATTTTGAAATTCAATACCTTATGGTTAACCTGAAAATATGGTTCTCAAGCCATTTTAAGTAATCTCAATGATGTACATAACTTAAATCTAACCATTCTGACCAAGAAATGTTACCATAGCAATTCAGTGCATTCCCAGCAAAACACTCTGCAGAAAATGACAGAAATTTTCTCAGATTACGGAACCATCAGAATTAAAGTCTCAAAATTACTTTAAAGGGCTGCTACCAAGGCTTCTGCTTTCCTTCTCCAGGTACATCTTTTTGAAGGTTTGAAACATTGCCTTTGAATCCTTTATTGGGTTTTGAAGTGTCTCAAATCCATTTGCACTGCAGGTTCTCTTGACATTTCTTGAATTAGCCAAAACATTATCATCTAAGAAAACAGAAATTTCATTTGTATATTATTCTATTAATGTCAGTGACCAATATAGTCAGAGCAAACATTCTACTCTGGGATAAAAAATTAAGACGAGTTTATCAAATTTGACAAACCATGGTTAATTTTTGTTTTCCCTTCAAAAGAAATGACACACGGGACATCTTGCCTGTTCTTTGGGATTATTTTCTCCTTGTGCCTGTCCTACTCTTCCTTTCCCCATGCTGAATACAACTGTTATTTATCATTTGAATGCTTTATATGCCGTTCATGACAGCAATCCAAACTAGCCATATGAAGATCACAAAGACCAGCCAGTTCCAGGCAGTGAATACTTTTAAAATTCTGGTCTTGTTATGTATTAGGTATTCCAAGATATGTCAGTACTTGTTTCAATACTTTCAGTGCTTCATTAAACTCATTCCTTTTGATGGCTCCAGCTTTTCATACTTCTGGGCATTTCTAGATATGCCTTTTTCATTGACTGTTCCCCAGATTCAGAATTCTGGTATCTCATTCCTGCTCTAGCCATTTCTGTCTGGATAGTTCTCTTTTCCTTTCCTGTCCGAGGAAAGAGGGGGTGCTTAGAGTCAGGTTTTCTGTCCTCATTTCAATTTCTTCTACACCCTTCTTTTTTCATGACATCAGTAATGCTGATGCGAGTTGGGTTCATGTTACTTTCCATTGGGTCTTTTGTTACTTCCTATGCTGATTAATCTATAGTTTTATAATTTGCTCCATCCACTCTCCAAACTTTCCTACCAAATTTAGGTGTAGACTTATTTAAAGCTCTTTGAAAGTTAGGACGTGTCTTACTTCATACAGGCTCACATTGACCAATCACATCATCTTGATGTGCTTCATCTTTCACTCTTGAGTCTCCTCAGACTGGCAGAGGCCTACAACTTGTATAACTGGGCCAGCCCTCACTGAACTCAACATGAAATTTTGTTAGAGGAAAATAGATCACTATTTCCCTTTCCATAACAGGACACAGAAAATAGGAATGCCTTCCTTTCAACTCATATTTAGCTGTAGATCTCGTTGTGCTTGCAACCTTTTTTTTTCCCTTTTCATGATTCTCAATAGTGATGTCAAACCTTCACTATTGAGTGCTTATCCTGTGACTACCTTTATGCCTTTTAACTCATGATTATCTGAGTATCTTTGGCCAATATATGTATGCATCAATCTTCTGAGTATTTTCACATTCAGCTTCCAAGTATGCTTCTCGCCTTCTCTTTGTGGAAATAAAATGTATTCCTTGCTATGATCTGCATGCCCATGTTCATTTTTCTAAATTTTGACTACCTGTGTTCCGACTTTATAAATTTATTACTTTAAGATCCTTTTCTGGCTGTTTTTCTGTTCTGATTAAGAGTGCATTTCTCCTCCTTTGATGCAACTTAAATTTTTTCCTATATGCACTTTCAAATAGGTTGTGTATTTGGGCTTTCAGCCGTCTTCTGATCTTGTCATTATTTTTAAAACTTTATTAAGAAAATTAAATTTAATAGGGTGACATTGATCAGAGTACCTAGGTTTCTGGCAAACATTTATACAGCATTTAAACTGTTGCTTATGTTGTATACCCCAAACCCAAAGTCAAATCATTTTCCATCACCATGAATTTGTCCCTCTTTACTACCCCCTACCCCCTTGTCATTCTTTTTTGAAGTTATGCTTCTTCTTGTCGCTCATGGTGCAATTATTTTTCTTCATTTCCAAGTGACGCTAAACCCTTGTCTTGACATATTCATTAACTCCTAAAAAAACTCCCTAAACACTAGCTTATAGTTCTCAATGCAAAACCCTAAAAATATAAATTTATTCCACTAAATTGAATGTGAGAACCTCTGGTTTTCCTGGTTGGCTCTCAGCCCAAATCACTTCCCAGCCCCCCCCCCCCAAATCCAAAATTAACTAGGATCTTCAGTCTCTCATCATCAAAAAAGTCAATTTCATACTTAACGGCAAAAGAGAGCCCCGTTCAAGTCCGTGACATTTAGTTACTAGCCATGTAACTTCAGTCAAGTGATCTAACCTGATACTGGTAAAATGGAAACCTGCTTACTTGATTTTGAAAATTAACTACCTTGTAAATCATCTAATCCAGTGGTTGGCAAGCAGGACATAACCTGGAGATACAGAGAGTTTATTCCAAGTCCAGTACAGACTGGCCAAACTGTATTCTACATCATGAACAGAAAAAGCCTGTGGAAGAGGTAAAGTTGTTATAAAATCACTTTAATTCAGTTCTCTCAACAGTACAAGCTGATAAGGCAAGCAGCGCAATGTGTCATGCACCGTGTTACAATACCTAGCCTGTAACTGCTGGTATCAAAATATACGTGTCAGGATAAAAAACTGTGTTTGTGACCACTCATGTATTAGAGTAAGTGTAAAAAATTATAAATATTTACACCCTTGTCCCCATCCAGACATGGAACCCAAGGGATCCATACTCTGAAGAGGGGCTGGACCAGCTAGAATGAGGTCTATGCACAGGGAAGTCCCTTGGACCTCTGAATGCAGGACTATACTAGGTAAGAGACACATCAAGACTCAGGGGCTGTTATCCCACCTGAAGGTGTTTCAACATTAGAGGTAGACAAAACCCAGATAACTCTGGTTCAAAATTTGCAGGAAAAAAAACAGCCCTGAAAGTATAAAAGAGAGCCCCTGTCCTCCTAGGCACAGGAGAGGTCAAGTAGAAGGCATCTGGAGGTTTCAAGTTTGGGGCTTTATAGGAAGGACCTGGGTGGGTATCCTCAGTAATTGCCCAGTGCAGATGCCTAGAAACTAGATTCTACCCTTCAACTTAATTACAATGAATAAAATAAAAAATACAATATACAGCCCCGGCTGGATAACTCAGTTGGTTACAGCATTGTCCTGAAGCACAGATGCTGCCAATTGGATCCTCAGTCAGGGCACATACAGGACAGATTGATGACCCCCCCCCTCTTTCTCTAAAATCAATAAACATTGAAAGAAAAAAGAAAAACACAATATACAAGGGTCATAAGAAGGACATTTATATTACACTCATACCATTTTTACCATCTTGCTATATAAAAGCTTACTTAAAACTGTTTCTTTTGCATATAAATGAAGATTAGAATATTTGGTCAACTAGAAATATTACTAGGCCCAGATGTCTGCAATTGCATCAAAGCACAACATGGAAATTTACAATGAAACAAAGTTCTGAGCTGAAGAATCACCAGAAACACAACACCCTTGGGAGTCTTGGCCCAGGAGGAGCACCTCAAGCCAGGGGTGTGGAGAATCCCACTTGACTAAAACTGAAGATTGGGATGTTGGGATTCCCTGTAGCTGGCAGTCTCCTGCCAAGCCAAGCACATGATCCTTATGGGAAGCTGCCCCCTCAGTCCCCAAATTCCTATGCATTTCCTACCCCAGAAGGCCCTGTCACAACACTGAATTTATTAAGGCACAAGAAAGCTAGGCAAAGTTTTTGGAACGCCCACCCTGCAGGCTACAGAAGGTACAGGCCAGGGGCCAGAGAGGAGAGCAACCTGTCCACACATCACCAAGAGCCTGCGGATGGCACCCCATCTCCCCAGTGGGAGCAAGGTGAGTTAGAGTGAACTTTTTAAAAAGAGCTCTGGTCTTTTAAGGTCACTTCTGTTGTTTAAAGTGGCTATTTTCTGGGATGATGAAGGTTGTTGCCAGAATCACTAAGTTGGCTGGTCCTTGGTAGTGGAGCCTAGATGGCGAACTTGGAGAAGGACACAGACAGACAGTGTTTTTTGTCCAGCCTGTGGTTGTGCAAGTCAATGAGCGCCTCAATGGCCTCCTCCACCGAACCCATTTGGATCCATGCCACCTTACGATTCTTCTGGGAGAACTTCAACTTTTTGACAATTCTGTCATTGTTGGAGAAGAGGATCTTGAGGTCATTCTTGGATATGTAGGGCTGGATATTGTAGAGGAACAGGGTAGCAGAGGGAGGAAAGACGTTGTGGAAGTTCTTGGGGCAAGACTTCTTGAAGCGGTGCAGATGTGAATTCCTGTAGTCCATGGTGAGGTCGTGACTATTCTGGCCCAATTGAGGCAGCTGCACATTCTTGTGCTCGGAGAGAATGATATGCACTGGCATGCCATGTAGCTTGTGCCCGCTGAGGTGGCTCATGGCCAGCTGGGCTTGGCTCCCATCAGCCATCTGTACCAGGGCATTCTCCTTATTGAAGAAAATCTTCACCCGTTGCACATTGCCATACACACCAAAAAGAATAAAGAGGCATTGGAGTGAGACTCTCCCAGGGTTGAGGTTGCTGACCAGCAGGACAGAATTTCCAACCCCAGCCAGGCCTGGGATGGCGTTCTGGTCTGCTGCCGCGGCTGCCTCTGATGAAATGGCTGGAGAGGCCAAAGACTCAAGCACATTGGGAACAGAAAGGCCTGCAGCTTGAGGAATGGCAAAGGTGGGAGGAAAACCAGCTTCTGCATATAAAGAGGCTGACATGATATTAGGCACACTGAAGCCTGCAGTCTTGGTCTGGTCCAGTGAGAACTGGCTATCACTGGAGGGCAGGTTGGGACGGGTATAGTCTCGGCTCTTGTTGTTGTTATACTTGACACTGAGGTTGGTGACCTTGGAAAAGTTGATGCGGAGTGTGCAGCTAACGTTGTGGATGTTCTGCCCATCCAGCGACAGCTTGGCCTGCTGGGCACTCACGGCTTCAGCATACTGTAGCAGTACCTGGAACTGGCTGTTCTTGGTAAAAGTAATGATTTTCAGAACTGTGCCAAATTTCGAGAAAACCTGGTGAAGAAAGTCCAGGGTAACCGGGGAGAAGAGGTGCTCCATGATGATATTGAGCACTGGGCTCTGGCCAGCCACTGCCATACTGGCATCCTTAGCTGCAGTTGAAGCAGCCAGTGACAGGTTCCCTGAGTCAACTGAGTTTGGTGCCTGCAGGGTTGTCTGGGCCCGCACCTGATTGGCTGAGTTGTCAGTCTTGAGTTCCTTGTGGCTGGAGAACTGGACATCGATGGGTTGGCTGTGAGGCAGAGGTGTCATGGAGGTGTTGTGGTTCACCATGGTGTTGGCTGCCTCCTCTGAGGCCTTTTTCCTTTTCTTCATTAGGAGATTGGTGACCTTCCCAAAGGGCAGACCCAGGGAAATGACCTTGCCCTTAGTGACATCGTTGGGGGGCTTCTGGATGCGAGTCACTTTGCAGAGCATGTCTGCATGTCTGTTATCACCTTTAAATTTCTTGCTGTCATTTCCATTTGCTATAGAGGCCGAGTTGGGGCTCGTGCTAAAGGGTCCATTAGTATTGCAGGCAGAGAAGAGCTGGTCCAATCCCCGCTTTCTACGCACTGCTCTGTCTGGGACAGTACCATTCTTTGCACACAGAAGAGACCCACGAAGGCTGGAGTGGAGGCGCAGGAACTGATCCAACGGATCCAAGTTACACACTCCTGAATCATTTTTGAATGAATATGAAAAATCAAACTTCACAATAGTTTGATAAGAATAATTGAGCTTATAAGACAGAGTAACAAAGAAGAAAGAAATTAAATAGATGATGATTTTACCTATTTCTTGGCTGGCTTCTGGAGTCCTTTTCTCCTCAGGTGTCCCTTTTATCCAATCTTCTTTTGTACTTTTTATTCCTGTAACTATTTAAATATTCATTTTCAGACCTCTAGATAACTATTACTAGTTTTAGGACTATAATGAAGGAAAATCAGGTAAGCCTAAAATATATTTTATAAAGTAATAATATAGTCACATAATCCTAAAAGGGGCCCAGAAAAATATTGCATCCCATCTGAGATTTGAAAAATGAGTTGCTTTCAAAGTTCACCTTCACTACGTAATTAAGTTTCTCCCACTTGGGCTGAACAGCAACACATTTCAAGGTATTTAAGACCAAATGACAGGAAACATGTATATGTCATTCACAGTGCCTCCACTCACTTTTAGCATTCCCATTACATCCATGCCTCAAATTCTACAGATCTAGTTAAAAGCACCTACTGAAATGACCAATACCTCATAAAGTAAATCTTATACTCTAATTAATCATAAATCCCTTTATATTCCAAGAAAACATAGCTTATTTATGCTGTAACTTTATGAGCCCTAACAGATAATATCTAAAGAAGCTTAAGAGAAACAGATTTTTGTTCACATCCTGTAGTTTTTTAATGTTTCTCAGCACAAAAATCTCAATGTTTCCTACTACCACAATAATCAGTCATCTATTTTCTCCTTCCCACCTACTATGTTGAGAATTCTACCTCAGCTAATCAAGTCATATTTGCCACTCTGGGTTTGGAGACTTTACACTGAATACTGCTTCCACAGTCCACACTCTCATGAGCAGACTGGACCTTACCTCTTTAACTGCTTCAAAAATGATAATAAGCTGAACATTTATACACTGTATAAAAAGATATCACTAATAGTGATTGCATATCTCCTAATATTGAAACCAAGACTTCACAGGGCTATGAAGTTGCAAATAAAAAGGAGAATCAACAAAAGACTCTGGAAATAACATATACATTTCTAACATAGAAAATATTTTCCCACAACAATGGATTCCATGGTACAAAAGAAGTCTTTGTATTTGGCAGACCATACAATTTTATATATGCCTCATCATTAGTACAAATTTAGCACAATTTACAGTAGGAGGATGAGAAACTACTACTACCCAATGAACCACTGATTGAGAAAAAATGGCCAAAATGTATTCACTATTTCCTAGCTATCCAGCTGGCATAAGAGATGCTAGCCCTCCTTGTGACCTACAGTGCTTTACAATGTTGTAGACACCATCAAAAAAATCATACTGGACCTTGCACAGGGGCTTGTTCCTTCTGAGGACAAGACTGCAGATCCTTCTGTTCTTCAATTGAGTTTTTGCTCTTATTCATCAGTCCATCTGGACATAATTTAAACTCCAGCATGCTTTGTTGTCCTGTGGTATCCTTCTTAGGTAACAGGCTTTTACTTTTATTTTCCAGTCTCTTTTCTTTATCTTTATTAAACTTCTTGGGTAAATTCTCTAATTTTGTAAGAAAAATGCTTTCATGTTCAGTGCATTTAAAAGCAACTCTATTCAGATATTGCTTCCTTTGCTCCTTTACTTTGGGAGACATCTGGCCGAGTTCAACTTCATTATTATTGTTTAAATTTTTGTCTAATTTGGTTTTAGCAACCCACATTTTATCGTGTTGCTTTCCACCAACTTTTACATTTCCTGATAAGTATGTTTTAGACCCCTCAGGATGATGAGCTCTGAATTTTTTACCTTGGCTTGAACAAATATTTAATGATTCTTTAGATGTTTGCACACTGCTACTGTGTCTCTCGTTTGATTTCCCATAACTCCCTGCTTGCAAAGAAAGTTTACTGGATCTCACATATTGAGAATCACATGGTATATTTTCTCCACTGTTTTTCTTTGATGCTTTGATACCCATTGCTTCTTTATGCTTCTGCCTTTGTAAATACTCCTGTGTTAGAGCTCTAACTTTAAATGAACTATCCTTAGAGCCAGAGGACTTAACACTTGGTACTGTCTTTTCTTTAACCTTGGCTCTTTCATCCAGGCTTGACAAAAAATTATGTATTTTCAATGTACTGCCTCCAGTTTTATTCTGCTCTTGTTTATCATATTTTATCCTCTTTATCTCTGAATCAAGCTCATTTCCTTCACCTAACTTCCTTTCTTCTGAAACATTTTGTTCAGAGTTGCCTGCTTTCAATTTTCTCTTTTCTGGCAATGCTGACTTTACCGAAGAACCGTGCTTCATTTGACGATCTTTAAATTTATTTGTTGAGAAACCTGACTTTGCTTTTAGTGGATGTGAGTTTTGTGTTGTAAGCTTCCTCTGTAGCCTCTCTTGAGAAATTTTCATTTCATTATTAGAATGAAAAGCTACCTCATGAAATTTCAGGTTTCTTTTCTTTTTGTCACTTTGAAGGGAACCTAATGTTTTACCACCTTTAATGAAAAGTTCATCAGATGATTCTCGTTCTGTCCTTAGTAAGCTGTTTTTTGTTCTGGACGTTTCTTTTATATTCTTGCCTTGTTCTATTTCAGAAAAATGGTTTTTCCCATCTGGAAAAGGAAGAGCAATCTTCGGATTGTTATTTGGAGAGCTATTAAAATCCATAGGGAGATCTCGATCAGGGGTATAACACTCTTCTTGCTTACAACTGTTGGTCTCCAAAGAACATGGCTCCTTCTCCTCTTCTACCTTTGTAGTCAAGTTGTTAATGGAATTACATTGACATTGGGGTATTCCTTCATAAACCTTACAGAGCCACCCTAAGGCACAGCAATGGATATCGTTTTTCTCCAAATCTACTACAGAATTACAGCTTTCTCTATCTGTACATACTGGTGGGTCACACTCGCTCTCTTCTTTTGTAACAGGGTTCTCTTTCTGAGGTTCCTTCAGTTGCTCTACCTCACGGAGCAGATCATTCTGTTCAGGAAATAATTCTTTCATTTGTTCCGAGTTTAAGATTGTAATTTTTATTTGGTCTGTTGAGTCTTTGGAGTCACAGCTGGTTTTATCACATTTATCTTTTGATATCTGGTCTGTGTTTTGTTGTGCCACTGAACCTTCATGTATGTTGACAGCTTTAATACCATAGGGAAACTCTTTTAAAAGTTCTAAGAGCTGATCATGTGGATATAACTCGGAAGTCTCATCATCGAGAATCTCTCTCACAGGGTCCAAGGCAGCGGAATTGTAGGACTCATCAATTTCCTGAGTGCTACTGTCCTGCGGAATAGCAGCTGTGCTTACTTTTTTAGTGATATGCTCCAAAATGCTTTCTTCTAAAATTTCACTATTTGCATTAATAGTCTTCAAAAATGGTGATTCTGGAGGCTGCAATGACTTTGACTTATCAGATATTTTATGTAAAACATCTGTGGACCGAATATTATCTTTTTGAAAACCAGAGTCTTTACTTTCAGTGATATTGTCTAATTGTTCTTTTTGTTGTCTACCATTAGTCACCTGGAGATTGGGCAGAGAGGATTTCTGTGGTTCAACTTCTGTCACAGGAAGTGAGCTGAATATTTGTGCTATTTGGTAATTATAAGATGTATCACCTTCAACAAGAGAACAAATATTGTCAATCTGTAACAAATCACTACTCACAATGTCACTGTCCTTTACTTTAGACAAAGCTTGTTGACCACACACAGGATAGTGAATATCTGTTTCTGATTCAATATGGTTTCCTTGACTGGTGTTATTCGGTGTGCCTTCTGAATTACTATTAAATGACTCATTTTGTTTCTCTTTACAAATTATTGGGAAAATCTTGGTATTTTTTGTTGTACTTACAACTGATTCATTAACTTTCATAGTACCAGTAAGGCTTCTATTTTCTGCCAATTGATTCTGTAAACTACAAACACTGCCTTCTTTTATTACTGGATACACTGTTTCCGATAAAGCTTCAGATTTCATTCCTTTGACAGGCAATGTTTTGACATCTGAAAGAATTAAGGGTGACACTACAGCAATCTGAAGTTCTGTTCCCTTTGTCGTAGTAACACTGGAAGCCTCATAATTCTGCAATATCATATGTGGAGTTGTTAACAGTGAGCAGTTTATATCCCTATTCTGAGAATTTTCCACTGATGAAAATGGACTCTTATCACTGCTTTCCATAGAGTTTGAAATTCCAACTTCTGTTCTGCTTGTTGACTCGTTACACTGTTTTATTATTGTAGGTTCTGAAGGCTGCTTTGTCCAAAGAGAAAGACATGTTGCTAGCAATTCCACAGGACAGGGACTGTCATTATTCAGATTTATTCCACTTGAGGATTTTTGCTCAAGGCAAAAAGAATTATCTGAAATCTTGGCATTTATGTCATAAGTATCTGAAGTTTCCATGGTTCTCATGTTCAGTTTATTACCAGTGATCTGGGTATTGAGATTTGTTTCAAAACAGTGTGGTTTAGAATCCTGAATAGTTTCACAAGCATCTTTTAATAACATCTTCTCAGTTTTATCTCCACGTAAAAGAAGACTGAGAAGTAGCCTATTTGTATTTAGGGTTGTTTCAGAAGTTGCTGGCATATTTTCTGCAATGTGGACTAAATTTCCTGATGAAAACTGGGTGTTATTTAAAGTTGTGTGAGTATCCCCACTAGTTGAATTCTTTAAAGTAGTCGTAACTTTCAAATCATGTAACTGATCTGGCATTGGCACCTTTTCTGAACACACAGAATTTAGTAAAATGGAATTGACCTGGTTAAAATTTCTGCAATTGGTGTTCTGAATGTTGGAATTCAACATATTGTGTGTTCTACTTGTTTCTTCTACAGTTCCCATTACAGTTGGTGGTTTATCATTGGCAGTCTCTGGAGCAAAGAGTGTTACCTGTGGTCCAGACTGCATTTTGGTAGGTGGTTTCACAGGCACTTCAGAATTTTGAACTGATTCAGTATAAGGGTCTTTAGTTGTTTTAATACAACCTGCTGCCATCAAAACATTTTTATTTATTTTAATTTTCCTTGCCACTTCAGAAAATTTCTTTTTTATTTCTATTAATGTTTTAATATCCTTCACGAACTTTTCTTTTGTGAAACTTGTGTCCAGTACTTGATTTGAAGTTGGATTGCAAGAATCTCTTCCTTCTTGATTATTCTGAGGAAGAATCTGAATGCGATGGGTAGATCTAATGGGGTCATTAAAAGACTGACTGGCATTAGTACTTATTTTGAAGTTACTGAAATTTCCATAGAGGTTTTGATGTTGAAAGGTTCCGCAGAAGTCTTTTCTCATTTCAGGTAAGTATGTTTCTTGACTATGAGGAACATCTATAGAAGAGTGTTTAATAACATGCTGAGTGTTTTGCAAAGGCTGGCTTGCATATCTACAGTCATAAGGAGGAGGAAGTCTTCTGTCAGTCTGAGTAACTGCATACTGATAGGACTGTATAGTTGCAGTCTGATTTGACTGTAGAGTCAGTGCAGAATTCGAAGGATGACTATTTTTAACTTGTAGTGATGTAGGTGGCCAAGGATTTTGTTTCTGAAGATTAAGATTTTGCATAAAGCTTTGTGATGAATAACTGTTTTGTTTTGGAAGTGGTCCGTAATCTGGATGAGTCAGTTCACCAGATATATACTGTTGTGTCCAGTCACTTTGTTGCTCTGATAAAGATGAGTTAAGTCTCTGGTTTCCCTGGTAAGTTACAGGCACTCTTGCAGAATTAGAAGGGATCATCTGTACTTGCATAGAATAGGTATCTCCTACCATTGTCACAGATGGATTCTGCAGTGCACTTACATTGGCTATAGTAGTCCTAAGACCACTTTGTTGAGATACAGTTGCCCCACAATGAGAAAACATCGAATTCCTCACTGGTGAGTTCAACCATACATTTTGTGAAACTCCTGAAGACATTTGCAAACTATGATTTACTTGTTTGGGTCCTTTCACATTTGCATACGTTATTTTATCTACTGAAGTCTGCAAGGCCATAGTTGTACCACTATGCATATTAGGCACAGAGATCTGTTGAGGAGTATTATAATTTCTGATGTTGAGCAGTGGCTGTAAAACTGGATTTGAATTACTGAACATGCATGCTGGTTGGTTACTTCCAGGAGAATTTAAAGAACCTTGAGATGTTGTGTTTATTAAAGTCTGCTCCAAAAAAGGTGACTGGCTTTTAGAATATAATGGTGGCAAGGTGACACTCTCTGGTTTTGTGTTCCAATTCATTGTTAATTTGATGTAGAAGAAGTTTTTTTGAATGTCAGGAATCTGTAGAAAATAAACATCTTTTATTATAAAGCTGTTTTGCCTGAACAGAATTTCTAAAAATAATATTTTACCACAATACCAATGCTATTTCATAATTCCTGAAACCTCAAACTAGACAAAGCCTTGTCTTTAATTTCGAGAAGAGGAATAGCAAAAGAAAATGAACAATAAATATGGCAAATGTCAATAATATTTCTGGGGTGTTCCTAACAGGAATTCATTCTACGTTATACAGTTAGAATCTCGCTTGTTACATTTAGGTGGTAATTATTTTCTGCTGTTATTACTATATAACTTGCTCTTCATTCTAAGTAACCCATGCTCACTTATAAGAAAAGGTTAAAAAACATTAATTACTGTCTATCCCTAGTGTCAAAATTACCTAAGGGTATATTAACTCTTTCTTACACCTTCTCTTTCAGAAAATTTCTATGCATAAAACACACCAATACATAAGTAAACCCTTCTTTCTCAAAGAAATGGAATCCTACACCTAACACACTCTACAATTTGCCTGATTTTCATTACTATACCTAGGATAGCTTATCATTACTCTACACACACATCCATCCACTTCACAGTCTACATCACATTGTACTTTATGGGTATATAACCATTTCATCAGTCTTCTATTAACCAAATATAGGCAATAACTTATACATTTATTTGCTTTGCTTTACAAATTGCAGGCAAGGGGTCCTACCAACAAAAAGATTATTATTCTCTTTATTGTGATACTCACTTTACTACAGTGGTCTAGAATGGAACCCAGTGTCTCTGAGGTATACCTGTATTTGGTTTTCTTAGTTTTGGCACTTAAAAACTGTAACACTAAACATTCTTTTATTTATGCTTGTATATTTGTTACATGTTTCTAGAAATCCCTAGAACTGAAATCAATGTCAAAGGGCATAAAAATTATTTTCATAAACAGTAACAGATTGCCTTATAAAACAGCTGAAATAGGTTATACTCTCAGAAACATTATACTGTCAAGTTTAACAGTGGACAAACCCATTAATATAACCATAATAAATGGCAGGGGAAAGACAGACTAAAATAACATTAAATAAACTTGACTTAAACACATGAATAGTACACACAACAACTTCAGAATACATACATTGTTATTAAGTGCACATGAATTTCTAGCAATACTCACCATGTGGCTGGTTCACAAGCCAATAACAAATTTTAATAGATTAAAGTAATTCAGATTAATTCACAGTGGAATTAATCTAGTAATTAGAGAGAAGGTACTTGGAAACTGTCCAAATAACTGAGGCATAATGAATGCATGTTATACTTCAGCGAGACAGAGAAAAACAATCCACCCCCCCCCCAAATACAGTCACATTGGAGATTAGGGCTTCTATACACAAATTGGGAGGAAAAATTTCTGGGAGCACGATCCAACCCATAACAGGCTCCCATCCCTATATTCACATAAGACTTGAAGATGATTTTTAGCACTACACAGACCTATTTAAAAAAGAAAAGAACTGGGAAATAATCTCCACATCATAATAAGTGAAAATAAGATAAATTACAGAAAACAATGAAATAAATTAATGAACAAAAATAGATTCAACAAGTCACAAGTTAATTTCTGTTAAAAAAAACATTAAGCCTCTGCTCTGACAATATTGATCATGAAAAGAAAACACAGTATATTAGGAAAGGTTATAACTAGTCCCTACCAACATTAAAATGTATCTAGTTTAACAAAGTTTATCCTACTACATATAAAATGTAGGTAGAATGAAGAAATTCCTTAAAAAACACACCAACTAAGACTGACACATAATGTATCTCTTTAAAAAATTTAATATCTTTTTACAAAGTAAATGCCAGGTCCACATGGCTTTATGGGAAGCATTCTACCAATCATTGTAATAATACAGTATAACCCCCTTAGAATGGACAAAAGATGGGATACTTCACAGCCATCTTCTGAGTCTAGTAAAACAAAGGTTGAAAAGAAGGAAAATTAACCCTTTGAGTAGTACGAACATTGATGTACATCCTCATGCCTCCTGACCATCCAGAGTAAAAAAGTTTTTATTTTAAAAATGTGTAAGACAACATTAAAAAAAGGCAAATGTATGTTTTTGTTTCCATAAATTGACTATCTAACAAACAATTTTAAGTTATTCCCGGAGGGTCAGTGAGCATTGAAAAAACTCACTACTCAAAGGGTTAAGAAGCCAATCTCTATCAAAAAGATAGATTCAAAAATACTAAACAAAATGTTAGCAAGCCAAACGGAGTGATAGATGAAAGGGTAACAGCAAACATGACACATCATGATCAATTGGGTTTGTTTTAGAAATACAAGGTTATCCATTGGAAAATTAACCAAAGTAATCACATTACAACAATTAAAAAATATTATCCTCATTTCAATAGATGGCCTATTTTCAAGACCATAAAAAAATCAGTTACAGGCCCTGGCCAGTTGGCGCAGTGGATAACGCGTTGGCCAGGAGTACAGATGTCTGGGGTTGAATCACCGGTCAAGGTACAAATAAGAAAAAACCATTTGCAACTTTCCTGCTTCCTCTTCCTCTCCTATAGTCAGTGGCTTGATGGGTTTAAGAATCAGCCCCAGGAGCTGAGGATAGCTCAGTTGATTCAAGCATTGGCCCAAAGTGGGGTTGCTGGGTGGATCCCAGCAGGGGTCCATGGTGGTAGTCTATCTCCCCTCCTCTCACTTACAAAAATAAAATGAAATATTTAGAAAATAAAAAATATAAGACCTCTTATTAGGACAAGTAAAGACTAATTGTACAGATGAAATATTTGAAAATTTGAAGACAAATAAGGATAACAATTATTTCAAAATTTACCAATACAGTAGATTCAATGCAACCCAACTAAAAATCTCAAGCGGTTTATTTTGGTGGAAATTTACAAGCTGATTCGAAGCTTTACATGAAAATATAAAAAAGGCAAGAACAACAAAGATAAATTTTCATATTTATAGACATGTTAATTAGGACAAGGTTGGATGGCAGTGTTGATTGTAGTTTATCCACTAACTCAAAATAAAAAACAAGATCAAAGGTACGTACTTTTTAAACTTAAAAACAAGTCCCAAGGAGAAAGAGCTATGTATAACCTCCTAGGGAAGCTGCTTAATAAGATAAGTAATTGACCAGGTATTAGAAGAATTCAAAATAGAAAGTCGCACTTCCTCATGGCCTGTTGGCTCAGTGGTAGAGTGTTGGCCTGGTATGTGGAAGTCTTAGGTTCGATTCCTGGTCAGGGCACAAAAAAGAAGTGACCATCTGCTTCTCCACCCCTTTCCACCCACCACCTCTCTCTTTTGCTCCCACAGCTATGGCTTGAATGGTTCAAGCAAGATGGCCCCAGGGGCTGAGGATGGCTCCACTGTCAGGTGCTAAAATGGCTCAGTTGCACAAGCAATGAACCAGTGGCCCAGATGGGCAAAGCATCACCCCGTAAGGGGCTTGCCTGTCATCGCACATGCAGGAGCCTGTTTGTCTGCCTCCCTGCCTCTCACTTAATTAAAATAATAATAAATTGTACTTTTAAATAGTTGTTGATAATAAATTACCCCTGATGTAAACTTGTAGGTGGTAGTTTATTATGAATCCTATCCTCTAAAATTCTTGACTGTAGCCTTATTCAACTGTGACTGCCTTTGGAGGTAGACCCCTTAGGATGTTAATTAAGGTTAAATGAGATCAGAAGAGTGAGTTCTTAACCCAACAAGACTGGTGTCCTCATAAGAGAAACACCAGGTATATACGTAGAAAGGAAAGATGATATGAGGTCATAAAGACAAGAGAGACCTTAGGAGAAACCAAATACTTGATCTTAGACTTCAAGACTCTAGATCTGTGAGAAATAAATTTGTTGTTTAAGCCACCCAGGCTGTGGTAGGGTGGGTCTAGCAGACTAATACAAAGCATATGGGTAGGAAGAAAAATGTGCTATATGACTAATTTGTCCCCTTCCCCGCATTCTATCTCCTTTGTGGACACAAAAGACACAGAAGCCAGGAAAAGCATTCCTGAATCACCTAAATTAGAGGGAGTTAAGTTTTCTGACCTTTTTTCTGATTGCAAAACCTTTACTTTTGGATACAATGTATTCTTAGGCCATTTGAGATTATAAATGAGATTACCAGAGACGTATTTCCACAGTATATCATTTTAATTTCTCTTGGAAAAATAAACTTTTGCCCCCAAATCTCCACCCTGCCTGCCCCCTTTTTTACCCCCGCTTACCTGTGACAATAGTGGCACTCACCTGACAAAACCCAGCTATGGGAACTTAAGAATTTCCTTCTCTGCACTGGAGTAGCCAAAGTTTTCTGGAGAAAAAAAATTCACTTAAAGCAGCAGATTAATTTTACTTCATGAACATAAACGTCAAACTCAACATTGCCCAACAATTTTACCTCATTTTATTAAAATTATATTTATATTGAAAATGACTTTATGGTCTAAGACCTTTCTCTCTTCCCTGGTCCCCAACCACTCCAAACTACACACACACATGGTTGCCTCACTCAGCACCATCCATCCTCCTATCAAATCTCTACTTTTTAAAAATCTTAAAAACCTTTCCTTTATTCCTTGTATCAACGTGTCTCTATTGAATTAGGCCACTCCCAGGTGGGTGTGCATATATACTCACCAAATAACCTCACTGGGCTCCCACTCCCACATTCTTCACCTGTCTACCCCACACCAATGATAGTCTTTAAATTTGGTTAAAAACCACAAATATAATAAATAAGATTTTAAATGCTTAACATTTTAAAAGATAGATAAAAATGATTTATTTTTTAAATAAAAGTAATTTGCACTTCCATAAAATATGAAAAAGTCATTATAAAAATTAAAGCGCTACATTAGAAAATATTCACTTAATGCAAAATAAAACAGTAAGGGAAGAACAAAAATACATGAAATATAGGACCAAAAGTAACAACAGCAGATATAAATTCAACTGTCATTTATAACATTAAATGTGAATGGATGTAAACACCCAGAAGAAAGTGAATGTCAGACTACATTATGAAAAGCTAACTGTATGATATATCCAATAGATGCACTTTAGAGATCCAAAGATACAAAAAGATTTAAAGTTGACAGAGGGGCCCTGGCCGGTGACTCAATGGATAGTATCAGGCTGGCATATGGGCGTCTCGGATTCAATTCTTAATCAGGGCAGCACACAGGCAAAATGACCATCTACTTCTCTCCTCTCCCCGTATCTCTCCCTCTCTCTTTCCCTTCCCCTCCCGCAGCCAGTGGCTCGATTGGTTTGTGTGTGGTCCTGGATGCTGAGGATAGCTCTGTTGGAGTGCATCAGCCTCAGGTGCTAAAAGTAGCTAGGAACTCAAGCGTCATCACCCCCTGATGGGGTTGATGGGTGGATCCCAGTCAGGGAGCATATGAGAGTCTGGGAGGGAGGGAGGGAAGTAAAATGATACTCAAACTGCAGCCACAAGAAATAAAGATATAATTATCAGACAAAATAGGATTAAAAAAATGTTACTAGAGATATAGGGACATTTTACAACCATACAAGGGTTAAACTACCAAGAAAATTTAACAACTATAACCATACATGCTCCCAACACAACATTAAAATATAAGAAGCATAGACAAGGGAGAAATGCGCAATTCATATAAAGGGTGCCAAGACTTCAATTTATCATTTTCAACAACTTGGCAGGAAAATCATTAAGAAATTAGAACTTTGGAACACACTATATACTCCCACATTTGTTTTCATTAAAAAAAAAAAAAATGCTCACTTCGGCAGCACATATACTAAAACAAACAAACAAAAAGACAGAACTAGAGTACCTTAAGTTGTAGATCAATGAATAATCAAAGTATTCCTACTTTATACACATATGTACAAGTATATACACCCATAAACAGAAAAAAACGCTATAAAAACGGACCTATTATATATATTTGGTAGGCCACGGGCAAGCCTGATATAGGTAAGATGAAATGTTAAGAAACAGAACATAAGCCTGACCTGTGGAGGTACAGTGGATATAGCCTCGACCTGGAATGCGGAGGTCACTGGTTCAAAAACCCCTGGGTTTGCCTGGTCAAGGCACATGCGAGAAGCAAATCAATGAACAACTCAAGTGAAACCTATGATCTCTTTCTCTCTAAAATAAAACAAAAAAAAAAAAAAACAGAACAAAAATAAACTGAAATATTATCAGAATGAAAAAAGAGAACTATGACGATTAGCCAAGATGATAGGCATTAAAAAGACCATGTCAGGTCAATACAAAGATGTGCATCTGGACACTCACAGGCTTCAATAAATGTTTGTGGAATGAATAGTCACTATCTGTAACTGTTGAATACCAAATGAAACAGAAGTCCTTATTTAACTTTATAGACAGGAAAAAGTCCCACTTAACATCAAAGCCAATCATGGTTTTATCTATGTCAGCACCTCAAAAACAGAACTTCTTAAATATGTGTGTGCGCATACACACATATGTACATATATACACATGTGAGTGTGGTATGTGTATGAATTATACAATAGTTTTAATGAAAAACAAAAAATAAATCTATTCTGTATCTTTAACTGGAACTTTCATTATGTGTTCCAAAAGCCAAAGTTTATTTGGAGAGTGTCTGCTGATGTGATTAAATTGAGAAAAGTCAGGATTTTTCATTGAAAAACTGGTATGAATTGGAAAAAGCTAAAGCTACTTCTATCACAATAAATGAATAAATAAAACCCCACTCCAGTATAAAAGCCACCTTTCAGGAATTTCAAAAGTAATTATTTTTTGAACCTACTCTAGTTCTGGCTTTTTGGACCCTTAGTAATACAGGAAATTAGGTTACCAGCCCTTGAAACAGGCTTTCAAGAATTGATCATTCTAAATTTTACATTATTTTATAATGCATACATTTTTACATACAACTCTATAAATAGTATTAGCACACATTTGAGAATTAACTATATGTCAAGACTGTGCTGAATGCTCTAAATACATTATCACATTTGTCACAATGATGAATGAAGTTAAGGGTCTAGCACAGTGGTTCTTAACCTTTTTTGGGGTACCGAACCCACCAGTTTCATATGCGCATTCACCAAACCCTTCTTTAGTGATAAATAAAATATGACTTTTTCCTCCAAATTCAAGACATAGGTATATGTTGTTTTACTGGTGCGCGAAATGAGCCGTGCATGAACATCACCTTGCTCAAAGAACAAAACCAACAAAGTGCATGAACTCACAACAAATTACGGTATTACTTTATTCTGGCCTCTGCGGCAGAGGCTTCTCTGAACCCGAGACCGACTTATTGAACCCCTAGGGTTTGAGAGAACCCAGGTTAAGAACCACTGCTCTAGCACCATGTCTCTAGCAGGGCTAGAAGCCCTCCATCACAGCTGTTAAGCTGGTTTGCCATACTGCCATATAGCTTCAAAAGAAACCAACCAACAGATTCACATACAGGTTATTACTTACTCAAACAGCAAAACCAATATCGGTGTCCCTAGTCCCAGAAGGTCCTTACTATGGCAGATGAAACCACAGGCTGCTGAGGAACCAACAATAGCCACTTTATAGGCTGCAGCTCTAACCCAAACAGAAAGGGAAGTAATAAAGTCCTGATCTCAACTGAAACTAGGGAGGCACACAAGAAATTACCTTGTGGCCCTTTCTCACAAGGCTGCTTATCAGTTTGTTCTGGGAGGATGTGCAGGATGTCCTTCCTGCCAAGGTATGGGTCAGACTGAGATGAACTGTGCAGCCTACAAGACAAAGTCACTGAGGCACCATGGTGAAGCTATTTGCCTACACCTGTACTCTCCAATCTTTCCCGAATCCAGCTACAAATTCTCTTCAGAATTACAGGCCACTCAACTAGATACTCTAATGACTTGTACTTTATCTCAGGCTACACCAGGTAGAGTGACTAGATATGACTCCCAAAAGGATGACCAGGCCCTCCACATGAAGCTAGCTAATTATGTCCCAGATACCATCAAGGTTCACCAGCAAGAGCTACACGGAAAACTGGAGTCAGAAACAGCTCTACTTTTTCCTGATTGATTAATACCGGTATAGGACAGGGTATTGGCAATCACATATATTCCATCATGACTGGCCAACAGGAAGTTCAGAGCAATGCCAATTATCACTCTGGCTAGAAAGTCTACACTGACCATTGCACAACACAAAGGTTAGAGGCACTGACTCTTGCTCACCCCACCCCCCACAGTTGAAAATCCAAAGTATTATCTTTTTGGCTCTCCCAAAACTTAACTAACCAGTAGTCTACTGTTCACTGGAAGCCTTACTAATAACAAAAAGGACACGTTTTTTAATGTTATTATGTATGACATACTGTACTTAAAAAATTTAGTGCTATGTGTACTTATTGATGTATAAGTGGATCTTCACAGTTCAAACTCATGTTGTCCAAAGGTCAAGTGTAGTTTGGTTTATTTCCCAGAGCAGAGAGGACAGAGACAAATTTCAAACCACCTTTTCTAGTTGTTATTCTCTAAAGTGGGAATTAAAAATAAGGGAGTACACCTGAAGAAATCAGTTATCCTTCTTTGGAGTTATGCCTTACAACTCTTATTTTAGAGCCCTCTAGGTACCTTCCTTCAAGAAAACATGATCCAGTAGATGGTGAGTGGTCTCAAATACCTAAAAATCTCTGACAACTGCCTTACATACAGGATTAGTGTTTAACAGGAAGGTATAAGCTACATGAGATTCAGTATATTGTTGGGGTAACAAAGTGTATTAGAGTACAAGTTTTACTCATTAAAATAGGAGTAAGCTGATTTTATGCCTCCCGAGGTGGAAAAATTCCCTTAGTAAAGCTGATGTTTGAAATGCTTCTAAAGAGAAATCTGCTAAAACTGGTTTTCCCTGTTAGTTACCCCTGTCATTATAAACCATATTGCAATGTTTACTCTGGTTGTCCTGGGTTCTGCTGGGAGGGCTGCAAGAATCTCACTACAGCCTGACCTGTGGTGGCGCAGTGGATAAAGCATCGACCTGGGAACACTGAGGTTGCCAGTTCAAAACCCTGCACTGGTCTGGTCAAGGCACATATGGGAGTTGAGCTTCCAGCTCCTCCCCCCTTTCTCTCTCTCTCTCTCTCTCTCTCTCTCTCTCTCTCTCACTCTGTGTCTCCTCTCTAAAATGAAAAAAAAAAAAAAGACATAAAAAAAAAAAAAAAAAAAAAAAAAGAATCTCACTACAGGCATTCTGTTGGAATGGGTTAAAATCCAGAAGTACCAGAAGAGACCTATAGGACAGTGTTTACCTTGTCAGCAGGATCAGGTAACGGATGACAGATCCAGCAATCTGTTAAATTCAGAGTCATAATTATGGCCCAGGAAATATATACAACAGAGTTTTACTTTCCCTTAATCAGGAAGCCACAGGAAATCATGACTAATAGGATGAGGTATTTGAGCCTTCACCTAAGGACATCCTTGCCCAAAGTCAACAACTGCTAAAAGTTTGTAAGTTTCCTTAAATTATGGTTTTCATTGGCCAGCAGTTATGTTGAGGATGGTGGTAAAAGCCTGGGATAAATTACATTAATGGTTTCTGCTCCCACCACTTGACTCTCGAGTCTTCTTTCCCCAACAAACACAGGGGAGCTATGGAAGTTTTTCGGGGTAAGAAGAGATGGCAATCACTTAATTGTGAAACTGACTGATTCCACACTCCAAGCCACACTAGCCACAACAAACTGACCAGTAATATGGTCCATGTAGTAAGAAAATGGAAAAACTGACAGAAATTGTGGCAGTGAATCTTTAGGGCCATAATGAAGTAGTCACCTGAGAAACACCTTTTAACTGCTTAACTAAAAATACATACGTCAAAATGCAGGAGAATCCAGCCATTTCTGTTAAGCCAGATATAAAAGATTTGCAAAAATACAAAACAATGCTATCTTTTCACTATTGTTTTTGGAAAATCTATTAACATGAAATAATTTATTGTACTTTTAAATAAACTATATATTTTAATTCCTCAGTTTTAGTTTCTAATGTAGTAATTACATATTGTAATCTATACAAAACAAAAATTCTGTGAGGTCCTGAAGTTTTTAACACATAAAAATTCTTAAAATCATGTGTCCCTGCAGTCTGCAGCTACAGAAAGAGGATGTCTATGCGATTCTCATGGAAGGAGAAACTAGAAATAAAAATCTTATCTTTAAGGAATTTGCCTATACATATAATCTTTGTTGGTCTTATATTATATCCTTTGCTGTCATAATGTTTTGCCAAGAGAACACAAAAATAGAGAAAAGGGTCAAAACCACAGTTGAGTCTATGAAAAGATCAATGAAATTAATAAACCTTTAGTAGACTGACCAAAAAACACATTTGCATTACTATAGAAACATTATTACCAACCTTACATTTAAAAAAGTACTATGAATAACCGTATTCCAATATGTTTAGTAATTTAGATAAAAAAAGATAAACCCCCTGTGGTATTATAATTTATATTAAGAAATACAGCCTGAGCGGTGGTGTGCAGTGAATAGAGTACTGACCTGTGATGCTCAGGACCCAGGTTTGAAACCCTGAGATTGCCGGCTTTAAGCACAGGCTTGCTGGCTGGAGCCCCCCAGTCAAGTGAAGTATGAGGAGCAATCAATGAACAACTGTTGTTAATGTTCAGGGTTTCACAAAGAGGAGCCGCAAAGGAATGAGGCAGCAACCATAATACTGCAAGTGGAGGACCCCAATCTCTCCAGGATTGAGGTGCTTTGGAGAGATCAGTTATCCATATTAAGCAGAAAATAGTGTACAATTTTATTGCTTAGTTTTGCAAAAACTGATTAGATTGCCCTCTCTGAGACATAGCACCATCTGCTGTCTGATTTCTGACCTGCAGAAAGCTCCGGTTGGGCTAAATACCCACATCGTTGGGCCTTCTCTGGACGGGACTGCTTTCAGTCTCAGCAGTTCAGAATACTTGGCCTCAACCTTCACCTCCTCAGGGTGGGGACAGAGTCACTCGGTGCTTTGGCTTCCCTCCAACAAACAACTACAGTGATGCAACTAAGAGTGGGTGCTTCTCATCTCTCTACCTTCCTCTCAGACAAACAAACAAGTAAATATCTTATATACAGCAGGTCCTCAAATAACATTGTTTTAACATTGATGAGATGCCACAGAAACTTAATTCTTGTTTATATCAATTAACCTATGATAAGACTGGTTTTATCCATCATTTCATTTAAAGTTACAGACCTATACAGACAATGTTAAGTTTGGACTCTTAGTATTTTGCTGAGAATTTTTCATGTACAAGGTGTCCCCGTTTCTAACACAGAGCTCCTAAAACCCTCAGATTTTCTTAAGTGATGAGACTAATAAAGATGTCATCTCATCAATTGTGACCATTATAATAAAGCCTCCATAAAAAAACAAAAGGAAAGGGTTCAGAGAGCTTCCGGGTTGTTGGAACGTGTTGAAATCTGGGGAGAGTGAGTGGCATGCTGGGAAAGAGGGCCTGAAAGTCCCTTCACATGCACCTCACCTGATGCACCTCTTCCATCTGGCTGTTAACTCACATCCTATGCAATAAACCAGTAATTACGTAAGTAAAAGGTTTCCCCCCCTTTTTTTTTTTTACCTTTTTCTAAAAAATTGATTTTAGAGAGAGCAAGGGAGAGCGAGTAAGCGAAACACAAATATCAACATGTGTTCCTACACGTAACCTGACAATAGTGAGCCGACAACGTTTGCACATAGGGACAATGCTCAAACCAATCAAGCTATCAGGCAGGAGCACAAAATGTTTGAGTTATGTGAGTTGCCTTCGCAAATTAATTGAACCTAAGGAAGCGGGGGGGGGGGGTGGTCCTTGAAAATCTTTATAATGCTATAGCAAGAAAGTCAATTTGTTGAAGTACGGTTAACAACCTAGACTTGCGACTAGCCATCTAATGTATAAGAAGGGATCGTGAGAACCTCCAAGCCGTAGCCAGTGCGTCAGAAGCACATGTAACAACACCGGCATCTGAATGGTGGGGAGTTAACCTTTTGGGACTGAGCCCTCCATCGGTTCGCACAGAATTGCTCGTTGTTGGTGAGGGTAATCTCCCATCACACACACATTGGAATTGCATGCAGAGCCCCAAAAGTGACTTGAGAAGACATGGGAAATCTAAACAGAGATGGTGTTAGTAACAAAAACTACCAGAAAGAAATAGGCCCAGACAGCATTCCCGTGAATCACACCAAAAATGTAAAGATTTAAAACCAATTTTACATACTCTTCTAAAACACAAAATAGGAGGAAATACTTCCCAACTCAATTCTACGAGGCCATGGCCAGTGGAATGAATGGGCCTCTGCCCAACACGTAAAGAGGTCATGCATTCAATCCCTGGTCAAGGCACACTCAAGAAGCAACCAATGAGTACACATTTAAGTGAAACAACTAAGTGTAACAGCGAATTGTTATTTCTCTCTCTCCGTCCCATCTTGCCCCCCCAAATCAATGGAAAAAAATATTTATTTTTTTATTCATTTTTTTAAGAGAGGTGAGAAAGGGGGGGGGAGAAGCAGGAAGCATCAACTCCCATATGTGCCTTGACCAGACAAGTGCAAGGTTTTGAACTGACGACCTCTGTTCCATGCTGATGCTTTATCCACTGCGCCACAGGTTAGCCCTCATAGGGGGGAAAGAAAAAAAAAAAAACCCCAACGAGGCTAATATCATCATCATACCAAAACCAGAAATCACAATAAAACTACAGACCAGAAAGTTATGAATATATAGGGGGTCCTTGGGTTACAACAGTCTAAACATACAAAGTTTCAAGTTTATGATATTCACTCCCATAAAAACTTAAAAAATTTGAGACCAGAGTGTTTTAGCTTATGTCATTAGAATTGTATTTATGGACTACGTGGGTGAACTAATCAGGTTCCGTGTGGAAGAATACAAAGTAACGCACGCAGTAATGCATCATATGAGTGAGGGAGTTGGTGTCCCCCAGTAAACTTACCTACATCATTTTGGACTGTTAAAAGCATAAGTGTTCTATTTGTGTTGCTTTTTTGGGTGATTTTCTGGCCCTTATCATGGCTCCTATGTTTATGTCTTTTTCCTCTTTCTGTGGCTTAGCTGTGTTTTTATGTGCTAGATTATGATTTTACAACTGTGTTAGGATAGGTAAGTGACTTAGGCTATTGAGTTTCAACTTACAACAAAATTCAGGTAATATCACCATCGTACGAACGGAACTATTGTAATCCAAGGAGCCCCGTACATGCAAAATTCCTCAACAAAATACTAACAAACTGGATACTGCAGCAAATAAAAATAATTACATGTTGTGATCAAGTGAGACTTAGCAATGCAAGATTGATCAACATAGAATTTTTTTTAAAAAGTTCTTATGCAATATACCAAAAGGAAAAAAAAAGGACAAATCACATGATCGTCAAAGATCAAGTCAACATCTAATGTGACTAAAATTAAATGCATCTTAAAATCCAATACCCTCTCATTATTAAAACACTGAAATTAGAAATAGAAGAAAACTTCCTCAACTTGACAAGGGACGTCTACAAAAACCCACTCACATACTTAATGGTAAAAGACTGAATGCTTTCCCTCTGAGTTAGGAAAAAGACAATGATGTCTACTCTTGCCACTTCAATTCACACTGTACTAGAGGGTCTAACCATGGCAGTTAGGCATAACAAAATATAGAGGAGAAATAAAAGACAGCTCTACTTGCAGAAGACATCATCTTATATGTAAGAAAATTGTTAAGGAATCCACAGAACATATAAAGCTAGGTTGTCTAATACAAGGTCAATATACAAAAACCAAATATATGTCTATAGAATATTTAACCTAGAAAAAACTCTATAGGAACAAAAATACAAAAACTTTGAAATAAGCTTAAAACATAAAAATTTTATACTTTGAATACTAGAAAACGTTGCTAAAAGAAACTGAAGATTTAAATAACAGGAGAAAAACCCACATTCATAGATTGGAGGATTAATTTGTTAAGGTGGCAATAATGCAAACTGATCTACAGATTCAGTTCAGTTCAACCCTGACCAAATTCACACATTTCTTTGCAGAAATACATCTCAATTTCAAAACTGACTAGTATTATTCAAGAATATGCTAAATGAGGGATCACTTGCCCCTCACAACAACAAACTGAAACTTAATTGCAGTTTCAGCGCTTCCCAGGAATGAAATTTTTCTTTTCTTAAAAAAATGTATTGCCTGACCAGGCGGTGGCGCAGTGAATAGAGCATCGGACTGGGATGCGCAAGATGCAGGTTCGAGACCCCGAGGTCGCCAGCTTGAGCGTGGGTCCATCTGGCTTGAGCAAAAGCTCGCCAGCTTGGATCCAAGGTCGCTGGCTCCAGGAAGGGGTGGCTCGGTCTGCTGAAGGCCCACTGTCAAGGCACATGTGAGAAAGCAATCAATGAACTAAGGTGTCACAATGGCAACGAAAAACTAATGATTGATGCTTCTCACCTCTCTCCGACTGACTCACTGTCCCAGTAAAAAAAAAAAAAGAACTTACTGATTTTAGAGAGAGAGGGAGGGAGATAGAGGAGAGGTATAGATAAAAACACTGATTTGTTCCTGCATGGGCCCTGACTAGAGACCAAAACTGCAAGCCTTGCGCATCAGGACAAGAGTAGAATTTCTTTTATCTCAGGGAGGTCATCTACTTGAATCTGCCTGAAAAGACCCTTCCTTGCAACCCTTCCCCAAGTCATGTGACTCTTCTCAAAACAATCCTTCCATTTACTTTGTTAATAACTTTCTTGCCAACCAGTTTTCCTATAAAATCCATTTTCCACTTTTTAAATTTTCAGTTATACTGACATGCAATTATCAGGGGTCCCCAAACTGCAGCCCCCTGAGGCCATTTATCTGGCCCCGGCCGCACTTCTGGAAGGGGCACCTCTTTCATTGGTGGTCAGTGAGGAACACAGGATGCATCCGCACCCATAGTTCATATTGAAATACTGGTCAGTTTGTTGATTTAAATTTACTTGTTCTTTATTTTAAATATTGTATTTGTTCCCGTTTTATTTACTTTAAAATAAGATATATGCAGTGTGCACAGGGATTTGTTCAGTTTTTTTATAGTCCGGCCCTCCAACGGTCTGATGGAGAGTGAACTGGCCCCCTGTGTAAAGTTTGGGGACCACTGTGCAATATTATTCATTTCCAACAACTTCCTGGAGCACCGGTTTACTAGCTGGGATGCTGCCTGATTCAAGAATCACTCAATAAAGTCAGTAAGATCTGCCCTGGCTGGATAATAAGGTCTGTTGGAATGTCTTCCCGAAGCACAGAAGTTGCTTGCTGGTTCAATCCCTGGTCAGAGCACATACAGGAACGGACTGATGTTCCTGATTCTCTCTTTGTCTCTTTCCTTTCCCATCTAAAAATCAATAAAGTAAACATCAAAACATTCAGTAATACCTTCTATTTGGTTTAATTTTATTTTTCAACACGACAAAATTATAGTAAACAAGACCATGTGGTACTGACACAGGATAGATATTGGTCAATGGAATATAAATCAAATAAATCCTATTTGTGGTCACCAGTAAGGAGCTAGCATCCAGAATATATGAATTCTTAAAACTGACCAATAAAAAACTCAAAGACAAAAAAGGAGGGTTTTTTTGTTTCTGAGAGGGAAAAAGAGAGGAGAGCGATGGGAAGCGTCACTTTGTAGTTGTGTCACATTAGTTGTTCATTGGATGCTTCTCATACATGCCTTGGAAGGGGTGGGGCTCCAGCCAAGCCAGTGACCCCTTGCTTAAGACATGGACTTCGGGCTCATGTTGATGAATTTATGCTCAAGCTGGTAACCTCAGGGTTTGAACCTGGGACCTCAAGTGTCCCAGGTTGATGACTATCCACTGCACCACCACTGGTCAGGCCAGAAAGGTTTTGAATAGACACTTCCTCTAAAACAAATATACAAATAGCTAATGTGCATGCAAAAAAGATGTTCAACATTATTAGTTGTCAAGGAAATGCAATCAAAACCACAATGAGCTACCAACTTCATGCTCCCTATGATGGCTATAATTAAAAAGACAAGTGTAGACTGAACAGGCGGTAGTGCAGTAGATAAAGCATCAACCTGGGACTCTGAGGACCCAAGGCCAAAACCCTAAGCCCTAAAGTCACCAGCTTGAGCGCAGGCTCACCACCTTGAGTGTGGGATCACAGACATGAGTCCACAGTCACTGGATCCCAAGGTCACTGGCTCAGCTGGGGCCTTCCAGGCAAGGCACATATGAGAAAGCAATCAATGAACTAAGTGCCACAAAGAAGAGTTGTTGCTTCTCATCTCTCTCTCCCTGTCTGTCCCCAACTATCTCTTTTAAGCTAAAAAATAAAAATAAAAAAGAGAAGTGTGGAGAGGGATGTGGACAAATTGAAACTCATGCATTGCTGCTGAGCATATAAATGTCCACTTACTTTAAATAATAGTTTTGCAGATCCTCAAAAGGTCAAATATAGTTACCACATGACAGAGCAATTCCACTTTTACATGTATATAAATAAACCCAAGGACTAAAAATGCCTACAACCTGACCAGGTGCTGGCACAGTGGACAGACTTTCAACGTAGGACACTGAAGACCCAGGTTTAAACCTGAGGTCGCTGGCTTGAGTGTGGGCTCATTTGGCTTGAATGTGGGATCATAGACATGACCCCATGGTCACTGACTTGAAGCTTAAGGTTACTGGCCTGAGCAAGGGGCACTAGCTCAGCTAAAGCCCCCAGTCAAGGCACATATGAGAAAGCAATCAATGAACAACTAAAGTGCCAAAACTACGAGTTGATGCTTCTCTTCTCCCCTTTCCTCTCTGTCTTGCAAAGAGACAAACAATACAAAAACATGAGAGAAAGAAAATGTCTATACCGCCTGGCCTGCGGTGGTGTAGTGGATAAAGCATCAACCTGGAACACTGAGATTGTCAGCTCGAAACCCTGGGCTTGCCTGGTATGGAGTTGATGCTTTCTGCTTCTCTCTCCTATATTTCTCTCACTTTCTTCTATAAAAAATGAATAAATAAAATCTTTAAAAGAAGAGTCTATACAAACACTTGTATATGAATACTCACAGCAGCATTACTTACAGTAGCCAAAAAGTAGAAACAGTAGAATGTCTATTACCTTATTGAAAGGTAACAAAATGTGGAGTATCTATACAATGTATTACTTGGTAACATAAAGGAATAATGTACATAAATAGGTTGACATGGATGAACCTTGAAAATATTGTGCTAGATGAGAGAAGAGTAACATATTCCATCTATATGAAATGTTTAGAATACAGAAATCTAGAAACAGAAACTAGATCAACAGTTGCCCAGGGATGAGGAGGTTGGCATGAATAAGAAGTGACTCTCCTAGGTCACAACAACTGAATAAACCCCTTTCCTTTTGCACCAAAAAAAAAAAATAAAAATAAAAAAAAAATAAAACAAAAAAGAAGTGACTACAAATGAGTATGGACATTCTTTTTGGGGTAGAGGTTGAGAACATGTGCTAAAACCAATAGTGGTGCTGATTACATAAATATTCATATATGTGAACATACTTTAAATCACTGTACATAACTATGGCATGTGAATTACATCTCAAAGCTAGTTTAACCACCAGAACCACAGCATTTTCCTATTATGACCACAGACATGCTCATGACCCAGCGACAGCTAACAATGGAATTTAAACTTTTGGTGGAGCAACAAAAGAACATGACCTGTGCAAGATGAAGCTGTCCGGCTATGTGAAAAAGAGTCAGAAGTAAATGTGACAAGCTCAGGGCCCAAAGTAATCTCCTAGGATGATCTCATCACAAATTCCTAACTGGACCTGTCAGAGGACAGTCATGCCTAAGGCCTATGCCTTCCTTAGTGAAAGGTTTATCTTTGCCTCAAAGCTCTGTCCATTGTTCTCCTGCACCTAGGTTAGCATACCTTTGGAATGCTGGAGTAATCTTTTCCAGACCCCTGGAGGCACAACCATACTTAAGGGAGCATGATTTTGTTGCCTGTTCATCATCCCTATTTCCTGTAAATGCTACCGCCCTGTATATCTCCATTTTACTTTTTATCCAATCAGTGATTTACCCGCCCCCCTCCTGCTTTCTCCAGTCTCCACAATCTACCACCAGTGGGTTTCATGTAATCCTATTGTCCTTCCTTTGATCTCAAATGTATAAAAAGAACTTCAAAACTGCCATACTCCAGAGCTGGGGTGCTCAATATATCAATCGCGATCTAGCAAGAAGTGTGGGCAGATCACATGACATTAAAAAGACATTTGTCTTTTGATTGGCATACAGGGTAGCCAATCTGACGTCTGAACTTTTGACACCCTACGCATGTGCATTAAACAGCGCTAACTTATTCAGTTACATTGCTGCGTAGGTAGCCTTCAATTTATTTAAACTAAATACAACAAAGGGTATAAAAATGATTGTTGTAGCTTGTCCGAGTAAGAAGCCTAAAACCTACCACTTTCATACAGAATGGGAGCGGATTTTTTTCACTATGTCATATTCTAAGTGCGTTTGCCTCATCTGTCTGTGTGCCATTGCTATTCCAAAAAAGGGAAATGTTGAGCGGCTTTTTCGGACTGTTCATAAAAACTATGACTTTGACTTTTCTCCGAAAAGAGAGCTGAGAAGGAGAAAGGTGAAAGAATAATACACAATATTAAATAGTAATAGTAACTTAAATAATGGTAATATAGAAGAAATAAATTTATGTTTTGCATTTTTATTGTAGGTAGATCATTTTGATTTGGTCATCTTATAAGTAGCTCGCAAGCTGAAAGTGTGGGCACCCCTGCTCCAGAGCATTTTCTCAGTCCATGGGATCTTGCTTCCATGCATATCTTCAGTTAGGCTCAAATAAACTCATAAAATTTTCTATAAATTTGGATATTCGTTTGTCCAAAGATACATGCACAGATACTAGGGCTACCCAACAAAAGAAGGTGTGCCTGAGAACAAAGTCAATGCAATAGAGCCCAAAGCCAGTGTCTAAAGTCTTTAAACCTTTATTTCAGATTCAGATGCTAGATCAAGCCAAACTTGAATGTCGCCTTGAAATTATGTAATTAATCCAATAAATTTTCTTTTGGGTCTTAAAAAACAGTAATCTGTTTATGATTTTTATTTCTTAAAAATTAAGTGTACAGTCTTGGGCAGGTAACTCAATTACTTAGTGCCATCTCGATATGCCAAGGTTGGTTCAATCCCCATTCATGGCACATATAAGAATTAAGCAATGAGAATGACCAGGTAGCATCTCGATATGCCAAGGTTGGTTCAATCCCCATTCATGGCACATATAAGAATTAAGCAATGAGAATGACCAGGTAGCAGCACAGTAGACACAGAGTCAGACTGGAAAGTAGAGGACCCAGGTTCAAAGCCCTGAGGTCATGGCTTGAGTGTGGGATCATAGACATGACCCCATGGTTGCTAGCTTGAGGCCAAAGGTGGCTGGCTTTAGCAAGCGGTCACTTGCTCTACTGTAGACTCCCGGTCAAGGCACGTATGAGAAAGCAGTCAATGAACTAAGGAGCTACAACAAAGAATTGATGCTTTTTAGCTCTCTCCCTTCCTGTCTGTCTGTCCCTATCTTCCCCTCTCTCTGATTCTGTCAAAAGAAAAAAAAATCAACAAATGAATGCATAAATCAGTGAAACAACAAATCAATTTTTCTCTCTCCCCTTCCTCTCTAAAATCAATTAAAAAAGATTCAAAAGATTCCCTGGAGAGGGGGGTGACATAGTATCTGATACAATATCTTATAATGATTTACAATTTTAACTACAAGTTAAAGTTTGTATTTACAAATATATCCTTGTAATTTAATACATCAAGATAACCTTAGTGACTGTGATTAAATCTTGACAATCATTATAACTATGAGAAAATGTCTCACATGAGACATTTACTTCAACAGGCCAACATTGCTCTTTAATTTACAAATACACTGAGAGGAAGATACACTACATAGCTGCCTCTCAACAAAGCATTTAGAATTCTTCAAGGTTCACCATGATTTCTTCCTTTTTTATAAGGCATATTACAAAGTAAATTTTAACTTGCATTTCTATAAACAGGGTTGGTAAACTGCTGTTGATCTCATATGGACAGCTTTCTATATCTTTTTTACATAATACTCCTCCAGTGGGGGGATGGAAGGGGATGGAGAAGACGTGCCTAGAACAAAATCTTGAAACCCACCCTCACAAATGCCTTTTTAAACAGTAATTCTCTAAACATTCATGTTCCTATTGTGTCCAAGAACATGATACTATGAAAACAGAGCTTGTGGAACATCGCAGAATATGGAGAAGCAAAGTGTTGGGGCAAATTTCCCCTAGGTAGATAATTTAATAAGAGCCATTCATGATTTCAAATAAGCCTGCAAGTAAGAAATAGAGTTATGTCTGGTACTTCTTATAAAAACAGAACCTGCAACAGAATATCATAGTAACCTCAGGAAAGTATATTTCCATATTTCCAGCTGTTGAACAAAAGGTTTTATGATGTGATGAAATTCAATTCAATTTAGAGACAGAGATAAACTGCACACTGCAAGGTAAAAGGCACGTAGGCTTTAATTCACTCACAGTGGTAGGCTTTAATTCACTCACAGTGCAGACGAGTGGCCGGCTCAGCCTAGGTTCAGCTTAGACTGGGTCCTTAATGACCTTGCTCAGTGGGATGAAGTCTTTAAGCGTCTGAGGTTCAGACATTAGCAAGGATCAGTAGAAGGAGAGAGGACCTCGAAGCTTCAGCCCCTTAGATACTTATGGGCCAGCCACCATGCCTGTTTACAACTTTCTTTTGCTTCAAATGTAAATATTTACATTGTTCAATAACAAGCTTCAAGCTCAATAACGTGTTTACATAATTTTTGGTTTCACTTTTATCATTCTCAAACACATACACTATCAGGTCACCACAGCCACATTTATCAATTCCTGGTCAAAATATGTTTACATCCTTTGGAACTTGTTCAATAACAAGTTTACTATAACAGACTCTATAGTGAAAAACTTTTATCAATACAAATCTGCTAAATTCATTTAGAGCTTAAATTAGCAAACTGAATTTTGTATAATATATACTGTTGTCTTAAGCTACAAAATATATTCCCTCTAACATGAGAACAGCTAAAATTTCTTGAGCAAGTGTGCTTGGAGCTGTCCCAAGCGTGCTGTATTATGACAACAATTTTATGAGGTAGGTATTACTGTTATACCCATTTTACAGATCAGATGATTGAGGCAGAGAAGTTAAATATTTTCCCAAGGTTGTATAGATCGTTAGTGGCAGAGCCAAGAGCTGATGATGTTCAGCAATGATTCCAAACACCACGGTCTTAATCATCACGTAAGGTTTCTTTCTTAACACTTGGTTTTCACAACATGGAAGCCCTGGAGACGATCCCTTTGGCTTTATAAAACTGATTAACTCATGGAATGGCTCTCCCAGAGTTGTATTCTATACTGTCTTCCCTCAATACTATTTGCCAGACATAATAAAACCAATCAAATAAGAAACAGGACATAGAGAATAATTGTTAAGTAGACAGTAACATGGATCCCAGTCATCTCACCATAATTTCCTCTTTCAAGTCCCAGTGTGACTTGTACTGGCCACGGATGACACCAAGGGATCCTGGAAGTTGGGAAATGGTTTGGTGCCAACATCTACTTGGTAGCTGGCAGGTTATCTGAAAAAGCCCGCCCAGGACCACCCCGTGGACCTGGACCCCGTGCTAGGTACAAGCAAGGCCCCACTGTGCCCTACAGGTTTCTGTCTTCACATCAGGTTAACTTAGCAAGCTCCCAGGGACAAAGACTTTAAAAATCATTGCCACCTGGAGATGTTGTTTATTAGAAAATACATCTAATAAAAGACACATGCAAACCTAACCCTAAAGCAACTTATCAGACGCCTAACCAAACCATGAATGAACATCTACCCATCTATGGATGTCAAAACCCTCCTAAGGCTGAGCCGCTGACACCAAAGGTAGACAGCTATTCCTCAGTCACCAACAGGCCTGTATATCCAGAATGATACTGAACTCAGAATCCATTTTGTTTGTCTTTACCTATCTGCTAATGATATTAGCCATAATAATAGTTATATTTGTAGGCTACTTAGAGGTGACATACTTACCTTTAAACAGAAAGTCACTCTTTCATTGCTGTTTATGTTCCCCTTTCTCTTCAAATATGTCAGTGCAGTGTCTCTCCACAATGTTTACTTCTTTGGTCCTGGAACAGGAAGAAACTACATAACTAACAACTACTTAATGTAAAATTTACATGACACTTCTATTAAATGTATAATAAAACTACATGCTAATCTGTTTACATGAAATGACATTGCTGTGCAAAGCTGTTACTTAGAAGTTGCCCAAAAAGCACTGAGTTTCCTAAATTCTGAAGTCAGCAAAAACAAAACAGAAACTAGGTCTGGCCTAAAATACAATTCCTTTTTCAAGTTAGAATTCCAAAAGACATGCCCTTCTCCAGGTCCATCACGGTACTGTCCCTTCGTTCCCAAACAAGAACACTAGCAATTTTCTAGATGTGGAAAATAGAACCCAACTGTAAGGGGTGGGGGTGGGGGGTAAAAACCTAAACCTTCGTGCATGTTAACACTAAATTTAAAAACTTCAGTGATTTATAGCTAACATTAAACTCTCCGACCCGCCCAATGAAATGCATTCCAAGCTCAAACACCATCACCTGTGTTCTCTTCACCTTTGAAGCCAGGCACTAAAAGCATTACAAATACCACGTTTTCACTGAAACGACGCCCTGAAAGATTCCTGCCCAACTCGCACGCAGAGGAATCGCGCGTGCCTCCGGGGCACCGAGAACCGGGACACGTCCGTACATTAAAAATGCTTGCAGGCAGGAACCGTAGCCGAGGACCGACACCTCCGGTGGGACGCGCCCGCGGGCCACTTGGAGATGCGCGCCGGGCTCTGGCTTCGGGAGGAACCGCATGATAATGGTGGGCCGGACGGGAGCGCTCGATAAACAGTAAACGCAAAACGAAGATTTTTCCTTCTTCACTCCAGCGACAAGAAATAATTAAAAGCAGGAGCTGGGCTTCCACGGCCCCGCCCCACCAAACGCCCCGGAGCTGAACAAAATGCGCACCCGCGGTCGGCTGCGGCGATTTAAGGAAAACAGCGGCCAGGCGGGACCCTTGAACTCGGGCGCGGCGTCCTCCGCGGGCCGGGCCCTGTGGGCAGCGCGAGCACGGCAGCGGGCGGGGCGCGCCGACCGAGGTCGGGGCGGCGGCCCGCGGGGCTCTCCAGGCCGGGAGCCGCCCGAGCGCCCGCAGCCCGCGCGACTCCGTAACCGCCTCAGAACAAAAGCTCTCGGCGGGCGGGCGCGCCCCCTGCTCCAACCCGCGGGGACCTGGGCTCCCGATGCCTCGCTGGGAACCTGAAAAAGCCAAGAGGGAGTAGCCGCGTACCAGGTCTCACACTTACCGTTGAGCCAAGACCCTAGGCCGGGTGAGAGGAGGACGCGGCGGGCTCCCGGGTTCCAGAGTTTAAGTCAACTGGAGCCCGCCTTCAGGGGCGGGGCCAGCAGCGAGCTTTGTGCTGGGCGCAGCCGGGGTCCTAGCGCCTCCGGGATAGGCAGCGGCGGGGCCACTCCCCCCCTCCAGTGGATCGTGCCTTTGTTTGGGAAGCATATTCTAAGTACAATATTGGAAGGAGAGAACTTCTCCGGCGGTGGTTTTCTTCCTTTATTTTGCATCAGAATCGCCCACGGAAGCCTTGTTAAAAAGGGATTGAAGAGCACCATCTGCAAAACCGCCAATTAAGTAGGTCTAAAGTGACCTTGAAAATGTTGGTTTCTAACAAGTTCTCTGGCTGTTGCTGCTGAAAGGTATGGGTGGACGGGAGTCACATCAACAACGCAGAGCCCAAAGTGTAAAAAAGAGAGTTTATTGTAAGCACCTGGGTGCAGGCCGGTTGAGTCCAATAAGGGAGTCAGCCCCAAGCAAGGGTGAGAGGGTTAGTATTTTACTCTGTGTCCGGTAGTTGCCTCTGGGTTGGGTTGTGAAACCGTCCCTGGCCCTGAGCTTTCCGATAATTGTTAATCTTGCTCAAACCGCACATGCCCAAATTTTCGGAACTGTCTGTCCCCAAGGCTGTTCCAGGAACTGCACGCCTCACCAAACCGGTCAACCGTTACCATCCTCCCCCTCTGCAGATATAAAAAAACCCAAAAACCCTCCCCGGGCGCGCCTTCACAGACTCACATCCGAGGGTCAGTGAACTCGCCCGGAGCTCCCAATAAAGCCTGATTTTGCTTATTCGGCTATTTGGTTCTTCGCTTATTCGGCTATTTGGTTCTTCGCTTATTCGTTCATTGGCGGCACGTTAGGGTCTTCCATCTTTCATTTGGTGCTGAAACCCGGGAGAGGGGTTTTTGTGACCCACCTCGGCCTTCTGGCTGGGATGGGAGTCCCCCCTCTCTCTCCCTTGCCTCGTGCCGCCCGTCGTTTCAGACTCTGGGTTCCCTACGACCTCGATCGCCAATTGTGAGTAATCTAGTTTCTCTTCCGCTCTCTCTGGTCCTGCGTCTCCACCGGGGTTTCTCGTCCTAGACTCGTCCGAGCCTAGAACCCCTCCATCCGCCGACTCCTGGAGTCTTTATAGGGGTTCAATTGGAAGGGACGCCTTTCGACTGCTCTCCTATCTCTGTCCTGAGACCTCTCATTTAGGTCTCCTGTCGGGAGATGGGTATCTGGAAAGGACACCTCCCTTATACTCTCTCTCCTCCAACGCCTAGGACCAAAAGGCCGGCCAAATTATGGGGAACTCTGAATCCAAAATAGATCCAAAAACACCTCTAGGGTGTCTCCTACGAAATTTTTCCAAATTGGGGTACACTCAAACCCTCCGTCGGAAGAAACTCATTTTTCTGTCACGGGTCGCATGGCCTCAATATAACCTGGACAATAGGTCCCACTGACCTCCAATGGGCACTTTTGATTTTAACGTCCTCCAAGACCTGGACAATTTCTGCCGACAGACAGGAAAAGATTCTGAGGTCCCTTATGTTCAGGCTTTCTGGGACCTTCGTTCCCGCCCCGACCTTTGCTCCCAATGTTCTACCCACCAAATTTTTCTAGCCCTGACTTCTCCTCCTCCCAAAACTCCCTCCCAAGACCCCCCTCCTTATTCTCAACCTGATGACCTACCCGACCATCTGTCCCCCCCTCCGGCTCCTTCTACCCCTCTAATTCCTACTGCTCCACCTCCTGACGACCCCTTGACTTCTCCCGTCGCAGCCCATACCAGGTCACACAGTCCCCAGTCGTCATCCGCTGTCCTTGCCCCCCTCCGCGAGGTAGCTGGGGCGGAGGGACTGGTCCGGGTACATGTTCCCTTTTCTCTCCACGACCTCTCACAGATCGAGAAACGACTAGGATCCTACTCGGCCGACCCCTCCACCTACATTAAGGAATTCCGTTACCTGACTCAGACATATGACCTGACCTGGCATAACATTAAGGTCATTTGTACCTCCACCCTCACCCCCGAGGAGCATGAACGCATCCTCACTGCCGCTCGGCAGCAGGCAGACAGAGACCACTTAGTAAACAACCAAACTCCTCTCGGCACAGAGGTAGTCCCTGGGGAAGACCCTAACTGGAATTATCAACCTGGCCAAGGGTCTAACATCCCCCGCAGAAACCTTATGCTCCAATACTTAATCAGGGGCATGGATGCAGTTTCCAACAAGGTTGTTAACTATGACAAACTAAGGAAAATTACTCAACTCCCTGAAGAAAACCCTGCCCTTTTCCTTAACCACCTCCAGGAAGCTTTAGTACGATATACCTGCCTAGACCCAGGGTCACGCAACGGGGCCACAGTTCTAGCCTCCCACTTCATCTCTTAGTCAGCCCCAGATATCAGAAAAAAACTGAAAAAGGCTGAAGAGGGCCCTGAGACTCCCATCTAAGACCTGGTAAAAATGGCCTTTAAGGTCTTCAACGCCCGGGAGGAAACGGCTGAAGCCGCCCGCCTTGAACGGCTACAGCAAAAGGTAAACCTCCAAACCCAAGCCCTGATAGCGGCCCTCCGGTTGGTAGGGGAACCAACAAAGAAGCCAACCTCCAAGAGAGGACAGAGCACACCACCGGGCGCTTGCTTTAAATGTGCCAAAGAGGGCCACTGGGCCAAGGCCTGTCCGCAACCAAGGCCCCCCACCCAGCCTTGCCCACAGTGCAAACTAATGGGCCACTGAAAGTCGGACTGCCTGACCCTGGCTCAGCCTCCGGCACCTCAATGCCGGGGAGCTGAGAACCAGGCATTCCCGGTCTCAGAACTGCTGGGCTTAATGGACAATTGAGGGGGCCCTGGCTCTTCGACTCCGGTTACCCTCACCGAGCCCAGGGCTACGCTCCAGGTAGCGGGTAAGTCTGTTTCCTTTTTAATAGACACGGGGGCTACCTACTCTGTCCTTCCCTCTCATTCGGGCCTTACAGTTCCTTCCCAGGTCTCGGTCATGGGAATCGATGGATCACCCTCGACCCCACGGCAGACAATCCTCCTTAATTGCCTATTTGAGGGTCACCCATTCTCACACTCCTTCCTAGTTATACCCTCCTGCCCAGTTCCCCTCCTGGGGAGAGACATTTTGTTCAAACTCCGGGCAAGTATTTCTTTTTCCCCCAAGCAGGTCTTTTTACTAGCATTAGTGCCAGGTCCCGATCCTGAGCCGGACTCGGACCGCAGGGTCCAGCTTTTACCCGGGGTAAACCCTGAGGTCTGGGATACGGGCACCCCCACTGTAGCCTCACACCACACTCCTGTCTTAATCAGACTTAAGGACCCATCTTCTTTTCCCAACCGCCCACAGTTTCCTATCTCACACACCCATAGGATGGGACTCTTGCCCATCATCACCAAACTTAAGACACAAGGCTTACTAATTCCCACCAACTCACCTTGTAACACTCCAATCCTTCCTGTTAAAAAGACTTCAGGACAATACCGCCTTGTACAAGATCTCCGCATCATCAATTCAGCGGTTATCCCCATATCCCCAGTAGTCCCTAACCCATACACCCTTCTCTCACACATTCCCCCTAATACCACCCACTTCTCAGTCCTTGACCTCAAGGATGCTTTCTTCACCATACCTCTCCACCCGGATTCCTACTTTCTCTTTGCTTTCACCTAGGAGGACCCGGTCTCCAATACTGCCCAACAACTGACCTAGACGGTCCTCCCCTAGGGATTCCGGGACAGCCCTCATCTATTCGGGCAGGCACTGGCAACAAACCTACTTGCCTGCGATATAACTCCCTCCACCCTTCTACAATACGTAGATGACCTCTTAGTCTGCTCCCCAAGCGAGGCCGAATGCCTCAAAGCTACCACCCTCTTACTGAATTTCCTTTACAATAGGGGGTATCGGGTATCTGCCAAGAAGGCACAAATAGCCACCCTATCTGTCACTTACCTTGGCCTCTTGGTCACCTCGACCCACCGAGCCATCACCACCGACAGGTTGCAGGCTCTTTGGGGCCTACAACCCCCCACCTCGGCAGCTGAAATCCAGTCATTCCTAGGGCTAGTAGGTTTCTTTTGCCACTGGGTCTCAAATTTTGCCCTTTTAGCCAAACCTCTCTACCTAGCAGCCAAGGAGGCGCCCAAGGGACCTCTGACCTCCCCCGAGACTGTCCGCAAGGCCTTCTCGGCTCTTCTAGGGGCCCTCTGCTCGGCCTCGGCCCTGGCTTTACCTAACCCCTCACACCCTTTTGTCCTCTATACTGAAGAAAGACAACACTTGGCTCTAGGAGTCCTGGCCCAGCCAGCGGGTCCAACTCTAGGCCCAATAGCCTATCTCTCCAGACAGTTAGATCCCACCACCCGTGGATGGCAACCCTGCCTACGAGCTCTCGCAGCCGCTGCTGATCTCACCACCGAGGCTCTGAAGATTAATCTCCAACAGCCACTACAGGTTTTTTTCCCTCATCGCCTCACAGACCTCCTCTCACATCAGTCTTTGGCTCACCTTGGGCCTTCTCGACTCCAGCTGTACCACCTCCTCTTCATAGAAAACCCCTCCATCACTCTCTCTAATTGCAACTCTCTTAACCCAGCCACCCTCCTTCCTGTCTCTGACGCACCTCCCTCTACCCACTCTTGCATCGAAGTTTTAGAACATTCTAAATCTCCCTGCTCTGATCTTGCGGCTCATCAGTTGCCTAAGGCCCAACATACCCTTTACATTGATGGCAGTTCAATCTCTGAACCTCCGGGGCCTCGGCGAGCCGCCTATGCCATTGTTTCTGACACCCAGGTCATCGAGGCAAACAGCCTCCCCCTGGTAACTACCTCCTAACAGGCTGAACTGGTTACCCTAACCCGGGCCCTCATCTGGGCAAAGGATAAGGCAGTTAACATATACACTGATTCTAAACATGCCTTTCTTATTGCCCACTCTCACTGTATGATCTGGAAGGAACGAGGCTTCCTCACGACTAAGGGAACACCTGTTCTAAATGGCAAGCTCATTTCCAAACTTATACAGGTCATCCAACTCCCTTCACAGATAGCCATCATACATTGTAAGGGCCACCAGACCTCCAATTCCCCCATAGCTAAGGGAAATGCCTTTGCTGACAAAACAGCACGTTCCATGGCACGCACACACCCAACCTCTACTATCTGCTTTCTCTCAAAAACATACAACCCCCAATACTCCTCCACAGAGCAAAATCTTTTCCAATCTTCCCTTGAGGTCCAGATCAAGGATGGATGGGCTTTCAAAAATGACCTCCTCATCCTCCCACAGTCTTAGAGATACCAAATAATCGCTGACATTCACAAATCCTTACACATTGGACCTAAAGCCCTTTATCATTTTCTATCTCCTCTATTCCACCACGACCATCTCCAGCAAACCATCCAAGACGTTCATTCCTCTTGCTCCACCTGTTCCAGGACAAACAGCCAAGGGGCCTGCCACGTCCGTCACCCACTCCACCAAATGCGGGGCCACCTGCCTGGGCAGGATTGGCAGGTCGACTTCACCCACATGCCCAGACACAAAAACCTCAAATACCTTCTAACTATGGTGGATACTTTTTCAGGATGGATCGAGGCTTTCCCCACAACGTCTGAAACCGCAGGGACGGTAGCTGACCACCTAATTTGAGACATCATCCCTCGCTTCGTTTTGCCCTCCTTCATCCAGTCGGACAACAGACCTGCCTTCATCTCCAAAATCACTGAGGCTGTCTCTACTTCCCTTGGCATACAGTGGAAGCTGCACACAGCCTACCATCCTCAATCATCTGGTAAGGTAGAAAGGGCCAGTGGGCTCATCAAAGACCATCTGACCAAACTCAGCCTGGAGCTCCGTCAGTCTTGGCCTACCCTTCTCCCCCTGGCTCTGACTCGCCTAAGAGCCACCCCCAGGGGGCCTTCCCAACTTAGCCTCTTTGAACTCCTCTACGGCCGACCTTTCCTCCTGTCAACTCCATCTTCTCCACACCCACCCCCTCTAGCTTCATACCTGCCCTACCTCTCCCTCCTCCGTTCTCTTCTTAGGGAACACGCCAACTCGGCCCTTCCTGAACCTACCCTGGGGCCGGGCCAACAGAGCGGGTTACCTCAGGGGACCGGGTCTTTATAAAGACCCTTTCCCCAAAACCTCTCACCCCCAAGTGGGAAGGACCCTACACGGTAGTCCTGACTACCCCGTCCGCAGTTAAAGTTCTAGGAATCTCTGCATGGGTCCACCTTTCCAGAGTAAAAAGGGCTCCAGCACAAACGTATTCTTGCACACCTTTGGGCCCCACTAAACTTAAAATTCACAAACACTGACTCCGTATTCAGCAATATGGTCCTCTGTCTCCTTTTCCTCATTCTACAAGCCTCCTTCTCTCCAGTCTCAGTTACTTTCACACCCTCACTTTTAGAATCCTCACACTTAGCCCGCACCTTGAACTTGACCCAAAACCTCCTTCGCCAGACAAATTCTACACTAGCATCCAACGGTTGGATCTGCCTCTCCCTCCTATCCTCGGCCTACTCGGCCATACCTATCCCCCCCCAAACAGCTTACACCCTCAAAGTTACCCTACCTTACAAAATATAGAAGGGAGCCACCTTTTTTGAAAGGGCAGACACATTAATCTGTAACTATTTCTCCTCCTCGGCCAATCGGGCTAACAAACTCTTTGACGACTATTTCAAATACTTAACCAAATTCAAAAACCCACACCCACCTGTTCACGGTCCGGTGACCATCAACACCCCTTTTTTAACCCAGGCTCCCATATGTTTCTCAGTCTCAGGGGGCAATGAGTCCCTCGGCAGCCTAACCACACAGCAATGCAACACCACAATCAGCATTAAACACCCATATGACCATCAGACTGACCGGGTTAACTATCAGATATCAGCCGAGGCCAATGGCCTCTTCCTCAACCCAGTCTGATTCACGGGACCCCCAGAGGTCACCACCACAGGCTGCAATTGTTCCTTCCCCACAAACAACTTTCATCCATGGCTACAATCCTCAGCAACCTACAGATATAAGTGTACAAGGCAAACAAAAACCAATAACATCTCCCCTTTAATAGGGGCAGCTTTGGCCTCCACTCTCTCAATATGGGAAGCGGAAACAAAAGGACGTACCCAACCACTGGTACACCTCTTTTCCTTACATCTCTCAACCTGCCTCACGGAGGCCGGAGCCTTCTTTTTGTGTGACGCTAACACTTATATGTGCCTCCCCACCAACTGGACTGGCACCTGTACCCTGGTATACTTGGTCCCCAATATCAACATAGTTCCCCTAAATGCTTCCCTGCCAGTTCCAGATATAACCCTAATACACCCAAGGAGGAAAAAGAGGGCAATACAGTTCATACCTCTCCTAACTGCCCTAGGGGTGGTGGGGGGTCTAGGCTTGGGAGCAGGAGGACTGGGAACCTCCCTCACATTTTTTCACAAATTGTCTGATGATTTACAATCTGCTTTAGAACAAACTGCTTCCGCTTTACTCAGCATCAAGGACCAAATAGATTCCTTAGCAGCCGTCACCCTACAAAACCGCAGGGGTTTAGACCTCCTCATGGACGAAAAAGGGGGCATCTGTCTTTTTTTAGAAGAACAGTGCTGCTTCTACACTAATCAATCGGGTTTTGTCCGCGGTGCCGCTCACGATCTGCAGGAAAAGGCCCGGGGGATTCAGGAAAGAATGACTCAACCTTAGGATTCCTGGTTCAGTATGAACTGGATGCATTGGGTCCTTCCGTTTCTAGGTCCCCTAACTGTCATTTTTCTAGTCCTAGCTTTTGGACCTTGCCTGCTCTGACTGCTGTCCACCCTTCTGCAGAACTGGCTAAGGGCCCTCACAAGCCAGACGGTACATGAAATACTACTGCTACGCCAATACCAACCCCTTGGAACCCGAGACCCTGACTACAACAACACAATCCCTTACCCCTAACGACGCCCCCGTACAGCAGGAAGTAGCCAGATAAGACCATGTGGCCCCACTCCCTATACCAAAGAGCCAGGAATGTCTGGTAGTTGCCTCTGGGTTGGGTTGTGAAACCATCCCTGGCCCTGAGCTTTCCGATAATTGTTAATCTTGCTCAACCCGCACACGCCCAAATTCTCGGAACTGTCTGTCCCCAAGGCTGTTCCAGGAACTGCACACCTCACCAAACAGGTCCACCGTTACCATCCTCCCCCTCTGCAGATATAAAAAACCCCAAAACCCTCCCCGGTCGCGCCTTCACAGACTCACATCCGAGGGTCAGTGAACTCTCCCGGAGCTCCCAATAAAGCCTGATTTCGCTTATTCGGCTGTTTGGTTCTTCGCTTATTCGTTCATTGGCGTTAGGAAGACGTTAGGGTCTTCCATCTTTCACTCTGCTGCCTTCTTCTGGCAGTTTCTATTGATGCTGGTTACCAGGCATCTAGCCTGGGCTTGTGGTGTTCTTCCCTTGTTTGGGTTCCTGCCTCCATTGGTAATGGGCCCCTTCTGTTGTTTCACCTCCTGCCTCCCTTAGCAACAGACTCCTGTTTGGTCAACTTAAAGGTTAAGTACAGTAAATCACATACTGACTGAGGAAGGGTTGCGAGGGGATAGTTTTGAGCCCTGAGGGTACATTTTATCTTGTTGATTATAATAGAGAAAGGGGAAAAGAGGGTGCGACATCTTTTTTGCTACTTCCTGCAGGACATTGGGCATCATAGGAAGTCTGGAAGAAAAGAATTCTCAAACTGTTGTGGTATTGGCTGGTATCCCCCTTGGAACTGCATGAGAGTGAACTGGCCTACTGTTTGATTAATGAGGGTTCTTACTCTATCCTATAGAAATCACATAAATAACCATAGGATGCAGGGCCCAAAGAGAAAAAGTAGGAAGGCACAGAATATGGGGCCTGTTAACAGTAGAAGCCAAATGAGCTTTTTTGGCGCTGCTTGTATTGTGGTAAGGTGCCAAAGAACTGTAAAATTTAGTATTGACAACGCCATTTTATAGAGGAAAAGGCAGGTTTTCTGTTCCGTCCTTTCTCTGGAAAAGGGAGGGCAAAGAATATAAAAGTCTCTTGACTTACAAGTACAACTGGGACATTCAGTTTTAGTTCTCTGAAAGGATTAAGGTTATCTGAAGAACTCCCTTTCCCTTTCATTAGGAGACAAAATTTACATACCACCCTATGCAGATTTTTAGCTCTCCCTTCCTGGAATGCTGAGATTACCTCTAGGCAAAGGAAGAGAGATAAACACTAAAAGGTTTTTGAACATATTTTGATATGTAAAATGACATCACCATTATGTTACCTTGCAAGTTTTAACGTTTATTTAAATCCCATAGACAAATATTATAAGCTTGTTAATGATTATGTCATGCTGTCATGCCCCCTCAACCAGCCTCTGAGATATATTTGGGGCCGCACGATTTGGGTCAGATATGCCCTGTGTTAGTTGTTATAAAGCACCGTACCCCAGATTCTGAAAGGCTCCGCACCTCACTCTACTGGGTTTACATATAGACACCTAGTCCAGATGAATTTTGAAGAGTTTTATTGAAGGAGGAGATTTGTTAAATATGCCGGCAGCATATGGCTGACACAGAGCATGTGCAGACCCAAATCATGTGCCCCAAGTACATTTCAGAGGCTGGTTATATACCCTTTGACTACATACAGGTTAGGGGGGCATGATAGCATGACACAATCATTAACATTTAACAAGATTTATATGTTACATTAACAAGATTAACATTTATCTAGGGGATTTACAGAAAACCTTAAAAGTTTCAAGGTAATACAAAGACATTCACAAATCCTTTTAGTATCTATCTCTCCTTCTTTGCCTAGAGGTACTCGTTAATCTCAGGATTCCAGGAAGGGAGGGAGAGCTAAAAGCAGTGTAGGGTGGTATGTAAATTTTATCTTATTGAAAGGGAAAGGGAGTTCTCCAGATAACCTTAATCCTTTCAGAGAACTTAAAACCAAATGACCCTAGTCATCCTTGTAAATCAGAAGACTTCTATATTCTTTTTTTCCTCCATTTTCCAAAGAAAGGACAGGACAGAAAGCCTGACTTTTCCTTTTAAAATGGAATGGCCAATACTAAATTTTACAGTTCTCTGGGACCTTACTACATAGTCATAAGCAGTCGGCATATTAATAAATCTCCTCCTTTTAATAAAACGCTTCAAAATTCAGCTGGACTTGGGTTCTCTATGTAAACTCGCGGAAGTGAGGTACGGTACTTTACAACAGCATGCCCGACCAGATGGAGTGAGAGAGGTCTTGGGAACTAGGATGCAGAGGGGTAGTGAAGAATGCATCCTTAAGATCTAGCACTGTAAAACGAGTAGTATTTGGGGGAATTTGGTACAGCATGGTATAAAGTTTACGATCAACTGAGTGAATGGGCCTTATAGCCTGATTAATGATGTGAAGGTCATACACTAGTCAGTAGGTCCCTTTTAATATAAAAATGGGAAAAATGGGTGTATTGTAAGGGGAGTTAGTAGGGTGCAGCAATCCCTTCTTTCTTTCTTTCTTTCTTTCTTTCTTTCTTTCTTTCTTTCTTTCATTCTTTCTTTCATTTTAGAGAAGAGACACAGAGTGAGAGAGAGAGAAAGAGAGAAAGGGGGGAGGAGCTGGAAGCATCAACTCCCATATGTGCCTTGACCAGACCAGTGCAGGGTTTTGAACTGGCGACCTCAGTGTTCCCAGGTCGATGCTTTATCCACTGCGCCACCATAGGTCAGGCTGCAATCCCTTCTTTAGAAGAGGGGAGAGCATGGGCTGCAGACCAAAATGGTCTTCTATGGGGATCGGATACTGCTTTTGGGTAAGATATTGATGTAAAGCCGGTAGTCGCAGCTATTGGGCAGATAAAATATATTATGCTCACTTTGTTAAAGATGGCGCTGCCCACATGGAAGTTTGTTGATATTAATGTGTGCTCTGGAACAGGCTGTGGGCAGGCCAGGTCGTTGTAGCCTAAGGCCTAGTTTAAGAGTAAGCTCTTCCCCAAACCCTTGACTGATTGGATGATGTAGGGTGGTGCACTCTCCTGAGGAATCCCATTATACAGAGACTTCCTTGTTTGTATAATTGGGTTAAAGGTTTTGATTCTATGGTATAAAGTGGGAGAGACCAGTAGCTTGAGCTCTCTCTCTTGGTTCTTGGATCCTGAGGTATTAGAGAGGTGTTGGGCAGATAAAATATATTATGCTCACTTTGTTAAAGATGGCGCTGCCCACATGGAAGTTTGTTGATATTAATGTGTGTTCTGGGACAGGCTGTCGGCAGGCCGAGTCATTATAGCCTAAGGCTTAGTTTTAAGAGTAAGCTCTTCCCCACACCCTTGACTGATTGGATAATGTAGGGTGGTGCACTCTCCTGAGGTATCCCATTATGCCTCAGATGGGTGGCTTTGTATCAGAGACTTCCTTGTTTGTACATTAGATTAAAGGTTTGGATTTTCTATGCTTTAAACGGGGGCAGACCAGGAGCTTGCTCTCTCTCTTGGTTCCTGAGTTCCTGAGGTTAGTATTAGAGAGGAGAGCAGATTAAGGCCATGTGGAGGAGAAGTAGCCAAGATGCAGAGTGCTGAGGAAGAAGCCAGATTGTTAAGAGTTTGTGCAGGAGGAGATGGGAAACAGAGGTGAATAAGTCTGGTGAGCTAGAAACCTTTGATTCTAGGAAACTCGGATAAGTCAGTAGCTTTGTGAGCACTGAATGAGTGGGTTTTGGAGCCCAGTGTGTGTTTTTACTTGCCTGCTGGGTGCAAGCTAGAATTAAAACTGATGGCTCACCAGTTCTTGGCTCCGTTGTTTCATTACTGTCTGTTCAAATCTAATGCAAACCTGCATGGGCAGCGGCGGCTCTGATAGTGGCCTCGGCTACTGGCTTTACAGCGGCCAAGGCCACCATCACAGCCGTCTTGCCCATGCAGGTTCACATTAGATTCGGACAGTCGGTAATGAAACAATGGAGCCTAAAACTGGTGAGCCATCAGCTTTAATCCTAGCTTGCACCCAGTGGGCAAGCAAAAACACACACTGGGCTCCAAAACCCACTGATTCACTGCTCACAAAGCTACTGACTTATCCGAATTTCCTAGAACCAAAGGTTTCTAGCTCACCAGACTTACTCTCCTCTGTTTCCCATCTCCTTCTCTCTGAACAAAATCTGCTCAAACTGGCTTCTTTCTCAGCACTCTGCCATCTTGGCTGCTTCTCCTGGCCTCCATGTGGCCTTTATCTGCTCTCCTCTCTAATGCTAACCTCAGGAACTGTGAGAGCAAGCTCCCGGTCCGTCCCACTTTATAGTGTAGAAATCCAAACCTTTAATCCAATCTACAAACAAGTAAGTCTCTGATAGAAAGTCACTTATCTGAGGCATAATGGGAGGATTCCTCATGAGAGTGCACCACCCCACATCATCCAATCAGTCAAGGGTGTGGGGGAAAGCTTACTTTTAAAACTAAGCCTTAGGCCTGACCAGGCGGTTGCGGAGTGGATAGAGCATCGGACTGGGATGCGGAAGACCCAGGTTCGAGACCCCTAGGTCGCCAGTTTGAGCGCGGGCCCATCTGGCTTGATCAAAAGCTCATCAGCTTGGACCCAAGGTCGCTGGTTCCAGCAAGGGGTGGCTCGGTCTGCTGAAGGCCCGTGGTCAAGGCACATGTGAGAAAGCAATCAATGAACAACTAAGGTGCTGCGACGGCAACGAAAAACTAATGATTGATGCTTATCACCTCTCTCTGTTCCTGTCTGTCTGTCTCTATCTATCCATCTCTCTGACTCTCTCTCTGTCCCTTTAAAAAACAACAACAACAACTAAGCCTTAGGCTATAATGACCTGGCCTGCCCACAGCCTGTTTCCAACACACGTTAATATCAACAGACTTCCATGTGGGCAGTGTCATCTTTAACAAAGTGAGCATAATATATTTTATTTGCCCAACAATGGAGAAGAGTCCTTGAATTTTATTCGGATGGGTTCGTGATGAGTGGCAAGGGAGGGGGAGGTGGTATCCCATAGAAAGGGATTTACAAGCTCAGGGGGCACAGGGAAGGATTCCTCCCTGGACTGACTGGCTTCCGTAAGAGTCTGAGTAGGTAAAAGGGACTGTTTATCACTGAGTTGGAATTAATTGGTAGAGCGAAAGACCAGGTAGCCTGTGCCTTGTACAATATATCTCAGCCTGGCAGAGGAGTTGGACAAGTAGGGAGTACTAAAAAGGCATGTAGAAATGGGTGGGCACTGAGTTTGCAAGCTAGAGGACAGGTGACCTGGGGTTGGGAAATGGGGCTGTTAATTCCTACAATGGGGCTGAGATCCCCGATGACCGGAGCAGACCCTGATATTCAGGGAGGGCAGAGTAGGTTGCCCCTGTGTCAATAAGGAATGAAACCAGCCTACCTGCCACCATCAGGGTTACCCATGGTTCGGAAGTAGTGATGACAGTCAGGGCATCCATTCCCAGATATCTTCAGTCTAAATCCACTAGATTGATGAGGTCAAGCCCAAGGTTCCTTCTTCCACCTGCCTATGGATAGGATGAGGATTGGCCCTGCGTGGCCTATCCACAGTCTGATTTCCAATATGTTCCCCCACATTGGGGGCATGGCTTAAGTGGAGGTCTAGGGTCAGGGCACTATTTTGCCCAGTGGCCATGCTGGTTGCACTTGTAGTAGGAACTGGGTGGTCCCACTGGTATCTTTTGCTGCACGGCCTTCTTCTGCCCTTTCCAAGAGCTCTGGGAGCTCTTTTCGGGCCCCCTGATGGCGGAAGCAAGCATTTGGTATTCAGCTATACCCTGCTGTATGGCTTCCTCGTGCTGGTTATTAAGGATCTTAAAGGCCAAATTAAGGTGTTTCTGTTGTGAAATTTGAGGACCACCTTCTAATTTCTGCAACTCCCATCTTGTTGGGTAGATAAAATATATTATGCTCACTTTGTTAAAGATGGAGCTGCCCATGTGCAAATTTTAAGAGTAAGCTTTTCCCCATACCCTTGACTGATTGGATGATGTGGAGTGATGCACTCTCATGAGGCCTCAGATAAGTGACTTTGTATCAGAGACTTCCTTGTTTGTAGATTGGATTAACGGTTTGGATTTTTACACTATAAAGTGGGACAGACCAGGAGCTTGCTCTCTCTTGGTTCCTGAGGTTAGTATTAGAGAGGAGACCAGATTAAGGCCACGTGGAGGAGAGGAGAAGCAGCCAAGATGGCAGAGTGCTGAGGAAAAAGCCAGTTTGTGCAGAGTTTGTGCTGGAGAAGGAAATGGGAAACAGAGGTGAGTAAGTCTGGTGAGCTAGAAAGCTTTGATGCTAGGGAACTCGGATAAGTCAGTAGCTTTGTGAGCACTGAATGAGAGGGTTTTGGAGCCCAGTGTGTATTTTTACTTGCCCACTGGGTGCAAGTTAGAATTAAAGATGATGGCCCACCAGTTCTTGGCTCCATTGTTTCATTACCGACTGTCTGAATCTAATGTGAACCTGCATGGGCCAGGCGGCTGTGATGGTGGTCTTGCCTACTGGCTTTACACATCTGATGTCAGGGGTAGGCAGAGAGATGCATCTCAGATTTAGAATTACTGATCGTTCCAGGCTAGAGGGATCAAGGTCAGTGTATTTTCTTATAGCCACTGTTAGGTGGGATGGAAAGATGGCTGGGTTCTCATGGTTCACTTAGATAATTTCTGAGTTTTTCATAATTGACTGCCTTTTATGGGAACTTCTTAAGGTCCTCAATGAGGCAAAGAAGCATATGATCTCTTGTTCAGCGGCCAGCACCATCTTCTTGATAATTCCACTGGGAATCCCTGACAGAGACAGCCTCATCACCAACCAGATTATTAGGGGTTTGTCAAAGCATGGTGTTAACATGAGCTTCCATGTGTCCCCACACGTGACATTTCTCCTCAGGCTGTAGGGTTGGGGAGGATAGGATTGCATGTAAATCATTCCAGGTTAGTTCATATGACTGATTGAGATATTCAGATTCCTTGATAGAGGTGGTGGAGTCCTTTGTGAAGGAGCCTAGGTTTTTGTTTATTTGGAATAGATCATATAAGGAATGTACTCGGACAATTCCCTCCACTCAGGCTACTTCAGTCCTAGAGAACTCTAGACTGCACTCTAGAACTAGGGCAGAAGTGGAAGAGGGATAGAAGCCAAAAATGGTTCCTGACGTAGTGTGCAAGGGAGTGGTCTGGTGCGGCAGCTGTTGTGGGAGACAGACTGTAAACTGACAAAGTCCTTAGAGCCTAGGGCTTAATTTGAGACTAAGATCTTTCCACACCCTTTTAAGACTAAGATCTTTCCACACCCTTCTAAGACTAAGATCTTCCCACACCCTTGACTGTTGTTGCATGGTGGGTGCTGGTGCACTCTTATGAGGATTCCCGTTTATGCCTCAGATGTGTGACTTTGTATCAGAGACTTCCTTATTTGCACATGGCTCTGCACTATATAATAAAACATACCAGGGGCTTTGCTTTTACTCTGGCTTGCTATCAGCTTGCAGAGACCTCCTGATCCCATCCTTTTTCTGAGTTTATTTCTTTATTCCGCACCATTCTCACTCAGGACCTGGACAATTACTAGCTGCGCTGGTTCGCGGCAAGCTATGGTCCAGGGGAAAAAGTAGTAGAAGAGGAAGGTGGAGAGAGTATGACAGGGGACTTCAGAAGAGGCAGGAGACAGGGTTGTGGGTGGTGGGGTTCTGCCAGATCAAAGGTGTAGATAGAGGGGGTCTCTTCCTCAGCCATGGGCTTTGGCAGCTTAGTGTGAAGAAAGAAAATTTGTGAGGGAGAGTATGGGGAAAACAGCTGTGTTAGGCTTACTTGCTGGTTTACCGGCCTCAAGTACCTTCTCTGATTAGTGCTTGAGCACATGGCAGTGCCGCATGTGTGTGGTCTGTGTAAGACTACTGGTGCTTTCCATTGGCAGCGATGCTTCCAGATCACTCTCTTGCCACTAGGAGGTGCAGTTATCCTGCTCCCTTGCCCTTCACTGTGAAAAGCAGGTTTTCTTTTATTAGCTCTTTTCTTCTTTATTCACTTGCCTATCTTAGCGGGCTACCAAAAAATGGGTATGGCCTGATCCTTTCTGCGTCCACAGTTCTTCTACCGTCTGCCCAAATTCAATGAGAACCTGCCTGGCCTCAACCACCAGTATTACAGACAGCAAGAATCACAAAGGGCGGGTCGTGATCTGAGTGCACAAAGGCTTGGATGTAGGGCACCTCAGACCATTTCTCCTCTCATCTGCAAAAGTTGTCAAGATCAGTAAGTGTTTAAATCACGAGTCCCATTCTCTGGCTACTGGGACCTGTTGTCCAATTTATATTGTGGCCATATTGTATTGCAATAAAAAATAAGGTGTTCAGGCCAGAGGTCTTGGGCCAATCCAAGGGTCTGTAGGGTTTTCTTTGTTTGGTGACAGAAACAGAGAGAGAGGGTGTAAAACCAGTAGCCGAGGCCACTATCACAGCAGCCTGACCCACGCAGGTTCGCATTAGATTCGAACAGATGGCAATGAAACACAGGAGCCAAAAACTGGTGAGCCATCAGCTTTAATTCTAGCTTGCACCCGGCAGGCAAGCAAAAACACACACTGGGCTCCAAAACCCACACATTCAGTGCTCACAAAGCTACTGACTTATCCGAGTTTCCCAGAATCAAAGGTTTCTAGCTCACCAGACTTATTCACCTCTGTTTCCCATCTCCTCCTGCACAAACTCTTAACAAACTGGCTTCTTCCTCAGCACTCTGCCATCTTGGCTACTTCTCCACATGGCCTTAATCTGCTCTCCTCTCTAATACTAACCTCAGGAACTCAGGAACCAAGAGAGAGAGAGATCAAGCTCCCGGACTGCCCCAGTTTATAGCATAGATAATCCAAACCCTTAATCCAATTATACATACAAGAAAGTCTCTAATACAAAGCCACCCATCTGAGGCATAATGGGATTCCTCCCTATATCACCACCCTACATTATCCAATCAGTCAAGGGTGTGGGGAAGAGCTTACTCTTAAACTAAGCCTTAGGCTATAATGACCCGACCTGCTTATATTACAGCCTTTCCCCCACACCCATTCCAAGCATAAGGCCAAATAATATCACCTGGGTGACGGGCTTCCATGTGGGCAGCACCATCTTTAACAAAGTGAGCATATTATATTTTATCTGCCGAACAGAGGGACAGATAGAGACAGACAGAAAGGGAGAGAGATGAGAAGCATCAATTCTTCATTGTGGCACCTTAGTTGTTCACTGATTGCTTTCTCATATGTGCCTTGATGATGATGGGGGGGACAGCAACAGCAGAGTGAGTGACCCCTTGCTCAAGCCAGTGACCTTAGGCTCAGGCCAGCGACCATGGGGTCATGTCTATGATCCCATGCTAAAGCAAGCGAGCTCAGGGTTTCGAACCTGGGTCCTCTGCGTCCCAGTCCAATGCTCTATCCACTGCACCACCACCTGGAGACAGCCCAAGAGTGTAGTTTAGGGAATAGCAGATGGAGTGTTCCCCATGGTGAGGAGAGTCTAAGCCTCTTCCCTTCCTTAAACAGAGCACCTTACTTAGGGAAGGAGTGTCCTTGTTTCCTAAGCAGGTATGGAGGATGGAACAACTCACCTACACCACGTGTCCCCAAATGTAGGATGGGTTGAGGGAGCCTGGCTCATAGAGGGCTTGCTCTGATCAGTACTGGATATTTGGAGTCATTGGTAGTGACAGGGGACCTGGTCCCAGTTAAGAGACAGATCACCTCTGATGGAAGGCATAGGGAAGAGAGACTCACCTTGTGAATTAGTGACTGCTGTTGATAGGATGCAGGCAGACTGGAGGGGGAGACCGAGGCCCTGGTATACAGTGGTTGTAGGTCTTCCTGCCTGGTCTGAAGGCATCTGGAGGGAGTCTAGGGGCCTGCAATGGCCACCCAATCCACTACTACAAGCCTTTAGGTTTCAGCACCAAATGAAAGGTGGCAGACCCGAGAGGAGTTGCATCAACAACACAGAACACAAAGTGTAGAAAAGAGAGTTTATTGTAAGCACCTGGGTGCAGGCAGGCTGAGTTGATAAGGGAGTCAACCCCAAGCAAGGGTGAGAGGGTTAGTTTTTTACTTTGCTGCCTCCTTCTGGCAGTTTCTATTGATGCTGGTTACCAGGCATCTGGCCTGGGCTTGTGGTATTCTTCTGTTGTGTGGGTTCCTGCCTCCATTGGTAATGGGCTCCTTCTGTTGTTTCACCTCCTGCCTCCCTTAGCAACAGACTCCTATTTGGTCAACTTAAAGGTTAAGTACAGTTCATCACGTACTGACTGAGGAAGGCTTTGGAGGAGATAGTTTGAGCCCTGAGGATACATTTTCCCCTAACAGTTAGCTTGCTTGCTTGTTTTTCAGCTGCAAGCACTTTGCATGATTAGTGCGTTATCAAGTGGCAGAAAGCCACGTGTGTGTACATCCTATATAAGCCTTTCCCTCTGATGATTACATGCCCACCACCATGAGGGCAAGTTCCTGATCACTTGCCCACCCATACCAAGGGTCCTTTTTCCTGATTGCTTGCCTGTGTGGCCTTGAGAAGTGGTTTTCCCCTGCCTGTTTGCTGGCCCAGCTACTTGATAATCCAATAAGCAGAATGGCCCAAAGACTCTGCCTTTCTTCGGTGGTCTGACAGAATCTAATCAGAACCTGCCTGGCCTCAACCAGTCACCATTACAGGAACCTTCTCCAAAAATAAAAAGCAAAAAAAGTAAAAAGGAAATAGAATTATGTTTGTTTAATTTTGTTAGATCTTTTTTATAAGAGGGTTTTTATAGGAGAAAGTTGTGATAAACTAATCGGTTATAATTAAGTTATAGCTGGGTTCAATAGGTATTTCATGACATAAAATGAAAATAATTAGGAGTCAATTGAATAGGCAAAGACACTCATAGCAAAGTTAAATAACATAGACTTTAATTCACTCACGGTTAAGACAAGTGGCCAGCTAAATCTAAGTTTGGTGGGGCCCCAAACAATCTTGCTTGAAGAGGTAGCATGCTTTGTGGCAGTTACCAAATGATCATGGTGGGTGATGTAGAGTCTGCATTGGAGTCTCAGGGGACTGTGTCGATCTTCACCCCAGCTACTTACATAGGGTTTGGGCACTCGTCACGTCATAGGGTTACATGATCATATTTCAAACATAAGTCTCACGTGGGCTTGATAAGGTTGACAGATGGAGTTATCAGAAAAGGGAGTAAACCTCTTAAGCCTTGGTAATCAGGCCTGTAAAGCCAGTAGTCGAGGCCACTATCACAGCAGCCCGACCCATGCAGGTTCACATTGGATTCGAACAGATGGCAACGAAACACAGGAGCCAAAAGCTGGTGAGCCATCAGCTTTAATTCTAGCTTGCACCTGGCGGGCAAGCAAAAACACACACTGGGCTCCAAAACCCATACATTCAGTGCTCACAAAGCTACTGACTTATCCGAGTTTCCTAGAATCAAAGGTTTCTAGCTCACCAGACTTATTCACCTCTGTTTCCCATCTCCTCCTGCACAAACTCTTAACAAACTGACTTCTTCCTCAGCACTCTGCCATCTCGGCTGCTTCTCCTGGCCTTCACGTGGCCTTACTCTGCTCTCCTCTCTAATACCAACCTCAGGAACTCAGGAACCGAGAGAGAGATCAAGCTACTGTTCTCTCCCACTTTATAGCATAGACTCAAAACCTTTAATCCAATTATACAAACAAGGAAGTCTCTAATACAAAGCCACCCATCTGAGGCATAATGGGATTCCTCAAGAGAGTGCACCACCCTACATCATCCAATCAGTCAAGGGTGTGGGGAAGAGCTCACTCTTAAAACCAAGCCTTAGGCCATAACGATCTGGCCTGTTTACACTACTGCCTTTCCCCCACACCCATCCCAAGCATAAGGGCAAATAATATCACCTGGGTGATGGGCTTCCATGTGGGCAGTGCCATCTTTAACAAAGTGAGCATAATATATATTTTATCTGCCGAACAAGGCCTCACATAATAAATGGGCTTTTACATAAAATATAGTTAATCACATTACTTCACACATGGTATTGGCACACAGTTGAAATATATGGAGCCTAACTAGGTGGTGCCACAGTGAATAGTGTTGCAATGCAACTCACGAGAAACTGAGGCAGAGCCCAAATTGAGGAAAATTTAGAGAGCCTTTATTTGCTGGCCAGCGGACCGTCCCTCTGCAATCCACACAGGGAAGCAGGGAGCGGTTCTAAGGCTGGGGGGAAAGCAGTATTTAAAGACAAAAACCACAAAGTTACATAACATTTGCATAATATCTTGTAAAAGTATCTATTGTTCTAAGAAGATTAAACTGTCTTGCCAAAAATTGTATCTATTGTTCTTAGAAGATTAACCTGTCTTCCTGTAATTCCTGCCAAAAGCTGAAGTATAGGGACCGCACCCTGCTTATGCCAGCAAGATTAAACTTCAACCTTGTATAGGCTTGTTAAAAATTTTCTACTCTTGCAGTGTGGTTATAACTTGTTAAACCTCAGTTCCCCTTATAAACAAGTTCCTCTAATCTCTAACTTAACTAGGGGCAGGCTCTTAAGCATGAGCTGCTGACACGCCATCACAGATAGAGCATCAAACTGGGATGCAGAGGACCCACGTTCGAAACCTTGAGGTCATCAGCTTGAGAGTGGGCTCATCCAGCTTGAGCATGGGCTCACCAGCTTGAGTGTGGGGTCACTGGCTTGAGCATGGGATCATAGACATGACTCCATGGTTGCTAGCTTGAGCCCAAAGGTTGCTGGCTTGAAGCCCAAGGTCACTCACTGGTTTGAGCCTAAGATCACTGGCTTGAGCAAGGGGTTACTTGCTCTTCTGTAGCCCCCCAGTCAAGGCACATATGAGAAAGTAATCAATGAACAACGAAGGTACCACAATGAAGAATTGATGCTTCTCATCTTCTCCCTTCCTGTCTGTCTGTCTGTCCTTATCTGTCACTCTCTCTGAATATCTGTCTCTGTCAAAAAAAAAAAAAAAAGCCTGACCAGTGGCGCAGTGGATAGAGCATCGGACTGAGATGCGGAGGACCCAGGTTCGAGAACCCGAGATCACCAGCTTGAGCGCGGGCCCATCTGGCTTGAGCAAAAGCTTGCCAGCTTAGACCCAAGGTAGTTGGCTTGAGCAAGGGGTTGCTTGGTCTGCTGAAGGGCCACGGTCAAGGCACATCAATGAAAGCAATCAATGAATAACTAAGGTGTTGCAACAGCAACGAAAAACTAATGATTGATGCTTCTCACCTCTCTCCGTTCCTGTCTGTCTGTCCCTATCTATCCCTCTCTCTGACTCTCTCTCTGTCCCTGTAAAAATAAAAAACCCATAAAAAACATATGGAGCTATCTAAAAAGGGCGTAAACAGATTATACCTAAATCACTCTTAGTTTCATTTTTACATTTTACTTTAATTTGATTTTATGTTTACTATACCAGAAGTACACAAGGGAATCCTGTATGAGTTGACAAAGAATGAGAAAGGGCAGAGGTGCTCTTGTGATATGGAAAGCAGGATATTTCTTTGTCTTTGCGATGTGACAATGTGCCAAGAAACTGTAAAACTGTTAGCATTAGCAACATTATTTTGTATGTCTTCTAATAATCACCAGTCTTAAATTTTTGTATGAGTGAACTTGCAAAATGTGCAAGACTGTAAGTTAAGCTGTCAGGAACTTGAGCAAACAGGGACTTCGGACTTCCTGCTAAGCTAACTGCTAGTTTTGCTTTAACCGTAGTTTTGCTTTAACTGCTACTTTTGCTTTAAGTGCTAGTTTTGGTTTAACTGCTAATTTTACTTCTGTAATCTGTTGCTTGCAGCTGTTAAAATTCCTTGTTACTTTAACCTTTATAAACCCTGCACCCCAACTCTTCAGGGCTGCATGATTTAGAGTAGTGGTAGTCAACCTGGTCCCTACTGCCCACTAGTAGGTGTTCCAGCTTTCATGGTAGGCAGTAGCGGAGCAACCAAAGTATAAATAAAAAGATAGATTTAACTATAGTAAGTTGTTTTATAAAGATTTATTCTGCCAAACTTAGTGAAAATCCAACATAAAGTACTTGGTAAGTAATTATTATTATATGGTTTATCTTGCTGTAACTCTGCTTTATAAATTTTATAAAGTAAAGTTACTTCCCTACTTTATAAATCACCATTACTGTGGAACTGGTGGGCGGTTAGAAAATTTTACTATTAACAGAAATACAAAAGTGGGCGGTAGGTATAAAAAGGTTGACTACCTCTGATTTAGAGTCTGATTTCCCCGGGAAGCCAGCCAGATTAATAAACACCTCTTGAAATTCTTCTGTAACTTTGGTGTCTTTGTGGAACTCACTGGTCATAGTATAGCAGCGATTCAATTCTTGTCTCTGCCAACTCACTAGACATACAATCTTGGGAAAATCACTTAACCTGTTTCTGCCCATATTTCCCATTTGTAAAATTAATGTAACACATGTGGACAAAAAAGGGGTCACATGCTGAACCTGACCAACTCAAGGGAGGCCTGCATGGTAGTCTTACAATCTCAGAGACTTAAAGTAACCACACAGGATGGCATGAAATTAAAACTTTCTAACTACAAGCAGTTTATGGTGGGTAGTCATGCCCTAACAAAGATTAATGTTTACTTTAATCAAGCCTCTCTGTCTGTTGTCTTTTGCATCTTCAATGACATACCTGATAATATGTCTTTGAAATGTAAGGGTAATCTTCCTTTCCTGTCCCACCAGAGCAAAAACAACAACCCCCTTCTTGTTAATTAATTTAACTATCTTATACCTGCCTATGTAAAATAAGTTTCGGTATACACACTTTACTTTGTATCTAATCCTAGAGATTTTCCCACTTTGCTTTCATCCACCTCTCTAATCTATCACCAATCAATTTAATGTAACCCATTACATTTTTACCTTTGATTCTAATGTATAATGTAAGTGGTAAAAACACCACTTTCGCAAGGATTTTCTCAATTCGTTGAGAATTTGCTTCTGGACAGTTGTCAACAGTTTGGCTCAAATAAACTAAAAAATTCTTACAGGTATGAATGTTTCTTAGGTTGAAACACTAATGTAAAGGGTTAAAGGGTTAGGTAGTAATAATTCTTAGCAAGAATAAATAACCTGTCTCATGAACAATATAATCTTCGCTTCATATTCTTCTGTTACCAGAACAAGCTGGGGGTTGTGTTGCCTGTTGCCCTTTTAGCCAATTCACAAGAGACAGGGACTGAGTAGGTGTAAAAGTATCTTTAATTCAAATTGCCACCAACTTGAGAAGGCAGAAGACTCAAGTCCGAAAACCCACCTTACCAGCCTTGGCTGACTGGCCAGTTTATGTATTTTTGGAGAGGTAATTTTTTATTGAGCATGCAGTAATTCAGGTGATAGAGTGCGGGTGGTTGGGATCTGGCATGCAGAAATGTCCCCCAAGACGCCTGCTCAACATGAGCGATGACCTTATAGGTGTTCTTTAATTTTTTTCTCCAGGTACTGGCATCTTGAGTCCTTGGGAACCGATCTGTAAAACAACTCCTTATGTTCCTTGGAAAGACATAGAGCAAATATTATATTGGTCATGAGACAGGCTATTTATTCTTGCTGAGAATTATTATTAGTGAACCCTTTATCCCCTTATACTTGGAAGGACATGAAGGAAGGATAGGAAGCAAAGATTAAGTCCCTGACTTATTTTCTAAGTTATGAGTATAGAGTAGTAAACCCCAAATATACTATCAACCCCTTACTCTTCCAGGGAATGTAGGGAGTTGTTTTGCAGATGGGTTCTCAAGAACTCAAGATGCCAGTACCCTAGAGACAAAGTTCAAGAGCATCTATAAAGCCAGTGCTGACATTAAGCAAGTGTCCTGGAGGACATTTCTGCATATCAGATCCCAACCACCTGCACTCTATTACATGACTAACTGCATGTTCAGTAATAAATCACTAACCTTTCCAAAGATATATAAACTGGGCAGTCAGCTGAGACTGTAAGGTGGTTTTTTGGACCTGAGTCCCCTGCCTTTTCAGGTTGATGGCAATTTGAATTAAAGATTCTCTTATACCTACTTGGTCCCTGTCTCTCATGAATTGGTTGAAAGGGCGACAGGCAACAAGAATCCCAGCTTGTTTCAGTGACACTAATATTTACCTAATAGGATGGTTGACATGGTTATATGAATGAATAATACACAACCTAGAGCAGATCCTGGAACATGTGCTGATGCCCCTGACTCAGACATGAGGTTTGGATGTTCTTGCATCAGTGCATGCACCAATATAGCTGCCCTAAGTAAGACAGGTCAGTAAACCAGGACAAGTGGAATAGAGAAACTGAGACAGATGGTTAAACAGCCAGGCAGTTTACAGCCATCTAGTAAATCACAAAATTCTATCTTCTATAACCAAGTGTTAATGGTTTATACTCCTCCCCAACCAGAGGGTAAGTAGCTTAAATCACCCCTACTCGGGAAGATAGATAGCAGAAATCCAAATTAGTAACATTTGTGGCAACCATACCCAAGGATAGATGAAGTTAAGGGAATAAATCTCATTTTGGTTCATCAGCATAAAGCTGATAGTCTATTGGGATCCTCCCCTAAGACTACCCCTAAACACCCAGTCTTTAAAAACCCTCAAAACAAAGAACCCAGAGCACTCCCTCTCCCAGGAGCAGGCTTGCACCTTTCCTGTTGCCCTTCCCTTCCTTCCCCTCTTATGCCCCATATCCTCCAACAAGTGTGCATCTCTTAAACTCTAAGGCAGGGGTCCACAAACTATGGCCAGTGGGCACATGCGGCCTCCTGAGGCCATTTATCTGGCCCCGCTGCACTTTCAGAAGGGGCACCTCTTTCATTGGTGGTCAGTGAGAGGAGCACAGAATGCATGCGCACCCATACTTCCCATTGAAATACTGGTCAGTTTTTGATTTAAATTTACTTGTTCTTTATTTTAAATATTGTATTTGTTCCTGTTTTTGTTTTTTTAGTTTAAAAAAGATATGTGCAGTGTGCATAGGGATTTGTTCATAGTTTATTTTTTATAGTCTAGCCCTCCAACAGTCTGAGGAACAGTGAACTAGCCCCCTGACTAAAAAGTTTGGGGACCCCTGCTCTAAGGGTTCTCATGCAACTTATGCAACTTGCAACCAGGGGAGCAGTGGGCAGCAGCAGCTCATCCTGGGCTAGCCCCCTGAACCTGTCTGTATCCAAGGCTCCCTTTTCTGCTCATTTCTTTTCCATAAGATTTCTAGAGAGCCACCAAAGCAGCCCTACATAGGCTCTCTCTCTCCTGTGTCTTCTTATAGCCTTCCTTATTTTATTCTCCCCAGTTATACTAAACATACACTCAAAATCACGTGGACACATGTTGTGAAATTTTTCCTTCACGACGTTAAGAACCCTTGCATTATTGGCTGGCCTGAGGCAAACCTGAAGGGTCAGATCCACTGTCTGGTAGTATGAGGAATCACTAGGAAGTAGACTCACAAAATGAGGACACACTATTCTGGACATGAAAGTAAGCTTAAGCAAGGACTGGACTTTACATTACCTTCTCTTTCTGATATTTACAACTCAGGACATGGAGCAAAGAACCTTGTTATCTATCTGGTCAGGCAGGCTGGGGAAAGATTCCCCTGAAAGATTAGATTGCTCTGTGCTATCTTCCCTATTGAAATTACAGATCCCTTCCTTGTGCTTTCCAACACTCAAAAGGAAAGGTTCTCTTAGATCAAATTACTTTGACCATAGGTACTGTCTTTCGAAAGCATAAAACTTAGCTCAGAGCTTGTTAACTCTTAAATTTATAAATATGTTTAGAAAAGTGCATGACATCACTAGGATATCTAAGTAAGAAATTGTGAAAAATAATATAAATGAAGATACTTCAAAATGGAGGTGGAGTTGCCATCCAGAAGAATTACATTGCATGTTTAACATTCTTTTGTAGTGTTAAAATTGGGCAGAATAACCTTTGGATTGGGCTTAAAGCAGCATTGTATTATAAACAGCTGCTTGCAAAGATACAGTAACAGGAAAGTGGACGTGACTACCACCAGATTCAAACTCAAAGAATGTCAAATTTAAAGACATTTTCTTAGAATTAGCATCACTATGTTAGCTTACCTGTACCTAGAGGAATTTCTTCTATTAATATAATTGTTCCCCTTCCCTTTCTCATAAATACCCCTTGCCTTCACTTCCTACTGAGAAAACTGGATTTTTGCCTGAATCAATGCTTTTCAAATATAGTAGCTACTCTTGGATTCAAATAAATGCTTCATTGCCTCCTACTTTGACCTTTTATTTTCTGGCTAATATAATTATGTTGGTTTACAAAAGGTGCGTATTATGCATTTAAGTTGTCAATCAAGTCATTAGTTTTCTTTTTCATTTCATGGTTATCCCCTTGTAAAGCCAGTAGCCAGAGCCACCATCACAGCCACCTGGCCTGTGCAGGTTCGCATCTGATTCGAACAGATGGTCATTGTTGGGCAGATGAAATATATTATGCTCACTTTGTTAAAGATGGCGTTGCCCACGTGCAAGTTTTAAGAGTAAGCTTTTCCCCACACCCTTGACTGATTGGATGATGTAGGGCAGTGCATTCTCACAAGGAATCCCATTATGCCTGAGATAAGTGACTTTGTATCAGAGACTTCCTTGTTTGTAGATTGGATTAAAGGTTTGGATTTCTACACTATAAGATGGGGCAGACCGGAAGCTTGCTCTCTCTCGGTTTCTGAGGTTAGTATTAGAGAGGAGAGCAGATTAAGGCCACGTGGAAGAGAGGAGAAGCAGCCAAGATGGTGGAGTACTGATGAAGAAGCCAGTTTGTGCAGAGTTTGTGTAGAGAGGAGATGGGGAACAGTGGTGAATAAGTCTGGTGAGCTAGAAACCTTTGGTTCTAGGAAACTCAGATAAGTCAGTAGCTCTGTGAGCACTGAATGAGTGGGTTTTGGAGCCCAGTGTGTGTTTTTGCTTGCCCGCCGGGTGCAAGCTAGAATTAAAGCTGATGGCTCACCAGTTCTTGGCTCCGTTGTTTCATTACCAACTGTTCGAATCCAATGTGAACCTGCACTGGCCAGGCGGCTATGATGGTGGCCTTGCCTACTGGCTTTATAGTAATGAAACAATGGAGCCAAGAACTGGTGGGCCATTACCTTTTTAATCCTAGCTCGCACCCGGCGGGTGAGAAATACACACAGTGGGAAAACACTTCCCCTTTTATTCAGGGCTCCCAAAGCCACTGATTCATCTGAGTATCCTATAATCAAAGGTTCCTACCTCACCAGCCTTACTCACCTCTTTTCCCCATCTCCTCCTCTCTGCACAAACTGGCTTCTTCAGCACTCCACCATCTTGGCTGCTTCTCTTTTCCATGTGGTCTTTCTCTGCTCTCCTCTCTAATGCTAATCTCAGGAACCAAGAGAGAGCAAGCTCCCGGTCTTCCCCATTTTATAGTGTAGAAATCAAAACCTTTAATCCAATATACAAATAAGGAAGTCTCTGATACAAAGTCACTTATCTGAGGCATAATGGGATTCCTCATAAGAGTGTACCATCCCACATCAAAAAGGGTGGGAAAGGCTTAGTCTTAAAACTAAGCCTTAGGCTATAAGGATCCTGCCTACTTACAGCCTGTCCCCCATATCCAATGCAAACTATAAGTGAGTTAACATATACATCATATTTGCAAACTTATTTGATCAACACCCCTATATTCTGTTTCCTCTTCCTGTTAGCTGGATAGAAGGTCACTTACCTGGAGGATACATTCCTCAAGCCTCCCTTGCAGCTAAGCCTTCCGTATTTCAGTTCACAAAATGACATGTGAGCAGAAATATTGTATGTGCCTTCTGCCTAAGGGAATGCCTTATTACTCTGAAATACCTGTATCTTTCTCTATTTGCTTAGATTAGAATGTAGAAATAGCAATGACCTAATTTGAACCACATAAAAGAATATAATTCCAGAGATAATTCCTTTCCTTTTTATTCCACAAATCTTTTTGGCAGTTTGGTGGAGCCAATATACCCCTTCTTAGAATAATGCTTTGGAATGCTTAAAATAAAATATGTAAGATTGTAAAGGAAGTTAATTCAATGTGAAAGTTACCCAAAATTTTTTTTAATAAATGTGTTTCTTTATGAACACAATAAATAAGTTTTAACAACTGTGATTTTGAAACTGATAAATGATATTCCAAGCTTATCTTCATTAACTGTAATACTATAAGAATACCTGTGATTATTATGGTGAAAAATTTACTGTCGATACTGCTATAGTATTGTGGCTTTGTTGCCAAAACTCATATTTGAAGGAAACAGTACATTTCAGTATAATGTTAGTAAAAACAGAGTTAACTGTTTTGCCACTCAAATTCACAGTATTCCTAAATTCTATCCATGGTTGTGGTAAGCAAGAATTTTGGCTCTTGTAGCCTTCACCTCCTGGTGTTTTTCCATGGTTACGTTACAATAAAAGGGGCTTTGCAAATATAACTAAGGTTATTAAACAGCTGACCTTAAACAGATTAGCCTACATTATGTAGGTGGTCCCCAACCAGTGTAATTATACAAGTCCTTAAAAGCAGAGGAGGAAGATAGAAGAGGAGGCAAGAGAGATGTGGGAGAGAGGCAAATCTGGGATTAAAAGCATGAGAAGGAAATGAATTCTGTCAACAACCTGAATGAGTTTGGAAGTGAACTCTTCCAAATAATAACTGTATGTTGTTTAAGCAGCTCAGTTCATGGTAATTTATTATGTCATAATACTTCTCCTCTCACACTACACACTAGCTGGGCTAATAATAAAATTAACAGATACAGATTAACAGGAGAAAAGAAAAAATTTTAATACATGCACATGGGGTATTTCATGCATAAGCATGAATTTCAAAGACAGTGAGGCAACATTGGATATATATGATGCTTTAAACTAAGGACAAAGAGGGTTAGAGGTTTTAGATTTCAGAAGTGCAAATGGGGAGTTTAAAGGTAGAGGAAGAGTGGAACACACATGGAAGGCAAGTTTTTCGTAGGCAATTCAGAAACAATGGGGCACAGGGGGTATCTAGCTAACAGGACCCTGCCTGAAGCCCTTCTATTTACCATACTGAATTCAAATTAGGCTGAGGGGGACATCCTAAGATCTTCCTGAAGCAGATTTTTCTATCTGTCTTTTGGGCAGGAAAGGGGAGAGGCACAGAGATCCTTTCCAAGTCTTTTGTTTTTTAATAATCAGCTTAAAATCAATATTCCAGAAGGCAGTTTCAGGATGGCAAGACTGGTCCCCTTCATTAGCAATAGAAAACTAATATAATGGACTCCAGGTTATAACACTTGCCCAATGGGGTGTTTAAGAAACAAAATGAAAGGAAACTGGAGACTGAAAGACCTGTAAAGAAAAGCTCTCTTCCTGCACTAACTTGGATAGCTCAGTTGGTTAGAGTGCCCTCCAGATTCATGGGTTTTATCTAGTCAGGGTACATACAGGAACACATTGATGTTTCTCCTTCTCAAATCAATAAATAAGTTTCAAAAAACAAACAAACAAAAAAGCTCTCATACAGCATGGACCAGTGAAACTATTACTGAGAGAGTAGTACATTTTTATCTTTTAAAAATTGATTAGGGGGCAGCAAGATGGCGATGGAGTAGGGGGATGTTCCAACTTCCACCTTCCAGAACCAAAGTGGATTACAACTTAATTTTAAGAACAATCATCTGGGAAAACCAACTTTGGGCTAAACCAAGAGGAATCTATAACCAAAAATCACTGAAGAAGTAGCACTGAGACTGGTAGGAAAAGCATAAACATGGAAAGGTTGCCAAGCTCCTGGGGGTGAGTGGCAGCTCAGAGGGACTTGTGTGGTGGGACGGGAGTTTCCTGGAGAGGGGAGGGTCCTGGGCTCCAGGACTGAAGCCCCAGCCTGTAGCTTGAGAGCCTAGAAGAGGCGTACGGATAGTATTTAGCTGTGAAACAAGCCAGGATACTGTTTGCGAAAAAGAGATGGATTTCTCAGACCCAGGATTCGTCTTTAAGGGACCACGCAGAAAACCTCTTTCACAACCACTCACCCGGGGCTGCAGGTGACAGGGTGAGATGAGAGGATCAGAGTAGCAGGAAGAGAGTGTAATCTTGAAGGCACAGGGAGAAACACTTTGAGGGACAGCCACCCTAACCCCTGGGCTGAGTCACTCCCCAAATCTATAGTGAATATTTTTTCTGGAACCAGCAATACCAGCAAAGAGAATCAGGTCACCAGCAAAACAGAAGCTCTCCTGCTGCTGTCAGAGCAAAGAACTGCTTAGAAACAGGGAATCATCAGGGATACAGTATTGAGTGCTGAGGTCTGAGCTACATCACTACTCCTACACTGCTGACTGATCGCTGAAGGGTGGACAATGGCGGGATGCAGGAGCATGGTCTGGTAGGGCGGTCCTGTTTATGACAGCAGAAGCCGGGGGCTGGCTGTGGCTGTTAATGGGGCGTGAGAATGCAGCCCAGCCCACGGGGCTGAGGCTTGCAGCCCCAGCGCGCAGCACAGTCCCACCTGTGAAGGTGAGGGGGGGGGCAGCCAAGGCTTGCAGTCCGAACGCAGGAGTGCAGTCCTGTCTGCCAGGTCTGGGTGGAGGCTGGGGGCTGGCTAGGGCTTGCAGCCCAAGTACACAAACGCAGCCCCACCCACAGAGGTGAGGTAGAAGCTGCAGCAACTGCAGTGGCTGGCTAACACTGGCAACACCCATGCCCGAATGCCCAAGGTGGCGGCAGAGGGCATGGCAGTTCTGCAGACAGACCACGCCTATGGAACACAGAGGCCACACTCATTGGACTCCTGTGGCCACAGCCTTCTTATACACAGACAAAATGGGATGGCAAAGAAATGCAACCCAAATGAATCAACAAGAGAAATACCCAGTAAAAGATCTGTGTGAGATAGAAATAACCAAATTACCAGATGCAGAGTTTAAAATAATGATCGTTGGGATGCTCAAAGATCTTAGAACAACAGTGGATGTACGTAACAAGCACCTATACAAAGAGATAGCAGATATCAAAAAGATAATGAAATAATAAAAAAGAACCAGTCAGAAATGACAAATACAATATCAGAAATGAAGACCACACTAGAAGGAATTAAAAGCAGGATGAATGAAGCTGAGGATCGAATCAGTGATTTAGAGAACAAGATAAATGAAAACATGGAAGCAGAGCAGCAAAAAGAAAAGAGGCTCAAAAAGTCTGAGGAAATTCTAAGAGAACTCTGTGACAACATGAAGAAAAACATTCACATCATAGGAGTTCCTGGAGGAAAAGAGAAAAATCAAGTGATAGAGAATCTGATAGAAGAAATCATAGCTGAAAACTTCCCTAAATTGATGAAGGAAAAAGTCACACCAGATCTAGAAGCACAGAGACCCATTAAGGATGAACCCAAAGAGGCCCACACCAAGACACATCATAATTAAAATACAAAAATTAAGAGATAAAGAAAGAATACTAAAAGCTGTAAGAGAAAAATAGTCAATTATCTACAGAAGAGCCCCCATAAGGATGACATCAGACTTCTCAACAGAAACACTGGAGGCCAGAAAGGAATAGCAAAAAATATTCAAAGTAATGCAAAACAAGAGCCTACAACCAAGACTTCTCTATCCAGCAAGGCTATCTTTTAAAATTGATGGAGAAATAAAAAGCTTCCCAGACAAAAAAAAAAAACAAACCTCAAGCCTGACCAGGCAGTGGTGCAGTGGATAGAGCATTGGACTGGGATGCGGAAGACCCAGGTTCGAGGCTTGCCAGCTTGAGCACAGGCCCATCTGGCTTGAGCAAAAGCTCGTCAGCTTGGACCCAAGGTTGCTGGTTCCAGCAAGGGGTTGCTGGGTCTGCTGAAGGCCCGCGGTCAAGGCACATGTGAGAAAGCAATCAGTGAACAACTATGGTGTCACAAAGGCAACGAGAAACTAATAATTGATGCTTCTCACCTCTCTATATTCCTGTCTGTCTGTCCCTATTTTTCCCTCTCTCTGTCCCTGTAAAAAAAAAAAAATTTTTTTTCAGGGAATTCATTACAACCAAACCAATGCTACAAGAAATGTTAAGGAGCCTGCTGTAAACATAACAAAGGGGGAAAAATTTAGTAAAAGAGGAATGTAAATTTAAAGAATAAAATGGCAATAAACAACTACATATCAATAATAACATTAAATGTAAATGGACTAAATACTCCAATCAAAAGACATAGGGTAGCTGCGTGGATAAGAAAACAGGACATGTACATATGCTGTCTACAAGAGACCCACCTCAAATCAAAAGATACACATAGACTGAAAGTAAAAAAATAAAAAGAAATATTTTATGCAAATGGAAATGAAAAAAAGTGCTGGGGTAGCAATACTTATATCAGACAAAATAGACTTTAAATCAAAGGCTATAGGAAGGGATAAAGAAGGTCACTACGTAATGATAAAGGGAACAATTCAACAGGAAGATATAGCCATTATAAATATCTATGCACCTAATATAAGAGCACCTAACTATATAAAGCAGATTTTGATGGACATAAAGGACGAGTTCAATAGCAATACTATAAAAGTAGGGGATTTTAATATCCCACTAACATCACTGGATAGATCCTCAAGAAAGAAAATTAACAAAGAAACAGCAGACTTAAGAGACACACTAGATCGACTCAATTTAATAGATATCTTCAGAACCTTTCACCCTAAAGCAGCAATATATACATTCTTTTCAAGTGCTCATGGTACATTCTCTAAGACAGACCACATGTTAGAACACAAAATGAGTCTCAATAAATTTAAGAAGATTGAAATCATATAAAGCATCTTCTCAGATCACAATGGCATAAAACTGGAAATCAACTACAGTAGAAAAACTGAAAAACACTCAAACACTTGGAAACTAAATAGCATATTATTAAATGATGAATGAATGGGTTAACAATAAGATCAGTTAAGAAATCAAAATTTTCCTTGAAACAAAGGAAAATGAACATACAACTCAAAATTTATGGGACACGGCAAAAGCAGTCCTGAGAGGGAAGTTCATAGCACTACAGGCATACCTTAAGAAGCTAGAAAAAGCTTAAATAAACAATTTAACCCTGCATCTAAAAGAACTAGAAAAGAACAGTAAGTAAAACCCAGAGGAAGTAGAAGGAAGAAAATAATAAGGATCAGAGCAGAAATTAATGACATAGAGGCTAAAACAACAATATAGAGGATTAATGAAACCAAGAGCTGGTTCTTTGAAAAGGTAAACAAGATTGATGAACCTTTGACCAGACTCAGCAAGAAAAAATGAGAGAGAGGATTCAAATAAATAAAATTAGAAATGAGAGTGGAGAAGTAACAACTGACACAGCAGAAAAATCAAAGGATTGTTACAAAATACTATGAAGAACTGTATGCCATAAAATTAGACAACCTACGCAAAATGGACAAATTCCTCAAAACATATAATCTTTCAAAAATCAATATAGAAGAATCAGAAAACCTAAACAGACCGATTTCATCAATTTAGATTGAAGCAGTTATAAAAAAACTCCCAACAAACAAAAATCCTGGGCCAGATGGTTTCATAGGTGAATTTTACCAAATATTCAAAGAATAACTAACTGCAATCCTTCTCAAGCTATTTTAAAAAATTTAAGAGGAGGGAAGACTTCCAAACTCCTTTTATGATGCAAGCATAATACTGATTCCAAAACCAGGCAATGATACTACAAAGAAAGAAAACTATAGACCAATATCCCTGATGAACTTAGATGCTAAAATTCTCAACAAAATATTAGCAAAGCAGACCCAGCAATACATGAAAAAAACATACATCATGATCAGGTGGGATTTATTCCAGAGAAACAAGGCTGGTACAATATCTGCAAATCAATCAATGTGAATGATCACATAAACAAAAGAAAGGATAAAAATCTCATGATAATATCAATAGATGCAGAGAAAGCATTTGATAAAATCCAGCACCCATTTATGATCAAAACTCTCAGCAAAGTGGGAATACAGGGATCATACCTCAACATGATAAAAGCCATCTATGATAAACCCAAAGCCAAAATCATAATCAATGGGCAAAATGAAAAGAAATCCCCTTCAGGTCAGGAACAAGGCAGGGGTGCCCCTTTCACCACTCTTATTCAACATAGTTCTGGAAGTCCTAGCCACAGCAATCAGACAAGAAGAAGACATAAAAGGCATCCAATTTGGAAAAGAAGAAGTAAAACTATCATTATTTGCTGATAATATAATACTGTACATAGAAAATACTAAAGTCTCAGTCAAAACACTACTGGACCTGATAAATTCAGCAAGGTGGCAGGATATAAAATCAATATTTCAAAATCAGTAGCCTTTTTATACACCAACAACGAACTGTCTGAAAGAAAAATTAAGGAAACAATTTCCTTCACTATGGGAACAAAAAAATAAAGTACCTAGGAGTAAATTTAACCAAAGAGGTTAAAGACTTGTACTTGGAAAATTATAAAACATTGATAAAAGAAATCAAGGACAATACAAACAAGTGGAAGCATATACCATGTTTATGGATAGGAAGAATAAACATTATTAAAATGTCTATATTAGCCTGACCAGGCAGTGGCACAGTGAATAGTGTTGGACTGGGATGCAGAGGACCCAGGTTTGAGACCCTGAGGTCGCCAGCTTGAGTGTAGGTTCATTTGGTTTGAGCAAGGCTCACCAACTTGAGCCCAAGGTTGCTGGCTCAAGCAAGGGGTCACTTGATCTGCTATAGCCCCCTGGTCAAGGCACATATGAGAAAGCAACCAATGAACAACTAAGGTGCCACAACGAAGAGTTGATTCTTCTCATCTTTCTGCCTTCTTGTCTGTCTGTCCCTGTCTATCCCTCTCGCTGACTCTCTGTCAAAAAAATATAAAGAAGTCTATATTACCCAAAGCAATCTATAAATTCAATGCAATTCCTATTAAAATACCAATGACATACTTAAAAGAATTAGAGCAAATATTCCAAAAATTCATATGAAACAAAAAAAGAACATGAATAGCCTCAACAATCCTGAAAAGGAAGAATAAAGTGTGTGTGGGGGTGTCACACTTCCTGATTTCAAGTTATACTACAATACCATCGTACTCAAGACAGCTTGGTACTGGCATAAGAACAGGTATACAGATCAATGGAATAAAACAGAGAACCCAGAAACAACCCCACAGCTTTATGGACAATTGATATTTGACAAAGAAGGTAAGAGCATACAATGGAGTAAAGATAGTCTCTTTAACAAATGATGTTGGGAAAATTGGACAGGTACTTGCAAAACAATAAAACTGGATCACAACCTTATACCATTCTCAAAAATAAACTCAAAATGTAAGTCGTGAAACCATAAACATCTTGGAAGAAGACATAGGCAGTAAACTCTCCGATATCTTGCGTAGCAATATTTTTGCTGATTTATCTCCACAGGCAAGTAAAATTAAAATGAAGGCAAGGATGAACAAATGGCACTATATGGATCTAAAAAGATTTTTCACAGCAAAAGACACCATTAACAAAATAAAAAAACAACCCATACAAAGGGAGAATATATTCACCAATACATCTGATAAGGGGTTAATAACCAAAATTTATAAAGAACTTGTAAAACTCAACACCAGGAAGGTAAACCATCCAATCAAAAAATGGGCAAAAGAAATGAATAAACACTTCTCCAAAGAGGACATACAGATAGCCAATAGGCATATGAAAAAATGTTCAACATCACTAATCATTAGAGAATTACAAATTAAAACCACAGTGAGATATCACCTCACACCAGTCAGAATGGCGCTCATTAACAAAACAACACAGAATAAGTACTGGCGAGGATGTGGAGAAAAGGGAACCCTCCTGCACTGCTGGTGGGAATGTAGACTGGTGCTGCCACTGTGGAAAACAGTATAAAGATTCCTCAAAAAATTAAAAATGGAACTGCCTTTTTACCCAGCCATCCCACTTTTAGGAATATATCCCAAAAACACCATATCACTGACTCAAAAAAAGAAATTCATCCCCATATTTATGGTAGCATTGCTCACAATAGTTAAGATCTGAAAGCAGCCAAGTGTCCGTCAGTGGACGCGTGGATTAAAAAGCTGTGGTACATTTACAGTTACACAATGGAATAGTATGCGGCCGAGAGGAAGAAGAAAATCTTACCCTTTGCGGCAATATGGACTGACCTGGAAACTATCATGCTAAGGAAATAAGCCAGGCAAAGAATGAAAAATATCATATGACTCCACTCATTTGAGGAATCCAAGGAACAATGTGAACTGAGGAATGGATAAGAGGCAGAGGCAGGATCAAAGGGACCAGAGGGAAAGTGGAAGAGGAGATGGGATCGGAGAAGGGAAAGAGATTAGCGAAATTATATATACATAACAACATTATAGAGAACAGGACAGCAAATCCTGGAGGGAAGGGGGGAAGGCATTGGGGGAGCAGGGTAAAGGGGGCGAGGGGAACATGGGGTTTGAGGGTGATATATTTGGTGGGACACTTGAATCTATGTAAACACAATGAATTAAAATCATAAATAAATTTTAAAAATTGATTAAAATTCTGAATATGAAAGTGTTTGTTGATGTAAAGTATAGAATGAGAAAAGAGCATACACAGGTACAGGTTTTGGAAAACTTCAATCTTTAATGGCAAGGGAGGAGGAAGGATAAGACTTAAAGAGACAAGGAAATAACCAGAAAGAAGAAAAGGTAGAATGGCACTACAGAAGCCAAGGAAAGAGAACAAGTCACAGCCCTGACCAGCTAGCTCAGCTGATTATAATGAGTATGGTCCCCATATGCCAAGGTTGCAAGCTGGACCCCGGCCTGGTCAGGGCACATACAAGAATCAACCAATGAATGCATAAATGTGTAGAACAACAAATTGGTTTTTCTCTCTCTCTCCTTCTATTGCTGTTTCAAATTAATTTTTTAAAAAGATATTTTGAAAAAAGAACAAGTCACATGAGTAAAATTGTTCAGCCCTCTTTTTCCTAACCCTTAAATGAGGGGTCGGGAACCTTTTTGGCTGAGAGAGCCACGAACGCCACATATTTCAAAATGTAATTCCGTGAGAGCCATACAATATATTTAACACTAAATACAAGTAAATGTGTGCATTTTACGTAAGACCAACAATTCTAAAGTACAGTAAGTCTCAGAATTCTTTTTAATAACGTCGTTATGCTGTTGCTAACCAATGATGAATAAAGTACTTATTACCATCAATGCGACTTCTGGTGCTGCATGGTTTTGCTGATGGCTTTGTAGTCTAGTTGATACAAGGTGAGGTTAAGTTTCATGCAGGTGCTGAGACTTCCATTCGTCAAACGTGATCATAAGTTGGTCTTTAGATGTGAGAAAGACTGCTCACATGCATATGTAGAGCCAAACATTGTCAGTACAGCAATACTCACACGCTGAAGTGTGTGGTATGTGACGAGAAGTGCGTTCCAAGTTTGGACAATCAGCTGGTCTGTGAGTTAAAGTTTTTTTATTTCTCCCCACTTGTGTTTGCTTGCCAACTCTGCTTGCTGTCCTGCAAGTCTTTCCAAATCTTCATTCAGTGACTTGAACTTATTCACCCACATGTCTGAGGCCTTCAGGTGAGCAGCTTGTAGCTCAAAATCTCTGACGGAGACACCGGGGATGTAACTCAGGTTGGTGCTGTCTACTGCACACTCGTGTGGATGGGTGATAAACTTAAAAAGACAAGTGCACTCACGAAATTCTCCAAAGCACGCTTTGAATGCCTGCAGGAGATAATATATGTGAAGCCAGCTAGCTGTTGGAGTTCAAGATGTTGAGCAGGGTCACTTGCTGTTCATGCATCTTTAAACTCTCCCAGTTTTTCAAAGTGTAGTAAACAACCTGTTTCAATGTTGGCAATGAAGAGTTCCAGCTTGTTTTCAAGTGCTAACACTGCTTATTGATGGGATAAGACTATATTTCCAACGCCTTGCATTTTCACATTGAGCTGGTTTAGATGTTCAGTCATGTCCATGAGATAGTAGAACTTCAGGAGCCACTCAGTGTTAGCTAACTCAGGATGCTCAACATTTTTCATTTTAAGAAAAGTCCGGATTTCGCTCAGACAAGCCATGTAATGGCTGAGCACCTTCCCTCTTGACAACCAATGCACATTGCTGTGCAGAAGCAGGCCAGGATAATTATTCCCAACTTTATCCAGCAGCGTTTTAAACTGGCGATCATTTAAAGCTCGGGCAACAATAAAGTTGACCACCCGAATGACCAGTGACATTGCCTCACCAAGCTGCTCGCCACACATCTGCTTGAGGACAAAGCATCTCCTGATGTAGGATGCAGTGAAAACTTAGGATGGGCCTTTTTTCATGTTCACGAAGAAGCACTACAAATCCTCTGTTTTTCCCCACCATGCACGGAACACCATCAGTACACACCAAAATAAGTTTATCCATCGGTAGATATTTTTCTTTAGAGAACTCAGTAAAAGACTTGAATAAATCCTCTCCTCTTGTTGTCTCTTTCATAGGCAAAGCAGCAAGACTTTCCTCATGTAGTGTGTCACCGACAGCATACCTTGCAATCACGCTGAACTGGGATAAATGGCTTATGTCTGTTGACTCATCCAAAGCGAGAGAAAAGAATGGTGCTGCATTTATGTCCTTCACTTGTGTTGCCTCAATTTAATTTGCCATCATGATGGTATGATTGTGAACACTTCTTGCTGACAGAGACATGTCTTCTATTCATGCATCTTGTCTATATCCAAAAAGTCATCAAAAAGTTCATTGGCAACATCAAGCATGAATGTTTTGGCATACTCCCCATCTGTGAATGGCTTTCCATTTCTCACAATTGCTAAATTACCAGCAAAGCTAGCCGAATCTCAGTCACCTTGTTGGGCCCCAACACGAAGTTGCTACTGACTAGCTTGCACTCTGCACAGTAGCTCTTGACATACTTTCTTCCTGCTGTGCTCCGCTGGATATTTTGATGCAAATGTAGTATGTGTGTGTTGAAGTGCTGCTTTTTGACCGTTTCATCAATGCAATTTTATCATTGCATATTAGACACACTGCAGAACCTGCTCTCTCCACAAAGGCGAATTCCTCTGTCCATTCCTGCTGAAAAGTATGATGGTCCTCATTTTTTTTTCTTTTAGCCATCTTCTTCGTCAAAAGGGTTTCTGCAATTAGGTAGCTGACTACTTGATTAAAAGGAGGGAAATTTACTTCCTGACCTCACAACAACCTGTGTATGTTACGTATTATCCAATAAAAATTTGGTGGTGTCCAGGATGACAGTTGTGATTGGCTCTAGCCACCCGCAACCATGAACATGAGTGGTAGGAAATGAATAGATTGTAATACACGAGAATGTTTTATATTTTTAACGTTATTATTGTTTTTATTAAAGATTTGTCTGCGAGCCAGATGCAGCTATCAAAAGAGCCACATCTGGCTCGTGAGCCATAGGTTCCCGAACCCTGCCTTAAATGCTAGGTTCTTGAGTCTCAGTGTGATAGAAAGGACCACTGAACTCAGTACAAGGTCAAGCCAGAGGCGAATTTAATGGCAGGTGCACTGGGCAGGCTTCCTGGGCCCTGACTTCGGAAGAGCCCTGCAAAACTTCAACATTACACTTTTTTCTAATGACACCAAGTTTGACATTAATAGTACATAATATTTTTTATTTATTTAAAAATATAGTTAACATGTATTTTTATTTTCTCTGTCTCTCTCTGTTTTAAGGGAGGGGCAATATTTTCTTCTGTGCCTGGGGCCTCAACGGACCTTAACCTACCTCTGGGTCAAGCAGATAGAGTTTATTGAAAAGAACTTGTGCACAAAGGAGTTGACCAGAAAACAGAGGTTGAGCTCTGAAGGATTCTTGTGAATTGCTTATACAGGGGCTTTGGGGTGGGTGTGGGGCTTGGTAATGAAGATGAGGGGGTTGTTCCTGATTGTCATCTGGTGGTGCTTGATTCCAGGGTAGTCACAAGATGTTTTCCATGATCAGTGGACCACCCAAAGGGCCTGTAAAATAATACTTTTGCAAACACTCTGATTTCCTTCTAATTAACAAAACAACTATTTTGCAGAACATGATGTTAAGGAGAGATGTTATCATCATACATTCTTTCCTTTAAGGATGTGGTTAGGTTAATTTTAACTATGGAATTTTACTCAAAACAAGAAGTCATAGGCCTCTAAGATGGAGTTCTTTTGGTCAAGATGGAGTCCAGATGTTACCCCTAAATGGTCTTACTGTTAAAGAAGAAATAAGAGTAAACTGGAAAACACCCTTTGGATTTGACAGGAAGGAGCTAATTGGAGACTTGAGCCTGGAAATACAAGGGACCCAAGTAACTGCAGAACCAGCTCGGAATGGTATCATTCTGTTTAACAAGATACTAAGTTGCTTTTCAGAGACAACAGACCAAAACTGCATGTCATACAGCCAAAGCATGAACAGAGGAGAGAACTTTGATCTCCACCTTCATCCATAAGAAAAGTCTTGCCCCTCCACCCTTTCCACTACCACAGAGCCAAAGGATAAGGACATAACCAGAACTTGAACACCAGAACATTTTCAGAAGTGAAGGGTCTATTGTCCAGGAAGATCCAGTGCTTGAAGCCCCTTATTGTAAATGGCCAAAGTTCCAAGTTCCTCCAATTAAAATTTGTCCAACCATAACTTTGCATACCAGCCCAACCCCTTAAAAAGTCTTAACCTACTCTTAGAGAGCAAGATGAATTCGAGGCACCATTAAGATTCCCATTTTTCAGTTGGTGCCTTCTGAATCAATAAATCTTTTCTTACTTCAAACTCTGACATTTTGAGTTTTGGCCTTTTGAAGTGTCATGCACAAGAAATTGGGCTTGGTAACACCAAGAACAGCAAAAAACAATCCTAAGAAAAGAACAGTGGAAGAACTTTCACAACCTGATTTCCAGACTTACTATATAATGAAAAAGAAATCTGGAATTGCTTTAAGGATAAACCAGCAATTCCCCCTAATCCATGTGTACTTTAATACTTTTCTCCGTGCTAATTTAACCATATACAAATAAATATAAAGGTATTTTAGTCACCTATTGTATATACAGTACTCCCTAGATTCCTGCTTTATTAAACAGGCCATAGCAATATCTCTGGGTCATTGTAACAACTCTTAGTCATCTTTTTTTTTTTTGTATTTTTCTGAAGTGAGAACTGGGGAGGCAGAGAGACAGACTCCTCCTGCATGTGTCTGACCGGGATCCACCTGACATGCCACTAGGGGGCGATGCTCTGCCCATCTGGGCATTGCTCTGTCTAGGAGCCATTCTAGCACCTGAGGTGGAGGCCATGGAGCCATCCTCAGCGCTCAGGCCAACTTTGCTCCAATGGAGACTTGGCTGAGGGAGGGGAAGAGAGAAATAGAAAGTAGAGGGGAAAGATGGAGAAGCAGATGGGTGCTTCTCCTGTGTGCCCTGACCAGGAATCGAACCTGGAACATCCACACACCAGGCCAACGCTCTACCACAGAGCCAACCAGCCAGAGCCCAGTTCTTAGTCATTTTTAATAATTTCTTAAAATTCATCCTTATTCTTTTGAAATTAATTTTGTTTCCAATTTTAACCACTTGTGAACAATCTGTAAGAATGGAAAGGATTCCCAAGAGGTATATTGCTAGGTTAAATTATAACTCAACATAACACATATTGCCAGATTACTTCCTTTCATTAACACCCAAAAAGTTAATCTTTCCCCATCATTGACAATGGGTTATCAATTTCTTAATCTATGTCATCTCATTTTTCTGTTTTTTATTTTATTTATTGAGTTTTTTTAGAAAGAGACAACAGGAGAGAGAGAGAAACATTGATTTGTTGTTCCACTTCTATATCCATTCATTGGTTGATTCTTGTATCTGCCCTGACTGGGGATTGAACCCACAGCTTTGGCATATTGAGATGATACTCTCACTATTTGAGCTATCCAGCGGGCCCTTTATTCTTTTTTGTTGCCCATGGTATGAGCCTCTTGATTTGATTTGTTTTTACTATTAAGGATTCTCACAGATGAGCTGGGCTCATAAGACCCAAGATTCTTTCCTGGCCTACTCATTTCTTGTTTGTTCTTGTCATTTGAACATGGGCTCAACACTGTGTTGACAAACAACATGAAACATTAGAAGCTCTGGTAAAATTTAAGCCATGATACTTTAGAACTTCAGTGGCCATTCTGGGAAATTTGAAATATGAATAAGATAATGCATTTGCTTGGTACCTTAGGCTCAAATGGATGGAAGATACCAAATATTCAATGGTCAGCATTTTAAGTGGGCCTGAAGAACCCTCTAAAAAGGAAATTCTAAAATTGCTGCCTAAGGAAAGATTAATAAAAAATGTCGAGGATTTAAAATCCAATCTTAAAATTTCTTCTCTCTCTTCTGACCCAACTTTAGATTGATTTTACACCTGGGCCCCTGTGCTTGACTTCCTTCCCCACCTTTTTCTGCTCATCCTCTTTCTCCTCTACCTTCCTTAGGTCTTCTTCCCTTTCCTCCACAGTTCCTTCCTTAACATATCCCTCTCATTGGACAATATCCCTTCATAATGTTTTATGACATAGGTGACGATGACCAAATTTTGTGGCCTTATAGCTTTATGCTTTGGTCAAGAACAAGCTTGTATAATCTAGTTAAGATTTTTTAAAATCTCCTTAGGAAAGAGAAATATTTTTGAAGAATTTATGATTTTAGAAATTGATAGTTTGAACTCTCTAGTCTCTATCAATTAGTTCATCCCTTTGGGGATCCAGAGATGGGGAAACTCTTATATAATGTGTGAATATTCTGTCATGCTCTCAAGGTACTTAAAGAATCGATTCCTTCTACTTGATGACAGGATTAGCAAAGGGATTTAACTTCTTAAAGGATAAACTCTACTTTTATCAGACCAAAGTGCATTATGTTTGGCATGACATCATTATACAAATGGAAAATTCTCCCTTAGAAATTCTTGATGTCTTAACTTGGCTAATTACCAAAACATAATTTAGATGAGTTTTTTAAAACTCATAGGATATTATAGATATTGGATTTGTGATATTCTATACTGGCTGCCCTTTAAATAATCTTAACTAGTTGACACACCTGAGTTCTTTCCCTTAACAGACTCATCACATTGGACTCATTAATCGCCATAATCTTTTATTTCTATTTGAATATCAGGGCAAACTTTAGGGGTTTTAGCATTATGGACATCAGAGACCCATTGATTATTTTCCCTCATTTGACCCTTTGGGAGAATACTCCAAAAACTTAAGTTTTATCAATTTCAGATTTGGCAGTTAATCCAAAGAACTGACACATAGACTTGTCCAGATTCAGAAAACCTTCATTAACAGGGAAAAACTTATGTACATAGGCAAAGCAGCTGCTACCAGTGGTAGGGGACCAGGAAGAATCCACATCCCTCCCAGAACAGAGTCCCTTTTTTAAAATTTATTTGCTTGTTTATTTATTTAGATTTTTATTTTAAAATAAAGATCTTTAATTCATTGATTGAGATACAGAGGGAGAGAGGTAGAGAAAGAGAGAGAGAGAGAAAAGCATTAACTCAAAGTTGTTTCACTTTGGTGGTTTATTGATTGTTTCTCGTATGTGCCTTGACCAGGCAAGCCTGAGGTTTCAAACTGGCAACCTTAGCATTACAGATCAATGCTCTATTGATTGTGCCACCACAGGCCAGGCTATTTTAATTTTTTAAATTATTGATTTTAGAGTGAGAAAGGAGGACAGAGAGAGAGAGAAAGAGAAAGAGAAACATCAATTTGTTTTTCCATTTATTTATTCATTCATTGGTTGATTCCTGTATGTGCCCTGACCAGTGATCAACCTTGGCATATTAGGACAACACGTTAACAAACTGAGCTACCTGGCCAGGGTTTCAGATTCCCTTTTTTTTTTTTTAATTTGTGTTTGAGATGTGATTGAGAAGGTAGCCCTCCATTCCTGTCACCACTACGAAGAATAAGACTAAACAAAGCATTCCTTGTATCCCCCGCCCTCTTACTTGTAGTAAGTGGTAATTATAATTATTTTCATCCTTAAGATCAAAATACTTTAAATATTTTAGCGACTTGTGATTCCCACACCTATAAAAATTATGTGCTTAAAAATGCTACAATTTGGCCTGACCTGTGGTGGCGCAGTGGATAAAGTGTTGACCTGGGAACACTGAGGTCGCCAGATCAAAACCCCTCACTGGCCTGGTCAAGGCACATATAGGGGTTGATGCTTCCAGCTCCTCCCCCCTTTCTCTCTTTCTCTCTCTCTCTCACTCTGTGTCTCTAAAATGAATAAAATTTAAAAAAAGAAAAATAAAAGCTACAATTTTATTTATTTTAATTTATTATGTTTACATAGATTCTAGTGTTGCCCCAAATGCATCCCCCCTCCCCCATATTCCCCTCAACATCTCCCTTGCAGCCCTCCCTACAGCGCCCTCCCCCCCTTCCCTTCAGGTTTACCCCATCCTATCATCCCCTTTCTCCTGTCCTCTTTTCCTCTGGTCCCTTTTATCTCTCCTCTGTCTCAATTCAGTTTCTCAGTTCACCTTGTTCATTGGATTCCTCAAATGAGTAAGGTCATATGATATTTTTCTTTTTATGCCTGGCTTATTCACCTAATGTAGTAGTTTCCAGGTCCCTCCATGTTGTCGCAAAAGGTAATATTCCCTTCTTATTCAGGGCCCCATAGTATTCCATTGTATATATGTGCCAGAACATTTTAATCCACTCGTTCACTGATAGACACTTGGGCTGTTTTCAGATCTTTGCTATTGTGAACAATGCTGGCATAAACATGAGGGTGCATTTCTCCTTTTCAAACAGTGCTATGGTGTTCTTAGGGTATATTCCTAAAAGTGGGATAGCTGGATCAAAAGGCAGTTCATTTTTAATTTTTTGAGGAATCTCCATACTATTTTCCCCAGTGGCTGCACCAGTTTGCACTCCCACCAGCAGTGCAGGAGGGTTCCCTTTTCTCCACATCCTCGCCAGCACCTATCATGTGTTGTTTTGTTTATGAGCGCCATTCTGACTGGTGTGAGGTGATATCTCATTGTGGTTTTAATTTGCATTTCTCTAATGATTAGTAATATTGAGCATTTTTTCATATCTAAATTCATCAGGGATATTGGCTTATAATTTTCTTTCCTTGTGCTGTCTTTGCCTGGTTTTGTGATCAGAATTATGCTCGCCTCATAAAAGGAGTTTGGAAGACTTCCTTCCTCTTAAATTTTTTGAAATACCTTGAGGAGGATAGGTGTTAGTTTTTTGAATTTTTGATCGAATTCACTTGTGAAGCCAACAGGCCCAGGACTTTTCTTTGTTGGGAGTTTTTTGATAACTGTTTTGATCTCATTTGTCGTAATTGGTCTGTTTAGGTGTTCTGATTCTTTCAGATTGATTTTTGGAAGATTATATGATTCAAGAAATTTTTCCATTTCACCTAGGTTGTCTAATTTTTTGGCATAGAGTTCTTCATAGTATTTTCTTCCAATCCTTTGTATTTCTGTTGTGTCAGTTGTTATTTCTCCACTCTCATTTCTAATTTTATTTATTTGAGTCCTCTCTCTTTTTTTCTTGGTGAGTCTAGTTAAAGGTCATTGATCTTGTTTACCTTTTCAAAGAACCAGCTCCTGGTTTTATTGATCTTCTGTATTGTTTCCTTAGCCTCTATGTCATTTATTTCCACCCTGATCTTTATTAATTCTTTCCTTCTACTACTCCTGGGCTTTATTTGCTGTTGTTTTTCTAGTTCTTTTAGATGCAGGGTCAAGTTGCTTATTTGAGCTTTTTCTAGCTTCTGATGGTATGCCTGTAGTGCTATGAACTTCCCTCTCAGTCCTGCTTTTGCTGTGTCCCATAAATTTTGAGTTGATGTATGCTCATTATTATTCGTTTCTAGAAACTTTTTTATTTCTTCTTCGATCTCATTGTTAATCCATTCATTATTTAATAAATACTATTTAGTTTCCAAGTGTTTGAGTATTTTTCAGTTTTTCTTTTGTGGTTAATTTGTAGTTTCATGCCATTGTAATCAGAGAATGCTTGAGATGATTTCAATCTTCTTAAATTTGTTGAGACCACTTTTGTGTCCTAACATGTGGTCTATCCTAGAGAATGTACCATGAGCGCTTGAAAAGAATATATATTCTACTGGTTTAGGGTGAAAAGTTCTGAAGATATCTATTAGATCGAGTTGATCTAGTGTATCCTTTAAGTCTGCTGTTTCTTTGTTAATTTTCTTTCTTGAGGATCTATCCAGTGTTGTTAGTGGGGTATTGAAATCCCCTACTATTATAGTATTGCTGTTAATCTCACCCTTTATATCCATCAAAGTTTGCTTTATGTATGTCGGGGCTCCTATGTTTGGTGCGTAGATATTTATAATGGTTATATCTTCCTTTTGGATTGTTTCCTTTATCATTATGTAGTGTCCTTCTTTATCTCTTACTATAGCCTTTATTTTAAAGTCCATTTTGTCAGATATAAGTATTGCTACCCTGACTTTTTTTTCATTTCCATTTGCATGAAATATTTTTTTCCATCCTTTTACCTTCATTTTATGTGCATCTTTTGTTTTAAGGTGTGTGTCTTGTAGACAGCATATGTATGGGTCCTGTTTCTTTATCCACACAGCTACCCTATATCTTTTGATTGGATCATTTAATCCATTTACATTTAAGGTTATTATTGATATGTAGTTGTTTATTACCATTATATTCTTTAAAGCTTTATTCTTCTTTTGCTATATTCTTTTCACCCTTTGAACTGTTCACAACAGGCCCCTTAGGATCTCTTGCAGAATTGGTTTGGTTTTAATGAATTCCTTGAGTTTTTTTTTGTCTGGGAAATTATTTCTCCTTCAATTTTAAACATTAGGCTTGCTGGATAGAGTAGTCTTGCTTGTAGGTTCTTATTCTGCATTACTTTGAATATATCTTGCCATTCCCTTCTGGCCTCAAGTGTTTCTGTTGAGAAGTCAGATGTCATCCTTATGGGGGCTCCTTTGTAGGTGATAGCCTTTTTTTCTCTAGCAGCTTTTAAAATTTTCTCTTTATCCCTTTGCCTTGGTGTTTTAACTATGATGTGTCTTGGTGTAGATTTCTTTCGGTTTCTCTTTAATGGAGTTCTCTGTGCTTCTTGAACGTGTGAAACGTTTTCCAGTCTTAATTTAGGGCAGTTTTCAACTATGATTTGATTGAATAAAGTTTCTAGACCTTGTTCTTTCTCTTCTTCTTCAGAAACCCCTATGATGCGGATGTCATTTCTCTTCATGTTGTCACAGAGCTCTCTTAGAGTTTCCTCAGGTTTTCTGAGTCTCTTTTCGTTTTTCTGCTCTGCTTCCATGTCTTTGTTCATCTTGTTTTTCAACTCGCTGATTCGATCTTCAGCGTCATTCATCCTGCTTTTAATTCCTTCCATTGTGGTCTTCATTTCTGTATTTGCCATCTCTGACTGATTATTTTTTAATATTTCAATGTCCTTTTTTATACTTGCTATTTCTTTATTTAGGTGTTCATGATGACCATCCATTGTTGTTCTAAGATCCCTAAGCATCCTAAGAATCATTATTCTAAACTCTACATCTGGAAGTTAGGTTATTTCCATATCGCTCAGTTCATTTCCTGGAGAATTCTCTTGTGGTTTCATTTGGATTGCACTTTTCTGTCTTCTCATTATGTCTGTGTGTTTGGGTGTATTGTTTGTAGAGCTGGTTGAGTTTAGGTTTGGTGTTGTCTGCCTCCAATTTTCAGTTGTGTTATTTCTAGGTCTTCTTGGGTTGGCTTCAGATGTTGTTTGTAATCCACTGTGGAATTTGGCTTTTCTAATAGAGTTGCTTTGAAGTTTTGGTTTGTTTGTTTTCTTCTCAGTTTTCTTAACTTGGTGGTAGCCTTGTTTACTGATCTCAGCAGGGGGCTTATTTGAAACTGTATCCAGGAATGCGGTGGGTGTAACCTGAGAATCTGAATACCTGATCTGCCAGTTACTCTCTCTGGGGGCGGGGTGCTTTCTCTGCTTCAGTAGGTGGAGTTGTATCTCAGATCTCCATGGAGACCTGAGTTACTTCCCCTCCTCCCCACTTCTTGTTTTCAGCTGTGTCTTGTTGTGCTGATTGCAGCTGGAAAGATATCTCTTTATGGGTGACCCAGAACCTCTTTAGTCTTGTGTTATGTTGAAGGATCAATCCCTCCCCCAGGTATAGCTGCCTCCAGCACTGGATTAATCTGCTGCTCAGGTTCTCCCATGCATTCCTCTGTTTGTTACCTGCTGTTTCTCTCTCCTCCTTTACTTTTGGAAAACAAGCCAGCTCTTTCAACACACCTTGTTCCCAGGTCCCCAGGCAAGTGGCTGTGAGTGATATTTTCTACTGTTTTCCTTGGATTGAGAACCTTTTGGGGCTCTCAGCCTCACCCCCCCCCTTTTTTCCTGCAAGTAGGGGAGGCTCACCATTCCTCGTGGCTCCCCACCGGGCTTGGTGTGGCTTCTTCTTTGCTCCTTGGTTTTTGAGAGCAGTTCTTGTAGTCCAGAGTTGGTTTTTCATGCTAGTTTTTCCTAAATTATTTTGTAATCTAATTTGGGGGTGTGAGTCTGTGCTTCTGCCTACTCTGCTGCCATCTTGTGTCCTCCTATTTGCTATCTCTTTATTTAGGTGTTCATAATGACAATCTCTTGTTGTTCTAAGATATTTGAGCATTCTAACAATCGTTATTTTAAACTCTGCATACAGTAATGTGGTTATATCTGAGTCATTCAGGTCCTTTTCTAGGGATTTCTCTTGATTTATTTGGGTTGCATTTCTCTGCCTTCCCATTTTGTCTGTGCATAGAAGGTTTTGGACACTGAAGTTCAATAGGTGTGGCCTCTGTTTTCTCTAGGTGTGGTCTGTCTGCAGGCCCGCCACCCTCTCTGTGGCTGCCTAGGGCGTTTGGGTATGGGCATTGCTGACCCTGGCCTGCTGCGGCTGTCGCTGTGGTTTCCTCCTCTGTTCCACAGGAAGGGCTGTGTTTACGTGCCTGGGTCTACAAGGCTCAGCTGGCCTCGGCCTTTGCCCAACCCCCATGGGTGGGGTTATTTGCAAGTTTGAGCAGAGTTTGTGCTGGAGAAGGAGATGGGGAACAGAGGTGAATAAGACTGGTGAGCTAGAAACCTTTGTTGCTAGGAAACTCAGATAAGTCAGTAGCTTTGTGAGCACTGAATGAGTGGGTTTTGGAGCCCAGTGTGTGTTTCTGCTTGCCCGCCGGGTGCAAGGTAGAATTAAAGCTGATGGCTCGCCAGTTCTTGGCTCCATTGTTTCATTACCGACTGTCCGAATCTAATGTGAACCTACACTGGCCAGGCGGCTGTCATGGTGGCCCTGACTACTGGCTTTACAGTAAAGCTTACTAGTATTTTTCTGCCTCTAGATTTGTAAAGGTCAGAATATAGTAAATTAGTATATTTACTTTATATTCTCTCTTGACTTCTCCATGGCCTTTCTCTTTGAAATGCCATGAGAAGCTTATCTTTCAGGCAGCCTCAGGGAGGCATCTGGAAGGAACACATAGATTAAAAAAGGAAACAGTGTGAATTGCTCAGCCCTTGAGAGGAATGCAGAGATCAAGAAGAAAGAAGATAGTCTATTCTCTATCTCAAGAACAGTACATGCTGATTTGCCTTAGAAAGACACCCCATCACCCCTTGCCTATGTGACTAACTGCACGGAATTTGCCCTTTGCACCATAACTAATAGCTCCTGAATAATATAAAAAGAATAATCAGAACCAGAGTATTAAGGCAGATTTTGGGTCTGAAGCCATCTACTTTCTTGGGTTTGCTGGTAATTCAATGAAAGATGCTTCTATTCACTTTCCTCATCTCTGTGTATTGGCTTCATAGCAATGGGCAGCATGAACTCCAGCTTTGTCCTGGTATTAGATTGCTTCCAAAATAAATTATCTTCGTTCCCTTTGCACATAATTTATCCATTGCAGGACACTCTAGATCCTGTCACTGTTCCTTATACAATGGAAAGTAGACCTCATAAATATCATGGAAGAATACATAATATTTATTTGGAAGTTACACCTGCCTCACTCTGACTTCTTTGAAACTCCCTTAGATAATCCATATTTAAAGTTGTCTGTGGATAGGTGCTAGTACAGGAACAACAAGAAGGCTATCAAGCTGGATACTCTGCCCCAACCCACTCAGATTTGTTTGAACCCAACTTTCTTTCAGAGGCCAAATCTGCACAAGAGTTTGACAATCCTTTGCCAAATAAATTTCTGTATGGTATGATACATAACTCATTAAAAACACCATGTTTTGGTGTAAACATGTTTTGTTTAACTTTAAATTCATCAAATAGAACAGAGAAGGTGCCTAATTGATTTTTTCCTAATAGAAGGTGTAAAGCCAGGAGTCAAGGCTACCATCAGAGCCGCCTGGCCAGTGCAGGTTCACATTAGATTCGGATAGTCGGTAATGAAACAACGGAGCCAAAAACTGGTGAGCCATCAGCTTTAATTCTAGCTTGGACCTGGCGGACAAGCAAAAACGCACCCTGGGCTCCAAAACCCACTCATTCAGTGCTCACAAAGCTACTGACTTATCTGAGTTTCCTAGAATCAAAGGTTTCTAGCTCACCAGACTTATTCACCTCTGTTTCCCATCTCCTTCTTTCTACACAAAATCTGCTCAAACTGGCTCTTCCTCAGCATTCTGCCATCTTGGCTGCTTCTCCTCTCCTCCATGTGGCCTTAATCTGCTCTTCTCTCTAATGCTAATCTCAGGAACCTAGAGAGAGCAAGCTCCCGGCCTGCCCCACTCTATAGTGTAGAAATCCAAACCGTTAATCCAATCTATAAACAAGGAAGTCTCTGATACAAAGTCACTTATCTGAGGCATAATGGGAGGATTCCTCATGGGAGTGCACCACCCACATCATCCAATCAGTCAAGGGTGTGGGGAAAAGCTTACTGTTAAAACTTGCATGTGGGCTGCACCATCTTTAACAAAGTGAGCGTAATATATTTTATCTGCCCAACAGAAGGCTCCAAGCCTAACCAGGTAGTGGCAAAGTACGTAGATAAATCATCAACCTGGGATGCTGAGGACCCAGGTTCGAAATCCTGAGTTTGCTGGCTTGAGTGCTGGCTTATCCAGCTTGAACACAAGCTCACCAACTTGAGCACAAGGTTGTTTGCTTGAGCATGAAATCATAGACATGACCCCATGGTCACTGACTTGAATCCAAAGGTTACTGGCTTGATGCCCAAGGTCACTGGCTTAAGTTCAAAGGTAGATGGCTTGAGCAAGGGGTCACTGGCTCGGCTGGAGCCTTCTGGTCAAGGCACATAAGAAAAAGCAATCTATGAACAACTAAGGTGCCACAACTACAAGTTGATGCTTCTCATCTCTATCCCTTCTGGCCTGTCTCTGTCATTCTCCCGTGCTTAAAAAAAAAAAAAAAGGCTCCAAATTAAAAATAAAAGAGGCAGGCTTTAAATATCTGAATGCCCTACTGTGCTTTATTTTCTCCAACTTTTTATTTTTAGACTAAAATAGACAAGATCATAAGCAATACAAAAAGTATGAGGGTGCTTGACCTGTGGTGGCTCAGTGGATAAAGCCTGAACCCAGAATGCTGGGGTTGCTGGTTTGAAACCCTAGGCTTGCCAGGTCAAGTCACATATGAGAAGCAACTACTACAGAGTTGATGCTTCTCACTCCTCCCCCATCTCCCTTTCTCTCTCTCTATTCTCTCTAAAATCAATAAATAAAGTCTTCAAAAAAATGTTGTTTTTTTAAAAAGTATGTTGGCTTTGTACTTCATCTAACTTTCCCAGAGTTTTTTTCTCTGCATGATTCTGAGTTACAGTGGGCCACAGAAAATATATGAGCATGTTTTGGAAGGTCTAAGTACATTAGATGCCATTTTGTTCACACTGAAAATTAGTATAGGGTGCCAGGCATTGTTATAATGAACACACGTTGCCACTGATCTACTAGCTCATCTTGTGGGGGCACAGTCATATTCAGCCCATAATTCAAGCACACAATATATCCTTCCTCAACTTTTGTAGTCCTGGTCCACATGCATGAGTAGTTAGTTCTATGACGAAGGGCACCAGCTTCTCTTGCCCTTATCGTACCCAATATCATGGTTTATCCTTGTGGGTTAGAGTTTATCCTTATGGATTCCAGTTCTTGCACTTCCCTAGTTCACATGCAGCTTCCCTGATTGCTACACTGAATGATTTCAAGCCCTATACAACACAGAGGTAGTGGCCTTGCATAGACTTCTCAACCAGCTACCATAATCATCTAGGACTAAGCTCCCTATTCTATTATTCATAGTTTTTCTACTTCTGTAATCAAACTCTGATACAAGGAATTAGTACACTTATGAAATAAGTATCTTATAAAGAGGGACATAAAATTATTTTGCTACATGCCAGACATTTTGCTAACTGTGCCTTGTCTGTTGTGATCCTTACCACAACATTATTTTACAGGTGAAGAACTCGAAGAGATTAATAAATTTGCTCAAGGGCACACTGCTAGAATATGAAAGCTGGGCAACTGAGAGTTTCTTCGCATAAGCATTGTCATTCTGCCTCCCCAAAGAGTATAAACTCTTTATAGCAATGAATTCCCTGCACAGAATGGTGATTTTTATTTTTTTTTACTCCACCACCTCCCAGGTATTTTTGTCTCAATCATTTCATTTAAAAAGGATCAGAATATGCCAACCCAAAATATATCACTTTGGCATAGGGATTGTTTTTTAGTTAAGGGATTAAAAATCACCATACCACCCTCACTTACCCCCAAATCACCTGTAAGAAAGAGTGTAGAACGCCCACGAGTGGGCGGTAGGAACCAGGTTGACCAGCACTGCAAAAGTGGGTGCTTTTTATAAAAAGGTTGCCCATCACTAGTTTAAACAGTTATAATTAAGTTATAGTTGGGTTTGTTAGGTAGTTCACAATGTAAAATGAAAGTAATTAGGAGTCAATTGAATAGTCAAAGACACTTATAGCAAGCTAAATAACATAATAGACTTATTGCACTCAAGTTAAGACAAATTGCCGGCTAAATCTAGGTCCTCACTTTGATGTGACCCTGAATAAACTTGTTTGGAGAGACAGAATGTTTCATAGCACTTGCCAAATTATGGTGGTCGATGTGGAATCTGTGTTGGAATCTCAGGAAACTGACTCGATCTTCACCCCAGCTACTTATATATGGTTTGGCCACTTGTCATGTCATAGGGTTACATTATCACACTTCACACATAAGTCACACATGGGCTTGATAAGGTTGACAGATGGAGTTATCAGAAAAGGGAGTAAACCTGTGATGCCTCAGTAATCAGTCCTTACATAGTGGGCTTTTCCATAAAATATAGTTAATCATATTACTTCGCACATGGTATTGGTACGTAATTAAAACATACGGAGTTATCTCAAAATGGCATAAACTGGTTATACCTAAATCATTCTTTTTTTTTTTTTTTTTTCTTTTTACAGGGATAGAGAGAGAGTCAGAGAGAGGGACAGACAGGGACAGACTGACAGGAACGGAGAAAGGTGAGAAGCATCAATCATTAGTTTTTCATCGCCGTGGCAACACCTTAGTTGTTCATTGACTGCTCTCTCACATGTGCCTTGACCGCGGGCCTTCAGCAGACCGGGCAACCCCTTGCTGGAGCCAGCAACCTTGGATCCAAGCTGATGAGCTTTTGCTCAAGCCAGATGGGTCCACGCTCAAGCTGGCGAGCTCGGGGTCTCGAACCTGGGTCTTCCGCATCCCAGTCCAACGCTCTATCCACTGTGCCACCGCCTGGTCAGGCTACCTAAATCATTCTTAGTTTCCTTTTTACATTTTCTATTAATTTGATTTTGTTTACTATAACAAGGAGTGACTCTTATTATTCAAACAAAGACAGGGAGCCAACACCAAGATAAGATTGCATAAATAGAACCTTGCTAAAATAGTCTGCATAATCCATTAGCTTCACTGCTCCATAATTAAGTGTCCCTTGAAGCCCAAATCCTTTCTCTTTTGTTAACGGGGTATATAAGCCCTGCTTCTTTGAATTTTTTTTTTCCTGTAAATTCCTGTACACATTTCAAAAAATGAGCCTGACCTTTGATGGTACAGTGGATAAAGCATCAACCTGGAATGCTGAGGTAATCAGTTCAAGGCCCCCAGCTTGCCCAGTCAAGGCACATTCAAGAAGCAAACAGGAGTTGATGCTTTCTGTTCCAGTAGAGCCCAACCTCTACGTTGATCAGGCATCCTTGATTCTACTTCCCCGTGCAGTGGGACACTCCTGCTTATCAGCAGAATAGTGCCTCTTCGAAACTACTCTTGAGGTGGCTATGAGGATGCTACTAATCAGTGCTGACATTAACTGCCACGGGAGGAAAAGCATGAGACCGACACACAGAGTTAGTTGTAAGAATCACACAGACAATTTATTACTCACAAATCCTTTTGGTGTGCCTGGGTACAGCTTAAGGGGGCCCCATCAGCATGCTCTTCTTAGCTGTCTTTGGTCAGAGCTCAGAGCAGTGTGCAGACAGTTCATGTTCACGTTGGAGTCTGGGCGACTATTGCAGCGGGGGCCCTCTCAGCTTTAGTACCTTTTCTGGTCTATGCCTGCTAACAGATGTCAATCTACAGGATTATCACCTCAAACCACCTTTTTGGGAGTTCTTCACAGGGAACTCCTTTTATGTTAATCTACTGAAATGCTACATCAAATCACTTTTTAAGATGTTCCTAGGGAAGCTTCTTATTTATGTTAACTTACAAAGTTATAACATCAAGCCACTTCTCATCTATGTATAACTTCACACACACACTAACTGGGCCCTGCTTGAAAGTCCGTCTGTTTATCACATTACAGAGAAATGACATCAAACCACTTCTTATCTATGTATTACTTCACACACATACTAACTGGACCCTGCTTGAAAGTCAGTCTGTTTATCACATCTGCACACACTATAGTAATTCCTATTCAGATGGCATAATTTTATTTAATTTCCTTAATTAATTTTAATATTATATTTTAATTACTTTTATATATCTTCCTTTTTATTTCTATATATTTAATTACTATAACATTATATTACTATAACACTTCTTGACCCCATCCCACTTTTCTCTCTCTCTCTCTCAAAATCAATAAATAAAATCTGATGCACTGAGAAGTAGCATCTTCATAGCCGCCTCAAGAGTAGTCTTGAAGAGGCGCCAGCCTGCTTATAAGCAGGAGTGTCAAAAAAAAAAAAAAAAATGAAGTGTCTTTGCCTGACCAGGTGGTAGCGCAGTGGATAGACCATTAACCTGGGATGCAGAGGACCCAGGTTTGAAACTCCAAGGTCACTAACTTCAGCATGGGCTCATTGGCTTGAGTGTAGGCTCAGCAGCTTGAGCACAGGTTTGCTGGCTTGAGCAAGGAGTCGCTAGCTCAGCTGGACTCCAACCCCATCAAGGTACATATGTGAAAACAATCAATGAACATCTAAGGTGCCACAACAAAGAATTGATGCTTCTCGTCTCTCTCCCTTTCTGTCTGTCTGTTCCTATCTGTCTCCTTCTCTATCTCTGTCTCTCTCACTAAAAAAAAAAAAAAGTATCTTTTATTAGTTTAATTCACATACCTCAGGCAATAAACCTGAGGGGTAGAGTTTTTTTCTCCCCACATGTCTAAGTTAAAAAAGAATATTTTCCAAATAGATAAATCACCTGAAGCAGTTTCTTTTATGAACAACAAAGTAAAGAAATGTTGTCTTCTTAATCAAAACTTGCAAGAGACCACTTCTCTATTAAATTTAATCACAGTTTAAAGTGTGAACTTGCCCTCAAGTTAGAAAGCCAACTGCCAAATATTATTCACTGTGTGAGGGAAAATTCTCTGGTGTGGGAGAGAATACAAACTACAAGTTTTTGAAAAAGCCATAAGAAGCCAAACTTTTATATCCTATATTGTCAAAGAAGAGTCAGGGCATGCTGGACCATGCTGTGCTTTGTTTGTACCAACCTTTTCCTCAATTGTAAAAATAATATACACTCACTAGACAATGAGGAAAATACTGAAAAATAAAATATTATTAATAGCTTATGATCAAAAGATAACTATCATTAATACATTGGTCTTTTCCCCCCATGATACCTTTTCTATGCAGTTTTCTTATCTTTAACAAAATAGTTTTACATGTTATAATTATGAGGTCAGTTGGCAATGGGGGAAGGTCACGTGAGGAACCAGGTCCAGGAACCTTTGGCTGGAACCTCCTACACCCATGTGTGCCAAAAGAAACAGCCCAGGAGCACATTGAAAAAGAACAACTGTCTGTCAGACAATGAAACTTCGCCACATTATATCATCCCACCACCAACGTACTGACACTATAAATTACCGCCCCCACAACCCTGGCTGGTGAGGCTGCACGACTTCTCTGGCTCTACTTTGCCCAGGATGCACTCTGAATAAAGCTTTTGCAAGTCCACACTTGGTGTCTACACCCTTCTTTCTTCCTCAGCGGAGAATATCTTACAATAATATAATATTTACAAACATAATTTTAACGATTAAATATTTTTTCAAAGAAAACAGGTAATGTGTTTTGCTGAATCACTTCTCTAGTGGTGAACTCAGGGCTCATGGATAATTCTTGTATTCTTTGGTTTTATTTAGACACTTTTAACCTAAAAATAAAGAAGTCAAGGTGAGAGGCAACAAGTATTTACTTGAGATCTAAGAAGAATTGTGTCCCAGTAGAGCCCACCAAGCTCTACGTCGGTCAGGCATCCCTGATTCGACTTCCCCATGCAGTGGGACCCTCCTGTTTATAAGCAGGGCTGGTATCTCTTCGAGACTACTCTTGAGGCGGCTATGAGGTTACTACTGTTAAATGCCGCCAGAGGAAAGACACAACCAACACACAAATTAGTTGCAATAATCACACAGGCAACTTATTACTCACAAATTGTTTTTGGTGTGCCTGGGTACAGCTTAAGGGGGCCCTGTCGGCTTGCTCCTCTTGGCTGGCTTTGGTCAGAGCTCAGAGCGGCGTGGAGACAGTTCACATCAACGTAGGAGTCTGGGCGACTACTGCAGCAGGGGGCCCCTCAGCTTTAGTACCTTTTCTGACTAACACCTTCTAACAGGTGCCAATCTACAGGATTATTACTTCAGACCACCTTTTTGGGAGAATCTCCTTTAAGTCAATCTACTGAAATGCTTACATAAAACCACTTTTTAAGATGTTCTTATTTACATCAATTTACAAAGTTTACATAATTAACACCAAGCTACTTCTTATCTAGGTATAACTTCACACACATACTAACTGGGCCCTGCTTGTAAGGCAAAGTCTGTTTATCACATTACAGAGTTATGGCACTAAGCTACTATACTAATTCTTAACCAAATGGCATAACTTTAATAATTATTTTTAATATCCTTTGAATTACTTTTATATATCTTCCATATTTTTATATTTCTATATACTTAAATACTATAACCTTATATTACTACAACAAATTGGTAAATTGGAAGGCACTGATTTGGGTAGAAACTCATATAGTGTTCCCTGAAAAAGAAGAAGACAAGGGATATTTAAGAGAAAAGAAAGGTGAATAATTACAAGAATAGAAGGAAGGAATTTCTATGGATGCAGATAAGCTAGGGAAGGAATTTCTATAGGTGTAGATCTGTTACCATAGAGATGCTAATTCTACACTTGATTTTAGCCAAAAGGCTGAGAAGTGATAGTAATGCAAATTCTAAAGAATGTCTTTAATATCAGTTCTGTAGTGATAAAATCTGCTTTTCTACAAACTTTGCAGTAAGTCTTACAAGGCAGTTTCTCTGGAATGGCAGCTCCAGCTCCATTTTGAAGTTATTGTGTTATAACACAATAACATTTTTAAAATCAGGACTCTTTTTTTATTTTAAATACCAAAGTAATGCAAAAATGTTAAAAAGTATAATTTCCAACTTTCAAACCCAGAAATAACCACTGTCCAAATTAATTTTTGTCTATCCTTCTAGATCCTTATCTATGAATGTACAATTATATTAAAAAACACAATTCTTTGCTGAATTTGTTAGTGGATATAAAAGTTTTATTAAATAAGGAAGGAATCAGCATGTAAGAAAAGATTTTATTTTAGAAGTGTAAGGGAAAAACAAGAACTAGGGAAAATTCCATATGACCTTTAGGGCTTGTGTGACAGGAACTAGATAAACTGCACCCTAAAGGTCTTGTGTGACAGGAACTAGATAAACTGCACCCTGCTGTAAACAGATAAGGACCTTGCTCAAACCCACCTTATGGGAAACCGCTTGCTCAAGGCAAATACCTAAGTCCCCTGCCCCCGCCCTTCCCTAAAAAGTAAAGTATAAAACTGCGGTGAAAACGCTGTATAGTGTGCCTGGCAGCATACTTGCCTAGCGCCCGCTCGCGAGTGTACTAAACTCTTTTTCTTTTGTTTGTAATAAACTTTTCCTTTTACTTGTACTTCTGGTTCTAGAGTCTTAGTGGTGCGTCTTCGGTTAACAGAAGCATTTGAAAAACAGTTTTACTTATATTGTCAGAGGGCAAAGAAATGGCAAATAAGATTACTAAATTAGTTGAATGGTTTACTTCTTCAAAACAATATAGACCTATCACATTTGCAGTTATCATCTTTATCTAGATTGCGGTAACGATTCTATCCAACTTATCAAGTTTACAAGTAAACTTTTTACAAGAAGTTGTCTTTCTACACCTTTATCAGATGTTGATTGTTGTTAAATATGTACTATCATTTCTCAAGAGTGTCATTTTATAAGGTGACCAATTGTCCTCCTTTAGGAAGGACAGTCCTTCTTTTGTAAGTTCCATACTCCCTCAAAAAGAGTCCTCCAGAGTCCTCCTTTTTGATACTGGAAGACTAATCTGTAAATGTTCGTATTTGATCGATGCAGAGTCAACCCATTGTGTGTGATGTGACGTATTTGTATCTAAATGGGTACTTTTTTTTTTACAATTATTATTAAAAATTAATAGGTATGTAAGCGTAATTACAATATAAAATATTTTTATTATGCATCTATCATAGTATATTGTTGTTGCAATGAATAAAATGTTTCTTTTATTTACAATATTGTTTTCTTCAATTTGTTTTTGTTCTTTTTATTATAAAAAAGTTTGTCACCTTACATTTTAGGACAAGCAGACAGTATATGTTCTGGCATGTATAAAAATGTCAAACAGCATGAGCAGGTGGTTGCACCGTGGATAGAGCATCAGTCTGGGTTGCGAGGACCCAGTTTTGAAACCCCAAGGGTGCTGGGTTGAGAGCAGGTTCACCAGCTTGAGCACGGGGTTGCTGGCTTGAGCGTGGGATGATAGACATAACACTGTGGTCCCTGGCTTGAGCCCAAAGGTCACTGGCTTGAAGCCCAAGGTCTCTGGCTTGAGCTCAATGTCACTGGCTTGGGCAAGGGGTCATTGGCTTGGCTGAACTCACACCTCCCCCTCAAGGCGCATATGATAAAGCCACCAATGGACAACTAAGGTGCCACAACTCTGAGTTGATGCTTCTTATCTCCCTTCCTGTCTGCCTGTCCCTGTCTGTCCTGCTCTCTCTCTCTAAAAAAAAAATTTTTCAAGCAAATATCAGGTAGTCTCTTTCTAAGTTTGGGATGAATTTTTTAGATTATATAATTGTTATAGTAAATATAAAATCAAATTAATATAAAATGTTAAAGGGAAACTAAGAGTGATTTAGGTAAAACCAGTTCATGCCCTTTTGAGAGAACTCCTACAAGCTCTGGCACTGCTGGGGGGAGGGAGGAATAAAGCACTGCAGCATGTCTCATCTCCCTCCAGCTCCTTGTGTTTTCTTCACCTTGGGGATCTTGCTGCCTAAACTATCCCTTGCGGAGCAGGTGGGCTCCAACAATTAGCATCACAAATAGGGTGTGGTAAGTACCCCTTCAGTCCCAGAAACCCCGGGAGGGCAGTGGTGACATGTGGTAACCAGCCAGGTTCTGGCAGCTGGTAGTGATGGTCCTGTCAACATGAGTGACTGGTGGACTGGGAGATGGTGGAACCTACACGGGAAGCCATGAGGAAGACTTTAGAAGACTTGAAGCCAACCTTCTAAAAACTCCCTGGGCAGCAGCTGGAAGGGTGTCCTGGCTGTTTCTAATACTGCTACAGAAGCAACATGTATGGCTGCTGGAGCAGACAGAACAGAAAGAGGCCTTGGAGGAGAGATTACAGGCCCTAGAGGAGGCCTTCTGTTCGGCAGATAAAATATAATATGCTCACTTTGTTAAAGATGGCGCTGCCCACATGGAAGCCCGTCATCCAAGTGATATTATTTGCCCTTATGCTTGAGATGGCTGTGGGGGAAAAGCTGTAATGTAGGAAGGCCAGGTCATTATAGCCTAAGGCTTAGTTTAAGAGTAAGCTCTTCCCCACACCCTTGACTGATTGGATAATGTAGGGTGGTGCGCTCTCCTGAGGAATCCCATTATGCCTCAGATGGGTGGCTTTGTATCAGAGACTTTCTTTATGTATAATTGGATTAGAAGTTTGGATTATCTATGCTATAAAGTGAGCGGATCGGTAGCTAGATCGCTCTCTCTCTCTTGGTTCCTGGGTTCCTGAGGTTAGTATTAGAGAGCAGAGCAGATTAAGGTCATGTGGAGGAGAAGTAGCCGAGATAGCAGAGTGCTGAGGAAGAAGCCAGTTTGTTAAGAGTTTGTGCAGGAGGAGATGGGAAACAGAGGTGAATAAGTCTGGTGAGCTAGAAAGCTTTGATTCTAGGAAACTCGGATAAGTCAGTAGCTTTGTGAGCACTGAATGTGTGGGTTTTGGAGCCCAGTGTGTGTTTTTGCTTGCCTGCCGGGTGCAAGCTAGAATTAAAGCTGATGGCTCACCAGTTCTTGGCTTCTGTGTTTCATTATGATCTGTTCGAATCTAATGCGAACCTGCACTGGCCAGGCTGCTGTCATGGTGGCCGCGACTCCTGGCTTTACACCTTCCATGGCACAGGTCTAGAGGTGGAGGGCTTCGCCCCTGTGTTCAGCTCTCCCTCTTGCCCCAAGTCCCCGTCCAAGCCTTTACAGTATGTATTGACTGTCTGCACAGCATCCCCTGCTGACAAAAGAAAAAGGGATGGTGATGGTAACCAGAACAGAAGTTTTAGCTGCTGAAGAAGCAGAGGAAACGAGCGACCCCTCTGTGCACACAATGTGCCCATGAGACTACTGATGGGGGAACTCTAAGCCTTCATGTTCCAGTTTGAATAGGGGGAAAGCTAAGGGACCTAATAGGAACAGGTGGAGACCAGAAGCCCACGTGAAATTGGCAATCCCCTAGTCCCTTCTAATGTGGAGTGACAGCTTGGGTGGATACCAACTCTAACTGCTCGCTCCCCTTCAGAAACCCAGAGAGGTTCCCTGCACCTCTGTAGCCATTGGTGGTTTCAGGGTCAGTCTGTTCAAGTGAAGCCAGTAATTGTTCCCTTGGAGATGGGAGGAATGCCTCCTAAGCCATGCAGTGTGCTGTGTCCTAACGCTCAATGTATCTTAGGGGTAGATGTCTCGGAAGGGCTGTATGTAGTTGGAAACTACAGCAGGGGAGTTCCGCCTTTGGGTGTGGGTTGTGAAGGCGGTGTTGTAGAGGCATGCAGCACATTCCCTGTTGCAATTGTCTGCCCCCCCTTCCAGGTGGGGGGAAGATGACAGACACTGAGCAGTGTGGGAAGGACACGTGGGGGTACACTTCCAGTTGCAGAGCCAGTAGTGTATTGTCACACAGGATGCCTAGAAGGTATGAGGAAATTGGACAGACCATTTTGAAACTGGAAGAGGCTGCTACTGTGTGACCAGCATATACTTCTTACAACTCCCTGGTGTGACCAGTACAAAAACTGGACAAAATGTGGCGTAAGATGATGGACTATCGGGAGCTAAATAAGGTCATGCCACCACTACATGGAGCGGTACTCTCCACACTAGACTTAATGAACAAATTGACTGTGACTCTGGGAACTTACCATTATGTGGTAGATTTGGCAAATGCTTTTTTCTCCATAGACATTGCTCTGGAGGGTCAGGAACAGTTAGCCTTCACTTGGGAAAGTTGCCACTGGACTTTTGTTGTCTTGCTGCAGGGTTATTTGCACAACCCAACCATTTGTCATGGTTTACAAAGCCGAAGACCTGGCTTCATGGGCCAAGCCACCCGTGGTGGCCCTCTTTCATTCTTCTATTGATGATATGATGCTAACCTCTGATTGTCTTACAGATCTAGAGACAGCAGCAGAGAGTTTTGAAAGGTGCCCTAGGAACATGGGGCTGGGCCATCAATGCCAGTGAAGTGCAGGAACCTGGAATGTCTATCAAATTATTGGAAGTCAGATAAGACAAAAGCCATGCCCAAGGGAGTAATTAACAAAATGAAGGCATATTCTGAGGCCAATATGGGGAAACAGTTATAAGTGTTTCTGGGGTTGTTGGGGTACTGGACAGTATTCATACCCCACGTGGATCAAACACTGAAACCTCTGTATGGGTTGGTGAAAAAAGGAACACTATAGGATTGGTCAAATGACAATGAAGTGGCATTTACAACCACAAAAAAGGCTGTAGCCTGCCGTGAACCAGCACAAATCGTAATTGTCCAGGTCCTGAATGAGAATGGAGTGGAATGAAGAAATAAACTCAGAGAAAAGAGGTATGGCATTGAGAGGTCTCAGCAAGCTGGTGGTGAGCCAGGCAAAGAGGAACCCCCAATTTGCTTTATTATGTAGTGCAAAATAAGGAAGTCTCCAATACAAAGTCACATATCTGAGGCATAAACAGGAATCTTCCCAAGATATAAACAAATTCTCTTAAGGCATAAACAGAAATCCCCCCACCATGCATAACTGAAATCAACCAACAGCATAACAAAGGGTGAGAGGAAGGGCATATAAATTGCCTCTAGCAACTTAAGCAAGCAAGATGGGAGAATGGGATGAGTAGAAACAATCAGCATCACATGGAGGTGTGGAGAAGAGTTTAGCGTTTGGTTTAACGCTTAAACTAGGACTTTGTCAGCTTGCAGTCTCCCACAGTAGCCCAAGCACAGGTCCTTCGGACCCCAGACCCCAGTATATCATTCTTCTTGACAGTCTCTGTATATGTGGACAGAGGCAAGCTCAGAGGTCCTGGTCTTAACTATAGAAGGAGGTGGAAGATTGCTATTCCCTGATTGAGAAGCAGTTGTCAGCCATTTATGCAGCCTTGCAGACCTGCAAGGCAATCATGGGTGCCGCACCTGTGACCGTCCAGTCCACCTACTTGGTAGTAGAGTGGCTGCATTCTTGGATGAGGTCACACTAGACGGGGTGTCCCAGATGACTACATTGACCAAATGGGGGGATGTATCTAGAGCAATGGGACCCATTTAGCTCTAGTCCTTTGGCCCAGCAATTTCAGGAAGTGCTGGGGCCTGTGACTGATCAGGCACAGGTAGCAGAGGCGGAACTGCCTCAGGTGCCTTCGGAAGAAGAGGCATGGAGTCCCAAAAGGGAAAGTGTCCATGCCAGAGGCTTGGTATATGGATGGATCTAGTCAAGAGACTCCTCTTACCTGGACAGCTGTGGGTGTACAACTGGATACCAATGGACTGTGGTTCAAAACAGGGCTAGGCCAGAATAGCCAATAGGCGGAACTGGGGGCCATCTGGCTAGTCCTGATGCATGAGCAAGGTCAAGTGCATATCTGCACCAACACTTTGGCAGTCTATTGTGGCCTTACTCTGTGGCTTTCTTGACAGGCTGCCCAACAATGAGCAGTTGGGGGCCAACCACTCTGGGGCCAACCCATGTGAGAAGAGCTCTGGGAAAGAGGACAAAGGGAGAGGGCAGTGATATACCATGTCCCCGTACATCACCCTTTGCAAACTCCTGGAAATGATGAGGCAGATACCTGAGCTAGAATTAGAAGGCTGGTCCTTCCCAGGGGAGACAAAGCTATGTGGCTACACAAGAAAACAGACCCATGGTGGTTTTACCTCTTAGTGACATTTCTCCCAGGAGGAGGAACCACAGATGTAGAATTACAAGTAGAAGTTTTAGTGAAGCACACCACCCAAGTCTTAAATGTTACCCTGTAGGCCCTGACACTCTTGAAACTACCCAAATGAGGAAAGTGGTGTTACAGAATAGAACAGCCCTAGATCTTCTAACTGCTTCTCAAGGGGAACATGAGCCTATTGCATGTAGAATGCTGTATATTCATTCCTGATCACCAAAAGTAAGTGACAGAAGCCCTAGCAAAAGTGGATGGAGAGGTCCAGTCTCTACAGGCTGACCCCTTAACCACATGGTGGAACCATGTAAGGAACACCTGGCATGGGTCCTGATTGTTATCAACCTGGTTGCTGTTTGCTTGGTGGTGGGTTGTTGTACCCTGTATTGCTGTTGTGGCCCCTGGGCCCAAAGAGCTGCCCTATGTACCGAAGCCCCCATCCTGTAGGGGTGGGTTGTATGACCATAATAGTGATATCCATGATGTGAGCTCTGGTCCATGGCATAAATTTCAGAGAACTCCAGCTTCCATGCTTTCCTGGGCTGCAGCCCCAGCTCCTACCCCTTTTTGAGCTGACTCAGCTCTGAGTCCCATGCCTTTCTAGGGCAGCTACTACTTTTCAGGCAGCCATACTTTTTGGGGATGACTGACTCAGCAACTAACATTATTTTGTTGATGTAACATTGGCACCATGCCACTATTGTCCCTGAACAGTATATATCTACAAGCTCCAGCACTACTAGGGGGAGGGAGGAATAAAGCACTGCAGCAACATGTCTCATCTCCCTCTGACTCCTCATGCTTTCTTCACCTTGGGGATCTCGCTGCCTACACCATCCCTTAAGGAGCAGGTGGACTCTGACACTAGGAGACAAGCCCAGAGTGTTAGCCCAGGATGAGCTGATGCTGCCCATTGCACACCTGGTTGCAAGTTTCATATGGTACTTTAGAGTTTAGGAGATGTATGACAGTGACGCAAGAAGGGAGGGAATGGAAAGGCATTCCCTCAACTTTTTTTTTTTGGTAACCTTATATCTTTATCTTTGGATTTATCAGTCTTTCTTTTCCCAAAGTATTTATTATTTGGTGTAATGTAAGGATCTTTGTTTCATCAAAACAGATAAAACACCACTTATTAAATAATCCATCTTTTCTTGACTTGAAATAAAACAATATACAGATTTGTCATTGATTCTATTTCTGCACTTGCTTCACTTTCAGTGATCAGTTTATCTAAAACTGTTTAATATGACAATGTTTTAATAGTTGATATTTTGATAGCTGGGAGAACATGTCCCCTATGTTTCTCTCCTATTTCAAATATGCTTATGGCGCTGGACTGGTGGCTCAGTGGACAGAGCATTTTCCCAGCAAGCCAAGGTCATGGGTTCAATCCTCAGTAAGGGAAATATGAGAAGCAACTAGTCAGGGCACAACTAAATGAATCAACTAAGTAGAACAATGAGTTGATTCTTCTCTCTCTCATTACCCTGTCTCTCAAATCAATGAAAAAGTAAATACACACACACACACACACACACATATATTCACATAAACAACATATATATATATGTTGTTTATGTGAATCTACTCTTCCAGAAGCTTTAAAAAAATCTGTATGTTCTTATATTGGAGCAAGATTACTGACCCATATACAGCGATGTATTTACTAAACAGAGAGCTGTGCGGAAATAACATACTATTCATCTAGATAGGTTTTTCATTATACTTTACCTATTGATAGACTAGTTCCACTTATAAAGTTTTATACATCAGAAAGTCTTGGATTTGACCACGCTGTCCATTAAGTCATCTCTAAAAAAAGTTAAGTAGCATTTAAGTTTAGCTACAACATTTGACAACATTATAAAGCTTAGGCATTGAGTGGCTTCTCAAAATGTTACTCCATGTAAAATGGCACTTAGCAGACAGAACAGAGTCAAGCATCTGGCCCAGATGCACATAGATGGGTCTCATTTGAGAACAACACGCTAAATAGCTGTAATTTAGACATGAAAGTACTACAGAGTTTCTTAACCACTATTACAAACTGTTTACTCTGAGAGCCTGTCTACTTGGCTAGTGCTGATAGAGACATGCCAGCAATAGTCCTATGTGTAACTAGGCATTACAGTACCAGATCTGATAGTGGTGGCAGCCACTATTATTATATTTAGGTAAATAAAGACCAATTTTAAAAATTAATTAATTATTTTTTTTTTTTAGTGAGAGAGACAGACAGACAGACAGGAAGGGAGTGAGATGAGAAGCATCAATTCATTGTTATGGCACTTTAGTTGTTCATTGATTGCTCCTCATACATGCCTTGACCAGGGGTCTCCAGCTAAGCCAGTGACCTCTTGCTCAAACCAGTGACTTTGGGCTCAAGCCAGTGACCATGAGGTCATGTCTATGATCCCACGCTCAAGCCAGTGACCCCACTCTCAAGCTTGTGAGCCCACACTCAAACTGGCAACCTTGGGGTTTTGAACCTGGGTCCTTGATGTCCCAGGTCGATGCTTTAGCCACTGAGCCACCGCTTGGTGAGGCTATAGACTCATTTTATAAAATGTTCATTCAAAATACAAATTAAGGCTACGACAGTCTCAGAACTGAGTTTTGAATAATCTGGTATCACAAATGATTTGAAAAAAATTCAGAAACTTATAGCAAATTGTATTCATGATGTTTCCCAGCTATGGAGACATTAATTCAAATTCCTTTACTCAGTCCACATAGCCCTAAGGTTGTCCTGCAGAATAGGTATAAAAAAATATGGAGTTAGGTTGACAAAGTTTGGCAATATGTTATACAAGTCAAACTTGATATCTGTTGTGAGAGAAAAGCATCAAATCTTTTATGTATACACTTAGTTTTATTGTAACAAAGCACTTGTACACTTTTAGCATTTAAATCTGAGCATCATCTTTCCTTTCCAGTGAAATAAAAAGACAGGAAGGGATAAAAATGCATTTGGAACAGAAAGGGGTAGAGATTCTTTTCCCACTGTATTCTGCTCAAGATATATCACCCCAAATAAGGTGAGAACTGTGGTTTAAAGGATAGAAATGAAACCCAAAGGCCCTCACAACTCCAATTTAAATGATGTTTCTGTTTATTAATCTTCACACAGGTGAGCCTGGGAAGCCATCAGTGTAATATTTTCTACTTTGGGGGCATTTTAGGGAAAAGGACACTGGTAGTGTATTTACTCCTGCAGTTATGTCAATCATACGCAGGAAGATTTAAGAGGCTTCTGATTGCTCAAAAATAAAGGGACCCCCCTGCAGGAGGGAGAACTGCTCTGCTGTGGTAGCCTTAAGTAAGTCAACATTTCTATTTCCAAATGTGTATCTACAGGTAGAATACAATCAAAAACTTATCTAAAAAATAAAATAAAATAAGCTTTTATTGTCATAGGGCAAAAGCCTAGAAGAAGAGGAGAGAAGCTCCCCATTATTAAACATCTACTGTAAACTAAGACTGTGTTTTATTTCACAAATATTTATATAGAACTTAGAATGTGCCAGACACAATGCTAAGCACTTTGCAAAAACTAACTCATTCAATCCTCATAACAACCCTGTGAATCAAAGACTAATATTGTCATTGTACAAAAACAGACACTTGTGGGTGGTTGACACATGTTGTTACCCCAAAATTTGGGATTCGGGTGATCAAATCTGACCTCATCTGAAAAAATGGTTGGTGGGGTTTGTTATATTTCTATTCTACTTTCAAAACCTCCTCACTAGCTTGTACATTAAGTCTATTTCACTTTGTACTTCATCAATATGGTCGGTTGCTTCTTGCTGCTCTTTTTCTCCCTTTAGCAAAGCCTGAGAGGCTGACTTCTCTGGCAGGAAGGCAGTCTCAGTTTCTTTGTTTGAGGTGGGAGGGAAGACTGGTGTTCAGGGGCCATGCTGTGAGGAAAGTCGGAGAATCAGACCGAAGGAAAGTTACATGGCTAGAAGAAGTTCTGAGAACTACCAGATGCTGTTTTATTATTATTATTATTAATAAATTATACTCTTTTGAATTGATAGATGTAGAATTTTGGAATAAGTTCAAAGTCAAACTGTTTCTCAAAAAAGTTATACCATCACCTGATTTGCGGTGGCGCAGTGGATAGAGCATCGGACTGGGATGCGGAGGACCCAGGTTCGAGACCCCAATGTCGCCAGCTTGAGCGCAGGTCCATTTGGCTTGAGCAAAAAGCTCATCAGCTTGGACCCAAGGTCGCTGGCTTGAGCAAGGGGTTGCTCGGTCTGCTGAAGGCCCGTGGTCAAGGCACATATGAGAAAGCAATCAACGAACAACTAAGGTGTCGCAATGAAAAACTGATGATTGATGCTTCTCATCTCTCTCTGATCCTGTCTGTCTGTCCCTATCTATCCCTCTCTCTGACTCTCTGTCCTTGTAAAAAAAAAAAAAAAAGTTGTACCACCTTACACTCCCCAGAGCAGGGCATGAAGGCTACTATTGCTCATTTCTCATCAAACGGGTTTTTATCAACCTTCTGAACTTCAGTCATTCTGGTGGCTATAAAGAAATATCTTATTGTGGTTAAACTGGTGATATTGGGGGTAACACCTTTAGCTGTCTGCCTGTCATTTGGAATCTCGGTTTGATATAATGACTATTTAAGTACATTTGGGGAGGGGAGGTATATTTTTTCTTTGTTTTATTATGATTTTAATTTTACATTTTGATCCATCTGGAATTAATCTTTGTGTAAGCTAAGTTGTAGAAGTTCAGCTAGCACTTTCCAGAAGGCTAGTCATTTTTTTTTTTTTTTTTTTTTTTTTTTTACAGGGACAGAGAGAGAGTCAGAGAGAGGGATAGACAGACAGGAACGAAGAGAGGTGAGAAGCATCAATCATTAGTTTTTCGTTGCCAGTGCAACACCTTAGTTGTTCATTGATTACTTTCTCACATGTGCCTTGATCGCGGGCCTTCAGCTGACCGAGCAACCCCTTGCTGGAGCCAGCGACCTTGGGTCCAAGCTGGCGAGCTTTTGCTCAAGCCAGATGGGCCCGTGCTCAAGCTGGAGAGCTCGGGGTCTCGAACCTGGGTCTTCCACATCCCAGTCCGATGCTCTATCCACTGTGCCACCGCCTGGTCAGGCCAGATGGCTAGTCATTTATGACAATACTATTTCAGTAATCCACTCCATATCATGGATAATAATAGGAGCAATTTTTTTGCACAGGTATGCTTGTCCGTTTATCTACATAAATTCTATTAAGACTTTCTTTGTACTGCATAGAATTAATAGATAAATTAGAGAACTTTCTTTTTTTTTTTTTACATTGAGTTCTTCAGTCCAGGAGCATGGTATGTCTCCCCATTTATTCAGGTACTCTATTCTGCCTTTTTGCACAGCTTCATCCTTTATTTTTTTTTAATCTTTAAGAGTAAGTTAATTAAAGCTGAAGAAAGTAAGACAAGGAAGGGTTTAGAATAGAAGAGGCTGCCCTGGTTGGATAGCTCAGTTGGTTAGAGCATCTTCCCAACTCACAAAGGTTGCTGATTCAATCCTCAGTCAGGGCCAATATAGGAACAGATCCATTTTTCTGTCTGTCTCTCTTTCTTTCCCTTCCCCTCTCTCTGAAATCAATAAATAAAGATATTAAAAAAAAAAAAAAAGAAGATGCAACAAGAGAGCCTCAGTGGGGCAGCTCTGGCTTACTGGGAATCGGAGAAAAGGGAGCCTTGGAGACAGGATCAAAGGTTTAGTCTAGGAGAGCTACCACTGCCCAATGCTCCCAGGTTGCGCATGTCTTATGAGGACCCTTAGAGTTTAGGAGAGACACACCAGTGCAGGGAAGAAGAGAGAAAAGGGGAAAGGAAAGGTGTAGGCATGCTCCTAGGAGGGAGAATGCTAGTTTTATTCTTTCAAAATTTTTATTTATTGATTGATTTCTTGAGAAAGAGAAACATTGATTTGTATTTTCGCTTATTTATGCATTCATCAGTTGCTTTAAATTTTTCTTTTCCATTGATTTAAGAGAGAGAAGCTTCAACTAGTTGTTTCACTTAGTTGTTCCATTTAATTGTGTACTCACTGAGTACTTCTTGTATGTGCCCTAACTGAGGGTCAAACCTATGACCTCTGGTGTGCTGGGTAGTCCTTTTATCCACAGAGCCACCTGGCCAGGGACATTGGTTGATTGTTGTATGTTTCCTGACAAGGAATTAAACCCTTAGCCTTGGCATATTGGGACGACACTAACCAACTGAGATATGTGGCAAGGACCATATAATTTTATAATTTTCTTCCCAGATAATCTAGTTTCTCTTGCTGTTATAAAGATTTTTCCATTATGTGTTCTGATTTCTTTTCTCTATTGACATTTAAAAATTATAGTGAAATATGTATAACATATGACTTAATATATAACTAATTTTAAATATACAATTCAGCGGCATTAAGTACATTCACAGTGTTGTACAGCCATAACCACTATCCTCTGATTTATTCTTATCTAGTGTGTCCGTAAAGTCATGGTGCACTTTTGACCGCTCAAAATTCAAAATTACACCATGACTTTACGGACACACTGTATTTATTTTATTCTGGGCTACATTATTGAAGTAGCTCTTGGTAGACAGCCTCAACTACAAAAACATTAATAATTAAAAATTGGAAATAATTTTTAATAGAAATTATATTTCCCATAAATTAATTTTATAAATGAGAGTTTCCATTAAGCCTAGGGCAATGCAATGCAAGATTTAGTTACTTGGGGGACTTAGATTACTGAAGAAATAATGAAACCCAGCCAGATAGCTCAGTTGGATAGAGTGTCATCCTGAGGTATAGAGGGTGCCAGTTTAATCCTCAGTCAGGGCACATACAGGAGCAGCTCGATGTTTCTGTTTGTCTCTCCCTCTTCCTCTCTACTGAAATCAATAAATAAAAAAAATTTAAATTATTTAAAAGTAAAAGAAAGAAATAATAAAAACCCTGGCTAGCTTGCTCAGTTGGTATAGGGTAGTGGTTTTTAACCTTTTTTGAGGTACTGAACCCACCAGTTTCATATGCACATTCACCAAACCCTTTTTTTTTCCCAAATTCAAGACATAGGTATATGTTTTTTTACTGGTGCACAAAATGAGTCGTGCATGAACATCACCTTGCTCAAAGAACAAAACCAACGAAGTGCATGAACTCACAACAAATTACGGTATTACTTTATTCTGGCCTCTGCAGCAGAGGCTTCTCCGAACCCCTGAGACCTACTCATTGAACCCCTAGGGTTCGATAGAACCCAGGTTAAGAACCACTGGTATAGGGTCAATGCTCGAAATGGCCCTTCCACCTCCCCAGTCTCTGATGCCATGATCATGGATCCTGGCCGGGAACTGTGGAAGAGAGGGTAAGAAAGCTGCAATTGAGGTTTTACTAAAGACAAAAAATCTTAGTCACCAGATATCAAGGAAAAACAACACAGAATGGAAAGTTTGCTTCCCCCCATCCCCTGCTTGCCTGCTTGCTTACCCATAGACAAAAATTTTAGTTTGAGCAATTGCCCAAGGCTTTGCCACAAAAACCATGGCCTCTTTCAATGGAGTGTGGAGCTATGGCCGACCTACTGCCATCGGTGCTGCCCCAGTGTGTAAACAATAAAGGCTATGTTTGCTCCATCTGGTTCTCCTTGTGATTACTTTGGGATCCCACAACAACACCAGGTTGATATTCTTGGTCTAGACCACCTACATTATAGTTAGTTAGAGTGTCATCCCAATACTATATCAAGGTTTCAGGTTCCATTGCTGTCCAGGGCACACACAGGAATCAACCAATGAATATATAAATAAGTGCGACAACAAATCCATGTTTCTCTCTCTCTCAAATTAATCTAAAAAAATTAAAAAGAAATAAGGACTGATTCAAAAATTGTTGTTTGGGAAAAGTCTAACCAAACCATGAACTCAAAGAGGCCCACACCAAAACACATCATAATTAAAATACCAAAGGTTAAAGACAAAGAATCTTAAACGTTGTAAAGAGAAGAGCAGTCAGTTACTTATAAAGGAGTACCAATAAGAGTGTCAGCTGATTTCTCAACAGAAACTTTATAGGCCAAAAGCTATTGGCATAAAATATTCAAACTGATATGAAAAGCAATATGAAAAGCAAGGCTAACAACCAAGATTATTCTATGTAGCAATGCTATTACTTAGAATTGAAGGACAGATAAGGAACTTCCCAGATAAGAAAGAGCTAAAAGAATTCATCACCACTCAACAGGCATTATCAGAAATATAAAGAAATATTCTTCTTTAGGGAAAAAAGATAAAAATTATAAATAATAAAATAGTAATAAATACATAGCAATAAAAAATTACTTTAAATGCAAATGGATTAAATACTCCAATCAAAAGACATATAGGGTGAATGAATGAATAAGAAAACATGACAATGTGATTAATCTTTTACATCTGATTTTTTGCATTTACTACTCTTTGTTTTTTTACAGTTTTTAAAAAGATTTTATTTATTCATTTTAGAGAAAAGAGGAAGGGAAAGAGAAGGAGAGAGAGAGAGAAGGGGAAGGAGCAGGAAGCATCAAATCCCATATGTGCCTTGACCAGGCAAGCCTAGGGTTTCGAACCGGCGACCTCAGTGTGCCAGGTTGACAGTCTATCCACTGCGCCACCACAGGTCAGGCACGTTTATTACTGTTTTTGAGATTCACTCATGTAGCAGTATTATAACTTTGTTCTTTTATATTTCATTATATGGATATACCTCTTTTTAAAAAATAGTAACTTCAAACTGTTATTCTGAGAGGCATTTTTCTCATTGTGTTGAGATCTTCCAGCTGTATTCTCTGTTTGGCTCAAATAAACTCTAACAACTAAAAATTTTTATACTGGTTTGGCCATGGCCAGGTAGCCCAGTTGGTTAGAACAGCCTCCCAATATGCCAATCCCCAGTTAGGGCACATACAAGAAGCATCCAACGAATGCACAACCAAGTGGAATAACAAATTGATGTTTCTCTTTCTCTCTTTCCTCTTCTTTTCTCTTTTTAAAATCAATAGATTATAATTAAAAAAATTTCCCCACAGTTTTGGACATTATGTCAACAAGAACAAATTGCTCCAGAATGTGCCACATTTTAGCTGAAGACAATCAAGGTCCAAAAGAATCAGGAATGATTTTTCCCTCCTTTTTAGCTGCCTAAAAGAATTTAGATAGAGGGCCTGGTTGAGGGAGAAAACTAATACTGGAGAGATCTACAGAGTAAGGGCTTAGCTGTGCTGGACTAGGGGAGTTAGGCAGGACCTATTTGTTTAAAGTCCTCTCTGTCCCATTGTTTTCTCTGCACAACAAGGCAAACAGTTGTTTACCAAACATTTGCACTTTCCATCTACCTGTAAATTGTCTTTTTCCCTTTGAAGCCCCAGACCTCTACCTCTTTTCCTTAGTTTAGTATGGTATATAAGTCTCAATTGCCTATCTGAGGACCTCTTTTGTCTTTCTGGGGCTCCCATACATACAAACCTAAATATGTTGTTTGCCTGTTAATCTGTCTTATGTCGATTTAATTATTAGACCAGTCAAAATAAACTAGAAGAGTAGAATAAAATTTTCTTCCCCTACAATCATCATGAGGAAATTGAATATCTCACATAATGAGAAATCCAGATGTAGGCTATTCTGCCTTTTTAACTTGATATGGCACCCACAAAATTTTTTTGAGAATCTTTTGGAGCAAGGAGCACACCTTGTGGTTTTGATTACCCTTAGGATGTCCTGGTAGGGCTTAGGGATTTATGCACCGTTAGGGACCACCCAAGAGTAAGCACACTAATTATGGGTACTTTTGTCCGCTAAGTTCAGAAGTAGCCATTTAAATAAAGCTACCACCTGAGCCTCAGTCTTCTAGTTCTCCCTGGAGCTTTATTAAGTTCAGTTGGGGCTCTTTTTATAAGACCAGCCTCATGCTTAAACATCTCACATTACTAAGATTGCATGAGAAGACTCCACTATTTCCAACCCACTAAATTGGTGCCAAATAAATGACAGAACAATTGGGGGAAAAATATGATAGAAATTTGTGTTGCCCAAGAGGATTAGTTTTGTCAACAAATTCTATCAAACTTGGATCCTCGGTTAACCTCCTCTTGAAACTTTTCCCACATCCAACTTGTCTTTGGTTTGCATCAACAACTTTTATCCCACTAGATAATCTATTATCTCTCAGTCTTAATTATTCCTGTTCCAATCCAGGCTTCACATTGACAACTCCCATACCTCACATACACCATAATGTGTGCTGTGGGAGAGAAAAAATGATATAAAACCTGACCTCACAGAGGTTGGAATTTTAAAGGAAGCAAGAAATACAGACATTTTAAAAGATAATATTAATAGAACCACTTCAAAATGGAGTTGGAGCTGACATCCGAGAGGAACTGCCTTGCATGTCTTATTCCTCCAACCTTTGAAATGTTAAAACTGAGCAAAATAACATTTGGATTAGACTACAACATCATTGTGTTACAAACTACTATTTGTAAAGATAATAGAAAAGCAGACAGTATGAACTACTGGATTCCAAATTAAAGACATTCTTTAGAATTAGTATCACTATGTTAGAGTATTTGTACTTATAGAAATTTTTCCATTAACTTTAACACCCATAGTAATTCATTTCTTCTCTGTGTAATTATCCTCCTTCCCTGTCTCATAAATCATCTCCTAATCAGAATATTACCTGTCTTTCTACCTGAATTAATGTTTCCCAAATAGCTATTCTTTTGGATCTCAGATAAATACTTGCTTTTTGCCTTTTAGTTTTCTGCCTTTTATTTTTAGGTTAACATCATTAAGCTACTGCAATCACACAGAAACCTTATTTTCTTCTGTCTGACATTTTTCTTTTTTCTTTGACTCAAAACTGTCCTTACCCAGCACCCTGACTCACTCACTTTCCTCTTCCTTGCATGTCCACTCCCTTGCTTAATCACTAAGCCCTCATGACTATGAGATCACTATCCAAGTCGTTTATTTTTAAAATTTTTTTATTAATTTGAGAGTAAGAGAAATGTTAAATTGTTTCACTCATTTATGCATAGACTAGTTAACTCTTGTATGTGACCTGGTCAGGGATTGAACCCACACCTTGGTGTGCTGGGATGACACTCAAACCAACTGAGCAATCAAGCCAGGGCTAGCATCCAAGTCTTAAAAACAAGGTCTTGGTGCCCTGGCTGGTTGGCTAAGTGGTAGAGGATCAGCCTAGTATGTGAAAGTCCTGGGTTCAATTCTCAGTCAGGGCACACAGGAGAAGCAACCATCTGCTCCTTCATCCTTCTCACTTCTCCCCCCACACACACACCCTGCCCCAGTAGCCATGGATCGATTGATTCATACGAGATGCACTCCCCACCCCCTATGCTGAGAATGACTCCTGTGCACTCTGCCTTAGGTGCTAAAAATAGATTTGTTGCTGAGCAACAGAGCAATGCCCCATAGGGGGCTTGCCAGGTGGGTTCCAGTTGGGGTGCATGTGGACTCTGTCTCTCTGCCTCCCCTGCACTCATTTTATTTTAAAAAAAACCTTGGGGCCTGACCTTTGGAGGCACAATGAATAAAGCATAGATCTGGAATGCTGAGGTCACTGTTTAAAACTCTGGGCTTGCCTCGGCAAGACACATAAGAAAAGCTATAAGTTGATGTTCCTTGCTTTATGCCCTGCTCCCTCTCCATTTCTCTCTCTCTCTGGAAGGAAGGAAGGAAGGAAGGAAGGAAGGAAGGAAGGAAGGAAGGAAGGAAGTTAGTTCTTGGGTCTGTTGACCACAGAAACAGAGATTTTGATCTAACTAAAGATAACATCTGGGCCTCAGTTGTATTTTAGCTCCAGACTGAGAAAAGCAGAACAATCTTACTGAACAAATTCTTGCAAAATCAGACAGAATAAAGCCATTGCTGACATCAGGACCAGATGCAATAATCAATTAGCCCCTATCCTAGGATCAACCGATCATTAGAGATCACAAACTTAATGTCTTTAGTCACCATGATTAATGACTTTTTCCTATATAAACCCTCCCTTGGAAGTCATTAGGAAGCCAGGTCTTTGAGTATATAGCTCACCTGTGACTCTAGTGGTGCCATCTCTTAAATGAATAAACCCTTATTTCTTGGCTACAAACTCCTATTTGTCTCTTTTTGAGCTTTGATTCATGCAGGCAAACGAGCCCCTTCTGTCCAGTAATACAATTATGAATCAACATAAAGAATTACTTTGAAAGTGAGAGTTAATGATAAAAAGTGGAAAGTTGCCTGATCTGTGGTGGCACAGTGGATAAAATGTCAACCTGAAACACTGAGGTCACTGGTTCAAAATCCTGGGCTTGCCTGGTCAAGGCACATATGGCAGTTGGTGCTTCCTGCTCCTCCCCTCCTCTCTCTCTCAAATGAATAAATAGAAAGTTTTCCATCATATGCTATGAGTAGTAAAAGATTTTAAAGTGAAAAAGTAGGAAGCATAAAGAAGACAAGCAAATTTGACAAATTAAAGGTTTTTACTTTTGAAGAATCTCCAAATTAAAAGACAACCTGAAAACAAAAATTTTAGCAACATGACAAAAGTTTAATATCCTTAATATACAGCTGAGTATTACAAAGTCCTTATGCTCTTCAGAGAAAGATTGACAGTCCTATAGCCATGGTAACAAGCAACCCTCTCAAATCAAATTGCTCTTGCACAAATGCCTTTGAAAACCAACTGTGGGGTCCAGAATAAGTCACCCCAAGATATGCCTTTCTGGTATGCAGATTGATTTGAACTAAAGATAACTTTAGCTTCAGACTCAAGAGAAACTTCTGCCTCTCTTTTAACTTCCTAGTAGAACTTGAATGATTGGCCTTGTCCATAAGAGCTTATCAATAATAAGGTTTTTGACCCACCTCTATCACAGGAAAAATTAGTATTTACAAAACATCTGCTCTACTTATCCTCTACAATGACCCTTTGAAGCCTCAAGGTATCTCATCTCTAGCTCAAAATGTCTTATACTGTATACCCAATTCCCCCTTTCCTTCTGAACCTACATGTGGGGTTTCTACTCTCTCATGCATAAATACTGCTCATAAAAATTAGGGGATATTTAAAAATGAATAAGAAGTAATAAAAAAAGAAGCATTTGATTTTTTTTATTAAACAAGAACATCAGAAATGCAAACTACAAGTCAAAGAAAGTTGTTCAATTATGCTAATGAGATGCAAAACCAACTTTTATTTCATTGGTGAAGATGCACTATAGAAAAGGCTGAAAAAAGTACTGGAGTATCTGCACATTCCCTGATTTCCTAATTTTTGTAAGCGGTGTATATATATTACATTTGGTTATTTCTCTTGCTATTCTGTCTCATGTATATTTTATTATTAGATCAGCTAGATGATCCTCAGGAGTAGAGGAAATTTTGTTCCTTCTCTGCACAACCAATCAGAAACAGTTCAATAGTTCTGAAAGTCAGCTAGTCAACAAGTCTTGCCAGAATAACGTACTTTCATCTCTGTAATTAGCATAAACCACATTTCTAAGGCGATATAAACACACTCTTTCCTCTATAATCAATACAACCATTAGACAAATGCTTCCCAAAGACCTCATAAGACCGGCCATTTGCTTTCCTCAAGAGTATAGTATCTGATCAGGACAGTCCTCCCTTATTTAAGTTATAAAATATTCACCTTTTTAGTTATAGATATTGAGTTGTAGCCACTTCTTTTGACCATTCCAACTATAAATTTGTAAAGATGCTATGAGATAAATGTGCAAAGGATGTAAGACAATAAGTTATGCAGGAGAAAATCTAAATGCAAAGAGAAAAGAGGATATATTTAACCTTACAAGTAATCACATAAAATGAAATTAAAACATTGAGAAACTTCCCCCCCACCCAAGAAAAAGATTAATGATGGTAAGGGTTTACTGAAATAAATTTAAAGCCTTGAAAAAAATATTTATTTTACGGTAACTTGGGAGATTTATTTTTATCCCTTTCGCAACACCCCCTACCCCAGAGAGGTAGTGGGAGAGAAAGGGGATGATAGCTTCAGGTGTACAACTGAGTGATTAGATGTTTACATAGCCTATAGTTGCATTCGCCGGGTGCAGAAACAAACATCGGAGACTTTCAGGAGTTCAAAGAATATTTATGGCCAAAAATGCAAACCTGCGCAGGGGTGAGCTCCTACAGCACTCAAAAAGGCTGTCAATGGAGTCACCCCGAGCACTTACAGACTATGGCTTATATAGCTGAGCAAGCAAGCGTCAGATACAGAAGCAAACTTGGCAGTTAGCTATAGGTGGGCAGAAGATTACACACAGTCACATGGCTTGGTAACAAGGTGGACAGTGGAAAATTTTAAAAACAGTTCATGCAATTACTGCTTAAACCTTCTATAACGGTTTTGCTTATCTTAGCCAAACATAGCAGGATGCGGGTGCGGTTAATTGTGCCTAACTCCTGTTTCTTCTCAGGGTCATTTATGGTCTATGCCTTTTATCTTCCCTGTTTCTTCTCAGGGTCATTCTGTCCTAGACATGACTTCTTAATGCCCCCGCAATCCCAACATTTCCTCCTCTTCTAGGGCATGAGTCAAACCCTTGACTCGGTCTCTTCTCTGGTTAGCAGTGTGTATGGCTGAGATAAAACCATAAGCTTGACTACTTCTAGCCTTTCTTTAATAAAACTCAGGAGTTTATTGAGAATGATTGGTCCAATTGTTAAGACTAAAAGTAAGACCAGGAGGGGTCCTACAATAGCTGATATTAAGGTAGTCAGCCAGGGCGAAGAGTGAACCAAGAAGCAAACCATCCTGTCCCTTCATCATCATCTAAGTTCCTATTCTTTAACCTTTTTGCTAAAATTTTTATATTCTCCCTTATGACTCCTGAGTGGTTTACATAAAAACAACATTCTTCTCCTAGGGCAGCATATAGTCCCCCTTGCTTTAGGAAGACTAGATCTAGTCCTCTCCTATTCTGTAATGCTACTTCATTCAGCTAATGAATCTATCTGCCTTTCTAGGAAGATTACCTGGTTCTGAAGAATGGCAATATCCTTGGAGAAAGTCTTAGACAGCTGCCTGAGAGTAAGTTCACTCTGTATTAGTGCTGCTGCTCCTATTACTCTAATTGTAGCTATAATAGGGATGAGGAGAGGAGCAGCTCTCCTTTGTCTCCTAGGGCTAGGAGTACTCAAGAGAAACTCAGGATTTCCTCTATATAGATACACCTGTGGGATAATGTAAGCACTAATGCATAGCTCAGGACGAGTAGGGGATATGCATTTGAAGATTCCTTGGGTACAAACAAACCATAATCCTTCTGGTGCCTTGGTGACTTGTGGGATTCTATCTATGTCTGGTATTTCTTCTACTCCTAGACAATAATCACTATAACCAGAGCTTTCTATTGCAAAGTTTGCTAGTAAGTAGCAGGTTCCTTTCCCATGAAACTCGGCTAAATTCAGAGATCCTTCAGCCTCACAGTCCTGAAGTTCTTTTTGACTTTTATCTGATGTCAGGTTAACTACTGTGGGCGTTAGCTCACTGGTTTCTGACGTGTTGGCTCCTAAACCTACACAAAAAGGGGGCCTCGGACTAAGGCAGAACCAGCATGACTTAGTAGTTTCTGGCTGGGTTTTATTGAGATAAGGAAAAACTTTGTCCAATAGCTCAAAAGTATTAACTTCATTTTGGTATGACTTGGGGTTATAGGGAGGAGGCTGAAAAGTTGTCTCTACTCTTAACACTCGGGGAGTGCCTGATGAGCTGGTTGAGGTGGTTTCGTCTCCTTGTGACCCCGTGGTGAGGATATTGGATTCCGGTGTTGGGGCTAGTGGGGCTCGAGTAGGGGATTTTGGTGGTAACCCTTTCCCTGATCCTCGTAAAAGGGGTCTGGTTTTAGTCGGCAGTTTCCTAATAGTGAAGAATGTTCCTGGGTCACTTCCCGATACATACAGCCTTAGTCCCCAAGTTTTTCCAAATTCCCAACTAGGGTCTTGTGGCCTCTTTATAGTAATTAGAGTAGGGTTACAATTGTCCTTGCACAGTCTGCATCCCAAGTGTCATCAGGCCGTTTCCCACCTAACCTAGTTCCTAGTCGAAGGAGGCTTATGTCCGGGTCAGTTTTAGGTGGTTTCCACTGAAATTCACTAACTAAGGTTTCGCATCCCCACTTCTTACAATAGTAGTCTGAGTGGGAGCCGCATACGCGGCGTCGACCCAAGGGTGGTTCAGGACAGGCATAATGAGGGGTGTACCATAAAGCTCTATTCTTAACATTGGGGTCGCATCTGCTTCCTAAAGAATATGAGCTAGGCAAATCATCTGCCAATGGACTCCTGGGCGAGTCAGAATGTCGCCAAGCTGCCGGCGAGTCACAAAACTTGTCTTCAAATAATTTAGAAAGATCAACTCTTAGAGTAAGTGGTTGATCACTTAACCAAGTCTTATTTTGTGCAATGACAGTGCCATCTGCAGTCCTGATTAGGACCCACTCTCTTAGTTCTAGTCCATTACACAATGTCCAACACAGTAGTAGAGTCCCTATTCCCTGGAGAAGGTGACCTTGAGGGGTTGATCTGGTTTCTGCTGCACTCGCCATGTCTCGTTATTTGTCTCTGGTTCTGCAGCCTGTTTTACATGGGACAGCTGAATCCAATAAGGCTTTTCAGCTATCTTGACTGCAGAGGGGGTGCTTAACAGTACCTGATAAGGTCCTGTCTACCGTGGTTCTAAATTTCCCCTTCGGTGGTTAAGAATCTATACCCACTTTCCGGGCTCTGGCGGATGTGTCAGAAGGCTGCCTTTCGGGGTTGCTCCTCTTTCCTCTCGCAGCTTTCGCACTTCCGTTCGAATTAGTTGTAGAGCCTGCAAAGACTTGAAGAAATTGTGATTAGACATTTCTATTACCTCCCTTGTAAATTGGGGCACTAATGGAGTGGGTTGTCCAAACATAAGTTCATAGGGGGTCTACCTATTTATATAGGGGGTATTCCTAGTTCGGAACAGGGCAAAAGGAAGTAACTCTACCCAATTTTCGCCGGTCTCCTCCCTCAACTTAATTATAGTTTCTTTTAAGGTCCTATTCATCCTTTCTACTTGCCCTGAGCTTTGAGGCCTATAAATACAATGTAATTTCCAATTTATTCCTAATCTCCTAGCTAGTTCTTGAGAAACTTTGGATACAAAGGCTGTTCCATTGTCGGATCCTATTGCTATGGGAATCCCATACCTAGGAATGATTTCTCTTAATAAAATTTTGCACACGGTGGAGGCAGTTTCCCCTCTGGTTGGAAAGGCTTCTGTCCATCCTGTAAAAGTATCTACCAATACTAAGAGATACTTGTACCCTGCCTTTCCCGAAGTCATTTCTGTGAAATCTACTTCCTATAGCTCTCCTGGACTCTTTCCCCTATATCTTGCTAAGGGAGGAAGTTTCTTATTTATAGCATTTACCTTAGCACAAGCTTGGCACCTAGAAATAATGGACTGTATTATATCCCTAATCCAAAGTCCTTAATAGTATTTCTTAATTAGCTGTTCCATCTTGTTTTGCCCTAAATGAGAACTTTCATGAATTTCCTTTGAGATTTCTCTTATCACCCCGTGGGGTAGATAAAGTCTGGTATCAGGTAGTTCCATCCAACCATGTTTATTCTTTTCACCCCCTAATTGTTTTCCTTTCTCCTCCTCTTCTGGAGTATACTTGGGCTCAGGAGGTAGAGAAGGATGTGGTAGAAGTGGAAGCAGGTTAGCAGTTTCTCCCTCTGCGGCCTCTCTTGCAGCTGCATCAGCATAACGGTTCCCTTGAGCCACTGGAGAATCTGCCCTTTGGTGTCCTTTGCAATGGATTATGGCTACTTTTAAGGGCAGCCAAATAGCATCAAGGAGGGCCAGGATTTCAGTCTTATTCTTTATTTCTTTCCCCCCTGCCATTAGCAAGCCTCTTTCCTTATAAATGGCCCCGTGAATGTGAGCAGTGGTGAAGGCGTATCTGCTATCTGTGTAAATGCTAGCTATTTTGCCCTCTGCTATCTGGAGGGCTTGCGTAAGTCCAATCAATTCCGCCCGCTGCGCAGGTGTACCTTTTGGCAATGCTTTCTGCCATAAGACACTGTCCTGGGTGGTCACAGCTGCTCCTGCATATCTTTGTCCATCTCGGACATAGCTGCTTCCATCAGTGAACAGCGTGAGGTCTGCTTCCTCATAGGCCTGGTCCCGAAGGTCCGGTCTAGCCCCTGTGACAGTGTCCAATATCTGTCTGCAGTTATGGACCACTGAAGGGTCTGGTAACAGTAGTAGGGTGGCAGGATTTAAGGCTGCCGTCTTCAAGAACTGCACTGCCGGGGGATTCAATAATTGTGCTTGGTACTGCGTCAGTCTAGCATTGGAGATCCACCTATCTGGTGGGGCAAGCAGCACCTGTTCTAGATAGTGCTCTCCAATAACCTGGATGTCTTGACCTTATGTCAGCTTGTTAGCTTCCTTAACTAAGATTGAGGTAGCAGCAAGCGCTCTCAAGCAGGCTGGCCATCCTGACACTATGGGGTTCAGCTTTCTAGACAAGTAGGCCACAGGCCTCTTCCATGGTCCGAATTTCTGACTGAGGATCCCTAATGCTACCCCTCCTTTCTCAGCAATACATAGCTGGAACGGTTTGGTCATATCTGGTAATGCCAATGCTGGGGCAGCTACGAGGGCATCCTTGAGTGCCTGAAATGCCTTTTTCTCCTTGTCTGTCCAAATAAACTGCTCTTCTTTTCCCTGCGTCAATTCATGAAGGGGCTTGGCCATTTCAGCAAACCCTAGTATCCAGAGTCTACAATATCCTACTGCACCTAGAAATTCCCGTACTTGCCTTTTGTTAGCAGGCTCCGGGATCTGCAACACAGTTTGAATCCTCTGGCTAGACAATGTCCTTTGCCCCCCTTGTAAGTTATACCCTAAGTAACTTACAGTTTGGCTGACAATTTGAGCCTTCTTGGCAGAAACACAATATCCCATTTGTTGGAGATTCTGGAGTAGGTCCAAGGTGGTCGTCCTGCATTGTCCCTCTTCTGTTGTAGCGACAAGGAGGTCATCTACATACTGCAGCAGCACCACTGACGGATGGTCAGCTCGGAACCCCTGCAAGTCTTTACTTAGAGCTTCGTTGAAAATAGTGGGAGAATTTTTGAACCCTTGAGGAAGTCTAGTCCAAGTATATTGTCCTATTAGCCCATTTTCTGGATCGTTCCATTCAAAGGCAAACATATCTTGGCTTTTGTGGGCTAGCGGGATGCAAAAGAAAGCATCCTTCAAGTCCAGCACCGAATAATATGTATGCGTAGGGGGCAAAGAGCTTAATAAGGTGTAGGGGTTTGGCACTGTGGGGTGTATAGTCTCTACCCAGGCATTGACTTCCCGCAGGTCTTGCACTGGGCGATAGTCCTGGGTCCCAGGTTTTTGAACTGGCAACAAAGGTGTATTCCACGTCGATTGGCACTCCCAGAGGATACCTGCCGCTAGTAGCCTCTTCAAGTGCTGTGCTATCCCTTGCTTGGCCCGAGCTGGAACTGGGTATTGCCTTATCCGCACGGGGCTAGCAGTGCTTAGCAATTGCACCATGACTGGGGGCTGGTGGGCTGCTAAGCCTGGCGGGTTAGTTTCTGCCCATACTCCGGGGACTTGTTGCCTTATTTCCTCTGGTACCCCAGTGGGTCGGTCCTTACCTTCCTGAAGGGTCGCTATCAAATATTCTTCAGACAGAGGTACCATTACCTGCAGACTTCCTTTTTCTTGGTCACCGCCTTGCTTGAAGATGATTGTGGCATGAAGCTTCTGCGAGAGATCTCGACCCAGGAGTGAGTAAGGACAATCTGGAATGACTAGAAACGAGTGAGTGATGGTGCCCCGACCTAGGTCCGTTATTCGAGCGATTGCCCGTGGGTAGGACATTGTTTTGCCAGTTACCCCTATTACTTTTGTAGTCTCTTTTTGTAATTTCCCTTGTGGACTTTTTAAAACTGAATAAGTGGCTCCCGTGTCGACTAGGAAGTTTGTCGGCCTTCCTTCGACAGTCAAGGTGACCATGGGCTCTTGGGAGCCAACAGGAATAGAGCCCTGGCCCCCTCAGTCAAGTTGGAGGAGCACCTGCGACTCCCTTTCAGGCTGCCCAGCTCTTAGCTTTGGGCAGTCTTTCTTCCAATGTCCTTTTTCCTTACAATAAGAACACTGATCTTTACCAATTCTTCCTTGGAAGGGATTCTTTCCTTTCCCTTGGCTGGGTTGTTCCCTTTTTCTCTTTCTTTTCCCTTCTTGAGCTGCTAGGAGGATTTTTACTGCAGCTTTTCCAAGTTCTGGGTCATCTCGGTTCACATATACTTTCTGGGCTATTTCTAGAAGCTTGCTCCTATTCTCTCCTTCAAATCCCTCTAGCTTTTGCAATTTTTTCCTAATATCTGCCGCTGCCTGGGTTACAAAAGCTATGTTAACCAGCCTGCGGTTTTCTTCCGCTTCTGGATCTATTGGGGTATAAACCCGGTAGGCCTCTATTAGCCGCTCTAAAAAGGCAGCGGGGGATTCGTCCCGTCCCTGAATAACCTCACTTACCTTACTGAAGTTTGTTGGTTTTCTGGCTGCTGCTTTTAACCCCCGTAACAGAGCCGGGGGATATTGGATGAGTGCTTCCTTTCCCTCTTTCACATTTGGGTCCCAATTCGGGGGCTGCCTAGGGAGAACTTCCTCTAATTCTCTTTCCGTTCCCCCATCTTCCCAAAATGCCTTTTCTGCTTCCTGACTTATACGGTTCCTTTCTTCAGTGGTGAACAAAGTCTGCAAGAGCTGCTGACAATCATCCCATGTTGGCTGATGGGTCCTAAAAACAGTCTCAAGTAATGAGATTAACCCTTGAGGTTTTTCTGAAAATGAGGGGTTTTGATGCTTCCAGTTGTAAAGGTCACTAGTGAAAAAGGGCACATAGACCATGCGGGATGGAACTCGTGGTCCCGCATCTAATGCTGGGGGTGCCTCGCGAAAAGGCAATACAGCGGCGCCTCCCGCCGGAGGAGGCAAAGCATAAGCCAGTGGAGACAAACCAGCGGCGCCCCCCGCCGGAGGAGACCAAATGGCGGTGCCTCCCGCTGGAGGAGGCAAAGCATAAGCCGTCCCCCCTCACACCCCCACCCCCACCCCACCCCGGCGTGTGTGGGGGACTCAAAACCTGTGTCTTGCTGAGTGGAATCTGGCTCCCTTTTCCTCTGGTACGGTGGTGGAATATTCACCAGATCTGCAGTGTCTTCAAGGGGTTCAGGGAGGACAGGATATAGTCTAGATGACTGTCTGCTAGGACAAGCTGGATTGTTACCTTTTTTACCCTGGTCCTGACTGCCAGCTGTCACACAAATAGCCCTCTTCTCTCTTTTGCTATTCTTAAGGCACTTTCTAATATATCCTGGCTTTTCTGTAGCGATATCAATCTACACATCTATGTATAAATATTGGTCTGGATGGGGCACTTGGTAGATAACTGCTCGGACTGCAAATACAATGGGGAGATCAAATGTGCCCTCAGAGGGCCATCCTACATTGAAGGAGGGCCACTCTAACTGGCTCAATGTTCGGAGGGTCTCTCGATCTGGAGGCGGTCCTCCGTAACCTTGTGCCCTCTTCTGATAATCAGAAAAATTATTTAACAAACAGTCGAGCGGAGAGCCGGGTGTAGATTCCTGTTGCCCCATTTTTTCGATACCCCGCTCTATCAGCTTCCAAACCTTCTAATATCAGCAAAACAAGAATTAGGATGCCCCAACCCACGATCAGGGCAGCGAAAACAAAAGACCGTTCAACACTTCCTCCAGACATTCAAATACACATACACTACCACACATACAATGCAGCACTACCACACATGCGGCGCAGCGCAAAATTCCTAGACCGGTCACCTTTACAGAAACCCCAAGGAGCAGCGTCCTGCTTTCCCTTGAGGGCCTGGGCGAATCTCAGACAGTGTCCTGTCTATCACCTCAGGCTGCAAATACTCCGGAGTCAAAACCAGACAAATGGGATCCCAGTTCACTTACCAGCTCGAGCTGTTCCCTCGGTCTCCAATCAAATTACCGTTATGGGAATCCCGGACGAACCCCCAAATGTTGCATTTGCTGGGTGCAGAAACAAACATCAGAGACTTTCAGGAGTTCAAAGAATATTTATGGCCTGTTGGGCAGATAAAATATATTATGCTCACTTTGTTAAAGATGGCGCTGCCCACATGGAAGTTCGTTGATATTAATGTGTGTTCTGGAACAGGCTGTGGGCAGGCCGGGTCGTTATAGCCTAAGGCTTAGTTTAAGAGTAAGCTCTTCTCCACAGCCTTGACTGATTGGATGATGTAGGGTGGTGCACTCTCCTGAGGAATTCCATTATGCCTCAGATGGGTGGCTTTGTATCAGAGACTTTCTTGTATGTATAATTGGATTAAAGGTTTGGATTTTCTAGGCTATAAACTGGGGCAGTCTGGGAGCTTGATCTCTCTCTCTCTTGGTTCCTGAGTTCCTGAGGTTAGTATTGGAGGGGAGAGCAGATTAAGGCCATGTGGAGGAGAAGTAGCCAAGATGCAGAGTGCTGAGGAAGAAGCCAGTTTGTTAAGAGTTTGTGCAGGAGGAGATGGGAAACAGAGGTGAATAAGTCTGGTGAGCTAGAAACCTTTGATTCTAGGAAACTCAGATAAGTCAGTAGCTTTGTGAGTACTGAATGTGTGGGCTTTGGAGCTCAGTGTGTGTTTTTGCTTGCCCGCCGGGTGCAAGCTAGAATTAAAGCTGATGGCTCACCAGTTCTTGGCTCCTGTGTTTCATTACCGACTGTTCGAATCTAATGCGAACCTGCACGGGTCAGGCGGCTGTGATGGCGGCCTCGGCCACAGGCTTTACATTTGGCGTAGTCTGTGGCAGGATTCGATACAGATCGGCATGGAGCCACCACCACCTCTGAGCGGTGGAGTAGAGAACTGGCTGCCGTTATGGTTTCCCATAGCTGTTTTTTGGGGGACTGTTGGCTGGCTGACTTTTACAGCCATGCGTGAGGAAACCGAGAGCTCTATGGAAGAGGCTGCCCGGGACCTGCAGGCCGAGCAGCGGAAGGAGCTGGAGGAAACGTGGGAGAAACAGATGCTGACCCTGGAGCTGAAGGAAGCGCTGGAGGAGGAGGCTGACCAGGTTTGTGAGATTCACCTGGAAATGGAGCAGATGCTGGAGAAGGAATCACAGGTTCGTGAGTTGGTGATTGCCCTGGACGTTGTGGAGAGCCAGCAGCGGCGGGAGGCCGGGGCTGAAGCCAAGGCCAGGGATGAAACTGAGGCTGAGGCGTGGGCTTTAAGGCCCATGGAACAGAAGGCAGCGGTGGCCCGGAGATCAAGCCCAGCAGCAGGAGCTGGTGTTTTCAGTTCCTCTTTGGAGGATGAGGAGAATCAAGCTGGAGTTGCAATCTGCAGTCTCCAGAAGTTGAGAGCCCACCAGCAAGGAGCTTCTACTACAACGCTGGTAGGTCTGCGATTTTGGGACATAGGGGTGGATGCTATCATGCTCCCCAGAGCAGAGATGGAAATTCTGACTGCCATGGCCACGTGCTCCTTTTTGGGACAGTGTACGAGCTGCCAGGATGGCAGAGATGAGGGGGGAGGCTAACACCCCATGTGTGTGGACTGATTTCCTGGATTATGACCCGAGTGAGCACTGGCTCATTTGTTGAATGGACTTATGGTTTTTGGACAATGTGAAATACCCTGATGGGGATGAGGGGTGGCTTTAATGGAGGTTTTCCCCCTGCCCCGGGAAGCCTTTCAAATGGCAAGAAAGAAGGCTGAGGACATTTTGCACTTTTGGCAAAGTGCTTAGAGACTGGTGAAATGTGTGTACCTTTGTAATTTTTGAAATTGTATGATTTGTCATGTTGTAATTTGTGTAATGTGCCTAATTTCCTTGTACAGGGATGCCAGTGGTGTAGATTGTGGGTAGTAAAGTGAGCATAAGGGTGGATTGTTGGGCAGATAAAATATATTATGCTCACTTTGTTAAAGATGGCGCTGCCCACATGGAAGTTCGTTGATATTAATGTGTGTTCTGGAACAGGCTGTGGGCAGGCCGGGTCGTTATAGCCTATAAGGCTTAGTTTAAGAGTAAGCTCTTCTCCACAGCCTTGACTGATTGGATGATGTAGGGTGGTGCACTCTCCTGAGGAATTCCATTATGCCTCAGATGGGTGGCTTTGTATCAGAGACTTTCTTGTATGTATAATTGGATTAAAGGTTTGGATTTTCTAGGCTATAAACTGGGGCAGTCTGGGAGCTTGATCTCTCTCTCTCTTGGTTCCTGAGTTCCTGAGGTTAGTATTGGAGGGGAGAGCAGATTAAGGCCATGTGGAGGAGAAGTAGCCAAGATGCAGAGTGCTGAGGAAGAAGCCAGTTTGTTAAGAGTTTGTGCAGGAGGAGATGGGAAACAGAGGTGAATAAGTCTGGTGAGCTAGAAACCTTTGATTCTAGGGAACTCAGATAAGTCAGTAGCTTTGTGAGTATTGAATGTGTGGGTTTTGGAGCCCAGTGTGTGTTTTTGCTTGCCCGCCGGGTGCAAGCTAAAATTAAAGCTGATGGCTCACCAGTTCCTGGCTCCGGTGTTTCATTGCCATCTGTCCGAATCCAATGCGAACCTGCACGGGTCAGGCGGCTGGGATGGCGGCCTTGACTACTGGCTTTACATGGCCAAAAATGCAAACCTGCGCAGGGGTGAGCTCCTACAGCACTCAAAAAGGCTGTCAATGGAGTTACCCCGAGCACTTACAGACTATGGCTTATATAGCTGAGCAAGCAAGCGTCAGATACAGAAGCAAACTTGGCAGTTAGCTATAGGTGGGCAGAAGATTACACACAGTCACATGGCTTGGTAACAAGGTGGACAGTGGAAAATTTTAAAACAGTTCATGCAATTACTGCTTAAACCTTCTATAACAGTTTTGCTTATCTTAGCTAAACATAGCAGGCTTATCTTAGCCAAACATAGCAGGATGCGGGTGTGGTTAATTGTGCCTAACTCCTGTTTCTTCTCAGGGTCATTTATGGTCTATGCCTTTTATCTTCCCTGTTTCTTCTCAGGGTCATTTATGGTCTATGCCTTTTATCTTCACTGTTTCTTCTCAGGGTCATTCTGTCCTAGACATGACTTCTTAATGCCCTCGCAATCCCAACACTACGAAGTGATCACCCTGATAAATCTCACATCCATTTGACACTATACATAGTTATTAGAATATTACTCATTATATTTTCTATGCTGTACTTTACATTCTTATGACCATTTTGTTACTATCATTTTGTACTTAATTCTTTTCTCTTCCTTACCCATTCTTCCAATTTCCCTCCCATCTGGAAACTGTCAAAATGTTCTCTGTATTTATGAGTCTGTTTCTAGTCTTCTTGTTTTTTTGTTTTTTCATTCCATGTGTAAGTGAAACCATCTGGCTTTTGTCTTTTTCTGTCTGATTTATTTCACTCAGCACAATACCCTCTAGGCTATTCATGTTGTTGCAGATGATAAAATTTTATTCTTTTTTCATGGCTGAATCATATTCCATTGTATATATGTACTATTTATTCTTCATGCATTCATCTATTGATGGACACCTAGGTTGCTTCCATATCTTAACTATTGTAAATGATTCTGCAATAAACATACAAACGTATATATGTCTTTTCAATTTCATGTTTTTGGTTTCTTTGGATAAATATCCAGAAGTGGAATTTCTGGGTCCTTCTTTGTCTCTTGTAATAGCCTTTGCTTTATTTTTATTTTTTTATTTTTTAAGTGAGAGGAAGGGAGATAGAGAGACAGACTCCCATATGCACCTCTACTGGGATCCACCCAGCAATCCCCATCTGTCACTGATTCTTCAATCCAAGATATTTTTAGCAGTTGAGCTAGAAGTTATCCTTAGCACCAGGGTGATGTTTGAACCATTTGAGCCATTGGCTGCAGGAGAGGAAGAGGGAGAGAAGGGGTAGAAAGAGAGAGAGAGAAGCAAATGGTGGCTCTCTTGTGTGCCCTGAGCAGGAGTCAAAACCAGGATGTAAATATGCTGGATCAACAATATCCACAGAGCCAACCGGCCAGGGCCAATAGCCCTTGTTTTAAAGTCTATTTTGTCTATAAATATTGCAATCCTACCCAGTTTGTTTTCCTGTTTCCATTTTCTTTCCCCCCCCATCTCTTTACTTTCAGCCTGTGTGTGTCTTTTGATGTGAATTCAGTCTTTTGTAGACAGCATATATTACAGTCTTGTTTTATTATCCATTCAGCCATCATGTGTCTTTTGATTGAAGTTTTTAATCCAATTTCATTTAAAGTAATTGTTGATAGATATGTAGTTATTGCCGTTTTATTATTTATATATATATATTTCCCCTTCTTCTTCTCAAGGACAACTTTAACATTTCCTGAAATACTAGTTTGCTGATAATGAACTCCAACTCCTTCAGCTTTTTTTCTGGGAAGCTCTTTAGCAGTCTTTCAATTCTAAATGATTTTTTAAAAATTTTATATATTGATTTTAGAGAGAGAGGAAGGGAAAAAGAGAGACAGAAACATTGGTCTGTTCCTGGATGTGCCCTGACCGGAGATTGAACTGGCAACCTCTGTGCTTTGGAGTGAAGCTCTAACCAAACGAGCTATCCGTCCAGGGCCTAAATGATATTTTTTCTGGGTAAAATAATCTTGGCTGTAACTCCTCGTTTTTCATCACTTTGAATATTTATGCCAATCCCTCTGGCCTACAGAGTTTCTGTTGAGAAATCAGCTAACAGCTTTATGGAAACTCCCTTGTAGTTGACTTTTTTGTCTTGCTGCTTTAAAAAAAAAAAAGACTTTCTCTTTGTCTTTAACCTTTGCCACTCTAATTATGATGTGTCTTGATATGGGCTTTTTGGGTTCATCTTGTTTGGGATTCTCTGTGCTTTCTGAACTTGTATGTCTATTGCCTTTACCACATTAGGGAAGTTTTTCATCATTATTTTTACAAATAGTTTTTCAAATCCTTGCTCTCTCTCTTCCCCTTTTGGTACCCTTATAATGGAGATGTTGGTACACTTGAAGTTGTCCCAATGGCTCCTTAAACTATCCTATTTATGGGGATTGGGGGTTCCTTTTTGCGGTTCTGATTGGGTGTTTTCTGCTTCCTTATATTCAAAAACACCAATTTTATCTCTACTTCATCTACTCTACTGCTGATTCCATATAATATTTTCCTCATTTCAGTTATTGTATTCTTCATTTTTTTTTTTTTTTTAATTTCTTTTTTTTATTTATTTATTTTAGAGAGGAGACACAGAGTGAGAGAGAGAGAGAGAAAGCGGGGAGGAGCTAGAAGCATCAACTCCCATATGTGCCTTGACCAGACCAGTGCAGGGTTTTGAACTGGCGACCTCAGTGTTCCCAGGTCTACGCTTTATCCACTGCGCCACCACAGGTCAGGACTGTATTCTTCATTTTTAGATGTTTCTTTTTTATGTTTTCTATTTTCATATTTTTGATCTCTCTATTGAAGTCCTCACTAAGTTCCTCTACTCTTCCCTGAGGTCACCTGGCGTGAACTATAAAGCAATATGTAGATAGCTGCTACTTGCTACTTGTACTGGGCTTAGAGGTGCTTGGAAGAGGTCAAGCTGTGAACCAAGTCCAGCTGCCACTAATGCCAGGTGTGGGGCTACTTAGCCAGAGGTATGAGGCACACAGGGTCAGATACTGTTTTTTTGAGAGATTTAAAAAAAGTCCACATTGTTAGCTAAGCCACTCAAAATGGCTTGGGTGGGCCTGCAAGTTGGGGGGGTGGGTCTTAGGAAATTACCAGGGCAAGTGAACAGTGATAGTCAGGTTGATGAAGACTCAGATATGGCACCTGCTGGCCAGATCATTGTGGGGAGGACTCAGCAAAAAAAAACCAATGGCCTCTGCCTTGATTCAATAGCTCCGTTGGTTAGAGCATCATCTTGATACACTGAGGCTGTGGTTTCAATCCCCGATTAGGGCACATACAGGAATAGATCAGTGTTACTGTCTGTCTCTCCCTTCCTTTCTCTCTCATGTCGATAAATAATTTTTTTAAAATGGCCTCTTCCAGCACTTGTGTCTGGGGAAAAGCAGCCTTTCCACCCTCATCCTGATGCCAGACAATTTGGTTCCTCCCTGGTGCCTTTTGAGCTGCTTCCCTAGCACTGGAGCTTAGAGCGAGTGAGTCTAAGTACATGTGTGGGCCCTTCAAAAAGAATCTAAAATTCCAGCAGCTCTCTACCTCACTCAGCCACAATCCCTGCTGGTTTTCACAGCCAGAAGTTAGGGGATTTCTCTTCCTGGCACTGGAACCCTGAGCGGGGGGGCCTGGTGTCAGGCTGGGCCACGTTGCTCTTCAGGGGTCCCTCCAAAGCTGAGATATCCTTCCCAATTTTTAACTGCCACTTGTGTGTGTGGGACCAGCCCATCCCATGTCTCTCCATCCTTCCTACCCATCTCAATGTGGCTTCTTCTGTCTATCCTTAGTTATAGGACTTCTGTGCAGCTTCATTTCAGGTGGTTCTGCACGATGGTTGTTCTCTAGTTTAGCTGTTCTTTTAATGTGGTTGTCAGAGGATGGGAGCACCGCCATTTACCAACACCACCATCTTGACCAGAAGCCTGGTATAGAAAAGTTTTATAACAGTTAATATGAGCCAAAATTTTGAGAATATGTCCAGAAGCAAAATTTCAACAGACAGAAAATGCTTTGGAGAATGGCAGTTCTGCATCTTATTTTATACATTTGAGTCAAAGGAGAAGATGTAAAAAAGATTACTTAAAATTCATTGGTGGCAGATTAAGGAAGTAGAAGAAAGCCAAGTGGGGAAATCTCGAGAATTGGATAAGGAATGGTTATAGCATAGTTAATAATTGACATCTACAGCACACAGACACGGTATGTAGGGAACAAGGTAACGACAAGGGTTCTGTGATCTTGTGCTCCCGTGCCTGTGGTTGTGCCTGCAAGCGCTCTGGGTCTAGGAAAGAAAATTGCACTGGCATACCACAGGTGTGTGTTATCCTAGATGCATAAGAACCATGGATAGAGCTCAACTGATGAATGACCTTTGCTGAGAAAGCTATTGGCCTGGCATGTACCACCACGGCTTGCCCAGTTAGGAATTTATAATGAAACCCTTCTGTGTGGTTACATTGATTTCTGAGTTTGTAAGGCCGGCCATGTGCCAGCCGCCTCCCTACCTACTCTGCTTGTCAGGTGTGGTACGTGGCTCCATTTTCACTCACACTGCTTACTTTCAGCCTTTAACATTTGCATGCAGCCACTAGAATGGATTTTTAAAATCCAATCCTTTTCTTTTCAATACTAAGGCTTCAGGTTCACTTACCTTTAATAAAATTAATTATATAAAAATCTACCACCCTACTTTATGCTATTTTTTTTTTACTTTCTATTATTTTTGTTTTCTTTTGGATTAATTTTATTATTTTTCCTAATACTTTGGAAGTGACACACTACATTGGTTTGGCAATGTGATCTTTTTTGTTTGATTGTTCATTTTGTATTATGGTGATAGTTACCCTATAAATTACTTAAATAAATGTCTAAAGTTAACATCATCATCTCCTCCAGAAGATAAATTGTCATATATTTTAATATTGTTGGATTTTTCTTTTAAAATTTAAGTACAATTAAACATTATTATTGTTTTATAGTTGATATTTGTTTAGGTTTATCCAAACATATACTGATCTTTTACCCTCTGTTTCTTCTTGTATCTTAGACCTTCATCTGGGATTATTTTCCTTCTAGATAAGCTTTTTTCTAGCCTGCAGACTCAGTTTTAATTGTCTGAAAGTGATTTTATTTTGCCTTCATTCTTGAAAGTTATTTGCACTGGGTTTGGAATTCTAGCTTGTCAGTTACTTACTCTTACTACAATAAAGGTAAAATTTTGTCATGCGAATTACACTTTTTCTAAGCCAGGCAGTCACTAACTCTGCTTTATTGAAGATTATCTGTGTTCTCTCCTGCTCTTATATGAGTCTCTTTTAAATTGTAGTTATATAATCTCAATATTTTGGGCCTAGGTATGAATATCTTTTATATCAATCCAAACTCATGCCTAAAAAACATATATAAAGCCAGATTGACAGAATCACCAGGAGAAACAGATAAACCTACAATCATAGTGGAGGAATTTAATATATCTTTCTAGTAAATTAACATAAAATGTTCAGCAAAAACACAGAAGATTTGATCTATATGATTTACAAAATTTAACATACTATAACACAAAACAGTGCACTGATGACTGCAAAAAACGTTCTCTTTAAGTACACATGAAAATTATATTAACTTAAGGTGACCAATCGTCCTCCTTTACAGTCCTTCTTTTGTAAGTTCTGTTCTCCCTGAAAAAGTGTCCTCCTTTTTGATACTGGAAGACTAACCTGTAAATGTCCGTATTCTATCGATGCAGAGTTGATCCATTGCGTGTGATGTGACGTATTTGTATTTGACATGACGATTTGTCAAGGATCAGTACAGTGCAGCAAGATGCAATTATGAGACGCATGCGCTCTGCTCAGGAGACCTTGAGAGAGACAATATATATCGAGCACGCAAATGGCTTTGTGTACTTCTTACTGAAACACAACACGGCACATACGATATTGTAGACTCAGGATTATTTCTTTCTCAGAGAATATTTCAATCACAGACAGGTAAGCACAATTCATGTAAAATTCAATATGAAGGACCTTTCTTGTTCAGATATTTCCAATATATTGTTACAAGATGATACATTGATAAAAAATATTTATTCAATGGAAAAGTACTCATTTAGATAATATTATCTAAATGAGCACTTTTTTTCTTACAATTATTATTAAAAATGAATAGGCATGTAAGCCTAATTACAATATAAAATATTACAAATGTTTTTATTATGCATTTATCATATTATAGTGTACTATTGTTGCAATGAATAAAATGTTTTCTTTATTTACGATATTGTTTTCTTCAACTTATTTTTGTCCTCCTTTTCATTGTAAAAAAGTTGGTCACTTAATTAACTGAGCTCAACAGTGGTGGCTCAGTGGATAAAGCATCAGCCTGGAACACTGAGGTCACTGGTTTGAATCCCTGGGCTTGCCCGGTCAAGGCACATACAGAAAGCAACTACTGTGAGTAGATGCTTTCTGCTTCTCCCCCCTCTTTCTCTTTCTCACTTTCCTTCTGTTTCTCTCCCCTCTCTCCAAAAATCAGTAAATAAAATCTAAAAAAAAAGAAAACAAATTATATTAACTAAATATGTATTAGGCGATAAGGCAAATCTCAACAAAATTTATGGTACTGAAATCACATATATGACATTCTATGACTATAATGCTATTAATTTTAAACAGACAATAAAATTATAACTAGAAAATCTCCATGTGCTAGGCAATTAATAAAGACATTATTAAAAAAAAGACACAGAATTCAGAATGGAAATTATAATATGTTAAATCAAGTGATTATAAAAATATTACAAATGGCAAGTGTGGGATGCAGCTAAGTAGCAGAAAGTAAAAAAATAATATAAATAAAGCCACATTTTTTCCTTTTTATTGAATTTATTGGAGTGATATTGGTTAACAAAATTATACAAGTTTTAGGTGAAAAATTCTTTCACACATCATCTGTACAGTTTATTGTGTGTTCACCACTCCAAATGAAGTCTCCATCTATTACCATTTATTCCTTCTACACCCTCCTATACCTTCCCTCAGCCCTTCCCACTCCCCGGTAATCACCACACTGTTGTTTGTGTCCATGAATTTTTTCTTTTTTCCACTTTCCCACTCAATCCCTCTACCTTTCTCACCAAGGCCCCACTCCACAGCTCTCAGCCTGCTCTTTATGAGTCTGTTTCTATTTCATTTGTTAACTTATTTTCTCTATTACATTATACATATGAGTAAAATCATATGCTACTTATCTCTCTCTGGCTTATTTCACTTAGTATAATACTCTCCAGATCCATTTATGCTGTTGCAAAAAATAGGATTTCCTTCTTTTTTATGGCAGAGTAGTATTTTATTGTGTAAGTGTAACACAGCCTTTTTATCCACTTACCTACTGATAGATACTTGGGCTGCTTCCAAATCTTGGTTATTGTAAATAATACTGCAATGAACAAAGGGGTGTATATATTCTTTTGAATTAGTATTTCAGGTTTCTTCAGATTAATTCTGAGAAGTGGAATCACTGGGTTGTAAGGCAGTTCCATTTTACATTTTTTGAGGTAACTCCATACTGCTTTCCACAGTGGCTGCACCAGTCTGCATTCCTGCCCACAGCACACAAGCGTTCGCTTTTATGTACATCTTCGCCAACACTGGTTGTTTGTTGACTTATTGATGATAGCCATTCTGACAGGTGTGAGGTGATATCTCATTATGGTTTCAATTTGCATTTCTCTGATATTAGTGACAGTAAGCATCTTTTCATATGGCTATTGGCTATCTGTATGTTCTCTTTAGAGAAGTGTTTATTCAAATCCTTAGTCCATTTTTTAATGGAATGGTTTGTATTTTTGGTCTTGAGTTGGATAAGTTCATTATAAATTTTGGATATGAACGCCTTATCATATGTATCAGCAAATATGTTCTCCCATTAAGTGGGTTGTCTTTTAATTTTGTTGATGGCTTCTTTACTGTGCAAAAGTTTTTTTGTTTGGAGGACGGCAAGATGGCGATGGAGTAGGCGGACTTACCAACTCCCAACTCCCAGAACCAAAGTGGATTATAACTCAATTTTAAGAACCATCATCTGGATAAACCAACTTTGAACTAAACTAAGTGAACTCTTCAACCAAGGAACACTGAAGAAGCCACACTGAGACTGGTAGGAAAAGCGAAAATGCGAAGAGGGCTCCCCAGCTCTCCCCGGAGCGAACGGCAGCCCAGAGACACCTGCGTGGCGGGCGGAGAGTTTGGCGGAGAGGGAGGGACCTGGGTCCCAGGAACCAAGCCCCAGCCTGCAGCCCTAGAGCCTAGAAGAGATGTTTGGAAAGTATTGAGCTGTGAAACAAATGAGGATACTGTTTGTGAGAAAGAGACAGTTTTCTCAGACCCAAGATTCTTCATAAAGGGACAGCGCAGAGAACCTCTCTCACAACCCTCACCCGGGACTCCGGGGAATGGGTACAGAGGAGAGGACCAGAGCAGCGGGAAGAGAGTGTGGACTGAAGGCACAGGGACAAACACTCTGAGGGACAGCCACCCTAACCCCTGGGCTAAGACACTTCCCTAATCAAAAATGAATATTTCCCCTGGAACTAGCAATACCAGCAAAGGGAGATAGGACACCAGCCAAACAAGCTCTCCTGTGGAACTTAGAGCAGAGCTGCTTAGACGGGAGGGAGCTTCCAGGATTACAGTAGTGTTAGGGACTGAGCTGCAGTGCACCCACCCACACTGCTGAGGGCTTGCTGGAGGGACGGTGGTGGCGGGACGCTGAAACGCAGTTCTGTCAGCAGGAGCAAAGGCCCAGCTGGTGTGAGTTCAGTCTAGCCCAGCAGGGGTGGAGGGGATGCACGAAAGCAGTCCGGCAGCTGCGGGCCTGCCTGCAGCTCCACCTGCGGGGGAAAAGCGGAAGGCCAGGAACAGGCAGAGATCTGCTCTGCAACCCTGGACCCTGTGCAAGCTAGCACTGACCGTGGGGCCAGGTGGCTGTGATGGTGGCCGTGGCTACTGGCCTTACAGCTGGCTAGTTATACGGGGCACAATCCCAAATCATTTAGGCCCTCTTACCATTCTAGACCTTTTTTTATACAAAATCAAGTGCTGGTTAGGGTGGGTAAGGAGGAAGCATGGTACAATAGTCAATTACTAACAAGCTTACAACATCTATCTATAGAATCTATTAAAAGGAAGGAAAGCATTCTTATATGATGAGATAACACAGTTGTGACAATTGGTTTACATACCCAGCAAAGACATTCCCAAATCTTCTAGTGTCTACCCGCCATCCGTGTTGCCACAGAGAAATGGTTAGCTGAGGATAAGGAAAGAGACCAAATGTAAATACCTTTGCAAAAAGTGTTGGGACTAGTTTATTAGGAAACCTAATCTAATCCCCGATTCTTTAGTTGAAAAGTGTTGGGCAGATAAAATATATTATGCTCACTTTGTTAAAGATGGCGCTGCCCACAGGTAAGCCCATTGCCCAGGTGATATTGGTTGCCCTTATGCTTGGGATGGGTGTAATTATATTATTGTGTGTGGGGGACAGGCTGTAAGCAGGCAGAGTCCTTATAGCCCAAGGTTTAGTTTTAAGAGTAAGCTTTTCCCCACACCTTTGACTGATTGGATGATGGGGGGTGGTACACTGTCATGAGGAATCCTCACAGTATGTCTCAGATAAGTGACTTTGTATCAGAGACTTCCTTGTTTGTATAATTGGATTAAAGGTTTTGATTCTACACTATAAAGTGGGGCAGAACAGGAGCTTGCTCTCTCTCAGTTCCTGAGGTTAGCATTAGAGAAGAGAGCAGATTAAGGCCACGTGAAGGAGAAGAGAAGCAGCCAAAATGGCGGAGTGCTGAGGAAGAAGCCAGTTTGTGCAGAGTTTGTGCTGGAGAAGGAGATGGGGAACAGAGGTGAATAAGTCTGGTGAGCTAGAAAGCTTTGATTCTAGGAAACTCGGATAAATCAGTAGCTTTGTGAGCACTGAATGAGTGGGTTTTGGAGCCCAGTGTGTGTTTTTACTTGCCCGCTGGGTGCAAGCTAGAATTAAAGCTGATGGCTCACCAGTTCTTGGCTCCGTTGTTTCATTACTGTCTGTTCAAATCTAATGCAAACCTGCATGGGCAGCGGCAACTCTAATAGTGGCCTTGGCCGCTGGCTATACACTTGGGATCAGAGTGATTATGTTAATATGTGTTGGGTGAGAGCAGCTTTTGTGCCAAAAGGTTGTAAAAAGAAGAGAGATCACCTTGTTCTGGGGAAGAGTGATTACGTTCTAGGAGGAACCCATGCTGGAGGAGAGCAGAGAAAGGCCACCTGGAGGAAAGGAGAAGCAGCCAAGATGGCACAGCGCTGATTGAGAAGTCAGTTTGTACAGTTTGTGCAGAGAAGAGGAGATGGGAAAGAGAGGTGAATAAGTCTGGTGAGCTAGAAACCTTTGATTCTAGGAAACTCGGATAAGTCAGTGGCTTTGTGAGCACTGAATGGAAAGGGAAGTATTTTCCCACTGTGTGTATTTCTTGCCCGCCGGGTGCAAGCTAGGATTAAAAGGTAATGGCCCACCAGTTCTCAGCTCCATTGTTTCATTACCATCTGTCTGAATCAGATGCGAACCTGCATGGGCCAGGCAGCTGTGATGGTGGCCTTGGCTACTGGTTTTACAACAAGTTTTTATACATATAAAGAATTTCAAAAGGGATGATTATTAGAAAGCATATAAAATGTTACAGAATGCAGGTTTTTCAAACAAGGGGATTGGTCTCGTGATCCCTTTGTCTAGAGGTCTACGTCACTCTCAGGACTCCAGGAGGGGAGGAATAGTTAGAATCAGTGTACGAATTTTTAATTACGATATGTATACATAGTCTCCTAAAGGATCTTAAGGAAGGGGAAGAGGGATGTAAAGCCAGTAGTCAGGGCCGGGATCACAGCCGCCTGACCCACGCAGGTTCTCATTAGATTCGAACAGTCGGTAATAAAATAATGGAGCCAAAAACTGGTGAGCCATCAGCTTTAATTCTAGCTTGCACCCGGCGGGCAAGCAAAAATACACACTGGGCTCCAAAACCCACACATTCAGTGCTCACAAAGCTACTGACTTATCCGAGTTTCCTAGAATCAAAGGTTTCTAGCTCACCAGACTTATTCACCTCTGTTTCCCATCTCCTCCAGCACAAACTCTTAACAAACTGGCTTCTTCCTCAGCACTCTGCCATCTCGGCTGCTTCTCCTGGCCTCCATGTGGCCTTACTCTGCTCTCCTCTCTAATACTAATCTCAGGAACCCAGGAACCGAGAGAGCGAGAGAGATCAAGCTACTGCTCTCTCCTATTTTATAGCATAGACTCAAAACCTTTAATCCAATTATACAAACAAGGAAGTCTCTGTATAATGGGATTCTTCAGGAGAGTGCACCACCCTACATCATCCAATCAGTCAAGGCTGTGGGGAAGAGCTTATTCGTAAACTAAGCCTTAAGCTATAACAACCTGGCCTGCTTACATTACAGCCTCTCCCCCACACCCATCCCAAGCATAAGGGCAAATAATATCACCTGGGTGACGGGCTTCCATGTGAGCAGCGCCATCTTTAACAAAGTGAGCATATTATATTTTATCTGCCGAACAAGGGAGTTTCCAGGTAAGTTTTATTTTCCTTGTTGTCTAGCAAGTAGTGGCCTCAGTCCTTCCAGAGAACTGTAGTTAAACTATGACTAGCTGACCCATTTGTCCTTGTAAGCCAGGAAGCTCCTGCATTCTTCTCCCTCCATTCTCCGCAGAGAGGGAAAGAAGCCTGACCTTTCCTCTTTAAAATGGCTTGCCAATACTAAGTTTTACAGTTCTTTTGTACCTTATCACAATAAGAGGCTTCAAGAATATTTTATAATTTAGGCCAAGCGTTCAGAGAGAGTTTGTAAATATGATTTTGTGTGTCATTTACAAAATCTCAAGATGGCTGACCATATTCCTGCTTAGGAAGGGCTGTTATAATGTAAATGGGGAGGTTTTCATACTTAAAAGGTTTTGAATAGAAGGAGGAAAGAGACTTGGACCCCCTCCCTTTTCCAGACCTGGTTGAAAGAAAGTAAAACAGCCAGGAATGTAGGAGGGGGAAGGGAGATTTGAGTAGCCCTTTCCTCTCCCATTTTTTTCTCCTTAATGGGTGATTTACAAATGATTATCCTGTAGCATCCTGTAAGCCCCCTCCCATCCTGAAATCGTGAGATTGAGGAATATACCTCAAGACAAAGGAATCACAAGACCCATGAATGGGAATTTATGTTCTATAAAGGGTATTATAAGATGTAAGAAATCTAATTTTGGGGAGCATGTGTCTTTGGAGCTATAGCCCCGCATGCTTCGCTGGCTTTTATTAATAATTCTTTTTCCTCTTACAATTATCTGAATGTCAATCCTCTGAGGTTTTGCTCTCCCGCAACAATATATGTATACTTCGCAAATGAAACCATAATGGAAGGTAAAGTCATGTAGATAATAAGAGGATAGGTTAGGATGAAACATTTTGCCCAGGTAAGAATGTCCAAATCTGTAGAGAATTATTATGAATTTATTTGGGCCAAACAGAAGATATGACTGGAAGCACGATTTCAACAGACTGAGAAAAAATGACTCTCAGATTTAAAGTCTGCAGTTTCTTTTATGCATTTGGAATTAAGGAGGGAACATAAGGAAGATTACAGGAAGGTAGAGAAAACAAGGCCGAGATTGGATTACACGAGAATTAATAAAATGCGGTGCTTCCTTGGGGGTGGTTATGTTTATTTCAAAGGTATGTTAGCCTTGATGCTCAAGAACAATGGGCAGGACTGCGTAAGGCAAAAATAAATCTTTTACTAAAATAGGTTATAGGGCTGGGGCTTGGCTACCCACCTAGACCTGCTCAATTAGAAATTTATGATCAGAATACCCTGTGAGGTTATTTTCCACAGAACCCCTTTTTCATCCACAATTTGTTAAAAAAATTCAAGCAAGTAAATTTCAAAATCTAATTGATTTTAAACTATTTGTGAATTGAGCAGCATACCATCTTGCAAGTAGAAGTGTGTTCCATGAGCTATATAAATAGATGGTTTTTGTAGGCTGAAAGATCTTGGGTGGGACTAATAAATGTAGGGAGTGGATTAAAGTTGGACTAAGAGGTTGAAAGAGTGGATTATTTCTGGCGAGGGCACTTTTCCTTAGGCCCTAAAGATCAGGGGAAGGAAGGGTTTCTTACTAGGCAGATTACCTCATTAGTGTTGATCAGGAAGTTCCAGATTGATTAAGATTTTGTTTCTGAGAGAGATTGAAACTGTAATTAGACCAGGTCAGTGGTTCTTAACCTTTCTTGAGGTACCAAACACACAGTTTCATATGCGCATTCACTGAACCCTTCTTTAGTGATAAATAAAATATGATTTTTTTCCCCCAAATTCAAGACATAGGTATATGTTTTTTACTGGTGCACAAAATGAGCTGTGCTTGAACATCACCTTGATCAAAGAACAAAACCAACAAAATGCACGAACTCACAACAAATTACAGTATTACTTTATTCTGGCCTCTGTGGCAGAGGCTTCTCCGAACCCCTGAGACCGACTCAAACCCCTAGGGTTCCATAGAACCCAGGTTAAAAACCACTGGACCAGGTATTAAATCTTTTATTTTTTGTTGTTATCATGGTTTTTCACCACAAGTGGCACCATTTTGGGCTTGTAATTTTCTGTTTAACACACTAAACTGCAAATCATTCATTGTTTTTGGTGTGCTATGCAGGAGTTGCCTAAATAGTAGGGGGACTATAATAATCATCCCAACCAGGTTACCACTGGGAGTGAAAGCAGGGGTAAAAAGACAACTGGGTCTGTGCCAAGCAATCTAGGACATAGATAAAAACATGAACTCATTAACTCGAAGTTATTTTCCCGAAACATTTTGCAGAAGTTACTTTGAAGAATAAGCAAGTATTAAAATTGATCATCTAATTATAATGTTTCATAATCACCACTGAATAATTAATGGTTTCTTGGGTACCAGCCCATTGGGCAGATAAAATATATTATGCTTACCTTGTTAAAAATGGCACTGCCCACGTGCAAGTTTTATTTATTTATTTATTGGTTTATTATTAATTTTAATGGGTGACACCAGTAAATCAGGGTACATATGTACAACGAAAACATCTCCAGGTTATCTTATTGTAAAGCCTGTAGTCAAGGCCACTATCACAGCAGCCTGACCCATGCAGGTTCGCATTGGATTCGGACAGATGGCAATGAAACAACGGAGCCAAAAACTGGTGAGCCATCAGCTTTAATTCTAGCTTGCACCCGGCAGGCAAGAAAAAACACACACTGGGCTCCAAAACCCACACATTCAGTGCTCACAAAGCTACTGACTTATCCGAGTTTCCTAAAATCAAAGTTTCTAGCTCACCAGACTTATTCACCTCTGTTTCCCATCTCCTCCTGCACAAACTCTTAACAAACTGGCTTCTTCCTCAGCACTCCACCATCTTGGCTGCCTCCTCTCCTCCACGTAGCCTTACTCTGCTCTCCTCTCTGATACTAATCTCAGGAACCCAGGAACCGAGAGAGAGAGAGAGAGATCAAGCTCCAAGACTGCCCCAGTTTATAGCCTAGAAAATCCAAACCTTTAATCCAATTATACATACAAGAAAGTCTCTGATACAAAGCCACCCATCTGAGGCATAATGGGATTCCTCAAGAGAGTGCACCACCCTACATTATCCAATCAGTCAAGAGTGTGGGGAAAAGCTTACTCTTAAACTAAGCCCTAGGCTATGACGACCCGGCCTGCCCACATTACAACTTTTCCCCCACAGCCATCACAAGCATAAGGGCAAATAATATCACCTGGGTGACGGGCTTCCATGTGGGCAGCACCATCTTTAACAAAGTGAGCATATTATATTTTATCTGCCGAACACTTATCATTCAATTATGTTGCATACCCGTCACCCAAAGTTAAATTGTCCTCTGTCACCTTCTGTCTGGTTTCCCTGTGCCCCTCCCCTCCTCCCTATCCCACCCTCCCCTCCCTCCCCCAACCCCGTAACCACCACACTCTTGTCCATGTCTAATAGTCTCACTTTTATGTCCCCTCTATGTATGAAATCATGCTGTTCTCAGTTTTTTTCTGATTTACTTATTTCACTCCGTATAATGTTATCAAGGTCCATCCATTTTGTTGTAAATGATCTGATGTCATCGTTTCTTATGGCTGAGTAGTATTCCATAGTATATATGTACCAAGGCTTTTTAATCCACTTGCCCTCTGACGGACACTTGGGCTGTTTCCAGATCTTCACTATTGTGAACAATGCTGCCACGAACATGGGGGCGCATTTCTTCTTTTCGAACAGTGTTATGGTGTTCTTAGGGTATATTCCTAAAAGTGGGATAGCTAGGTCAAAAGGCAGTTCGATTTTTAATTTTCTGAGGAATCTCCAAACTGTTTTCCACAGTGGCTGCACCAGTCTGCATTCCCACCAGCAGTGCAGAAGGGTTCCCTTTTCTCCACATCCTCGCCAGCACTTATTCTGTGTTGTTTTGCTGATGAGCGCCATTCTGACTGGTGTGACGTGATATCTCATTGTGGTTTTAATTTGCATTTCTCTAATGATTAGTGATGTTGAGCATTTTTTCATATGCCTATTGGCCATCTGTATGTCCTCTTTGGAGAAATTTCTATTCATTTCTTTCGCCCATTTTTTGATTGGATTGTTTGTCTTCCTGGTGTTGAGTTTTATAAGTTCTTCATAAATTTTGGTTATTAACCCCTTATCAGACGTGTTGTCGAATATGTTCTCCCATTGTGTGGTTTGTCTTTTTATTCTGTTCTTATTGTCTTTAGCTGTGCAAAAACTTTTTAGTTTGATGTAGTCCCATTTGTTTATCTTGCCTTTTATTTCATTTGCCCGTGGAGATAAATTGGCAAATATATTGCTGCTACAGATGTCAGAGAGCTTGCTGCTTATGTTTTCTTCTAAGATGCTTATGGTTTCACGGCTTACATTTAAGTCTTTTATCCATTTTGAGTTTGTTTTTGTGAACGGTGTAAGTTGATGGTCTAGTTTCATTTTTTTGCAGGTAGATGTCCAATTTTCCCAACACCATTTGTTAAAGAGGCTGTCTCTACTCCATTGTATGTTCTTTCCTCCTTTGTCAAATATCAGTTGTCCATAAAGGTGTGGGTTTATTTCTGGGTCCTCTGTTCTGTTCCATTGATCTATGTGCCTGTTCTTATGCCAGTACCAGGCTGTCTTGAGTATAATGGCCTGGTAGTAAACCTTGATATCCGGAAGAGTGATACCTCCTGCTTTATTTTTTTTCTTTTTAAGATTGCTGAGGCTATTCGTGTTCTTTTTTGGTTCCATATAAATTTTTGGAATATGTGTTCTATATCTTTGAAGTATTTCATTGGTATTTTAATTGGTATTGCATTGAATTTATAAATTGCTTTGGGTAATATAGACATTTTAATGATGTTTATTCTTCCTAGCCATCAGCACGGTATATGCTTCCACTTGTCTGTATCTTCCTTGATTTCTTTTATCAATGTTTTATAATTTTCCAAGTACAAGTCCTTAACCTCCTTAGTTAAATTTACTCCTAGGTACTTTATTTTTTTGGCTGCAATAGTGAAAGGGATTGTTTCCTTAATTTCTTTTGCTGACAGTTCATTGTTGGTATATAGAAATGCCTCTAATTTCTGAGTATTAATTTTATATCCTGCCACCTTGCTGAATTCATTTATCAGGTCCAGTAGTTTTTTGACTGAGACTTTAGGGATTTCTATATACAATATCATATCATCTGCAAATAATGACAGTTTTACTTCTTCTTTTCCAATTTGGATGCCTTTTATTTCTTCTTCTTGTCTGATTGCTGTAGCTAGGACTGCCAGAACTATGTTGAATAAAAGTGGTGAAAGGGGGTACCCCTGCCTGGTTCCTGATCTTAAGGGGATTGCTTTTAATTTTTGTCCATTTAGTATGATGTTTGCTGTGGGTTTGTCGTAGATGGCCTTTATCATGTTAAGGAATGTTCCCTGTATTCCCACTTTACTGAGAGTTTTGAGCATGGATGGGTGCTGGATTTTATCAAATGCCTTTTCTGCATCTAATGAAATTATCATGTGATTTTTGTTCTTCCTTTTGTATGTGATGAATCACATTGATTGATTTGCGAATATTGAACCAGCCTTGCCTCTCCAGAATAAATCCCACTTGATCATGGTGTATGATTTTTTTCATATATTGCTGGATCCGGTTGGCTAATATTTTTTTTTTTTAATAAAGAACAAGTAAATTTTAAATTTATTTTATTTTATTCATTTTTAGAGAGGAGACACAAAGTGAGAGAGAGAGAGAAAGACAGAAAGGGTGGAGGAGCTGGAAGCATCAACTCCCACACGTGCCCTGACCGGACCAGCACAGGGTTTTGAACTGGCGACCTCAGTGTTCCCAGGTCGACGCTTTATCCACTGCACCACCACAGGTCAGGCTTGGCTAATATTTTGTTGAGAATTTTAGCATCTAAATTCATCAGGGATATAGGCCTATAATTTTCTTTCTTTGTGTCGTCTTTGTCCTGTTTTGGGATCAGAATTATGTTCGCCTCATAAAAGGAGTTTGGAAGTCTTCCTTCCTCTTGAATTTTTTGAAATAGCTTGAGGAGGAAAGAAGTTAGTTCTTCTTTGAATTTTTGGTAGAATTCACTTGTGAAGCCATCAGGCCCAGGACTTTTTTTTTCGGGGTTGAATTGGGCTTCTGACATGCTCTCAGCTGTGAGACTTTGCCCGTCCAGAGTTTTAGTCCCGCCCTCGAGGCCAGGACCCTTCTCACAGGTTCACAAACCAAGGTTTATTGGGCCTGGCGTGGCTGCTGGTGTGCGCTCAGCTGTGGACTTCCGCTCGTCCTGGGCTCTACCCTCCTCCTGCATTCAGAGCCAACTCACGCACTCAGGATGTCAAACCGTGGTTTCTCCGACCTGGTGGGGCTGCTGGTGCAAGCTCAGCCACGAGCCCCCACCCGTCCCTGGTCCTAGCCCTGTCCCCGTGGTCAGGGCCGGCTTGCGTAGGGTTGCAGAGCAGATCTCTGCCCGTTCCTGGCCTCTCACTTTTCCCCCGCAGATGGGGTTACAGGCGGGCCTGCAGCTTCAGGAATTCTTTCGTGCTTCCCCTCAGCCCCTGCTGGGATAGACTGAGCTCACACCAGCTGGGACTCCGCCCCCGCCCGCGCCGACAGAACTGCGTTTCAGCGTTCTGCCGCCATCATCCCTTAAGCAACTCTCAGCAGAGTAGAAAGGGGCCCCACAGATCAGATCTTAACACTCCATACTGTAATCCTGGAAGCTTCCTCCATCTAAGTAGCTCTGCTCTAAGTTCCACGGGAGAGCTTGTTTGGCTGGTATCCTGTCTCCCTTTGCTGGTATTGCTAGTTCCAGGGGAAATATTCGTTTTTGATTAGGGAAGTGACTTAGCCAAGGGGTTAGGGTGGCTGTCCCTCAGAGTGTTTCTCCCTGTGCCTTCAGTCTACACCCTCTTCCCACTTCTCTGGTCCTCTCCTCTGTCCCTGTTCCCCGCGTGCGTGGTTGTGAGAGAGGTTTTCTGCGCTGTCCCTTTAAAAAAAAACTTGGGTCTGAGAAAACTGTCTCTTTCTCACAAACAGTATCCTCACTTGTTTCACAGCTCAATACTGTCCAATCGCCTTTTCTAGGCTCTGCGACTGCAGGCTGGGGCTTTGTTCCTGGGACCCAGGTCCCTCCCTCTCCGCCAAACTCTCCGCCCGCCACGCAGGTGTCTCTGGGCTGCCGTTCGCTCCGGGGAGCTGGGCAGCCCTCTTCGCATTTTCGCTATTCCTACCAGTCTCGATGTGGCTTCTTCAGTGTTCCTTGGTTGAAGAGTCCACTTAGTTTAGTTCAAAGTTGGTTTATCCCGATGATGGTTCTTAAAATTAAGTTATAATCCACTTTGGTTCTGGGAGTTGGAAGTTGGTACATCCGCCTACTCCATCGCCATCTTGCTCCCGCCCCCCCATGGGTAAGTTTTAAGAGTAAGCTTTTCCCCACATCCTAGAATGATTGGATGATATGGGGTGGTGCACTCTCATGAGGGATCCTCCCATTATGCCTCAGATGAGTGACTTTGTATCAAAAACTTTCTGTTTGTAGATTGGATTAAAGATTTGGATTTCTACACTATAAAGTGGGGCAGTCCGTGAGCTTGCTCTCTCTTGGTTCTTGAGAGTAGTATTAGAGAGGAGAGCAGATTAAGGCCACGTGGAGGAGAGGAGAAGCAGTCTAGATGACGGAATGCTGAGGAAGAAGCCAGTTTGAGCAGAGTTTGTAATGGAGAAGGAGATGGGGAACAGAGGTGAATAAGTCTGGTGAGCTAGAATGCTTTGATTCTAGAAAACTTGGATTAGTCAGTAGCTTTGTGAGCACTGAATGAGTGGGTTTTGGAGCCCAGTGTGTGCTTTTGCTTGCCCGCCGGGTGCAAGCTAGAATTAAAGCTGATGGCTCACCATTTCTTGGCTCCGTTGTTTCATTACCGACTGTCCGAATCCATTGTGAACCTGCACTGGCCAGGCGGCTGTGATGATGGCCTTGGCCACTGGCTTTACACAGCCCTTCTTCACCAAAGGACCTCCTTGACTCTCTCTGCCTCCACTAAATCTATCCTTTTTACAGTCAAGGCGATACACCTAGTTTAGATTCTAAATCACAAATCTGATTCTATCAGTGTGGTACTGTGATTTATAATAAGAAATATATATTTGGTCTTTCCACTGTTACTGGCAATATCTTTACAATTTCCAATGTAAGTGCTATACAGGCATCTTTTGTTATAATATTTATTTGTGTTTGCAGTTCCTGAAATAACACCAGGATAATGAAACTCAATGCGTATCTTTTGTATTTATGTAACAAATCCCTTTCAACCTAGCCTGAGTTTATGTTAAAGAGACAATGATTGATAAGGTCCAAGGGTGGGGCCTGCTGGCCAGTGGAACTAACAAATTAGAGGGTTGGATCTTTCAGTCGACCCACCCCATATCTGCGGAAAGAGAGAGGCTAAAGATTGAATCAATCACCAATAGCCAATGATTTAATCAGTTATGCCTACTAAATAAAGCCTCAATTTCAGGGTTCCAACAGCTTCTCGGTTGGACACAATGGGGTGCCAGGAGATGCATAGAGCCCTGCTCATTTACCCAACTTTCCCATGTATCCTGTCTTATGTATCTCTTCTTCTGGCTGTTCATCCATACCTTTACTATCCTTAGTTATAAATTGGACACCTAGAAATAACCTGTAAAGCAGGTAGCCAGGGCCACCATCACAGCCGCCTGGCCAATGCAGGTTCTCATTAGATTCGGACAGTCAGTAATGAAACAACAGAGCCAAAAACTGGTGAGCCATCAGCTTTAATTGTAGCTTGCACCCGGCGGGCAAGCAAAAACACACACTGGGCTCCAAAACCCACTCATTCAGTGCTCACAAAGCTACTGACTTATCCGAGTTTCCTAGAATCAAAGGTTTCTAGCTCACCGGACTTTTTCACCTCTGTTCCCCATCTTCTCCAGCACAAACTCTGCTCTAACTGGCTTCTCACTCAGCACTCCGCCACCTTGGCTGCTTCTCCTTTCCTCCACGTGGCCTTAATCTGCTCTCCTTTCTAATGCTAACCTCAGGAACTGAGAGAGCAAGCTCCTGTTCTGCCCCACTTTATAGTGTAGAAATTCAAACTTTTAATCCAATCTACAGACAAGGAAGTCTATGATACAAAGTCACTTATCTGAGGCATAATGGGAGGATTCCTCATGAGAGTGCACCACCCCACATCATCCAATTAGTCAAGGGTGTGGGGAAAAACTTACTCTTAAAACTTGCACGTGGGCAGCGCCATCTTTAACAAAGTGAGCATAATATATTTTATCTGCCCAACATATCCATTTGCTTGTGTCCTGTGTCAGTCTAGTAAATTAATCAAATTGTATGTAAAGCCAGTAGTCGCGGCCATTATCAGAGCTGCCTGGCCCGTGAAAGTTCGCGTTAGATTCGGACAGTTGGTAATGAAACAACGGAGCCAAAAACTGGTGAGCCATCAGCTTTAATTCTAGCTTGCACCTGGCAGGCAAGCAAAAACACACACTGGGCTCCAAAACCCACACATTCAGTGTTCACAAAGCTACTGACTTATCGGAGTTTCCTAGAATCAAAGCTTTCTAGCTCACTAGCCTTATTCACCTGTTTCCCATCTCCTTCTCTAGCACGAACTCTGCTCAAACTGGCTTCTTCCTCAGCACTCTCCCATCTTGGCTGCTTCTCCTGGGCTCCACCTGGCCTTCATCTGCTCTCTTTTCTGATACTAATCTCAGGAACCGAGAGAGAGCAAGCTCCCGGCCTGCCCCACTTTATAGTGTAGAAATCCAAACCTTTAATCCAATCTACAACCAAGGAAGTCTCTGACACAAAGTCACTTATCTGAGACATACTGGGAGGATTCCTCATGACAATGTACCACCCTACATCATCCAATCAAAGGTGTGGGGAAAACCTTAGTCTTAAAACTTGCACGTGGGTCTGATCAGGTGGTGGCACAGTGGATAGAGCGTTGGTCTGGGATGCGGAAGACCCAGGTTCGAGACCCCGAGCTTGCCAGCTTGAGTGCGGGCCCATCTGGCTTGAGCAAAAGTTCGTCAGCTTGGACCCAAGGTCGCTGGCTCCAACAAGGGGTGGATCGGTCTGCTGAAGGCCCACAGTCAAGGCACGTGTGAGAAAGCAATCAATGAACAACTATGGTGTCGCAAGGGCAACAAAAAACTAATGATTGATGCTTCTCACCTCTTTTTGTTCCTGTCTGTCTGTCCCTATCTATCCCTCTCTCTCTGACTCTCTCTCTGTCCCTGGAAAAATAAAAAATATTTAAAAAAAAAGAAAAAGAAAACTTGCACATGGGCAGTGCTATCTTTAACAAAGTGAGCATAATATATTTTATCTGCCCAACATCGTAGAAGGAGGTGGTGGAAACTTCCAATGTATTGCCATTTAAATTGTGAAAATTTACACATGGAAAGGTCATGAGGAAAACAGTACAAATAAAATGTAATCACTATTGTCAAGCTGCTAAATCATGAGGCATAAAAAACGATTCTGTTCTTGCTTTAATAGCCTGGGAATTTAAACTTTTGAACCTTCAGTTGTGCATCAGTTCATGGTGCTACCTAAATACCAGAGATAAACCTCTGAAAGACTTAAGAAAGAATTTCATGTGCTAGGAATGTTTATATTTCTCATAGATAACCACTTGTCATACCTAAGAAAGAATATTTCATTATCCAGACCACCAGACATCTAGATTACCATCCTGAACCAACCCATGAGCTAAGAATGCTCACTGCCTATCTACCAGGTACAAATCATTGCATTAGTCTCTGGAGTTCAAAATATGAATAAGACAATCTCTGCTTTCAAGGAGCTCACAACACTCTAAGTAATAAATGCAAAGGTATAGAAAGTTATAAACAGAACTTACTCCAAGTACACACAAAAAGGATTTTAACCCAATCAGTGCAGAGCTCAGAGAGGAAGTAATATCAGGGCTGTGCCTTAAGGAATGAATTGCAAATCTTAAGAAGAGAAGGACCCTCCTACAAGTTGAGAAGGTGAAGGAGTGAATAAGGCATAGCCTCAAAAAACATTATTTGTGGAGGAAACTAAACGCAACTTGGTGAAACTGAAGGAGATAACCATGATCCAGATTGAAAAAGTTTTATCTTCAACGATTTTAGGATAGTGTTGGGGAGTTATTGAATCTATCACTAACATATATTTCTTTCTTTTTTTTTTTTAAAAGAATGTTTTATTTATTTATTTTTTTACAGGGACAGAGAGAGAGTCAGAGAGAGGGATAGATAGGGACAGACAGACAGGAACAGAGAGAAATGAGAAGCATCAACCATTAGTTTCTCATCGCTGTTGTGACACCATAGTTGTTCATTGATTGCTCTCTCACACATGCCTTGACCGTGGGCCCTCAGCAGACCGAGCCACCCCTTGCTGGAGCCAGCGACCTTGGGTCCAAGCTGGCGAGCTTTTGCTCAAGCCAGATGGGCCCGCGCTCAAGCTGGCGAGCTCGGGGTCTCGAACCTGGTTCTTCCGCATCCCAGTCCGACGCTCTATCCACTGCGCCACTGCCTGGTCAGGCAACATACATTTCTTGAGCAGGATACTAAATATTTTATACTCTTTAAGCCATTTAATGTGCTCCATGACACAGTGCATACATACTGTTATCAATCCCATTTATCAGATGCAAAAACTAAGGCCCAGAGTCTTTACGTAATTGTTCCAAGATCAGACAACAATTAAATGGCAGAACAAGGATCTGAACCAAAGTTTGTTGGTTTTTTTCCAGAGGCCATGTTGTTGGGCAGATAAAATATATTATGCTCACTTTGGAAGCCCGTTGCCCAGGTGATAATATTAATTGCCCTTCTTGCTTGGGATGAGCATGATTATATTAATGTGTGTTGGGGGTGGACTGTGGGCAGGTAGGATCATTGTAGCCTGAGGCTTGGATTTAGGACTAAGCCTTTCCCACCCTTTCTGATGTAGGGTGGTGCATTCTCATGAGGAATCCCGTTATGCCTCAGATAAGTGGCTTTGTATCAGAGACTTCCTTGTTTGTAGATTGGATTAAAGGTTTGGAATTCTACACTATAAAGTGGGGCAGACTGGGAGCTTTCTCTCTCTCAGTTCCTGAGATTAGATGTAGAGAGGAGAGTGAATAAGGGCAGGAGAAGCAGCCAAGATGGCGGAGTGCTGAGGGAGAAGCCAGTTTGTGTAGAGTTTGTGCAGGGAGAAGGAGATGGGGAACAGAGATGAATAAGACTGGTGAGATACAAACCTTTGATTCAAGGAAACTTGGATAAGTCAGTGGCTTTGGGAACCCTGAATGGAAAGGGAAGTGTTTTCCCACTGTGTGTATTTCTTGCCCGCTAGGTGCAAGCTAGCATTAAAGTAGAAGGCCCACCAGTTCTTGGCTCCATTGTTTCATGACCATTTGTCTGAATCTAATGCAAACCTGGATGGGCCGTGGCTACTGGCTTTACAGAAAGCCATAGGCTTCTTCAGAGACAGAGGTACCACAAGCCTTTACATTTGTAAGGAAATTCATCCAGACAACTGCCACCCACTCTTACTGCTTTGATTTTCAAGTTAGACTTTGAAAGTCATCCTAACTGTCTGAATTCCTTACACAAAGCCCTTTTCATAGAATGTGGATTTGCTTGAGGAGACATATATGGGAATAATACAAATGCCAAATATGGGCAAATGATGTTTTACAAAATTTGTTCCCATTCTGTCCTTTCCTCAAATATAACTTCAAACTTGGTAAATGTCCCATTCAGCTTTTGCTTTTCACTTACTCTTTTATCAAGCCCTAATCTAAAGGGTTCCACTCTTAAATCCAGTCAAGATTTGAAGACCTCAAAAAGGGAAGGAAATGGAACTATAAGGTCTGAGGTGGCCATTAAGGGATCAATTTTCATCTTAAAGGACTGAGTTTACTAGCTCATAAAGTATTCTTTTAGGTCCTGTTTGGGAGAGTAGTTATTTAAAGTATAGTAGACACTTGAAATTTTGGAATTAACATTTCTGGTTTGAAAAAATTAATCAGAAATGTCCTTTTAGCAATTTTTAATCTTTCTGAGCAAATGGGAATTTTGAGACATCAGGCAGGTCTCCAAGTTCACAGTCAAGTCTTATATCAAAGGCTACATTTCAGGATATTAATGGTCATATTTTTTCCTAGTATTAAGTCATGATTTAAAAATGCAGGACTCTAGTGCCTGACCTGTGGTGGCGCAGTGGATAAAGCATCGACCTGGGAACACTGAGGTCGCCAGTTCAAAACCCTGCAGTGGTCTGGTCAAGGCACATATGGGAGAGTTGATGCTTCCAGCTCCCCCCCCCCCTTTCTCTTCTCTCTCTCTCTCTCTCTCTCTCTCTCTCACTCTGTGTCTCCTCTCTAAAATAAATAAAATAAAAAAAGAAATTAAAAAATAAATAAATAAAAATAAAAATGCAGGACTCTTGAGTTTATCACATCGTAATGGGCATTCAAAAGCTGGATTATCTGTGGTAGACCACCCAATGGCAAGAATGTGGGCCCCCAAACAAAAGCAAAAATTTTTTTCAATGATTTTTACTGCTCTTTAAATTGTATTAAAATCTCTTATCATGCCTGACCAGGCAGTGGCACAGTGGATAGAGCATCAGACTGGGATGTGGAGGACTCAGATTTGAGACCCCGAGGTCGCCAGCTTGAGTGCGAGCTCATCTGGTTTGAGCAAGGCTCACCAGCTTGAGCCCAAGGTCGCTGGCTTGAGCAAGGGGTCACTTGGTCTGCTGTAGCCCCCTTCCTGGTCAAGGCACATAGGAAAAATTAATCAATGAACAATTAAGGAGCTGCAATGAAGAATTGATGTTTCTCATCTCTCTCCCTTCCTGTCTGTCTGTCCCTCTCTCTGACTCTCTCTGTCTCTGCCACACACACACACACACACACACACACACACAAATCTCTTACCACCTTTATATAATAGAACTTGCAGGACCCACCAAAGCACTCATTTGTCTGGCTGAATTGGAAACTAAGGAATGATTTTCCAGGACTAGCTTAAATTGTAGATTTCATGCTAAACTTGAACCTGACTAACCCTTAAGCCACCTACCTTGGATAACTATATAGAACAGAACATTGCCTTGCCTCATAGATTACATTTTTGTTTTCTTGTTCTTGTTCTTGTTTTCTTTTCTTCTTTTCCAGGTAAGAGGAGGGAGATAGACAGACTCCTGCATGCTCTCTGACTGGGATCCAGCCTGACTGAGATCTACCCAGAACCCCGTCTAGGGCCAATGCTCTACCCATCTGGGGCCATGCTTGCAACTGAGCTATTTTTAGTGCCTGAGGAGGAGGCTCCACAGAACCATTTTCAGTGCCAGAGGCCCTGAAATGTTCTAGAACCAATTGAGCCATGATTGGAGAAGGGAGAGGGGATAGAGAAGCAGATAATCACTTCTCCTGTGTGCCCTGATTGAGAATCGAAACTCGGACATTCATATGCCAGGCCGATATTCTACCAATGAGCCAACCAGGGCCTGTTTTCTTGTTCTTTTATCAAGAGAGAGAGAAGGGAGAGAGGGAGGAGTAGAGAAGCAGATGTTCACTTCTCCTGTGTGTGCCCTTACTGGGAATCAAACCCAGGACGTCCATACACTGGGCCAGTGGTCGGCAAACTCATTAGTCAACAGAGCCAAATATCAACAGTACAATGATTGAAATTTCTTCTGAGAGCCAAATTTTTTAAACTTAAACTATATAGGTAGGTACATTGTTATTAACTTAATCAGGGTACTCCTAAGCTGGCCACACAAGGGGCCAAAGAGCCGCATGTGGCTTGTGAGCTGCAGTTTGGTTTGCCCACCACTGCTCTGGGCCATACGTTCTATCCACTGAGCCAGCTGGCCCAGGACTACTTTTCCTTTTTAGATGCTAATAAGAGTCTCTCAAAGTGGTGTCTTTTCTTTTTTTCAGGAACAGAGAGAGAGTCAGAGAGAGGAATAGATAGGGACAGACAGACAGGAATGGAGAGAGATGAGAAGCATCAATCATTAGTTTTTCGTTGCCGTTGCGACACCATAGTTGTTCATTGATTGCTTTCTCACATGTGCCTTGACCGCGGGCCGTCAGCAGACCGAGCCACTCCTTGCTGGAGCCAGCGACCTTGGGTCCAAGCTGACGAGCTTTTGCTCAAGGCAGATGGGCCCGCACTCAAGCTGGTGACCTCGGGGTCTTGAACCTGGGTCTTTCGCATCCCAGTCCGACGCTCTATCCACTGCACCACCACCTGGTCAGGCAGTGGCGTCTTTTCTTATTGTAGTTAGTCTAATATAATAACTTAGCCTTGCTTGATCAGTGGGGTTTTTTGGTGGTCTTCTAGGAAGTAGATGGCCAACAATTACAAATTAAGGAGGAAAGTCCAGATTTTACCAAGGTAATATGCCTGCATCTTGCTCGCTCCCTCCCTCCCAAAGGAACCACTCTGCTGGTGGTTTTCTCCAGATTTTTATAGTCATAATTTCCTTGCTTTGTTTTATAATGTTTACAACTTGCTTTTATATCTCTAAACCAGTGGTTCTCAAATATTTTGAAGTTGGGTGCATTTAAAATCCAACAAATAATTGTAGGTGCACTATATACAAATTTCTGAGAAATATGTTAAAATAAGTCAAATATTAAAGAAAAAAATATAAAGTTCAAGGGTGCTTTTATGGTAATTAAATGAAATAAATACGAAAAAATGAAATTTATTCCGACATTAAAATACATTTTTATGTTACATTTTTTGAGTTAAGCTTTTTAGAATTCGTAAGAAAGAGGTTAAAAAAATGACAAAAATTTATCTTTATATATATATATATATATATATATATATATATATACATTCTTAATAAGATTTAGTAAATTCGGCAGGTCCTGGTACAAACGTGTTAAGTTTTTTCATTCTTGTATTTATGAGAAACATGAGCCTGATATGTCCTAGCAATTTCTTCAATGTTTGGATATGTATTTGAAAGGCAAACTCTCATTTCCTCATCAATACATTGAAGAATTGCTTTCTTTTTACTCTTAATTGTGTTGAGTGCAGAAAACCCCCACCATACATATCCTCTTAACTTTACACCAAACAAAGGATAGAAGAAACTTGCCTCCAGTCTTTCTGGGGAACATGGTGGTAATGTAAACAATCCAGCACCACAGCTTAACAGTCTTTTGCAACCTAATCAGGCAAGTGACGTGGGTGGTTGGGCAGACTGTCAGCTTTCAGCCAATTTCCCACACCTCTGTCCCCCAAAATCTAAACTTCAAAAACCCTGTTGGTATTTTTGTCTCCAACAGGCACATATTTCTCTGGAATACCATAGGGTGGACCTGGAAATCTTCTAGGGTGCTCTAGTGCACTCTGGCACACACTTTGAGAACCACTGCTCTAACCAATATAAGGAAAAAAACTTTTAATGAGAAATACAATATAAATTAATTGACTATTAGTTCCCTGGTCCCCAGAATGCCTAACAAGCTGTCTGTCCAGATTTACCTAGTCATTTTATTATTATGGCAATAACAAGACCACTCTTACACAATTCAATTTTTTTTTTTTTTTCATTTGTCATACATTTAGAATAAATTTACTGTTCTTTTTGGTTGTAAAACACTGAGGAGCAAGAAGAAAGCTATCTGGATAAGAAAAATGCAACATCGCCACTGTTAGAAACCTCCCAGGCAAACCGAGTGTCTCCTGAGAATATATAAGAGCCTAATCTGGGGCAGCTGGAGGACAAGGTCATGAGTCCTGAAAAACATACACAGGGTTGTAGTAGGTCCAGGAGTGGAACTCCAGCAGGAAGATGGTCAGAAAGCGTGAAATGTTTTGTGTTTTCTATTTCTAGCCAACTGTGGCCTACATCTACTCAGGAGTTGATCAAAGCAGAACCCTTCTATGAGGTAAAATGAAGATTCTCAGGTTATCCAGTTGGCCGGAGAAATGGGGCGGGGAATAGAAACAAGTCAAATACAGACAAGCAACAAATCTGTCGGGTTAGATATGGGGATGATATTCTCAACATGTCTGTCTCCTTAATTATAACCCTCCTGATGTGAATGGGGCCATCTGCACTTGGAAGCTGGCTTCTATCCTGTGATATTTCTCTCACTACCATCCTTTGCCTCCTTTTCGTTTCCTATATTTCATACCTTCTTCTTCCTCACTTTTCTCATTTTGGTGGCACAGATCCTCCAGTCATGTCAGGAAGGGGATGTGGAGAGTAGGTTTTCAATCTTTGCAAGTCTCTGTAAACACTAGGACTTGTTTGATAATTTGGATGAATAGCAAGTTTTCAATTAAAATAAATTTCCCTTTGTAATTTTTGAAGCATTGCTGTACTGTCTTCTAGCTTACTAATGGGGTTCAGAACGTGCTATCTTAAATACAACATCTTCGCATATTGAATATCTTAAACTGAAGGAATATGAAAAAACAGTATTTGCAGGAAGGTCAGTCTGACCACAACCTTTCTACCCCTAACCCTTTCTCCCTGAAAGCAGGTGATAAATCTCCATGAAATGTGCCCTGCCTCTACCAGAAGGAAGGCAGACATTTTCTTATTGCCAGAGACAGGGAATTTAGGGCTCAAAACGCTGCATAAACAAATATTGTTACTTCTTCATTATTTACGACCTATAGCCCAAGCCTTTTTTATCCTGTCAAATCTTCACAAACTTAACTGTCTTTGTCTAAAATGCATCAAAGTTTTCTGCTCTGATTACTTCTTCAGGTTTTTATTCTCTTGTGAAGGCTCCCATGTACGTGTGAACATCCTATGTCCTATAAACTTTGCATGCTTTTCTTCTGTTAATCTGTCTTTGTCAGTCTAATTTTCAGACCCAGCCAGAGGGTGGACTAAAACATTTTCCTCCTCTACATCAAATTGCTGTTGAGAGATCCAAAGCAATTTCCATTCCAGTTCTTTTTGTACCCAGGTCCCTCACATCTCTTTTTCTGGAAGCTTGAGACTCTCCTCTGTTGTCCAAAATGTTTTAAATTTCGCAATAGTTTGTTTTGGTATAGAACAATTTTAATCCATTATGATGGGCTCTCTCAACTTGAAAAGTTGTGTCTTTCGATTCTGGAAATTGTTCTTGAATTATTTCATTGTTGATTTCTTCCCCTCTGTTTTTCTTTCTTGAAAATTCCATTATTTGGCTTCTGAACTTAATAGACTGGTTTATTTTTTAAATCTTTATTTTATTTAATAGCTCCTTGTCATTTTGCTGTTCTATTTTGTGCAATTTCCTCAATTTTATCTTTCACTTCTGTATTGCTTTCATTTCTTATATATTTAAATTCCACAAACTTTTTCACACTATGAGTGTTCCTCTTTTTAAAACTAATCTCCTTTTCTTCTTGTAAAGCATGCAACATCTTCTCTTACCTCTCTCACAACTGAGAAATGGAAAACTACAGAAACCACAACCTGATAAACAGAAAAACTGCCCAGAAACCACATCTTGCAGAACAGGCAAACTATGTCAACATCAGCTCAGCTTGCACACTTATGTTCAGTAAAGATAATACCACAAACTTTTTCACAACTTCACCTAGCCTATCAAAGCTGTCGGAGACTCAACTGACATGCAAAACCTGACTAGTTCTTTCCTGTTTGAAGCCCTATCCTTCCTTCCTGCCCCTCCCCCACCCTTGCTAACCTCTGCCCTAAAATCATCCTTTTGTCCTGGCGGGGTGGCTCAGTTGGTTAGAGCATCATCCAGATATACGTCAAGGTTGCATGTTCAACCTCTGGTCAGGACACACACAAGAATCAAACAATGAAAGCATAAATAAGTTGAGCAACAAATCAATACCTCTCTCTCCCCACTTCCTCTTTTTTCAAAATACATAAATAAATAAATAAATAGCCTGACCAGGTGGTGGCGCAGTGGATAGAGCGTCGGACTGGGATGCGGAAGACCCAGGTTCGAGATCCTGAGGTTGCCAACTTGAGCGCGGGCCCATCTGGCTTGAGCAAAAGCTTGCCAGCTTGGACCCAAGGTCACTGGCTCCAGCAAGGGGTTGCTCGGTCTGCTGAAGGCCCGCGGTCAAGGCACGTGTGAGAAAGCAATCAATGAACAACTAAGGTGTCGCAACAGCAACGAAAAACTGATGATTGATGCTTCTCATCTCCTTCCGTTCCTGTCTGTCTGTCCCTATCTATTTCTCTCTGTGATTCTCTCTCTGTCCCTGTAAAAAAAAAAAAAAAAGTCAACAAATAAAAATTAGAAAAATAAAACTATATTTTCACTAACTTCTCCCCAATCAAATTTTATAAACTCAGATCCCAAAGATTCTCAATGAGTCCATTTGTTTTTAGTGGTTTTTTTAAATTAGAGAAATAGAGAGGAGAGGAGAGAGAGAGGAAAGAGAGAGAACAGGGGGAGGAGCAGGAAGCATCAACTCCTATATGTGCCTTGACCAGGCAAGCCTGGTGTTTCGAACCAGCGACCTCAGCATTCCAGATTGATGCTTTATCCGCTGCACCACCACAGGTCAGGTTAGTTTTTTGTTTTTATGTGAGAAGAGGGAAGACAGATAGACAGACTGCCCCATATACCTCACCAAGATATACCCGGCAAGCCACAGCCCAACTCACTGGAACCGATTGAGTCATGGCTGCAGGAGAGGAAGAGAGAAAGAGAGAAAAGGGGGAGAAGGGGCAGTTGGTCCCTTCTTCTGTGTGCCCTAACTGGCAATTGAACCTGGGACTTCCACACATTGGGCCAACCACTAAGCCATCTGGCCAGGGCCTCAGTGAATCCATTTGAAAGACTTCATTTGGCCTGTGTCTTCCTTGCTAGGCACATTTCTAGTAAACAAAGTTTGCTATTTATTGTTGTGATCATAACAGATTCCTTTAGAGGTCTTTTCTCGAAAGTTTTGACTGAACCCACATTATGTCAAGTTTTCTTTCATCTGCATAGACTGTTTGCTCCAAGGTGTTTTTTCCATTTGTTTGATCTTTATTTTGCCTGATAGAGACTTTCTTTGGAGTGCTGGCACTCTGGCTTTCTGCTCCTGATTAAAAGCTGATTGGAAGTTCTGGGTATATGAAGAGCTCTTCTGTATTCTGAGTTTACTGTAGGGCCATTTATTGGTTGGGTCATCCCAAATGTCAGTTCTCTACTTCCTCTCTCTTGGGTTGCACAGATTTCTCCAGAGAAAGGTTTGCCAGTCTCCTGCCTAGAGGGGTAAAGATCTGGTTGCCATAGTTTGGGGACCAAGTATTTGATGAGGGCTGTGGAGCTTAGCATGCAGGATGTATGTGATTATGTAAAATCTATTTTTGCATAGTACCAAAGCCCTCATCTATGCCTCCTGTTCACTAATTTAGAGACTTTCATTTATATCCTCTCCAGAGACTACAGCTTCTATTGGAGTGGTGGAGAAACAGTCATCCAGTACGATGGAGACAGGGAAAGAATAGGGGGAAGGATTTGAGTCTGTGGTGATTCTGCAATATTATTGTGTCTGTTTTCAATTTTCTACACCGGGGGTGCTCAATACATCCATCACGATCTACTGGTCGATCGCGAAGGAAGTGTGGGTAGATTGCATGACATTAAAAAGACATTTATCTTTTGATTGGCATACAGGGTAGCCCATCTGACGTCTGAACTTTTGACACCCTACGCATGCGCATTAAACCGCACTAAGTTGTACAGTTACATTGCTGCGTAGTTAGCCTTCAATTTATTTAAACTAAATACAACAAAGGGTATAAAAATGAGTGCCGTAGCTTGTTAGGCAGATAAAATATAATATGCTCACTTTGTTAAAGATGGTGCTGCCCACATGGAAGCCATTCACTCGGGTGATATTATTTGCCCTTATGCTTGTGATGGCTGTGGGGGAAAAGTTGTAATGTAAGCAGGCCGGATCGTTATAGCTTAAGGCTTTGTTTTAAGAGTAAGCTCTTCTCCACACCCTTGACTGATTGGATGATGTAGGGTGGTGATGTAGGGAGGAATTCCATTATGCCTCAGATAGGTGACTTTGTATCAGAGACTTCCTTGTTTGTATAATTGGATTAAAGGTTTTGAGTCTATGATATAAAGTGGGAGAGGCAAGTAGCTTGATCTCTCTCTCGGTTCCTGGGTTCCTGAGGTTAGTATCAGAGAAGAAAGCAGAGTAAGGCCACATGGAGGCCAGGAGAAGCAGCCAAGATGGCAGAGTGCTGAGGGAGAAGCCAGTTTGTTAAGTGTTTGTGCTGGAGGAGATGGGAAACAGAGGTGAATAAGTCTGGTGAGCTAGAAACCTTTGATTCTGGGAAACTCGGATAAGTCAGTAGCTTTGTGAGCACTGAATGTGTGGGTTTTGGAGCCCAGTGTGTGTTTTTGCTTGCCCGCCGGGTGCAAGCTAGAATTAAAGCTGATGGCTCACCAGTTCTTGGCTCCTGTGTTTCATTACCGACTGTTCGAATCTAATGCGAACCTGCATTGGCCAGGCAGCTGTGATAGTGGCCGCGACTATTGGCTTTACATAACTTAAATAATGATAATATAGAAGAAATAAATTTATGTTTTGCATTTTTATTGTAGGTAGATCATTTTGACTTGGTCATCTTCTAAGGAGCTCGCAAGCTGAAAAAGTGTGGGCACCCCTGTTGCCACCGAATTCAGCTTTCCCGGTTTTTTAAGTTAGTTTGCAATCCGTTTGCTCTCTAGCTTTCAAAGTTTTATTGTTCTCCCCATCTTTGTGCCTTCATGTCCTTTGTTTTAATACCACTATTGTAGTTTCAGGGAGAAAACAAAGTTAAATTGGTGTGTTCTGTCCACCCAGAAGGTTTCTAATGTTTTTATTTGCATTAGCCACGTGCCAACCTCATCCCATTGTCATTCCACCAGAAATGCATCTGCAGAGTCAATAGTTTTTTGTAAGGGCTCATTCCCTAATAGCTAAACTGTGTTTGGAAATTTAGAGAGGTCATAAGATTAAGCAATGAATTCTTTAACCTACTGAACACTGAAGTCTCTTTCAGATGCAAATTAATCAAGAAAGTGTTTAGGAAATGGATTGCAGCAGCTTCCTCTCAAAATTCTCCTTTGCATTTTCAGAATCACAAGTCAAAAGTGTTTAGTTTAAAGAATGCACTGGGTTTGAGAGAGGAAAAAGAAAGGAAGAAAGAGGAAGAGAGGATGTTCGGCAGATAAAATATAATATGCTCACTTTGTTAAAGATGGCGCTGCCCACATGGAAGCCCATCATCCAGGTGATATTATTTGTCCTTATGCTTGAGATGGCTGTGGGGGAAAAGCTGTAATGTAGGCAGGCCAGATCATTATAGCCTAAGGCTTAGTTTAAGAGTAAGCTCTTCTCCACACCCTTGACTGATTGGATGATGTAGGGTGGTGCACTCTCCTGAGGAATCCCATTATGCCTCAGATGGGTGGCATTGTATCAGAGACTTTCTTGAATGTATAATTGGATTAAAGGTTTGGATTATCTATGCTATAAAGTGGGCGGACCGGTAGCTAGATCTCTCTCACTTGGTTCCTGAGGTATTAGAGAGTAGAGCAGAGTAAGGCTATATGAGAAGCAGCTGAGATGGCAGAGTGCTGCCGAGATGGCAGAGTGCTGCCGAGATGGCAGAGAAGCAGCCGAGATGGCAGAGTGCTGAGGAAGAAGCCAGTTTGTTAAGAGTTTGTGCAGGAGGAGATGGGAAACAGAGGTGAATAAGTCTGGTGAGCTAGAAACCTTTGATGCTAGGAAACTCGGATAAGTCAGTAGCTTTGTGAGCACTGAATGTGTGGGTTTTGGAGCCCAGTGTGTGTTTTTTCTTGCCTGCCGGGTGCAAGCTAGAATTAAAGCTGATGGCTCACCAGTTTGTGGCTCCTGTGTTTCATTGCCATCTGTTCGAATCTAATGTGAACCTGCGTGGTTCAGGCTGCTGTGATGGTGGCCTTGACTACTGGCTTTACAGAGGAAAAGGAGGATGATATTTTCCCTGAGGAGGGCACAGGGGAGAGAACACTTTCCTTCACTTCTAGGTTCAGTGGCTATAAAATAAACTGACTACAGGAAGTTTAATAGGAGCAAAGATATACAAATCTGTTGGGTAAATATAGAGGAAGTTCACCCCGATTCTATAATTAGGAACCGATTTGACTGCTGATCAATCGCTGACTCCTGTGGACAAAATGAGTTTATCAGTCACTGAGACATGCCGATTAAGACAGTTACTGAGGCATGCTGTACCACGAGCTGAAAATAGAGAGTAGACCTATGTAAAGCCAGTAACCAAGGCCACCTTCACAGTTGCCTGGCCCGTGCAGGTTCACATTAGATTCTGACAGTCAGTAATGAAGCAACGGAGCCAAGAACTGGTGAGCCATCAGCTTTAATTCTAGCTTGCATCCAGCGGGCAAGCAAAAACACACACTGGGCTCCAAAACCCACTCATTCAGTGCTCACAAAGCTACTGACTTATCCAAGTTTCCTAGAATCAAAGGTTTCTAGCTCACCAGACTTATTCATCTCTGTTCCCCATCTCCTCCTGCACAAACTCTGCACAAACTGACTTTTCACTCAGAACTCCACCATCTTGGCTGATTCTCCTGGCCTCCACGTGGCCTTAATCTGCTCTCCTCTCTAATACTAACCTCAGGAATCGAGAGAGAGAGAGCAAGCTTCCGGCCTGCCCCACTTTATAGTGTAGAAATCCAAACCCTTAATCCAATCTACAAACAAGAAAGTCTCTGATACAAAGTCACTCATCTGAGGCACAATGGGATTCCTCATGAGAGTGCACCACCCCACATCATCCAATAGGTCAAGGGTGTGAAGAAAAGCTTACTCTTAAAACTAAGGCGTAGGCTATAACGACCCGGCCTACCCACAGCCTGTCCCCTAAAACACATTAATATCAACGGACTTGCATGTGGACAGCACCATCTTTAACAAAGTGAGCATAATATATTTTATCTTCCCAACAAACTAAAACGCTCAAGCCATTAAACCCCCTCTAAGGCCATGTACTGCTGCCGCCATTATAGCCATTCACATGCAGGTTTTTACTAAATTCAGGCAGACTGTAAAGAAATGGCAGAGTTGGAGGATGGTGGACCATTCTGTTTATTGGTGTCTCATTAAGACAGGCAAGCCACAAGAAAAGCCCATGCAGGGCATGGGATCAGGGGAGGAGAGAAAAGAGAAATCCTCCTGCACCTCTGGGTGGTGGGGACAGAATCTCTCTTCCAGTATACATTAGCAAGACAATGGACCCTGCTGATCAGGAAGGCAAACTCACAGACCACTATATCTGGTGTTGCCCAGCCCCCAATGCAAACTATAAGTGAGCAAACATATACATCATAATTACAAACTTATCTGACCCCCACCCCCATTCCTCACATTTCAGTATAAAAGAAAGTGCCTTATCTCTGCTTAGGACTGATGTGGCTTAGTCTGCCTCAGTCCACCTGCACCTGAATGTTTTTAATAAATGTTTACTTTTAATACATTTTGGACTCTTGTTCTTTGTGCAGTTCTGTGGTTTCCACGTTTTGAAATTTATTAAATTTTAATATTATGAGCATGGGGCATCACTGAGGAAAAAATGTGAATACCCCAAAAAGCAGTGAAATTTGAGAACTTATATATCATCTCAATAATAGAAGGAGAGGGAGGATTAGGACTCTTAGAGGAGAGTAAGTGATTGTGAGAAAAGATGAATGAGTCCTTAGAAAAACTGGTGGGAGATATGATGGTGTGTAGCAAAGTGTACCAAGGTGTGGTATCTTCTAGACTTTCCAGTCTCCTCTCAGGTGATAAAAAGTCAATCTTACCTGGTTGATGAAATTCCTGAGGAGGGATTTATGACAACTGAGTTATTTTAGAGGATTTGTCATTAGACAGGTAAGAGAAGTTGAGAGAAAGCCTCTTCTTGCATTTGCTATTTTTCAAGGACCTTTAGTTCAAAATAACTGTTATGTCAAAGACATAACTGGCCTGTCCAGACTTCTCACGTTATCTGGGCAGGGTCATTCATTCTAAAACCTGGTCTTTAGTTTAGAGACTACAATGTTAAATGTACCCAGAGTTGACTGAACCCCAAATTCAAAATATTCATTTATCTACTATTTCATTAAAGAATTAGTATTTGTCAAATCTTGGCACTGTGCACTGAGGATACAAAGCTGAACAAGGAAGGCATAATCCGAGCCTTTGTGGTGCATGTGATCTACACAGAAGAGATTTCTGCTTTTATATTTGTTACTCTGTGGAAATTATTTTCAGTGAGTGTATCTTTCTCTGAAGAACATTACCTGGTTCTCAGTCAAGTCAGTTATAGAATCTTCTTCCCTGCACATTTTTCAGATGCAATGAGTATTTCTTGTTCTGCAGCTTTCCTTTTATAGATGTCCTACAGATTAGCAGTAGATGCTCTACATCTGCTGTTAAAAACATTCCTGGTGGTGAGTGAATGAAATACCATTGAGCAGACTTCTGCTTTTTAGTTATAATAACATTCCAATCATGCCTTCTGATCCTTATTGAATTAGAGGTATTCTTAGTTCTTTCAACATTTAAGACATACAAACACTATGCATAGAATATATAAAGAATAGCTCCAGAAGCACAGAAATATCCACGGCCCAGCTAAAGAAATAAATTATTCCCAGTGTATTTAAATCTCTGCCTTATATACCTCCTCACTTTTCCCTCCAGAATTAAGCACTACCCTGAATTTGGTGTTTTATCATTCCATTACAATTTGTATGATTTCACAATGCACAATACACATATGTAGCATTAAGCAAAACAGAATTATATGTGTGGTTCTTACCTTATATAGTGGTAGCATATATACTCATTCCACCATAGCTTTTTATTTTGGATAACTACTATATACTTAGAGTAAGGTGACCAGACGTCCCGCTTTTGGCGGGACAGTCCTGATTTTTAATAATTTGTCCCACGTCCCGCTGCATTTTTAAAAAGTCCCGATTTTTGGAAAGAATGAACGAAAAGCTAGGGAATGGCAGGAAATGGGAAGGGAATATATGCTTTTCGGCGGGGAGACCCCGCCTCCACCTGGAAGTGCTCGCACTGCCGCAAGAGCTGGCTGCCCCATGCGGTCCCTGAAACAGAATTTCAGGCTGAACGTACCTGCTGGGGTGCCAGCTGTCAAGTCCCCTAACTACCTATAGGCCTGCGTCCTGGTCGCGGCATGTGACTCCAGGCTCTGCAAGGCACAAGCCGTTTGGTCTCCAGCGGGTGGTGGGCCTGGATGTGGGGAGTGCTGCCGCAAGGATGAGTCCAGGCGGGGAGTGTGTGCAACCACTTGTGTGCGAGGGCGCCGGAAACGCTGCCCTGCCTGCTCCTGCCCGCTCATGCAGCTCCGGCATTGGTTTTGGGACCATGTAACCTGATCCCTCTGACTCACTCAAAATTTCCCATATAGTAATATTTCCGAAAATGATCTTTTTAATGAGGTATCATTATTAAAAAAATAGATTGATAAGGAAAACGTTAAATCTTGGGCATCAGCAAAAATCAAAATAGAGAACAAATGGTTAGAAATATTTCATCATTTTGAAACAAACCATATTCCATACAATAATGCGCTAAAATTGTGGAATACACGCTGTCTTTACCAGGAACTAATTCTGCAACTGAATGCATTTTTTCTACAGTAAATAAAATGTGGACATCAGAAAAATCACAATTAAGTGTTGAGACTTTGAAAGCCATTTTATGTGTGAAATATAATTTAACAAATTCTTGTGAAAAATTTCATGACCTTTTAAACAATGACAGCAATCTACTAAAAAATATTCATTCAAATGAGAAATATGCCAAAAAATAGAATAATACTATACATAATATTTTTAATGTATTATATTTGTAAATTGTACTTATGTTGAAATTAAAAAATATATATTACAATACTATTTTTGCATTCTATGAATTTTTTTTTTTTTTTTTATAGGGACAGAGAGAGTCAGAAAGAGGGATAGATAGGGACAGACAGACAGGAGCGGAGAGAGGTGAGAAGCATCAATCATTAGTTTTTCGTTGCCATTGGGACACCATCGCTGTTCATTGATTGCTTTCTCACATGTGCCTTGACCGCAGGCCTTCAGCAGACCGAGCAACCCCTTGCTGGAGCCAGCAACTTTGGGTCCAAGCTGGTGAGCTTTTGCTCAAGCCAGATGGGTCCACGCTCAAGCTGGCAACCTCGGGGTCTCAAACCTGGGTCTTCCGCATCCCAGTCCGACGCTCTATCCACTGCGCCACCGCTTGGTCAGGCGCATTCTATGAAAATTTATTTGCTCCATATATACCAAATTTTTAAATCAAGACCCCCCACCCCCGTCAATGGTGTCCCGCTTTACCAATTTTAAAATCTGGTCACCTTAACTTAGAGGTGAAAAATGCAAATCAAAACTACTTCTTCAAATTTATTATATATAATCAATATGTCATCCCTGGCCAGTTGGCTTAATGGTAGAGCGTCAGCCCAGTGTGTGAATGTCCTGGGATTGATTCCCAGTCAGGGCACACCAAAAAGGGACCATCTGCTTCTCCACCCTTTCTCTCCCTCTTCTCTCTCTCTCTCTCTCCCCCTCCTCGGGTTCAAGAGAGTTGACCTCGGGCACTGAGGATGGCTCCATGGCCTCCACTTCAGGTGCTAAAAAAAAAAAAAAAAAAAAGCTTGGTTGCTAAGCAACGGAGCAATGTCCAGGATGAGCAGAGCATTGGCCCCTAGTAGGCTTGCCAGGTGGATCCCAATCCGGGAGCATATGGGGATCTGTTTCTCTGCTTTCAACATTGCTTCAACAGTTTATAATCCCCATTTGGTGCCGGCCACCCCTACCCCACAGGGAAGAAGGGCAAGGGAGGGAAGCGATCAGAGTGATATTCTAGCTTCGGCTGTTTTTTCAAACTCCTTCAGGTTAAAATATTAAAAATGCCAAGGTGCCATACTTAGGGGCAGCATGTCCTGAACCCTATCAATATCAATGATAGCTCATGTCCATTTTTGAAAATTGTCTTTTTCTTAATGATAGGCTAAAGTTTCAAATTTGTTTGACTACTAAGCTCTATGGATTATACATGTAGCAAATATCATCTCTCAGTTTATAGCTTATCTTTTCCATTTTTAAAAAGTGACTCCTGCTTGACCAGGTGATGGTACAGTGGACCTGAGGACCCAGGTTCAAAACCCCAAAGTCTCCAGCTTGAGTGCGGGCTTGTCTGGCTTGACCTTTGGGCTCACCAGCTTGAGTGAAATGGCCCCATGCTTGCTGGTTTGAACCCAAAGGTCACTGGCTTGAGCAAGGGGTCACTGGCTTGGCTGGAGCCCCACTTCCCATAAAGGCACATATGAGAAAGCAATCAATGAACAACTAAGGTGCCGCAACCATGAGTTGATGCTTTTCATCTCTCTTACTTCCTGTCTGTCTGTTCCTGACTCTCTCTCTTTAAAAAAAAATTAAAAAGCCAGATCTGTGGTGGCACAGTGGATAAAAGCGTCGACCTGAAATGCAGAGGTCACTGATTCAAAACCCTGGGCTTGCCTAGTCAGGGCACATATAGGAGTTGATGCTTCCTGCTCCGCCCCCCTTCTCTCTCTCTGTCTCTTTCTCTCCTCTCTCTAAAATGAATAAATAAAATCTAAAAAGAGAAAAAGTGACTCCCGATGCACAGTTTTTTGTTTTAACATAATTTTCCATTTAAGATGTAAAAATTGAGGACGGGCCCTGGTTGGTTAGCTCTAGTAGTAGAGCATCAGCCCGGCATGTGGAAGTCCTGGGTTTGGTTCCCGGTCAGGGCACACAGAAGTGCCCATCTGCTTCCCCACCCTTATCCCTCTCCTTTCTCTTTGTCTCTCTCTTTCCCTCCTGCAGCCAAGACTCCATTGGAGCAAAGTTGGACTAAGCGCTGAGGATGGCTCCATGGCCTCTGCCTCAGGCGCTAGATGGGCAGAACATCACCCCTAGTAGGCATGCCAGGTGGATCCTGGTCGGGCGCATGTGGGAATCTGTCTCTCTGCCTCCCCACTTCTCACTTCAGAAAAATAAAAATAAATAAAAATAAATTGAGGATGTGTGTTCCAGCTTGCGAGGTGGCTCTAGTTATTACAGTGATTCAGGAACACAGGCTTCCTCCAATCTGAGGCTGAACCATTTCTGAGGACTTTGTTCCATTTGCATGTTTGAAACAAGGTTGCAACTGCATCCATGTTCCAGCCAGCAGGAAGAAACAGTCTTTGTCTGTGCAGCCATGTGACTGATTTAGCCTTCTTCCCTGAGAGAAATATTTTAAATATATAGTTGAAAACTTCTCCACAAGGAGCTTTCCCTCCTTTTCTATTATTTGGAAGAATTTATATGATAGCAATGATTTTGTCCTTAAAAATCAAGAAAACTCACATGTTAAAACTTAAAGGTCTAGGCCCTGGCCAGTTGACTCAGCGGTAGAGTGTCAGCCTGGTGTGTGGAAGTCCCAGGTTCAATTCCTGGTCAGGGCACACAGAAGAAGCAACCATTTTGGTTCTGTACCCCTCTCCCTTCTCTCCCTTTCTCTCTCTTCACCTCCTGCAGCCATGGCAGTTCAAGCAAGTTGGCCCCCAGTGCTGAGGATGGCTCCATGGCCTTGCTTCAGGTGCTAAAATAGGTTGGTTGTTGAGCAACAGAACAGCAGCCCACATGGGCAGAGCATGGCCTAGTAGCAGCTTTGCCAGGTGGATTGTAGTCAGGGTGCATGTGGGAGTCTGTCTCACTGCTTCCCTTACTCTAACTTAATAAACAAACAAACAAATAAAACTTAAGGGTCTAATACTTTTTTATGGGACTATTTAAATGTATGATTGAAGCACTTCACTGGTGATAGAACTATTTAGGCTTTCTTTTTTTCTCAACTAAGTTTTGGGAAGCTATATTTATTTTCCTAAAGATTTGGCAGTTTTATTTAAATTATCAGATTTATTAGCATAAAATTATTTGAATAATTACTACTTAATCGTTACTATTTATTTATTTAGCAAGGGAGAAAGATAGACAGAAAAAGGAATAGACGGGGACAGACAGGAAGGGAGAAAAATGAGAAGCATCAACTCTTTGTTGTGGCACTTTTAGTTGTTCATTGATTGGTTTCTCATATGTGCCTTGACTGGGGGCTCTAGCTGAACCAGTGACCCCTTGCTCAAGCCAGCAACTTTGGGCTTGAGTCAGCAGTCCTGGGCTTCAAGCCAGTGACCTTTGGGTTCAAGCCAGCAACCATAGGGTCATGTCTATGATCCTATGTTCAAGCTGGATGAGCCCACTCTCAAGCTGGTGAGCCCACACTTAAGCCAGTGACCTCAGGATTTCAAACCTGGGTCCTCAGCACCTGAGGCCAAATTGCTCAAACCATTCAAGCCATGGCTGTGAGAGGGAAAAGAGAGAGTGAGAGAGAGAGAGAGAGAAGACGCGAAGGGGAAGGGTGGGGGAGCAGATGGTCAATTCTCTTGTGTGCTCTGACTGAAAATTGAACCCAGGACTTCCATACTCCGGGCTGATGCTCTACTGCTAAGCCAATCAGCCAGGACCACCAAATAAATTTTAAGTTACCTTTTTAGGTAACTTAATTTAATTGCATTATGGTCAGAGACTATGGCCAGTAGAGTATTCTGAGTACTAGTCATTGTTACACTTTTTCTTATTCTAGCCTGTGTCCTTAACTTGCTCTTCCTCTAGGATAAGAGAAAGATTCCCAGGAGGTTCCTATTTTCCTCTTACACCTGGCCACTAACCCAACTGACATGCAGCACTTGCCTGGATCCTAGACTGAGTGGAGCATAGGCTCAAACTGAAACTCATGCCATATTTGCAATTTTTAGCTTAGTATACAGCGTATTGCTTGTAACACTAATAGACAGCATTTATCAAAGTCTCGCCATGAGCCAGGCACAATACTAAGAATCTTATATTTATTATATTATTTAATCTTCTCAACAAGATCATTATTAAGCCATATTTTGCAGATATGAAAATTGAGGGACTGAGAAATTAAGAAACTTTTCCTAAGACAAGAGAAGAACCCAGTGTCTTTTGAACCTCACAGTCTATACCATGTAAGCACTCAAATGAGTTTTGTTGAACAAAGAATTTCCCCTTTGGGTAGTCCACAGCCAAAATACAGGTTACTGCCACTAGCTCCTGCAGTCACATAATACTCTTTATTATCACTTAAAACATTCAACACATTGAAAACGCTCAGATTTTTAAAATTATCTTCCTTTTGGACCATTTCAAGTCATCAACGAAGCAATAATGTGAAAAATTACAAAATAGCTGTTACCTAGCCTTTAATATCAGATGTTTTGGTGTTAAATGTTTTTCTGATAATTCAGCAGACACCCTCTAACCACATCCTCTTCTGAATTCTCCCTGTTAATGATTAGAGCTCAGGAAATTGTGAATTTTCTAAATCAATTTAGATAATTTGCAATTTTATACAAAAGTTACTTTTTGTTGTTCTTTTTCTTGTCACATAACTTTGCATTTTCCTCATGGTAGGTGGCATTTTTTCACAACTGACTCCACATATATTTAATTTTTGTATCACATATTTATGTGCATGGGTATAGAAGTTAAAAAATAAAAAAAATCTGAATATATATTATGAAGCACATTTTATTACTCATTTTGTAAAGTTTGAGAGGTTTTTTTTTAGTGCTATCTTCTTGAATTTAATGCCAAGAAATATTTTAAATTATCTTTTGATATTATTTACTATTGCTACCTTAAAATGAAAGAAAAACTTAAAATATGTATAAATTAAAATAATAGAGCTAAAATATTAATCATCTACATTTTTTTATTGTAGTAAAATATAACACATTTACCATGTTAAGCATTTTTAGGCCCTGGCTGGTGGCTCAGTGGATAGAGTGTTAGCCTGGCGTGTACACATCCCAGAGTTGATTCCCAGTTAGGGCACACAGAAGAAGCAACCATCTGCTTCTCCCCCCTCTCCATGCCCTTCTCTCCTTCTTCCCCTCCTGCAGTCAGTGGCTCAATTGGTTCAAGCATGGCGCCAGGAACTGAGGATAGCTTGGTTGGTCAGAGCACACTGGCCTCAAGTGCTAAAAATAGCTTGGTACTCAAGCATTGGCCCCAGACAGGCTTGCAGGGTTAGGGATCCCAGTAGAGTCTTCCTCACTATCTTCCCTACTCTGACATAAAAGAAAAAAAGAATTTTTAAGTATAAAATTTAGTGGCATTTAGTATCCTCACAATGTTATACAACTATCACCACTGTCCATTTCCAGAATTTGCACATCATTCCAAATTGAAACCACTTATTAAACAATAACTCCCTATACACCTCTTATTCCACTCCTGATAATCTCTATTCTACTTTCTATGAATTTCCCTTTTCTATGTGCCCCATATAAGTGAAATCAGGCAAGTTTTTGCTTCTGTGACTGACTTATTTCAATTAGTACACTGTTTTCAAGTTCCATCCATATTATAGCATATATCAAAATTTCATTCCTTTTAAAGTTGAAATAATACTCCATTGGATATATACTGCATATTATTTACCCAATGTCTATTGATAGATATTTGGGTTGCTTCTAACTTTCGGTTAATGTGGATAATGTTCCAATAAACATTGGTGTACACATTTCTGTTTGACTCTCTGCTTTCAATTCTCTTGAGTATACATCTGGGAGAGGAATTGCTAGATCATATACGATCATTCCACATTCAGCTTTCTGAGGAACATCCAAACTGTTTCCATAGCACTGCATCATTTTACTTTAACGCATAAGGGTTTCAATTTCTCCCCGTTGCTGCCAATACTGATTTTCTGTTTTTTTTCTCTCTTTGATAAAGTTATCCTAATAAATATGATGTGGTATCTCATTGTAATGTCATTTAAAAAAATTTTTTTTTATTGATCTTAGACAGCAAAGAAGGGAGAGAGAAACATTGATTTGTTGTTCCACTCACACATTCATTGATTGATTTCCTAGGTGCAACTGTGTCTCTTTGCTCTAACCAACTGAGCTGCCAGCCAGGGTTCATTGTGATGTAATTCTCCATGTTTAAACTCTCATTTAAGAGGCAAGGGAATTAAAATCAAGAGAGATAAATAGACTTCTCAAAGTACTTGGAAGTGAAGGAGAAACTGGAGTCAAAGCCTCCCAACTTGAACCAGGGCTTTCCTGTCTGTCCTGCGCTTAGAGATGAAATACAACCATGCCCACGGAGTATCAGACTCAAACACGTGAAATTGTTATTTTGTAGGCTAAACACAAATATCAGGAATTTTGTATGGCTGAACTTACTGTTGAAACATGATTCTTTTTATCAAGGATGCATTGGGGGATGAAAGTAAAATTTCAGAAGAGGTCTACAAATATATTGAAGGAAAGTTGTTGGATAGATCTTAGAAGGTAAAGGAAGAGAATACTTCTTGGATCTAGAGAGTAGTTTATACTTCCTTTAAATTTGGATTGCATTATAACTCTATCCCTGTGTATTTAAAAATATGTTCAATGTAGCCTTATCAGGCAGTGGCACAGTGGAGAGAGCATCAGCCTGGGAGGCTGAGGATTTAGGTTCAAAACCCCAAGGTCGCTGGTTTGAGCACAGGCTCACCAGCTTGAAGGCAGGGTCTCTGGCTTGAATGTAAGATCATAGACATGACCTCATGGTTGCTGGCTTAAGGCTAAGGTTGCTGCTGGCTTGAGCCCAAGGTCACTGGCTTGAGCAAGGGGTCACTGGTTTGGCTGTGGCCCCCTGATCAAAGCATAAAGGAGAAAGCAATGAACAACTAAAGTGTCACAACAACAAGTTGATGCTTCTCATGTCTCTCCCTTCCCGCCTGTCTATCCCTGTCTGTCCCCATGCCCCCTCTCTAAAATACATTAAATTTAAAAAAAATGTTCAATGTATTACCTTCTAATTCTAAAGATGTTCAAAACTTTATTGTATCATAAGACATATCAATGTCTTTTTTTTATTTTAGTGAGCCTTTAACTTATTTAAGCCTCTATCATTTTCATATTCTCAGAACCACCCCATTTTTATTTATATTTAAAGTGATGTATGGGACAGAAAGGGTTACTGTGCAGCAATTAATTCTCTTTTGCTACTGGGAGAGACTTATGGGAAAGAAAGAAGGGAAGTAATCTGGTCTGATTTTTTTGGTGAACATTCTAATAAATAGGCTTTCTGGAAAAGAAGCTAATACTACTTCTTAGCTGAAGAGTCTTTATCAGTGGAATGTTTTTTGGAAGAAGGTATCCAGTTTTCTGTGATTGCTTATGGTAACCAAACCTGGAATTTCTGAATTGATAGGAAAAGGTTTCCTGGAAAATGTCATATAAGCTGAAAAGTAAGGTGACCAATTGTCCTCCTTTAGGGAGGACAGTCCTTCTTTTGTAAGTTCTGTCCTCCCTTGAAAAGTGTCCTCCTTATTTATTTTATTTTTTTTGTATCTTTCCAAAGTTAGAAGCGGGGAGGCAAACAGACTCCCACATGCACTGGACCTGACCGGCGTCCACATAGCAAGCCCACCAATGGAGCATTGTGCTCCATTGCCATCGGAGCCATTCTAGTGCCTGGGGCAGAGACCATGGAGCTGTCCTCAGTGCCTGGGCTAAGTTTGCTACAATGGAACCTTCCCTGCTGGAGGGGAAGAGAGAGATAGAGAGGAAGGAGAGGGGGAAGGGTGGAGAAGCAGATGGGTGCTTCTCCTGTGTGCCCTGGCCAGGAATCAAACCCAGGACTGCCACATGCTGGGCCAACGCTCTACTGCTGAGCCAACCAGCCAGGGCCTACATGTCCGCCTTTTTGATATTGGAAGACTAATCTGTAAACGTCTCTATTTGATTGATGCAGAGTTGATCCATTGTGTGTGATGTGATGTATTTGTATTTGACATGATGATTCGTCAAGGATCAGTACAGTGCGTCAAGGATCAGTACAGTGTGGCAAGATGTGATTATCAAACGCATGCGCTCCACACAAGAGACCTTGAGAGAGCATGTGATATACCGAGCATGCAAATGGCTTTATGTACTTCTTAGTGAAACACAACATGGCACATACAACATTGTAGACTCACGATTCTTTCTTTCTCAGTGAATATTCAATCATAGACAGGTAAGCACAATTCATGTTTTATTAATTCATTATCTATTTAATAATTTCCAAATACGTATAATTTCATTTACAAGTATTTTCCCGAAATTCGAGTTTTAAAGTGGAAATCTAATCTTAAACTGTATCTATTAATAACTCATTTTGATTAAATAGTTGCATCAAACATATGTTTTTTAATTAGAAAATGGTAAATACACCCAAATATCACTCCAAATTAGTGGTTTTGTTTGATATTTAATTTTGTTAATTTAGCTTCCAGAAAGTTTACCTACCATGATGTAATGTTTTCAGTTCTCAATGTGCTTGCATGGTTCGTGTAGCTCTATATTTTATATTTAATTTTAAATTTAATTTAAGTGATGGAAAAATCAAAAAAGACAAAATGCTATTTCAACAATAAATTGAAAATTGAATTTCCATTCCTCATATCAAAGAAAGATACCATTGTTTTCTGCAATATATGCAGTGGAGAATTTTGTATTGCAGTTGGGGGCAGAGCAGCAATAATGAAACACTTGACCACCAGCAAACATAAGCAATCATTAGATGCATCAGCTTCCAGTTGTAAAGTAACAAGTTTTTTTTATTTTTATTTTTATTTTATTCATTTTAGAGAGGAGACACAGAGTGAGAGAGAGAGAGAGAGAGAGAGAGAAAGAGAGAAAGGGGGAATGGGAGGAGGAGCTGGAAGCATCAACTCCCATATGTGCCTTGGCCAGACCAGTGCAGGGTTTTGAACTGGCGACCTCAGTGTTCCCAGGTCGACGCTTTATCCACTGCGCCACCACAGGTCAGGCAGTAACAAGTTTTTTAAGACTTCAAATTATTCTGAAGATGAAAAACAGTTGGCTGCGATGGAGGGAACATTTGCATTTCATACCATAATTCACAAAGTTTTCATAGTATGGATTGTACAACTAAATTATTGAAGAAGTTACACAACGCAAAATTTTCATGTTCCAGGACAAAATGCGAGGCTATTTTAAAATCAGTATTTAAAAATTACTGTGACAAAATACTTAGAGGACTTGAAAACTGCAACATTTGTAATGATGCATCAAGTCATAATGAAATTAAATTGTATCCAATAATAGTAAGATATTTTAATGTTACCAAGGACATTCAAGTAAAAATTTTAAATTAAGAATCCATTGAGGGTGAAACTTCTGAAATTTTGTCAAACCATCTATACAGAGTAATAAATGAAAACAATTTGAAATCAAAAGTTGTTGCACTAACGGCTATTAATACAAATACAAATTTTGGTGGGTGAAGATGCAAAGGGGTGAATAATGTTACTCCAAAAGGAAATACTAGGAATAGGTTGTAATGCACATATTTTGCCAAATGCAATCAACACAGCATCAGTGCCATGCCAATTGATGTAGAAGTAATAATAACTGTAATTTATTTGCATTTTAATCGTTTTACTGTTTATGCTGCTACTTTAAAACAATTTTGCGAAGAAGCAAATGTTGAATACAAAAACTTTTAGGATATTCAAAAGTTAGATGGCTTGCTCTAACACCTGCTATCGAGCATGTTCTACAATTATTTGAGTCTCTCCATTCATATTTTTTAAGTTTAGACAAATGTCCTAAAATCCTGAAATCATTTTTCAATAATAAAATATCTTAGATATTAATGTATTTGTACATAATCAAGCATCTATTTTTCACAAAATGATTCAAAGGATTGAAGGTGAACATATTTCAGCTATGGAAGTTAGTCTTATTTTGAATGACTTTATCCTTCAATATAAATCTTGTTTGGAAGAAAAATTTCTTCCTTTAATTATAAAAAGAAAATTGTCAGACTTAGAGGAATCAAATACAGGCATAACAGAAAAGTTTATCAAAGAAGTGCAGAATAGCCTGACCTGTGGTGGCACAGTGGATAAAGCGTCGACCTGGGAACACTGAGGTCGCCAGTTCAAAACCCTGCAATGGTCTGGCCAAGGCACATATGGGAGTTGATGCTTCCAGCTCCTCCCCCCTTTCTCTCTTTCTCTCTTTCTCTCACACTCTGTGTCTCCTCTCTAAAATGAATAAAATAAAAGAAAAAAGAAAAAAAAAAAAAGGAGTGCAGAATTTTTACCAGACATGTTTTCAATATATTGAAGAATGGTCTGAAACAAACATCACAGGAAATAACAGTTTTCAAGGGTGTTTCTTTACTTCATCGCAAGTATATTGGACAGATATTGAATCTTGTCTTGGGTTTTTAGTCTAAAGAAATGCCAGGCATCAAAATAGACAACAATTGTCTCTTTGAAGAAATTAGAATACTGAATGTATATTTAAATTCTGAAAAATTAATACAATAGGAAAATGAACACATCAAAATTGATAAAAGATGTGTGGAAATATTCAGCCATTTCAAAAATGAATATATTCCATGTGAAAATTTATTTATTCTTGTTCAATTTACATTGTGCTGCCCTAGAACTAATGCAGCAGTTGAAAGTTTTTTCAATTGCTAAAGATTTTTGGCCAAGTGAGAAGTCAAGATTGAATGTTGACACTCTAGCTGTAGCACTTGTCCTAAAATTCAATATGAAGGATATTTCTTGTTCAGGTATTTCCAATATATTGGTACAAGATGATACATTGACAAAAAATATTCATTCAATGAAAAAGTATTATCTAAATAAATACTTTTTTCTTATAATTATTATTAAAAATTAATAAGCATTAGTAAGCATAATTACAATACAAAATATTAGAAATGTTTTTATTATGCATTTATCATATTATAGTGTATTATTGTTACAATAAATAAAATGTTTCTATTTATGATATTGTTTTCTTCAATTTATTTTTGTCTTTTTATTTTTAACTTTTTTTTTTCTTTCTTTTTTTTTTTTTACAGGGACAGAGAAAGAGTCAGAGAGAGGGATAGATAGGGACAGACAGACAGGAACGAAGAGAGGTGAGAAGCATCAATCATCAGGTTTTTGTTGCCGTCGCAACACCCTAGTTGTTCATTGATTGCTTTCTCACATGTGCTTTGACCACGGGCCTTCAGCAGACCGAGCAACCCCTTACTGAAGCCAGCAACCTTGGGTCCAAGCTGGTGAGCTTTTGCTCGAGCCAGGTGGGCCCACGCTCAAGCTGGCGACCTTGGGGTCTCAAACCTGGGTCTTCCGCATCCCAGTCCGACGCTCTATCCACTGCGCCACCGCCTGGTCAGGTTATTTTTGTCCTTTTTATTGTAAAAACGTTGGTCACCTTATGAAAAGGCATCTGAGTATAAAATGGCAGCTTTATGAGGCAAACAGCTTACTAGCTAGTTTGATTTAACAATCTGATTCTTTGTGTTATCCCATTATGTGAATTTTGGAGGTTGTCCAGAGCTTTTCTGATTCACAGCTGCATCATATATAAGACATATTCAAATAAATACATACAAGCCTTCACTCTTTTTAATAGCTGCATAGTATTCCATTGTGGATAGGTATCATAATTTATTTACCCAGTGTCCTACTGAAGAATATTTTGTTTCTATTCTTTTTGCTATGATAAATAATGTTGCAATAAACATTCTTGTTAACAGCTCAGTTTGCACTACTGAGAGCATATATATATATAAGGTAAATTCTTAGAAGTGGAATTTCTGGATCAAAGGATATGTGCATTTTCAATTTTAGGAGCTATTGTCAATTTGTTCCCTATGGAAGTTATAAATTTATATTCTGGTCAACTATGTGGGAAACTGCCTGTTTCTTTATATTCTCGCCTCACATTTTTCTAATCATCAGGTGAAAATATTTATATAATTTTAAGTTTGATTTGCTTTTCTTTTTGAACCTGAGACCTCAGCATTCCAGGTCTTCGCTTGATCCACTGTGCCACCACGGTCAGGCAATTTGCTTTTCTTTTATGGGTAGAATTAAGCATCAAATAAATACATTTTGTTTTAGACATTTAATATTCCCTTTTAGGCTTTGGACCTGGACTGGTAGTTTAGTCACTGGGTGCGGCACATGGTGATGCTGCATTAAAGATGTCCTTTTTCACAGGGGTTTTATGCCTGAAATTCACCACAGAACCCTGTACGTTAAGGCGTGAATCGTCCATTAAAATGTGCTCCTTATAGATTAATGATAATTACCAGCCTTCGGGTCTTGGTGTGAAAGAAGACTCCTAGGGTGGGGTTAAATGGGAGGAAAAAAGAGAACTGCTTAGGGCAGATAAGACACTGGGAAGGAAACTTGCTCGTTTTAAATGCTTTTAACCAACTGAAAGCAGGAAGGATACAGGAAATAATGAGAGGTGGTTTTAGAAGTAGTAGAAAATCATTTCTTATTAATGAAGAAGAAAGTAGCATCCCATGTTTTTAAAAGAGGCAATGGAATGGTTGAAATATTTAAATGCAAGGTGGTTTTTGAACAGTTAGTGGAGCTATGAAGTGCTGAAAACAGGGAAGCCAAACTAGGACTTCTGTAGGGAGATTTACAGAATCTAGATTAATGATTGTGCACAGGGAGAGAAAAAAAATGTTTAATTTAAAAGTAGATCACCATCACCATAATTTTAACATAGATTTTCACTATTGCCTTGGTGTTCTCAGTCCAGTTGCTTCCCAAACAACAGGGTAAATGAGAAGAAAAATGACAATATTAATTAATAATGTGGGCAGGCTGAAGACAAACCAGGAAAGGATGGTGAAGCTTCTCAGGGCCAGCAAGAGCCTGGAGAAGTCATCGCCTTTGGGCCCTAAAGGGCAAGGGGAGGGAATAGTTATTAGAACCTAAAGAACTTAGCTCAAGCCAAAAGAGAGGGCTGGCTGGTAGGAGTCATGGCCTTCAGGAAGGAATGTAGGGAGTGACCAGCAGGAAGGAAACCAGAGAAATAAACATTTAGATTTCTTCTCACGCTTTGTAATCTCTTACAGTGCCTGCCCCCCATCCTACCCCATTGGCTAAATCCAATTGGAAACAATGTTAGGCAGAACATGACCCTCCAAGATGTCTATGGTCTAATCCCTGAAATTTGTAAATGCTATTTTACATAGCAAGGGACTTTACAGGTGTGATGAAGAATCTTGAGATTGGAAATACTCTGGTGGACCTGCTGTAATCATGAAGGTCCTTGTAAGTGAGAGAGGGAGGCAGGAGATTCATGAGAAGAGATCTGAAGATGTTATATTTCTGACATTGAATATGGAGGCATGGGCCATAAACGAAGGAATGCAAATGGCCATTTGAAACTAGAAGAGGCAAATAAACAGATTGATTCTCTTCCAGAGCCTCTGGAAAGAATGCAGCCAGGCCAACACATTGATTTTTAGCCCAGTGAAATGTATTTGAGACTTCTGACCACCCGAACTGTAAGTTAACAAATTTGTGTTGTTTTAAGCCATTAAATTAGTGGTAATTTGGTATAGCAGTAATACAAACTAATACAGGGACAAAGGGCAAGCCTGTTGATGTAGTCCATAATGATTCAATCCCATAGACACAGAACAGGGTAGAAAAGGACAGGGAGACGACCCATGGGGCAACCAGAAGCTATACAGCACATTTTCTACACATTTTACTCCTTTTTACCCATTCTGTCCTTGGAAAAAAATGAGAAATCTGTTCCTCAACACCAGAGACACACAAAGTCTCATCATCCACATTATCTTGGAAGGATATTGGTTCCTTCGTACTCCCAACCCAAAACACTAGCCATCTCCAGAGTTCTTTATATAAGTTGTCCGGGGAAAATAGAAAGGAGGAAAATCATTAACAAAATTATTCACTAACTTCTCCACTGCTGTATTTGATCATGATATCTTCTTTCTTCCACCACCTATTTTATAACCTCCTTAGCTCCACCAGCACCTCTTTTAAATAGTCTTTTACCTGGAAGGGTGACCCAACCACTAGCGGTTCTAGCTTTATCAAGTTGTCACAGTTTTCCCATTGACCATTATTATTGGGTGTGGCAGTACTGAAGGGCATCATGTGAGTCCTGGGTTCTGGACACAGTCTTCCTTGCTTCCACCTCCAATTTTCTCCTGGTAATCGGAATTGATCAGTTTTCCCCATAGACTGACCAACTTCTCTACCTGATGGTTCAGTAGCATGAGGAACACAAAGTGGTCAGGGGGATGTTTCAGCTTCTAATTTACTTGGACTCTGTTTCCTGGGAAACACATTCCTCTTCTGGGTGCTAGGACCTCTAAATCTACTATCCCAAAGAATTAAAGATAGAAAACAAAGAATCCTTCACTGGGTGTTTAGGTATAATGTGTGAGGATCACTCCCACTTTTATCCTTTAACTTTCAGATTTACTCATAGCTGTAGAAGAGATGAACCTGATATATGACACATAGCTGAATTGTCAACAGACTCACATTGAAATGTAGGGAAAAAAAGGCTTTTAGCAATAGATAACTTTAAAAGGCTCTTAGCATAAGTTACTTTATTTAGCTTCTCTTTCATCTTAAACTCTAAGTGACCTCAGAACTTACTTAGGTCTACAACTCCCCACCCTTGGCCTTGAAGATAGTTTTGCAGAATTTCAGATGTGTCAGGGGTGGGTCGTAAATCCTAGAATGTTTAGAAATTTTTTGTTAGGCATGCAAAATATTTATCACTACTGTGTTATCATCTTCAAAACTTATGGTCTTAGTGTGTAGAAATATTTTTTTTCTTTAAATTGATCCTATAGATAAACATTATAACAAGTCAATAAAATTTAATGAGCTTGTTAGTGAGATTAATGAATGTGTTTTATTGCTTTTGTACCATGCTTCTCTGGGCTCCCCATCCTTCCCATACCCCAATCAGTATGTGATTTTGTCTTTGAAAGCTAGCCCTAAACTGTGCTCGGGGCTGCATGATTTGACTGACTTAGGCCTCTGTGTGGTCACCAGCTTTAAATAAAAGACTCCTTTAAATTTGTACTTGAGTGTGGAGAACGTTTGTATACTCTCGCTGGTTTTGGTACAACAACATGAATCATAGATCTTACCAACACCAAACTTTACCAATGATCCCATTGATATGTGCAGGATATAAACAAAAATGTAGCATTTGTTCCTAGAAACACTAAAGCTATTAAATGTACTTTCCCTTTCTCCCACACCTGAATGTATTCTGGTTTTGGAGTAACAGATGAGCATTTAGCAATGTATTCTCAGAGAAAACCAGTCAGTAGATAGAAATGCCTGCATATCTAACTCTTATTACCTAGCCAGTCATGTTCACCAGTCCATAAATTCCAAATTTATTTACAAAAGGAAATCTATACAAACAAGGTATGTCCTGCTAAAATTTTTTTTTTAATATTGAATTCCCTATATATTTCCATTATAAACATACTAATGACATTAATGTAAATGACATTAGCATGTTTACAAAGAAGGATGGTTAATGTCAATCATTTTTTTTCATGTCCCTAGTAGGGAGAAAATGAGTCACCAGTCAGCTGTTAACTCTTTGCTTCACATAAAATTTTTAAAAAAATTATTGATTGATTTTAGAGATACTTCAGAAGGAAGAAAGAGAGAGAGGAATCAATCTATTCCTGTATGTACCCTGACCAGAGATCAAACTGGCAACCTCTATGCTTCAGTAGGATGCTCTAACCAACTGAAATACCCAGCCAGGGCTTCACAGAAACATGATTTAGTTACTGGCATAAAGTATATACTGCATCCTGTAAGATGGTGTCAGCCTCACAGGATGTCCTCTCTCAGCAGGCACCTTCAGCTTTTTTTGGGTGATGGCATTTATTTTAAGACAGGTGAATATTATGGGCATGTGCACAATTCTTTTGGAGCAAAGTAAATTGTCTGGTTGGAGTGTGTGGGTACCATACATACAAACTGGCAGGAATAGTTTTAGCAGGGCACATAAAACTATACCTGAAATGTATGCCTAGCCCTATGAGGACAAGCCAGCTCCATGATGGAAGGGATTCAGGGTTACCAGTCTGCCACAAGGTTGGCTGATTTCCCAGGGAATGGGCTCATCATTTGCTTGTTCTGTTGTAAGTGGTGGTAGTTGCAGCCTCAACCCAGTGAAAGGAAGATGATGTTGTTACACTCACGTGTAGTAGTTTGCTCGAGCTGCCAACAAAACACCACAGACTGGGTGGCTTAAAACAGACATTTATTTCTCACCGTTCTAAAGGCTAGAAGGCCCAAATCAAGAAGACTGTTGGCAAGTTTGGTTTCTCCTATGCCTCTCTCCTTCACTTGCATGGGGCTACATTCTTGCTGTGTTCTCACAAGGCCTTTTCTCTTGGTCACAATCCTAGGATCTCTTTGTATGGCTTAATCTCTTCTTCTTATAAGGACACCTGTCTCATTGGATAAGGGCCTACTCCAATATTCTTATTTTAACTTAATTATCTCTTTAAAGGCCCTATATCCAAATTTAGTCACATTCTGAAGTTATGGGGGTTAGGGTTTCAACATAAGATTTTAGTGAAATACTATTCATAACACTATGCCTTCTTGACACCCAAAATGTATGTCTTTCTCTTATGCAAAATACATCCACCCCTATTCAAATGGCATAAAAATCTTAACTCACTTCAACCTTTTGTTTGATTACCAAGCTCTTTCCGTCATAACAGATGCCCTCTGGTGGCACTTACCTGAAACAGGCATATCTTCACACTACCCATTCTGAGAAGTCCATCCTCATGTCTCTCCCCCTTATCCTCTGTTCTCATCTTCTAATTCTCTTATTAAGTCTCTCCATAACTAGTGAACCATTAGCCACTATCCATAAAGCAGTTTAGATAAACATCTCAGGTTACCTGTCTTTGCATATGAAATACACAACCAAATATATTTTCCAGATTTCTGCCCGTGGGAGGATACCTCTCAACTATTCTCATAATTATCCCCAAGTGGGACTATAGAGCAGTGGCCTTACTTTTTTGCCTGGTATCAGGCCAGCATTTTTTATATTTTATTGTAGGCATAGAAAATTTCATGTAATGCCTTATGAAATAAAGAGAAGGCAGCAAAATAGAATATGCTTTTATTAAGAAGCTCTAACTCACTTGTGAAGTATATTTGTGCTTCTTGAACCTATGTGGACCCAGTATTATATATAATATAATTCAGTAATAAAGTGCTGCTGTTAACCATGTAATGTTCTGATTTGCTCATCTTGACACTTAGTTTATGATTGGCAGATTGGGTGAACTAAATACTTGAATGTTCCACAGTCCAGAGCTTAGTCTCTATTACGTCCCAGAAGCAAGTAAGGAGCTACTTTTCAAATGAAGCATAGTTGTCAGAAGAATAAAGTATAGCCTTCTTCCAAAACTAGAAGAGTCTCTGATATGACTCTTTTACTGAGGCTTTCTAGAGGTTGAATTCAGCATCTTTGTCTCTCACAGACACTTCTGACACCATCAGGACTGCTGTCACCTGTACAAGTGACCAGGATTCTTGCACTATACCTCAGACTTGCTAAGAAACTTCTAACTCTAAGCTTTACTCAAAATTAGAAGCCTTATGGGTTACCTGGTAAATGAGGAGGAGAAGCACATCAGTAGTGTAGGTTGTCAATTCAAATGGGTCCTCCAAGCATGAGGCCTCTTTCTTCCTGGGGGGCAATGCAACATTCAGCAACTTCCTCATTTTAGATGGGATAGTCCAACATGTACTTAGACCACTCAACCCTTAGAAATCCACCATGAAGGCAGGTCTTGAATTGTGTGAGTTTCATCTACCATTCTGTGGCAAGACTGTGTCTATACCATAAAGGTCAATCTTTTAGAGATGGAGCAAGATGGAGAAAAACAAAGAATGTATTTGGACTGGGGTGGGGTAAGAGAGAGACACGGCCTAGATGGAATATGATGTTTATTGCTATTCTTACTACATGAAGGCAAACTACTTTTAATTATCTTTGGGGGGTCATTAGTTCATACCAAATGACAGAAGCCATGTTGATTTGCTCCATAAATATACAGTGGTACCTTGAAATACGAACAGACCAACATACAAATTGTTTGTTTGTTTTTTAAGATATGAGCTGCGACTCGGTCTGTATTTTTGTTAGAGATCTGAGCAAAATTCCAAGATATGAGTCGTGATTCGGGAAGCTGCCGCTAGTTGGCGCGTTGGCACATGGGTCGGTATCGGCAGTTTGATATATGAGTTGACTGACTTACGAGCTCGGTTACAGAACAAATTAAATTTGTATCTCAAGGTACCACTATACAACATCCAGAATCATGGCTGTGACTTGCTTCACTCCCTGATTAAGTTTCTGGTAATGTACAGTCCTTCTCTGAAACACACGTGGTTTTTATACCAGCCAGAGAATTAAGTGAGGTAGTGTTAGGAATCAATAGTCTATGTCTTTCAAGTCTATGGTGGTAGCACAAATTTTTAGAATTTTCACAGAAAAACAGAGCTACTTTTGAAACACTAAGTTAGTGAGCTGGAGAGAGAATTCCAATAGCTTTTATTTTAATCTTCTTACTATAATAGCTCTCACTCCATCAATCAAAGAACAGTTAGGAAATATCCCGTTTACCACCATATATATGTTTTGAGACTAAGGAGGTAACCATAGAATGGCTCCATCAAGCTACTGGACCCACTATGAATCTATCTGATTCCGTTAAAGATTCTGTATTTCACTGACCTCCATAAGGGCCAATTCTCACTGGTAGACTATGGTGGATTTATTGGTTTGGTTTGGTTTCATCTTATTTTATTCTGTGTCTGGGAATGAGCTTCAGTTCAAAGACAATACTAATAACACCAAAAGATATTTACCTTTTCCCAATTGGCGAGCAGCCCTACTTGTCTCTGGAAAAAGTTTTACCAAGAATTTACAAACCTGTGGCCATCACATTGCAGGGTCCTTTGTGGCTCCATGTCTGTGAACTAGTTTAGTTCTAGAAACTTCATAAGAGGCTGTGAATTCCCACTGCAGTGACTTTTGTTAGGTTTTTGCCCACCAAACCTGGGATCACTGTCTGAATATGTCAAGAAACAGATGGTTTTCTGCCCTTATATTTAATTTCTGAGGTCTTGTGACCAATTATACATTGTCACATATTCTGATCACTACTTCATTCATCCCTTTTGGTTATTCTGGAATTGTACTCACCTTGTCACTGAGGGTTAAGGATTGCCATGCCTCTTTCTGCATCCCTTTATTCCACTTGAGATGAGAGAACTCAATTTTTTAGCAACATCCTTCACTGTCATCATTAGCCTACAAAAGAACAGCCACCACAGAGTTGTGAAAAGATGCTAATGTCGACCTTTCTGATGCATTCTGTAATGTGTTGGTGTAGAGATTGTTCTCCAGGCTCTCCCAGGGAGGGGTGTGGTTCAGATTCATGCCGTTGTGGTTGAATGTTGTTTCTCTGAGTCTTTAGACTCCTTTCTCTACACTGAGTCAGGGAAGTTTAGCCATCTCATTCGGCAATGAATTGGGCCCAATATTCAATGAGCCAACATAAAAGAGCATTTATGTTTCTTCTAGATGCTTGAGTAAACACACTAAATTCTGATTCGCAGGGGAGTGCATCCAACTGATAACTTCAACTTAATGAAGTTTTGTGTTTATCATCACTGGTCTAACACCTTTGGAATCCATCGTCATACCTGTTCTTCAGATTCCTGCCAATACAAATTGCTGAGATCCTGCTTTTTTTTTTTTTCTTCATGTATTGGCTATCTCCTTCTGGGTAAGGTCTTGTATTTCTCTGTCGGGAGTATCATTATAGATGGGACTGTGTTCCCAAAATTTCATATGTTGAAATCATAACTCTCACTACCTCAGACTGTGACCTTATTTTTGGAGACTGGGTCTTAATAGAGGGAAATAAGTCAAAATAAGGTAATTAGAGTAGACTCTAATACAATTTGGCTGATGTCCTTATAAAAAGGGAAGGAACATACACACAGAGAAAACACCATGTTAATATGAAGGTAGAAAACAGGGCTATATTTCTACAAGTCAGAGGACATCAAAAACTGTTTAAAAAAATATGCCAGAAGGATAAGTAAGAGGCATGGAAAAGATTCTCTCTCACAGTCCTCAGAAGGAACCAACCCTGCCAATATCTTGATCTTGGACTTTTAGCCTCCAGAACTGTGAGGCAATAAACTCTGTTGTCTGTGCCACCCAGTCTGTGGTACTTTGTTACAGCAGCTTGAGCAAACTAAGAATTTCTGTTGAATCTAACTCTCATTGGGACTAAAAAGAATGAAGGACTGTACAGTGGACTCAAAGAACTGTCATAGTCTTGGGAGGCTACTGCACAAGGTACATTCATTAAAAGAATTTTATGCAGGGGAACACTGGCTTTTTCAAAGAGCTAACAAGAATCTTCCCTCTGTCAGGAAAAAATCTCTGGAGCTGAAGGTGGATCATTACTCAGGATTTTGAAGTTCTTGACCTCATTTGTGTCTCCCAAAATGAGCCAAAGTCTCAAGATCTCCCTCTTACCCACAAGGACCTTCCCTTTTACAAAAGAATTTCTGAAAAGATTATCAGTTTTGTTACCACTCTGTAATCATTAAATTTAACTCCTGTGTTTAATGTTTAGCTGTATTGGCTCTGTAACTTCAAAGCTGCCATGGAGGTTTCCTGATATTTTTTCTACGTTTCTGAATCAAGCTTGTAATTTGACCTTTATCCTTCACTGGGACACCAGAAATCACCAGCTGGCCCCAAAATTTTTATAATTTCTATTGTCAGCAGAGCAACTAAATGCCATAGTAATTTGATCTCTCAATGCCTTCAAGCTGCACATCATCCCACGCTACCACTGATATTTGGGTAGTCATGATGCCATTATATTCTGTGGATTATCAGTGCTCACTTTCCTCCAGCAAAGGGGTTAGTCATTGCTCCTCAAATATGTTAGCAACTTAATCCCAGAATCCTATTTTGAAGAAGCTTCCTGGGATCACTTCTGGTACCAGTTACTATATCAGTCAAGATCTAATAGTAAACACTGCCCATTTAAATAGAGAGATTGAAAAGAGTTTAAGAAAAATATAGGTCAATTGGCTTTCCACAAGAATGGTAAGACAATGAGGGTAAGAATAGTGTTTTCAACAAATGCTATTGGGACAATGAGATCGACATACAAAAGAATGATGTTGGAGCCCCTACTTGATTTTTCTTCTTCTCAGCACTCTATTTTCTTTACATAAAAATGAACTCACAATGGTTCTGGCCATTCAATCTGGTTGCAGGTTTAATCCTTGGTCAAGACACATATAAGAATCAACCAAGGAAAGCGTAAATAAGTGAAACAACAAATCAATATTTTTCTCTCTCTCTAAAAAAAAATTAATAAAAAAAATTTTAAATGAACTCAAAATGCATAAAAATGGATTAAGTTTACTTAGAAGTAACTTAAATGTAAATCTTCATGATCTTGGCTTAGGCAATGGTTTCTTAGATGTGATACTAAAAGTGATAAGTAAAGGAAATTTAGGCTTTATCAAAATTTAAAATTTGATGCTTCAGAAGACACTACCAAGAAAGTGAAAAGACAACCACAAAAGGTGATAACATACTTGCAAATCATATCCAAGTATAATATCCAGAATATATTTTTTAAAATCTTACAACTCAACAATAAAAAAATAAATAGCCCTCTTAAAAATGGACAAAGGATCTGATCTGGAAAGATATTTCTCCAAAGAAGATATATGGCCAATATGTATATGTAAAAGATGAGCAATATCATTAACCATCAGAGGACTGCAAATGAGATACTACTTCATATTAAGTGCAAAGGCTAGAATCAGAAAGATAGACAAGCCTGACCAGGCAGTGGCACAATGGATATAGCATCAGCCTGGGACACTGAGGACCCAGATTTGAAACCCTGATGTTGATGGCTTAAATGTGGGCTCATTCAGCTTGAGCAGAGGGGTCACTGGCTTGAGCATGTGATCTTAGACATGACCCCATGGTCAATGGCTTAAGCCCAAAGGTTGCTGGTTTGAGCCCAAGGTCACTGGTTGAGCAAGGCGTCACTGGCTCAGGTGGAGCCCCGGGTCAAGGCATGTATGGGAAAGCAGTCAATGAACAACTAAGTTGGCACAACTATGAATTGATGCTTCTCATCTCTCTCCCTTCACATCCGTCTGTCCCTATCTGTCTGTCTGTCTCTCTCTCACTAAAAAAAAAAAAAATAAGAAGAATATGAAAGGAAAGAAAATAAAAGAAACAAAAAAGAAAAGAAAAGAAAGACAAGTGTGGTGAAGATGTAGTAGACACATTGAAACTCTGATACATTACTATTGAGAACATAAAATGGTGCAACTGCTTTGGGTAACACTCTGGCAGTTCTTCAAAAAGTTAAACATAATTATCACATGACACAGCAATTCCAATCCTAGATATATGCTTCAAAGAAATGAAAACATATCCACATAAGAAACTTGTACACAAATGGTCATAGCAGCCTTATTCAAAAGAGCCAAAAAGTGGAAACAATTCAACATGTGCTCATTGGCCAAGTCCTCAATCTTGCTGTTCACTTGCCCTTTATTCAAGTTGGTAAGGTTTTCCTCACACATACATTTATCCACTCAAGGCTTTCAAGTTTCTCACCACCAAATATGGTGAGTATAAATGTCCACAACTGTTGAATAGTGGATTGCCTTCAGATATGTGTTTGTCTACAGTGGTGGAAGGCAGAAAACTTTGCCCTATCCTTGGTCTTCATATTGGAAGGTCCTTTTCTCCATTATTCCTCCTCCCAGCACTCCATTTGCTTTCACTTTCCACTGCAATCAAACAGTGATTCTGTCTTCTTCGCTCTATTCCCATCTGTAATTATGTCTAGTCTGTATGAACTAACAAATTGGTTTTAAGATTAAAAACTGGGCATGTTCTTGCCCTCTCATGAGCATGCCTGTGCCTTTCCTTTCTTTCTCCTCTTCCCCTTAGGTGTGGTACTTTACCTTTCTCTCTCCTAAGCTCCAACATCCCTTTTTCTTGCTTCTCTAACTTGTTTCCTGAGCCTACACAGCCCAGATGGCTCACTTCCACTAGCTCTGTAACTTCTAAATAAACATCCTCCCGTAGTTTAAAAAAAAAGAAAAAGAAAAACTGGTTTTACAGGCATGCATCTTAATCCTTTCAACTCCTACTTTAGTTAGCAGTGTTTTAGACTTCACTCTTTTTTTTCTGTGACATTGTGACCTTGAAGAAGGGTTGAAAGTAGCTGTTAAGTCCTCAATAAGAGAGCAGGGTGGAATGCTATACATTGAAAATAAACAGAATATTATGAGATTTAATTATGTCACATCATAATAATAGAAACATCTTTTCTAAGACCCTGTAGCCATCACTCCTCAGGGTCTGGGTATGTTGGGGAAGCAAGAGATCCTATTGATTTAAGACTCTTCAAATCAGTAACTATTTATTGAAGATATTTAAGCATGTACCATGCTAAGTGTCAGGAATATATCAATTAAACACAAAACTCACATAATTCTAGCTTTCGTGAAACATATTTATTAATTTCACAGGAGCAATTGGAATCATGGGCTCAGTGTGGGCATCATCCCATGTCTTTTGCAGAGAATAAGACATGGCTTATCTTGTAGATCTGAACCTATACCCCTATTATAACACTGTCTCCAACTGCCATTTAATTCAAAGTCACCTCATTACAATCCACATCCCAGAATCAAAACTTGGACTGAAGTGGAGACAAAGCACAGCCCAGGCTTAGAGATAGAAGGGGAGGCCTGGAAGAGATTCCAAGTTAATTACATTTTATATCTTAGATGGAAAAAAAAAATCTTCCCTCATTAAGAAATTCCTTTGGAGCCTGACTGGGCGGTGGCGCAGTGGATGGAGCGTTGGACTGGGATGCGGAGGACCCAGGTTCGAGACCCGGAGGTTGCCAGCTTGAGCGCGAGCTCATCTGGTTTGAGCAAGGCTCAGCAGCTTGAGCCCAGGGTCGCTGGCACATATGAGCAAAAGGTCACTCAGTCTGCTGTGGTCCTCTGGTCAAGGCACATATGAGAAATCAATCAACGAAAAACTAGAATGCTGCAATGAAGAATTGATGCTTCTCATCCCTCTCCTGTCTGTCCCTCTCTCTGACTCTCTCTGTCATAAGATAAATAAATAAAATTAAAATGCTTTAAAAAAATTCCTTTGGAATATTAATGAGGAGGGAATATGAAATGTACAGAAGGATATTATCAACTCACACAGCTCTAGAAGAATAACCTAGTAGAAACCCGAAGTGTTAATCAAGATAGTCTCTGGCTAGAGCAGAAAAAAAATAAAAAGTTTTAATATCCCCCCCACCCCAATATTTTTATAACCTTGCAGGGAAAAACCTTTTAAAGCAAGAGACAAAATTTCTAATTCAGAGAACACAGAAGAAGAAAGCGATTTTTAACTATGTGAAAAAATGTTAAAAGCACAGTATTGGGCAGATAAAATATATTATGCTCACTCTGTTTAAGATGGCGCTGCCCACGTGCAAGTCCGTTGATATTAATATGTGTTGGGGGACAGGCTGTGGGCAGGCCAGGTCATTATAGCCTAAGGCTTAGTTTTAAGAGTAAGCTTTTCCTCACACCCTTGACTGATTGGATGATGTGGGGTGGTGCACTCTCATGAGGAATCCTCCCATTATGCCTCAGATTAGTGACTTTGTATCAGAGATTTTCTTGTTTGTAGATTGGATAAAAGCAGAGGTTCCCAAACTACAGCCTGCAAGCCAAATTGCGGCTACCTGAGGCCATTTATTTGGCCCCCGCCGCACTTTTCGGAAGGGGCACTGTAAAGCCAGTGTGGCCAAGGCCACCATCACAGTTGCCTGGCCAGTGCAGGTTCACATTTGATTCAGACAGTCAGTAATGAAACAACAGAGCCAAGTACTGATGAGCCATCAGCTTTAATTCTAGCTTGTACCCAGCGGGCAAGTAAAAAACACACACGGGGCTCCAAAACCCTCTCATTCAGTGCTCACAAAGTTACTGACTTATCTATGTTCCCTAGCATCAAAGGTTTCTAGCTCACCAGACTTATTCACCTCTGTTTCCCATCTCCTTCTCTCTGCACAAACTCTGCACAAACTGGCTTCTTCCTCAGCATTCCGCCATCTTGGCTGCTTCTCTTCTCTTCCACGTGGCCTTAAGCTGCTCTCCTCTCTAATGCTAACCTCAGAAACTGAGAGAGAGCAAGTTCCCAGCCCGCCCCACTTTATAGTGTAGAAATCCTAACCTTTAATCCAATCTACAAACAAGGAAGTCTCTGATACAAAGTCACTTATCTGAGGCATAATGGGAGGATTCCTCATGAGAGTGCACCACCCCACATCATCCAATCAGTCAAGGGTGTGGGGAAAAGCTTACTTTTAAAACTTGCACGTGGGCAGCTCAATCTCTAACAAAGTGAGCATAATATATTTTATCTGCCCAACAGGCACCTCTTTCACAGGTGGTCAATGTATGGAGTACTGTATGTGGCGGCCCTCCAACGGTCTGAGAGACAGTGAACAGGCCCCCTGAGTAAAATGTTTTGGGACCCCTGGATTAAAGGTTTGGATTTCTACACTATAAAGTGGGGCAGACTGGGAGCTTGCTCTCTTTCTGTTCCTGAGATTAGCATTAGAGAGGAGAGCAGAGTAAGGGCACGTGGAGGAGGCCTAGAGTAGCAGCCAAGATGGTGGAGTGCTGAGGAAGAAGCCAGTTTGTGCAGAGTTTGTGCAGGAGAAGGAGATGGGAACAGAGGTGAATAAGTCTGGTGAGCTAGAAGCCTTTGATTCTAGGAAACTCAGATAAGTCAGTAGCTTTATGAGCACTGAATGAGTGGGTTTTGGAGCCCAGTGTGTGTTTTTACTTGCCCGCCGGGTGCAAGCTAGGATTAAAGATAACGGCCAACCAGTTTTTGGCTCTGTTGTTTCATTACCAACTGTTCAAATCTAATGCGAACCTGCATTGGCAAGGAAGCTGTGATTGTGGCCTTGGCCACTGGCTTTACACACAGTATAAAAACATATGATTAAAATATTAAAAAGCCTGGACAGTTGGCTCAGTGGTAGAGCGTTGCCTGGTGTGTGGAAGTCCTGGGTTTGATTCCCCATCAGGGCACACAGGAGAAGCACCTATCTACTTCTCCACCCTTCCCCCTTTCCTTTCTCTCTATCTCTCTCTTCCCCTCCTACACCCAAGGCTCCACTGGAGCAAAGTTGGCCCAGGCACTGAGATGGCTCCATGGCCTCCGCCTCAGGCACTATAATGGCTCGGGTTGAAGCGGAGCAATGTCCCAGATGGATAGAGCATCGCTCTCTGGTGGGCATGCCAGGTGGATACTGGTTGGGGTATGCGGGGGTCTGTCTGTAGCCGCACCCCTCCCCCCACCACCTCCTGCCTCACTTTGGAAAAAATAATGTTAAAAAGTATACAGTAGCTCTCTCTCTTGGTTCCTGAGTTCCTGAGGTTAGTATTGGAGAGGAGAGCAGGTTAAGGCCATGTGGAGGAGAAGTAGCCAAAATGCAGAGTGCTGAGGAAGAAGCCAGTTTGTTAAGAGTTTGTGCAGGAGGAGATTGGAAACAGAGGTGAATAAGTCTGGTGAGCTAGAAACCTTTGATTCTAGGAAACTCGGATAAGTCAGTAGCTTTGTAAGCACTGAATGTGTGGGTTTTGGAGCCCAGTGTGTGTTTTTGCTTGCCCGCCGGGTGCAAGCTAGAATTAAAGCTGATGGCTCACCAGTTCTTGGCTCCTGTGTTTCATTACCGACTGTTTGAATCTAATGTGAACCTGCACGGGTCAGGCGGCTGTGATGGCGGCCTCGGCCACAGGCTTTACATTTGGCGTAGTCTGTGGCAGGATTCGATACAGATCGGCATGGAGCCACCACCACCTTTGAGTGGTGGAGTAGAGGACTGGCTGATGTTTTGGTTTCCCATAGCTGTTTTTTGGGGGACTGTAGGCTGGCTGACTTTTACAGCCATGTGTGAGGAAACTGAGAGCTCTATGAAAGAGGCTGCCCAGGACCTGCAAACCGAGCAGCGGAAGGAGCTGGAGGAAATGTGGGAGAAACAGATGCCGACCCTGGAGCTGGAGGAAGCGCTGGAGGAGGAGACCAACCAGGTTTGCGAGATTCACCTGGAAATGGAGCAGACGCTGGAGAAGGAATCACAGGTTCGTGAGTTGGAGATTGCCCTGGATGTTGTGGAGAGCCAGCAGCTGCGGGAGGCCGGGGCTGAAGCGAAGGCCAGGGATGAAACTGAGGCTGAGGCGTGGGCTGTAAGGCCCATGGAACAGAAGGCAGCGGTGGCCCGGAGATCAAGCCCAGCAGCAGGAGCTGGTGTTTTCAGTTCCTCTTTGGAGGATGAGAAGAATCAAGCTGGAGTTGCAATCTGCAGTCTCCAGAAGGTGAGAGCCCACCTGCAAGGAGCTTCTACTACAATGCTGGTAGGTCTGCGATTTGGGGACATAAGGGTGGATGCCATCATGCTCCCCAGAGCAGAGATGGAAATTCTGACTGCCATGGCCACGTGCTCCTTTTTGGGACAGTGTACGAGCTGCCAGGATGGCAGAGATGAGGGGGGAGGCTAACACCCCATGTGTGTGGACTGATTTCCTGGACTACGACCCAAGTGAGCACTGGCTCATTTGTTGAATGGACTTATGGTTTTTGGACAATGTGAAATACCCTGATGGGGGTGAGGGGTGGCTTTAATGGAGGCTTTCCCCCTGCCCTGGGAAACCTTTCAAATGGCAAGAGAGAAGGCCGAGGACATTTTGCACTTTTGGCAAAGTGCTTAGAGACTGGTGAAATGTGTGTACCTTTGTAACTTTTGAAATTGTATGATTTGTCATGTTGTAATTTGTGTAATGTGCCTAATTTCCTTTTACAGGGATGCCAGTGGTATAGATTGTGGGTAGTAAAGTGAGCATAAGGGTGGATTGTTGGGCAGATAAAATATATTCTGCTCACTTTGTTAAAGATGGCGCTGCCCACATGGAAATTCGTTGATATTAATGTGTTTTCTGGAACAGGCTGTGGGCAGGCCGGGTCGTTATAGCCTAAGGCTTAGTTTAAGAGTAAGCTCTTCTCCACACCCTTGATTTATTGGATGATGTAGGGTGGTACACTCTCCTGAGGAATTCCATTATGACTCAGATGGGTGGCTTTGTATCAGAGACTTTCTTGTATGTATAATTGGATTAAAGGTTTGGATTTTCTAGGCTATAAACTGGGGCAGTCTGGGAGCTTGATCTCTCTCTCTCTTGGTTCCTGAGTTCCTGAGGTTAGTATTGGAGAGGAGAGCAGGTTAAGGCCATGTGGAGGAGAAGTAGCCAAGATGCAGAGTGCTGAGGAAGAAGCCAGTTTGTTAAGAGTTTGTGCAGGAGGAAATGGGAAACAGAGTTGAATAAGTCTGGTGAGCTAGAAACCTTTGATTCTAGGAAACTCGGATAAGTCAGTAGCTTTGTGAGCACTGAATGTGTGGGTTTTGGAGCCCAGTGTGTGTTTTTGCTTGCCCACCGGGTGCAAGCTAGAATTAAAGCTGATGGCTCACCAAAAAAAAAAAAAAAGTATACAGTATACTGGGGGAAAATATTAGCAACCCTAATGATTTACATATCATATAACACATAAGAAAAAGTATGACAAATTCACAAAGGATTTGAACTTATTAAAAGAATAATAAATATTAATGGGATATAAACTAATGAAGAGATGCTCAACCGCATTCATAATTAAAGAAATGCAAATTAAAACAGAAAAATACTACTTTAACGTGGACAAATTCATGGTGCTGAAAATTTTGTTGAAAAAAATAGACATACTTGTTGGCACTATAAATCTTTGTAACTTTTTTGGTGGGCCAGTTGGCAATGTATATCAATCCTTAAAACACAGCATCATGTGCATCTGCCATTACCTGTTTGTTCTCCACCCCATCCCACCCTTCTGCTCTGCTCTGTTTTCCAGGGGCTGACCCTACAAACTACCATCCTCAGGCTCCTCTGCTTACTTGCTTTCAGGTTGATTCAGTCAATGGGAACTACTGACAGGAGAATGAAGAGTGAAGTAGAATAGACCGGGATATTTCTTTTCCCTTTCTTCTTCTGGGTCCATCCCCAGAAGTGGCTGTATCTGTCTCATATATGACCCAGCTCCCACCAGGCAGGACAATCCTTTCCTCAGTGGCCCCGGTTCTATCAAGTGTCTCCAAGCCCCAGTGTCCTGTCATCTCAGTTTCTCTTTCTCTCTAGCCCCAAGTGGCTTTATGCTGTTGCTGACCTTTGTGTGACTGATTTGTCCTTTCTGAAACTCGCTTCCCATATTGAAACTTCTCTCTATTGAAAGTATCCTGGAGTTAAATTCCCACCCCACCCCCTTTTTTTAAGCAAGAGAGAGAGAGAGACAGACAGGAAGGAAGGAAGATGAGAAGCATCAACTCATAATTGTAGCACTTTAGTTGTTCATTGATTGCTTCTCATACATGCCTTGCCTGGGAGGCTTCAGACAAGCCTGTGACCCCTTGCTCAAGCCAGAAACTTTGGGTTCAAGCCACCACTCAGGCAGATGAGCTCACGCTCATGGTGGCGACCTCTAGGTTTTGAACCTGGGTCCTCAGTATCCCAGGTTCTATCCACTGAGCCACTACCTGGTTAGGCTCCCCCTTTGTTTCGAACTAAATTAGAGATCTAGATGTAAAAAATAAAAAAAAGAAGAAGAAGAAGAAAGAAAGAAACCAAGTACTAGAAGCAAACGTTAGTCGATTCCTCTTTAATTTCAGTGTAGGCAATGACTTTCTAATTCTGACTCAAAATTTATAGGTAAGAGAAAAAAGAATGATAAATGTAACTACATAAAACTGTTTATATTTGCATTAGAAAAACCAAGAACAAAGTCAAAAGATAACTGACAAGTCAAGAGAATATGTTTATAACATATAACACAGGTAATGGGCTAATATCTCTATTATCCAAAGAACCCTCAAAAATCAAAGGAAAAAAGACCAAAAACTCAAAAGGAAAATTGGGGAAAAGACATTAACAGACAAATGACACACACACAGACAGAAAAATAGTACTCAAAAATATGAAAAAACTTCAAATTTATTATTAGAAAAAATGCACTTAAAAACCACACCAAGATAACATTTCTCACCTGTCAAAATTTCACCTGGCAAATATTTAAAGACATTCTTACTACACATTCTGTCAGTGAGGCTATAAGAAAAACAGTCTCAGAGCTTACTGGTGGTAATACACCATTAAGGAGTGGTATGACACTCTAAAGAGAGCAATTTGGCAATACCTTACAAAACTACATATACACTTATCTTTCAAACCAGCAATCCCATTTCTAAGAATTTACCCTGGAGATACACCTCCAACAACAACAACAAAAACGAAAAGCTCTTTTTAAAACAATATGAGTGACTTAAAGAATATATAGGTTAGTGGAAGAACGTTCAAAGAATATATATAGTATGTTCTCCTTATAGTAAGAAAGGGTGTATAAGAAAACACACATGTATGTGCTCCTTGGGAAAAAGAAATACAGGAGAATATACTAGAATCTAAAAAGACTAGTCACGGGATGAATGGAAGAGGGGTAGAAATAAGGGGGGAGAATAAGGTAACAGAGCCAAAGAGGAACTAAGGAGTTAAGAGCATGATACTGGAGACAGATAGTCTAGATTTGAGAATACAGACTGCCAGCACTTACTAAGAGCAATGCCTCTGAAGGACTGCCTGACATAAAGCAAATGCTAAACTAATGCTACTTAATAATAAATTTATTCTTAAGTATTTTAAAGTCTTTGTTGACTACCATGACTAAACTATATTCCCATTTCAATTTCTGGATGCTTACTTCTAGAATTGTAAAAACATTGATTTTTATGCCTTTTGTATATATATCTGTTGGGCAGATAAAATATATTTGGCTCACCTTGTTAAATGTGGTGCTGCCCACATGGAAGCCTGTCACCCAGGTGATGATATTAGTTGCCCCTTCTGCTTGGGAATGGGCGTGATTATGTTAATATGTGTTGGGGGAGGGCTTTCGCGCCAAAAGCTTTTAAAAGGAAGAGAGATCACGTTGTTCCGGGAGAAGAGTGATTACATTCTAAGAGGAGTCCATGCAGTAGAAGAGCAGATTAAGGCCACGTGGTGGAGAGGAGAAGCAGCCAAGATGGTGGAGTGCTGAGAGAGAAGCCAGTTTGTGCAGAGTTTGTGCAGAGAGAAGGACATGGGGAACAGAGGTGAATAAGTCTGGTGAGCTAGAAACCTTTGATTCTAGGAAACTCAGATAAGTCAATAGCTTTGTGAACACTGAATGAGTGGGTTTTGGAGCCCAGTGTGTGTTTTTACTTGCCCGCTGGGTGCAAGCTAGAATTAAAGATGATGGCCCACCAGCTTTTGGCTCCATTGTTTCATTACCGACTGTCCAAATCAAATGCGAACCTGCACTGGCCAGGTGACTCTGATAGTGGCTGGGGGCATTGGCTTTACACTATCTTAAATATAACTACTTTCTCAATACTTTCATTGATTCTGGTAGTTATTTTTCACTAAAGTCTTTGAGATTTCTAGGCATAAATCTATTTTAATTTTTTAAATTAAAAAATTTTAAATTTTAAGCAAGAGGAAGGAAGATAGAAAGACTCCTACATGTGCCCTGACCGGGATCCACCTGGTAACCTCCATCTGGGGCCAATGCTCTGCCCATCTGAGGCCAATATCGCAACTGAGCTATTTTTAGTACCTCAGGCAGAGGCTCCACAGAGCCATTTTCAGTGCCTTAGGCCAACATGCTTGAATCAATCAAGCCATGACTGCAGAAGGGCAAGATAGAGAAGGGGGAGGAGAAGGGGAGGAGAAGCAGATGGTTACTTCTCCTATGTGCCCTGACCAGGAATTGAACCTAGGACTTCCATACACCAGGTACACATTCTACCACTGAGCCAACTGGCCAGGACCTTTTTTTTTTTTTTTTTTTTTTTTTTTAATGTTCTATTATTTTAGAGAGAGAGGAGGGGAGAGAGATAGATAGAAACATCAATCTGTGTTTGAATGTGCCCTGACCTGGGATTGAACTGGCAATATCTGCACTTCAGGTCGATGTTTGTAAAGCCTGTAGCCGAGGCACCCATCACTGTAGCCTGACCCACGCAGGTTCACATTGGATTCGTACAGTCGGCAATGAAACACCGGAGCCAAAAACTGGTGAGCCATCACCTTTAATTCTAGCTTGCACCCGGCGGGCAAGCAAAAACACACACTGGGCTCCAAAACCCACACATTCAGTGCTCACAAAGCTACTGACTTATCCGAGTTTCCTAGAATCAAAGGTTTCTAGCTCACCAGACTTATTTACCTCTGTTTCCCATCTCCTCCTGCACAAACTCTTAACAAACTGGCTTCTTCCTCAGCACTCTGCCATCTTGGCTGCTTCTCCTGGCCTTCACGTGGCCTTAATCAGCTCTCCTCTCTAACACCTCAGGAACCAAGAACCAAGAGAGAGAGAGATCTAGCTACCGGTCCGCCCACTTTATAGCATAGATAATCCAAACCTTTAATCCAATTATACATTCAAGAAAGTCTCTGATACAAAGCCACCCATCTGAGGCTTAATGGGATTCCTCCCTACATCACCACCCTACATCATCCAATCAGTCAAGGGCGTGGAGAAGAGCTTACTCTTAAAACCAAGCCTTAGGCCATAACGACCCAGCCTGCTTATATTACAGCCCTTCCCCCACACCCATTCCAAGCATAAGGGCAAATAATATCACCTGGGTGACTGGCCTCCATGTGGGCAGCGCCATCTTTAACAAAGTGAGCATATTATATTTTATCTGCCGAACAATGTTCTAACCAATTGAGCTATCCAGCCAGGGCACATAAATCTTATAGTTAGCTAAAAGGGATTATTTTATTTTTTTCAATATATGTGCCACCTATTTCACTTTTTAAAGTGCTATTGAATTTAACAGAAGGTTTAGATAATAAAAATAATGACAAATGGCATCCCTATTGTTCCAAATTTTAATATTTCACCATTTAAAATAAGGAAAAGATGAAAATAATATAAAGGAAAATATAAGTTCCATATATATTAAAATTAAAATTCACCCTGGGTGGTTAGATCAGTAGATAGTGTTGGCCCAGTGTGTAGATGTCCCGGGTTCAATCTCCATTTAGGGCACATATGAAAAGTGACCATCTTCTCTCCTCTATCTCCCTCCTCTCTCCCTTTTCCCCTCACAGCCAGTGACTTGATTGGTTCAAGCATTGGTCCCAGGTACTGTGGATAGCTTGGTTGATTTCAGCATTGGCCCTAGATGGGGTTTGCTTGGTGGATCCTGGCTGGGATACATGCTAGAGTCTGTCTATCACCCCTCCTTTCACTTAAAAAAATTGTTCATTGAAAGACTCATAAAGATAGTAAAAATACAAGCTAGAAGATATTTGGCATATGTTGGGCAGATAAAATATATTATGCTCACTTTGTTAAAGATGGCGCTGCCCACATGGAAGTTCGTTGATATTAATATGTGTTCTGGAACAGGCTGTGGGCAGGCCGGGTCGTTATAGCCTAAGGCTTAGTTTAAGAGTAAGCTCTTCTCCACACCCTTGACTGATTGGATAATGTAGGGTGGTGCACTCTCCTGAGGAATCCCATTATGCCTCAGATGGGTGGCTTTGTATCAGAGACTTCCTTGTTTGTAGATTAGATTAAAGGTTTGGATTTTCTATGCTTTAAACGGGGGCAGACCAGGAGCTTGCTCTCTCTTTTGGTTCCTGAGGTATTAGAGAGGAGAGCAGATTAAGACCATGTGAAGGCCAGGAGAAGCAGCCAAGATGGCAGAGTGCTGAGGGAGAAGCCAGTTTGTGCAGAGTTTGTGCAGAGAGAAGGACATGGGGAACAGAGGTGAATAAGTCTGGTGAGCTAGAAACCTTTGATTCTAGGAAACTCGGATAAGTCAGTAGATTTGTGAGCACTGAATGTATGGGTTTTGGAGCTCAGTGTGTGTTTTTGCTTGCCCGCCGGGTGCAAGCTAGAATTAAAGCTGATGGCTCACCAGTTCGTGGCTCCTGTGTTTCATTACCGACTGTTCGAATCTAATGTGAACCTGCACGGGTCGGGCGGCTGTGATAGTGGCCTCGACTATTGGCTTTACAGCATACATGTATAATCTTGACAACAAATCAGAAGGATTAGAATCCAGAAAATGTACAAATAAGTGAGAAATAATGAACAACTCATGAGAAAAATGGGGTAAAGATGTTGGAGAGGTTTGGACTTCAAGAAACAATAAAGTGTGGAGTAGTGACTAAAAATGATGGGGGAAAATGTTAGACCTTGGTCCTTGAATTTGGCAAAGAAAGAATCCAGAGCCAAGATCTCAAATATAAGTTAAAGTTTATTTAGAATATCACACAGGTAGAAGAAGTGAGCCAGCTGGGCTGCATGCAGTCACTCAGGAAACAAGTCAGAGAGGCAAAAGAAGGGCCTGTGGAGCTTAGAGGAAAGAAAGCAAAGATAACACACTTTGAGGGAAGAAAGGGGGAAGGAAAGATGTGCAAGCATGCTCTAAAGAGAGCGAGACACACATACAGAGATAGAGCAAACTCTGGATCATTTGTCTTCAGGTGTTTTATCTGTTCTCTAAAGGTGGGGATTTTAGGGAAGGTCTCAGGGGAGGATCTTAATAGAATATTTATCAGCTTTCCAGGTGGGTCATTTTGTACACCATGGTCTCTACTGAATGGTCAGTGCTAAGGCAGGGTCATTAGTCATAGCAGCTGGTCCTGATGTCAGTCATGGCATTCCTTCATCTGGTTTTGCTGCTTTTCTTGGCCTGGAGCTGAAATACAACTGAAGCCTAGATGTTATCTCTAGTCTGACACTCTGTCTCTATGGTCAACAGACCTGAGTCTTTGTTCCTAAAATTATTTGATATATGCCAGAACCTCAGTTTCCTGAGGGCTTAATGATTAACAGAATGGTCAATGGTCTTGCAAGGAATTATATGGGAGTCACATAATGCTATTCTTCAGTTCCTTTGTTCCTTCTCTGAGGGGGTCTACCACATGACTAGTGATATGCTAGGAGAGAAAAGGTCACCCTGGGGTCGTGGTCCCACCCTATAATGTTTGTTTGCCCTGTTGCTAGGCACCCAGGGCTTTCCACTCTGGTGACTTCCTATACCAAGATAGTCATTTCTGTCTAACTGCCTACTGTACCAAAACTAATGGAAGAGAAGGGTTATTTTAGTAAGGTTTATGAAAAATCATCTGAGTGCCAGCTCTTTATCTCCTTTGGTAAGAATTACACTCCTCTACCAGGTACAGAAGAAGGAGGGACACCTTCACAAAGAGAAATTTATGCCATGTCTTTCAGCAGATCTTCCTTCATCTGTTGATTTTCAGTTGTTTTTAGCTCAAGGTAATTCTTATCTCAAAGTGGCATATTTTGGGGTACCATAGTCTGATCAACTGCAAAGACACATGCAGACATTTCACAGTGAACAACCAACAAGAAATAAAAGAAATAAGCACAATCTCACTAGTAATCTGGGTAAGGTGAGGAAATTCATAATGAAATATAATTTTGTACCAACCATATTGCAAAAAGGATGTAGAGCAATAAACAATCTTATATACTACTGATAGGAGTCTAAGTTGGTGTGTTTGTGTTGGAAACCAGTTTGGTATTGAAGGGAACCAAAGTTTTTCACCCTAACGCTATCTTTTGGGATACTGATTTTAAACTGGTTACTAAGAAACAAGACTTAAAAAGCTTTGTCCTTCCTTCTTCTTGCTTAAGAGATTCCGATAGAAAGGCTTACTCCAGAAAGGAAATTTACCTGAGACTAACTTGAATTAAATATGGTGTTGGTTCAAATAAGTTTGTAAAGATGATGTATATATTTGCTAGCTTATAATTTGCATTGTGTGTGGGAGACAGGCTGTAAACCGGCAGGGTCATTATAGCCTAAGGCTTAGTTTTAAGACCAAGCCTTTCCCACCCTTTTAATACGAAAATCTTTTCAAAACTAAGCTTTTTCCCACACCCTTGACCAGTGGTTCTTAACCTGGGTTCTATCTAACCCTAGGGGTTCGATGAGTCAGTCTCAGGGGTTCGGAGAAGCCTCTGCCGTGGAGGCCAGAATAAAGTAATAAGTAATTTGTTGTGAGTTCATGCACTTCGTTGGTTTTGTTCTTTGAGCAAGGTGATGTTCATGCACTGCTCATTTTGTGCACCAGTAATAAAACATATACCTATGTCTTGAATTTGGAAAAAAAAATCATATTTTATTTATCACTAAAGAAGGGTTCAGTGAATGAGCATATAAAACTGGTGGGTTCAGTACCTCAAAAAATGTTAAGAACCACTACATTAGAATCAAAGGGGAAGACAAAAGGGGGTTCCATGAAATTGACTGGTGATAGATTAGAGAGGTGGGAGAAAGCAAAGCGGGGAAATCTCTGGGATTGGATAAAAAGTAAAAATGTATGTACTGAATTTTTTTTTACACAGGCAGGCATAAGATATTTAACAGTTAATTAACATGATAATAATAACAATGGGGAGGTTGTTGGTTCCTGCTTTGGTGGGATGTCTGCCCTGAGTGGGGTAGGAAAAAAGAAAGATTACCCTTACATTTCAAAGGCATGTTATCAGGTACATTATTGTATTATTAAGGTAAGCACTGACCTTTTTTTTTTTTTAAATGAGAGGAGGGGAAACAGACAGACTCCCATATGGGATTCACCTGGCAACCCCCCACCCCACCCCAACATCTAGAGCTAATGATCAAATCAACCAAGCTATTTTTAGCACCTGAGGCCAACTCTGGGCCCAATCAAGCCACTGGCTGCAGGAGGGGAAGAGGGAGAGAAGAAGGAGAAGAAGGGGAAGAGAAGCAGATGGTTGCTTCTCACATGTGCCCTGACCAGGGATTGAACCCAAGATGTCCACATGCCTGGCCAATGCTCTATCCACTAAGCAAACTGGCCAGGGCCAACATTGACCTTTGTTAGAAAAAAATACCTCCCTAGGACATGACTACCCACCATGAACTGCTTTTAGTTAGGAAGATATAATTTCAGACCATCCTGTGTGGTTACATTAGGTCTCTGAGTTTGCAAGGTCACCATGCAGGCTTCCCCTTAGCTTGTCAGGATTAGTCTGTGGCCCAATATTTCTTTCTTTCTTTTTTTTGTTCACACCTGAAAAAGCTGATTTTTGGCTGTATATTTTACACACCATGTGGATTTGCAGCAGCATCTGCCCGTTGAAGCAGACATGCACTGTATTTATCCCTGCCTTTTATCCTTTATCCCTCCCTCCCCATGCCCAACAATCTACTACTTTATATCAAGTATTGTGGACATGAGGTCAAGTTATCCCAGATGATCCAGGGAAGAAAGGTAGTGTAATGCACCGATGTGAAGTATGAGGCTTAAATAAAAAGTCCCTTTTAGTCTTTATCAAAGTCTTGCTACAGAAGATAAAATTGGCAGGGCTACAGAAAATAAAATTGGCAGGCAAGTTCTCATTCTTCACACAGCAAAATATGTTTGTATCACAAGTCCTTCAGGACACCCTAATGCCTTTAATGTTTCTGTACCTTCTTTTTCCTGAGGCATTACTTGAAAGTAGTTCATATGGCTACCTCCAGTTTCTGCAGTCACTCCACTGCCACCCCCACCTCCTTGACCACCAGCTTCTTGAACTGGCTCATTTAACATCTGAACAAAATGCTCCTGGTGTTGACTAATTTGCTGCAAAAACTGAGGATTTTCTTGATTTATCTATGTAGCAGTGCTGGAAGTAGAGAAGGGTTCTGTTGAATAAGAACTGTGTGTGTGCAGGATCCTTTTAAGAACACCTGGGTGAGACAGAATACATAATGTGAGGTGAGTATCTCTACTCTTGACCTGCTCCTCAACTCCCATTCTCCACAGCTGAAAATTCATGTTCTGATTGAAGTAAACATCAGCAGCAAACTCGGAAAAGAAAAAAGGTGGATGCAGGCGATGTTCTGTCTACTGAGTGTATGTGTCCTTGCCTCAGTGATATTTGGCGGCAGTTGGCTTCATCTCGTTTCCTTTTCCTGGTACCCATGTGGCCCTCTAGCAACTATCTCCCTGGGTGTTTCAAAAAGCTCCCCTCCTCCTTTTCCTTCAGTAAGATTTTCCCTTTGTACTTACCTAATCAAAATACCACGTGAGCAGGGACCATGCTTTTTTGGTTCCTCCAATTAAGGGGACCATATTTTTTACTTCTTTTGTTACCCTATGGGAAACAACAGATTATCCTTCCTTTCCCACATTTCCACCTTCACTTCTGTGAATCCTATTATTTATTTATTTGTTTATTTTATAGGGACAGAGAGAGAGTCATAGAGAGGGATAAATAGGGACAGACAGGAACGGAGAGAGGTGAGAAGCATCAATCATCAGTTTTTTGTTGCAACACCTTAGTTGTTCATTGATTTGCTTTCTCACATGTGCCTTGACCGCGGGCCTTCAGCAGACCGAGCAACCCCTTGTTGGGGCCAGCGACCTTGGGTTCAAGCTGGTGAGCTTTTGCTCAAGACAGATGAACCTGTGCTCAGGCTGGCTACCTCAGGGTCTCGAACCTGGGTCCTCCGCATCCCAGTCTGATGCTTTATCCACTGCGCCACCGCCCAGTCAGGCTGTGAATCCTATTATTTTTTAAAATTAAATTTATTGGGGTGACATTGGTTAATAAAATTATATAGGTTTTAAGTGTACAATTCTATAATATATCATTTGTATATTGCATTGTCTACCACCCAAAGTTAAATTTCCTTCCGTCACCATATATTTTACCCCTTTTACCGTTTATTACCCACCCCCTACCCTTTTCCTCTCTGGTAACAACCATGCTGTTGTTTCTATTTGTTTGTCCTCTTTGTTCATTTGTTGTTTTCAGTTTTATATTTCACGTATGAGTGGAATCATATGGTTCTTGACTTTTTCCATCTAACTTATTTTGCTTAGCAAAATATTCTCAAGATCCATTCAAGCTTCTGCCCAGCAAAAGAATCTATTAACAAACAAATTGGTAATCAACCAAGTGGGAAATATATTTGCAAACAACCCCTCCAGTAGGGGGGTAATATTCAAAATAAATAAAGAATGCATAGAACTCGACAACAACAATAAACCCACAAGCAATCCAATTAAAAAATGTGCAGAGGACCTGAACAGACTCTTCTCCCCAAAAGACATACAAGTGGTTAGTCCCATTATTCTTTTTTTTTTTTTTTTTTTTTCATTTTAGAGAGGAGACACAGAGTGAGAAAGAGAGAAAGGGGGGAGGAGCTGGAAGCATCAGCTCCCATATGTGCCTTGACCAGACCAGTGCAGGGTTTTGAACTGGCGACCTCAGTGTTCCCAGGTCGAGCTTTATCCACTGCGCCACCACAGGTCAGGCTAGTCCCATTATTCTTAAAACAAGGGAGTCACCTTGTCACTCTAGGAGGGACAGATACCTTGATATACTCAAACAATGGTCAGATATTCACTGTTCTCTGACTCTTCTTTTTCTAATTTCTTGTTAAGTTAGAATCTGTGAAGGGTGTGAGATATTAATCTGATTGCAAGCTAACACGTTACCCTGCCACAGGTTTTTACCTATACTCTGGCAGAAAACAGGAGACTTTTGTGTCAGAGACAAAGCTGGTATACTCACAGCAAAGGCAGCAGCCAAGTGACCTCATATATCTGATCCCCTGTGCCCCAATCCCTGTGGGGTGACACAAGGAGAGACAGATGGAATCAGCATATACTTTTGGGGTACAGTAAAGGAAATGAAGCCAAGCCTGAGTTTAGAAGTTTCTAATCTTATATAGTGATGCTGGCAAATCTGCTCAGCCTTCCTTCCAGAGAGAAAAACTGTTTTATTATCTTGGAATAGAAGTAAATACAGTGTGTCCGTAAAGTCATGGTGCACTTTTGACAGGTCACAGGAAAGCAAGTGCACCATGACTTTACGGACACACTGTATTTCTGGGGAAAGACATCTGTAAGTCTGTTGGAAAGAGTCACCATTTTGAACTTTTACTTATCTGAGGATGCAAATACATCTGCTCAGGGGGATTGCCCGTTTTCTCTTTCCGGGGCTGCCTGCTTGCACAAGCATTCCTGAACAGGTAGTCCTGGAGCACAGGGGCTGAGCATGTGGGGTGCTAACATCCCATAAATAGTCCCCATCCCAAGGTTTTGTTTTTGGGTATTCCACTGCACTGCCCTTTAAATGAATCTCACCCTTTCCAACAATTTCAGTTGTGACAACTCCCAAATCAAGTGCTACTAATTTCCCCAATTTCAAAAGAGTGTGGGTGACTAACTTAAAGTGATCAATCAGAATATTTGTCCTAAAGCACAAGGATAGATGGTGTATGGGACGATAATCTTGAGCTAAATAAGGAGGTAGGAAAGCTCCAAATCTCTTACAACTTACATTAAAGATGGCCTATTAGCCTGACCAGGCGGTGGCGCAGTGGATAGAGTGTCAGACTGGGATGCGGAAGACCCAGGTTTGAGACCCCGAGGTCGCCAGCTTGAGCATGGGCCCATCTGGCTTGAGCAAAAGCTCGCCAGCTTGGACCCAAGGTCGCTGGCTCCAGCAAGGGGTTGCTCGGTCTGCTGAAGGCCTGCGGTCAAGGCACATGTGAGAAAGCAATCAATGAACAACTATGGTTGTCGCAATGGCGACGAAAAACTAATGATTGATGCTTCTCATCTCTCTTCGTTCCTGTCTGTCTGTCCCTATCTATCCCTCTCTCTGACTCTCTGTCCCTGTAATAAATAAATAAAGCTTTAAAAAAAAAGATGGCCTATTAAATTAGGTATTAGGAATTTGTATTGAATATTATCATTTATATAAAAAAGAAAGTAAAGAAATAATATATATAATTTCTTGTGTATGAATATCAATATCAGTGTAACTAAACAATAACATCAGTTGTCTGGAAAAGCTGTGAGTTGTTGATGGGTTGGTACAATAGTATGTATTATTGTGCAGTAAATATTCACTTCTTTCTGCACTTTACAGTTGGTAAATTATAGTTCTTAGGTTTAGCCATGTAACTTGCTTTTGGTCAATGGAATACTAACAGGTATGTCATCAAACTAAAGATATGTTCTTACCTATATGCATCTAAGCCCAATCAAATGCAAACAGGAGTTTGCAGCAAAGAGTGTAAAGGTTTATTTAAGCTAATAGTGCCAAACTCAGAGTCATATTGCTCTAAGATCAGGCTCTAATAGCGTATAGGGGGAAAACTCATCAATCATGGTAGAATTAGGGCTGTGGTCTCTATTGATTGGTTGGCATCGGGGTAGTTGATCATTACGTCTCATCCTGATGTCAGCCATGGCATCACTGTCTGGTTTCACAACAGTGTAGTTGGTAGGGTATTTCACTCTTCTGCGTCTGGAGCTAAAACACAACTGAGGTCTAGCTGTTATCTCTAGTTCCATGATGGCGAACCTATGACACACATGTCAGCACTGACACGCATAGCCATTTTCGATGATACGTGGCTGCATGTGGCCGCATACCAGAGAAGTATGGGGCCGCATGCCGAGAAGGACGTTTCATCCTTGGCTCCTGCACGGCCAGGTGCAGTAGCTGGGATAAAACATTTGCTGTAGTGGAGACACTCTGTGCCGGAGGTCTGTAGGCCAAAATAACAGAACTCCGGCACAGAGCGTCTAGTTTTGGGACTTCCGGTTAGGCCGTGTTTCTTGAAGTGACACACCACCCGAGTTATGCTCAGCTTTTTGGCGAATTTTGACACACCAAGCTCAGAAGATTGCCCATCACTAATCTAGTCTGACTGAAACTTTTTCTCTGTGGTTAACAGACTTTGTCAGTGGCTGATCCAACCTTGTTGCCTGACACAGTCAGAGCAGAAAAGCATCTTCGCAGCACATGTTCTTCGGGTTGGATCGGGGCATTTCCTCTAATAATATTCCCCCTGCTGGGATTTTGTGCCATAACCATAGGGATGGGCCCACGGTATGATTCCAACAATACTGTAATTTCCCAGGCTACTTGAGACTCTGAGGTCAACCAGTCTGTGATTATATCTCTCCAGAATTACTCCGAAAGGAACCACACAGACATCCCTCAGAGCACTCGAGCCCCCTGCGTTCCCTTTAAGAAAATTTACCAGCAACTCAAAAAACAAGAGCTAGAGACAATGATCAAGGCAACTGTACTTCTCACTATCAAAGTTGTTCCCTGGCACCAGCTAGGTCAGGACCCCCTTGGTGCCTATGGACCAAAGAAGCAAGAAATGCCATACGAAGGCAACTAAGACCATAATGTGAGAAAACAGGTTGTAACCTATGCATTACCGACTATGAATAGGTGACAGACAGAGGTTGGCCACAAAAGTACCTTTCAGCCTTTATTTAACCTTTGCTTAATCCCCCTAGCCTTTTCATACTATATAAGAATAGAAAAACTTTCCGTTTCTCTTGCATACCTCACCTTTAGATAGTGGAACGTTCTGAGAAAAATAAAGTTAGAGTTTAACTAGTAGATGAAAATAATAGACAAACATAATTTTACTACACAATAGGCCATTAAGTAGAGTTAATAATCAAGAGAAACCTTTTAGAAGCCTATGTAAGGCTGACGTCAATATTGTTGCTGCTCAAGGTATTGTGTACTTAGAATGGCTTACCACCTGATTTTATAGCTTAAGGAAATATAATTACCTTTTCCTGGATTATTCATCCATATTAAAAGCAAAAATAAATATTAATCAATGTATTCTGCATATCATGTGATTATAACTTAGTGTATAAAATAAAGCTAAAGTAGCCATTGGCAGAGATGCCTGACAACTGATTCAAAGAAGTAGCTCTCTCGTTCGTGTCCTTTCTTGCTGACGCTGTCTATTCCTCAGGACACCCCTGGACTCCAGCAAGACTTTGTTCTTAAGAATATTGGATGCTGAGAAGAACCTCATTTTCCTTTGGGCTTAATGATTAACAAGGTGAACGTGCAAGGGAGAGGGAGGCGGGTGAGTCTGGGAGCTCCTAGGCTGGGCCAGTCCAGTATGAATGAAAATGACACATTAAAGCAATGAAGTTTCTAGCCTTGGCCAGTTGGATAGAGTGTCAGCCCTGCAACTGGATGTCCCAGGTTTGATCCCTGGTCAGGGAACACATGAGAAGTGACTATCTGCTTCTCTTTCCTTCCCTCTCCACCTTCTCTCCCTCTTGCCCTCTAAAGTCAGTGACTCAGTTGGTTCGAGCATTGGCTACAGGCACTAAGGATAAGTTGGTTGATTCAAGCATTGGTCCCAGACAGGAGTTGCTGGGTGAATCCTGGTTGGGGCTCATGTGGGAGTCTGTCTCTCTATCTCCCCTCCTCTCACTTAAAAATAAATAAAAATAAAATAAAGCAATGAAGTTCTATGTGGTTACAGATAAACATGGGCAGAGTCCTTAAATTTATTTGAATTGGCTCTTGTAGTCCTGCCATTTGCCTAAAAACCATGCGCCAATAGCACTGCTCCTTCAGCATAGGACCCAAAACGCTACTTGAGGAGCAAACACAAACCCAACCTGAATCCGGAGCCCAGAAAGCCAAGTCTCAGTCTGAAGCAGAATTACTCACAGACCCAGAGACTAGGAGGAAACATAAATGCTTGTTGTTGTAAGCCTCTGGGTTTGGGTGGCTTTTTTATATAGCTTTATTGTGGCGATAGCTGACTCATGGAATTGGGAAGAAAACTTTTCATTCAAATTCGTTTATAATCTTTGCATTTTGAACCATGTGAATAGACCATATATTTTAAAAGAAATTTAAATATGTCATATGAAGCACATATGCCAAAATAATTTAGGATATAGATAAGAGCAGTCTTCATATTATCAAATGAATTCTTTGTGTCCATGACTTTCCATTTTCTTATCCTGAACCCAAACTGATGGTAGTAGTGAGGGAACAAGTATAAAAAGAATATTTTCGAGGCAGGGAAGATGGCGATGGAGTAGGCAGACGTACCAACTTCCAACTCCCAGAACCAAAGTGGATTATAACTCAATTTTAAGAACCATCATCTGGATAAACCAACTTTGAGCAAAACTAAGGGGACTCTCCAACCAAGGAACACTGCAGAAGCCACATTGAGACTGGTAGGAATAGCGAAAACGCGAAGAGGGCTGCCCAGCTCCCCGGAGCAAATGGCAGCCCGGAGAGATCCGCGTGGCGGGAGGAGAGTTTGGCGGAGAGGGAGGGACCTGAGTCCCAGGAACCAAGCCCCAGACTGCAGTCCCAGACCCTAGAAGAGGCGATTGGACAGTATCGAGCTGTGAAGTAAATGAGGATACTATTTGGGAAAAAGAGAGAGTCTTCTCAGACCCAAAAATCTTTTTAAAGGGACAGCTCAGAAAGCCTCTCTCACAACCACACACCCGGGGCTCCGGGGAACTGGGACAGAGGAGAGGAACAGAGCAGCGGGAACAAAGAGTGGACTGAAGGCACGAGGACACTCTGAGGGACAGCCACCCCGACCCATGGGCTAAGTCACTTCCCTAATCGAAAACGAATATTTCCCCTGGAACTAGCAATACCAGCAAAGGGAGACAGGACACTAGCCAAACAAGCTCTCCCGCGGCAATTAGAGCAGACCTGCCTAGAGGGAGGGAGCTCCCAAGCCTACAGTGTGGAGACTTAGGGCACTTCTAACCCCCTGAGGTTGCTGAAGTCTATGGTCGGGACAGGACGCCGAAACGCAGTCCTGTCGGTGTGGGCGGAACAGTGAGGGCTCGGGCTAGCCTAGCAGGGGCGGAGGTGACGCGCGAAAGCTGTCCGGCAGCTGCGGGCCGCCTGTGACCCCACTTGTGGGGAAAAATACGGTCAGAGATCAGCCCTGCGACCCTGCGCTAGCCGGCCCTGACCGCGGGCACCGGGGTAAGACCAGGGACGGGCGAGGGGCCCGAGGCTCATGCTGCCAACCCCGCCCAGAAGGAGAAACCTCGGTGTGCCATCTGTGGGCGCAAGCGGGCTCCTAAGTCGGGGGCGAGGGAGACACTGAGACCAGGGGAAGTTCCCTGCTGAGCTCACACTGCTCTCCCCGCCCGGCCGGAGAAACTGCGGAGTACCGCCCTACGTGCGCGAGCTTTCTCCGAGCGTGGGGGCGGGGTAGGAGCCGGAACGACCGGAAGCTAGCCGCGGTGTGCACGCCAGCAAACGCGCCCGGCCCAATAATCCCCGGTGTTTGGTTTCAGTCCCTGCGCAGGAGAGCCTTGGCCTCGAGGGCGGGGCTAAACTCTGGACGGGCAAAGGCTCACAGCTGAGAGCACGTCAAAAGCCCCGCCCAACCCACAAAACGGTGGCGAGCAGGCTCGGACTGAGGGGGCTGGGCGTAAGCCTTCCGGAAAAAGTCCGGGTCCGCAGCTGAGCAAAGGTGCTCACCTCTGCCCTGCGTGCTAACGCTAGTGGCTTGAGTGACAGCCCCTCCCGCAAAGGAGAGGCAGAAACCACAGCAATAGCTGCAGTGAGCCGGCGCTGGCAACGCCCACACCAAACCGCCCTAGGCAGCGACAGAGGGGATGGCAAGCCTGCAGACAGACCACACCGAGAGAACACAAAGGCAACACATACTGGACTCCAGTGGACACAACTTGCTTACACTCAGATAAAATGGGCAGGCAGAGGAATGCAAACCAAATCAACCAAGAGAAATCCCCAGAGAAGGTCCTGAATGAACCAGATATAACCAAACTACCAGAAGCAGACTTTAGAATAATGATAGTTAGGATGTTCAAAGGAATTAGAGCAACAATGGACAGTCACTATGAGCACCTAAATAAAGAGATAACAAGTATAAAAAATGAAATTGAAATAATAAAAAAGAACCAGACAGAAATGACAAATACAGTATCAGAACTGAAGACCACAATGGAAGGAATTAAAAGCAGGATAGATGACGCTGAGGATCGAATCAGTGAGTTAGAGGACACAATAAACATAGTTACAGAAGCAGAGAAAAAAAAGGAAAAGAGATTCAAAATGTGAGGAAACTCTAAGGGAGCTCTGTGACAACATGTAGAGAAACAACATTCGCATCATAGGGGTACCTGAAGAAGAGGAAAGAGGACAGGAAATGAAAACTTTGTTCAATCAAATCATAGCAGAAAACTTCCCTAAATTAAGGCTGGGAAACATTCTACATGTCCAAGAGGCACACAGAACCCCATTAAAGAGAAACCCAAAAAGATCTACACCAAGACACATCATAGTTAAAATACCAAAGCTAATAGATAAAGAAAAAATCTTAAAAGCTGCTAGAGAAAAGAAGACTCTCACCTACAAAGGAGCCCCCATTAGGATGACATCGGACTTCTCAACAGAAACACTTGAGGCCAGAAGGGAATGGCAAGATATAATCAAAGTAATGCAGAACAAGAACCTACAACCAAGACTACTTTATCCAGCAAGGCTAACGTTTAAAATTGAGGGAGAAATAAAGAGCTTTCCAGACAAAGAAAACCTCAAGGAATTCATTAAAACCAAACCAATCCTGCAAGAGATTTTAAGGGGCCTAGTGTGAACAGTTCAAAGGGAGAAAAGAATATAGCAAAAAAAAAAAAAAAATACAGCTTTAAAGAATAAAATGTCAATAAACAACTACATATCAATAATAACCTTAAATGTAAATGGATTAAATGATCCAATCAAAAGACATAGGGTAGCAGCGTGGATAAAGAAACAGGACCCATACATATGCTGTCTACAAGAGACACACCTTAAAACAAAAGATGCTCATAGACTGAAGGTAAAAGGATGGAAAAAAATATTTCATGCAAATGGAAATGAAAAAAAAGCCGGGGTAGCAGTACTTATATCTGACAAAATGGACTTTAAAACAAAGACTGTAGTAAGAGATAAAGAAGGACACTACATAATGATAAAGGGAACAATTCAACAGGAAGATATAACTATTATAAATATCTACGCACCAAATATAGGAGCCCCGACATTCATAAAGCAGACTTTGATGGACATTAAGGGCGAGATTAACAGTAATACTATCATAGTAGGGGATTTCAATACCCCACTAACAACACTGGATAGATCCACAAGAAAGAAAATCAATAAAGAAACAGCAGACTTAAAGTATACACTAGATCAACTTGATTTAATAGATATATTCAGAACTTTTCACCCTAAAGCAGTAGAATATACATTCTTCTCAAGCGCTCATGGTACGTTTTCTAGGATAGACCACATGTTAGGACACAAAAAAGGCCTCAACACATTTAAGAAGATTGAAATTATATCAAGCATTTTCTCTGATCACAATGCCATGAAACTAGAAATCAACCACAAAAGAAAAACTGAAAAATACTCAAACACTTGGAAACTAAATAGCATGTTATTAAATAATGAATGGATTAACAATGAGATCAAAGAAGAAATAAAAAAGTTTCTAGAAACAAATGATAATGAGCATACGTCAACTCAAAATCTATGGGACACAGCAAAAGCAGTTCTGAGAGGGAAGTTTATTGCACTACAGGCATATCATAAGAAGCTAGAAAAAGAACATATAAGCAACTTAACCCTGCAGCTAAAAGAACTTGAAAAACAACAACAAATAAAATGCAGGACAAGTAGAAGGAAGGAAATAATAAAGATCAGAGCAGAAATAAATGACATAGAGGCTAAGGAAACAATACAGAGGATCAATGAAACCAGAAGCTGGTTCTTCGAAAAGGTAAACAAGATTGATGAACCCTTAACTAGACTCATCAAGAAAAAAAGAGAGAGGTCTCAAATAGATAAAATTAGAAAGGACACTGGAGAAATTACAACTAATACAACAGAAATACAAAGCATTGTAAGAAAATACTATGAAGAACTCTATGCCAAAAAATTTGACAATCTAGATGAAATGGACAAATTTCTTGAATCATATAAACTTCCAAAAATCAATCTGGAAGAATCAGAGCACCTAAACAGACCAATTACAACAGAGGAGATTGAAACAGTTATCAAAAAACTCCCAAAAAAGAAAAGTCCTGGGCCTGATGGCTTCACAGGTGAATTCTATCAAAAATTCAAAGAAGAACTAACTCCTATCCTCCTCAAGCTATTTCAAAAAATTCAAGAGGAAGGCAGACTTCCAAACTCCTTTTATGAGGCGAGCATAATTCTGATCCCCAAACTGGGCAAAGACAACACAAAGAAAGAAAATTATAGGCCTATATCCCTGATGAATTTAGACGCTAAAATTCTCAACAAAATATTAGCCAACCGGATTCAGCAATATATGAAAAAAATCATACACCATGACCAAGTGGGATTTATTCTGGAGAGGCAAGGCTGGTACAATATTCGCAAATCAATCAATGTGATTCATCACATAAACAAAAGGAAGGACAAAAATCACATGATAATTTCAATAGATGCAGAAAAGGCATTTGATAAAAATCCAGCACCCATTCATGCTTAAAACTCTCAATAAAGTGGGAATACAAGGAACATTCCTTAACATGATAAAGGCCATCTATGACAAACCCACAGCAAACATCATACTTAATGGACAAAAATTAAAAGCAATCCCCTTAAGATCAGGAACCAGGCAGGGTTGCCCACTTTCACCACTTTTATTCAACATAGTTCTGGAAGTCCTAGCTACAGCAATCAGACAAAAAGAAGAAATAAAAGGCATCCAAATTGGAAAAGAAGAAGTAAAACTGTCACTATTTGCAGATGATATGATATTGTACATAGAAAACTCTAAAGCCTCAGTTAAAAAACTACTGGACCTTATAAATGAATTCAGCAAGGTGGCAGGATATAAAATTAATACCCAGAAATCAGAGGTATTTCTATATACAAACAATGAACTGTCAGCAAAAGAAATTAAGGAATCAATCCCCTTCACTATTGCAGCCAAAAAAATAAAATACCTGGAGTAAATTTAACCAAGGAGGTTAAGGACTTGTACTCAGAAAATTATAAAACATTGATAAAAGAAATCAAGGAAGATACAAACAAGTGGAAGCATATACCGTGCTCATGGCTAGGAAGAATAAACATCATTAAAATGTCTATATTACCCAAAGCAATTTATAAATTCAATGCCAATTAAAATACCAATGACATACTTCAAAGATATAGAAAACATACTCCAAAAATTTATATGGAACCAAAAAAGAACACGAATAGCCTCAGCAATCTTAAAAAGAAAAAATAAAGCAGGAGGCATCACTCTTCCGGATATCAAGGTTTACTACAAGGCCATTATACTCAAGACTGCCTGGTACTGGCATAAGAACAGGCACAGTGATCAATGGAACAGAACAGAAAACCCAGAAATAAACCCACAGCTTTATGGACAACTGATATTTGACAAAGGAGGAAAGAACATACAATGGAGTAAAAGACAGGCTCTTTAACAAATGGTGCTGGGAAAATTGGACATCTACCTGCAAAAAAATGAAACTAGACCATCAACTTACACCATGCACAAAAGCAAATTCAAAATGGATAAAGGACTTAAACATAAGCCGTGAAACTATAAGCATCGTAGAAGAAAACATAGGCAGCAAGCTCTCCGACATCTGTAGCAGCAATTTATTTGCCGATTTATCTCCACGATCAAATGAAATATAAGGCAAGATAAACAAATGGGACTACATCAAACTAAAAAGCTTTTGCACAGCTAAAGACAATAAGAACAGAATAAAAAGACAAACTACACAATGGGAGAACATATTCGACAGCATGTCTGATAAGGGGTTAATAACCAAAATTTATAAAGAACTTATAAAACTCAACACCAGGAAGACAAACAATCCAATCAAAAAATGGGCAAAAGAAATGAATAGAAATTTTACCAAAGAAGACATACAGATGGCCAAAAGACATATGAAAAAATGCTCAACATCACTAATTATTAGAGAAATGCAAATTAAAACCACAATGAGATATCACCTCACACCAGTCAGAATGGCGCTCATCAGCAAAACAACACAGAACAAGTGCTGGCGAGGATGTGGAGAAAAGGGAACCCTTCTGCACTGCTGGTGGGAATGCAGACTGGTGCAGTCACTGTGGAAAACAGTTTGGAGATTCCTCAAAAAATTAAAAGTCGAACTGCCTTTTGACCCAGCTATCCCACTTTTAGGAATATACCCCAAGAACACCATAACACTGTTCGAAAAGAAGAAATGCGCCCCCATGTTTGTGGCAGCATTGTTCACAATAGCGAAGAGCTGGAAACAGCCCAAGTGTCCGTCAGAAGACGAGTGGATTAAAAAGCTTTGGTATATATATACTATGGAACAATATTCAGCCATAAGAAATGATGACATCGGATCATTTATAACAAAATGGACGTACCTTGATAACATTATACGGAGTGAAATAAGTAAATCAGAAAAAAAGAAAAACTGAGAACAGCATGATTTCATACATAGGTGGGACATTAAAGTGAGACTATGAGACATGGACAAGAGAGTGGTGGTTACAGGATGGGGGGAGGGAGGGGAGGGTGGGATAGGGAGTAGGGGAGGGACACAGGGAAAACCAGATAGAAGGTGACAGAGGACAATTTGAATTTGGGTAATGGGTATGCAGCACAATTGAATGATGGGATAATCTGGAGATGTTTTCATTGTACATATGTACCCTGATTTATTGGTGTCACCCCATTAAAGTTAATAAAAAAAAAAAAAAAAAGAATATTTTCAAAGTATTCTGGCAATGTCTTCAAGGTCTTGAGGGTATTTCATATCCAACATAAAATTTTGTACCTCACTGCTGGATCAATCCAGTGTGAAGGTAGAACAAAGTCATTTTCACTCATTGTCCCAGTTAGTGCTACAAGATGATTTTTAAGACTTTATTTTTATTACTCAAAATGATATCCATTGTGTCATACTTACTAGGTGAGCTATAGTTTTTTTTTAACAGAAAATTAGCATTGGTGAAAATGTGAAGAGATTGCTGTACATTGCTGATGGGCATGTAAAATAGCACCCCAAAACAAAAAACAGTTTGGCAGTTTCTCAAAAAGCTAAACATAGAATTATTGTGACTCAGCAACTCCACTAATAGCATATACCCAAAGAAACTTAAAGCAGACACTTAACCAGGTACTTGTAAGCCAGTATTCATTGCAGCATTATTCACATTAGCCAAAAGATGGAAATAATCCAAATGTCAATCAACAGATAAATGGATAAACAAAAGGTGGGTTTTTACATACAATGGAATATTATTCAACCATAAAACAAATAAATTCTGATATATACTACAACACGGATGAACCATGAAAACATTATGCTAATTGAAATAAGTTAGATGCAAAAAGATAAATATTATATGATTCTACTTATGTGAAATATCTAGAGTGGACAAATTCATAGAATGAAAATAGAGTTTACTAGAGACTGGAGTGAAGGGAATGAGGTGTTATTGCTTAATGGTTAAAAGTTTCTGTTCGAGGTTATAAATAAGTCCCAGAAGTAAATAGTGGTAATGGTGGCACAACATTGTGAAAGTTTAATGCTTCTGAATTGTATACAAGGGGTCCTTGGGTTATGACACAGTTCTGTTCTTGCAATAGGGACATAAACCCGAATTTTGGTGTAAGTCAAAACACCCTACTCTAAATCACTTACCTATCCTAACACAGTAGTAAAATCATAATTTAGAACAGTGGTTCTTAATCTGGGTTCTATCGAACCCTAGGAGTTTGGTTAGTCGGTCACAGGGATTCAGAGAAGCCTCTGCTGCGGAGGACAGAATAAAGTAATACTGTAATTTGTTGTGAGTTCATGCACTTTGTTGGTTTTGTTCTTTGAGCAAGGTGATGTTCATGCACGGCTCATTTTGTGCACCAGTAAAAAAACATATACCTATGTCTTGAATTTGGAAAAAAAAAGTCATATTTTATTTATCACTAAAGAAGTGTTCAGTGAATGTGCATATGAAACTCAAAAAAAGTTAAGAACCACTGATCTAGAACATAAAAACACAACTACGTCACAGAAAACAGAAAAGGACACAAATATACTGTACTGTATAATGTACTATATTAATGGGAAAAAATGAGTGTAAAAAAATTTCTTACCATTATTCTTATGGTTGGCTTACACATAGGAAGGGGCATTGCAAGGTGAAAGAGAGTGACCCTATTGGGAGGAGGAAGCTGGAGAGGCAGGAGAAGCTGCAGAAGGTGCTGGAAATACTGGGTCAGGTGAATCAGGATTGCCTAAGGAACATGCAGGAGATGCTGGAGATGATTCTACCAGGACACAGGTGTTTTATCTCGAGAAGCAGCTGATGTCAAGGGTACAGGATCTATTACAGGCTTCTCTACCTTCTTAAAGAATTTTCCAGGTTAGTCTGGAAGGTTGATGACTTCTCTTCAAAAATCTACCTATAGCATTGCAAGGCATCCATAACAGCTCTGTAGACCTTACTGAACCTGTCATCGCTGGGGTCCTTAGCCTGAAATTTTGCCAACCCACCCTCTATTGTAGAAACACCTTCTTCCAAACCATTGGTAATAAATCTCTGGGTTCTGAGGTTTCTATCTCTTCCTCTTCCATCAGTTGCTTCTCCTGCTGAATGAGACCCTCAGCAGACAGCTCCTCTCCGTGCGATGCCAGCAGCTCTGTGACATCCATTATGATTGATAGCTTTCCTTTTCTTTGGAGCACTACCATCTGAAGTCTCTGACTTTCGTTTAGGAGCCCTGATAAGGGCCAAAAAGTTGCCAAACAAAGCAACACAAATGGAACACTTGCACTTTTAACAGTCCAAAATGGCGTAAGTAATTGTTCTGGTGGACGCCAACTCCCTCATTCATACATCGCGTTACTGTGTATTGTTCTTCCACATGCTACCAATCTAGTTCACCCACATAGTCCATAAATACAGTGCTAATGCTGTAAGCTGAAACACATCTCAATTTTTTAAAGTTTTTATGTGAGTAAGCGTCATAAACTTGAAATGTTGTATGTCAAGACTGTTGTCACCCAAGGACTTTCTGTACTTAGAAATGGTTTAAATGGCATCTTTTATGTTATATATATTTTAACTAAACTTTAAAATGAATAATATAATATCCCCAAAACCATTGGATTGTACATTTTAAATAGGTGAATTCTGTTATGTTAATTATATTTTGATATAGGTTGCTTTTTTTTTCTTTTAATTTTTCCACTGAGTTGAGAGAGAGAGGAAGGGAGAGAGAGAAAGTATTAATTCATGGTTCCACTTAGCTGTCTCATTTATTTGTGCATTTATTGATTATTTCTCCAACGTGTTGACTGGGTAGGAAATCTGCACCCTTGGCATGCCTGGAGGATGCTTTATCAACTGAGCCACTGGTCAGGGTGATAAAGGCTGCTTTTTAAAAAGGACATTGAAAATTTCAACCTTGCTGAGAAAAAGACACTTTACATATGCTAGTACAAACAGTTAGGACACAAGATAAAGTTGACATATAATTATTTTGTAAGTGCATGTAAGTTAGCCCATCTTGAAATCCTAAAAACAGTAAAGGAAATACAAAACCAGAAACTAAGAATAGAACTGTTGTTTCTCAAGTCAACTGTCAACTCTTCTAAAAGATTACTAGAAAAACCTGTTAATCTGGTAAGACATTATTTATAATTTTATATTTATATTTTACTACAGTAAGGAAGAATACCACTTTGATAGAATTTTGGTAATACTTCAGAAAAGTGAAGGTAGAGGAAGAAGATATATATCTGGTGTTAGAGTCTCAGTTCAAGTGGATTAGATGGGTCTTTCAAGAAGGGAAATTGACTGGGATTGGACAAAGTTTGTGACTTAATAGTTAGGCTTTGTGGATACAGTGAGATGAGGGTCTTGAAGTGTGTTGTGATAAACTATCACTTGACAAGTAAGTTTTGTCAGGTATGTGATCTATTGTCCTAATAAAAGAGTTTTCAGCATCCTGGCCGAGTAGTAAAGTTGGTTGGAGCATCCTCCCAAGACACCAAGGGTTTGCTCTTCAGTCAAGGGCACAGACAAGAATCAACCAGTGAATGTATATATAAGTGGAACAACAGATCAATGTTTCTCTCTTTCTCCTTTCCTCTCTCTATAAAATCAATAAATAGAAAAATAATATTAATATGCAAAATATTTCTATTACATAAGTATTTGTAGATGATGTTGTCTGCTTCTCTACAACTTGGGAACCATAGAGCTGAATTGTTAAATTAACTCCATGTGAGCTTCAAGACCAGAAAAACTTGACTATCATTCTTAGATTTCACGTAAAAACTTTCTAGGGTATCCAAACTGAGAGACTGAAAATCCAAATTGAAAATAATGAGACTATGCCTGACTAGGCAGTGGTGCAGTGGATAGAGCATCAGACTGGGATGCAGAGGACCCAGGTTCAAGCTCATCTTGCTTGAACACGGGTTCATCAGCTTGAGCATGGGATCATAGACATGACCCCATGGTTGCTGACTTGAGCCCAAAGATTGCTGGCCTGAAGCCCAAGGTTGCTGACTTGAGCCCAAGGTCACTGTCTTAAGGAAAGGATCACTGGCTCAGCTGGAGCTCCCAGTCAAGGCACATACGAGAAAGCAAGTGGGCCAATTGCGGTGCCGTTTGGTTGCTCCACTACTGCCCATCATGAAAAATGGAACGCCTACTAGTGGGTGGTAGGGACCAGGTTGACCAGCACTGCAAAAGTGGGCCATTTTTATAAAAAGTTTGAAGACTTCTGATTAGTAACCAGGCCAGGGAGTCATATTTGTAGGAAGTTATATTTGTAGTAAGTCAGATTGCTTATCTCTAGCAAACAGTCCAGGAAGCCAAATAACCCCTGTAACAATTGGCTCCAACTGTCTAGGACTTGATTAATATTGATAACTTTCCTAATTTTTGCCCCTGCCTCTAAGTTAGGACTGAGTAGAGAAAGCCAAATATTCACCCTTCACCAACCCCCGAGGATATTCCACTTCCAGTTCGTCTAGCAACAGCTGCCCCACACCAATACCCTCCAAAGCCTTCCCTTTTCCACTATTAAAGTTTTCCCACTTCCCTCCCTGCCTTTGACTTTCTGCCAAAACACAAGTAAGAGTGACTGACTCCTGCTATGGTAAGCTTATACTAAATAGCCTTTACTTGTTCTCATTTGGGTAGTCTTTGCTTATTTCCTCAATAGCATTATTATCTTTATCATCAGTATCTTCTAGTTTTAATTTTTTGCTATTCAACACTTGCTGTGGGAATGACTGTTTCGCTAACTTCCTAGAACACGTAATATTATCAGTGCCCAGCTGCCTTCGTATTCCAGGGAACATTTCTACGACTGCTTTGGCTTTTGCCAAGGAATGAATAATTATAAAGGTGGTCAAGAGGAAGGCTTAGGTGTTGGGATTTCCCCCTTCACTTTTAATTAGGTGTATTTCTTCCACTCTGGTATTATTACAGCTTTTTTTTTTTTTTTTAAATAGGGACGGAGAGAGAGAGAGTCAGAGTCAGAGAGAGGGATAGATAGGGATAGACAGACAGGAACCGAGAGAGGTGAGAAACACCAATCATTAGTTTTTCGTTGCCGTTGTGACACCTTAGTTGTTCATTGATTGCTTTCTCACATGTGCCTTGACTGCGGGCCTTCAGCAGACTGAGCCACCCCTTGCTGGAGCCAGCGACCTTGGGTCCAAGCTGGCGAGCTTTAGCTCAAGACAGATGGGTCAGCACTCAAGCTGGCGACCTCGGGGTCTCGAACCTGGGTCTTCCGCATCCCAGTTTGATACTCTATCCACTGCACCACTGCCTGGTCAGGCTATTACAGCTATTTTTAAAAAGAAGACTGAGGGTTGTTTTTTTTTTTTTTTTGTCGGTAGCTGTTACTGGTCTATGCATCACCTTCTTTCTGTAAGGCAACATGCATCCATCTTCATTCCTGAGCTGAGCTTGAAGTCTGCCCACCTTTTCTTGATTCATATTGTTAGTCAATCTGATGCAGGAGGCTCTTTAAACACTAGACAGGGCAAGAGCCAAATAGCTGCTTTGGTGAAGATAGAAAAAGGAAAAAACTAGTTTTAAGGAAGTGAGCTTCCAGATCCTCAATTGCTCTATATACTTTTCTTAAATTAGAGCTGCATGAGAACTTGGCTGTAATCTAGGCACCATGCTTGTTCTCAGATGTTATACAGGTCCTACCGTCCCAGCTCCCCTTTAGGTCCATTCTCCTTCCACATACATGAACACACTATGATGTATTGCTAGTGGAACAGGAAGGCTCCAAGTCCCAGGAAGGATACACTTTGAAGCAGTGTCAGCTATCAAGGAAGTGAATGACTCAAGTGATAGAGTAACCCATCCTTTGCAAGTCAGATGTTTTCAAATTCTTTACTTTCAACAAAATTGAAGGAGGATTGAAAGAAGTTGACAGCCAAAATTGCACTTAAAAAAAATCAATATTTGATGATTGATAACTATGTAATCTTTGACACATACCTCAAGAAGAGTTCAAATAACTGAATGATACCACTATAACAAAAACCCTTCTGTCGCTAAGACAATGACTACTCAGAGGCCAGAAGAGCTGCACCAAGGGACCTAGCAGAGGCTACCATCAAGAACTCTGGAAGAGGATCCAGACAGCCACCTTGACCACAGTCTTGCTCAGATATTTATTAGCAGAAACAAACAACCCCAAGGAAGTAAAAGAAGGAAGTTCTCAGGGAATTAGGCGGAGGGCAAGGAGCATGATGACTCCAGGGGTTAACAGTGCCCCCCAACCCCGTCAAGAATAATTATTAACCTATTCATGCTGTGTTCAGCGCACATTGTATTCAGTATGATCATCAGTGAAGCCACTGTGGCTTTTGTCTCAGGGCACTGAACTGTGTCCCTATTCTATGTTTCGATTCAGGGCCTCTACACCTTTCCATTCCAACTACTTGTTTATGCTACAGATGTCAAATAAAAATAAATCCAGACTTAGATATAGAGAGGTTTAAAGAAAGACTATTGTGATGGGGGAAGAAGATACTGTAAAAGAAGACGTGCCATTGTATTTAACAAGGTCAGAAAAAACAGGCCAAGGAGAATGAATGGCAGATGGCACACTGAGCAGGTAATAAGAGTAGACAATTTTTTGTTATTGTGGGCCAATTCTGGAAGGGCCATTGAAGAGGTTGTTCCATGTTCCAATCTTATATTAACTTAAGGGTAGGCCAGTGTTCAGGCACTTGGGGGAAGATGAGAAGCCTAACTAAAGTTTGGTTATGTCAAATTAGTGGCATTTTGTTCATATTGGTCAGTATAAACAGTTCAGCTAATCATATATGAGACAAAGAATGGGAATTTGGAGGGTCTGTGTCTGGAGTTGTCATTGATAAACAAGGGGGTCATCCATGAATCTCATCTAAGTCATGGGAAAGAATGGCTTTTTATCCTAAACTGTTGACTAGAACATAAAAAAGTGAGGGGATTTGTTTTGTTTTTGAGAGAGAGGCAAGGGAGAGAGACAGGAACATCAAATTGCTCCTATATGTGCCCAGGAACATCAAACTGCTTCTATATGTGCCCTGACCAGGGAATCAAACCTTCACATTCTCAGACACAATGCTCTAACCAACTATCTGGCCAGGGCTAAAACGCAAGTTTTTGCCTGAATAGAATTTAAATAAGTTTTGCACAAATTTTATGATTAAAATAAGTGTTTTAATATGTTCTATTTCAAAATTGTAGACAAATTCTGATGCAATAATATCTTTTAGTATATTTACTGCATTATATAAATTATTATATTTTCACAAAGATGATGTCCAAGAAGACATTTTACTTCATTATGTTAAACTAAATGTTGAAAATTTTACAATTAGATGAAAACCTAAAATCTTAAATTGCAAAAATACTGTAGCTTACAGAAAAAAACTAATGTTGGATTCGAGATCAGCACACTCGAATTAGGTAAGAACAAGTGTTTTGTGGATGCAACGAAAATTTTGTTCCCCAGTGTTGTGAGTATCTTGAAGTGTCTGAAAGGCAGGACTTCTGTAAGTTAATTAGAGAAAGACTCATTGGAGATCTGAAGGGCCAGGGAAGCTTGGTAGAGACCAATGAGCAGGGGGCTTGCTTGGGAGTTGGAGGTGGACATAATAAGACCCAAGGAACTAACCGCGCAGACAAGTAGGGGAAGGGAGGAAGACATCTACGATTCTCAAGTTGTTGGCAATCAGCCATGTGCCAGGCACATCTAAGTGCTAGATGGTCAAGAATTTTCATAATATGCATTGTAGGCAGAGCTGCATAAGTTTCATAGTGTGACTATGTTTAATCTCCTCCACTTCATATTCTAAAATAAGGTAACCAGGATAACATGAAAACTTTTTTTCTTCTGGGTGCTGAGACGACTTCTAGACCAGTGGTTCTTAACCTGGGTTCTATCGAACCCTAGGGGTTCGATGAGTTGGTCTCAAGGGTTTGGAGAAGCCTCTGCCACGGAGGCCAGAATAAAGTAATACCATAATTTGTTGTGAGTTCATGCACTTTGTTGGTTTTGTTCTTTGAGCAAGGTGATGTTCATGCACGGCTCATTTTGTGCACCAGTAAAAAAACATACACCTATGTCTTGAATTTGGGGGAAAAAATCATATTTTATTTATCTCTAAAGAAGGGTTCGGTGAATGCACATATGAAACTGGTGGGTTCAGTAACTCAAAAAGGTTAAGAACCACTGTTCTAGATGCTATTGGGGTATATTAAATCTCATGTCAAGTTTCTAGTGGAGGGAGAGCAAGATGGCGATGGAGTAGGCAGACGTACCAACTTCCAACTCCCAGAACCAAAGTGGATTATAACTCAATTTTAAGAACCATCATCTGGAAAACCAACTTTGAACTAAACTAAGTGAACTCTTCAACCAAGGAACATAGAAGAAGCCACATTGAGACTCATACAATAGCGAAAACACAAAGAGGGCTACCAAGCTCTTGGGAGCAAACGGCAGCCCAGAGAGACCTACGTGGCGGGAAGAGTTTGGCGGAGAGGGAGGGACCTGGGTCCCAGGAACAAAGCCCCAGCCTGCAGTCCCAGAGCCTAGAAGAGGCGTTTGGACAGTATTGAGCTGTCCAACAAGTGAGGATACTGTTTGTGAGAGACAGTTTTCTCAGACCCAAGATTCTTTTTAAAAGGACAGTGCAGAAAACCTCTCTCACAACCACGCACCCGGGGCTCCGGGGAATGGGTACAGAGGAGAGGACCAGAGCAGCGGGAAGAGAGTGTGGACTGAAGGCACAGGGGCAAACACTCTAAGGGACAGCCACCCTAACCCCTGGGCTAAGTCACTTCCCTAATCAAAAATGAATATTTCCCCTGGAACTAGCAATACCAGCAAAGGGAGACAGGACACCAGCCAAACAAGCTCTCCCGCGGCAATTAGAGCAGAGCTGCTTAGATGGAGGGAGCTCCCAGGTCTACAGTATGGAGTGTTAGGGTCTGTGCTGTGGGGCCCCTTCCTACTCTGCTGAGGGTTGCTGGAGAGATGGTGGCCGCAGGACACTGAAATGCAATTCTGTCAGCGGGGGCAGAGGCCCAACAGGTGTGAGCTCAGTCTAGCCCAGCAGGGGCAGAGGGGATGTGCAAAAGTGGTCCACCAGCTGCGGGCCCGCCTGTAACCCCACCAGCAGGGGAAAAGCGGGAGGCCAGGAACGGGCAGAGATCTGCTCTGCGACCCTGTACAAGTCAGCCCTGACCGCGGGGAGGGGGCTAGGAACAGGGACGGGTGGAGGCTTGTGGCGGAGCTCACGCCAGCAGCCCCAACCGACCGGAGAAACTGCGGTTTGCCATCCTGGGTGCGCGAGTTGGCTCTGAACGCGGGGGCGGGGTAGAGCCCGGGATGAGTGGAAGTTCGCAGCTGAGTGAACACCAGCAGCCACGCCCAGCCCAATAAACCTTGGTTTGCGACCCTGTGCAGGAGGGCCCTGGCCTCGAGGGTGGGGCTAAAGCTCCGGACGGGCAAAGGCTCACAGCTGAGAGCATGTCAGCAGCCCCGTCCAACCCGCGAAACTGTGGCGTTCAGGCTCTGACCGCGGGTGCTGGGCAGAAGCCCAGAAACAGGCTGGGTCCGCAGCTGAGCAAAGGTGCTCACCTCTACCCTTGATGCTGAGGCTTGTGGCTTGAGAGACAGCCCCTCCCGCAGAGGAGAGGTGGAAATCACAGCAACAGTCGCAGTGGGCCAGCGCTGGCAACACCCATACCCAACCACCCTAGGCAGCGGTAGAGGGGGTGGCAGGCCTGCAGACAGACCACACCAAGAGAACACAAAGGAAACACCTACTGGACTCCAGTGGCCACAGCTTGCTTATACGCAGACAAAATGGGCAGGCAGAGGAAGGCAAACCAAATGAATCAAGAGAAATCCCCAAGAAAGACCTGAATGAATCAGATATAACAAAATTACCAGAAGTAGAATTTCGAATAATGATAGTTAGGATGTTCAAAGAAATTAGAGCAACAATGGATAGTCACTATGAATACCTAAATAAAGAGATAACAAGTATAAAAAATGAAATTGAAATAATAAAAATGAATCAGACAGAAATGACAAATATAGTATCAGAACTGAAGACCACAATGGACGGAATTAAAAGCAGGATGAATGACACTGAGGATTGAATCAGCGAGTTAGAGGACACAATAAATAAAGGCACAGAAGCAGAGAAGAAAAAGGAAAAGAGACTCAAAAAATGTGAGGAAACTCTAAGGGAGCTCTGTGACAACATGAAGAGAAACAACATTAGCATCATAGGGGTTCCTAAAGAAGAGGAGAGAGAACAAGAAATAGAAACTTTGTTCAATCAAATCATAGCAGAAAACTTTCCTAAATTAAGGCTGGGAAACATTCCACACATTCAAGAAGCACACAGAACTCCATTAAAGAGAAACTCAAAAAAATCTACATCAAGACACATCATAGTTAAAATACCAAAGCTAAGTGATAAAGAGAAAAATTTTAAAAGCTGCTAGAGAAAAAGAGGCTATCACCTACAAAGGAGCCCCCATAAGGATGACATCGAACTTCTCAACAGAAACACTTGAGGCCAGAAGGGAATGGCAAGATATATTCAAAGTAATGCAGAACAAGAACCTACAACCAAGACTACTCTATCCAGCAAGGCTAACATTTAAAATTGAAGGAGAAATAAAGAGCTTCCCAGACAAAAGAAAGCCTCAAGGAATTCATTAAAACCAAACCAATTCTGCAAGAGATACTAAGGGGCCTGTTGTGAACAGTTCAAAGGGAGGAAAGAATATAGCCAAAGAAAAATACAGCTTTAAAGAATAAAATGGCAATAAATAACTACATATCAATAATAACCTTAAATGTAAATGGATTAAATGATCCAATCAAAAGACATAGGGTAGCTGCGTGGATAAAGAAACAGGACCCATACATATGCTGTCTACAAGAGACACACCTTAAAACAGAAGATGCACATAGACTGAAGTGAAAGGATGGAAAAAAATATTTCATGCAAATGGAAATGAAAGAAAAGCCGGGGTAGCAGTACTTATATCTGACAAAATGGACTTTAAAACAAAGGCTGTAGTAAGAGATAAAGAATGATACTACATAATGATAAAAGGAACAATTCAACAAGAAGATATAACTATTATAAATATCTATGCACCAAATATAGGAGTCCCGACATACATAAAGCAGACTTTGATGGATATAAAGGGCGAGATTAACAGCAATACTATCATAGTAGGGGATTTCAATACCCCACCAACAACACTGGATAGATCCTCAAGAAAGAAAATTAATAAAGAAACAGCAGTTTAAAGGATACACTAGATTAACTCTATTTAATAGATATCTTCAGAACTTTTCACCCTAAAGCAGTACAATATACATTCTTCTCAAGCGCTCATGGTATGTTTTTTGGGATAGACCACATGTTAGGACACAAAAATGGTCTCAATAAATTTAAGAAGATTGAAATCATATCAAGCATTTTCTCTCATCACAATGCCATGAAACTAGATATTAACCACAAAAGAAAAACGGAAAAATATTCAAACACTTGGAAACTAAATAGCATGTTATTAAACAATGAATGGATTAACAATGAGATGAAAAAATATATAAAAAAGTTTCTAGAAATGAATGATAATGAGCATACATCAACTCAAAATTTATGGGACACAGCAAAAGCAGTACTGAGAGGGAAGTTCATTGCACTACAGGCATACCAAAAGAAGCTAGAAAAAGCTCTAATAAGCAACCTGACCCTGCATCTAAAAGAACTAGAAAACAACAGCAAATAAAGCCCAGGACCAGTAGAAGGAAGGAAATAATAAAGATCAGAGCAGAAATAAATGACATAGAGGTGAAGGAAACAATACAGAGGATCAATGAAACCAGAAGCTGGTTCTTTGAAAAGGTAAACAAGATTGATGAACCTTTAACTAGACTCACCAAGAAAAAAAAGAGAGAGGACCCAAATAAATAAAATTAGAAAAGACAGTGGAGAAATAACAACTGACACAACAGAAATACAAAGCATTATAAGAAAATACTATGAAGAACTCTATGCCAAATAATTAGACAACCTAGGTGACATGGACAAATTTCTTGAATCATATAATCTTCCAAAAATCAATCTGGAAGAATCAGAACACCTAATCAGACCAATTATAACAAAGGAGATCGAAACACTTATCAAAAAACTCCCCAAAAAGAAAAGTCCTGGGCCTGTTGGCTTCACAAGTGAATTCTATCAAAAATTCAAAGAAGAACTAACTCCTATCCTCCTCAAGCTATTTCAAAAAATTCAAGAGGAAGGAAGACCTCCAAACTCCTTTTATGAGGTGAGCATAATTCTGATCCCAAAACCGAACTAAGAAAACACAAAGAAAGAAAATTATAGGCCTATATCCCTGATGAATTTAGACGCTAAAATTCTCAACAAACTATTAGCCAACCGGATCCAGCAATATATGAAAGAAATCATACACCATGATCTAGTGGGATTCATTCTGGAGAGGCAAGGCTGGTTCAATATTCACAAATCAATCAATGTGATTCATCACATAAACAAAGGAAGGACAAAAATCACATGATAATTTCAATAGATGCAGAAAAGGCATTTGATAAAATCCAGCACCCATTCACGATCAAAACTCTCAGTAACGTGGGAATACAGGGAACATTCCTTAACATGATAAAGGCCATCTATGACAAACCCACAGCAAACATCATACTTAATGGACAAAAATTAAAAGCAATCCCCTTAAGATCAGGAACCAGGCAGGGGTGCCCCCTTTCACCACTCTTATTCAACATAGTTCTGGAAGTCCTAGCTACAGCAATCAGACAAGAAGAAATAAAAGGCATCCAAATTGGAAAAGAAGAAGTAAAACTGTCATTATTTGCAGATGATATGATATTGTATATAGAAAACCCTAAAGTCTCAGTCAAAAAACTACTGCACCTTATAAATGAATTCAGCAAGGTGGCAGGATATAAAATTAATACTCAGAAATCAGAGGCATTTTTATATACCAACAATTAACTGTCAGCAAAAGAAATTAAGGAAACAATCCCCTTCACTATTGCAGCCAAAAAAATTAAGTACCTAGGAGTAAATTTAACCAAGGAGGTTAAGGACTTGTACTCAGAAAATTATAAAATATTGATAAAAGAAATCAAGGAAGATACAAACAAGTGGAAGCATATACCGTGCTCATGGCTAGGAAGAATAAACATCATTAAAATGTCTATATTACCCAAAGCAATTTATAAATTCATTGCAATACCAATTAAAATACCAATGACATACTTCAAAGATATAGAATACATATTGCAAAAATTTATATGCAACCAAAAAAGAACATGAATAGCCTCAGCAATCTTAAAAAGAAAATATAAAGCAGGAGGTATCACTCTTCCAGATATCAAGGTTTACTACAAGGCCATTATACTCAAGACAGCCTGGTACTGGCATAAGAACAGGCACATAGATCAATGGAACAGAACAGAGAACCCAGAAATAAACCCACAGCTTTATGGACAACTGATATTTGACAAACGAGGAAAGAACATACAATGGAGTAAAGACAGCCTCTTTAACAAATGATGTTGGGAAAATTGGACATCTACCTGCTAAAAAATGAAACTAGACCATCAACTTACACCATTCACAAAAACAAACTCAAAATGGATAAAGGACTTAAACGTAAGCCCTGAAACCATAAGCATCTTAGAAGAAAACATAGGCAGCAAGCTCTCCGACATATGTAGCAGCAATATATTTGCCGATTTATCTCCACGGACAAATGAAATAAAAGGCAAGATAAACAAATGGGACTATATTAAACTAAAAAGCTTGTTATTGGTTTCTCTCTGATGTGTCAACTTAGTCTAGTTGACACAGGTGTAAAAACTTTTCAGTCCCTTTTCTAGACTTGAAGCATAAAGTTGAAAGCCTGCATTTATGATTTTCTTTGCCCATATTCCTCAGTGCATTGAAAAGCAACAATCTGGAATATACCCTAAGAATACCATAGCACTGTTCGAAAAGAAGAAATGCGTCCCCATGTTTGTGGCAGCATTGTTCACAATAGCGAAGATCTGGAAACAGCCCAAGTGTCCGTCAGAGGACTAGTGGATTAAAAAGTTTTGGTACATATATACTATGAAATATTACTCAGCCATAAGAAATGATGACATCGGATCATTTACAACAAAATGGATGGAGCTTGATAACATTATATGGAGTGAAAGAAGTAAAACAGAAAAAAACTGAGAACAGCATGATTTCATACATAGGGGGGACATATAAGTGAGACTATGAGACATGGACAAGAGTGTGGTGGTTACGGGGTGGGGAGAGGGAGGGGAGGGTGGGATAGGGAGGAGGCGAGGGGCACAGGGAAAACCAGATAGAAGGTGACAGAAGACAATTTGACCTTGGGTGATGGGTATGCAACATAATTGAATGATAAGATAACCTGGAGATGTTTTCTTTGAACATATGTACCCTGATTTATTGGTGTCACCCCATTAAAATTAAAAAAAAAGTTTCTAGTGGATAGCTCTAATTTCGTGACCACTCTTTATTAAGACTTTTTCACTGAAGAGGTCATTTATGCTTTCCAGTTCAACTGTGAGTTAACAAGATGATTTAAATATGTTTGGGGTTTGTTTGTAAGGACTGTAGGTATAGTGAGAGCTAAGTCTCTCTGTGGCACACTGAGGCTATTTGCTTTGCAGTTAGCTTACCTAAAATACCGTGTAGAGTAAGAAACTATGATGTCAGGAAAAATAGGCTTTCAGATCAGAACTATACTTTCTTCTCACAGAAATATTGTATTTTAATAATTTTCACTTGATAAAGGTTCAAGTCCTGTGAGGTTCGAATTTACTTGTTAAAAGAAAGTAAAATGCTTTGCATCATTTGTTTCTTTAAAGGTTCATTCTTAAACAGTGATCCAGGGAATAAAGAGGTGGGTGTTAAGAAGGACCCACAATTAATGTTCGATATTTTTCTCACTACAGACGAGCTTTTTCATCTATCCTCATATCATCCCAACTCTAAGGGACCAACGTCCATGATAGCTGTGGTAGATATGTCTGGTAGATATGTCTACTATACAATATAAGTTGATTCTTCTATATAAATGTTGACTAGAAATCTGTTTTGTTTATGAATTATCCCTAGAAAAGTGACTATGAGAAAAAAACAATCAGAGGGAGTTGTGCTAATGCTTTTTTTTTCTTTTTTCTTTTTTTACAGGGACAGAGAGAGGGATTGATAGGGACAGACAGACAGGAACAGAGAGAGATGAGAAGCATCAATCATCAGTTTTTTGTTGTGACACCTTAGTTGTTCATTGATTGCTTTCTCACATGTGCCTTGACCGCAGGTCTTCAGCAGACCGAGTGACCCCTTGCTTGAGCCAGCAACCTTGGGTCCAAGCTGGTGAGCTTTTCGCTCAAGCCAGATGAGCCTGTGCTCAAGCTGGCGACCTCGGGATCTCGAATCTGGGTCATCCGCATCCCAGTCTGACGCTTTATCCACTGCGCCACCGCCTGGTCAGACAATGCTATTTCTTAAATGGAAGAAGTATGTGTTCAACAAATTTTGATTGAGTACCTATGTTCAAGATACTGGAGATAAAGTAGTAAAGAGGGCATATAATATTACTCTTTTCATAACTGAAGAAGTGCTGTTAAGAAGGACAGGGTGGAATGGGGTTGATATAAGAGGGGCTAGGCCCTGAGAGAATTCCTTGAGAAAGCTGCATTTGAATTGAGCTTGAAAGGTCCAAAGACTGGGAAGAACATTTCATCAAGAAGGGAGGACATCAAGTGCCAAATTCTGAAGTGGATGAGAATGTGACACATTCACAGATGTGGTTCAGATTTTGAAAGCAAAGAGAATGGTATGCAGTGGATGCAAACAGGTAGAAAGGGGAAAATCAGGCAGAGTCTGGCAACCCCTGTTAAAGATTTTAGTTTGCCTGTTCTTCACAATTTGTGCAGGTGGTAGAACCATGATTTAAAGTGAAGAAATCTCATTTAGTGTCCCAACAAATCATTCTATACTTATCTTGTATCTCATTGCTTCAGACCAGGAATAACTAATTTTTCCAATTAAAAGGCAATGATTCCTTTTAATGGGGAATAGTATTTATAAACTACCATCTGGACACCAGGTTTGTTCAATGCTACTGATATATCATTGCTTCTAGGTCATCTCAGTGAGCAAAATTAAGAATTGATATGGTTTTTAAATCATGAGTTGATATTGATATTACCAGTTCAAATTTACTATTACAGTTTTCTCTTATTTTGTATTTTATTTCTTTTAAACTTTACTCTTGTTTTTTAGAGAAAACAGATATTATTGCCCAGCAATTAAAAGTATTCAAATATGTGTTTTCTTTCTTTCTCTCTCTCTCTCTCTCTTTTTTATTTTTAGAAAGAGACAGAGAGAGGGAGAGATAGGGACAGACAAACAGGAAGGGAGAGAGATGAGAAGCATCAATTCTTCACCTTAGTTGTGGCACCTTAGTTGTTCAGTGATTGCTTTCTCATATGTGCCTTGACCAGGGTGCTATAGCCAAACCAGTGATCCCTTGCTCAAGCCAGTGACTTTGGGCTCAAACCAGCAACCTTTGGACTCAAGTTAGAGACCATGAGGTCATGTCTATGATCCCATGCTCAAGCCAGTGACCCTGCACTTAACTGGTAAGCCCACACTCAACCCGATTAACCTGCACTCAAGTCATTGACCTTGGGGTTTCAAACTTGGGTCCTCTGCATCCCAGGCTGATTCTCTATCCACTGCGCCACTGCCCGGTCAGGCCAAACATGTATTTTCTATATAATTTATCATGAGGTGATCAATGTTAACTAAAATATTAGTCCTCATCATTTGCTTCAACTCATGTCTTCTAGACTGGTTCTTTGTTTTCCTTCCAAAATGTTGCATGGCACATGCCTAAGGTAATAAAGAATTTTAAAATACCACTGCTAAAAACTTGAACATTCATATGTAACTACCTATATACTAGAAAAGTCCAGTGTCAGGCCTACAGTTGCTGCCGGGCCTGCATGATTTGAATGGCCAGTGATGTCTCAAGAGCTTTTCTTGTGCCAGAACCAGGCGAGAGAAAAAAAAACTTGTTAAACTTTACTCTTAATGTATTCTTTTATATGCTTTATCCTATTATATGTATATCTGTATATATATAATAGTTATAGATAGTCTTTAAAATCAATGTCATGAAGAACAAATAAAGAAGGTAAGACAAATGCTCTAGATGAAGTGACTAAAAAGACCAGTAACAAAATATAAGGTATGGATCTTAACTGAATTATGGTTAGGAGAGAAAAAGAAAACAATAAAGGCTTCAGGAACCCTTTGGAAAATTTGAATATGGACTAAATCAGCAATTTTCAACTGCTGTGATGCAAGAATTTTTAAACATGCAATATCTTACTCTTTAGTCAGGGGCATTGACCTCTTTTCCCTTAGATAGTAAAATTTAAAAATGACAGCAGCCAACACAACAATAGCCATCCTGTGTGAATGCCCTGTTTTGAATCATAACTATATAGGTCAAATAATAGACTTGCATCTTATTGCTCACATCCCACAATAAGGTTGTGTCTGATTGGTTACTTCTTGGTACCTGTTGGGCAGGTAAAATAGTATATTATGCTCATTTTGTTAAAGATGGCACTGCCCACGTGCAAGTCCGTTGATATTACTGTGTGTTGCGGGACAGGCTGTGGGCAGGCTGGGTTGTTACAGCCTAAGGCAGGAGTCCCCAAACTTTTTACACAGGGGGCCAGTTCACTGTTCCTCAGACCATTGGAGGGCCGGACTATAAAAATACTATGAACAAATCCCTATGCACCCTGCACATATCTTATTTTAAAGTAAAAAAAATGGGAACAAATACAATATTTAAAATAAAGACCAAGTAAATTTAAATCAACAAACTGACCAGAATTTCAATGGTAACTATGGGTGCAGATGCATCCTGTGTTCCTCTCACTGACCACCAATGAAAGAGGTGCCCCTTCCGGAAGTGCGGCAGGGGGCAGATAAATGGCCTCAGGGGGCCGCATTCGGCCCACAGGCCATAGTTTGAGGACCCCTGGCCTAAGGCTTACTTTTAAGAGTAAGCTTTTCCCCACACCCTTAACTGATTGGATGATGTGGGGTGGTGCACTCTCATGAGGGATCCTCCCATTATGCCTCAGATAAGTGACTTTGTATCAGAGACTTCCTTGTTTGTAGATTGGATTAAAGGTTTGAATTTCTACACTATAAAGTGGGGCAGACCTGAAGCTTGCTCTCTCTCAGTTCCTGAGATTAATATTAGAGAGGAGAGCAGATAAAGTCCACGTGAAGGCCAGGAGAAGCAGCCAAGATGGTGGAGTGCTAAGGAAGAAGCCAGTTTGTGCAGGGAGAAGTAGATGGGGAACAGAGAGGAATAAGACTGGTGAGCTAGAAGCCTTTGATTCTAGGTAACTCGGATAAGTCAGTAGCTTTGTTAGCACTGAATGAGTAGGTTTTGGAGCCCAGTGTGTGTTTTTACTTGCCCTCTGGGTGCAAGCTAGGATTAAAGCTGATGGCTCACCAGTTCTTGGCTTTGTTGTTTCATTACCGTATGTCCGAATCAAATGCGAACCTGCATGGGCCAGATAGCTGTGATGGTGGCCTGAACTACTGGCTTTAGAGTACCAAAAAACCTATACAAGGGCAGGCAACTGATATTTTAAAATGTCTCTTTGGAGCAAAATGGTTAGGTAATTATTATTATTTTGTAAAACGATTAAAATTTCACCTTTTTTTTTTTTTTTTTTTTTGGCCAGAGTGGCAAAAATATATATTTCTTGATGTGCTGCAGAATCTTAGTAATTTGTTTATGTGTGCCATGAGATAACAAAGTTTGAAAATTGCTGGACCAAATTTAGATGGTATAGAATTATAGTTAATTTTCTTGGAATAACAGATTGTGGTTATTAGGTAGACTCTTCTAGGAGATTCTTACTAAGATAGATATATAATGGTTAGATTTTTAAAAAGCATACACACAAATATATATATATATATATATATATATATATATATATATATATATATATATATATATATATATATATTAAATGGAATAATTTCTTTTTTAAGTGGAAAATGGTTGATTCCAGGTATGGGACAGGGAGAAGTCAAATAAAAACAAATCTAGACTTTGATAGGGAGAGACTTAATTAGAAAGAAAGACTATTACAACAGGGAGAACACTCTGATCTCATAAATCTACAAGCATTTAAAAATCAAATCGAAAAAGGTTTATCTTTTATAGGGTAAAGGAAGAGAAATGGAGATAAACAGGATCTTTTAAGGGGAAGCTGGATGATAAGCAAGAGAAAAGACCCAGGTCTGACAGGAAAAGGGTCTGGCTGTTGTCAGTCAGTTCCCAGGAAAAGCTGATAAGGTTAGCATGTTTCACTTGTTTGGGTGTGTGATTGCTCAGGCTTGGGGCCAGAGTTCAGGGGGCAGTGGGAAAAAAAGAAACCTGACTCAAGTTTGATCAAGACAAACCAGAGGGTAAAAAATGGGTAATTAGGAACACTCAGTCAGAAAAATGTAAGGTGAGTTTAATTTATTTATTTTTATTTTATTCATTTTAGAGAGAAGACACAGAGTGAGAGAGAGAGAGAGAAAGAGAGAAAGGGGGAGGGAGCTAGAAGCATCAACTCCCATATGTGCCTTTACCGAACCAGTGCAGGGTTTTGAACTGGCGACCTCAGTGTTCCCAGATCGACGCTTTATCCACTGCGCCACCACAGGTCAGGCGTAAGGTGAGTTTAGAATGTCTTGATATGACCGTAAAATTAGATTCCCTAGTTTTATTTTTAAATTTATTGATTGATTTTAGAGATACAGAGAGAGAGGAAAGTAGAGGTGGGGGGGGGGGGAGGGAGGGAGAGAGAGAGAGAGAAGGAGAGAAGCAGTTATTTTGTTGTTTCATTTAGTTGTGCATTCATTGGTTGCTTTCCATGTGTGCCCTGACTGGGGATTGAACACCCGACCTTGTTGTTCCCAGTCATGCTCTAATTGACTGAACTAACTGGCCGAGGCCTAGATGCCCTTGTTTTAAATGATGACTCCACCACTTGCAAGGTTTGTGAAAATGATGCAACAAAGAATTACACACACATTGAAACAAATGTGACAATATTAACAGTGACTGAATCTAGGTGATGATCGTATAGATAGTCATTGTATTGTTATAAAGTACTGCAATCTGGAGGTTACATAGAGACACCAGGCAGGTTACAGAAGAAATTTGAGGAGTTTATTAATTATCCAGCTAGCTACATGGGGCACAGTTCCAAATCATGTAGGCTCTCAAACAGTTCTGAGCCTTCTTTTATACAAAATCAAGTACTGATTGGGGTGGGTAAGGAGGGGGAGCATGGCACAATAATCAATTACTAGCAAGCTTACAACAGCTATCTATAGGATCTATTAAAAGGAAAAGACATTCCCACACATCAAAACCACAAGATAACACAGTAGTGATAAATGTTTTACATACCCAGCAAAGACATTTCCAAATCTTCCAGGGTCTACCACCTATTCCTGCTACAAAATGTTTAGCTTAGGATAAGGAGAGAAGCTAAATGAAATTACCTTTGCTAAAAGTATTGGGGCTAGCTTATTAGGAAATCTAATAAGCTAGTCTCCACTTGCTTAGTTTACAAGTTTTATACATATAAACAACCTCAAAAGGGATGATTATTAGAAAGCATATAAAATGTTACAGAATGCAGGTTTTTCAAGCAAGGGGAGTAGGCTCCTGATCCCTTTGTCTAGAGGTATAAGTCACCCTCAGGACTCCAGGAAGGGAGGAAGAGTTAGAATCAGTGTAGGAATTTTTAATTAAGATATGTAAACACTGTCTCCTAAAGGTTCTAAAAGAGAGGAAGAGGAAGCTTTCAGATCAGTTTTACCTTCTTTGCTGTCTAGCAAGTGGCATTAATCTTTCTAAAGAACTATAGTAAATTATGATTAACTACTGACTAATTTTTGCCCCATAATCTCTTTCTTTTGTTTTTTTTTTACTCTTCAGAAAGGAGGGGTAAGGGGCCTGACTCTTCCTTTTAAAATACTTATGTTAACAATTTCTGCAATTCTTTGGCACCTAATCACAGTACTATTTCAATTTTCCTTCATGTTTAAAAGGTTGGGTTTTTTTTAAGTTGGGGAAAATATACCTAAAAAAATCATATTTTACAAAAAATTCCAAGTGCTTAGAAATGAAACTAACAAAGCTGTACAGCATGACCCATGGTGGCACAGTGAATAAAGGATCAACCTGAGATGGTAAGGGTCACTAGCGTGAAACCCTGAGCTTACCCAGTCAAGTCACATAGGAGGAGCAACTACTACCAAGTTGATGCTTTCCACTCCTCCCTTCCCTTTCTCTTTCTCTCCTCTCTTTAAAATCAATAAATAGCCTGACCAGGCGGTGGTGCAGTGGATAGAGCGTCGAACTGGGATGTGGAGGACCCAGGTTCGAGACACCGAGCTCACCAGCTTGAGCGCGGGCCCATCTGGCTTGAGCAAAAGCTCGTCAGCTTGGACCCAAGGTCGCTGGCTCCAGCAAGGGGTGACTTGGTCTGCTGAAGGCCCGCAGTCAAGGCACATGTGAGAAAGCAATCAATGAATAACTAAGGTGTTGCAACGGCAACGAAAAACTTATGATTGATGCTTCTCACCTCTCTTTGTTCCTGTCTGTCTGTCGCTATCTATCCCTCTCTCTGACTCTCTCTCTGTCCCTATAAAGAAAAAAAACAAAAATCAATAAATAAAAAAAAATTTTTTTTAGGTGTACAAATGCTTTTTTGGAAAAAATTATAAAAGCTTATTAAGCTGCATTAAAGAAAACCTAAATAAGTAGAGATACCATGCTTTTGGATAAAGACCAATATGTCTAAGGTCTCCCAAGATTAACTGACCAACTGATTCTAAAATTGTTATTGAGGAACAAAGGGTAAACCACAATCAAATATTGTTTTAGAACGTGTAGTATTAGCTATAAGATTTTTATTTCATTTCACTTATTTATTTTTTAGATTTTAAATATGTATTTAAAAAAAGAAAATTGGAGCTATACAATTTTTGAAAAATAGATCAGTGGAACAGAAACAAGAGCCCAGCAAAAATCCCTTGCATTTATAGAAAATGACTTATGATGATGCAACAGGTCAGTAGACGGCCCCTGAGTTAATGTTACTAAAACAAAGAGTTCTAGGTAAATTAAAGCCCTAAATATGAAAGACAAAATTATAAAACTTTAAGAAGACAAAATATTTTAAGACTTCAAAGTACACAAATTATTCTTAAAAATACAGAGAAAATACTTGACAAAAGATTAACAAACTGAACTACATTAAAATTGAGAATATCTATTTGTCAAAAGACAACATAAAGTAAAAAAGAATTTATAAACAAAAAGAAAATATCTGCAGGCCCTGGCCAGTTGGCTCAGTGGTAGAGCGTTCACCCCGTGTGTGGAAGTCTTGGGTTTGATTGTTGATCAGGGCACATAGGAGAAGCACCCATCCTGCTTCTCCACCCTCCCCTTTTCCTTTCTTTCTCTCTTTCTTCTCTTTCTACAGCCATGGCTCAAATGGTTTAAGCAGGTTGACCCTGGGCACTGAGGATGGCTCCATGGCCTCACCTCAGGAGCTAAAATAGCTCAGCTGTGAAGCAATGGAGCAGTGGCCCCAGATGGGCAGAGTATCTCCCAGTGGGGGCGGGGGCTTGCAGGGTGGATCCTGGTCAAGGGACATGGGGGAGTCTGTCTCTATGCCTCCCCACTTCTCGCATAATAAAAAAGAAAAGAAAATATCTGCAAATTCTATAACTAAAGTTTTAATATTCAGGATATATAAAGAGTTTCCACAAATAAAAAAGACAAAGAAACTGGAGTATTTGAGGTCTTGTTCCCCGGCATATGTCAGTTTGAATTTAAAAAATTCACAGAAATTATTGATAAATAAATGCATGAAATAATGGGCAAAAGTTTTTTAAAAGAATAGGAGCTATAAACATATGGGGAAAATGCAGTGTCACTGCAAATGAAGGAAGAAAACTGAAAACACAATGAAATAGCATTTCTGGATTTGCAAAAATGTTTTTTTCTTTTTTTTTTACGTAGAAAGAGAGGGACATATAGTGACAGACAGACAGGAAGGAGAGAGGGAGATTAGAAGCATCAATTCTTTCTTGTGGCACCTTAGTTGTTCATTGATTGCTTTCTCATGTGTGCCTTGACCAGGGACCCCAGCCAAGCCCTTCGCCCCTTGCTCAAGCCAGTGACCTTAGACTTAAGCCTGTGATCTTGGGCTTTAAGCCAGTGACCTTTGGGTTCAAGCCAGTGACTATGGGCTCATGTCTATGATTTCACGCTTAAGCTAGCGACTCTGCGCTCAAGCTGGTGAGCCTGCACTCAACCCAATTGAACCCATGCTCAAGCTGGTGACCTTGGGGTTTCGAACCTAGGTCCTCTGCATCCCAGACCAATGCTCTATCCACTGTGCCACCACATAGTCAGGCATAAAACTTCTTTTCCATCTGATGATACCAAGTGTTGGTGTAGATATGAAATAATGAGAACTTTCATGCAGTGCTGGTGGGAATTGCTACAACTACTTTGGACAGCTCTGCATTACAGAGTAAAGTTAAACATGGTCATAACCTATAGCCCAGTAATTCTACACCTACATCATAACCCAAAGTTTTGCACATGAGCAGCAGGAGACAATACAAGAATCTACACTGTAATAGCCCCCAACTAAACTCTGCCTCGTGTTAATCAACAGACTTGTTATATTGCAGTACACTCATAAATGAAATAAAGCAGAAAAATCTAAATGAACTACAGATACATTATATGGATAAATCTAAAAACACTGTTGTATGAAACAAACAGAATTCAGAATAATATATGTGGGCCCTGGCCAATTGGTTCAGCGGTGAGCATCGTACCAGCGTGTGGAAGTCCTGGGTTGAAGTCCTGGTTAGGGCACACAGGAGAAGCAACCATCTGCTTCTCTTCCCTCTTCTGTCCCTCTGCCTCTCCCACAGCCAGTGGCTCCATTGGTTCGAATGTGGCCCTAAGCACTGAGGATATCTTGGTTGGTCTGAGGGTGTCAGCCTCAGGTGCTAAAGATAGCTCAATACTTGAGCATTGGCCCAGAAGGGGTTGCCAGGTAGATACCAGTCGGGGCACATGCAGGAGTCTGCCTCACTATCTTCCCTCCTCTCACCAAAAACAAAACAAAACAAACAAAAATAAAACCATGAAATATTCTAAGTTGGCTAACTATAGCCAGAGCTGCCATACAAACATATTTTATAAAGGTCAAGAGGTCCTATGTTGCATAAGTGCATACGAGGAAGGAAGAAACAATTAGAAAATTAGCATTAAGAAACATGAAAACAAAGAAATTCTAGGGGAAAAAAGGTTGTCTAAACTCAACCAAGTAAGCTGATACCTGTCTTCCATCTCTTAGAAAAGAGTAGCATCAAAGGCAAGAGGTGAGGCCAATGCATGATGTCTTCTACAGTCCTGAAAGGCCAAACTGAGCCCAGACCCTGGTTTCTGATGCCTTTCTCAGTTGAACACAGCTTGAGAGTCAGCAACAGGGACCAATGGAAACTTTCTGAAAGCATCATATTCACTGTTTACTGCTTCAAACACTTTCCCAACACAGCATAGCACTTCCTCCCAGTGGTCTTCAAACTGGGACAGACACTCTTGGAAAAACTTGAAGAATTTCCTGAGGTATGTAGGCACAAATTGTTTTAAAAGAACCAGTTTCTGAGTCTCAACTTCCATTTGTACTCTCATAAAACTGACCTGCTTGCAAATCTGTCTATGACTGCCTAGTATTCCCATCACCTTTCTCCCAACATACAAAACAAGGGATACTTCTCACCCATTCCAAAATGTGTATGGTGTGTAGAGTGTGGGCAGTGGGGAGCTATAAAAGTGCTCTCTGAAACACAAAATAAAGGGACTATTGAGTCTTATTTCATACAGATAACCCAAATGAGCAACTTATGCTTGACTAACGAGCTATTTCTCTATTACTGCATAGGCAATTACCCCAAAACTTAGTAGCTTAAAACAATAAACACAAGCTCTCCAGGGTCCTCACTCACAGTGGAGCGGGGTTTCATCCCTAGATTGAACCATCAAGATATGTGCAGAGGCCTGACCTATGGTGGTGCAGTGGTTAAAACATCGACCTAGAATGCTGAGGTCGCCAGTTCAAAACCCACAGGCTTACCTGGTCAAGGTACATATGAGAGTTGATGCTTCCTGCTCTTCCCCCACCCTCTCTCTCTCTCTCACTCTCGCTCTCTCTCTCTCTCTCTCTTCTCTCTAAAATGAATAAATAAATTTTAAAAAGAAATTATATTAAGATATGTGCAGAAAATCTTGACTGCAGACTTGGCAAAAGCAGAAGTTTCCAGCAGGATTTTTTTTCCTCTGGTAACATAAGTTACATGATCTAACTGGTTAGGCTAGTCAAAAACCGTCAGTAAAGAAACTGATCTTGATATTAACCAAGGGAGACTCAGATTTTAAACAACATATCGTAAGTTCCACTGCCCTTATATGGGCCAAGAGTCAAAACCTTAACATCCAAACTAAACAAAATAAAACCAAAAATATCAAAAAACTACCCACAAACTTTCAGCCTCCTAACGCTATATATCAACCTATTGAACATCCATATATTCCCAATAAATGGCCTTTCTTTTAAGAGCTGTTGGTGCATATTCAGCAAACTTGGATTTTACACACATTAGGAAGATATCTAAACATATGTGACTCAGGCTTACTTGGACATCACTTGCTCACATAATAAGCACTTAATAGTGCTCTTAGTGTTCATTATATATTATTCTAAAACTATTTATTTAGAGAGAAGAGGAAGGAAGAAAAGGGAACATAGAAAGCAATCCTTGTGAGCCCCCATTCCCTTCCTGTTTCTCCTATTTTCCTCTACTAAGCATTTTTACTTCCTCGTCTATGTTGCAGGTTCACTCTCAGCTATTTGAACTTCCGTTTCCTAAAAAGGCCAGCATGACCTTGATACCTGATCCAGACTTAATTTTCTAACAACTATAGTCTCTGTTTCCTCCTTCTGACATTGATTATATTGCTCACTTTTCTTATTTGTGTATGCCTAAGTGCTGGGCTTCTGTTGGGTCATCTCCCAGTTTACCCCAAGATAAAAGTTAAACTTCCTCCTCTAGAAGATGAATAGACTTGATATGTTAGCCAGAATTAAAAATAAATACCACAGCCTGGTCTGTGATGGCGCAATGGATAGAGTGACAACCTGAAACGCTGAGGTTGCCGATTCAAAACCCTAGACTTGCCCGGTCAAGGAATATATGACAAGCAACCAATGAACAGCTAGAGTGAAGCAACTACTTCTCATACTACCCTAACCCTCCACTCTCCATAAAATGAATGAATAAAATCTTTAAAAAATATAAAAATAAAAAAATACCACAACATCAATACTAAGTTCTGGTCCTGGCAAGGTAGCTCAGTTGGTTAGAGCATCATCCCCATATAATAAAGTTGCAGTTCCATCCCCAGTCAGGGTACATACAAGAGTCACCCAAGGCCAACTGCATAAATAAAGGGAACAACAAATTGATGTTTCTCTCTCTCTAAAATCAATCAATAAAAATAAATATTAAGCTCTATTTACCACTCTTTTTCGTAAGCAAATAGTTAAAACTGCTTTGTAACCTTCATTATTTATATGGTCCTTTTCATGACTGATTCCATTCACTTATTATTTTCTTCGCAATCTGAGTTTTCTCAATAAATTTGTCCCCAATTCTTTGGGCATACTGAATTTTAGTGGGTAAATCTATCTTGTTGATAAATAAGATTCTAGAATGATAACTCTTTTTAAGATACTATCTGTGATCCAGTAGGTCTAGTTGCTAAGTTCCCCTGCCTCCAAGGCAGTAAAAAAACCATGACAAAACACTGGCCAACCCACAGGAATGTGGTCCTCAGAACGTTCTTTCTGTAACCAAATGACTCATGATTTATGGTGTACATCTGGAGCAATGTACAGTGCCATACCAGCTTGTCAGTTCGCTTAGCACAAAATCCAGATTGGTGATTCACACCTGGTTTCAGAGCTGAGTTCCTGAGTTTTGATTACTATCACTGATAGTACAGCAGGATATGCCTATATGACCAGTCCTCCACAAAAGCCTTATAGTGTGAATGGGTTTCTCCTAGCAAAGACGTTCTACTTATGACACTGTAGTTTGCTTCTAGAGAGAAAGCACGTCCTGTGCAGTTTAAGATGAGATAGGACTCAGATGTGTTGGACCCCTCTAGATACCACCTCATGCATGCTTTTTTCTTATTGCTTTTTCTCTGTAGCCTATGCTGCAGTAAATTTAAGCCGTGAGTCTAACCTGCTATTGAGTCGTGTGAGTCTTCTGGGAAATGATTTAACTTGGGGTGATCTTTGAACCCCTCAAACACCATCTATTCCAACCCACATATATGTTACATTTGTGATAGCTCTGTTAAGTAGTCACCCTCCCTATTTAAATATGCCCAATAATACTGAATTCACTCTATTGTAATGGCATATGAATTTAGAAATCATTTGACTTTAACAAGTATACAAATTTGACTTCAACAAGTATGCAAAATTCCCAACTAAAAACTGAATGGAAAGTTGAATGATAAACAAGAAACTGTTCTTTCAGATACTTTGTTTTGTTTCAAAATTCAGAAAAGCCTCAAATTGGTAATTGTGACTTTTTTAAAATCAGAGATTATACCTGGAAGTATGAGAGAGAGAAAATCCACCTCAAATGGTAATCATGAAAAGATAAATAATAACCAGTGCTGGAGAGGATGTAGAGAAAAAGGAACCCTCAAATAGTGCTAATAGAGCCTGACCAGGTGGTGGCGCAGTGGATGGAGCATCAGACTGGGATGTGGAAGGACCCAGGTTCGAGACCCTGAGGTTGCCAGTTTGAGCACGGGCCCATCTGGCTTGAGCAAAAGCTCGCCAGCTTGAACCCAAGGTCGCTGGCTCCAGCAAGGGGTTGCACGGTCTGCTGAAGGCCCGTGATCGAGGCATGTATGAGAAAGTAGTCAATGAACAACTAAGGTGTCACAACGAAAAACTGACGATTGATGCTTCTCGTCTCTCTCCGTTCCTGTCTGTCTGTCCCTATCTATCCCTCTCTCTGACTCTCTCCCTGTCCCTGCAAAATAAATAAATAAATAAATAAATAAATAAATAAATAAATAAATAAAATAAAAATAGTGCTAATAGAAATATAAAATGGCACAGTCACTGTGGAAAACAATTTGTTTGTCAGTTCCTCAAAAAGTTTAACATGAAGTGATAAATATATATATATCCCAAATAAAAACATAAATTCAAACAAAAAACTGTACATGAATGTTCATAGTAACACTATTCCTCATTGCCAAAAAGTAAAAACAACCCAGTTATCTATCTATGATGAGTGAATAAATAAAATGTGATATAGCAAAGACACAATATGGCAGTGGAGTAGGCAGACGCACAGACTCCCAGCTCATACCACCACACTGGATTACAAAATAATTTAGGAACAACCAGCATAAAAAACCAACTCCGGACTACAAAAACTGCTCTCAGAAACCAAGGAGCAAAGAAGCCACACCGAGCCTGGTGGGGAGTGCCAAGGAGCAGAGAGTCTCCCCTGCTTATAGGAACAAAGGGTGGGGGTGAGGCTGAGAGCCCAGAAGGGCTCTCATTCCAAGGAAAAGAGTAGAAAATATCATTCACAGCTACTTGTTTGGGACCTGTGAATGAGGTGTGTTGAAAGAGCTGACTTGTCTTCCAAAAGAAAGAGGGGGAGAGAGAGACAGACCGTGATGGGCAGAGGAATGCATGGGATGACATGAGAAGATGACTCATCCAGTGCTGGAGGCGGCCATAGCTAGGGGAGGGGTTGATCCTTCCACATAACACAAGATTAAAGTGGTTCCAGGTCACCCATCAAAAGATATCTCTCCAGCTGCAATCAGTACAAAAAGACACAGCTGAAAACAAGAAGTAGGGAGGAGGGGCAGTAACTCAGGTCTCCATGGAGATCTGAGATACACCTCCCCCTACTGAAGCAGAGAAAGAACCCGCCCCCAGAGAGAGTAACTGGCAGATCAGGTCTTCAGAGTCTCAGGTTACACCCACTGCATTCCTGGATACAGTTTCAAATAAGCCCCCTGCTGAGATCAGTAAACAAGGCTACCACCTAGTTAAGAAAACTGAGAACAAACAAATTAAGACTTCAAAGCGACTCTATTAGAAAAGCCAAATTCCACAGTGGATTACAAACAACAGCTGAAGCCAACCCAGGAAGACCTAGAAATAACACAACTGAAAATCAGAGGCAGAAAACACCAAGCCTAGACTCAACCAGCTCTACAAACAACACATCCAAACACACAGACATAATGAGAAGAGGGAAAAGTTCAATTCAAATGAAACCACAAGAGAATTCTCCAGGAAATGAACTGAGTGATATGGAAATGACCAAACTTCCAGATGCAGAGTTTAGAATAATGATTGTTAGGATGCTTAGGGTTCTTAGAACAACAATGGATGGTCATCACGAACACCTAAATAAAGAGATAGCAAGTATAAAAAAAGACATTGAAATATTAAAAAGGAATCAGTCAGAGATGACAAATACAATATCAGAAATGAAGACCACAATGGAAGAAATTAAAAGCAGGATGGATGAACCTGAGGATTGAATCAGTGAGTTGGAAGACAAGATGAACACAGGCATGGAAGTAGAGCAAAAAAAAGAAAAGAGACTCTAAAAGTCTGAGGAAACTCTAAGAGAGCTCTGTGACAACATGAAGAGAAATAACATCTGCATCATAGGGATTCCTGAAGAAGAGAAAGAACAAGGAATAAAAACTTTATTCAATCAAATCATAGCTAAAAACTTCCCTAAATGGATGCAAGGAAGGATCTCACAAGTTCAAGAACCACAGAGGACTCCATTAAAGAGAAACCCAAAGAAACCTACACCAAGACACATCATAATTAAAATACCAAAGCTAAGTGATAAAGAGAAAATATTAAAAACTGCTAAAGAAAAAAAGGCTATCACCTACAAAGGAGCCCCCATAAGGATGACATCCGACTTCTCAACAGAAACACTTGAGGCCAGAAGAGAGTGGCAAGGAATATTCAAAGTAATGCAGAACAAGAGCTTACAACCAAGACTACTTTATCCATCAAGGCTATCATTTAAAATTGAAGGAGAAATAAAAAGCTTCCCAGACAAAAAACAAACGAACAAACAAACAAACAAAAAAACTCAAGGAATTCATTACAACAAAACCAATGCTGTAGAAAATGTTAAGGGACCTGATGTAAACAGATCAAAGTGGGAAAAGAATATAGCAAAAGAGAAATACACCTTTAAAGAATAAAATGCCAATAAACAACTACGTATCAATAATAACCTTAAATGTAAGTGGATTAAATGATCCAGTCAAAAGACATAGTGTTCGGCAGATAAAATATAATATGCTCACTTTGTTAAAGATGGCGCTGCCCACATGGAAGTTTGTTGATATTAATGTGTGTTCTGAAACAGGCTGTGGGCAGGCCGGGTCGTTATAGCCTAAGGCTTAGTTTAAGAGTAAGCTCTTCTCCACACCCTTGACTGATTGGATGATGTAGGGTGGTGATGTAGGGAGTAATCCCATTATGCCTCAGATGGGTGGCTTTGTATCAGAGACTTTTTTGTATGTATAATTGGATTAAAGGTTTGGATTTTCTAGGCTAAAAACTGGGGCAGTCTGGGAGCTTGATCTCTCTCTCTCTCTTGGTTCCTGAGTTCCTGAGGTTAGTATTAGAGAGCAGAGCAGATTAAGGCCATGTGGAAAAGTAGCCAAGATGGCAGAGTGCTGAGGAAGAAGCCAGTTTGTTAAGAGTTTGTGCAGGAGGAGATGGGAAACAGAGGTGAATAAGTCTGGTGAGCTAGAAACCTTTGATTCTAGGAAACTCGGATAAGTCAGTAGCTTTGTGAGCACTGAATGTGTGGGTTTTGGAGCCCAGTGTGTGTTTTTGCTTGCCCGCCAGGTGCAAGCTAGAATTAAAGCTGATGGCTCACCAGTTCTTGGCTCCGTTGTTTCGTTACCGACTGTTCGAATCTAATGTGAACCTGCGTGGGTCGGGCTGCTCTGATGGCGGCCTCGACTACTGGCTTTACACATAGTATAGCTGCATGGATAAAAAAACAAGAGCCATACATATGCTGTCTACAAGAGACACACCTTAAAACAAAAGATGCACATAGACTGAAGGTAAAAGGATGGAAAAGAATATTTCATGCAAATGGAAATTTAAAAAAGCTGGGGTAGCAATACTTATATCAGACAAAATGGACTTTAAAATCAATGGCTATGGTAAGAGATAAAAAAGTCACTACATAATGATAAAGGGAACAATCCAACAGGAGCACCTAAATATATAAAGCAGACTTTGATGGATATAAAGGGCAAGATCAACCGCAATACTATAATAGTAGGATATTTCAATACCCCACTAACATCACTTGATAGATCCTCAACAAAGAAAATTAACAAAGAAACAGCAGACTTAAAGGACACACTAGATCAACTGGATTTAATAGATATCTTCAGAACTTTTCACCCTAAAACAGCAGAATATACATTCTTTTCAAGTGCTCATGGTACATTCTCTAGGATAGATCACATGTTAGGACACAAAAGCAGTCTCAACAAATTTAAGATTGAAATCTTATCAAGCATTTTTCTGATCAAAATGGCATGAAACTAGAAATCAACCACAACAGAATAACTGAAAAATACTCAAACACATGGAAACTAAATAGCATATTATTAAATAACGAATGGGTTAACTATGAAATCAAAGAAGAAATAAAAAAATTCCTAGAAACGAATGAGAATGAACATACAACAACTCAAAATTTATGGACACAGCTAAAGCAGTCCTGAGAGGGAAGTTCATAGCGCTACAGGTATTATTTAAGAAGCTTGAAAAAGCTCAAATAAAAAACTAACCCTTCATCTAATAGAACTAGAAAAAGAACAGCAAGTAAGGCCCAGAGGTAGTAGAATGAAGGAAATAATAAAGATCAGAGTGGAAATAAATGACATTGAGGCTAAAGAAACAATATAGAGGATCAACAAAACCAGGAGCTGGTTCTTTGAAAGGGTAAACAAGATCGATGAACCTTTAATGAGACTCACCAAGAAAAGAAGGAAGAGGACTCAAATAAATAAAATTAGAAATGAGGGTGGAGAAATAACAACCGACACAACAGAAATACAAAATATTGTAAGAAAATACAATGAAGAACTGTATGCCAAAAAATTAAACAACCTAGGTGAAATGGATAAATTCCTTGAAACATATAATCTTCCAAAAATCAATCTGGAAGAATTAGAAAACCTAAACAGACCGATTACAACAAAAGAGCTTGAAACAGTTATCAAAAAGCTCCCTAAAAACAAAACCCCTGGGCTCGATGGAGTCACTGGTGAATTCTACCAAATATTCAAAGAAGAACTAACTCCTATCCTTCTTAAGCTATTTCAAAAAATTCAAGAGGAAAGAATACTACCAAGTTCCTTTTATGAGGTGAGCATAATTCTGATTCCAAAACCAGGCAGAGACAACACAAAGAAAGAAAATTATAGGCCAATATCCCTGATGAATTTAGATGTTAAAATCTTCAACAAAATATTAGCAAACTGGATCCAGCAATACATGAAAAATATCATACAGCATGACCAAGTGGGATTTATTCTGGGGAGGCAAGGCTGGTACAACATTCGCAAATCAATCAATGTGATTCATCACATAAACGAAAGGAAGGACAAAAACCACATGATAATTTCAATAGATGCAGAAAATGCACTTGATAAAATTTAGCACGCATTTATGCTCAAAACTCTTAGCAAAGTGAGAATACAGGGAACATACCTCAACATGATAAAGGTCATCTATAACAAACCCACAGCCAACGTCATAATTAATGGAAAAAAATTAAAAGCAATTCCCATAAAACCAGAAACAAGGCAGGGGTGTCCCCTTTCACCACTCTTATTCAACATAGTACTGGAAATCCTAGCTACAGCAATAAGACAAGAAGAAGAAATAAAAGGCATGCAAATTATAAAAGAAGAAGTAAAACTATCATTATTTGCAGATGATATGATACTGTAGATAGAAAACCCTAAAGGCTCAGTCAAAAAACTACTACACCTAATCAACAAATTCAGCAAGGTGGCAGGATATAAAATTAACACACAGAAATCAGAGTCATTTTTGTACATGAACAATGAAATGTCAGAAAGAGAAATTAAGGAAACAATCCCCTTCACTATTGCAACAAAAAAAAATAAAGTACCTAGGAGTAAATTTAACCAAGGAGGTTAAAGACTTGCACTCAATTATAAAACATTGATAAAAGAAATCAAGGAAGACACAAACAAGCGGAAACATATACCATGTACATGGTTAGGAAGAATAAACATCATTAAAATGTCTATATTACTGCCTGACCAGGCGGTGGCGCAGTGGATAGAGCGTCGGACTGGGATGTGGAAGACCCAGGTTCAAGACCCCGAGGTCGCCAGCTTGAGCGCGGGCCCATCTGGCTTGAGCAAAAAGCTCGTCAGCTTGGACCTAAGGTCACTGGCTCCAGTAAGGGGTGGCTCAGTCTGCTGAAGGCCCACGGTCACGGCACATGTGAGAAAGCAATCAATGAACAACTATGGTGTCACAACGGCAACGAAAAACTAATGATTGATGCTTCTCACCTCTCTCCATTCCTGTCTGTCTGTCCCTATCTATCCCTCTCTCTGACTCTCTCTCTTGTCCCTGTAAAAGATTTTTTTAAAAGCCTTAAAAATTTTTATATTACCCAAAGCAATTTATAAATTCACTGCAATACCAATTAAAATACCAATAACATACTTCAAAGATATAGAACTAATATTCCAAAATTTATATGGAACCAAAAAAGAACACAAATAGCCTCAGCAATCTTGAAAAAGAAGAATAAATTGGGAGGTATCACACTTCCTGATATCCAGTTATACTACAAGGCCGTTGTACTCAAGACAGCCTGGTATTGGCAGAAGAACAGGCATATAGATCAATGGAACAGAACAGAGAACACAGAAATAAACCCACATCTTTATGGACAATTGATATTTGACAAAGGAGGTAAGAGCATACAGTGGACTAAAGACAGTCTCTTTAACAAATGGTGTTGGGAAAACTGGACAGCTACCTGGAAAAAAATTAAACTAGACCACCAACTTACATCCTGCTCAAAAATAAACTCAAAATGGATAAAAGACTTAAATGCAAGTCGTGAAACCATAAACATCCCAGAAGAAATCATAGGCAGTAACTCTCCGATACCTATTGCAGCAATATATTTGTCGATTTATCTCCACGGGCAAATGAAATAAAAGGCAAGATAAACAAATGGGACTATACCAAACTAAAAAGTTTTTGCACAGCTAAAGACAATAAGAACAGAATAAAAAGACAAACCACACAATGGGAGAACATATTCGACAACACGTCTGATAAAGGGTTAATAACCAAAATTTATAAAGAATATCTAAAACTCCACACCAGGAAGACAATCTAATCCAAAAATGGGCACAAGAAATGAGTAGACACTTCTCCAAAGAGGACATACACATGGCCAATATGCATATGAAAAAATGCTCAACATCACTAATCATTAGAGAAATGCAAATTAAAACCACAATGACATACCACCTCATACCAGTCAGAATGGTGCGCATTAACAAAACAACACATTATAGGTGCTGGCAAGGATGTGGAGAAAGGGGAACCCTCCTACACTGCCAGTGGGAATGCAGACTGGTGCTGCCACTGTGGAAAGCAGTATGGAGATTCCTCAAAAAATTAGATGAAATTGCCCTTTGACCCAGCCATCCCACTTATAGGAATATATGCCAAGGACACCATATCACCGACTGACAAAAAAAATGTGCCCCCATGTTTGTGGCAGCATTTTTCACAATAGCAAAGAGCTGGAAACAGCCCAAGTGCCGGTCAGTGGACGAGTGGATTAAAAAGCTGTGGTACATACAGTGTGTCTGTAAAGTCATGGTGCACTTTTGACTGGTGACTGGTCACAATATTCAATGAAATACTATGAGTCCATGAAAAAAAAGGAAATATTACCTTTTGCAACAATATGGAGGGACCAAGAAACTATTATGTTGAGTGAAATAAGCCAGGCAGAAAAAGAAAAATATTATATGACCTCACTCATTTGAGGAATCCAACAGAGGAGGGATCAAAGGGACCAGAGGAAAAGACGACAGAGGGAAAGGGGATGATAGGATGGGATAAACCTGAAGGGAAGGGGGGAGGGTGCTGTAGGGAGGGGGCCAAGGGAGATGTGAAGGGGAACATGGGGGAGGGGGGATGCATTCAGGGTTACCCTAGAAGCTATGTAAACACAATTAATTTAAAAAAATGTGATATAGCTATACAATGAAATATTATTTACCAATAAAGAGAAATGAAGTACTAGATACATATTATAACATGTATGATGCTTAAAAACATGCTAAGGGAAAGAAGTCTATCACAAAGAACTACATAATATATGACTCCCTTTATATGAAGTATCTGCACTAGGTAAATTCATGGCAATAGCAAGGAGACTCATGGCTGCCTAGACCTTAGGGTTTGGGGGAAATGGGGATGGTAGCTAATGGGTATAAGAGATCCTTGGGGTGAGGAAAGTGTTCTAAAATGCATGGTAGTGATGGTTGCACAATTTTGTGAGTACACTAAAAACCACCGAAATTTATTATTTAAATGGCTGAGTTCTATGGCATGTGAATTACACCTCAATAAAGATGTTATTTTTAAGAAAGCAACCACTGGAGCCCTGGCTGGTGGCACAGTGGATAGAGCATCTTCTAAGAGTGCCAAGGTTGCTGGTTTGATCTCAGAGTCAGCAGTTTGAGCCCCAGACAGGGCCCCTATGAAAAGCAATCAACGGGTGCACAACTAAGTAGAATGAGTTGATGCTTCTCCTTTCCCCCCACCTCCTCCATTCTCTCTCTCAAATCAATGGGAAAAAATAAAAACGGCAACCATTGTAAACTTCAATTCATTATATCTAGACTAACAAAAACATGTTGTTATTATACAGCACTATGCATTATAAATAGTTTACAAGCATAAATAACTCTTAAATAAAATATTTTAAAATTATAGAATCTCTTGCTAGTTGTTCATATGAACTAAATAAGACTCACAGATTCTTTGTTAAAATAAGAAATCGCGGAAAGTCATAGGTCTTTTCTACATCATGAATGAAAAAGAAGAAGAAGAAATGATTTTCTGATTTGTAGAGCAATCTTATAAGAATTTATGTTACTTATACATGCAGAGATATTAGTTACAACATTACTAAAAGGGTGGCACATTATTAAGTAAAGCAACTAATTAGAATTAAAAGCTATGGCCCTGGCCAGTTGGCTCAATGGTAGAGTGTCAGCCTGGCATGTAGATGTCCCAGGTTTGATTCCTGGTCAGGGCACACAGGAGAAGCGACCATCTGCTTCTCCACCCATCCCCATCCCCCTTCTCTCTCTCTCTCTTTTCTCCTCCAGCAGCCATGACTCAATTGATTCAAGCTCATCAGCCTCAAGCGCTGAGGATGGCTCCCTAGAGCCTCTGCCTCAGGTGCTGAAAATAGCTCGGTTGTGAGCATGGCCCCACATGAGCAGATCATTGGCCCCAGATGGGAGTTGCTGGGTGGATCCTGGTTGGGGAGCATAAGTGAGTCTGTCACACTATCTTCCCTCCTCTCACTTGAAAAAGAAGAAGAAGAAAAAAATAATAAGCTACAAGAAAGGAGTTCCCACAGCATATCTGCTTATTTCCAGAAATATATGGAGGCATGTTACCAACATTTGGCCAAACTCTGGTTAATGAGATGTCTTGTGCTTCTGAGGCATTGGCACAAAATGTATCAGATTGGGAGAATGTGAAGAAAAGGTAGCCCTCGTGCACTGAGATTACCCTCATGTTGGTAGGATTGCAAAATGATGCAATTATTATGGAAAATAGTACGGAGGTTTGTCAAACATTAAAATAAGAACTACTTTATGACTCAGCAATTTCACTTCTGGACAGTTCTGATGAAATCCAAAACAGACACTGGTTGAGTAGTTTAGTTGGTTGGAGCACCCTCCCAATACACCAAACTTGCAGGTTCAATCCTTAGTCAGGGCACATTAAAGAATCAGTCAATGAATGCATAAATACGTGGAACAACAAACTGATGTTTCTTTCTCTCTCTTTTCCACTCTCTCTCTAAAAATCAATAAAAAATGAAATCTAAAACACTAATTTGAAAAGATAGATGCAATACTATGTTTACTGCAACGTTACAATAGCAAAGATATAGAAGCAACCTAAGTGCCCATCAACAGATTAATAGATTAAAGAAGATATGGTTCATATGTACAATGCAATATTACTCAGCAGCCATAAAAAAGAATGAAATCTTACCATTTGCAACAACATAGATAGACCTAGAGGTATTATACTGAGTGCAATAAGTCAGAGAAAGACAAACACCATACGGTTTCCCTTGTATGTGGAATCTAAAGAACAAAATAAACAAACAAAATTAAAACAGACTCCTAGATACAGAGAACAAATTGATGGTTATCAGATGGAAGGAGATGGTTGGGCGCTGGATGAAAAGGGGAAGGAATTAAGAAGTATAATTTGGTAGATACAAAATAATCACGGGAAAATAAAGTACAGCATAGGGAATACAGCCAATAATATTGTAATCATGTATGGTACCAGGTGGGTATTAGATTTATTAGGTGGTACCAGGTGGGTATTAGATTTATTAGGTGGATTACTTCATAAATTATATAAATATGCAACCATTCTGCTGTACCTCTGAAACTAATACGTAATAATGTTGATTGTCAACTGTAATTGAAAAATAAAAATTAAAAACATATATCAGATTGTCTGTCTTATTAAACATACATATTGAGATTTATCATGTGCACCTGTCTCCTGGTTTGAGGCCCACATTATGGGCAGTCACACAGGAGGAATGTGTTTACATGACCAGGTTCCTATAAGAACTCTGGGCCCTGAGACGTAAAGGGACTTGCTTGGGCAACATCTCATGCATGTTCCTGTAATTCACTACTGGGCTGAAAGTACGTAGTGTGACCCACATGCAGAGAGGAGCAGGAAGTCTACACCTAATCTTTCTGGATGTCACATAGGCATATCTTTTTTCTGCTGATAGTATATTATATGGTTTGTTGTCATAAGCTTTAGTCATGCTTATAACCTGTTAGTCAAAGAAGCCCTCCTAACAAATCTCCAAACTAGCTGTGTTCTCAGGCCCTTCGAAGTGCAAGCATTTCTCCAAAGTTTATTTCTAAGGACATAGCAACTAAATTTCTAAGTCTTAGTAGTTTTACAAAATTCTTCTAAAATTATACTTCCAAGGACAGATTTATAATAACAAATACAACATGATAGAAATAAGTATGGTGTTCACACCATCTCCATATTGCACAGAAAAGAAATAGATATTTTTAGTAAAAACCCACCATTTAACATTTTATAAAATCAAATATTTTGAACATTTTATATCACAGAAAACTATTGTTTCCTCTGTGCTATAGGGCAGAAAGACATATCTTTTATCTCCTTCTGAGACTTCTTTTATTAATTAGAAAGGCTTCCATTGATAAAGCCATGCTCTGGATTTTTATTAGTTAGCATTTTGAGCCAAAAGCAAGCTTGTGGAAATCAATTTTACTGGCATAAATGCAATAAAGAGTGAATAAGGGCATACTATAACAGTGAAGTAAGGAGCATATAGCATTACTTTTCTACAATATATGATCATATATTTATAAATATGCCATAAAGGAAATATCACTAGATATCACATTTATCACATTTATGCCCTAAACGCTGCTTTTTACTTTTTACACAATTTCATATTTACATATGCTTTTCTGTAAGGTCTGACAAATTTTACTTTAATAAGACAAGAAATAATAGGTCATGAGGTTAAAGATAAAAGATTTGGGTGATAGCCAAGGAATACAAGCTTAAGTAGATTTATGTATATTTATAATAACAGGGTGAAAACTTGAGATTGTTCACCAGAATGTATAGTTATCTAAATTCCCTCCGAAATACATATAAATTATCTACTTTTCACAAAAAGACCTTATTTCCTATCTAAACACAAATAAACAATAATATATTAAAATAAGTGGCAGATAAGGAAAATAAGATTTTTATGTTATCTTCTTTTACTTTGTGTATAAAAATAATTTTTTTCTGCCTGACCCGTGGTGGCACAGTGGATAAAGCATCCACCTGAATACTGAGATCACCAGTCAAGGCACATATGGGAGTTGATGCTTCCTGCTCCTCCCCCTTCTCTCTCTCTCTAAAATGAATAAAGCCTTAAAAAAATAAACCTTTCTGAAGACAATAACCTCTCTCATAGATATACCAGGTATTTATTACATTGAACAGGGTAATGACTCCTCAACTCTGTCCAAATAAAACAAAACAGAAGCTGGTGAGACAGATAATCCTCTATTATGAGCCAGGAGATTATTTCACAGATCAGGAATGAGGAAGACTGTTTTTCCTGAATTTTTAGTTCCTGCCTCTTACAGTCTTCAGGAGCTTTCTCTATCATCCATGGGCTCTTTCTATTTATGTTGAGGTCATGTGTTTTGTTACCAGGTCAACTAGTCTGTCCTGCAGTGCTGATCCTGGGGTGAAAGTTTTTCTTTGAAAGTCTATTTCCAATAGCCAGAAATATATCTCTGAGGTCCTCGGCCTCCTAAGTGAAAGGGCCAAACTTGTCTCCCTCACCATGGGGAGACCTCTGAATCGCTGTGCGTATAAAAAGTCAACGGAGGACAGAGTGCTCTGGGAAACAGATAAGTCCTTTGAGGAAGATATCTTGTCCTAACCACAAGTAAGGGACAACGTCTGCCTTATCTTCCTTTTGTAGCAGCAACTGCTTTCCCACCCTTGTCCCTAGAAAAGTAGCTCTCTAAGCAGCACTAGCCACTGATGCTTTTTTTGGCCTCAGCCCATCTGCACCCAGGTGTAACAATAAACTTTCTTTCCCTATTCGGCCTCCTGTGTTATTCCTCTCGGTGGACCTAACACTAAGTACGATGTAAAACCCAGAGGGCATCTTTTTAAATGATATATTTGGCTACTAAAAAAAAAAAATTAATGCATGGCATAAGTCAAAGACTTACTAAGAAAGTCAAAATACAAATGAGAAACACCTATGAAATAAGAATACCTGGAAATACCCAATATCCATTAAGGTGATAGGGGTTTAATGAGAAAGGACTAAAATGTAATTGTGCCTAATATAGCTAAAATATAAATTTTACACTATCCAAAGAAATCTTTCAATAAAAACATCAGTCAGAGGAGATAAGTAAAGGATAGCAAGAAAACAAGGTTTTTGCAATGATAACCTAGCATTATTCAGAGAAATTGATTATTGACACAAATACTCTGGTTTTGAATAATTGCATTCTATTTTAAAGCCTAATTTAGTAGGACAAGGATGATTTACCTTACATTTTGGATCAAGAACTATTTTCTTTTCTTTTTAAAATTAAATTTATTGGGTTGATATCGGTCAATAAATTATATAGGTTTCAGGTATACAATTCTATAATACAGTACATCCACTGCATATTACATAGTGTGCTCACCACCCCAAGTCAAGAAGTTCTTAATTTAGATAAACTATATAATTCTTGTTGCTGTCCTTCCATTCCTCCCCTAAGTAAACTTTTAATTGCATAAATGCTTCCCAGTTATCAAAACAGAAGACATAAAAAAGAACATAACTTTCACTATACATTTTTTTTTTTGAGAGGGACAGATAGGGACAGATAGACAGGAAGGGAGAGAGATGAGAAGAATCAATTCTTCATTGTGGCACCTTGGTTGTTCATTGATCGTTCTCATATGTGCCTTGACGGGAAGCCAGTGACCTTGGGCTTCAAGCCAGCAACGTTGGGCTTCAAACTAGCAACCTTTGGCCTCAAGCTAGTGACCATGGGGTCATATCTATGATCCCACGCTCAAGCCAGCGACCCCACGCTTAAGCTAGTGAACCCGTGCTCAAGGCAAATGAGCTCGCGCTCAAGCCGTCAAATCTGGGTCTTCTGGGTCCCAGTCTGACATTCTACCCACTGTGCCACTGCCCAGTCAGGCTTTGTTGGGCAGATAAAATATATTATGCTCACTTTGTTAAAGATGGCTCTGCCCACATGCAAGTTCGTTGATACTAATGTGTTTTGGGGGACAGGCTGTGGGCAGGCCGGGTCGTTATAGCCTATGCCTTAGTTTTAAGAATAAGCTTTTCTCCACACCCTTGACTGATTGGATGATATAGGGTGGTGCACTCTCCTGAGGAATCCCATTGTGCCTCAGATGGGTGACTTTGTATCAGAGACTTTCTTGTTTGTAGATTGGATTTAGGGTTTGGATTTCTACAGTATAAAGTGGGGCAGGCCAGGAGCTTGCGTTTTTGGTTCCTGAGGTATTAAAGAGGAGAGCAGATTAAGGCCACGTGGAGGCCAGGAGAAGCAGCCAAGATGGCAGAGTGCTAAGGGAGAAGCCAGTTTGTGCTGAGTTTGTACAGGAGGAGATGGGGAACAGAGATGAATAAGTCTGGTGAGCTAGAAACCTTTGATTCTAGGAAACTTGGATAAGTCAGTAGCTTTGTAAGCACTGAATGAGTGGGTTTTTGAGCCCAGTGTGTGTTTTTGCTTGCCCGCCATGTGCAAGCTAGAATTAAAGCTGATGGCTCACCAGTTCTTGGCTCCGTTGTTTCATTACCAACTGTCCGAATCTAATGTGAACCTGCACTGGCCTGGTGGCTGTGATCCTGACCTCGACTACTGGCTTTACAGGCTTACTATACATTTTTTAATTTTAAGATTTTATTTATTTATTCTAGAGAGAGAAAAGAGAGAGAAAGGGGGAGGAGGAGCAGGAAGCATCAATTCATAGTAGTTGCTTCATATGTGCCTTGAATGGGCAAGCTGGGGGTTTTGAACCAGTGACCTCAGCAAGCTCAATGCTTTATCCACTGCACCATATCAGGTCAGGCACTATACACTTTTTAATAGTTGTCCTGGTTTATGAAGTTTCTTGTGCATTTGGTTATCATGGTATTCATAAAGTCTAATCAATTCTGTGTTCAATAATAATTTTAAATTTCCATTATCTCTGATCTGAGGCCCAGAGTCTGTACATTGATGACTCTAATTAGCAATTTCTCTTTGTGAGCCAACTGATCTTAGATATGCCTATTTCAGATAGCCTTTGTGTATAACAAATCACTTCAAAATCAGTAGCCTAAAGAAGTATCCATTTATTACTCATAATTTTGTGGATTGCAATTTGGTCTGGATTCAGCTGGGTAGTTCTGCTGACCTTGCCTGGAATCACTCACATGGCAATAGTAATCTCTCTAAAACAGTCTCATTCACATACCTGGCCCTTGCACTGGCTATCAACCAGTGCCCCTCAATCTCCAGTTGGCTAGACTGAGTTTTGACATGGTAGTCTCAGGGCAGCATACTAAGGAAGCAAGAACAAAACTATAAGGCCTTTGGTAGCTGAAATTCACATGTACTATAATATCTTTATTGGGCAAAGCAAGTCATAAGACCAGCCCAAGATTCAAGTGGTATGATGGTTAATTTTATGTGTCAATTTAACTGGCTAAAGGATGCCCACATAGCTGGTAAAAATATTACTTCTGGTTGTGTTTCTGAGGATATTTCCAGAAGAGATTAGCATTTGAGTCAGTAGACAAGTAAAGATCATCCTTACCAGTGTGGGCAAGTACCATCCAATCTATTGGGGCCAGAATAACACAAAAAGGAAGGGTGCATTTGTTCTTTCTGATTGAGCTGAGGCATCCATTTTCTCTTGCCCTCAGACGTTGACACTCCCAGTTCTTGGTGTTCAGACTCAGACTAGGGTTTATATCATCCATCCCCTAATTTTTAGGCCTTCAGAATCAGACTAAATTATGCCACTGGCTGCCTTGGTTTTTCAGTTTGCAGGTAGCAGACCACAGGCTCCTTGGCCTCCATAACCATGTGAGCCAATTCCACACTTCTATCTATATATGTGTCTTAATTATTCTGTTTCTTTAGAGAACACTGACTGATACAATGAGGGAACACACTCCATGCCTTCACTAGGAGCTACAAATAATTTGTAGCTATATTTATCGTATTTCTAGCATAAATTTACCATCATTTCAGTAATGTTCTTTGTAGAAAAAGAAAAGACTCTGAGCTAATCCAGGATCACACATTGCATTAGTTGTCATATCCCTTTAACCTTCTTTCATCTGGAACAATTCGTTAGCTTTTGTCTTTCATGAGATTGACATTTTTTAATTTAAAAAGAAATTATTTGAGCCTGACCAGGTGGTGATGCAGTGGACAGAGTGTAGGCCTGGGATGCTGAGAACGCAGGTTCGAAACCTGAAGGTCACAGCTAGAGTACAGTGTCACCAGCTTGAGCGTGGGGTCGCTGGCTTGAGCATGGGGTCACTCATTCAGCTGGTGCAACCTGGTCAAAACATGTAAAAAAACATGAAAAAACAATCAATGAACAACTAAGGTACTGCAGTGAAGAACTGATGCTTCTCATCTCTCTTTTTTCCTGTCTGTCTGTCCCTGACTCTCTTTCTGTCTGTCTCTCTGTCTCTCTTTCTCTTGCTAAAAAACATTATTTGCCTTGGCTAAGTGGCTCAGTGGATAGAGTGTAGTCCCGGCACACTGAGGTTGGGGATTCAATCCCCAGTCAGGGCACATATAAGAAGCAACTAGCCCTGACTGGTTTGCTCAGTGGTAGAACACAGACCCAACATGTGGAAGCCCCACTTTTGATTTCTGGTCAGGGCACACAGGAGAGGTGATCATCTGCTTCTCTACATCTTCTCTTCCCCTCCCCTTCTCTCTCTTACTCTCCCTCTCTCTCTCTCCTGTAGCCATGGCTTGATTGGTTTAAGCGCATTGGCCCTGGGTGCTGAGGATGACTCTGTGGATCCTCTACTTCAGGTGCTAAAAATAGCTTATTGTGAGCATGGCCCTAGATGGGCAGAGTTTTGGCCCCAGGCAGAGATCACTGGGTGGATGGATCCTAATCAGACACATATAGGAGTCTGCCTCTCTATCTCTTCTCCTTTCACTTAAAAAAATAAATAAAAAAGAAGGAATGCATAACTATATGGAACAACTAAGTGGAACATAGAGTTGATGCTTCTCTCTTCCTTTCTCTCTCCCTTCCTCCCTTCTTCTCTCTTTCTCTCTCCTTGATAAAAGGAAAAAAAATTTTTAATTATTTGACATTTTATAGAATATCCCTCAATTTGGATTTATCTGATATTTCCTTGTGGTTAGATTTGGATCATCTATTTTGGCATAAATGCTGTATAAGAGATGTTACGACCTTCTCATTACATTACATCAAGAGGAAATGATGTCAATTTACCCCATTACTGACAGTGGTAACTTTGATCAATTAGTGTTTCTACTGTAGAGTTACTAGCATTCTTTTATAATTAACTAGTCATTTGTGTGATTATATATTGTTCTTTATTTAACTTTTACTGACTAGTTTTAGTATCAATTACTTCTAAATAAAATTTATAGAAGAAAGTATTTTTTTAATTTTAGTTTAAATATGGCTCACTATTTATTAGCTATGTGGTCTTAGAGCAGCTCACTGGTGGCTTTCAGCCTTAGTTTTCTCTTCTGTAAACTGTAGATAATATTACTTATCTCATAACTTGTGAAAATCAAAATAAGATAATAAATGTAAAGTACTTAGCAAAGTAATTTTTATTTATTGAATTCATTTTTACTGGAATCTTTTAATTTTTAGTAATGTGCTAGGAAGATATAAGCAAAACAGTATCCTTGCCTTAACAGAAATTATAGACTAGCCTAGAGCAGATGTCAGCAAGCCTTTTCTGTAAAGGGACAGAATATAAATATATTAGCAGCCATATAAATAGAACATAAATGAATGGATGTTGCTGTGTTCCAATGGAACTTTATTTACAGAATAGGCTATGAGCTAGACTTGACCCGTGGGCCATACTTGGTTGATGCCTACTCTAGAGAAAACAAACTAACATTCATAAGTGCTAGGAAGGAGTACTGTAGATAGTAGGAGATTACATAACAGTGACTTTATCTTGTCTGGAATATCAAGTATAATAAAGCTGAAGAAGTTACATTTACGCCTGAAAAGTGTAGACCTGAAAACAGGAGTTGTTAACTAAATATACGGCAGCGGAGAAATTTCCAGGCAGAGCAAATCAGATATGTTAAGGTGCTGAGGAAGAAAGTTAGAAAGTTGCGTAGTGTTTTTGAAGAACTCAAAGTCTAGGGGGCAAAACATAAGAAGAGTGATATGAAAGTCAACAAATGTTTTATTAATTCCTTGTCAATGCTAGGCATTGTTCTGGCTAAAAGGAATACACTCGTAAATAAGACAAACAAGGCCCTGCCTGGACACTGGGGTGGGGAGATGGGTAGAAAACACACTCATAAACCGTTACAGATTTAATATGTAATTGTGTGTGTGCATATCAATGTGTCTATAAGCATAATGACATATTGTGTTCAGTACTAAAAAGAAAAATATTTCCTTCTGTGCTATAAAGCAGCATGGGTACACTTTAGAAGTTTTTTTTTTTCTTTTTATTTTTTCATTTTAGAGAGGAGACCCAGAGAGAGCAAGAGAGAGAGAGAGGGAGAGAGAGAGAGAGAAAGGGGGGAGGAGCTGGAAGCATCAACTCCCATATGTGCCTTGACCAGACCAGTACAGGGTTTTGAACAGGCGACCACAGTGTTCCCAGGTCGACGCTTTATCCACTGCGCCACCACAGGTCAGGCAGCATGGGTACACTTTAGATGGCACGGTTGGAGAAGACTTTCTGAGGCAGTGACATTTGATCTGAGACCTGAACACTGAGAAAAGGCTAAACACATGAAAAGAAGAAATAATATTAAAAACTCTGGAACAACAAAAGTAAAATGCCTTGACACCATAAAGAACCAAAATTGCCTGACCTGTGGTGGCGCAGTAGGTAACGCATCAACCTAGAACACGGAGGTTGTCTGTTCAAAACCCCAGGCTTACCTGGTCAAGGCACATACGGGAAGCATCTACTACAAGTTGATGTGTCCCACTTCTCCCCCCCCCCTTTCTTTCTCTCTCTAAAACTCAATAAATAAAATTTTAAAAAATAGATAAAATAAAGAAAAAGAACTAATATTGAGGAGGAAACCTAGATGGAGCCAAAGAAACAATGCTCTGAAACGAGATTGAAGATGTAAGTAAAGGCTCTGGGGTGCATGGTGAGAAATTTGGATTTGATTTGAAAAGTATTGAAAACCTATTGCAAAGTTTTATCGAAGGGAGTTACATTTATATGTTGAAAAGATTATTCTGGGTACAGAGTTGCTATGGAAAATTTGAACTCCTCACTGACAGGCTTAATAGCTGCCTTGCAAGTGTTTCTGCACTCCCTGCTTCCTCCTAACTGCTTTTATTAGTTTCTGCATTCCCTGCTTCCTGCTTGCAGTCAGTCACACAGCAATTAAGACCAGAAAGTCTCCACAACTTGTGACCGTTAACCTGCTAACTCAGGTCCCTGCAAAGAATCTATAAAAACCCTAGACTCGGTAAGCTCAGGGTCCAGACCCTTGGGCGTTAACCTGTCTGGTCCTGCTAGCATAATAAGCTAGATGTCTCTGCAACCCCAAGTGTGGCTTGGTCTTTCTGTCAGGTGAGATTTTTTGCAACAGTGTTATGAAAGCAATAGAGGAAAATGAGATTGAAAACAGAAGGGAGAGTAAGAGACATCTGTACTAATCTAGGTGAAGGACTACAAAGCAGCCAAAAGACTGGCAACAGTATAGATGGAAGGAAATTAACAAATTGGAGAGATATTTATAAGTCAAACTTGATTAGATTTGGTGCTTGATTAGAAATGAGCAATAAAGGAGAAAGATGATCTCCCCACACTCCTGAAAGGGAAATTGGGTAAATGGTGATGTCATTCACCGCAATAGGCAAGTGGAAATGGGAAATATGCAGTTAAAATTAGGAACTCAGAGATTTTTATAAAACTTGGAAGGTATTTGTGCATAGATGGTCACTGAAGCCATGGATGTGGAGAATAATGCCTAAGAAGAAAGCAGGAAGAAGGAAAGCGAGTAGAAGTCTGAGTCATGAAAAACTTAAAGACTCTCAGAGGCCCTAGGTGGTGGGTCAGTGGATAGAGCATTGGCCCAATATATGGACATCCTGGGTTCAATTCCAAGTCAGGGTACACAAGAGAAGTGACCATCTACTTCTTTCCTCTCCCTGTACACTACCTCTTCTCCTCCGGCAGCCAGTGGCTTGACTGGTTGAGCATGGTCCCAGGCTCTGAAGATAGCTTAGTCAGAATGGATTGGCCTCAGGTGTTAAAAATAGCTCAGTACTTGAGCATTGGCCCCAGATGGGGTTGCTATGGATCCCAGTCCGAGAGCTTGCAGGAGTCTGCCTCGCTATCTTCCTACCGCTCACCTAAAAATAAATAAACAAAATTAATTTTAAAAAAAGATTGTTAGAAGGGAGACTAAGAAGAAATGAGTACAGATGTAGGCAGAACAGCAAACAGCATAATGTCACAGGATGCTGCTGAGAGACAAAGAAAATGAGGATTGAAAAGCAGCCACTGGCCAAGACTCAACTGTCATAAATCTATGGACTTCTGGTGATTAAAAAAAAAAGGAGAGAGAGAATAGTAGTCACTGGATTTAAAGACAAGGAAGTCATTGACTACCTGGTAAGGGTCATGCTTAGGGACAGGTGTAAAGCCAGTAGCCACGGTCACCATCACAGCCACCTGGCCCATGCAGGTTCGCATTTGATTCAGACAGACGGTAATGAAACAACACAGCCAAGAACTGGTGAGCCATTATCTTTAATCCTAGCTCACACCTGAAGGGTGAGAAATACACAAAGTGGGAAATCACTTCCCTTTCCATTCAGGGCTCCGAAAGCCACTGACTCATCCAAGTTTTCCTAGAATCAAAGGTTCCACCAGCCTTATTCACCTCAGTTCCCCATCTCCTTCTCTCTGCACAAACTGGCTTCTCCTTCAGCACTCTGCCATCTAGGCTGCCTCTCCTTTGCAATGCTAATTTCAGGAACAGAGAGAGAGAGAGAAAGCCCCTGGTCTGTCTCATTTTATAGTGTAGAAATCAAAACCTTTAAGCCAATATACAAATAAGGAAGTCTCTGATACAAAGTCACTTATCTGAGGCATAATGGGAGCATTCCTCATGAGAGTGCACCACCCTACATCATCCAATCAGTCAAGGGTGTGGGGAAAAGCTTAGTCTTAAAACTAAGCCTTCGGCTTTAATAACCCTGCCTGCTTACAGCCTGTCTCCCACACACAATAATATAATTATGCCCATCTCAAGCATAAGGGCAACTAATATCACCTGGGCGATGGGCTTCCATGTGGGCAGTGCCATCTTTAACAAAGTGAGCATAATATATTTTATCTGCCCAACACTGAGCTTTTAGCCTCACCCCCCCCCCTTTGTTCCTGTAAGCAGGGGAGGCTCGCCGCTCCTCGTTGCTCCCCACCAGGCTCGGTGTGGCTTCTTCTTTGCTCCTTGGTTTTTGAGAGCAGTTCTTGTAGTCCAGAGTTGTTTTTTCACACTGGTTGTTCCTAATTTATTTTGTAATCCAGTTTGGTGGTGTGAGCTGGGAGTCTGTGCGTCTGCATACTCCGCTGCCATCTTGTGTCTTTCTATTTGCTATCTCTTTATTTAGGTGTTCATAATGACAATCTATTGTTGTTCTAAGATCTTTGAGCATCCTAACTATCGTAATTTTAAACTCTGCATCCAGTAATTTGGTTATATCTCACTCATTCAGGTCCTTTTCTGGGGATTTCTCTCTTTTCTTAAATCCTTACAGGACCACATCTATGAAGTTTCTCCAGTCATGGTCAAACAAATATTCCTCCCTGAAAGATTGCCAGGTGCCACCGATGAATGAACGAAGAGCCGAAACAGCCAGATGAGCTTTTTTGGGAGGACTCCAGGCGGGTTAGCAGACTTGGAATGGGAGCCCGAGAAGCAGCGCCTAACTGGTGAGGTTTGAGATTTTTATATCCCTTCAGGATAGCTGGGGGATTTCCACTGCGGTTTAGGCCTGCAGGTGTCTTGCGCAACCAGGGACGTTAATGGTTGAGGAATTTCTATTGTGCTTTCGGACAGGGTGTGTGTGCTAAAGGTTAGTAATTGCAGGAATACCAAAGATATGAGGGACTTTCCTGGCCCCTGCCCGGAGGGTGCTACCGGACACTCCCAACTCCCCTCAAAGCCATCACCTGCCGATGATCTCCCCCTCCCCACAAGGTGCCTAACCAGCAGGAAGTCGCCAGATGAATAAGCGGTGCCCCTATTTAACACAAAAGGTTGGAATATAAGGTGGTGGGCAAGGGGAAGATCATGTGAGAAACCCAGACCCGGGAACTTTGGCTAGAGCTGCCCACACTCATGTGCGCCAAAAGAAACTTCCCAGGAGTCCTTGGGAAAAGATCAACCATTTACCAGCCAGTGAGATTTTGCCACGTCATATTTGCTCGACCACCCTAGACAGGACCCTTTAAATATCCCACACACAGTTTCATCCGTGCGACTTCCCTGGCCTCTGTCCCTAGGGACAGGGAACATCGTCCAGACAGCGCTCTGTACTAAATAAAGCCTTTACTATTCCACACTTTGTGGCTACGGCCCCTTCCTTCTTCCTCGGTGGGAAAAATACCTTACAGTAAGTATTCAACTATATACAGTGTGTCCGTAAAGTCATCGTGCATGTTAGGCAGATAAAATATATTATGCTCACTTTGTTAAAGATGGCGCTGCCCACATGCAAGTCCGTTGATATTAATGTGTTTTGGGGGACAGGCTGTGGGCAGGCCGGGTAGTTATAGCCTACACCTTAGTTTTAAAAGTAAGCTTTTCTCCACACCCTTGACTGATTGGATGATGTGGGGTGGTGCACTCTCATGAGGAATCCCATTGTGCCTCAGATGAGTGACTTTGTATCAGAGACTTCCTTGTTTGTAGATTGGATTAAGGGTTTGGATTTCTACATTATAAAGTGGGACAGACCAGTAGCTTGAGCTCTGTCATTTCCTGGGGTTAGTATTAGAGAGGAGAGCAGAGTAAGGCCACTGGAGGCCAGGAGAAGCAGCCAAGATGGCGGAATGCTGAGTGAGAAGCCAGTTTGTGAAGAGTGTGTGCAGGAGGAGATGGGGAACAGAGATGAGTAAGTCTGGTGAGCTAGAAACCTTTGATTCTAGGAAACTCGGATAAGTCAGTAGCTTTGTAAGCACTGAATGTGTGGGTTTCGGAGCCCAGCGTGTGTTTTTGCTTGCCCGCCGGGTGCAAGCTAGAATTAAAGCTGATGACTCACCAGTTCTTGGCTCCGGTGTTTCATTACCGTCTGTTCGAATCTAATGCAAACCTGCACGGACCAGGCGGCTGTGATGGTGGCCCTGGCTACTGGCTTTACAGTGCACTTTTGACTTTTGACAGGTCAAAAGTGCACCATGACTTTACGGACACACTGTATATTATTGTGTTTTGTTTAGCCAGTATGGTAATGATGGGCATTTAGCTTGTTAACGCTCCTTTACTATCACAAATCATGAAGCAATGAATAGTCTTGTGTCATTTCACATACGTGTGTCTCAGGTCTCTCTCCCCAGAAGCAGATTCTGATCTAATTTAGTAGGAGAACCCTCTTGAAAGAAAGCTAGGGAAGTAATGGAAGCACAACATGGAAGCAAGGACATAGTTTCAGATGATGTCCAGATTCAGTCTGTTCCTACAGGGAGCTCTGAAGCATAAACTATAAGCAGGATCTGTCTGCCGTTAGGTTAGGGACAGAACATGTGTGACACTCCCTCACACACCCATCCCCAGATAATCACTGGCTATGGACTAGTCTCAGGTGGGAGGGTGGGGAAGAAGGGTGGGCATAGGGGATTAGCACGTAACTCCAGGCACTAGCATTTCAGGTAACACTAATCATCTAATACAATCTGCTGGGGTTGCAGATGGGAGCCATTCCCAGCAGCACCCACAGCTGCCAGGGCATGGACACACCAAAATTGTAGCAGGGGTCCCAGGGACCCAGATGAGGGCACAGTGAATACAATTGTAGGGTAAATTCTAGAAGTAAAATTACCTATGGGCCTAATGTTGCTTGTGGCCAACTCAAACAATATCCACCCTAACCCAGCAATCCTTCTTCCTAACAGAGCCCTGATTTTATGTGAAGTAGCTGTTTTCCCAATTAAAAAGAAATAGACACTTTTCCATCTTCCTTGACCATTCGGGCTGCTCATGGGACACAATTTCATGTAATAAGATGAAGTTAGTAGTTTCAGAGAATATTGTTCCTTTCTGAGGAAAAAAAAAAAAAGGACAAAGCTTATGACCATGAGACAGAAAACAGGAAAATGAAATCCTGTGCACTAAAATGGGAAAGTCAACAAAAGCCTTGAATTAAAATTGGGTCTTTTTGTTCCCAGGCCTCAGTGTAGTAGTATTATTAATAAATATCATACACATTGACATTCATTTATATGGTATTTTACAAATTATGAGTGTGCTTTCACAAAACTTCTCTCATTTGTCCCTCCACCTCCATGTGAGATAGTGTTGGGCAGATAAAATATATTACGCTCACTTTGTTAAAGATGGAGCTGCCCACATGCCAGTTTTAAGAGTAAGCTTTTCCCCACACCCTTGACTCACTGGATGATGTGGGGTGGTGCACTCTCATGAGGAATCCTCCCATTATGCCTCAGATAAGTGACTTTGTATCAGAGACTTCCTTGTTTGTAGATTGGATTAAAGGTTTGAATTCTACACTATAAAGTGGGGCAGACAAGGAGCTCGCTCTCTCTTGGTTCCTGAGGTTAGCATTAGAAAGGAGAGCAGATTAATGCCATGTGGAAGAGAGGAGAAGCAGCCAAGATGGCGGAATGCTGAGGGAGAAGCCAGTTTGTGCAGAGTTTGTGCTGGAGAAGGAGATGGGGAACAGAGGTGAATAAGTCTGGTGAGCTAGAAACATTTGATTCTAGTAAACTCGGATAAGTCAGTAGCTTTATGAGTACTAAATGAGTGGGTTTTGGAGCCCAGTGTGTGTTTTTACTTGCCCGCTGGGTGCAAGCTAGAATTAAAGCTGACGGCTCACCAGTTCTTGGCTCTGTTGTTTTATTATCGTCTGTCTGAATCTAATGCGAATCTGCACTGGCCAGGCGGCTGTGATGGTGGCGTTGGCCACTGGTTTTACAAATAGGCATGGGTACTCTTGGGAAAAATCTCTCAAAATATCAAGGGTGCATAATTCATTAATAGCTAATTGTGAGTTTGTTTGCTTTCCTTCCAGCAAATAGCCGAGATTGGCTACCTTAAAAGCGTGGGGCTAGCCTGACCAGGCGGTGGTGCAGTGGATAGAGCATCGGACTAGGATGCGGAAGACCCAGGTTCGAGACCCCGGGCTCGCCGGCTTGAGCGCAGGCCCATCTGGCTTGTGGAAAGGCTCGCCAGCTTGGACCCAAGGTCGCTGGCTCCAGCAGGGGGTTGCTCGGTCTGCTGAACGCCCATGGTCAAGGCACATGTGAGAAAGCAATCAATGAACAACTATGGTGTCACAATGGCAACGAAGGGCTGATGATTGATGCTTCTCATTTCTCTCCGTTCCTGTCTGTCTGTCCCTATCTATCCCTCTTTCTGACTCTCTCTCTCTGTCCCTGTAAAAATAAATAAATAAATAAAAATGGAAAAAGCGTGGGGCTATTTGGGGATATAGGACAAAAGTAAAGTTGTAGCACAGAGCATTTTGGGAAGGCGCACACCTCCCAAAAGTAAAGTGCTAGAGAAAGTCCTACAAAGGTACCAAAGGTCAAAGAAAATGTGCATTATAGGGAAGGAAAGAGTTAAGGAAGGATGTCCACAAGTTACCAAAGGCAAATTTTGCCCATTCTGATAATTTGCACTGTAGTCTGCGGGAAAATTAATTTTCCCTGTATTTTTGTATTCCTGCAAAACCCCAGCTTCCTGAGCAATGGATGCTGATCTAATGGGAAGATGAGAATGTGTGTTTATCTGTCCCCTCAGGACCATTTGTTTTTTATGGCCTGGATTGTGGAGCCATTTACTGGCACTTACAAGGTAATAAAACATCTCTATCTTACCTGAAATCAAGGCCTGACATTCCACCATAGGGAACTTCTTTCCCCCCTCCCTAGAGAGAAACCCAAGATTTAGAGAACTCTCTCGGTGTTTACACATCAAAAAGAGGGAAACCCTGGTTATAACCTCAAGAAAACTGGTTTTATCTTCTCCTAGAGACAATTTACATTACTTAGATACCAAAAATAATTTTTTTTCCAAAGGGTAAGAATCCAAGATTCTTTGCCTTCTGCTCCTAAATAAAACTAGTGTACATTAAGGGCAAAGAATTTTCTCTCTCTTTCAAGGGGAGAGCGTTGTAAAGTAGCATTCTGCAGGTTTACATAGAGACACCAAGGCAGGATACAGAAGAATTTTTAAGAGATTTATTGATTAAGCTGGCTGCATATGACTAAAATGGGGTATAGCTGACCCAAATCGTGCAGTGTCGAATACAGCTCTGAAGCTGGTTACATACCCTTGACCACATACAGGTTGAGGGAAAAGGAGGGGGAGCATGACACAATCATTAACAAGCTTATAATATTTGTCTAGACTCACAGTGGTAATCAATCTGGTTCCTACCGCCCACCAGTGGGCGTTCCAGCTTTCATGGTGGGCGGTAGCGGAGCAACCAAACGGTGCTGTGATTACATACTAATCAACTTAACTGTTGACCAGTCAAGATCAGAACAGCGGTCAGACTCTGTTCCAGGGCATTTGTATTGGGACCGCACCCAACCTCTTTCACAACCACCTGACCCACATCCACGAGCAGCCAGGTACCTGACCCCAAGTCCACACCCACCTCCTGATCCATTGGGCAGTTTATGACCGCTATTGTTGCCCCAAAACTAGCAGTTTGTCGTTTTATTACCCCATAGACAAAGAACTCCATGGTTCAACGCTTCTTTCTATGACAGAAACTGCTGGACAGTGGAGACACCAATTAACTCATATTTTGGTCTCGATTCCCAGATTTTAGGGTAATAGGGTGACATTCTAGGAACCCCCCTTGGACTTCCAAAACTAGCTGATGTCTCACTACTTCGCCCTGATTGCAAAGAAGTGATGCCATTAGTCAACACCTACTACATAAAATTTTATAAAATGCACAATCACGAATACTCACTAACTTAGTCTCGTCTCGACAAACCCTTGCTCAACCACGAGACTTGTAACGTGGCGACCACGCAACAGACTTCAAGCGCATATGTTTTGTTCATGTTATGTAAGTGAAGCTAAATCGTTACATAATCGAAACTAAAGTCAGTATGTAGTTAGATTTCTGAGAACAAGCACGTGCTTACAACTTCAAACAAAATATTGTAAAATATCGTGAGCCCGTCTCAAAAAAAAAAAAAAAAAAATGCATGCGGCTATTTGCCAGAGTATCTGAAGATGGGTTTTATAGAATGAATCTGTTGCAAATAAACAAGATCCAATGTGTTTATTGTGCCATAAAACATTATCCAATGAGGCAATGAAGTCAAGTCGATTGCGAGAACATCTTTCTACAAAGCATCCAAATGACAAGGACAAGCCCATTGAATATTTTCAGGAAATATATAAAAAATTTCAAAATCATTCAACTATCGTTGCATCATTTAAGAAACAACATACAACGAACGAAGATGGATTAATTGCCACTTACTGCGTTTCACAAATAATTACAAAAAGTGGTAAGAGCTATAATATTGGAGAAACTGTAATAATACCCTCTATAAAAGAATTTATCTCAACAGTAATGCATCAGGATATACCTCAAATTTTAAAAACGTTGCCCCTACGTGATAGCACAGTAAAGCGACGAATTGATAAAATGGCAGTTAATGTTGAAAACAAACTTATAAGTATTCTCCAAAACTCTTCATTTTTCATGCAATTGGACAAATCTACCATTGCAGGTAATGATGCTTTATTGATGGCATATGTACATTATTTTGATGAAAACAATATATTATGAGAATGCTATTCGCAATAAATCTCATCAAAGATACAAAAGAATTATCTATATTTAATACTGTGAGAACATACTTTACAAAAAATAATATTCCTTTGAATAATATTGTTACATGCGCTACTGATGGAGCACCATCAAGTGTAGGTCGCTATCGTGGATTTGTTGCTTATTTGAAGTAGGAAGTGCCAAATGTTTTATGTATTCATTGTGTGGTGCATAGACAACATCTTGTAGGAAAACATCTAATTATGAGTCTCCATTCATCATTAACTATAATAATTTGCCACTCATCATTAACTATAATAATTTGAACCGTAAACAAGATCAAATCCAATGCAAAGAATGATAGAATATTTTGGCAGCTTTGCCAAGACAATAATAAAAATTTTATTAAGTTACTTTTACACACAGAAATTCAGTGGCTGTCAAAGGGCACATCTTTGGCTAGATTTGTAGCATTATATGATAATGTCATACAATTTTTTGAAAGTAATAATGAGACCAATCTGTGTCAACAGTTAAAAGCAGTAAAGATGATGTCTTTTACTTGGAAGATATTTTCAAGAGATTTAACAATGTTAATTTGCAGCTTCAACGAGCTAATAAAACTCTTAGAGTTTGCCAAACTTGAACTACTATTATTTATTGACAAACTTGAACTACTTCATCATAATCTATTGGAGAATTTCATCAGTTTCCTCAATTATCTTCTATAAAAGATGATGTAACTCCAGAAGATATTGACAGATTCAGTAGCCACCTCAAGGAACTTATATTGGACGTGAAAAAATGATTTGAAGATATTTTGAAATTGAAGGTATATGACTGGATGAAAAATCCTTTTACCACAAATATTGAAGAGGCTGATACAACTTGCCAAAAAGAACTGTTAGAAATTAGATATGATGAAGAAAGTAAACATAAATTTGAGAGTGGTGGATATGAAAACTGTTGGGCAGATAAAATATATTATGCTCACTTTGTTAAAGATGGTGCTACCCACATGGAAGTCTGTTGATATTAATGTGTGTTGGGGGACAAGCTGTGGGCAGGCCAGGTCATTATAGCCTAAGGCTTAGTTTTAAGAAGTAAGCTTTTCCCCACACCCTTGACTGATGAGATGATGTGGAATGATGCACTCTCATGAGGAATCCTCCCATTATGCCTCAGATAAGTGACTTTGTATCAGAGATTTCCTTGTTTGTAGATTGGATTAAAGGTTTGGATTCTACACTATAAAGTGGGGCAGACAGGGAGCTTGCTCACTCTCCATTACTGAGATTAGCATTAGAGAGGAGAGCAGACTAAGGCCATGTGGAGGAGGCCAGGAGAAGCAGCCAAGATGGAGGAGTGCTGAGGAAGAAGCCAGTTTGAGCAGAGTTTGTGCTGGAGAGGGAGATGGAGAACAGAGGTGAATAAGACTGGTGAGCTAGAAGCCTTTGATTCTAGGAAACTCGGATAAGTCAGTAGCTTTGTGAGCACTGAATGAGTGGGTTTTGGAGCCCAGTGTGTGGTTTTACTAGCCCGCCGTGTGCAAGCTAGAATTAAAGATGATGGCCCACCAGCTTTTGACTTCGTTGTTTCATTACCAACTGTCTGAATCAAATGCAAACCTGCACGGGCCAGGAGGCTGTGATGTTGGCTGTGACTACTGGCTTTACAAACACCTATGGCAAAATAAAAAAAAATGCTGATCTTATATCCAAATATGTGGAAAATGGTATTCAGTTTATTGATACCTTTTCCTACCTCATATCTTGTGGAATCAGAATTTAGTGCTGTTAATTATATTATGACAAAAGAAAGAAACTGCCTGAATATTTCCGAAAGGGGAGACCTTCGTTAGTTCCTCACAAAAATTGAACCGGATATTCAATATTTAGTTTCCCAGCATCAGCCTCAGGGATCCCACTAGTAATTCAATTAACTAATGTAATTTCTATGTATGCAAAGTATAAATAAAAAGATAGATTTAACTATAGTAAGTTGTTCTATAAAGATTTATTTGCCAAACTTAGCAAAAATCTAACATAAAGTACTTGGTAAGTAATTATTATTGTATGCTCAAACTTGCTGTAACTCTGCTTTATAAATTTTATAAAGTTACTTCCCTACTTTATAAATCACCATTACTGTGGAACTGGTGGGCGGTTAGAAAATTTTACTACTAACAGAGATATAAAAGTGGGTGGTAGGTATAAAAAGATTGACTACCCCTGGTAGAGGATCTATAAAAAAACATTAAAACTTTCAAGGTAACACAATAGTGATGTCGTTTTACATATCAAAGACATTCACAAATTTTTTAGTGTCTATCTCCCCTCCCTTTGCGTAGAGCAGGGGTCCCCAAACTTTTTACACAGGGGGCCAGTTCACTGTTTCTCAGACCGTTGGAGGGCCGCCACATATAGTAGTACTCCATACACTGACCACCAGTAAAAGAGGTGCCCCTTCCAGAATTGCGGCAGGGGCTGGATAAATGGCCTCAGGTGGCCACAATTTGGCCCGCAGGCCGTAGTTTGGGGACCTCTGGCCTAGAGGTATATGTTACTCTCAGGATTCCAGTAAGGAAGGAAGAGTTAAAATCAGTGTAAGGTATGCAAATATTGTCTCTTATTGAAAGGGAAAGGAAGTTCTTCAGATAACTTTTACTCTGTAGTTAAACTAAATGATCCAGTCCTCCTTGCAAGCCAGAAAGCTTCTGCATTCTTCTCCCTCCATTCTCCAAAGAAAGGATGGGGCAAGAAGCCTGACTTTTCCTCCTAAAATATTAATAGTAATTTTTGTAATTCTTTGGTACCTTACTACATTAGGAATGGTTATCCTTCTCTATATTAACTTCACATCCATATTTTAGAGTTCCTCTCCTACAGCGGGATCCCACCATGCATGTAGGTATAAGCACCTAGTGGTCCCTGTGTAGCACAGTGTGGGGACCTAGGCCTGATGGACAGTGCAGCAACACAACTCTGCCCGGTGTCTCTGCTGTGATTAAACAAAATTTTGATCTCTCTCCCAGACCTGGTGTTTTTGCAATCTATCTACTGCATTTCTCCATGTATAAGATGCATTGTTTTGGAAAAATTTGGGGTCTAAAAACTGGGTGCATCTTACCCAGTGGTTGTAGATTTTTTACTTGCATTTCCTGCTTTTTTGTGCTTGTTTTTGCATTCAGTGATTTGTCTTCAGACACAGATGAGGACAAGCTAACGGATGGGAGTTGTGACAGTGATGAGGAGTTGTATGAATTTTATGATGGATAAAACAAGTTCAATAACTTTATGTAACACATTTTAAAAATTTTGGGCCCCAAAATTAAGGTGCATCTTATAAATGGGGAAATATGGTACCTACCTACATATCTCTCTCTGTGCAAGTAGGGCAACATTTCAGACCGGTACTGTTACTAGCTTGACCCAATAATTCTTTAAGAAATGAGTGAATTACTCTCTTTAATAGTAATAGGCAAAAATCCGCAAAGTAGTGAGCTTATTTTTATTTTATTATTTATATATTTTAAGGCTTTTATAAATCCTTCCCACACTGTTATTAACCTTTTCCACATTTATTTTGCTTATTTTACCACAAAATTAATTAAAATAATTGTTGGGCAGATAAAATATATTATGCTCACTTTGTTAAAGATGGCGCTGCCCACGTGGAAACCTGTTGCTCAGATGATGATATTGGTTGCCCTTCTTGCTCTGGAGATGGGCGTAATTATGTTAATATGTGTTGGGGGAGGGCTTTTGTGCCAAAAGGTTTTAAAAGGAAGAGAGATCACGTTGTTCCAGGAGAAGAGTAATTGCGTTCTAGGAGGAGCCCATGCTGTTGGAGAGCAGATTAAGGCCACATGGAGGAGAGGTGAAGTAGCCAAGATGGTGGAGTGCTTAGAGAGAAGCCAGTTTGGGCAGAGTTTGTGCAGAGAGAGGGAGATGGGGAACAAAAGTGAATAAGTCTGGTGAGCTAGAAACCTTTGATTCTAGGAAACTTGGATAAGTCAGTAGCTTTGTGAGCACTGAATGAGTGGGTTTTGGAGCCCAGTGTGTGTTTTTACTTGCCCACAGGGTGCAAGCTAGGATTAAAGATGATAACCCACCAGCTTTTGGTTGTTTCATTACCGACTGTCCGAATCTAATGCAAACCTGCATGGGCCAGGTGGCTATGATTGTGGCCGCAACTACTGGCTTTATAATAATAAATGTATAAAAATACCTACATATCACAAAATTCCATGGTACAGCAAAAAACCCACAATGCAATATTGGATATATACAACTTAAAAATCTGTGGTATAGTGAGACCACAAAAAGTGAACCACAATATGAGAGGTATGACCATATTCCTAGGCCTTAAAAACCACTAGCCTAGTGAAGAAGATAAATAAGTAAATGGATATCATGTGATAAAATGAAAAAATATATTAAACTACTAATATGACCATTTTCTTCATTGTCTTAAATGACATCACTATCTCTCTTGATTCTCCTCTTTTCTCAGTTTTCTTTACCTTCTCTACATCTCCCCAAATTCTAAATCCTGGTACCAAACTCTAAATCCTGGTATGTCTCAGAACTCACTCTTGGGCTTCTTCACTTCTCAGTTTACTCTTACTCTTTGAGTGGATTTCACTAGTCGTATGGCTTTAAAGATGAAATACAAGCTGATAACTCCCCAGATAATATCTCCAGCCTGGATCTCTTCTCTGAACTCCTGCCTACTCAACATTTCCACATGGATGTCAGATAGTCATCAAATACTCAACTTACCTAAAAACAAAGTCTTGACTTCCTTTCCATCCTAGTCCTTCTATAGCTTTACCCATCTCAATGAAGAAAACTTTTCTCTTACATGTTTAGGGCAAGAATCTTGGAGTCATCTTTAATGTCTCTCTCAAGCTTGACATGAATCCTTTTAGAAATTGTATTGACTTTAAATTCAAAATGCAATATATCTATAATCTGACCACTTCTTGACTTTTCACTCTGTTCCATACCATCATCATTTCTTGCCCAGATTATCGCAGTAACTTCCCAATTAACCCCTATACTTCTCTGTCTCTATTTTTCAAACTGTTAAAATGCAAGCCAGATCATGTCGCACTTTGCCTCAAAACCTCCAATGACATCCTATCTCACTTATGATCTTATAATCAACACCCACCCCTAACACCCCTGACCTCACTGTCTTATGTTCTTCCCCTTGGTCTCTCAGCTTCAGCCATACTAACTTCATTTTAGTCCCTGAATGCATGCATGCTTCTTCCTCAGGATCTTAGCCCTTACTCTTTCTTCTGTTTGGAACTCTTTCCTCACCTAGCAACAATCAATATACAGTATGAGGATGTTAACTAGACTTATTGTGGTGAACATTTTGCAATATATAAAAATATCCAATCATTATGTTGTACATATGAAATGAATATTATGTTATAAATCAATCATACCTCAATTTTATATTTATACATATTTATATACAATTTATATGTATACACACACATATGTACATACACATAGTGATAGTATTCTGATACAGTGATGCCTTGGTTTTCCTCGATAATCCATCTGAAAACAATCGGCGAAATCCAAAACCGATGAAAACCGAGGCAATTATTTCCATATGAATCAATGTAAATCCAATTAATTCGCTCTAGACACTCCAAAATACATACCCAAAATACATTTTATAGAGAATAAATGTAGTGCTTAATACTAAAAACAGTAAGAAATTAATATAAAATAAATATAAAAGCCTAATATAAAGAATAAATGAACATTTAACATGGCATTTATCTTTCTTTTACATACATTTTGAAACTGAAAAATGCAAAATAAACACATTCACTGAATACTGTATATGCAGTAATCTCTTGCATGTAATTGTAGTATTAGCATTCACAGTCAATAAAGAATGGAATTGTTTGGCTAATTGCACAGGGTGATGCTCACACAAGAAGCAATGCCACACTGAGCAAGAGAATGCGTGGGTTGCCCTTTGTTTTTGCAAAATTAGCAGCAAGGTCATGTGGGCACGCTGATGGAAACCGAGACAAAATTTTCAGGGAAAAAAACCAACTAAAACCGAAACCAACGATAACCGAAGTCAATGAAAACCGAGCCATTTCTGTATACCAGAGACCTTGGGTCAGGAATAATTATTAAAAAGTTGTATTTATGTGGTACTGCACAAATTCATGTATGAGCTAGACTTTTATTTCACTCTCATAACAAGCCCATGGGCTAGGTGTCAACATTTCCATTTCACAATGAAGTCATTATGGCTTTGTTTCCCCCACTTACGTCAGCTCAGGGTGTTATGACAACCCAAAGGGCTGGCTTCAGACCCTGAAATCACTTCTGTGAGAAAGGACATTTCATTTTTCAGACAAACAACTCAACCAGCAGCCTTTAAAATAGAAAATTACCAGTTTAGTATAGCAGTTAAGTGAACAGGGTCTGAATCCAGCTCTACTGCCTACCTGTGTAGCTTTGGGGAAGTTAATGTGGAAAATAAAACCAGCCAGAGCACTGTCAGCATAGGACTTTATTTTAAAATGTCTGTCTTAAGAAGGCTCCTGAAGGAGCGAAGTCTATCTTGAGGAAGCAAGGGGCAATAATTTCATAGAATTTTAGCTGAAGTACAGGAGGTGCCTGTCAGTCAAAATTCAGCTAGTTTGGGGAACAGCTGATCAGAAAATCTTCTTGAAACAAGAGGGAATTGTTGTTGCAGATTGGCATCTACTGTTTGGGCAATCTGGATTTATCAAAATGGATGAGAGGAACAGCTAGGGGCTAGATCCTGCGCAAGAAGGGATGGGAGAAATAACTTTGAGCAAAGTAGACATATGGGGGCCCCATGGAAAATTCTCAGGACTTCAGGGTCTCTTAACATTAATTGACCTCTTTAAGACTCAGTGTCTTCATCTGTAAAATGAGAATGATAATAGTTTATAAGGTGGTTCTGAGGACTGAATGCACTTAATTGTCCATAATTATTTAATGAACAATAGCAATTATTATTTATTTGAGTCTCTCCCCACATCCATTTACTCCTACCCTGTTGGGGTCAGCGGATACCCCGAGGAGCTGTAAAAGGAACAGCTTGCCTGAGTGAAACTTGGCTGTTTACTTGCCTGCAGTTCAAGCCTCATTATGCCCTGAGGTGATTCACAGAAGCATACCTGCAGGTAGTTTTCACTGCCTGTGTGTGCAGGAGATTCTTATCTATGAATGGGCTTTGTCTTTCAGTTTTCATGAAATCACATCCGCATTCCTCAGTTTACTACTCTCACATATACTCCCCTATATAACCTGTAACCTGTCTGTAATAAAGTGAGAATTGATCAGATTCCTGTCTTGTCTCCATTCTTTGTGCCTCTTGCCTTGTAGAATCCTCACTCCCCACTTAGAGTCTCCGCTGCTCGACCTGCGGGACGGGTCACTACCCCATGTCCTTAGTATAATAGCTAAGGTCATGGATTCTGAAAGCCTAGATGTCTGGGTTAAAAACCTAGCTCTACAATACATTATATTTGTGACCCTGAACAAGTCATTTAGCCAGCCTAAGCCTCAGTTACATCATCGGCAAAATAAGAACAATTACAGTACATACCTCCTAAATTGTTGACAAGAGTAAATATGCTATTAAATATAAATCAGGTCTATAATAGCACCTGACACATATTAAGTGCTTAATAAATGTTATGATTCTCTTCACTTAGGCCTTCTGAAGGAAAGTGGAATGGAAATGAGGGTGAAGATATATTTGCTAGAAAGATGATAGCAGTGACATCTCCAGAATTTCTATAAAGGGATTCAGGCTGACAATTGCTTGGAAGAAACACAGTGATAAGAGGCGGCTTGAAATGACCTCCAAAATTTTACTGAACTCTCCTACATACCTCCTTTGATGTGGACAAACATCTTTTTCTCAAAGAACTAGCCCCACAGAAATCTCCATCACACTGTACCACTTGCCACTTCTCTCACCCCAACCAAGTTTCCATCCCTAAAGGCCAACAATTGTGGGTCTGGAAGAGAATGGTAAGGGTCTTTCTTGAGAATTTCTTGTCTTTGCATAGTAAGTTCACCGGATTCCACTTAGATTATATGTTATATATAGATCAGTAAATACAACTCAACTTACTAAAGACGATTTTATTTACACTTTACATAAGTTTGAGAAAATGTCAACTATTTATAATAAAGGGTGAAAACTCCAAAGGACATCTTGGTGAGGGATAGAGGGTGCAAAGAGACTATGGAGGAAAGGAACCTCGCAAGCCATACCTGGGCCTTACCCACTCAGTTTGGGACATGAGTGGTGATAACATGGTTGTTTGAAGGTGCTTTATTTGTTACAAATTACTCAAAGATTCTATCTACTATAGTTCACTGAGAAAAAAAAAAATTCTTCCTTTTTCAGCTTTTTTAAAATAAAGGTGAGCCCTAGCTGGATGGCTCAGTTGGTTAGAGCATCATTCCAAAGCACAGAGGTTGCCAGTTTGATCCTGACAGGGCACATACAGGAACAGCTAGAAGTTCCTGTCTCTGTCTTTCTCCCTCCTTCCTTCTTTCCCTAAAATCAATAAACATTTTTAAAATTAAAAGAAAGGTGATTTCTTCATATTTCAAAGTATTAATGGCAAGTCCAATAGCTTTTCTTTAGCCCTAAAACTAAAATAATGATTAACTCCCATCTACTGTTTCTTTTTCAGCATTTACAAATTTTTCATCATTTTCGAGCTGTAACTGCTCAAATTCTGTCTAGCACCAAAGGCGCTCATGATACTAATATTTTCTATTGTGTCAACGTCCTGCACATGCTTACTCTTTCTTGACAACGGAGAAAGTTCTTTGTAGAGATATGTGCTGCTAATAATCAAGCTATGGAAAGGCCGGCCATTTCTTTCCCATGTTCCAGGAAACCAGCCTCTTATGATTGGCTTCATGGCAATTCTAAAAGTTAAAAACTCACATCATTAAAAAAAAGATATTGCATGTTTTACTACATGTAACAAATGTCATATAGAAATATAACAATTTTACAAAGACAAATCACCTTTTCTGAATTTAAGGTGTATATATATATATTTAATGATGATGAAACCCACAAGTGAGATTGCTAAACCATATGCTAGTTCTATTCTTAATTTTGTTTAAGAACTTCCAAACTGTTTTCCATAGTGGCTACACCAATAAATATCCCCACTGACAGTGCACAAGGGTTCCTTATTCTTAACATCCTCACCAACATTTTTTTTTAAAAAAATTTTTTTTAATTAATTGTGTTTACATAGATTCTAGGGTCACCCCAAATGCATCCCCCCTCCCCCATATTCCCCTCAACATCTCCCTTGCCCCTCTCCCTACAGCGCCCTTCCCCCTTCCCTTCAGGTTTATCCCATCCTATCATCCCCTTTCCCTCTGTCCTCTTTTCCTCTGGTCCCTTTGATCCCTGCATCTCAATTCCATCCCTCAGTTCACATTGTTCACTGGATTCCTCAAATAAGTGAGGTCATATGATATTTTTCTTTCTCTGCCTGGTTTATTTCACTCAACATAATAGTTTCCAGGTCCCTTCATATTGTTGCAAAAGATAATATTTCCTTCTTTTTCATGGCTCCATAGTATTCGATTGTATATATGTACCACAGCTTTTTAATCCACTCGTCCACTGACGAGCACTTGGGCTGTTTCCAGCTCTTCGCTATTGTGAACAATGCTGCCACAAACATGGGGGCGCATTTATTTTTTTCAGTCAGTGATATGATGTCCTTGGGATATATTCCTATAAGTGGGATGGCTGGGTCAAAGGGCAGTTCCATTTCTAACATTTCAAGGAATCTTCATACTGTTTTCCACAGTGGCTGCACCAGTCTACATTCCCACCAGCAGTGTAGGAGGGTTCCCCTTTCTCCATATCCTCGCCAGCACCTATAATGTGTTGTTTTGTTAATGAGCACCATTCTGACTGGTGTGAGGTGGTATGTCATTGTGGTTTTAATTTGCATTTCTTTAATGATCAATGATGTTGAACATTTTTTCATCTGTCTATTGGCCATGTGTATATCCTCTTTGGAAAAGTGTCTATTTATTTCTTTTGCCCATTTTTGGATTGGATTGTTTGTCTTCCTGGTGTGGAGTTTTACATATTCTTTATAAATTTTGGTTATTAACCCCTTATCAGATGTATCGTTGAATATGTTTTCCCATTGTGTGGTTTGTCTTTTTATTCTGTTCATATTGTCTTTAGCTGTGCAAAAGCTTTTTAGTTTGATATAGTCCCATTTGTTTATCCTGTCTTTTATTTCATTTGCCTGTGGAGATAAATCAGCAAATATATTGCTGTGATAGATGTCGGTGAGCTTACTGCCTATGTTTTCTTCTAGGATGCTTATGGTTTCACGGCTTACATTTAAGTCTTTTATCCATTTTGAGTTTATTTTTGTGCATGGTGTAAGTTGGTAGTCTAGTTTCATTTTTTTGCAGGTAGCTTTCCAGTTTCCCCAACACCATTTATTAGAGAGACTGCCTTTACTCCACTGCATGCTCTTACCTCCTTTGTCAAATATCAATTGTCTATAAGGATGTGGGTTTATTTCTGTGTTCTCTGTTCTGTTCCATTGATCTGTATGCCTGTTCTTCTGCCAGTACCAACCTGTTTTGAGTACAATGGCCTTGTAGTATAATTTGATATCAGGAAGTGTGATACCTCCCACTTTATTCTTCTTTTTCAAGATTGCTGAGGCTATTCGTGTTCTTTTATGGTTCCATATCAATTTTTGGAATATGTGTTCTATATGTTTGATGTATGTCACTGGTATTTTAATTGGTATTGCATTGAATTTGTAAATTGCTTTGGGTAATATAAACATTTTAATGATGTTTATTCTTCCTATCCATGAACACGGTATATGCTTCCACTTGTTTGTGTCTACCTTCATTTCTTTTATCAATGTTTTATAATTTTCTGAGTACAAGTCTTTAACCTCCTTGGTTATTTAAGGTGACCAGACGTCCCACTTTGGGCGGGACAGTCCCGATTTTTAACAATTTGCCCTGCGTCCGGCGGTGTTTTAAAAAAGTCCCGATTTTAAAAAAATATATTACAATACTATTTTTGCATTCTATGACATTTTTTTTTTGCTCCATATAGACCAAATTTTTAATCAAAAACCCCCTCCCGTCAATGGTGTCACGCTTTACCAATTTTAAAATCTGGTCACCTTATCCTAGGTACTTTATTTTTTTTGTTGCAATAGTGAAGGGAATTGTTTCCTTAATTTCTCTTTTTGACATTTCATTGTTCGTGTATAAAAATGCCTCTGATTTCTGTTTATTAATTTTATATCCTGCCACCTTGCTGAATTCATTTATTAAGTCCAGGTTTTTGACTGAGATTTTAGGGTTTTCTATCTACAGTATCATATCATCTGCAAATAATGATAGTTTTACTTCTTCATTTCCAATTTCAATGCGTTTTATTTCTTCTTCTTGTCTGATTGATGTAGCTACAACTTCCAGAACTATGTTGAATAAGAGTGTTGAAAGGGGGCACTCCTGCCTTGTTCCTGATTTTAGGGGAATTGCTTTTAATTTTTGTCCATTAATTATGATGTTGGCTGTGGGTTTGTCATAATTGGCCTTTATTATGTTGAGGTATGTTCCCTGTATTCCCACTTTGCTAAGAGGTTGATCATAAATGGGTGCTGGATTTTATCAAATGCTTTTTCTGCATCTATTTAAATTATCATGTGGATTTTCTCCTTCCTTTTTTTTTGTGTGGTGAATCACAATGATTGATGTACCACTGTTGTACCGTCCTTGCCTCCCCAGAATAAATCCCACTTGATCATGATGTATGATTTTTTTCATGTATTGCTGGATCCAGTTTGCTAATGTTTTTTTGAGAATTTTAGCATCTAAATTCATCAGGGATATTGGCCTATAATTTTCTTTCTTTATGTTGTTTTAGACTGATTTTGGAATCTGACTTATGCTCGCCTCATCAAAGGAACTTGGAAGTGTTCCTTCCTCTTGAATTTTTTTAAATAGCTTGAGAAGGATAGGAGTTAGTTCTTGGAATATTTGGTAGAATTCACCAGTGAATCCATCAGGCCCAGGGGTTTTGTTTCTGGGGAGCTTTTTGATAACTGTTTCGATCTCATTTGGTGTAATTGGTCTGTTTAGGTTTTCTGATTCTTCCAGATTGATTTTTGGAAGATTATATGTTTCAAGGAATTTGTCCATTTCACCTAGGTTGTTTAATTTTTTGGCATACAGTTCTTCATAGTATTTTCTTACAATATTTTGTATTTCTGTTTTGTTGGTTGTTATTTCTCCACTCTCATTTCTAATTTTATTTATTTGAGTCCTCTCTCTTCTTTTCTTGGTCAGTCACGTTAAAGGTTCATTGATCTTATTTACCCTTTGAAAGAACAAGCTCTTGGTTTCATTGATCCTCTGTATTGTTTCTTTAGCCTCTATGTCATTTATTTCCGCTCTGATTTTTCTTATTTCCTTCCTTCTACTACCTCTGGGCTTTACTTGCTGTTCTTTTTCTAGTTCTTTTAGATGAAGGGTTAGGTTGTTTATTTGAGCTTTTTCAAGCTCCTTAAGAAATGCCTGTAGTGCTATGAACTTCTCTTTCAGGACTGCTTTTGCTGTGTCCCATAAATTTTGAGTTGTTGTATGTTCATCATCATTAGTTTCTAGGAATTCTTTTATTTCTTCTTTGATTTCATTGTTAACCCATTTATTACTTAATAACACGTGTTTGAGTATTTTTCAGTTTTTCTTTTGTGGTTGATTTCTAGTTTCATGCCATTGTGATCAGAGAAAATGCTTGATATGACTTTAATTTTCTTAACTTTGTTGAGACTGCTTTTGTGTCCTAACATGTGGTCTATCCTAGAGAATGTACCATGAGCACTTGAAAAGAATGTATATTCTGCTGCTTTAGGGTGAAAGGTTCTAAAGATATTATTAAATCGAGTTGATCTAGTGCAGTGGTTCTTAACCTGGGTTCTATCAAATCCTAGGGGTTGGATGAATTGGTCTCAGGGGTTCGTAGAAGCCTCTGCCGAAGAGGCCAGAATAAAGTAATACCGTAATTTGTTGTGAGTTCATGTACTTTGTTGGTTTTGTTCTTTGAGCAAGGTGATGTTCATGCACGGCTCATTTTGTGCACCAGTAAAAAAGCATATACCTATGTCTTGAATTTGGAAAAATAAAATTATATTTTATTTATCACTAAAGAAGAGTTCGGTGAATGTGCACATGAAACTGGTGGGTTCGGTACCTCAAAAAAGGTTAAGAACCACTGATCTAGTGTGTCCTTTAAGTCTGCTGTTTCTTTGTTAATTTTCTTTCCTGAGGATCTATCTAGTGATGTTACTGACATAATGAAATCTCCTACTATTATAGTATTGCTGTTGATCTCGCCTTTTATATCCATCAAAGCCTGCTTTATATATTTAGGTAATCCTATATTAGATGTGTAGATATTTATGATGGTTATATCTTCCTGTTGGATTGCTCCCTCTATCATTATGTAGTGACTTTCTTTACCTCTTACTATAACTTTGGTTTTAAAGTCCATTTTGTCTGATATAAGTATTGCTACCCCAGCTTTTTCTTCATTCCATTTGCATGAAATATTCTTTTCCATCCTTTTACCTTCAGTCTATGTGCTTCTTTTGTTTTAAGGTGTGCCTCTTGTAGACAGCATATGTATGGGTTTTGTTCTCTTATCCAAGAAGCTACTCTATGTCTTTTGATTGGATCATTTAATCCACTTATATTTAAGGTTATTATTGATATGTAGTTGTTTATTGCCATTTTATTTTTTAAAGCTGTATTCGTCTTTTGCTATATTCTTTTCCCACTTTGATCTGTTTACAACAGACCCCTTAACATTTCCTGCAGCACTGGTTTGGTTGTAATGAATTCCTTGAGTTTTGTTTGTTTGTTTTTTTTGTCCGGGAACCTTTTTATTTCTCCTTCAATTTTAAATAACAGCTTTTCTGGATAAAATAGTCTTGGTTGTAGGCTCTTTTTCTTCATTACTTTGAATATTTCTTGCTATTCCCTTCTGGCCTCAAGTGTTTCTGTTGAGAAGTTGGATATCATTCTTATAGGGGCTTCTTTGTAGGTGATAGCCTTTCTTTTTTCTAGCAGCTTTTAATATTTTCTGTTTATCGCTTAGCTTTGGTATTTTAATTATGATGTGTCTTGGTGTAGGTTTCTTTGGGTTTCTCTTTAATGGAGTTCTCTGTGCTTCTTAAACTTTTGAAAGTCTTCTCTGCATCAATTTAGGGCAGTTTTCAGCTATGATTTGATTGAATAAAGTTTCTATCCCTTATTCTTTCTCTTCTTCTTCAGGACCTTTTATGATGTGGATGTTATTTCTCTTCATGTTGTCACAGAGCTCTCTTAACAGTTTCCTCAGACTTTTTGAGTCTCTTTTCTGTTTTCTGCTCTGCTTCCATGCCTTCGTTCATCTTGTCCTCCCACTCGCTAATTTGATCCTCAGCTTCATCCATCCTGCTTTTAATTCCTTCCATTGTGTTCTTCATTTCTGATATTATATTTGTCATTTCTGACTGATTCTTTTTTAATATTTCAATGTCCTTTGTTATACTTTCTATCTCTTTATTTAGGTGTTCGTAATGACCGTCCATTGTTGTTTTAAGATCCCTAAGCATCCTAACAATCATTATTTTTAACTCTGCACCCAGTAGTTTGGTTATTTCCATATCACTCAGTTCATTTTCTGGAGGTTTCTCTTGTAGTTTTATTTGAATTGTACTTCTCTGTCTTCTCATTATGTCTGTGTGTTTGGGTGTGTTGTTTTTAGAGCTGGTTGAGTCTAGGCTTAGTGTTGTCTGCCTCCAATTTTCAGTTGTGTTATTTCTAGGTCTTCTTGGGTTGGCTTCAGCTGTTGTTTGTAATCCACTGTGGAATTTGGCTTTTCTAATAGAGTCACTTTGAAGTCTTGATTCGTTTGTTTTCTTCTCAGTTTTCTTAACTGGTGGTAGCCTTGTTTACTGATCTCAGCAGGGGGCTATTTCAAACTGTATCCAGGAATGCAGTGGGTGTAACCTGACACTCTGAAGACCTGATCTGCCAGTTACTCTCTCGGGGTGTGGTGCTTTTTCTGCTTCAGTAGGGAGAGGTGTATCTCAGATCTCCATGGAGACCTGAGTTACTGCCTCTCCTCCCCACTTCTTGTTTTCAGCTGTGTCTTGTTGTGCTGATTGCAGCTGGAGAGATATCTTTTGATGGGTGACCCAGAACCACTTCAGTCTTGTGTTATGTGGAAGGATCAACCCCTCCCCCTGCTATGGCCGCCTCCAGCACTGGATGAGCCAGCTTCTCAGGTCTTCCCATGCATTCCTCTGCCCTTCACCATCTGTCTCTCTCTCCCCCTCTTTCTTTTGGAAGACAAGCCAGTTCTTTCAACACACCTCATTCACAGGTTCCCAGACAAGTAGCTGTGAGTGATATTTTCTACCTTTTTCTTGGAATGAGAGCCCTTCTGGGCTCTCAGCCTCACCCCCCTTTGTTCCTGTAAGCAGGGGAGACCCACCGCTCCACGGTGCTCCCTACCAGGCTCGGTGTGCCTCCTTCTTTGCTCCTTGGTTTGTGAGAGCTGTTCTTGCAGTCCAGAGCTGGTTTTTCACGCTGATTGTTCTTAAATTACTTTGTAATCCAGTTTGGTGAGGTGAGCTGGGAGTCTGTGCATCTGCTTATTCTGCTGCCATCTTCAGGTCCTAAGGTTTATATTTTTGGCATCAGACTAGATGGTCCTTCCTCATCCCAAGATTATGCAAAAATTCAATTATTTTCTATTTATTGTTTTATTACAAGTGTTTCGACATTTAAAAGTATTCCTCTATATTTTCTGTATTTTAAATGAGTAACTTTTACTTTTATAATAAAAATAAAAAAGATTAAATAAGAAAACTACAGCCTGACCAGGTGGTGATGCAGTGGATAAAGCATTGGACTGGGAAGCAGAGGACCCAGGTTTGAAACCCCAAGGTCACTGGCTTGAGAGTGGGCTCACCAGATTGCATGCTGGTTTGAGCATGGGATCATAGACATGACCCCATGGTCACTGGCTTGAGCCCACAGGGTGCTTGTTGGCTTGAGCAAAGGGTCACTCACTCTGCTGTAGCTCCCCCTCCCCGTCAAGACACATATGAGGAAGCAATCAATGAACAACTAATGTGCCGCAACAAATAATTGATGCTTCTCCTCTCTCTCCCTTCCTGTTTGTCTGTCCCTATCTGTCCCTCTGTCTCTTTGTCTCTGTCATACAAAAAAGAAAAGAAAAATACATATACAGTGTGTCCGTAGTCATGGTGCACTTTTGACCGGTCAACGGTCTTTACAGACACACTGTACATGGAGGATTTATATAGTGTCACATAAATGATGTGGTAGACAGAAAGGGAAGAAGGAGTTCACAGAGAAAGATAGATGAAAACTACGATGGGTAAAGAATGTTTCATGAAGGAGGCAGGGTAAAAATGGGCCTTGAAGAAGAGGACAGGAAATGGGGATTTGTAGGATCAGCAGAAGGAGAAATGGGACAAAGAATTGTGAGGATTAATGTTAAGATAAAAATAATTCAATTTGTGTAGAGTGTACTATTTAGGGAAAGGAGAAAACTTTGTGCATGTAGGGTCTACATTGTAAAGATCTTGAAATTAAGATTGAAGGAATTTTATACTCAGAGACAAAGGCAAGAACAGACTAGAGTTTTAACTTGCATTTGCAAAGGATACAAGTTAGTATGAAACTGGCTCACCTAATCAAGAAAGTAAGATATATTTGAGTAGAAAGTTACAAGGTCAGGAGATAAACTCAGATTGTTCTATGGTGGTGGACAATTCTGATTGGATAACTTTTGGGTCCATTTTGATAAAAAGAAAAACAAGATGTTTCTGTATTTTGAGTAAAAAATAACTATGTGTTATTTTGTAATTCAAGGCTTTTAGAATATTTCTTTTTTCTAAGGCTTATCTTAGCATGCAAGGCTTTTAGGCATGTCAGCATTTTTTCCAGGTCTTGGTGCAGGATGGACTTGATCAGTCATTATCATGGACAGAGTTAGATAAGATAACAAGGTGTTTTTCTCATGTTGTATAGACTAGAGTGTAAACCTTCAAATGCTTACAGACTACAGCTGGGTCACTGTGTGGAGCTAGGCTGATGGTACAGGTTGTGCCCTGTATAATTCTAGGGGTACTGAGTGCACAGTGCCCCATGAAGTTATACAATTCAAAATCTGCTCAACCAAACTTTCAAACCTAGAGGCCAAGCAGGTCACACAAATCAGTGAGTTATATGGCCCATCTTAAGGATTTCAACTAATTAAAAACAATGTTTAGAACACTATGGAGTTGTAATAAACTTTGAAGGCTATATCCATCCAGCTTTGAAGCTCCAGTGTGGGACCTATGTTACCGAATGTAGCATCAGACAATATTTTTGAGCAGCGTAATGACGCATTCAAGAGTTTTGTAAAATAGACTATAGAGAAAAGAGACTAGAAGGAAGACCAGTCAGAAAACTACTCCAATAATCTAGAGTTGAGAAAACATGGGCCAAGGTGCTAGGAAGGGAAAGGAAATAATAAATAGCATTCAGTGATAGATTTCATATTTGATTCGGAATAAAGGTGATTCAAACAATATCCCATATGAAAAAGAGAGAAGTCCAGAGTGATACAAGGGTTTAAATGTGGGTCCTTATGAAAATACTTGGAGGAATAATATTTACTGGTGACATAAATTCAGATGTTTTAAAAATAAATTTTTAGATTTTACATGAGAAAAAAATATTTTAGAATATATTAAAAATCATGTTTTGAAAGATTGTATAATGCTATGGTACTGCTAATAATTAAAATATGTGGGGGAAAAAGCAGACAAGAAAGTGAAGAAAAATGGAAAAACTGTGCAAAAATGCTAACAGAGACTATGAATAATATGATTATAGTTATAATAATTCTCTCTATACCTATATAGAGTTACCAAAATTTCTACAATGAATGTGTTATATTTATAATCAGAAAAAAAATGTTAAATATCCTAAGGGACTTGCCTTTTACATAATCTACAAGTTAAATCTCAATTATTTTGTTTTTGTGGCAATCATTTGCAATAGCAAATTCTAATACATTGTCCTTTTGGTGCTGGGAAAATAGGTCCTCTTCTAGGGCCCTAGATATGAAGCTTTGCAATCTCAAAGAGATAAATATTTAATGTTTTCCAGTAATGTAGATTTATTTTAGGCATTATTTTTTTTATTAAAAATTAATTTCAGCCTCACCAGGCAGTGGCGCAGTGGGTAGAGTGTCAGACTAGGATGCAGAAGACTCAGGTTCAAAACCTCGAGGTCACCTGCGTGAGTGCAGGCTCATCGGGCTTGAGCAAGCGATCGCTGGCTTGAGCGTGGGATCATACACATAACCCCATGGTCCTTGGCTTGAGCCCAAAGGTCACTGGCTTGAAGCTCAAGGTTGCTGGCTTGAACTGAAAGTCATTGGCTTTGCTGTAGTCCCTCCCCTCCATCAAGGCACATTTGAGAAAGCAATCAATGAACAACTAAGGTGTGGCAACAAAGAATTGTTGTTTCTCCTTTCTCTCCCTTCCTGTCTGTCTGTCCCCATATTTTCCTCTTTCTCTCTCTGTCTCTGTCACACACAAAAAATTAATTTCAAATATATTATTATTTTTTAAAAAACATAGTTATTCACTTTAGCAATTAGTATTTTTGGAGTTATAGTCAAGATTTAAAGCTAATCTGAGCTTTGCCAAGAACGTAAAGATTCAAGGTGAGAAGGAATGATAACAGCATCAATAATAAAAATTTTATGTTTATAGTACTTTTTTTTTTTTTTACTGCTCTTTGCTTCATTCTGTGCCTGCCCCCATGCCCCACATCACTGTCCAAGAGATGGTCTCACACAAAAATAATGAACCAGATGCAGTGCCACCACAAGAACCCCAAGTTCCTGAACAGAATTTATTATATCCAGAGGAGATGGGCTCAGTCCTTCTTGGCTGCTGCCTTCCTCATGGCTGCAAGGACATTGCTCAGCTCCTCTCGCTTCCTCTTGGCGCGGATGTGTGTCCCTACCCTTTTCTTGATGAATTTTAGGGCTATCTTGTCCTTGGAGACCTTGAGCAGCTCCATGGCACGCCTCTCATAGGGAGCAAAGCCACACACTTCTCGGATCATGTCCCGCACAAACTTGGTGTGCTTGGTGAGGCGCCCGCGGCGGCGGCTGTGCCTCGGCTTGCTCACGTTCTTGGTCACCTTGTGGCCCTTATTGAGGCCCACGGCCATGGGGTAGCGCAAAGCCATGGCTGCTGCTAGTTCTCAATGGCTGCCGTGGCGGAAGGGCTGTTTATAGTACTTTAAAGTTTAAAAATTACTCCCACCCATATTTGATATAAGCCTCATTCCACCTGTAAGAAAAAAACCAGTATGTAATAATGGCAGGATTTTTAAATCTCTGTTTAGTGAAGAAAACATTGAGACTCAGAGAGGTAAAGTCTCTTCCTCAATATAACACAGCTATAATGTAGTAAAAGCAGAATTCAAATCAAAGTCTGTTACTTCCAAGTACTATAATTTTTCCAGTAAAGTTTGAATTATAATCCATGAAAGCCACAGCCTGCCCACATGGTTAGATCTTTCTCTGTACTGACAGCAGGGCCTGTTATTCTTGCTACCTCTGCCTAAACCCATGAACTGGTCAAGCTCCAGGTTGTCACCATGGTCCAGCCCATTCTAACCTAGTGAAATTCAAAATATAACAAAGAATAGAAAATAATTTAAAACTCTTTAGTTTAAAAAAACACTTTAAGACATATTTTGATATTTTATTTATTTATTGTTCATTTTAGAGAGGTGGGGAGACAGAGAGAGAGAGAGAGAGAGAGAGAGAGAGGGAGAGAGAAGGCGGAGGAGCAGGAAGCATCAATTCCCATATGTACCTTGACCAGGCAAGCCCGGGTTTTTGAACCAGCAACCTCAGCATTTCAAGTTGATGCGTTATCCTCTGCGGCACCACAGGTCAGGCATATTTTAATATTTTAAACTTTGTACAATGGTTTGCACATAAGTCCTTTCTAAAATGAATATACAAGGTCTGAGATAAATTAAAAAAACGACTAAAAATTTTACACGTTTATTGCTGTGGTAAGCCACATTCACCAGCACAATAATTTTTTATGTATGAATCTCATCCTTATCATAAATGGTTAAAAGGAGAGCACAACTCTCTTTGATAACCTGAAGCAAAACTTCGAGAATCAGCTTCAGTTCCACCTGGTTTTAACCTTGAAATGAGTTTTCCCTTCATACTTCTTTTATATGATCCCATTTGGCAGTTACACCCACTTGCTGGGAAGAATTTCTTCTTGTTCTGTGATCACAGGTATTCATTTGTCTTAACCGAGACTCTGTTCGTCATGCAAGCATGATTTTTACTTTGAACACAGTTTTAACTTATTACATTCTCAAATTGTTCTTCATGCATGCATGGGTTTTTTGTATGCATCATTTTTTTTTCTGCCTGGATACTTAACCTCTCACTATTTGGGTATTTATTCATGCTTTTATGCTATCACCCATACTGTTTTGTCCAGTAAAGCCTTATTGCTGGATAACTTAGATATGTTAGCAGATAGCTTACCTGTCACTCTGCTAATGACTTTAAGAGGTTATCTTAAAGAACAAGAACCTGTAAAAATGGCCAGACATGATAGCTTCTCAGAAGCCAAGGCCAGCCGCCTGCCCGAAGCTAATCCCACCAGTGTTATTTATCTATTTCCGCTGACGGGCTCAGGCTCAGTAGATGAACAGGGCTTCACTTCTTTGCCTAGTACACTTTAAGTTACTTTAAGTCATCTTTAACTCTACCACAAAGACATGAATTACTTCAGCCTAATACATAATCTATACATCATTTTATGAAATCAGCATTATAGCTATGAAAATATCTCCCTTATTTCCCCAGCTTTTGTAAATTAGCACATTCGGAATCAAGAAAGTAGAAATGTATATTTCTTTACCACTCAACCTATTGATAGGGTTCAGGATATGCTACCCCAAAATATGGCACCTCAGTATATAGAATATTTTAAGCTGAAGGAGTGTGAGAAAAGAGCAGAAGCAGGAAGGTCACTCTGACCCTGCCCTTCTCCCTTGAAACCAGTCATAAAACCCTCATGTGAGAAGTGCCCTCCCTACACCCAGAGACAAGCAGCATCTTTCTCTCCAAAGGCAAAGGGACACCAAGAAAAGTCCACGCACACAAGTCTTGCTAAGTGTCCCCAGCTTACTATGACATCATATTCCTCAACCTAACGTATTTCTCTACTTCTGCCCATTCTTCACCACATGTAGCCTAAAACGCTCAGGTTTAACTGTTTCTTTGGGTCTTGCGTTACGTAAAACTTACATTAAATAACTCTATATGCTTTTCTCCTGCTAGTCTGTCTCTGTCCATTTCAGTTTTAGAGCCAAGGACCTTAAGAGGGCCAGGGAAACGTTCTCCTCTCCTCCCCTGCACAATAATATCTGGGACTTTGCAGTTGAGAACAATAAACATTCATTACTTCATACCATTTCCAGGTGGTGAGGAGTCTGGGTGCAGCTTAGCTGAGTGTGTCTGGTTCACAGTATCTCATGCAGTGACAACCAAAATGTCAGCCAGGGCTGCAGTCATCTGAAGGCTACTGAGCTGGAGGACCTACTTGCAGGCTCCCTCACACGGTTGTCAGAAGACGCCTCAGCTTTCTGCCATGTGTGCTACTCCATAGGGTTGCTTGTGAAATGGCAGTTGACTTCCGGAGAGTGAATGATGGGGGCAGGGCGAGTACGGAAGCCACAGTGTCTCTTATATCCTCACCTCGGAAGCAACATAGCATCACTTCTGTCATATTCGATTGAACACACAGACCATCCCTGGTACAACATAGGAGGAGACGACGTAGGTGTATGAATACCAGGAGCACAGGTCACTGGGGCTGTCTTGGAGTCTGGCCACCACACTTTCCTTCTTCTATTATCTTCTCCCGTTTCCATCAATCAGCATTTTGATGCTCCACTTTGTTTATTTACTTTTTTAATTTCTTTTTATTTATTCATTTTAGAGAGGAGACACAGGATGAGAGAGAGAGAGAGAGAGAGAGAGAAAGGGGGGGGGAGCAGGAAGCATCAACTCCCATATGTGCCTTGACCAGACCAGTGCAGGGTTTTGAACTGGCAACCTCAGTGTTCCCAGGTCGATGCTTTATCCACTGCGCCACCACAGGTCAGGCCCGCTCCTCCACTTTGATTACTCCCTTTTTACTAGCTTTTCCCTATCTTGGTTCTTGATGCTCTGAAACTATACCCAGAAGCTTCACTGTTACATCTTCCTGAGGAAAAAAGAAATACCCTTCCTAGACTAGAGGTTTTGCTCTAGTTATCACTCTATCTCCAAGGCTGTGCTTCTGAAGGAGAAGTCCATACAGACCTCCCCTTCCCCGCTCCTTCTTTCTTTGGTCCACAGCAAGTTGACCTGCACCCCAACCTCTCCGGTGTAACTGTGATCCCCAGGTCACTGTGACATCGCAAGGACTTCTTGGTTAAAAAAATGCAATGTACTTTTCAGTCCTTAATCTCTAGCATTCCATTAACTTTTTTTCCCTTGGCTGCTGTGATACCATTCCTCCCTGCCTTTTGTCTTAACCCTTTCATGACTGTCAGCCTCCATTGCTGATTTCTTTTTCTTTTTTAGTGAGAGAGACAGAAAGAGAGAAAAACACATAGGTAAGAGATAGAGGCAGGAAGGGAGAGAGATAAGCATCAACCCGTAGTTGCGGCACCTTAGTTGTTCATGATTGCTTTCTCATATGTGCCTTGACCAGGGGTCGGGGCATGGGGGTAGGGAGCCCCAGTTGAGCCAGTGACTCCTTGCTCAAGCCAGTGACCTTGGGCTCAAGCCAGCAACCATGAGGACATGTCTATGATCCCCCACTCAAGTCAGTGACCCCATGCTCAAGCTGGATAAGCCTACTTTCAAGCCAGAGACTTTGGGATTTTAAACCTGGGTCCTCAGCATCCCAAGTCGATGCTCTATCCACTGTGCCACTGCCTGGTTAGGCTGCTAATCTTCTTTCTTTACCTTTCTATAAATATTGGTAGTCTCCCCTTTCTTCTTATTATTCTAAAAACTCATTATTATTATTCTAAAAACTCTTGCTGTATAACTTCATCTATACCAGTGGCTTTAGCTACCATCTGTATGCTGCTAACTGCCAAATCTAAATTCCCAAATTAGTTCTTTTTCTTGACTTCCACACTATAACCAACTCCTTAGTTAAGAGTGTGAAAACCCCGCCAGTTTTTCAATTGATAGATGTGTTGGCTCAATTTGAGGGGATGAATCACTTCTGAGGACTTCTGATTGAAAAGGGAAACCTTAAAATAATAAAAAGTATTTTAAAGGGAATCGTATCTCCAAAGGGTTTTATCCATTTGGAACAACCCTTAGTGCAAAGGCATGATGGAATATGGACACAACAAAGGTTTCTCTCCCTTACTAGAAGAAGCCACCAGTATGTCTACTAAGCCATTATTTATAGTTTTAGCTCAACATAAAGAAGAACAGAGGGCTCACCCTAAAATCAGTTTAGACAGCAAATGATAAATATAAGAGCTGTACTCAGCCTGCCTCATAATCTATCCCTACCTGCCATCTTCTTCAGATACTTCATGATGGTTGTCCCAAGACTTGCCACATTCTGTACTTCTAGACAAAATTGCTCTAAAACCAACTTCTCACTGGAATACTCAGGGTTTCAGATCTAAACCTTTCTTGAACCACTGTTTGAGACCAATTTCTGAGAATCATGTCCCTCTGTGGGCTGTTAGCGCAGACACTGGTGCCCATCATGCTACTCCTGCTGCCCCCACAATTCTGCCATATAAATGTGCTGTGAGCAAGAGGTCGTCATGTTCAGTAACATTGTAATACCCAATCACGGCCCCGAGGCAGCAGCCTGCTGTTTGTATACATACAAGATCAGAAAGTTCTAACTTTTCTGTATTGGTGTGTACCCTTCCTCAAGAGCAAAAGCAGATGTCAAGTCAACAAATGTTTCCTCTCATTTAAGCCATAAATGTTATTTTTGCTAGTGATATTATTGGTATCAAGACTGAGCACTCAGATCTTCTTCACATGCTTGACTCTTCAGAGCCTCCATTCTAAGTCTGATGAAATCACTCTGTACTCCCAAATCATCTAGTCAGAGATGCCCAGACAACAATCCACAGTGTTACTGCTGCTCTAAGGTTTGAAACTGGTCAGGGACTACAAGAAGAAACTCATGTTTCATCCAAGGAAAAAAATATATTTTTTTTAAATAAGAAGAGGGGAGATAGTGAGACAGACTCCTACATGTTCCCCAACCAGGATCCACCCAGAAACCCTGTCTTGGGCCAATGCTTGAATCAACTAAGCTATTTTTAGTGCTTGAGGCTGACCCACTGGGACCAACGAAGCTACCTCAGTGCCCGGGGTCAACCTCAAACCAATCAAGCCACTGGCTGGGGGAGGAGAAAAGGTAGAGAACTGGGAGAGAAGTAGATAGTCACTTCTCTTGCGTGCTCTGACTGGGAATCAAATCTGGTACATCCATACACTGGGCAATGCTCTATCCACTGAGCCATCCATCCAGGGCCCAAGGAAAAATATCTAAATATTGAAAAACCTCAGTAACCTAGGAAAAATGGCAAAATAATATAAAATTTTAAACAGAAAGATAATTTGAAATGCATGTGCTGAGAAAATGCCATCTCTAACAAATTTAAGGCTCGTCCATTATTTATGGAGCTTTAGATAGGCAGAGAAGGAGGAAGGAAGGGAGGTAAAAGGGAAGGAAGAAAGGAGGGAGGGAAAAATAAAAAATATATAAATGGAATCTCCTTATATTTAATAATAAAAAATAATATATAATAAAGGTACAGGGCTTGGTTGTGAGATACCCTTAAACCAGCTTTTCAAGTTAGCCAACATTCCTATATCTCACAGTGCTACATATTGCTTATTATTTATATTCCATAAATTTATTGCTGGCATTGGCTTATACTGATATGTTTGTGTTTTTGTTATGTTGAGACTGCTTTGTAATAAAGACATAATTCAGATGCTTTACCACATAAATTACCTGTAACAGCAAGTAATCTTCATGTTCTGATGATCAACTGGGAAGACAGCACAAAACATTTCAAATAGTGTCTCTGGAACCAGGATAAACCAGGAGTATTCTGATCTTGACAGTTGTTCAAACAAAAACTGGATGGTGCTGCCTTCCCAGCATACTAGAAGCAGATGGCAAGAAGACAGGCTGCCCGGGCACTCAGCCTGCGCCACCGACAGACAGAATGGCTGTCCACGTGCTGCTGAGCAGACTCTTCCTAACTCGCCTGTCTTCTTGGAAGACTCCTCATCCTGTCCTAAAATCTTTCCAGTCAGAAGTGCTGCCCAGTATAACAAATAATGGGTTACCCTGTGCCCCCAGCCCCCGGCAAACACTTACAAATGAGGTGATGATAAAGAGCACAGTTAAAAATTCTGCCCAGGAACAAATTGTTCCGTTGATTTCAACAATGGCTGAAAATTCAAAAATGAAAAAATCAATAATAGAAGGATTATTTCCAAAGGGCTGGTGGCTGTTGAAATGGACACAAAATAGGGAAGAATGAGAGCTTCACTCTTTCCCTCCGTTCTGGTCACAGAGGAATTTGCCAAAGTTGATGCATCTGTGGTTTTATTTTATGACACCCAGGACACAGTAATTAGTGGGCTGATTGGAAAAGATAGAAACCACCTGGCCCGTGCTGGCGCAGTGGATGGAGCACCGACCTGGAATGCTGAGGTTGTGAAACCTGGGCTTGCCTGGTCAGGGCACACATGACAAGCAAGCAATGAACAACTAAAGTGAAGCAGCTATACTTCTTGCTCCCGCCCCCTTCTCCCTGTAAAATCAAACAAAATTCTAAAAAACAAAGCAAAAACATGGAAACTGAAAAACTAAAAGTTACGTTTTGACCAAGCTAGCTATAGAAAAAAGAAGATGTTTCTACCTTTCAGAGGCTGGAGCAGGTAGAGAATCATTTGCTTTGAAGACCAGAGCTGATTTTTTAAAAAAGAAAGAAAGTATTATGCCATTAGTGGGTCACAGATGTGGATTGTCAATGCCAAGTATGCAGAGCTCTTCCTGATGATGGCAAATATAGGCCCTACCATTAGGTATAAAGGAATCACCTGCTTCTTATTAGGTCGTAATACTCATATTGAAAGCAGGAAACAAACTGGGAATAAGAGCTTCTTCCACCTGCCTATTAACATTTGAAAATGTCCAGATTCCAGAAGCCAATATCCTGGGATAAATTGAACATGAGCTGTAAGTACACCATAGGGAGCTTTTAATGAAGAGAGAGTACAAATTGCTGCATAGATGCTGGAAAAAGATGTTTTCACTACACTATTACATATATTAAAGAAAGGGTACAATCTTGCAAAAGAATATTTGATTTTCAGGGGTTCAGTCCAAAAACAAGTGGCAGGTGTCCACCCAGCTGGAAGCTGCAAGATTAGTCACATGCAATGCTGCTAGGTGATTAGAAGCTGGAAAGCCATTCACAAAAGCATCATCAATGGTCAAATTCTGTGTAGCAGAGATTACGGGACCAATGACTCGTAAGTATATTGAGTGAATGGGAGGAATCGAGTAGGTTATACTAAAGATGACCCTATGGAAAAGTACCTTTGAGATGCAAAGATTGGAAAATATATGAAGGGGTTTCAAATATCCAGCTGAACACTATTGCAAGGCATATCGATGCGGAATACCGATCTCTACAGAGTGGGACTCGTCATAGGTGGTGCTGGTGTCAAATTTTAAACTACTGCGACTTTTGGGCAGAGTAAACAAACAACCAGAGCATTGAAGTACTTTACATCCTCAGTCATGGATCTTGGGATAGACTTTTTTCTATTTTATCCTTCAGGTCTGCTTAACTTAGACACAGAAAATAATTTTTTAAAATTGGAAAGAAATATATCCATGTTTTCTCAAAAACTGATTTTTAAATAAAGTTCTGTAGGTATTATTCTAGCTTCAGTGTATACAGAAGGCTCACTCTATCAGCATCTGGAGTATTACTAACAGAAATGGTAATTTTATATTCCTATTTAATTTTTATTTTGTGGAATCAGTCAGAAGAACAGTTGTTATAGCTTGCAATGCTATAGGGCAGACATTAAAATCTAAACTGCTAAACTAGGTAGAAACTGCTCAAATTTTTAAAGAAAATATGAAGTTATTCTAAATACCTGAGAATGGGTAGAAAATAAGGATGTAATTCTGCAGGTTATATAACCGAAGAAAACTTTATTTTAACAAATTAAAATAGCCCTGGCTGATTGGCTCAGTGGTAGAGCATCAGCCCTGTGTGTGGATGTCCCAGGTTCAATTCCCAGTTAGGGCACACAGAAAAAGCAACCATCTGTTTCTCCCTCTTCTCCCCCTTCTCTTTCTCTCTCTCTCTCTCTCTCTCTCTCTCTCTCTTCCCCTCCCACAGCCATGGCTTGACTGGTTTGAGCACATTGGCCCCAGGCACTGAGAATGGCCCTGTGGGGCCTCCACCTCAGGCACTAAAAGAGCTCAGTTGTAAGCATGGCCCCAGATGGGCAGAGCATCGGTTCCAGAGGGGGGTTGCCAGGTGGATCCCAAGTTGGGGCACATGCAGGAGTCTGTCTATCCCCTCTCCTCTCACTTGGAAAAGAAGAAAAATTAAAAAAAATAAAACTATAGAGCTTGCTATGATAATTGACCTATGTAAAAGGTGCAGTTTCTGATTGTTTCAGAAGATTATTTTACTTATTTATTTTTTTGACAGAGACAGAGAGAGTCAGAGAGAGGGACAGATAGGGACAGACAGACAGGAAGGGAAAGAGATGAGAAGCATCAATTCTTCACTGGGGCACCCTAGTTGTTCATTGATTGCTTTCTCATATGTGCCTTGGCCAGGGGGCTCCAGCAGAGCGAGTGACCCCTTGCTCAAGCCAGCAACCTTGAGCTCAAGCCAGCGACATTGGACTTCAAGCCAGTGACCTTAGGACTCAAGCTAGCGACCATAGGGTGATGTCTATGATCCCATGCTCAAGCCAGTAACCCCGCACTTAAGCTGGTGAGCCCGCACTCCAGGCAGATGAGCCTGTACTCAAGCTGGTGACGTCGGGGTTTCGAACCTGGGTCCTGTGCATTCCAGTTCAATGCTCTAACCAGTGTTTTACTGCCTGGTCAGACTCAGCAGATCATTTTAAAAACAAATCTCTGCATTACTTTTCAAGTGTAAAGCTTAAATAATTTGGTTTAATCATCAGAATATATTCAATATTATAATATTTATTCTGTCATGTATTATTTTTCAACAATACAATTTCTCTCTTTATTAAATTGAATACTGTTTTCTAAAGAAAAAAAAAGATAAGCCACCAGATACGACCTTCAAGTCCAACATCATCAAATTAGGAGGAAGAATTTCTGCAGCAGAGCAGATTACAACCTTACTCCACTGATCTACTACTGCAGACTGCAGAAGATGTATATGTGCAAAAGGAAACATAGGCCCTGGATGGTTAGCTCAGTTGGTTAGAGCGTCATCCTAAGTGTCAAGGTTGTGGGTTTGATCCCTAGTTAGGGCACAAGCAGTAATCACCCAGTGAGGGAATGGATAAGTGGAACAACAAATCAAGGTGTCTCTCTCTCTCTCCAATAAATAAAAAATAAGGAAAGAATTTTTTTAAAAAGGGAACACAGAGTCCCTCTGAATATCACAAACACATTATAGGATGTAGATAATGATAAGCAGACTGATCAATGCTGCAAGTTTGGGATGGCTTGGACCATAGATATTTTTTCAGATGAGCTGAGTCTGAGACATCACAATGCTGGCATGAATTACAAGATCAATAAAACCTTCTAACACTCTGCAAGCCTGGTACCTCTGTCTCCTTGGCATTCTCCTGTAGCACTTGAGATATGCTATTGAGATTGAGGTGGAGGTTGAATGGGCAGCTTGAAGAAAATTATGAATGTTTATAAAATCTGCTGAGCGAATTTTAAAGAATCAGATGGCCCAGAACAAATAAGAAGATTGTCAAGCTCCGTGGCAGGTTCACCTACATGCACTGGTCACAGATTTATTGTGGCTACTGCATGCCAGACCCCTTAAGTTTGTTTTCACATTTAGCTCTCATGACATGCACATACAAAAATATAATCTTTTTTTATTATACAGGATTTAAATCACTAATACAAGCTTCCACAGGTAGTTAGTTCAGGTTTTGTGACTACATACAAAAGGAAATTACTCTAACGTAAGATGAAGGAATCTTATTGAAAGGACATGTGAGACTGGCAAAGCAAAGGGAGGTGAATGAACCAGTATGTAAAGGACAAAACCAAAACATCTCCACAGGTTCTACTGTTAGGAACAGATAGACTGATTCTTTAGGACATAACTGCCTATGTAACTCACTGGATGTCTTTGGATCATTCCACTCCTGAGTCCAATTCCGGAGAGAAACACTCTGTGCTCTAGCAAGGGCCCTATGCTCAGCGAGGGAAGCTGCCCCCAGAATGCAATATAGTGTCAGAGATGCAATTCACCACAGGAGAACTGGGATGTTGCTGCCAAAAGAAAAGGGATTGGATGATACTGAACAAAAATTAGTAAGTAAGTGTCCACTGCAGGTAAAATAGCAGAATTAAGCTCTGAATCTGTGTTTGTCAGATGAAAAACCTAATGTTGTATGTTCTTTTCCAAATTGCCTCCAAATAGAAATGGAGGAGGTAAATTGTCATGGGGGGGAGGGGGGCTAGCACAACTGAAACAGAAGAGTGAGAATCTGATGGAGCTGAGAATGCTGGAAATAATGATAGATAGTGGGGTCTCCAAACAAGGGAAGAGAGTGATGCCAGAACCGGACTTGAAAACCAGGAGAACTGGAGGGACCAGGTGGTAAGACCTGTGGGGCGGACATTCCTGAGAATCTTCTGAGAGGATGCCAGAAACTCTGTCATGTAAACCAGGGCAAGATGTGTCCTGAGAAGTTGAGGTTATGTCATGAAGGATCACCAAACAACAAGCAAAATTCCCATTGTGTTTTAGTTTCTGATATAGTCGAAAGCATACTAATTATTAGGGTTATTGAAAACTTAAGCAGGAGAGAGACAGTTGATTGCCATAGCCATCTTTAAAATAAACTCAACGACAGTATTAACACAAGCCTAGATACAAAAGGCTTTAGGTGCCTGAAGACGGTTTTACTGCTAGAAGGAACTAAAAACAGGTGTCTTTATTAGCTTTCTATTAATAGGAAGAAAAATACAGTGTAGGAAATCCGCCACTGATAGAAAGAGTAGAGCATAGTTAAAATGACCCTTCCTGGAGAGGGTGGCACTGGGAGAGAAAGGGCCTATAAGAGGGCAACATGAAGGATCTTTGTGGGAATGGGAATATGCTGTATCTTGACTGTATCAATGCCAATACCCTGGTTGCAATATTGTGCTCAAAATTTGCATGGTGTTACCGCTGGGGAAAGCTAGGTAAGGCTACCTGGGAGCTGTGTATTATTTCTTACAACTGCATGTGAATCTATAATTATCTCAAAATATAGTTTCATTGAAAAGAAAAACAACACACACTGAACTGCCATAGTTATAGGGAAGAACGATTACCTCCACCCCTTATATTTCCAAATATAGTAACTTCGTGAGATCAGTGTTCTTCACCCTAGCAGCACATTTGTTCTCTAGGTGACCTCAGACTCCCAGAAGGACTGAGAATTAATGAGCCTCTCTCCACTCCTCATTTGATCCTCCCCAGGCAGGGTAATAGGAGCAACTATATAGTTGGACACTTCAGTTGGGTAGGAAAAAACAGCTCTGCCCTATCCTTTACTCTTTCTAGACCTGTATCTTGCAGAGAGTGGGTCTGCTCTCCTAGCATGGGCCTGTACTGTTCTACTGGGAAACCCGCTTTGTTCAACTGTGCCAGTGACTAGGGAAAAGTATGAGCGTGCCCACTTGGCCATGTCTTCCAGTCAGCTTTATTTAACGTGGCATTCTGATCTCCATGTCTGATTCTGAATTCAAGAGGAAAGCAGGGATTCTGAACTCAAGAGGAAAGCAGGCTAATGTCCATACAGGAGAAGGGTTTTCAGATGATCTGAATGAACTCTTTTTATAGACCCAGAGACCCTAGGGATATGACCTTATATATGCCTTGTTGTCACTCTGCTCTCCAGATCGTAGAGAACATAAATGTGGAATGTCAGTGGGTCAGGTTATACCTAATTTACAAAAACATTCGATGTGAAACCTCTGACTGATGAGTTGCAGCTGCACTGGAAGGCATGTGACTTGACATCCACTCCTAATGAGATTGTGCAACATGCATGGGATACACACAGGTAGGGAACAGAACAGATAGCTGGCCTGAGATTATCTCACCTGCATCAGGTTCAACCTCATCTTTCACAACTGAATCCTGCATAGAGGAGGAGAATGGAAGCTGCACTCACCTGTTGGCAGATGTCAGAAGGACTCTGCTATTTGGCCATGAGCATCATTCACTGTGTAATTTTCTTTTCTTTTCTCTTTTTTTTTTTTGAGGACAAGATCTACATTTTTAGACTAATTTCATTCTCAAAATCACATATCCATACATGTATTTCCTTGCTGATTTCACTTAAACTTAAATGCATGGTTTGTCAAATACTCTAAACAAATATTTATCATGTCTGTTATATGTAAACACATAGAAGCACCTTTTAACAGAAATTCATCAACCTTCACTACAAATTTCATTATAAATACAGGTATTATACCTATTCAGAACATATTTTTTGATACTCCTGGTAGTCAACACCCATACCATGTAAAAAATTAAAAAAATTTCTGACAGTATTCACTGTACCTGCTACTTTAGACAATTTAAACTGAAGCCCTTTTACCAAGTAAGATGGATAAGGCCTGCCATTTCTTTTTTCCTTCTTGAGATTGTTACTTTTCAGAAACCTACATGCTTCCCCAGCTCTTTGACCCTTCTTACCACACTTTCATGCTATAAAACTGAATTCTATTTTAAGTACACCATGTTTATGTTTAAGTGGCAGTGCCCTAACAAAAACTGTGCTGCATTTTTCCTCCTTTTACCTGAAAACATCAGATGTATATGTATGTTAAATATATTCTTTAAAATGTCCAGGTCATGTTTACCAGCTGGAATTCTTTTTTTTAAAGTATGAGTATTTCACATTGTGCTATTTAATTAAGACATTAACATGACCTGAAGATTGTTGATTAAAGATTGTTGAAAAAGATTGTTTGGGACCCACTAAAATTAATTGTTTATGTTTGACCTTCTGGTGGCTGTGGAAGCTTCATATTTTCTTTGACATCATTAACATCTTAGCTCTTGAAGTACACTTTGATGCTATATGAATTTTGCAATTTACCTAACATTGGTATGCTCCGTGCATCCCCCATTCCACTGGAATTATTTATTTATTCCACTCAAATTAACTTTGGTTACAAATCTAATCTGACTGACAAAGGAGCTTCTGGGTATTTAGATCCCCATTGTACTTTCAGGCTATATATGTATTCTGTTTTCATAATTTGTCTTTGGAGACAGCCATCTTCTCTGGCACTTCAGCTCAGCCATCTGCACACTACTGTCTTTTTTTTTTTTTTTTTGCCAGTGAGAGAGAGAGAGAGACAGGAAGAGAGACAGGTGAGAAGCATAAACTCATAGTTGCATCACTTTAGTTGCTCATTGATTGCTTCACATATGTGCCTTGACCAGGAGGCTGAAGCTGAGTTAGTGACACCTAGCTCAAGTCAGCAACCTTGGGCTCAGCCAGCAACCTTGGAATCATGTTAAGCCCACGCTCAAGCCAGTGACCTCAGTGTTTCAGTTTCAAACTGGGAACCTCAGTGTCCCAGGATGACGCTCTATCCACTGTGCCATCACCGGTCAGGCTACTCCTGTGTATCTTTTAAAGCTAAGTAAACTGGTGTAGGAAATAATATACCACGACTTATGAGTCTTTTTATCAATTTTAAACCTAGAATCAACTGACATTGAGTAAGACCAATAGCAATAAGTCCACTGACATTCCAATATCTGGTACCTACTCTTCAATGACTGGATACAGTTCTTTGTTCAATTCACTTAGATGTTGCAGTCATTGTGTAGGTTAGCACATCTCTCACTCTTTCTAGCCCTAATTTCAATTTTCTTTCCTTTTTGAGAGAAGCAGAAAATCTAAAAACTTACCTTCTCAGAGTTCCTTGCAATTAACTGGTTGTGTCCTCATGACTCAATTCTAGCTAATGAAATGTAAACTGAATGTTTCTAGTACTTCCTTTTGTGCTTCAGTCTTCTTGCCTGAAATACATATGTGATGACTAAGGCGTTGCAGTCATGGCTAAGTATGGAAGAAACCAAGATAGAAGGAGCCAGTTGCCTTGACAGCATTGCTGAGCTACCATACCAGTCTTAGACCTCCTATCCCCAGACTTCCTGGTGCATGAGACAAAAAGACCTCTTACCTCTTTAAGCAGTCAAGTACAGTTCTAACTGATTGATTTATCAAATCCATTTCCAAATGTGATGGGCAGAATAGTGGACCCCTAAAGATTCCCGTGCCCTAATTTCTGGAACCTGAGAATATATTACCTTTACATGATAAAAGAGACCCAAGCAGTCAGGGTTAAGTCATGAACATAGGGTGAGGTGGAGGGGTGGGGGAGTATCCTGGAGTATCCAAGTGGATATAATGTGATCATAGAGGTCCTCACAAATGAAAGAGGGAATCAGAAGGGAGAATCAGGGAAAGAGATGTGACAACAGAAGCAGGGTTAGAAAAATGCTATGTTGCTGGCTTTGAAGAAGGAGGAAGGGGGCCACGAACCAAGGAATGTAGGCAACATCTGAAGTTGAAAAAAGAAAAAGAAAAATGAAATTAATATGTCCTTGAGGCTCCAGGAGGAGCACAGCTCATCTGACACCTTGACATTAGCCTATGTCAGACTTTTAACCTATCGAACTATAAGGTAATAAATTTATGTTGTTCAAGCAACTATATTTACAGTAATCCTCTACAGCAGCAATAGAAGAATATACTATATTATTGCCTGTTAATAACAAATTATGGTAAATCCAAGGAAATTGCTTCATTTCAGTGCAAGACAGCTCTAGTTTTATGATCAGACAGGCAAAAAATAAAAAACAACTTACTTTCTTTTTTAGCAAAAGAGACAGACAGACAGACAGATAGGAACAGACAGAAAGGAAGGGAGAGAGATGAAAAGCATCAACTCATAGTTGTAGCACCTTAGGTGTTCATTGATTACTTTTTCATATGTGCCTTGACTGGGAGGCAGTGACCCCTTGCTCAAGTCAGTGACTTTAGGTTCAAGCCAGAGACTTTGGGCCCAAGACAGCAATTATAGGGTTATGACTATGATCCCACCTCAAGCCGGCAACTCTGTACTCAAGCCCTTGACCCCACGCTAAAGCTGGTGAGCCTGCGTTCAAGCCGGCAACCTCACAGTTTCAAACCTGGGTCTTCAACATTCCAGGCTAATACTCTAACCACTGCACCACTGCCTGATCAGGCAAACAAACAAACAAACAAACAAAAACCCTTTACATTTTAAGAATTAAAAAATCCCCATGGAACTGATATTTTTATAACAATGGTAACAAATAAATACCAGTGCTACTTTACAACAACAAACAGAAACACAAAAGAAAAGAACCAATGGAGGCACAGAGCTACCATAAAACAAAATATAAAATGGTTATAGAAAATCCTCATAATCAATAATTACTTTAATGATAAGTGGACAGAATTCACCAATAAGAAGGCAGAGAGTAGCCGATTAGATCAAAGAAGAAAACCCAACCATATGATGCCTTGAGGAAACACATATAAGCTGCAAAGACAAAAAATAACTAAAAATGAAAGGGTAGGAAATGATTCTCCAAGCAAATTGCATCCACAGAAAAGCAGGTGTAGCAATACTTATATCTGACAAGATAACAAAAGTAACAAGAGGCAAAGGTGGATATTTTAAATAATAGTGGGAACACTACATCAAGAAGTCATAATACTTCTCAATACATATGTACCTAATCAGGTAGCACCAAAATATATAAAGCAAGTACTTACAGAACTAAAGGGAGAAACAGACAAAAATACAATCAAACAAAAAAAAATCAATAAAGAAATATTGGCCTTAAATGATACATTAGACCAAATGGACATAACTGATATTTACAGAGAACCTTTCATCCCAGAACACAAGATTATACATTTTTCTCCAGTGCACATGGATCATTAAGAATAGACCATATGCAGTAAAAAAAAAAAAAAAAAAAAAAAAAAAAGAATAGACCATATGTTGTGGCACAAAACTAGGCTCAACAAGTTAAAAAAAGATTGAAATCATACCAAACATTCTGTGACTACAATGCTTTGAAATTAGAAGTCAACTGCAAACAGGAAATAAAAAAACCCACAAATATATGGAGATTGAAGAACATACTACTAAAAAATGACTGGGTCAAAGAAGAAATAAAAGGTGAGATCAAAAGATAGAGACAAAGGAGCATGACAATATGACATATCGAAACATCTGGGATACAATGAAAGCAGTAATAAGAGAGAAGTTTATTTCATTACATGTCTATCTCATAAAGCAAGAGAAATCCCAAGTAAAAAACAACCTAACATTATCATTTCTTTTAGAGAGAGAGAGATAAGAAGCATCAACTTGTAGTTGTTTCACTTTTGTTGTTTATTGATTGCTTCTTTTATGTGCCTTGACTTGGGGGCTCAAGCTAAACCAGTGACCCCTTGCTTAAGCCAGCAAACTTGAGCTCAAGCTAGCAATCTTGGGCTTCAAGCCAGCAACCTTGGGATCACACTGATGATCCTGTGCTCAAACCAGTGATGCCGTGCACAAGCTGGCAAGCCCCTACTCAAGCCAGATGAGCCCATGCTCTAGCCAGCAACCTTGGAGTTTTAGACCAGGGCCCTCAGTGTCCTGGGTTAATGGTCTATCCATTGCACCACCACTAGTCAGGCCTAACATTACATCTTACTATATTACAGAAAGAAGAACAAAAGCAACCCAAAGTCAGAAGAAGAAAGGAAATAATAAAAATTAGAGCAGAACTGAATAAAATAGAGAACAGGAAGACAACACAACCTGGCTGGTGGTGGTGCAGTGGATAGAGCAACAAGAACACCAAGGTCACCAGTTCAAAACCTGAGGGTGCCAACTTGTGCCTGGGGTTACCTACTCATTTCCGAGGTTTCCAGCTTACCTGAGATCACCAGCTCGAGTCTGAGGTTGCTGGCTCAATCTTTCAAGGTCTCCTGCTAGATCCCAAGGTTATAGGCTGGAGTGTGAGGTTGCCAGTTCAATCCTCAGTAAAGGCACATTAGAGAAGCAATCAGTGGAGCGCAACTAAAATGCAGCAATGAGTTAATGCTTCTCTCTCTCTCTCTTTCACTCTCCCTCTCTCTCTTCCTCTCAGTTTCACTTTCAAAAAAAGAAAGAAAGAAAAGACTACATAAAAAAATTAATACAACAAAGAGCTGGTTCTTTGAAAAGATAATAAAATTTACAAACCCCTGGCTAGGAAAAAAGAGAAAAGACTCCTATAAACAAAATTAGATTTGAAAGAGGAGGTTACTACAGACAACAAAGACATACAAACAAACAGAATACTATGAAAGACTATGTGCCACCAAATTCAATAACCCAAAAAAAAGTGGGTAAGTTCCTAAAAATAGATAAACTTCTTAGACTGAATAATGATGAATTAGAAAATCTAAATAGACCAATCAACAGTAAAGAAATTGAAACAATCATTAAAAACCTCCCCCAAAATAAAAGCCTAAGACCAGTTGGCTTCACTAGTGAATTCTACCAAACATTCAAAAATTTGATTTCAATACTTCTCAAACTCTTCCAAAAAACTATAAAGAAAAGGCTATAGTTTCTAACACATTTTTTTTTAGGTGAGAGGAGGGGAGATAGTGAGGCAGACTCCCACATATGCCCCAACTGGGATCCACCTGGCAACCCTGCCTGAGGCCCATGCTGAGTATCGACCTATTTTTAGTACCTAAGGCTGAAGCACACCAACTGAATTATCCTCAGTGCCTGGCGCCATGCTTGAACCAATCAAGCCACTGGCTGCAGGAGGGGAAGATGGAGAGAAGGGGGAGCGGTGGTGGGGAGAAGTAGATGGTCACTTCTCCTGTGTGCCCTGACTGGGAATCTAACCCAGGACATCCATATGCTGGGCAGATGCTCTATGAACTGAGCAACTAACTGACCAGGGCCTCTAACACATTTTATGAGACCAACATAACCCTGATACCAAAACCTGGCAAGGATAAAAAAAAAAAAAAAACTACAGACCAGTATCTCTGATGAATACAAATACAAAAATCCTAAACAAAATACTAGCAAATTGAACACCACAATACATTTAAAAAAATAATAATGCATCACAGTCCCTGACCAAGTAGCTCAGTTAGTTAGAGCATCATTCCCACATGCTAAAGTTCTGGGTTTGATCTCTGGTCAAGGCACATACAAAAATCAACCAATGATGGCATGAATAATTGGAACAACAAATAAATGTTTCTCTGTCCCTCCCTTCTTTCTCTAAAAATCAATAAATAAAAATTTTTAAAAATAATACATCACAATCAAGTGGGGTTCATTTCAGGGGAACAAGGATGGTTCAACATATGCAAATTGATCAATGTAATGCACTACATTAACAAAACAAAGGTTAAAAATCATATAATCTTATCAATAGAGGCAGAAAAAACATTTGACAAGATGAAACATCTATTTATGATTAAAACACTCAATAAAGTGTGGAGCAGTGTACATTGAAGTAGAGGCAGAGCAGCTCCGCGAGCTCCTCTCCACTTTACCATAGAGAACCCCTAATTGGCCATGGAGGGCGAGCCACAAACACACCCTGACTGCCGGCAAGCCCATGAGGTCACTATCATATGACAAAGGCTTTGCCGGAGTTCATCTCCTCCCTGTGTACTTTCCATTTGTCTTCCTAGGAGATGGCAAGATGGTGATGGAGTAGGCCGACGTACCAACTTCCAACTCCTGGAACCAAAGTGGATTATAACTTAATTTTAAGAACCATCATCTGGATAAACCAACTTTGAACTAAAATAAATGGACTCTTCAACCAAGGAACACTGAAGAAGACACATTGAGACTGGCAGGAAAAGCGAAAACATGGAAAGGGCTGCCCAGCTTCCTGGATCGAATGGCAGACTCACATGGCGGGAAGAGAGTTTAGCAGAGAGGGAGGGACCTGGGTCCCAGGAACAAAGACCCAGCCTGCAGCCCCAGAGCCTAGAAGAGGCATTTGGATAGTATTGAGCTGTGAAACAAGTGAGGATAGGGATAGTGTTTGTGAGAAAGGGACAGTTTTCTCAGACCCAGGATTCTTCTTAAAGGGACAGCACAGAAAACCTCTCTCACAACCACTCACCAGGGCTCCGGGAAACGGGGACAGCGGAGAGGAGCAGAACAGCGGGAAGAGAGTGTGGACTAGAAGGCACAGGGAAAAAGACTCTGAGGGACAGCCACCCTAACCCCTGGGCTGAGTCACTTCCCAAATCAAAAATGAATATTTTGCCTGACCTGTGGTGGCGCAGTGGATAAAGCGTTGACCTGGGAACACTGAGGTCGCCAGTTCAAAACCTGCACTGGTCTGGTCAAGGCACATATGGGAGTTGATGCTTCCAGCTCCTCCCCCCTTTCTCTCTCTCTCTCTCTCTCTCTCTCTCTTTCTCTCACTATGTGTCTCCTCTCTAAAATGAATAAAATAAAAAGAAATTTAAAAAATGAATATTTCCCCTGGAACTAGCAATACCAGCAAAGGGAGATAGGACACCAACCAAACAAGCTCTCCTGCGGCACTTAGAGCAGAGCTGCTTAGACAGAGGGAGCTTCCAGGACTACAGTATGGACTGTTAGGGTCTAAGCTGCAGTGCCCATACCCACACTGCTGAGAGCTTGCTGGAGGGACGGGGTGGCAGAATGAGGAAACGCAGTTCTGTCGGCAAGGGCAGAGGCCCAGCTGGGATGACCTCGGTCTAGCCCAGCAGGGGTGGAAGGGATGCGCAAAAGCGATTCGGCAGTTGCGGGCCAGCCTGCAGTCCCACCCGCAGGGGAAAAGCGGGAGGCCAGGAATGGGTAGAGATCTACTGCTGAGCCGGGGCCCATGGGCGCGCAGCATCACCTGGCCTCCGAGGTTTGCGACCCTGTGTGAGCTGGCCCTGACCGCGGGGGCAGGGTTAAAGCCAGGAAACAGGCTGGGTCCACAGCTAAGCAAAGGTGCTCACCCCGACCCTTGGTGCCAAGGATTGTGGCTTGAGTGTGATGCGCAACCCCACATGTGGGAGCAAGGCCAAGGGCCAGACAGGCTGAGGCTTGTAGAGAGGACACTAGAACACAGAACCTCCCGTGGAGGAGAGATGGAAATCACAGCAACAGCCGCAGTGGACTGGCACCGGCAACTCCCATACCCAACCACCCTAGGCAGTGGCACAGGGGTTGGTTGGTCTGCAGACAGACCACACCTAGGGAACACAGAGGAAACACCCATTGAACTCCAGTGGCCACACCCTTCTTATACACAGACAAAATGGGCAGGAAAAGAAATGCAACCCAAATGAATCAAGAGAAATCCCCAGAGAAGGACCTGAATGAACCAGATATAACCAAATACCTAGATGCAGAGGTTAAAATAATGATAGTTAGGATGTTCAAAGAGCTTAAAGCAACAATGGATAGTCATTACGAACACCTAAATAAAGAGATAACAAGTACAAAAAAGGAAATTGAAATAATAAAAAAGAATCAGACAGAAATGACAAATACATATCAGAACTGAAGACCACAATGGAAGGAATTAAAAGCAGGATGGAACACGCTGAGGATAGAATCAGCGAGTTAGAGGACAAAATAAACAAAGGCACAGAAGCAGAGCAGAAAAAAGAAAAGAGACTCAAAAAATGTGAGGAAACTCTAAGATCTCTGTGACAACATGAAGAAAAATAACATCCGCATCATAGGGGTTCCCAAAGATGAAGAGAAAGAACAAGGAATAGAAACTTTGTTCAATTAAATCATAGCTGAAAACTTCCCTATATTAAGGCTGGAAAATATTTCACACATTCAAGAACCACAGAGAACTCATTAAAGAGAAACCTAAAGAAATCTAACCAAGACACATCATAGTTAAAATACCAAAGCTAAGGGATAAAGAAAAAAGTTTAAAACTTGCTAAAAAAAAAAAAAAGCTATCACATACAAAGGAGCCCCCATTAGGATGACATCCTACCTCTCAACAGAAACACTTGAGGCCAAAAGGAAATGGCAAGATATATTCAAAGTAATGCAGAATAAGAACCTACAACCAAGACTACTCTATCCAGCAAGGCTAACGTTTAAAATTGAAGGAGAAATAAAGAGCTTCCTAGACAAAAAAACCCTCAAGGAATTCATTAAAACCAAATCAATTCTGCAAGAGATGCTAAAGGGCCTCTTGTGAACAGTTCAAAGGAGGAAAGGAATATAGCAAAAGAAGAATACAGCTTTAAAGAATAAAATGGCAATAAACAACTACATATCAATAATAACCTTAAATGTAAATGGATTAAATGATCCAATCAAAAGACATAGGGTAGCAGCATGGATAAAGAAACAGGACCCATACATATGCTGTCTACAAGACACACACCTTAAAACAAAAGATGCGCATAGACTGAAGGTAAAAGGATAGAAAAAAATATTTCATGCAAATGGAAATGAAAAAAAGCTGGGGTAGCAATACTTATATCAGACAAAATGGGCTTTAAAACAAAGGCTGTAGTAAGCGATAAAGAAGGACACTACATAATGATAAAGGGAACAATGCAACAGGAAGATATAACCATTATAAATATCTACACACCAAACATAGGAGCCCCGACATACATAAAGCAGACTTTTATGGATATAAAGGGTGAGATTAACAGCAATACTATAATAGTAGGGGATTTCAATACCCCACTAACATCACTTAATAGATCCTCAGGAAAAAAAATTAATAAAGAAACAGAAGACTTAAAGGATACACTAGATCAACTCAATTTAATAGATATCTTTAGAACTTTTCACCCTAAAGCAGTAGAATATACATTCTTTTCAAGCGCTCATGGTACATTCTCTAGGATAGACCACATGTTAGGGACACAAAAGTGTTCTCAACAAATTTAAGAAGATTGAAATCATACCAAGCACTTTCTCTGATCACAATTGCATGAATCTAGAAATTAAGAACAAAAGAAAAACTGAAAAGTACTCAAACACTTGGAAACTAAATAGCACGTTATTAAATAATGAATGGATTAACAATGAGATCAAAGAAGAAATAAAAATGTTTCTAGAAACAAATGATAATGAGCATACATCAACTCAAAATTTATGGGACACAGCAAAAGCAGTACTGAGAGGGAAGCTCATTGCACTATAGGCATACCATCAGAAGCTAGAAAAAGCTCAAATAAGCAACCTGACCCTGCATCTAAAAGAACTAGAAAACAACAGCAAATAAATCCCAGGACTAGTAGAAGAAAGGAAATAATAAAGATCAGAGCAGAAATAAATGACATAGAGGCTAAGGAAACAAAACAGAGGATCAATGAAACCAGGAGCTTGTTCTTTGAAAAGGTAAACAATATCAATGAATCTTTAACTAGTCTCACCAAGAAAAAAAGAGAGAGGACTCAAATAAATAAAATTAGAAATGAGAGTGGAGAAATAACAGCTGACACAACAAAAATACAAAGCATTGTAAGAAAATACTATGAAGAACTCTATGCCAAAAAATTAGGAAACCTAGGTGACATGGACAAATTTCTTGAATCATATAATCTTCCAAAAATCAATCTGGAAGAATCAGAACACCTAAACAGACCAATTACAACAAATGAGATCGAAACAGTCATTTAAAAACTCCCAACAAAGAAAAGTCCTGGGCCTGACAGCTTCACAAGTAAATTCTACAAAAAAATTCAAAGAAGAACTAACTCCTATCCTTCTCAAGCTATTTCAAAAAATTCAAGAGGAAGGAAGACTTCCAAACTCCCTTTATGAGACGAGCATAATTCTGATCCCAAAACCGGGCAAAGACAACACAAAGAAAGAAAATTATAGGCCAATATCCCTGGTGAATTTAGATGCTAAAATTCTCAACAAAATATTAGCCAAACAGATCCAGCAATATATTTTAAAAAATCATACACCATGATCAAGTGGGATTTATTCTGGAGAGGCAAGGCTGATTCAATATTTGCAAATCAATCAATGTGATTCATCACATAAACAAAAGGAAGGACAAAAATCACATGATAATCTCAATAGATGCAGAAAAAGCATTTGATAAAATCCACCACCCATTCATGTTCAAAACTCTTAGTAACGTCGAAATAAAGGGAACATTCCTTAACATGAAAAAGGCCATCTACGACAAACCCACAGCAAACATCATACTAAATGGCAAAAATTAAAAGCAATCTTCTTAAGATCAGGAATCAGGCAGGGGTGCCCCCTTTCACCACTCTTACTCAACATAGTTCTGGAAGTCCTAGCTACAACAATCAGAAAAGAAGAAGAAATAAAAGGCATCCAAATTGAAAAAGAAGAAGTAAAACCGTCATTATTTGCTGATGATATGATATTGTATATAGAAAACCCTAAAGCCTCAGTCAAAAAACTAATGGACCTGATAAATGAATTCAGCAAGGTGGCACGATATAAAATTAATACTCAGAAATCAAAGGCATTTGTATATACCAACAATGAACTGTCAGCAAAAGAAATTAAGGAAACAATCCCCTTCACTATTGCAACCAAAAAATCAAGGAAGATACAAACAAGTGGAAGCATATACTGTGCTCATGGTTAGGAAGAATAAACATCATTAAAATGTCTATATTACCCAAAGCAATTTATAAATTCAATGCAATACCAATTAAAATACCAATAACATATTTCAAAGATATAGAACACATATTCCAAAAATTTATATGGAACCAAAAATGAACACATAGCCTCAGCAATCTTAAAAAAATAAAATAAAGCAGGAGGTATCACTCTTCCGGATATCAAGGTATACTACAAGGCCATTGTATTCAAGACAGCCTGGTACTGGCATAAGAACAGGCACATAGATCGATGGAACAGAACAGAGAACCCAGAAATAAATCCACACCTTTATGGACAACTGATATTTGACAAAGGAGGAAAGAACATACAATGGAGTAAAGACAGCCTCTTTAACAAATGGTGTTGGGAAAATTGGACATCTACCTGCTAAAAAATGAAACTAGACCATCAACTTACACCATTCACAAAAACAAACTCAAAATGGATAAAGGACTTAAATGTAAGCCGTGAAACCATAAGCATCTTAGAAGAAAACATAGGCAGTAAGCTCTCCAACATCTGTCGCAGCAATATATTTGCTGATTTATCTCCACAGGCAAATGAAATAAAAGGCAGGATAAACAAATGGGACTATATCAAACTAAAAAGTTTTTGCACAGCTAAAGACAATAAGAACAGAATAAAAAGACAAACCACACAATGGGAGAACATATTCGACAATACGTGTGATAAGGGGTTAATAACCAAAATTTATAAAGAACTTATAAAACTCAACACCAGGAAGACAAACAATCCAATCAAAAAATGGGCAAAAGAAATGAATAGAACTTTCTCCAAAGAGGACATACAATTGGCCAATAGGCATATGAAAAAATGCTCAACATCACTAATCATTAGAGAAATGCAAATTAAAACCACAATGAGATATCATCTCACACCAGTCAGAATAGCGCTCATCAGCAAAACAACACAGAACAAGTGTGGAGAAAAGAGAACCCTACTGCACTGCTGGTGGGAATGCAGACTGGTGCAGCCACTGTGGAAAACAGTATGGAGATTTTTCAAAAAATTAAAAATCGACCTCCCTTTTGACCCAGCTATTCCACTTTTAGGAATATACCCTAAGAACACCATAGCACTGTTCGAAAAGGAGAAATGCGCCCCCATGTTCATGGCAGCATTGTTCACAATAGCGAAGATCTGGAAACAGCCCAAGTGTCCATCAGAGGATGAGTGGATTAAAAAGCTTTGGTACATATATACTATGGAAACTACTCAGCCATAGAAATGATGACATCGGATCATTTACAACAAAATGGATTGACCTTGATAACATTATACGGAGTGAAATAAGTAAAACAGAAAAAAATTGAGAACTGCATGATTTTATACATAGCTGGGACATAAAAGTGAGACTATGAGACATGGACAAGAGTGTGGTGGTTACGGGGTGGGGGGTAGGGAGGAAAGGGAGGGAGAGGGGGGATGGAAGGGGCACAGGGAAAACCAGATAGAAGGTGACAGAGGACAATTTGACTTTTGGTGATGGGTATGCTACATAATTGAATGACAAGATAACCTGGAGATGTTTTCTTTCAACATATGTACCCTGATTTATGTCACCTCATTAAAATTAATTTTTAAAATTCAATAAAAAGGAAACACTCAATAAAACAAGTCTAGAAGGAAAGTACTTCAATATAATAACAACATGTATGACAAAGTTAAGCTAATATCACACTCAATGGCTAAAACCTGAAAGGTTTTCCTCTAAAATTGGAAACAAGACAAGGGTGTCCACTCTCACCACTCTTATTTAACATAGTTCTGGAAGTCCTAGCCAGACAGTCAAGCCAGAGAAAAAAATAAGAGACATCCAGATTGGGGATGGAAAAGTAAAAGTGTCACTTTTTACAGATGACATAATTCTTTTTTTCTTATTAATTTAAATGGAATGACGTTGATAAATCAGGGTATATATGTTCAGAGAAAACATCTCCAAGTTATTTTGATGTTTGATTATGTTGCATGCCCATCACCCAAAGTCAAATTGTTTTCCGTCACCTTCTATCTGGTTTTCTTTGTGCCCTTCCCCTTCCCCCCTCCTTCACCTTCCTCCACCCACCCCCGCTCCCAGTAATCACCACACTCTTGTCCGTGTCTCTGAGAGATGACATAATTCTGTATATAGAAAACCCTAAATATCTACGAAAAAAAAAACTATTAGAAGCAATAAATAAATACAGTAAAGTTGCAAGAAAATATAATCAATGTAGATAAATTTACTGTTTTCCTGTATACTAATAGTGAAATTTCAGAAAAAGAAATAAAAACTAATAATTTCTTTTACAATTGCAACCAAAAGAATAAAATACCTAGGAATAAGCTTACCAAAAGATGTGAAGGACTGAAAGCTACAAAGCATTATTAAGAGATTGAAAAAGACACAATGAAATGGAAAGATACTTTATGTTCATGAATTAGAAGAATCAACATAGTTAAATGGCTATATTACCCAAAGCAATATGCAGATTTAATGCAATACCCCTCAAAATCCCAATGTCATTTTTTAAAGAAATAAAACAAAAAGTCATCAGCTTTGTATGAAACCACAAAAGACCCTGAATAGTCAAAGCAATCCTGAGAAAAAGATTGAAGCGAGAAGTACCAAACTACCTGACTTCAAATTATACTAAATAGCTATGATAATTAAAACAGCATGGGATTGGCAGAAAAAACAGACACACAAACCAATGAAACAGAATTGAGAGCTACATGTACATGGGCAAATAATTTTTGACAAAGGAGCCAAAAATACACAATGGAGAAAAGAAAACCTCTTCAATAAATGATGCTAGGATAATTGAAAAGTCATGTGCAAAAGACTGAAACTAGATTACAGTTTGTTATAATGTACAAAAATAAATTCAGGCCTGACCAGGCGGTGGCACAGTGGATAGAGCACTGGACTGGGACATAAAAGACCCAGGTTCAAAACCCTGAGATCGCTGGCTTGAGCGTGGGACCATAGACATGACCCCATGGGCACTGGCTTGATCCCAAAAGTCGCTGACTTGAAGCTCAAGGTTGCTGGCTTGAACCCAAGGTCGCTGGCTTGAGCAAGGGGTCACTTGCTCTGCTGCAGCCCCAGGTCAAGGTACATATTAGAAAGCAATCAATGGACAACTAAGGAGATCAAGGAGCTGCAAGGAAGAATTAATGCTTCTCATCTCTCTCCCTTCCTGTCTATCTGTTCCTATCTGTTTCTCTGTCTCTGTCACAAAAAGAAAATTAATTCAGGCCCTGTCCAGTTGGCTCAGTGGATAGAGCATCGGCCTGTCGTCTGGATGTCCTGGGTTTGACTCCTGATCAGGGCACAGATGAAAAATGACCATCTGTTTTTCTTTCCTCCCTCTCCCTTTTCTCTCTCTCTTTCCCTTTCACAGACAGTGGCTTAACTGGTTTGAGCATCAGCCCCGGGCACTGAGGATAGCTTAGTTGGTCTGACTGTCAGCCTCAGGTACTGAGGATAGCTCAGTTGATTCTAGCACCAGCTCCAGACAGCCCCAGACAGGGGTTGCTGGGTGGATCCCAGTTGGGGTGCATCCAGGAGACTGTTTCTCTACCTCCTTTCCTCTCAATTACTAAAAAAACTAATTCAAAATGGGTCAAAGACTTAAGTATAAAATCTGAAACAATAAATTACATAGAAGAAAACATAGGTACTAAATTTATGCACCTTGGTCATAGAGAACATTTTATGATTTGACCCCAGAGGCAAGGGATGTAAAGAATGGAACTATATCAAACTAAAAAGCTCTGCACAGCAAAAGAAACTGACAACAAGATGAAAGACAACTAAGTGAATGGGAGGAGATACTTGCAAACAACAGCTCTGACAAGGGGTTAATAGCCAAAGTATATAAAGAACTCATAACTCAACATAAACAAAACAAAACCAACCCCAAACAATCCAGTCAAAAAATGAGCAGAAACTTGAACAGATACCTCTCCCAGAAGACATATAAATGGTCAAGAGATCTATATGAAATGATGTTCAACTTCACTAGCTATTAGGGAAATGCAAATCAAAACTACAATGTGATACCACCTCACACCTGTTAGAATGGCTAGTATCGACAAGATAAGTAATAACAAGTGCTGAAGAGGTTGTGGAGAAAAAGGATACCTCCTTTATTGCTGGTAGGAATGTAGACTGGTACAGCCACTATGAAAAACAGTATGGAGGCTCCTCAAAAACTTAAGAATAAAGTTAACTGGCCTGACAAGGAGGTGGCACAGTGGATAGAGCATCGGACTGGGATGCAGAGGACCCAGGATTGAAACCCTGAGGTCACTGGCTTGAGTGCGGGCTCACCAGCGTGAGCATGGGGTCTCTGGCTTGAGCGTAGGATCATAGACATAACCCCATGGTCACTGGCTTGAGCCCAAAGGTCACTGGATTGAAGCCCAAGGTCTCTGGCTTGAGCAAGGGGTGATTCATTCTGCTGTAGCTCCCCTTGCCCATCTAGACACAAATGAGAAAGCAATCAATGAACAACTAAGGTGCCGCAGCAAATAATTGATGCTTCTTATCTCTCTCTTCCTGTCTGTCCCTATCTGTCCCTCTCTCTGTCACTGTCACAAAAAAAAGAAAATAAAAATAGATATACATGGGGGATTTATATAGTGTCACACAAATGATGTGGTAGACAGAAAGGGAAGAAGGAGTTCACAGAGAAAAATAGATGAAAACTAAGATGGGTAAAGAATGTTTCATGAAGGAAGCAGGGTAGAAATGGACTTTGAAGAAGAGGGCAGGAAATGGGGAGCAGAAGGATCAGCAGAAGAAGAAATGGGACAAAGAATTGTGAGGTATTAAGATAGAAATAAGTCAATTTGTGTAGAGTGTACTATTTAGGAAAAGGAGAAAACTTTGTGCATGTAGGGTCTACATTGTAAAGAGCTTAGAATTAGGATTGAAGGAATTTTATACTCAGAGACAAATGCAAGAACAGACTAGAGTTTTAACTTGCATTTGCAAAGGATACAAATTAGTATGAAACTGGCTCACTTAATCAAGAAAATAAGACATATTTGATTAGAAAGTCACAAGGTCAGAAAATAAACTCAGATTGTTCTGATTGCGGACAATTCTGATTGGATAATTTTGGGGTTCATTTTGATAGAAAGAAAAACAAGATAAGAAAATAAATAAATAAATAATAAAGTTAACTGTAACCAGGAATAAATATATTAAATTACTGATTTATTGATATTATCAATAGTGTGACTAGCCATAAAATAAAGCTAGATAAGAATGTATTAACAAAGTAAGTTTATAAATAACAAAGTAAGTTTATATAAAGATTCCTGTAAAATGTTAAATCCAGTTTGTTGCTCTTATAACCATGATTCAACTTTTTCAGTTTAGTGATCAAAGTTATGTACTCTATAATAAATCAAAGTATATAATCAACCCTGTACTTCTACCTCTGGTCAAGCTTTCATTTCAGTTTAAAGGCCTGTTCCCCTTCAGCTGACACACATCAAGGTTTAGTATCTGAGCAAGAAGAATAACAGCTTCTCCTCACTTCCACCACGCTGAGGCTTGCAATTCTGATTCTCGGTCAAGGCCAAAAAGACAAGCTGACTGGGGGAATCTGTGAACACTTGTTACATGAAACAAAAATCCCAATTTATAAATTACTTGCTAGCTTCAATTACTGCAACAACCAAGGGAAGAAACAGACTCCAAGTTTCAGATATGCCAGCTCTGGAAGATGTGTGGCCTTCAATCAGTTATGGGAATACTAAACTAGCTTGCACTAGCACAGCAAAGACATGTCAAATCCCGCCTTTTGACTCTTTTATTCTATTTTTGTTCATTCCCCCTCGTTCTCTCCCTCCTTATAAAAACCCCTGCCTGCACAAGAAAAGGAAGATGGGTTTCTGAGGACAGGAGTCCTCCCACCTTTTTAGCTGGCCAGCATCTGAATAAACCTCTTTCCTTTGCACCAGCACCTGTGTCACGTAATTGGTTTCCATGGTGATATGGTCATTTTTTTTTTTTCCGGTTTCATTACCATAGGACCCATCAACCCTACTTCTGGGGATCTACCTGAAAAACTAGAAAACATTTATTCACAAAGACATATGCACCCTTATGTTCACTGCAGCATTATTCACAATGGCCAAGACATGGAAAAAACCACAGTCTTTTGATGAGGATTGGAGAAAGAATATGTGGTACATATATACAATGGAATACTAATCAGCCATAAGAAAAGATAAAATACTGACATTTACAACAACATGGATGGACTGTGATAATATCATGCTAAGCAATATAAGTCAGTCAGGAAAAGTCAACCATATGATTTTGCTCAGATGGGACATAAAACTGAAAGCAACAAATGAACAAACAGAAAAACAAACAAACAAAAACTTACAGACTGAGAAGACAGTATGGCGTTTACCAGAGGGAAGGTAGGAGCTAGTAAAGGGTAAAGGGTATCTAATATATGCTAAGGGAGGAAGATTTGACTTTCAGCAGTACACACGATGTGATACACAGATGATGTATCATAGAATTGTACACTTGAAATCTATATATTTTATGAACAATGTCACTCAATAAATTTAATACAAAAAGGAAAAAGAACATAAATAGACTTTACTCTCTGGTTTACTAGTCCTCTGTCATTTTTGTTTTTCATCAAACATGTTCTGATTTTTAAATTTTTTTGTATGAATTTTAGAATTTGTTCTTTTTAAAAAAAAATCTTTAGAATTGGTAAGGTGTTATAGCCTAATTTAGAAACAATTTTTTAAAAATTATGTTTAGTTTATTATATTTTGATTATAATAATCTACACATCAAGCCTGACCAGGCGGTGGCGCAGTGGATAGAGCATCGGACTGGGATGCGTAAGACCTAGGTTCGAGACCCCGAGCTCGCCAGCTTGAGCACAGGTCCATCTGGCTTGAGCAAAAGCTCGTAAGCTTGGGTCCAAGGTCGCTGGCTCAAACAAGGGGTTACTCGGTCTGCTGAAGGTCCGCAGTCAAAGCACATATGAGAAAGCAATCAATGAACAACTGAAAACTGATGATTGATTCTTCTCATCTCTCTCCGTTCCAGTCTGTTTGTCCCTATCTATTCCTCTCTCTGACTCTCTCTCTGTCCCTGTAAAAAAAAAAAAGAATTCTGTTTAGTTTATTATATTTTGATTATAATAATCTACACATCAAGCCTGACCAGGCGGTGGTGCAGAGGACAGAGCGTCGGACTGGGATGCAGAAGACCCAGGTTCGAGACCCTGAGCTCGCCAGCTTGAGCGCGAGCCCATCTGGCTTGAGCAAAAGCTCGCCAGCTTGGACTCAAGGTCGTTGGCTCCAGCAAGGGGTTGCTTGGTCTGTTGAAGGCCCGCGGTCAAGGCACATGTGAGAAAGCAATCAATGAACAACTAAGGTGTTGCAACGACAGCGAAAAACTAATGATTGATGCTTCTCACTTCTCTCTGTTCCTGTCTGTCTGTCCCTATCTATCCCTCTCTCTGATTCTCTCTCTATCTGTGTAAAAAATAATAATAATAATAATCTGCACATCATAATATACTGCTATTTACTATTTCTATAACTTTGGACAAACCACACACCTGTTATAATTCTTCATATTCCTAAATAGGGTTTTTAATTCCTCAAACCTAGGTCCCGACTCTATAAAGTGATTTCTACATTCTACAAACTCTGCAGTCCCTTGTGGCAGTCCTGGACTCCTACAACAACCTCCCCAGTAAACTTTCTAGAAACCCCATGATTTGTAATCTTTCTTATACTGAACTAAAGAAATCTCATAAATGACCTCAAGTAACACAGACTTGCACCTTTACAAATACATGATTTTGACTTTCACTTCACTCACTATGAAGATCTTTTTGCTTGCCTTCACTACATTTTTCTGCCTATTCTTCTAATTTATTGTGTTTACATGAATTCAAGTGTCCCACTAAATATAATACCCTCACCCCCACCTCTGTGTCCCTTTTTATACCCGCTTTTCCTCCCTGCCCCCAACTCCCTCCCCTCTTCCCTCTGGGATTTGCTGTCCTGTTATCTTTATCTCTGTGTTATGTATATATAGTTTCACTAATCCCTTTACCTTCTCTGATCCCATCCCCTTATTCCCTTTTCCTCTAACTGCTATCCCTCTTGTCCCTGTGACTCCGCCTCTGCCTCTATTCCGTTCCTCAGTTCACTTTGTTCATTAGATTCCACATATATGTGAGATTAAATGATATTTTTCTTGCTCTGCCTGCCTTATTTCACTTAGATAATAATCTCCAGCCTGACCAGGCAGTGGCACAGTGGACAGAGTGTCGAACTGGGATGTGGAAGGACCCAGGTTCGAGAACCCAAGGTCGCCAACTTGAGCGCGGGCTCATCTGGTTTGAGCAAGGCTCACCAGCTTGAACTCAAGGTTGCTGGCTTGAGCAAGGGGTTACTCAGTCTGCTGAAGGCCTGTGGTCAAGGCACATATGAGAAAGCAATCAATGAACAACTAAGGTGTCACAACGAAAAACTGATGATTGATGCTTCTCATCTCTCTCTGTTTCTATCTGTCTGTCCCTATCTATCCCTCTCTCTGACTCTCTCTCTGTCTCTGTAAAATATATATATATAAAATAATAATCTCCAGGTCCATCCATGCCATTGCAAAAGGTAAGATTTCCTTCTTTTCACAGCTGCATAGTATTCCATTGTGTACATGTACCACTGCTTTTTAATTCACTCGTCCACTGATGGACACTTGGACTGTTTCCGGATCTTGGCTATTGTAAACAATGCTGCAATAAACATGGGGGTGCATATCTTCTTTTGAATCAGTGATTTGGTATTCTTAGGATATATTTCTAAAAGTGGGATAGCTGGGTGAAAAGGCAGTTCCATTTTTAATTTTTTGAGGAAACCCCATACACTTCATAGTGGCTGCACAAGTGTGCATTCCCACAAGCAATGCAGGAGGGTTCCCTTTTCTCCATAGCCTCGCCAGTACTTATTGTGTGTTGTTTTGTTGATGAGCACCATTCTGACAGGTGTGAGGTGGTATCAATTTGCATTTCTCTAATGATTAGTGATGCTGAGCAATTTTTTATATGTCTATTGGCCATCTGTATGTCCTCTATGGAGAAATGTCTGTTCATTTATTTTGCCCATTTTTTGATTGGATTGTTTACCTTCCTGGTATTGAGTTTTAGAAATTCTTTTAGAAATTTTGGTTATTAACCCCTTATCAGACGTATTGGTGAATATGTTCTCCCATTGTGTGAGTTGTCATTTTATTTTGTTCATGGTGTCTTTTACTGTGCTAAAGCTTTAGTTTCATATAGTCCCATTTGTTCATCCTGTCCTTTATTTCACTTGCCCGTGGTAATAAATCAGCAAAAATATTGCTACAAGAGATATAGGAGAGTTTACTGCCTATGTTTTCCTCTCGAATGCTTATGGCTTTACGACTTACATTTAAGTCTTTTATCCATTTTGAGTTTATTTTTGTGAATGGTGTAAGTTGGTGATCTAGTTTCATTATTTGGCATGTACCTGTCCAATTTTTCAAACACCATTTTTTAAGGAGACTGTCTTTACTCCACTGTATGCTGTAAAGCCAGTAGTCGCAGTCACCATCACAGCCGCCTGGCCAGTGCAGGTTTGCATTGGATTTGGACAGATGGCAATGAAACACAGGAGCCACAAACTGGTGAGCCATCAGCTTTAATTCTAGCTTGCACCCGGCGGGCAAGCAAAAACACACACTGGGCTCCAAAACCCACACATTCAGTGCTCACAAAGCTACTGACTTATCCGAGTTTCCTAGCATCAAAGCTTTCTAGCTTACCAGACTTATTCACCTCTGTTCCCCATCTCCTCCTGCACAAATTCTGCTCAAACTGCCTTCTTCCTCAGCCCTCTGCCATCTTGGCTGCTTCTCCTCTCCACGTGGCTTTAATCTGCTCTCCTCTCTAATACCTCAGGAACCAAGAACCAAGAGAGAGATCAAGCTACTGGTCTCTCCCACTTTATACCGTAGAATCCAAACCTTTAATCCAATTATTCAAACAAGGAAGTCTCTGTATAATGGGATTCCTCAGGAGAGTGCATCCTCACCACCCTACATCATCCAATCAGTCAAGGGTGTGGGGAAGAGCTTACTCTTAAACTAAGCCTTAGGCTATAACGACCCAGCCTGCTTACATTACAGCCTTTCCCCCACACCCATCCCAAGCATAAGGGCAAATAATATCACCTGGGTGACGGGCTTCCATGTGGGCAGCGCCATCTTTAACAAAGTGAGCATATTATATGTTATCTGCCCAACATATGCTCTTTCCTCCTTTGTCAAATATCAATTGACCATAAAGGTGTGGGTATATTTCTGGGTTCTCTGTTCTGTTCCACTTGTCTATATGCCTGTTCTTATGCCAGTACCAAGCTGTTTTGAGTACAATGGTCTTGTAATATAACTTGATGTCAGGAAGTATGATACCTCCCACTTTATTCTTCCTATTCAGGACTGCTGAGACTATTCGTGTTCTTTTTTGATTCCATGTAAATTTTTGGAATATTTGTTTTATATCTTTGAAGTATGCCATTAGTATTTTAATAGGAATTGCATTAAATTTATAAATTGCTTTGGGTAATATAGACATTTTCATGATGTTTATTCTTTCTATCTATGAACACGGTATATACTTCCACTTGTTTGCATCTTCCTTGATTTCTTTTATCAATGTTTTATAATTTTCCGAGTACAAGTCCTTTACCTACTTGGTTGAATTTACTCTTAAGTACTTTATTTTGTTGTTGTTGTTGCAATAGTGAAGGGGATTGTTTCCTTAATTTCTCTTTCAGACAGTTCATTGTTGGTGTATAGAAATGCCTCTGATTTCTGAGTATTGATTTTATAACCTGCCACCTTGCCAAATTCATTTATCAGGTCCAGTAATTTTTTGACTGAGACTTTAGGATTTTCTATGTACAGTATCATGTCACCAGCAAATAATGATAGTTTTACTTCTTCTTTTCCAATTTGGATGCCTTTTATTCCTTCTTGTCTGATTGCTGTGGCTAAGACTTCCAGAACTATGTTGAATAAGAGTGGTAAAAGGGGGAACCCGTCTTGTTTCTGATCTTAATTTTAATTTTTGCTCATTGAATATGTCGTTGGCCATGGTTTTGTCATAGATGGACTTTAACATGTTGAGTTATGTTCCCTGTATTTCCACTTTGCTGAGAGTTTGATCATAAATGGGTGCTGGATTTTATCAAATGCTTTTTCTACATCTACTGATATTATGTGATTTTTATCCTTCCTTTTGTTTATGTGATGAATCACATTGATTGATTTGCAGATATTATACCAGCCTTGCCTCCCCAGAATAAATTCCACTTGATCATGATGTATGATTTTTTTCATGTATTGCTGGATTCAGTTAGCTAATATTTTGTTGAGAATTTTAGCATCTAAGTTCATCAGGAATAATGGCCTATTGTGTTTTTTTTTTCTTTGTAGTGGCTTTACTCAGTTTGGAACGAGGATTATGCTTGCCTCATAAAAGGAGCTTGGAAGTCTCCCTCCTTTTGAATTTTTTGAAATAGCTTGAGAAGGATAGGAGTTAGTTCTTCTTTGAATATTTGGTAAAATTTGCCTGTGAAGCCATCTGGTCTAGGACTTTTGTTTGATGGGAGTTTTTTGATAACAGTTTCAATTTTATTTGTTGATTTGGTTTGTTTAGGTTTTCTGATTCTTTCAGACTGAGGTTTGGAAGATTATGTGTTTCTAGGAATTTATCCATTTCACCTATGTTGTCCAGTTTTTTGACATACAGATCTTCATAGTATTTTCTTACAATCCTTTGTATTTCTGTGGTGTCAGTTGTTACTTCTCCACTTTCATTTCTAATTTTATTTGAATCTCTCTTTTTTTCTTGATGAGTCTGGTTAAAGTTTCATCAATCTTGTTTACCTTTTCAAAAAACCAGCTCTTGATTTCATTGATATTCTGTATTTTTTTTAGCCTCTATGTCATTTATTTCTGCTCTGATCTTTATTATTTCCTTCCTTCTACTTCCTCTGGGCTTTACTTACTGTTCTTTTCTAGTTCCTTTAGATGCAGGGTTAAGTTGTTTACTTGAGCTTTTTCTAGCTTCTTAAGGTATGCCTGTAATACTATGAACATCCCTCTCAGGACTGCTTTTGCTGTGTCCCATAAATTTTGAGTTGTATGTTCATTTTCATTTGTTTCAAAATTTTTTTTATTGCATTCTTGATCTCATTGTTAACCTATTCATTATTTAAAAACATGCTATTTAGCCTCCAAGTGTCTGAATGTTTTTCAGTTTTCCTATTGTAGTTGATTTCTAGTTTCATGCTATTGTGATCAGAGAAGTCGCTTGATATCATTTCAAACTTCTTAAATTTACTGAGACTTGTTTTGTATCCTAACATGTGGTCTATCCTAGAGAATGTACCATGAGCACTTGAAAGGAATGCATATTCTGCTGCTTTCGGGTGAAAGGTTCTGAAAATATTTATTAAATCCAGTTGATCTAGTGCGGGGCTCCCCAAACTACGGCCTGTGGGCCACATGCAGCCACGAGGCCATTTATCCAGACCCCCCCCCACACTTCTGGAAGGGGTACCTCTTTCATTGGTGGTTACTGAGAGGAGCACAGGATGCATCTGCACCCATAGTTCCCATTGAAATACTGGTCAGTTTGTTGATTTAAATTTACTTGTTCTTTATTTTAAATATTGTATTTGTTCCCCCCCCCCCATTTTTTTACTTAAAAATAAAATATGTACAGTGTGCATAGGGATTTGTTCATAGTTTTTTTTTTTTATAGTCTGGCCCTCCAACAGTCTAAGGGACAGTGAACTGGCCCCCTGTGTAAAAAGTTTGGGGTCCCCTGATCTAGTGTGTCATTCAAGGTCGCTGTTTCTTTGTTAATTTTCTGTCTGAGGATCTATCCATTGATGTTAGTGGGGTATTAAAATCCCCTACTTTTATAGTACTGCTGTTGATCTTGTCCTTTATGTTCATCAAAATTTGTTCCATATATTTAGGTGCTCCAAATTAGATGCATAGATATTTACAATGGTTATATCCTCCTGTTGGATTGCTCCCTTTATCATTATGTAGTGACCTTCTTTATCCCTTACAGTAGCCTTTTTTTTAAAGTCTATTTTGTCAGATATAAGTATTGCTACCCCAGCTTTTTTTCACTTCCAATTGCATGAAATACTTTTTTCTATTTCTTCACTTTCAGTCTATGTATCTTTTTTTCTGAGATGAGTATCTTGTAGACAGCATATATACGGATCCTGTTTTCTTATCTATGCAGCTACCCTATGTCTTTTTTTTTTTTTACCCTATGTCTTTTGATTGGAGCATTTAATCCATTTACCTTTAAGGTTATTATTGATATGTAGTTGTTTATTACCATTTTATTCTTTAAATTTACAGTCCTCTTTTTCTTGATTTTTTTTCCCTTTGCTCTTTTTACTGCAGGCCTCTTAAGATTTCTTGCAGTCCTGGTTTGGTTGTAATGAGTACCTTGAGGTTTTTTTACCTGGGAAACATTTTATTTCTCCAATTTTAAATGATAGCTTTGCTGGATAAAGAAGTCTTGGTTGTAGGTTCTTGCTTTTCATAACTTTGGATATTTCTTGTGAATCCTTCATGGCCTAAGTGTTTCTGTTGAGAAGTCAGATGTCATTTTTATGGGGGATCTTCTGTAGGTAATTAACTGCTTTTCTCTTGAAGCTTTTAGTATTCTTTTTTTGTCTTTTAACTTGGACACTTTAATCATGATGTGTCTTGCTGAAGGCCTCCTTGGGTTCCTCTGTAACAAAACTCTCTGTGCTTTTTGAACTTGTGTGACTCTTTCCTTCATCAATTTAGAAAATTTTTCAGCTATGATTTCTTCAAACAGGCTCTCCATTCCTTGTTCATTCTCTTCTCCTTCAGGAATCCCTATAATGTGGATGTTATTTCTCTTCATGTTGTCACAGAGCTCTCTTAGAGTTTCCTCAGATTTTTTGAGCCTCCTTTCTTTTTGCTGCTCTGCTTCCATTTTTTTGTTTATTGTGTCCTCTAAATTGCTGATTCGATCCTCTGCTTCATTCAGCCTGCTATTAATTCTTTCTAGTGCAGTCTTCATTTCTAATATTGTTGTCATTTTTGACTAGTTCTTTTTTATGATTTCAATGTCCTTTCTGATGCTTGCTATCTCTTTATTTAGGTGCTCATTATGTCCATCATCCTTTCTTTGTTGCTCTAAGATCCTTGAGCATCATAAAATCATTGTTTAAACTCTGCATCTGATGGTTACTTCCATCTCATTCAGTTCTTTTTCTTGGGATTTTTCTTGTTGATTCATTTGGGTCACATTTCTCTGTCTGCCTATTTTGTCTCTGTATTAGGTATCACTGTCTGACTTTGAAATTTTTGTGTGGTCTTTATGAAGATGATGGGCTTGGTGGTACTGTCCTCCAGGCCATTTGTTTCCTTGTTCTAGGAATGCTTCTTGAGGGTAATATTTTCCCTCTTGTAGATGCAGTTGGTCTTTTCATGGGTATGTTTATTCCTTTAGGCTGGCTGGCTCTAAGGGTCAACCTTGATTATGTATATTACACACTGTGAACTGTTTGCCCTGTTGGGTGTATTTATTCTCCCCAGTGTCTGGTGCCTGCTAGACTCCACCTTTGGATGTGCTGCTTGTGTAGGTAGTAGAGTCTAGGATTGGTGCTGTCTGCCACCTATTACCAGTAATGTTGGCTCTAGTTCTTCTTGGGTTGGCGTCAGCTGTTGTTTGTAACCTGCTGTGGGCTACCAGTCTGCAGCTACTGCACTTTTCACTGTTTGTTTCTGCATTTTCTCTGTCTGGGTAATGTGGGTGGGGCCAACCTTTGTATAAGGATCAGCTACCTCCTGCTTAGAGATAATAACTCTGTAAATGCCCCAAACTCTGTAAGATTTGTCTCCACTTTTCAGCTCCTCCTCCTCCTCTTGCAGTTGCCTGGTCTTCCCATGGAGTCTTCTGTAGTAAGACTATAGTGTGAGCTCAGAATGGCCTTGCCCAACCAAGCCCTCTACCACTTGCATGCTTGGTGTGTTAGGGTAGCTGAGGTTGTGAATACAATGTTTGTGCAACCCCCTACTTCAGGAGTCTTTTGGTCAGGAGCTCAGTAAAGGAAATGTGACCCCTACTCCAGACCTTGATCCTGCAGCCACTGCTGGATACTCATGTTTTATTTCTCTCTAAGAAGGTGAGCAGCAAGTTCAGACCGAGTATGGCTGACAGTCCCTCTGCAGAAGTTCTTTCAGCTGTTGAGACCCCAGTCTCAGGGAGAAAGACTGAGAGAGTCCTCTCCAGGTACTGACTGTGCCCCTTCCAAAGGTAGCTAAGCCCCTCGAGCAGATCCAACAATAGACTCACAGGGAGCCACATTTTAAATGTCCATGTTCCAAGCCTCTCTCTCTTCCCCCTGTGGAATACAGCCTAGCAGGGAAGAATATCCAGTGCCCAGGCCACCTGACTGTGAAGCTCCACCCTATCCAATGCACATGAGCCACTGTACTGGTACTGATGAGAGAGAGTGGAAGTCGCCTCAGCTGGACCAGGTGTGAGGAGCTTTTCCTTAGGATACCACTGTAGCAAGGGTTGTTAGGTCCTGAAACAATGCTTTCTGCAGCTGGACCCTGGATGTGCCAGCCCTAGGCCTCCGAAGCAGGAACCCATCACAGACCATTGGACGACACTACCTGTGACTGGCCCTCAGCAACCTTCTTGGAGCTACAAGCAATTCAGAGTTTGTGGCTGCCTTTGCTGGGCCCAGGTTTACATGGAAATACCAGCTACATACCTAGGCTGGTTTTTACCCACTCTGGGCCTGGGAGAAAGTCCGCTCAAACGACCAAGTTTCCTTGAGTCTCACCTCCTGCAGCCTGTCTGCTGGCTGCTTGTTGGGCTCAGTGGCAGAAAAATCCTCTGCTAGAGTCTAGAGCCCATGGCAATCCAGCAATTAGAAAGGGTGGTGGGTGTGGCTTCACCTCTTGGCCTCAGGTGTCAGTTTGTCTGGACTTTTTTCCACAGACCTCAGTAGGGTGCGACCCCAGGAGTCCAGTGGGTGTGGTCTGTCCCCTCTCTGGACAGTTTCAGCTCAGTATCTTGTGAGGTGGAAGCACTAGTCATAGACTCTGGAGAGTGTGTGTGTGGGGGGGGGGGAGCTCTGATCTCAACACCAGAAAACTGGTGCACCACCCCCTGCTTCCTGGCCTCTCAGATGACTTGTCACCATCCCTGGGGTAGGACTCCCAAGGGCAGAGCAGCTGCTTTCCCCAGGCTGATGCCACTCAGAGGGAATTGCTCCACCCAAGAAAGGTGGCGACTGCAATACTGGAGTACTGCACAGGGGTTCCTGTGGCCGTTCCCCACAGTGTTGCTCCCTGGGCCTCCAACTTTACACTCTCCTCACGCAACTCCAGTCCTTTCAGCTCTCCGCCCAGAACCCAGGGTAAGTGGCTGTGAATGAGTTTTCTGCCTGGGCCCTTTAAGATGGAACCTGCATATGAGAGGTATATCTCTTTCTCGTGGATAGAAACCCTGCTCTTTTCACTGCTAAATGCTGTCTGGGCGCCTCTTCTAGGCTCTGAGGCTCTAGGCTGGGGCTCCAGACCTGGGGCTGAGGACCCTCACCTCTCAGGGCAACCCACACAGCTGTGAGAGTCCCTCCCGGCCACCACTCGCTCCTGGGAGTGGCGCAGCCCTTTCTGCGTCTCTGCCCTTCCTACCAGTCTCCATACGGCTTCTTCTGTGATCCTTGGTTATAGACTCCTCTCGGTTTAATCCAAAGTTGGTTTTTCAAGATGACTGTTCTTAAATTAACTTGTAATTCAATTTGGTCCTGGGAGGTGGCATTTGGAATGTCTGTCTATTCCACTGCCATCTTTCTTCTCCAAATTTTGTTTTATGATGTTAATTCAGCCTACTACAGGTTAGATTTTGCCTTTTCATTTGTTCACATTTTTGTTGTTGTTTCCTTAGTAGTGAGTTAAAAGATTTATTTATTTAGGTTTTGCACATTTCTTGTTAGATTATTCCCAGGAATTCTTTCTTTCTTATTTCTATGGTAAAGAGATTTTTTGACTCCTTGATGTTTTGTATGTATGAAAATGACTGATTTATAAATATTGATTTCATACCAAACCACTTGATTCTCTTAAGATCTATAAAATTTTGTGTTTTTCTTCTCAATTTTCCAAATATATGATTACATCACCTGCAAGTGATTTATAAACTTACTACTTCCATTCCCCACAAATTTTTTTTTCCTTTTTTGAGAAGTTTATTACAATATAGTAAGGTGAAAGTTTAGCAATACTTTGTGAGCTATAGTTAAAATATAAAATATGATACACAATCTTAAAGTATGTAAGTAATTTTAAGTATAGTCACAAGGCTATATATAACCATCACCACTATCTAACTCCAGAACATTTTGCTACCCCAAAATAAAATCCCACAGCCTGGAATAGTGATTTCCCATTCTTCTCTCCCCTCAACCGCTGGCAACTACCGGTCTACTTCCTGTCTCTATGAATTTGCCTAGTCTGGACATTCCACAGAAATGGAATCATACAAATACCTGGCTTCTTGGTCATAGCTTCTTTCATGAGGCATAATGCTTTTGAGGCTTACCCATGTTGTAACATGCAGCAGAACTTCACTTTTTTTATGGCAAAATAAAACTTCATTTTAATGTATGTACCATATTTTTTATGCATCCATTAGTTGGGCAAAGGGGTTGTTTCCACTTTTTTGGCTCTTTTGGGTAATGCTTCTATAAACACTTGTGTGCAAGATTGTGTATGGATATGTATTTTTATTTCTTTAAGTTTTATACCTAGGAGAATTGCTTGCTCATATAGTAAGTATAGGTTTAACTTTTTAAGAAATTGTCAAACTGTTTCCCACAGCCGCCGAAACATTTTTTATTTCCACCATCAATGTGTGAGGGTTCCTATTTTTCTACACTTTTGGCAACATTTGTTATTGTCATTTAAAAAAATTATTATAGACCCTGGCCATTGATGCAGTGGGTAGAGCTTAGGACCAGTATATGGATGTCCTGGGTTTAATTTCCCGTCAGGACATACAGGAGAAGTGACCATCTGCTTTTACCTACCTCTTCCCCCCTTTGCGCCCCCTTCCCCTCCCACAGCGGGTAGCTTGATTGGTCCCAGCGTGTCAGCCTCAGGAGCTAAAATAGCTTGGTACTCAAGCATCGACCCCAGATGGTGTTACCAGGTGAATCTCAGTTGGGGCACATTTGAGAGTCTGCCTCACTATCTCCCCTCCTCTCACCTAAAGAAAAATATTATTATAGCCATCATAGTGGATATGAAGTGGTATCTCATTGTAATTTTGATTTGCATCTCCCTAATGATTAATGGTGTTGGGCATCTTTTTATGTACTCACTGGCCATCTGTATACCTTCTTTGGAGAAATATCTATCCAGATCCTTTGTCCACTTTTCATTTGTCTTTTATTGTTAAATTGCTAGAATTCTTTATATATTCTACAAGTCCTTTATCATATATATATATATATATATATATATATATATATATATATATATATATATGACTTGCCAAGTGCTTTATCCCATTTTATAAGCTGTTTTTTCATTTTCTGGTTAGTGTCCTTTGAAACACAAATTTTTAAATTGTAATGAAGTCCAACTTATCTATTCTCTTGTTGCTTGTACTTTTGGTACACAATACAAAGTCACAAAGTTATATCTATGTTTTCTTATAAGAGTTTTATAATTTTAGCTTTTAGATTTAGGTGATGATTCATTTTGAGTTAACTTTTATATACAGTGTCTGGTACTCAGGTTCCTAATTCATTCATTTGTATGTAGATGTTCAGTTGTGCCAGAACCATTTGTTGAAAGACTATTCCATCCCCTATTAAACTGTCTTGATACCCATATTGGAAATCAACTGACCATAGTGTACAGGCTATGTCTAGACTCCCAATTTATTCCATTCATCTACATGTCTATCCTTATACCAGTACCACAGTTTTGATTACTGTAGTTTTGAAGAAAATCTTGAAATGAGAAAGTATGAGTCCTCTACCTTTGAACTTCTTTTTCAAGATTTTGGCTATGTAGGGCCCCCTACAATACTATGGGAATCTGAGGATTAGCTTTCCATTTGTATCAAAAAGGCTATGGAATTTTAACAGGATTTAACAGCATTGTGTTGAAATGATAGATTCATTTGGTGTAGTATTAGACATTCTAATTCATTAACATAGATACCTTTTTAATTAGTCTTCTTTAACTTCTTTTAATGGTATTCTGGTTTTTACAGTATGAATCATCTACTTCCTTTGTCAAATTTATTTTATGTATTTTATTCTTATTTTTATTTTTTATTCAGTGAGAGGAGGAGAGGCAGAGACAGATTCCCGCATGTGCCCCAACTGGGATCCATCTAGCAAGCCCACTAGGGGGCAATGCTCTGTCCACTGGGGAGTTGTTCTGTTGCTCAGCAACTGAGCTCTTCTTAGCACCTGAGGTGGAGACCAGGGAACCATTCTCTGCACCTGGGGCCTACTCACTCCAATTGAGCCATGACTGCAGTAGGGGAAGAGAGAGAGAGAGAGAGAAGCAAGAGGGCGAAGGGTGGAGAAGCAGATGGGTACTTTTCCTGTGTGCCCTGGCAAGAATCAAACTCAGGACATCGTCATGCCAGGCCAATGCTCTACCACTGAGCCAACTAGCCAAGGCCTATTTTATTCTTTTTGATGTTATTATAAATTGAAACTATTTTCTTAGTTTTATCTTTTGATTGTTATTGCTAGTATATAGAAATACAAGTTTTGTATATATTGATCTTATATCTCTGTAACATCACTGATCTCATTTATTAGCCCTAATGAATTTTTTATGAAATTGTTAGTTTTCTTTATGTCACCTGCAAATAGAGATAGTTTGTTTTTTTCTTTTGTAACCTGAATGGTTTCTATTTCATTCTCTTGCCTAATTTTTCTAGAAAGAACCTACAGTACAATGTTGAATACACATGGCAAGGGCAGGCATCCTTATTTCCAATATGTTTTCATTTCTAATTTTTCCCCAAATTATGAAGTTATTTTCATTTCCTAGGAAAATCTTAGTGGTAATTATAGTCATTGTTTCTATAACCTTTTTAATGAGAGTGCTTTTAATATTTTCCTATTAAATATAAGCTGGCCTGAGGGTTAAAATAGATTCATGTCATCTATTTTTATTCTTTTGTGAGCAATTTTTATTCAAAAGTAACTGTTAAAAGTTTTTATCAATTCTTTTTTCAAAGTTTGTAGTGTTGATCTTCCTTGGATCTATTCACAAAACAAATGTCCTAGTATTTAATTGTTCTTGTATATATGAAATAAACCCCATTTTATTTTTTAAAGATATTACAGGATTATTTTTTCTAATATTTTATTTAATATTGTTCTATCAATATTTTAAGTGAAATTATGGTCTTTGTCAGATTTATCAAAATTATTCTTGCTTCAGATAAAGAAGGTGGAAGGTTTCTTTCTTTCTCTAAGTACTGGGATAGCTTAAATATATTTGAAATTATCTGTTCTTTAAAAGTACAGCATAACTAGCTATGGAAAGTACCTGGTACTTTTTTGTAGGAAAGTTTTTTGTACATTCTTTTATGGTAATTGATTTGTTTATACTTTGTTTCATTTGAGATCAGTTTTGGTAAGTTACAGTTCTTTTAAAAACTCATTTCATCTAAACTCTCCAAATTATTGCATGAAGTATATATTTGCTTTTTCTTAATTAATTTAACTAAATATTTATCTATGTATTTTAGTTTTCATTCTTTTTCCTTTTCTTTTGTTTTGAACATTTATCTATTATTTCCCATGCAACCAGCTCTGGGATTATTTAATTCCACCATGTTTTGTTTTCTACATAATTAAGTAGTTTCTATTTTTATCTTTTTAACTTCTTGTTTCTTATTTACTTTTCTGATTCTTGTTTAAGTTCATTTAGATGCTTACTTCATTGTTATTTGGGGTTGTTGTTTTTTTTTTTTAGCGAGGGAGACAGAGATAGAGGGAGAGACAGACAGACAGGAAGGGAGAGATGAGAACCATCAATTCTTTGTTGCAATACCTTAGTTGTTCATTGATTGCTTTCTCATATGTGCCTTGACCGGGGAGCTACAGCCAAGCCAGTGATCCCTTGCTCAAGCCAGTGACCTTGTGCTTTAAACTAGCAACTTTTGGGTTCAAGTCAGCGACTATGAGGTCATGTCTATGATCCCACACTCAAGCTAGCAATCCCGCACTCAAGCTGTCAACCTCGAGGATTCGAACCTGGGTCCTCTGGGTCCCAGGCAGATGCTCTATCCACTGCACCACTGCCTGGTCAGGCTAGATGCTTACTTCATTTGTTTTCATTCTTTTAGTTAGTATTGTGAAAAATTTCACAATACATTGTGATTTATTTATCTATAGATAAAACCTAGTCTGGAATATTTGTAGAGTCAGATTCTAGGCGTTTCTTTCACACCTTATGAACTGTAGTCTTGCTTGGGAGTAATTGTCGAGCACACGCATGCACAGATTTTTTAGGGTTCCTTAGGTAGCTATCCTGTATAGCCTCTACAGACTCGTCACTGACTGATGGCCTACCAAAACGGGGTTTCTCCACCAAACTGCCAGGTTTTTTCAACTGATTATCCCACCGAGTAATGTTATTCTTATGTGGTGGCACTTCATTATAAATGCGACAATATTCACATTGCACTTTGGTCACGGATTCGAATTTAGTGAGCCACAGAACACACTGAACTTTCCTCTGTACTGTCCACATCTCGACTGGCATGGCCGTGGACTGCTCCGCTGTATACACGGTGTTACATCATCATCTGTGCATGCACACATGCTGCCACCTCATCCTACAGAAACTGGGAGGGTTTTCCTTTTATTTGGTGCAGATTTCACATTTCTATCGTCTTTTGTTGCTTTCCTATGACCGGTCAAAAGTGTACCATGACTTTATGGACACACTGTATATATATATATAGCGCTTTTAATATATATGGCGGAGCCCACTCGCTTTGCAAGGGATGATTTAGATCAGGGGTCCCCAAACTTCGGCCCGCGGGCCGCATGCGACCCCGAGGCCATTTATCCGGCCCCCGCCGCACTTCCGGAAGGGACACCTCTTTCATTGGTGGTCCTGGAGTACTATATGTGGCGGCACCACAAAGCACGGTGTCACTCACATACAGTACTACTTCCAGTGACGCGGGACGCACGTCATGTGACGCGTGTGCATATATGCATAGGGATTTGTTCATAGTTTTTTTTACAGTCCGGCCCTCCAACGGTCTGAGGGACAGTGAACTGGCCCCCTGTGTAAAAAGTTTGGGGACCCCTGATCTAGATGGTGAGATTCCCAAGGTGAACAAAAGCACAAGGAAGAGTCAGTAGAAGGTGAAATATTCTGCAATATTTTATTCCTGCTTCATCTCTGTTGCTGCTTCTCCTATTCGAGCAGTGCTGGCACGGGTAGATATAGGGCTTAAAGACAATAGTGTCATTGTCCCAACATTACATTAACTATTACATCAGTGTGGTGATGTCAGCTGTTGAGTCAGGTGAAAGTCAGATCCAAAGCTGAGTCAGGAAGCTCAAATATGCATTGTAACTGGTGCCAGGGCAAGCAACCTAGAAAATCGTGGGAGCTGGTACTGCTTCTGCAGTTTCTCATGTTAAGCAGAGTTCACATCCTGGATTTCACTATTAGGGTCGCCACAGTATATAGTATATTGTACACTTTGTCATGGACTAAGGCTGAATAAAGTATGCTGCCACTAAATGTGTTTCTGTCTACTTCTCTGTGTTTAAGGGCTCTGTGAGTATTGATGTGGTTATTTGCATGTACATATTCATAACTGTTATCTCTGTGAATTTCACACATTAGATATAAAGTGCCCCTTTGTCTTACGTAATGCTTTTTGTTCTCAACTCGTAGGTTAGATAGAGAGACAGACTTCCCGCATGTGCTCCAACTGGGATTCACCTGGCAACCCTGCCTGGAGTCCATGCTCTAATCAGCTGAGCTATTTTTAGTGCCTGAGGCTGACGCTGGGACCAACAGCCATCCTCAGTGCCCCAGTCAGTGCTGAAACCAATCAAGCCTCTGGCTACGAGGGAAAGAGAGAAAGAAGGGGGAGAGGGCATGGAGTGAAGCAGCTGGTCACTTCTCTTGTGTTCCCTGTCCCGAGAATCAACCCAGGAGGTCTGCACACCAGGCTGATGCTCTAGCCACTGAGCCAACTGGCCAGGGCCAACTCAGTCATATTTGAAATTAAGATTGTGACTACTCTTGTCTAGTATGGTTTACCCATTCATTTATCACTTTTTATTTTTCATTCTTCTGAATCTTTTAGTCTTAGGTTTCCGTCTTTATAGTGTACAATTTTTTTTTGTTATCCAATACAATATTTCTCCTTTTAATGAGTAAATTTAACACATTTATAATTACTGCAATTATTTACAATTACTGATATGAAAGGTATGTTTAGTCATGGTTATGTCATGCTACTTTATGAAACAGTTCATGTTCCAAGTTAATATATAATCGTCTATGTGAGATTTTGTTAGTGTATTTCTTTTGATGATTCTGTATGTTTGTATTTTTGCTTAATGTCTAATCTCTTTTCTTTAGACAGGATTATAAATGTCCTATTCTAACCAATAATGAAATGAGTAGCTTTCCTTTCTTCCCACTTCTCCTTTCTCTCCATTATTTTCCAACATTAGTTAATTATATTATCTTTATATTTATCTTCTTGTTTAGTAACAATAATCTCCACATTTGTTTTAGTCTTGGTCTTACTTATCAGCAGTCCCCATACTATCTACCTTATGCTTTCCAGTCATTTCTTCTTTGATAAAATGTGTCCACTGGCATATTCTTCAAATGAGTTAATGGAAACTCTAAGACAGTGGTTTTTAACCTATTTTGAGGTACCGAACCCACCAGTTTCATGTGCACATTCACCGAACCCTTCTTTAGTGATAAAATATGATTTTTTTTCCAAATTCAAGACATAGGTATATATTTTTTTACTGGTGCACAAAATGAGCCGTGCATGAACATCACCTTGCTCAAAGAACAAAACCAACAAAACCAACAAAGTGCATGAACTCACAACAAATTACGGTATTACTTTATTCTGGCCTCTGCGGCAGAGGCTTCTCCGAACCCCTGAGACTGACTCATCGAACCCCTAGGGTTCGATAGAACCCAGGTTAAGAACCACTGCTCTAAGATCTTGTGTTTTCAAAACTGTTTGCCTTTATACTTAAGCAGCAGTATGACTGGATATAAAATCCCTGATTCACACCTTTGTCCTTGAGGATATTGTCTCTTTTGCTCTGTCTACAATGTCTTCTAGAGAAGAATATTGTGAAGAAATCTGAAGTATCCCTAAGTGTTTCTCACTACAAGTGATATATTTTCTTTGACTTTCAAAAATGTTTCTTTTTTTAAATTAATTTATTGAGTGAGAGAGAGAAACATAGATCTGTTTCTGTGTCCTGACCAGGAATCGAACCTGCAACCTCTACATATCAGGATAATGTTCTAACCAACCAGGGCTGTTTTATTTTTAAATTTTAGTAATTTTATAAGCATACATATTGGTGTTGACCATATTGGGCTATTTGTTAGTATATGCTCTTTTACATTTTCAGACTTAAGTTTCCTATTTCTGTAATTTTTTCTTGAGTTATATCTTAATTTTTTTCCTATTCCATAATTTATTTTCTTCTTTGCTTTCAAATCTATGGATTTATATTTTCCTCAGTTCTGGTAAATTCACACATATATTGCCTCTCCTTTTTTTCATTATTATTCCTATTTGGAATTCTAAGTTTTAGATCTTCTCATTTTAGCTTCCATATCTTTTAACCTATTTTTCATATTTTCCATCTCCTTGTTTCTCTTTACTGTATTCTGGGTTAGTTCTTCTGAAATATCTTCTGGTTCACAAACTGTCACTTGAATTATCTAATCTAGTTAATCCCTCCACTGAAGTTTTTTGGGGGGAAGGTTGCCACCAACAATTATATATTTTATATCAGGTTTCTTTGGAATTGTTTCCATAATGTTCCTGTTCATTCATTTTCAAAGTGTTTCTAGTTGAATGTTCACTCTTTTTAACTGCATGCTCTGTTTAAACACTTCTTACATAGCTGTTTTATGTTGTATGTATGTAATTGTAATTTCAATACTTGAAATCGTTGGGGAATCTAAATCTGTTGTTTCTTGTTTCTGCTGACTCTCACTCATGGTACTGTCCTCTCGTGTGTTTGGTAACCTTTTGTGAGTTCATTGCTCAATCATAATCTGTGGGAGTCCTGTGAACCAAATTTGGTGAGCTCTTCCAGACAAGGTTTGTTTCTATTTCTGTCAGTAACCAAGACCATTTCCTTCTTGGCATTTTTGGCTTAGAGCATCCTATATTGTTTGTCCACACGGCTGCTGTGCCAAGGTTTAGTACCCACAACAATTGTGTTGCTATAGGAATACTTTCTCAGTCCTACACTGTTCTTTCTGGCTTCCTGCCAATCCAAGTAACTTCCTGTTACTCTGACTCACCACTGTTTCCAAAGCCAGTAGAAATTTGGCTTATGACCAAAATTTTGTACGGGAGTTTGACCTTGACTTTTCCCCAGCCAATAGAGATAGGATATTACAGGAGTGTTCACAATGAAAACTTCCTGCTCTCCCCACAGTCACAGGTGCAGGTTGTTCTCTGCAAATACAGTGTGTCCATGTTGCTTCTTGGAATGTTACGCAGTCCAAGGAAGCTTCCACAATCAGCCTGTGAACCTCATTCCCCTCATTCCCACCTTTGAAACAAAAGATCTTAATCTCTTCACAAGAGATTTAAGTTATGTCCTTAACCTTCAAGCAGTATATTTTGCTACTTAACCCTAACCCTGACCCAAATCCAATCCCAAACCCTAAATCTAATGACACCTTTCTAAAATATGCACTCTTAACCTCCACCCATACTCAATCCTTAGGCTTCTTTTGCAATTTAGATATTTGTCTGATAGCTTTTTCTTCTCATTTTGCTTATTAATTTCAGATGATTATCCTAAAGAAAGGAAAAATGCTAACTTTATACCACTGTCTTCAAATCTCAAGTCCTGCTACATTCATGCCCTTATAAAACTGTTCGGCAGTTTGTCTCCACTAACATTCAGTCACCAGGTGCAACTCTTCTTGGTTTAAAACATTTTCATAGCACTTTAGTGTCATGTGTGCTTACACTGTGTGGTCTTAGATCTCCAATGTTTAAAAAACGTTATCAAGGACTTTGAAAGTATTTTTCTAAAGTAAAAACATAATAATGAAATAGTAATGTTAATATTAAAGTTAAGAATGTCAAGTGTAAAAAAATGAACAGGACTTCAATTTTCAGATAAGTGAAAAGGCCAATGTGATAATTTCATAGAAACAAGTGAAAAAGAAAAATATGAATAGCAGGGAAAGAGTGGATATCTGAAAATTAGCAATCCAGCTATTCTTTCTCATGTGTTATCTTCTAAGAAACTGTCAAGTTTTGGCAAGAAGTTAAGCAGACTTTCAGTTCAACTTCTAACAAAACACTATGGCCTCTGGAAACCCAACTACATTTTTCAATACTAAAATAAACAATATGGTACAAAATTAAATAATTCTTTTTTGTTAAGGTCAGAAAAAGGCCAAAACTACAGACATTTTTTTAAAAGTTGCACTTCTCATATGGTAGTTCTCGCTGTTGTCTAAAGGTTTGTAAAAATTAGCTGCAAGGTTATTGAAAATATGCTCAGGGTGAAAGTAAAACAAGGTACTGGCAAAATTTCATTGTCCACTTATTTTCATTGTGTAATGTCAATGGTATTCAATGTGAAAAAGGAATTACTGTCCTATGCTAGTAAATACAGTGTGTCCGTAAAGTCATGGTGCACTTTTTACTTCTGACCGGCCAAAAGTGCACCATGACTTTACGGACACACTGTAGTCTGTTTAGAGTTGGATGAAGCCACATGGGAAGAACATGAATCAGTTCCTGGCATTTCTGTGGTATAGAAAAGAAAAGTACTAGAGAACTTTTTGTTCTGCTCATTACTAACATCTAATGCTTCAGAAGGAAGTGTTTTTTATTTAGATAATCACTATTTTGTGAGCCAGAACATAGACTGGAAAGGATACGCTGAATTCAATTCTGATGGTACACCAGCTAATTACATGTAACTGTAGTAGGTACACATTAAAGCTAAAACATGCATTACTTCATAAAGAGGAATGAGTCATCAGTAACATGCCTCCTGATCTTATTAGGAGGAAACTGTGAAAAGAAATGTGGATAAACTAAATGGTGACCACTGAATGTTCAACACCACAGTGTGCTTTTTTTTTTTTTTTTAAGTGAGAAGAGGGGAGATAGAAAGAATCCTGCACATGCCCTAACCGGGATCCTCTGGCAACCCCATCTGAGGCTGATGCTAAAATCAACTAAGCTATCCTCAGCGCTCAGGCCAATGCTCAGACCAATGGAGCCACTGGATGCGAGAGAAGAGAAAGAAGGGGGAAATGGGGAGCGGGAGGGGACGAGAAGCAGATGGTCACTTTGCATGTGTGCCCTGACCAGAGAGATCCAACCCAGGATGTCCACACACCAGGCCAATGCTGGTTCCACTGAGCCAACCAGCCAGGGCCCACAGTGTGTCATTTAAAGCCAATCATGCTATTACCTGCTTCCCCTCCAACACAGCTCTTAATCAAAGTTTCCAACCATCTTGTTATATCTAATGATTAGCTCTCTGTCCAATCATAGGATCTCTTAGCACCATTTGACTATTCTTTATTCTTTGAAACATTTTCTTCTTTAAGCTTTCCTGAAACCACTCTCCTATTTCCCTTCTTCATCCCTGGCTGGTTTGTCTCGCTCTCCTTTCTAGTACCTACCACATTCTCTGCCCATCTTCTAAATTTTAGCACACTCTAGAATTGGGTCCTTGATACTCTTCTCTTCTTTGTCTACACCAGTGGTTCTTAACCTGGGTTCTATCGAACCCTAGGGGTTCGATGAGTTGGTCTCAGGGGTTTGGAGAAGCCTCTGCCGTGGAGGCCAGAATAAAGTAATACCGTAATTTGTTGTGAGTTCATGTACCTTGTTGGTTTTGTTCTTTGAGCAAGGTGATGTTCATGCACGGCTCATTTTGTGCACCAGTAAAAAAATATATACCTATGTCTTGAATTTGGAAAAAAAATCATATTTTATTTATCACTAAAGAAGGGTTCGGTGAATGCACATATGAAACTGGTGGGTTCGGTACCTAAAAAAAGGTTAAGAACCACTGGTCTACGCCCTTTCTTTGTAATCTCAACCAGTCCCAAGGCTTTATGACAACCATATGCTACAGGTTCCCAAACGTATACCTGTACCCTGTTTCCCTCCCTAAACTCCACACTGGTATACCCAACTGCCTTTTTTGACTTCTCCCCTTGGATCTGAAAGAGCTATTCAAATTTAACATACCCTAAAGATAATTTTGTTTCCCCTCCCAAAACTGTTCCTCCTGCATTCATTGCTGTCTCAGTTAAAGGCACCACACTGTTGCTTCAGCCAAAAGCCAAGGCTATCCAACTGGTTTTCCTGATTCGTTTTGTGTTTCACTACAACGTATTCTCCACAGACAGGGTACTCCATTCAGTCTCAAAAGCAATTGTTTCCTATTTATACTTTAAAATCTATAAAATATACTTTACATACAGAAGAATAGGTATATACATTATGAAGTACTAAATATCTATGCACAGGTTTAGAAATGGAACAGTAGATGCAAAAACATGGTGTCGGGCTCCTGACCTCCCACTATATAAAAAAAATAACTAAAAAATGGACCAATGATCTGAATGTAAGAGCTAAACCTATAAATCTCTTTGAAGAAAATACAGGAATAAATCTTTGTATTCGTGGATTTAGCAAGGGTTTCTTATATATAACACCAAAAGCACAAGCAACAAAGAAAGAGCTTGAACGTCATCAAAATTTTAAAATTTTGTGTTTCATAGACGGAACAATTACCTTATAAGGCTACTTCCTGCTTACCTCTCCTCCCTTCAGGTAGAGATAATGGCAATACTTTTTTTTTTAATTCTCTCACTATATTTCAGTTTCATCACACTCACCCAGCCATACACACACGCTTAAACAATACAGTTTAGTTTTATTAATCTTGAAATTATATAAATGAAATCCCACTGTATATATATTTTTGTGACTCGCTTCTTTTTATTCAGTATTATATTTCTGAATTTCATCCATTTAATGGATATAACTATAGCTCTTTATAAAATTTCATAATATACATATAATTAATACAATTTGATCATACTATTTATGGACTATGGGATATTTTCAATTGCTAGTGTTAGAATGAACATTCCTATACCTGTCTCCTGGAGTCATATACAAGAGTTTCTCTAAGATACATATCTAGAAGAACATAGATACTGGACTGAATAAACATGAAGGCATGCAGCCCCAATTTTCCAAAAATGGTTATACCAATATAATTAACACTCTGACCATCAGATGATTCTGCATTGATATTGTCTAAGCTTTCTTGTAATGTTAGACTTCTTCCCCCATTTGAACCAATCTGGTGGCATACAGGTATTTTATTGTGGTTTTAATATGTATTTCCTTGGTTGATTAACGAGATTGAACATTTTTCGTGTTTATTGACCATCTGAATTTCTTCTTTGGGGAAATTTCTTCCTTAAGTACTTTGCGAATTTTCCAATTGTGCTTTTTTGTTTTTTACCATATTGATCTGTAGAAGTACTTTTTATATTCTGGTTACTAACCTTCTTTAGTTATTTGTGTCGCAGATATTCACTCCAAATTTATGGGTCAAATTGATCTGTTCAAAATGCTTATTAGATTTAAAATGTTGTTGTTCAAAGACTTTCAGTGGCTTCCAATTGCACTTAGCTATAAAATTAAACTTTCATGATCCTCAGGCTCTCTATAATCAAGTCCTTGCCTACCTCTTTGTTCTTATGTCCTTCCTCCTAAGCTCCAGCAACAATGGGTTTTTTGTTCTTCAGTTATGTGTATGAAATAGTTTTGAGCTCCTTCTCTTATACAGCTTTGAGTAAGTCCTTGGCAAATGCTCACTTGCACATCTGTGCCTCTGCAGGAAGTTAGTAAGGCCTACCTGCAAGGTATATAACACTAGCTCTGGTAAAAACGCTTTCTTACAGCCTTGGCAGGTTGGCTCAGTGGCAGAGCATCAGCATGGCGTGTGCATATCCCGAGTTCAATTCCTGGCCAGGGTACAGAGGAGAAGTGCCCATCTGCTTTCCCATCCCTCCCCCTCTCACTTCTTTCTTTCTCTTTATCTCTCTCTCTCTCTCTCTCTCTCTCTCTCCCCCCCCCCCTCCTGCTATGGCTCATTGAAGCCAGTTGGCCCCAGGCACTGAGAATGGCTCCATGGCGTCTGCCTCAGGCACTACAAGAGCACGGTTGCTTGCTCAGCTACCAAGCAACGGCCCCAGATGGGCAGAGTATTGCCCCCTAGTGGGCTTGCTGGGTGGATCCTGGTCAGGCTGCATGAGGGAGTCTGTCTTTGCCTCCCCTCTTCTCACTGAATTATTTTTTAAAAAATGCTTTCTTACAGCTGCATAAAACCAGAAGAAAAAACAAACAGCAAAAATAATCTCAACCATGAAAGAGGAAGACAGAAATCAACTTGTGTAAAATCTATTGTTAAAACTTATCTCCAATAGAAAACTATCAGCTTATGTAGCAGACTAGATGTCACATGTAAGAAGAATTATGTAAGTCACAGAAGAAGCCCTTCAAATGAGACAAGTGTCTTGAAGCTTAGGAAAACTGCATTCTTGGGAAGGAAATACCAACAGGAACTATCACACCTGAAAATATAGGGTATTTCTCTATCCTTTATTAGAAGTTCTGAAATTGAGTGCCAGACCTTTGTTAATAGATGGGCTATGACTAAGGCCTACTATGAGAATTCTCGGCTGAGTCTGACCCACTGAATTAAACAATTCTTGTGATTCTTATTAAGTTTGTCAGGTCTCAAGGCCTTTGCATTTAATGTTTCTTTTAAAATAACAGCTTTGAGATATCATTCATCTTATTAGACAATTCACCCATTAAAATATATACATTAATAGATTTTTTTAGTATATTCCCAGAGTTGTGAAACCATCACCACTTAAATGTTTTAAAACATTTTCATCACCCCCAAAAGAAACCTGTTCCCATAAGCGGTGTGTTTGCTCTTCTTTACGCTTAGGATGCCAGTCTCCAAATTTCCTAAGACTGGCAACCGCTTCTTGACAAGACTCAAGTAAAACATGACCATCTCTAGGAACGTCACCTGACCACTCCTTTTAATTATTCCCTGACTCTCTGTGGATGGCAGTGTTCGTTCTTACAGTCATTCCCTCTCGTCCCCTTTTCTCTTCTAACAGAATCCTGATTTTGTTTAGGTATCCAGTAGCCCTGAGCTACAGGGGTGGTCAGCCCCATCCACAACCCCATGGGATAAATCGCAATTGATCTTAGCCAACTGTGATGTCTCATTTTCTCCGACAATGATTGGTTTAGTCATGGTATGTGCTAGGGGTACTGCTGGGGGGTTCTTCTAGGCAAAGATTTTTAGGCCCTTAAAAAGAAAAATATGAGAAAGAACAGGTATATTTTTCCTGCCTACAGACACCATAGTGCAAGGATGTATTGCTTAGACCCTTAGAGCCATCTTACAAGCATTTGAGGTAAACTCAAAAGAATCACAGAGGTGCTGGGGTGGATGGAGTCATATGTCTTTGAACCACTGAGCAACCAACCCAGGGCAATCCTATTCTGACTTTTCAAGTGAGGTAATAAACTGAATGAATGTTAAAGCTATTTTGCACTGGGATGTCAGCCAATTCTATCCTACATATTAATCTATTACATCACCCTCTTTTATTTTCTTGTTAGCACTTAACATTCTCTCTCATACCTTGTTTGTTTATTGTTTGTCTCCACCAATTAAAATATAAGCTCCTTGAAATCAAGGACCTTCTCTTGTTTGCTACTGTACTTGAAGCATCTTAGATAGTATCTGGTATCTCGCCCATAGCCAATAACTATTAGTTAAAAATGAATGAACAACGCCTTGCTTTCTCTCTTTCCCTGACTTCCAATCTTTCAGGAAGTTTGTTGGTTCAACCTTCAAAATGTATTTACTCTGACCATCTCTGACGTTATCATCAGTGCATGTCCAGGTTGGAAGTATTGTCTCACCCTCCTGTTCACCTGGTAAACTCCTCACTTCTCTTCCTATTTTAATGGATTCCACTTTTTTAAAATGTTTTATGTATTGATTTTAGAGGAGAGAGAGAGACAAAGGCAGGCAGAGGAGCTGGAAGCATCAACACATAGTTGCTTCTCACATGTGCCTTGACCGGGCAAGCCCAGGGTTTCAAACCAGTGACCTCAGCACTCCAGGTCAATGCTCTATCCACTGTGCCACCACAGGCCAGACTGGATTCCACTTTTATGGAGGTGCATGCTGGGTACAGGGTTGCCCTCAGGAAACCATGCTCTACTGGAGGAGGTAGGAGAGGGATACTGACACAGATCATTACTGTGCAAGAAATAGGGAATGCACAAGTGAGTATGGTGGTTTGGACAGCTGGAGACATGCGGTCCTTCCTTACGCCAGTTGTGCAGCAGACTAGGCAAGAAACAAGCAACCACTCCTCTAGGCTCTGTGCAGGGGTGGAGGTGGGGGTCAGGATTGGGGTAGTTATAGAAGGAGAGGACAGGCAAACCGTTGCATCGGTTCTTCCCCTCAGGTGATACTAAATACAAAAATAATCCTTCAGTTCAGAGTGAGTACATATCATCATACCTCTCCTCTCATATAGTATTTAGGTGGGAGGGGCCTGCTAGCCTCAGCTGGCAGATAAATTGAGGCTCAACAAGGAGAAGAATTTCCCCAGGGTGCACCTCTTTTATTTTTTTTGCCTTTACAACCTTTTATTAATTTTAATGGGGTGACATTAATAAGTCAGGGTACATATGTTCAAAGAAAACATCTCCAGGTTATCTTATCATTCAATTATGTTGCATACCCATACCCAAAGTTAAATTGTCCTCTGTCACCTTCTATCTGGTTTTCTTTGTGCCCCTCCCCTCCGCCCTCTCCTACCCTCTCTTCCCTCTCCCCACCCCATAACCACCACTCTCTTGTCCATGTCTCATAGTCTCACTTTTATGTCCCACCTATGTATGAAATCATGCTGTTCTGTTTTTTCCTGTTTTACTTATTTCACTCCGTATAATGTTATCAAGGTCCATCCATTTTGTTGTAAATGGTCCAATGTCATCATTTCTTATGGCTGAGTAGTATTCCATAGTATATATGTACCAAAGCTTTTTAATCCACTCATCCTCTGACGGACACTTGGGCTGTTTCCAGATCTTCGCTATTGTGAACAATGCTGCCACGAACATGGGGGCGCATTTCTGCTTTTCGAACAGTGCTCTGGTGTTCTTAGGGTATATTCCTAAAAGTGGGATAGCTGGGTCAAAAGGCAGTTCAATTTTTAATTTTTTGAGGAATCTCCATACTGTTTTCCACAGTGGCTGCACCAGTCTGCATTCCCACCAGCAGTGCAGGAGGGTCCCCTTTTCTCCACATCCTCACCAGCACTTGTTCTGTGTTGTTTTGCTGATGAGCGCCATTCTGACTGGTGTGAGGTGATATCTCATTGTGGTTTTAATTTGCATTTCTCTAATGATTAGTGATGTGAGCATTTTTTCATATGCCTATTGGTCATCTGTATGTCCTCTCTAGAGAAATTTCTATTCATTTTGTTTGCCCATTTTTTGATTGGATTGTTTGTCTTCCCAGTATTGAGTTTTATAAGTTCTTTATAAATTTTGGTTATTAACCCCTTATCAGACGTGTTGTCGAATATGTTCTCCCATTGTGTGGTTTGTCTTTTTATTCTGTTCTTATTGTCTTTAGCTGTGCAAAAACTTTTTAGTTTGATATAGTCCCAGGGTGCATCTCTTAACAGTAAGGTCACAAGCAGACCAAATGCCTTTTTGCTCAGGAGCAGCTCACGTTACAGCTTGCTGAGCACCCAGTCAGCCTCCCTGGAACAGAGGCTCAATAAATAGGAATTGCTCATCCCCCTCCCTTTCTGGGCTCCTCTGAGAGGTCATTCTGTTAGAGATGAGGAAACTGAGGAACAATTTACAAGGAATAACAGAGCAGACAGGTAGACCTGCCCCAGGACCTCTGATTCTAATCATAATAACAGCCAATATTTATGGAGCATTTTCTATGGGCTAAATCCTGTTCCAAGCCCTTTGCACATAGTATCTTTTTCCATCCTCCAGCAATCCTAGAAGGTTATAAGGTACAAACCCAAAATCTCTTATTGGTTTTGGAAGCCCAAAGTGCTCTGAAAACCAATAGAGTTTTCCTATATTTGCTGCCCAAACTGTTTTGGTGGCAAAATTTATCCTCAATAGACAAGAGGTTATTTAAGTTATTTACAATTTTTAAAGAATTTTTTATTTACAAATTAAATAAATCAGGACATAAAGGCATGACTATGTATACCTTTATTAGTGTTCTCTTGCTGTGTAACGACATCACTCCAAACTTAGTGGCTTAAATCATCATATATTTACTATCTCTAAGTTTCTGTTGGTCAGGCTTCCCAACAGGGTTTCTCTGTTTAGGGTCTCACAAGGCTTCCATCAAGGTGTCAGCTGGGGCTCTGTCTCATCTAGCTTTAAATGGGGAAGGACCTACTTCCAAGCTCACTCTGTTATTGGTAGAATTCAGTTCCTTGTGTTGGTAGGGCTAAGGGCTTCACATTGTTTTTTGGTTTTGCTTTTGTTTTTCCCTGCCTTTCAGAGGCTGTCCTCAACTCTTAGAAGCTGCCCACATTTCTTGCTGTGTAAGGTTCCCTACCACAGCTATTGGCTTCCTCAAAACCAGCAAGGGGTTGGTGGAGAGAGGCTGAAACTCCAACAAGATGGATACTACAATCTTATATAACATAAGCACATGATAATGTTCATATGCAATCACATACAGCCTATTATCTTTGCTGTATTCTTTCCATTAGAAGCAACTCACTCACAGGTCCTAACCAGACTTGAAGGCACAAGTTCACATAAAGAAGTGAACTCCCGGAGGTGGAGACTGTGGGGCCACCTTACAAATTTATCTACCATAATACTTTTCAGTGCAGAAATAGTAATGTTTGACTGTATCCTAGACTCTCATGGTGGTGTCTCATAACATCTGGCATAGGCACCATGGTAGCATTCTAAAATCCTGAAATTTTTAAATTCTGAGACATATCTGTCCTCATGGGTTGTAGGTAAGGTATTGAGGCAGGTTAGTAAGAAACCAGGAAAATTCCATGGCAAGTGGAATCAGGAAACTGAGACAAAGGGTTGAATAAATGGCTGGGCAATTAACAGCCAGCTAATAAATTGCAAGCCCTCTCCTCCTTAACTGAAGAACAGATGATTTAAATCACCATAGTCAGGGAGGTAGAAAACAAACACCAGTTAGATCCAGTCTAATCCAAGACAGGTAAAATTGACCAGAGAATGACCTCAAAGCACATTATACCATTATTATAATAAAAACTGACACCACAAGTAGAAGCCCCTCCCCCCCAGGACCAATACCATAATACTTCCGGAATGGACCATTATTTAGAAACAAGACCCCCTCCCAACTGGAAGGCAGAGTCAGAATTTGGTGCCACAAACTTGGAGACAACCCCACCTTGGAAACACTTAAAATCCCAGGAACTAACTGATCATGTTCACAACTCACTTGTGAGTTGGCCATTGACCCAAATGGACTCATACTTTTCATTTCTTTGACAGCGGAGTCTGTGCCCTAGAGTCTTTTTATTTATTTATTTTTCTCTACCTGGATAAAACTTCCTTTGTTCTCACTCTGACTCAGCCTTGAAAATTTTCCTGGGCAAGTCAAGAACCTGGAGGTCACCTGACACACGAAAATGGACCAGACCACGAAGGGAAGGCTTGTAACAGCACTGTATTACTACTCTCATTTTACAAAGGGAGAAACTGAATTACCAAGAAGTGACTCAGTCTAAGAAAAATTACCTCCATGTGTTTCTCCTCTACTCTCAGTACTTCACTACTACACGGCTTCACTTCTGACCTCAGTCATGGGTCTTCCACACATCAAGCCATTCTTCAACACCAGCTAGGTATCCTACAATGTAACTCAACTCTGACACTGTCTACCTGGATGTTGGGCAGATAAAATATATTATGCTCACTTTTTTAAAGATGGCGCTGCCCACATGGAAGTTTGTTGATATTAATGTGTGTGTTCTGGAACAGGCTGTGGGCAGGCCAGGTCATTATAGCCTAAGGGTTAGTTTAAGAGTAAGCTCTTCTCCACACCCTTTACTGATTGGATGATGTAGGGTGGTGCACTCTCATGATGAATCCCATTGTGCCTCAGATGAGTGGCTTTGTATCAGAGACTTTCTTGTTTGTATAATTGGATTAAAGGTTTTGAATCTATGCTATAAAGTGGGCAGACCAGTAGCTAGTTCGCTCTTGGTTCCTGAGGTATTAGAGAGGAGAGCAGATTAAGGCCACGTGGAGAGTAGAAGCAGCCAAGATGGCAGAGTGCTGAGGAAGAAGCCAGTTTGTTAAGAATTTGTGCAGGAGGAGATAGGAAGCAGAGGTGAATAAGTCTGGTGAGCTAGAAACCTTTGATTCTAGGAAACTCGGATAAGTCAGTAGCTTTGTGAGCACTGAATGTGTGGGTTTTGGAGCCCAGTGTGTGTTTTTGCTTGCCCGCCGGGTGCAAGCTAGAATTAAAGCTGATGGCTCACCAGTTCGTGGCTCCTGTGTTTCATTACCGACTGTTCGAATCTAATGCGAACCTGCATTGGCCAGGCGGCTGTGATAGTGGCCGCGACTACTGGCTTTACACTGGAGATAGCATTAACTCTACCTGGAGAGAGTAGTTTGGGCCCACAAGTCCCCTCTGCACCAAGTGATTGGCACTTCAGATGCCTGCCAATCACGAGTCCAGGTTGTTACCTGCCTTCTGACCTAATATATATAAATTGGAGTTTTCCACAAACCTTTCCTCAGGTTCAATTAATCTGTCAGAGAAGCTCACAGAACTCTGGAAAACATTTTACTTGCTAAATTACCAGTTTATTATAAAAGAATAGAAATCAGGAATGGCCTAATGGAAGAGATGCACAGGGCAGGTTTCGTGGGAAGAGGTACGGAGCTTCCATGCCCAGTTTGGGTACACCATTCGCCCCAAATCTTCACTCTTCACCAACCTAGAAACTCTCCAAACCTTGTCCTTTGAAATTTTATGAAGGCTTTGCTATATAGGCCTGACTGACTAAATCATTGGCCATTGGCAGTAGAGCTTACATCCATCTCTTATCTGCTCCCCAGAGGTGAGGAGTAAGACTAATAGTTCCAACCCTCTAATTTCTAGTAGGTTCCCCAGCAACCAGCCCCCACCCACCCTTAGGAGTTTACCAAAAGTCACCTCATTAACATAAACTCAAGTATGGCTGAAACGGGCAGGCTTGTTAGGAATAACAAAACACTCCCTTCACCTTTATGGTTCTGGAGATATTTCAGCAACCAAGGTCAAAAGATCAAACACTGTAACAAAAGATGTTTCCTTTGCTCTTAGAAAATTCCAAAGGTTTTAGGAACTCTGTGCCAGAAACAAGATGAAGACCAAATATATGTTTATTATAAATAATATCACACTCACCTTAGGCAAAAGTAAGTTCGACTTTCAGGTCAGAGCCCAACTTTTGGCTACATGCAGACTCCACGGTTCTGATATTTAGGAGTCCATGATGCAGAGATCCCAAGAGCTATCAGTGCCATGACAGCAGCCCAGGAATGAAGGCTGCAGAGCCCCAGACAAGGGGTCCTAGATGCACTAGCTGCTTAGCACCAGCACAGAGAATCCTTTCCTTAGAGGGCACCTTCTCTCTGCTTGTGAAGGCGGCTGAGGGTGCAAGGTGGGGGCTAAGGAGAGGTGTAGCTTTTGGGGAAGCCACTGCCAGGTTCGTCTCTGTTCAGGCATGCAGTGAGTCCCTCTGCACAGCCCCCTCTATCCTTAAAACTACAACCCAAGTGGTATTGATCCCCTTCTTTAAACTTTCAATGTTTTCCATTTCTTTTTGAGTAACATTCATATTCAGTCCTTTGATCATCAAGGTTTTACCCAATCTGGCTTTTCTACTCCTCCCTCCTACTATTCTACCCCTCATTCAGGCGCAGGGACCTCCTTCAGTCCTTCAAACTTTACGAAACCCATTTCTTGCTTCAGAGTCTTTCTCTTCCTTCCGTCCCCAGGTCTCGGCGTATGTAAAGCCAGTAGCCAGGGCCACCTTCATAGCCGCCTGCCCGTGCAGGTTCACATTAGATTCGAACAGTCGGTAATGAAACAACGGAGCCAAAAACTGGTGAGCCATCAGCTTTAATTCTAGCTTGCACCCGGCGGGCAAGCAAAAACACACACTGGGCTCCAAAACCCTCACATTCAGTGCTCACAAAGCTACTGACTTATCCAAGTTTCCTAGAATCAAAGGTTTCTAGCTCACCAGACTTATTCACCTCTGTTCCCCATCTCCTCCAGCACAAACTCTTAACTGGCTTCTCCTTCAGCACTCTGCCATCCTGGCTTCTTCTCCTCTCCACGTGGCCTTAATCTGCCCTCCTCTCTTCTACCTCAGGAACCAAGCGAGAGAGATCAAGCTACTGGTCTCTCCCACTTTATACCGTAGAATCCAAACCTTTAATCCAATTATACAAACAAGGAAGTCTCTGTATAATGGGATTCCTCAGGAGAGTGCACCACCCTACATCATCCAATCAGTCAAGGGTCTGGGGAAGAGCTTACTCTTAAAACTAAGCCTTAGGCCACAACAACCTGGCCTGCTTACATTACAGCCTTTCCCCCTCACTCATCCCAAGTATAAAAGCAAATAATATCACCTGGGTGACAGGCTTCCATGTGGGCAGCGCCATCTTTAACATCTTTAACAAAGTGAGCATATTATATTTTATCTGCCTAACAGCGTAGTTAGCTCCGTTCATCCTTGTAAAGCCAGTAGCCAGGGCCACCATCACAGCAGCCTGGCTCATGCAGGTTCACATTGGATTTGAACAGTCAGTAATGAAACAATGGAGCCAAGAACTGGTGAGCCATCAGCTTTAATTCTAGCTTGCACCCGGCGGGCAAGCAAAAACACACACTGGGCTCCAAAACCCACTTATTCAGTGCTCACAAAGCTACTGAATCAAAGGTTTCTAGCTCACCAGACTTATTCACCTCTGTTCCCCATCTCCTTCTCCAGCACAAACTCTGCACAAACTGGCTTCTTCCTCAGCACTCTGCCATCTTGGCTGCTTCTCCTGGCCTCCATGTAGCCTTACTCTGCTCTCCTCTCTATACTAATCCCAGGAACCGAGAGAGAGCAAGCTACTGGTCTGTTCCATTTTATAGTGTAGAATCAAAACCTCCAATCCAATTACACAAACAAGGAAGTCTCCAATACAAAGCCACCCATCCGAGTCACAATGGGATTCCTCATGAGAGTGCACCACCCTACATCATCCAATCAGTCAAAGGTGTGGGGAAAAGCTTACTCTTAAAACTAAGCCTTAGGATATAACGACCCAGCCTGCCCACAGCCTGTCCCTGAACACACATTAATATCAATGAACTTCCATGTGGGCAGCGCCATCTTTAACAAAGTGAGCATAATATATTTTATCTGCCCAACAATCCTTCATATCTGTTAATTAATGAAGGAGATGGCTATAATGCCTTGGCGGCCTATATGAGCAAACCAAAATCTAAGCCTGGAAATGCCTTAAGGTTACAATATCAAAACACTTAGGGCAAGCAATTACAGTCAGATAGGCTATAAGTTATAGCCAATCAAATAACTCCTTTCTTTCACTCTTTCTCTATACCAGTGGTTCTTAACCTTTTTTGAGGTACCGAATTCACCAGTTTCATATGCACATTCACCGAACCCTTCTTTAGTGATAAATAAAATATGATTTTTTTTCCAAATTCAAGACATAGGTATATGTTTTTTTACTGGTGCACAAAATGAGCCGTGCATGAACATCACCTTACTCAAAGAACAAAACCAACAAAGTGCATGAATTTACAACAAATTACGGTATTACTTTATTCTGGCCTCCGCGGTAGAGGCTTCTCCAAACCCCTGAGACCGATTCATCGAACCCCTAGGGTTTGATAGAACCCAGGTTAAGAACCACTGAGCTATACCAAAGGACATGACCCGGAAGTGGGAGTGCATGCACTGTAGTTCCCGCAATTATATAACCTGCTGCCCTATCTATGGTTTACTTAAATAGAAGGGGCATTGCACATGCATAAATCCTTCTACACCATGTAAGAACAAACCTTGGAAAATAATGTGCATAGTCACTTCTATAACTTTCTCTCCCCCATGTTTACTCCTTATACATTCTTTTTCCTCAGCACCACCTCATCTCCCAAAGGATCTCTTAATTCTGACATAAAGGCTTCGTGCTATTCTAGTCCTAGGATATTGAATTACTGTTACCCCTTTTCCCTTAATTCCACCCATTCCTTTGTAAATAGCCTCTTTATTATTACATCTTTGCTTATCCTGTTGGAACTTGCCAGCTTCTCCTGGTTGGACCCTGAATCATACATTGTATGCCTCAAACTCCTGGGAACTTGAAACACAGGCCTCCAGGAAAGGCTATCAAAGTTTTCCACACTGTAGCTGTCATTTTTGGGATATTGATTTTAAGCTGCTTATTAAGAAACAAGAACTTAGTTGTCTCGATATGTCAAGGTTGCAGGTTTAATCCCCGGTCAGGGCACATATGAGGCAAAAACAAGAAGCAACCAAGGAATACATGAATAAGTAGAATGACAAACTTATGTTTCTTTCTCTCTCTTCCCCCATTTCCTCTCTAAAATCAGTCAATCAACAATAAAAATTAAAGAAAAATAAAGTAGTGGCTCATATGGCTTACCTTTACTCTGTTTATCTTTAGCCTTCTTCAGAGTTATAATCTAAAGATCAGCTTTAAAATTATAATTGATCAAGAGATTGACAAACCAAGGTTCTAGTCCCACCTACGCCATTTGTCTGCTCAGAAATCTTGAAAAATCAGTCAACTTTCCTGGAAGTTTTTCAAGCTGTAAATTAAGATGTTGGAATAAATTATAGCTAAGCTCTTCATTAGTTCTAAATCTTTGATGTCTATATTTCATAATTGTGAAGATGGCCAACTTTTTGTTTTCAAAATGTAGGGGCAGCAATATACATGGTCATTCTTAAGAATTCAGCTTTTCATCCTAATTGCTTGGTTGCAAATCCCAGCTCTACAACTGACTAGCGACCTGGGTTTAGGCACATTTCTTACTACCGTTGAGGCTTCATTTTCTCATATGGAAAATGGGTGATAATGGTAAAAATACCAATCAGTGTTGTTTTGAGGATTAAATAAGTTAGAACTTGTAAATGTTTACTGTGTACAAGGCATTATTCTTTTTTTCTTTTATTTTCTACAGAGACAGAGAGAGGGATAGATAGGGACATACAGGAACAAAAAGAGATGAGAAGCATCAATCATCAGTTTTTCGTTGCAACACCTCAGTTGTTCATTGATTGCTTTCTCATATGTGCCTTGACTGAGGGCCTTCAGCAGACTGAGTAACCCCTAGCTCGAGCCAGCGACCTTGGGTCCAAGCTGGTGAGCTTTGCTCAAGCCAGATGAGCCCGCGCTCAAGCTGGTGACCTCGGGGTCTCGAACCCAGGTCCTCTGCATCCCAGTCCGATGCTCTATCCGCTGTGCCACCGCCTAGTCAGGCTACAAGGCATCATTCTTACCACTCAGTAAATATTCACAACTATCGTTGATAACTGTTAAAAGAAAATTTTCCAGACAATTTACTGATCTAGGAGGCTTTTATTCAGCAGTTCATGAGGCGGCATCTACTCTAGCAGCTAGAAAGGAGCTCTGATGAACTATACAAGGCATGAAATATTTACAGACCAAAGTGAGAAGGCAGATGGTTATACTGGGCATTTTCTGATTGATTACAGAAGGGTAACTTCCTTTATATGGAACAAAGGGAAGTCTAGGAGTGGGGTCAGGCAACTTATGCTGAGGAGGCAAGCATTGATTGGTCAACCTTGGACTTCCTTTTCTGGGAGAGCTGAGGACAGAAACTTTGTTAAATTTCAGTTTGTAGATTTGGGGCATAACATAATTGACACCATCTTAGAACTAGTCTAGACACTTTGGCAATACCCAACTGAAATGATCTGAGAGTATTAATAGTTGATAATGTATATGTCATATTGAATTGAAAATTAATATTATAAGAGCAATTGCTATTTTGAGTCAAAATATAAATAGTATGGCCTAAGAGGGAAGAACCTAACTTGTAGTCTGTTCTTGTGTTTGAAATATGACATGTAAAGATGACTTGAATAACAATTTATTGTCATCTAGTTGTATGCACACACATTCTTATTGACCCAAGATTACATATATGTTGGGCAAATAAAATATATTATGCTCACTTTGTTAAAGATGGCGCTGCCCACATGAAAGCTCGTCACCCAGGTGATAATATTAATTGCCCTTCTTGTTTGGGATGGGCATGATTATATTAATGTGTGTTGGGGTACAGGCTGTAAGCAGGCAGGATCCTTACAGCCTAAGGCTTAGTTTTAAGACTAAGCCTTTCCCACCCTTTTTGATGTGGGGTGGTGCACTCTCATGAGGAATCCCATTATGTCTCAAATAAGTGACTTTGTATTAGAGACTTCCTTATTTGTATATTGGATTAAAGGTTTTGAATCTACACTATAAAGTGGGGCCGACTGGGAACTTGCTCTCTTGGTTCCTGAGATTAACATTAGAGAGGAGAGCAGAGAAAGGCATGTGGAGGAGGCCAAAAGAAGCAGCCAAGATGGTGGAGTGCTGAAGGAGAAGCCAGTTTGTGCAGAGTTAGTGCAGGGAGAAGGAGATGGGGAACAGAGGTGAATAAGACTGGTGAGCTAGAAACCTTTGATTCTAGGAAACTTGGATAAGTCAGTAGCTTTGTGAGCACTGAATGAGTGGGTTTTGGAGTCCAGTGTGTATTTTTACTTCCAACCGGGTACAAGCTAGGATTAAAGGTAATGGCCCACCAGTTCTTGGCTCCGTTGTTTCATTACCAACTGTCCGAATCTAATGCGAACCTGCATGGGCCAGGCGGCTGTGATGGTGGCCGTGGCTACTAGCTTTACAATATATAATATATAGTGTAAGAGATATACTTAGTTTTATACACACAAACACAACTAAGAATGAATAGCATTATTTTAAATAGTATTGTTTATTATTCTTATATAACCTATCCAGAGGAACAAACTATAATAAAAATTTTTTGTTTTGGGTTGGGTTTTTTTTTTTTTTTTTTTTTGGTAGAAAATGAATAAGGTTCTGAGCTATAGGAAAATACAGTAGAGTGGGCACAGCAAGCAAAGAAGTGAGAAAGGAAAAATGAAATATCCTGCGCTTAGCCTCATCCTGTCTACAATACAAATTACGTATCATGTACCAGAAAAGACTTTTTCTCTTAATGACCTTGCATTCCAAGATAAACCATGAATACCAGGAAGCTCCTAAAAGCCTTGACTAACAGGAAATCCTAAAAGCTTTGCCTCCTAAGATAAGCCACATAAAATAATAACATCCTGTTTTCCTTACCAAAAGACAGGAACATCTTGTTCTTACCCAATCTGAACTGTCAACTGCCATATCTGAGCTATAAATATCTGTCACATCATCTGATCTACAAATTCCTCTTATTCTATTGGATGAGCCACTACTTCTGAAAGCCCTAAAATTGTTTTTCTGTGTTCATATTTGTCACTGAATTTTATTTTGATAGTTACTGAATAGTCAGTAGTAGAAACTGTTTTGTTTTTTTAATTCAGTGAGAGGAGGGGAGGCAGAGACAGACTCCCTACCAGGATTCACCCGGCAAGCCCATCTGGGGCATTGCTTGGTTGCTCACAACCAAGCGCTTCTTAGGGCCTTAGGTGGAGGGCATGGAGCCATCCTCAGCCTCCGGGGCCAACTCGCTCCAATCCAGCCATGGCTGCAGGAGGGGAGAGAGAGAGAAAGAGAGAGAGAGAGAGAAGCAAGATGGGAAGGGTGGAGAAGCAGATGGGCGCTTCTCCTGTGTGCTCTTGACCCAGGACATTACACACTGGGCTGATGCTCTACCACTGAGCCAACCAGCCAGGTTGGAACTGATTTAAGTCCTGAGCGTGGAATCACCAAGAGCCATACTCATGGACGGGTCACTTTTGCAACTGCACAGGGCCCTGCCGTTGGTTTAATGCTCTATTATCTACCATACTGAAATTCTTTTTATTTTTTACCACCACCAACTCTGAATTTTTATTTTTAATTATGGACATTAAAAATATTAACATGCATTAAAGATAAAGATTTATCCCAACCATTACACTGCAATTGAAATTCTTAATAACTTTTTTTAAAGGGTCTCTGAAACTTATATTGCTGGTCCTGGATGCACCATAAATTTCTCTCCTGAACAGCCAAATGGAAAACAACATGGTCTTTGGAGTCTGACAGAAAGCTTTAAATGTTATCTGTAAAATAGCATGATACCTCAGACTTATTTTGTGATTACCTGAAATCACAGGAGTATTTACGATGTTCGACATCTAGAGGGTCCATTAATAATAGTTCTGAATTGTCCCATTTTACTTTATTTTGAGCTATGTCCTTATACAATCTATACCTTTCCCTCAACATGAGTCTAAATAGAAGCAGCAATTCATTTGAACAAGTATTTATTATGAGAGTTCGGCTAGTTAGGTGTTCATTTCCTTACATCCCATTCATTCTTCCTATTACAATCAGGCTGTATCCTCCACCGTAACCTCAATGATCATCACTGACTTTCTCATGGCTAAATCATCTTCAAGTGTTATCTTACTTGACCTCTCTGTAGCATATAATTTTGACCATGTTTATCTTCTGTAGCACCCCCCTACTTTTTTCTCTACCTCTTTGGGTGTTATTTCTCAGTGTCAGTTGCCAACCAATGGCTGTTCCTCAGCTTTGTCCAAGGAATTCTTGTGGCTGTTGTTCTCACTTTACATATATTTGTTGGGTGGGCTCATCTATTCCTATACTTTCAATTTCCATCTATATGCTGGTGAATCCTGCTATGAATTTGTAACTGTTTGGGTCTTTCTGACAGCAAGATATGGGAAATTCAAATCCACTGATTTTACCACCAACAAAGGCAATTAACTGAATTATGTAACAGAAAGTAGTGTTGAAATACAATTCTGGGCCCATGATGGAACCACTCCTGCCCAGGGTACCATGTCAGCACACCAAAACTTTGGATAACTTTCACGTTCCTGTCAATGTTCTGCTTGACCAGAAGCACAGTATATTCAGCCAGCCAATCCCCAACTGCCAAGAATCTGTAATGATTTCCTTATTCTCAGATATGCAACCCCAGCCTATCAACTTAAGCCAAATACTCTTTACTTATTCCCTGACTAACCAGGTAGCCTTATATAGACATCTCCAACCTCCTAGCCAGTCATGCAATTTCCTCATTGCTGTTTCATGCTATAACACCTGCTCTTTCCCAAACATCCCTCAAGAATGGTGCTCCACTGCTTGTGAGCCACTGTATTCCCCAATCCATGTATCATTTTCCCTTGAACAAAGGACATCAAAATTGTTGCTAAATTGTTTTATTTTTGCCATTTGACAATAGAAAGGAGGGGTAGTATTCAGGCACAGTTCAATAAGGATGCTGGCTGTTCTCCTGAAATTCTTACTGTCTTCCTCTATTTAATTTTATCCAACATGATAATGATGAGAAAAGAGAGTGTGTTGCTTCACAAAGCATTGTCATACATTGGAGGAAACTTCTTTCCCAGAAATTGTCAGCAAAACTTGTCCTTTTCTTACTGACCCTAAACAAGTGACATGCTCACATGCCCATTCTTGATCCTATCTTTGTGGCTGAGGAAATATCATGACTTCTTGATGGGTTTAGGCATGCCAATTCCTAAATTGATCACCGCATAATAATCGGTTAGCTTAATCTGCACCCACCTCTGAAGATGGAGTTAGTTCTTCAAACTACACTGCTCACAAAAATTAGGGGATATTCCAAAAATGAATATGAAGCGATAAAACATCCCCTAATTTTTGTGAGCAGTGTACATGGCTGCTATAAAATAAGGAAGGAATGAAATGAGTATGTCAGGGCAACTACAACGTACATCAGCTCTATCTTATTCAGGGGCAAGAGACTCCAAATAAACTCTTGAAATAGTTAAGTATCTGAGAGGCTGGTGTGGAGAGTTGACTGGCCCTAAAACCTGCAAGAAATCATTGTAAAAATTGTTCTAAGAATTGTGATATCACCAGGGCTTGTATATCTTTGACCTTTGAAATATTGGCTAGAAATAACCAAGACTTACCCTGTTATGTAACTCATAGTCTCTTAAAACAAAAAATCAACAACAAAAAAAACCCAGCTGTGATTACTTTTCTGACTACCTAAGAGAACACAAGCACCTAAAACTGAACACAACATAATACTGGGGCAGTGACCCTCATTTTTCTGAGTCTGAAGAATCAATCAATGGGAAGAGCTTGATGGACAGTCTGGGCAGCACTCAAGTTGGGCAGCATTCCAAGCTGAGCAGCATTCGTTGAGTAGGAAGGCCCTGATCTATTCTGTCAAGTTCTTCCATAGTTTTCCACAGTATTCTAGGTCTAACAAGCTTCCAGAAGAACACAGGATAACAAAGTAAATTTACTGTATTCGTAAGTAAATGCACATATTATTAGTGCTACCTGACCTCTTCTTTAAAAGCAAAGCAGCACAATTTCCATATCTATAGCTCCAAGCCAGTATTTTCCACAGACGTATCAATACCTACATGTCCAAAATTTAAATAATCTCCCCCTCTTCAAAAAACCCCGTAATCTTCTCAGCTCAATAAATGGCACCACTGTATGCCACCCAGCTCTCCAATCCCAAAACCTAAAATGTAGCCTTGACTCTTCACTTTCCCCCAACCCAACGCCAATCAGTCTCTAAATCCTATCAGTTCTACCTCCATTACCTCTTGAATCTGTCCATTCCACTGTTATTACTGTAGCTTAAGATATCAAAAGACTCCGATAGGGTATCTGAGCCTCTACCTGTCATCTCTACAATTCACTAACCACTGAACGGCTTTAGATTTCTTTCTAAACTTCATCTTCCCTATATATGCTCTGTCCTAGCTTAAAACCGATCTATGAGTGCCCAAAGACCTCCAAACAAAGCCTAAATTGTCTTACATAACACAGACTGTCAGACTCCATTTTAGCTTTCTAGATCAGGAGGAGGGCAAACCACCAGTCAGCCAAATCCAGCCCACACTGCCTGTTTTTATACAATTTAAGGGTTTTTTCCTTTTTTAAGCAATTGAAAAAAATTAAAAAATGAATATTCCATGAAACTGAAAACTATAAAATTCAAACTTCTGAGTCCATAAATAAAGTTTTATTGGAGCACAGTTGCTCCCATTCATACTGTCTATGGCTGCTTTTGAGACACAAGTTAGGTCAACATGACTAAGCCAGGATGGCCTATAAAATCTAACACAGTTACTTTCTGGCCCATTATAGAAAAAGTTTGCCAATCCTGCTGTACACTCATCTCTCACCACTCTCCAATGTAGTCATCCCAAACTCTTTGAAGTCCTGAACAGATCTCCCTTTTCTCTTTGACCTGCTTGGCCCAACCCTCCATGGGTGCTCTCATAGAACTAACTCCGACTCAGCATTTAACACAGTGGTTCCTAACCTGGGTTCTATCGAACCCTACGGGTTCGATGAGTCGGTCTCAGGGGTTCGGAGAAGCCTCTGCCGTGGAGGCCAGAATAAAGTAATACCGTAATTTGTTGTGAGTTCGTGCACTTTGTTGGTTTTGTTCTTTGAGCAAGGTGATGTTCATGCACGGCTCATTTTGTGCACCAGTAAAAAAACATATACCTATGTCTTGAATTTGGAAAAAAAAATCATATTTTATTTATCACTAAAGAAGGGTTCGGTGAATACGCATATGAAACTGGTGGGTTCGGTACCTCAAAAAAGGTTAAGAACCACTGATTTAACAGTTGCTCTGATTGTCCTTTTGCTTGTCTGGTACAAGTGTTCACCACTGTACCCTCAGCACCCAGAACAATCCCTGCCTTTTTTCAGTGCTTAATAAACTTGTGTTGATGAAGGAGCAGTATCCCGAAAAAATGAACAAGACTGGGTTCCAACTTTCAAGAGCTGACAAAGGGAAGACAGTAATATACACAACAAATTAATCTACAAGGAAGAATGAAAAAGCATTAAAAAGTAGCACGTGCTCTGCAGCACATACCTAAGGAGAAACCATTCTATCTGAGGAAGGAAACTGCCCCTCCTCTATGAAGAAAGAGTTAAGAGATAAAACGGAATCACTTTGGTCAAGTTGCTAAACTTTAAAATCAGGTAGGCTGAAGAATTATGAAGCAACACTGTTCTTGCTTTAAGTAGCCTGGGAACTTAATTTTTTGAACTTTTCAGTTGTGGCTGGAGATAGATATAGATATATAGATATAGATATTAGTGATGAAAGAACCTCCAGTCGAAGAAAAAGTCTTATAAGAATTTACTTGAACCACACTGACAATTGCCAGGAAGCAAAATCTGAGTGGATTTAGATGGTAGGCAGGGAACAATAACAAGGAAGGGTTCTGTGGTCTCATGCTCTGGTGCTCCTGCTTGTGCCTTTAAAGGGTCTGGAAAAAAAAACAAAGTGCTCTGACATTTCAAAGATATGTTATCTTAGATGCACAAAGACAACAGACAATTTCAAAGGTAAAGATTGACCTTTATCAAGGAAGCTACAGGACTAAGACGTGACTACCCACCATGACCAGCTTTCAACTAGGAATTTTTATGTTCAGTCCACCCTGTGTGACCTTCCCTCTCTGGGTTTGTAAGGCCAGCAGACCTCCCTGAGCTTGTCAAGTTTAGTATGTGGTCCCTTGCTCAAACTTTATGAAGAACCCGAGAAAGGATGTTAACATCTCCAGACCACCTGACGTCTGGCTGATTACCATCTTGAACTTATCTAAAGGCTGAGAATTCAGGACTGATTCTTCTCAAAAATGTGACTTTTTATTATAAAAACTCTCAGTGTAAGATTGTAGTAACTTGGCACAGTGACAGATGGTTACTAGACTTAGTGTAGTGATCACATCATAAAGTACATAAATGTCCAATCTATGTTGCACACCTGAAACTAATATATCCTATACAACTATAAGAATTTTTTTTACACTCTCCGCATTTCTTTGCAACACTATGGGTAGTGCCTAGTTCTGTTTCTGACTTGAATATTCTAAGATCCTTTAATAATTCTTTGTCGTTTATTTCTAATCAAAGCCTCCTGACTGTGCTGGATGGGCATTTAGAATCCTTTCTGATTTGAACATTCAACCCCTACCTCCCTGATGAAATTGTTTCGAGCTTTTTTTTGTTGGCACGTAATGCCCTCATCTGTGAAATAAGGCTCAATAATTCCAACTTCATAGGATTAAATAAATGAATATGGTTAATTACTAAAGTGCGTGCCTCACAGAAAGTTCTCGGTAAACCAAGTCATCCCTGACCCTGGATCCTCTGAAATACCCCGTTTAACCATAGCCTGTGTCCATCCGGCTCTCCAGTTTACACCGCTAAATGTATGGCCCAGCATCAAACGCATCCCTGTTGTAAGAACAGCAACCTCTCAGCAATGCGCGACTTACAGGTGCAGCTGGCCAGGCTGAGAGTGGGGTTGGAATTCCCGAGAAACCGTCCAGAACTGGAGCACGCGAGGTAGGAAAACTACAACTCCCATAGTGCTTCACGCGAGCTTAGGGCTATATTTTATCACCCCAGCAGCCCATGCCGCGAAGCTCTTCAAGACTCCGCCCCAAGGATTCTCTGCTTTTTCAGTTCCCAGCGTGGTCCGATCCCAGTCGCTGGAAGAAACTGTGTGACGTCACGAGGTTCTACTCGTTGTGTATGGAACAGGAGTTGAAGGACCGTCCCTGGCTGGGTTTCGGCAGCCCTGGAAACGCGGAAGAGGCTCTGGTGGACCGCCGCCATGCTCCAACCGCGGGAGGTCAGCGATCTCCGGGATCTGTGAGTCCACCCTGACCCCGCCTCTTCCTCGCCCGGCCCAGCACTTCCCCCGCCCGCCCGCCCGCCCTTGTTGCGCGCTGCTCTCCTTCCCGCCCCTTTCCCACCTCCGGACCTCTGTAGAGGCAGGCTGGTGCTTTTCTTTCTAGGTTCCTGATGTGTAGCCTCCTGGTATTGACAGCCGGGCCCAATTGGGCCGCTGGGCCAGGCCGCCCCTTGCCCTGGACGTCCCCAGACGGGGGTCCGAATTCTCAGCCAGCCTAGATAGCTCGACGCCGAGGCGGTGTCTGGCAGTAACCTGTTTGTGACGGGAGCTGAGAGCCTTGACGGAACAAAACGCTAGATGGGGCTGTCAGAAGGCCTCAGCAAAGATCCAACCAGTTACTGTAACTGAAATAAATATTGATTCTGTGCGGTAGCGTGGATTCTTGACAGCGATTGCCAAGGGCAGCCGTGTCACCGTTGAAGAGCAACAGTCTCTCTTGATCTATAGAATTAGTATAACAATACCTATTGCATGGAGTTATGGTGAGGAATAAATTTAACCTATGCCCAGTATCACAAGAAATTTTAGAGAGCTTTACCTGATGTGCATGTTTTGTTGAAGGAGAAACAAGTAGCTCAGAGTCATGTAGTTAGGATGGTTTAAAACAGGGGTCCCCAAACTACCCGCGGGGCCGCATGGGCCTCCTGAGGCCATTTATCTGGCCTGCCGCACTTGGGGAAGGGGCACCTCTTTCATTGGTGGTCAGTGAAAGGAGCACAGGATGCATCCGTACTCACAGTTCCCATTGAAGTACTGGTCAGTTTGTTCATTTAAATTTACTTGTTCTTTATTTTAAATATTGTATTTGTTCCCGTTTTGTTTTTTTACTTTAAAATAAGATATGTGCAATGTGCATAGGGATTTGTTCATAGTTTTTTTTATAGTCCGGCCCTCCAACGGTCTGAGGGACAGTGAACTGGCCCCCTGTGTAAAAAGTTTGGGGAGCCCTGGTTTTAAAAGTGAGGGTGATGAATTCTTTTAACCTCTAGGATGATTATTATAATGGGAGTTTACAGACAGCAGGGGGTTGGCTAAAAGTGGTTATCTTACACTATTTTAGGAAGACTTAGGTTATCAGAAGCATTTATAAGAAATAATCTGTTAAATTTCACTTTGTTCATTAAATAAATGAAAGTTTGGCTTATGCGGCTTAATTAGTTTGGTCTGGTTGGGGGGTTTTCAAGCCTGGTCTCTTTTATTTTATTTTTTAAATCCCTCCATTTGGTTATTCAGTAAGCTAAGAATGCAAACCAATATAGTGTTACCCTTGCTACTGCCATTGTAGTCACTGGAATGGATGGTATTGCAATACCTACAATTGCCCAGTCATCCTGGTCATGGGATCTTTGAATTCTTCAGGTCTTCTAAGCCTGATAAGTAACATTGGATATGAGTGGTTGCTGAACGGCATTTAAAACTCTTGAGAGGATACAATGCACTAGGGAGGTTAAAATGGTTGTTATGAGGAGAATAATAGCTAAGGATTGGAAAATTCCCAGAACAGAGATTCCCAGGAGCTGAGATTTAAGCAATTAAATAAGTCATTGAATGAACTCTTGCCTGTTTGATAAAAGATCAGTATCTGATGTTTAAGATCTTTTAGGTTTTCAGTAATCCACCCACCCATCCATCCTTTCCTCCCTCCCTTGTTTCCTTCCCCTCTCCCTCCCTCCTCCCTTCCCTCACTTCTTTCCTAGATGAGAAATACCAACTTATAGTTGTGACACCTTAGTTGTTCACTGATGGCTTTCTCATATGTGCCTTAACCCCAGGGCTCCAGCCAAGCCAGTGACCCCATACTCAAGCAGAAAACATTGGGTTATGTCTGTGATTTCATTCTTAAGCAGGCAACCCCATGCTCAAGCCAAATGAGCCTGCACTCAAGCCAACTACCTCAGGGTTTCAAAACTGGGTCCTCAGCATCCCAGACCAACACTCTGTCCACTGCTCCACCATCTGGTCAGACAACAATTCTTGATTTATTAATATAAAAAAAAATTTTAATACTAGAACACAGGCACCTCCCTGTTGGGTGGTTAGGGTGTCTAAGGCTATGCAATTGTCTAATATAACTCGGCTAGAGTTTATAGATTCTTGCTATAATTGTTGAGATTTTTGCAGAGGATAAAATCTCTCCTAATGAGGTTTAAATGTAGTCCTTTGTTGTCCTTTCCAGTCAATTCTTTAGATTCTAATGTGTGCAGCACATTGTCTTTTTCTTTCTATTATTTTTTTAATGATTAATGTTAGAGAGACAGAGAGAGGAAGGGAGAGAGAGAGCGAGAAGCATTGATTTGTTTTTCCACTTAGTTGTGTATTTATTGGTTGCTTCCCATATGTGCCCTGACCAGGGATCAAACCCACAACCTTGATGTTTCAGGAAACACTCTAACCCATTGAGCTACCCAGCCAGGGCCATTTTTTATTTTTAGATTCCACATATAAGTGAAATCATACAGTATTTTTACTTTTCTAACTCTTTTTACTTAGCATAATACTCTCTATCCATGTTGTTGTAAATGTAACATTTTATTCCTTTTATGGCTGAGTAATATTACAGTTTATGTGTGTGTGTATGTGTGTGTGTATGTGTGTGTGTGTGTGTGTGTGCGCGTGCGCGTGCGCGCGCGCGCAAGTGCACCATATCTTCGTTATCCATTTATCTATCAGTGGACACTTAGGTTGCTTCCATAAATCAACTACTATAAATAATGATGCAATAAACATAAGGGTGCATATGTCTTTTCAAACTAGTGTTACTGGTTTTTTTTGTATAGATACCCAGAAGTAAAATTATCGGGTTGTCTGGTAGTTCTGTTTTTTATTTTTTTGAGGAACTTCCATGCTGTTTTCCATAATGGCTGTACCAATTTACCAATTTGAATATACCATTTCCACATGACCAGCAAAGCCTTTGGTTCCTTCTCTTATAAGTTATAGAGTCTGAGTTGATTCATGCCAAAATAAGGATATCAGACCATACAGTCACAAAAAACTCATGCTCAAGCGTTCAATTTCAATAAAAGCTTATTATCCAGCCTGACCAGGCAGTGGCGCAGTGGATAGAGCGTCGGACTGGGATGAGGAAGACCCAGGTTTGAGACCCCGAGCTCGCCAGCTTGAGCGTGGGTCCATCTGGCTTGAGTAAAAGCTCGTCAGCTTGGACCCAAGGTCGCTGGCTCCAGCAAGGGGTTGCTCCGTTTGCTGAAGGCCCGCGGTCAAAGCACATGTGAGAAAGCAATCAATGAACAACTAAGGTGTTGCAATGGCAACGAAAAACTAATGATTGATGCTTCTCACCTCTCTCCATTCCTGTCTAACTATCCCTATCTATCCCTCTCTCTGACTCTCTCTCTGTCTCTGGAAAAAAAAAAAAAAAGCTTATTATCCAGGTGAATAGCTATGGTGGCAGCTGCACTGGGAAAGTAGTAATGTTGTACAGGTATCCTTAATTTAATTGCACTTTGCAATTTTTCAAATCAAAGTTTGTGGCAACCCTGTGTTGAGCAAGTCTATTGGTGCCATTCTCCCAACAGCATTTCTTCTTCGCTTCATGTTTCTGTATCACCTTTTGTCATTCTTTCAATATTTCAGACTTTATTATTGTTATTATTTTATGTGATGTGTGATCAGTGATATTTAATATTACTATTGTAATTGTTTTTGGGTGCCACAAACTACACCCGTATAAGACGGCAAACTTAATTGATAAAAGTGTGTGGTCTGACTGCCCTACTGACTGGCTATCCCCCTCTCGTTTCCCCTCTCCTCTATTTCTTGAAACCCAACAGTATTGACATTAGGCAAATTATTAACCCTACACTGGCTTCTAAGTGTTCAAGTGAAAGGAAGAGTCACAAGTCTCACTTTAAATCAAAAGCTAGAAATGATTAAGCTTAGTAAGGTAGGAATGTCAAAAGCCAAAACAGGTCAAAAGTTAGGCCTTGTGCTTCAAAAAGCCATGTTATTGGATAAAATTCAAAGTGCTAGTCCAGTGACTACATGAATGATAAGAGAGTCAAAAAGCCTTATTACTGATACGGAGAAAGTTTTAGTGGTTGGGTTGAAGATCAAACCAGCCAAAACATTCCCTTAAACAAAAGCCTAATTCACAGAAAGTTTCTAACTCTCTTCAGTTCTGTGAAAGCTCAGAGAGTTGAGAAACCTGCTGAAGAAAAGTTTGAAGTTAGCAGAGGTTGGTTCATGAAGTTAAAGGAAGGAAGCCAATGCCATAACATAAAAATGCAAGGTAAAACAGCAAGTGCTTATGTAGAAGCTGCATTAAGGTACCCAGAAGTTCTAGCTAAAATAATGAAGGTAGCTACACTAAACAACAGATTTTTAAATGTAGACAAAACAGCCTTCTATTGGAGGAATATGCCATCCATATTCTTTCATAGCTATAGAGGAGAAGTCAGTGCCTGGTCTCAAGCTCCAAAGGACAGGCAGGTTCTCTTGTTAGGGTCTAATGCAACTGATGACTCCAAGTTGAAGTGAGTGCTCATATACCATTCCAAAAATCTACCATCCTCAAGTATTATACTCAGTTTACTCTGCCTGTGCTCTATAACTAGAACAACAAAACCTGGATGACAGCACATCTGTTTACAACGTGGTTTACTGAACATTTTAAGCCCATTGTTGAGACCTACTGATCAGAAAAAAAGATTCCTTTCAAAATATTACTGCTCATTGACAATACAGTTAGTCACACAAAAGCTCTGATGGAGATATGTATGGGATTAATGTTATTTTCATGCCTGCCAATACAATATCCATTCTGCAGCCCATGGATCAGGGGTGATTTTGACTCTCATGTCTCATTATTTAAGAAATATATTCTGTAAGGCAGTAGCTGCCTTAGATAGTGATGGAGCTGGGCAAAGTAAGTTGAAAACCTTCTGAAAAGCATTCACCATTCTAGATGCCATTTATGCCTCATGGAAGAAGTAAAAATATCAACAGCAATAGGAATTTGGAAGAAGTACCGTAAGTTGATGGATGAATTTAAGAGGTTCAAGACTTTAGTGAAGGAAGCAACTGCAGATGGGGTGGAAATAGCAAGAGAACTAGTATTTTAAGTGAAGCCTGATGATGTGACTGAATTGCTGCAATCTCATTTTAAAACTTCAACAGATGAAGAGTTGTTTCCTATGTGCAAATAAGGAAATTGGTTTCCTGAGATGGAATTAACTTCTCGTGAAGATGTGAAGGTTGTTGAAATGACAACAAAGGATTTGGAATATTATATAAACTTAGTTGGTAAAGCAGAAACAGGATTTGAAAGGACTGACTCCAGTTTCGTTCTTTTTACTCTAATTTTAAAAGGAGTTTTATAGTGGGTAAAATGCTATCAAAACGTATCACATTCTACAGAAAAATCGTTCATGAAAGGAAGAGTTATCAATGTAGCACACTTCACTATTTTCTTATTTTAAGAAATTGCCTTGACCAGGCGGTGGCGCAGTGGATAGAGCGTCGAACTGGGATGTGGAGGACCCAGGTTCGAGACCCCGAGGTAGCCAGCTTGAGCGCGGGCTCATCTGGCTTGTGCAAAAAGTTCACCAGCTTGGACCCAAGGTCGCTGGCTTGAGCAAGGGGTTACTCACTCTGCTGAAGGCCCTCAGTCAAGGCACATATGAGAAAGCAATCAATGAACAACTAAGGTGTTGCAATGAAAAACTAATGATTGATGCTTCTCATCTCTCTCTGTTCCTGTCTGTCTGTCCCTATCTATCCCTCTCTCTGACTGTCTGTAAAAAAATAAAAAACAACAACAAGAAATTGCCTTGCCTGACCAGGCAGTGGCACAGTGGATAGAGCATCAGACTGGGATGTGGAGGACCCAGGTCAAGACCCCAAGCTCACCAGCTTGGACCCAAGGTCGCTGGCTCAAGCAAGGGGTTACTTTGTCTGCTGTAGCCCCGCGGTCAAGGCACATATGAGAAAGCAATCAATGAACAACTAAAGTGCCACAACAAAAAACTGATGATTGATGCTTCTCATCTCTCTCCGTTCCTGTCTGTCTGTCCCTATCTATCCCACTCTCTGACTCTCTCTCTCTCTCTCTGTCTCTGTAAAAATAAAAAAATAAAAGAAATTGCCTGTTCTCACTTCAGAGCCTCATAGAGGCAGTCCCTGGGTTACGAATGAGATAGGTTCTGTAGGTTTGTTCTTAAGTTGAATTTGTATGTAAATTGGAACAGGTTCATTTACCTATTAAATGCAACTTAGCCAGATGTTTGTCTTAACATAGTATTTATTTATACCTTTCTGTGCATATAAATACTTAAACATTTTCAAATATGACCTTAAACAATCTTAAATGATACAGAAGATGATGGGCTTGTTGGAGAGGATGGGACTGGTGTCAGAGAGTCAGGGTTGATTCTGCTGCTGGAGTCCATTCCTTGAAGTAGGCATCAAGGGAGGTTTGTACAGAGCTTTTCTTTTTCTCATCATAAATGGTCCTGTACCATCTCAGGCCTTGGGTAACTATATGGTAAACTTTGGTGAACCTCTCTGCATCAGTATCTTGCTCCTCTGACTTTGCCATTCCTGCTTCAGTGAGACAAGAAGCATCAGCTAACTCTTTTGTAGAAAACTTTTTTTGGTTCTGGAGTTCTAGGTCACTGTTTTCTTCCCTAAATACTATATCATCTGCTGCTCTAATTTCATAAGGTCTTCATTGGTTAGGTTTTTGTCATGGGAGTCAAGTAACTCTATGATGTCATTTTCACTGATGTCCAATGCAGTTGATTACCAATAGCCCTTATGGCGCTCCATTCATAAATATGAATTGTACTTAACGCAGATTTTTCTAACTCAGAGACTTACTATATGCTAAAATTGGAATGATACATAGATTAGCATGACCCCTGTGCAAGGATGACATGCAAATTTATTATTCTGTATTTAAAAGAAAGAGAAGAAATGGCCACAGCCATCCCAATCTTCTTTGACCACCACCCTGATCAGTCAGTAGCCCTCAACATCAAGGCAAAACCCTCCACCAGCAAGAAAATTACAATCCCCTAAAGGCTCAGGTGATGGTTAGCAATTTCTTTTTAGCAATAAAATATTTTTACATTAAGTATATACATTTTTAGACATAATGTTGTAACATACTTAATAAACTACAGTATAGTGTAAGCAACTTTTATGTGCACTGTGAAACCAACAAAGTTCATGTTAAGTCACTTTATTGCAATATTTGCTCTGCTGTGGTGGTCTGGAACTGAACTCACAATATCTCCGGGGTATGCCTGTACTTGAGAAAAGGCTTGTCTGAATACTCGAGCAGCTTTAAAGTCTTTAAAGCTGTGATTTCTCTTTCTCTTCTTGGGATTCTATATTGTTTCTGCTGGACTCCTCAGGAGGGACAGAGAGATAGGCAAGGAGGCTACTTACATGTTCCCTGTTACCTCTCTACATATGGCTGTTCTAAACAGGAGAATCGGCTCTGATACTTATGGATTAGAGAAGTATAACCATGGAACACATTAATATCAATTATATATTCAGTAGGGAAATCCAGAACAACAGTATGTTGATAGATCCAAAGGACTCCACCCATAAGGTCTCTTTAGCTTCTCTTCCTCACTTAAAACTTGACCCAAACCCCATCTGTTGAATTTAGGTGCCTTTTCTCCCTAAGGCAGTGATTCTCAAAGTATGCACCAGGGCTCACTGGTGCACCCTAGAAGATTTCCAGGTGCGCCCTATGATATTCCAAAGAAATATGTGCCTGTTGGGGGCCAAAAAACCAACAGGGTTTTTGGAGTTTTAGATTTTGGGGGGACAGAGGTGTGGGGAACTGGCTGTAAGCTGACAGTCTGCCCAACCCTCCACCTCACTTGCCTGATTAGGTTGCAAAAGGCTGTTAAGCTGTGGTGCTGGATTGTTTACACTACCCCCCATGTTCCCCAGAAAGACTGGAGGCAAGTTTCTTCTATCCTTTGCTTGGTGTAAATTTAAGATGTGTATGGCGGGGGTTTTCTGCACTCAACACAAGAGTAAAAAGAGAGGAATTCTTCAGTGTATTGACGAAGAAATGAGAGTTTGCCTTTCAAATATATGCCCAAACATCGAAAAAATCACTAGGACACATCAGGCTCATGTTTCTCATAAACACAAGAATGAAAAACTTAACACATTCGTGCTGGGACCTGCTGAATTTACTAAATCTTACTAAGAGTGTGTGTGTGTGTGTGTATAAAACTTTGTTGTTTTTTTATTTTTTAGCCCCTCTTTCTCATGAATTCTAAAAAGCATAATTCAAAAAATGTAACATAAAAATGTTTTTTAATGTCAAAATAGAATAAATTTAATTTTGTTGTATTTATTTCATCTTTTTTCTTTTCTTTTTTTTTTTACGGGGACAGAGAGAGAGTCAGAGAGAGGGATAGATAGGGACAGACAGATAGGAACAGAGAGAGATGAGAAGCATCAATCATCAGTTTTTTATTGCGATACCTTAGTTGTTCATTGATTGCTTTCTCATATGTGCCTTGACCACGGGCCTTCAGCAGACCGAGCAACCACTTGCTGGAGCCAGCGACCTTGGGTCCAAGCTGGTGAGCTTTTTGCTCAAGCCAGATGAGCCTGCGCTCAAGCTGGCGACCTCGGGATCTCGAACCTGGGTCCTCCGCATCCCAGTCTGATGCTTTATCCACTGTGCCACCACCTGGTCAGGCTTATTTCATTTAATTACCGTAAAAGCACGGTTGGACTTTTTTTTTTCTTTAATATTTGACTTAATTATAACATATTTCTCAGAAATTTGTGTATAGTGCGCCTGCAATTATTTGTAGGGTTTTAAATGAGCCTCAACTTCGAAATGTTAGAGAACCACTGCCCTAAGGCATCAGAGCCCAGAAACTTAATGCATGCATAAGTTATGAATTACAGCAAAAGGGAACAGATGGTACTCCCTAACTACCAGTGTGGGGAACGCAGAGTGGTGGGAGAATGCTGGGAATGGCAAAGTGCTTTTTCTTCCCTGGCCATCACTCCACTATTGGTGCCTGGGCATAGGCACTGCTGCTTCTTTCTTTCAACTTCCAGTGTCATTTATTTTTCCTAGAATCTGGATACAATTAGCTGTGTCAAGATAATGCTCAATACTATTTATGCCTCATTTTAGGTGTTTTAAACTACCTCAGTCCTTGTAAATGTAAATTCACATTCCAATAAAACTAGGAAATTAAAAATTGACATACTAACAAATTTAATCAATATTGATGTAACTATAAAATTTTATATGTAACACATGTACTTTAATATAACAGAATTTGACCTTTATAAACTAACTTGCACATAAAATTACTGTGCTTATCTGTCCTAACCTATTTAGTATTGCACCAACAGACCTCCTCCTGTAGCTTTTTATAATTTCTCCCCTTAAACAAAGTGAAAAATCCAAAGTTCCCACCCAGAAAGAAAAAGTTAACAGAATTATCCAATTCTAAAGTATCAGCAGACCTAACACCAGAACTAGGTTATGGGCAGCTCTTATTTTTTACCTAAATAGTATAATAGAAGTTACAGCTTGACAAAAAAATTGCCACACACACACAAACGGTCCATAAAACGTTCTCCATTCCTTTTGAAGGTTTTATGACATGTTATCTTAACCAGTCTTTTTCTACTAAACTTAAATGGCCAATTGAGACAAACAGTTCTGATACTGTTCTTCCACCACTGAGTAAGACTGGTGTGGCAGATACGGGGGATGAGATTCATTTAGCCTTCCGAGCTCTCTGGGCCAGACTTGGTGACTTTGCCAGCTCCAGCTGCCTTCTTGTCCACTGCTTTGCTGACACCCACAGCAACTGTCAGTCTCATGTCACGGACGGCAAAACGGCCCCGAGGAGGATAGTCAAGAGAGGTTATCAATATACACGGGCTTGCCAGGAACCACAGCAATAATGGTAGCATCACTAGATTTCCAAAACTTTGGGCCATCTTCCAGCTTTTTCCCAGAACTGATTTTTCCAGCACTAATTTGGCCTGGCTGGTTTGGAATAATCACCTGCGCTGTGAAGCCAGCTGTTTTCTTCCATTGGTGGCTCATTTTTGCTGCCACCAGCCACATCTCCACACTGAACATCTTTGACAGACGTTCTTGACATTGGAGCCCAATTGTCCCCAGAAGCTTCACTCAGAGCTTCACGGTGCGTTTTGACAGACTACTTCAGTTGCGGTGTTGACTGGAGCGAGGGTGACCACCATCCCAGGTTTGAGAACACCAGTCTCCAGTTGGCCCACAGGGACAGTACCAATACCACAAACTTTGTAGACATCCTAGAGGAGCAGATGCATGGCTTGTCAGTTGGACAAGTTGATGACAGGATGCAACTTAGAGCTTCAAACAGTGTGGTTCCACTGGCATTGCCATCTTTACAGGTGACTTTTAATCCCTTGAGCCAAGGCATGTTGGTCCTGGCCAGCTGGCTCAACGGATGGGGAGCATCAGCGCAGCATGTGGGCATTCCAGGTTCTATTCCCGGTCAGGGCACACATGAAACGTTACCATCTGCTTCTATCACCTTTTTTCTTCCCCTCTTACAGCCAGTGGCTTGGTCGGCCTCAGGCACTGAGGATAGCTCGGTTGATTCAAGCATCTGCCCCAGATGGAGTTGCCGGGTGAATTCCAGTAGGGGTACATGCTGGAGTCTATAACCCCTCCTCTCAAAAAAAAACAAACAAACAACTAAGACGTGTTAGCACTTGGCTGTAGACAAGCATGTTGTCACCATTCCAACTAGAAATTGTCACAAATGCTACTGTGTCAGGGTTGTAGCCAATTTTATTAATGTAGTTGCTGACTTCTTTAACAATTTCCACACACTCTTTGGCTGTAGGATGGCTCAGTGGAATCTATTTGTTAATGTCCATAATCAGTTCTTTCATACCTCGTATGTAAGCCAGAAGGGCATGTTCACAGGTCCACCTGTTCTTGCATTTACCTGCTTCAAATTCACCAACACTAGCAGCAACAATCAGGACAGCACAGTCAGCCTAAGATGTGCCTGTAATTATGTTTTTGATAAAGTCTCTGTGTCTTGGGGTATCAGTGATGGTCACATAATCCTTGCTGGTCTCGAATTTCCACAGGGAGATATCAATGGTGAGAACATGTTCACGGTCAGCTTTTGCTTTATCCAAGTCCCAGGCGTACTTGCAGGAGCCCTCCCCCATCTCAGCAGTCTCCTTCTCAAACTTTTTGATGGTTCTTTTGTCACTCCCACCACATTTATAGATCAGATGGCCAGTAGTGTTGGACTTGCCAGAATCTATCTATGTGCCCAATAATGACGATGTTGATGACTCTTCCCCTCATCCCCATTTTGGCTTTGATTTAGTGCTGATTTTTACAAAACCTATGTTCTGGAGGCAAACCCATTGCAAAAAAAGAAAGTAGGCTCTGCTTCTTCTCCTGGGTACCTCCCAGTGATCAATCCAAATCAGCAGTCCCTTTCTTTCTGGCCCAGTGGACACCACTGCATTTTACCTTACAGTTCTTGGTAATTTTGGTCACCTTTGTGCTCAGCACACCATCATGTTCACCTGTCACACTGGACAATGGTAGGAGCAAGATGCATAAGCAGCTGGCTTGACACCGTTAAGCAAGGCTTTATTAATCACTTTTGTGTTGAGGAGCTGTTCCCTGTTGCTCAACAAAATGAACCTTTAATAGTTTTGATTCATCCAAAACTCTGTCAAATAGCAGGGTCCTCACTACTGATACCATTTATTTCAGCATTAAGGTTTAATTGCTTCAGAAGCCACAATAATGATGCCTTTTAACAGGAGCCACAGGGTTTGCTACCCTAATTGTCATAATAACATCCCTTCCTCCTCCCATATGGAGGAGAGTGAGCAATAGCTAAAACACCATTCAGGTGGCTTGTTGCAATCCTACTTCCATTCACTCAGCCTCATCAACAGGTAGGGCAGTGGAGACCCTTATTCCTTTACCCTTTACCCACCAACTGGGGGAGAGCATTTGCTTTTGAACCTCAGGGAGTCTTGTATCTCCAGACCCGTCCCACCAGACCTTTGTCCTTCCTCTTCCCTAAAGCCATTGCGGGGCAGCGGTGTTAGGCTTGCTCACTGGCTTACCAGCTGCAAGCCCTTTGCCTCATTGCTACATGAGTGTGTGGCAGCGCCATGTGTGTATGGCCTATGTAAGGCTATGGGTGCTTGTGCTCAGGGGGATTGCGGGAGGCAGATTGCTTGACCGCCACTGTGAAGGGTCATTTTGCTATTTCTTTGCCTGAGAAGCAGTTTTCCCTGCCTGTGTGCTTGTCCGCTATTGTGAGACTTTCTTAAAATGGAATGGCCCAATGCTTTTTGACTCTGCAGTTTCTCTGCTGTCTGCCTGAATCCAATGTGGACCTGCCTTGCCTTGGCCACCAGCGTTACAGCCATGTTTCAGTCAGCATCTAGTTCTCATTACCAAGCTGTCAGATCAAGGGTTTGATTTTACTTGACACACTAATAAATAGACTGCTACTGTTTCATGGATGCTGGCAGAAGACACAAGATTGCTGGACCATGGACAAAGGACTTTGTTACTCACATTGCATCAAGCAGCGTGAACATTAACATGTTTGCCTCAGTTCCCCTTCCCCCAATCCCATGGGGGTGACACAGAGGGCTCAGGTGTTTGCACAGATCTGTGGGTGCATTAGAGAAAAACACAGAGCTTGGGTAATAAATTGTTGTATAGCCAACAGTAAGAGTACTTACCCTTTGACCTGGAGGGAGACAGTATCTAATCCCTCCAGGTGAGTGTAGCCAAGATGATGTGGCTACCTCTCCTTCAGGCTCTCAGCTGAGGGCTTCCGCATCTTCCTGGGAAGGGCAGGATGCCAGTGTTTTTCATCATCTTCCTCCCTAGATATCTGTTTGTAGGCTAAATTATAGTCGAGTATGGTTAAAAGGTTGGGGGATTGCTACTTCCATCTACCTCCCCATCCCCCATACATAGGACAGAGGCTTATCTCAGTATGTCATGCTGAATATATGGGGTCACAATCTGCCTTATCTGAGCTCATTCATAGGTGGAGTTTCCATCCTAAAAAAGGCAAACCAAGAAGACCCAGAGGTTACTGCCCAACATCCTACCCCTAAATCAGGGGTGTCCCTCAGAAGCTCATCATTATCCCTGCTCCCAGCTCTAAAACTGGCTCAGATATTTTCTCCAGAGGGACAGGCAGGCTGCAAAATACCGGATACCAAAGTTATAAGAAACTTTATTTGAGAGAGCTGGTGGGTGAAGTTCATGTCTAAGGGCACTCTCAGAATCAATGGAGATCTGGTATTAAGTAATTACAAAGAGACTGATCGGTTCATGTGAGACACAAACTAAACACCGGCCAGCAAGTTTATTGGAGAAAACCTAGGAAAGAAACATCTTAGAAGAGTCTGCCTGAGGTCAGAACAAACCTTAGAAACAAAGGAGTGCAAAGTGAATTTGATGACATTGTGAAGCCATGTATATACTCCCAGGTATTGTTGAAAACATTAGTGTAACCAATAGAGGCTTAACAAGTCAGAGATAGTCAAAGGGAGCCCTACGCAGTCAGCATTGGATGTAAGTATTGTCACCCTGGGTTGACTGTTATACAGAGCTGAGCCTTCACAACACAAGCAGTGTAGGAATCTTATGCCAAGCTATGTGTGCAAAAGAAGAGTTAACAGTCAAAATTTATAAAACATGTAAAGGAAAAAAATAGCATGAAAGAGACTAAACAGAAAATAGAAATGATACTTTAGGAACTATAGACTATAGAACAATTAGAAAGTTGGTGGGGTTTTTTTTAACTTTACAGAGAGGAGTGGGGGAAAATGGAAAGTATTAACTCATAGTTGCTTCATTTTAGTTGTTCATCAGTTGTTGCCCAGGGTTTCAAACTGGCAACCTCAGTGTTCCTGGTTGACACTCTATCCATTGTACCACCACAGGTCAGGCATTGCAGCGTTTTTGTTGTTGTTTGTTTGTTTTTAATAACAGATGGGGGCGGGGGTGAGACAGGAAGGGAGAGAAATGAGAAGCATCCACTCATAGTTGTGACATCTTAGTTGTTCACTGATTACTTTTCATACGTGCCTTGACCAGAGGGCTCCAACTGAGCCGTGACCCCTTGCTCAAGCCAGCGACCTTTGGGCTCAAGCCAGTGACCATGGGTCACACCTGTGATCCCACACTCAAACCAGCAACCCCCTGCTCAAGCTGGAGAGCGCGTACTCAAGCCAGATTAGCCTGCACTCAAGCCAGATAAACACACACTCAAGCTGGCAACCTCGGGGTTTTGAATGTGGGTCCTCAGCATTCCAGGCTGATGATCTATCCACTGCACCACCGCCTGCTTAGGCTGCAGTGTTATTTATAATCGCCAAGATTTGGAAGCAGCCCAAGTGCCCATCAGTGGATGAGTAGATAAAAAAGCTGTGATACATTTTCACAATGGACTACTACTCGCCCATAAAACGAAAGAAATCTTACCTTTTGCAATAGCATAGATGGACCTGGAAAGTTTATGTGGTATGAAACTAACCAGTCCGAGAAAGACAAGTACTATATGATTTCACTTGGATGTGGAATCTAATGAACAAAATAAACAACAAACAAAAAAGAAACAGACTCATAGATACAGAGAACAGACTGACACCTGTCAGAGGGGGTTGGGGTTAGGAGCTGGGTGGGAAAGGTAAAGGGATTAAGCCAGGGGTCCCCAAACTACGGCCTGGCCTGCGGGCCGCATGCGGCCCCCTAAGGCCATTTATCCAGCCCCCGCCACACTTCCGGAAGGGGCACCTCTTTCATTGGTGGTCAGTGAGAGGAGCATAGGATGCATCTGCACCCATAGTTCCCATTGCAATACTGGTCAGTTTGTTGATTTAAATTTACTTGTTCTTTATTTTAAATATTGTATTTGTTCCCGTTTTGTTATTTTATTTTAAAATAAGATATGTGCAGTGTGCATAGGGATTTGTTCATTGTTTTTTTTATAGTCTGGCCCTCCAATGGTCAGAGGGACAGTGAACTAACTGGCCCCCTGTGTAAAAAGTTTGGGGGCACCTGGAAAAAGCAAAGAAAAATAACTCATTGAAACAAACAATATGGTGAGTATCAGAGGGAAAGGGGGTGGAGGGAAGTAGAATAGGGTAAGAGGGGAATGGAAGGAGACTTGACTTGGGGTGGCAAACATACAATACAATATACCAGTGGTGAACAAACTCATTAGTCAACAGAGCCAAATATCAACATTACGATTGAAATTTCTTTTGAGACTCAAATTTTTTAAACTTAAACTATATAGGTAGGTACGTTCCTTATCTAGGTGGCGCCCGCACGTGGTATTTTGTGGAAGAGCCACACTCAAGGGGCCAAAAAGCCGCATGTGGCTCACGAACCATGGATTGCTAACCACTGCAACACACCAATGATGTATTATAGAATTGTACACCTGAAACCTATATAATATTAACCAATGTCACCCCAATAAATTCAGTTTAAAAATAAGTAAAAAATAAAATGAAAAGAAATATGAAGTGTTACAGGCTTCCTGGAAAACAATCTGACAATATATGTTAACATAACCTAGAAACAGTGGAATGCTTATCAATAGGGGAACGACGAAATAAATCATCCACACTGTGCAATATTAGATAGGCATTAAAGGAGAATTAAAACTGGCCCTGGGTGGGTGGCACAGTGGATAGAGCATTGTCCAGGCGTGCCAAGATCACAGGTTTGATCCCTGGTCAGGCACATATGAGAAGCATCCAATGAGTACACAACTAACTGTAATAAAGAGTTGGTGTTTCTCTCTCTCTCCCTCTCAAATCAATGGAAAAAATTTTTTAATAAACAAATATTTAAAGGCATATTAAAACTGTATTTGATCTTTAAAGAATTTCATAGGAGGCCCTGGCCAGTTTGCTCAGTGGTTGAGCATCAGCCCAGTGTGTGGATGTCCCAGGTTCGATTCCTGGTCAGGGCACACAGTAGAAGTGCCCATCTGCTTCTATACCCCTCCCCTTCACCCTTCTCTCTCCCTCTTTCTCTCTCTTCTCTTTCCCTCATGCAGCCATTGCTCGATTAAAGCAAGTTGGTCCCAGGCACTGAGGATGGCTCCATGGCCTCCACCTCAGATGCTAAGAAGAGCTCGGTTGCTGACAACAGAGCAACACCCCCTAGTGGGCTTGCTGGGGAGATCCCCATCAGGGTACATGCAGGAATTCAGGAGTCTGTCTCTGCCTCCCCTGCTCTCACTGAATAAAAAAAATTATGTCTATGTGGGGGTATTTGTAGGCAGAAATTAAGATTTATATTTATTTGTTTGTTTAATATGAGTTTCTCAGATGGTTAAAATTTTAGGCCACATATGTGTATGTTGGTCATAAGGGTCTTAGTTGTTGCCTGCTCTGATAACTTTACTTTTAAGCATATACAATCCTGGTACTAAGTTTGTTTTCTCCATGGTTTGTACTATTTGTGGAATCTTTGTGGTTATAGTTTTCTCTAAAGATATTATTACCCACATAATTTTTGTGAAAACAAGTTTGATAGGTTAATAGATAAAACTTGTCAATTAATAGTCCTTAGTTTAATGCTTACTTAGGAATATGGGACTGAAATCTTGTGTCTTTGGAATTAGAGACTGACTCAGAAAAAACACTTTTTTGGTCATTTAGGATGCATTTTAGTAAATGAGGTATACTGAGAAGATAATTAAAACTCACTCTTCTAAGAAAAAGAACAACTTGTCCATTACTAAGCACAGACTAAGCTTTTGACTCTTATGAAGCTTACATTGTAAATATTAGTATAAAATGTATGCGCTCTTCAACAATATTGTAATAGCTATGTATGCTGCCAGGTGGGTGCTGGAAATGTCAGGGGGGGACACTTTGTAAAGTATGGGATTGTCTAATCACTCTGTTGTATGCCTGACATTAACACAAAATAATATTAAATGTCAACTATAATTGAAAAATAAAATTTTTAAAGTGTACCCTCTTTTTATGAAAGGACTAAGTGCTAACAAACAGTATTAAATATTAAGGATTAGTACAGTATAATTAACTATATTGCATTTGCATTTCAGATGTCTTTGGTTCTTCTCGGAGAATATTTCCAGATATATCACAGACATTAAGTCTTTGCCTCCCAACATAAAAGACAGGCTGCTTAAAATAATGAGCATGAAGGGGAGTATAACAGATTCAAATATAAGTGAGGTAAGAGTATGTACAACTATAAAGCAAGCATATTATATTTTACTGTTCGAATAGGGTTTCAACTTCCTAGAGCAATGGTATATAATAGGATTACTAATAATTATAAAATGTGAAAATGCATCAGAGTTCTTTTGTTCTCCAGATAACCAAAATGTTAAAAAATCTTCTATCATTCTTTTGGTTATTCTCTTGTCTTCATAGTACCAGTATCCTTTATTTCCATGTTTTCAAAAAGTTTTAAACTTTTTGATCAATTATACCTTAATAAAGCTGGAAAAAGTAAAAAATTAAAAACAGGGTGAATAAACAAATAGAAAAATAAAGAACCAAGGTAAGAAACATATGTTACTTCTTGATTCTAGTACACAAGCCATAACAACAGAGCAGGTCCTCAAATAACATAATTTTGTTATAATGTTGATGAGATGCCATAGGAACTTAACTCATGTTTATACCAATTAGCCTATGGTAAAATAATTTCAATATAGGTCATTTGGTAAAGTCAGAAAGCCTATCAGTGACATGAAGAGAGGATTCACTGTACTGTGTGCCACACCCTTGAGTGTTCTCTATTTTATTCTATTATGTCCTATTTCCTTTAAAAATGTTGATTACAGCCTACTAAGTTGATGTTATCTATTCATGGATAACAAACAGCAGTTATAAAGCACTCTTCTAAACTCTTCTCATTCTTCTTCTGGATACCTCATTCCTACTAATTTATACTCACTCCCCTCCCTAACTAAGCTGAAACAGGCTATTCTTTAAGGCAGTAAATATACACTGCTCACAAAAATTAGGGGATATTTTATCATTTCACATTCATTTTGAAATACCCCCTAATTTTTGTAAGCAGTATATTAAGGGTCTCCAACCTGAATTAAAATCCTAGCTTTGCTACTCTTTCTTGGATTGAACCTCAGTTTTCTTAACCAAAAAATAGGGCTGTAGCCGTCATTACTGTCTACAGAGACTAGAACTACAGTAGTTCCCCTGTCTTTGGGGGATACATTCCAAGACTACCTGTGGATGCCTGAAACTGTGACTAGTCCTGAATCCTATATATACTATGTTATTTTCTATACATACATACATACCTTTTTACTTGACAGAAGTACTTTATGGCTTCTCTTTGGCATATGTGAATTGCCAGCTCACCAGAGGTGGATTTAATGGTGGGCACACCGGGCACGCACCCTGGGCCCCAACTTCTGAAGGGACCCACAAAACCGCAGCTTTACACTTTTTTCTAATGACACCAAGTTTGGTTTCATATGTGCAATTTTAACATTAATACTACATGATCTTTTATATTTATTTAAAAATATGGTTAACATGTATTTTTATTTTCCCTGTCTTTTTTTTTTAAGGGGCCCAATATTTTCTTCTGCACTTGGGGTCTCAACCAACCTTAATCTGCCTCTGCAGCTCACTACTCTTGTGCTTTGAGACCATTATTATGTAAAATAAGGGTTACTTGAACACACGCACTCCATACCATGACAGTCAATCTGATCACTGAGATGGCTACTAAGTGACCAATGTGCACGTAGCTTATACAGTGTGGATACACACTTGGCAAAGTGATGATTCACGTCCCATGCAGGATGCAGTAAGACAGTGCAAGATTCCATCATGGTACCCAAAACAAAGCACAATTTAAAAAGTATGAATTCTTTACTTCTTGAATTTTTCAGTTAAAATTTTTGAAGCATGGTTGACCGCAGGTACCTGAAACTATGGAAAGTGAAACCACAGATAATGGGGGATGTAGAACCAGTGCCCGCGGCCACCATCACAGTCGCCTGCCCCGTGCAGGTTCGCATTTGATTCGGACAGTCGGTAATGAAACAACGGAGCCAAGAACTGATGGGCCATCAGCTTTAATCCTAGCTTGTACCCGGCAGGCAACTAAAAACACACACTGAGCTCCAAAACCCACTCATTCAGTGCTCACAAAGCTAATGACTTATCTGGGTTTCCTAGCATCAAAGGTTTCTAGCTCACCAGACTTATTCACCTCTGTTCCTCATCTTCTTCTCCAGCATAAACTCTGCACCAACTGGCTTCTTCCTCAGCACTCTGCCATCTTGGCTGCTTCTCCTGGCCTCCACGTGGCCTTTCTCTGCTCTCCTCTCTAATGCTCATCTCAGGAACCCAGCGAGAGCAAGCTCCCGGTCTGCCCCACTTTATAGTGTAGAATCAAAACCCTTAATCCAAATATACAAGGAAGTCTCTGACACAAAGTCACTTATCTGAGGCATAATGGAAGGATTCCTCATGAGAGTGCACCACCTTACATCATCCAATCAGTCAAGGGTGTGGGGAAAAGCTTACTCTTAAAATTAAGCCTTAGGCTATAAGGACCCGGCCTGCCCACAGCCTGTCCCCCAACACACATTAATATCAGCGGACTTCCATGTGAGCAGCGCCATCTTTAATAAAGTGAGCATAATATATTTTATCTTCCCAACAGAGGACTACTATACTAATTGCTGTTTTTGCCACACACTCTCCCCAAAGCCTGTGATCAAAGGAAGCAAACTCTAATGATGCACTCCAGTGTATGATGATCCCTGTGATTTCACATTGTCTTGTGCTCGTCTTAGTGTTGTTTCTCCATTAACTTAAAGTACCTTTAGTGCTTTATTTTCTTCATGTTAGCTTGCATTTAAACAGACATTTTAGTGTTGCAGTCTGCTTGGCTCTACAGAGGTAGAATAATTTACTGTTGATGGTTCTGTGGATGTATATAATTTATGCATGGCTCCCAGATGAAACATTATGACACTACAGAAATCTGGTGAGCTTTCTCTCTTCCTCACTATTCCCATTTTGTTCTTTCTCTTTCATCCAGTGATTTTCAACCTTTTTCTTCTCATGGTACACATAAACTAACTACTAAAATTTTACAGCACACCAAAAAATATATTTTTTTTGCCAATCTGACAAAAATATAGGTATAATTTTTATACATTCACACCAGACAGCTGTTGTGTTGGGTGTCATCATTTTTTTTTTGATTTGACAATCTTAGGGAAAACAGGTCAGTGCCCCACTAAATAGCAAGTATTGTGTGTTATAAAAATTCTTGTGGGACACCAGTGTACTGCAGCATGCTAGTTAAAAATTGCTGCTTTAATGCCCTGCAGGTGCCGCGGGCACCAGACGCAGCTGCCGTGCTGTGCCTGTGATGGCAGGGCAAAGAGGAAGTGGCTATTTCTACGCTCAGTGCCCAGAACAGTGGGCACTAAGAATGGTTTGTAGCCTGACAGTCCTTACAGCTTCCAGCCAGCTGGCATATTGATCCCGTGGGCACCGGTGGTCAGACCTGTGTTCGGGCTTCCAGTTGGGAACCCCGGGCGAGACCCCCTCAGCACTTTGGTTTTCCTTTTCTTGTGTAGAGCGCTGAGTGCTGTCTGTCCTCAGCCACACAAGATCTCAGCCATGTGTTCGAGACACAGCGAGAGGGACAGACAGGAACAGAGAGAGAAACCACTTCTGCTGTCCTGAGGCCTGCAACCGGAGGGCGGGGCGTGGCCAGCTGAGAGGCTTAGTAGTCCAGCACAGCTAGGGGCCGTCTCTGAAGCAGCTGGACCAGGCCAGGAAGCACCCTCGGTCCTGGAAGCCGCCTCCCGACTCCACATCTCCACAGTCAGTGCTGCTGGTCCCGGCGGCGTCTGATACAAGGGCATCGAAGAACCGGGAGCAGTCGGCGCTCACACATGATGCTGGGCTCCTCAAGGTTCTGCACAGAATGCCGGTGTGAGGGCCACAGTGCTGTGTGCTCAGCCAGTGATGTCCCGCTGTTGCTGGGCGGCCTCACACACTGTCAGGAGGGGTGCTGGGTAACCCTGCAGCTCTGTATTATGTGCAGTGTTCTCACAATAAAGTGAACCATGTACATTTATAAAAAAAAAAAAAAAAATTGCTGCTTTCATCTATATTTCAGTGACTTAAATCTTGAATATTCATTTAAACCTAATTTTACCTAAATCAGAATGGGCTAAGGGGATGAATAAGATAGAAGATGATTTTTCTTGGTGCTCTCTCTCTAATCCCCATCCTTATGAGAGTCCCACTAATCAACTAGGCACATCTTTGGATAGATCTTTTTGAAATGTTTCCTAAATCTTTTTATAAACTCTGGATAAAGAAGCCTTTTTTAACGTATCACTGTGAGAGTTAAACAGCAAAATGGAGTTGATATTGTCAAGAGAGCAATCTAACATGGAGCCAGGAGGCCTCCAGAAAGCTGAGCCAACACAACCCCTCCATGGAAGATTGAACTTTTGAAGTGGGCCAAACCGCAAATGGCTGCATCCTGCTACAGTTTCTGGAACTAGATCTGTATCACTGAACTATTAAGAGATAAACTTCCACTTAGCGATGGACATAGCAATCAATCATATGTAGCACAGTATAAGTCATCTTGCCAGCACCAATCACATCTCTTTCAAAACTTGAGCAACCCATTTGGATGACCTTCTTTTTCTGGTTTTTTTTTTTATAAACTCTCTTTCCCCTTTGGAACACAATTGGGTTCTACCCAAATCTGCGTGTCCAGAATTGCAGTTTCTAAGGACTCCAAATAAAGCTTCTGTTTGCTTTGCAGTTCTTGGTCAAAATTAATTGACATTCATTACATGGTATCAAAAAGTGAGATTCAGAGTGACTTACCTCCCCTTCCGGTGCCTTCATGGATTTGAATAAGGTGCCAACAAGAGTCCATTGTACTCTCATCTTCCCGCTGGCCCCAGATCATGTGGTAAGTCCTCCTGGATCTGAATCTCCCACCTTGGTTGAGGTTCACACTACATTTGGGCATCCTCTGTTGTGGTTTTTTGTTTTGCTTTGTTTGGTTTGGTTTGGTTTGGTTTTCTCTATGGGACTTAAAATGCCTGTCTGGTGAGTGGTTCTCTTTTGAAAAATGGGAAGGTCGGTTGTTAAGGGAACACTGCTGAACAGCTACCTCTGGAACTTGTGCTGCATCTACATGCAAAAATTACAGGACCTCCTCATCTTGCAGATTTCTACCCCACTGGACCATAATTACCTGGGACAATTTACAGTTAAACTGGCCAACTTTGGCTCTTTTGAAATCCCTAATTTAGTCTATCTGCCCAATTAGAAAAAGGCTATAAAACTAAGCAACCTTATAGGAAGTATATTTTAATTGGCATTTTGAGGTCTTCAAACGTACAAGTGATTCAAAAATTGCTTCACTTCAAAACACAAATTCTAAATAAACCAAACCAAATTCTGAGTTATCTGAGAGGCTTACTAAACTTGAAGAAACTTGTGAATGTTCTTCTGATTTCCCTTTATCTATATAGTCTGCTCCTTTGCTGCCTGCCTTTTCTTTCCCTCTTGGTCCTTCAGTCACTGATCTTCCTTTTTACAATGATGAACCTGAGACTTCATTAGACACCCTCTTGCTCTTACCACCCCATTTAAAGTCAAGCCACTGAGTACTCTTGGTTTTCTTCAGATTGCATAAATCTTTCGTCTTTTAAAGTCAAGCCACTGATTGGGTGGTCCTGGACCAGGATGAGAGACCCTAATTTCTTATGTCCCATGGACTAAAGCCGAGTTCTGTGCCATTACTAATTATTTTCCTAATCCCAAAGAGGACCCCACTGGGTGTGCTAGAGAATTTTTATTCAAACATATGCTCCAGGGTTCTCTGACCTCTGTCAGCTTATCCACATGCTGGTCGGAGGAGGACATGCTGGAGGGTGGGCAAATGAGATGGACAGAAAGACCCTATGAGGGACTTCTCCCATCTAGGACAAAAACCATAAATGAAGTCTCAGAACTGGCTAGACAGCTTTAGGAAAAGATACCTGAGGCTTTCCTTCAAGCTGTTGATTGGAAGAAAATTCAAAAATGTGTTCAAAACACGATGAAACTCTTTTCAATTATTGCTATGATAGATTTGAAAAGTTTTCAACAGTATTCCAGCACAAATGAAGTCCATGAAGACACCTCAGTGCTTTTTGATCATCCTTTGTCAAGGATCTACAAGACAAACTAAAACAACAGGTTTAAAAATTTCTGATTCAGTTGAGCCACCAGGCAAACCATGCTGAGCTGCTCTCCTGAGCTATGTAAAAAGATGCTAGAAAGGAGTCCACATAAGACCTAAGTGCCCAAATCCACAGTGTGAGTCTGCTCGACAGCACCGACCACAGCTCTTGTGAAACAACTTATGCAACCCCTGTGGCAGTGCCCTCTTCCTGTCATTATAAACTTCCTCTCTTTTTTTCCCCCTTGTAAAACAGCTGGGTTTTCTACCAAAATTGCAACTCCAGAATTGCAATTCCTAAGGACCCCAATTAAAACTTCTTTTTAAAAAAATATTATTTTCCCATTGATTTGAGAGAGAGAGAGAAAGGAAAGGAGAGGGGGATGGAGAAAGAAAGAAGCATCAACTCGTTGCTCTACTTTGTGCACTCGGTTGCTTCTCCTACAGGCCCTGACAGGGGATTGAACTCATGACCTCAGCACATGGGGACAGTGCTCTATCCACTGAGCCACCCATCCAGGGCCCAAAACTTCTTTTTGCTTTGCAGTTCTTGGTCAGAATTGACAACAACAACATTAGAAACCAGGAAGAAAAATATTGGTATATTTAATTGCATCAAAATATAAGCTGCCTTGTAGCAAAAAGAAAAAAAAAAAAAAGAAGCAAAGTCAAGTAACCAGGAAAAAATATTTGTAATACATATGACATTTTATGGGGTTTTTTTTATTTTAACGATATGAATAATCCCCACAAAACAATAAGAAAAATCAAAACAAACAAATCCTAAAATATAAGAATTAGAAAATACTCAGAGGAAAGAAATATAGATTACCAATAACATGTAAAAGAATATTTAACCTCATTAGGAAGAAAAGTCACATACACACGAAAAAGAGAAGTCACAATTTGTCTTTCAGTTTGTCAGAGACTTAAAAAATAGAACTTCCCAGTGTTGGCAATAGTGTAGGGAACTGTCACAATCATCCTCTGCTGATGGAGTAGAAATTGATAAAAGCCTATATAGGAGAACAGTTTGGCACTATCAAAAGTCTGAAATTTTGCTTAGTATTGACTCAACAATAGTACTGCTGGTATTTCTTTTCCAGTTTTATTGAGATATAATTGATATATAACATCATGCAAGTTTAAAGTGTTAAACACACATGATGACTTGATACACTTAATTATTGCAAAATGATTACCACAATAGGGTTAGTTAGCATCTCCATTACTTCACATAATTATCATTTATTTCTGGTATTAATCTCAAGAAAATAATAATTGGGAAAGCACACAAGTATGCTCATCATAATGTCATTTATAATCATGTGAATAGTTGACAGCTATATACAGCATATATTATAAACAAGGTAACTTTATTTCCCACAGAACATTATCCCTGTTTTAATAATGAAGATAGTGAGGCACAAAAACAAACAAAGAAACAGCTTGATCACACTCTTAGGTTTAAATACAGGCACTCTACTATATTGCCTCCTAAATCAGCCTAAATGTTCAGCTTAAGCATTTGCCAGTGTAAGATGCATTTACTAAATTACAGAATGGTATGCAACCACATTACTTTTATAAAAAGTGCTCATAAGTATATATGATCTAATCTCAGTTTTCTTCAAATGTTTTTTTTTTTTTTAACTCAGAAAGCATGAAAACTTTAATTATGTTTTTCTTTGGATATTGGTGTTGTGGGTAATTTTATAGTGGTTAAAAACATGGCCTCTGGAATTAGAAAGACCTGGCCTGGTTCCCAAACCTAGCTCGGCTCCTTTTCTGGTTGTGTAGTTTGTGTTGCTATTTAAACTCTGGATTCTCCAATTCCCTCATTAATAAAATGGCAATGACCAGCCTCTCCAGGGTGTGTGTATGTGTGCACGTGTGACAGAGAAAGAGCAAGAGAAAGAATACTAAATGGCAATGTATACAGCACGCTTAGTGCCCTTCCTGCTATGTGCCCAATAAATAGAAATAGTTATTCTTATCAGTTGTATAATTTTTTCTAAATTGGCTGAATATTTTACAATAATAATACATTACTTTTTCTATTAAGGGAAGTAAAGCCATTTCTATTTTGGGAAGAAAAGGAAAGAAAAATACTCCCAGAGAGAAAGCTCAGCATGCTTTGAAACTGATATGTTTATTGCCCTCAAGTGACTGTTCAATAACACTGGAGTTGTTTGTACTGTGTTCCAAAAGTAAGAATGAAGCAAGTAACTGTTCTAGATAAGCAATCCTAGTACAGGGGGCCCTTGGGTTTCAACAGTCTTGACATACGACATTTTGAGTTTACAACACTCATTCCCATAAAAACTAAAAGAAATTGAGACGAATGTTTTGGCTTACGCCGTTTTGTCATACTTGGGACTACCTGGGCAAACTATATAGTTTGGTTGTGTACGGCGGAAGAATACGCAGTAATGCAGCTTATAAGTGAGGGAGTTGGTGTTCCCCAGTACGCTTACCTATGCCATTTTGGACGGTTAAAAGCACAAGTGTTCTGTTTGTGTTGCGACTTTTTGGCCCATATCATGGTTCCTATATTTATGTCCTTTTCCTTTTACTGTGGCTTAGCTGTGTTTTTATGTTCTAGATTACGATTTCACAACTGTTATAATAGGTAAGTGACTTAGGCTAGGGTGTGTTTCGACTTATACCAAAATTCAGGTTATGTCACTGTTGTAGGAACAGACTGTGTCAGAACCCGAGGATCCCCTGTACTCTAGAAGCATTTGGTACGTAAAAGGCACATAGCTAAAATCTGTTAATAGGCAGGAACTATCGGAAGAGTTGATTCTGCTTCTCAGGTCTAGCAGGACTTTACTCTGTATCCAGTTGTGTGTGCTCAATAGTGCTATTTGTTCCAATAAAGACATTAGAGGCATTAGAAGCTACACCTCCAGTAGGAAACAGGCTTGGTTTTCTTTTCCTGCTTTATGTATCTGTCTCCACACAGATATGTTTCTGTATTCTTGGCTGAATTCTTCATCCTCCAGTTGTCTGTTATAACCACCAAAACACTGAATATGGAATAAGCATTTTTATTTATATGAAAAAATTAGTTTTTCATAATCACTTATTTATTACAGTTTTTACATCCTGGAGTCCAAACTATAAATCTATGGAGTTGTGATATTTCAGATACTGCTCTCCTGCACCTGTGTAACTGCAGAAAACTGAAGAGTTTAAATTTAAATTCCTTCAGTAAAAACAGAGTTTCTGTAACTACAAAAGGTACGTTTATTAACACAGAATGAATTGGTAGATTATTATTCAACATCTGGTATAATTTAGGAGCAAAAAAAGAGGGAAATGTGTCAAAAGAAAGTATGAAGATGTTAATGAAATAGATGCTATAGTTATCATCAGTAATATTCAAATTAAGACAAAGACTCCAAATTAGAATTCTTGCTTATGACCAGTGCTGAAAGTTAAGAAATACACTCAGTAAGTCACTGTCATGTATTTTAAACATATTTAAAACAAACATGGATGGAGACCTCTATATTTTAAATATTTTGCCTGACAGTGGAACAAGAAATGACCACCAGTTCATACTTTGTTAAGACTTTATGGATCTGGTATTACAACGTCAAGTTAAATTATCATTGGATTAAATTTATCAGGCACTCTCCTATCAGTCTGTACAATCCATAGTTTTTAAATATAACCAGACAACTGCCTTTTTCAGTGTCATTATTACATGAATTAATGAATTTTTACCATTTTTTTCCAACATATTTTTTACCTTTTCCTTCAGTATAAGAAAGTTGGATTTATTTGGCTAAGTTTTGGAAAATGTTGTGGGACATTGGCTATATTTTGCAATCATCTTGGTTAGCAAGTTAGGATTTTCACAATATTGCAAAGAAGCTTAAGTTATTAAATGTGTACACAAATAATGACTCACTAAAAAGAACTTCCATTCTGTGCAATGAAGAATAAAACAAAAGTTCTTTCTTAAGATATGAAAACAATAAAAATTAACTGTGTAAATTTACTGTCTTCTATTTTGTATATTTTTCCCATAAAATTATCTTTTCACAGTAGACTAAGGGCTCAGGATCCCATTGTACTCTTTTATTTATGTGGTACCTTATCATGTACCCATCTCTAACTGCATTTGCATCGGTGTAAATATTTTTTTCTTTTTCGTATTTTTCCAAAGTTAGAAGCAGGGAGGCAGTCAGACAGACTCCCGCATGCACCCGACTGGGATCCATCCGGCATGCCCACCAGGGGGAGATGCTCTGCCCATCTGGGGTGTTGCTCCGCTGCAACAGAGCCATTCTAGCGCCTGAGGCAGAGGCCATGGAGCCATCCTCAGCACCTGGGCCAACTTTGCTCCAATGGAGCCCTGGCTGCAGGAGGGGAAGAGAGAGATAGAAAGAAAGGAGAGAGGGAAGGGTGGAGAAGCAGATGGACGCTTCTTCTGTGTGCCCTGACCGGCATTCGAATCCAGGACTTCCACATGCTGGGCCGACACTCTACTGCTGAGCCAACCCGCCAAGGCCCATTTGCATCAGTTTAATTAGATTTAAGGACTCCTCTTTTCTTGATGTTCATCGATCAGATTGGTCCAGGCTAACAGAGAGGGAGCACGGTGGTAGGAAAGGGCGGAATCAGAGGGAAGAGAGAATGAAGACAGGTATGATTCCAAAGGACAAGCTGGGAAACATTACCTAAGACTGTTGGGAAATTTGACTTTGACTTTTCTTCAGAGGCTACAAGAAAATTGACTATTACTTTAAAACTTTTGTTTAAACAAAAAGGAAAATCATTTATTATTTAATAACCTAATATAGTTCTGAATGACTTTGCTATTTCCTAAAAACAAATCTGCCTAAAAAAAATAATAAATAAAGACTGACCATTAATGGCAGATGTTCTTAAGAATATACTACAGACTGTAGACAATTCCTAAAACATTCCAAAGACTTAAATAATGACAGCATCACTGTAAAATAAGTATGTCCTCACAGGTGGATGACTTTGAAAAGGGCTATAAAATGAGTAGTGTGTCATGTCAGTACTGGTGATTGCTAAACTAAAAATCAGTCACATTTTTCATATATATACATTTTTAGCTATTGATACATAATTGTATTTCCCCCCAGGAATAAAAGCTGTGGCTTCATCTTGTTCATATCTGCATGAAGCTTCTTTGAAAAGATGCAATCTCACTGATGAGGGGGTGCTTGCTCTTGCACACAGTTGCCGGCTGCTGAAGTTCGTTGATATAGGCGGCTGCTTAGGTATCACCGATGTGTCCTTACATGCACTAGGAGAAAACTGCTTATTTTTGCAGTTTGTTGATTTTTCAGCTACTCAGGTAAATGAAATATAGACTTGAAATATAGAAGTATGTGTTTGCCCAGTGTATTTTCCATGACTCATTAGAAGAGCATAATTATTTTTATTGAAATTGTTGACGACTTCATGCTTTGCTGGTTAAATTATGGCAATATATAATTTGGCACATTCCACTTAATTGTTTTAAGTAAGGGGGGAAGATATTGTGGCTAAAACACGTATTTGTTGAATGGGAGGCAATAATGCTGTATCTAAATGATTAATTATTTATAGAAAATTTTACTTCCATCACCTCCATTTATGTACTTTGTTGCTTTTTCCCTTGCTTAGGTATCTGACAATGGTGTGGCTGCGCTTGTTAGTGGACCTTGTGCCAAGAAATTAGAGGTAATTAAAAAATATCTATAAAGAGGCTCTGGTGGGTAGCTCAGTTGATTAGAACATCATCTTAATAAGTCAAGGTTGTGGGTTCGATACCCGGTCAGGGCACAATGAAGAATCAACCATTGAATGAATATACAGTAAGTAAAACAACATTTCTCTCTTTCTCTCTCTTTATCTCTCCCTCTCCCTTACCCTCTCTCTAAAATAAATAAATAAATAAATAAAAATATCTATAAAGAAGATGCTAACTAAATTTTTATATTATCTTCAGAAATTATTTTTTAAACCTAGCAGACAACCAGTGCCTTATTACAATTAGGCATTTCCATGGACTTCTTTTTCTCTACTTCTTTATTCCCAGAGTAAAGAAAAACTGGTAAAACAGGAGATAAAGTATGCTTTGAAATAAAAACTAGTTTTTCTTCCAATGAAAGTTCTTACTTTCTAGAAGTTTTACCTTATAACATATTTTAGTATAGTTTTATTTTGTATGAAGACTGAAAATTTATCACTAAAATGATAAAGTGATATTCTTTAGCATTTTCAAGTCTGACTGATATTTCCACTAGGAGCACTTATTCTCTTGCTATCATATATTTATAGATCCATAAAGGATTCCACTATGGCATAACAATTATTTTTAGCTTAAGTTTTGAGAATCAGCCCATGCAAAAAGAAGCCTTTTCTGAACCAACATCCTTGCCCAATTCACCTAAAAGCAGAGCCTTCCAAAAGAATTTACTTGCCATCAAACCCCCCACCTTCCAGGAAGATTTTACATATCAGCAGAGATCAGTCCTATGCTAGAGAAGTCAGATGAGAAATTGCATTAAAAAATTGTCACAAGAGTATCATACCTCCCATGTACTCCCCTAAAGGCCCATTTGTCTTTCCCAAAAAGCATTTGTTTTTCCCTACATGTCCTTGCTCCCCTCCCCTTCCCCGACTAAGATGGTATACAAACTCTGAATTCTAGCCATTTTTTTTTTGAGCCACTTTCTCTGTAAGCACACATGTGAATAAACTTTGCCTTCTTTTTTCTTGCTAATATGTCTTTTTTTTTTTTTCCAAAATGAGAAGGGGGGGGCAAACAGACTCCCGCATTTACCCAACCCGGATCCACCCGGCATGCCCACCACAGGTTGATGCTCTGCCCATCTGGGGCATTGCTTCGCTGCAATCAGAGCCATTCTAGTGCCTGTGGCGGAAGCCATGGAGCCATCCTCAGTGCCTGGGCCAACTTTGCTCCAATGGAGCCTTGGCTTCGGGAGGGGAAGAGAGAGACAGAGAGAAAGGAGAAGGGGGAAAGGTGGAGAAGCAGATAGGCGCTTCTCCTGTGCGCCATGGCTGGGAATCGGACCCAGGACTTCCACACTCCAGTCCAAAGCTCTACCGCTGAGCCAGCCAGCCAGGGCCCTAATATGTCTTTCCTCAGTTTAATTTGTAGGCCTCCAAAGACAAAGAATAAAAGAATTATTTTCCTGTGTGATACTACACTATACAATCATTCAGTCTTTGGACTTAATAACCTGTTTCTAAATATATTTAGAAGTCTTTTGTTCTAGTATTTGGGTTCTTCTTTCCCAGCTTATAGTGTGTTTTTTTAAACTCACATGTATAATATAGCTGTGCTTATCAACAATAAGTCACATCAAATCCTTTTTGGAAGTAAGAATGCTATAATTGAATTGTGAATGTTAGTAATAACTATTGTAATAGAATGGTGGTGCCAAGTTTTTGCCAAAATATTTCTCCTTGTCTTAGTGCCCAAAGAGATTAATTTTTTATATTTTGCATATCTGCATCCTGCTTGTATGTATCTGTGTGTGTGTAACAAATAGCGTATATTTATTTTTTATAAATATTTTAATTAAGAAATTACCATCTTTTTCTTATACCAAGTTCTAAATTCCAAGTTGCATCCTAACTATAGGGGCAATAAATTCTGCCATAATTTTTACTGTTTTAAATACTAACATTATTGAACTTTCTACATTTTAGCCTTCAAGCTACTTTTTTGTATTCATTAGGTTGTTTAGTTCTTATAATAAAAGTAATCACCATTATTTCTAGTGTGTGAGACAGAGACAGTAAGAGAGAGGGAAAGATAGGACAGACAGACAGGAAGGTAGAGAGATGAGAAGCATCAGTTCTTCGTTGCAGCTCCTTATTTGTTCATTGATTGCTTTCTCATATGTGCCTTGACTAGGGGACTATAGCAGAGTGAGTGACCCCTTGCTCAAGCCAGTGACCTTGGGCTCAAGCCAGCGACCTTGGGCTTCAAGCCAGCGACCTTTGGGCTCAAACCAGTGACCTTTGGGCTCAAACCAGTAACCATGGGGTCATGTCTATGTTCCCCTGCCCATGCCAGCAACCCCGCACTCAAGCTGGTGAGCCTGTGCTCAAGCCGGATAAGCTCAAGTTCAAGCCAGTGACCTCAGGGTATTGACCTGGGTCTTCTGCGTCCCAGCCCGACGCTCTATCCACTGCGCCACTGCCTGGTCAAGTCATAGTCACCATCATTTTTAATAAAGTTCTCAAACAGTTAACTTAGTTTATCACTTTCTAATGAAAACACCAGGAAATTAGTTAGTATACAGTGTTAGGAAGTATATTTAAATATTTACTTTAGCATGATAAAATTGGAACACCAACCTAAGTAGACTTAGGAAAAAATCCAATAACAAATTCGGTATTGATTATCATAGTGCCATATCATTGAATTTTTATTTTTTTCAGTTTTCCAAGTCTTATTTCTGAAAGTGCTTAAATGAGAATCTTTCTAAAATTTGATAGAATTTAATCCCTTCCTTAAACAAAGTATATGGCATGAATAGACTTTAACCTTTGATTTACAGCATTTTTGTGCCTACAGTTTTCTTCCATTGCTATCATAGACTCCAAAAAATAGAACAAGAAGATCCATGAATATGAATATTTTTAATGGTTCTAGATTCATATTGCCAAATTGTTTCCCACAGAAGTTATATTGTGAATTCACAGTTTTTGCCAGGACACCAATTTACCAGATAGAATATTTTCTTATTTTTAATTCCTTAATTTAATATATTTTATTGACTGTTTTTTGTTGTTGTTATTGTTGTTGTTTATAATTTACTTATTTTAGAGAGAGAGGAAGAAGAGACTGACAGAAACATCAGTCTGTTCCCATATGTGACCTGACCCAGGATCAAACCTACAACCTTTGGGTGCTGGCAGGTTGGCTCAGTGGTAGAGCATCAGTCCTGCATGTGGAAGTCCTGGGTTCGATTCTCAGCCAGGGCAAACAGGAGGGGCACCCATCTGCTTCTCCACCCTTCCCCCTCTCCTTTCTCTCTGTCTCTCTCTTCCCCTCCCAAAGCCAAGGCTCCATTGGAGCAAAGTTGGCCTGGGCGCTGAGGATTGCTCCATGGCCTCCGCCTCAGGCGCTAGAATGGCTCCTGTTGCAATGGAGCATCAGCCCAGATGGGCAGAGCATCACCCTGTGGTGGGCATGCCGGATGGATCTTGTTCAGGTGCATGTGGGAGTCTGTCTCTCAGCCTCCCACTTATCACTTCAGAAAAATACAAAAACAAAAAAACCTACAACCTTTGCATATCAGGATGACGCTCTAACCAGCTGAGCCATTTGGCCAGGGTTGATTTAATATATTTTAAATGGAACCTGAGTCAAACATGGTTCCTTCAACCTGCTGTTCTCAAATTATATTTCTTTGACAGCAGCCTTTGCCAATTTATAACAAGGATACTTATTGCCTCAATTTTTAAGAGTTTTCAATATATTCAGGTTTTCTCTATTTATAATATATGAATAAGTATAATATGTACACTACCAACTTAATATCAGCTTTTCAGGAGAAAAGAAATAGTACTACCATAACTTCTGTTTGTTTGTTTGTTTTTTCACAGAGACAGAGAGAGAGTCAGAGAAAGGAATAGACAGGGACAGACAGACAGGAACGGAGAGAGATGAGAAACATCAATCATCAGTTTTTCATTGCAACACCTTAGTTCATTGATTGCTTTCTCATATATGCCTTGACCGTGGGCCTACAGCAGACCGAGTGACCCCTTGCTCGAGCCAGTGACCTTGGGTCCAACTGGTGAGCTTTGCTCAAACCAGATGAGCCTGCGCTCAAGCTGGTGACCTTGGGGTCTCAAACCTGGGTCCTCCACATTCCAGTCTGACGCTCTATCCACTGCGCCACTGCCTGGTCAGGCAGTACTACTATAAATATACACATCAACCATTAGCTGAATCTTCCAGAATTGTTAAAATTTGTATTAAATTATGGTCAAATATACATAATCACCTTTTGATATTAGTTTCTACCTTTTGACAACTGTGAATCCCCCTGCTATGAACATAGGTATGAAATACCTGTTTGAGTCTCTGTTTTCCGTTCTTTCGAGTGTGTACATAGAAGTGAAATAGCTAGATCAAATGGTAAGTCTATGTATAATTGTTTGAGGAACCACCATACTGTTTCCACAGCAGCTATACTATTTTATATTCTCAGCAGCAATGCAAAAGGGTTTTAAATTAGAGCATCAAAGGATAGATAACACTGGGCAACAATTTTTTTTTTCATTTTCTGTTGCCTGAGGTTTTAGAACTTTTTCTATATATTTCTGCATTGCTGATTTCAAATCTGAAATTCCTTTTCTGGTGCATGCTCTAGTTTTTATGCAATTTTAATTTTTTTGTTACAGTTAATGGCATGCATTGGTTTTCAAATTGGAGTTAAAGGGCAACAACTCTTGGATTGAACATATAACCACAAGGCAATTAATGCTTTACAAACATCACTTTTACATAATTGTAGTTGTTTTTCAATGTAAAAAATTATTATCTGATAAAAACACCCTCTTGTTTTGTTTTAAGATTGAATCATGGCTTCTTTGAGTAGGCGTAAATGTAAGAATAGTCCTGACACCTTCTGTTATACATGTGGCTGTTACACACTTCAACATCAAAGGTGCAATATTTCATCATTTGTGACACATGCATATATTGCCTATTTTCAAGTTCCCCTTGACAATCAAGACAAGAATTGGGCTCCTCATATTGTGTGTCATAATTGTGAGGAAATGCTTCGTGACTGGACAAAAGGAAAACGCAAAAGAATGCCTTATGGTATTTTCATGGTTTGGCGTGAACCTAAGGACCACAGCAGTGACAGTTATTTCTGTCTGATCCATACAAAGGGCAATGGCAAGAAAAAATGGCATATGATCGCATATCCTAATATTTCTTCAGCAATACGACCTATCCCACACTCTGAGACACTCCCGGTTCCAGTTTATAATGGTTTTATTTCTTCTAAGAATGAAGAAAGTGAACATGGTGATCAAGTGTATTTTGATAAAATGCATGAGGAAATGGTTGTAGAATCTGAAGGGTCTTCTTCTGATGCCAAACAGTCATTAACCCCTCAGCAGTTTAGCCAACCCAAATTGAATGACTTAATAAGAGATTTGGGCCTATCACAAAAAGCAGCTGAGTTATTAGCCTCCAGGCTTCAAGAAAAGAATGTACTTCACCGGTCAGCTAAAGTATCCCATTTCAGGAAGCATGAACAAATTTTTGTGGACTTTCTTTCCAAAGACACTTTGTTTACTGTCATGATATCAGTAGTCTTCTCAGCCAGCGAGGTGTTAGCACTTACAGTCCAACAGAATGGTGGCTATTTCTTGACAGCTCTAAACGGAGTCTGAAATGTGTTCTCCTACACAACGGTAATGTTTAGGCAGCGGTTCCAATTGCTTATTCAGCTCATCTGCGAGAAGATTATAATGACATAAAAATTGTCCTTGACTTTCTGAAGTATGAGGAGCATAACTGGATCATTTGTGTGGATCTTAAAATGGTAAATTTCCTGCTAGGACAACAGAGAGGTTTCACGAAGTATCCTTGCTTTCTGTGTTTGTGGGACAGTCGAGCTCGAGAGAAACACTGGACACAGAAGGAGTGTCCGAAACATGAAGCTCTGGAAGTAGGGATGCAAAATATTGTGAATGAACCTGTAGTTAATCGAGACAGGATCATTTTTTCCCCACTTCACATCAAACTTGGCTTAATGAAGCAGTTTGTTCAGGCTTTGAATAGAGAAAGTGAATGCTTTCAGCATATTATTTCTGCTTTTCCTGCCTTGTCTTTCAAGAAGATAAAAGCAGATGTATTTGATGGACCTCAAACTCGAACCCTCATACGTGACGAAGAATTTCCCAGGAAGATGAATAAGGAGGAGAAAGCAGCATGGCAGTCTTTTGTGGCAGTTACAAAGAACTTCCTTGGCAACAAAAATTAGAAAACTATGAACTTCTGGTTCAAAGGGTGCTGTTTGCATTATATAAATTACTATATTTTCACAAAGATGATGCCCAAGAAGACATTCTACTTCATTATGTTAAATGTTGAAAATTTTACAATAAGATGAAAACCTAAAATCTTGAATTGCAAAAAAACTGTAGCTTACAGAGAAAAACTAATGTCAGATTTGAGATCCGCACACTTGAATTAGATAAGAACAAGTGTTTTTGTTCCAACAAAAATTTTGTTCCCCAGTGTAATATATCAACTATATGGAAAAGTATAGAAAGTGATATCACAGAGCCCTGTGGGCCAATCACTTGAATTTTAACATTTTCTGCATTTACTTCAGGTTTTCTTTTTAAAAGTTTTGTGTTATATCTAACACCCCTCCCTTATTTATTCCCCCGTTCTTTCCTCAGAGGTAACTGCTATTCTAAAGATGCCTGCATATCTTTTCTTGTATGTTTAGCTACTTCGTTATTCTCTCTGTAGTATTGCTCTAAAATTTTATGTAGTAGTTTCATAATGTATGTGTTCTTTAAGTTTGCTTTTATTCAAAATTGTTTTTTTTTATTTTTTCAAACTTTATTGAGGTATAGTTTACATACAATAAAATTCACCCATTTTAAGTGTACAGTTTGATGAATTTTGATAATTGTTATACAGCCATGTTTAAGTTTAGAACATTTCATCATCCTAAAAAGTTTTTTCCCATACCTTTGTAGTCAGTCCCCTGCCATGGCCCTCCCCTTACACAACCACTGATTTACTTTGTCATTATAATTTTGCCTTTTCTAGAATTTTATATAAATGCAATCATGCAATATATAGTCTTTTGAGTTTTTTACTCTTTTCTTTTACTTCTTTCACTTAGCATGTTTTTGAGGTTCACCCATGTTGTTGCATGTATTAATATTCCATTCCTTCTATTTTTCTGAGTAGTATTTTGTAGTTTGGATATAACACAATTGTTCCCACACTGACCATTTGATGGGTGTTTGGATTGTTCCATTTTGGACTGCTGTGGACATCTGCATACAAGTCTTTATGTAGACATACGTTTTTATTTTTTCTAGGGTAAACACCTAGGAATGGAATTGCTGGGTCACATGGTACATCCATGTTTTTAGTTTTATAAGATAGTACCATACCATTTTCCATACTGTTTTCCAAAGAGTCTCAAACATTATGTTCGAGATTTGTCTATTAATACAAGTAGTTATTTTTCATTTTAACTGGTTTTAAGTTGTTCTGTTATATTAATGAACCACCATTTATTTACTGAGTCACCATTTCCTTACTATTACAAATAATATTGCCATGGGCATATTTATAAATTGTTCTTGCACACATGTACAAGAGTTTCTCTACATAATGGGTATCTGCAGTTGGAATTGCTGGGTTCTAGGGTACACTCATCTTCAGCTCTAATAGATATTACCACATTGCTTTATAAAATGGTTGGGAATTTAACTTACAAAGCTGCTTGCTATACCTTCCAAATTACTGAAAACGTACATTGGTCCTTTCTATAAACTTTTTCTTGCAAGTAGATATTTGGTTCTTTTTGTATCAGAGTATTTCCCAAGCTTTTTCATACTGTTATTAAAAACCTATTTTTTTCTTTTGATTATCCTTTATTTTTAAATAGGAAATAAATATGGGATATTGTGTGAATCTGACTGATAAGTCTGTAGAAGCTGTCCTTACTTGCTGTCCTCAGATCGATATATTACTGTTCCATGAATGCCCTCTCATGACAGGTTAGTATGATATACTGCTTGGACTCAAATCCTCATTTTGTCTTTTAGTAACTGTGTGGTCTTGAGTAAATTATTTTACCCATTCCGTTATTTCGTTTCCTCATCTGTAATGGGTATAATGACAGTACCTATGTCATAAACTTGGTCACAATGATTAACTGACAACACATTACGTGGTGCCTAATACATAATAAGGGCCCAGTAAATGTCAGTTCTGGGGTTGGGGGTGCTGGTAAGTATTAATAAGTATTAACTATGATGAGGATGATGATAGTGGTCATGATACTAATCATAATCCTTTATATAGAAAATAAAAAGTTTATATTATATCTATCAAATATGCTAAATGATCTGTTATCTGTAATCTCATCAAGCCATAGTCATTGAGATTGAGAATAATTTGGACTCTCAGGTAACATGATACTTCATCAAAGGAGAACAAAATTGTCACAACCCACTTGGCCTGTGTAAGAACCGTGACACCACCATGCTCCGGCAGCCACAGCCCCTCACCCCTTTCATACCTGGATCTTACCTGTAAATCAGTACTCATGCCCAGTCCTTCCAGCTCATTTCTCTAATTACAGTCTAAACAGTTACTCTCTAGATTAAGTTGCCATCCTTGAAGTCCTTTTGACAGCTTCTGGGGTTTTTTGTTGTTGCTGTTTGGACTGCCCATCTAAAGCAAGCCTTTAACTGCTAATGTGTGATAGTCAGTGACATCTATAACAGTCTAAATCTTATTTGAGGCAAACAGTTCTCAAAAAACTAAAGCCAAAAGGGACGTTAGAAACTGTTAATAGTGGTTACCTCTGGAGAAAGTTTTGGAAGAACAAAATTAGGAAAAAACTTTCACTGTATACCGTTTTCTGCCTTTTGAATTGTGTATCATGTGGATGATTTTCCCTATTAAAAACTAATAATTTTAAGAAAATAAGTTAAAACTGGACTGAGCAGGGGAATAGTACATGTGTATATGACTCTGGGAATTATGGGAAGGCCACAAGAGGCTCTCTGGTCACAAACAAGGCAATATTGTATTCTAATAGGTAAGCTATTATCGTAAGGTGGAGACCACAATATGTGAAATGTAATAATAGCAATGTTTGATAATAGATATTTGTAGAATATCAACTAAAACTGTGTAAATGGACCTACTGAGCTATGTGTACAGATCATCAATACAGTGAAACAGCAGGTGGTCCTCATAAAGTGACTGTTTTCCTCGCAGTTTTAATTACAGATCTGCTATAAAGGGGCTAATTTTCCCCAAAGCCAAATGAAATATCAGACATGTGCCATTGACTTTTCTAATTCTCAGATAGTTAAAAGGTTTATCATTTCATATCACTGAAACCCTGTCATTTCATTTCAGTAATTAAAATGTCTTAGGCCCATGTAATACTCCAAACAAGTTCAAGTTCCAGTTCAAACTTTGCTCCTCCAGTCAGCTCAGGTTTGCTGTAGGTGCAGAGGCTGCAGTAGGTAAGGGGACATTGTTAGTTTCTCCGCTTTACCATTTCATGCTTCTCTTCCTTGGCCTGCCCAACCTGGTTTCTGAGCCCATCAATGTCAGTACAGGGCAGTGAGGGGGAACAGGAGGAGGGATAGGGAAAAAAAAAAGCCCTACTTGACCACTACTTCTGTGGCCTGGTATCAGCACTCTGGGCTTCATGGGTGAGCTGAGCCTGAGCCATGCTCTCCCCAAAGTGGGGCATTTTTGAGGTTCTTCAGAGCCCACTTTCAACCCCACCCCCATCATTGCATATATCTTCTATCTGCAGCTCTCTTGATTCAAGCACATGTCTCTTCCAGCTAGTGCTGTGATGGCGAACCTATGACACGCGTGTCAGCACTGACACGCATAGCCATTTTCGATGACATGCGGCTGCATGCGGCCGCATAGCAGAGAAGTATGGGGCCGCATGCCAAGAAGGATGTTTCACGGCCAGGTGTAGTAGCCCAGGATAAAACATTTGCTGCAGTGTAGACACTCTGTGCCGGAGGTGTGTAGGCCAAAACTACAGAACTCCGGCACAGAGCGTCTAGTTCTGGGACTTCCGGTTAGGCCGTTTTTCTCGAAGTGACACACCACCTGAGTTATGCTTTTTTTGGGCAAATTTTGACACTCCAAGCTCAAAAGATTGCCCATCACTGGGCTAGTGGATAGCATTTTCCTCCCTGGCCTCCAGACATCTAGCAATACACCTTCAATCCCTTTTAGTTGAGGTTTGCTTTTGCTGGGGTCCAAGACAGGCTGCACCAAAATATCCCACAGTGGCATACCGATTACTTTAAGGTTGCTGGATAAGCAGGCAGTGCCGGAAGGTCACCTTGACCACCCTTCTTGTCTCCTTGAGTGCAGGAAATAAATCTCCCCTGTGAAAGACGCCCGCCCTGCTCTAAGAGGCTGAGAAAGGCAACCTTATCACAAGAGCTAAGAGATGCAGAGCCAAAGAGCTTATATAAACACTTTCTTAATTTATTGCTTAAGCTCCAACCTTGTTTAGATTTCTCACTAATGAATACCCAAACCTTGCTTAGATTTCTTCCTAATGAGCAGTAACATTCTTTGTCCTGTCAATTCTTTATTTATTTTTTTTTTTACAGAGACAGAAAGATGGATAGATAGGGACAGACAGACAGGAATGGAGAGAGATGAGAAGCATCAATCATCAGTTTTTTGTTGCGACACCTTAGTTGTTCATTGATTGCTTTCTCACATGTGCCTTGACCGCGGGCCTTCAGCAGACCTAGTAACCCCTTGCTTGAGCCAGCAACCTTGGGTCCAAGCTGGTGAGCTTTTGCTCACGCCAGATGAGCCCGCACTCATGCTGGCAACTTCGGGGTCTCGAACCTGGGTCCTCTGCATCCCAGTCCAATGCTCTATCCACTGTGCCACCGCCTGCTCAGGCATTGTCCTGTCAATTCTTTACAAATTTATTGTTTGTTGGTGTGAAGCCAGTAGTCAAGGCCACTATCACAGCAGCCCAACCCGTGCAGGTTCACATTAGATTCGAACAGTCGGTAATAAAACAACGGAGCCAAGAACTGGTGAGCCATCAGCTTTAATTCTAGCTTGCACCTGGCGGGCAAGCAAAAACACACACTGGGCTCCAAAACCCACACATTCAGTGCTCACAAAGCTACTGACTTATCCGAGTTTCCTAGAATCAAAGGTTTCTAGTTCACCAGACTTATTCACCTCTGTTTCCCATCTCCTCCTGCACAAACTCTTAACAAACTGGCTTCTCTCTCAGCACTCTGCCATCTTGGCTGCTTCTCCTGGCCTCCATGTGGCCTTACTCTGCTCTCCTAATACCTCAGGAACCAAGAACCAAGAGAGAGAGATCAAGCTACTGGTCTCTCCCACTTTATACCATAGAATCAAAACCTTTAATCCAATTATACAAACAAGGAAGTCTCTGTATAATGGGATTCCTCAGGAGAGTGCACCACCCTACATCATCCAATCAGTCAAGGGTGTGGAGAAGAGCTTACTCTTAAACTAAGCCTTAGGCTATAATGACCCGGCCTGCCCACAGCCTGTTCCAGAACACACATTAATATCAACGAACTTCCATGTGGGCAGCGCCATCTTTAACAAAGTGAGCATAATATATTTTATCTGCCCAACAGTTGGTCCCAAAAGTATAAGAAGCCACTGCATGGTTCAGTCATTCCTTGGAGTCTCATTTAATGATCTTGGTATCATATTGTGATTCTCTAGTGAGCATGTGTTAAATTGTTTTTTCTCCTGTTTATCTGCTCTTGTGTCACTTATTTTATTACTACTCTAGCCATAAAAACAATAGAGGTATACAGGGAGAATTCTCCCCTCTGTGACACTTTCATGAGCAAAATATAAGGCAGCCACATGCCAGCTCACATCTGTACACAGGAAACACATGCTTTTTAGGCCATGAGGGTCCAGGTACTTCCTAACTTCAGTTATCTCTGTAGCTTCATGCACTCTGGCCATGGTCTTTTTTTTTTTCCTTTAGTTTTCTTAGGTGTGGGTCTGATACTAGTGTCCTCTGTCCCCTAAACTATAAGGGACATATTAGTGTGCTGTGTCCTCATAGACTTCAGCTGATCTCCTTAGAGTTCCTTCTCATTGGGCTTGAGCGGAAGAGCAAGCAGCTCCAGCCCTCTTTCTAGAACTCAGATCACAGCTGTCTTCAAATAATCCTTTCTTTAAACTCCAGCTCTTCATCCCTTCCCACTTTAACACTTTTATATCTTTGAGTGGATGAAACATCATGGATCCAAAATCAGTTTTCAGTCAAGCATTTGCAAGTCATGTGTTGACAGTCTGGCATCTCATTTTGGAATGGGAGAGAAGCTGGTGGCTGTGGTCCTGAAACATTAGCTGAAATAGTTCCATTTTAATGATCTGTTATATTTGTCACAGGACAGCTGGCTACACAACATGTTATAAAATCAACTTTTGCTAATTTTACCACGACTATCTTTCTGCTTACCATTTGGAAATAATTAAATTGGCATTTTCCCTCCACTTTCAATAGAAGTCAAATCAGAAAAAATGTATACACTCAAGCAAGAAAATTTATCCTTAGCATACTGCATTAAGCAATTATCAAAGATATTGATAGGTAAGGAAATCTTTAAAAGATACAATCAAAAACATATTTTGAATATAATAACAACAATATTAAAATGCTTACATGTGCCTATATTGATATATAAATTACTGACAAATACCAGTTTTCAAGTTTGGAAAAGATGTTACACAGTCTTATCTGATTTTTAAACCAGGAGTCTTTTGAGATAAATTACATAATTATTGAGATCACTGGTAACCAAAGCACCTTGTCAGTTGGTGAATTTAAGAGAAATACCTAGCTAGTATGATTCTAGACATTAGGAAAGCTTAATCCTAATAAATTGTTCCCCTTTCACATAATGACTCCAAATACTGAATTTACCAACTCAACTTTAAGATCCTAAAGGACAAGGATAATATCTTATAATTCTTTTCTAATTAGTTTTTGTCATCTATATCTAGCACAGTGTTACACATATACTCAATAAATATGTATAATTCTAGATTACAAAAGTAAAATTAATTATATGCTTCTGTACAATATAGCTACTTTATTGAGGCATTAAAATGGAAATGTCAACTAAAGGCATCAAAATACAGTAGGTGTAAAATTCAAAAGTGAGAGAAATGGCAGAGATGCCAACTTTCAGAAGAAATACCTGAGAACCATTTCACAACTCTAGAAAACCATCAGCCACAAAAAAGGTTTAAAAGAGTAGAGATGATGATTATTATTAAGAAAGATGTTACTGCCTGACCTGCGGTGGCGCAGTGGATAAAGCGTCAACCAGGTCTCAGGTTCAAAACCCTGCACTTGTCTGGTCAAGGCACATATGGGAGTTGATGCTTCCTGCTCCTCTACCATTTCTTTCTCTCTCTCTCTCTCTCTCTTTCTCTCCTCTCTAAAATGAATAAATAAGTTATTTTTTAAAAAAGATGTTACTTCTGCAGGAGACAAAAAACTAAGCTGCTATTTTTAAATACTGTAAATCATACACAGGAAGGTAATTTTTAATCTTACTAAGTTTTAAATTTAATTATGTCTGCAATGATTATCAGTGATTCAACTCACACACTTTGGTTAATCCCCTACATGTACATGCATTTCAGTTTTTCATAACTGTCTAAACATGTTTCACAGTATTCACAGGCATGGAGGTTTAGATTTTAGAAGGGCAGTAAAGCATGAAACAGTTCCAGGGTCCTTGTATTTACATTAGAGGCAGAAAACCCAACAGGAAATCTGCTGCTTTGAATTGACTGGAATTTAGTGATACCTGAGGATTTGTTTCAGTTTGGTTACTTTACAAGCAAGTTGTTTACCTGGGTTCCTAGAGGAGAACATTGTGAAGATTTGCCACAAAGAGCCAAAACAAAGTTTTGTTTGTTTGACTGTTTGTTTTTTGAGAGAAGCAGGGAGAGAGACAGGAACATTGAGCTGCTCCTGTATGTGCCCTGACTGGAGGAGAATTGAACTGGCAACCTTCACGCTCCAGGATGATGCTCCAGCCAACAAAACAAAGTATTTTAAGACCCAAGTAGTCTTGGGGGGTGAACACACATACAGTGTACAAAAGATGTGTTGTAGAACTGCACACCTGAAACCTGTATAATTTTGTTAATCTGTCACCCCAATAAATTTAATTTTTTAAAAAGACCCAAGTAGCTTGCTTCACTTTCCTTGTAATTAAGCTGATTCCTTGCTTAAAAGTCACTCATTTTTTATTTCATATTCTTCATTTTCTAAATAATATATTATTGTCCCTTATTCATTCATTACTAATCCAGTACAACAAAACCTTTTTTTTTTTTTTAAGTGAGAGGAGGGTAGATAGACTCCCGCATGTGCCCCCGCGGGGATCTACTTGGCAACACTGTCCAGCTCCTGAGGCCCAAGCGCTTCGACCAACCAAGCTATCCTCAGTGCCCGGAGCCTTCACTCAAACCAATCCAGCCACTGGGGGTGGGGCAGGTGGTTGCTTTTCCTGTGTGCCCTGACCAAAATCAAACCCAGGACATCTGCATACTGGGCCAGTGCTCTATCCACTGAGCCACCTGCCAGGGTTGTAAAAACTTCTTTATGAAGCATTTAGAACTCTGATCATTGTTTGTAAAAGTGATCCCCACCTTCTTTTTGCACTGTGTATTCTACAGAAATGTCTAAATTACATTTTCCTTGATCATTTGAAATAATTAGTTTGTTAATTTATATTACTCATGGTTTCATTCTCTTGGTGCTCCAAAAGCCCTTACCATGAATCTCTTTAAAACAATGGCCTCAGCTTGAGTAGGTAGCACTGTAGGTTAGGGCATTGTCCCAATACACAGAGGTTGCAGGTACAGGTCTCGGTCAGGGCACATACAGTTTTTGTCTCTTCTCTTTCTTTAAAATCAGGTTTTTTTGTCTGACCAGGCGGTGGCACAGTGGATAGAGTGTCAGACTGGGATGTAGAGGACCTAGGTTCGAGACCCCAAGGTCGCCAACTCGAGTGTGGGTTCATCTAGTTTGAGCAAGGCTCACCAGCTTGGACCCAAGGTCGCTGGCTCGAGCAAGGGGTCACTCGGTCTGCTGTGGCCTCACGGTCAAAGCACATGTGAAGAAGCAATCAATGAACAACTAAAGTGCCACACAAAAAATTGATGCTTCTTGTCTCTCTCCCTTCCTGTCTATCCCTATCTATCCCTCTCTCTGATTCTCTCTCTGTAAAAAAATAAATAAATCAGTTTTTTTAAGTGGTTTCTATGTTAGTCATAAATTTTTTTTATTGTTATTAATTTTCATGGGGTGACACCAATAAATCAGGGTACATATGTATAATGAAAACATCTCCAGATTATCTTATCATTCAATTTTGTTGCATACCCGTCACCCAAAGTCAAATTGTCCTCTGTCACCTTCTATCTGGTTTTCCCTGTGCCCCTCCCCTCCTCCTATTCCACCCTCACCTCCCTCCCCCCACACCGTAACCACCACTCTCTTGTCCATGTCTCATAGTCTCACTTTTATGTCCCACCTATGTATGAAATCATGCTGTTCTCAGGTTTTTTTTCTGATTTACTTATTTCACTCCATATAATGTTATCAAGGTCCATCCATTTTGTTGTAAATGATCCGAAGTCATCATTTCTTATCTCTGAGTAGTACTCCATAGTGTATATGTACCTAAGCTTTTTAATCCACTCGTCTTCTGACGGACACTTGGGCTGTTTCCTATCTTTGCTATTGTGAACAATGCTGCCACGAACATGGCGGCGCATTTCTTCTTTTCGAACAGTGCCATGTTGTTCTTAGGGTATATTCCTATAAGTTGGATAGCTAGGACAAAAGGCAGTTCGACTTTAAATTTTTTGAGGATTCTCCAAACTGTTTTCCACAGTGACTGCACCATTCTGCATTCCCACCAGCAGTGGGATTTACTCCTAGGTACATCCTTTTCTCCACATCCTCGTCAGCACTTATTCTGTGTTGTTTTGCTGATGAGTGCCATTCTGACTGGTGTGAGGTGATATCTCATTGTGGTTTTAATTTGCATTTCTCTAATGATTAGTGATGTTGAGCATTTTTTCATATGCCTAATGGCCATCTGTATGTCCTCTTTGGAGAAATTTCTATTCATTTCTTTTGCCCATTTTTTGATTGGATTGTTTGTCTTCCTGGGGTTGAGTTTTATAAGTTCTTTATAAATTTTGGTTATTAACCCCTTATCAGACGTGCTGTCGAATATGTTCTCCCATTGTGTGATTTGTCTTTTTATTCTGTTCTTATTGTCTTTAGCTGTGCAAAAACTTTTTAGTTTGATATAATCCCATTTGTTTATCTTGCCTTTTATTTCATTTGCCCATGGAGATAAATCGGCAAATATATTGCTGCTACAGATGTCGGAGAGCTTGCTGCCTATGTTTTCTTCTAAGATGCTTATGGTTTCACAGCTTACATTTAAGTCTTTTATCCATTTTGAATTTGTTTTTGTGAATGGTGTAAGTTGATGGTCTAGTTTCATTTTTTTGCAGGTAGATGTCCAATTTTCCCAACACCATTTGTTAAAGAGGCTGTCTTTACTCCATTGTATGTTCTTTCCTCCTTTGTCAAATATCAGTTGTCCATAAAGGTGTGGGTTTATTTCTGGGTTCTCTGTTCTGTTCCGCTGATCTATGTGCCTGTTCTTATGCCAGTACCAGGCTGTCTTGAGTATAATGGCCTTATAGTAAACCTTGATATCTGGAAGAGTGATACCTCCTGCTTTATTTTTTCTTTTTAAGATTGCTGAGGCTATTCGTGTTCTTTTTTGGTTCCATATAAATTTTTGGAATATGTGTTCTATATCTTTGAAGTATGTCATTGGAATTTTAATTGGTATTGCATTGAATTTATAAATTGCTTTGGGTAATATAGACATTTTAATGATGTTTATTCTTCCTAGCCATGAGCACGGTATATGCTTACACTTGTTTGTATATTCCTTAATTTCTTTTATCAATGTTTTACAATTTTCCTAGTACAAGTCCTTAACCTCCTTGGTTAAATTTACTCCTAGGTACATTATTTTTTTGGCTGCAATAGTGAAGGGGATTGTTTCCTTAATTTCTTTTGCTGACAGTTCATTGTCGGTATATAGAAATGCCTCTGATTTCTGAGTATTAATTTTATATCCTGCCACCTTGCTGAATTCATTTATAAGGTCCATTAGTTTTTTGACTGAGGCTTTAGGGTTTTCTATATACAATATCATATCATCTGCAAATAATGACAGTTTTACTTCTTCTTTTCCAATTTGGATGCCTTTTATTTCTTCTTTCTTGTCTGATTGCTGTAGCTAAGACTTTCAGAACTATGTTGAATAAGAGTGGTGAAAGGGGACACCCCTGCCTGGTTCCTGATCTTAAGGGGATTTTTTTTAATTTTTGTCCATTTAGTATGATGTTTGCTGTCAGTTTGTCGTAGATGGCCTTTATCATGTTAAGGAATGATTCCTGTATTCCCACTTTATTGAGAGTTTTGAGCATGAATGGGTGCTGGATTTTATCAAATGCCTTTTCTGCATCTATTGAAATTATTATGTGATTTTTGTCCTTCCTTTTGTTTATGTGATGAATCACATTGATTGATTTGCAAATATTGAACCAGCCTTGCCTCTCCAGAATAAATCCCATTTGATCATGGTGTATGATTTTCTTCATATATTGCTGGATCCAGTTGGCTAATATTTTGTTGAGAATTTTAGCATCTAAATTTATCAGGGATATAGGCCTATAATTTTCTTTCTTTGTGTTGTCTTTGCCTGGTTTTGGGATCAGAATTATGCTCGCCTCATAAAAGGTATTTGGAACTCTTCCTCTTGAATTTTTTGAAATAGCCTGAGGAGGATAGGAGTTAGTTCTTCTTTGAATTTTTGATAGAATTCACTTGTGAAGCCATCAGGCCCAGGACTTTTCTTTTTTTGGAGTTTTTTGATAACTGTTTCGATCTCATTTGTTGTAATTGGTCTGTGTAGGTGTTCTGATTCTTCCAGATTGATTTTTGGAAGATTATATGATTCAAGAAATTTGTCCATTTCACCTAGGTTGTCTAATTTTTTGGCATAGAGTTCTTCATAGTATTTTCTTACAATGCTTTGTATTTCTGTTGTGTCAGTTGTTATTTCTCCACTGTCCTTTCTAATTTTATTTATTTGAGTCCTCTCTCTTTTTTTCTTGGTGAGTCTAGTTAAAGGTTCATCAATCTTGTTTACCTTTTCAAAGAACCAGCTTCTGGTTTCATTGATCCTCTGTATTGTTTCCTTAGCCTCTATGTCATTTATTTCTGCTCTGATCTTTATTATTTCCTTCCTTCTACTTGTCCTGGGTTTTATTTGCAGTTGTTTTTCTAGATCTTTTAGATACAGGGTCAGGTTGCTTATTTGAGCTTTTTCTAGCTTCTTATGATATACCTGTAGTGCAATGAGCTTTCCTCTCAGTACTGCTTTTGCTGTGTCCCATAAATTTTGAGTTGATGTATGCTCATTATCATTGGTTTCTAGAAACTTTTTTATTTCTTCTTTAATCTCATTGTTAATCCATTCATTATTTAATATCATGCTATTTAGTTTCCAAGTGTTTGAGTATTTTTCATTTTTTCTTTTGTGGTTAATTTCTTGTTTTATGGCATTGTGATTAGAGAAAATTTTGATATGATTTCAATCTTCTTAAATTTATTGAGACCATTTTTGTGTCCTAACATGTGGTCTATCCTAGAAAATGTACCATGAGCGCTTGACAAGAATGTATATTCTACTGCTTTAGGGTGAAAAGTTCTGAAGATATCTATTAAATCAAGTTGGTCTAGTGTATCCTTTAAGTCTGCTGTTTCTTTATTAATTTTCTTTCTTGAGGATCTATCCAGTGTTGTTAGTGGGGTATTGAAATCCCCTACTATGATAGTATTGCTGTTAATCTCGCCCTTTATATTCATCAAAGTCTGCTTTATGTATGTCGGGGCTCCTATATTTGGTGCATAGATATTTATGATAGTTATATCTTCCTGTTGAATTGTTCCCTTTATCATTATGTAGTGTCCTTCTTTATCTCTTACTACAGCCTTTGTTTTAAAGTTGATTTTGTCAGATATAAGTACTGCTACCCCGGCTTTTTTTCATTTCCATTTGCATGAAATATTGTTTTCCATCCTTTCACTTAAGTCTATGTGCATCTTTTGTTTTAAGGTGTGTCTCTTGTAGACAGCATATATATGGGTCCTGTTTCTTTATCCACGCAGCTATCCTATGTCTTTTGATGGGATCATTTAATCCATTTACATTTAAGGTTATTATTGATATGTAGTTGTTTATTGCCATTTTATTCTTTAAAGCTGTATTCTTCTTTGGCTATATTCTTTCTTCCCTTTGAACTGTTCACAACAGGCTCCTTAGTATCTCTTGCAGAATTGGTTTGGTTTCAATGAATTCCTTGAGGCTTTCTTTGTCTGGGAAGCTCTTTATTTCTCCTTCAATTTTAAACGTTAGCCTTGCTGGATAGAGTAGTCTTGGTCGTAGGTTCTTGTTCTGCATTACTTTGATTATACCTTGTCATTCCCTTCTGGCCTCAAGTGTTTCTGTTGAGAAGTCTGATGTCATCCTTATGGGGGCTCCTTTGTAGGTGATAGCCTTTTTTTCTCTAGCAGCTTTTAAAATTTTTTCTTTATCCATTAGCTTTGGTATTTTAACTATGATGTGTCTTGTTGTCGATTTTTGGGGGTTTCTCTTTAATGGAGTTCTGTGTGCTTCTTGAACGTGTGGAATGTTTCCCAGCCTTAATTTAGGGAAGTTTTCTGTTATGATTTGATTGAAGAAAGTTTCCATTTCCTGTCCTCTCTCCTCTTCTTCAGGCACCCCTATGATGCAAATGTTGTTTCTCTTCATGTTGTCACAGAGCTCCCTTAGAGTTTCTTCACATTTTTTGAGTCTCTTTTCCTTTTTCTTCTCTGCTTCTGTGCCTTTGTTTATTGTGTCCTCTAACTCGCTGATTCGATCCTCAGCGTGATTTATTCTGCTTTTAATTCCTTCCATTGTGGTCTTCAGTTCTGATACTGTATGTGTCATTTCTGTCTGATTCTATTTTATTATTTCAATTTTGTTTTTTATACTTGTTATCTCTTTATTTAGGTGTTCATAATGACTATCCATTGTTGCTCTAATTTCTTTGAACATCCTAACTATCATTATTCTAAATTCTGCTTCTGCTAATTTAGTTATATCTGGTTCATTCAGGTCCTTCTCTGGGGATTTCTCTTGATTCATTTGGTTTGCATTCCTCTGCCTGCCCATTTTTTCTGTGTATAAGCAAGTTGTGGCCACTGGAGTCCAGTATGTGTTGCCTTTGTGTTCTCTAGGTGTGGTCTGTCTGCAGGCCCGCCACCCCCTCTGCCACTGCCTAGGGCGGTTGGGTATGGGCGTTGCCAGTGCCGGCCCACTGTAGCTGTTGCTGTGATTTCCGCCTCTCCTCTCGGGAGGGGCTGTCACTCAAGCCACAAGCCTCAGCATCAAGGGTAGAGGTGAGTACCTTTGCTCAGCTGCAGACCCAGGGCTTCCACCCAGCACCTGCAGTCAGAGCCTGCTCGCCACAGTTTCGTGGGTTGGGCGGGGCTTTTGACGTGCTCTTAGCTGTGAGCCTTTGGCCGTCCGGAGCTTTAGCCCCACCCTCGAGGCTAGGACCCTCCTGCGCAGAGTCGCACAGCACGGTTTATTGGGCTGGGCTGGCATGTACTCAGCTGCGGACTTCTGCTCCCGCCCTCGTGTTCAGAGCCAACTTGTGCACGCAGGATGGCAAACCGCTGTGCATTGGGCCAGGCGTGTTTGCTGGCATGAGCTCAGCGGCGAGCTTCCACCCGTCCCGGGGTCTACTCCACTCCAGCGTTCCGAGCCAACTCACACACGCAGGATGGCAAACCGCGGTTTCTCCAGCCGGGCGGGGCTGGTAGCGTAAGCTCAGCCGCGAGCACCCGCTCATCCCTGGTCCTAGCCCCGTCCCCGTGGTCAGGGCCGGCTTGCGCAGGGTCGCGGAGCAGATCTCTGCCCGTTCCTGGCCTTTCGCTTTTTCACCCGCAGGTGGGGTCACATGCGGGCCCCCAGCTGCCGGACCACTTTCGCGCTTCCCCTCCTTCCCTGCTGGGCTAGACCGAGCTCACACCGGTTGGGCCTCCGCCCCCACCGACAGAACTGCGTTTTAGCGTCCTGCGGCCACCATGCCCTCCAGCAACCCTCAGCAGAGTAGGAAGTGCCCTAAGTCTCCACACTGTAGGCCTGGAAGCTCCCTCCCTCTAAGCAGCTCTGCTCTAATTGCTGCGGGAGAGCTTGTTTGGCTAGTGTCCTGTCTCCCTTTGCAGGTATTGCTAGTTCCAGGGGCAGTATTTGTTTTTCGATTAGGGAAATGACTTAGCCCAGGGGTTAGGGTGGTTGTCCCTCAGAGTGTTTGTCCCTGTGCCTTCAGTCCACACTCTCTTCCCGCTGCTCTGGTCCTCTCCTCTGTCCCCGTTCCCCGGAGCCCCGGGTACGTGGTTGTGAGAGAGGTTTTCTGTGCTGTCCCTTTAAAAAGAAACTTGGGTCTGAGAAAACTGTCTCTTTCTCACAAACAGTATCCTCACTTGCTTCACAGCTCAATACTGTCCAAATGCCTCTTCTAGGCTCTGGGACTGCAGGCTGGGGCTTGGTTCCTGGGACCCAGGTCCCTCCCTCTCCGCCAAACTCTCCTCCCACCACGCGGGTCTCTCCGGGCTGCCATTTGCTCTGTTAGTCATAGATTTGTAGAGAGATGGTAAAAGGTTCCTTAAAGTCATGTAAACAATTCCCTTGTTTTAAATAAGGGAACAGAAATGCAATGACGGTGAACTCCAAAACATGACTATACTAAATTTGTGTTGTGTTAAGCCATTAAGAGTGTGGTAATTTATTACAACAGCAATAGGAAACTAATGCAGTATATTCTATTCATTTCTTTTTAAGATGTTAAACCAAAAAAAAAAAAAAAGATGTTAAACCAGTCTTACATTCCTGGCATAAGTCTCAATAGATCATGGATGGCGTATAATTTTTTTTATATGTTGGTAGGTTTGGTTTGCTAGTGTTTTATTGAGGAGTGTTGAGTACATATTTCTAAGAGACACTGGTCTGTAGTGTGTGTGTGTGTGTGTGTGTGTGTGTGTGTGTGTGTGATGTGTCTGGCTTTGGTGTCAGGGTAATACTGGCCTCATGAAATGAGTTGGACAGTATTATTTCCTCTTCTATTAGTATATCCACTAGCTTTTTTAAAGTTGCTGTTTGCATGAGCATCTGTCTTTCCTTTTATTTTCAACCTATTAGAAATCTGTCTTTAGTCTAGATTTCCTATATAATAGGTTTCAAGCTGTCCTGTTCTAGTAACTGCTCCCTCCCCTAACCTTTTCGGACATGTTGCAGTTTCCCAAGGTGCTGTACGGTATCTGTTGACTTCCTTTATTCCTGCTCACTACTTTGTAAATAGTTATTTCATTAACCCTGTTCAAACACCCCACTTTAGTGTGTCATCTATTTCCTGACAGGCACCTGAGAAATTAATGATGAAATTATACCATTGCTTCCTGGATGGTGAAATTACAGAGAAAACAATATATGCCTATTTTTTTAAAAGGATTACTATGATATGTGCACTACAGCTAATAATAGCGAGGGTTACTATTAATTAAATGTATTTTTAATGGTAAACTATCCTTACATATCATCTCATTTAATCCTTTAAGCCCTGGCCAGATCACTCTGTTGGTTAGCATTATCCAGGTACACAAAGGTTGCCAGTTCGATCTCCGATCAGGTCACATACAGAAATGGATCTCTCTCTCTCTCTCTCTCTTTCTCTCTTTCCCTCTCCCTCTTCCGCACTCCTCCTTCTCTAAAACCAATTTAAAAAACCCTTTGAGATATAAGTTATCATCATCCCTAGTTTATACATGAGATACATGAAGTATCTGATTACTGTGAATGAAATGTATTGTCATTGTTTTCTTTTATAGATTATTCACGAGAAATCTTGCAGCAATTAAGAGGCCCAAAGAAATTTAAGCAAGTGACATGGACTGTTTATTGATGCTCTCAAAGCTATGTTCTTCATACTATCAGGAAATGATGGTCTTGGAGATTTGCTTTCCAACATGTAATATAGTTTGTGATTTACCAAACTCTTAAACCTTTATTAATGCTATTATTCCATGTTTGTTTGATAAGTCAGTGTTTTTGAATGTTAATCCTACCATGCCCTCTGATGGATTTATGGTGGAAAAGGGGTTGGTGAGGGCACTATGTTTCTTAAATAACATAGTTTCAGAATTACCTGTTTTCCCTGGAGATTTCCTTTACCTACCTAGGTATTTGAGCTGTTGTAAAAGAAATGTACCAATATGGATATATTCTAAATAAAAGTATTTCTAAAAGCATAAGGCCTTTCTAGCTATTTTCTGGCTCCTACCTTCCTGAAGTATTTAAATACCGATTGACCAAAAGCAAAGCTGAAGATCAGCCTGTAAATTCCTTAAGGAATTCAGTATTTCAATGAAACAAAGGAATAGAACAGTTAGTCATAATCCATGACATCATACACCTTAGCCACTCGGCATCTGCGTGTTACTGAGACCCTTCCCCAGTAGCTTATTTCACTGATTTTTATGGCTTTTCCTGAAAAGAGTTCAGAGAAGTGATTGCAACATGGGGTGAAGGAGATGGAATCAGATTCTTTTCTATTTGGAGATAGAAACATATTCCACAGGTTAGGGGTTCAGTCCTACAAGACTGCCTCTCTCCTTCAACTCCCCCCCACGCACACACACACACAGACTTCTGACGCCAGTTGCAAGTCCAGGTTATTACCTGTGCTTCGGACCAATTGCCTACAAGTTGGAGATTCCAGGGACCTCTTCCTTGGGTGTGATTAATTTCTTAGGACTCACAAAACTCAGGAAAACCTGTTTACTCATTAGATTACCAATATGTCACGAAGACTGTTAAAGGCTAAGAATCAACAGCCTGATTAAAAGATACGTAAGAAGAGGTCACAAACAAGAGATTCTGCCCTTGAGGAGTTTGGGGCCCTGAGTGGTGGCAGGTGGAAGGCTTCCGGAAGCTCTCTGAACCCCCTCCTTGTGGATTTCTATGGAGGCCTCATTACGTAGGCAAGATTGGTTTATTCATTGGCCATTGGTGATTGATTCAACTCTAGCCTCTCTCTCCTTTCCAGAAAATAGAGGTGTGACTGGAAGTTCCAATTCTGTGTCCATGGTTGGTTCATGGCATCCAGCCCCCATCGTGAGGTGCTTTGCAAAAGTCATCTTCATTAACATCAACCAGTTATGGTGGAAAGGGCTTGTTATGAAAAATAAGATAACCTTTCCCCTTTATGGCTCTGTGTTCAGGAACTTAGGACAAGAAACCAAATTTACAATAAAGATGCTCTACTGCTCTTATTGCTGAGGAAATTCCAAAGGTTTAGGGAGCTGTGAGCCAGGAACTGTGAATGAAAACCAAATACAGGGGTCCTCAGGTTACAACAGTCTCAACATACGACATTTCAAGTTTACGACGCTCACTCACATAAAAACTTTTTTTAAAAAATGAGATGTGTTTTGACTTATGCCGTTAGTGTCATACTTACGGACTATGTGGGTGAACTAGTTTGGTGTGCAGTGGAAGAAGATGTGGTAACGCGGCACATGAGTGAGGGGGTTGGTGGCCCCCAGTACACTTACCTACGCCATTTTGGACTGTTCAAAGTGCAAGTGTTCCATTCGTGTTGCTTTGTTTGGTGACCTTTTGGCCCTTATCATGACTCCTATGTTTATGTCCTTTTCGTTTTTCTGTGGCTTAGCTGTGTTTTTATGTTCTAGATTATGATTTTACAACTGTGCTAGGATAGGTAGGTAACTTAGGCTAGGGCTTGTTTCAACTTACACCAAAACTTGGGTTACATCACGGTCATAGGAACAAAATTGTGTTGTAACCCAAGGACCCCCAGTATGTCAGAGAAATATATTTTGATCATCTGAATAAATATATATTTTTATAATTTACATATTTATAAGCACTATATCTCCTATAAATCACAATATCATATTTCCCAAATGTGTACTCTCCATCTATGAACTTTCTTCCTTAAAAGCTGCATTCAGGCCCTGGCCCATTGCTCAGTCGGTTTGAGCCTCCTCCCAAAATTACATGGTTCAAGTTCGACCCCCAATCAGGGTACATACGGGAAGCCACCAAGGAATGCACAACGAAATGGAACAACAAATGAATGCCTCTCTCTCTTCCTTAGTCTGACTTTCTAAAATCAACCAGTTTAGGAAAAAATTGTATTCAGAAATGTGTAAGAATGAGCAAATACAAACTATCCTTACAGAGGTTGTATCCTAAAGCTCTAGTGGTTTCACATTGTGAAATGACAGCACAGGTCTTCTTTTCCAATGAAATGTATTACCTTTCTTTAATCACAAAATTATCTGTAGGTATTGTCAAATGAACTCAAAAAGTCTAGAGGTCTTGCTAGAAAAATATGACCAAGATATATTCAAGGGTCTTAGAGTTTGCAAACTAGAAACACAGCTAGGCAAAAAACCGTAAGTATTCCAAAGAAGAAAAGAGTTCTTATAGTAAAAGTCACATGTTTGAGAATAATCAGTCCTGCCTTCTTAGCACTAGGATTGGTCCAAGATGGTTATCAGCCAGGTATCCAAGGTCTGGATGATGGATGCCAGGGAGTCTGGAGAATGGGCAACAGCAAGTCTGGGAACATCTTGAATTCTTTAGGGCAGTGGTCGGCAAACTCATCACTCAACATTGCCAAGTATCAACAGTACAATGATTGGAATTTCTTTCGAGAGCCAAATTTTTTAAACTTAAACTATATAGGTAGGTACATTCCTTATCAAGGTAGCACCCACACATGGTATTTCATGGAAGAGCCACACTCAAGGGGCCAAAGAGCCGCATGTGGCTCACGAGCAGCAGTTTGCCAAACAGAGTTTTAGGAGGTAATCAGTGTGTTATCCGAAAGAAAATAAATGTTGCCATTGACATAGGACTGGAAAGTTCAAAAGTTTAAGTTCCCAGACTAGTTAAGACAAGAAAAAGAATTGTTTCCTGGAGACTTGACTTGGGGTGGTGAACACACAGTACAATATACAAATGATGCATGACCAGTGGTGGCACACAGGTCAGAGCATTGACCTGGGACACTGAGGACCAAGGTTTGAAATCCTGAGGTCGCTGGTTTGAATGTGGGATCATAGACATGATCCCATGGTTGCTAGCTTTGAAGCCCAAGGTCACAGGCTTGAGCAAGGGGTTATTGGCTCATCTTGAGACCCACAGTCAAGGCACATATGAGAAAGCAATCAATGAACAAATAAGGTGCCACCACTGAGTTGATGCTTCTCATCTCTCTTCCTGTCTCTGGCTCTCTCTTGCAAAAAAAAAAATATATATACACACACACATACATGATGTATTATAGAATTGTACTCCTGAAACACATAATTCTGCTAACTAATGTCATCCAATAAATCAATTTAAAAAAATTTTAAATCATTTCCTTATATCCCAACCTCCATAATGTTAATAATTTAGCAGCTTGGTTAAAGTAAATCCATTTGATTATATTTTCCCTATCTTCATTCTTTTCCTCAATATATACGTACATCCTTTTTATATAGTGGCATACTATACACATCCTTCCCATTGTTACTCATTTATATCATAGTGTTTTTTGTTTGTTTGTTTGTTTGTTTTAAGTTTTTTTTTTATTTTATTCATTTTAGAGAGGAGAGAGAGAGAGAGAGAGAGAGAGAGGGAGGAGCTGGAAGCATCAACTCCCACACGTGCCCTGACCAGACCAGTGCAGGGTTTTGAACTGGCGACCTCAGTGTTCCCAGGTTGACGCTCTATTCACTGCGCCACCACAGGTCAGGCTCATAGTGTTTTTATTGATATATAAGAACGTGAAAACCTAGGATGTGGTTATGGTGATATAACCAATTTCTGGCTAAACTTAGCCAAAAAGAAGCATAAGTTGTCAGTACAGAGTATGCAGGAAATTCTAAAAGCTTTATTATTATCCATGATTCTCAATTAAGGCCCTATTATGTTCTCAATACTATGTTATATTTTGTGTTTTGTTTGTTTAATACAATAATATATCATAGTTGTCCTCAATCACAGAAACAGACCCTGCTACAATATTTAATTCTCTCCACAACTGTTACATGTTGCTACCACTGAGTATTGCCTTCTAGAATTATATTCCTATGGCAGTAACAAAATTACAGATAGAGATTTGTATATTTGGCATAATGCAGAACTAGTTACATGTTAACACCTTAAACCTTCATATTCTGGAAACAAGATTTGCCATTTAACAAGAACTGTATTCTTCAAACTGGAGAGTCTTTTTGAGTTAAACATAAACATAGCAATATCCATACTTGGAAGCATTTTGATAATTCAAGGCTGGAAATCCCACACTGCGCTTGTTGTCAGCCCATTGTTTTCCTGCCTCGTAGGTTCTGGAAGTGAGTATTCCACCACTTTGTGCAGTTGACGCTGAATGCTATGTCCTCTGAACTGGGGTCGGCCAGGGTCACCAATCAGTACTTGAGTTCTGTGGGTCCAAAAGCAACCCTTCAGCCACCGATGAAGACTGTCTGCGAGGTCTTCATCATAAAACATATCTCCGAGGACAACCAGGTCCCACTTATCTTGTTCCAAATCCAAAATGTTTTGGGTTAAAATGGGAAAAGGGCTCAGTTGGTTCAGTTCACAATTCAGTGTGATAGCCATCCCTGCAACTTTAAAAAAAGCACATGATGAACTGGTGTATACGAGGCTGTTTTAACTGGCTATTGATTAAGTAATTTAGAAAAATCTCCTAACAATGTTTTTTTTTTAATTTATTTTATTTTTATTTTATTCATTTTAGAGAGGAGACACAGAGTGAGAGAGAGAGAGAGAGAGAGAAAGGGGGGAGGAGCTGGAAGCATCAACTCCCATATGTGCCTTGACTGGACCAGTGCAGGGTTTTGAACTGGCGACCTCAGTGTTCCCAGGTCGACGCTTTATCTACTGCGCCACCACAGGTCAGGCTCCTAACAATGTTTATTTCCTTTTTTGTTGAAAGATGTTTTTCAGATAAGGAAACAAAGTTTATGCCAGTGTTAGCTATTTACTGCAGTTTTCAAATGTATGGGTGGATATCCCTAATACAAAACAATATAATACACCCGGAAATGTTGGGGTTTTAGGAACATTTGCTGATCTCAAGAACCATGAGGTTTGGATTGTTACAGAAGAAAGGGAAACAAGCCTTGTGCTTGGGCAAGGCAGCAAGTTAAAACTGAGCCCCCTGTATAAAATAAGAATCTCCAAAGACTAGGTCCTCACTGAAAGGGAAGACTAGAAAAAAAATCAGATAAAAATAAGTTACCTGTCTCAGCTTGGATTCTAATGGAGCAAAATTGCCCTCAAAGACATGGACAGACCTATCCTCACATAGGTTTGGGATCAAATAAACACACCTATACATTTAAATAAAGTCCTAACCCAGCAATTAACAGTAAGTGTTCTCAGGCAAGTATTACTGTAGGATATCTGACACACAAATACAAATCCACTTGGGCAAAAAATGTACTGTCAACTCATGTCTCATGGAACTCTCACAGATAATGTTCCACTGAGCACAAGTTCACAATATCATATAAAATACTCACGGGTATCAGCTCTCATGTTGAGGCAACTATAGATACTTGTCTTGGGAGAGAGAAAAGAATGAGCTTTACATTTTCTTGTGTGTGTATTTTTTCTGAAGTGAGAAGCAGGGAGGCAGAGAGACAGACTTCCGCATGTGCCCGACGGGGATCCACCGGGCATGCCCACCAGGGGGCAATGCTCTGCCCATATGGGGCTTTGCTCTGCTGAAACCAGAGCCATTCTAGCGCCTGAGGCGGAGGCCATGGAGCTATCCTCAGCGCCCAGGCCAACTTTGCTCTTATGGAGCCTTGGCTGTGGGAGGGGAAGAGAGAGATAGAAGGGAGAGAAGGAGGGCTGGAGAAGCAGGTGGGCGCTTCTCCTGTGTGCCCTGACCAGGAATCGAACCCAGGACATCCACACTCCAGGCCGATATTCTATCACTGAGCCAACTGACCAGAGCCTAGCTCTACATATTTTTAAATTTGAAGTTCTTACTAGGGTCTATGTCGTTGGCCAGGATCCTCGATGCCCCACTCATCTTGGCGGCAATAGCTGTAGCCCCACATCCACTCCCAAGATCTAACACAGATTTTCCCCTGACAATGTCAGGATTGTCCAAAAGGTACCTAAATTAGAAAGACAGGGAGACCATTTCTCAGAGATGGGAGCAACTCAGTAAGAGCTGTCCAAAAAACTAATTTCTTTGGGTCCAATAGACAATGAAATAGTGGAACTTAACAGAAGAATTTGGTCTAACCTTGGCAAGTCTGGCCTGAGTAAAGTGAAGCAAATGTTAGTCTTAAGAGCTGGACCAACGTGCCAAAGAGAAGATCCAGTCACTTGAATTCTCTTCAGCAAGTGTAAAGAGCAGTTCCACACAACTGACTATTCAGGCTCTTCAAGTCAACTGGTTTTGTTGTTGTTGTTTTTACAGGGACAGTGAGAGAGTCAGAGAGAGGTCAGAGGGAGGGACAGACAGACAGGAATGGGGAGAGGTGAGAAGCATCAATCATTAGTTTTTTGTTGCCATTGTGACACCTTAGTTGTTCATTGATTGCTTTCTCACATGTGCCTTGACCGCAGGCCTTCAGTAGACCGAGCCGCCCCTTGCTGGAGCCAGCGACCCTGGGTCCAAGTTGGCGAGCTCCTGCTCAAGCCAGATGGGCCCGCGCTCAAGCTGGAGAACTCGGGGTCTCGAACCTGGGTCCTCCGCATCCCAGTCTGACGCTCCATCCACTGTGCCACCACCCAGTCAGGCAAGTCAACTGTTTTGATCAACTTTTACTATAACCCAGAAACTACAAAGAACCAAGAATGCAGACTGATGAAATACTACCATAATCAGGACTCAGGACGCTAGATCCCAAATCCACCATCTCCTTTTGATTGTTCATTGGAGCAGTTTTACCTACTGCTTGAATTGTCTTATGATGAACTCTCTAATAAGGGACCATCAAAATCCAGCTCATCCAGAGAATTTGGACCAGGGCTAAGTAGTTACAAAAGATGAGTGGGGAAACACTGAAATAATGAATTTCAACCAACACTTGATCTCAGCATTGGAATAATATACCGCTTACAAAAATTAGGGGATATTTCAAAGTGAATATGAAGCTATAGAATATCCCCTAATTTTTGTGAGCAATCTTCAGCTAATTGTTACCACCCAGAAACCCCATGTTATCAGAGATTATTCCTGTTTTTCAAATCAATGTATATTTTTACATGAATCTCTCAAGTTTTAAATGTTAGCAACTGATTGTTTAAAAGTATTGTGTTGAGTGAGAAGCTGGAGCTGGTGTATTGAATTAAGAAAATGCTCAGTAGGGCCTACTGAATTAGGGAGCCCAAGTCCCCAACACAGGGCAGCAGGTAGCCAGCTCCCTCAGCATGTGAGCTTTCACTTTGGGGAAGGTGAGCACAACACGGTCATTTTGATTGAAGGCACCATTTCAATACAAACACAAAGGAAACAGAATCACAAGATTACTTCCAGGGCCCAGAAGCAAGGAGGCACAATGAGTTGGGGCAAGAGCAGTCCTCTGTCCCAGGTCACAAGCTGGAGAAAGAGAGCAGGGATACATAAGGTGACTTGAGGCAGAGTTCACTAACTTTGAAGGGCCTAACTCTAAGTGGTTATTTTAAAAGGTGCCCTGGGAAAAGCAAAGAAGACCCTTAACAGCAGGCATCCTAAACTCAGGTCCTTATAAAAATGCCCAGACTCACCTGACCAGGCAGTGGCGCAGTGGATAGAGCATTGGACTGGGATGCGGAAGACCCAGGTTCGAGACCCCGAGCTCGCCAGCTTGAACGCAGGGCCCATCTGGCTTGAGCAAAAGCTCGTCAACTTGGACCCAAGGTCGCTAGCTCCAGCAAGGGGTTGCTCAGTCTGCTGAAGGCCCGCGGTCAAGGCACATGTGAGAAAGCAATCAATGAACAACTAAGATGTTGCAACAGCAACGAAAAACTAATGATTGATGCTTCTCACCTCTCTCCGTTCCTGTCTGTCTGTCCCTATCTATCCCTCTCTCTGACTCTCTCTCTGTCCCTGTAAAAAAAAAAAAAAAAAAAAAAAAAAAGCCCAGACTCTGGCTGTAAGCAAGGTCATTACACTGTAAAATGCCTTGGCAGCAACTCTTTTTTCTCATCACAGGAACTAAAAGCCAAACAAAATACATCTGTGGGTCACTAGTCTGTATTTTCTGATTCAAAAAGTCTCTTAAGGAATTTGATTGTATATTTAGAGTTGATAAACAAGAAGTTTAATAGAAAACAGTCGTTTAGTGTCAGTACTTGTTAAGTATGATGTGAGCAGTAAAGCTTGAAAGTTTGGCAACACAACAATCAGAAAATTGAAACTGTGTGATACCACCTAAAAAGCTTTCCAGTCCTCAGTATTCTCCAAAAAGCTCTGTTTGCCTTACCAGGCGGTGGCACAGTGGATAGAGCGTTGGACTGGGATGCAGAGGACCCAGGTTCAAGACCCTGAGGTCGCCAGCTTGGGCACGGGCTCATCTGACTTGAGCCAAAAGCTCACCAGCTTGGACCTAAGGTCGCTGCCTCGAGCAAGGGGTTACTTGGTCTGCTGAAGGCCCGCAGTCAAGGCACATGTGAGAAAGCAATTAATGAACAACTAAGGTGTCGCAATGAAAAACTGATGATTGATGCTTCTCATCTCTCTGTTTCTGTCTATCCCTATCTATCCCTCTCTCTGGCTCTCTCTCTGTCCCTGAAATAAATAAATAAATAAATAAATAAATAAATAAATAAATAAATAAAGTATACTATTTAAAAAAAAATGCTCTATGTTTACATTTATTTATTTTGCATTTAAAACTATGTACAGTATTAGTAAGTTTGGCCACACCATTCCTGCGAAAGAGAAGTCCTTATCCTTTTTGTTTCACAGCTCTATAACCCAAGGCATAAACAGATGAAATCATTTACCAATCCAAGAGCAAAGGCTAGATTGAAAGCTGCAAGTTCTTGCCTTTGTTTTGGCGGCATTGCTTTTAATAAAAAGCATAATGTGACTGTGTGAGAAAATTTCCTAAAGACCTCTTCAATGTAGAGTTGGAAGGAAGGACCTAAAAATGCAGATTCAAGTTATGAGTTTACCTGACATGTCAATAAACCACTAGCAAAGAGGTTAGTTACCCTTGAGCAGTCTGTTCACTCACTCCCATCTCTTGTTCTTTGGGAAACTGAGAAGAGGCAATGATGGAGGGGGTGTGAGGCTTAAGGAGCAGGATTTACAGCCTTAAGGTAGGAGCGCCAAAAGATGGGACTCTAGGTTTTATCTGGGATCTCAGCACTGGTCATACACTATGAACCACGAACCTGAGACTAGTGTGAGATCTGGATGTTTGTAGCTGTCTCTGGTCTTGACAGCTGACCCTAGGGCTTCTCTTAGGGAAAGAACTATATTTGGGGAAACAGCTTGATAAGCTTGGAGTAGAAGGTAAAACTGTGTAACAAAGCAACCAATAAATAAATATGTTTTAACTGCTCTAAATTAAGAAACAAGAAGAATGTTGGGTTTTCCTCTATTTTGTGGGGGTGGGGTTGATGGGGTGGGGGTTGGGGAGAATGCAGAGTTGGAAGGGGCTGAAAAGAGAAAGAATTGTAGCAACCTTAAAGGTTCCTGTTTCAGTGAGGGCAGTACCTAGACAGGGCCTGGCCCCCCGGCCAGTAGATTGCCCAGTAAGGATCACTGTGGGGCCACAGGTCAGCTCTTTCCCACCAGAACTTGCATCTGGGGGTCAAAAGCCGCAACCGGATTTCGGGGGTGAGGCTGCCACTGCTGGTGACTTCAGTGTTCTCCTCTAGGAAAGCTTTCATCTCAGGGTCCAGAAAGCTTCTAGTCCCTCTCCAAGGACAGTGGCCCCAGGGAAACAAGGAAAGACCACTGCTTCCCATGGCCTTCAGAAAGACATTGCAGTGGTTCATTGGACACAGTGCAAATCCTCTCCAAGCTGGGCTCAAAGCCATCAGCCCTTTTCCAAAACACAGGTTCTGTCACTGCTGTTGATAAGAGCTGCTCCTCATGGGCCAAGAATAAGGATTTGGCTGTCAACTTGATCTCCACTGGAATCTCTAGATCTCTGAAAACAGAAATAATAACTGAAAATTCCAAGGCTCATGGACATTTCCAGATCCTATTACATAGTAAAATATCACAGTGTAGCAGATAATCCACAAGTACCAGTTCATTGCAGATGAAAGCCTTGGTGCATCAATTTAGGAAAATCCAATCTTAAAAGCATGCCTTTCCGCAACAGAATCCTTTTAATGATTTCCAACATCAAATATACAAACACTTGATTTTGAGAGAAATCTTCAGGAATAATGCCTGTTACACAAAATAAGATATACCTTTAAAGTTCTTTCCTACATTTAATCACTTACCTTGAAGCAGGCACTGTCCTTGGCAACTGTGAACAAAATAAACAAAAGTCTAGGAAGCTTAGATTCCAGTGGTGGGATGGAGCAATTAACAGGCAAACACAGTTCTTGCCTTTATGAAATCCAGCCAGGAATTATGGAGGCTAGCCATAATTTTCTGTAGGCATAGGGATACAAGTTACACTGGCTACACTGTATTTTAATAATGATTGTCATAGCATAAAACATCTACGTAAACAGATTCACAGTTTTTCCTTAAAAAAAAAAAACCTTTACGGTTTCATTGTAATAAAGAAAATCTCTTTATGTAAATATCTGCAAAGATTCATCTTTACCAAGCCTGGGTTGAAAAGGCTTGTTACAAAAGAAAACCACCTAGAAAAGAGAAGAAGTAGGAATGAGGCATGCAGTTGAAATAAAAATTATACACACAGTTGTTTGAAACCTCTGGTCTCTTCTACATAATTATTCTTAATAGTCTTATATCCACCTAAGTCAGCGATTTTCAACCTGTGGCACAAGACCTTTTAAAACAAGCACTGCCTGACTACTTAGCATCACTGATCTTCTTTTCCCTTAGATTGTCAAAAAAGAAGAAAAAAAAAGACAACACAACACAATAGCCGTCTAGTGTGAATGAATCTAAATTATAATTAATTAATTTTTGTAACATCAGCAAAAAATATTTTTTGGAGGTGCTGAAGAATTTTAGTCATTGGTTTAGGTGTGCCATAAGATGTTGAAAATTGCAAGCCTAAGTATGTCGAGCAAAGGCCCACATCTCAAATGCCTACCAGGAGGCAGACGGGTGGTAAAGGAGCGATGGAGGCTCACGGCAGGGTAACAACAGAGGGGCTGTGGCAAAGTGGAAACTGCTTTTAATAACTGGCCCAAAGTGGGCAGCGACATGCTGCCAAAAAATCAGAAAGCCAAGCCAGATCTTCCAAATGCTCAAAAGAACCCGGGTATGGATGCATAATCTCCTACTTTTAAACGCTGGCGGTTAAAATATCAAAAACACCGGGGCAGGATGCCTGCGAACTCGGGATAGACTTCAGTGGGTGTTAGTTACCCCGTGCATCAGTCCTGGGAATAATACCCTGGAGTGTGCCGGCCCAACAGCCCATTGCATTAATTCTGTGGGAAGATTCGGTTTAGCCCTGGCATCGCACAGCCTACAGTTTAAGAAGAGCAAATGGGAGATGGTTTTGGTTTTGAAAACCACGTCATCTAGACGGACGCTTGCTCCTCCCACCCCAGCACTAATCGGTTATGAATATGTGCTTATGTGGAGGGCACTTCGTATGTGTATTGATGGACCATGAAAGAGGACAGGTTATTACGGGTAAGTCCCAAAAGTGTTTGTGACCACGGATTTCACTCCAACGAGGACTGGGTCGATCTTAAAGGGACAGGCAGTCTCCCTTTCGCCTTACCTGGCTTTGCTAACACCGCCCTGGAAAGCTAGAGCCCAAGGCACGTCTGTCACTCACCGTCGCGCGTCTTTGCGCGCATTTTCTTACAACTGTGCGTGAGTCCCGCTTCCCAAGCCCGACGCTCGCGCGAGCCGGGAGGAACGCCAGAGAGGCAGGCTCCGCCCTCCTTCCCAGCAGCGTTTTCTCTGACCTTTCTTGCGCTTTCTTAAAGGGACAGGAGGGGGAACGGGACCCGAAGGCGCCCTGACCTCGCTTTGGAAGGGAACATTAAGCTCTGATTTATGAGTCATTATGAAACCATTTATGACTCTTTGTGCCAATCACACGTCTAGGCACTGGGCAGAAAGTGGTTTGCAAAATAGAGTATGCCTCCTTTTTTGATGCTTACATTTGAACTATGATTAAATAATAATGTAAGCCCTCTCTTTTATAATTAACGTTAGTAAATGTGTAATTTAAACCTATTCGCAACTTAACTCAAGTTCTGGACCCAAATGTCCATCTCCCAACTGGTTTTAGATATCCCACTGGCCCCTCAACTCAACACATCCCAAAATTAACTCACTATCCCACCCCACGTAAATTAAAACCTGCTCCGCACACCAAAGGAAAAAATATTGTCCCAAACCAAGAACTAGTTAGGCAAACCATGTTTCTGCTTCTTATTTGGTAGTTTGATAAGTGAACTCACAACCACCCCTTCAAAATTAGAGTTTGTCACTTGTGTTCTGTGCTTCTGATTCTTTAGATGAAGTTTCTGCTGTCCTTGTAAACTGGACCCCTGTAAAGGGGAATGAAACTGTTATCCTAATAATAAGATGACCAACATTTTTACAATGAAAAGGACCAAAATAAATTGAAGAAAACAATATTGTAAATAAAAAAATACATTTTATTCATTGCAACTATAATACACTATGTAAAGCCAGTAGTCACGGCCATCATGACAGCCACCTGGCCAGGGCAGATTCGAATTTGATTCTGACAGATGGTAATGAAACAAGGGAGTTAAGAACTGGTGAGTCATTACCCTTAATCCTAGCATACACCCGGTGGGCAAGAAATACACACAGTGGGAAAACACTTCCCTTTCCATTCAGGGTTCCCAAAGCCACTGACATCTGAGTTTCCTAGAATCAAAGTTTCTACCTCACTAGCCTTATTCACCTCTGTTCCCCATCTCCTTCTCTCTGCACAAACTCTGCAAACTGGCTTCTCCTCTCCTCCACATGCCCTTTCTCTGCCCTCCCCCAGCATGGGCTTCTCTGCCCCATTTTATAATGTAGAAATCAAAACCTTTAATCCAATATACAAACAAGGAAGTCTCTGATACAAAGTCACTTATCTGAGGCATAATGGGATTCCTCATGTGAGGCACCACCCCACATCATGCAACAGTCAAGTGTGTGAGGAAAAGCTTAGTTTTGAAAAGATCCTAGTATTAAAAGGGTGGGAAAGGCTTAGTCTTAAAATTAAGCCTTAGGCTATAACAACCCTGCCTGCTTACAGCCTGTCCCCCACACCGAATGCAAACTATAAGCGAGCAAAGATATATATCATATTTACAAACTTACTTGACCAACACACTATAATATGATAAATGTATAATAAAAACATTTGTAATATTTTATATTATAATTATGCTTACATGCCTATTAATTTTTAATAATTGTAAGAAAAAAGTACTCATTTAGATACAAATACGTCACATCACACACAATGGATCAAATCTGCATCAATTGAATACAGACATTTATAGATTAGTCTTCCAATATCAAAAAGGAGGACATGTAGGAGGACACTTTTTGAGGGAGAATGGAACTTACAAAAGAAAAACTGGGCCTGACCTGTGGTGGCGCAGTGGATAAAGTGTCGACCTGGGAACACTGAGGTCGCCAGTTCAAAACCCTGCACTGGTCTGGTCAAGGCACATATGGGAGTTGATGCTTCCAGCTCCTCCCCCCTTTCTCTTTCTCTCTCTCTCTCTCTCTGTGTCTCCTCTCTAAAATGAATAAAATAAAAAGAAATTAAAATCAAGCATACCCCTTTAAAAAAAAAAAAAGAAAGAAAGACTGTTCTCCCTAAAGAAGGACAATTGGTCACTGTTGGGCAGATAAAATATATTATGCTCACTTTGTTAAAGATGGTGCTTCCCACATGGAAGCCCGTCACCCAGGTGATATTATTTGCCCTTATGCTTGGGATGGGTGTAGGGGAAAGGCTGTAATGTAAGCAGGCCAGGTTGTTATAGCCTAAGGCTTGGTTTTAAGAGTAAGATTTTCCCCACACCCTTGACTGATGGGATGATGTGGGTGGTGCGCTCTCCTGAGGAATCCCATTATGCCTCAGATGGGTGACTTTGTATCAGAGAGTTCCTTGTGTGTAGATTGGATTAAGGGTTTGGATTTTACACTATAAAGTGGGGCAGACCGGGAGCTTGCTCTCTCTTGGTTCCTGAGTTCCTGAGGTTGGTATTAGAGAGGAGGGCAGATTAAGGCCACGTGCAAGAGAAGCAGCCAAGATGGCAGAGTGCTAAGGAAGAAGGCAGTTTGAGCAGAATTTGTGCAGGAGGAGATGAGAAACAGAGGTGAATAAGTCTGGTGAACTAGAAACCTTTGATTCTAGGAAACTCGGATAAGTCAGTAGCTTTGTGAGCACTGAATGTGTGGGTTTTGGAGCCCAGCGTGTGTTTTTGCTTGCCCGCCGTGTGCAAGCTAGAATTAAAGCTGATGGCTCACCAGTTTTTGGCTCCTGTGTTTCATTACCGACTGTTTGAATCTAATGTGAACCTGCGTTGGCCAGGCGGCTGTGATGGTGGCCCTGACTACTGGCTTTACAGTCACCTTACTATTAACAGTCTGAGATGCATCCTTATCCTCTGCTTCTTACATTGTAGCAGGAAGTGACCCAACGGAGGATATCAGTGTAAGGCCAGGGGCTGCAGCCGCCATCATGGCCGTTCACATGCAGGTTCTCATTAAATTTGGGCAGACGGTTAAGAAACGGTGGAGTCGGAGGATGGTGGGCCATTCTGCTTATTGATGTCTCACCAAGACAGGCAAGCCACAAGAAAAGCCAAGGGAAAAGAAGAAAACTTACTTTTCCCATGGAGGGCAAGGGATTAGGGAGAAGAGAAAGAAAAAATCCTCCTGCACCTCTCGGTGGTGGGGACAGAATCTCCCAGTAAAACATTATCAAGACAATGGCCCCTCCCAAACAGGAAGGCAACCTGCAACCTCACAGACCACTATATCTGACATTGCCCAGCCCCCAATGCAAACTATAAGCGAGCAAACATATACATCATATTTACAAACTTATTTGATCAAGAATCAGACACTCAGATAACTTAATCATAGGAAAGAGAATTTATTAAAAGCCAGCAGAGCTTAACCAGTAGGTGGCTCAGTGCATAGAGCATTGGACTGGGATGCGGAGGACCCAGGTTCGAAATCCCAAGGTCGCTGGCTTGAGCAAGGGGTTACTTGGTCTGCTATAGCCCCCTGATCAAGGCACATATGAGAAAGCAATCAGTGAACAACTAAGAAGCCACAACAAAGAATTGATGCTTCTCATCTCTCTCCCTTCCTGTCTGTCTGTCCGTCCTTATCTGTGTTGTAAAGTACCTTATTCCAAGGGTTATGTAGAGACATCAAGGCAGGATACAGAAGAATTTTTAAGAGGAGATATATTAATAAGCTGGCTGCATATGACTTACACAGGGTATAGCTGACCCAAATCTTGTAGCCTCGAATATAGCTCTGAGGCTAGTTATATACACTTGATCACATACAGGTTGGGGAAAAAAGGAGGGGCTTACATGATGTCAGAGAATAAACATTTGTAAATTGCCCATTAAGGAGAAAGAAAAGGGAGAGGAGACAGCTACTTAAATCTTTCTTCCTTTTCCAGCATTCCTGGCTAGTTGTTTACCTTCTTCCTCACAGGTGTGGGGAAGAAAGGAGGTCCAAGTCTTCTTCCTCCTTCCATTCAAAACCTAGTACAAAAACCTCTCTATTTACAATATAATAGCCCTTCCTAAGCATGAATGTGATTGGCCATCTTCAGCTGGTGTAAATCATACACAAGTATAAAAATCATATTTACAAAATCTCTCTGAATGCTTGCCTAAATCATAAAATGCCTTTTAAGCCTCTTAGTAAAAAGAGGTTTCTTATCTCAGTACTTAGTATGTCCTTTTAAGCCAGAAAGCTTTCTTCTCCCTCCATTCTCCACAGAAAGAAGGGGGCAAGAAACCTGACCCTTCCTTCTAAAATATTAATATTAATTTTTGCAATTCTTCAGTACCTTATCACATCTGTCCCTCTCTATGTCTCTTTAAAAATAATAATAATAATAAAAATAAATAAAAGCCAGCAGAGCACACAAGACTAGAAACTCCAAAGACACATGCTCCCCAAAGTTGATTTTCTTACATCTTATATACCTTTTATAGAACATAGGTTTACATGCAAGAGGTTCGTAATCCCTTTGTCTAGAGGTCCACGTAAATCACACGACTCTAGGATGGGAGGATTAGTTTAGGTGTGGTCAGAAAAGGGGAAAGGGTTTTCAGACCACTGGTCTCAGCTATGTATAAGTTCTATCTGCCTTGCTTTTTGTAGCAAGTGGCACTAGGGAACCTTTCAGAGAACTATGGGAAGTAGTTCATCTATAACTGGCTGACACAGTTACCCCTGCAGGCTCCTTTTCCTTGAATTCTTCTTGTTTCTTCCTCCTCAGGGAAGAGGGGTAGGGTCCTGACTTCTCCTTTCTTAACATGAATATGGCATATTTATTTCTGATAGGTTACACACCTGGCATTTCAGAGTATTCTGCTCTCCATTTCCTTTAAAATTACCAGCATGGTGTTTTTATGACTGTGAATAAAACTGTGTTCATTAATGTACTGGCAGCTTTTTTATTATTATTATCTGCTGATGTAAACTTTTGTTTTCTCATCTATTACTCCTCATTTCCAGACCCTCACCAATTCTCTTGTGAGCAATAAACTATAATACATGTTTGTTGGGCAGATAAAATATAATATGCTTACTTTGTTAAAGATGGCGCTGCCCACATGGAAGCCCGTCACCCAGGTGATATTATTTGCCCTTATGCTTGGGATGGGTGTGGGGGAAAGACTGTAATGTAAGCAGGCCAGGTCATTATAGCCTAAGGCTTAGTTTTAAGAGTAAGCTTTTCCCCACACCCTTGACTGATTGGATGATGTAGGGTGGTGCACCCTCCTGAGGAATCCCATTGTGCCTCGGATGGGTGGCTTTGTATTGGAGACTTCCTTGTTTGTGTAATTGGATTGAAGGTTTTGATTCTACACTATAAAGTGGGACAGACCAGTAGCTTGCTCTCTCTTGGTTCCTGAGGTATTAGAGAGGAGAGCAGAGTAAGGCCACGTGGAGGCCAGGAGAAGCAGCCACGATGGCAGAGTGCTGAGGGAGAAGCCAGTTTGTGCAGAGTTTGTGCTGGAGAAGGAGATGGGAAACAGAGGTGAATAAGTCTGGTGAGCTAGAAACCTTTTGATTCTAGGAAACTCGGATAAGTCAGTAGCTTTGTGAGCACTAAAGAGTGGGTTTTGGAGCCCAGTGTGTGTTTTTGCTTGCTCGCCGGGTGCAAGCTAGAATTAAAGCTGATGGCTCACCAGTTCTTGGCTCCGTGGTTTTATTACCGTCTGTCCGAATCTAATGCGAACCTGCATGTGAATGGCCTCGACTACTGGCTTTACACAGACCATCTTATGTGGTTACTTTAGGCCTCTGAGGTTTTAAGCCCATCAGGTAAGCCTCCCCCAACCTTGTCAGGTTAAGTGTGGGGTCCCTTTTTCATCCATAGTGCTCATCACTGAAGATGAATTTAGTAATGTGAAGACACCTTATCCAAAACTTGAAACTAAGCTAAAGATATTGCTAGATGCTTTTTTCTCTCCTTTATAGTCTTAGAATTGATTCACTTCCCACGTGTAAATTATCTACATAGCTTTATGATCTTTTTTCATATGCATGTAAGCTTCATTTTTTTTCTTCTTTTTTTTATTCAATGAGAGCAGAAGAAGCAGAGAAACAGACTCCCGCATGCGCCTGGACCAGGATCCACCTGGCATGCCCACTGGGAGGGAGGGGGGGCTGCTCTGCCCATCTAGGGCCATTGCTCCATTGCTCCAACCCAGCTTTTCTTAGTGCCTGAAGTGGAGACCATAGCAGTGGTTCTCAAACTTTTTAAAGTCAGGGCACGTTTAAAATCCTACAAATAATTATAGGTGCACTATAAACAAATTTCTGAGAAATATGTTATAATAATTAAGTCAAATATTAAAGAAAAATATATAAAGTCCAAGCGTGCTTTTATGGTAATTAAAATAAATATGATAAAATTAAATTTATTCTATTCTGACATTAAAAAACATTTTTATGTTACATTTTTTTGAGTTATGCTTTTTAGAATTCATAAAAAAGAGGGGTTAAAAATAAAAAACGACAAAAAAATTATCTTTTTATATACATAGATACATTCTTAGTAAGATTTAGTAAATTTTGCAGGTCCTGGCACAAATGTGTTTTTTCATTCTTGTGTTGATGAGAAACATGAGCCTGATGTGTCCTAGCCATTTCTTTAATGTTTGGGCATATATTTGAAAGGCAAATTCTCATTTCCTTGTCAATACATTGAAGAATTCCTCTCTTTTTACTCTTAATTGTGTTGAGTGCAAAAACCCCTACCATACATATCATCTTAACTTTACACCAAACAAAGGATGAAAGAAACTTACCTCCAGTCTTTCCAGGGAACATGGGGTGTTGGGGACCAAATAAATAAACAGGGTATTTTTGCAATCTGGACAGAGGTGCTGGGCCCAAACCTCACCTCATTTGCCTAGTTAACAGAGATACACCTGATTCTCGTTTGTATCACCCATGTTCTCAGGAGGCTGGAAGCTAGTTTCTTATTAGTGTAAAGTAGATTTGAATGGTATGATGGGGGTTGTCTTTGAGTTGCCTTGAAAACTTAATTAAATTGCTGATGGACCATATTTTTTCTATTAATAAAAGTGAATGTGTTCCTGGGAGCACGCACGTTACAGCTAAGGAACAGTAGAGACTGCGATGGCATCCTCCCTGAACCCATCTGTATATATATATTGTTAAGTCCCTGTCTATCATTTATTTCAGTTCCATACCTTTTCCTGTTCAAAGACCCCATAATAGACTCGTCGTAGCTAGACCGCGACAATTGGTGCCCATACGTGTGGTCATCAAAAAAGGGAAAGAGGAGAGGTAATGGAACCCCCCAGAAATGTGCACACAAAGTAAGTATAAAGCTTCTAGAGAGTGAAGCTTTTAAGTAGAGTTTGGGGGGAGAGTATAATAAGAAATAATTCAGGAGAAAAATAAATATGGGAGTTGTAGGATCAAAAGTGAGGGGTCTTTTTCTTTTTGTACAAATGTTTGTATTTGAGAAGAAGCTGTTTGAACAGAATGAGGTAGAAACAGAGGAATGTAAATATGAGAGAAACTTGGAGTCTGAGAATAACTCATGAGATGAGAATATCACAGCTTTGACCATTTTAAACTTTGCACCTCCGCAGCCCTCTGCTCCCAAGGTCTTTGTCCCAGAGATCCCACTCCAACAAGCTTTGGATCAGGCTTGAGATGCAGGGGGGAAAAGGAGGAATTCAGAAATATTAGTCCTGATGAGCAATATAATTTGTTTCACAGCTGATTCCAGCAGTTGAAAGAATAGTGATAGAAAAAGAAGCTTATATCAGACTATGTGCTGATGTTGGCACTTCATATGTGCAAGGTCTTGCTTTTGCCACAGCCCTTAAGGTGAGGATTCCAAGAATTTTTGATAAAAGTCAGGACAAACGAAAGAAAGGTCAGGGAAATACTTCTGCCTGTGAATCTTGTTTCCAATGCAATGGCTGGGTTGGGCCCAGACTGGCAGAGGCTGCAGCCAAGGGGAGGGTAAAGCAGGGAGATGAACAGGGAAGCCTTCCCCTCCCTGGTAAACTAGGTCTGCCGCTCGGCTGGGATTGAGATGGAGGCTTTCAGTGGCCCACAACTCGGGCATGATTAGTCTAGGCTGCCAGTTGCAGCAGCTATTAAAATTTGAGCTTTAGTAAATAAAAAGACGTAAGAGTCTGGGGAAATTACAGCTTTTTCCCATTATTCTCTAACTTTCTCTAAACTATCATTTTATTTCTTTCCTGTTCCATGCCTGGAAAGAGGGTGAAGAGGGAGCCTGTTTCGATATGCCTAAACAAAAATCTCACATGGCCGATGAGATTTTTCAAGCAAGATTTCTGTTTAGTATTTATTCTTACCACATTCCTATTAAAATAACCCTACATAAGATCAAGCAGGCCACATTCTAATCTCTAAAATTCTGGGTTTCACTCTTGATTTGTGTAATTGTATGTGAAGTCTCTGTTTAATGTATAAATGTGTCTGTTTTCAAGGCCTGGATTATGTTGTTGCATGCAAAAATCGAAAATGCCAGCTCTAATATTGTAAAAATAAAATATCATTCCTACAAATTTAAAAATTTAATTAGAACAAGTAAAGCATGCTCATTAAAATTTAAATAAAATGAAATGTAGATCCTAAAGACTTCCTAATTTGGCCAAACTGCTCCAAGCTAAAGTTGCTGTAGCTGCAAAGCTTGAAGCAGGGTGGATTTGCTTAACAAAGGTGTAAATTTTTTTTTACTCTTTAAATTGTCTGTTAATTAATAGGGTAAAAATGTTTTGATAAGCATGGGAATATTACTTGAAAATGCATTTATTATATTTTGGTCATATCCTGGAACTTCTGCAAATCTATTTACTTTAAAAAATTTCTTTTGAATGCTGATGTATAGGAGACGCCAAACCTCTTTTGCAAATTTCTACCCTCTTTTATTTGATCCAGCTAGTAACTCTATTTTGTCTTTTTCTAAATAGTTCCAGATATACAGAAAAAGTTTATAGAGGCAGATATGGACCCTCAAAACCCTCAGCGAGATCTTCTGAGCATGGCTTTTAAGGTCTGTAATGACCAAGAAGAAAAGAAAAGGCAGACAAAGCCCAAAAGAGATCAGGAAAAATACCAGCTCTTGGCACACACCCTTAAAAGCTCCAATGCCCCAAAGGAGCCTCATAGGACTCATCAGGGCCCTGCTTCACGAGTGGAAATGAAAATCATTGAGCTAAAGCCTGCCAGGCTTCTCTGCCCCTACCAGGGACATACCTTTGCTGTGAAAAAATAAAAGGGGACACTGGAAGTTGTAAGCTGCCCCCTCACTCCTCTAAGGGAGGGTTCAGTCTCTTCCAGCCCTGCTCCAGCCACTTGTGACCTAACCTTGCCCAGCCTGCTGGAACTTGCCACTGAAGGCTAAAGGTGCCCAGGGCCCACCCCCCCATCAATGGTGTCCTGCTTTACCAATTTTAAAATCTGGTCACTTTAATAAGGCTGTAAGACTTTTATTATAGATCCTGTTCTATTAGTTAAGACTTTGCTTGATAATCTAATCACCTAATTGTATTAGGACACTTGTTATAGTATCTGTTAGCATTGGCTATTTCAATTTTGTTGTTTATATTATATTTTTCCAGTCTGCCTCCAAATCAGAACATGGGAATTCAGATGAGTATGAATCACACCACATGAATAGAAGTTTGTTTTTTTTATATATATATTTTATTATTATTAATTCTAATGGGGTGACACCAATAAATCAGGGTACATATGTACAACGAAAACATCTCCAGATTATCTTATCATTCAATTGTGTTGCATACCCATCACCAAAAGTCAAATTGTCCTCTGTCACCTTCAATCTGGTTTTCCCTGTGTCCCTCCCCTCCTCCCTATCCCACTCTTCCCTCCCTCCCCCCATCCCATAACCACCACTCTCTTGTCCATGTCTCATACCCTCACTTTCATGTCCCACCTATGTATGTAATCGTGCTGTTCTCAGTTTTTCTTTTTTTCTGATTTACTTATTTCACTCCGTATAATGTTATCAAGGTACATCCATTTTGTTATAAATGATCCGATGTCATCGTTTCTTATGGCTGAGTAGTATTCCATAGTATATATGTACCATAGCTTTTTAATCCACTCGTCTTCTGATGGACACTTGGGCTGGTTCCAGATCTTCGCTATTGTGAACAATGCTGCCACGAACATGGGGGCGCATTTCTTCTTTTCGAACAGTGCTATGGTGTTCTTAGGGTATATTCCTAAAAGTGGGATAGCTGGGTCAAAAGGCAGTTCGATTTTTAATTTTCTGAGGAATCTCCAAACTGTTTTCCACAGTGGCTGCACCAGTCTGCATTCCCACCAGCAGTGCAGAAGGGTTCCCTTTTCTCCACATCCTCGCCAGCACTTATTCTGTGTTGTTTTGCTGATAAGTGCCATTCTCACTGGTGTGAGGTGATATCTCATTGTGGTTTTAATTTGCATTTCTCTAGTGATTAGTGATGTTGAGCATTTTTTCATATGCCTATTGGCCATCTGTATGTCCTCTTTGGAGAAATTTCTATTCATTTCTTTTGCCCATTTTTTGATTGGGTTGTTTGTCTTCCTGGTGTTGAGTTTTATAAGTTCTTTATAAATTTTAGTTATTAACCCCTTATCAGATGTGCTGTCAAATATGTTCTCCCATTGTGTGGTTTGTCTTTTTATTCTGTTCCTATTGTCTTTAGCTGTGCAAAAACTTTTTAGTTTGATATAGTCCCATTTGTTTATCTTGCCTTTTATTTCAGTTGCGCGTGGAGATAAATCGGCAAATATACCGCTGCTACAGATGTCGGAGAGCTTGCTGCCTATGTTTTCTTCTAAGATGCTTATGGTTTCACGGCTTACATTTAAGTCTTTTATCCATTTTGAGTTTGTTTTTGTGAATGGTGTAAGTTGATGGTCTAGTTTCATTTTTTTGCAGGTAGATGTCCAATTTTCCCAACACCATTTGTTAAAGAGGCTGTCTTTACTCCATTGTATGTTCTTTCCTCCTTTGTCAAATATCAGTTGTCCATAAAGCTGTGTGTTTATTTCTGAGTTCTCTGTTCTGTTCCATTGATCTATGTGCCTGTTCTTATGCCAGTACCAGGCTGTCTTGAGTATAATGGCCTTATAGTAAACCTTGATATCTGGAAGAGTGATACCTCCTGCTTTATTTTTTCTTTTTAAGATTGCTGAGGCTATTCGTGTTCTTTTTTGGTTCCATATAAGTTTTTGGAATATGTGTTCTATATCTTTGAAGTATGTCATTGGTATCTTAATTGGTATTGCATTGAATTTATAAATTGCTTTGGGTAATATAGACATTTTAATGATGTTTATTCTTCCTAGCCATGAGCACAGTATATGCTTCCACTTGTTTGTATCTTCCTTGATTTCTTTTATCAATGTTCTATAATTTTCCAAGTACAAGTCCTCAACCTCCTTGGTTAAATTTACTCCTAGGTACTTTATTTTTTTGGCTGCAATAGTGAAGGAGATTGTTTCCTTAATTTCTTTTGCTGATATTTCATTGTTGGTGTATAGAAATGCCTCTGATTTCTGAGTATTAATTTTATATCCTGCCACCTTGCTGAATTCATTTATAAGGTCCAGTAGTTTTTTGACTGAGACTTTAGGGTTTTCAATATACAATATCATATCATCTGCAAATAGTGACAGTTTTACTTCTTCTTTTCCAATTTGGATGCCTTTTATTTCTTCTTCTTGTCTGATTGCTGTAGCTAGGACTTCCAGAACTATGTTGAATAAGAGTGGTGAAAGTGGGCAACCCTGCCTGGTTCCTGATCTTAAGGGGATTGCTTTTAATCTTTGTCCATTTAGTATGATGTTTGCTGTCGGTTTATCATAGATGGCCTTTATCATGTTAAGGAATGATCCCTGTATTCCCACTTTACTGAGAGTTTTGAGCATGAATGGGTGCTGGATTTTATCAAATGCCTTTTCTGCATCTACTGAAATTATCATGTGATTTTTGTCCTTCCTTTTGTTTATGTGGTGAATCACATTGATTGATTTGCGAATATTGAACCAGCCTTGCCTCTCCAGAATAAATCCCATTTGATCTTGGTGTGTGATTTTTTTCATATATTGCTGGATCCGGTTGGCTAATATTTTGTTGAGAATTTTAGCGTCTAAATTCATCAGGGATATAGGCCTATAATTTTCTTTCTTTGTGTTGTCTTTGCCCGGTTTTGGGATCAGAATTATGCTCGCCTCATAAAAGGAGTTTGGAAGTCTTCCTTCCTCTTGAATTTTTTGAAATAGCTTGAGGAGGATAGGAGTTAGTTCTTCTTTGAATTTTTGATAGAATTCACTTGTGAAGCCATCAGGCCCAGGACTTTTCTTTTTTGGGAGTTTTTGATAACTGTTTCGATCTCATTTGCTGTAATTGGTCTGTTTAGGTGTTCTGATTCTTCCAGATTGATTTTTGGAAGGTTATATGATTCAAGAAATTTGTCCATTTCACCAAGATTGTCTAATTTTTTGGCATATAGTTCTTCATAGTATTTTCTTACAATGCTTTGTATTTCTGTTGTGTCAGTTGTTATTTCTCCACTGTCCTTTCTAATTTTATTTATTTGAGTCCTCTCTCTTTTTTTCTTGGTGAGTCTAGTTAAAGGTTCATCAATCTTGTTTACCTTTTCAAAGAACCAGCTTCTTGTTTCAATGATCCTCTGTATTGTTTCCTTAGCCTCTATGTCATTTATTTCTGCTCTGACCTTTATTATTTCCTTCCTTCTACTTGTCTTGGGTTTTATTTGTTGTTGTTTCTCTAGTTCTTTTAGATGCAGGGTCAGGTTGCTTATTTGAGCTTTTTCTAGCTTCTTATGATATGCCTGTAGTGCAATAAACTTCCCTCTCAGAACTGCTTTTGCTGTGTCCCATAAATTTTGAGTTGATGTATGCTCATTATCATTTGTTTCTAGAAACTTTTTTATTTCTTCTTTGATCTCATTGTTAATCCATTCATTATTTAATAACATGCTATTTAGTTTCCAAGTGTTTGAGTATTTTTCATTTTTTCTTTTATGGTTAATTTCTAGTTTCATGGCATTGTGATCAGAGAAAATGCTTGATATGATTTCAATCTTCTTAAATTTATTGAGACCATTTTTTGTGTCCTAACATGTGGTCTATCCTATAAAATGTACCATGAGCGCTTGACAAGAATGTATATTCTACTGCTTTAGGGTGAAAAGTTCTGAAGATATCTATTAAATCAAGTTGATCTAGTGTCTCCTTTAAGTCTGCTGTTTCTTTATTAATTTTCTTTCTTGAGGATCTATCCAGTGTTGTTAGAGGGGTATTGAAATCCCCTACTATGATAGTATTGCTGTGAATCTCGCCCTTTATATCCATCAAAGTCTGCTTTATGTATGTCGGGGCTCCTATTTTTGGTGCATAGATATTTACAATAGTTATATCTTCCTGTTGAATTGTTCCCTTTATCATTATGTAGTGTCCTCCTTTATCTCTTACTACAGCCTTTGTTTTAAAGTCCATTTTGTCTGATATAAGTATTGCTACCCCTGCTTTTTTTTCATTTCCATTTGCATGAAATATTTTTTTCCATCCTTTTACCTTCAGTCTATGAGCATCTTTTGTTTTAAGGTGTGTCTCTTGTAGACAGCATATGTATGGGTCCTGTTTCTTTATCCATGCAGCTACCCTATGTCTTTTGATTGGATCATTTAATCCATTCACATTTAAGGTTAATATTGATATGTAGTTTATTGCCATTTTATTCTTTAAAGCTGTATTCTTCTTTTGCTCTATTCATTCCTCCCTTTAAACTGTTCACAAGAGGCCACTTAGTATCTCTTGCAGAATTGGTTTGGTTTTTATGAATTCCTTGAGGCTTTCTTTTTCTGGGAAGCTCTTTATTTCTCCTTCAATTTTAAACGTTAGCCTTGCTGGATAAAGTAGTCTTGGTTGTAGGTTCTTGTTCTGCATTACTTTGATTATATTTTGCCATTCCCTTCTGGCCTCAAGTGTTTCTGTTGAGAAGTCCGATGTCATCCTTATGGGGGCTCCTTTGTAGGTGATAGCCTTTTTTTCTCTAGCAGCTTTTAAAATTTTTTCTTTATCCATTAGCTTTGGTATTTTAACTATGATGTGTCTTGGTGTAGATCTCTTTGGGTTTCTCCTTAATGGAGTTCTGTGTGCTTCTTGAATGTGTGGAGTGTTTCCCAGCCTTAATTTAGGAAAGTTTTCTGCTATGATTTGATTGAACAAAGTTTCCATTTCCTGTCCTCTCTCCTCTTCTTCAGGCACCCCTATGATGTGAATGTTGTTTCTCTTCATGTTGTCACAGTGCTTCCTTAGAGTTTCCTCACATTTTTAAGTCTCTTTTCCTTTTTCTTCTCTGCTTCTGTGCCTTTGTTTATTGTGTCCTCTAACTCGCTTATTCGATCCTCAGCATCATCCATCCTGCTTTTAATTCCTTCCATTGTGGTCTTCAGTTCTGATACTGTATTTGTCATTTCTGTCTGATTCTTTTTTATTATTTCAATTTCATTTTTTATACTTGTTATCTCTTTATTTAGGTGTTCATAATGACTATCCATTGTTGCTCTAATTTCTTTGAACATCCTAACTATCATTATTCTAAATTCTGCTTCTGGTAATTTGGTTATATCTGGTTCATTCAGGTCCTTCTCTGGGGATTTCTCTTGATTCATTTGGGTTGCATTCCTCTGCCTGCCCATTTTTTCTGTGTATAAGCAAGTTGTGGCCACTGGAATCCAGTAGGTGTTGCCTTTGTGTTCTCTAGGTGTGGTCTATCTGCAGGCCCCCCACCCCCTCTGCCAGTGCCTAGGGTGGTTGGGTATGAGCTTTGCCAGCGCCGGCCCACTGTGGCTTTTGCTGTGATTTCTGCCTCTCCTCCGTGGGAGGGGCTGTCACTGAAGCCACAAGACTTAGCACCAAGGGGAGAGGTGAGCACCTTTCCTCAGCTGCGGACCCAGCCTATTTCCGGACTTCCGCCCAGAACCAGCAGTCGGAGCCTGCTCGCTACAGTTCCGCGGGTTAGGCGGGGCTTTAGACGTGCTCTCAGCTGTAAGCTTTTGCCCGTCCGGAGCTTTAGCCCCACCCTCGAGGCCAGGGCCCTTCTGCGCAGGGTCAGAAACCAAGGTTTATTGGGGCAGGCGTGTTTGCTGGCTTCCGCTCAGCTGCGTACTTCCGCTCATCCCGGACTCTACCCCGCCCCCGCATTCGGAGCCCGCTCGTGCACTTATGAATGCTATCCGCGGTTTCTCCGGCCGGGTGGGGATAGTAGCGTGGGCTCAGCTGCGAGCCTCCACTTGTCTCGGGGTCCACCCCGTTCCCGCGCTCAGAGCCCGCTCGTGCACGTATACTGGCCAACCGTGGTTTCTCCGGCCGGGGGGGGGGGGCTGGTAGCGTCAGCTCAGCCGCGAGCCCCTGCCCGTCCCTGGTCCTAGCCCGGTCCCCGCGGTCAGGGCCGGCTTGCGCAGGGCCTGCCCGTTCCTGGCCTCCCGCTTTGTCCCCGTAAGTGGGATTAAAGGTGGGCCCGCAGCTTCCGGACCGCTTTCGCGCATCCCCTCTGATCCTCTGGGCTAGACCGAGCTCCCACCGACTTGGCCTCTGCCCATGCCGACAGAACCGCGTCTCAGCGTCCTGTCGCCCCAAACCCTTAAGCAGCCCTCAGCAGAGTAGGAAGGGACCTAATACTCCACACTGTAGGCCTGGGAGCTCCCTCACTTGTTTCACAGCTCAAAACTGTCCAAACGCCTCTTCTAGGCTCTAGGACTGCAGGCTGGGGCTTGGTTCCTGGGATCCAGGTCCCTCCCTCTCTGCCAAACTCTCCTCCCGCCACACGGGTCTCTCCGGGCTGCTGTTTGCTCCGGGGAGCTGGGCAGCCCTCTTCGCGTTTTCGCTATTCCTACCAGTCTCAATGTGGCTTCTTCTGTGTTCCTTGGTTGAAGAGTTCACTTAGTTTAGTTCATAGTTGGTTTATCCAGATGATGGTTCTTTAATTTGAGTTATAATCCACTTTGCTTCTGGGAGTTGGAAGTTGGTACGTCCGCCTACTCCGTCGCCATCCTAATAGAAGTTTTAAAGAAATAATAAAGGTGATATGTTGGGGACCAAATAAATATACAGGGTATTTTTGCAATCTGGACAGAGGTGCTGGGCCCAAACCTCACCTCATTTGCCTAGTTAACAGAGCTACACCTGATTCTCGTTTGTCTCACCCATGTTCTCAGGAGGAGGCTGGAAGCTAGTTTCTTATTAGTGTAAAGTAGATTTGAATGGTATGATGGGGGTTGTCTTTTTTTAAAATTATTTTATTTTTATTTATTTATTTATTTATTTTACAGAGAGAGAGTCACAGAGAGGGATAGATAGGGACAGATAGGAACGGAGAGAGATGAGAAGCATCTATCATCAATTTTTCATTGTGACACCCTAGTTGTTCATCGACTGCCCTCTCATATGTGCCTTGACCGTGGGCCCTCAGCAGTTCGAGCAACCCCTTGCTCAAGCCAGTGACCTTGGGTCCAAGCTGGTGAGCTTTAGCTCAAACCAGATGAGCCCGCACTCAAGCCGGCGACCTTGGAGTCTCGAACCTGGGTCCTCCGCATCCCAGTTCGAGGCTGGTCAGGCTGATGGGGGTTGTCTTTGAGTTGCCTTGAAAACTTAATTAAATTGCTGATGGACCACATTTTTTCTATGAATAAAAGTGAATGTGTTCCTGGGAGCAGGCATGTTACAGCTAAGGAACAGTAGAGACTGTTTGCAGTGGCATCCTCCCTGAATCCATCTGTATATATATATATCGTTAAGTCCCTATCATTTATTTCAATTCCATACCTTTTCCCGTTTGAAGACTCCATAATAGACTCATCGTGGCTGAACTGAAACAATGGGGGGTAGTGTAAACAATCCAGCATCACAGCTTAACAACCTTTGCAACTTAATCAGGCAAGTGAGGTGGAGGGTTGGGCAAACTGTCAACCTCAGCCAATTCCCTACACCTCTGTCTCCCAAAAATCTGAACTCCAAAAACCCTGTTGGTTTTTTGGTCCCCAACAGGCACATATTTCTCTGAAATACCATAAGGGGCACCTGGAAATCTAGGATGCACCAGTGCGCCCTGGGCACACTTTGAGAACCACTGCCATAGACCTATCCTCAGTGCCTGAGGCCAACTTGCCCCAATTGAGCTTTGGCTGCAGGAGGGGAAGAGAGAGAGAGGGAGAGTTGAGAACCGGTGGAGAAGCAGGTTGGCGCTTCTCCTGTGTGCCCTGACCAGGAATAGAACCCGGGACATCCATACACTGGGCTGAGGCACTACTACTGAGCCAACCACCCAGGGCCTCTTATAAGCTTCTTAAAATTTTTTTCATTGGTTTGAGAGAGAGAGAGGAAGGAATGAGGGGAAGAGAAAGAGAGAGAAGCAACTCATTGTTCCACCTAGTTATACACTCATTGGTTGCTTCTTATATGTGTCCTGACTGGGAATGGAATCCCTGACCTCAGCATGCCAGAATGATGCTCTGTCCACTGAGCAACCCAGCCAAAGATTTTTTTTTTTCATTTTAGAGAGAGAAGAGGGGGTCAGCTAGAAACATCAATTTGTTGTTCGACTTATTTATGCCTTCAAAGGTTGATTCTTATATGTATCCTGACTGGGAATTGAACCCTCAACCTTGGCACATCGGGACAATGTTCTAACCAACCGAGCTACCATTCTTTATACCGCAGCTCAAATGTTTTTTTTCTAAAATGTACGTTATTATAGTTCAGAAAGTCCTTACATTCTAATAGTTGCAGATAAGCCATGAAAAACAGACACCTGGGTTTCCTGTTGTTTGGTGTTGATGTGTTGCTGTTTTTTTAATTAAAAGAAAATTTTAATTGTTTTTATCAAAACTGACCTAAATGCAACCAAGTAGACTTATCAACTGATAATAATTTGAGCTACCTTGTGATGGGGGTTGGGGGGAGATACAGAATGAATCACCTTAAGATGTGCCTCTGTGGTGTGCAGATTGTTTTGTGCCAAAGGCAGCTTTAGCCACCGGTTCAAAAGAAACTTCTTTTTTTTTTAATTTTTTAAATTTCTTTTTATTTATTTATTTTAGAGAGGAGACACAGAGAGAGAGAGAGAGAGAAAGGGGGGAGGAGCTAGAAGCATCAACTCCCATATGTGCCTTGACCAGATCAGTGCAGGGTTTTGAACTGGCAACCTCAGTGTTTCCAGGTCGATGCTTTATCCACTGCACCACCACAGGTTAGGCCAGAAACTTCTTAACTACCTAGAAGAATTTGAATTAGACGCCTTGTCCATAAGAGATTATCAGAGATAACTTCTTTTCACCTATCTATGGGGCAGGCAAGCTTCTATTTATTAAAGGTCTGTTGTTCGTATCCTGCAATGACCTTTGGAAGCCCCCAAAGCCTCTTTCTTACCTCATCCCTAGGTCAGCATGTTTTACATACCCATGTTTCCTTTCTATCTCTGAACCTTTCATGCATGGGGTGGGGTGGGATGTGGGTTCCTGACACTTTTAGGTATGTGGAATTCCCATTCTTATACATTTTTTTTTAAGTGAGAAGAGAGGAGATAGAAAGACAGACTCCTGCATGCACCAGGACCAGGATCCACCCAGCAACTCCTGTCTGGGGCCAATGTTTGAATCAACCAAGCTATTTTTAGCACCTAAGGCTGACATGTGGACCAATGAGCTATCCTTAATGCCTAAGGCCTACACTGGAACCAGTCAAGCCACTGGCTGTAGGAGCAGAAGAGGGAGAGAAGGGGGACAGGAAGAGGAAAAGAAGCAGATGGTCACTTCTACTGTGTGCCCTGACCAGGAATTGAACCTGGAACATCCATACTGAGTCAATGCTCTATCTACTGAACCAACCAGCCAGAGCCTATGCATTCTTTTGTTTTTAAATATGGGCCTATCATTAGGTTCGGGTCCAGGGTCTCTTACCAAAAGCCTCAACTAGCCAGATTGAACTTAAGGTGACCTGGTGCCAGGGCAGTTCTGTCACTCGCCACCTGAGCGATCCTGATTGATATCTTACCTCCCCCCTCCATCCTGGCACATCCTGCCACTTAGGCACCTCCATCCCCATCACTTACCTGAACATTCTGTTGCTTGGTCATTAATCACCACCCCCTCCATTGTTTCCAGGGGTCCCCAAACATTCTACACAGGCGGCTAGTTCACTGTCCCTCACACGGTTGGAGGGCTAGACTATAAAAAAACTATGAACAAATCCTTATGCACACTGCACATATCTTATTTTAAAGTAAAAAAAACAAAACAGGAACAAATACAATATTTAAAGAACAAGTAAATTTAAATCAACAAACTGACCAGTATTTCAATGGGATATGAGTGCGGATGCATCCTGTGCTCCTCTCACTGACCACCAATGAAAGAGGTGCCCCTTCCGGAAGTGCTGTGGAGACCGGATAAATGGCCTCAGGGGGCCGCATGCAACCTCAGGCCTGTAGTTTGGGGGCCCCTGCTTTAACCGTTACAGTTAACAAGTTTTCACCCTGCAGTGGGAAATACCACCAAACTCCCTCCTTTTTGGGCTGAGGCTTTTCTTACTCTCAGGATTGATGTCATTTTTAAGACTCAGGCTGTCTGTTCACAGGTGCATAAATAAATTTCTTAAAAACTCATCAGGCCTGGTGTGTCCTCCTTTGGCAACCTAATACCTATATTTTTGTTCAGAGGGTGAGTTCTCTCATAACTGATGTATTTTGCAAGTACAAGTAAAATATATGTGTTTCATACTCAAATTTGTCTATAAAGTTTTTTTGGTTTTTTTATTTTTTGACAAGTTATTCAATTATACTCATTGGCTGTATAACCTTGACACATTATCTTGTTGTTCTTGGGACTTTGACTGGGATTGAATCGAATCTATAGGCCAAATTTGGTAGAACTGACTACTTGGCAATAATGAGTCTTCCTATGGAATATCTCTCCATTTATTTAGTTATTTGATTTTTTATCAGAATTTTAACGTTTTTTCATATAAATCTTATACATATTTTGTTAGATTTATATGTAAATAGTTCACTTTTGGGGACTAAGATAAATGGTATTGTGTTTTTAGTTTCAAATTCCACTAGCTCATTGGTAATTTGAAGGAATTTTTCCTTTTTTATTGAATTTATTGGAGTGACATTGGTTGGTACCAGGTACATTATTAAACCTTCCTACTTTGGTATAAGAATTGTTTTGAACTGAAGGCATTTGAGTTCCTGAAATCCATTATCTGCCTAAAGCAGAGCCTCCAATAAAAACCCAGTTGTCATAACCTATCCAGGAGCAAGTCTTCTTGACCTGAAAAATAGACACCACACCCAAACAGACATCTTAACAAGACTAGCTCTCATCTATTCTAAGGGACAATGTATCTTTTTCTCCATTTATCTTTCCAAAAAGTCATTCGCAGCCTGACCTGTGGTGGTGCAATGGATAAAGTGTTGACCTGGAACGCTGAGGTCGCTGGTTCGAAACCCCAGGGTTTGCCAAGTCAAGGCACATATGGGAGTGGATGCTTCCTGCTCCTCCCCCCTTCTCTCCCTCTCTTTTCTAAAATGAATAAAGTCTTAAAAAAAAGAAGTCATTTCCATAAGTGACCTTTCTCCCCTTTCCCATTACCTGCTAAGTTAGGTATATAAGCCCAAATTCTAACCACCCCTTTGAGTTATTCAAAATTAAATCCTCTTGCCTGACCAGGCAGTGGTGCAGTGGGTAGAGCATCGGATTGGGATGCGGAAGACCCAGGTTCGAGACCCCGAGCTCGCCAGCTTGAGCGCGGGCCCATCTAGCTTGAGCAAAAGCTCATCAGCTTGGACCCAAGGTCACTGGCTCTAGCAAGGGGTGGCTCAGTCTGCTGAAGGCCTGTGGTCAAGGCACATGTGAGAAAACAATCAGTGAACAACTATGGTGTTGCAATGGCAACGAAAACTAATGATTGATATTTCTCATCTCTCTCCATTCTTGTCTGTCTGTCCCTATCTATCCCTCTCTCTTTGACTCTCTTTCTGTCCCTGTAAAAAAAAAACAAACTAAATCCTCTTGCATGTATGTGTGTTGTGTGTGTAAATATTGTTTTTTCCTTCATTAATCTGTATTTTTTGTCAGTTTAATTCACATATCCCAGATACTGAACATAAATGGGTACAGAAAACTTCTTTTTCCCCTACACTAAGAATCCATTTTCTGCCTGACCAGGCAGTGGCGCAGTGGGTAGAGCATCGGACTGGGATGCGGAAGACCCTGGTTTGAGACCCCTGAGGTCGCCAGCTTGAGCGCGGGCCCATCTGGCTTGAGCAAAAGGTCATCAGCTTGGACCCAAGGTCGCTGGCTCCAGCAAGGGGTGGCTCGGTCTGCTGAAGGCCCGCGGTCAAGGCACATGTGAACACAATGGTGTCACAATGGCAACGAAAAACTAATGATTGATGCTTCTCATCTCTCTCCGTTTCTGTCTGTCCCTATCTACCCCTCTCTCTGACTCTCTCTGTCCCTATAAAAAAAAAAAAATCCATTTTCTCACCTATAAAGTAGTGATGATAATAATAATAATGTATTGGACAATTTGATGAGATAAAAGTAAAGTGCTCAGCACAGTTCTGGCATATGGAAAATAATTGATAGGTGCACTATTATTGTGATTATCATTATTGGAATGAGGGAGATAGTGTTGATTAAGGAGCAAGACTGAGGACTGAAGATCAGGTTTTCAACTAAGAGGATCAGACCTGAGTTTTAGAATAATGTTTTAAAAGCTACAAGTAATAAATAGTTTAGAAGACAGGCAGGACTGAAGAGACCACCAATTTGAGGATAGTGTGGTAATCCAATCAAGCAATAATGAGAATCAGAACTAAGGCAACTGAAGCTAGGATAGAAAGAATTGGACACATCTGAAAATGTGTGTGACTCAGGAAAAGCTATTAGCAAGATTTGGAGACTAATATGCTTGCTTAACCATAATAACAGATAACCTAAGGACAAGATGTCAGTTTTGCTTTCTCAACTTGACCTATCTGTGCTCTTAATCATGTTGCCATCTGATCATATGATCCTTGCTTAAAATCTTCCCTGGCTCCGCAAGCCTTCAATATCAGAACCAAATTCCTGATCACAAATTCCTAGGCTCTTAGTGATCAATGTTTACTTAGTTATCCTGTCTTGTTTCAAAACCCTCCTCTTCTCCACTACAATTTTCTTTCCTTGCATGGGACCTGTTCTCTCTAGGTTTTGCTTAAGACAGACAGCTGCCACAACCACCGCACATACACACCCCTTCTCACTGTCCCTAACCATCTCCTTATCCTTCAAAATGCCACTCAGGCTTAAGGTCCTCTGAAAAGCCTCCAACACACACACTGATCTTGACATTTTCTTAGTGTCCTATGGGTATATTCAACAAGGATATTGTCTCTAAGTCCAGTCACAGCCTGGCTCCTGGACTGGACTTAGAGACAAACCATCTTATTTCTCTTTTATTTTCTGGCATAGTTGGACACTCAATAAATTCTGTTAAATTAAAGAAAAAGCAAAAAAATGAGTAAATTAACAAATATCACACACACATTCATGTCTCCTTATTAAAGTTCAGCAGCTTACTGAGGTACAGTTGACCTACAATACTTTATCATTTTAAAGTGTATAATTTAATGTTCTGATATACATGTACACTCATGAAGCCATCACAGTATATATGTAGTGAACATATTTAGGATCTATGTTAGGATCTACAGTATTCTCCCATCCTGTCCTTCTTCATATCTTCCTGACTCTAAGCAACTACTAACAAGCTTTCTGTCACTATAGATTAGTTTGCATTGTAGGTTTTTATATAAATTCAGTCATAAAGTATATACTCTTGTTTGGTCTTTTCTTTCACTCAAAGAAAAAAAAAATTATTTTGAGATTCATCCATGTAGTTTCTGTATCAATAGTTCACTCCTTGGCTCTGGCCGGTTGGCTCAGCAGTAGAGCGTCGGCCCAGCATGTGGAAGTCCCAGGTTCAATTCCCACCCAGGGCACACAGGAGAAGCACTCATCTGCTTCTCTACCCCCGCCCCTTTCTCTCTATCTCTCTATTCCCCTCCCAAGGCTCCATTGGAACAAAGTAGGCCTGGGCTTTGAGGATGGCTCCATGGCCTCTACCTCAGGCACTAAAAAAATGGCTCTGGTTACAACAGAGCAATTCCCCAGATGGGCAGAGCATTGCCCCCTGGTGGGCTTGCTGGGTGGATCCCTGTTGGGTGCATGCGGGAGTCTGTCTCTCTGCCTTCCCACTTCTCACTTCAGAAAAATACAAAAACAAACAGTTCACTCCTTTTTATTGGTAAATAGTGTTCCATTTTATATAGATATAAAATTGTTATCCATTTTTCTATTGATTGGTATATGGGTTTTTCTGGGTGGTTGTTGTTACAAATAAAGCTGATATGGACATCTGCACACAAGTCTTTGTATAGGCCTCTGCTTTCTTTTCCATTGGAAAAGAAATGGAATGGCAACCAGAGAAAAAAAGGACAGAGGGAAGGGGGATGATAGGATGGGATAAACCTGAAGGCAAGGGGGGAGGGCGCTATGGGGAGGGGGGCAAAGGGGATGTTGAGGGGAGTACAGCGAAGGGAGGATGCATTTGGGGCAACACTATAATCTATGTAAATGCAATAAATTAAAATCAATAAAAAAAAAAAAGAAAAGAAATGGAATGGCAAGATGATACAGTGATGTGATTAACTGCAAACTGTTCCCAAAATGGCTGTCACTTTACATTCCTACTGTCAGTTTACTACCAGAATTCCAGTTCCTCCACATCCTCACCAACACTTAGGTTTGTGTCTTTGATCATAATCATCTTAGTAGGTAAGTATGAAACTATCTCAGGTATCTCATCATGGTTTCAATTTCCATTTCCCTAATGACTAACAACATTTGAATGTTTTTCCATGGGCTCATTTGCCATCCATTCATCATTTATTCAAATTGTATCTCATTTCAAATTCAAATTGTTGCATTATTTTTCTGATCTTACATAATTCAGGTACATTAAAAATAAGGGCTTTATTTTTCCCAAGTGGTGGGAAAACAGTTCAATAAAACTAACAGAGTTTGCCTGACCTGTGGTGGCGCAGTGGGTAAAGCGTCGACCTGGGAACACTGAGGTCGCCAGTTCAAAACCCTGCACTGGTCTGGTCAAGGCACATATGGGAGTTGATGCTTCCAGCTCCTCCCCCCTTTCTCCCTCTCTCTCTCTCTTTCTCTCTCTCACTCTGTGTCTCCTCTCTAAAATGAATAAAATAAAAATTAAAAAAAAAAAAAAAAACTAACAGAGTTAACTGGAATGACAAGAATAAATAATTTCCCTTACCAGCTTTGGAGTATGTTATTTATAAATATAACATATAACTTATAAATGGTTATAAATGTAAATTTTAAATAAAATTGTAAACATATTTTTGATAAAATATTGCCACTTCAGTTAGTTTTCAAATCGGCATTGAAAGGCAAACAACAGATAAATTATACCCAAGCAAGTGTGACTTACCCCTGCAATTCCAGAATGTGTTTTTCCTCAGACTTTCTTTTCTTTTTCTTTTCTTTTTTTTTTATAGATTTCTAACAAGTGAAGTGAGAGAGACAGTAACATCAATCTGTTCCTGTTTGTGCCCTGACCAGGGATCGAACTATCAGCCTCAGTGCTTACAGACAATGCTCCAACAACTGAACGAGGTCTCTTTTCAGACTTTTGAATCAATTGTAAAGTTTTGAGTTTTCTAGAGCATCAGCTTCCTTCTAGCTTTTTCTCTCTACCAAAATGTCCTTGCAAGGAATCTGTAGCCCCAAGTTTGTGTAAATTTGTAGATTTCCTCTTTGTTTTCTTATCTGCTATCTGCAGTTGATGCTCATTTAGACAGTCACTAGGCAAACTTCTAAACACAGGTCCCTAATTCGTTTCTAAAAATCCTGATTGCTGGCTCCTTAAGAACAGTTTGCTATAAAAGGGATTGAGCCTGACCAGGCGGTGGCACATAGAGACCCCGAGCTCGCCAGCTTGAGCGCGGGCCCATCTGGCTTGAGCAAAGGCTCGCCAGCTTGGACCCAAGGTCGCTGGCTCCAGCAAGGGGTTGCTTGGTCTGCTGAAGGCTCACGGTGAAGGCATATATGAGAAAGCAATCAATGAACAACTAAGGTGTTGCAATGGCAACGAAAAACTAATGATTGATGCTTCTCACCTCTCTCCATTCCTGTCTGTCTGTCCCTATCTGACTCTCTATCTGTCCTTGTTAAATAAATAAGTAAGTAAATAAATAATAAATAAATAAATGGGATTGAGCTCCCACTGAGAATTGAAATCTTCAATAAACTAAAGCTATAGTGCCATCTAGTGACGATTTATCTTAATATTGTCAGGGTCTGTTTGTGTAAAATGGTAAAAAAAAAAACAAAACAAAATAAAAAACCTGTGAAATAGACTTAGTTATGTATAAAGAGCAAAGATTCTCACCCAGAATGTTACCACACATTGGCATGCTTGTATTTTTTATAACTATATATATATATATATATATATATATACTGTTTACACTCATTATTTTGTATTAATTTCTGGTGTACAGCAGCAGTGCTTGTTTTTAAGATATGGTATAAATATTTATCACTGATAATAGTTAAGGCCTAATGTTTAAGAAAGATTTGGTATTATTTATGACACATTCTCTGTCTTTCTGTCTCATACATACACACACACACACACACACACACACCCCACAACTAATCCACCAGCAAATCTTGTAGACTCTACCTTCATCATATATGCAGAATCTTCCCACTGCTCACCACCTGTACTGCTTCCCTCTGGCACAAGCCACCATCACCTAAGCCTGAAGCATTATAAGTCTCCTCACTAACCTCCAGATTTCTGCCCTTGCTCCCTGTGGTCTAGTCTCAGCAGAAAAGCTAGAGGGATCCTTTTAAAAAAAAGTCAGATGATGTCAATCCTCCACTGAAATACCTCCAGTTATACCCCATCATGCCTTTCCATCATGTTTCTGACTTCTACTACTACTACTTTCTCCCTGACAACAACTTTTCAAACACTCTGGATCAGTGGTGGGATTCAACTGGTCCACACTGATTCAGCAGAACTGGTACTTAATATTTTGTCGAGTTTGGTAAACCGGTTGTTAAAATGGTACTTGTACTCAGGGCTCTCTCTAAGGTGGGCACCTGGGCAGCCGCCCAATGTGGAAATCACAAATTTACATTTCTTACTCTTTTTAATGTTCATCTGTGCAACAGCATATTCTAAGCACCTGTAGTGATGATGTTCATTCTGTCCATAAGTGGAAAAAAAAAATGCAAGCGAGGATGCCAAACAAGAAGCAATATGGAACTATCTTAAATAACAGTTTTATTGGTTTTTGTCAGGTATTACTTAATATTTTTTCATTAATATTTTTAAACTTTTTCTTATAATAATCTAATTCTGTGTACCTCTTTTATTGTTCTTATTTAAGTCTTAAATGCATAAAATAATAAACTACCTTTCAGTATATCTTTTTTATATATACTTAAAACAGTCATTAGGGCAGAGAACTGGTTGTTAAATTATTTGAATCCCACCACTGTTTGGACCCACCAGTTTGTTGTTTAGCAAACCCATCTGGCTGTTTCCTGCTTCGGAGTCTTTTACACTTGTCTATATGGCTAGCTTGGATGGCCTTCCCTCAGACACATGCCCAACTAACCTCTCATCCCCTTTTCATTTTGTCAAATGCTTTTTCACATCAACTGAAATGACCATGTGGCATTTTCCACTTCATTCTATTTATTATTACACTGATGCATTTTCATATGTTGAATCATCCTTGTCTCCCAGGAATAATTCCACTTAGTTATGATTTATAACCCTTTTAATATATGCTGCCGAACTTGGTTTCCTAGGGTTTCGTGCAAGTTTTTTACCCCTCATTTCTTTTAGGGCTTTGTTCAAATGCTACCATCTCAACGTGGTCTGAGCACCTTGTTTACAGTTGCAACCGTGCCTTTCTCTGCTTTGCTTTTCTCCATATACATTCATCGCTGGTTTTGCTTACTGAACTCTCTTGAGAACAGGAACTTGCCATGAAGACAGAGATTTCTCTCTCTCTCTCTCTCTTTTCTAATTGAGGTCTAATTCACATACACTGAAATGCACAAATCTCAGGAGATTGGTCTGATGAGAGCGTTGATACATGTATGCACAAGAGTAACTCACACTTACAGAGATAAAGAACGTTTCCATTGCCCCAGAAAGTTCCCCCTGCCCACCTGCCCCCAATCTCACCCACCCACCCACCCAGCTGTAGGCAACCAGTGTTTTGATTTCTATCACAGTAAGTTAATTTTTACTTGTTCTAGAGTTTCATATAAATGGAATTATTCAGTAGATACTTTTTTGTATCTGGCTTCTTTTGCTCAGCATAATATTTCTAAAATGCAGCATGTTGTTGCTTAGTATTGGCACTCCTTTGTGTTGTTCAGTAGTATTCCATTAGATGAACATCCTTCGTCTTGCCTACTTTTCTGTTTATTGACATTTGTGTGTGTTTTTTTTTTAATTTATTCATTTTAGAGAGGAGACAGAGTGAGAGAGAGAGAGAGAGAGAGAGAGAGAGAGAGAGAGAAAGGGGGGAGGAGCTGGAAGCATCAACTCCCATATGTGCCTTGACCAGACCAGTGCAGAGTTTTTGAACTGGCGACCTCAGTGTTCCCAGGTCGACGCTTTATCCACTGCGCCACCACAGGTCAGGCTACATTTGTGTTGTTTTTGCATTGGGACCATAATAAATAAAGTTATAAAGTGCTATGAACAGTCTTATAGAGCTCCTATGTGTTCGTTTCTCTTGGGTAAACAGCAAGGAGTGGGATTGCTAGACTATAGGGTTGTGATAAGGTGCCAAAATATTGCAAAAATTGTTAACATTTGTATTTTAAAAGAAAGAGGCAGGCCCTCTTACCCGTCCTTTCTAAGGAGAAAAAAAAAGCAAGAGAAAAAGATTAAAGGGGCAAAAGTTAGTAGTTAATCTTATTTTAACTATAGTTCTCTGGAAGGACTGAGGCCACTTACTTGGTAGACAGCAAAGAAGGTAAAACTTATCTGAAAACTTCCTCTTCGCCTTCCTTAAGAGCTATTAAGAGACAATGTTTACCTTTCTTAATTAAAAATTCCTACACTGATCCTAACTCTTCCTCCCCTCCTGGAGTCCTCAGGGTGACTTATACCTCTACAAAGGGATCATGAGCCCACTCCCCTTGCTTGAAAAACCTGCATTCTGTAACATTTTATATGCTTTCAAATAATCATCCCTTTTGAGATTCTTTATATGTATAAAACTCGTAAACTAAGCAAGCAGGGACTAGTTTATTAGGTTTCCTAATAAGCTAGCCCCAACACTTTTAGCAAAGGTAATTTCATTTAGCTTCTCTCCTTATCCTAAGCTAAACATTTCATTTCCCACTATTGTGGCAACAGAGATAGGTGGTAGAACCTAGAAGATTTGGGAATGTCTTTGATATGTAAAACATTTATGGCTACTGTCCGGTAGTTGCCTCTGGGTTGGGTTGTGAAACCCTTCCTTGCCCTGAGCTTTCCGGCAGTTGTTAATCTTGCTCAAGTCATACACACCCAAATTCTCAGAACTGCCTGTCCCCAAGGCTGTTCCAGGAACTGCACGCTTCACCAAACCGGTCGACCGACCGTTACCATCCTCCCCCTCTGCAGATATAAAAAACCCCAAAAACCCTCCCCGGGTGCGCCTTCACAGACTCGCATTCTAGGGTCAGTGAACTCGCCCGAAGTTCCCAATAAAGCCCGATTTCACTTATTCGGCTGTTTGGTTCTTCGCTTATTCGTCCATTGGCGGCACGTTGGGGTCTTCCATCTTTCAGCTACTATGTTATCTTGTAGTCTTGATATGTGGGAATGTTTATTCTTTTAATAATCCTATAGATAAATGTTGTAAGCTTATTAGTAAATTAATGACTTTTGTACCATGTTCCCCCTCCTTACCCACACCAACCAGTACTTAATTTTGTATAAAAGCAGGCTCAGAACTGTATGAAGGCCTCCATGATTTGGGACCATGCCCTGCCAGGGTCCCGCCCTGGGGTGAATCCTGGGTCCCACAGGAATGAACGGCATTGGCACAAAACGAGTGAGAAAGCTGAATTCTTTAACTCATCTGCCAGGCATCTCTGCCAATGGTTAGTATAGCTTTATTTTCATACACTAAGTTATAATTACATGGTGTGCAGAATACATTGATTAATAGTTACTTTTGCTTTAATTGTGGATAAATATTCCAGGAAGAAGTTAATATATTTCTTTAATCTATAATTCAGGTGGTAAGCCATTCTAAGTACAGTTGTACAATAACTTGAGCACCAACAATATTGGCATCAGCCTTACGCAAGCTTCTAAAGGGTCCCTATTGATTAATAACTCTGCCTTACCTAAGGGCCTATTGTCTAGTAAAATTATGTTTGTCTACTATTTGCATGTACTAGTTAAGTTCTAACTTTATTTTTCTCAGAGCATTCCACTACTTGAAGGTCAGGTATGTAAGAGAAACGTAAAGTTTTTCTATTCTTCTATAGTATGAAAAGTCTAGGGGGGTTAAGTAATGGATTAGGTAAATGCTGAAAGGTACTTTTGTGTTTAGCCTCTGTTTTCTATCTATTCATAAGACACAATCTATTTCTTCATAATGATTTTTAGGAGGGAGTTTTCCTATAGACCTAGCCCCTATCGGGGGATATCATAGCCAGTCTCCTACGTCTATGGGCCTAGGCAAGGGGGTTTATAGGCTTTTCTGAGGAATTCACACCCTCTGTCTCATTTCCAGAGAAATTACTGCCAATCTGCAGGGAAAGCACAGTGCGACTATTAACTCCAGATGCTGACCCTGTGCCATAAGTGATAGCACACACACCCAAATTTGGGGGGGGAGGTGATCAAATAAACCCAAGAGGTTAGGGGGAAAGTATTGCTGCGCCTCTTCTTCTTTGCTGTGACTGTGTCAACCAGCAGCTGTTGATTGGCTCCAGACAGTGCCCCATGTAGCTAGCCAGCTAATTAATAAACTCCTCAAAATTTATTCTGCAACCTGCCTGGTGTCTCTATGTAATCCGCAGATTGCAGTACTTTATAACAGGGTAGGTGTATCTTTAACTTCAAAAGAAACTGCCAAACAGTTTTACAGAATGGATATACTGTTTTAACATTTCCACCAGCTGTGTATAAGAGCTCCTCCACCTCATGAGCTTTGACTTTCAGGCATTTCAAATAGAGCCATTCTAATGCGTGTAGGATGGTATCTCATTGCTGTTTTTGATTTGCCTTTCCCTATGACTTACTTTCACATGCTTACTGAAGGCTGACGTTTTGTCCATTTTATTGTTTTGTTTCCAGCACATTAAAACAAAGTAACACTCATTCTAGGAGATCAATAAACATTTGTTGAATGAATAAATTAATAATTTAATCTAAGAAATAATTAGAGTGAATTCAATGTTATTATTCCTTGATGACACAGAGAACTCTCTCTGACTCAATTTTGACATCTATTTGAGCAGGGGAATAAAGTATCTTCTCACCTGCTTGATTAGGGATGATTTAAACTGAGTTCAGGTTTCCCCATTCTGAAATGATATTGTATTGATAGTTATAATAATTAGAACTTATCGTGGGTACTGCATAGGAAATGCAGTCAAGGATGTTGTAAAATTATGTATGGTGCCATGTGGGTAATAGAGTTATAGGTAAGGTGACCAGATTTTAAAATTGGTAAAGCGAGACACCATTGACGGGGGGGGGGGGGGGTTCTTGATTAAAAACTTGGTCTATATGGAGGAAAATAATTTTCATAAATGCAAAAATAGTATTGTAATATATTTTTTAAATCGGGACTTATTTTTTTTTAAACGCCACGGGACGCAGAACAAATTGTTAAAAATCAGGACTGTCCCACCAAAAGCAGAACATCTGGTCACCTTAGTTCAGTGGTTTTTAACCTTTTTTGAGGTACCGAATCCACCAGTTTCATATGCGCATTCACCGAACCTTTCTTTAGTGATAAATTAAATATGATTTTTTTTCCAAATTCAAGACATAGGTATATGTTATTTTACTGGTGCACAAAATGAGCCGTGCATGAACATCACCTTGCTCAAAGAACAAAACCAACAAAGTGCATGAACTCACAACAAATTACGGTATTACTTTATTCTGGCCTCTATGGCAAAGGTTTCTCCGAACCCCTGAAACCGACTCATCGAAACCCTAGAGTTCGATAGAACCCAGGTTAAGAACCACTGCCTTAGTTATAGGGAGAATCACTTTCTAAGTTATATAAATGTCTAACCACTATACTATACAACTGGAACTAATTTAACATTGAATGTCAACTGTAATTGAAAAAAAAATTAAATATAAAAGAACTTAACACAATACTTCCCTAAAAATTTGTGTATGATTTTCCAAAAAAATTTTATGTCCTTAGGGCTGTGTGGTACAATCAAACATCATGAGTTTTTTATAGCTTTAGGAGGAAAAAAAATGTGAGAACTTTTAATAAAATTGCTTGGAAATTATTCTTGGGTTTTTATTTTCTCCATGAGCAAATTACTTAATATGCTCAGAATTCTTAAACTGTAATGACTGACCAGAGCATGAACTTCCACATAAACTATTAACTTATTTAATAAAGAAAAATTAGGCCTGACCTGTGGTGGTGCAGTGGATAAAGCGTCGACCTGGAACCCTGAGGTTGCTGGTTCAAACCCTGGGCTTGCCCAGTCAAGGCACATATGGGAGCTGATGTTTCCTTCTCTCTCTCTCTCCTCTCTAAAAAAAAAAAAAAAAAAAAAAAGAATAGACTTAAAGAATACTTTAAAAATAAATTAATAAATAAAAGAAAAATTAGTCTGGGAATAGAGGAATTAACTATAAGGATCTCTGTGGTTAGAAATTCTGTCTGTGGTTGTGGGGAAATTTTTATGCTTCATTGGAAAACTATGCATTGATTAACATTCACCCTCTGAGTCACCTGGACTCTGATTCTCTAGGAACCATTTTACAATTTTGTAAATTGTAGCTAGCTAATGACAATCCTAAATAAATCCTGACTATCAGCATGCAAATTCTGTCCTGTCCAAAGGTCTTCTCTCCTACATTGTAGAAAAAGAAGCTACTTTTGCCTCCATTTGCCAATTCATTTCAATATTTCTGAATTTAATACAAATGCATCTGTTGGCATCTCCTTTGAACTGGCTGTTCCAGCTCAGTGTCAAAAGAAAATTCAGAGACTTTCTCTTCGTATGAATATTTTATTGATCAAGAAACAAACTTCACAAACTGGGAGACTTCAAAACCAAAAGCTGGAAGAAACTCAGCTTTCAGCACTTACAGCTCAGTTTATATAGCATGAATGAGGGAATGCATTGTTTTCTGTTTTGATTGGTTACTAGAAACTTACATTCCTCTTCGAGTAATAGCATTACATAAGCTTCCTTGTTTGTGGCTGATTGACTAGGAAGCTGCATAGTCATGCTGACTTGAAGAAAGCTTAAGATTTTTGTTTAAGATCAGAGTGAGCATTTTGGGGAAATCAGGGCAGTTGAAGTTTTGATTATCTAGCTGTAGATGATTGGCTTAAGGGTCTACACAAACTGTGACCTCCATTTTGGTTTTTCTTTAACATCAGTTTTCTCATTAACGAGTTTTTAAAAGTCTTTAACACATTTTCATTTCATTGCTCCATGGAAGTAATGATTTTACTCTTTTGAATAAAATTATCCTGTAATTAAATAATTGGTCAACCAATTAAAGAATTAGTTAACCATACAAGAATGTTTATTAATTAAGTTCTAAATTTAGAAGTCTCAGTAAATTATTAACACAGAGAGGATCTTTAGTAACTGAGATCTAGCTTAGTATAGCCAGAATTTGTTTGTTTTAAAGACTTTATTTATTGATTTGAAAGAGAGAGAGAGAGAAAGGGGTAGGGGAGCAGGAAGCATCAACTAATAGTAGTTGCTTCTCATATGTGTCTTGACTGGACAAGCCCAGGGCTTCAAAGTGGCAACCTCAGCATTTCAGGTTAACACACCATCCACAGTGCCAATCACAGGTCAGGCTAGCCAGAATTTGTTTTATTGCCCCCCCCCACACACACACACACATAAACACACATCTCTATTTTTTTTCTAAGATTTTATTTATTGGTTTTAGAGAGAGGAGAGAGAGAGAAAGGCAGGGAGCTGGGGAGGAGCAGGAAGCATCAACTCAGAAGTTGCTTTGACCGGGCAAGCCTAGGGATTCGAACCAGGGACCTCAACATTCTAGGTCAATGCTTTATCCACCTTGCCACCACATGTCAGGCCACACACTTATCTATTGATCAAGCTAAACAGATTGTGAATAGATAATTGAGGTGACATTTGATCAGAAACTTGGTCTTTAATAAGCATTGCTTCTTCTTTTTTTAGCACGAGAGAGAAGGTCAAACAGTGAGAGAGAGACAGGAAGGGAGAGAGATGAGAAACATCAACTTATAGTTGTGGCACCTTAGTTGTTCATTGATTGCTTTCTCATATGTGCCATAACGGCGGGGGAGGAAAGCTCAAGCCAGTGACCTTGGGCTTCAAGTCAGCAGCCTTTGGGCTCAAGCCTGTGACCACAGAGTCATGTCTATGATCACACGCTCAAGCTTATAACCCCGCACTCAAGCTGGTGAGCCTGAGCTCCAGCCACTGAGCCCATACTCAAGCTAGCAACCTCGGGGCTGGGTCCTCAGCATCCTAGTTTGACTCTCTATTCACTGCACCACCATCTGGTCAGGTTAGACATGGCTTCTTTTAAAGGCAAAAGTTCTCTAGAATAGACTAGCTTTAGAACAGTGATTCTTAACCTTTTTGAGGTACCGAACCTACCAGTTTCATATGCACATTCACTGAACCCTTCTTTAGTGATAAATAAAATATGATTTTTTTTTTTCAAATTCAAGACATAGGTATATGTTTTTTTACTGGTGCACACAATGAACCATGCATGAACATCACCTTGCTCAAAGAACAAAACCAACAAAGTGCATGAACTCACAACAAATTACGGTATTACTTTATTCTGGCCTCCATGGCAGAGGCTTCTCTGAACCCCTGAGACCGACTCATCGAACCCCTAGGGTTCGATAGAATCCAGGTTAAGAACCACTGCTTTAGAATATATACTGCTCACAAAAATTAGGGGATATTTCATAGCTTCATATTCATTTTTAAATATCCCCTAATTTTTGTAAGCAGTATATTTTTCAATGCTTCAAATTACTTTTTAAATATGGCTTGTAACAGGAGCAATTCTGAAATAACAAAAAAGTTTGTTATCTTTTCCAACAATTTCATATTGAGAGACTGATTACACAGACAATAATCAGAGTGTATGACAATAGATGTCTGAACCACAATGTTTGCAGTGACCACTTTCAGAAGCCAGACCACAACCTCTAAAGCATTAGCCCAAAGCATTTAGACTAGGTCTGCCAGCTTCCCTAATATTTGCCCCACTTCCAACTCAGGACCAAGCAGAGAAAGCAAGATATACTTCCCAAACAACCTCATAAGACACCCTATTTCTAGTTCCTTCTGCTTCCCATTCTGGAACATCCAATCACAGCACACTGGGAGACTTCCAAGTCTCCTTCCAGTCTCTGCCGAATGAAGTGATGCTGGCTGACTCCCTTGCTATACAGCCAGGTCTGAATAGATAGCCTGTTTACTCTTATTTGGGTGCTGTATGGTCAGTAGCCATGGCCCTCGTGGCGATACACATGCAGATTCTCGTTGAATTTGGGAAGACAGTAAAGAAACAGTGGAGCCAAAAAATGGTGGGCCATTCCTTTATTCAAGTCTCACACTGGCCGACAAGCAACACACAGGGAAAATACTTCCCTCTCATTCAGAGCTCACAAAACTACTGACACATTACCCAGTTCCACAACCAGAAGAATCTCTGGTTTCTCCTAGAGTCAAAGGCCTTACCAGTTTCAAAGCCCCTCACCTCTGGTCCCCCAGCTGCACACCATCCCCTCTCTGCAAAAAACTAGCTTCTTCTTCAGCACCCTGCATTCTCTCTGCTCTCAATCTCCAAAGATGGCTTCTCTCTCTTTCCCTGCCATTTTAGCTTCTTCTCTCTGCCTCCCCTTCTCCTTCTCTCCTTTTAAAAAACTTTTCTGAGCCTGACCTGTGGTGGAGCAGTGGATAAAGCGTCGACCTGGGAACACTAAGGTCACCAGTTCAAAACCCTGCACTGGTCTGGTCAAGGCACATATGGGAGTTGATGCTTCTAGCTCCTCCCCGCTTTCTCTCTCTCTCTCTCTCTCTCTCTCTCTCTCTCTCGTCTCCTTTCTAAAATAAATAAATAAAAAGAAATTAAAAAAATAAAAAATAAAAAACTTTTCTGGCCTGAAAACCTCTCCTCCAGCAAACATTAGCATAACAATGGCCCTTCCCAAGCAGGAAGGTAATTAGCAATTTCACAGATCACATACCTGGCACTGCCCAGCACCATTCTCTTTTTTTTTACAGAGACAGAGAGAGAAATAGATAGGCATAGACAGACAGAAACGAAGAGAGATGAGAAGCATCAGTCATCAGTTTTTTGTTGCTGTTGAGACATCTTAGTTGTTCACTGATTGCTTTCTTATATGTGCCTTGACTGCGGTCCTTCAGCAGACCAAGTAAGCCCTTGCTGGAGCCAGCGACCTTGGATCCAAGCTGGTGAGCTTTTGCTCAAACCAGAGGAGCCGGCGCTCAAGCTGGCGACCTTGGGGTCTCGAACCTGGGTCCTTCCGTATCCCAGTCCGACACTCTATCCACTGTGCCACTGCCTGGTCAGGCCCAGCATCATTTCTTAACACTAAAAGTGAGCAAAATAAAAAATACAAATTTTACAAACTCATTTGCCCAACAGGTGCTTGTAAAGCCATTAGCCAGGGCCACTGTCACAGCCGCCTGGCCAGTGCAGGTTCACATTAGATTTGGACAGTCGGTAATGAAACAACAAAGCCAAAAACTGGTGAGCCATCAGCTTTAATTCTAGCTTGCACCCGGCGGGCAAGCAAAAACACAAACTGGGCTCCAAAACCCACTCATTCAGTGCTCACAAAGCTGGGCTCAAAACCCACTCATTCGAGTTTCCTAGAATCAAAGGCTTCTAGCTTACTAGACTTATTCACCTCTGTTTCCCATCTCCTCCAGACAAACTTTGCACAAACTGCCTTCTCCCTCAGCACTCCACCATCTTGGCTGCCTCCTCTCCTCCACGTGGCCTTAATCTCTCTCCTCTTTAATGCTAACCTCAGGAACCGAGAGCGAGCAAGCTCCCAACCTGCCCCACTTTATAGTATAGATTCAAAAGCTTTAATCCAATCTACAAACAAAGAAGTCTCTGATACAAAGTCACTTATCTGAGACATACTGGGAGGATTCCTCATGAGAGTGCACCATCCTATATCATCCAATCAGTCAAGGGTGTGGGGAAAAGCTTACTCTTAAAACTTGCTCTTAAAATCTTACTCTTAAAGATGGGCAGCGCCATCTTTAAAAAAGTGAGCATAATATATTTTATCTGCCCAACAGTGCTCTTCACTTATTTTCACAATGTGGTACATTTATTTTCACTAGAGAATTATGAAACTTACTGTTGGGCAGATAAAATATATTATGCTCACTTAGTTAAAGATGGCACTGCCCATGTGGAAGTCCATTGATATTAATGTGTGTTGGAGGACAGCCTATGTGCAGGCCGGGTCATTATAACCTAAAGCTTAGTTTTAAGAGTAAGCTTTTCTCCACACCCTTGACTGATTGGATGATGTAGGGTGGTGTAGTCTCATGAGGAATCCTCCCATTATGCCTCAGATAAGTGACTTTGTATCAGAGACTTTCTTGTTTGTAGATTGGATTAAAGGTTTGGATTTCTACACTATAAAGTGGGGCAGACCAGGAGCTTGCTCCCTGTAAAGCCAGTAGTCGAGGCCGCCATCACAGCCATCTGGCCAATGCAGGTTCGCATTAGATTCGAACAGTTGGTAATGAAACACAGGAGCCAAGAACTGGTGAGCCATCAGCTTTAATTTTAGCTTGCACCCGGCGGGCAAGCAAAACACACACTGGACTCCAAAACCCACACATTCAGTGCTCACAAAGCTACTGACTTATCCGAGTTTCCTAGAATCAAAGGTTTCTAGCTCACCAGACTTATTCACCTCTGTTTCCTATCTCCTCCTGCACAAATTCTTAACAAACTGGTTTCTTCCTCAGCACTCTGCCATCTTGGCTGCTTCTCCTGGCCTCCATGTGGCCTAACTCTCCCTCTCAGTTCCTGAGGTTAGCATTAAAGAGGAGAGGAGAGAAAGGAGAGCAGATAAAGGCCACGTGGAGGCCAGGAGGAGCAGCCGAGATGGCGGAGTGCTGAGGGAGAAGCCAGTTTGTGCAGAGTTTGTGCTGGAGAAGGAGATGGAGAACAGAGGTGAATAAGAATGCACATATGAAACTGGTAGGTTCGGTACCTCAAAAAAGGTTAAGAACCACTGGCCTAGAGGTATGTTACTCTCTGGACTATAGGAATGGAGGAAGAGTCAAAATCAATGTAGGGTGGTATGTAAATTCTGTCTCTTACTGAAAAAGAAAAGAAGTTCCTCAGACAGCCTTTACTCTGTAGTTAAAACTAAATGACCCGTTGTCCTTGCAAGCCAGAAACTTCTACATTCTTCTCCCTCCCCTCCCCAAGGAAAGGATGGGATAGAAAGCCTGACCTTTCCTCCTAAAATATCAGTATTAATTTTGCAACTTTTGGTACCTTACCACACATAAAATTGATTGGCGATAGATTAGGGAGACAGGAGAAGGCAAAGCAAGGAAATCTCTGGGATTTGGTATTAAGTAAAAGTGTATATGCTGAAACTTCTTTTACACAGACAGAAACAAGACAGTTAACAGTTAAATGTTCACATGACAACAACAATGAGGGTCTGTTGGCTTCGGCTGTGGTGGGATGTCTGGCCTGGTGGAAAAAGGAAGATGACCCTTACATTCCAAAGGCATGTAATCAGGTGCATTATCGTAGATGCAAAAGTCAACAGAGAGGCTTGAGTAAAAGCAAGCGTTGACCTTTGTTTAGAGAAAGTTCTTCCCTAAGACATAGCTACCCACCACGAACTGCTTTTAGTTAGAAAGGTTTGATTTAGACCATCCTGTGTTTACCTTAGTTCCCTGAGTCCTCAAGGTCATTGTGTAGGACTTCCCTGAGCTTGTTAGGTTCAGTTCCTGGCCACATCTTGATTTATTTTAAAAAAATTTTTTTTCTTCCAATGTCTTCACTATGAGCCCCTTCTAGCAGCTTCAAATAAGTATACACCCTGTAGAAAAAAAAAGGAAAGACAGGGCTACAGACTGAACCTGACAACCAGGATGGCCTGGCAAACCCAGAGACCTAGAGTAATCATCACACAGGGTGGTCTGAAATTAAAATGTTCTAACTAAAAGCAGTTTATGGTGGGTAGTCCTGTCCTAGGGAGGTATTTTTCTCTAAACAAAGATTAATGCTTACTTAAGGGAACCTGTCTGTTGTCGTTTGCATCTACAATAAGGGTACCTGATAACATGCCTTTGAAATGCAAGAGTAATCTTTTCCTTCCCTAGTAGAACCAACATCCCATCAGAACAGGAACCAACAAACCCCCTCATTGTTATTATTATCATGTTAATCAACTCTGAACTATCTCATTCTTGTCTCTGTAAAAGAAGTTTCAGTACATTCATTTTTATTTTTTATCCAATCCCAGAGACTTCTCTGCTTTGCTTTCCCCCAGGGCTCCCTAATCTATCACCAGTCAATTTCATGTAACTCCCTTTCTTCTTCCCCTCTGATTCTAATGTATGAAATAAGTGGTAAAACCTGCTATTTTCTGGAGCATTTTCTCAATTCATTGGGACTTTGATCCTGGAAATTGTCAACAGTTTCGCTCAAATAAACTCAAAATGTTTTTGCAGGTTTGGAAGTTTCTTAGATTGACAACCCTAAGAAGAAACAGTGTGCAAATACAGTTTCAGGACCCATCTCCTGAAGTCACCAGTTCAAAACCCTCGGCTTGCCTGGTCAAGGCACATATGAGAGTTGATGCTTCCTGCTCCCCTCCCCCCATTCTCTCTCCTCTCCACTCCTCTCCTCTCTAAAATGGATAAATAATATCTTTTTTAAAAATTACTGTAAAGCCTGGGGCCAAAGCCACCATCACAGCCGCCTGGCCAGTGCAGGTTCACATTAGATTCGGACAGTCGGTAATGAAACAACGGAGTCAAAAACTGGTGAGTCATCATCTTTAATTCTAGCCTGCACCCGGCGGGCAAGTAAAAACACACACTGGGCTCCAAAACCCACTCATTCAGTGTTCACAAAGCTACTGACTTATTCGCGTTTCCTAGAATCAAAGATTTCTAGCTCACCCTACTTACTCACCTCTGTTCCCCATCTTCTTCTCCAGTACAAACTGGCTTCTCCCTCAGCACTCCGCCATCTTGGCTGCTTCTCCTCTACTCCACATGGCCTTAATCTTCTCTCCTCTCTAATACTAATCTCTGGAACCAAGAGAGAGCAAGCTCCAGGCCTGCCCACTTTATAGTGTAGAAATCCAAACCTTTAATCCAATCCACAAACAAGGAAGTCTCTGATACAAAATCACTTATCTGAGGCATAATGGAAGGATTCCTCATGAGAGTGCACAACCCCACATCATCCAATCAGTCAAAGGTGTGGAGAAAAGCTTACTCTTAAAACTTGCATGTGGGCAGCACCATCTTTAACAAAGTGAGCATAATATATTTTATCTGCCCAACAACCCACCCTTATGCTCACTTTACGACCCACAATCTACACCACCGGCATCCCTGTACAAGGAAATTAGGCACATTACACAAATTACAAATACATGACAAATCATACAATTTCAACAATTACAAAGGTACATTTCACCAGTCTCTGAGCACTTTGCCAAAATTGCAAAATGTCCTCAGCCTTCTCTCTTGCCATTTGAAAGGCTTCCCGGGGCAAGGTGAGGGCCTCTGTTGGGATTGCGGGGGCATTAAGAATTCATGTCTAAGGCAGAATGACCCTGAGAAGAAACAGGGCCCTGAGAAGAAGCAGGGAAGATAAAAGGCATAGGCCATAAATTAGCAGAATGACCCTGAGAAGAAACAGGGCCCTGAGAAGAAGCAGGGAAGATAAAAGGCATAGGCCATAAATGACCCTGAGAAGAAATAGGAGTTAGGTACAATTAACTGCACCCACAGCCTGCTATGTCTGGCTAAGATAAGCAAAACCATTATAGAAGGTTTAAGCAGTAATTGCATGAACTGTTTGTCTGTTTTAAAATTTTTCCACTGTCCACCTTGTTACCAAGCCATGTGACTGTGTGTAATCTTCTGCCCACCTATAGCTAACTGCCAAGTTTGCTTCTGTATCCGACGCTTGCTTGCTCAGCTATATAAGCCATAGTCTGTAAGTGCTCGGGGTGACTCCATTGACAGCCTTTTGAGTGCTGTAGGAGCTCACCCCTGCGCAGGTTTGCATTTTTGGCCATAAATATTCTTTGAACTCCTGAAAGTCTCTGATGTTTGTTTCTGCACCCAGCGAATGCAACACCTCCATCAAAGCCACCCCCTACCCCCATCAGGGTATTTCACATTGTCCAAAATCCATAAGTCCATTCAACAAAGGAGCCAGTGCTCACTCCGGTCATAGTCCAGGAAATCAGTCCACGCACATGGGGTGTTAGCCTCCCCGCTCATCCCTGCCGTCACAGCAGGTCTCACGCTGTCCTAAAGAGAAGCATGTGGCAATGGCAGTCAGCATTCCTATCTCTGCTCTGGGGAGCATGATGGCATCTGCCCCTATGTCCCAAAATCGCAGACCTACCAGCAGCTTAGCAGGCACTCCCTGCCTTTCCAGTGGCCACTCGGCGATGCATGCTTGGCTCCAGGGATGTCCATTCATCCTCCCGCCACAGCTGCCGCCGTTTACCTTCTGGAGACTGCAAATCACAACTCCAGCCCAATTCTCCTCATCTTCCGGATAGTTGGAAACGCCAGCTCCTACTGCTGGGCTTGAGCCCCGGGCTGCCGCCACCTTCTGTTCAGCAGGTTTTGCAGCCTCAGCTCCAGCCTCAGCCTCGTCCTCCCGCCACTGCTGGCTCTCCACAACAACCAAGGCAATCTGCAACTCACAAACCTGTGATTCCTTCTCTAGCAGCTGCTCCATTTCCAGGTGAATCTCACAAACCTAGCTTGCACCCAGCTGGCAAGTAAAAACACACACTGGGCTCCAAAACCCACTCATTTAGTGCTCAGAAAGCTATTGACTTATCCGAGTTTCCTAGCATCAAAGGTTACTAGCTCACCAGACTTATTCACCTCTGTTTCCTGTATCCTTCTCCAGCACAAACTCTGCACAAACTGGCTTCTCCCTCAGCACTCTGCCATCTTGGCTGCTTCTCCTCTACTCCACGTGGCCTTAATCTGCTCTCCTCTCTAATACTAATCTCAGGAACCGAGAGAGAGCAAGCTCCCAGCCTACCCCATTTTATAGTGTAGAAATCCAAACCCTTAATCCAATCTACAAACAAGGAAGTCTCTGATACAAAGTCACTTATCTAAAGCATAATGGGAGGATTCCTCATGAGAGTGCACCACCCCACATCATGCAATCAGTCAAGGGTGTGGGGGAAAGCTTAGTCTTAAAACTAAACCTTAGGTTATAACCACCCTGCCTGCTTACTGCCTGTCCCCCACACCCAATGCAAACTATAAGCGAGCAAAAAGATATCATATTTAAAAACTTATTTGACCAAGAGGCTCCTCTTCACAGATGCTTTACGCTTCTCCTCAGAAGGGAGCCTGCACTTGTCCTACACTGGGAACGAGATTCAAAATACCTGCACCTCTCAGTACCCCAACATGGTGTTCCTCAAACCTTCCTATGCATACCTAGCTCTTAGGAATCTGGATAAAAGTCATATTTGGTTTCAGCTCAGGATGGTGCCCAAGAGTCTGCATTTCTAATGAGCTCCCAGGGAAGGCAGTCATCTGAAAAGAGCTTTAAATTATACCTTTTTTTTCTTTTAGCAAGAGAGAGACAGACAGGGAGAGAGATAAGAAGTATCAACTCATATGAGTTTAGTTGTTCATTGACTTCTTTTCTCATACATGCCTTGACCAAGGGCTCTAGCTGAGCCAGTGACCTCTTGCTTCAAGCCAGAGACCCTGCACTCAAGCAGGTGAGCTCACACTCAAGCTGGGGACCTCGGGGTTTCAAACGTGGGTCCTCAGCATACCAGGCTGACACTCTATCCACTGCACCACCATCTAGTGAGGCTGGGAGCTGTCATTTTAAAAGCTCCAAGTGACAGTTCTGTTTACAAGCATAGTTCTAGAACTATCTGTTCCAAACTCCCCAGATAGTAAGAACCTTCCAAGCCCCTTGATTCCATTCCAATTTCCAGGTCCTCACGGGGAGATGCTGATGCAGGAGGGTTGGGATGTGTTGAGCAGATAAAATATATTATGCTCATTTTGTTAAAGATGGCACCGCTCACATGGAAGTCTGTTGATATTAATGTGTGTTGGGGGACAGGCTGTGGGCAGGTCAGGTCGGTATAGCCTAAGGTTTAGTTTTAAGAGTAAGCTTTTCCCCACACCCTTGACTGATGGGATGATGTGGGGTGGTGCACTCTCATGAAGAATCCTCCCAGTATGTCTCAGATAAGTGATTTTGTATCAGAGACTTCCTTGTTTGTAGATTGGATTAAGGGTTTGGATTTCTATACTATAAAGTGGGGCAGGCCTGGAGCTTGCTCTCCCTCGGTTCCTGAGGTTAGCATTAGAGAGGAGAGCAGATTAAGGCCACATGGAGGAGAGGAGAAGCAGCCAAGATGGTGGAGTGTTGAGGAAGAAGCCAGTTTGTGCAGAGTTTGTGCTGGAGAAGGAGATGGGGAACAGAGGTGAATAAGTCTGGTGAGCTAGGAACCTTTGATTCTAGGAAACTCGGATAAGCCAGTAGCTTTTTGAGCACTGAATGAGTGGGTTTTGGAGTCCAGTTTGTGTTTTTACTTGCCTGCCAGGTGCAAGCTAGGATTAAAGCTGATGGCTCACCAGTTCTTGGCTCCATTGTTTCATTACCGACTGTCCGAATCAAATGCGAACCTGCACTGGCCAGACAGCTGTGATAATGGCCGCTACTACTGGCTTTACAGGATGGAACCCTGGAATCTATTTTACCAGGAACACGTGTGATGAGCATCCCAAAAGTCTGGTAGACAATGGCCCTTAAATACAATTGGAAAGTCATTCTACTGAACATTCCAGCTCTAATATTACCTCATTCTTGTATTCACTTGACAGCAGTAACTTTTGAATAATTCTTTATCTTAATCTTGAACAGACTTTCATATGGTGATTCTGAAAGAACACCCCAGGTACTCTAAGTGAAGGTAAAGACCTCTGGTAGTTTCTCAAGTTATTCATTCATTCTTTAAGTTTTCTCTGAAGACTGCAGACACTGAGGGCAGGAAGCATTTCTTTTCTTTTCTTTCCTTTAAATTAGAATTTAAATTTAATGGGGTGACATTGATCAATAATAATATAGCAGTAATCAAGGGGAACAAAGTTACCCAGACAGCTTGATGATAGAAGTAGGATTTATTAGCTGGTGGAGCAGCATACCCCAAAAGAGGCAACAAATCAGTAGCTCCTGGAGTTTGATCTCTTACATCTTATATACCTTTTACAGAATACATATGTTCAGGCAGGGGGCTTGTGATCCCTTTGTCTAGAGGTATACGTCATCCTTATGACTGCAGGAGGGGAGGGCAAGTTTCAGTGGGGCAAGCAAAGGGAAAGGGGTTTCAGACCATTGGTCTCAGCTATTTCCAAGTCCTGTCTTTCTTGCTTTGTTTTGCAACTAGCTCTAGGCAACCTTTCAGACAACTATAGGAAATAGTTCATCTATAATTGGCTGACTCAGTTGCCCCTACAGGCTCCTTTCCTTTACATTCTTTTCATTTCTTCCTTATAAGCAGAGAGGGGGCCTACCCCTCCTTCCTCAATATTACATAGATTTCAGGTGAACATCGCTATAGCATTTGAACTGTTGATTGTGTTGTGTGCTCATCACTCACTGGCAGCATTTCATAAACTCTGTTCCTAACCCTCAGCCCACAGTTACCCTCGGGAGCTAAAAGAACATCAGGAAGAAAATATATCACTTCACTGATACCTTAAAGATACTGCTTATATTTGCAAAGGCAAAGATCTTTACCCACATAAAAATGTCATCCCAGATATCTTAATTTATTCTCCTGTCCTGCACTTAGCCTACTTCTACCAATTTTTGTTTTTCATATGCCAGAAATACAAGAAAGGAATTCAGGGGAAAATAAAACAGTGTTTATTGAGTGTGACTGTATGGCAGGCTTTTTAGTCACATTATATCATTTACTTCTCATAACAACCCTGTGAGATAGAGTATTAGTCTTACTTTCATTACAATATATGGAATCCTGGGCCAAACAACTAAAATAACTACCTTGCATAAATTCACACAGGCTTGGCAGTAACAGAACTTGAATTCCAATGCAGGTCTGTCTGGCTCAAGACTTCCATCTATAATATGTCCCTTGCACTGTAGTAAGGTACCAAAAAAAGCTGCAAAATTAATATTGATATTCTAGGAAGAAAGGTCAGGCTTTCCTGTCCTGTCCTTCCTTTGGGGAGGGGAGGGAAAAGAATGTAGAAGTTTCTGGCTTGCAGGAACAATGGGTCATTTAGTTTTAAATCTAAAATAAAGGTTAACCGAGAAACTTCTCTTTCAATGGGAGACAAAATTTACATACCACCTTACATTGATTGTAGTTCCTCCCCCCTTCCTGAAATCCTGAGAGTAACATACCTCTAGGCAAAGGAGCTAAGACGAACCCTGGAAGATTTATTTTATTTTTTTATTTTTATTTATTTTTATTTTTATTTTTTTTATAAGGACAGAGAAAAAGTCAGATAGAGGAATAGATAGGGACAGACAGGAACAAAGAGAGATGAGAAGCATCAACCATTAGTTTTTCCGTTGCCGTTGTGACACCATAGTTGTTCATTGATTGCTTTCTCACATGTACCTTGATCACAGTCCTTCAGCAGACCAAGCAATTCCTTGCTGAAGCCAGCAACCTTGGGTTCAAGCTGGCGAGCTTCTGCTCAAGCCAGATGGGCCTGCGCTCAAGCTGGCAACCTCGGGGTCTCGAACCTGGGTCTTCCGCATCCCAGTCCAACACTCTATCCACTGTGCCACTGCCTGGTCAGGCCAACCCTGGAAGATTTATAAACATCTTTTCTTCTTCTTTTTTTTTTTAGAGAGACAGAAAGAGGGAAAGATAGGGACAGACAAACAGGAACGGAGAGAGATGAGAAGCATCAATCATTAGTTTTTCGTTGCCATTGCGACACCTTAGTTGTTCATTAACTGCTCTCTCACATGTGCCTTGACCACGGGCCTTCAGCTGACTGAGCAACCCCTTGCTGGAGCCAGCGACCTTGGGTCCATGCTGGTGAGCATTTTGCTCAAGCCAGATGGGCCCATGCTCAAGCTGGCGACCTCGGGGTCTCAAACCTGGGTCTTCTGCATCCCAGTCCGATTCTCTATCCACTGCGCCACCACCTGGTCAGGCTATAAACATCTTTGATTGTGTTATCTTGAAAGTCTTAATGTTTCTGTGTATCCGTTAACAAATGTTGTAAGCTTATGCCATGATGTCATGCTCCCCCCCAGCCTGTGTGTGATCAAGGGTATATAACCAGCCCCTGAGATGTTTTTGGTGCACACGATTTGGGTCTACAGATGCCCCATGTCAGCCATATGTGGCCAGCATATTTAATAAATCTCTTCCTTTAATAAAACCCTTCAAAACTTATCTGGGCTTGGTGTCTCTACGTAAACTTGCAGCATTGAGGTATGGTACTTTACAACAGCACTTTCTTATCTCGCCATTTTCTTTTCCATTGGTAGTCTCCAGTTTTGTTAAAATTGCTCTCCTTCAGCAGCCTGCTTGGACAAATACCGCCTGGAACATCAGTAGGGTGCCGGGGAGGAAAGGAGCGGATCCCACACATGACAGGTACCTGCTCCCACCAGATTCTGTAGCAAAGAGTCCAAAGAAAGGGAAACTCAAGAACTTTGCCCCACTTTTTCTGGGTCTGCTATTTTACAAGAGTTCACATCAGGCACAGTGTCCCAGCCCCACTATACTTTGCAGTGATCAGCGGGTAGAAGCCAAGGCTTTAGAACAGGAGGCTGGTGTTTAGATGGGTGGTGAGACCAGTACAAAGAAGTTGCCTTGGGTATAAGATGCCCCTTGACCGGGCCAAGTTCTGCTATAGGATGCATGAACTGTCTCCCTCCCAGCCAGCTCTGTAGATTAGAAGGACTCCCTTATGCCTGTGCTGCTTCAAGTCACTCTTCAACTCTCTTGATTATATTAACTCTTATGGTGCTGATCTTTTTCACATTTGCTAAGGAATGTGCTTCGGGGACATATTGGGAACATAGAAACCCTGTGTATGATAGACACAGTCATTACAGAGAGGTATTCCCTATTAACTCAGCTGTCAATGACTCTGTACTGAGAATCGGCAGATGCTGTGGGAGAAACAAAAATGAGTAAGACATGGTGCCTACCTTCAAGGAGCTTTAATATGAATCTTGGTAGTTAACTGAGATTTCAAAACATGACTATATTACAAAACAGATTCTGTAAAACAGCAGAGCACAGTGGTTCCAACATAAAAGTGTTCCATCATATAAAGCCAGTAGCCACGGCCACCATCACAGCTGCCTGGCCCGTGCAGGTTTGCATTAGATTCGGACAGAAAGTAATGAAACAACGGAGTCAAGAACTGGTGAGCCATTACCTTTAATCCTAGCTTGCACCCGGCGGGCAAGTAAAACACACACACTGGGCTCCAAAACCCACTCAGTCAGTGCTCACAAAACTACTGACTTATCCGAGTTTTCTAGAATCAAAGGTTTCTAGCTCACTAGCCTCTGTTTCCCATCTCCTTCTCTCTGCACAAACTGGCTTCTCTTTCAGCACTCCACCATCTTGGCTGCTTCTTCTCTCCTCCACGTAGCCTTTCTCTGCTCTCCTCCAGCATGGGCTCCTAGAATGTAATCCTTCTTTCCCAGAACAACGTGATCTCTCTTCCTTTTAAAACCTTTTGGCGCAAAAGCCCTCCCCCAACACACATTAATACAATCACGCCTATCGCAAGCAAGAAGGGCAACTAATATTATCACCTGGGTGACAGGCTCCCATGTGGGCAGCGCCATCTTTAACAAAGTGAGCATAATATATTTTATCTGCTCAACACATCATTTAAGCTCTATAGGCTTGATTAAGTGACATGACCTCTCTGTGCTTCAGTGTCCTTGTCTGGAAAATGAGGCAACGAAAGATACCTGTGCCATGAGTCTATGTGTGCATGCTTCTTTCAGCAGGGCCTGGTACATAGAAAACATTCAATAAATGTTCATCATATCATAACAATTATTATTATGTAAACTATCAACATTATTTTTCTGCATGAGTCAAATCAGCCAGAATTTTTTATAAACTTAGTACAGGAAGCTCTTATTTGTCCATTATTTCTAAAGTTGGAGTATATCTTTATTTTCTTTTTTTTTTGAGGCTGGTTTTTCCTCCTTTTGATGGGAGTATATCTTTACACAGAAACATTGTAATAGATGATGCGTGGTTCCCAGGCCATCAAAAACAATGGCTCTTTTTATTTTCTAAGGATTTATTAATTTTACAGAAAGAGGAGAGAGTGAAGAAGCAAGAAATATCAACTCTTGCTTCCCTTTAGTTGTTCATTGATTGCTCGTAGTATGTGCCTTGACCAGGCAAGCCCAGGGTTTCGAACCAGCAACCTCAGCTTTCCAGGCTGATGCTCAATCCATCGCACCACCACAGGCCAGGCATAAATGGTTTCTAAGCTGTTCTAGCACTTAAGATTGGCATGTTTGCAGTTCAAAAACAAATATAAGACCACTCTACTGTAATACAGAAAACAAATGGGCTAGTGATTAAAATATAATCAGGAGATTTTTACTTATCTTGAAATTGACACTTGGAGAAAAACAGGGTAGATTTTTAAATGGATGAAAAGCAATATAAAAATCTGTGACAAGATAACAAGAACCATCTGGTTCTTGAAAGGTTTTAGAGGTTGACATGGATTTTTAAGAAAGTTTTATTTTGTTCAGGACTTGCATGATTGTTTTCCCCCCTGGCCACCATTAGAAGTGGTTTTGCACTTATACATGGAATTCGAATAGAGAGGCAGAAGAGGACAAAAGGAAGACACATTTTCCTTAAAACAATGTGTATATGTGTGAAGGAGGAAAAAACTCACTGGAATGGAGTTAACTTAGCCTTATGAAATAAGGGCAGGATGGAGATTCCAAAAAGAAAATAACTATTTTAGAACAGCCTTTGACTTTCATATTTTCAACCACTGCATGTTTCAAACCTACACTTTTACATGCTAAAGATTGGTAGCCAGCAAATGCCAGACCTGGCCCCTGGTACACAGGTTCCTGCCAGCCAATCGCACAGCAGGCAATCTTTGTTTGGCATTTTTTAAATATCGTATTATTCCTCCTTTTCTTTTCTTAAAAATTATTTATTGATTTATTTTAGTGAGACACACACAGGAAGGGAGAGAGATAAGAAGCATCAAGTCGTAGTTGTGGCACCTTAGCTATTCATTGATTTTTTTCTCATATGTGCCTTGACTGGGGTCTCCAGCCAAGCCACATGGTCAAGCCCTTGCTCAAGCCAGCGACCTTGAGCTCAAGCCAGCAACTTTGAGCTTAAAGCCATTGACCATGGGGCCATGGGAATGATACCATGCACAAGCCCACAACCAGCGGCTCAAGCTGGTGAGCCTGTGTTCAAGCTGGCAACCTTGGCATTTTGAACCTGGACTGCAGTGTGCCAGGTCGACACTCTATCCATTGCACCACTACAGATCAGGCTTTTCTTTTTTCTTTTTTTTAATTTAATTGGATTTATTGGGGGTCACACTGGTTAATAAAATTATGTAAGTTTTAGGTGTCCAATTCCATAATATATCATCTGTATATTGCACTGTGTATTCACCACCCCAATGTTTTCTCTTATTTTAATTTAAAAATGATATAAAAATTTTAAATAAAGATAATATGTAAACCACATTCACAGAATACAATTGAGACACTGATGACTCTCCAAGTCTCAGTGGAATGTCCACTGATCCAACAGGGAAGGAAAAGGAAAGTAAAAGAATGTGGGCCAGCTATAACAAATATGTATTTGAAGACTGTGAAATAAAATTAAGAATTTGACTATCCATTTTGGTTCTCTAGAAATGAAAACTCATAACATGTAAATTCATGCAGAGTACATAAATCCACCTTTTAAACTTGATTTTCAGTGAGGCTGTGCGTAGGTACCAGAGGCGGCCAGTACAAAGCCAGGAAGCACATAACCAGTGGTTCCCCGTGTTGGCCACCAGGGGACACCATCAACTCATAACTGCGGGGCTGAGGGCGCTGAAAGTGGGGAGGGCCGCTTTTAGTGCTGCTTAAGAAGGACAAAACAATCTGCTGTTTAAAATACATCGGTTCAGCATTCATTCAGTTGGGGCATTTACAAATCGGTATTTATAACCTAGAGACTGCCAGAGATTCAGGAGGTAGTTAGGTTTTTGCTGGGTCACTAACATACCTTGTACACATGCTTTTAATTACAGTCTTACCCTGGCCGGGTTGCTCAGTGGTTAAAGCATCTAACCTGTGCACGCAGTTCACGGATTCATCCCTGGTCAGGGAACGGAGAAACAACCGATGTGGCACAACTAAATGGAACTCCTAAGGGGAACAACAAATTGATGTGCCTCTCTCTCTCTCTCTCTCTATCTCTCGTCATTGGAAACCAATTTAAATGAATGAATGAATGAATGAACGAACGAATGCAGTTTTGAGGGTATTGACTCATTTCTTCATTCTCTCAAGGGAATGATTACAGTTCTTTAGTTCTGACGTACCCGGCTCGCTTTATCTGCTGGAGTAGATTATTTTATCTCTCTGGACTCTGAAACACAAAATCTAAGAATCTGACTTTAGATTTTTATAAGGCCTTAAATTAAATGACCATATTTACATTTATCTGCATAGGTGCTACTTTGTCAACAGAGCAATCACATTCTAGACTAAACCAAACCCTCAATCGAGAAAACCGCAGCCATCCAGCCCCACTCACAGTGCTCAGGACGCTGCTCCGGGTCGACAGGCAGTGTTGCCGAATGGGGGCTGCAGCGCCCCCGTCTGTTGTTGTTCAGTAGTTCACTTTTCCCTTTCGGCTGTTCCCTCTTGCTATCTGCTTTTTAAAAACACCTTAAGTTACTTTCAAACCACTTAAAGGCCAGCAGGGTTGCATGAGAAATTTTGGCTGGTGAGCCCACCGGGCTGCTAAAAAAGGTCCCTCCTGGGAAGCAGAAAGCTGGTGGGGACCTCACAATCCAGTATCTCGTCCTCTTTATCACAGTCCAAAATTCAACTTCAGCAGAGCACGATTACTGTATCTTATGCTACTATATTTCCAAAAGATTGATTGTTGGGCTGATAAAATATATTATGCTCACTTTGTTAAAGATGGTGCTGCCCACATGAAAGCCCATCACCCAGGTGATATTAGTTGCCCTTCTTGGTTGGGATGGGCATGATTATGTTAATATGTGTTGGGGAGGGCTTTCGTGCCAAAAGATTTTTAAAGGAAGAGAGATCATGTTGTTCCGTGGGGAAGAGGGATTATGTTCGAGGAAGAGCCCAGGGGAGGAGAGCAGATAAAGGCCACATGGAGGAGAGGAGAAGCAGCCAAGATGGCAGAGTGCTGAAGGAGAAGCCAATTTGTGCAGGGAGAGGGAGATGGGGAACAGAAGTGAGTAAGACTGGTGAACTAGAAACCTTTGATTCCAGGAAACTTGGATAAGTCAGTAGCTTTGGGAGCCCTAAATGGAAAGGGAAGTGTTTTCCCACTGTGTGTATTTCTCGCCCTCCAGGTGCAAGCTAGGATTAAAGCTAATGGCCCACCAGGTTTTGGCTCCGTTGTTTCATTACCATCTGTCCGAATCAAACCTGAACCTGCATGGGCCAGACGGCTGTGATGGTGGCCGTGGCTACTGGCTTTACAACTGATACAAAGAACAATACACTGTAATTTATTAAATCATAGTGAACATAGGGCATAGGTGTAATGATAGAGGCACATTGCTTAATGAAAAGAGCCATTGGGTTATTGAGGTTATTTCAACAGATGGCAGCCTGCCCTATTAAATGTGGGTTTTATCAGTTGATTCTCGGTGGGTACATTATTTGCAACTGTGAGGGATACAGTTTCCTATAATGTTTTGTATATACTACAATGTGAATATGCTTTATTTTATAGTCACTCACCACATTGTATATCCCACATTGTGTTTGTTCCTCCCCAGGTTGATATGATCCTCTAGTCCAATGAAGAGTAAGGAAGTAACAACATGCTATTAAGATAGGATGGGCTATATACTAGGTAACAAATAAACACTGAACTCTCAGTGGCTTAATGCTATAAAGGTTTGTTTCACGTTCATGCTGATGATCCTAGTCAGAGGGTTCACCAGGCAGCTGTTCTCTAATTCAAGAATTGGGGCTTTTCTTATCATGTGTCTCCACCATCTTGAAACCTTCACTTCCAACACTGCAGATGGAGAGACAACCACGCTGAAGGACAAAGGTGTTTATGCAACGGAGTGCTGGGAAATGTAGTCTTCTGAGCTCAAAAGAAAAATGAAATGATTGGTTGAATACATCATCAGCTGTGCCACAATCATTAGTTATTATTTATTTCCTTGAATAATACTTTCATCTTTCCATTTCAATCCCATTTTCTTGTATTCTATAAAATTAAATAAAACTTTTGTGTCCTTATGGTATTATCAAATACATTTTAACTTACATAAGTATTTTAAACTATGTAAGATTTCACTTAACCTAAAAGAATATTCTAATGATAAACCACTCTCCATTGATGGAAGAACACTGATTCTACTTCCCCTCACCTCACCATTCCCACCTGTAAGGTATTTTTACCTGCCAAGGAAGAAGAAAGGGGCGTAGCCACGAAGTGTGGATAAGCAAAAGCTTTATTGAGTACAGAGTGCTTCCCGGACTATGTTCCCTGGTCCAGGGGACACGGGCTAGGGAAGTCGCACAGATAAAACTATGTGGGAGATATTTAAAGGGTCCCGTCTAGGGTGGTCGAGCTAATATGATGTGGCAAAATCTCACTGGCTGACAGACGGTTGCTTTTTTCCAAAGGACTCCTGGGAAGTTTCTTTTGGTGCGCATGGTGTGGGTGGTCCTAGCCAAAGTTCCCAGGTCTGGTTTCTCACATGACCTTCCCCATTGTCCACCACGTTACACCACCTTTAAACTTCACATACAGTTGGAAACCACAACCACTCATAGGATCTTGCTTCTACACAGTTGCAAAGAACAATAAACTAGAGTACTGTTCTCAATTTCCTAACACATATTGATCTTTGAGATTCAGAAGTAAGAAATCATAATTCCCAGGAAGCCCAGAAACAGTTAAGTTCTTAAAATACTGCCAGTGTTTTTTCTTTCTCTTTATTCATTGTTATGGATATCTGAAACAAATTTGTTTAATGATCAATAAATATTGTTTGAAAGTATTACAAAGAACTATAGCCTACAGCAAATATTCAAACATTGAAGAACCATGAATGAACATTCATAATTAGTAGTTGAATAATGTAACATTCAGATATACTAACAAGGTTAACAACTTTCAAGTTGCCAACTTGAGCATTCATCTTTCTTGCCAAATGTGTTCTTTTTTTAATGATTTATTTTATTTAAAATGATTTAATTAAGTGATTTAAGATTTTATTTATTTATTTTAGAAAGGAGAGAGAGAGCGAGAGGAGAGAGAAAGGGAGGAGGAGCAGGAAGCATTAACTCCCATATGTGCCTTGAACAGATAAGCCCAGGGTTTCGAACTGACGACCTCAGCATTCCAGGTTGACGCTTTATCCACTGCACCATCACAGGCCAATTCAAAATGCATTATTTCTTGTATCACCATTCATAAGATTTGCACAACATAGACCATGCATATAAACCAGTGGTTCTTAACCTGGGTTCTATCGTACCCTAGGGGTTCGATGAGTCGGTCTCAGGGGTTCGGAGAAGCCTCTGCCGCGGAGGCCAGAATAAAGTAATACCGTAATTTGTTGTGAGTTCATGCACTTTGTTGGGTTTGTTCTTTGAGCAAGGTGATGTCCATGCACGGCTCACTTTGTGCACCAGTAAAAAAACATATACATATGTCTTGAATTTGGAAAAAAAAATCATATTTTATTTATCACTAAAGAAGGGTTCGGTGAATGCGCATAAGAAACTGGTGGGTTCGGTACCTCAAAAAAGGTTAAAAACCACTGGTATAAAGATATTGATATTTATTTTATTTGCAAGGATGGCTCACTGTGAGCAGCAGAGGGGGCCTTGAATACACACCTATAAAACAGGTTACAGTCAACACTGACTGATCAAATGGGGACCACTTCTCTCTAAGTGCTGATGTTAACCCTCAGCTCCAGGTGTCAGCAAAACAGGGAAAGGAATTCCGGCTCAGACACAATAAGTCAGGGCAAATGCAATAACTCGTGAGGTAAGACCAGCAATAGTAACCTGTTCATGAGTTCATTCTCAATGATTAGCAGGCCTCTGCCTGCGGGGGCTGACCTCTGAAGAACCCTTTTATCCTCTTCCCAATACTAACTAGTTTCTACTTACATTCAGAGGCCTCCTGAACTCTGAATGCTGCTTCCCTGTCATGACCTCTAGCTGTTTCTTCTCACACACTTTTCCCTGCCTTTCATACAGCCTACCCTAACTCCCAGCTGTGAGTACCACCAACTCCCTTTATGGTCAATGCCCTGGTGACACGCTGATGTTGACAAGCTCATCTTACCTATGTGGTCTTTAAAGGGCAATACATATATAAAACATATCTTAAATCTAAATATTGAGATAAAATACGTCGTGTATCATCTCAATCTCATAATATCTCTGAGAGGCTAAGAAGATGGCACACATTTTTTTCTCCATCTTCAGATGAGAAAAACTGATGCACATGAAAAGTGCAACGAATGTAAATGTGTCAACGTTTAAAACGGCTGGACTGGGATTAGAGTTGCCATTTCATTCTTTGAATATCCATGTGAATGCCTAGTGGGTGTCAGGCATCTAATGCAGCTTTGATGTCATTGCTCTGTAGTCCTTAGGAGGGAACACACTTACATTAGCAGAGAAGAGTAGCAGTCTACGGTGATGATATTGTAACCACATATTCATAGCAAGAGGTTACAGAGGAAGGGTCTGTGTTGGCTATGTGTTGTTTAAAAAGCATTAATCATACCTGGGCACTTCCATTAATTGTTTCTCAATAATTGATGTTAAGAGCTAGTTCATCCACCTTCACAACCAAAAGGGAAAGGCACGGGGCACAAGTCAGGGATGCTGACTTGAAGTGATTTCTAGTTTATAAAGTGCTTTCACTTTTATGTCCTCTAATGTAATCCTCACAATCTCCTGACAGAATAGGGCCAGGATTATCCTCATTGCACGGATGAAACCAGGACGGGGACATCAAATGATACCCGCGATGAAGCTGACTCTAACTCCTGGTAATTGAAAGAGAATTTGGAGGACTCATTTGGGGTGATTGTGATGGAATATTCCCAGATTTCACTTTACGCAAATGACAAACCAAGGGAGTGAAATGAATCTTGCAGAGTTGTTAAGAAATCCACCCTTTTTTGACGACTCGCAAAGGCTGGGGCTGTCTTCATTTATAGCTTCAGGCTAGCAGCAGCGCCTCTCATTGTGCTCTGTGTTGTGTGGATTGCCACAGGGAAGCTTCACAGCAGCCCAAAGTTGCCCTCTTATGAGCAGAATATTTACATAGGACAGGCATGTAGTTCACCTAACTCCTGTGGTTGGCAAACCAAAATGCAGCAGGGATGAGCCTGAATGAGATCCTAAAAACACCTATTATTTTATTAACTAATACAAGTTCTGTATATCCTAAGATATCCTGAAAGTATCTAAAAAAAAATACAGATCCAATTTTAAAAATCACATTGATTTTACCATGGGAAATTGTTGCTCTAGGCAATAAGCAGTGTCACAGAAATTGCATCAGTGTGATTGGAGCAATTGTAATTGTGGTATAATTGTAACAGAAGTTAAAGACACAACAGTGCTATCCATTTTCATTACCACGCTGATGTGTCGACTGGTCATTGTTTTTAGTCTGGGCAGTCATACCATGGACATTTGAGTTTCCACATCATAAACTTAACATTCACGTGACAAAAAAAAAGTTCCCGATGTGGCCTGGTGGTAACATTTCATCATGGCCATAGCATAAGTTATTGCATAGGACATTCCTCTAAAGATAATTAAAGAAAGTTACAACTAAAATAAACATTTACATTGTTGTTGGGCAGGTAAAATATATTATGCTCACTTTGTTAAAGATGGCGCTGCCCACATGGAAACCCATCACCCAGGTGATATTAGTTGCTCTTATGCTTGGGATGGGCATAATTATATTATTGGGTGTGGGGGACAGGCTGTAAGCAGGCAGAGTCCTTATAGCCCAAGGCTTAGTTTTAAAAGTAAGCTTTTCCCCACACCATTGACTGCTTGGATGATGTGGAGTGGTGCACTCTCCTGAGGAATCCATTATGCTTTAGATGGGTGACTTTGTATCAGAGACTTTCTTGTTTATAGATTGGATTAAAGGTTTGGATTTCTACAGTATAAAGTGGGACAGACCAGGAGCTTGCTCTCTCTTGGTTCCTGAGGTTGGCATTAAAGAGGAGAGCAGATTAAGGCCACATGGAGGAGAAGAAAAGCAGCCAAGATGGCAGAATGCTGAAGAAGAAGCCAGTTTGTGCAGAATTTGTGTAGAGAGAAGGAGATGGGAAACAGAGGTGAATAAGTCTGGTGAGCTAGAAACCTTTTGATTCTAGGAAACTCGGATAAGTCAGTAGCTTTGTGAGCAGTGAATGAGTGGGTTTTGGAGCCCAGTGTGTATTTTTGCTTGCCCACCATGTGCAAGCTAGAATTAAAGCTGATGGCTCACCAGTTTTTGGCTCCGTTGTTTCATTACCGACTGTCCGAATCTAATGTGAACCTGCATGTGAATGGCCACGATGGCGGCTCCTGGCTTTACAATTGTGACCAGATTTTTAAATTGGTAAAGCGGGACACCATTGATGGGGGGGGGGTGTTCTTGATTAAAAATTTGGTCTATATGGAGCAAAAAAAATTTTCATAGAATGCAAAAATAGTATTGTAATATGTTTTTTAAAATTGGGACTTTTTAAAAACGCCTCAGGACGCGGGACAAATTGTTAAAAATCAGGACTGTCCCGCCAAAAGTTCAGCCCACTACTAATGATTTTTTTCTGACTTTTGTGATAAGTGTTTGGGAATGTTAACAAGAATGATGACTTAGCTGTTTGAACAGTTTTATCCTTCATTTCAAGGGCATAAACTTTGGGAAAAGGCGCTAGGTAGGGTACAGATGCTTCTGGAGTTTTATTCCCACTGATAGAACATACGGTAACTTTTCCAGATGAGGTCTCTACTGACTCCTCCCCTCCATTGTCTGGTGTATTGGCCGAGGCTGGAAGTTCCCCAGCTGGTGAAACTGAGCTGAAGATAACTCAGAGAGATCTCTTCAGTATGGTAAACCATTTACACTACCCCAAAGGAAATAAAACCTTTATCAGGGAAAGGTGGGAGGTGGAGAGTGGAGGGAGATGTTAAGAAGAGGGAAGGAGGAGTGTTAAGCAGAAAGGGGCTAACAACCCCAGCGAGTGGTCTTTCCAGAATCAGCCCAGGTAGAAGAAGCTCCTGCTATTACAAGATATAACCACGAGGTGGCATATCAGAAAGCATCAAAGTGAAGTCTGCACTACGTACAGGCTTGTGTTAGCTCACCAGTACACCAGGTCAAATGAAGCCAGCACAACTAGAAACCCCAGGAATTGTGCCACATCTATATATATAGATAAGAGGGAATTAGGACGGGCTTTTTTATAGGATTTGGGTTTCTATTAGATGATTTTGAGAAGGGTTCGGCATAGGGAGGATTGCTCCGAATTGGGTGCTGTCAGAAAGTGGGGGTACTTTGGAGACTATTTTTCCAGAGTAACAGAATTTTATTTGCTTGGTAACTGGAGACTACCTTAATTTTTATCGAGGAGCTGGCACGAATAGGATCCAGCTAAAACAGTGGTTCTTAACCTTTTCTGAGGTACCGAACCAACCAGTTTCATATGAGCTTTCACTGAACCCTTCTTTAGTGATAAATAAAATATTATTTTTTCCCCAAATTCAAGACATAGGTATATGTTTTTTTACTGGTGCACAAAATGAGCCGTGCATGAACATCACCCTGCTCAAAGGACAAAACCAACAAAGTGCATGAAGTCACAACAAATTACGGTATTACTTTATTCTGGCCTCCGCGGCAGAGGCTTCTCAGAACCCCTGAGACCGACTCATCGAACCCCTAGGGTTCGATAGAACCCAGGTTAAGAACCACTGAGCTAAAACTTTCATTGATAAAGAAGCAGCAGTTGCTCGTGTTAGCCAGGAGAGGGGGGTGTTTGGCCATATCTTGTTTCACACAGTGTTCTTTTGTGCTCAAGGCCTGAATGTCAAGTGGTCTCCTCTATGTCCTGCTCCGTGGCCTGCACAAAGTGACCTAATTAGACATTGCTGTTCTGTGAAATGGTTTGTGTTTGCTTGATGTTAAACCAATTCGCAGCTGTTGCTGCCAGGCCAATTCCCAGCTGACAGTTGTCAGAATTCTGTTTCTTTATCTTTTTCACCTGCTTCTTATCCACAGCTAGGAAGGAGCAACGACCAGAAGAAGCACCCCAGGAAATGGTACCTCAGGAAAGCCCTGGCATAGTGATTAACCTCGCACCCAGTGTTTGGCCTTGGACAAAACTGATTTTGCATTTCAGCTCTGTCATTTGCTGGCTGTGTGACCCTGAGTAAGTTATTTAACTTCTCTGTGCCTGTTTCCTCATTTCTAAAACAGAGCTACAAAAGAGGACCCACCTCTTATGGAAACTGGGAAAATTAAATAAGATAACATATGTCAACCACTTAACACAGTGCCTATCACATAATAAGCATTTAAGTTACACTATCTACCTATCATTTGCCAGCGTTCATGTCACCCTCTCTTGGCAAACCACAGTGTGCTCTGGAAACCCAGCCAGAGGGCTAAAGAATCAAACAATATTTGATTTCAATAAAACTTGTATTAATAGAAGGAGCTCAGAAAAGGAGCTGATGGGTTGGTTGTCTTTCATTTCTGGATTGTCAAATTTGGAAAAAATATTCCAGACTTAGTAAGAAGAATATCGTACAAAGAAGACCTTAGTAAGAAGAATATATCCCAAAGGATTATTGCAAGGAGGAGGGAGGGCAACTATTGCAATAGGAGAATGCTGTAAGCTAAAGGTCTATAATCATCTCAAGAGTTAGGCCAAAAATAATTTTAAAAGGAGTTTTTCTTGTGTAAATAAGAGTAATCAAGGTTAGGGAGAGTCGGATGTGGGGAAGTGGGATGAACAAGTGGCATGATCAGATTAGTGGATCAGAGGATGTTTGACCATGAAGCCAGACTATTCTCAGAAGGGCTGTATGCCCCCGCTCAGGCTGGGGGCAGGGCCGGTCAAAGCTCAGGGGCCCCGAGGAAGGAGCGAAACTTAACAAAAGTTGATTAACAGCATATTGTTGGAACTGATCGGCGGGGCAAACAGTTCAGCTAATCATTTATGAAGCCAAGAAAGGGATTTGAGGGTCTCTGTCTGGCCTTGTCACGGGTAAACAAAGGTGAGTCTTATCTAAATCATGGTAAAGGGTGGGATTTTGTAGAACACTAGGGACTGGAGGATTTCTTAATCCCTGTTACCCTGTTCCAGCATCACTGGGCTCAGGTGAGAGTCAACATTGTCAGGTTGCAAATTACATGTTTCCTGGTTGTCAAGTTGTATTTCAGGTAAAAGATGAAGTTTGAACTTTGATAGGACCTGAGAGGTTCTGGATTCCGACACAGAGGTGCAGGTCCCTAAGGGAGAAGTGCCGGAGCTTGTTTTTTGCACCTCCCTTGGGAACCCCAGCAGTGGGAACAGCCTCGCTTGTGTGGCTCTTGCATTTCTTCTGACTTACAAGCAAATCAAGAAGAAACAAAACTTTGCCCTGGCCAGTTAGCTCAATTGGTTAAATGTGCTGTCCTGAAACGACAAGGTTGCAGATTCGATCCGGTCAAGGCACACAGAGGAAAGCAACCATGAGTGCATGACTGTGTGGAACAACAAACAAATGAATACTTCCCTTCCCCCCACTGCTCTCTTCCATCCTCCCTCTCTCTCTCTCTCTAAATATCAATAAAAATTAAGCCCTGGCTGGATATCTCGTTCCATTCCCAGGGCAGGACACATACAGGAGCAGCTTGATGTTCCTATCTCTCTCTCTCTCCCCGCCTCTTTTAAAAAATTAGAAAAAGAAATGAAAAAGAAAATGTAAAACTTAAAATGAGACAGTATCAGCACAAAGGCAGAGACCACACTTTAGTTCAACTCCTATTGACAGCCTAGCTCTCTTTCTGAGATGCAAGTCTCTGTCTTTGGCTCAGCGTTGAAATGCTGCTCACTGACCTGCTTCCCCTGCAGGCTTTCTTCTGCTTCCCCTGGGTGCTGAAGGGTTTCCTGTGTTGCTTACTTTGCTTCCCTTAAAAGAATGCAAATGTTTTGCTTGCATGTCAGGGCTTTCTAAACTACTTTGCACCTATAACACCTCTCTCCTTTCCTTCTCATGGCCTTTTGTCCTGTAATTCCTGCAACTTTGCTTTATGTCCTAGAAGCCAGCCTGGATCTGAATTTGACCCTGAGCAGCCACTGTGGGTCCTCGAACCTGTCCCCACTCCTCGGCGGACATCTTTATTAAACATTCCCACTAGGTTCTGAGCCATCAAGCTTTGATTTTCTCTCCCTTTCAAAAGCCGAGGGAATAGGACTGTCAAATACAAACTGGTGATCCGAACTAATTCTGAGGATTTGTGGAAATGCTCAACATCCATGTGGAGATCGAGAGGCACGACAACTCTAGCTGGGAAACGGCTGGTGTGTCTTTCCTTCCGCGCTAGGTCTCCCCTCCCAGGCCCTTTCCTCCTTCCTGGAGAGGTTCCTCTCCCCTTCTTAAAAACAAAGCCAAACATGTCCTGTTCTGAAAGAAAGGATGTGAATCATAGAGTCCTATAGCCAGAAGGCACAGGAGTGAGTTGTCTAATCCACCGCTTTTGTTTTATAGAATACAGTCACTCCACATTTGGAAATCTAGCTCTAGCCCTTTTTCTTTACATCTGGAAGCATCTAATTATGCATTTTCCCCAGAGTGGAAGAAAAGAAGTCACTTTTAAGATGTTGGCCTCCTTCCTTTCCATAGAGGCTGCTTCTTCTAGTAGGGGAGGGTACTTTGTGTCTCCTCCAAGGAGAACCGACAAAACGTTAGAAATATCTTTGCATCCAGGGCAAACAACAGAAAGCTGAGTATGAATTGTGGGCACAGCGATAACACTCTTAGAGGGAGGGAGGCATTGATTAAACAGGGGTGGGTGTAGCAGAATATTTGATCAAACAAGGTTGTGCCCTACTCCTCTCAATAACACCATAGTGCAGGGGTCGGGAACCTATGGCTCGCGAGCCAGATGTGGCTCTTTTGATGGCTGCATCTGGCTTGCAGACGAATCTTTAATATAAAAAAATAACGTTAAAAATATAAAACATTCTCATGTATTAAAATCCATTCATTTCCTACCGCTCATGTTCATGGTTGCGGGTGGTTGGAGCCAATCACAGCTGTCCTCCAGGACAACACCAAATTTTTATTGGATAATGCTTAATGTACACGGGTCGTTGTGAGGTCAGGAAGTAAATTTCCCTCCTTTTAATCAAGTAGTCAGCTAGCTAATTGCAGAAACCCTTTTGACGAAGAAGATGGCTAAAAGAAAAAAAGATGAGGAGTATCGTACTTTTCATCAGGAATGAACAGAGGAATTCACCTTTGTGGAGAGAGCAGATTCTGCAGTGTGTCTAATATGCAATGATAAAATTGCATCGATGAAACAGTCAAATATAAAGCAGCACTTCGACACACGCCATACTACATTTGCATCAAAATATCCAGTGGGGGACAGCAGGAAAAAATCATGTCAAGAGCTACTGTGCAGAGTGCAAGCTAGTCAGCAGCAACTCTGTGTTTGGACCCAAAAATGTGACTGGAATTCAGCTAGCTTTGCTGGTGCTTTAGGAATTGTGAGAAATGGAAAGCCATTCACAGATGGGGAATATGCCAAAACATTCATGCTTGATGTTGCCAATGAACTTTTTGACGACTTTTCGGATAAAGACAAGATAATCAAACGAATAAAAGACATGCCTGTCGGCAAGAACTGTTCACGATCGTACCATCACAATGGTAAATCAAATTGAGGCAACACAAGTGAAGGACATAAATGCAGCACCATTCTTTTCTCTCGCTTTGGATGAGTCAACAGACGTAAGCCATTCATTCCAGTTCAGCGTGATTGCAAGGTAAGCTGTCGGTGACACACTACATGAGGAAAGTCTTGCTGTTTTGCCTATGAAAGAGACAACAAGAGGGGAGGATTTATTCAAGTCTTTCACTGAGTTCACTAAAGAAAAAAATCTACCGATGGATAAACTTATTTCGGTGTGTACTGATGGTGCTCCATGCATGGTGGGGAAAAACAGAGGATTCGTAGCGCTTCTTTGTGAACATGAAAAGAAACCCATCCTGAGTTTTCACTGCATCCTACATCAGGAGATGCTTTGTGCTCAGATGTGTGGCAAGCAACCTGGTAAGGTGATGTTGCTGGTCATTCGGGTGGTCTACTTTATTGTTGCCCGAGCTTTAAATGATCGCCAGTTTAAAACACTGCTGGATGAAGTCGGGAATAATTATCCTGGTCTGCTTCTGCACAGCAATGTGCATTGGTTGTCAAGAAGGAAGGTGCTCAGCTGTTTTGCAGCTTGTCTGAGCAAAATCCGGACTTTTCTTGAAATGAAAAACGTCGAGCATCCTTGTAAGGTATTCTTCCCCATCAAGAAAGAAGGAAGGGAGGCCTGACCTGTGGTGGCGCAGTGGATAAAGCGTCGACCTCGGAACACTGAGGTTGCCAGTTCAAAACCCTGCACTGGTCTGGTCAAGGCACATATGGGAGTTGATGCTTCCAGCTCCTCCGCCCTTTCTCTCTTTCTCTCTCTCACTCTGTGTCTCCTCTCTAAAATGAATAAAATAAAAAGAAATTAGAAAGAAGGAAGAGAGGGCCGAGAGCCACAAAGTGTGGAATAATAAAAGGCTTTATATTAAGTACTGTGCATCTCGCCCAATGATGTCCCCCAGTCCTGGGGCAAAGGCTAGGGGAGTCGCGTGAATTAGGCTGCATGAGAGGTATTTAAAGGGGTCCTTCTGGGGTCCTTTGGGGTCGTCCAGCTAATATGACATAGTGAAATCTCACTGGCTGACGGACTGTCGCTTTTTTCCCAAAAGATTTCTGGGAAACCCTTCTTGGTGTATTTAGTTGTGGGCAGTCCTAGTCAAAGTTCCTGGGTCTGGGTTCCCCATGTGACCTTCCCCCATTAGCCACCGACCTTACAATCCTGAGTTAGCTAACACTGAGTGGCTCCTGAAGTTCTACTATCTTGTGGACATGAATGAACATCTGAACCAGCTCAATGTGAAAATGCAAGATGTTGGAAATACAGTCTTATCCTTTCAACAAGCAGTGTTTGCATTTGAAAACAAGCTGGAACTCTTCATAGCCGACATTGAAACAGGTCATTTACTACACTTTGAAAAACTGGGAGAGTTTCAAGATGCATGAACAGCAAGTGACCCTGCTCAACATCTTGATCTCCAGCAGCTAGCGGGCTTCACATCTAATCTCCTGCAGTCATTCAAAACGCGCTTTGGAGAATTTCATGAGTGCACTCATCTTTTTAAGTTCATCACCCATCCACACAAGTGTGCAGTGGACAGTGCCGACCTGAGTTACATTCCCGGTGTCTCCATCAGAGATTTTGAGCTACAAGCTGCTGACCTGAAGGCCTCAGATATGTGGGTGAATAAATTCAAGTCACCGAATGAAGATTTGGAAAGACTTGCACGACAGCAAGTATAGTTGGCAAGCAAACACAAGTAGGGAGAAATGAAAAAACTTCAATCCACGGACCAGATGATTGTCAAAACTTGGAAGGCACTTCCCATCACATACCACACACTGCAGCATGTGAGTATTGCTGTACTGACAATGTTTGGCTCTACGTATGCATGTGAGCAGTCTTTCTCACATCTAAAGAACATTAAGACCAACCGATGATCACGTTTAATGAATGGAATTCTCAACTCCTGCATGAAGCTTAACCTCACCATGTATCAACCAGACTACAAAGCCATCAGCAAAATCATGCAGCACCAGAAGTCGCGTTAATGGTAAGAAGTACTTTATTCATCATTGGTTAGCAACAGTATAACAACGTTATTAAAAAGAATTCAGAGACTTATTGTACTTTAAAAGTGTTGGTCTTACATGAATTGCACACATTTACTTGTATTTAGTGTTAAACAAATTGTATGGCTCTCACAGAATTACATTTTAAAATATGTAGTGTTCATGGATCTCTCTCAGCCAAAAAGGTTCCCGACCCCTTCCATAGGGTCTGCAGAGAGTTCCTGAAAAGGAGCAGGGGAAGTCAGGCAGCTGTGATATTTGCAGCTACATCTTGGACAAAGTACTCCTACTTCCCTTTGCCCCCACTCTGTTCCTGTGCTCCCCATGACACTGACTCAGCATGAGAGATGGAATGTGTGCTCCAGCCTAAGCCAATCAGCACATCCTTCTCCCTCAGGACACTGACTGGTTCAGAAATGGGTACGAGATCCAAGATGGTCCATTGGTTGTATCCCAGGATTTGCGTGGCAGCTCTCTTGAAGAATGTCTCTCTCCCTCTCATTGAACTGGAACCTAACTGACAGTGAGGCTGGAGCTGCTGCTTCAACAACTTCTTAGAGCCAAAGAACAGAACCAGGACACAGAGAAGTGCAGAGTCAACCAGAAACCAGAGAAATCTGTTTCTCCTTCACATTGTTTGAGCCCTGAGTCAGACCTCTCCTGAAACCAGTCCTCAATTCCATGTGCAAATAAATACTCAATCACCTTTTCTGGCCTCTGGTGGCGCAGTAGACAGAGTGTTGACCTGGAACACAGAGGTCACCAGTTCGAAACCCTGAGCTTGCCCAGCAAGGCACATATGACTAGCAATCAATGAACAACTAAAGTGAAGCAACTATGAGTTGATACTTCTTGCCCCTCGCGTAAAATCAAGAAATAAAATCTTTAAAAAATATATAAATAAATTCCCAGTCATTTTAATTCCATTTGAGTTAGTTTGTATCACAGGATACTCAGAGTCCTACCTGAGGAAATCAATATTATTAATATATAATAAATAGGTGCACAAAAAGGTTTAGGAATTTTGCTTTCATGTGCTACTTTGGTATGGGGATTATTTTGAGCTGAAGGCAATCAAGACCCTGTGGGTTCAAGAGAAACTTTACCTCTCTCCCTTAGAGAACTTACACTTGGAACCTTGCTCATAATAAGAGTTATCACTAAAAATAACTTTTTTTTAATGACCTATCAATAGGACAGGGCAAACTTCTAATTACTAAACATCTACTCTTCTTATCATCCTGTGAATAACCTTCCTCTGCTGTGAAGCTTCAAGGTGCCTTACCACATCCGTCACTCAGGATGTCATGCGTGCATCATTTTACCTCTGTGGCTCTAAACCTTTCATGTAATTGGAGTTCCAGTATGTAAATATGTAGTTAAACTTGGTTATTTTCTCTTGTTAATCTGTCATCCGTCAATTTGATTATTAGACCAGTTATAAGAACCGAGGAGAGAAGGGAAATTTCTTCCTTCCCCAGAAGCATGTGTTGTCTTCAACGTACCCTGCAGGCAACTACGCACATTTCAGTTCTTCTTGGTCCCTTTATTCAAGTGAGTTCAAAGAGCTTCATGAGTTTAAATTCAGAATAGGTGAATGGTAGATACTATCTTTGCTTGAGGATGAGCGGAGCTTAAAGTTGAGGGAGAGCAGGCAGGAAGAAGAAAGCAAACTAGACATACTTAGAATTAAAAATGGTGGAAGACTCCCAAAGTGAGTGAGTGTCCTCTCCGAAGACAGGCAGAAGGCACAAGTCCCTCCAAAGAGTTGGATGCCATTGCTTTTCTTCAAAGAAGAAACTTAGAGTACAGAAGCAAAATCCTTCTAAGGCTTGCACCTTAAAAAACAGAGGCTTTTAAAAACACTGCAAATGGTATGAACTAGTTCAGTCCTGTTAGAATTGCTTTTGCCGGTATTTTGGGGGAAAATTTCATTTTTGGACCATGTTTCAAATATCTATTACTAGATAACTACACAAAATCTGGTGGCTCAATACAATAATTTATTTTGTGTGCAGTTTTGTGGATAAGGAATATGGGAAGGGCTGCACTGGGCAATTGGTCTGCCTAGCTTCGTGTGGGACAGCAAGGCAGATGATACACTTCCAAGTGGCATCTTTGCTCTCATGTCTGGTATCTCAGTGCTACTGGGATTTTCTTTTTTTTTTTTTTTTAAATTTTTTTTTTACTTTATTTTTTTCCAAGGACAGAGAGAGAGAGTCAGAGAAAGGGATAGACAGGAATGGAGGAGAGAGGTGAGAAGCATCAATCATTAGTTTCTTGTTACCCTTGCGGACACCATAATTGTTCATTGATTGCTTTCTCACATGTGCCTTGACCGCGGGCCTTCAGCAAACCAAGCAACCCCTTGCTGGAGCCAGCAACCTTGGGTCTAAGCTGGCGAGCTTTTGCCCAAGTCAGAGGGGCCCTCGCTCAAGCTGGCGAGCTCGGGGTCTCGAACCTGGGTCTTCCGCATCCCAGTCCGACGCTCTATCCACTGCGCCACCGCCTGGTCAGGCACTACTGGGATTTTCTTATAGTCTACCTGCGGCCTCGGACCTTAGGGTTTCTCCATGGAGCTGAGGTTTCTCATAACATGGTGGTCTCAAAATAGTGACCCTTTTTAGAAGCAGGAAATACTGGCCCTGGCTGGGTAGTTTAATTGGTTAGAGTGTTGTCCCAGTATGCCAAGGTTGTGGGTTTGATCTCCAGTCAGGACACATACAAGAAGTAAGCAATGCATAAATAAGTGGAACAACAAATCAATGTGTTTTTCTCTCTCTCTAAAATTATTTTTAAAAGTTAGAAGCAGGGGAAAGATATTACCAGGCTAAATAAGGGTTCTACCTGAAAAATATCAATATGACTATTGCCATATACTATTTGTCAAATAGGTCACAGAGCTCACCCACGTTCAAGGGAGAGTATAAAGGTCACATTGCAGAAGGGCAATGAGATTGGAAGAGATATTGTTGTGGTCCTTAGAACATACAATCTGCTATAATCCATGATCTTTTTCTTTGGAATTTATTGCATTGGAATACTGCCAAAGAAGGTATAAAAACAGATAAGTTTACCACAACTTTTGTAACACCACCAACAAAAAGAGTGGAAACAACCTACATGTCTAATAGATAAATGATTAAGTAAATTACCACATAATACACAGGTTCCAACTAACAGAAACATGAAGCCACAGTAATTAAGAAGATTATGAAAAAACATGAACAAATGTTGCTATAAAAGGAAAAAAAGTAAAATTATAAAGCATGTGCACTATGATGATAATATGGGAGCAACTGCATGCTTCTGAATAGTCTGGAAGAAAATACATAGCAATGGAGGTAATTGCATTAAGGTGCTAAGGTGATGCATGCCTTCCGTTTCCCCCTTTATTGTTATAGCTTCACAAAAAATGAAAATTAGAATAAAATAAGAGAATCAAAGCTCTGTCAGTGTTCAGAATTTGGCAGGCACATGTATTGAAGAAGTACAGGGAAGACAAAGGGGACCTATAGATCTCCCTCTCATTCAGGCAGATTTGGACAGACTGCCAGGTCAGAGGGTCCACAGATATTCTCATTTATAATTAAACTTCTGCTTTGACCCCTCACCTTTGGAAAGCCGATTGTCATGAAAGCAATAACCATTGTATTTGTTTTGCTCCATGCATTAGGGTGTTCATTATATAACACTGAAAAAACTTTAAAAAGCTACTACGACACATAAACATAAGGTGATATTTTAATCTTTTTCATAATGAATTCATCTTACCCATGGTCTCTAAAATTGTCATTGGCAATTTGGCCTGGGAATTTCTCCTAGAATGCTCTAGTGAGAACTAGATTAATTCTAACCCCCAGTCCACAGTTGGTTTGCATGGGAACTCTGTTTTGTAGGTGAAGAGGCTGTAGAACAGGGGTCCCCAAACTACGGCCTGACCCGCGGCTGCATGTGGCCTCCTGAGGCCATTTATCTGCCCCCCCCCCGCCCCCCGCACTTGCACTTCCTGAAGGGGCACCTCTTTCATTGGTGGTCAGTGAGAGTACGGGATGCATCCGCACCCATAGTTCCCATTGAAGTACTGGTCAGTTTGTTTATTTAAATTTACTTGTTCTTTATTTTAAATATTGTATTTGTTCCCGTTTTGTTTTTTTTACTTTAAAATAAGATATATGCAGTGTGCATAGGGATTTGTTCATTGAATTTTTTATAGTCCGACCCTCCAACGGTCTGAGGGACAGTGAACTGGCCCCCTGTGTAAAAAGTTTGGGACCCCTGCTGTAGAATGTGCAATAGTCTATCCTAATCAAACAGCAAATAAAATTCCTGCAATGGCCTTGAATTTAACCTGGGTCCCAGAGACCAAGGACCAGCCCTTCTGGGATTATTACACTCCTAGCTATGGGTAACCTTCAGCCCTTCCCAATCAAACCCAACCTTTGAACAGGCATTGCTTCCCAATATTACTTTAACTTGCTAGTCATTATTGTGCCTTTTTTGTGGTGAGCTTTCAAAAACATTTATTAAGAAAGGTGAAAGAAAGTGCAATAAAGCTCAAAGTTATAATAAATTCTAATTAAATAATTGCAAAAACAAATATTAAAAATAACTATCTGTTTAGTTGACACGACTGATAGTTGTGTGTATATAGTTAATGATTGGAGAAAACCTGGGAGAGGGAAGATAACATCCTGGTAAACTATTTTGACTTTATTTAATTGCCTTTGACAAGTTAAAAAAGTCTGTCTACTAGTTTATAAATGTAACTATTGATGTCATTAGAATTAATGTTCTCATAGTCTTTTTTAAAATGTATTGATTGATTTTGAGTGGGAGAAGAAGAGAAAGAGGCAGAAGCATCACTCTATTTTTATATGTGCCCTGACCGGGGATTAAACCCAGAACCTTTTGTGCATCAGAACATTGTCCCAAGCAATGGAGCTATCTGACCAGCACCGTCTCTGTATTCTTCTTTTTTTAATTAATTAATTAATTATTTGACAGAGACAAAGAGAGAGTCAGAGAGATAGACAGATAGGGACAGACAGATAAGAAGGGAAAGAGATGAGAAGCATCAATTCTTTGTTGCAGCAACTTAGTTGTTCATTGATTGCTTTCTCATATGTGCCTTGAAAAGGGGGCTATAGCAGTGCAAGTGACCCCTTACTCAAGCCAGCGACCTTTGGGCTCAAGTCAGTGACCATGAGGTCATATCTATGATCCCATGCTCAAGCCAGTGACCCTGCGTTCAAGCCGGATGAGCCCATGCTCAAGCCAGCAACCTCAGGTCTTCTGCATCCTAGTCCAACACTCTATCCACTACACCACTGCTTGGTCAGGCTTTTGTTTTATTTTATTTTATTTTTTAATTCTTGATTTTAGAAAGAGAGGAAGAGAGAGAGAGACAGAAATATCAATTTGTTTCTGTATGTGCCCTGACCAGGCATGGAACAGGTAACCCCTATCCAACTAAGGCCATTTTTGTATTTTTTTCTCCTGAAATTGGTGTCTTATTTAACAAATGCTTACCTACCAGTCTTTATAGCAGTGGTTCTTAACCTGGGTTCTATCAAACCCTAGGGGTTCGATGAGTCAGTCTCAGGGGTTCAGAGAAGCCTCTGCCACGGAGGCCAGAATAAAGTAATACCGTAATTTGTTGTGACTTCATGCACTTTGTTGGTTTTGTTCTTTGAGCAAGGTGATGTTCATGCACAGCTCATTTTGTGCACCAGTAAAAAAACATATACCTATGTCTTGAATTTGGAAAAAAAATCATATTTTATTTATCACTAAAGAAGGGTTCGGTGAATGAGCATAAGAAACTGGTGGGTTCGGTACCTCAAAAAAGGTTAAGAACCACTGCCTTATAGGTATTAACAAACTTATTTTCAATAACCCATTATGTAGGTACTATATTATCCCCAATCTCATTTTACAGATGAAGAGACAGAAACATAAAGAGGTTAAGAAACTTGTGCAAAATAGCCAGCTAGTAAGCAGCCTGGTCAGGACTCAAATTCGAGCAGTCGGGCCCCAGAGTCCTATACATAACTACTATACAGTGCTGCCTGGGTTAGAAAGACATAAGAATTCCATTTTAGCAAATATAGCTATAGCCCTTAATAAAATATTTACATGTCTAAGTGTGTGTTGTTGTGAGTTTTTGTTTTTTATTTTTTAGTGTGCACGGGAGAGGGACAGATAGACAGGAAGGGAAAGAGATGAGAAGCATCAATTCTTTGCTGTAGTTCCTTAGTTGTTAATTGATTGCTTTCTCATATGTGCCTTGATGGGAGTAAGGGCACTCCAGCAGAGCAAGTGACCCTTTGCTCAAGCCAGCAACCTTGAACTCAAGCCAGCGATCATGTGGTAATGTCCATGAGCCCAGGCTCAAGCCAGATGAGCCCATACTCAAGCTGGCGACCTCAGGACCTCAAACTTGGGTCCTCAGCATCCCAAGCTGATGCTCCATTCACTGTGCTACTACCTGGTCAGGCTCTATGTGTATACTTTTGATAAAATTGCAGCAGAGTCCTACACTCAGGATAATTCACAAACTTTCTTACTCTTGTTCATACAATTCTACTTTAGGAACGATGCCATAATTTGCAATACAGCTAAAAACTTTAGAGGATTTCCTCCTTAATAAATGCTAACTAAATTTGTGGAGTTCCCTGGTTGAGGAGACAGTGTCTTTCCTTTTATTTTTTAGGCCACCTCTATTTTTTAAATTTTTATTTATTTATTTTTAGCAAAAGAGAGAGAAAGGGTGGGAGACATTGATTTGTCATTCCACTTATTTATGCATTCATTGGTTGATTCTTGTATGTGACCTGACCAGGGATCAAACCTGCAACCTTGGTGTATGGGGTCAATGCTCTAACCAACTGAGCTACCCAGCCAGGCCAAAATAGTGTTTTAGTTTTTAATTTTCCCATTAAGAGAGAGCGAGGAAGGGAGGGGGGAGAGGGAGAGAAAAAGAGAGAGTGAAGCATCAATTTGTTCGACTTAGTTGTTCCATATAGTTGTGCACTCATTGAGTACTCTGACCTGGATCAAACCCATGCCAGGACAATGCTTTATCTACTGAGCCATCCAGGCAGGACCCAAGCAGTATATAATGGTCCCTCATCTATCGCAGGGTTAGATTCCAGAACCCCCTGCGATAGGCAGAAATCCATGAAATAGTGACCCTATATTTATTTTATTATTTATATATTTTTAAAGCTTTATAAACCCTCCCCACACTCTTATAAGCCTTTCCCACACTGTTATCAACATTTCCTACACTCTTATAAACACTTTCTATGCCCTTAAACACTTTCTACATAATTAAGATAATAAATATACCTATATACTGCAAAATCCCATAATATAGTGAAAAATCCGCAATACAAAATTAGATACATACCATTTTAAAATCCGCGATACAGTGAGACAGAGAAAAGTGAACTGCGATATGGCGAGGAATGACTGTATCTTTCAAGAATGAAGTTTTTGGCATGTAAATTGTATCTCAGTTTTTTTAAAAATGTTAACAATTGTGGTCTGTAGACTCTTGGGAATCCCTAAGACATTTTAGTGGGTCTGCATGGTCATATGATTACACTAGGAACTTTAGCTCCTTTCTCATTCTCACTCTTTCATTACTATACAGTAGTTTTCCAGAGGTTACGTAACATGTGATCTCGCAGCAGATTGAATGCAGAAGTAATTATGAAAATCTAACCTTTTTTATTTTAAGCCAGATGTTAAAGAGATCAACCCAAAAGAGAAAGCAATGCTACTGCCCTCACTAAATTTTTGGAAAGATATGGTTACTTTAAAATTCATTTATATTATTTATATCAATATGCTATGGACTTACTATTTTTAATAAATAAATATTTTATTTCTTATATATTTAGAATAATTCCCTATTTTTCTGATTCTTTAAAAAAAATTATTGATTTAAGTGAGAGAGAGAACGGGGGAGAAAAAGAGACAGAAACATCAATCTGTTCTGTATGTGCCCTGACTGGGGTTCGAACCAGCAACCTCTGTGCTTCAGGACTACATACACTCTAACCAACCGAGCTATCTTGCCAGAGCAATAAATAAATATTTTAAATTTACTTCAGCTCTGCTTTCTAATGATAAATATTAATATAACCCACAAAAACAAAGGTCTTTGGAGTCTACAGTAGTTTCAAAGAGGGTAAAGGGATCGTGAAACCAAAATGGCGGAGGATTGCTAAACTAGGATGACAGCAGTTGAGATGGTACAAACCGGTTGGATTGAAGATACATTTGAAGGTTGACACCCGCCCCCTGCCCTTGCTGGGGGCTTAGATGTTAGAGGTAAGGAAAAGAAAAAAAATAAAGAATCACTTCTGGTTTGGGACCTCAGCAAATGTGAATTGTGATGTCATGAGCTATTTTGGGGAAGAACTATGTGAAGAGGAGAACTGGTAGATAAGTCAAGTTGTCTTATCAGAAATTTAGACAGTTAGACATGGAAAGATGATCTTCTTCAATCCTCCCACCAATTCCATGAGTTAGATGTGATTATAATATTTTGAGTTGAATATCTTATTTCCATTTTACACAGCTGATTCTGTTTATTCAGATTCTGATCGGAACCAGGCCTGACTCTGAAATCCATGTTCATCTCAGTAACCCTAATTAAATTCACCGAAACTCCCAAATGAGAGGAAATAATGAAGGAACTTGGGTAAAAGTGTTACTTAAAATATCTAACAATTACTTTGGTACCCTCTGGAGGTCACAGTTCCCACAGTAGCCACAAGATTATCTATCTGTGGGATGTCAGGCTAGCCAGCCAGGGTGAGGGGACCAAACAAGCCTCAAGCATTGCCCACTAGGGTCCTAGCAGAGTTGCCTGTCAGGGCTCAGGACTCCTCTAGCCCCTGGCCAGAGAATCCAGGGGTTGGGGACAGGGGGAGAAGGTGGATAGAAACACTAGTTCCCACTTTTTAAGAAGAACTTTAATATTTTAATACTGAATACATCAAGAGCAGTGTAAACCAGCTGAAAGTCAACCATGGCATTAGAAACAAGGATGTCAAAATATTTCTCCTTCTATCCTGGATTCAGAGAAATGATTTTCAAAAGCAGAGAGGTTGGATTTCAGTTTTGCTCTGTTTCTTATTCTGCAAGCCATCGACTTGCTTCATTTCTAATCCTTGGATAAAAATCAATCAACCAACCATTTTATCAAATATGGGAATGTCATTTATAAGATATATTCATTTTAAATAATTTCAATACAAAACAGTACACAGAAATCCATAAACTGCACTATTTTCTGGGGAAATGATATGTTATATTTGACAGTTGATTTTAAACAATCTAGTGTGGAGAGGGTGTAGGGACAATAGAGTTATAAATGAAAAAAGATTGGCCATCTGTTGATAAATGTTGGATCCAGGTAACAGATACATGGGTACTGATTAATCTATTATTTCTACTTTGTCTATTTTGGGAATTTCCATAACAAAGCTTTAAGGAAAGAGTTCAATATATACCCAATGTTTGGAGACTCTGGCTGCTATTAAAAAAAGAATACAAAGGATACAAGACTGTAAATTGTTTTTTATATTTCACTTGCTTTAGGGTTTGTTTGTTCTTTTAAAAGGATTTTGTGAAATTATACATTCAAAATGAATATAAAAAGTAACGTGTATTTAGCCATAACCTCCTTTATAGTAGCTTTTGGGTGCCTTGTATACATTTCCAATTATAGCAATGAGAGTAAATAATTGCCCATGATTTGGTCTCAACACTCAACTGTTGTCATATTAATTGCTACCTTTATGTAGCTACTGCCTGCCTGTAGCCAGTGATAACATTTGAAAATACATTTCTAAATAAAACAGACATTTTAGTGTCAAATTCAGATGTTAATTTAACAAGATTTTCATTTTTTATTAATTTACTTTTTGGGGCATGGATAAAACTTTAGTTCTGTTATTGGTTTAGTTCTTTATTATAATCTAGCCATATTTTGCCTCCAGAACTCACTTTTTACCCAGCAATGTTGAAAACGTGATTGCACAATATTCAACATTTCTAACTATAAATTATGTGTGTGTGTGTGTGTGTGTGTGTGTGTGTGTGTATACATATTATTTTCATTGCTTCCTCCCCTGCCCACCATGTAAGGACATAGCAAGAAGATAGTTGTCTGCAAAGCAGGAAGAGAGCCCTCACCAGACACCCAATCTGCTAACCCCTTGATCTTGGACTTTCCAGCCTTCAGAACTGTGAGAAATACATTTTGGTTGTTTAAGCCACCAATGCTATGGTCTATTACTATAGCAGCCTGAACTAAGACAAGAAGTTTGGTGTTTTATAAGTCTAGATAGTCAACAATTTTGTGAAGTGATAAAGAGTTAAACTTAATTAAATTTAAAGATAAAGTCGCTAAATACAGAGAGTTAAAGTTATTTTATCCATCTCAAACTATGAAGAAATGGGAGTATAAATTTAAAATGGTTGTTTCATGCTCCTGGCTCTTCATTACTAGATAATATTCTTTCTTACAGTTAGTTAATAACATGCATATCTAAAATTAAGCCTCTTGGGTTGCCTTGGATTCTGTTACTTTAAATAGGCACCATCAAATTATAATTTTTACTTGTTTAAAGATTGTTAGAGCCTGATACTAGTTTTTTTCCTGCCAAAAAAGAAGTCACAGTGGGTAAGCTAGAGTTCAGAAACAATTATTCAGCAAAGTACAATTAAATTGGCTTTTCTTTCAGCCTCTTTTTTTACTACCTTTAATTATTGTTGGACTCTGAAGTTCAAGGAAATAGTCATAGGAGAAGAATTATTTAAACAAAAAAAGAAAGAGAATTCATAATTTTCCTAAAACATAATAGGTACTTCCTACCATGTATTCCAAAAACGACTGTGTAAGCTAAAATTGCTCCCTAGAGCAAGCTTGGAAGAAAGTTGCTTAGACACGAACAAAGGTAAATAAATACCCTAAAATTTCTTTCTAAGATTTCAAACCCAATTTAACAATGGGATTACATCTAAGTAGCCAAACTTAAAAGGATTGCCTCGTGAATAGTAAATATTGATTATGACTGAAAAGCACAGAGGATCTGCATTCTATTTTTAGTTTAAATGAATGCTCTTTGTTGCAGAAGCTGAAGGATGCATTTAGTCAATCAATTTTTTGAAAAAAAAATAAACCATGTGCTATATGAGAGTAAGGAAAGAGTTCCTGACCTCCAGAAGCTCTCAGTTGCACAAGTTGGAAAGAAGAGATGTATGTACTCGAATCAATTATTATTACAACACTAAATTATGTAGGACTAATTACAAGTGCCTCTGAATTCAGAAAAGCAGAGAGAGTGAGATTTCTGTGATTTAAAGGAGGTGTTGGGTGCCTGACCAACCGGTGTACAGTGGATAGAGCGTCGGACTGGGATGTGGAGGACCCAGGTTCGAGACCCCAAGGTTGCCAGCTTGAGGGTGGGCTCATCTGGCTTGAGCAAAAAAAAAAAAAGAAAAGCTCACCAGCTTGGACCCAAGGTCGCTGGCTCGAGCAAGGGGTTACTCCGTCTGCTGAAAGCCCGTGGTCAAGGTTCGTTATGAGAAAGCAATCAATGAACAACTAAGGTGTCTCAACGAAAAACTGATGATTGATGCTTCTCATCTCTCTCCATTCCTGTCTGTCTGTCCCTATCTCTGACTCTCTCTCTGTCCCTGTAAAAAAATAAAATAAAAAATAAAAAGAAATAAAAATAAAAAATAAAAAAGAGGTGTTAGGGATTATATGTGAAGTTTAAAACTGAGAACTCAGGTTCAAATTCTGCCACATGGTTAGAGTCTAAAGATGCTGCATCCAAAATATACTCAAGATTGCTAGTTTTTGCCTGACCAGGCGGTGGTGCAGTGGTTAGAGCGTCACTAGAGCATCAGACTGGGATAGGGAGGACCCAGATTTGAAACCTCCAGGTCACTGGCTTGAGCGTGGGATCATAGACGTTACCCCATGGTTGCTAGCTTGAGCCCAAGGGTTGCTGGCTTGAAGCCCAAAGTTGTTGACTTGAGCAAGGGATCACTCGCTCTGCTATAGCCCCCTCCTTCTCCCCAGGGTCAAGACACATATGAGAAAGCAACCAGTGAACAACTAAGGTGCCACAACTAATAATTGATGCTTCTCATCTCTCTCCCTTTCTCTCTGTCTGTTCTGATCTGTCCCTCTCTCTGACTCTCTGTCTCTGTCAAAAAAAAAAAAAAAAAAAAAGATTGCTAGTTTTTTTAGTTGGCTATCTGATTCAGTGCCTTCAACCATATAAGGTTTTTGGATAAAATTTAGCAAAAGAGCACAAAGTTACATAACATGAAATTATGTTCATCACCAAATTACCAAATTAAATGTTTTTGGTGATTGAAAATTATACATACATAAGCATATATATTTTGCTTCATCTCAGTATTTAGTTACTTATATTTTAGACTATTTTGGAAATATATATATATATGCAGCACAATTAATTTATAGGACTTTTAGTCATTGACATATCCCTAGAACACTGCCTGGTATACAGTAGGCAAACAATAAGAATTCTTGAAAATACACACACTTAAAAAAAGAAAGTTTGAGTTACAAAAGCAATAGATGCCTATTGTACAAATATTTTAAAATACAAAAATATTAAAAATAAAAAGTGGAAGCCTTTCGGCCTGACCTGTGGTGGCGTAGTGGGTAAAAGCGTCGGCCTGGAATGCTGTGTTCACCAGTTCGAAACCCCAGGCTTGCCTGGTCAAGGCACATATGGGAGTTGATGCTTTCTGCTCCTCCACCCCTTCTCTTTCTCTGTCTCCTCTCTCTAAAAAATGAATAAATTAAAAAAAATATATATATATTTTTAAAAAAGTGGAAGCCTTTTATTTTTAAGTGCAAACATATGTATACAGTTTATTTTTAACACAAACAATAGGGTCATATTATAATTTTTCTTTGATTTTTCCATTCAACTATATTAAATGAATTTTTCCATTGGTGCCACCTCATTCTTACCATTGTATTGCATAGATATACCACAATTTATACACCCAGTTCCTCTTGATAGAAATAAGTTTGTCTTCATTTTTTAATTATCATGAAAAACATTTCTGGGGACATATAACCCTTACTTGTGTATTTCTCTAAGAGAAATTCTGAGAAGCAGAGCTGATGAATCTAAGGGTATGAGTGTTCTAAATTCTGATAGGAAATCTGCATGTTTATAGCTATTCTTATATTGCTGATCTTGGTTTAGTGAGAAGGAACCCAGCCAGCCAACCACCGAAAAGGTCTACTCCAGAAAACAGCTAAGAATTCTTTCTCATCCTATGGGCCCTGAATCTCAGAGGGAAGCCTGCCTTAGCTGCCTGAAGCCATAGGGGCTTATCATTGTCATCTCCTTAAGAAGAAATATTTCTGATACTTTTTCCCCTAGAATATGGAATTATATATTTCTTTTCTTTTAGATTTAAAATATAATTTTTAAATGGAAGGGAATTTAGAGATCTCTTTTTCTGAAGGTATACTTTAAGTGTCAAGTAAAAGAAGATAACAGCCTGACCAGGTGGTGGCTCAGTGGATATTGTTGGCCTGGGAGGCTGAGGACCCAGGTTCGAAACCCCAAGGTTGTGGGCTTGAGTGCAAGCTCACCAGCTTGAGTGCAGGGTCGCTGGCTTGAATGTGGGATAATAGGCATGACCCCAAAGTCACTGGATTGAGCTCGAGGTCACGAGCTTAAGCAAGGGGTCACTGGAGCCCCTCCCCCCACAGTGATTGCATGTATGAGAAAGCAATCAGTGAACAACTAGGGTGCCTTGATTATGAGTTGATGCTTTCTCATCTCTCTCTCTTCTTATTTGTCTGTCCCCCCTCCCCTTCAAAAAAAAGAAGATAACTCAGACTGGCTGAAACAATGAGTGAAATGTATTGGCTCACATTAACTGACAAATTCTAGATATCTGCAGGCTTTTTGTATGACTTGATTCAGAGTTTGTGACTTGATCCAGAGAATTTATGATAAAAGCTGTTTTTTAGAGTTTCTCTGCCCCATTCTACCTACTGGCTTCATTCTTGTCGTGGCTTTTCTTGTAGGACTACCAACAATTCTCAGAACTGTATGCTTCCTTGTTCAATTCGGATATAGGAAGTGGGTGTTTCTTCCTCCAAGCATCACACAAAAGTCCTGAATCTCACACTAATTAGATCAGTCTGGAACAAATGTCCACCTCTAAATCAATAACTCTTATAAGGAACATAGGTTTACAAAGCCTCACCCTAGAGCTAGTAGTAAAGCCAACGTCAAACAACATGAATGCTTCACAATTAAGGAGTAGGGGGATTGATTCTGATTAAGCCACCACCTCTTAGGGGGGAATTTCCTGTCTTTTTGCCTCATGCTTCTGTACAGAGGGACTTCTCCTATGGGCTGTTCCCTCACTTCTTGCTGACTCCTGCCTGACTGGTGGATAGGAAAGTCTGATACTCCTGATCCTTATTTCTCCACTGGAAGAAGCTAATCTAATTAAAAGGTTGCGAACATTGAAGATTCAGCTGTTTATTTTTGATCTGGAGCGTATATGGAACAGCAATCCTAGGATAAATGTGGATGCTCTGGAGCCCCAAGTATCCCCTTCTGTGTGCTGTGCCAGGGTCTGGCCTGACTGAAGAGGCGGTTGGAGGGACCTGGAGTAATGCAGCAAATCATTTTGTCCGTGGAGATTGTTTCTCTCTTCTAATGAGCTTTATTAGTAGGTAGTAGAGTCTGCATTTTATTCCCCATCTCTTCAGTGTCCTATGCCTTATTTCTGAACTGGTTCTCATCTTGGGATAAAGAGAAGTGTCATGGTGACAATGAACTGCCCAGAGACGAGATATGTTTCGAGGAGCTGAGGGGAGGCAACAGCCCGGATCAGCAGACCAAAGGACTGAAGCCCTGTCCCCAGCCTTACTCAGATATTTATTAGCCAGTACACATAACTCAAGGAAACAGAAGTTTTTAGGGGTTGAAGTAAGAAGAACATGCTGACTTCTAATAGCCTAAACATTTTCTTGTTGCTGAATCTTATCCTGCTGTTTTGCTGCTTCCAGCACAGGGTCAGAGAGGCCCCTGGACTCTCATCTGCTCAGGGCTTTCACCCAGGGGCGCCTCTCTGCCTCTAATTGTTTTCCTAACTCTGTGTGTCTTCACAGTGTCTTCCTACAGAGAAGAAATTGTTTATTAACCTTTTATTTTTATTTATCATTTTATAATTAAACATTTTTAAAAAACTGATTTTAGCGAGAGAGGAAGGGAAAGAGAGAGAGGAACATCAAGCTGCTCCTGTGTGTGCCCTGACCAGGGATCAAACCGGTAACCTCCACTGCTTTGGGATGATGCCCTAACCAACTGAGCTATCAGGCCAGGGCTGTTTATTGACCCTTTAAAACCGAAAACTGCACCATTTCAGGTTCTGGCCGCTCTAGGGCTTTTCCTTCCCATCGGTGGGAACATCTGAATATGATTTTCCAGGCCTCTCCTTGCCCCATTTTCTGCTTCAAATCTAGATCATCTAAAAAATCTAGTGTTATTTGTTTAGAATTTGTCATTATGCCTAGGTTATTGAAATTGGGTCCTACATTACATGCAAACATCATTCTCCTTTGATGAGCCCCAAGTCTTAATGTGTCTTGGGTCCAACTTTGGTGGCCTACCTAAGCCTCCAGTTCCTTTCTCAGACTGGGCCTTTGCCAGTTCCCCTCTATGATAGTTTCCTAGGGCTAGGACAGCAAATTGCCGCAAACTTGGTGGCTTTAAAGAACAGAAATTTATTTTCCCGGTTCTGGAGGCCAGGGGGTCAAAATCAAGGTATTTGCAGGTATCTGTAGAGTTGGTTCTGTGAGGGGGAATCCATTCCATGGCTCTGTCCTAGCTTCTGGTGTTTGCAGGCAATTCTTGAAATTCCTTGGCTTATAAGAACATCACTCCATTTTCTGCCTCTGTCTTCATATGGCCTTCCCCTCTGTGTGTCTCCATATCTCAAATTTCCCTTCATCTTATTGGCATGCCAGGATTGGATTTGAAGCCCATTCTAAATTCAGAAGGCCTCATTTTGAGATATTTAACTTAATTGCATCAGCAAAGACCCTATTTCTAAATAAGATCACATCCAACAGTGCCAGGGATTACATCTTAAACTATATTTTGGAAGGATGCAATTTAACCCACTAACTTTACTTCTTAATCTAACTGGAAAATCTGTGACTCCTATAACTTCCTGAAGCTGACTGCTTGCTCAGACTTCTGAAAGATAACTCCATTAAATCCTCTCTTCTGTCACCTTTTGCAACAAATAAAGCTTATGATCCCTTTTGCTGACTGTCTAGATACCATCTAGAGATTGTAGCCCATCTTGGATGCCATATTTGACCGCCAAATTCAACCTCTGCTATTGGCACCAGTACAGACTCTGGGTTACCCCCATCTCAACTCCCCAGTGTTTATCACACTTTATTGAGTGGGTCCAGGACTGGGGTCTGATATCCCCTGAGTATAATTGGTCATGTCCTAATGTATTCTGAAGGGCTACCCAAGAAGCGCTGGACCTCTTGGAAATTTCATTAAGAATTTAAAATATTGCCTGACCAGGCGGTGGTGCAATGGATAGAGCGTCGGACTGGGATGCGGAAGACCCAGGTTCAAGACCCCGAGGTCGCCAGTTTGAGTGCGGGCTCATCTGGTTTGAGCAAAAGCTCACCAGCTTCAGTCCAAGGTCTCTGGCTCGAACAAGGGGTTATTCAGTCTGCTGAAGGCCCGTGGTCAAGGCGCATATGAGAAAGCAATCAATGAACAACTAAGGTGTCAAAACAAAAAACTGATGATTGAAACTTCTCATCTCTCTCCATTCCTGTCTGTCTGTCCCTATCTATCCCTCTCTCTGACTCTCTATCTCTGTTAAAAACAAAAACAAAAACAAAAAAGAATTTAAAATATTTATAGTAATATCCAAGTACTGGTTTTCCAATCCCATAATTTCTGCTGAAAGTCAAATAATGACATACTGTATATTATACTATTTAGCTCAATACCTGGCTCATAGATACAATGCCCTATATGTAATCTATGCTTTCTGTGTGCCAAGCACTATGCTAAGCACTCTATGTGTATTATCTCCTTTTAACCTCACAGTGACCCTTATTGTGCAAATAAGGTACTTCAAAGTTAGTAACATGTAGCAGATTGTCTTAGAGGTAAGAGGTGACATTTGAACCCAGGCAGTGTGACCCAAGAGGCCTTTCTCTTCACCAGCAGACCAAACTGCCTCAAAACATGCCGGCTGAGCACTGACTGGCGGTGCAGTGCATGGAGTGTCACCTCAGAGAGCCAAGGTCTCAGGTTCAATCCTAGGGTCACCAGCTCAATCCCGAAGGCACTAGCTAGACCCCAAGGTCGCCAGTTCCAGGTCTGGTAAGGGCACGTTTGAGAGGCAATCAGTGGGTGCACAACCACAAGTTGGTGCCTCTCTCTCTCTCACTCTCTCTCTCTCCATCTTCCCTCTTTTCCTTCCTCTCTCTTTCAAAAAAAAAAAAAAACCAGTTGAAAAATGAATATTGAACAAAATTTTTGTAAGACTTTGAATCATTCTTGTCAATCAACCTAAAATAAGAATTTAGGAACTGTAAAATTTTTTATTTTTTTTACAGGGACAGAGAGAGGGATAGACAGACAAGAATGGCGAGATGTGAGAAGCATCAATCATTAGTTTTTCGTTGCCGCTGCGACACCATAGTTGTTCATTGATTGCTTTCTCACACGTGCCTTGCCTTGACCGCGGGCCTTCAGCAGACCGAGCAACCCATTGCTGGAGCCAGCAACCTTGGGTCCAAGCTGGAGAGCTTTTTGCTCAGGCCAGATGGGCCCGCACTCAAGCGGGCCCATCTGGCGACCTCGGAGTCTCGAACCTGGGCCTTCTGCATCCCAGTCTGATGCTCTATCCACTGCACCACTGCCTGGTCAGGTGGAACTATAAAATTTTGAAACATAAGATGCCATTAAAAATTGACTTAATTTTTGTTTTTTTTAAATAGATTTCATTGAGGTATAACTTACATACATTAAAATGTACTAATTCTAAGAGCACAACTGAGTGGCATTTGACAAATGTATGTATCTGTGAAGTCACCACCACAATCAAGACATTAAATGTTTTCATACTCCAGGAGGTTCACTTGTGCACTTTAGTAGTCAATTCCCTACCCCTCAACCTCCCACCATCGCAGCTCCAGGCAGCCATTGACCTGCTTTCTGCCCTTCTAGAACTTCACATAAATGGAATAATGTACAATGGACTCTTTTGCCTCTGGCATCTTCTTGTTCAACATACTTTCTGACAGTCATCACCTCGTTGTATGTACCAGGAGTTCGTTTCTCTTTACTTTGAGTAATATTCCAGGGTACTACATAGTATACCAATTCATTTATCCATTTACCCAGAAATGGACATCTGGTTAGGTATCAGTCGGGAGACAAGAACCATTCATTTGAACAGGAAAATTTAGTATAACTGGCAACTGGAAAATGTGGTTAATGACTTGAAAGGGTAAAAGAGGATGTAGAAATAGCAAGTGGGCTGAGGGAGAGTGAAGTCTAGAGGAATGAAAGACTCGGGAGAGGATTCCCTGCCCCTCACAGGCATTGGGTCAGACTTCTTTGAAAAGAGTCTGCCACTTGACCAGGCGGTGGTGCAATAAATAAAGCATTGTTTCAAATCCTGAGCATGGGTGTTGCCAGCTTGAGTGTGGGATCATAGACATGCCTGGCTTGAAGCCCAAGGTCTCTGGCTTGAGCAAGGGGTGACTGGCTCATCTGGTTGCCCTTGGTCAAGGCACATAAGAGAAAGCAATCAATGAACAGCTAAGGTACTGCAACAAAGAATCTTCGCTATTGTGAACAATGCTGCCACGAACATGGGGGCGCATTCCTTCTTTTTGAACAGTGCTATAGTGTTCTTAGGGTATATTCCTAAAAGTGGGATAGCTGGGTCAAAAGGCAGTTCAATTTTTAATTTTTTGAGGAATCTCCATACTGTATTCTACAGTGGCTGCACCAGTCTGCATTCCCACCAGCAGTCCAAGAGGGTTCTCTTTTTTCCACATCCTCACCAGCACTTATTCTGTGTTGTTTTACTGATGAGTGCCGTTCTGACTGGTGTGAGGTGATATCTCATTGTGGTTTTAATTTGCATTTCTCTAATGATTAGTGATGTTGAGCATTTTTTCATATGCCTATTGGCCATCAGTATGTCCTCTTTGGAGAAATTTCTATTCATTTCTTTTGCCCATTATTTGATTGGATTGTTTGTCTTCCTGGTATTAGTTTTATAAGTTCTTTATAAATTTTGGTTACTAACCCCTTATCAGATGTATTGTTGAATATGTTCTCCCATTGTGTGGTTTGTCTTTTTATTCTGTTCTTATTGTCTTTAGCTGTGCAAAAACTTTTTAGTTTGATATAGTCCCATTTGTTTATCCTGCCTTTTATTTCATTTGCCCGTGGAGATAAATAGGCAAATACATTGCTGTGAGAGATGTCGGAGAGCTTGCTGCCTATATTTTCTTCTAAGATGCTTATGGTTTCACAGCTTTCATTTAAGTCTTTTATCCGTTTTGAGTTTGTTTTTGTGAATGGTGTAAGTTGATGGTCTAGTTTCATTATTTTGCAGGTAGATGTCCAATTTTCCCAACATCATTTGTTAAAGAGGCTGCCTTTACTCCATTGTATGCTCTTTCCTCCTTTGTCAAATATCAGTTGTCCATAAAGCTGTGGGTTTATTTCTGGGTTCTCTGTTCTGTTCCATTGATCTATGTGCGTGTTCTTATGCCAGTACCAGGCTGTCTTAAGTACATTGGCCTTGTAGTATACCTTGATATCCGGAAGAGTGATACCTCCTGCTTTATTTTTTCTTTTTAAGATTGCTGAGGCTATTAGTGTTCTTTTTAGGATCCATATAAGTTTTTGGAATATGTGTTTCCAAAACACATCTTTGTAGTTTGTATATATATCTTTGAAGTATGTCATTAGTATTTTAATTGGTATTGCATTGAACTTATAAATTGCTTTGGGTAATATAGACATTTTAATGATGTTTATTCTTCTTAACTTTGAGCACAGTATATGCTTCCACTTGTTTGTATCTTCCTTGATTTCTTTTATCAATGTTTTATAATTTTCCGAGTACAAGTCCTTAACCTCCTTGGTTAAATTTACTCCTAGGTACTTTATTCTTTTGGCTGCAATAGTGAAGGGGATTGTTTCCTTAATTTCTTTTGCTGCCAGTTCATTGTTGGTATATAAAAATGCCTCTGATTTCTGAGTATTAATTTTATATTCTGCCACCTTGCTGAATTCATTTATCAGGTCCAGTAGTTTTTTGACTGAGACTTTAGGGTTTTCTATATACAATTTCATGTCATCTGCAAATAATGACAGTTTTACTTCTTCTTTTCCAATTTGGATGCCTTTTATTTCTTCTTCTTGTCTGATTGCTGTGGCTAAGACTTTCAGAACTATATTGAATAAGAGTGGTGAAAAGGGGCACCCCTGCCTGGTTTCTGATCTTAAGGGGATTGCTTTTAATTTTTGCCCATTTAGTATAATGTTTGCTGTGTGTTTGTCATAGATGGTCTTTATCATGTTAAGGAATGTTCCCTGTATTTCCACTTTACTGAAAGTTTTGATCATAAATGGGTGCTGGATTTTATCAAATGCTTTTTCTCCATCGATTGAAATCATGAGATTTTTGTCCTTCCTTTTGTTTATGTGATGAATCACATTGATTGATTTGCGAATATTGAACCAGCCTTGCCTCTCCAGAATAAATCCCACTTGATCATGGTGTATGATTTTTTTCATATACTGCTGGATCCAGTTGACTAATATTTTGTTGAGGATTTTAGCATCTAAATTCATCAGGGATATAGGCCTATAATTTTCTTTCTTTGTGTTGTCTTTGTCTGGTTTCGGGATCAGAATTATGCTTATCTCATAAAAGGAGTTTGGAAGTCTTCCTTCCTCTTGAATTTTTTGAAATAGCTTGAGGAGGATAGGTGTTAGTTCTTCTTTGAAGTTTTGGTAGAATTCACTTGTGAAGCCATCAAGGCCAGGACTTTTCTTTTTTGGGAGTTTTTTGATAACTGTTTTAATCTCATTTGTTGTAATTGGCCTGTTTAGGTGTTCTGATTATTGCAGATTAATTTTCGGAAGATTATATGATACAAGCAATTTGTCCATTTCACCTACATTGCCTAAATTTTTGGCATAGAGTTCTTCATAGTATTTTCTTATAATCCTTTGTATTTCTGTTGTGTCAGTTGTTATTTCTCCACTCTCATTTCTAATTTTATTTATTTGAGTCCTCTCTCTTTTTTCCTTGGTGAGTCTAGTTAAAGGTCATTGATTTTGTTTACCTTTTTAAAGAACCAGCTCTGGGCTTCATTGATCCTCTGTATTGTTTCCTTAGCCTCTATGTCATTAATTTCCACCCTGATCTTTATTAATTCCTTCCTTCTACTACTCCTGGCCTTTATTTGCTGTTGTTTTTCTAGTTCTTTTAGATGCAGGGTCAAGTTGCTTATTTGAGCTTTTTCTAGCTTCTGATGGTATGCCTATAGTGCTATGAACTTCCCTCTCAGTACTGCTTTTGCTGTGTCCCATAAATTTTGAGTTGATGTATGCTCATTATTATTTGTTTCTAGAAACTTTTTTATTTCTTCTTCGATCTCATTGTTAATCCATTCGTTATTTAATAAAATGCTATTTAGTTTCCAAGTGTTTGAGTATTTTTCAGTTTGTCTTTTGTGGTTAATTTCTAGTTTCATGCCATTATGATCAGAGAAAATGCTTGATATGATTTCAATCTTCTTAAATTTGTTGAGACCACTTTTGTGTCCTAACATGTGGTCTATCCTAGAGAATGTACCATAAGCACTTGACAAAATGTATATTCTACTGCTTTAGGGTGAAAAGTTCTGAAGATATCTATTAGATCGAGTTGATCTAGTGTATCCTTTAAGTCTGCTGTTTCTTTGTTAATTTTCTTTCTTGAGGATCTATCCAGTGTTGTTAGTGGGGTATTGAAATCCCCTACTATGATAGTATTGCTGTTAATCTTGCCCTTTATATCCATCAAAGTCTGCTTTATGTATATCGGGGCTCCTATGTTTGGTGCGTAGATATTTATAACAGTTATATCTTCCTGTTGAATTGTTCCCTTTATCATTATGTAGTGTCCTTCTTTATCTCTTACTATAGCCTTTGTTTTAAAGTCCATTTTGTCAGATATAAGTATTGCTACCCGGTTTTTATTTTATTTCCATTTGCATGAAATATTTTTTCCATCCTTTTACCTTCAGTCTATGTGCATCTTCTGATTTAAGGTGTGTCTCTTGTAGACAGCATATGTATGGGTCCTGTTTCTTTATCCATGCAGCTACCCTATGTCTTTTGATTGGATCATTTAATCCATTTACATTTAAGGTTATTATTGAGATGTAGTTGTTTATTGGCATTTTATTCTTTAAAGCTGTATTCTTCTTTGGCTATATTTTTTCCCCCTTTGAACTGTTCACAACAGGCCCCTTAGTATCTCTTGCAGCATTGGTTTGGTTTTAATAAATTCCTTGAGGTTTATTTTGTCTGGGAAGCTCTATTTCTCCTTTAATTTTAAACGTTAGTCTTGCTGGATAGAGTAGTCTTGGTTGTAGGTTCTTGTTCTGCATTACTTTGAATATATCTTGCCATTCCCTCTGGCCTCAAGTGTTTCTGTTGAGAAGTCCAATGTCATCCTTATTGGGGCTCCTTTGTAGGTGATAGCCTTTTTCTATCTAGCAGCTTTTAAAATTTTCTGTTTATCCCTTAGCTTTGGTGTTTTAACTATGATGTGTCTTGGTGTAGATTTCTTTCGGTTTCTCTTTAATGGATTTCTCTGTGCTTCTTTTACGTGTGAAACGTTTTCCAGCCTTAATTTAGGGAAGTTTTTAGCTATGATTTGATTGAACAAAGTTTCTATCCCTTGTTCTTTCTCTTCTTCTTCAGGAACCCCTATGATGCAGATGTTATTTCTCTTTATGTTGTCACAGAGCTCCCTTAGAGTTTCCTCAGATTTTTTGAGTCTCTTTTCTTTTTTCTGCTCTGCTTTTGTGCCTTTGTTTATTTTGTCCTCTAACTCACTGATTCGATATTCAGCTTCATCCATCCTGCTTTTAATTCCTTCCATTGTGGTCTTCAGTTCTGATACTGTATTTTTCATTTCTGTCTGATTCTTTTTTATTATTTCAATTTTCTTTTTTGTACTTGTTATCTCTTTATTTAGGTGTTCGTAATGACTATCCATTGTTGCTCTAAGCTCTTTTAACATCCTATCATTATTTTAAACTCTGCATCAGATAGTTTGGTTATATCTGATTCATTCATGTCCTTCTCTGAGGATTTCTCTTGATTCATTTGGGTTGCATTCCTCTGCCTGCCCATTTTTTCTGTGTGTAAGAAGGGTTTGGCTACTGGAGTCCACTGGGTTTTGCCTCTGTGTTCCCTAGGTGTGGTCTGTCTGCAGGCCCGCCTCCCCCTCTTCTGCTGCCTAGGGCAGTTGGATGTCGGTGTTGCCAGTGCCGGCGGTTTCGGCCGCTGCGCTGCTGCTGCTGCGGTCTCTGCCTCGCCTCCACGGGAGGGTTATGTTCTCGTGCCAGGCTCTATAAGCCTCAGCCAGTCTCGGGCTTCACCCCTCTCCCATGGATGGGATTGCGCACCACACTTGGGCCACTAGCCTGGGTACCAAGGGCAAGGGTGAGCACTTTTTCTCAGTTGCGGGTCCCGGTCAGCCTGTTCCTCGGGTGGTAGGGGCTTCTGGTGCGTGCTCAGCTGCAAGCCAGGCTTCCGCCCTGCCCCCCCTCCCTCCCACTGCCAACCTCGGCTCCTCTGCCAGCTGCTGGTGCGCTCTCAACTGCGAGCCCGGGCTTCCGCCCTACCTCCGTGGGCAAAGCCAGTCGTGCAGGGCTTCAAGACTAGGAGGCCAGGTAAGGCAGCGCGCCCGCTCACCCCTGCACAGCGGCTGATCTCTGCCTGTTCCAGTCTCCCGCTTTTTCCCCATAGGTGGGGTTGCAGGCAGGCTCTCAGCCGTGGGACCACTGTTTTGCGTCCCCTTCACCCCTACTGGCCTAGACCAAGCTCACATCAGCCAGCTCGGCCTCTGCCCCTGCCGACAGAACCGCTCTTCAGTGTCCGGCCTCCACCCGCCCTCCAGAAAGCTCTCAGCAGTTGGGTGGGGGTGCTGCAGCTCAGACCCTAACACTCCATACTGTAGTCCTGAAAGCTCCTTCCTTCTAAGCGACTGTGCTCTAATTGCCACAGTGGAGCCTGTTTGGCTGGTGTCCTGCTTCCCCTTGCTGGTTCCAGGGTAAATATTGTTTCAGATTTGTGGATTGACTCAGCCCAGGATTTAGGGTGGTTGCCCCTCAAAGCTTTTCTCCCTGTGCCTTCCAGACCACACTCTCTTCCCACTGCTCTGGTCCTCTCCTCTCTCCCTGTCTCCCGGAGTCCTGGGTGAGTGTCTGTGCCGTCCCTTTAAGAAGAATCCTGGGTATGAGACAACTGTCTATTTCTCACAAACAGTATCCTAACCTGTTTCACAGCTAAATACTATCCATATGCCTCTTCTAGGTTCTGGGGCTGTAGGCTGGGGCTTTGTCCCTGGGACCCAGGTCCCTACCCTTCTGCTGGCTTCCCTTTCTACCACACAAGTCTCTCCAGGCTGCCTTTTGCTCTGGGGAGCTGGGCAGCCCTTTCCGCATTTTCGCTTTTCCTCCCAGTTTCAATGTTGCTTCTTCAGTGTTCCCCGGTTGAAGAGTCCTCTCAGTCCAGTTCAATGTTGGCTTATCCAGATGATGGTTCTTAAAATCAAATTATAATCCACTTTGGTTCTGGTAGTTGAAAGTTGGTATGTCCGCTTTCTCCATTGCCATCTTGCCCCTCTAAAAAAAAAGATTTTTTAACACAAAATATAATCTACCAACAGAAGAAAAAGAAGTTTATTATACACTGCTCACAAAAATTAGGGGATCAGGGAATGTGCAGATACTCCAGTTCAGCTTTTTGTATAGTGCATTTTCACCAATGAAATAAAAGTTGGTTTTGCATCTCATTTGCATAATCAAACATTCTGTTATTGACCTGTCGTTTGCTTTTCTGATGTTTTTGTTTAAAAAAAAAATGCTTCTTTTTTTTATCACTTCATATTCATTTTGAAATATCCCCTAATTTTTGTGAGCAGTATATTTTTAATATTTTTTGCTATTGTCTCAATATGTAGACAGATAAGGTACCGTTAAAATTTTTTTAGAGAAACAGAGACAGACAGGAAGGGAGATGAGAAGCATCAACTCGCAGTTGTGGTATTTTCGTTGTTCATTGATTGCTTTCTCATGCCTGTCTTGACGATGAGGGAGGGGGGCACTCCAGCTAACCCAGTGACTCCTTGCTCAAGCCAGTGACCTTGGGCTCAAAGCCAGCAACCGTGGCATCATGTCTGTGAGCCCATGCTCAAGCTGAAGACCTCGGGGTTTTGAACCTAGGTTTTCAGTGTCCCAGGTTGACGCTCTTTCTACTGTGCCACCACCTGGTCAGGCATACAGTTAATTTTTATACAGTAGGTTTATGTACTGTATTTTATAATTATATAAAGACCTTGAAAACATACACAGAATTATAGCTTCTCTTTAAGTCTTTTGAAATTGGGGTTGGTTAAATGTTTAAAGTGGTCTTCAAACCTTTATGTCAGGAGTAACCTGTAGGTTTGCCTGATTCTTCCTATTGCTATCCCCCAGGCCAAATCACACTTACAAATCACACTTTGGCTACAAGAGCCAGAATCTCAATTTAAATCAGCCTAGGAGCCTTACCAGGTGGTGGCGCAGTGGACAGAGCATCAACCTGAGACACTGAAAACCAAGGTTCAAAACCCGAGGTCACCATTTTAAGCATGGACTTATCCAGGTTGAGTGTGGGTTCACTGGCTTGAGTATGGGATTATAGACATGACCCCATGGTCACTGGCATGAGCCCAAATGTTGCTGGCTTGAAGACCAAGGTGGCTCATTTGAGCAAAGGGTCACTGGCTCGGCTGGAGCCCACCCACCCCCATCAAGGCACATATGAGAAAGCAATCAATGCACAGCTAAGGTGCTGCAACTATGAGTTGATGCTTCTCATTTCTCTCCCTTCCCGTCTGTCTGTCTCTCTCTAAAAATAATAATAATAATAAAAATAAATAAATTAGCCTAGGAAAAAAAGATAATATGCCAAGGGCAGGTTCAATCCCTGGTCAGGGCACATAAGAGAATCAACCAATGGACGTATAAATAAATGGAATCACAGATCAATGCTTTTTTTTCTGTCTCTTCCTTCCTCTCTCTCTAAAATAAAATTTTAAGAAACAAAAAAGTAAAACTGTGATAACAATAGAGGATGCTTGCTCCATTTCTGTTCTGAGTGTCAGCCTTGTTCTCTTCCCTCATTGCAAACTATCTTTCCTCACGTGTTAATTTTTGTTTGAGAGAGAAAGAGAAACATCAATTTGTTGTTCCACTTATTTATGCATTCATTGGTTGATTCTTGTATGTGCCCTGAGTGGGGGATGAAACCCACAACCTTGGTGTATTGGGATGATGCTCTAAGAACTGAGGTATCCTGCCAAGGCTCTTTCCTCACATAATGGAAACATGACCACTGATATCTCCTGAGGTTCAGCTAACAATGTTGTCCACCTGCAGAGAGACCACCTCAACCCTCTGGGACTTAAGTCCGAAACCAATGGGAAATTGCTCATTTCCTGGGCCACTAGCCTTCTTCTAGACCAATCAACTGTGTTGTGAGTACGTGTGAAATTGTATCATGTCACTGTAGCTCCTGAGAGAACAATTTGGGTGGAATGAAGGGAAGTAGATTCTCAGAATATGGAGGCATTCCTGAGAAAACTATCACATGTATGAATCTACTATTGTATTATTGGAGAAAAAGAGTGTGAAAGAATGGGAGTTGATGATGGATGGAAACTGAAATTGGACATTTTACTTGAGGTAAAAGGAGAGAAGGTCTGGAGTTTTCACTGAGAAAAAAATAATTCATGTGATACTTTAACAGACATAATCAAAATGTTGACAAATATTATACCTTATTCACTTTCAAATACTTTGGTAAAAAACAAATATAAAACAAAAATGGCAAAATGTTAATATTAAAATTAGGTAATGTGTATGTAGGTGTTTATTATTTTAGTCTTTCTGTATATTTAAAATTTTCCATTATAAAAGAATAAATAATCAAATTCCTCAATAAGCAGCATGTAGAGGGAAAGATTACTCGACCCAAGTAGAGAGATTTCATAGGTTCATAGACATTAAAATTGAAAGGGCCTTTATTTTTTATTTTTAAAAGTTTTTATTTTTTGATTTTAGAACAAGGAAGGGAGGGAGAAAAACATCAATTTGTTGCTCCACTCTTTTATGCATTCATTGGTTGATTCTTATATGTGCCATGACTAGGGATCAAACCCACAACCCTGTTGTATCAAGACAATATTCTAACTGGCTGAGCTATCCAGGGCTAAAAGGGTTTTTTAATTAATTAATTAATTAATTAATTTAATTTAATTTAATTTTTTTTTTTTTTGCAGGGACAGAGAGAGAGAGTCAGAGAGAGGGATAGATAGGGACATACAGACAGAAATAGAGAGAGATGAGAAGCATCAATCATCAGTTTTTTGTTGCGACATTTTAGTTGTTCATTGACTGCTTTCTCACAGGTGCCTTTACCGTGGGCCTTCAGCAGACCGAGCAACCCCTTGCTGGAGCCAGCGACCTTGGGTCCAAGCTGGCGAGCTTTTGCTGAAGCCAGATGGGCCCGCTCTCAAGCTGGCAACCTCGAGGTCTCGAACCTGGGTCCTCCACATCCCAGTCCGATGCTCTATCCACTGCGCCATCGCCTGGTCAGGCTGTTTTTTTTTTCTTTTAAAGCAAGGGAGATAGAGACGGACAGATAGGGACTGCAAGAGAGATGAGAAGCATCAATTCTTTATTGCAACACATTAGTTGTTTACTGATTGCTTTCTCATATGTGCCTTGACTGGGGGGCTACAGCAGAGTGAGTGACCCCTTGCTCAAGCCAGTGACCTTGGGCCATGCAACCATAGGGTCATGTCACAATCAAGCTCAGCGACCCTGTGCTCAAGCTGTCAATCTTGAGGCTCCAGCCTGGGTCCTCTGCGTCCCAGTCCGACTCTCTGTTCACTGCACCACTGCCTGGTCAGGCAGACTGCAAGGCCTTTTAAGATATCCTATAATTCAGTCTTTTATATTTTGCTCCTAGTTCACAAAAATCCTGCAAGACTTGGATATTTATTTGTAAAATGAAAGGGCTGGCTGAGTTGATCTAAAATATTCTGTGTTAAGACTAGCTTTCAAGTATCAGCAAGATAGCCATATCAGAGTCAACCTCATTAGAAAGTGAGTCAACCTCATTTGCCTGGCAAACAAGGCTCTTCATGCTCTGGCTCCAACTGCAGTACTGTCCTCTACAAACTTTTTATACCCAGTCATTTCTTCTGTGCCTGGAATGTCTTCCTTCCCATATTGACTGGATAAAATCTTATTCTTCTTCTCAGGCCCATCTCAAATATTAGCACTTTCACAATATCTAACTGAGCTTCTTAATAAGATTTGACATCTTTGCTCACTAAATTTCAAATCACTTTTTGAACTTGTCATGTGGAATTTACCACGTTTTGTTTTATCATCTCTTTTTTGGTATTTTAATTATTTTTGAAAAATATTTTTTCTTCCTACTAGACTGTAAATTCCTGAAGAAGAGGGATCATATCTTAATAGTTCCATGTGCTCAAAGCATAGCACAATGACTTACATGAAGGAGACTTATTTTGCAGATAATATTGGACTTCTTGTATAAGGTAGAAAGATTTATTCAAAATTGTGAGTCATCTGTTTTGTAACAAAGTCTTATTGGCATAAACTGACTGAAACTATAACAGGGGAATATGATTATTGATTTTCCAAATAACCCTTTCTTTGGATAATATTTTCCCAGAAAGTTAACAACCTGGTGGGAGAAAATGTCACTCAAGATTTCCTTTTGTTGAAAATTTTGATTATTTGGCATGTTTTGTGTTACATAGGGATTAAAGTTGGGATTATTACCACTGCAATAAATTCTCAATTCAATTTAGGCAGCAAATGCACAAGGTATAACAGCAGGATGGAAGAAAATGCTCTAAGTATCTGAGCAGTGATCTGCTACATTTGAAGGACTCTGGTAAAACCTCAAGCGGAGGGCATGACTTATGCTTGGAGTAGCTGAGCCCTACCAGCAGCTCCTGCTTGCTGGAAACAGAAGAGTAGAAATTGATAGCACTGCTAACCTGGTGGCATGGTGGCATACAGTGACTGACTACAAGGAAAATTGTGGCCTAATGACTGTCTGGGGCTCTGAATAGTTACTTTAGCAACCCCTTCTCTCCTGTTTGTGTACACGTGAGCATGGTATGGTGATGAAGAATGGTGTTGACAAGGGCTGTCTTAGCACGGGAAGAGAATATGATCTTGCTCCTCCTCAACAACAATTTAAACATTTTGGAAGATTTATTTCAAGTCATCTGTGTTCACTAAGCTAATTTGTCATTATTTTGGAGAAAAAACATGTATGCAATGATGTATAATTAATTTTCAGTTATCCTTTCAACTGTGTCATTGCAGCTTAACACAAATATACCTACACAGTAGCATTCCGAAGTGATAATAAAAAACATACCTATATATTTTCACATTGGTGTGTTATCTTGTAATGTGTGACTTTTCTTGATTTTCAAGATTTTTCTTGAAATCCTTAGGAAAGACTAAAGATTTTTGTCTATTTTAATGAGATTTATATGTCATAATTCAATACACTGTTTGGGCTTCATTCTGTTTCATCATCTTAAAAACATTAATGCAGGACTTCCAAGCTTATAAATCAGTTACTTTTCAAATGAACCAAAAGTGACATGTCTCTTGGCTAATGCAAACAGTAAATTAATTTTCTATTGTGCTTTGTTTGATTAGTTTAGAATCAATAAACATTTTGTAAGAAGCTACCAACAAAAATAGGAGAAATATATATATATTCAATCATTCTCCCCCGCCCCTATTTTTTGTATTTTTCTGAAATGAGAAGCAGGGAGGCAGAGAGACAGACTCCCACATGCACCTGACCGGGATCCACCCGGTAAGCCCACTAGGGGACGATGCTCTGCCCATCTGGGGCATTGTTCAGTTGCAACTGGAGCCATTCTAGCACCTGAGGCAGAGGTCATGAAGCCATCCTCAGCGCCCAGGCCAACTTTGCTCCAATGAAGCCTTGGCTGTGAGAGGGGAAAAGAGAGATAGAGAGAAAGGAGAGGGGGAAGGGTAGAGAAGCAGATGGGGGCTTCTCCTGGGTGCCCTGGCCGGAATTGAACCAGGGACCTCCACATGCTGGGCTGACGCTCTACCACTGAGCCAACCAACCAGAGCCAATCACTCCCCTTCTTGTTAGTGAAATTGTTTTACATATTTCAGTACCCTCTATATAAGGAAAAGCAATAATTATATAACAACAAATTAGCATATGTTCATAAATATATTACAGATATTAAAGTTTGTGTATTTTCCTAGTAGCATGACAATTTGTTACTACCTAGATAACCACCCTTTTTTCATTTATTCAATAAATGTGAGCTGAGGAGCTATGTGGGAACAATGCTTTGCTAGATATTAGAAATATGATGAACCAGAGAGCATGACTCCTGCTCTGTGAAGCTTACAATCCAGCTAAGACAGACACAGATAAAATCATTACAAGCATTTTGAAGGAAAAGGGCAGAGTACAATAGACGCTAAAGGTCAATTACCCTGCTGTGGCTCAACTTGCTTTCTTGAGTTTTCTTACATTTCAAAATTGAAGAGAGACAGAAATGAGAATAGATGCTACAGTAAATGATCGTAAACATGCACATATACGTTCCAGGAAGAACATTATTTGGTGAAATAATTGACTTTCGTCCTCTTGTCCACTTCCCTGGAAAGTTTGCTTCTGAGTGTCTACAGTGGTGTTCACGATGTCCCTACCCTCCCCCACCCCAGCATTTATACTCAAATCCCAAAAGAAGAGAATAGGGAGTGATGCGGTAGAGACGATATGGTGGAGATGAAATCCATTCAGTTTTTCAACTGGTCCGTGAGCTTTTTCTTAAGAATGTACGGTATATTCAGAGTCAAGCGGGGTAAGAAAGCCAAGGCCTTGTGAAGAGCAGAGTTCAGAGTGGAATTCCTGTTGCCTTATCAGGCTCTGATTGTACCTGTAGGAAGAGCTGATAATATCAAATGAGTACAGAGCTGGGGAATTGGAGCGCCTAGGCAACTTTACAATGACCTGGAAAATGTGAGGATAAATTACAGAATTGGGTGAGGTAGGGAGAAGTTGGCAATGGTAGTCCTTTTAGAAGTCTCAATACTTTGTGGATATTGAGTTGTTCTTCCCAACCCCTTTCCCCGCCCCACCTCTGAGTTGTCACCAATTCATTGAGTCAGGATGGCTTGTGAATGGGGATGTGGTCTAGGGAGAAGGATGCAAAGATTAGGATCATAAAATGAGATAGGCATCTGTTCATGTCACAGTTTAAAAGATGTTGATGAACCAGATCATTGTAGGAAATTATTTGAGTGGTTGTTAACCTTGCCCAAAGCTGCATGAAAAAAAAAATAGAATAGGTAGCATCCCGTTAGAAGATAGAATCCCATTCTGGGGCTAACCCTCTAGTTGGTAGGCGGAGCGCAGAAGGCGACGGTGTGCCTGTGTGCAAAGCTGTCCCCTGCGAAGCAACCTCGGCTGGCGGGCACGTAGCCCGCCCGCGCCTGGCGCTACCCCCGAGCCCGCAGGGCGCGTGCGCGTGCGCGTACGACCGAAACGCGTGCATCTCTCTCTCTCTCGCGCGCGCGCGCGCTCGCTCTCTCCCCTGCACCTCGCTTCTTCAGTCCCACACGCTGGTCCCGAGCGCCCCCGCCCTCTCTGCGCTCCCACAGCCCGAAAGCCGCTCAGCTGACGGGAGGGCGCCAGACGCCAGGGCTCACAGCTAGCGAGCGCAGCTGCGGCGGCGCGAGCCTCTCACGCCGACACTCCCCCTCCGCGCCCCTCCCCCACCCGGGACCGGGACTGGGACCGGGACTGACGGGACGCGAGCCTGCCGCAGCTTCCCCGGCGCCGCGCGAGGAGGGAGGCTGCGGTGACGAGCGGCGGCTGCGCGGCCATGGGCGCGCCGGTATCGCCCTAGGACGGGAGCGCGGAGGCGCAGCCTGACCGGCAGCCGCGGCAGCGAGCCCTCCGAGCAGCGGCGGCAGGAACAGCGGGACCGGGATGAGCGGGAGCGGCGCGGCGCCGGGCCCGGGCTCGGGCTCGGGCTCGGGCTCCTCCCCGGCCGCCTGCCGCTTCGCACACTACTTCGTACTGTGCGGAATCGACGCGGACAGTGGGCTGGAGCCCGACGAGCTAGCGGGTAAGGCCGGGTTGCGGCGGCGCGCGGGTCCCCTCAGGGACGCGGGGGACGCGGGGTGCGGGCACCAGACAAAGTCAGTTCCCGGCGGCGGCGGCGGCGGCGGCGCCCGCTCCCTGACCGGACGAGTGCTCAGGCGGTGATTTAATTGACATTGTTATTTATTTCGCGTGCAGGGTGCGCTCCTAAGCCCGCGGGCGCCGCGCCATCCTGGGCGCCGGCGGGGGGCTTTCGCCTCCGAGGCTCGGGGTTATTAATAACGGGAACCGAGGCTGGGGCGGAGGTGGCTCCGAGGGCACGGCCCTCACCGGCACCGCGGTCCCCTCGCCAGAGGCTGCACGCGGAGGCGGCCAGTGAGTCACTGGGCGCGTTAACTCCCTGGCCTCGCTGCGATCCCGCGTGTCCCCCCACCCCTCTGCGCCGGGGCAGCGAAGTTTCAGCCCCGGCACGTGACGCGGCGTTCAGCCTCGAGCCGCGGAGGGGGCGTCGGAGGCCGCTGGGCTGCCTGTCGGGTGAGCGCAGGGCGGGAGGCTCGTTGGACTTCATCCCTGACTGTTCCCGGGTTCTGCGATGACGGTCGAGTCACCTTTTGGAATCTTGTCGATTTGGCAGTGTCACGGAGCTGGCGAGGACCTTTGAACGCTCGGGACTGGCACAACGCTTTGTTAACACGGCGTATACTGTTCCTGAGTTTTAGTAGTTGGATATTTTTCTCTATGGTGGGCGCACCGTGTGTTACTGCCTTGGTTTTTCTCGAGAGGCTCCGCTCTGTCCTCTTGACTCATTTGATGGCGCAGTGCAGGGCTGAACTGGGGAACCGACACTGGGAAAAGGTGGGGGGCTGGGGATGGGGAAACGAGTGCATAGTGTCAAGGAGATCTGGGAGAAACAACTGATTTCATTTTTCACGCCTGTTTCTGTCTGCTTGCCTTCTTGGATCTGAATCTTGATTTTTTTTTTTTTTTTAATGGATGAGACAAGTGACATCTACTGCCTGAACTTTATCTGTGTCAGTGTTAAAACACTTAGGTCATAGCCTTGCAGAATAGCTTCCTCTGGACATAACATTCCTTACTGATTGCACCAATGTGTATTTTTTTCTCTCTTTTTTCCTTTTGAGTAGGTGGGTGGGGGCTGCGAGTAGTGTATTAAATAATAAACAATAGTTAACAGAACTGTTCAGCTTTAAGATACTCTACCCATCAACCCATGTCTTAGCTAAGTGTCTTTTTAAGGCAGTTTCACAGCAAAACGTTTTCAGAACAAACTCTAAGTCTAGTTTAAGTTAAAAAAATTTTTTAAAGAGAGTTGAGTACCATTTTTTTTCTGTCTGTATAATTTTGTAATGTTTCTTCAGCTAAGATTTTATGTACATATTTAAAATGCCTTTGTCAGGGGATATAAAGTTAGAAAAGATGTCTACAGAGGTATTTGGAGTGATTCATCTTTGAGGATTGGTGAAAGATTTTTTTTTTTCAAGAGCCCCTTCTTCCCTGAACATCTTTTTTTTTTTCTTTTTTTTTTTTTACAGGGACAGAGAGTGAGAGTCAGAGAGAGGGATAGATAGGGACAGACAGACAGGAACAGAGAGAGGTGAGAAACATCAATCATTAGTTTTTCATTGCCATTATGACACCTTAGTTGTTCATTGATTGCTTTCTCACATGTGCCTTGACCGTGGGCCTTCAGCAGACCTGAGCAACCCCCTGCTGAGCCAGCGACCTTGGGTCCAAGCTGGTGAGCTTTTGCTCAAGCCAGATGGGCCCACGCTCAAGCTGGCGAGCTTGGGGTCTCGAACCTGGGTCTTCCGCATCCCAGTCTGACGCTCTATCCACTGCGCCACTGCCTGGTCAGGCTTCCTTGAACATCTTAAACATTTGTGCCACCAGGCCACTTGTAGACCTGACCTTCTGTCAGTGGTCACTGATGAAAGGCAAAAGGTTGTATTTCTTTTCCCTTCATCCCAAAGACTTGACTATGCCCAGTGAAGCTATACCACCTGTAATGTGGTTTGGGACTCTTCAGTAACAGTGCTAACTAATAACTAAGGCTTGTTAACAAAATGAAACAGAAAATTAATTTCAGTGCATATTTTAGACACAAACTGGCTTTTCTTTTTGCAGTACTATGTGTGAGTGCGTGATTGAGATTTCTGTTCCTCTTAATACTTGTGTTTTGAAGTAACAATTTTGCCTGATAATATTTCAGTATCAACAAATAGTTGAATGAAAAAGAAAGGTTTTTGAAAGTCTTTAGGTGTAGATGTTTTTTCTAGATGTGTTCTAGGCATTTGGGGACAGTTGTGAGCAAAACAGTAAAAAATCCTTGCCATTTTCGTGTTTATATTCTAGTGTAAACAAAAATGAAAATATATAGTCTGCCAGATGTTAATGCTTGCTATGAGGAAAAATAAAGCAGGGAAATGAGACTAGGCTAGTGCTAGCAGGTGGTGGGTTTGCAATTTTGAATGAGAAGGTAGGGAAGACCTTCCGGATAAATTGGCATTTGAAGAGCCCTGAAGGATGCAAGGAAGCAAGCTATGAGGATTGTCTTGGGAAATAGCAAAGACCTGAGATGGGATAGTGCCTAGTTTGTGCAGGCAACAGCAAGGAGGCCAGTATGGTTAGAGCTGAGTAAGGGAGATAGTAGTTAATAAGACCATATAGAGAAAGAGTAGGGGAGATTGTATAGGTCCTCATGAACAAATGTTAGGAAAACCATGGAAGTTTTTGAGTACATAGTGTAATGAGGAGATCTGATATGTCTTCTGAAAGGATCACTGAGGCAGCTCTGTTGATTAGATACTATCAAGGGTAAGGATATAGAGAGACCAGTTAGTAGGCTCTTTTTCACTATTTGAAATGAGAAGTATTGATGGCTTGTAACAGAGCAGTATCAGTGAAGCTGGATATATATATAGTGTGTGTGTATTTTTATAGATAGAGGCAGGGGAGAGAGACAGAAACATTGAACTGCTCCTGTATGTGCCCTGATGGGGAAATCGAAATGGCAACCTTGAGCTCCGGAACAATGCTTCAACCCACTAAGCTCTCCGGCCAGGGTGTAACATATTATTTTTTCTTTTCTTTTTCTTTTTAAAATTAAGTAAGAGGTGGAGAGGCAGAGACAGGCTTCTGCATGAGCCCTGTCCGGGATCCATCGGGCTGGGCCATACTCTGCCCATCTGGGGCTCCAGCTCTGTTTCTTGGCAACTGAGCTATTTTAGCACCTGAGGGGAGGCCACTGGAGCCATATCAGCACCAGGGGCCAACTTGCTCAAACTGTTTGAGCCATGGCTGCAGGAGGAGAAGAGAGAGAGAGAGTGAGAGAGAAAGAGAGAAGGGGAAAGGGTGAAGAAGCAGATAGTTGTTTCTCCTGTGTGCTATGATTGGGAATCCAACCCGGGACTTCCACATACCTGGCCAACACTCTACCACTGAGCCAACTGGCCAGTTCCTTAAAAATTTTTTTTATTATTACTGATTGATTTTTAGAGACAGAGAGAGGTAGGGAGAAGAGGGGAGGAGGAAGGAAAGCATTCATTTGTTGTTCCACTCAGTCGTGCATTACTTGGTTGCTTCCTGTGTGTGGGATCAAACCCACAACCTTGTTGTTTCTGGACGATGCTCTAAACTGAATGAACTAACTGGCCAGGACCAAGCTGTGGATGTATTATAAATGTAGAGCCAGCAGGACTTGCTGATGAACTGGATAATGGATTCATATTAAAAGGGAGTAATCAAAGATGACTCTTGAGAGTTTCAGCCTAAACCTTTATAAGCATCTCTACTGAAATAGGAAGACTGATGGAGAAGCAGGCTGAAGATTAGTTCAGTTTTGGATATGTTAAGTTTCAGGTGCCCATTAGACATTCAGATGGAGATATTAAGTAGGCAAGACATCTTTCAAGGGTCTAAATTTGTATTTAGATATAAGTTGAGATCCATGAAGTTGGGTAAGATCACCCAGGGGGTATGTGTAGACAGAAAAGAGGCTCAAGGATGGGGTTCTGGACGCTCCAGCGTTCAGAAGTGGGAAGGAGGAAGAGGAGACATTGCTAAAGAGATGAAGATGCAGGGCCGGTGAAATGAAAGGAAAGCAGGAGAATGTAGTATTCCATTGCTTATCAATCTTCTAAACAAAACCAGTGAATTAGGCAAATTATTCAAAAGGTTATGTTTGCTGCATTAATTTCAAAGTTAATGACAGTTAAGGTTCTATTTTACTTTTCTGGAACTGATCTATTTTTATACTGTTTCTTAGCAAGATGTCACCCTGCTTGTACAGTCGTCCCTCTCCATACAGCGGTTCACTTTTCGCGGTCTCACTGTATTGCGGATTTTAAAATTGTATTTATCTAGTTTTGTATCGCGGATTTTTCACTATATCACAGGATTTTGTGGTAGATAGGGATTTTTATATATTTATTTTAATTTTTGCAGTAAAATAAGCATTTTCTAGCCTAAAAAGTTGAAAACGATATAAAAAGAGTGTGGGAAAGGTTAATAACAGTATCGGAAAGATTTATAAGAGTGTGGGGAGAGTTTATAAAGCCTTAAAATATATATAAATAATAAATATAAAATTGCTGCTTCACAGATTTTCTCCTTTATCGCGGGGTGTTCTGGAACCTAACTGTCACAATAGAGGAGGGACCACTGTAGAAGGTTTTAATTGACTGCTCTTAAACATAAATTTTACCTATTGCTCTATGGACTTTTTCTTAATATATGAATGTTCCTAGAATTTGTACTTTGCAGGTGGTGGGACATTGAAATCAAGTTAAGGACATAAACCATATAATGAAGTAATAATTAAATAGACTAAGACCTTATGATAAAGTTATCAGGATTTTAAATTGTTGTTTTATACATTTCTCCCAGTAAAGCCCAGCTTTACCAACAGTGGGTTTCTTTCATCTCAGATCAGCCTTTTAACAGCTGAAAATAATTTAAATATGTCAGTAAAAATATTTTTTAATGTTGGACCTAGAAATTTTACTGAGAGATACATAGTATACACACATGTATGTACATATACAGATATACTGGTATTACCCATGGTTCTTTTTTTGGCACTTAACTGTTGTGCTTTTATTCACTGTATATTTTCAAGTGATACTTCATTCATAAACAAGAATGTCCTTTAAATGGTAAAGCAGAAATGTTCAAATTTCCTTTAAATGTTAAAGATACAGAAAAGGTTTCAAACTGATTCTTTACTACATAAAAAAGAAAGAATTAAATAAAAGTAAAGTTGTTTCCAGTCCTTAACCTCCTTGGTTAAATTTACTCCTAGGTACTTTATTTTTTTGGTTGCAATAGTGAAGGGGATTGTTTCCTTAATTTCTTTTGCTGACAGTTCAAAGAGTGTGGTGTTTACGGGGTGGGGGGAGGGAGGAGAGGATGGAATAGGGAGGAGGGGAGGGGCACAGGGAAAACCAGATAGAAGGTGACAGAGGACAATTTGACTGGGTGATGGGTATGCAACATAATTGAATGATAAGATAACCTGGAGATGTTTTCTTTGAACATATGTACCCTGATTTATTAATGTCACCCCATTAAAATTAATTTAAAAAAAAGAAGAAGAAGAAGAGGAAGTCTGTTGTTTAGCTTCCAAGTGTTTGGGAATTATCCTGTTATTTTTCTGCTGTTGATTTCCGGTTTAATATCATTGTGGTCAGAAAATATATTTGGTATAATTTAAATTATTTCAAAGATTTTTAGACTTGTTTTGTGGCCTAAATTTGGTTTATCTTGGTTTATGTTCCATGGGTGCTTGAAAATAATATTTATTAACCTGTTGTTGGGTAGAGGGTTTTATAAGTGTCAATTAGATCCTGTTGGTCAACCAGCAGTTCTTATTCTTGCTGATTTTCTATCTAGTTGGTCTATCAATTATTGAGGGAGGAATATGAAAATTTCCAACTATAGTCCCTGCCCTGTTGGCTCAGTGGTAGAGCATTGAACCTGTGTGTGGATGTCCTGGGTTCAATTCCCAGTCAGGGCACACAGGGGAAGTGACCCTCTGCTTCTCCCCCCTTCACACTCCCCCCTTTTTTTCTCTCTCTCCTCCTCCTGCAGCCATGGCTCAATTGGTTTGAGCACATCAGCCCTGAGTGCTGAGGATGGCTCCATGGAGCCTACACCTCAGATGCTAAAAATAGCTTGGTTGTGAGCATGACCTCAAATGGGAAGAACATTGGCCCCAGATGGGGATTGCCAGGTGGATACTGGTTGGTGCGCATGCAGGAGTCTGTCTCTCTATCTCCCCACATCTCAACTTAGAAAAGAAAATAAAAAAAATAATGAAATAAAAATTTCCAACTATAAAAAAAAAAAGTAAAGTTGTTGGAATTAGTTAATGTGAAGGAAAGCAGACATCATTTTGAAATTTTCTTTGTGGCTCATTGCCTCTAAGGCCTAACAACTATAGGAATTTATAAGACTTGATTTACAGCAACAAATTGTTTTAGGCAGTGGGAAAACAAAGGACGGCATTAGACCTTTGCTTAAGTCAGTGATGGGCAATCTTTTGAGCCTGGTGTGTCAAAATTCGCCAAAAATCCTGGCATTACTCGGGTGGTGTGTCATTTCGAGAAAAACGGCCTAACCGGAAAGTGCCAGAACTAGACGCTCTGTGCCGGAGTTCTGTTGTTTTGTCCTATAGACCTCCGGCACAGAGTGTCTACACTACAGCAAATGTTTTATCCTCGGCTACTGAACCTGGCCGTGCAGGAGCTGAGGATGAAACGCCCTTCTCGGCATGCGGCTCCATACTTCTCTGCTATGCGGCCACGTTGTCATTGAAAATGGCTGCGCGTGTCAGTGCTGACACACATGTCATAGGTTCGCCATCATGGGCTTAAGTGATGTAAATATGCGAGTCCACACGAAGGAAGGGTCTGCTTCATACCTTCAGAGTACCTTATACAAGGCACCCAGAGTTTAAGTAAGTGAATGACTTTAATAAAGTTTAAATGTGAATCAGTAAATTGTGTGGTGACCTGAATATTCTTTTTTTTCTATGCATAAGTGAGTCACTTTTATTGAGTCCACATAACACCACTGAGAGTTAAGTATTATTGCTAACGCCATTGTACAGATGAGGAAGTCAAACCGAGGTCATGCCAGAATATTCTTAAAGCATTCCCACTGTAGCCTGGATTCAGTCATGCTGGGACTGCAGTATATGATGGGTGAGATTCCTGCCACAAGTCTTTGTTTAGCTGTCTTCCTTGGTGCCTCTAGCTATTTATTTTTAGCTTTGGTTATCTTGGGTGTGGTTTCCAGAAGAGTTTAGAGGCAGTGTCTAAATTCAGATATAAATTTAGTTGAGACTGACAGTCTCATCATCTTGCAAGGCTGAGAGATTAAGGGCCCTCTCAGAGATCACACTGACAAGCAGCAGACACCACACTAGAGCCTGGTAGTTCCAGTACACTGTGCTCCATAGTTATTTTATTTAAGGCCAGAATAAAGATGAGCTTGATGAATTCAGCATGCAATTTAGACTTACCGTTGTTCCAAACTGAACGTCATAGTGAAGACTATGGCATTGCCCGCTATGGCCAGGCCTGCTGTCCATCACAGGAGCACACCTGTGCCTTCCCCTTTCCTTCCTTCTTCCTCTATTTCCCCCACAAGTGTATATCTCCTACACTCTAAGGGTCCCTATGAGACTTGCAACCAGGGGAGCAATGGGCAGCAGCAACTCATCCTGAGCTAACCCATTGAACCCGTCTCCAAGGCCCCCTTTTCTCTGACTTCCCAGTGAGCCAAAGCAGTTCCTTCTGGAATCATTTCTTTCCTGTAACATTTCCAGTGAGCCAGTGCAGCCCGCCTAGGCTCTCCTGTTGCTTCTTCTGTCCTAAGCCCTTCCTTGTTTCACTGTTCCCAGCTTTAGTAAACATACTCTCAAATTAAAAAAATATAATAATAACAATAAACCCTGGCTGGAAGGCTCAGTATGTAGAGAGTTGTCCGGATGCACCGAAGTTGCAATACTGACTTCACAGGTTCGTTCCCCAGTCAGGGCACAGAAGAGAAGCAACCAATGAGTGCTCAACTAAAATTAAATGACTAAGTGGAACAAGTTGATGCTTCTCTTTCTCTCTTCCCCCTTCCCCTCTCTCTCAAATCAATCGGGGAAAGAAAAAGATATCCGTCATTTAAAAAAATAAATAAAAAATAAAAGTAGTGGCCAGATGTACAGGCTTGAGTGGGGTAGGGGCGGCCTTGATCTGACCACCATTGGTAGTACCTCAGTTAACTTTGTTGACATCCTTGGCCCCGAATAGATGTTTTGAGGTTTGGAAGGTCTGGTCTGGTAACTAGGGGTGGGAGGGTAGTAATGCAAAGATCAACCTCCATTCTAATGAGGCCAAAGAAAATTCAAGGTTTAGTTGCTGTGGTATAGTGATAACTCGACTTCTAAAATCCACTGGGAACAAAATTCTTTATGGTGAAATTGGCCCAGTAGTGAGTGCAGCTAAACTCCCTGTGATAACCCCAGGGCTCAGGTGTCTGTTTGCTCCATTTGTTAATGCAGGACAGACCAGAGAAGATGAGATGATGAGAAGGGAAGGACATGAGGTGGGGACACAGAGAGGGGAAAATAGAGGAAGGGAAAGAAAGGGGACAGGGAGAGATGTAGGAGGCTAGAAGAGTACAAGTAGTATCTGCTGCTAAGGTGTGATGACAGGCTGTTCTGAAATTTCTAGGTAGTATATCCTTTTGCTTGTATTTCCACTGCTGGTCTCAGATACTCTTGGAGTAGTAAAAGTAAATGTCTAGAATACAGTGCATTGTTAGTCATAATTTCCATGAAGCTCTCCATTCAGAAGAAACATTTTTCTCTTCTATAATTTACTGGAGGATAAAGCAGGTCCTATATAAGACACTTTAGGAAACAAGAGCCATCTGTCCAAATCCTTAACAGTGACCTAAATTTTGTTTTCAATAAAGCCATAACTAGCCATTATATTTTGGACTACAGTCATTTCCTGTATTACAAACCATATAGGTTTGAAAATATTTAAGTGTTTATATACACAGGAAGATAAAAATAAATATGTTAAGACAAACATGTCTAAGTTTAATAGGTAAATGTATGAGTTCCAACTTACATACAAATTCAATTTAAGAACAACGCTATAGAACAGTGGTTCTTAACCTGGGTTCTGTCAAACCCTAGGGGTTCGATGAGTCAGTCTCAGAGGTTGGGAGAAGCCTCTGCCGCGGAGGCCAGAATAAAGTAATACTGTAATTTGTTGTGAGTTCATGCACTTTGTTGGTTCTGTTCTTTGAGGAAGGTGATGTTCATACATGGCTCATTTTGTGCACCAGTAAAAAAACATATACCTATGTCGTGAATTTGGAAAAAAAATCATATTTTATTTATCACTAAAGAAGGGTTTGGTGAATGTGCATATGAAACTGGTGGGTTCGGTACCTCAAAAAAGGTTAAGAAGCACTGCTATAGAACCTATTTCATTCCTAACCCAGGGACTGCCTCTAATTATTTAATGTAAAAAGCTAACAGTGTGCCAGGTTGTGGAGTATAATGATGAGTCACCATTCTGTAAGAATTGACAATGAAATAGCAATAATAAAATAACTAACATTTATTCCATGCTTCCTATATGCCAAGCACTGTGCTAAATACTCCATAGTTATTACCTCATTTTATCCTGAAAACAATTGTAGGAGGTGTCACTACTTTCTTTGTTTTATAAAAGAGGAAACTGAAGCTAGGGAGTTTCAAGTATTTTCCCCCAGGTTCATCTAATAAGTGAGAAACCTGGATTGGAAAGTCTGTCTGACATGATCCTTCCATGCCCATAACTGCTACATTCGCTGCCTGTATAATAATAATATACATTGTGTTATACAGGTGATAAAAGCTACTAATTTAGGAACTCTACATGGATAACCTTATAACTGAATGAGATTATCTTTTATCGCCTCTATATAGGCAGGATAATTAAGAGGGAGACTATGACTTGACTTCGTTTGTCTCTTATGGCCAGCATTAATCATGTGTCTTGCATGTACTACTTTATTTATTCATTAGAAAATTGATGTTACTTTTGTTTTTATGAATATTTGTAAAGGTAAGATACTACTATATAAATATAAGGCATTTATTACATATATACAAATACCACTTTCAATTTTTTTAAACCTCTTTGCTCTTACTGGGTTTAATCTATCTTTTTTTTTACCATAAATTGTTATTTGTCCTTAGGTAAGTTTATAACTTTTATTTTTTAAAATTACTATTATTAATTGATTTTAGAGAGGAAGGGAGAGAGAGAAAGAGAGGCAGAGAGAGAGAGAGAGAGAAGCATTTATTTGTTGTTCTTCTTAGTTGTACATTCATTGGTTGCTTCCTGTATGAGTCCTGACGGGAATGAACCCACAGGTGTTTTGGGATGACGCTCTAACCGACTGAGTTAACCGGCCAGTAAAGTTTATAATTAAAAGGGAATGTATGATTGCTTGTGAAACCATTACTATCAGGGCAGTGAGTACACTAGTTAGAGCTGGACACACTTAGGCTTATCACTTAGGACAGCACTGGGCCTCAGTGTTTTCATCTGTCTAGAAGGGTTAAATAAGATGACTGAATTCCAGACATACCACCACTCTCTTCCATTGGCTTGAAATTGTTTTTGAATAAAAAAAACTAAATGTCAGTTAAAATTAATCTAAAAGGCATAAAACATGTGGACTAATATATACCACATACACTACATGAGGACCGATAGAGTAATTAAAATTTCTGCCACAAGGAAAGGAAAAAGATCAGTTAGTTTATGCAGTTCTCTTTACAGGAAAGGATGATTTTTAATAAGCTATTGAAAATATTAATATCAAAACCCTTTTCATGAAGATAGTGCTGAAAGAGAAGAAAGAAGCCCCTGCATCTCCCAAAGCCAAAGCCAAAGCAAAGGCTTAAGAAAGCAGTTCTGAAAGGCATCCATAGCCACAAGAAAAGAAAATCTGTATGTCACCCATCTTCCGATGGATGGCAGAAGACACGGCGGTTTTGGAGGCCGCCTAAATGTCCTTGGGAGAGCGCCCCAAGAGAAATAAGCTTGACCACTATGCAGTCATCAAGTTCCACCTGACTACTGAGTCAGTCATGAAGGAGGTAGAAGACAACAGTACACTGTGTTCATTATGGATGTCAAGACCAACAGGACCAGGTCAAACAGGCTGTGAAGAAGCCCTGTGACATTGATATGGCCAAGGTCAATACCCTGATTAGTCCTGATGGAGAGAAGAAGGCATACGTTCAACTGGCTCCTGACTAGAACACTTTGGATGTTGCTAGTAAAATTGGGATCATCTAAAACTGCATTCTGCTGGCTAGTTCTAAATATAAAATTTTTACACTTTAAAAATAAAAACGGTTAATATCAGTTCGTGAACTCTCCAGTATTACCTACATGGATTCTTTGGGACCCAAGGACCCCTGTTTGAAATGACCATATTAGATAACCTCTAGAAGTATATATTCTAGCAGTGTGGATTATACTGCCAGTTTTCTACAAAATAGCTGATGAGGGCTTAGAATAAATAGCTGATGAGGTCTTAGAATAATATTTTTTCTAGTTAAAATTCTTCAGTAGCTTCCTTTGTATTTAGATTAAGATTTAAACTTTATTCTTTGAGGTTTTTTCCAGCTGCCTGCCACTCATAGACCAGGTGGCTTATAAACAACAGAAAGTTATTTCTCACAATTCTGGAGGCTGGGAAGTTCAAGATCAAGGTCCCTGCAGATCTGGTGTCTGGGCGAGGCTCTTTTTCTGGTTCATAGATGACCTTATCTGGATGGAGTGAGGGTGACCTCTGGGGTTTCTATTGTAAAGCACAAATCTCATTCATAGGGCTCCACCCTGTGCACCTCCCAAAGGCCCCACCTCTGAATACCATCAATTGGTTATTAAATGTTAACATGAATTTGGGGTGGGGGTGTGGGACACAAAGCCCTGGTTTACAAAGCTCTTCATGATCTGGTCCCTGCCTACCTTTCCAACCTTTTCTGAGTGGATCAGTCTCTCTAGCTACATTGGATTTCTTACAGGTTTTTAAACACATCGAGCTGCTGCTTCTCTTATGGCCTGTTTGTTTTCTGTTCTTATCTTGAAATCCTCTTTTCCCAGACCAGCATCATCCATAAAATATAAAATATGAGACAAATTTGTAATATAAAAATTTCTGGTAGTCACATTTAAAAGGTAAAAAGAAACGTGTTAATTTAAATGGTATATTTTTTATTTATGCACATAGGATATTATTTCAACATATCAACATAAAAATTGTTAATGAGATACTTGCATTTTTTTCTTACTGAATCTTCACAATCCAGTTTGGACTAGTCACATTTCAGATGTAATATGGCTACATGTGGCTAGACTAGTGGCTACCCTCTTAGACAGTGTAGCCCTATCTATGTCTTAGTAAGTTTGACTTCTCTTCAATTAGGCTCTGAATGAATATTAATTATTCATTCAGAGTGGCCTTCCCAGACCATCCTGTATAAAATAGTGTCCTTCCTTTTCCTGCCTACCTAGTGACTATTCTTGCTAGTCACCCTGCTTAATTATTCTCATAGCCTTTACTCTGGTACCTCACAATATATTGTAAGCGCATTTCTTTACTTTCTCACTTTTTAATGTCAATCTTCCTCAATAGATTGTTGGATACTAAGGGATGGGACCTTTGTCTCTCATGTTTATTATTGTACACCCAGTGACCAAAATAGGGACTTAGCCCATAACAGGGACTCAAATAGATTGTCTTACTAAATGAATGAGATAATGTGAAATGAACAAAACTGGAACTTCTTTTGTTACCGACAGTAAAAGTTAGTATGTTTATGTGTGAGTTTTTTAACCTCCAAAACGAAAACTGGAGTTGTTTTTGAAATTGAAAAGCTTGAGATTGATAAAAAGGCATATATCATCAGCTTTGTGGTGAGCTACTGAAATTTATCCTGTCTATAATATTTATTAGTCTATTCGTTCCCTCTTGAAATAAGCTGTGATAAAATTCTTAACCTTTTTTTTCTTTACTAGCTTTATGCATGGTAGGTGTATCAGCAAGGCTTTCATTTTTATTTTAAAGCAAATAACATTTCTTATTTATTTATGAACAAGTGCCAAGTGATGAGAACATAAATGGTAAGTGGTGTTTATGGAGTTTCAGGAAGTATTTGTAGTAAATAGCACTTGTGGCTGCATTTGTGTGGTTTTAGAGGAATATCTGAGGAAATTGCATTTGGTTTCCTTCTTCATGGGCTCTCACATCAGTTTGGGCATGGTCAACCAGGATAATTCTCCTTGTTTATATAAAGTTACACTCTTTACATTTGTTTTTCCATTTCGTTTTTGTCTTTATTGTACCTTGTATAATATTCTGTTCTGCCTAAGGCTTGGCTTTTTAAAATGGTACCATAAAAAGACCTTTCAGCCAGAGATTCCAAACATTTTCAGTATGTGACTGTCTTTTCCACATTACTTTCAAACAAAATGCAAAGATGGTTGGCGGAGTGTAAGGAAGTAAGAACTGAGAATTATAGAAATAAAAGTGGAGGTATTTTATAAGTTGCTGGGACAGCACACCCAGAGGATAGAAAAACATGAAACAGTTGCTTTCTCAGACATCCCTGCACCTTTCCCAGAACTCATGACTTTTAACACTTTATTCTAAACTAGCTGTTTAGCCACGCATTGCTGTGCCTCAGTCTGGTTAAATGGAAAAGAAAGAAAAGAGAAAGCGCACATTTCTAATATGTTTAATTTCACAATGCTTGTGGGTATACAATATTTTTTGTTGTTCCATTGTCTGTGGAGATATAGAGATTGTCTGGTTTGCTGACTCTAGAACACACAACATATAATTGTCCATGTGAGAAGCAATCTGTGTCTAGATCTAAACCGCACAATTCTAAAGATTGACCCTGAACTTTGTGTTTATTTTGTGTTTTTTTTTCTTTTTTTTTTTTTTACAGGGAGAGAGAGAGAGTCAGAGAGAGGGATAGACAGGGACAGACAGACAGGAACGGAGAGAGGTGAGAAGCATCAATCATTAGTTTTTCGTTGCCGTTGTGACACCTTAGTTGTTCATTGATTGCTTTCTCACATGTGCCTTGACTGCGGGCCTTCAGCAGACCGAGCAACCCCTTGCTGGAGCCAGCAACCTTGGGTCCAAGCTGACGAGCTTTTTGCTCAAGCCAGATGGGCCCGCGCTCAAGCTGGTGAGCTCAGGGTCTCGAACCTGGGTCCTCCACATCCCAGTCCGATGCTCTATCCACTGCGCCACCACCTGGTCAGGCGACCCCGAGCTTTGTTGATGGTGATTGCAAACGCCAATTGAATTGGGAATTGCAATCTCTTAAATTGAAATGGCATATCCGTTGGAATCAGAGGAATGAGGACATCTTCACCTTTGAAAGGTCCTGTCAAGATTGCTGCTTCTATGACGTTGCTCATTAATTTTTTTACTGCAAGCTGTGTGTCGTTGAAAAGCTTTGGCTGGTTGATATTTCACAACATGATAATTGGCACGTTGATTTTCAATTGCAGTATGTGCGGTGGTATCTCTGGCAGATCGAGTGAATTCAAAAATTCTGTTGGGTAATTAACCGCTTCATCTACTTCTACAACAATGTCCACAGACTTGTGACTGCCTCACTTTGAATGTTAGACTGAATAATATTGTTAATTTGTAGATGTCTTTGTTCTTGGCAGCAAGAATAGCTCGTTAACTCAGCTATTGTATATAAAAACACTCGCCTATTTGAATGCAACGTTGTGTCAAAATTTCAAAGCAATGGGTGAAGAAATTTAGGAGATTTAAGATTTTGAACAAACGGCCTGACCAGGTGGTGGTGCAGTGGATCGAGCATTGGATTGGGATGCAGAAGACCCAGGTTCGAGTACCTGAGCTCGCCAGCTTGGACCCAAGGTCGCTGGCTGCAGCAAGGGGTGGCTCAGTCTGCTGAAGGCCCATGGTCAAGGCACATGTGAGAAACCAATCAGTGAACAACTAAGGTGTTGCAATGGCAATGAAAAACTAATGATTGATGCTTCTCACCTCTCTTCATTCCTGTCTGTCTGTCCCTGTCTATCCCTCTGTCTGACTCTCTCTGTCACTGTGTAAAAAAAAAAAAAAGATTTGAACAAACGAACATTTACATTTTTATTTATATGAGAAGATAGATTAATTAATATTGTAACTTTTCATTAACATGGATTTCTTGAATTAATATCATTTTTTCTTGTATAAACTTGTATAAAGTCACTGGTACACAAACTTTTTGAAATAATGTTTGTTTTTTTTTAATTATAAGTATTATATTGAGAGAAAAAGAGAAAGAAACATCAATTCGTTGTTACACTTATTTATGCATTCATTGATTGATGCTTGTATGTGCCTTGACCAGGAATCAAACCTGCAACTTTGGCATATCAGGATGATGCTCTAACCAACTGAGCTAACCAGCAAGGGCTTAAATAATGTTTTCTTTAAATGACTTTCAAAGTTATGTATTAGCACTGTTAACTTAGAGGTAGCTCCAGGAAATCACCTCTATACAGTGGAGCTATGAAAGTAGTGAACATTTATTGGATCATGAATTGTGGTTGGTGATTCTAAACATTATCTTTCATCCTCACAATAACTTGAAGGTATTATTTTCTTCATTTTACACTGGAGGAGGCTGAGGTTCAGTGAGATGTTAGGCAAACTCAGAGATAGTAAAGGCCAAAACTGGGACTGCGGCATGCGAGGCTGATTCCAAAGTGGTCCTTATCCAATCTGTCCTGCTGTCCCTCCATGTCCTTCAGACCAGCTGTCCTCAACTGCTTAGGTAGTGACACATTATTGGACCTGCCATTTGTGAGCTGGATCACTAGTAATTATTAACAGTAGTTGCATACTGAGGTTATAAATGGTATAACTTTTTAAGTAAATGGAATGGATTCAAAATCTTCCCATTAATAAGACCACTGTCACTCAGTTCCATTCCTATGTGCTTTTGTTGGCTGTAAGAGAAAGAGGTGGCATTATATACACCACTCCAATAAATGTGGATAGCTCATAAATAAGGGGAAATGTATCTTGCTAAGCTGTGGTTACTGATGTGCTATGAATAGTTTTCACATATTCATATTCTATTAGGAATACTACTGCAAAAATAATCCATATGGTTCCCTACCCTGTATGTTTATTTTAATTGTTTATAATTTGAAGACCTATATGGGAGTTTGTTTTTCAACACTAATGCTGATCTAGACTGTTACTACTTTTCTCAATTGTAAAATGTAATGAAGTCTTGCAACGAGCTTGTAAACTAGAGTGCAGTAGAAATAAATATGTGGTAGAATTTAAGTTCAACCCTGCTGTGAGGACAAGCATGCGGAATCCTTAGATATAGTGTGGAGCTCTAGCTCTAGGTTTTAAACTGTGAAACCCAGTTTAAAGATATTTTTAGATAGTCTATTTGCTAGATCCCAGAGGCCTTGTGATATAAATCCCTTTGTTGTGCCTGATTTTCTCCTGCCCACGCCCTGAAAATCTAGGTTTCTGCTTTGAAGACCATGTTTTCTTGCCCTGCCCAACTTCCTCTTTTACGTACAACACACTCTTACTGTCATTTATACATAAAATACAGCAAATTCTTCTATATTGTGAAGAAATAACCAGACCGGGCAGTGGCACAGAGTTAGAGTGTCAACCTGGGACGCTGAGAACCCAGGTTTGAGACCCTGAGGTTGTCGGCTTGAGCAGGGGCCCCTCTGGTTTGAGTGCAGGCTCACCAGCTTGAGTGTGGGATCATGAACATGACCCCATAGTCACTGTCTTGAATTTGAAGCCCAAGGCTGCTGGCTGAGCTTCAACCCCAATCAAGGCACATGTAAGAAAGCAATCAATGAACAACTGTGAAGTGCTGCAGCAACGAGTTGATGCTTCTCATCTCTCTTCCTGTCTATCCCTAGGTGTCTGTCCTTCTTTATAAATAAATAAGTAAAGTGTGAAGAAACATTGATGTAGAAGTGGTACATAAATTAAGTTTTCGATTGTCTTCATTCCTCAGTATAGCTTGGCACAGGTTTGCTCAGACCAGGTTTTTTTGTTTGTTTGTTTGTTTTTTAAATTCAGTGAGAGGAGGAGAGGCAGAGATAGACTCTCACATATGCCCCAACCAGGATCCACCCAGCGAGCCCACTAGGGAGCAGTGGTCCAATGCTCAGCAGCCAAGCTCTTCTTAGCACCAGAGGTGAAAGCCATGGAGCCATCCTCAGTGACCTGGGCCAACTGAGCCATGGTTGCAGGAGGGGAAGAGAGCGAGAGAAGTGAGAGGGGGAGAAATAGAGAAGCAGATGGAAGCTTCTCCTGTGTGCCCTGACCCAGGAATTGAACCCAGGACATCCACACACTGGGCTGATGCTCTACTACTGAGCCAACTGGCCAGGCCCAAACCAGGCTTTATATCCCCTAATTCCTTTTTCAAAAATCACCCCTGTTTTTACCTTAGTCCTCAGGAAGCCAACTCATATTTGCTGTTTTGGTTGTCTCTTTTCTGTAGAAACCTGGTCTTTGGCAAAAATTTCCAGTGTCACTAAAACCTTTGTGAAGAAATTTTTATGTCTAATGCAGTGGTTTTTCAACCTTTTTTATTTCATGGCACGCATAAACCAATTACTAAAATTCTGTAGCACACCAGAAAATAGTTTTTGCCAATCTGACAAAATAGATGTAATTTTGATTAATTCACACTAGACGGCTATAACTGAGTTGGTTGTCATTTTTTTAATTTGACAATCTACAGGAAAAAAGTGCCCCTGACTAAATATTCAGGTATTCCATGTTTTCAAAATTCTTGCGGCACACTGATTGAAAATTGCTGGTTTAACTGAATTCTTCATTTACCTTCATCCCCAGCAAAAACTGGGAAGAGTTTCTTATTTCCTGTAGCTTTTCAGGTTTCCTACTTTCTCTAATATCCCTTGTTTCCTTCCTTATCTTTCTGTCATAGTCCTTTGAGAAAACAGGGACATTCTGCTAGATCAACAGTATTCTTCCAATATATTGAATTTATATCGCTTGTTTTTTTTTTTTCTGTAGCTCAGACTAAAATAGCAAGGAAGGATTGTTTCCCAATAGGCATATCAGACAGAAGTTGTTTTGTGGGGGAGGGAGCATCTCGAACTGAATGTTCTCCATGTCAACTGGGATTCCATAAAGATAAGCTACGACTTACATGAGAATAGTGTGAGCAGTAGGAATTTAGGACTGGTTGTAGATTTAAACTTTATGGATGGTTCACTTCCCAGACCTCAGTGTTTTGTTTTGAATTTTTAGGTTAATTTCTCTTCAGTTTAAGGAAATTTAAATGCCTGGGGTAGAAAGATAACAGATTGTTTAAAAACGTTTTCCATTTACTGTCTCAAGTGTATTTTTTCTTTTTTATAAATAAATTTTTGTCTGGATTTCAAAATATTCTGGCTCAGCTCCAAGGAAATGAGCTTTCAAACTTGACTTCATTTGCTTTGTGCCATTGTTCACGAGAATAATGACTGATTTCACGGTTTATTAAAACACAAGCATTGGTACAACTGAGGTGATTATGCCAAAATAGGTTATTATTAGTTGTTCTCACTCCTGTCTGGCAGTGCTTATTTTTCCATTGGCAACCCTGGTTACGGTCTGATTTTAAATAAATATATGAAAGCCATGTGTGCTCGAATGTAAGATCTTGTGTATTCCTCCTAGTGAAGGACCGACAGGTCTCACTTACTGCAAACCACTTGTAAGCCTCTTGTCCCTGGTGGAAGAGGCTCATTGGGAGAGCATTAAAAGCATGGGAGATAGTGGAAAACAGAAATGAAAACCACACCTGTTATTCCTTTTCCTGATCTGTCATCAATTGCTTACCCTCTCTTCTACTTGGAAAACAACTATTTATGGTTAGAGTGGGAGAAGTCGTACAGGGATAACCAGACAAATGCCCTGAAGTCCCCATAGACTTAATTGCCTGCTAGAGGAGTCATTATAGAGTCCCCTTTACAAATGGTGTACTTACTGAAAATTTAACAAAATCGTGTTCACTATTTATTTCCTGGAATGAAATCTCTAAGCAGGAGTAAAAATTTAGCTTTTTTTGAATGTAGCCATAAGGCCAAGCAGTAGACATAACTTGTTGAATTGTTACGGGGCAGAAGCCTTGATGTGAAATGTCTGTTGACATGTATGCACATTAAGTATTTATTTCTGTGCCCCTTTGAACTCTGTTGAATAGATCAGTCTGTTTTGTTGAAAGATGGTAGTCTTTGAAGGACAGCTGAAACATTGGTGTATGTGTGTGAAAGAGATAGGTCGTTTTTGTTTTTGTCCCTCCCCCCTGCTTCCCCAAATGTAGGGGCAAGATAGAAGTAATTTAAATACTTGATCTTAGAAATAAATTCTTTTGTAAAATTTTGATTTGCCTTGGGACATAAAGTAGAGTGTAAATGGCTGTATTATTTTAGTAAATACAACAGAATAGTTTTTGAATGTCTTCTGAAATAATGAGATATAGTCTCCCCTCAAGTGTGGGAACTATTCTGCACCCAGTTCCCTGACCTCTACCTTTTGACCCTGCTGCTTTGTGATGAGATTATGGGCCTTCGAGTTTTTCTCCAGTCTACCCAGATTTCCTTACACAGCAACATAAAGCTTTAAGCTTCCTTAAAAGATGTTCTTAGAATTGAGCAGAACATTCAGATTCAATCATGGGCATGGATTTTGTAAATCTTTTTCATTAAATTTTTCTAATTTTCCTTAATCCCCTACAAAATAAATAGAATCTCCAGGTTTTGTGGCTATGTATGACTAAATATGTTTCTCTTTTGAAATAAAACATCAGAAAATAATGTTGCCTATTTAGAGAGAGGCTAACAATTAGAGCTTTCCATGATAAAAGAACTTGAGAGCCCCAACTAGGTGTTCCCTAGTGTTGCTTCTTTAGGTATGAGAAGTTAAAATGTAGATTCCCAGGGTGTCATGAAAGAACAACAAATCAAATATTTTCAGAGAGAATCAACACTTTAACCTGCTTATGTTATATCAAACACTTTTTCAAACACCTTAGCAGATGCCTAATATAGGGTAGGAAGAAAATCAGGGACAGACAGCAGGAGATGAACTCATTTACTTTTGTGGCTTGTTAGTATGTCTCTTAGGTTTTTTTGTTGTTGTTTGTTGTTATTTGGTGGGGGTTTTTATGGTTTTTTTTTTTTGGAAAGAGGATGATATTAGTGTCAAAATAAGGGTTTTGGCATTATCTGTGTATTTTATTAGTTTCTTGCATACTATCTTAAAAGTTTATCTAGAAAATTAAGCATTTGCTCTGATTCAGACATTTTAGTAGTAGGGCTTTCCACAGAATGTCTGTTTTATACACTGCCAGAAGAATGTATAGTAATGAAGCTGTAGGACAGAGGTCCCCAAACTACGGCCCCCTGAGGCCATTTATCCATCCCGTCACACTTCCTGAAGGGGCGCCTCTTTCATTGGTGGTCAGTGAGAGGAGCACGGGATGCATCCGCACCCATAGTTCCCATTGAAATACTGGTCAGTTTGTTGATTTAAATTTACTTGTTCTTTATTTTAAATATTGTGTTTGTTCCCGTTTTGTTTTTTTACTTTAAAATAAGATATGTGCAGTGTGCATAGGGATTTGTTCATAGTTTTTTTAGTAGTCTGGCCCTCCAGTGGTCTAAGGGACAGTGAACTGGTCCCCTGTGTAATAAGTTTGGAGACCCCTGCTGTAGGACTTTGGTTTACATGGCACTTTCTTGCTACGGCTACTGAAGACTCCACCAGGAGTGAGGATGGATAAAATTCAATAACTGCTTATAAAAAACATTGTTTTTAAATTATAAAATTAACATATGCTTATTACTTTAAGAACTCGACAATGTAGGATTGAATTAAAGAAAATAAAAATAATACCTATTATCCTAAAGGGGAGGAATTTAAAATAAAAATTTCTGGTTGCTAATTAGAAGCCAGAGAATACCCGTTTATTGTACTGTGGATGTTAAATGAGCTGAGCAACAACCCAAGAAACACAGGATTTTTTTTTATCCAAGTCTTTGCCACTGATTTAGTGAGTATATGGCATCTGTAAAGACCTCCATAATTGTTGATTGAAAGAGTGAATGAATAAACAAAATGGAGTTGCCTACCTAACATGTTTACTTTGAGGGATAAAAATTAAATCCTTGGTACTTGGAATATATTCTTTTAAACCAAACTCTTCTATACTATCAGAATTAAAGTGAAATGAGAAGAGAGTAGCTTTGAATCTCAGGAGGTTAAAGCTAAAATGATTATTAAAAATTCTTTTCCTATTATGGAAAAATGAGATAGAAGACAGAAGAAAGAAAAGCTAGTAAGCAAAAGAGACAGCTCAGTGACAAATAAGATAAACTCTTTATCTTTGTCTTATTGGGAATCAGATTTATTTGTCTTAAGTAGCAGAGGGGAAATATATAGGTTTGGATGGCGTAAGAAACCTCTGATGGAGAAGGTGCGCCTCTTCCTTCAGGTTGTTGGGAAGGTATAATGGTTTAGGCCGGAGGCTGAATCTAGAAACCAAAGCAGAACTGAATCTTGTCCCTCAAAGCTCCCTTCCTGTCTCCCTTGTCAGGTCTTCCTAAACATTTCAGGATCAGTACCGGCACTGGCTGCAGAGAATACACTAGAATGCTTAAAGTTTCCCCTTTGTGTAGCAGAATAATAACAAGAACAGTCTTTTCATTGTCTTGGCAATGTTTTAGCTGTTGGTACTTTTAGATCCTTTCTGTAAATGACTTTTCTCCTGAAACACACTTATTATGAGTTTTGTATTTAAGCCAACCAACTAAATAAAGATAAAGATCTCAGGATGCTAAAAAGAAGGGATATATTTGTCATACTACGTAATTGGAAAACCTTTTACAAGGACAGATGTGCTTCTCTCCTTTCCTTTAAACCTATCAATTTAACACGAATATGACTTTTGTTAGTATTGACAGTGCATTCTAAATTTGTTTTGAGTAAACAAAACAAAAGTCCTCTTCTAAAAAGAAAATGACATTGAGAGAGAGAGAAAAAGAGAGAGGGAACACTCTAGTTCTTATCTGGATAGGTATTATTTGCATTTTTGTTTCTGTTCAGTTATTTTTAGGATGGATTGAATTGAGATGAATATTAGTTGCTCTAAGTACTGTGAGTGGCATGAAGAAAGTATAGAGGCAGACCATGAGGAAGAGGGGCTTATTTATGTCCGGATCGCTGCTTCTGTTTTTTTGTTTCTAGAACCAGATGTTTTTTTGTTTCTAGAACCAGATGCTTCTGTTTTTTTGTTTCTAGAACATTACACATTTAAAAGAGAAATGTAGAGTAGTCTGCTTTAAAGCAAGTTCATGGAATGGGAGAGGAGTTGGGAAGAGAGGTTGAATCTAGCTTTTGGAGGATTTTTCTGTCAGAATGCTTGTGGTTATAGGTCAAAGAGGACCTAAAAAATAAAGGAATTTGGCTGGATCACATAGCAGCAGTTATTTTTGGGTTGGGGTGATCTGGTATAATTTGAACAAAGCTCTAACTATTTCACTGCAGCTCCTTATGCTCTGTCCCCAGCACTGACTCCATTTTCAAGGTAGCTTCCTTCATGGTAATACATAGTGGTGGCAGTAGTTCAGGCTTCACAGTTTCACATCACACCTTCCCTGAAAAAGACTTAACTTACCCCATCCACTGCCCACTCATGTCATGAAGCAAAAATTTGGATCATTGTTATGATTAGACCACCTTTTTTTTTTAGGGTCACATTTCCCTGGGGCTCATCCTTGAACCATGATTGTGGCAAGAAGGATGGGATTAAAGTGTTTGGAGACCAGTTTGTGATAAAAACGACAGGACTGCTTCTCAGTAGAAAAGGGAAGAAAGCGCCCACTGGGGAGCAACTCAGCTGAAGGCTAGACTATGAAGAGGGCCCCTTGAAAGACAGAACAGAGCCCCTCAAAGGTTTGAACGAGGGAATGGCGTGCTCACAGCAGTACTTTGGGAAAATCCCTCTGGATGAGGGGGATAGAATGGAGTCAGACTGAGAAGAGACTGGAAGTGGGGGAACCAATTAGGATATGCTACTGTTAAAGTGGAGGGGAAGGGCCTGAATCAGTATAGCATCTGTGAGAGTAGAGAAGAGAGGATGGATATAAGAGATAGGATAGACATTAGATGAATTGTACTTGACAACTTTATTGTATGTGAAGTTAAAGAGGAGGTGAGACACACATGACTGAGATCGTGGGTCCAGGCAGCAGGAATAGGGTCGTGTCGTTCATGGACGGAAGGAACAGGAGGGAGTAAGTTTCAGAAGATGGATGATTACATTAATTTTGAATTTGTGGCAGTAATGGTACTGGTATGACTTTATTTTCCATTATAGCAGGGAGGCTTAAAACCATTTTCACCACATTTTAGGATGATAGTAGTGATTAACTATGTAAAAGGATGTGTATGCAAGCAAGTCATGGAGCTAGAACTTGAATTCAAGGCTTCAGATGCACAGTTCAGTATTCTTTCCATAATGTCACACTTACCTCTATTAATAGATGTAATTCATGCATTTTCTTTCCTTCCCTCTCTTTTTCCCTACCTCTCTTCCTTTTTATAAGGCAAGCGAGAATGTGTGCATGTTATTTTTTTGTGCATGTTGATTTAAATCTGTTTTTGCAAACATGAAGTGTAAAAATACCATAATTAAGAAAAATGTAGAAACTTCCCAGGATACAAAGTGAAACTTATTTTTGAGTTAGGATAATTTATTGGGCATTTTTAAATAAATTCCCTATTTTCTGCAGTGCTTCAGCTTGTAGTTAAAATACACAGTTGTTTCTGCGGCATGCTTTGGTAGTGCATCTAGAATGCATCTGTGCTCTTCAGCTACGAGGCAGTGAACCATATGCTCTTTAACATTTTGGAGTTTGTACAGCAGATACTGACCGATTTGAATTCTGCTGGTGCTTGCACTGGGTTCTAAGCATTCCCACTTAGAATGTGCAGGTCAACTGGTACCACTCTACAGCTATACTGCTCATAAAAATTAGAGGATATTTCAAAATGAATATGAAGTGATAAAATATCCCCTAGTTTTTGTGAGCAGTGTATATGAATGAATTGGCTGATGAATTGCTCGAACGTAGTGCTTACTAGAGCCTGGTGGGATGTAATTGCTCAGTAAACATGAGCTACATCCTCGTTAAGATAGTTGATTTGATTAAGCCTCAAGCACTTCGATGACATTTAAAGTGTTGCTGGAACTCTCCTTTAGATGTTCAAAGACAATCCCCTGGGGTTGTTTCCTTTTTTTCACTGAAGGCTAATCTTATCAATTATTTTTAAAATATATAACACATTCATGTGGTATCATTTTCAGAAGATACAAAAAGATTGTTAAAAATATGCCTCCTTCCTTTCCCTGGCCAGTCAGCCCCTCCCTTTCCTCGGGCAGAACTGGAGCTACCACTTTCTTGTGCCCACTTCCTGAGGCAGTCTCTGCTCCATGGCATCTTCATTACTCATGGAGCACACTCTTTCTTACCTGTGAGCTTTAATATGTTTCTTTTTAAATTCTTTCTCATTTATTGATTTTAGAGAGAGAAGGGAGAGAAAGAATGAAGAATGTCCCAGTAGAGCTCAAGCTCTACATCGGCTCAGGCGTCCCTGACTCGACTTTCTCGTGCAGTGGGACCCTCCTGCTTATCAGCAGGGCTGGCAATCTCTCCGAGACTACTCTTGAGGCGGCTATTACTGTTAAGTGCCACGGGAGGAAAGACATGACCAACACACAAATTAGTTGCAATAATCACACAGGCAATTTATTACTCATAAATCCTTTTGGCGTGCCTGGGTACAGCTTAAGGGGGCCCCGTTGGCGTGCTCCTCTCTGCTGGCTTTGGTCAGAGCTCAGAGCGGCGTGGAGACAGTCCACATCAACATTTGAGTCTGGGCGACTATTGCAGCAGGGGGCCCCTCTGCTTTAGTACCTTTTCTGGCCAACACCTTCTAACAGGTGTCAATCTACAGGATTATCACCTCAAACCACCTTTTTGGGAGTTCCTCACAGGGAATCCCCTCTATGTCATTCTACTAAAATGTTTACATTAAACCACTTTTTAAGATATTCTTATTTTCATTAATTTACAAAGTTAATGTAAATAATACCAAGCCACTTCTTATCTATGTATAACTTCACACACATACTAACTGGGCTGTGCTTGAAAGTCAGATTCTGTTTATCATATTACAGAGTTATGGCACTAAGTTACTTCTTATCTATGTATAACTTCACACATATACTAACTGGGCTCTGCTTGTAAGTCAGAGTCTATTTAACATATTACAGAGTTATGGCACTAAGCCGCTATATTAATTCCTATCCAAATGGCATAACTTTAAATTTAATAATTATTTAAATATACTTTTAATTACTTTTATATATCTTCCATATTTTTATATTTCTATATATTTAATTACTATAACCTTATATTACTACAACAAAGAATGAGAGAGGGAAAGAAAAATATTGATTTGTTGTCACACTTATCTATGCATTTATTGGTTGATTCTTGCGTGTGCCTTGCTGGGGATTGATTACACAGCATTGGCATATCAGGATGGTGCTCTAATTAACTGAGCTATCTGGACTGGGAAAGCTTCGATATGTTTCTTTTAGCCACGTTATTGCCTTTTTTTTTAAAGGAAAGATTTATTTATTTTAGAGAGGAAGGAGATGGGGAGAGAGAGAGAGAGAGAGAAAGACAAAGACAAGAGGGAAGAAGCAGGAAGCATCAACTCTCATATGTGCCTTGACCAGGCAAACCCAGGGTTTCCAACTGGTGACCTCATTGTTCCAGGTCGATGGTTTATCCACTGTGCCACCACAGTTTAGACCCATACACTTTTTTTTTTAATTGAGACACAAATTCACATAACCAAAAGTTAACATAGACTATTTATTTATTTATTTATTTATTTAGAGAATGGGGAGGAGCAGGAAGCATCAACTCCCATATGTGCCTTGACCAGACAAGCCCAGGGTTTTGAACCAGCGACCTCAGGGTTCTAGGTCAGTGCTTTTTCCACTGCACCACCACAGGTCAGGTCTGTTAATGCCTTTTTACTTCACTTCATTAGTAACATTAATAATAAAGGTATCACACACATTTTTTTTATTGTATATTGTAGGTCAGATATAGTCCCTAGTTTGTAGTTGACAACCATTCTCAAAGATGTTAAATGACTTGCTTGAGTTTGCATTGCTAGTGGCAGAATTAGAAGATTCTTTTGGATTCACATCCAGGCCCCTTTGATTACAGAGGAACTTAATTATTGTCATGTGTAAAACAGCTCACCTCTTTAATCTGATGGAAGGCAGGGCAATTATACTTTAAAAAGTACAGTAATAAACCCATTATATGTTAACTCACATTCTGAATGAAGATGGGACCAACTTTGGGGTCTTTGTACACATTAGAAGTATAGATTTTGTTAGTTGCCCATATGTTTTAGAAATAGATCATCACCTGACGTGTGGAGCACACTGGATAAAGCGTCAACCTGGATTGCTGAGGTTGCTGGTTTGAAACCCCAGGCTTGCCGGGTCAAGGCACATATGGGAGTTGATGCTTCCTGCTCCTTCCTCTTTCTTTCTTTCTTTCTTTCTTTCTTTCTTTCTTTCTCTCTCTCTCTCTCTCTCTCTCTCTCTCTCTCTCTCTTCTCTTCTTTAAAAAATATTTTAAAAAATGAAATAGATTATCTATGTGTAACTGACCAAAGGCACTCACATAAGCAAGACATCCAAGTTGGTTGAGAGCTCACCAACATAAATGTAAAAGGACTTAAAAGATATTATAATCCTTACTTTTAATAATTGAAATCATCCACAAGGGTAACTGTCCATGTTTTATTTTATTTTATTTTTTTACAGGGATAGAGTCAGAGAGAGGGATAGATAGGGACAGACAGACAGGAATGGAGAGAGGTGAGAAACATCAATCATTAGTTTTTTTCGTTGCCATCGCAACACCTTAGTTGTTCATTGCTTGCTTTCTCACATGTGCTTTGACCGCGGGCCTTCAGCAGTCCCAGCATCCCCTTGCTGGAGCCAGCGACCTTGGGTCCAAGCTGACAAGCTTTTGCTCAAGCCAGACAGGCCCACGCTCAAGCTGGCGAGTTCGAGGTCTTCCGCATCCCAGTCTGACGCTCTATCCACTGCGCCACCGCCTGGTTAGGCCATGTTTTATTAATAAAAATTTTATTTAAGAAAAAACACTTTATTATCTAGAGAAATACAGACAACATGTTTTGGTTTATTTAACCTTTCTTTGGTGAGGTACATTTCTATAGATTATACAATATTACCTTGACTAATGGAGTCTTGCTATGTTAAGTGGAAGTTTTGATGGAATATGGTGGGAAAGTAGGAAATTATTCAGTGTAGAATATGTTTTGTATTGTCTGTTTTGAAAATTAAACTAAAAAAAGAAGAGAGAACAGTATAATTAATCCTCATGTGCCTATCAACTAATTATCAACTCACTGCTAATTCACCTTTCTCTAGTCTGACTCCAACCTACCACCTCAATTATTTTGAAAGAAAATCCAGATTTTATGTTATTTCATTTGTAACATTTTAGAATGGCTCTCTAAAAATAAAGGATCTCTTATGTACACTTCTTTAAAAAAATGAGTTTTGATTTTCTATTTAATGATCAGATCCCCATTTATAATCAGTTTAAGCAGTGAAACAATATGAAACATTATAGTCTCATTAACCAAATGCAGTAATTAAAATAAACAGTAAAAATGTGTGCTTTTAGCATTTTGAAATTTATGTTGATATAGATTTTGAGAAAGTAAGTAAATATTAAAAGCATCAGGGTTACTTCAACTTGGAAATTTAGAAATCTTAGAAGGCTCTTTCTTTCCTTTATTTAAAAAAATTAAAATCCCACAGCATTTATTGTCATCTGGTAATAACACAAGTATAATCAAAGCAATCTGAATAAATGTTTAAAAACTATATTCCCAACAAAGGACACCTAAAAAACACAAACTGTAGTGCTTCTCAACCATTTCTCACTTCACTATTCATTTCTAGTGGGAAGCACTTTGGGGCAGAGTAATATCTTCTTTCTGTGTAATCCTACCCATTTGTTTTCTTGACTCGGTTTTGCAGTGAATCTCTTCTGTATCGTCTAATACGAGGTTCATTTACTCATCAAATCCAGTGCTACAGCCTTCTGTCCACAGGTTCACTTGCTCATAAAGCCACACCTGAATCCAAAGATTTATTCTGCAAGTATCTTGACAGTGAGGTTGTTGGTCTGTATCATTACCTTCTATGCTTTCTGGCCCTGAAAACCTTCTGCCAGGGTGGAAGCTGACAAGAACCACACTAAGTAAGCCCTGTGCTACTTCAGGAAGCTACTTCTGGAATCAGAAGGCTCTTTCTTTTAACACTGTTCTTATAGATAAGCTTGTCAGTAGGGCCGCTTGATTATATTAGTTTACTATTTCTGTGGAACAAACTATCTTAAAATACAGTTCTCAAAATAAGCATTTATTCTCTTGCATACTTTCTGAGGGTCAGGAATCCAGAAGCAGCTTAGCTGAGGGGTTCTGGCTCAGTCTCTCTCCTAAGGTTGTAGTCAAGCTGTTGGCAGGGCCTGTAGTCATTTCAAGGGCTGGCCCAACTGTGGCTGAAGAATCCACTTCCAAAGTCACTTGTTCCTTAGCACTTGAGACTCTTCATAGGCCCAAATATATTCCTGTGGCATGGCCACTGGCTTCCCTCAGAGCAAGTAATTGGGAGGGTAGATACAGGTGGAGACATTAGGATATATATAACCTAATCTCAGAAGTGGCACATCATCATTTCTGCCTTATGCTATTGGTCACATAGATCAACCCTGGCACACTGTGAGAAGGAACTCCACAAGGCTGTGACTACGAGGAGGACAAGATGATTGGAGCTATTTTGGAGGCTGGCTACTACACAAATTTTGTCCATGTTTTTCAAAGCTTTTAAACTTCTGATTTAGGACTTAGAATCTTCAGCCATGATTTCAAATAGAGTATGCCCAAACTATGGTAGTGTGCAGGGTTTTGATGCAGCCTGCACTTTAATAAATAGTAAAGATCTACAGTGTGTCTGTAAAGTCATGGTGCACTTTTGACCTGTGACCGGTCAAAAGTGCACCGTGACTTTACGGACACACTTATTTTAGAAAGGCAGTATGACACAGTTTTTAGTGCAGGTTCTGAAGCCAGATTGCATTGGGAAAGTTACTTAAATTCTCTTTACCTAATAATACTACTACTATAATTCCTCTTGGGATTTGCTGGCCAAATGCTTAGAATGGTGCCTGGTACATAGTAGGTGCTCAGGTGTTACATGATTGTTATTTTTATTGCTAAAAGAACTTGAGAATAGAAGTGAACTCAGCTGCTTTTTGTAGGCTTGAGTGTCGGCAGATGAGTGGAGAGGTATGCAGAGACCAGTGTGCTGTGGGAAGGGTGAACCTTCATAATCAGAGTTGATTTGTATTTGTGCCGATGCTGTTGTTAACCCTTGGCAACTAGTGCTTATTTTAAACTACTTTGTTTAAAAAAGAGTGGTTAGACATTTTTAGCACTTCCTTTGTCTTTTTTTGCTTTAGTAATAACACCTGGATTCATGCTTCAGATTTGGCAGTATAGGGTACACAGGTGTTCTTTTCTTTAAAAAATTATTTTGATAAAAGTCTTACTTTGAAAGAAAAGTGATGATGGTGTTGATCTTTAAAAAAGGAAGATGAATAGAAGAATGAAAAGGGTGGTAGTGGAAGGAACTGAAACTGCTTGCTAAATTACATAAGGAAGCATTTGGCTGTGGTCAGAAATTTAGTTGTTAGCCAGCTGCAAGCGAACCCATCTGGCACACTTTTTCATTATTATTCTGAAATATTCATGGGCTTCAACAGTCCTTTGCCTTGTTTATGTTAGTCAGGGATGGGGAACCTTTTTGGCTGAGAGAGCCATGAATGACACCTATTTTAAAATGTAATTCTGTGAGAGCCATACAACGACCCATGTACATTACGCATTATCCAATAAAAATTTGGTGTTGTCCCGGAGGACAGCTGTGATTGGCTCCAGCCACCCGCAACCATGAACATGAACGGTACAAAATGAATGGATTGTACTACATGAGAATGTTTTATATTTTGAACGTTATTATTTTTTTATTAAAGATTTGTCTGCGAGCCAAGTACAGCCATGAAAAGAGCCACATCTGGCTCTCAAGCCATAGGTTCCTGACCCCTGTGTTAGATCCTCATATCTTCTCATCTTCCAGCAGCCAATCTGGAGTTCCAGTGGGTTGCCCTTGTTTTGTTTCCTTGTTACTGTGGACAATCAATAACAAATAGACAAGGAAAAGTTTGTGTATACTCAAAAATTCTCTTGCAAAATAAGGTGTGGGGCAAATCAGTTAGGATTTGAGAACAAACATTGGCTAAAGTAATCCACTCCATGTGCTTTAAGGTAGCTAGAATATTTTAAACCCCTCTGAATTATGAACCTCCTCTGATCATTAAGCGCAGTACCGTTCATTTTCATTAAAATTTTTTATTTTTGATTTAGAGAGCATAAGATTAATGAACTTTAAAAATTTTTATTTGTAAAAGGCATTTGTTAGTGTCTTATTAATTTCTCAGAAATTTCTTGAAATGATTTAGTATGTAGATCAAGGGAGATCTACATACTATTTTTCTATTTTAAAAAGAACTACTTCAGAATGTTGATAGGATTATTTAGCATTCAGAACCAAGAGTTCTGAAAATTAATCTTATAAGTTTCTCTCAAAGCTCATGAGACTGCTGTTTTTACTGTATAGTAATTTGAGATTTACCTAGTTATTCTCACTTTATTTTTAAGAAGAAACTTTGCACTATTAGGAATGTGTTCAGTGTTCAAATTAGATTTTCTTTCATTAGCTCCCTATTTTACATTGGAAGAGAACCGTCTTGGTTTTTTAAATTGAATTTATCAGGTAACACTAGTTAACATAATTATACTGATTTCAGGTGCCCAATTCTACATACAACACGTCTCCATACACCATATTGTGTGTTCACTCCCCCAGCACCCCCCCCCGTCAAGTCTTCCTTCATCACCATCTATTCTCATATATATTTTTAAAATAATTTTTAAGTTAAATGTCCTCATATTTAAAAAAGAAGGTTGGCTATTTGTGTTCATACCAACTGCTGAAATTTTACCTAGTTGAATGGCAGATTAAGAGTCAGCGTTGAAGAATAGGGGCTGTTTGTGTCACAGGTTTTTATGATATGGATTTTAAAAACCCTTACTGAATTTATTGGGGTGACATTAGTTAATAAAATCATAGGTTTCAGGTGTACCATTTCATAACACTACCTCATCTGTATATTGTATTGTGTATTCACCACCCAAGTTTTTAATATGGATTTTAATGTTTAATTTTCCTTTGGTTACTCTTCTTTTAGCTCAGGCTTCTTTGGCTGCTCTGGTTTTAAAAGATGAAGAAATATAATGGCTTTATTGGGGTCAGTGCTTCCCAGAAACCTGGCTGACTTTACTGGTCAATGGGACACATTTGCCGCTTTTTAAACAAAGGGTTGAAGGCCTTGCAGGCTGCCCATCTGCTTAGGAAGCTTTGTGTACTTAATGTGCAAAAAAGAAGTTTTACTTAGAGGCAAAGAGAAGCCTTTTTCTACATAAGTATTTAGAATTTATAAAAAAGCAGTTTCTAGGTAAACACTTAAATTAGTAGTTTTGTGCTATACTACATGTTACCTGACTATTCTCATGTGTTAGAGATGAGTTGAACATAATTAATCTTGTCACTGAAGTAATTAAATTGAAGGTATTACAGAGCAGTTTTTTTAGAGTAGAAAGGAAGAGGCTGGGAATTGGTCAGGTGTTTTTATCTATTATTTTCATTCATTTTACTTTTCTTATAAAATCACTGTCATTACCTAGATCAGACAGCTACAAGCTATTTATTTATTTGAAGTTAAACTTGTCTTTTAGTGAGTAATTTTGTAGTATAAAATGTGCACTTTTTATCTATAGGTACTTAATTTGCCATTTTTATTTATCCAGTAGACTTTTGGGCATTAAGGAGATGGGGCTGGTCATGTGTATTAACATTATTTCTGAGCACTTTTTTCTGCCCTCTAGACTTAATGCTGCTCGAGGAAAACCATTTAGTCATAGTAATTAAGAGTATGGGTTCTGGGTTTCTAAAGTGTCTCAGATTAAATCTGCCATTTGTTAGTTTTGCCTTATGAACTTTCTAAATCTTGGTTTATCATCTCTAAAGCAGGGGTGTATTTACTCATTAAGTTGCTGGATTGATAAATGAGAGAATATACAGTGTCAGGGGTACATAGGGAAAATAAATATGAGCGGACCGATTCACCTCTGTAACCCCTCAGCACCTGGTGCACCGCTGTGCCAATAATAGATGCTTCTGGTACATCGGCTGAATGGGAAACCTTTAAGGATGTGTAGCCATTATCAAATATAATTGATAAACATATTGAAAACAAAAAGAAAGCTTGTGTGTTTGATATTTGTATGTCATTTTGACTGTAGTCACTACACTCTTGAGATCATATCAGCTCTTATAATAAAATAGGCCTGACAAATATGAGACACTCTTGTTACATGTTTGAATAAATTACTGAATTTCATTCCCCTTTGAAATGGAAAGTTTTTGTTTGTCTCTTTATGTTTTTCTAAACAGATTGGAGTTTTAGGTATCTTTTTTTGAAAACAAACTAAATTAGGAGGTCAGATGTTGGCTAATCAGATTTCAAAATGATTAGTTTTTCTGTTCTTATTTTAAAGCTGAGCATCAAATCTCAGGTAAGCCTCTTTTCTTAGAGACAAAACTGGCACAGGTATATGGAGCAGAAATTATTGTTTATTTGCATATACCTGGAATCGGGATATATTTCCTTTCTGTTTCTCTTTTGCCATTTGTAGGTAAGGAAATGCTTTGCTATGCTTTAGATTATTTTGTTGTTTTTTTCCCCCTGAGACTCTTAAATTAGTATGTAATAACTGTGTATCTGTTACTCAAATAAGGGCTTCTGACTATAGATCCTTTTTGGTACCTACCTCCTTTCTTTGTCCTTTGCATAGGGAGTTCTCTTTTTAAGTCCCTAAACATGACTGGATCTTGAAAAAGGTATCAGCTAATCTCCTATTCCATTTTCTCATAGGAATATATTCCGTCTAGTTCTAGTATTTTCTTCCACAGTCTTTGCTAGGTAAAATGGGTTCACCAAAGGTAAATTCTTCTTGTGTTTGGGGGGGGGGGTGTTCTGGTTGCCATATTAGATAGAGTGGACAGAGAAAGTGATCTTGAAACAAAGGTTTAAAGGAAGTAAGGGAGTTAGCCGAGTGGATAGTTGGGATAGGTGCCTCCCAGGCTAAGAGAACAGGCTGGACAAAAGCCCTAGTGGGGCCTTAGTGGTTGTTTGATGACTTAACCCTGAGGAACCCAGGGGATTAAGAGGGGGAAGAATAACAGGAGGGGACGGCAGAAAAGTCACAGGAGGCCAGATCATAAAAGGATTTTGTAGCATTGAAAGGGCTTTGGTTTAACTCCAAAGGAAATGGGGAGCCATTTCGGGGTTTGAACAGAGACGAGACCTCTGACTTAGCTTTAAAAGGATTATCTGGCAGCTCCCTGAAGACTGAATTATAAGAGTACAAGGGTAGAAGCAGGGAGATCCATTAGGAAGCTTGCAATAATCTAGGTCAGAGATTGTGGTAAATCAGGAAGGATGATGAGATATGATCAGTTACTGGATACATCTGGAAAATTGAAGCAATAGGATTTCATTACCAAATGTGAAATGTGAGAGGAATGGAGGAATTGAGCGTGGCTCCAAAAGTTTTGACTTAAGCAACTTGAAAAAGTGGATTTGGCCATCAGTTTCAACTGGGAAGACTGTGGATTGCATAAGTTGGAAGAAGGGTGGTACAGAATTCACTTTTGAGCATGCTGAATTTGAGATGCCTATTAGATATCATAGTCAAGAAAGCAATCAGTGTCCTGGCCAAATGGCTCAGTTGGTTAGAGTATTATCCTGAACCACAGAGGTTACTGATTCAGTCCCTGGTCAGGGCACACACAATAACAGACCAAGGTTCCTGTCTCTCCTCTCTCCCTCTCTCTCCCTGCCTCTCTCTCTAATCAATAAAAATAAGAAATGAAAGAGAAAAGAAAAGAAAAGAAAGCAATTAGATGTATGAGTTTGGATTTAGGAGAAAAGACAGAGCTGGAATTATTTTTTAAATTCTTAATACTGGATGAGATCACCAAGAGAGAGAATGTACCATATTTCCCCATATATAAGATGATCCCATGTATAAGACACACCTTAATTTTGGGGCCTGAAATTTGAAAAAAAAATGTATTACATAAAGTTATTGAACTCAAGCTTTATTCATCATAAAATTCATACAACTCCTCATCACTTTCAAAACTCCCATCCATTAGCTTGTCCTCATCTGTGTCTGATGACTAATCACTGTCTTCAACAATGAGCACAAAAGCAAGGTGAAAAAGCAGGAAATGCAAGTAAAAAAATCTACAACCACTGTATAAGACGCACCCAGTTTTCAGACCCCACATTTTTCAAAAATTGTGCGTCTTATACATGGGGAAATACGGTTAGATGGAGAAGAGAAAAGGGGCCAAATATAGCTATTAAACACTGTAATGGTAAGACCAGTCAATATAGACATTTAAAACATTTTAGGGAAAATGTTACGAGTATTTTTTAAAGACTAGAATAGTAAAGAAGGAAGGCAGCAACACTGAGAGTATCTCTTTTTTCTTTTTCCCTTTTCCTTCCCTTGTCTGTTCTTAAAATTTTTCATTTGGTGGTAAGCTCAAGGTCAGAGTGAACACAGAGCTAACCTTTTACATGATGGATTGACATCTTTTGATTTTGTTCCTTTCTATTTCATTGAAGTTCTGAAATCCTCGGTTAAAACTCAAGTATGTGTTTGCTAAACATATTAATAAATGCTGTCAGATTCTTACATTTCCACTTGTGTTTTATTAAGCTGAACGTTGGAACGGTACAGGCAGAAAATATCCTTCCTACTAACAATATATTAGTATTATAAATTTTGAAAATGACTAGCTATTAGACATACTAGGGTTTTTAATTTTTTTCTTGTGTTTTTTTCTCCTTGCCTGTGATAAATCCAAAATATTTGTGTTTTAGCAACTTTGTGTGCACAAGCAGTACATTGTAATGAATGATAGCAGCTTATCTAGCTGATGGGAAACCCTTGCTGGTACTTTCAATTAGATTAATGGAGCTGATTCTGAACTATAATGAGACTTAGGAGTCTGTGGCCTCCTTTCTCCTCTCCTCTTCCATGCTCTGTTCCCAATTCCTAGACTTGGCTTTGAATTTGATATGTTCAGGGAAAGTAACTTATGGAAAGTAGCTTGATTTGCCATCAGTACATTTTCCTTACTAATGGAAAGGTTAGACTAAAATAGATTGGAGACTGATTTTTCCCTCTTCCTCAGTAATAAGGGCTATCGTATTGGGATGGAAGAAAGTTTGCTTTTCATTTCTCACCCGTAGTTAAAACTTTTGTTTCAAATAACATATATGATTGAATTAAGGTGCATTTGGTGATCAATTGACTGATACTTGAAGGGACAAGTATACTTTTATTTCTTCCCCATACAGATAATGCTTCAGTATAATGCTGAAAAATATTGGCATTCAGAAGTCTTAAATCATACCTAATGAGGGATGAAATTGTGTTAGTTGCATTTACTAATAAAAAAAATCAGTATCAGATAATATTCATGAGGTTTCTAGTTTGAAGAACCAGAGTTTCAAATACTAAAATAAACTTCCAATTGTTAAATGAATGCAGTCAACGCCTAGTCATTAGATTGATTTGTGTTTAGGTTTTACTCCTGTAATTAAGCCAGTTCTTTAAGGACAGGGAGTTGATTTACAGTACTGTGCAAAATGTGTTTTTCTTCATCAGTATGAGTAGTTTTCTAGTTTTATTGATGGAGTAATGGGTTCAGAGAAGTTTTAATAAAAGTTCAAATTTTATTTGTAAGGTCAAAATAAACCTTGTAAATAAAAGTTGTGACAGTTGGGTATAAACTAAAAGAGTTGGAAAGGTAGTTATTTGGATCTTGCATCTAAATTTTAGGAGTTCCAGAGAAAACTTTCTTTGGACCCTGGAAGTCTGTAAGTCTCCAGAGATCAGAAGGCTGGGGTTCAGTGTTCCTATTTTGCTGTTCTTTGCAGTTTCACCACAGTGATCTTTGATGGGGAAAGTGAGAGCTCATGTTACTGTGAAATGTCACCAGTGCAGTTGCCTTTTGTTCCAAGCCCAGGACAAAGGAAAAGAAAAAGCGGGGAAGCTCTGATCCATCGTGGTATATCACATATAAGGAAATTTAGAACTGTTCAATTACGGGAAAGAACAGTAAAATGGTGTGTGGTCTGTGATATACTTCATATTACTTTAAAATGGGCTCTGTGTCTGAGTATGCCTAGAGCTAGATTCACATGACAGTGAGCTCCTGAAGTCTATTCTGTGTGGTTGGTTTTTGGGGGTTGGTAGACCTAAGAGCTTCCCTCTGCACTGCTTTTGATGTGGCAGAAGTGGTGAGCATCTCCCTGGTCTTAACAGGTTACTCATGGCTCCTTCCACGTCAGCTCTTTTTCTCATTTCTCCTTTTCCCTACTCTCCAAAAACCCTGAAATGTAGTCAGTGGTGGATGTCTTTCACTTCTATTTTTATTTTTCTATTACTAAGCTTCCTTATTCAGCCCAAGCCTTGAATTTTTACTTCTACTTTTTGTTTAAAAACAAAAATATAAAAGAGACAAAAAATAATAAATAAAAACAAGAATATAATTTTATTTTAAAACTGATTATTATTTAAAAATCATACCTAATGAGGGATGAAATTGTGTTAGTTGCATTTACTAATAAAAAAAATCAGTATCAGATAATATTCATGAGGTTTCTAGTTTGAAGAACCAGAGTTTCAAATACTAAAATAAACTTCCAGTTGTTAAATGGATCATACACGATTTTGTAGAAAATTCAAGCTGCATAGGAAAATATAGTATAAAAGAAGTAAAAATGAACAGCAACCAACTGTTGAGAGATAATTACTGATACATTTTAGTGGAGATCATCTCTATGTGTACAAGATACAACATATAATAGATAATTTATATTAATTTAATATGTAATAATATAACTTTAATATGTATGATATAAATATTTTAATTTAATAGAGCTTAATTATTATATTTTATTATATACAAATACTATCTTAAACTTTAAAAACCCAGTAATATATTTTGTAGATGATGATGTTTTAGATCTCTCTCTAAATATATCTATTTTTAATGTTTATTTTATTGATTTCAGAGAGAGGAAGGCTGAGAGCAGGAGAGAGATAGGAACATCTCTTCCTGTATGTGTCCTGACTGGGGATTGAACCGGCAATCTATGAGCTTTGGAATGATGCTCTAACCAACCGAGCCATCCAGTCAGGGCTAGATTTATAATTTTAATAGTAGAACACCACCATGTACTTGATGATGTATCCTTCTTTATTTACGTATTGTCTTCCTATAGAATCATAGGTTGTTTTGAAACTTTTTATTATAAACAGTATTGCAGAGAACTTTCTAGTAGGAAAATCTTTGTATGCACTTGAAATTATTCCTTTTTTTTTTAAAAGTGAGAGAAAGAGAGAGAAGCATCAACTCATTACTTCACTTAGTTGTGCATTGATTGCTTCTCATATATGCCTTGATGGGAGATCGAATTGGTGACCTTGGTGTTCTGGTTTGTTGTTCTGTCCACTGTGTCAACACTGGTCAGATGCTTATTTTGTTTTATGTTATTTATTTATTTGCTTGCTTACTTTTCTTACTTATTTACCGAGAGAAACAGACAGCAGGAAGAGAGAGAGAGTTGAGAAGCATCAGCTTGTAGTTGCGTCACTTTAGTTGTTCATTGATTGCTTCTCATACTTGCCTTGAATGGAAGGTCCTCAAGCTAAGCCAGTGACCCCTTGCTTAAGCCAGTGATGTTGGGCTTCAAGCTGGATTAGCCCACGCTCAAGCCAGTGACCTCAGGGTTTTGAACCTGGGTCCACAGTGTCCCAGGTCAACACTCTATCCACTGCACCACCACCAGTCAGGCTTATTTTATTTATTAAAAATTTTTTTTTAAATGTTTCTTTTATTTATGATATTGTTTTCTTCAATTTATTTATTTATTTTTACAGAGACGGAGTCAGAGAGAGGGATAGATAGGGACAGACAGACAGGAACGGAGAGAGATGAGAAGCATCAATCATCAGTTTTTTGTTGCGACACCTTAATTATTCATTGATTGCTTTTTCATATGTGCCTTGACTGCGAGCCGTCAGCAGACTGAGTAACCCTTTGCTCAAGCCAGTGACCTTGGGTCCAAGCTGGTGAGCTTTGCTCAAAGTGGATGAGCCCGCTCTCAAGCTGGTGACCTCGGGGTCTCGAACCTGGGTTCTCCGCATCTCAGTCCGACGCTCTATCCACTGCGTCACCGCCTGGTCAGGCCAGGCTTATTTTTTAATGCATATTGCCAAACTACTTTCTATAAAGGCTGTGAAGGTTTGCTCTTCTACCAGTGTTCTTTAAGGAATATTAATGGTTTTGACATTTTTAATCCTTTACTGTGTATTTTGTTAAGAAAAGACTCCCCACTGATTCAGAATTTCTTTGTTCTATCAACAATAGGTTTAATAGTGTTCTGCAAAGTTCCCGGAATTCCCCGGTGTCAAAAAATTTTCTTCTGAAAATTAAGAATGGCCTTTTATGGAAGCCCATATGACTAAAACCATTACTTTTCTTAAAAAAATACATAGATACAATAATTTGAGTAATATTTGCTTCATAAAAGAATTTTAATCTTAGGTTTCATTTACAGTACTCCTTAAAAAATCATGATTTCTTTTCTAAGAATTAAAAAAAAGGCTGTACCTTTTTAGTGTAACAAGAAGACTTGTTTATCATTGCTGATGGGAGAGGATGATACATTTTAATTCATTTCTGAACTTTCTTACTGAAGCCACAATTAGAAAATGAGCTTGGCTTTCAATGTAGTGTTTATCGATCCTACGCTAAAAGGCCCGAGTTTTTAGCTGCATCCAATAATATATTCTCTTCATGTGGAAACTATTGTATTGACCTTTGAAAAAATACATAACCACTAATTAATTAAATTGGACCTCTTGTAGGTACTCTTGCTGATAAGGTCTATCCTTTTCCTCAAAGAAGGAAGGGGTTTCATTAATTTACAGGTCTGCTCCAGCATATAATACAGTATTTGGAAAAATGTCAGACTCTTATGAATTAAAAAAAGTTTTATAGGATGTTCACTTACTTGTCAATTGAATTATTTTCTAGAAAGATATGAAAGTCTAAGAGGGTCTTTTGATGGGAATGAGGCTTGTTGAAAGGCAGTGTGTTATGGAAGGAAAAGACCTGTTCTCAGAATCAGGTAGTACTCTGGGTTTTACTGCTATTGGGAGAGCTGCTCTCTAGGCCTCAGTTTTCTCAGCCATGCTTTGCAAACTTTTATGAACATGCCGGTGCCTTGAGATCTTGTTACACTGCAGAATCTGGTTCAGTAGGTCTGTGCTGGGCCCGAGAGTCTGCATTTCTAACAAGTTCCTGGGTAAGGCCAGTGAGGCTGCCCCGGGTGTCACTATTATTTAGAACAGCAAGAAAGTAGATGATATCTGTGTTTCCTTCCAGCTCTAAAAATCCAATTCTAACTCAAGCTATTCTAGATATTAAGTTGAATATCTTCACATTTTTATATTTTTAATATTAAGTGAAAGAAGACAAGTGTCTTTACAACTTTCAAATTTGCTAGTGAAAGATTTTATTTCTGATCATGTCAAATATTTGTTTTAAAATACTCCAGCACTCATTTCCTTAAAAAGTAGGGAGGGGATGAGAATAACAAAATGTTGGTAATTGAAGTGGAGTGATGAGTACACAAGGGTTCATTATACTTTTCCCTTATTTTCTATCCTTAGGTGTATGTTTGAAAATGTATTTTAAAAGAGAAATGTAAAACAAATGTGAATCTGCCAGGGTCACAGACAGAGCTATTTATGTATATTTATTGTCTCTTTCTCTCTCCTTCAAACACTGGTTTCTCAATGCCAGCTTATCTCATAGGGAGCAAGGTGGCAGTCATCTGAGAGAACCTCTTTGAAGGAAGAAGCATAATGGGTAATAAAGCACATTTGCTGGAAAGAGAGAAACTCGGAGCTGTAGTTCTCCACGTGTGAGACTTGAGCTGTTTGTTTCTCTGCTAAACATTGGCAAATGTGTCTGTGCCAACTAAACTTAAATGTGTTAGCATGATATTTTTGGAAATTCACTTTGCAAACTAAATTCAAAATAGATTTTGGTTGCTGTTCTTGAATGTATCAATCAAATATTGCCATTTTTTAAAAAATAGGATGAAGATACTTAAAACAGGGTATAGGAAGTACATATGCAACAAATGTTTCCCACTGCTCCAGAGTTCTTTTAGATGTGGGGTTATCGTATTGCTTTTTAAATCAGAATGATTTTACATTCTATGAAATAGAAATTTGATTCCAACTAAATTGTATTTTTCAGGAAGGAACTGAAAACAAATAAAATGGAGAAAGAGCATATATAGTTCAGAACTTTGTTTTGGTAAGGATTTGGAAAAATGATCAGAAAACGATTATAGAATGACAGCTTAAGAAATAAAATATTGATATTAACAAACAAATATGCTCTAATATAAAGCTAATGTATCTAGATTAATTATAGGTCATATATAGAGTTAATAATTTGAGAATTATACATACATTTTTTCTTTTCCAAGTAGGAGGGGAAATAGACAAGACTCCGTGTGCTTGTACAGAGAAACAATATGACCTTTAGTCCAGAGCTGTGATAACTCTTGATGCCAGGATTCGGGACTTTTAAGCCTCTTAAAGTCGCACTCTGAATCAGACCCTAAAGTGAACCTTTAGGAATAATGGAGATATAATGCTGATAATTCTTGTCAGTTCAGGGAGTTCTAGTCTCACAAAAATCATAGACCTTAGAGACAAGTTTACTATCATGTTTAAGGACAAAACAGGACATAAAAAATGTATATATACACACATGGGTTAAATGAACTAATACAAATGAAGTGCTAGCCCAGCTCTTACCATGTAGTAATAAGTGTTTGGTATTGTGTATAGAACTGAAGAGAGTTTAAGCCAACTTTTGTCTGCTGTTAAATGTATTTGAAGCTTTTTAAATTCAGAAAACGTGAGTTTCTTTGAATACTGAATAAACAGAACCAAGTTGAAAATAATGATTAAATCTGTCTTTGCCTCTCCTTTCCTTCCGTGTTTTACAAGAGGGCCTTCCTCAGTTTTTACCCATTTCTTTAGTTTAAAAGCATTTTTTAGATGGCTGTTGTAAAAATAGATGAATTTTGGCTGGTTATTAGAAGCAGGAGGAATTAAGCTAATAACCTTACTGGTAACTGACAGCAACAATTCAAATTTAAGGTTCTAGACTGTGTTCCCCTAAGGTTTAAAGCTTTCAGAAATAAATGTTACTTATTCTTTTAAGAAAACTCTTAGAAGCATGTTCTCATTAGAGAATCTTTATTAGAGAATCTTGACAGATTTCCCCTCTTGTTGCCGGTGTTATTGATTGTATGTAAAGGTATGAAAGTGTATTCTAGATTTTAAAATTTAATATTATTTCAATTCTGACACATTTAGTTTGTGGTTTATCTTGATTTCTACGTCTCTAGGAATATTAATTTTTAAACTTGAAAGTTTAAGCTATGTTGAGATCATGGATCCCATTGAGAATGTAATGTTTCAACCTTCATTTAAAATGTTTTATACTTTTTACAGATATCCTGAAACTTGCCCATTTATTGTTTGTAAAAAAGTTGCTCCTTCTTAGGTATAGTATTAGTCTATTTCTATTTATATAATGTGCCCCATTGTATTCAGTTTCATTAAAATTGAAATACATTGCTATAGTGCTGAATTTGCATTATATAAAAGTTCTAGATCATTTACTTGAAGAAATAATAAAACAGAAGAGGGACAGTTGTGCTAAATGATTTTTTGAAGGGTGTGGAATTCAAAGCAATGGCTACTGATATGGCAAATATAGCTGTACCTGCTTTTATTACTTTGTCTTTTTAAAATGTGATATGTGATTCTTTAAAAAAATTGACGTAATTTTTTGTTGTTCATTTTTTAAAATGCATTTTCTTTAGTGACGGTTGTTTAATTCTTGTTGTGAATCTTGAATGCTGTTGTGGAATGCTTCAGTGGAATCTTGGTCCCAAGTTCCCCATCTCAGGGATTCTGGGTCTGCCCTTTGACTCCTGTGTATATTTTAAAATATAGGGGAACCAGAAAATGTTTCAAGACCATAAGTAGTCGGGCCCTCTTATAGGGGATGCACTGTCCTTAAAGAAAGGTTAGGTTTATCCAGTTTTAGGATGAATGAGGTTATAAAATTTTCTCTAGTTCTTTCTGCTCTGATATCCACCACATTGTGATTTCATAGGTTGCTGACACCATCTATCTTCTCCTTTGGTGACCTGCTCCAATGTCATGACTTTAATATGATCCAATATCAACACTCTACTGATGAGTGCTAAGTTCATATCTCCAGGCCAGACCTTTCTTTCTGAAATTCAGACTTTATTATGTAACTGACTGCCTCTTCACATCTCCATTTTGCATTAGCATCTCAAAAATTAATATATCCAAAACTGGATTCCTGTTTCCCCTCAAAAGTAATCTTCTCCTTTTCAGTTGATAATTAGCCCATCTCTCTGAAACCTTGGCTCATTCCTCTCCTTCTGTCACACTCCACATTTAGTCTATTAATAATTGTTGCCTAAACTTTCAAAATAGACCCTGGCTGGTTGGCAGAGTGGTAGAGCATCGGCCGGCATGTGGAAGTCCCGCGTTCAATTCCTGGTCAGGGAACACAGGAGAAGCACCCATATGCTTCTTCACCCTTCCCCCTCTCCTTCCTCTCTCTCTCTCTTCCCCTCCTGCAGCCAAGGTTCCATGGGAGCAAAGTTAGCCTTGGCACTGAGGATGGCTCCTGGACCTCCGCCTCAGGCTAGACTGGCTCCTGCCACAACAGAGCAACAGCCCAGATGGGCAGAGCATCACCCTCGGTGGGCATGCCGGGCGGATCCTGGTCGAGTGCATGTGGGAGTCTGTCTGCCTCCCTGCTTCTAACTTTGGAAAAATACAAAAAAATAAATAAATAAACCTTCAAAATACAGTGTGTTCGTAAAGTCATGGTGCACTTTTGACCGTGTGACCGTAAAGTACACCATGACTTTACAGAAACACTGTATATCCAGAATTCATCTACATCTCATTAACTGTATTGCTGCTGTTACTGACATTGGGGTTCTTGGGTTCCTCAATATAGAAATTGAGAGGAAACCCCAGAGAAATTTCCAGACAGATCTTAAGCTTATGCTCAAGCACAATGGAGGCAGCACAGCGGAAAGGAATGTCATCTGTGCTGCCTCAGGGTCTGGCTCTGCTAGGCTGCTTTTATAAGCTAAGGACAGAGTGGGCCTGCTTGAAAGGGTGGGCTTTTTTTTTTTGCCTGACCAGGCAGTGGCGCAGTGGATAGAGTATGGGACTAGGATGCAGAGAACCCAGTTTCAAACCCGTGAGGTCACTGGCTTGAGTGAGGGCTCATCTGGCATGACCCCATGGTTGCTGGCTTGAGTCCAAAGGTCGCTGGCTTGAGCAAGGAGTCACTTGCTCTGCTGTAGGTGCCCCCCCATCAAGGAACATATAAGGAAGCAATCAATGGACAACTAAGGAGACTAAGGAGCCACAATGAAGAATTGATACTTCTCATCTCTCTTCCTTCCTGTCTGTCTCAATCTGTCCCTCTGTGTCACAAAAAAAAAAAAAAAAAAAAAAAAAAAAGGGAAGGGCGTGCTTTTTGAAAAGGGCAGGCTTGTGGCATTTTCCATTTTAGGGTTGGCTATCTTCCTTTTCCAGCTGTGTTACCTGGTAACTGTTGGTAGCTGCACTGTGGGGGTAAGATGGCAGACTACTCATTGCTGCCACTCTAGGAAGGTCCTGTGCTGGTCAAACCTTGATCAACTGCACATGTGGACCAGTAGTTTAAGCAAGCAATTAGAAGGGAGATAAAATCAGCTACCTCTACATTTTTTGATGATGGGTTGGATGGGTGGTGACAGTTTTGAGTTCCTTCAAGCCACCTGGTCTTAACTTGACTTCCTGGGCACTTGGTGTTTTCCATTTCCGGGCCCAAGTTCCTATACTGTCTCACCCACCCTGGTCAGAGTTACTATTATCTCCTGTTTAGATTATAGATTACAGCTTCCACAGTCTTCTACTTCTACTTTTACCCCACCCCCAACCCCTCAGTTTATGCTTAAATTTTTTTTTATATTCTTCTTCTTCTTTTTTTTTTTTTTTATTAAGTGAGAGGTGGGGAGGCAGACAGACTCCTGCATGTGCCATGACCAGTATCCACCTGGCAAGCCTACTACTAGGCAATGCTCTACCTGTCTGGGGCTATTTTAGCACCCGAGGCAGGTCATGGAGTCATCCTCAGCGCCCGGGGCCAACTTTGCTTGAATCATTTGAGCCATGGCTGTGGGAGGGAAGAGAGTTAGACAGAAAGATGGAGGGGGTGGAAAAGCAGATGGTCGCTTCTTCTGTGTGCCCTGACCAGGAATTGAACCTGGGACATTCACATGCTGGGCTGACGCTCTACCGCTGAGCCAGTCATCCAGGGCTTACAAAATTCTTGTTTTAAAAATATCAAATCTACAGAAAAGTTGAAAGAATAATATAATGAACACCCATAAACCCTTACTGCTAGAGCCAACTGTGGAAAACATTTTGCTACAATAGTCTGCTTAAGAAAGAAAGAAAACGTGAAAAAAACACTTTATTTTGAAATAACTTTAGGTTTTTAGAAGAGTTCCAAAGTGTACAGAGTTCTTGTATACCCTTCACCCAGCTCTCCAGGTGTTAACATTCCACATATCCAAGGTACTTTTATCAAAACTTAGAAATTAACATTGGAATAAAACTTCTAACTAAACTATATACAGTATTTGGATTTCACTTATTTTCCCACTATCCTTTTTCTGTTTCACTGACCTATCCAGGATACTACATTGTGTATGATTCTCTTTAGTGTCCTCAAAGAAACTGATTTTTAAAAGACTGTAAATCTTTCCCAGGACTACTAACTTGTGTAAAACACTTGCAACTTGTGCATTATTTTAGCAAGAGACTATTGCTAAGGGAAAGAAAATAAGAGTCTGTAGCACTAGAATTATTAGCCATAGGGCATATATTATTACCAGACTAAAGGGGTCCATTTGCCTGTATGTAGGAAAGCCCAATAAGACATGAATGGGAGTTTGCATCAAAGAAAGTAAGGGTTTATTTTCAGGAGGTGGCTCATGCCTGGAGATAGGTGAACTATGCTCAAAAGACCTTGCTCCTCGATGGCTTCCAGGGCATGGGTTATATAGGGGAAACATTATTAATCATGCTGACTGAGGGTAGAGTCATGGTCAATGTCATGGTTTCTACTGATCGGTCGGTGCTAGGGTAGGGGGTTAGTTGTTTGGTGCATCTGGTTCTGATGTTAGCCATGGCGTCTCTTTTTCTGATTTCTCCTCTTCTGAGCTTGGAGCTGAAACACAGCAGAGGTCTAGATATTACGTCTAGTTTGATCAAAACTCTTTCTCTGTGGTTGATAGACCAGTGGTTTTGTTTTCTAAGATTATTTGATGCTGACCAGAACCTCATTGTCCTGGGGCTTAATGATTAAGGAGTAGTATACAAGGGAGAAGGAGGCAGGTGAGTCAGGGTGCTGGATGAGACCAGTCTGAATCAAAAGGAAAAAAAGGAAAAAAAAGGTCATATTAAAGATATGAAGTTTCTGCGCGGTTACACGTGGTTGAACTTTAGACAAGAAGATGATATGATGTAACGTATTTTCCGAGTTTGATGCAGAGTCTGTCTATTCCATTCTCTTCTGCCATCAGAAATTCCCAGCCCTATCCATGTTATAATTTGAAGAAAGGAAATCTAGAAAAACTCTTTAATTTAACCATTTGTGTCTTTTTTATAGGTAAATTTTACAAAATAAATTTAATTTCATTCATGTTATCTGCCTACATCAGTTTTTGAGGGTAATTAATTCCATGGTACAATAAAGATGTATCGAGCACCTACTATTTATAATGCACTGTTAGGTCATTGGAATGTAGAGGCAAAGTAGAATAGGGAGTGTTTTTTACCATTGACTACTGTGGGTTCTAATATGTAACTAACAGTGTAATGACAACTGGTTTGACAGCATAGAGGAAATAACTCATTTTGACTGGGGACGGTAAGAAATGGGGGTGGAAAACAGCTTAATTGAGATATAAGTCACATACCCTACACATACCAAACATACCATTTAAAGCGAACAATTTCAGTGGCTTCTAGTACATTCAAAGAGTGTATATTCACAGAGTTTTGAAACTACCACCACAAATTCAAAACATTTTCATCATCCCCAAAAAGAAACCCTGTATCTGTGTTGACTCCCTATTCTCCCCTCCCCTCAGTCCCTGGAAATTACATATCTACTTTCTATCTTATAGATTTGCCTATTCTGGACATTTCACATAATCATACAGGATGTCTGACCTCTTTCACTTAGCATATATTTTTAAAGTTCATGCATGTTGTAGTACATATCGTTCTTCATTCCTTTTTATTGCCAAATATAATTCCACTTAATGAAAATACTACATTTTGTTTTTCCATTCGTTAGTTAATGTACATATAGGTGTTTCTAGTTTTTGGCTATTAGGAATAATGCTGCTGTGAATATTCATGTACAAGTGTTTGTGTGGATGTATTTTCATTACTCTTGGGTATTGAAATTTGGAGTGGAATTGCTGGGTTAAAGAGTTTTCAGACTGTTTTACATGGTGACTGTACCATTTGACATTCTCAACAGCAATGTATAAGGGTTTTAGTTTCTTCGTATCCTAGCTAACATGAGTTACTGTCTTTGTTATTTTCTTTTTTAGCCTAATCCTGTTGAGTATGAAGTGGCAGCTCATTGTGGTTTTGATTTTCATTTCCCTGATGACTAATAACGTTGAGCATCTTTTCATGTCTGTATTAGCCATTTGTTACCTTTTTTTTTTTTTTTTTGCAGGGACAGAAAGAGTCAGAGAGAGGGATAGATAGGGATGACAGACAGGAATGGAGAGAGACGAGAAGCATCAATCATCAGTTTTTCGTTGTGACACCATAGTTGTTCATTGATGGCTTTCTCATATGTGCCTTGACCACAGGCCTTCAGCAGACCGAGTAACCCCTTGCTGGAGCCAGTGACCTTGGGCCCAAGCTGGTGAGCTTTTTGCTGAAGCCAGATGAGCCCGCGCTCAAGCTGGCAAGCTCGGGGTCTCGAACCTGGGTCTTCTGCGTCCCAGTCCGACGCTCTATCCACTGCGCCACCTCCTGGTCAGGACATTTGTTACCTTTTTTGAGGTACAGAATTTTAATAGGTGAAGAAATGGAAAGGGTAGGGAGCACTTTAGCCTAAGAAAATAGAAACAGAGGCCTGAGAAATGGTGAGACAATCAGTAAAACTAGAGAGTAGGGTCCTTGAAGGATGCTGGAAAACTGTTTGGGTCTCTCAGTTTATTTTGTTTACTTACTTACTTACTTATTTAATTCAGTGAGAGAAAGGGAGGCAAAGACAGGCTCTCATATGTACCCTACCGGGATCTACCTGGCAAGCCCACTAGCGGGCAATATTCTGCCCATCTTGGGTGTTGCTCCATTGCTCAGCAACTGAGCTCTTCTTAGTGCCTGAGGTGGAGGCCACAGAGCCATCCTCAGCACCCAAGCAAATCTGTTCCAATTGAGCCATGAATGCAGGAGGGGAAGAGAGATAGAGAGAGAAGCGAGGGAGGAGGGGTGGAGAATCAGGTGGATGCTTCTCCTGGATGCTTTGCCTATGTGCCCTGACCAGGGAATTGAACCCAGGACATCCACACACTGGGCCAGTGCTCTACCACTGAGCCAACTGGCCAGGGCCTATCTCAGTTTATTTATTTATTTATTTTAAACTTTTTTGTTCTTTAGATTTTATCTATTCATTTTTAGAGAGATAGGAGAGAGATAGAGAAATGGGGGAGGAGTAGGAAGCATCAACTTCCTTATGTGCCTTGACCAGGCAAGCCCAGGGTTTTGAACCGACGACCTCAGCATTCCAGGCCAACGCTTTATCCACTGTGCCAGCACAGGTCAGGCTCTCAGTTTATTTATTTTTATTTTTATTTTATTTTATTAATTTTAATGGGGTGACATTAATAAATCAGGGTACATATGTTCAAAGAAAACATCTCCAGGTTATCTTGTCATTCAATTATGTTGCATACCCATCACCCAAAGTCAAATTGTCCTCTTGTCACCTTCTATGTGGTTTTCTTTGTGCCCCTCCCCTGCCCGGTCTCCCTCCCTCTCCTCCCTCCCCCCATCCATTCTTGTCCATGTCTCATAGTCTCGTTTTTATGTCCCACCTATGTATGAAATCATGCAGTTCTCAATTTTTTTCTGTTTTACTTATTTCACTCCGTATAATGTTATCAAGGTCCATCCATTTTGTTGTAAATGATCCGATGTCATCATTTCTTACGGCTGAGTAGTATTCCATAGTATATATGTACCAAAGCTTTTTAATCCACTTGCCCACTGACGGACACTTGGGCTGTTTCCAGATCTTCGCTATTGTGAACAATGCTGCCACGGACCTGGGGGTGCATTTCTTCTTTTCGAACAGTGCTATGGTGTTCTTAGGGTATATTCCTAAAAGTGGGATAGCTGGGTGAAAAGGCAGTTCGATTTTTAATTTTTTGAGGAATCTTCATACTGTTTTCCCCAGTGGCTGCACCAGTCAGCATTCCTACCAGCAATGCAGGAGGGTTCCCTTTTCTCCACATCCTCGCCAGCACTTGTTCTGTGTTGTTTTGCTGATGAGCACCATTCTGACTGGTGTGAGGTGATATCTCATTGTGGTTTTAATTTGCATTTCTCTAATGATTAGTGATGTTGAGCATTTTTCATATGCCTATTGGCCATCTGTATGTCCTGTTTGGAGAAATTTCTATTCATTTCTTTTGCCCTTTTTTTTGATTGGATTGTTTGTCTTCTTGGTGTTGAGTTTTATAAGTTCTTTATAAATTTTGGTTACTAACCCCTTATCAGACGTGGTGTTGAATATGTTCTCCCATTGTGTGGCTTGTCTTTTTATTCTGTTCTTATTGTCTTTAGTTGTGCAAAAACTTTTTAGTTTGATATAGTCCCATTTGTTTATCCTGCCTTTTATTTCATTTGCCCGTGGAGATAAATCGGCAAATATATTGCTGCGACAGATGTTGGAGAGCTTACTGCCTATGTTTTCTTCTAAGATGCTTATAGTTTCACGGCTTACATTTAAGTCTTTCATCCATTTTGAGTTTGTTTTTGTGAATGGTGTAAGTTGGTGGTCTAGTTTCATTTTTTTGCAGGTAGATGTCCAATTTTCCCAACACCATTTGTTAAAGAGGCTGTCTTTACTCCATTGTATGTTCTTTCCTCTTTTGTCAAATATCAGTTGTCCATAAGGGTGTGGGTTTATTTCTGGGTTCTCTGGTTCCATTGATCTATGTGCCTGTTCTTATGCCAGTACCAGGTTGTTTTGAGTACAATGGCCTTGTAGTATACCTTGATATCCGGAAGAGTGATGCCTCCTTTATTTTTTCTTTTTAAGATTGCTGAGGCTATTTGTGTTTTTTTGTTTCCATATAAATTTTTGGAATATGTGTTCTATATCTTTGAAGTATGTCATTGGTATTTTAATTGGTATTGCATTGAATTTGTAAATTGCTTTGGGTAATATAGACATTTTAATGATGTTTATTCTTCCTAACCATGAGCACCGTATATGCTCCCACTTGTTTGTATCTTCCTTGATTTCTTTTATGAATGTTTTATAATTTTCCGAGTACAAGTCCTTAACCTCCTTGGTTAAATTTACTCCTAGTTACTTTATCCTCTGTTTATTTTTGATGGGTCCACTCATATTGTCTTCTGCTTATCTTAAGCTTACATTGCTCAAATTTCAAGGATATTCCTTCTTTTTAAATGTCAGAGAGTGTTGTGGCTAGCTCATTTGATAGATTCATTCAACCTTAAATAAGAATTACTGAGGACTTACCTCATTCCAGGAGTTCTAGGCCCCATTAGTGAGAGGCGTGGACCAGGGAGCAAAGAAGCTCCTTGCTTTTCATGGTACTTATTTATTAGTGGGGATGCTTTTGTACCAATAAAGTCTTGTTAGAGGCTCTCTTTATCTCAGCATTTCAGGGTTTGGTAAATAAGTCAGGTCTACTTTGTTCATGCTATTACAGATTTTATTGGCTTGGGTCATACCTCCTTTCAGTTTTTACCTTTTCAGACTTCAATTTTAATCTCTTAAATCCCTCATTGCATCCTTATTTCTACTTTTGGGACTGTTATAGGTAAAGTTCTTTTTTTTTCACTGTAGTTGGTAACAATTAATCAAAAAGTCTCATAAGCTATAAAGAAAACATTTTCTCTTAAAACATACATACATTTATATGTTTCATAAATCTTTTGTTTTAAGACCAAGTCTTTTCTTTTGAGTGAAATCTGCTGACTCTAATTTTTTTGTGGTGTTTCCTATATAAACCCCACAGGTAATCAGTCATTTATGGTTTTTAGTTTACATTTCTTCACAGTGGAGTGAGAATATAAAGCCATTTTAAAGAAATTTGAGTGTAAAATCCTTTTAGATTTTTATGATTTTCTGCCCTAATTTTTACTCTTTATGTATCTAATTAGATAGTTTTTTTAGCAACTTTATACATATTGAGCTTCATTTTCATAGAAATTACATGTTTTTTCACAATCATATTTCATAGCTTACTTAATAGTGAACTTATAAACTTGGTATCATGTACAGCTGCATGAACAGGTTGGGAACAGTTCTGTGGCAAGCAGATACTGCATCTTTTTACAGTAAAGAAATTTTAATGCTATTCTTGTAGTCTAGAAATTTTGATGGATTGGCATTTGATAAATCACATAGATTTTGAAAAGTTCTAATTGTCTGCTTCATTAGTTGTACAGATGGTTGTGTGACTTAATCTGGCATCTGATTGCTGATAGTACAGTAATGTTTGTTGATGTGCTGAGTGCAGTAATCATTATGCTCTTGCATATGATATGTAATGAATATGCATATTTTAATCAATAAGTTCTCTGAGCTATAACTATGAGAGTACTATAGAAGTATGGATTTTTGTGTCTTTGCTGCCTATCTCAGCACTTAGCAGAGTATCTAATTTATATAGTCCATTCAATAAATATTTGTTAAAAAGCTGGAAAATCTCTTGAGTCCTTAAAAAACCAAGCACCCATTTGAGAAATTATTTTTGTTTTTTCAAAAAGTTAATAAACCGCCTAGCCTGTGGTGGCACAATGGATAAATCATTGACCTGGAACGCTGAGGTTGTTGGTTCAAAACCTTGGGCTTGCCTGGTCAAGGCACATATGGGAATTGATGCTTCCTGCTCCTCCCCCCTTCTCTCCCTCTTCTCTTTCTCTTTCTCTTCTCTAAAAATGATTTTTGTGTGTGTGATAGAGATAGAAAGAGAGAGAGGGACGGATAGGGACAGACAGACAGGAAAGGAGAAGCATCAATTCTTTGTTGCAGCAACCTAGTTGTTCATTGATTGCTTTCTCATATGTGCCTTGACCAAGGGGCTACAGCAGACTGAGTGACCCCTTGCTCAAGCCAGTGACCTTGGGCTCAAGCTGGTGAGCCATGCTCAAACCAGATAAGCCTGCGCCCAAGCTGGCGACCTGGGGGTTTCGAACCTGGGTCCTCTGGGGGTCTCTCAATCTGACATTCTATCCACTGCGCCACCGCCTGGTCAGGCAAAATCTTAAAAAAAAAAAGTTAATAAACCAAAAGTATTTTGGTTCAAATACCAAGGTTATTAAACTACCTTGTTAATTTATTCTTGTTATATCAACAGGGCTTAATTAATGATACTCTATTTACTTATTTCAAACTCATGATACATAGTTATAAAAATAATTTTCCTTTTTGCCTAACTTCCAAAAAATTTACTTGCTCATGTACTACCTATGCTTTCTTCACGTGGACTTTTTTCCAGTTTTGCTATGGTAACATTTGTGGGGCATTTCTTTTTGAACAGTGCCTATTCCCTTGATATCTACAATCTCACCTTTCTTACCGATTCATAAGTATGTGGCCAAAGGAACAATTCTACAGTGTGTCCGTAAACTCATGGTGCACTTTTGACCAGTCACAGGTCAAAAGTGCACCATGACTTTACGGACACACTGTATATTTCCTAAAGGGCCTAGAGAACATATAGTGGGTACCTCTCCTGTTACCCTTGGTGTTGCTTGATTGCTGGGAGATGATGGTTCCAGCTGAAATAGATTAGTTCTTGAACTTCATATGAATCTTTTGTTTGGCTTCTTTCATTCAACAAAATATTACTAAGATTCATCCATTTGTATGTATCATTAATTTATTGCTTTTTATTCCTTGGTTGTGTTCTATTGAGTGAATTTACTACAATTTGTATATCATTTTGCTTTCTGGTGGATGGTTTGGTTTCCCATTTTTTACTATTATGAATAAAGCTGCCATTCTTGTACAAATCATTTTGTGACTATTTGTTTTCAAGGAAAACTGTAGATGTAACGAGTCAGATATATGTTTAATTTTATAAGAAACTGCCCAACAGTTTTCTAAATTGACTTAAGCATTTTATTCCCCCACCAACAATGTATAAAAATTCCAGTGGGATCATATCCTCACCAATACTTGGTATTGGTGTTGTAAGTTTCTTTAAGTTTGATCAGTCTAGTGGATGTGAGGTGATATCTCATGTGGTTTTAATTTGCATTTTCCCTGACAACTAATGATGTTGAATACCTTTTCATTTGCTTATTGGCTGTTTGTATATGCTATATTTATTTTCTTTTTCAGATATTTTGTCCATTAAAAATGGGTTGTTTGTGTTTCTTTTTTTCTTATTATTGATTAATAGGAATTCTTTATTCTGATTACAAATCCTTTGTCAGATATAAGGACTTTAGGTTTTGAAAATTAGAAAAACAGTTTAGATGTTTCAACATTTTTTGGCTATCAACCTGATTGGCTCATTTAATATTGGCAGAAATTTAATTCCAATTCTGAATCAAGGGTTCTAGAAAAAAATGAGCTAGGGGGTATGTGGGATTTATCAGTTACTAATTGCTGTGTAACAGATTCCTGCATAGTGACTTAAATCACCAGTGATTTATTATTTCTTAGAATTTTCTCGGTCACATGGTGTTCACAAGGGTCACTAATATGGCTAGATGTCCACAATGGCTTCTCTCACTTGACTTGGGCAATTTTAATAACTAGGGGCCAGACAGGCCTCTCCCCACTTCTCCTGCCATCTCATTGTTATTCAGCAGTTTAGCCCAAGCTTCTTTAAATGGGTCTGGATTCTAAGAAAGACCAGGAGCTGGCCAGACTCTTAAAGTCTAGGCCTAGAGCTGGCACAGTGACAGTTCTGTCATATTCTGTTGGTTAAAGCACATCCCCGGACCAGTTCAGATTCAAGGGGAGGAAAATAGACCCCTCCTCTTGGTAGAAGAGGCTGTGTGTACATACAGGGAAGGAAAGAATTTTTAATGGCCATTTTTTTTGGTAATATTTTACCACAGGGGAATAGATGCTTAGAATTTCCTAATAAAAGATAATTTTATTAAAAATATGTAATTTAAAAGTTAGTTCTATGTTTATTGCTAAGCATCTTTCCATCTCTTTTTTTATTCTAGGCATTTATTTCCTACCACATACATTCTGCCATCGGTGTTTCAGAGACAAGATACAAAATTGGAGATTAAAAAAAGGCTCAGTAGTTTTCACTTAATAGACAACAAGGAGGCTGACTGAGCTATTACAGATGTTAATTAGGATTCATTTCCTTTAATACGCTAGAGAGGTTATGATGCCACTTTACTGATAAACAAAGTGAGTTTAATCACTTCCTCGGAGCTCTGACATGCTAGTCTCTTCTTTCAGAGCCTGTCACAGCAGTTTTAGGATTTAAGATCTATCCCTGAGCAGCACTGAAGGACCAAGTGAGGCATGGGCACACAGTGAAGGAAAAATATGGTGGCCTCAGTAATCCTGCAGTATTTTTCTCATCATACGCTTTTATTAATTTTTTTTTCACTTTATTTATTGATTTTAGAGAGGAGAGACGGGGGGGGGGGGGAGAGAGAGAGATATCGGGGGAACAGGAAGCATCAACTCCATATGCGCCTTGACCAGGAAAGCCTTGGGTTTTGAACCAGTAACCTCAGTGTTCCAGGTCGACACTTTATCCACTGTGCCACCACAGGTCAGGCCAACCATAGACTCACTTTAAATGTGCAGTTTAGTGGCATTTAGTGTATTAACAGTTTATACTACTACTCATATATGTTTTAAAGAAAGCATTTGTTTTTATGGGAATGAAGAACAACAGAATAGCAAAACTGACTAATAAGATGTTCAAACATTAACTCAGAAATAACATATCTTTGGTGTACTGGTAGACTGGGACCACTGCATTCCCACTTACGTTCCTATGATGGTCAGCACCAGGAGGGTGTAAGCAACCTCCTTCTTGTCTCCTGCTTGCTCTATAAGTCATCCAAGATAGCACTAGATCATTTGTATCTTACCTTCCCTCTTCTTCTAGGGATGGTAAACATCCTCAAGGGACCTACCAAATCGGTCCCTTATACCCCAGGGCTTGGAGCTTTTACAGACCCATTGCAGACCTGAGAGCAGCCCTTTCCCTGGAAGTAGAGACTGTGGCCATTCATTAGTCTCTGCTGGTTCTTTTTCATATTTGAAGAATGACTGACACATAAATTGTCCTAAGGGTTGAAGTCATCCTCAGTAAACTGGACATTGCAGGCTGCATGCCGTCCCTGCTTCCTCCCCCTCTAAACATGGAAAATCATTTAGAATTTTTGTCATTGGTGCTTTATTGGGATCAGGTAAGAACTGAACAGATTAGAGACTTAAAGATGCTTTAAAAAATTTTTGCTATTCTCTATATCATACTCCTACAGTCTCAAGAATTAACTACCACCTGCCTTGACCTAAAAAGGGGTGGGAGGATGGGGAGGGAAGCATCCACAAGAAGAAAGAACTACTCTGTTCAGAAGAACCAATCATTTCAACATTCATCTTAATGATGGGAATGGGATAGAACAGAAGCAAGATTAAAGAGAAAAATAATCTCCTTAGATAGTAGTATCCCAATGATTTATTATTATTTTTGGAAAAAAAAGGTTGGAAAAGGAGACCTGATAATTATGGGATACACTAAAAATAGTGTTAGCAACCTTAATAATTAAAATTTTATACCAGTCTTAACTTCCTTGACATTTCCCTTCTCCATGAAATGGAGATCTGTTCAATTCCCAGAGGAAGACGCATTTAGGACTGCAGAGTGCAGCAAATTTTAGTTTTCAACATGGCCATGCTTTTCTAAGAAATTTCCAAAGGTAATTTGACTCTGATTTTAGCCCGACATGATCACATAAGAGCCATACCCTCATAAAATTTGACTCCACTGCACAAAGTGATCGATGCTGTAAAGGGATTTTAGGGGAGTGCATCTAACTCTCCCTGGTGGGAAATGGGGAAAGTTTCACAGAGAATGGTGTAGGAGTAGATGTTTGTTAAATTGGCAAGGATTAAGGGGAGGATGTCTTAAAATGCAGGAAAGCACTTGTGGAGGCAGAAAGGGATAAGATTACGAGAGCAAGTAATTCACTTTAGCCAGCATGGGAGAGAAGAGGAAAAGTAGGAAGTAGAACTGGAGAGGTAGCCAAGGGCCAAATAGAAGTTTTATTTTGTAAGCTAAGGAATTTGGATTTTTATTCAGCCGTAAAGAACCATAGAAAGACTTGATGCAGGGGAGTGTAACGTTGAAACTAGTGTATTAGTATGCTAAGATAATTTTGGCAGCTGTATAGAGGCTAAATTGACAAGGAGGCTGGTTAGGAGTCACTGGAATAATTTGGGCAAGAGATGATGAGTGCCTAAACTAAGGCACTTCCTTGTGATGAACTGAAAGAGAAACAGGCTGTATTGCTCAGTACCGGAGCCACTCAGACACATGTTGTGCCTATTGAGTACTTGAAACTTGATCCTTCCTTCTTTTCTTTTTTAACATTTCTTTCTTTTTTTTTTTTTTACAGGGACAGAGAGAGAGAGAGTCAGAGAGAGGGATAGATAGGGACAGACAGACAGGAGCGGAGAGAGGTGAGAAGCATCAATCATTAGTTTTTTGTTGCCATTGCAACACCTTAGTTGTTCATTGATTGCTTTCTCATGTGTGCCTTGACCGCAGGCCTTCCGCAGACCTAGCCACCCCTTGCTGGAGCCAGCGACCTTGGGTCCAAGCGGACGAGCTTTTGCTCAAGCGAGATGGGCCCGCGCTCAAGCTGGCGACCTCAGGGTCTCGAACCAGGGTCCTCTGCATCCCAGTCCGACGCTCTATCCACTGCACCACTGCCTGGTCAGGCTCTTTTTTAACATTGTTTTAAAGATTTTATTTATTCATTTTAGAGAGCAGAGGAGAGAGAGAGGGAGAGAGAAAAAGAAAGAAAGAAGGGGGAAAGAGCAGGAAGCATCAACTCCCATATATGTCTTGACCAGGCAAACCCAGGGTTTCGAACCAGCGACCTCAGCATCCCAAGTCGATGCTTTATTCACTGCGTCACCACAGGCGAGGCGAAATCTGACTCTTCCAAAATGAGTTGTGCTGTAGATGCAAAATACCAAATTTCAAAGACTTAGTATCTCATTATAATTTTTGTATATTGGGACAAGTTGAAGCAATATTTTGGATACATTGGGTTAAATATATCATTACAATGAATTTTACAGTTTCTTTTTACTGTTTTAAAAAGTAGTTACTAGAAAATATTAAATTACATATATAGCTCACATTATAATTTTTTCACTACAGGTACCTGCCTAACTTTTGACTACCTGTTTGACTAAAAAGTGTTTTCATTTTCATTTATAATAGGTGTTTGCAATAATGCAAAATTGAAACATAATGCAAAATTGTTTTTATATCTTTGGGAAACAAAGTTGAAAAGTTTGATAGGATCTTATAATTTTTATTAATAAGAGCCTCGTTAGGAAATATCTGCGAGAAACTGGTTTTTGCAGATAAGGTCACAATGCGGTTTGAAATCCTTATGTTGGATAACGTTTATTCACTCTTCTGCAAATAAATTATTTTTCCAGTTAAAGTTTCCAAGCTGTTGCGTGAATGATTGAACTAGAGAAAATGTTTATTTGAAAAACATTTTTAAGAGTTTGTAGGTGTTGTCTAAATACTCTAATAAATTTTTTTTTGCCTTGTTCCCGTTGACAAAGGTCAAGAAATGCCTATACAGGTAAAAAACACTCCTAGCAAATAAATGACTGCTGTATCAAAATTTCTGTCTCTACTGGGTACTGGCTTTCTTTTGGGGGTGATGAAATGTTCTAAAATTGGGTAATGATGATGGTTGTACAACTCTATGAATATACCAAACCACTGAATTGTGTACTTTAAAAGGGAGAATGTTAGGGTATATGAAATAGTAATAGTGCAATTATGAAAACTCACCCTCTACATGCATATCTGTTACTGTTACTGACTTGCTAGTGATTTGATGAGAGTTATGCAAGCAGACTCACAAAAAGCAACCATATATTCAAGAATATTGTGATCAGACAAAATGGACTGTACTTTTTGGGTTCTTTACCAGCCCTACAGAGCTGGTGGTCTTTAGGGAAAGTTAGAGGCCTTCTTTGACAGGTATTTGTGAAGTTATTTAAAAATGTTAATCTAGCTAACTGGATTGAAAGATTGCATATATAGTATTTCATTCTCACTCAAGTTCTATACAAAATAAATGTGGCATACTACCTTGTAGACTGAATCTAGCAAGTGAGTAAAAAAAAATACTCCAACATTTGATCATATGATTTTGAGGAATTTATTCTTTAACAAAGTTTTTAGACAAAGTTAGAATTGTTTATTTCTACTCTGGATTTTGTTAGGGACGTCTCCTGTTTCTTTCTTTTCTTTTTTTTTTTTTGTGGCAGAGACAAAGAGAGAGAGAGGGACAGATAGGGACAGACAGACAGGAAGGGAGAGAGATGAGAAGTATCAATTCTTTGTTGCGGCTCCTTAGTTCTTCATTGATTGCTTTTTGATATGTGCCTTGACCGGGGGGCTACAGTAGACCAAGTGACCCCTTGCTCGAGCGAGTGACCTTGGGCTCAAGCTGGTGAGCCTTGCTCAAACCAGATGAGCCCAAGCTCAATCCAGCGACCTCGGGGTCTCGAACCTGGGTTCTCCACATCCCAGTCCAATGCTCTATCCACTGCGCCACCGCCTGGTCAGGCGGAACGTCTCCTGTTTCTTGTGCCTCGCATTCATCCTGGAGAAAATCATGCCATCTAACTCAGTGGACACCCAAAGGAGTCATACAGTGTGTTTAGCTACTGAGAGTAGCAAAGGATGCATTTATTTCTTTTACATTTTGCTACCATCTGAAGTAAGTAACATTGTTTGGCTAGTCACCAAGCACCCATCATCTCAGAAACAAATTTGATGCATCTTTTCTCCCCAGTCCTCTTTCCAAGTAATTTCTAGAGAAGTGCCAAGGCACAGAAGAGAAGTTGGGCCCCAGGTTGTCATGAACAAAACGCCTGGGTTTGTACACAGCTGCTGTGTTTGTCCTAATCCCTCTCCTGAGCAGCCTTGTTACCTGGCCTTGCTCTGTATCTGCTTTTAGCAACCTTTCTGACACAAGTTTCATGCTGATTAGTCCCAAAACAATTCTAGGGCAGGGCTCCCTGCCAGGATAAAGACTGAACAAAATTGGTTCACACACAGGCCAGCTGCAGTTGCTGCAGCTAGAGTCTGTTGAATGTGGACCATTTTCTTGTTTACCAAGATGAAGTTAAATTAACACAGCATGAAGCAAAAGGGATAGAAAAAAAAGCAGAAAACTACCTATACTAGTGAGTATGATGCAGTGAGTATGTAATTCAGGTGACTTTAAGTTAGTTTGAGAAGGGAAGATAGTATACTTTACTAAAAGCTTGATAAAAAGCCACTTGAGCCTGACCAGGCGGTGGCGCAGTGGATAGAGCGTAGGACTGGGATGCGGAAGACCCAGGTTCAAGACCCCGAGGTCGCCAGCTTGAGTGTGGGGCCCATCTGGCTTGAGCAAAAGCTCGTCCACTTGGACCCAAGGTCGCTGGCTCCAGCAAGGGGTTGCTCGGTCTGCTGAAGGCCTGCGGTCAAGGCACATGGGAGAGAGCAATGAACAACTAAAGGTGTCGCGACGGCAACAAAAAACTAATGATTGATGCTTCTCACCTCTCTTCGTTCCTGTCTGTCTGTCCCTATCTATCCCTCTCTCTGACTCTCTCTCTGTCCCTGGAAAAGTAAAATAAAAAAATAAAAAAAATAAAAATAAAAAGCCACTTGAAAGATTTGTGTGTTGTAATTGGGGGAGATGGATGGTTGGACTGCACAATCTTTAAAGATTATTCAAGTCTAGCATATTATGAATTATTAATTTATGTAGTGTTATTTTCTAAAATATTTGGATTGGGTTTTACATGTTTATGGAGTGATCTCTGGTAGAGGGGCTTCCAGTCCAGAAGAGGAGGTAAGATGAGAGCTATGTAATGAGAGAACCTGAACCTAAGAGGTCCGACTCCCCAGGCTTCAGTTCCTGCTCCCTTCCCCATCCCTCTCCTCAGTGCTGCTCCCCTGCTGAGCCTGCCCACAGAGCCTCGTGGGCACACAGGCTTCTCACCCCTATGGTGCAGGCACAGCTGGAAGGAGCTGCAGCCACACTCCACCACCCTTTGGGGGCAAATTAAATACCCGTGGGGTAAGAAGGAGGTAGGAAGGGAAAAAAGGAAAGAAAAGAAAATACAGAGAAGAAGGTTCAGTGGATGTGGATTTTCAATTTTACAAAATGAAAAGAGTTATGGAGATGGATGGTGATGGTTGTACTTAATACCACTCAATTGTACACTTAGATGATAATTTTATGTTATGTATATCTTACTGCAATAAAAAATTTGGGAATAAACATCCTAAAGGAATTTTATTTCCTATATTCTCTCACAAAAGTATAATTTAACATACATTTATTACAATAAAATTTATCCACCGTGTAAGTATAAATGTAAGATTGTAAGTATCTGGAATGGTCTTGCAGGAGAATAGAATCTATAGTGCATCTACCCTTTTTACTTCTCAGCTATTTCTACATCATGTAAAAGAAACATATTTAAAAAATAATAATGATAATTTTAGTTTAGAATTTTAGTATAATTATAACTAATTCTGAAGTGCTTATTAAATGATCTTCATACCACTATAAAACTATTATTCTGGAATTTTTACATGCATGATAAAAATCTTTACAGTTAGTAGCAATCACGTGTTCTTTCAGCTAGCCTGTGTTCATATTTATTCATTTATGTAGTAAATGGTTCTTGAATTCATATTTCCTAGGCACTGTGTAGGCTTTGAGGTTCATTAGTGGACAAGACACCACTCTTGCCCTCATAGAGCAGCAAGTTTTTCCAGAAGAAATGACTGTAAGCTTAGATCTGAAGGATGGCCAAGAATCTGCAGGTGGGATGGGGGGTGGTGTGCTAATGCTAGAAGAAATATTTATGGCAGAAAGAACAGCATATATAAACATGGGCTAATTTGAGAGAGGATAGTACGTATATACGGTGAACAACTAGTGATTTCTGCATGGCTGGAGCATAGAATCCCAGGGCGGGTGGAAATTCTACCGGAAAGGCTAAAGCATAAGCAGTGAGACGGTGAAAAACTTTGAAGCTATTTTAAGCAGTTTGAGATTTATTCTAAGGATAATGAAGCACTGTTTTGAAGGGTTTTGAAAGGGGAGTAACATCAGATTTGTATTTGGAAAGATTTCTCGGCTGCTTGCTCTATGGAGTAGAAATTGGCAGGAATAAGCCGGGAGGCAGTGAAAAGGTGATGACATTTGTAATAATTCAGATGAGAAATGACATTGGATTGGATTAGTGGAGTGGCAGTGGGAATGGAGTTGGATATATTTAAGAGAAATAGGGGTTAAATCAGTAGGATGAAGTGATTGATTAGCTGTGGGGAGTAAGAGGGAAAGAGTAGTCAAGGATGACACCAGCTTTTTGACTTGAGCCACTGGGTGAATGGTTGTACTACCCATCGAACTAGAGCAGTGGTTCTTAACCTTTTCTGAGGTACCAAACCCAACAGTTTCATATGCGCATTCACCGAACCCTTCTTTAGTGATAAATAAAATATGATTTTTTTTTCCAAATTCAAGACATAGGTATATGTTTTTTTAAAATTCTTTTTATTCATTCATTTTAGAGAGGAGACGAGAGAGAGAGAAAGGGGAGAGGAGCTGGAAGCATCAACTCCCATATGTGCCTTGACCAGACCAGTGCAGGGTTTTGAACTGGCGACCTCAGTGTTCCCAGGTCAACACTTTATCCACTGCGCCACCACAGGTCAGGCATGGTATATGTTTTTTTACTGGTGCACAAAATGAGCCGTGCATGAACATCACTTTGCTCAAAGAACAAAACCAACAAAGTGCATGAACTCACAACAAATTACGGTATTACTTTATTCTGGCCTCCGCGGCAGAGGCTTCTCTGAACCTCTGAGACCGACTCATCGAACCCCTAGGGTTCGCTAGAACCCAGGTTAAGAACCACTGAACTAGAGAAATGACCAGGTGAGGTGTTGGAAGTGATTCCCTCTTTGGTCTCTAAGAACTTTTCCTATAGTTAGTCCAAGAATTTGTGATTCTTGAAGAAAACTCTTTCTGTATGCTGCAGATTACACCATTTGTACTGTTACTTAGGTAAATATATAAATATGTCATTCCTGAGATGTCCATATCCCTGGTTACTCACAGACTTCAAAATAATAGTTTAGATTCATTGTTAGAGCTCATCAGCTTATTTGTTCTAAATAAGACATGTGTAATTTCTGTAGACATGTATAATTCTGTCCAGTTACATATATAAGTATTGTATATAACCTTTTATGGTTAATATAGTCACATGTTAGACAACTCAAAGTAGCTATAATGACAACAGCCACTGTTGTCAAGGCTGACAACATAACTATAATATAGAAATAAATGTTAAAAGTAAACATTTAAGAGCTCTCATTCATTGCCAGTGGGAAAGCAAAATGTTACAGCCTCTTTGGAAGATAGTGTGACAAAACTCAATCTACTTCACTATACGATCTGTTGGTCACACTCCTTGGTGTTTATCCAGAGGAGCTGAAATTTATATCCACACAAATAACCTACACAGAAATGTTTCTAGCAGCTTTATTCATAATTGATGAAATTGGAAGCCGGTGAGTGGACAATAGAATATTACTCAGTGCTAAAGAAAAACAAGCATTAAGCCACAAAAAGACATGGAGGAACCTTAAATGCATATTACTAAATAAAAGAAGCCAACCTGAAAATACTATACTATATGATTCCAACTATGTGATTTTCTGGGAAAGGCATAATTATGGAGACAATAAAAAGGTAAGTGGTTGCCAGGGGTTAGAGAGAGAGAGAAGGGATGAATAAACAGAGCACAGAGGATTTTTAGGGCAGTGAGACTATTCTGTAGCATACTATAATGGTGAATGCATGTCATTATACATTTGTCAGCATCCCTAGAATGTACATTACCAAGCATGAACCCTGTCATAACCTATGGACTTTGGGTGATAATGATGTGTGGATTATCTTTTATTCAGAGCTACCTTATATTCAGACACACACACACACACACACACACACACACACACACTTGTATGTATAAATATTTTATTCTGGCTTTTACAATATTTGTTGGACATACTGCTTATGTTGTCTTACATTAGTAATATAGGGCATTTTTTCCAACTGTAAGTCAGTACCTAATGAAAGATATATACTACTGTATAGTTTGTTGGGACTTTTTTTTTTTCCAATGGAAAGCAAATGGAGAACTAACTCTGTATGTCAAGAATGCTTTTAAGCCTGACCTGTGGTGGCGCAGTGGATAAAGTGTTGACCTGGGAACACTGAGGTCGCCAGTTCAAAACCCTGCACTGGTTCGGTCAAGGCACATATGGGAGTTGATGCTTCCAGCTCCTCCCCACTTTCTCTCTCTCTCTCTCTCTCACTCTGTGTCTTCTCTCTAAAATGAATAAAATAAAAATAAAATAAATTTAAAAAAAATTTTTTTAAAAAAAGAATGCTTTTAAGCATGCTTGCTGTCGTGCTCACTTTTCCTAACATTTGGAGAAGAATTTTTTTTTGGAGGGGGACATTTACAATATTTATGACACATTTTTTATGACATAACTTTACTCATAATACCATTTTTCTTCCTGGAAAACACAGAAAGACTAAGTGTTTTACCCAAGGACACATATGGCTTAGTCATTCTATATTTATGTTCCAAGAACAGAAAAGCTAAGGTTTGTTCTCTGCATTACGAGAACATTGAACCTTCCTTATTACAGAAAACACTTTGTATGCCAGAAAGGATTCCCTTGTTCTGTTTTATTTTTCTCACCCTTTTTCAAGAGAAGGGAGAGCAAATCCCAGGTTTTGATGTGGGTGTATATTGGTATTATTGACACAAGCAATAGAGGAAGAATATGTAGCCTGAGAGACATATAAGGAGTTCAGTTTCGGGTACTTTGACTTTTAATAGCAAGTGGTAAAGCTTTCCCATATGCACTTGGAAGTGTTGACCTGGAGAGATGAGTGATCAGTCTGGAGTATATATGTATTTGGAAGTCATTAATATAGTATGTAGTGTAAGAAAAAATGAGCCGAGTCCTGTGGTACACAAATATATTGGGAGTAGAAAAAAGAGAAACCCATGGAGGTGAGTAACAGCAAGCTCCCTTAATAACTGCTCACTCCATAAGAATTAGTAAAAAAAGAGAAAATACCAAGTTGCATATGGTCTGCTGAACTTTCCAACCCCAAAGCTTGTTACCGTTTAGGGACCTCACCAGTCATTGCTGCTACCACCATGCAGGTTTTGGGGAGTACAAATCTCTCTTGATTGTGCTGGCCTCTTATTTCTTAACAGCTGAAACTTGTAAGACTGCAGAATTCTTATAGGTAAAGACGGAAATTGTAAATGGAAAGTAACATAACCAGCTGCTTTCATTGCTCATAGAATCCATGTTCTTTCCCAGGTGGAGGACTGCCTCTTGGTGAAACCAAGGTCTGCCTCCACATGGCAGGGATTCTTTTTCTCTCACAAGTCAGGAGAGTCATTAAGAATGTCTGGACTGCTTGTAATCTAGGTTCAAGGGAATTAAGGTCTGGAGAGAAAAGTTTCTTCACATCAGTCTAAGTTCCATCTTTCTTTTTTTTTTTGGAGAGAGAGGGACAGACAGACAGGAGAGAGATGAGAAGCATCAATTCATAGTTGCAGTGTAGTGCCTTAATTGTTCATTGATTGTCTTGACCGAGGCAGGGGACAAGCTCTAGCTGAGCTGGTGACCCCTTGCTCAAGCCAGCGATCTTGGGGTCATGTCTATGATCCCACACTCAAGCTGGCAACACTGTGCTCAAGCTGGTGAGCTCGATAACTCAAGAGAGCGACCTTGGGGTTTCGAACCTGGGTCCTCAGCATCCCAGGCTGATGCTCTGTCCATCTTTTATGTTTTCTCTCCATGTCATAAGATGCATTTTCTCAAGGCGATTAACAATGGGAATGTCTACCTCCTTCAGGAGAGACAGGACCCTTTACCCATGAGGGTATGACATTATTCTGTGGATCCACATAGGTAGCCATATCCGAATACATTTGTCCAATAAGAGATTAAGATAAACACATACTACAGCAGAGAGACTCTTGAAGCGAAAATTGAGGTAAAAGAATTTGGGAGAGATTGGCATCACAGAACACAAGGGAATAAGGAGATTGAAGTGTCAAGTGCTATATATAGAAAGGCCAAGTAGAGTGAGAGCTGAAAATGGTCTTTATATATGTTTGTTTTTAGAAAGAAATTCTTCTGCTTTTATTATATATGTCAGTTCTGAGCTTCATGCTTTCTAGTTATTTTTACTTTGAAATATACCCTCAACTGCTCATTGCTGGTGCTTCAGGAGAGGTTAATCTGGCTTCATGAGTGGAAGTGGGGGTGCTCCAGAGTGTGACCTCCCTCCCACAGGGAACTGGGGTCTGGTCAGTACTCTGATTCAGAGAGATCCCTGTGGCTGCTGTGCCGTGTCCTGTGGGAGGAGGTGGGGCTTTAAGGCAACTGGTCCTGGTTTCTTCACATTTCTGCTGCTTCCTGGGTGTGATGTGGGGGGAATTCCTCAGCCTCTCTTGAGTTTCAGCCTCTTAGTCTGGACAATAAAGATGTGGATCCTCACTTGAAAGGGTTGTGTGGAGCGTGTGCAGACTGCAACTTCTCCTCAGTTTCCCTTGAGTGATAAGTCTCCAAGTCCATATTGGTCTTAGGTTTTTAAATTAAAATTGAAAGTCACACTGATGCAAAGAAACTTAGAGGCTGTTTCTGCTTAGCAAACATCACATCAGTAGAGCGTTTTGGTACCAACAACTTCAGGTAGTTGTTAGAATAATAATGCCTGTTTGGTTCATATAGGAAGATTCTCTTCCTCACTGAATCTTGTTGCTAAAACATTGTTTTGTCCTATTTGTTCATGCTGGAATAATTGCATAAACCACTAGGCAGGAGCATTACTAAAATAAATGTACCCCCTTCCTAACCTTGTAATTTAGAGAACTTTCATTTAGAGAACTTTGTTGATTTTTAATGTGGATTTTTTTTTTTTTTAAGAGAGTAAAAGCGGGAAAAGTGTGTGGGGTTTTTTTGGTGTACATTAATTTATATCCCTATGGAAACTAAACTGAGTTGCTTATGTTTCTGTATACATTTTTTTGTGTGTGTGTGAGAGTAATGTCAGCAAAAAGTAATGAATGGAACTGGAGGGAAAGGTCTATTTTAGCTCTGTGAAAATAACTGCTTCTTTGAGTCATGTAGCAGAAAAGTTTCAGTTTGAATCATCTTAGAACTCTAGCTCTATGGTATTATTTGTCAGATATAAATATTTTATTGGTAGGTGACTTTCTTATGTTCCTGAAGGCAACAGGTGGCTCTCTCTTGTCTCTTTAGCAAAGAATAAGTTATTTAGCAATAGGGGAAGATTTGTTTTATGTATGATAAAATACAACATGAATAATAACATTATTGTACTCTCCCACAACTAATTGGATAAATGAATCTCATGGAAGATAGATATCTAATAATATTACTAATAATGCATTGTTATTATAGTAATAAAATAATTCATATTTTATATATGAGGGAACCTTTGCTTAAAGAAATTGTGATTTGTCCTATAGGCTACCAGACCCCAGGATATTCAACCAGAACTAGAACTTTGTTTTCTTGGCTGCAATTATTATTTGAAAATCATTTACGTATTCTTCAAAGTAATAAAAATTATTACTGCCCAACTGGTGGTGGTGGCACAGTGGATAAAGCGTCAACCCCAGAAACACTGAGGTCACCAGTTCAAAACTCAGAGGTTGCTGGCTCTGAGTACAGGCTCATCGGCGCGGAGTCACTGACTTGAGCTCAGTAATTGTTCACATGATCACAAAGCCCACCAGCTTGAACCCAAAGGTTGCAGGCATGAAAAGCCCAAGGTTGCTGGCTTGAGCAAGGTGGACACTGGCTCGACCCCAGTCATGGTATGTACAGGAAGTAATCAATGTACAAGTAAAGTGGAAGCAACTAACTACAAGTTAGTACTTCTCACTTCCTCTCTACTTCTAATCAATGCACAACTGAAGTATTAGCAATAATGAGTTGATACTTGTAACTCTGTCTCTCAAAAAAAAATTATTTACTAAGCACTGATGAACACGTTTTTTATTTGATTGCTAACCTAAAAATTATGGAAACTTTTTCTTAAGAGAGTTTCATGATAGTAGTTAAAATACTTCAGTGACTTCTAAAAGGTTTTTTTCTTGTTTCATATTTTATTACAAAAGGGATAGTATGACAAGCATGATTAGAAGCAGAATATTGTTTATGTTTCGCTATCAGAGGAATGAATCCTGGATTCATTGTTTGGTAATTATTGCAATTAAATAATCTACTGTGTGTTCTGTGCTTGGTGGTAGAATACACAGTGCCTAATTAGAATACAGGCAGTCCCTGGGCTATTAATGAGATGAGTTTTGTAGGTTTGTTCTTGAATTTGTATATAAGTCGGAACAGGTACACTTACCTATTAAATTTAACTTAGATGCTTGTCTTAACATAGTATTTATCTTTACCCTCTGTGCATGTAGATAATTAACCATTTTCAAACCTGCAGAACCTATCTCATTTGTAACCTGGGGACTGCCTGTGTGACAAGTCTTTTTACTTATTTACTTTAAAAGATTTTATTTCTTTAATTTACAGAGAGAGGGACAGGAAGCAAGAAGTATTAACTCATAGTTGCTTCACTTTAGTTGTTTTGATTGACTGATTGCTTGTCATAGGCCTCAACTGGGTAAGCCCAGGGTTTCAAACCAGCGACCTCAGCATTCCAGGCTGACATTCTATCCACTGTGCCACCATGGGCCAGGCATGATGGGTCTTTGTCTTAAGTTACTAGCACAGTGTAGGCACGCAGGAAATTTGCCTGAATGAGTTAATATCTCCTTTCTTCAAAAAAACAAATCCCAAACCCTTCCCTCAACCCCATACTCTTCTCCGATGTTATCTGTTTCTCATCTGTCCAGCAAAACTCTTCAGAATAGTTATTTGTACTTTCTGCCTGTACTTCCTCTCTTGCATTCCTTTTGGTTTGTTTTACTGATTTGAGAGAGAGGAAGGGAGAGAGCAAGAGAGGGACAGGAACACCAAACTGTTCCTATATGTGCACTGACCGGGGATCAAACTATCAACCTCTGTGTTTCAGGATGAAGCTCTAACCAACTGAGCTACCCGGCCAGGGTAACTCTTGCATTCTTTCTTGGAGCAACTCCACACAGGTTTTCACCCCACCACTCCACAGAAGTCTCTTTGTCAAGGTCAGCGTGTCTTCTATGTTATCAGCTCCCTCCCTATTAAAAAAGTTTTCTTTTCTTGGCTTCCAGGATGGCCATGCTTCTGTTTCTTCTTAAGGGCTACTTTTTCTTGTTTACCTTTTTGCCAGTTTCTCATTCTATTCCCAGCATCTCACTGTTATGTGAGTCCCCTAGGGCTCTGACTCTGGCCTTCCTGTCTTTACATTTATTTCCTAAGTGATCTTATCCTGACCTCTAATATTAAATACCATCTATTTGATACTCCTGAATTTTAAATTCATGTATCTAAATGCTTATTCAAAAATTTCACTTAGATATCTAATAGACATCTCAGACTTAACATACCCTAAACTGAACTTCTATTCCAGCTCCCTGACCACCCCACCCCCAAACCTCCTCCTTCTCCATTGTGTCTCTTTTCAGTAAATAGCTATGTCATTCATTCAGGTGCTCAGACCAAAACTATAGTACCACGATCTTGACACCTCCTCACTCTCACATCTTAACTGTCAGCAAGTCATATCTTTATGCCTTCAAAATTATTTAGAATCCTATTTCTTCCAACCACCTTAACACTGTTTCCCTAATCCATACTGCCACCATCTCTGACTAGATTTTTGCAGAACCCTCAATGGGTCACTTTGATTTCACTCTCACCCAGTACAGTCTGTTCTCTCAGCTGCCGGGGTGATCCTTTTAAAACAAAGTCAGTTCTCTGTTTGAAACACGCCAGTTACTTCCCATGATAACTTAGCATTAAATCGAAGTTCTCACCACTGTGTACAAGTTGCCCTGTTTTAGTGTCTGTTTTTTACTATTCTTTTTAGAGAGAAAAGAGACAGGGGCAGAATAGATTAATTACCTTATTAGACTTCCTGTCTGTTTTCATTGTTCCTATCAGCAGACTTTCTTTAAAACATCTAGGTTCTGTGATATCCTGCAGGGACAGGAAGATAGGGAAATTGTGTGAAACTTGGATTTGTTTTTTAGAGAAACACCCTGGTCAGAAGTAATTTGTGGTGGAAATGGATAATGAGGGAGGTAACTCACTGGGGCCATAAGATCATGTGAGAGCATTCAGGGAAGAAATAAAAAATGTTACAGGGCTGCCCAGGTTGAGAAACAGCTCCACGGTTCACGGATCCCTCTCTACCTGCAACCTCATGCACAGTCTGTAGAAATCCTCAAGAGTGGCTTGGATCTGGGGGTAGGGTCCCTACTTCTAGTGCTGATGGAGAGGAAGCATGGAGCCACCAAAAGGCCAGATCTCATATTCCCAGCCTCAGTGAGAAGAGGTGTGTTCTTGGTAGTCTTATCATTGCTTGTATACAATTCTCTGTATAACTGGTTGGAATGATTTGTATATACAGTTGTCCCTCGCCATATCATGGTTTACTTTTCGTGGTCTCACTGTATCGTGGATTTTAAAACTATATATATGTAATCTTGTGGATTTTTCGCTGTATTCTGGGATTTTGCGGTATATAGGGTTTTTTAAAAAATTAATTTTAATGGGGTGTCATTGATAAATCAGGGTACATATGTTCAGAGAAAATATTTCCAGGTTATTTTGACATTTGATTATATTACGTACCCATCACCCAAAGTCAAATTGTCCTCTGTCACCTTCTGTCTGGTTTTATTTGTGCCCCTCCCCTTTCCCCCCTCCCTCAACCCCCTTCGCCCCCGGGTAGCCAGTACACTCTTGTCCATGTCTCTGACTCTCATTTTTATGTCCCATCTATGTATGGACTCATATAGTCCTTAGTTTTTTCTGGTTTACTTAGTTCACTAAGTATAATGTTATTAAGGTCCATCCATGTTGTTATAAGTGATCCGATGTCATCATTTCTTATGGCCGAGTAGTATTCCATAGTATATATGTACCAAAGCTTTTTAATCCACTCGTCCTCTGACGAACACTTGGGCTGTTTCCAGATCTTCGCTATTGTGAATAATGCTGCCATGAACATGGGGGCGCATTTCTTCTTTTTGAACAGTGCTATGGTGTTCTTAGGGTATATTCCTAAAAGTGGGATAGCTGGGTCAAAAGGCAGTTTGATTTTTAATTTTTTGAGGAATCTCCATATTGTTTTCCCCAGTGGCTGCACCAGTCTGCATTCCGACCAGCAGTGGGATTTACTCCTAGGTACATCCTTTTCTCCACATCCTCACCAGCACTTATTCTGTGTTGTTTTTCTGATGAGCACCATTCTGACTGGTGTGAGGTGATATCTCATTGTGGTTTTAATTTGCATTTCTCTAATGATTAGTGATGTTGAGCATTTTTTCATATGCCTATTGGCCATCTGAATGTCCTCTTTGGAGAAGTGTCTATTCATTTTGTTTGCCCATTTTTTGATTGGATTGTTGGTCTTCCTGGTGTTGAGTTTTATAAGTTCTTTATAAATTTTGGTTATTAACCCCTTATCAGATGTATTGTCAAATATGTTCTCCCATTGTGTGGTTTGTCTTTTTATTCTATTCTTATTGTCTTTAGCTGTGCAGAAACTTTTTAGTTTGATATAGTCCCATTTGTTTATTCTGCCTTTTATTTCATTTGCCCATGGAGATAAATCGGCAAATACAGTGTGTCCGTAAAGTCATAGTGCACTTTTGATCCGTCACAGGTCCAAAGTGCATCATGACTTAACGGACACACTGTATATTGCTGCGAGAGATGTAGGAGAGCTTACTGCCCGTTTTCTTCTACCGTGTTTATGGTTTCACAGCTTACCTTTAAGTCTTTTATCCATTTTGAGTTTGTTTTTGTGAATGGTGTAAGTTGGTGGTCTAGTTTCACTTTTTTGCAGGTAGATGTCCAATTCTCCCAACACCATTTGTTAAAGAGGCTGTCTTTACTCCATTGTATGCTCTTTCCTCCTTTGTCAAATATCAGTTGTTCATAAAGGTGTGGGTTTATTTCTGGGTTTTCTGTTCTGTTTCATTGTTCTTATGCCAGTACCAGACTCTCTTGAGTACAATGGCCTTGTAGTAAACCTTGATATCCGGAAGAGTGATACCTCCCGCTTTATTTTTCCTTTTTAAGATTGCTGAGGCTATTCGTGTTCTTTTTTGTTTCCATATAAATTTTTGGAATATGTGTTCTATATCTTTGAAGTATGTCATTGGTATTTTAATTGGTATTGCATTGAATTTATAAATTGCTTTGGGTAATATAGACATTTTAATGATGTTTATTCTTCCTAACCATGAGCACGGTATATGCTCCCACTTGTTTGTATCTTCCTTGATTTCTTTTATCAATGTTTTATAATTTCCAAGTACAAATCTTTAACCTCCTTGGTTAAATTTACTCCTAGGTACTTTATTTTTTTGGTTGCAATAGTGAAGGGCATTGTTTCCTTAATTTCTCTTTCTGACAGTTTATTGTTGCTATATAAAAATGCCTCTGATTTCTGAGTATTAATTTTATATCCTGCCACCTTGCTGAATTCATTTATCAGGTCCAGTAGTTTTCTGACTGAGACTTTATGGTTTTTTATATATAATATCATATCATCTACAAATAATGACAGTTTTACTTCTTCTTTTCCAATTTGGATGCCTTTTATTTCTTCTTCTTGTCTGACTGCTGTGGCTAAGATTTCCAGAACTATGTTGAATAAGAGTGGTGAAAGGGGGCACCCCTGCCTGGTTCCTGACCTTAAGGGGATTGCTTTTAATTTTTGCCCATTTAGTATGATGTTTGCTGTGAGTTTGTCGTAGATAGCCTTTATCACGTTAAGGAATGTTCCCTATATTCCCACTTTGCTGAGAGTTTTGATTATAAATGGGTGCTGGATTTTATCAAATGCTTTTTCTGCATCTATTGAAATTATCATGTGATTTTTGTCCTTCTTTTTGTTTATGTGATGAGTCACATTGATTGATTTGCAAACATTGAACCAGCCTTGCCTCTCCAAAATAAATCCCACTTGATCATGGTGTATGATTTTTCTCATATATTGCTGGATCTGGTTGGCTAATATTTTGTTGAGGATTTTAGCATCTAAATTCATCAGGGATATTGGCCTATAATTTTCTTTCTTTGTGTTGTCTTTGCCTGGTTTCAGGATCAGAATTATGCTCACCTCATAAAAGGAGTTTGGAAGTCTTCCTTCCTCTTGAATTTTTTGAAATAGCTTGAGGACGATAGGAGTTCTTCTTTGAATTTTTGGTAGAATTCACTTGTGAAGCCATCAGGCCCAGGACTTTTCTTTTTTGGGAGTTTTTTGATAACTGTTTCGATCTCATTTGTTGTAATTGGTCTGTCTAGGTGTTCTGATTCTTCCAGAGATTGATTTTTGGAAGATTATATGTTTCAAGAAATTTGTCCATGTCACCTAGGTTGCCAAATCTTTTGGCATAGAGTTCTTCCTAGTATTTTCTTACAATATTTTGTATTTCTGTAGTGTCAGTTATTTCTCCACTCTCATTTCTAATTTTATTTATTTGAGTCCTTTCTCATTTTTTTTGGTAAGTCTAGTTAAAGGTTCATCGATCTTGTTTACCTTTTCAAAGAACCAGCTCCTGGTTTCATTGATCCTCTGTATTACTCCTTTAGCCTGTATGTCATTTATTTCCTCCCTGATCTTTATTTATTTCTTCCTTTAACTAGTCCTGGGCTTTATTTGCTGTTGTTTTTCTAGTTCTTTTAGATGCAGGGTCAAGTTGCTTATTTGAGCTTTTTCTAGCTTCTGATGGTATGCCTGTAGTGCTATGAATTTCCCTCTCAGTACTGCTTTTGCTGTGTCCCATAAATTTTGAGTTGATGTATGCTCATTATCATTTGTTTCTAGAAACTTTTTTTATTTCTTCTTTGATCTCATTGTTAATCCATTTAATAACATGTTATTTAGTTTCCAAGTGTTTGAGTATTTTTCAGTTTTTCTTTTGTGGTTAATTTCTAGTTTCATGCCATTGTGATCAGAGAAAATGCTTGATATGTGATCAGAGAAAATGCTTGATATGATTTCAATCTTCTTAAATTTGTTGAGACCACTTTTGTGTCCTAACATGTGGTCTATCCTAGAGAATGTACCATGAGCGCTTGAAAAGAATGTATATTCTACTGCTTTATGGTGAAAAGTTCTGAAGATATCTATTAGATTGAGTTGATCTAGTGCAGGGGTGCCCACACTTTTTCAGCTTGCGAGCTACTTAAAAGATGACCAAATCAAAATGATCTACCTACAGCCTGACCTGTGGTGGCGCAGTGGATAAAGTGTCGACCTGGGAACACTGAGGTTGCCAGTTCAAAACCCTGCAGTGGCCTGGTCAAGGCACATATGGGAGTTGATGCTTCCAGCTCCTCCCCCCTTTCTCTCTCTCTCACTCTGTGTCCTCTCTCTAAAATGAATAAATTTAAAAAAAATTTAAAAAAATATTGAAAAGAAAAGGATCTACCTACAATAAAAATGCAAAACATAAATTTATTTCTTCTATATTATCATTATTTAAGTTACTATTATTACTATTTAATATTGTGTATTCTTCTTTCACCTTTTTCCTTCTCAGCTCTCTTTTCGGAGGAAAGTCAATGTCATAGTTTTTATGAACAGTCCGAAAAAGCCGCTCCACATTTCCCTTCTTAGGAATAGCAATGGCACACAGACAGATGAGGCAAACGCACTTCGAATTATGACATAGTGAAAAAATCCCCTCGCATTCTGTATGAAAGTGGTAGGTTTTAGGCTTTTTACTCAGACCAGCTACGGCACTCATTTTTATACCCTTTGTTGTATTTAGTTTAAATAAATTGAAATCTAACTATGCAGCAATGTAAGTGAACAAGTTAGCGCGGTTTAACATGCATGCGTAGGGTGTCAAAAGTTCAGATGTCAGATTGGCTACCCTGTATGCCAATCAAAAGACAAACGTCATTTTAATGTAATGCGATCTACCCACACTTCCTTCGTGATCGACCAGTAGATCGCAATCAATGTATTGAGCACCCCTGATCTCATGTATCCTTTAAGTCTGCTGTTTCTTTTTAATTTTCTTTCTTGAGGATCTATCCAGTGATGTTAGTGGGGTATTGAAATCCCCTACTATTGTAGCAATACTGTTAATCTTGCCCTTTATTTTATATCCATCAAAGTCTGCTTTATGTATGTCAGGGCTCCTATATTTGGTGCATAGATATTTATAATGGTTATATCTTCCTGTTGAATTGTCCTTTATCATTATGTAGTGTCCTTCTTTATCTCTTACTACAGCCTTTGTTTTAAAGTCCATTTTTTCAGATATAAATATTGCTACCCTGGCTTTTTTTCATTTCTATTTGCATGAAATATTTTTTTCCATCCTTTTACCTTTAGTCTATGTGCATCTTATGTTTTAAGGTTTGTCTCTTGTAGACAGCATATGTATGGGTCCTGTTTCTTTATCCATGCAGCTACCCTATGTCTTTTGATTGGATCATTTAATCCATTTACATTTAAGGTTATTATTGTATGTATTCTGGGATTTTGCGGTGTATAGGTATTTTTATATATTTATTATTTTAATTATTTTGTGGTAAAATAAGTGTTTTCTAGCCTAAAAATGGAAAAAATTATAAAAAAATATTAATTAAAACATATTAAAAGAATATTAAATTGAAATAAAATACATAGTCTATAGCAGATGAGTAGACAAAGACTTGCACGTATCCACCACTTCTGCTTGAGCTAGTTTGCCCACTTGAGATGGTACACAGCACACTATTGGCTCATGGATGGGAGGCGACCAACCAGAGCACTGTGTTCACGTAGGTTTAAGATTGTAGAAAGTTTTTAAGAGCATAGGAAGTGTTTCTATGAGTGTGGGAAAGGTTAATAACAAGGTTTATAAGAGTGTGGGGAGGGTTTATAAAGCCTTAAAATACATATAAATAATAAAATAAATATAAGGCCACTCCACTATTTTGCAAATTTTTACATATCATGGTGGTTTCAGGAACCTAAGCCCTGAGATAGATGAGGGACCACTGTGTGTGTGTGTGTGTGTGTGTGTGTGTGTGTGTGTGTGTGTGTGTGTATATATATATATATATATATATATATATATATATATAGTTTTTTTCTGTGATGAAATCAGAAATGAGGGCTCTTTGAAGTAATTGAAACTATTGGTAAATATTCCTAGTGATACTCTGAACACAGCCAAAAGTTCTCACCTTAATCAGGGCAGAATAGGTTTTAGATAAGAGCTAGGCAAAATTGTTAGACCAGTTAATGGCTTAGTTTCTCTACTTTGTATCTCATTTTTTTTTTTTTTTTTTTTTTTTAAATTAAGTAATATCTTCATCTGATTTCAGTGACTTTTATTTTTATTTTTATTTTATTCATTTTAGAGAGGAGACACAGAGTGAGAGAGAGAGAGAGAGAGAAAGAGAGAAAGGGGGGAGGAGCTGGAAGCTCAACTCCCATATGTGCCTTGACCAGACCAGTGCAGGGTTTTGAACTGGCGACCTCAGTGTTCCCAGGTCGACGCTTTATCCACTGCGCCACCACAGGTCAGGCCTGTATCTCATTTTTGTGAGAGTGATATTTAGCATCAGTTGTAAAGTTCATGCTGCTTTTCCAAATGGGAAGATTTTTGTGTCATGTTCTACTACTATTCCACTGCACTACTACTCTAGTGAGTAGTTGTTATTCCTGCAAACTAGAAAGAGGGAATACTTGTACTATAGATGTATAAAATGAGTGAGGTCTACTTCTTGAATTCTTTTTTTTTAATACCATATTTTAAAAAGATTTTTATAGAGGTGAGGAGCGGGAAGCATCAATTCGTAGTAGTTGCTTCCTGTATGTGCCTTGACTGAGCAAGCCTAGGTCTTTGAACTGGCCACCTCAGAATTCCAGGTCGATACTTTATCTACTGTGCCACCACAGGTCAGGGTTGAATTATTTCATGCTAGTAACAATTATAACAGTTTTTTGTCTCCAGAAGTGTGCAGTGTCCTGGAGGAGCCTACTGCCTGTGCACCCATTCAACCAGCGACATCACACACTGGGTATGTGTGATGGGCTGTTCAGAGGTCTGGTTTGAGCCTCTATCCCTGATGGGAGATGTCCTTTCACAGTCCTGGCTGTCCCTGAAATCCCAAATAATCTCCTTGATGATTTCAGGGTGCTTTTAGCCATTTATGAGTCAGTTTCTTATGTCAGTGCAGGAGTTCCGGAGGGGCTTGCCATTATATGACTCTAAAGATGTCTAAAGTTGTAGATATTTAGGTAATCCATAAAAGACACCCAAAAGTTTTTTGTTTTAATTAATTTTAGAGAGGAAGGGGGAGAAATACCAATTTATTGTTCCACTTATTTATGCATTCATTTGTTGATTCTAGTATGTGCCCTGACTGGGGGTCCAACTTACAACCTTGCCATTTTGGGATGCACTCTAATCAGTTGAGTTACCCAGCCAGGGTGGCATTTGTAAGTTTTAATGCTCTTCAAAGCTTCTATGTTACAGAGCTCTACTGTGGATTTTTTAAATAGCCTGTGTCTTCCCTATAGTAAACTTTCCTCCAAAAGTTGACACTTCTTAGTTAATAGTGCTTATGAGGAAAGTTGGTTAAGTGGAATCTTGGGACAGAGCAAACTTCATCTTATTTTTGCATAGTGATTTACAAAAGGTAGACTACTTATAATGTTGGATATAATAATATGCTTTTGTCCTTAATATTTGTAACTATTGGAATGTAATTTTTAAAACAGATGCAATTTTTAGAGTAGTCATACATTTATAGAAAAATGTAGAAGATAATACAGAGTTCTCATACTCCACACCCCCATCCACACATGTGTTTTTTTCCCTGTCATTAACATCTTCTAGTAGTATGATACATGTGTTACAGTTAGTCAGTTTTGATACATTATTATTAACTAAAGTATGTACTCTATTCAGGTTTCCTTAGAGCTTGTTTAAAGTCCTTTCACTGTTAAAGGATCCCATCTGGTACATACATCACAGTACAGTCAGTTACCTTGTCTCCTTAGGCTCTTCTTGACTATGACAGTTTCCCAACATTCCTTGTTTTTTGATAATCATGACAGTTTTAACAAGTGTTGTGAGGTATATTGTAAATTCTTCCTCTTGGAGTTTATCTGTTTTTTCCAGATTGTACTGGGGCTGTAGATCATATGATGAGAGCATGTTTAGCCATGTAAGATATTGCCAAACTGTCATTCAAGGTGGCTGTACCATTTTTGTATTTCCACCAGCAATTTTTGCGAGTTCTGTCACTTGCTTCTTGTCAGCAAGGCAGTTTTTTTTATAGGTATGCAGAGGTTGGGATATCATTTTTAACTTAGTCTTACTATCATAGTTTGTTATATCTGATTATAGAAACATTAGCTCTTTCCTGATACTTCAAATTAGCATTAAGAAAAGGACGTGTGCTTTTCCTCATTTGAATAACTGTTACAGATGTTTAAATAGATTTTCACTTATTACAATAAAATACAATTACCTGTTCTCTTTGCTTATTACTAATAGCTTATAAGCTGTATATATACTATTGGTGTTAAGTTATACTCCATTGATATTAATGTCTCATGTTTAATTGCTTTTAACTTTTTATCCTCATTTTCCATTCTTCAAAGTCAAAATTTCTTTTTGCTTTTTGTTTGTTTGTTTGTTCATAAAGCTTTTTTGTTTCTGTTACATTATGTAGTTTTGTACCAATGGCTAGAAGCAGATCGTCATGGCAGGAGCCAAGATGCTGCAAATACGACCGCAGGTAAAAATAAAAAGTTGAGGTGCTAGAAATCATTATTTTAATTCACCCAGGCCCATCATAATTGTTTCTTTATTCAGTTTTGCTCAGGCTAAAAATAAGTATTGTTTTGTATTTCTGTTCTCTAATCTGCATCTTAATTTTCTTAAAGATCACATGTACTTCAGACCTTGAAAAAAATTACTCATAAGCCTTTAAGCTCTCTTGGCAGATATGTCCTATTTTTTTAGGAGGAAAGACTTCATTGCAGCTTAGGTTTAGTAGGAGGTTACTTGACAGTATTACTTGAAATTAACTTGATATGTATATAGTTGTAGTGGGGAATATTACTGTTTGTACACTTTATAGTCCTTGTTCATTTCAGGATAATTTTTGAAAGGTGGATTTTATTTTTAAGTGAGAGGAGGAGAGATAGTGCAGGAGGAGACTCCCACATGTACCCTGACCAGGATCCACCCAGCAACCCCATCTGGGGCCAATGCTCGAGTACTGAGCTTTTTTTTAGCACCTAGGGCTGATGCTCTCCAACGGAGCTGTTCTCAGCGCCCTGGGGCTGATGCTCAGACCAGTCCAGCCACTGTCTGTGGGAGGAGAAGGGGGGAGAGTGATGGGGAGAGAAGCAGATGGTCACTTTTCCTTTGTGCCCTGACCAGGAACCAAACCTGGGACATATGTAGGCGGGCTGACGCTCGATCCAGCTGAGCCACCAGCCAGGGCCTGAAAGGTGGATTTTAAGTTAAGGATGTTTATGTAAAATTTCCAGTTCCTGGGAATCTAAATTCTTAGATTGGTTCATATCTCCTGCTAAATCTTAGTAATAGTTGGAGGTTTATTAAAACCTGGGCTCAAAATGGGAAGATAAGGTTGCTCGCCCATCTCGTATCTCCAAAAGGCATCTCCAAGATTCTTCTCTGGCTGGTACTAGTCAGAGGAGCTGCACCCACTGATTTCTAAAATCCTTAGCAGTGTTACCAGAAATTCTGCATAGTTGTTTCTTCCCCTAATTTTCTTCAAAATAGTATTTGCCAAGACAGCTGTACATATAGCGATGATCTTTCCTATTGTGCCCCTGCCGCCCCTCCTTGAAAATCTAATAAGAGGTGGTGGTGGTACTGTTTTTCTTTTCTTAGATTTGTGTTTCTGTTTCATGGGTTTTCTCAGTTTTTGTTTCTGTGAAATTTTTTTTCTCTGGAGGTGGCTTTTCTTTCCTCTACTCTGGTGATTAATTGTGCCTCAGGGGTGTGGTGTTCCTTAGTTAACAGAACAATTATATTGAAAATGGCACTGTCGTGATTTTTCTGATTTATCTCCTGTCCCATTAATAACTTGATTTATGAATGAAGATAATGTTACTATTTTAATAAACTCAGGCAGAAATTCATTAAAAGGTAAGTGTTTCAAGGAGTTATATCCTGTGTATTGCTATTTCTTCTTCCCCATAGTGTTTCATATTTTATTTGCATTTATGGATAATAAGAATAAACATTTTGGGTAGTTGAGGGTGGGTGAAGGAGAGAGTTTCTTGATGGCTGTATATTTTTTGAGGATATCCTGTTTCTGTGTCCATAGCATAGTCAGTAGATAGATCTTTAGAACCAGGAGGGAGATTTTGTTTTATTTTTTCTCTGACTTGAAGTGAAGTGAAGAGTAAACCCCTTTTTCTGAATTAAGTGACTAATCTGAAAATCTTAACGTTTGCATGAAAATTCAGTATTAGCCTTAAGATGTCATTCACCCTTCCTGAAATCAACCATTCTGAATCCTGACTCTTTTCTTAAGACACTTTGACTCATGGACTGGTTCACATTTTCTCATTGAGTTTTTGATGTTTACATACTCTAGAAGCATGATGCAAAAATTGATAAACTTTCCTTAGGGGTGCCTTTGGCAGTTTTTTCTCTGGAAGTGGAAGCTCTTTATCTCATAGAAGATGGAAGTGTGGGGTAGAAAGATACAGAGATGAAGTGCTTGCCTAAATAAGTAAGAAGAACCCACAGGAAAGTGTGATTAGCCAAGGGCTTAAGTTAGAAATAGTAGGTAACTTGCAGCAAATCTATTTAAATTATGTGCCTTAATTTAAAAAAGCTCCTGTGTATTTCACATTACATTCTCCAGCAAGATTTTAGATGCCTTTTCCCTCCTTCTGTGTTCTAAGTTTTGCACTAAAAGGTGTTTTAATACTAATCTTTTTGTATTTTTACCAAAAATGAAAACTGAGTCTGAGTACATGTCCAAGTGTGACTCATAAATTGCTTTGTAATGTTTTTACTTGTACAAATATTGATAAGTGGCATTTACCTTTGGATATAACAGCTTGTGTTTTGCACTTAAAAAGTAAGCTTAGAAAGTGCAAAAAACAAAGGAGACAGAACAATGTTGTTCCAAGGTCTTCTGATTCCTCAAGCTCAACTCTTTGACATTGAGAATTTAAGATCCACATTGAAATAGTTTACAAAACTAAGGCATTTGCAAGGATACAGGTCTTATGGGAGTTAATTTGGTCAAGGAGATAAAAAACTGAGCTGACAGCTATTAAATTTTCTTATATATAATCAAAGTGGAACCTACTTTTCTTTCCAGATTTTTGACAGGTGATAAATTTGACTTAAAATAGATTGTTTCTTTTCAGAGTTTAGTGTGTTTAATGTGTTTTGTCTGTTAAACTAGGCAACTCAGTAATAATGTTTCTGTTAAGTCTATTCTTTGTAAAAGCCTGGAGATGCAGTCACATTTATCAGAGAATTTTCTGGAAATTTAAGCCCATTGCCTTTTTTGAGCACTAGAGCATTCATTGGGTTGGTCCATGTACAAAATCTAGATCATGAAAAGTATGTTCAGCTTAATTCAGGATGTTTCTTCAATGAGTTAAATGTTTTCAAATAGATATTTGTATTACCACATACTGCAGTGAGGACAATAATTAGGTTACAGGAAGGATTTTTTTTTTCATCCCTGATTTTTAGTATCAGTTGTCTAGTCAGAATTTTAAAATTCTAATTCTAAAGTCTTAAATGCAGACCTCTTTCTTATTAAACAGTTCTTTGTGAGAATTTTACAAAGCAAACTGTTAAAGGTAGAAATTGAGTTAGATTCCAATATTATCAGTAATTATAGCTACAAAATAGAGCTATGACATGCTTTTGAAAAAATTCTAGATATTAACTAATTGTTAATCTTTTATTATAGGTGAAAATTTTGACCAGAGTCCTTTGAGAAGAACATTCAAATCCAAGGTTCTGGCCCACTATCCTCAGAATATAGAATGGAACCCTTTTGATCAAGATGCAGTGAACATGGTATGCATTTTTCTTTTTCTCTTTGGCCTTCTTTTTACTTTATTAGGATGACAGTAGTGACTATTTTGAATGGCCTGCCTATTTCACTTCACCTAATCCTTTAAATATACAGTTTTATAGGATCATACTCTCATTTACAGATGTAAAAAAATGAAACTCAGAGTTAACCTAGGATCCCTGTAGCTAATAAGTATATGGAACAGACTCGCCAAGACCATTTTCTTTTCCTACTATTGAGCTGTGTTGTGAGCTTTTGTTAATTAACACATAGATGGCTTTGATAAACAATGGTAGCTTTGTTTTCCTGGAAAGAAATCTGATGGAAGGAGTGTGATTACAGTTTTCATATTTCCAGGAGTGTTGTATGATGGGCCTGTAACTTATCATTTTCACAAAATAAAGAGAGAAAGAAACTTCAGTGCATCATTTATAATTTGTTTATAAGGAATTTGAATTAAAGTAATGAATTACCAGAGGTGATTATAAGTCCCTTTAGAGATTCTTGGGTATAAGTAGATCATAGTTTTCAGATCATTTATGGAGAGCCCTGCAGAGAAGCCTGGGTAGTATTTTAGACCTCCATGAACTCTGTGATTATGAAAATCAGGGGGGCCCAAATTGAACAAATCAAAGATCAGGCATGGTAAGCACAGAAATGAGTAAAGGTGGACTGAGACACTGATTGGAATAGTTTTTCTAACCATTTTACAGATAGAGCCAAAAGACCCAGTTATGATGTGATACTATCAGGGGAGGAAATTAATGTTTAATAGATGTCTGCTAGATACCTCATGTATATTACTTTCATTTATATGCTTATATGTAACCAGTAGGGGCGCTAACTCATATTTTACAGAGGTTAAGTTACTTATCTAAAGTTATGCAGGGAGTTTCAGAAGTTAAATCCAGGTTATTTTTCCCTCTAGTTCACTTTTATTTCCCACCTGCATGCTGTCACCCCCAAAGAAAAGCTTTGTAACTTAGTTTTGACCCGCACCAAAATGATATGGGTCACATTGGCCCTTTCTGATTCTTTATGTATCGCAGTAAACCCATGTCAGTGTGGGCTTGCACCAAGGAGGGGGTAGCATGATAATTCTTCTGAGGACAAATACCTTAGCCATATGGTACTTTGACTTTGATTCATTACAGAGTACAGTATAGTTATTTCTCTGAATTGTCACGCATTACCAAAATAACCAGAGATGCCATTTTATAGGAAGTTAATACTGGGGAGCCCAGCCTCATCTTTGGTGAAGACAAAACTAAAGATACTCAGACACAACTTTTATATCTGTGAGGCTTGGAGAAGCGCACACAGGTTTATGACGAAAATAGTCAACAAACAGCAGTGGCAAAAATAACTTATCAGCTGCTTATGGCAGCAGATTAATGGAAAAATATTAAAAGTCTATCAAAATGAAGAAATGGAAAAATGGATAAGAATATAGATTATAACACTTAATCCTCTTAAATTAAAAAGGTATTTCAAAGTATAAATTATTCTGTGAGAAATCAGAATGGTGTCCAAAACAAGGGTCTGAGCTACAATATGAATCCACAGCCATTTGGAATCAAATACCACACACTTGACGTGTTCTCTTTATTTTTCAATCATTAGACTGTATTAAAAGTGAGACATTTGTGATAGCTTTTGCCTCTATCTGCAGAACATTAATTTTTAAAATAATTTTCCATTTCCCTGCTCTGTCTTTGATATTTTCTTTAGCCCTGGCCTCTGAGGCTCTTTTATGTAAGCAGCAAAACTTTCCCTCTGAAGAATAAACACAGAGGCTTGTGTTTTGATGTTTAGGCACCACTCAGAATTTTGTTTATTGCTGCAAATCTAAAGGGATTTGCTGGCACTCCTTAACTGTCGGAAAAGCATCCTATTAAACTAGTCTGCACTTGGGTCATAGATTTACTGCCCTTAATTTCCTCTTTTATTTATTAGTGAGTACACCTCTAAGAAGCTATAATTTATTCCCTCCTGAAGGTAAAAAGCTTTGTTTTTGCCGTTAGTAAAATCTCACTCCAGTGAGTAATCACCTTCTATGATATCAGTCATTCCTCTAACAAGCACCAGTAGTACTTCAAAATAAGGGTCATTAATTTCACACAGAAATTAAGTACCCCAAGTCAGTGAACTTTGTTAAATAATAAAATTCCACATGTATGAATGTAATACAAAGATAAGTGAAAGGTGAGATTGTTTCTGAATTAATTGCTTTTTATATCTCATTCGGTTGCTGATTCAGAGATTATTATGGGGAAAAAAATGAAAGTATCATAAAACAGAAAACAATACAACAATCTTATGCCCACCACCCAGAATTAACATGTCAACATTGATAAAATGCTTCAGATTCATACCATTCCTCTTAAATGAAGAAAAGCATTGCAGATAGAGCTGAAATTTCCCTGCCTTTCCCCCATTTTAGATCTTTGAGGTAATCTGTATTGGCATCCATGAGCTTTCTAGATACAAGTTTTACAAATTTTGCTAAGTTTATATAATGTAGTAGATAATTTTTTTTTTTTTTTTTTTTTTTTGAGAAAGAGAGACACACACACAGACAAGGACAGGGAGAGATGAGAAGCATCAATTCTTCCTTGCAGCACCTTAGTTGTTCATTGATTGCTTTCTCATACATCCTTGACCAGGGGGCTCCAGCTGAGCCTGTGACCCCTTACTAAAGCCAGCGACCTTAGGCTTCAAACCAGCGACCTCTGGGCTCAAGCCAGCGACCATGTGGTTTATGATCCCACACTCAAGCCAGTGACCCCTCACACAAGCTGGGAAGCCTGTGCTCAAGCTGGATGAGCCCACACTTAAGCCAGCGACCTCTGGGTTCCTAACCTGGGTCCTCAGCATCCCAGGCCAATGCTCTATCTATTGTGCCACCACCTGGTCAGGTTAGTAGATAGATCTTATTCTTAGGAATGTAGTAAACCTGGAAACTGTTAGGAAGAATACATGATCAATACCATTTAAGCAAGTTATATGAAATACAGCCATCCTCAGAGCCCGGGGCCAACATGCTTGAACCAATCGAGCCATGGCTTTGGGAGGAGGAGAGAGAGAGATAGAGGAGGTGGGAAGAAGCAGATGGTCGCTTCTCCTGTGTGCCCAGACCAGGAATTGAACCCGCCACATCCACGTGCTGGGCCAATGATGCTCTACCACTGAGCCAATCAGACAGGGACCACAGATTTCATTTTAAACATAATTTCATCAAAAAAGCCATTCTTTACCACCATCTTCCACCATCCTTCCAACATTCAGTCAGGTTCTCTTAGCACCTTGTACCTTTCATAGCACTTACCACATAGCAGTTAATTAATTACATAGTTGTCAGCTCTGTCTCCTCCTATAATGTAAGCACTGCTAGTAGTAGCACTGATCACGTCATTTTGTAACTGTCAGTTTATACATGATGTGGAAAAAAATAGGTTTACAGTTGTGAGTACATAAAAGTATATTCTTATATTGTTATTTTATTATATTATTTTCATACGAATAACTGTAAACCTACTTTTGCCCCAGCCTGTATGTCTCTTTCCTTAGACTGTAAGCCCCCTGAAGTAAGGAATTGTTTTCATACTTTGAGTTATCAAAATTTGATGTATTACATGGTATAAAACAAATATTTATTAAAGAAAGAAAGGAGTAAGAGACGGAAAGAAGGAAGGAAGGCAACTGACCAACTCTTTGAGAGTTTTCTGAATAATTTTTACTTTTATAATAAGAGAGAGGGCATTGGAGTCATGGAATGATAGAAAATGAAAAAAGGAATTATTAAAATTCTATCTAAACTTCCTGAGAGAGTACAAAGAGACAATAAAGACATTGGTCACTCAGACCAGGAGATGTGCACAGTATTGTGAGCCTGCTTTGGCTAAAGTAATCTGATTACCAGAAGCAATCTGGTCAGCAGTAACAGCTGGAATTTTAGTTGTTTTTCTGTGAGAGAGTGGATGGGGAAGCGGTATTGTTAGTCAACAGCAATGTTAGGGGATAACAAGAGATTCTTGAATGCCTTACTGACTATCTTGATGATTTATATTTCAAGTTTTCTGGAAAATAAATCTGACAATTCATATAATAATTCTTACTTTTAAAAATGAAAAAACAGGCCCTGGCCAGTTGACTCAGCAGTAGAGCATCGGCCCGGTGTATGGAAGTCCTGGGTTTGATTCCCGGCCAGGGCACACATCTGCTTCTTCACCCTTCCCCATCTCCTTTCTCTCTCTGTCTCTCTCTTCTCCTCCCACAGCCAAGGCTCCACCGGAGCAAAGTTGGCCCAGGCACTGAGGATGGCTCCATGGCCTCCGTCTCAGGTGCTAGAATGGCTCCGATTGCAGCGGAGCAACACCCCAGATGAGTAGAGCATCGCCCCCTGGTGGGCATGCTGGGTGGGTCCCGGTCAGGCACATGTGGAAGTCTGTCTGCCGCCCCCCCTTCTCACTTCGGGAAAATACAAAAATAAATAAGTAAGTAAAAAAAGAAAAAATTAGCATTTTTCAGTTCATGGTTCTCACATTAGAAATATAATTCTTACTTTTTTTGATTTACAGGAAGAGAATGTAAGAATTCTTACATCTGTTATCTGTAGCATAGAAAGTCATTCTTTACTTGGAGCACATCTTTTGGCAAGCTTTCCCTGTAAATGTTTGAGTGCGAGCTTAAGAAAGCTACAAACCCTTAAGGGAATATTTGGCAGCTGTTCAAAAACAGTACAAGCTGTTAATTTTGTGGTTTATAGTGTCAGGAAAGCCTATCAATTAAATTAAATCTTTATGTTGATTTTGGAGGTCACTATGTTTATAGCCTCCTTGATGTAAAAAGAGAACTCTAGACTGAATCAGGAGATGGATTAAGTCTGATCCTATACCCCCTAGCTATCGTTTTTGTTTGTTTTCTTGTTCATTCATTTGTTCATTCTGGAAATAGTTATGTGCCATGTACTTTGCTAAACAAGTTTAAGTTTAGCCCAGGGCAAGAGTGATTCAAAATTCTTCCTATAGTCTTTATTGATGATAATAGATGTATCACATGAATTTTCATTCATAAAACAGATGATCTCACTGATTTGTTATGATGAAGGCAGCCTTAATGTTAAGGCATAATTATGCAAAGATCCTGCCATGGCCTTTCCCCAAGATTAGGAATAAACAGTTTTTGCCTTAGCAAATCCAGGTGTTCATGCGTTTTATCTAAGTCTGTATCTTACTCCATTCACATACATCCAGTAATTTAATTCTTGTCAATATTTTAGAAAAAAATTTAAAGTTCTTTCAAGGTTTCCTATCAGTGATATGAAATATAAAGACATTTTTAATGGTGTACTGATGCTGAGCTAGGCGGATTTTGCTTTTTATTCTTATCAACTGTCATTTATTTTATCTCCAAATAGTGTATTTTTCCATGTATGGTATTCTTGAATGTTTAAGGTTATTATCAGTCCTCAAGTAGCTTGCAATCCAGAGATTAAACAAAATTAGAGAAACTAGTAATGTGGCCCTGGCCAATTGGCTCAGTTGTAGAGCATCAGCCATACATGTGGATGTCCTGGGTTCTATTCCTGCTCAGGGCACACAGGAGAGGCACCGTCTGCTTCTCCACCCCTCCCCCTCTTGCTTCTTTATGTCTCTTCTCCTCCTCTTCTGGTTTGATTGGAGCAAGTTGGCCCTGGGTGCTGAGGATGGCTCCATGACCTCCACCTCTGGTGCTAAAAAATGTCTCTGGTTGCAACAGAGCGAGGGGCTCAGATGGGCAGAGCATCACCCTCTAGTGGGCATGGTGGGTAGATCCCAGGTGGGACACATGCAGGAGTCTGTCTCTGCCTCCCCTCCTCTTACTAAAATAAATAAATAAATAAATAAAAATTAGAGAAAGTAGTAATGTGTGTCAATATAAGGTCTATATACGTATATAATTGCACAATATTTTAATTGCTTCATTCACTAAAGTCTTTTTAGGGAAGTGACTTTTTAATGACATTTATAGGATGAAAATACTGTTTTAAAGTAGTATTTATGTGGAGACTTTAAGGAATTTAGAGAGCGTTTCTGTTATTGATTGCTGAATTACAAACCATCCCAATAACTACTTATATGGTTTAACAGGGTTTGGCAGGTTTTCCCACAAAGGGCCTGGTAGTAAATAGTTGAGGCTTTGTGGGCCACAGAATCTCAACCCTGGACACTCAGCTCTGCGGTTGTAATGCAGAAGTAGCAAAAGTCACTGGCTAAGTGTGACTGTGTTCCAGTAACATTTCATTTACAGACCTAAAGGCTGTAGTTTCTTGACTTTTTAAAATTTTTTTAATTTATTTGAAAGAGGATAGGGGGAAGAGAAAGGTGGAGAGAAAGAGAGAAAGTGAAGAGAGAGGCATCAACTCGTTTCACTAAGTTTTCCATTTAGTTTCGCACTCATTCATTACTTCTTGTTGTGCCCTGACCAGGGATCAAACCCACGACCTTGGCACACTGGCTTGACATTTTATCCATTGAGCTACACGACCAGGGCTAGTTTATTGACTCTTGATTTAAAACAAGACTATTATTATCTTGCTTACAAATCTGCAATTTGGATAGTGTTTGGCAGGGTTGCCTCTCTCAAAGTCATGTCTATTCCTTTATCTTGGCAACAGGTGCTTTCACACTAGGATGGTGGAATTGAGTGGTTGTAACAAAGACTTTATGGTCTGAACACCCTAAAATATGTATCTGGCTCTGTTCATAACAAGTTGGTGGGTCCCTGGTGTGGGCCCTCTCAGCATCCCACACAGACTCTGGATGGGAGAATGTCAGGTGTTGGAAAAGCATGTGGAACTAGAAAAAAATTTGAAGCCATTTTTAGAAACTACAATCTGCCACAGGGAATGATCCATGTGCATATCTAGGGGAAGATCATTCCAGCCAGAGGGAATAGCAAATTTTGGCAAGAACTGGCTGGGTGCGTCACAGAAGATCAGTGTGGCTAGTGTTATTGGAGCAGAGTAGGTGAGTGAAAGAGGAGTGGGAGATAAGGCAGAGAAGTTGCTGGAGCCAAGTCACGCGGGGCATATTGAGGGTGTTACAGTGAAAGGATTTCAGCTTTTAGTTCAATGAGAGGCCGCTGGAGGGTTTTGAGAAGAGTGACAAGACCCAACTTACACTTTGTAGTGATCACTTTGGCTTTATATGGGGATAGATTATGGGGGACAAAGGCAAAAGCAGGAGACTGGTTACAGGATGTTAAATAGTCAGGCATGAGAAGAGTGTGACTTAGCTTAGAGTAGTAAGAGTGAAGATAGAACAGAAGAAATTCGTTTCTGAATGTATTTTTGAAGGTAGAACTGATGGTCTTTGTTGATGCATTGGATGATGGGATGAGAGAGAGAAGTCGAAGATGACCCCAAGACCCTGAGGCACTCTGGCTGCCTTCTTGGGACCCCTTTGTAAACCCCTGCCCTTCAGTGCAGGAAGATTGATGAGCTGAGGGGTACGTGTAATTGTGACCTCCTCCTGCTGAAAGCCCTTCTGAGACTTCCCATTGTCTTCCCCAGACTTCTAACAGGACTCACCAAGACCCCTGTGACCAAGCCCCTACTTACTTCTCCTGAGCTCACGATCATCTCCCCTCGACCTTGCATGCTGTTCCCCACTCACAATGAGCTTCAGTTCCTCATACCCTCACATTTCTGTTTTCTGGGCTTTTGCACATAACCGTCCTCTCTGCCTCTCTTCGTCTTACTAACGCCTGCTCTTATGCTGAGGTTTCTGCTTGGATTTTCTTCATTTTTTCATGGTATCTCTCGCTTTTCTTGTTTATATCCTTTTGCTATATTTTTTTCATAGCAGCCTGTATTTACCCTATTATAGTACTTCCCATACTTTATACAGTGTGTCCGTAAAGTCATAGTGCACTTTTGACCAGTCACACAGTCAAAAGTGCACCATGACTTCATGGACACACTGTAGTTTATGATTGTTTAATCATCTATCATTTTTACTGGACTGGAAGCTCCAAAGGAGTAGGACTGTGTCTGTCTCTCACTGTTATATCACCATGAAGGGCACAGCTCATAAAGGCAGCTAGTGTTTGTTGACAGTTTGACTAAGGTACGGGTAACTTTTAAGGTAAATTGTTTTTATTGGTAATGTGAGAATTTTAAAACTCAATTTTTTATGAACGGTGATCATGTCTGGCGAAAAAAAGAAAAATGTAATAATGTATGGTAAAATACTTTCTGTGTAGAAAGCACATTGTAATATAAAAGTAAAAAGGAATATATAAAAATTAATAATGATCATGTTAGCGTAGTTGAGTTATAAGTTCTATTTTCCTTAATATAGTTCAAATTTTCTGTAATTTGTTTTATTTAAAATATTTTTAGAAGAATTAAACAATTCTAACTTCTTGTGCATGTCAGTTATCTTAAATATAACATCTTTAACTCCTCAGTTAATTTTATTCCCAAATTTGACAATCCTGGGTAGTTTCCAAGACCTAGAACATAATCCCTACTGGAAATAATCTAAAATGTCTGGTTTCTACCTTTCTGCTTTGGTAAATTAGAAATCAATCCACTTTCAAATTTTATTTTTTGAGGATGAAGTATCACATTGTTCAAAATAGAGAAAATAACATCATTTTGTGTTTTTTTCTATTTACCAAATGAGACTTCACCTATGTTTCCTATTCCTTTGAAACATGATCGTTACTCCAAAATTAGTACTTAAATATGAAATATTTGTAAAATGCTCTTGCACATTTTGTCTTCAAGTCACTGATGTAGCAAATGTTATAAAGAAACTGTGGCTCAGAGAAGCTGTTTGAGGCCACAAGCTTGGATAGAGACTCATGAACTATATTTTCTAGTTTGGAGTTCTTCGTATACTACTTTCTTATGCTTTTCTCCCCCTCCCTCCACAGTTGTGCATGCCCAAAGGGCTGTCCTTCAGAACACAGACTGACAGTAGGGACCCCCAGTTCCACTCATTTATAATTACCCGGGAAGATGGTTCTCGCACCTATGGTTTTGTTCTCACTTTTTATGAAGAAGTGACGAGTAAGCAAATCTGCACAGCGATGCAGACGCTCTACCAGATGCACAACGCGGAGCACTACAACAGCGTCTGCGCCTCCTCCTCCTGCAGCATGGACTCGCTGGCCAGCAGCCTCGATGAGGGAGATACAACGTCCCTTTTGAAACTCCAGCGATACAACTCCTATGACATCAGCAGAGACACCCTGTATGTTTCCAAAAGTATATGTTTGATCACACCACTGCCTTTCATGCAGGCTTGCAAGAAGTTCCTTGTCCAACTTCACAAGGCGGTCACCTCGCAGCAGCCGCCACCCTTGCCGCTGGAGAGCTACATCCATAACATTCTCTATGAGGTACCCCTCCCGCCTCCAGGGAGATCACTGAAGTTCTATGGTGTTTATGAACCCGTCATCTGCCAGCGGCCTGGGCCCAGTGAACTCCCCCTCTCCGATTACCCTCTTCGAGAGGCCTTCGAGCTCCTGGGGTTGGAGAACCTGGTGCAGGTGTTCACCTGTGTTCTTTTAGAGATGCAGATTCTTCTCTACTCACAAGGTAGGTCTTCCCTAGAAATAAGTTTTTTTGCTCCCATCTGCTGTCATTTCCATAGGATGTATTATTAGAACCAAATAATTCGTCAGAAGTTTTTTCTGTTTTGTGTAGAAGGAACAGGTGCAGGCCGAGACATTCCATCTTGTTAGGGTGGCGGTGGCTGTAGAGAAAAACAGGAAAGAATATAAAAGCAGTATCTTGGCTGACTTGAATCTATTTTTTGGTGGAAAATCCCCTGTTTTTCCTGATAATACGTAATTTTCCTAAAAGAAACATTTCATAATGAAAGTTAAGAGAATCCTGTGACTATCAGGAACATACAGACGTCTCGTTTTTTACAGATTAGTAAAGGTTCACTTCAAAAGTCAGCTGACATTGGCAAGGGAGAAGCAAAAGTGTTAGGACTTTGCAGCTTCCTAAGGCAGTTAACTTTGGATCTTAGCCTGTGGGTGATTTCATATGGTGAGAAAAGGGGTACAGCCATGAAACAGACGCAACTTTCCCAGGTCTGACGATTCCAGCAGAATTATATCGGGGTTTTTTGTTTTGTTTTTAATCTCAGAAGGAAGTTATCTTTGTGATATTTTTCATTCAAAGTTTTCCCAAGCATGGCCTTGGTTGGTTGGCTCAGCAGTCCAGTATCAGCCTGGCATATGCAGTCCTGGGTTCAGTTGTCAGGGCACACAGGAGAACCATTGGCTTCTCCCCCCTCCCCCCAACTCTCTCCCCCTTTTTCCCTCCCACAGTCATGGCTTGAATGATTCAAGCAAATTTGGCCCAGGTACTGAGGATGGCTCCATGGCCTCACCTCAGTCACTAAAATGGCTTGGTTGTCGAGCAACAGAGCAGCGGCCCAGACAGGCAGAGAGCATCACCTGATAGGTGGCTTGCCGGATGGATCCCGGTCGGGGCACATGCAGGGAGTCTATGCCTCCTCATCTTTCACTTAATTTAAAAAAAAGTTTCCCAACACATACTTAAGAAACAAATTTTGGTTTTTATTTTATCAGTGTGAATGTGAATTTTTGGGTCCAATAGAGATGCTGTGTCTTGATGGATGATGAATTGAAGAAAAATATAAAATGGTACCTGTGCATGGATGTGGACTGAGAAGAGTGGCACAAATATTTGGATTATCATTTTGCTACTTGTATTTCTGCTTGCAGAACTGTGGTGCGATCTCCTGCCTGTGGCTGTCAGGCTTCTTTTACCACTTTCCGTTTTTTTTCTTTTCTATTTTAAATTATAACTGAGGCTGAGCCAAGTAGGCTATATTTGTACTTCCCCCATCTTATGTGTATGTTGACACTATTTGCGTGTTGACAGCCCTTCACTAGGTTGTATTTTCTCCCGGTGATCCTACGTCATGTTCTTTGATAATGTGCTCCAGTGTCTCAGTTCTTGTCAGACAGTTCTTCTCCACTAGCCAATCTAAACTCTTTCCTTGTCTTGAGTTCTCACTTTCTTAGTGCCCCTCATTACCAGCAGATCACCCCTTTGTCTCTGAAAGATTTAACTTTAAGTAATTCTTTCTTCCTTCCCTTTTCTCCCTTTCTTGTTTTATTCCTTGAAGGGGATTATGGGTGGAGAGTTGCTGAAAGGGATGGGGGCTTGGGACTTTTTACCCTGGGGCAGTGGTTCTTAACCTGGGTTCTGTAGAACCCTAGGGGTTCGATGAGTCGGTCTCAGGGATTCAGAGAAGCCTCTGCCGCAGAGGCCAGAACAAAGTAATACCATAATTTGTTGTGAGTTCTCGCACTTTGTTGGTTTTGTTCTTTGAGCAAGGTGATGTTCATGCACGGCTCATTTTGTGCACGAATAAAAAAACATATACCTATGTCTTGAATTTTGAAAAAAAAATCATATTTTATTTATCACTAAAGAAGGGTTTGGTGAATGCACATATGAAACTGGTGGGTTCGGTACCTCAAAAAAGGTTTAAGAACCACTGCCCTGGGGTATATTAACCTGTTAGAAAAGAGAATTTTAGATCCTAGATATACAAGGCATTTTCAAGGTCATTTGGTTCAGTGTCCTAATATTCTGCCTACAAAGAATGTTGATTTTTTTTTTAATATATATTTTATTATTATTAATTCTAATGGGATGAAACCAATAAATCAGGGTACATATGTACAATGAAAACATCTCCAGGTTATCCTATCATTCAATTGTGTTGCATACCCAAGAATGTTGATTTTTGAAGTCATAACAATCTTGGGTTCAAATCTCTGCTCTGTCACTTACTGACCGTAACCATGGACAAATTACATATTCTTCCTGGGTGTTAATCTATTCTTCTTTATATAGATAGCAGGGGTTTTTTGTTTTGTTTTTTCTTTCTCTCCTCACTGATTTATTGTGAAAGCTAAGTAAGAAAACCTTTACAAAATACTTTGGGCATAATTGGCTGACTAAATGATAGCCAGTGTTGCTGTAATTATTAATTTTATTGCTCATTGTTATTGTAATTAGTTTTTTTAGTCCTACATAATTCTCTATGAATTATGCATATCTTAAATTGCATTTAAAGTAATAGTAAAAGTCTTTATGTCAGGATTGAGAACCTAATAAATATTCTCTTATACTGAATGTCATGCTTTTTTTTTTATCACACTTCCTGTTTATTACACGTTCTGTTTTAAATACCACTGTATGTCTCATTGCTGTGGTCTGTCCTGAGCTCTTATCTTTCTGCTGTTTGATTACCTTACTGCAACTGGTTTATGGAGTCTGTTGAAAGTTAATAGTTGATTGATATCTATCTATTTATTTCAGTTTCAAATGAAGAATCATTATTTATGAGCATGTTTTTGTATTCAAATGAATATTTTTTGGTAATTTGATCATAAGTGAAAATATGAGTGAGTCCTGAGATTATAGAACACTCTCTCTCTCTCCATATACAGTGTGTCTGTAAAGTCATGGTGCACTTTTACACCTGTTCCCAGTCAAAAGTGAACCATGACTTTACGGACACACCCCTCCACATACTGCTCACAAAAATTAGGGGGTATTTTAAAATGAACATGAAGCGATAAAAAAGGAAGCATTTTATTATTTTTTATTAAACAAGAACATCAGAAAAGCAAATGACAAGTCAAAGGAAAGTTTGATTATGCAAAAGAAATGCAAGCTCAATTATTGTGACTGAGTAGCAAGTGACATATTGGTGGGGGTGAACTGGATGAGATTGCCACACATTGACTGTCCAGTAGGGTGCATGGTCACCCAAGTCTGCCAAACACACTGACCGCGATGGGGCATGGACTGGATCAGATTGTCCAGCAGTTCTTGTGGGATCCTCTGCTGCTCTTTCTCCAGGGCAACTTGCAGCTCAAGAAGTGTTGTAGGAGGCATTGGACTGTTTGCCAAATGTCTTCCCAGTGCATCCCAAGCATGTCCAATGGGATTCAGGTCTGGAGAACGTGAAGGCCAGTCCATGCGTTCTATTCCTGCCTCCTGAAACACGTTGTTGATGAGATGACTTGCATTATCGTCCATGAAAAAAAGTTGTTTCCAACTGCTCCAGCAGAGGGTACTACTATAGGGTGCAGGACCTCATCTCAATATCTGACAGCAGTCAGTGATCCATTTCTGATGACGTAGCGGTCGTTTCAACCACCAGTGTTGATGCCAGCCCACACCATGATTCCACCACCACTGAAGGAGTCTCTTTCTCACATGAAACGTGGATTCTCCCATGTTCTAATTCACGCCAGATCAGGACATGATGATTGTCAGGCTGCAAACTGAACCATGACTCATCAAAGAAGACAGTTGACCACTCATCACAGGTCCAATGACAATGCTTATCTGCCCACCTTCTCCGGGTTCTGTGGTGTTCAGCAGATAACAGAATGCATGCCATTGGTCACCAGGCATGCAGTCCAACATGATGGAGCCAATTTCGTATGGTCTGGGTGCATGTCCATTGTCTAGTGGCAGCAAGAAACTGTCCCTGCTGCTCTGTTGCATTGCTGCACCTGTCCCTTCTTGCCAATAAGGTCTAGTAGCGGTCATCTCTTGTTGTTGTGGTAGATGGGCGACCCTTCCCTTGTCTTCTTCGTACTGTGACAGTCTCTTGAAAGCAATTCTACAGTCTACTAATCACGCTTCGGGATGTTCCAGGTGCTGTTGCCACTGTCGTCCGTGTTTGACCAGCTTCAAGATGTCCTATGGCTCTCCAGGCTTTGCATTCAGGCAAATCGTATTGCGAGGGCTGGGAAATTGCAGGATGTGTATTTTCAAGATCAGGAACGTGCCCATACTCCAGTACTTTCAGCTTTTGTATAGTGCATTTTCACCAATGAAGTAAAAGTTGGTTTTGCATCTCATTTCTATAACCAAACAACTTTCTTTGACTTGTCGTTTGCTTTTCTGATGTTCTTGTTTAATAAAAAAAAAAATTAAATGCTTTTTTTATTGCTTCATATTCATATTGAACTATCCCCTAATTTTGTGAGCAGTCCATATATATATATATAAAATTCTTAAGAGTATCATACAGAAAAGGTCTCATACAATAATTTTATAATCATTCACTGCAATCATTCTATGTTTGTTTTTTCCCCTACTTTTAATCCTCCCAACAATAAGTTAGTATTGTTATCCATGTTTTATCAAGAAGGAAATTGAGGGTCAGGGAAGCTGAGGAATATGTCCAAGATCACATGACTATTACATAATGTGGTGGAGCTATAAACGGGGCTCAGGTCATTCTCTCTGCAGAGTACTTAACCAGCATGATAACTGTATTGGGCACTGCACGTAACCTTTCCTTATCTGTCTCTTTATTTTTAAATTAAACTCATTCTGCAGGTCTAGTGTAAAGGTACCATGGTAAGTAATTAATTGTAAAGTATAAAATGAAAGTTCTCTGTAAATGCAGTTTTTAACATTGACTATGTCTCTTCAGTTAGAGAAAGACATTTCATTTAAATGAGTGAAATAAAAGAGTCATTATGTTGCTTTGTACTCTGGTACCCTCCTTCATTCTTCCTGACTGTGTTAAAGGGGTTTTAATAACATCTGATACTTTACTTCTTGTTCACCAATAAAGCTGCACCATAATATTTTAAAATACTGCAGATGCTGAAAAATTACACTGAAATTCCAAAGTGAGTAAAAGTAAATGGATTTCAGTGATGAAAATGTCCATCTAGACTGATCTGAAATTCTGTTCACAGCCTATTTAAACAGATTCGAATGTCTGTTGTTTAGAGAGTGTATACATCACAGTCACTTTGCTGTGGTAACTAGCTAGAAATTTTAGGTAGAAAACACACCCAGGAGGTAAAAGCTCTTTGCTAGGACCCCAAACCAGAAAAGAGCCCTTCTGCAGCCTGGAAATGCCTGGAGCAAGACAGGAAAGAGAAGAGTCTGTTCTCTTTTCAAAGGAATGGTGGAGGAATAAAAGATAGCGGAATTTGAACACCAGTGTCTAACTTTTGATACCAGTCATTAAAGTCTCGGGAACATTTTTGTGCCTTCCTTTTATCCTTTGATTCTTCATGGTGAAAATAAGCAGTTACCTACAGCCCACTCTGTACAGCGCTCTTCTCCCTCCCTCTCTCGCTCCCTCCCTCCCTCTTGTAAGTTGTTGCATGAATTAACTTGGTCGAAAAGTAGAAGCCACCTGAAGTTTTCCTGTAGAAGTTGGGAGTCTTGTAATCACAAGTTGCTAATTGTATTCAACTGAACATTATAGTTTATTGGTTTGTAAATCATAAAAGCAAACTTGATGTTTTAATGGCAGAAGGTGAATTCCTGTGATGTCTTAAAAGCAGCAGAAAAGATTAGCTTTGACCAGTATTTTTGTATTATTAGCTAGCTCTATTTTGTGATAATGGAATCTTAATATTAAGACACTTTGCTTAATTTTTTTGTCATATAGTCAAATTAATTCTTTGTTCATTTATGTGTAATATTTTTTCCAATTTGTGGATCTTTTGAAAATTTTTTCCATTGATTTGAAGAAGAGAGGTGGAAGGGAGAAAGAGAAACATCAACTCATTGTTGACTTAGTTGTTCCATTTAGCTGTGCACTTGTTGATTGCTTCTCATAAGTGCCCTGACTGGGGATCAAACCCGCAACCTTGGTGTACTGGGATAGCGCTTTATCCTCTGTCGCCCAGCCAGAGCCAATTTGTGCTTCTTAATTTATTTTTTAGGGGTTGTTTCATGAGTTAAAATATTCTTAATATTCATGAATTCCAATTTTTCAAATTTTTTTAAGCAAGAGGAGGGGAGATAGACCCTCACATGCACCCCAACTGGAATCCACCTAGCAACCCCCATCTGGGGCTGATGTTTGAACCAACCGAGCTATTTTTAGCACCTGAGGTGGACACTCAGACTGACCGAGCTATCCTCAGCACCCGGGGCCAACCCTGGAACTGATCAAGGCTGCGAGAGTGGAAGAGGGAAAGGGAGGGGAAGTAAAGCAGATGGTTGCTTCTCTGTGTGCCCTGGTCGGGAATTGAACCTGGGATGTCTGCTTACTGGGTTGACACTCTATCCACTGAGCCATCTGGCCAGGGCCCAATTTATCAATTTTTTAAACTCATCACTTAATTTTATTTAAGAACTCCTCTATGCTGACATCATAACAATAGTCTACATATTTTTCTAAATAAAGTTACAATTAGCATTTAAAGCCTTTATATATAAGAAATTGATTTTTGTTTATGTTATAAGAAAGAGATCAAATTTAATGTTTTAGAACTATCTATAACTAGTTATGTGAGTACTAGATATTGAGTAGACCATTCTCCTCCATGTGATCTGCAGTGCCACTGTGGTCATACATACAAGTTTTTGTGTGTAAGGGTGGATTTCTGGGCTTTCATTTTATTTTGAGAACCTTTTTGTATCAGTACTAAATCACACTGTTGTAATTACTGTAGTTTTGAGTAAGTCGTGGTATCTCATAGGACACTTTTCTTGACCACCATCTTTTTATTGAATGCATTTAACTTAATTTTGGGACAATTAAGAGTTAAAATATTGAGTCTCCCCTTCCACGAAAAGGATATATGCCTCCATTTATAAGAATTCTCTTTAATGCCTGTCAATAAAATTTTATTATAGTTAAGTAGATAATGTGCAAATAATGACAGTTTGTTTCTTCTATTTTAGTCTTTGTCACATTTATTTATTTTTCTTGCCTTATATAGTAACTAGGCTCTCCAGCACAGTATAGAATGGAATTGATAGTAGCAGGCATTCTTGTCTTTTTCTTGATTTTAAAAAGAATGCTTTAAGGTTTCACTATGGGAATCTTGCATGATACCACTACACCAGCGGCGCCTCCTTAATGTTTCACTATGAAACACAACATTTGCTCTAGTGTTTTTGGTAAATAACCTCATACCAGATTAAAGAAGTTCCTCCTGTTTCTAGTTTCTTCAGAGTTTTAAAAAAGTCATGACTATGGGTTGTATTTTATTGAATGCTTTTTTTGTGTATCAAGTAACATGATCACGTTTTTTTTTAATCTACATTCCATCCTTACATTCCTGCAGTAAACCTGACTGTCATGATGTATTATTACTTTTTAAATATATTCTTGATTTAGTTTTCTAACATTTTCATCAGAATTTTTGTATCTGTATTTTTTAATGATTTCGCTTATAATTTTCATTGCTTACATTGTTTTGTCTGGGTTTTGGTAGTAAGGTCATTCTAGCTTCATAGAAAGAGTTAGAATTTATTCCATTATTTTCTAGAGGATAAAGTCGAGAAGAGTTTCTTTAAGGTTAGAATTATTTATTCCGTGACTACTTGAGAAAACTGGTCTGTAAACTGTTCTTGTTGGGAAGATATTAAGTACCAATTCAGTGTCTTTAATGGTTTAAGTTTTCTACTTCTCCTCCTCCCTCCCATCCTTCTCCACCACCACCACCACCATCATCATCATTGTCATCATCAACTGGGGACAAAGACTAAATGTTTTTTTATTATATGACAGGCTACCCACTTGTCTTTGACTAGGGATCCCTTGTAGCAAAAAAAAAAAAATACTAACAGTTAAAAGATGCTGGCACCATACTAGTCTCATTCAGTCATTAACAATTAGTTCATTCCATCATCCTGTTGTATGAGAATGTCTTCTAGGGCAAGACCACTGAGGTTTGCAGGTTTCCTTTTGATCTTGTCAGGTTCCAAAAGCAGGAGTGCCTCAGCAATATATGGCTCCACCGTTTCAAGGCATCTGGTATAATTGAGATAAGGGGCAATATTATTTCTTGTTCTGAGCCTCTCTCAAAGTGTTAATGTAATATGGCTTTTACCTTATTATGTAACTTATTTGTTCGTTCCTTTACCCTCAGTTCTTACCCCTCCTTCCTTCCATTTATACCCAAATGAACATTTTCACTTTTGGAAGGGTCGTTAGATTTGACCACAGTTGGTTTAGATTGGAGACAGCAATATTCATCTAGCAAGTATTACCTACTCAGTTCAGTACCATTCATACAGAGTAAGGTTACATGTGTACAGAGCTAGTGGGCTGTTTTTACCACTAGGCATTCCCTGTTAACCCCAGTTTTGCCAGGTGGGATGAAGGCAGGACAAATCAGACTCTTAGGAATTCTGACATAAAGGTTTAAAAGTAGATTTACAGTTTCTTGCTTTGGAATCCTTCCTGCTTCTACCACTTGTAGTCTGGTCCTGCATCAGGTAGGAAAAAGAAAGTAGAGGTGATATAGTAGGAAAATAAAAACTATAGTCATGGTACAGCATCCATTTCTATCCCTGTTCCCCATATGCACCAGAAGAAGAGAGGACTCTTATCTAATGGGGACCTAACCGTAAGCCTCCGCATGTTGAGCATGAGCACACACTCAGGAAGGCATGCAAGGCAGCGGTTCATGCCTTTATTGCCACCCATTTAGACAGCAAAGGTTTCAGCTGGCTGTTCCAGTTTTCTGTTACACTGTTATTACTCTGAGGATGATGAGCAATACGTTAAGTCCACCTGATATATCTCTTTGCCTACTGTTGAACACTATGTGCTGTGAAGTGCAAAGGACATCCCTTGCTCTGAAGAAATGCAATGTGCCAGCCCAGATTGGTAGAGTATTTTCTGTTTCAGTCCTTTCCTAGTGTTTTGAGCATTTGCTTCTACCACCAAGTATGCAAAGCTAAATCCAGAGTGAGCGTCTATTTCTGTTAGGACTCATTTATAGTCCCCCCAACCCCTAGGGTTCCCAGCAGTGATCCAATATAATACACTCGCCAGCTATGTGGGGGGAGCCCCCCCCAGGAATCTTTCTCATAGCCATCTGCAGCCTCTGTCTCTGTCGTTTGCAAACAAAACAATTCTTGTTGGCATTTGGTGCCTGCCTCAGAGGGTGTCAGAGGAATATGTCGAGATTCAACTCATCTCTGCATTGCTACAACACCTCCCCCCACCATGTCTACTCATTTCATGAACCAGGCGGCCACTTCAAAAGATATACTTAGAAGTTCCAGTCACTTCCAGAACCTGGAAAGGGGGTTCTTATGATGGGCATCAACATGTTTTCCTTTACTGTGCCCCATAAATTCCCAGAGTGGTTTCTATAGAGCTATGCTTCATAAGGTATTCTTTTTGTAGCCCAGTTTTCCATTGTCTATGAATCAGTAAAAAATCCCCAAACATGGGCTTTTACCATTGTTCAGGTCTTCCATCACTGCTAGGAAAACAATGTGCAGATTAGTTCACTGAGCTGATCTGTTTTTACCTTCCTCAATCACAGTGGTGGCTTCCCAACCAGAACGTTGTCCATTCACATTGGAGCTGTCATTTATAAATCAAGCAGTTCTTTGTTGGTCGTTTGAGAGGTGTCTATAGGGCACTGTCCAAGTGGTGATAGAACCTAGCAGCTCATCACTCATCAGCACTCAGTTCCAGACTCCGTCTTATGGGAAAAGAGGCTCCTGTTTGTATCTCCTCCTTGCATTCTCCTTGAAACACAATTCCAGTGTAAACCATTTTCTTGATTATGGAACTCTTCTGAGCATCGCCATCCCTCGTTAGCGTGTTTTTCTAACTACCACGGGTATTTTAGGTTTCAAGATTGTTTCATGTCTTTCAGTCTTAAGGATAGTTTAGGTTAATGTTCAATAGCAATCTAGTAGTAATTGCTTCTCAAATGGCAAATTTCTAGTCCAGCATCCCAAAAGTCGTCACTGGGAGGCGCCTGCAGGCTCTCGCCATAAAGCCCCAGTTTGTGCGTCACAGAGGGCTACTGAACAGGTTTTGTCTGTACCAGTATTCCAGCTTATTTTCTATACTGATTCAGCCCAGGCAGTATTTCCATTTAGCATGTCCAATTAATGTTGCTTGAAGGGTGATGTACACGCTTCCTGTCTTACTTCTGGGGGAAGCGTTTCCCGTTTAAACATGAAACATTCACCTAAAGCCTGTTTAAACATTCCTGTTTTCACCCAGACTTCCACCATAGCTCTGTCAACCTGAAGATTTTTATTTTCTATCAATCTCATTGTAGCCTGCATTAAGACTTTGTCAGAGGGTTTTGGTACCACAGTGCCTGAGGCTCCTGTGTAAAGAGGACCCAGACACATCTCTACCCCTTGTGTTACCCACTTTGTGCATTAGGCTTTGGGTCCCCAGCAGGGGTTGAGCAAAGAGCTCCTGGCCCTTTTGTCAGTCTTCACCTTGGCTGTTGTCGCAGGCGATTCCAGGTCTGGTTTCTCATAACAAGTTTTGCCTTTCCCCAGTTTCAAATTTCTCCAAAATAGGGTCATTGAGACTAAACTGGCTTGGAGACCTTTAATGTAGGGGCTAAGCAGGGGCCCTGTGGTCTGCCTAATCTTACATGGTAGTGCTATATTAAGACCTTTGTTTCAACCACATCAGTGTTCATTTTGTTTGTCCCATTTCTTAATATCCACCTACAGATTTCCACCCTGCTGGGATGAGTTTCTTCACACTTCCCTTTGTTTTTCCTCCTTGTTTTGCTTCTATCCATGTTTGCTTTATTCAGCTGGTTTCTTAATAACTGTTTAAAATTTTCTACCCTGTTGGAGTTTAGTCCCTTAGCTCTCTCCTCTGATTCTTTGTATTTTCTTGTTACATAATCTGATGTTTTTATTAGGATCTCTGAGATTCAAGAGGGGAAGCTGGCACAGCAAATTTACTGATTTTTGGTAGTGAGTCACACTGGGTGTCGCTGCAATATTTATCATGACTTGGATAATGGCCCTAGTCAGTGGGTGAATATCCCAGTTATCATAAAGCCAATTCCACATGGCTTGTGTATGAATGAATCATCAACTGCTTCTTCTGGGGTACTCTGCTTTGTATTTGTAGGGGGAGTTGGGCAGTCCCCCATCTCAGGGTAAACAGACTTGAGCATAGCTTTCACCCAGTCCACCATGCTGGCTATCTCCTCGGGTGTTACCTTCTGTGTGTCTGGATTGTAGATGGCCATCTGTGATTGCCCCATAGTGAGCTGTGGGTCCTGCATCAGCACAAACATGCTCTTCCTCTCTGCAGCACTTAAAAACAAGGACACTGCTTCTACCTTACTCTCTCAATCCATTTTAATAAATGTTTTTCATGAGGCTGGTGATATCAATCTACAAAATGAGACAGTTCCTTCACACCGTATCCCCTGGTTTCCATACTTTCTTGCCCCCCCCCCATGGACTTTGGTGACTAGAGGTCTTAGATGTGCTCTTTGTTGTCCCTGCATAATTTTTCTCTTCGGGGACAGGTTTTAAACTGGTTGGCAGAAGCTCAGATTGACCAAAATCTGAGCTCGGTCTAGCATCAGAGTCTGACTCAGCACTTCCGTGTTAGCTACTGTAGGTGACAATAACCAAGGGATTGAATAGTTCGCTGTCTTCTTACTGGTTTGCATTTCTTTATGCATCCAGTGAAGCGCCTCCTTGGAAGTTGGATCCATCTATAAATTCCACTGGTAACTTTTACCTTCAGTAGTTTATCTCACGGTAGCTGTTTCTCCATACCATGGTTGACCCTGTGGACACCTGGGAATCAGATTTGTCATCCCCTGCCCTTGCCCTTTGTCTTCCCAAACCACATGCTCTTGTGGGCCTGAGCCACATTAGTGAATCACAGATCTTCTGACACCAACAATTCAACACTAACTCCCTGGAGTTAACATCACATTACTTCACAGGTTTAAGGGTTCATCACACAGGAATGCTCTCACTTCATACTCCAGCCACAAGTAGTAGGGCCCAGACTACTTACATTTCTGCGCAGCCAACTACAAGTTCAGGAGTTCCCACGGCCCTCCTTTTAGGTTTCATAATTTTCTAGAATGACTCACAGAACTCAGGAAAGTCCTTTACTTACTGTCACAGGCTTATTATAAAAGCTGCAACTCAGGAGAAGTCAAACAGAAGAGCTGTACAGGAGAGGGTGTGGGAGAGGGGCGCAGAGCTACACGCTTTCCCCAGCGCCCTGCTCTCCCACACCTCCATGTGTTCGCCAACCCAGACGCTTTTCTCGTTCTTTTTTTTTTTTAACTTTTACTTATTTATTTTAGAGAGGAGAAAAAGAAAGAGAGAAGGGGGGAGGAGCAGGAGCATCAACTCCCATATGTGCCTTGACCAGGCAGCCCAGGGTTTTGAACTGGCAACCTCAGTGTTCCAGGTAGACACTTTATCCACTGCGCCACCACAGGTCAGGCCTCTCGTTCTTCTTGAATCAGTTTTTGTTCACTTCTGTTTTCTCCAGGATTACTTTTATTTTTTCCTCATTTTTATTTTACTTTTTAAGTATTTCATGAAAATAAATTTATTGAAGAATAGCAACGACAACAAAATTAATACTACCAAATCATTCTTGGTACCTTTATAATTGGAGGGTAGGTGAAGAAAATATCAAAAAAAATATGAACATTTTTAAAAATACATTTTATCCAGCCTTTATCTTCTTGCTAAACTTATGTATGTTAGGAGATATATTCAATATTTTTATAAAGATATTCAGCTAATGTAATACTTAAGAAAATTTAAAACAGCACCTTCAATAATTATATGACATTGCAAATCATTTAATCTGTTTACAAAATTAAAACAATGACCCAGTAAATCTCTTTAGGAAAAGATTCAACTAAAACAGAGAACATTAACAGAAAATAGTGATGGTGACAAGAATAAGAAAATTAGCATAATCAAGAAAATGCCAACCTTTAAAGTGAAAGCACTGAAGCCACATAATGGCTATTTTTTAATATTTTATTTATTCATTTTAGAGAGGGAAGAGAGAGAGAGAAGGGGGGAGGAGCAGAAAGCATCAACTCCCATACGTGCCTTGACCAGGCAAGCCCAGGGTTTTTAACTGGCAACCTCAGCATTCCAGGTCAACGTTTTACCCACTGCACCACCACAGGTCAGACCCATATAATGTTTTAATATTTGTTATAGGAATACAAAAGTCAAACTATTATCAATGCATCTTTTTCTCTACAATGCACAATTTAAGAAAACTTCACAAGTGTGCACTTCAGAAAGTTATAATCATTGTGTACCGTATAGGGTAAACAGGCACTTCTGTTTTAACTTTTTTATATATAAATAAAAGCACATTAAGAAAAAGGAAGGTTAAGTGGCACCTGATGCTTTTGACATTTGTAACTGAATGCTGGACTAATTGGTTAAGATTTACTAAGAGGAGTAAAAAATAGAACCAATTTTTGACAACTTTTTTTTTTTAATTTTTTTTTTGACAGAGAGAGGGTTCAGATAGGGACAGACTGACAGGAAAGGAGAGAGATGAGAAGCATCAATTCTTTGTTGCAGCATTTTAGTTGTTCATTGATTGCTTGTTCATTGATTCCTCATATGTGCCTTGACCGGGGGGGGGGGGGCACAGTGAGCTAGTGACCTTTGGGTTCAAACCAGTTACCATGGGGTCATGTCTATGATCCCATGCTCTCAAGCCAGCAACCCCGTGTTCAAGCCGACGCTCAAGCCGGAGGGTCCCTCACGCAAGCCAGCAACCTTGGGGTTTCGAACCTGTGTCCTCTGTGTCCCAGTCCGATGCTCTATCCACTGTGCCACCAACTGGGAAGGCATTGACTTAACGCTTTAAGTCTAGTAGAGACAGCTTCTCTGCACTTACAGTCCTGTTACCTGACGGTGAGTAGCATACCATTCCTTCAAACACCCTCTACTTTGAAAAGCAGACCCCACTCCAGAGCACTTGCCCCAATTAGATTCTGAATTTACTTGAATTGTGTATGGTCTTTATCAGCCACCAGACGGAGCAGAACAGCCTTGCTGGTAGTCACCGTGATCCCAGTTCTAGCAAAACGCTTAAGAGCAAACATCCTATGGGGTGGCATCAGCAACAATATGAACCTTGATACCTCAGCCAGTCAGCTCCAGAGCTGTTGGAGGCACACATGAATTTGAATCCCAAATAACACAACACTCCTGACTTCAGAAATCTCTACTAATGCTGCTTCTACTTATGGTAATACCATTGATAACTTGGTCTCTGGAAATACCGATTTTTACACCTGTTAAATCAATTTCTTGAACAGTGCTTCCAAGACCTTTAGGGTACTGTTCTGTTACAATACTGGAATTCCTAAAATCCCGGCCCCTTGTAGCAATCTTTGTCTCACACTAATCATATACCCAGAGTACTTGATGGCTGATCTGAACGTTTCCTGCATATCACAGCAGAAAAACTCAGTGCTTGGCCTGCCCGGTGGTGGCACAGTGGATAGTGTCGACCTGGAACGCTGAGGTCACAGGTTTGAAAGCTCGGGCTTGCCTGGTCAAGGCACATATGGGAGTTGATGCTTCCTGCCTTTCTCTCTCTCTCTCTCTCTCTCTCTCTCTCTCTCTCTCTCTGCCCCCCCCCTAAAATAATTAAATTAAATAAAAACTAAAAGAAAAGAAAAACTCAGTGCTTGAAGGAAAAGACGTCCCACGGTAATGAGCTGGCTCTGCAGCAGCAGGAGGCACATCTTGCAGTACTTGAAAACCACCACACCGTTGAGTAGGTTCGTGCACAGGCCCCATGCTTCTGTGAAAGAGCTGCACCACGAATTTGTGGTGCATGTCTAGCTGGTCGCTGTACACGTTGAGGAACTTCTGAATGAGCAGCTTGTAGCGGGTTCTGTGAGGCACCCCCGAGGGCTGCACGAGAAAGACCACAGGGACCATGCTCAATGGCATCTACGCGCCCAAGCCACCACCAGGTTCCCGCCAGTGTCTGCCAGCTCAAGGTCACCAGACGCTGACCTATTTTTTTATTTTTAAATTTATTTCTTATTGAGGTATGATTGCCATATAACAGGATATTGGATTCAGGTATACAGCATAATAATTTGATATCTGTATACACTGCAAAATGATCACAATATGCCTAATTTCTCCACTCTCATGACATATAAGAATAATTTTCTTAAGCTTTCAGTTTATTGATATAAAGTCAATATTTCCCTATCTTCTTAATTTCTTCTATATCTGTAGTTTTGTTCCCCTTTTCATTCCTAATACTACATATTTGTGCCTTCTTTCTTTTCCCCTTGATTTTTTTTAACCTAAAGGGTATCAGTTATATGTTAAAAGGACTTTTACCTTTGTTGGTACTTTCTATTTTATCTTTGTTTTCTGTTCTGTGATTTTGGTTTTTACTTCCTTTGAGCTTAGTATTTCACACACACACTGCCAAAACTTAGCATCTTACTCTTGTGATAGCTTCATTCCCTAAGTCTTAGTAAGTGATATTTTCATTATTCAGTTCTAAAAATATTTTAATTTTAACTATTTGTCCTGCTTTATTATTTTCTTTTTTACCTTCTTTGAAATAAAATGTTTTTTTATTGTAGCCTTTTTTCATTTAATTAGTATAGATGATATATGCTCAGTTTCTTTTTCTTAATGGTAAGTTTTGAAATATTAAAATAAACATTTAGTCTCATGTTAATCAGAATCTTTAAAATATAGATACTGTAAAATGCTTTGACTCCAGTCATCCCCACCATAGTTTACTTGTTATAGTTGTTCAATAATCTTATAACCTCTCAATGCAGACATTTTATTTTATACACTTGGTTTTGTTTAAATTTACCCTTCATTGCCATTTTTTGATAATTTACATTTCATTTCATGTCGTAGATATTTCTTATGGGATCAGTTGTCTTTTTCCCAAAGTATATCCTTAGAAGTTCCTTAAGTGAGATGATGGCATTCTCTATTAGACTTTATTTATATGAAATTGTTTTTATTTTGTTTTTGTTTTTGAAAGATGATTTTATTGTATATTAAATTCTAGGTTAGTTCGTTGGTTTTTTTTTGTTTGTTTTGGCTCTCTTAGCACTTTGAAAATAATATTGTCCTGTCTTCCAGTTTCCAAATTAGCTATTGAGAGGTCATCTATTACAATAACTATTTGTCGTTCCTTGGCCAAATATCTGTCTTTTCACCCTGGCTATCTATAAGATTTTCTGTTTGTCTTTGGTGTCCTGTATTTTTACTGTGATTTATCTAGATGAGGGTTTCTTTACTTGTTCTGCATGTGGTTCATTGTGTTTTTTGAAATCTAACACTTTTTACTAGTATTGCAAAATTCTCAATCATTTATCCAAATATTACTTCCATTCATCTTTTTAAAAAAATCTTTCCAAAACACACATTAAGCATGTAAATCTGTCTTGCTCAATTTCTCAGGTCTCAGCCTCTCTTTCTGTCTCTGTGCTGCATTTTGGGTGATTTCTCCACATCTGTCTTCCAGCTCACTCTCTTTTTTACCTGTATCTAATTTGTAGTTAACCCTTCCTTTGACATTTTAATTTCAGTGGCCTATAGTTCTACTTAATTCTTTTAATTTCTTTAAACATAAAATATACATAGTATATATTCTTTCTCAGATAGTTTTCAGTATCTGATGGGTTATGTATTGAGCATATATTTCTCCATGAAGGCTTTATATTTTCTCTGACCAGGGATCTGAGTTTACTGGCAACACAGGTTTACTTGAAATTAAAATTCTCAACTTAGTGTTTCTTTGGGACATACAGAATAGCATGAATTTGGTCTCCAGACATACCTGAAAGCTGGCCAGTAGGTAGGAATTCTCAGTGAGCCTTTTTTCCTTTTTCTCCCAAAGCCAGGGCAGGACAGACTACCTGTCTTGGCAGTACAGTTTTTTGTGGGTTTATTTTTGTGGTATCATATTATTTTGTGTGTGTTTTTCCCTCCTTTCTTGATCTCTTTTCCTTGAGGGTTTTTTTTTTTTTTTACCTTCTTGGGTCCTAGCTTAATGCAAGAGGTTCTGCTGTCTGTGTCGAAGGAAAAATATGCCATGTGTATCAGTTTCATTGTTTAGTAGAAGGAAAAATTGATTTTCACTTCACATGTGTATGTTTTCTATAGTAAAAGCAAGAAAATAGCCTAGGGTGCTAGTTTCCATTATTTAAGAATTTGTGTTTTCTATGAGATTGAACATTTTTTCCATCAACCATAAAATAGCAAAGCTGTTAGGGGTTTGATTCAACTGCTTAAAACCCCCTGCTTTTCAGCCTAGGTCCCCTCAAGAGACAGATTAAACTGTACAATAATTTAAACAAAGGAGTATAATATGGAGAATGATTAAGCTATACTGGAAAGAAACTATAAACACGAAGGAAACTCTAAAAACAGTGTTTTTCAACTGCCAGTTGAAAACAGGTGCCAGTCCACCAGAAATTTCTCTATAATCTTCGTACAACATTAAGGTAGTTAACTTTTTCACAGACCTGCACAGAATTTCTGGCTGACTGGTGGTTGAAAACCACTACTCTGAAGGGCACCCTGGGAAAGACAAAGTTGGAAGAGGGCCCCTGTTTACAAGACTGAGTTTCATTCATTGTTGAAGAAAGTGTGGTTGCAGATCATTGGGTGGTGGAGGTCAGTAGGTTGCCTGGGCTTGAGCAGATTCTCAATCACTGAGTAGATAGAAAACAAAACCCCCAGGCATGAGCAGGCATAAAGCAGTTGTCAGGGTGCCGCTGTGCATGTGAGATCTGAGTATGTAGTATCCGTGTTAGGAGAGTCATAGGAAGGGGACCACTGGCCCATCACTGAGACTGCTTACTCTGGGTATGTGGCTGGGGAAGTATAACACTGGAGGTCCTCACATATCCACCCTCCTGATCAGACATGCAGCAGGAGGCAAGAACAACAAAATACTGCATACTGCACAGAACTGAGAAGAAGCCCCTTCCTCCTGCACTGTCTCTTCAGTGCCCTCTACTGCCAAAGCCTAACATCATACTCACTGTAAAAGCAAAAGCAATGCCTACAGTCCAGTCCATTGTCACAGACCATATACTGAGTGAATTTGGAGCTGAAAAGCAAAAAATAAATCACTGGCACATGAGCTGATGGCTCTAAACCCAGAGCCTTTCATCTGTGTCTGACTTCCAATCAAGAAAGAAAAAAGCAGCCCCTAACATTCAGGAACTGATGTAGCTCTCAGAGCTAGGCCTCACTGTTACTGCAATCTAACCTGATGCTCACAACTCAGCCATGTTGTTCTTCTGCGGAACATAAACAGTCCCACAAGAACATCCACTTCAACCAAGGTCACTGTGCAACCGACAGACAACAAGCACCCTTCTCTCTCGCTTTATTGGTAACTGCTACTTCACTTCCTTACCAACCACAGCTGCATCCCCACTTCAGTCTCCCTTCCCATAGATCAGATTTATTGAGATATCTAGGGATAGAATTGCCTTGGTTTCTGACAGCATCCTATACAAAACAAAGCTCTACTTCCTTAACCCTGCCCAAAATTACCCAACAAAACCCAAATCCTATAATAGGTTCTCTCTAAACCCTCTTACTAAGACAGGGGCCCCCAAACTTTTTACACAGGGGGCCAGTTCACTGTCCCTCAGACCGTTGGAGGGCCAGACTATAAAAAAAAACTATAAACAAATCCCTATGCACACTGCACATATTTTAAAGTAAAAAAACAAAATGGGAACAAATACAATATTTAAAATAAAGAACAAGTAAATTTAAATCAACAAACTGACTAGTATTTCAATGGGAACTATTGGTGCAGATGCATCCTGTGCTCCTCTCACTGACCACCAATGAAAGAGGTGCCCCTTCCGGAAGTGCGGAGGGCTGCATGCTGCCCGCAGGCCGTAGTTTGGGGTCCTCTGTACTAAGACATCCCAGAGTTCTCCAGGATGTGCATTCTTCCTCTCCAATAAGTAATAAACTCAACTCTTCAAATGTAGGTGTGGTGTGTGTTTAAGATTTTATTTATCGATTTTATGGGGTGAGTGGGAAGCAAAAGTATCAACTCACAGTTGCTTCACTTTAGTTGTTCATTGGTTGCATGTTGTACGTGCCTTGACTGGGCAAGGCCAGGGTTTCAAATCGGCAACCTCAGCATCCCAGGTTGATGCTTTATCTACACTGCACCACCACAGGCCAGGCTGGGAGTTTTTTGACTGAAGAGCATTGACAGAATAAATGATTACTAAGTATGTATTTTTTTATTTTTCAATTATAGTTGATATACATTATTATATTTCACATGTTCACTCCAATGATAGAATATTATGTAACTAAGTGATCATCCTGATAAATCTTATACCCATCTGACAGCATACATAGTAATTAGAATATTCTTGACTATATTTTCTATGCTGTACTTTACATCCACATGACTATTCTGTAACTACTGCTTTGTACTTCTTAATCCCTTCCTCCCATCTGGCAGCTATCAAAATGTTCTCTGTGAGTCTGTTTCAGTTCTGCTTGTTTGCTTATTTTGATTTTTAGATTAAATTGTTGATAGATAATGTTATCTATTTCCATTTTATTGTTTTTTTTTTCCTTCTGCTTATAGAAGATGCTTTAACATTTCATGGAATTTTGGTTTCGTGCTTATGAACTCCTTTAGCTTTTTCTGGCCTGGGAAACTCTTTATATGTTCTTTGATTTTAAATGATAGCTTTGCTAGGTGGAGTAATCGTGTTTTTCACCACTTTGAATATTTCTTGCCACTTCCTTCTGCAAAGTTTCTGTTGAGAAATCAGCTAACAGCCTTAAGGGAGCTCCCTTATAAGTAACTAACTGCTTTTAAGATTCTCTGTCTTTAAACTTCTGCATTTTAGTTACGATGTGTCTTCATGTGGGCCTCTTTGGGTTCATCTTGTTTGGGACTCTGTGCTTTTTGGACTTGTATGTCTATTTCCTTTACCAGGTTAGGAAAGTTTTCTGTCATGTTTTCAAATAGGTTTTTCAGTTTCTTGCTATCTCCTGGCACCCCCATGATGTGATGTTGGTACACTTGGGAGTTGTCCTAGAGGCTCCTTACACTATCCTCATTTTTGGATCCTTTTTTAAATTTTCCATTGATTGAGAGAGAGGAAGGGGGAGGGAGAGAGAGCAGCATTAACTCATAGTCTCACTTGTTCCATTTAGTTGTTTACTCATTGACTCATTGATTGCTTCTAGTACATGCCCTGACTAGGGCCACTGATCTTTGGACCGGTGCTGGTCTGCTAGAAATTTCATGCCAGTCTGTGCAAGAGTTAGCCACCCTGATGTTGTATGAAGATTATAGAGTCTAGAATCACTGGACTGGTGGTTGAAAAACACTGAGTTAGTGTATTCTTCATTTCTGACTCATTCTTTTTTATGGTTTTCATGTCATTTATTTATGCTGTTGAATCTCCTGTTGAGCTTATTGAGCATCCTTATAACCATTGTTTTGAACTCTGTATCTGTAGGTCTGCTTTGCCTCCATTTCATTTAGTTCCTTTTCTTATTGGGACCTGTTTCTTTGTCTCCTCATTTTGGCTGCTTCCTTGTGATTGTTTCTATGTGTGTTCTATGAGGTAGAGCTGCAGTGTCTCCTATGGTTGGTAGGGTGGCCTAATTGTAGAATTCTTTAGCGTCCAGCTGCACAGCCTCCCCTACGTTCACCCTAGCTGGGCACTCCAGGTGTACCCCTAGCCCATGCAGGCTGTGTGCAGCCTTTTGTTTTAGTTAAGTCATCATTGATCTTGTCAATGGGAGTGATTTATCCCAAAGCCGATCAGCTCTGAGGACTGGTTGGGACCACCATAGAGGATCAGCTGTGCAGGGGCCCACTCCACAGGGCAGGATTTACTCCAGTGCGGCTCTGGTGTGTACTGAGTCCACTCTTGAGTGCGTCACTTGTGGAGGTGGTTGGATGGTACTTGGACAGGGTCTATAGCTGTCCACTGGGTGCACTGGACTTGGGCTTCTCAGGAGGTACAGGCCAAGGTCAGCCACCATCTATGTTCTGCTCAGGGCTTCCTGACTTGAGCTACAGAATAATCTGCAGGTATCTGTTACTTGTTCTAGATTTGGAGGTGGCCAGAAAGTCAAGCTGCGAACTGAGGTTGTCTGCCACTAGTGCCAGGCCTGAGGCCAGTTAGCAAGAGGTATGGCGTATGGAGAGGCCAGGTGCTGCTTGTTTGAGAGATTTTAGGAAAATCTGAAGTATGAGCCATGACAGGCCATTTTTATGGAAAAGCCTCTGGAAATAGCTTGGGTGGACCTGCAAATTGGGTGGGATGGGGTCTCAGGAACTCACCAGGGCAGGGCTTAACATCCTTCCTTAGCCAGGTGATGGAGACTCAGATATGGTACCACCGGCCGTCCTCATGGGTGGAGGGCTCAGAAAAGGAACAATGGCCTCTGCCAGCATTTCTGTAGAAAGCTGCCCTCCAACTCTCATTTTGATGATAGACAATTCAGTTCCTTCCTGGTGCCTTTTGAAATGCTGCCCCGTGCTGAAGCTCAGAAGGAGTGAGCTGTAGGAGGAACTGCCAGGGACTCCAGCAGCTCTCCATCTCCCTTGGCCACAATTTCTACTGGTTTTTACAGCTAGAAGTTTTGGGGACTTCTCTTCCCACCACTGTGTCCTTGGACTGAGGGGACTGGTATGGGGTTGGGACCCCTTGCTCCTATGGAGGAACCTCTGCAGCTGAGATATCCCTCCTGATTTTTTAAAAAGATTTTATTTATTGATTTTATAGAGAGAGAAGAGTGATGGGGGTAGTTAGAAGCAACAGCCCACAACTGCCTCACTTTAGTTGTTCGTTGCTTGCATGTCTTGGCAAGCCCAGAGTTTCAAACTGGCCACCTCAGCGTTCCAAGTCAAAGCTCTATCCACTGAGCCACCACGCACCAGGCAGTCTCCCAGTTTTTATCTGCCACATATGGGTGTGGAAACGGCCTGTTCCATTCTCTGCCCCTCCTACCAATTATTGGTGTGGCTGCTGCTTTATATTTTTAGTTGTAGGACTTCCATTCAGCTAGGTTTTAGGTAATTCTGAATAATGACTTCTGTAGTTTAAGTTGTAATTCTGATGTGGTTGTGGGACAACGTGAGTACTTCATTTACCTATGCCAACATCTTGACAGGAAAATTAAGTATATCTTAACCAAATGAATATCTTCATTCCTTTTCTTTAGAAAAAAAAGTATTCAGAAGTTCAAGGTGGGTAAGATACAGTAACCCCTACTTCAAATAAGGACTAGTAAGTAGTTATTTTCCTTCCATTTATTATAAAACAGTGGTTGGCAAACTCATTAGTCAACAGAGCCAAATATCAACAGTACAACGATTGAAATTTGTTTTGAGAGCCAAATTTTTTAAACTTAAACTATATAGGTAGGTACATTCCTTATCTAGGTAGCGCCCTCACATGGTATTTTGTGGAAGAGCCACACTCAAGGGACCAAAGAGCCGCATGTGGCTCACGAGCCACAGTTTGCTGACCACTGTTATAAAAAAATGTAATTCTTTTTTGAAACCTAGATTTTAGGTTTTTTTCCTTTAAAGAAGCTAGCTGACTCATATTTTGGTTTATTAAGGAAGTAATTATCTAGAATACTAATCTTTAATTAACAGTACCCCTGAAAAGACCTTGATAATAGTTTATTTCTATAACTATTTTTATGACAGCAAAAGCCCATAGAAACCCAGAGTAAAACTAATAGTGATTTTTAAAAGTTAGCGAGTATAACCTGACCAGGCAGTGGCGCAATGGATAGAGCATCTGAATGAGATGCAGAGGACCCTGGTTCGAAACCCCAGAGGTCACTGGCTTGAGTACAGGCTCATCCAGCTTGAGCGTGGGGTCGCTAGCTTAAGCCCAAAGGTTGCTGGCTTAAAGCCCAAGGTTGTTGGCTTGAGCAAGGGGTCACTGCCCTGGCTCTGTTGTAGTACACCCCCCCCCCATAAAGGCATATATGAGAGAGCAATCAGTAAACAACTAAGGAGACTAAGGAGCCACAATAAAGAATTGATGCTTCTTATCTTTCTCCCTTCCTGTCTGTTTCTATCTCTGACTCTCTCTCTCTCTCTGTCAAAAAAAAAAAATTACCAAGTATAGATAAGAGTTGTGATGTTATTTTTAAATAGCCCATCTGCATAGGACTTACTGTACATTTTGAATATAGTCAAGTCATAAAGTACTTAAATGAAATGGATATAGAATTCTGTTTTTCTTTCTCTTTTCTCACACTTCCAAAGTGACACATAAAATGCCCCTTCCCAATGGGGAGGCATGAAATGTTCATCCTCCAGTCACTTCCAGAAAGCTGTGGGAGCTGCGTGGGAGTCCTTTCCCACTCTGAAGGGCCTTGAGAGGCCTGCATTATATTTTTCTTTTAAAATCTTTACATTTGATAATATAGAGGTGGAAAAATGTTAAGGTATGATAGTTGTTTATAATCCCTACAAAGTCCTCTAGTTCTGATCCTTATAAAGTCCAATAATGTATAATTAGAATGAGTCACTTGGTAATAATTCTCTGCATAATGCACAATATCTAAGGCTTAGTAAATGTGTATTTGAATTTCTTTTATACTGTGCCTGGGCATGTACATAATTAACTGAGTATATGAATATCCAGAAAAAGTATATCTTGATTCAATAGTTGTCCGAGGAGTTACCATTTTCTCCTACTGAAAAATCTGTGGTTCTTTAAGCTCATGTGGACAAAATCTAATCAAGTCTATTTCAGTTGTTTATATCCAGCAAAATTATATAGTCTAATCCCATTGATTCACTTTATTCAAAAATATTTTTGAGCATCAGTTATATGTAAGAAACTGTGCTAAGTGCTGTGGTTACAGAAATAAAACAAATACTCCAGCCTGACCGGGCAGTGGCACAATGGATAGCGCATCGGACTGGGATGCAGAGGACCCAGATTCGAAACCCTGAGGTTGCTGGCTTGAGTGCTGGCTCACCAGCTTGAGCGCGGGGTCGCTGGCCTGAGCCCAAAGGTCGCTGGCTTAAACCCAAGGGTCGCTGGCTTAAACCCAAGGGTCACTGGCTTGAGCAAGGGGTCACTCACTGCTGTAGCTCCTGGTCAAGGCACATATGAGAAAGCAGTCATTGAACAACTAAGGAGCCACAACAAAAGATTGAAGCTTCCTCTCTCCTTTCCTGTCTGTCCCTATCTGTTCCTCTCTTTGACTCTCTCTGTCTCTGTCACAGAAATAAATAAATAAACAAATAAATAAATACTCCAGTCTTTGAAATGGATGCCCACAGAAGAGAATCTTGATATTTCCCTGGATTTGCTACAGCAGACTGAGTGACCCCTTGCTCGAGCCAGTGAACTTGGACTCAAGCTGGTGAGCCTTGCTCAAACCAGATGAATCTGCACTCAAGCTGGTAACCTCAGGGTCTTGAAACTGGGTCCTCCACATCCCAGTCCGACTCTATCTACTGCATCACCACCTAGTCAGGCTGGATTTGCTATTTTTATAGTTAACTTATTTGAATACCTTTCTATTTCTTTTTGTATATTTGTGTTTTATTAGGATTCTCTTTTTCAGTATGAGGAGAAAAATTCAATATTTAGTAGCATCAGTAAATTTTGATTAGCACTAGCTATGAACTAGGCTCTGTATTTTGTGGGCAAAATGAGATTAAAAGATACCACTCTGAAAAATGCAAATTAAAACCACGAGATACCGCATTTCCTCATGTATAAGACATACCTTAATTTTGGGGCCCGAGATTTGAAAAAAGTATTACATAAAGTTATTGAACTCAAGTTTTATTCATCATAAAATTTATACAACTCCTCATCACTGCCAAAACTCCCATCCATTATTAGCTTGTCCTCATCTGTGTCTGATGATGAATCACTGTCTTCAACAATGAGCGCAAAAGCCAGTGCGAAAAAGCAGGAAATGCAAGTAAAAAATATCTACAACCACTGTATAAGATGCACCCAGTTTTTAGACCCCAAATTTTTTCAAAGAAGGTGCATCTTATCCATGAGGAAATACCGTGCCACCCCACACCTTTCCAAATGGCTATCATCAGAACTCAGCAAACAAATGTTGATGAGGATGTGGAGAATGGAACACTCCTGTGGCTGGTGGGAATGCAGACTGGTGCAGCCACTATAGAAAACAATGTGGAGGTTCCTCAAAACATTTAAATGAATTTAGCATATAACCAGTGGTGGGATTCAAATTAACAACTGGTTCTCTGCCTTAATGACCGTTTTAAGTATTAAAAAAATGGTGTACCGAAAGATAGTTTATTATTTCATGCATTTAATACTTAAATAAGAATAATAAAAGAAGTACCAGAACTAGATTGTTATAAGAAAGAGCTTTAAAATATCAGTGAAACAATATTAAATAATACCTGACAAAAAAAACAATAAAAATGTTATTTAAGATATTTCTATATTACTTCTTGATTGGCGTCCTCACTGGCAATTTTCTTCACTTTTATTCGAGCATCATCGGCTGTGTGATTCATCCTTAACCGTCTTTTCACTGTAGGAGTGCAATCCCATTCCTTTAGAGGCAGGCCGATTAGACTAGTAATCATTGTGTTTGACATATTAGAAACAGGCGACTTCTCTTCTCTGAACATACTTTGTTCATCTCTGAAAAACCCCTTTCCATTTCTGCTGAACTTAAAGCAATTGTTCTGACAATATTTTTAGCTCTTTGAACACTTTCAGGAATTGTATATTTCTGGAAATTTTAAAAAACATTTTCCATAAAATCTCAATCGTTGATCATTAATATCAATTAGATAATTAAAAATGTCATTAAATACAAACAATTGTTCTTCAGCTGCTTTCCAAAGGAACTAATACTTTTTCAACATTCCAGTAATCTAGCTTCAAAAAATTAAATTGATTATAAGTGCCATTTTAACAACCGATTCACTGAACTCTACAAAAAATTAAGTATTGGTTCTGCTGAACTAGGGTGAACCAGCTGAATCCCACCACTACATATAATCCAGCAATCCCACTTCTGGATATTTATCTGAAGGAATCCAAAACGCTAATTCCAAAATATATATGCATCTCTATGTTCATTTCAGCATTATTTATCATAGCCAAGATATATATGGAAGCAACCCAAATGTTCATCATTAGAAAATTGGATAAAGAAGTGACACATATATACAAGGGAATAATATTCAGCCATAAAAAAAGAATGAAAGCTTACCATTTGTGACAACATGTATGGATCTAGAGGATTTTATGCTAAGTGAAATAAGTCAAGCAGTATAAGGCAAACACCATATCATTTCACTTACATGTGGAATCTAAGAAACAAAATAAAACAGACTACTGACCAGGGTCCAATTGTAGACTCTTCAAGGCGTAAAACAACATAAGAAAAAATTTTAAATGGAAAATACTCTATTTCGTTTGGTTAAGTATTCTTTGAGTTGATGTGAACCAAGTAGCATCTGATAATTTTCTTCAACTTTCTTAAGAAGATTCTCCAAAGTGTTACTCCCCCAGAATTTACTGTATTTGTGCACAATGAATTCTGTGAGAGATTATTACAATTATACAACATCTCGTCTCTTCAGTTCTCAACTCAAATGTTCTGAAAACCAAACATTTCTTTTGTAACTCATTTATTAGCAAACCACACCAGAACCAAAGTGAATCTATTTAATTTTTTGTTATCTGCCCTCTGGGACACTCTTAATAGTTTGCTGCAGAAATGTCAATGTGTTTGATTTCAGGGTGCTGCCCTAGATATTTCATGTGCATACACAATATTACCTTTGTAAAGTAAAAAGAAGAAAAGGATCTAAATTCTGAAGCATGCCTGCTTCCAAGAGGTTCTAGCCATATGTTTGTATAAAGCATCCATGGCAGAGTGGTTTAAGAAGATAGTTTATTTGTAATTATGTGAGGTGATAGATATTAACTAAATTTATTGTGGTAATCATTTTGCAATATATACATGTATCAAATCATCATGTACACACAAAACTAATGTAGTGTTATATGTCAGCTATATCTCAAAACTAGGGGAAGAGCACTTTAATATTTTAGAGTCTTTGGTTTTGATAAATTAGTTCATGTAAACAAAGCACAATAAGAAAAACCAACCTTTAGTTTTGTAATAACTTTCACATTGTCTCTAGATTTGATAGTTCTATAGTTGGAGGTTAAATATGGAAAGAAAGTGTGACTATGAATACATATGTCTGCTGATTTCTTGGACACGCAAAGTGAAGGTTAACAACAATATAATAGGATAATCATAGAGAATAAAAGAGCTTCTGAATTGGGGATTGTGTAGATATACATGTATACAAAAAGTAATTAGTTGTGATATTGGAGAAGTACCAAGAGCAGTTTTGTTAGTTCTTGTTTCCTCCACATTTTAACTGATTTCAGGAGCAAAGGAGTGTGATGCTATTTTTACTCTCTTAAAACCATTCAATTCTTTAATTATGGTGGGGGTAAAAATGACCTATTTTTTGTATGGTCGTAAAAATATATTTATTAGCGCAAGAATTTTTCTGGAAATTGATATTTTCAAGCTCAATGCAGTAATTGTTTTTACTTGGAATCTTCCCCTCCGTTTCCTTGTTCTGTACAGATTATCAGCGCCTGATGACTGTGGCGGAAGGCATCACCACACTTCTGTTCCCATTTCAGTGGCAGCATGTTTATGTGCCCATCCTCCCTGCTTCTCTGCTGCATTTTCTTGATGCTCCTGTCCCTTATCTGATGGGCCTTCAGTCAAAAGAAGGAACTGACCGTTCTAAACTAGAACTTCCTCAAGAGGTAAAAGTTATAATGAATGATGAAGCATTTGCTGTTTGTTGATTTAGGTCAAGGATACTTTCCTTAGATAGCATTGTCTTTGTCCAAACTATGTCTCTGTTCTGAATCTCCCAAGTAGGTCTCGGCCACAGAATGCAGATCCTGACTCCTGGTGGTTACAGTGACAGTCATTAATTTAACACGGTTCAAAGCAGGACAATGGCAAATTATCACAGCTATAAATTTGTGAAAATGGAACAATAGTAGTATGTATTATCTAGTTGCTTTATTATTCTAATAACATTTTTTTTCCTTTTTCTCCACTCGTATTGTACAGTTTGTTTCTTACATGATGCAGCCAAGTTTTAACATCCTTTAAAATCATTGTATTAATTGAGGTCAGTTTGATTCCTTACCCTCATTATATAAAAAATAACATCTTTCAGCAAGCCCTAAGGATAATGTAAATATCAAATACTTGAGTATTTGTTTTTAGACCTAAGGCTAGTTATCAACTTTTTCTAAATATCAACTTGTTTAGATGGTAGAAATAAAAATTTTAACCCCTAGCTTTTAGGCCACCTTCAGGTTACTGTGCTTTCTGTGTGTTTTATTTTCAGATGTTGTTTAAGAAGACAATAGGAATCCTTGAAAGCATTTTTGAATCCGATTTTTAGCTGTTCATTCTACTCAGAATTACAATGTTAAGCCTTTGAAATGAAATATTGTTTTTATTACTGATTTTAGAGATGATGAGGAGAGAGAGAGAGAGAGAGAGAGAGACATTAATTTGTTGTTCCACTTACTTATGCTTTCACTGGTTAATTCCTGTATGTGCCCTGACTGGGGATCAAACTCACCATCTTGGTTTATCAGGGCAATTCTGTAACACCTGATCTAGCTGGCTAGCCAGGGCCTTGAACTTAAATCTTGATGAGAGTGCCATGACCTATTGAAAAAAAACATAACATAGTTTATTACATTATATTATTAGCTATTTAATTAGCACCTTTTTAAATAAAATCTTTTGTGCTGTGCTTCACTTTTGTTTTTTCTTATTTCCCAGAAAGCCTCATTTTAATAAGTGAATTTGAAATAACACAATAAGCTACATATAGCCATTATAGCCAGTAATGATTCCTGTAATCATTTATTGCTTAATTTATGTTAATGAATGTTTCCCTACTAAAATTAACATTTTTGTTCAGGGGAAAATAGGTTCATTCAGACCAAATAAAATATCCATGCAAACGGTCTTGGTCTTTTTTGAGCTTGTGCGTGTTCTCTGCTTTTGCCTCCTTGTTGTAGCTCTTCTTTTCTGTTATCTAAGCACTCTTATTTTCCCACTTGTTGGTTCAAAGACATAGATCCTGTAAGTTTTCAAGGAAAAAGAAATAGACTAACCAAATGCAGTTTAAAGATTTAAACAGTGACATGTTTTAGTTTCTTGATTATCTGATTTATTTGTATGTTAATCAGGTGATATTTTATAAGATTCTTTGCTTGGGTATATAAATATTATCTTTCCATTTCTGCATGAGTAATACTTGCTGAGGATTTAAAAATACTACCTTGATGTAGTCGGGAAATCTTTCTGTCTCTGTCTGTATGCATCCTCTGGCTCTTAAAGATAAACTTAAAAATTCTGTAAGTTCTTACAGTAATGTCTGTGATTTTCTAATTCTTTATTCATTAAATCAACCTAATTCAATAAATATACATACCAGTCTACCTATTCATAAAGTAGAATAATACGAAACTACTTGAATGAGCAGTGTAAAGAGCAGTGCTTCTACATAGAAAGTATAAATTAGCATATGACTTTAGAAGAAAAGATCACTTTGCTCTGGGATTGTTTTACAATGAGATGAAACAACCTCCTTCACATAATTTTGGGAGAAAATAAGTGTAAAATAGCCATTTAAAAATGTGCTTTAAATACATTCATTAGTAATATTTATCCCCCCTTTCTGAAAACTGTAAAATAAAATAATAGCTAAAAATAGTAATAGGGCTCCTTAGAATAGTTGAGAAAGTGATATTTATGAAATTATTATTTTAAGGTCTGATTTTAGTTGTTAGCTGACTAATGTAACTAGACTTATAATTAACCACCCACTCACTTTCCCCTTGCTTCCAAAATGATAGGCACAGGTAACCATTTGTTGTATTGTTTTTTGGGGGTGGGTGGAGTGATGGTGGATGGATATAGCACTAAGGAATAATTGCTTAGAATGACACCTCACTTTCTACCATTCTTGCTCATCTTTTGCGTAAATGGTGGACAAAACAATAAAAGAAAATTGCAGTGAAATTGTTTTTGCCACATCTTACCCTGCAGTTCTATGGGAATGTTTTAAATGGTCTCCTCTGGCTTATGCTTATGCCTGCTTAACTTCTGCCATTGAGAAACTAAATCTGTTACTTAGCATGGAGAGAGCTGCCCTGGCATTCCTGGATACTTCCCCCTCCTGCCTACGTCTTTGGAGTTCCACAAAATGACCATCTCCTTCAGCCTTGTTTATTCATTCAGCAAATAAGTGTCTCATACACTACTAGTGTAGGATACATTGGGACACATCAAGATCAAGAAAAGGTGATTACTGCTTTCCAAAATATGTAATTTACCGCCTGACCTGTGGTAGCGCAGTGGATAAAGCATTGACCTGGAAACGCTGAAGTCGCCAGTTTGAAACTCTGAGCTTGCCTGGTCAAGGCACATATGGGAGTTGATTCTTCCTGCTCCCCCCCCCCCGAAATGAATAAATAAAAAATATTAAAATAAAAAAAACAAAATAAGTCATTTACTAATATCAATAACAGAGGCTAAAAATAAAATGTAAGTAAGAGGAATGAATAAATAAGAAAATATGCAGAGGAAATCAAAATGCTTTTAGGATAAAGACATAGGAAGGCTTCTTGGCAAAAGAGATAATTAAGCTTCAAGTCTTTGTTCCCTTACTTTTGAGGGAATGTTTGTTGTTTTTCATTGGAAGTAATTACATGTCAGGAAGGCTTCTGGGCATTGTTCATCAGTAAAAATATAGACATAGTGAGTCTTAAAACAATTTACAATTGAGATATCGAGTATATTCTTTATTGTGTATAATACTTCTTGAGCTTTTCTCATAGAATTTTTAAAAATTTAATGGTATTAAAAAGTGAGAAAATGACTTAGCAGAATACTCTATTACATGGACTTCTTATTTGTTTTAGAAAACAACTTTTTGGCTTTTCTTCAATAAATACTTATGAAACAGTTCACAGTCCCTGTTTCTGCTTAGTGATAATCACAACCCCAACTTGGACTCTTCTGTGCAGACGTAGAACGCTATAAATATCCTGGTAACACAGGCACAGGCCAGGGGCTGTGGGTTGGAGCACACCTGCCACATATCTGCTGCTCAGCAGTGATTCCATGAGCATAACGAGCTGTAACATTTCCCAAAATGCGTATCTTTTTCTTTTCATAGGAGAAGGTGAGGGATAGAAAAGGATAGCAGGAAAGCATTAATGAAGGAGATAGTACAAAATGTAAGTAAGTGGTGGGAGGTTGCTGTTTAACATTTAGATTAGCAAGTTAGTGGGTTTTATTCCTTCCATTTTTAAAGATATTGAATCATCCACTTGAATTACGGTGACCTACTTTTCCCTTTAAGCATTTCAATATGTCCTGCTTTCTGGAGACTAGAAACATATAAAGATGTGGATTTAAAGAAAGCTGTAGGCAGCACTACTGTCTTCAGCAAGATGTGACTTCAGCTCTTTATTTACAGAAAACTGTTGATGTTGTAGAAGAGGAAAGATGTAGGAAAAAAACCCTTAAGCCCCTTTTTAAGGATCCATATCTGAGACAGGGGTCAGGAAGTCACCTACTTTCTTGGCCCTAAGTGTCTTCATCTGCAGAATTAATAGGTTAGATTCAGAGGTTGCACCAGGCTTGAAAAAATCATTGTTGGTTCTCTGTTTTTGGATGGGGGGGATATCTTGCGGGTTTTTTTTAGCTTGATTTGGAACTTTGCTATACTTCTTGCTCATCAGTATCTAACATTAAGAGAAAAACAGATCCAATTGTTTGCTCTCCTCTTTTCACTGTCCCTTGGCATTCAGGATCAGAAGACAATGTGAATTCTCTCCTCCTGACCTGGGAGGTGGGAATGGGTGGGGGGTTGGTGGGGAGGGTAAAGAGATGCCAAGACACAAGGTAAAGCTTCCTGTTCCATCTGTTGACTTCTACTCCATGTCCTGTGTTCAGCCCCTAATGCTGTCAGGATTAGTTTTATCTGATGGCTTCACCTTTGCCCCCCTTCCTCCCCACTCTAGAAACACAGTTGTCCTTTATACTAACAACCTTGTTCAGATTAAGAGATTATGAACAGTAAAAGTAAAATACTGTTTTGGAGTCTACTATAATCAAGTACCTGAGGGATAATCAGAATGTATTTAAGTCTTTTTATTCATAATCTAGAGTATAAGCAAACACAAAAGACCACTTCCTCTTATTTCTATCTCCCCTTTCTCAACTCAGAAATATCTCCTGAGTCAACTCTTAATTATCCAAGGATTAATCATTTCTAGTTCCCTAGCACTGCCTCTGCCACCTCCCTCCCCTACCCTCTGCTTTTTGTCTAATGATTCTGGAATGGTTTCATTGTCCAAGAGGTTGCAGCTAATTTTGGATAAAATGAAAATTTGTGGATCTTCTGTTAATTGGATTGCTCTTTGCCAGTTTCATCCCATTTGTGGGGGGTGGGGTATTGGAACCGCTAAATTTTAGCAATTGTTATTTCTACATCACAGATGATATTAGAGCAATGCAATGGCACAGAAAGTTCAAGGTCGCTCAGTGAGGATTTTACCCAATGCCTTTGATTTGTAATATTAGTCTGTGCACCTTTACTTATTTAGGAATGCCTCATGGATGCCTTAAATTACAGAAGCATGCATGTCTTGATTATAAATTGATGAGACCCAGAGAAAATTATTTATTTATATTAAATATGGCACAAAAATACATAGGGATAATTGCTGGCAACAGAGGTTCATTTTTAAAAAATAAAAAACTCTTAACCTTGAGAAGGTTAACATAAAAGGCTCTGTAATTTGTGATTTTGTTGATAATAATTGCCAACAATATTTTAAAACTTAAAATACCTTTATTTTAAAACCTTTACATTTCTTTTTTCTCTTTTTAGGCTAATTTGTGTTTTGTGGATATTGACAACCATTTCATCGAGTTGCCGGAAGAGTTTCCACAGTTTCCCAACAAAGCGGATTTTATCCAGGAACTTGTTGAAGTTCTTCTTCAATTTGGGATCCCTCCTGAGGGCAGCGTTCATTGCAGTGAAAGCACCACCAAACTGAAGAATCTGGTTCTGAAAGACTTGGTCAATGACAGGAAGAATGGCAATGTCTCTACTACTAACATGAGCATGTATGAGTTACTGAAAGGCAACGAAACCATAGCCCGCCTCCAGGCCCTGGCCAGGAGGACCGGTGTGACCATGGAAAAAATGGACCTCTCTGCCTCTTTGGGTGAAAAAGAGAAGGATTTGAAACTGCAGTGTGAAGAGGCAGAGCTAAGGGACTACCAACTCAATGTCCAGCTCCGCGAGGTGTTTGCTAACCGCTTCACGCAGATGTTTGCAGACTACGAAGCCTTTGTGATCCAGAGTGCCCAGGACATGGAGTCCTGGCTCACCAACCGGGAGCAGATGCAGAACTTTGACAAAGTAAAAAGAACCGTAATTTCCTTTTTTAGGGTTCTTAGTGGGCTGTGTTATTTGATTTTGTTAACTTTTTTGTGTGTGTGTGACAGAGACACAGAGAGGGACAGATAGGGACAGACAGGAAGGGAGAGAGATGAGAAGCATCAATTCTTCGTAGCAGCACCTTACTTGTTCATTGATTGCGTTCTCATATGTGCCTTGACTGGGGGGCTACAGCAGAGTGAGTGACCCCTTGCTCAAGCCAGTGACCTATGGGCTCAAGCCAGCCACCATGCGGTCATGTCTATGATCCCACGCTCAAGCCAGCGACCCGCACTCAAGTTGATGAGCCCATACTAAAGCCGCAACCTCAGGGTTTTGAACCTGGGTCCTCTGTGTCCCGGTCCGACGATCTATCCACTGAGCTACTGCTTGGTCAGGCCATTAACTATTTTTAAACACAGATTTTTTCCCCCTCTCTCCCTTCCCATTAAGAACTTCTCTCTGCCAGTATTTTATACTAGACAAAACAGTTTCATAGGAAAGCAAATCGGCAAGCTCATGAAGCTGGCCATTGGATTGTATGTTAAATTGCCTTTCATCTCATTTTTAAATGTTCTAAACTTTGAAATTTTTTGAATTTATAGAAAGTCAAATTTTCAGATTTTTCAAATCAGTTAATACGCTCTAACCTTGTGAGAGTTTTATTTACTCTTACTTTAAGGTCAAGTCTAGTTAAATAAGGCCTATTCCTTTTCTAATCTTGTTTTTCTATTTTGTCTTCAATATAATGAGGTCATGATTTGTCCATGTAATGGTAGCAGTTTAGTTTCATTCTTTTTTTTTTTTTAATTCAATGTGAGGAGAGGAGGCAGAGACAGACTCTCACATGCGCCCTTACTGAGATCCACCCCACAAGCCCACTAGGAGGCAATGCCCATCTAGGGTGTTGCTCCATTGCTCAGCAACTAAGCTCTTCTTAGTACCTGAGGTAGAGGCCATAGAGCCATCCTCAGTACCTGGGGCCACCTCGCTCTAGTCAAGCCATGACTGCAGGATAGGGAACAGAGAGAGAGAAGCAAGAGGGGTAGGGGCAGAGAAGCAGTTGGCTGCTTCTCCTGTGTGCCCTGATTGGGAATCAAGCCCGGGACTTCCACATGCCAGGCTGATGCTGTACCGCTTAGCCAACCAGCCAGGGCCAGTTTAGTTTCAGAAGCCTAATTTTTACCTCATTCTAGGATTAAAAGAGATAAAGATAAATGAATTAGATTTATGACTATAAGCCTAAGGTTCTGTTCCAGTTTTGGGGGAAGAAAGACAGAAAATAGCACCAGCTTTTGATTGTCTTGCTTATGTTGAAGCTTCTTTCTAAGGTTTACTATATGGTATCCTGCCAGATTTTCTTGACAGATCCATTAAATTTTTATTTCCCCCATACAAAAGCACTTAAGGGAATGAGCATTAACTCCTTCAGGTCACCAGGGTATATATACTTCAATCCCCTGCCTCTGAGGTAGCTGAGGCATGATACTGCTATTAAAATGAATTACGGCTTTTTGCTAAATGGTATCTTAGTGTTGTGAAAGAACCCTTCAAGGGGCTAATCCATTCTAAGAGCCTAATCTAGAGTCTTGGACCATCTGACAAATAATTGTTAATGAAAAAAATTCTGTAAAAGTGGGTAGTATAAAAAGATTATTTTATGATTTCCTCAGATATTTTTTTCAGGTGGAGGATATAAACTGTGTTGAACAGTTAAGTTCTGGTGCAATTTATCTTTGAGTAAACTTCTTTAATAGATTAAGAAGACCTCACTTCTTCAAATGTATTTGTGCTTCTTTCTTGTTAAGCTTAACCATTTTTCCACATTTTTTTGCTTTTCAGCTTGGAGGTGCTATGTACACTAATGATATTTATCCTTGGGGCAGTTCAAATTCTTATCTAATTTAAGCACTGGTACTTTCTTCCTCCTTAATCTTTATGTAACTTCAAACTATAAATGGATTTCTTTTTATATTACCCCTAGAAAAATTAAAGTTTTATGTCAGATTCCAGAAGGCTTGTAATCTCCTAATTTCTCACTAGGAAAATTTACAAGACTATCACATACTAGTCCTGCAAGCCAAGTGTTTGCTGATTTTAAATGTGGTAGTCTGTGAGGTCTGAATATCAAAAGCAAGCCAGCCAGCCATTTGGCCCATTTAGAAAAAAAGACTTTTTTGCTCTATAAAAGGTAAACTTGATATTTATCTCTAAAACACCTTTTAAAGAAGTGAGCTGATTTCTAGAGACTACGGTGAACCTTTTTCTGGCTATTTGGATTTATGCAAATACATTTGAACTGTCGAAGCACTTAAATTGTGTATGTGGGTTTCTGTAAGGAAGTTTTTCAAAGTCTTCTAAATTTCAGAACGAAAAACATGCTAGGAAGAAGCCAGTGAGTATTAAGGAGAGCAACCTTATGTCAGAACTTACCCTTCCATCGTTCCCCTTCCGTCTTCTATATTGGCTATAGAGAAGGAAAAGTCAGACCAGACCAGCAGCTGAGATAGTAGTTCACCTCCATATTTCAGCTAGTATACCAAGCTGCAGTTAGAATTCTAGACACACACAGACCTGAAGAAACACAGGAAAAAATGAACATTTTGAATTAAAAACTGACCACAATTTCCTGAACCATTCTATTCAGCAAACTGGTAACAGGAATGTGTTGGACGTGTTTTCCAAAGGCTCGGCTTACTTCAGATGATTTCCTAGGCATTGAACTTTTTAGTTTAGTTAAGGCCCAGACCGTTTTGTCAACATCGGTGTGGAAGGAATTTGATCTTGAATTAACACTCACGCATCAGTCTTTTATCGGAGTTGGGGCTTAGAAAAACATTCACTATAAGAACAACAAGATTTCACCCATAAAGACAAACTCCATATTGTTTTTATTTAAGGTTTTTTTTGTATGTATGATTATTGTATCAGTTAATCACCTTTGACTTGGAGGTTTATTGCACAGGCTAGAAGCAAAGAGCAGAAGAAATTACAGCTCACTGGGGAAAGGGGTCAAATTTTATGGTAAGTGAAGAGGATGATTGACAATCCTGTAACAACTGATCAGCCATCTTTCGTTAGGGATTTTTTACGTAATGGTCATGAAGATTAGAATGTATATCAGTTTTGAAAAGGTAGGATCAGTACTAAAGACCTAAGTGACTTAAATTCCATGAATTTAGAAAAAAGGAAAAGTGAAATTTTAAGGCTTTTTGAATTTTAAGTGTCAGTTTTTTGTGTTAAAAGATTTTAAAAGGATGACCTTAGCAACAGATAATTTTTGGACTTATATCATGTAGTATTAGGATGGGTCTCTTTGCACTAATAATTTTTTAATTTTCTCATTACAGGCTTCCTTTCTGTCCGACCAGCCGGAGCCATACCTGCCATTTCTTTCACGCTTCATTGAGACACAGATGTTTGCCACCTTTATTGATAATAAAATTATGTCTCAGTGGGAGGAGAAAGATCCTTTGCTTCGGGTCTTTGACTCTCGGATTGAGAAAATAAGACTGTATAATGTAAGGGCCCCCACCTTGAGGACATCTATATATCAGAAATGCAGCACTTTAAAAGAAGCAGGTATATTTGCCATGCCTTTTTAAGTAGAAATCTATGATATTTTTATACATTGTTGCCCTTCTAAAACGCAAAATTGGCAGTTTTAGACTTTGTGGTTAATCTTTACACTGTGTATCAGGAGGGGCTTTCTTTAGTTTTGTTTCCTTCTGTTTCTTTTAGTTATGATCCACCTCATACCTACTTGACTTTTTTTTTAAGAGCGAGACAGAGGGACAGATAGGGAAAGGCAGGCAGGAAGGGAGAGACATGAGAAGCATCAATTCCTTGTTGTGGCACCTTAGTTCATTAATTGCATTCTCATATGTGCTTTGACTAGGGGACTACAGCAGAGTGAGTGACCCCTTGCTCAACCCAGCGACCTTGGGCTTCAAGCCAGTGACCTTTGGGCTTCAAGCCAGTGACCGTGGGGTCATGCCTATGATCCCATGCTCAAGCCAGCAACCTTGCACTCAAGCTGATAACCTCAGGGTTTTGAATCCGGGTCCTCTGGTCCCAGGCCACACTGTGTCTACTGTATCACTTCCTGGTCAGGCCCTACTTGACATTTATTTTCTCTTAGAAGAGGAGAAGCAATAACGAATTGAATGGAGTATAGACCCAGACCGGTTATCTAAGTTGGTTAGAGCATCATCCCAACATGCTGAGGGTTGTGCGTTTGATCCCCAGTCAGGGCACATACAGGAGTCAACCAATGACAGTGTGACTAAGTGGAACAGCAGATTGATGTTTCTCTTTGTCTCTGTCTCTCTTCCTTCCTCTCTAAAAATCAATTAAAGAATTGAATGGAGTGTAGCCACAAGACTGCTATGATTTTTGTATTGTTTTCTTTATTACCTTAATGGAAAAAAAATGTTAATTTCTATCTTGCTGCTTATGTTGCCTTTTTATACCTGGCCTCTTTTCTCTTAATCCAGGAAAAGGTCAGTATTGATTTAAGATAGTGGTAAGTCTGAGATACTGCCAGATTTATATAACGATGACAGTATATTTAGCTTAGGCATTCCATTAATTATAGTAGCTTTATTTATTAAATTTATTTTATTTTTATTTTATTCATTTTAGAGAGGAGACACAGAGTGAGAGAGAGAGAGAGAAAGAGAGAAAGGGGGGAGGAGCTGGAAGCATCAACTCCCATATGTGCCTTGACCAGACCAGTGCAGGGTTTTGAACTGGCGACCTCAGTGTTCCCAGGTCGACACTTTATCCACTGCGCCACCACAGGTCAGGCGCTTTATTTATTAAAATTACACATTTGGATTTTATATTCAAATTTGAGGTTTTCCAACCCCGATACCAGTTTTTCCCTCCGAGAATTATGAGACTTGGCCAGTTGTCTGGCACTGCAATATAGTAGTCCACTAAATAAGTAGTTCTGTTAATAGCGTTTACTGAATATTAACTATGAGCTGAATATTATACCAGGTGTTGTACGTGCCTGTTTGCATTTGAACTTAATGATGAAGGAGCGTATAGGCACATTTGTTTTGTTTTACAATTATTCTCATTTTATAGCCAAAAAACTGAGCAGCCAAGCTGCTCACTTCTGATTGCGTAGCTAGTGATTGGTGGAGTCCTGGTGGAACCCAGGTTTGACTGACTCTAGCCCCTGAAGCCCCACTATAATGTTAGCTGTACGGTCAGTAAAGAAATGCCTAAAATGTACCATTCCACACAATTTTATGCAATTAGACCTGATTCCTAACTCTTTCTTTGCCAGCTAAACTGGTATTTATTACCTGAGAGCCCCCTTCCTTTGATTTATTTTTCTTTAAATGTAGGAGCTATTTGAAAGCAATTTTTCCTCTGGAGGAAAAGGAGGCAACAAATGTGGAGTTTCTTTGCCTCTGTTACTTGCCTTTCTCACATTACCTAAGTAGGTCAAAGTCACAGGAAGTGTGATGCTGTAGTTGTGGCATATTTAAGGAAAGGAGTATATAAATCATGTCTTTTATTTAGCCTTATTGGTCTCTTTGGTAAGTCGTTGGAACATCATCCTGTTGTATGTTCTGAGAGTACATCCTTGGAGCCTTTCAGGAAGTGACAGGTACTGCTGTGTTTCTGGAAATTGAGGGGGTGGAATGAATGAACTGATCCCTGCCTGTTCGGAGTCTAGTATGACCTTCAGAGCTCTAATGTACAGATGACTAGTAGAATGCCTTGTTGAGCCAATTTCATTCCTCCGTTCCTGACAATTCTTTTCTTTTTATTTATTTATTTATTTAAAAAAAATTTTTTTCCCCAGGGACAGAGAGAGAATCAGAGAGAGGGATAGATAGGGACAGACAGACAGGAATGGAGAGAAGTGAGAAGCATCAATCATTAGTTTTTCATTGCCATACCAACACCTTAGTTGTTCATTGATTGCTTTCTCACATGTGCCTTGACCGCGGGCCTTCAGCAGACCGAGCAACCCCTTGTTGGAGCCAGTGACCTTGGGTCCAAGCTGGAGAGCTTTTGCTCAAGCCAGATGGGCCCACGCTCAAGCTGGCAACCTCGGGGTCTCGAACCCGGGTCTTCCACATCCCAGTCTGACGCTCTATCCACTGCGCCTCCGCCTGGTCAGGCCTGACAGAATTCTTTTTAATGGAGCTCAGCACAGATTTCTTTGTGTGTTTCCAGAAAATCTTTTCAATTAAAATATTCTTTCAGCTTCTTAAAGAATTTGATACTCCCACTATCATGACAGAAATTATATGATACTCTTGAAAATATTCCATTATAGATTTAACATATTATGAAGATGAGATTCAGCTAAAGCACTAAGTAGTTTCCCAGGAACTTAATTTATCAAAGACTTTAAAAAAAAGAAAAGTACAAGGAGGCAGCTGGCTGTGACTGGCACTCAAAGAGGGTACAGTCATTTCTTTTATCAGGTTAAGTGGTCTCCCTCTCTCCTCCCAACAGAAGCTATAGAGGTTGGGATTTTGTTGTCAGCGTTGGATTTTTATTGTGTATTGTTTTTATCTTTTGTTGGTTTGCTTTTGTTTTTCTTTTGCCTCTGACTAAAAAGGATTTTGATTTGCAGGTGAACTCTTTAGACAGAGGCCATCTGCTGTTGACACTGTGGCACCAGAATCTCCTGATTTCTCTGCAGAAAGGCCACAAGCTGATAGTAATGCAGAGTTTTCTTTTCCCTTACCAATCACAGAAACTGAGTATTAGCACAAACCCTTCAGAGTGTAACAACAGGCCCATGCCCTCTCAAAGCAGGCATTTAATAGTCTCTGAATGTTCAGTATTCACTGGTGGTATAACCACTGAAAAGTAGCATTGCATTATGTTGGCAGTCTTAAATGGAAACCCAAGAGTAATTCATTGTGAATTACAATTTTTGTTTTTTAGAAGCTTCCTAACTAAAGGAGAATAACTCAGTATCAGATGGATTTCTCTGTCATTTTAAATCAACAGAAAAACTGGTGCTACTTTTCCTTTTTTTCTTTCGTGAGGACAGAGGTACTAATTGGCAGCAATGAAATACTGTAATATTTCATGGAACATAAAATTGGCAGGAACTTCAGAAAATTCCATGCCATGAATCTAAGCATTATTTTGCCTAAACCATCTGTTAATTGTGCTTTGTAAATATTAGGCGGCATTGAGAGCACAGATAGGGCTCTGGAAAGCCAGGGGGCATGGCACTGTTGAAAATTAAGTATCATTTCACATTTAAACATGGCATCCTTTTGCCCAGCATAGAACATAAGGATTATGTTTCAAGAGAAGTTACAAGTTACACATTAAAAATAACATGAAATTCAAAAAAGTTTTGGATAAATTCCTGTGAAGAAAAGTTAAGGAAGTTTGTATTTTGAAGTTTAAGTCATAGAGGGTAATAGTGGCTTCCCTCAAAGATTCCCTTAACACTGTTATCTTCAGACACAAACAGCTGGTTTGGGGAAACACTGAGCTCACAGAAGATGGTATTAATCATGTTCTTTTGCAAGAGTAGAGAGTGTGTCTTGTATAGACTCCTCCCACTCAGAAAATAATTTTTTAAACGATATTGGGGAATAACTAGCAGGATTCAATCTGCTGGTACTGTAAGAGGCAAAATAAACTGATTCTATGAAATAGTTATAAAAATATTTTTTTTTACTTTACTTAAATCTCAAGGTTAGCTGTTCTGTTTATCATGCAACCAAACTCACTGTTTGTTCTCCCATTTTAGTAATTTCTAAGCAGAGGATTGCAGATACAGTATTGATTCTCAAATATTATATTCCCTCTTGAAAATTTAATTAATAAAAGCATTTAAGATCAGATTTTTTTTGTTTTATTCTTTTTTGGTACCAGAGCCGTAGTTCATTATTTCTTGGGTCTTTGAGACATCCTCTAACTTTCAGTGGTTTAAAAATAGGAATGTTGAGTAATTTCTATCTTTTAACTTTGTCCTATTTTATTCTTTAAAAGGTCAGTTTCTTAGCCTCTGGACATTTTCTAAATGCCTGCTTATTTTATTTTTCTTTGCATCACCCCTCTTGATCTAATAAACACACCTAAATGACTCCTACTAATGAGAATGTGACTGTTACTAAAAGTAATAAACTTCACACAATTCCTGTTTTACAAATTCCTTGTTTTTACGAAAAGAACCATGAGCCATCGATGAGTAGCTCAGTTAGTTAGAGCGTCATCCCAATACGGCAAGGACACACAGGAATCAACTAATGAGTGCATAAATAAGTAGAACAACAAATCAATGCTTCTCTCTCTCTCTCTCTCTCTCCTTTTCTTCCTCTCTGAAATCAATCAAAAATAAATAAAGAACCACGAATATATAATTGGTCTTTGTACAAAGAAGTATAGTTAATATAAGACTTCTTGCTTTTCCCTTCTCTTGTCTTCCAGCTCAAGGGAAATCCTTCCCATTGTTTTCCTTAATATTGTACTTAGAACCATATTTTCATTAAGAATATTGCATTTCCCACTTGTGGGAAATTGTCTTAATACTAAATTATAGATTTTTAAACCCCACTGCCTTGCTTTTGACGAATGCCAAAATATTGTGAAAATTAATTATCCAGTATTTACTTTAAATTAACCTTTTTGTACTTATACTGATTTCTGAAGAGCTTTAATAAAAATCTATTTCACAGTGTCAGAAAGATTGAGTTCCTTGTTGGTGCATGAGTGGAGGAAGCATTATTTTTTAAGACTTCGCCAGTGAAGTATCTCTGATTTGCTGTGCATTTAATTGATAGCCCAGTCAATTGAGCAGCGGCTGATGAAAATGGACCACACCGCAATCCACCCACATCTACTTGATATGAAAATCGGTCAAGGCAAATATGAGCAAGGGTTCTTTCCAAAGTTACAGTCTGATGTCTTGGCAACAGGACCAACTAATAACAAGTAAGCACATTCTTTACTTGGGTAGTTTGTTGGAATAAATGAAAGGTGGAGTACTCTGCAACTCTGATGGACTAATGCTAAGCCATTTAACATCTTACCTATCTGCTTACTTTTTTCAAAGACCAAATTAATTCACTTGAGATATGGATTGACAATCTACTTATCTTTAATTCAATCATATAAAAATATACAAAGACTAGAGATTTCCCGTTTTTAGGTAATATGCACTTGGGAATAGCTTTACTTTAACTGTGTTAAAATATAATGCTAATACTATCTAATGGAATTAGAGAAGTTGTACTTTCATTATCTGTATTATTTCACTATCTATTAGTTTCCTTGGACTACCCTAACCAAGTACTGCCAACTTAGTGACTTCACACAACAGAAATTTATTCTTTTACAGTTCTGGAAGCTGAAAGCCTAAAATCAAGGTATTGGTAAGGCCATGCTTCCTCTGTGGCTTCTAAGGGAGGATGCTTCCTTGCCTTTTCAACTTCTACTGGCCCCAGGCATTCCTTGGCTTCTTGTAGCATAAAATCCGTCTGTCTATCTATAGCATAAAACCCGTCTCTGTCTTCCTACTTATATGACTGTCATCTCTCTGTGAATGTGTCCAAGTTTTTCTCTTTTTATAAGTCATGTTGGACTAGGGCTTGCTCTAATAACCTTAATCATAACCTGACTGTATCTGCAAGAACCCTATTTTTAAGTAAGGTCACATTAATAGGTATTGGGGTTAAAACTTCAGCATATCTTTTGGGGGCACAGATCAACTCATAACACCATCTTTCTACTTTTTAAGTATAAGTGCAAAAATTACAAAACAACCAAAAATAAAGGTAAACCCTTTTATTCTTTATAAAAGATGATTCCATTCAGAAATGATCTGAATGTGGTTAGAAATGAAAACAGTTATTCAGGTTTAGGGGAAGTCCTTGATTTTAGGTGAATACACGTGTTTTAACAAAAAATGGTGTAAAGAAGGTTATTAATGGGTTAGACAATATCTTAGAAAGAACTTTGGTGGGAAACCAGCGATTCTGGAACTTAGTTCTTAAGTGCTAACCAGCTTAGGAACTTTGGACAAGTTGGAATTACTTTCCTCTCTTTTAGTCTGAAAATAACACTACATCTGTGATCTTATTGAAGAGTCAAAGAAGGAGGGGGAAAGAAGCCAGGCTGTAGCAAAGAGATGGGCTAGAAGACTGAAATAAAGACTGGGTACACGAAATGGAAGTGGCATTGAGCCACCTAAATTTTCAGCAGACAAGTGTAGAATCAGTGAGAGCAGTTAAAAAAGAGGTATGCCTTTTGATCTAAGTGGCCTAAACTAAATAAGTAATATGAAAGTTCTTGAAAGATGGCCTAAGGGTATGATGTTTCTATCTTTCAGATGAACTTCTGAACTACATGGTGCAGAATGTTTGGTACTTTTAATAAAACATTGATGAAAATTTCCAAATTTTTTGACTGAGAGCTATAAGGGGTAGAAATGTATAATGATAAATACTAGACTCTTAAAGAAAAAGCAGCAGCAGTGTATACAGTTAATTGACAAGGTTTTACCCTCTATTAAAGAGCTGTCCCTACTTTTATCAATACTGAACTTAAAAATGTGCTAAGAGATGTTGACTGTTGGTAGTATGAGATATAATGTCCTATTTTTTTTTCTTTTTTCTTCTTGTGACAGACAGAGAGACAGAGAGAGGGGATAGACAGAGACAGACAGGAAGGGAGAGAGATGAGAAGCATCAATTCTTTGTTGTGGCTCCTTAGTTGTTCATTAATTGCTTTCTCATATGTGCCTTGTCCAGGGACTACAGCAGACCGAGTAACCCCTTGCTCAAGCCAGTGACCTTGGGCTCAAGCAGGTGAGCTTTGCTCAAATCAGATGAGCCTGTACTCAAGCCAGTGACCTCGGGGTTTTGAACCTGGGTCCTCCGCGTCCCAGTCCTATGCTCTATCCACTGTGCCACCTCCTGGTCAGGCTTCTAATGTCCTCTTTTTTAGAAGTGGATGAGAGTTTTCCATCAGAACAGATTAGTCATCTGTTTGTTTGTTTTGCTTTGTTTTTTGAAAGAAAGAGAAGCATCAATTCGTAGTTGCTTTCCCTTTAGTTGTGCATTGGTTGCTTCTCACATGTGCCTTGACTGGGCAAGCCAGTGTCCGCTTGCTCAAGCCAATGACCTTGGGCTTTATATGCCAGCGACCTTTGGGCTCAAGCTAGCAAGCTTTGGGATCATGTGGACATTTTACTCTGTTCAAGCCAGCAATGCCATGCTGAGGAGCCCGCGCTCAGAGCCAGCGACCTCGGGGCTTCTAACCTGCAACCTCAGCATTCTGGGTTGATATGCTATATACTGCGCCACTGCTGGTCAGGCTATTCATATTTTTCTTTATTTGTAAATATACTAATTGTTTAAACCACTTTGACGTAGGTAGACTTAATTTCAATAGTTTTGATTTTCTTTTGATAGCATTAGATTACTCATTCATTCATTTGGCAAATATACTGCTCACAAAAATTAGGGGATATTTTCAAAATGAATATAAAGCTATAAAATACCCCTAATTTTTGTTAGCAATATATGGTTCTCCTCCTAAATGTTAGGCACTATCTTGTTCACTGAAAGCCTAGCAGTGAACAAACCAACAAAAATCTCTGCTTTCAGGTGAGAGGAAAAAAAATAAAGAAATTTAATGTGTAAAATAAATGTTTCAGACAGCGATAAGTAAAATTTGTGAAGTAAAATAAAGCAGGAAGGCAAAGGAGGTTGGGAGTACTCAGGAGGGAAGATTTCATTTTTAAACTTTACTGCCATATTTTCTTGCTTTTAATCTTGTATCTAATCTCAAGGTTTCCCATTTCCACACAGAGGCCAATCATTATGTTTTCCGGTAGATTGTACTCTAAAAGAAAAAAGATCTCAGAACTAGTTGCAGGGTGAAGGAATATATAATCACGCCCGTGTAAATGGTTGATCAACTGCTGGAGAGAATTTAATGTGCTGTTTACAAGCCAAAAGCAAATAAGCAAGCTTTAGTGATTTAGCAAATATGCTTACGTTTGGTAAAATTATTCTTAATAAATGAGGTTTAATAATGCAAAGAATAAATTGTTTAGACTGGGAACATGAGACCTTCATAGTAATTTTCTTAAACAGGTGCTATTTATCTGTTTTGAAAATAAAATCAAATGTGGCATTTTGTCCACAGAATGTATAGTAAGATGCTAATTATATTGTGTAAGTTAATATTTATCTCTTTACCTAAAGTCTTTTCTACTTTGCCTCCCAAGGAAAACATCTGCTCTTTTTATTCTACTCCTTTTTATTGCATAAATTCTTTAGATGATGTTTCTATTCTGTTTCAGGTTTTTACTATTTATTTGAACTACCCTACCCAGTAGCTCTAGTTTTTTAAAACCCTGAACACTGACTGGTTTTTTTTTTCCTGCAGGGCTTTTTCCAAGACCTCCAAGTCAAAAGTCTATACCGAGGTCTTACTTATTATTTTTGTTACTTATATTTTACTCTTCCCCTTTACTTATTACATAAGTTTATCAACTGATGTTAATATATTCTGCTTCAGAATTATTAAAGAAAAAAATATTCATGATACTTGTTGAAGGTGGTAAGACAGATTTTATTGAAGGGAGGCCATGGTGGTAGTTGTAGGGACCAACAGAATGGGATTTTTCAGTGGGGAAGAGAGATTGGACTCAATTCCATAAACATGATGGGCAAGGAGGAATTTATAGCCAAGGAGCAGAGTGGAAGTCAGCAGATGGAAAATTACTAAGAGGGAACTTTAGTAATTTTGTTACTAAACTTACCTATCAGGATTCTTGCTGAAGGCAGACGGGGTGATCAGGCATTATCTAGGGCAGGGGTGCCCACACTTTTTCAGCTTGCGAGCTACTTATAAGATGACCAAGTCAAAATGATCTACCTACAATAAAAATGCAAAACATAAATTTATTTCTCCTATATTATCATTACTTAAGTTACTATTATTACTATTTAATATTGTGTATTCTTCTTTCACCTTTCTTCTTCTCAGCTCTCTTTTCAGAGGAAAGTCAATGTCATAGTTTTTATGAACAGTCCGAAAAAGCCGCTCCACATTTCCGTTCTTTGGAATAGCAATGGCACACAGACAGATGAGGCAAATGCACTTAGAATATGACGTAGTGAAAACCTCCCATTCTGTATGAAAGTGGTAGGTTTTAGGCTTCTTACTCGGATCAGCTACGGCACTCATTTTTATACCCTTTGTTGTATTTAGTTTAAATAAATTGAAGGCTAACTACGCAGCAATGTAACTGAACAAGTTAGCGCGGTTTAACGCGCTTGCGTAGGGTATCAAAAGTTCAGATGTCAGATTGGCTACCCTGTATGCCAATCAAAAGACAAATGTCTTTTTAATGTCATGCGATCTACCCACACTTCCTTTGCAATCAGTGTATTGAGCACCCCTGATCTAAGGGATGAGGAAGGATGAAGAACCAGGTCAGGGTGTACCCTGAGGATGGGGGGGGGGTCCTTCTAAACTGATTTATCAGGGTTTTTCACTAAAACTGGATTTTATAAGAAAGTGTACAGATGGGCCTATGAGAAGGTTTAGGAGCCTGGTTGTAGTTTGGTCAAACAAAAAAATATTTGTCAATATCTTACTATGTTTTTTCTGCATCTTCCTATTTGCTTTCCCAATTTCCTTTGTGTCCTTTTTACAGTCTTACATTGATCCTTTGCTTTAGGAACATTTCAAAGGATTCCACTTCAGAAGCTATCACTAGATCTTTGCACATTTTTTTCTGAGATAAACCCTGCCTTTCTTGCTACCATTTTTATTAAAATTACTTAGTGTTCCACTAGCAGACTGAAATAAGGTGATTTAGAAGCTTGGAACCAAACGCATGCATAAATTATTTCTTCTTTTTTTTTTTTTTTTTTTGTATTTTTCTGAAGTGAGAAGCAGGGAGGCAGAGAGACAGACTCCTGCATGCACCTGATGGGGATCCACCTGGTATGCCCACTAGGAGCACTGCTCCATTATAGCCGGAGCCATTTTAGCACCTGAGGCAGAGGCCACAGAGCTATCCTCAGCGCCCAGGCCAACTTTGCTCCAGTAGAGCCTTGGCTATGGGAGGGGAACAGAGAGATAGAGAGAAAGGAGAGAGGGAAGGGTGTTGAAGCAGATGGGTGCTTCTCTTGTGTGCCCTGGCCAAGGATTGAACCTGGGACTTCCACACGCCGGGCCAACGCTCTACCACTGAGCCAACCGGCCAGGGCCATGCATAAATTACTTTAAAAGAAACAAAAGAAGCAGCTTTCTCATTTTAAGTCTTTTGTAAATTAAGTAATTTATTAATAAAGTAATTAAAAGTAATAAATGCTCAGAAGTGCAATATGACTTTTACTGAATGGCAGAAATGTAGAAATTCATTTTAAATTGTGTGTAATTCTTCTGTCAAGGATATATTCAAGAGTAAATATTCTAGGGATGTTGCAATGAATACATAGGTGAAACCTGGGAAAAAATTTTTAGATAGTGTAATATAAAATAATGCATGTTCATTCAGAATTTTAAAATATTGGAAAGTGATAGCGTAAATTTTAAAACCATCATAATTTTATTATGAGATGTTAACATTTGGTGTGTTTCCATTGGATGTTCACACTTTTTTTTTTACAAAATTAGTATATTGTTTTTACAGTGTTGTATCTTACTTTTTCATTTATTAGTGTATCAGAAGCACTCTCCCATATTATTAATATTCCTAGAAACTTGATTTTTTTAATGACTATATGATACTTTATTGTATAGCACCTGCCCTACTGTTGAATAGCTAGCTAAGTTGTTCAGAGCATATTTACTTAGTTTTAAGTAACTGTTGGGTATAATATCCACTTAACAACTTTTTGGAAAAATTATGCATTCAGCATGATTTTGGAGTGAAAGCTATATCCTAATTTCAGGAACATTTAAAAGCCAAAATGTATCCTGAAATAAAAGAAACACAGAATTTGTTACTGCATATATTCTGTGATGAACATCTGTAAACCTAAATGTTAGTTGCATCTATGATTATTTATCTAAGGTGTATTTATAGAAGGGGCAGATGACGTAATAGACTCAGCCAATAAAGTGGCTGACAGACATGATAGGAGCCCTTCGAGAGTTTCCAGTATAGAGGATGTTATAGAAAATAGAGACAAGTAAGAATAACACACTGGTAGGTACAATAATTGGGGAGTATTTAGGAGGAATAGCTATTTTAAATTTGGAAGAATCATAGAATACTTTCTGTGTGCCATCTAAGCTATCAGAAAGATGACTAAAAGTTGGAAGAAAACTTCATGGACAAAGACGCAAGTGTGAGAGAGCTTATCTCATTGGAAACACTGAGGCAGCTGAAAATAGCTGGAGTTTCAAGGTAGAAGGATGACCTATCAGTTAGCTTAGTTGGTTGGAGCATCATTCCAAAATGCCAAGGTTGTGGGTTGGATTCCTGGTGAGGGCACATACAGGAAGGAACCAGTGAATGCAAAACTAAGTGGGACAACAAGTGAATTATTTCCTCTTTCTTTCTCCTCTTCTCCCTCCCTCCCTTTCTCTCTTCTTCTCTCTCTCTACCTCTGTTTCCCTCCCTCCCTCCCTCCCCTTCTGTCTTCCTCTCTCCCCCCTCTAAAGCAATCAGTTAAAAATTTTTGGAAAAAAGAAAAGTATAATCGGCAGTACTAAATGTAGCATAGTTTGAGTAAGCTAAGAATTGAATGAATAATATCCATTGCATATGGCGGGTAAGAGTATCAGTGACTTCTTCAAGAGCATTTTCATGGGAATAAGCTGATTTGACATGAACTAAAGATCTAAAGGTAAATAAGTAGAAGGCTTACATCTAAACTTTTTTCTCTAAGAATTTTTACATGAGAAGAGTGAATAAAGAGATTTAAAAATACATAACTATAGAGGATCAAGAGAGAGATGCCAGCATGCTTGGAAATGAAAAGAAATACTCTGTTGGGAGAGAAAAATTACAGAGACAGCAAAGGAGGTGAATAATAGAGCAGACTGAAGAAAGCAAGAGAGAATTGGTCAGGCATATAAGTGGAAGAAACAGTTTTGAGCCACAGCCAATACATTTTATATGTTGGGATTAGGAGAAAGATGAGGTGTCCGAGCCCATGCATCCTCAAACAGAGGGCGAGAGGAAGGAGGCAAGGTAGGTCTTCATTTGGGTGGAGGTACTTGAGAATAAAGGGAAAGATATGGAATCGTCTCTGAGGGGCGAAGGGGAAACTTGATAATGGGCAGGTAAGTGGTTCATGGGTAGTTCTGAGTGAAATCAAGAACTGACCTACCTGAGAATAAAGAAGTGAGAGGGTAGCCCTCACCAGGTGTGGGGCTTTGCTGGTCAGGCAAGATGGAAAGGAGAGGATCATTACAGAGGAGATACCATGTGGTTTTTAATCTTAGTTTTAGATGATTACATCTCTATGAATATACTAAACACCACTGGTTGTGTGGTATTTAAATTGTATCTTAATAAAACTGCTATATAATTAAAAAAGAAAAATAAATATTGTCAGTCTTTTGTTTTGAACAGTTCATTCTTTCTATTTTAAAGGTAAGGGACTACCTTTTTTATTTGGTTTGTTTGTTTTTACCTCCACGTTCTATTTTTTCAGTCGCTGGGTGAGTCGGAGCGCCACCACACAGCGCAGGAAAGACCGCCTTCGCCAGCACTCGGAGCAGGTTGGGCTGGACAATGACCTGAGGGAGGTACGTGGGCTGCCTTACTGGGATGCCTTCATGCAGGAGCCACCAGCTGGGCTCAGCAGGTAGCACTGCGTAGGTCGTCTCCCATTAAAAAAAAAAAAGATTTGGTTATATTTTAAAAGAATAATCCTTTTGTACTGACTTAGGGCAGAAAACACCATTTTTTCCATATTTTTAAATTCATTACATCTACAAAAGGCTCTAAAACAAGTCTCCCTGTGTATCACAATTACAAGGCCAAGTTTAAGATAACTTTTTGGTCAATATGCCCACTGTAGGGGGAAAAAAAACAGAAACAGATATTTCTAAGTTTCAAGCCTAATTTAAACTTAGTAAGTAAAGATGTGTTTGATTGTTCGCTGTATTTGTCTTGCTGGCATCATTTCAAATCTTTTTTAAGTTTTAAATGAAGATTAAAGATTCTATGCTTTATTTGCACGACTTGAAAATAAAACCATAATTATTTATTTAAATAACTTTAAATAAGTTGATTATATTTTGTGGTCAAGGAAAATTCAATGAGAAGATCTGTTAACTGTTTTCTAAACTCAAATGTGTAGAAATAAAGCAGAAAACATCATTCTAAATATGTATAGCTTTTTGTTGATGTGTTCATACTATATGATTTTAAACGTTTTTTTGTGCTACCATATATTCTCCTCTCCTTTTTCTTTTGCTGTAACTATTATACGCATGCTTGTTTTGCTTGTCTCTTTCTCCCATATCCTGTTCTATTTTGCTTTTCTGTCCTTGGCATTCTTCGTCCTCTTAGCCTTCCGGGGAACATTTGGTCTGTCAGAACTCCATGGCATTCTGGGAGTGGGATCAGGGTCCACCTCCTCCTGCACGACTTCCCAAAAAATCCTTCTCTGAGTGCTGCCTGGTATGTTCTTTGCCTGAAATTGCTTTGCGGATGTTCCCGAATCTTGTCTTTGGTGTTCTTGAATTATCCACCTGCGTGAGTGCACATAGCTGTAGAATGCCCCACATCACCCTGTCACGTGACCTCAGCTTCTCCCTGTTGCATTTCACTGCCTCTTGTGTTTGGTACCTATTCATGGTGGTGTGTGTGTACATGGATAGTTTTATACTCTTGGCAGGGAAAACTGGTTGTTCAAATCCCTAATCAGTGGGCTTGGCGGGGGAGAGAGGGAGTGGAGAATAAGAACAGATTTAGCAAATTATTTTTTTTTAATGGAAGTATGTGAAATATTAAACTTCCTTTTATTTAAATTAAGCATTTTGCAAAAATGATTTATTTTCAACAGTTTTTTGTTTAGGTATTATCTCCACAGCATTTCTTTTTATTTTTATTTATTCATTTTAGAGAGACAGGGGAGAGAGGATGACAATGAGAGAGAGAGAGAGAGAATGGGGAGGAGCAGGAAGCATCAACTCCCATATGTGCCTTGACCAGGCAAGCCCAGGGTTTCGAACCAGTGACCTCAGCATTCCAGGTCAATGTTTTATCCACTGAGCCACCATATAGATCAGGCCATGTCCACAGCATTTAATTTACCTTTTTTCTTTTTTTTACAGAGAGAGAGAGGGATAGATAGGGACAGACAGACAGGAACGGAGAGAGATGAGAAGCATGAATCATCAGTTTTTTGTTGCGACACCTCAGTTGTTCATTGATTGCTTTTTCATATGAGCCTTGACTGTGGGCCTTCAGCAGACCAAGTAATCCCTTGCTCAAGCCAGCGACCTTGGGTCCAAGCGGGTGAGCTTTTGCTCAAACCAGATGAGCCCGCGCTCAAGCTGGCAACCTCAGGGTCTCGAACCTGGGTCCTTCTGCATCCCAGTCCGACGCTCTATCCACTGTGCCACCGCCTAGTCAGGCTAATTTACCATTTCTGCTCTATATTTTACATGGTCAGAAAATCAGGGTCATCGTTATAGAATCTTAGTGCTAAGAGGAATTGTTGAGGTCATCTTGTCCAACTTGACATGATTTAACTGAAGTGTGAGAGACTTGTCTGAAGTTACATGGACACACAAAGGCAGAGTTGGGCCTCCAGTCCAGGACTCCTCACTTCCTGGCCAGTCCTCTTTCCAGTGACCCTGCGTAACAGGTGGCACTAAATTGCTATCCCTGAGGGCAGGAAGACTGTTTTTGTTTGTATTTTGTTCCCGTTGTGGCATTAGCATAAATTTATTTAATTTTACAATGGTCTTCTCTTCACTAGTCTAGAGCCAGTTAGAAAAACAAGTGTTTATTAAAATATTCAGGGAGAACCTGTACTAAAGAGCTCCGTGGTTATTAATTAGTAGGGATATATTGTCATGGGTAGTTCCTAGTTGTCTCTTGCTTTTGGCTTTGACAGAAATGAAGAAGAGCATATTAGAAATCTCAGAAGAAATCTGAGGTGACTTCCCTCTGCAATTAAAGCTTTATTATAAAAAAACATGCCTTGTGAAAGGTTTCTTTCTCCTCCATTTTCATCTTAAGATACCCTTTTCCTGCAGCTGCCCCAAAGGGAATCACGTTTTCCTCTTCACTTGTTGACTGTAAAGGCAGCGCTCTGATTTTGCAGTTTACAGAGGCAGCCTCACCTGTGTGAGGAGGAGCGGGCTCCTTTCCGTGCATGCCCGGGGCTGTTGCTCATTCAGTGGCCCCAGCAGAGGCCAGCCGGAAGAGCCTTCACAGGTGGACCCCTGGGGTTCACTGTTGGCTCATAACTGTCCCCGTCCCACGGGTGGAGTGCGGGTGGCCTGGTATTTATGGCCACTCAAAAAGGACAGCCCTGTTCTAACTTGTTTTCGTTTATATAATGGAATGTAAACTTTAAACAGTGATTAATTTTTAATTCAATTACTGACTTTCTCTTCCTACCCTCTTGTCTGATCGTCTTCCTCACTCTTTTTCTTCAAGCAGTGTTTCTCCCTAAACCTAGTTTGATACTTACATCTTCTTGAGAATTGAGTCCTGTAGTGGTTCTGCATTTGCACAAGGCTGGGTAGAAACAGAACCTTTTTAACATCCGCCAGTTAATCTATATGTGTTTGGGTTTTTTTTAAGATTTTTTTATTGATTGATTTTACAGGGAGAGGAGAAAGAGAGCTGGAGGGGGAACAAGAAGTATCAACTCAGTTGTTTCACTCTAGTTGTTCCTTGATTGCTTGTCCTATGTGCCTTGACTGGGCCAGCCCAGGGCTTTGAACCAGTGACCTCAGCATTCCAGGTTGGCACTCTGTCCACTGCATCACCACAGGCCAGGCTAATCTGTGTTTTCACCAAGCTTTTATCTCTGATTTGTAATATACCAAATAATGTTCGTATAACCTGAAATAATAGGAAATGCAGATAGAATTCTCACGTAAGATCCCTGCCTCTCTCTCAGGTTAGTTTTTCTGACACTTCATTTCTTGCTTTTATTTATTTGAAACTTAACCTTCAGGGTATTTTAATAGACCTTGTTACATTTAGTTTTCCTAGTAGTGGAAGTTGTCTCTTATTCTCAATTATCCCTCTTTGGTTGAGCCTTTAGAAAAGATTGGAACTGCACTGGGAGCAGCTGTCCTGCTGCGGCTCCTCACCCCCTGGCAGTGTACGCCTGCGCCAGGTGTGTCCCCAGCCCGCATTGGTCAGGGCGCTGCTCAGCTGCTGAGCAGGCCACCACCCGCAGTGGTGCTGGAAGGGCCAGATAGCCTGGCATACCAGAGCCTCGGCAGCGTGGTGGCCCCACGTCCCCTGACCTCTCTTATTTCTAGCTGGAGCTTTGGAACCAGCGCCATCTCCAGGGACAGTGGCACAGCAGCTGAGGTCACTGGGGCAGGGGCTGGGGCTGCCACAGTCGGGGTGGCCGGCTCTGGGGCTTGAAGTTGGGCTGAGTGTGGGGCCTCATCACTGGTTATGCCAGGGATCCTTCTGTGAAGCCACAGCGCTTCTCCTACACCATTTGGGACCCTGCCCTCTTGGAGGCCAGGGGGCTCTTTGCCTGATGGTGGCTTTCCTCATCATCTTCACCATGAGGAAGAGCCATCTCCACCTCCCATAGTTCTTTCTCCTGGGACTTGTCTGCCCTGTGTGTTCCTTTCCCTATACCTCCCAGGCAGCCTGGGGGAAGCGGCTGGCTCAGGGTCGGACAGAGAGAAGGCAAATAAACACTGTATTAATTTAAAAAATAATTTACAGCAGGAAGAGGTGTACACAAGTTTATGGGAACTAAATGCTGGTGGAGTTCCTTTAACTTTTAAGCCCGTCCTTAGAATGATTGCACTAGAAAAGAAACAGATTGTTTCATTAATGTGGCACTTCGTCAGGAGGGTTGGGAAGTAGCAGGAAAACTGTTCAATAGACTCCCTAATCAGTGGGATTAAAAAAAATACTGTTCCAGATTTAGCAGGTTATTTTTCTTCCAGAGAGGAAATATATTAAATGTACAAACTCCCTTTTATTTAAAGAATGCAAAGGATTTTACACATCTTCACTTTCAATTTTAACTTCTCCCCTTAAGGAGTAAGGTTTCACATATGTGTATGTGGGAGGATGTGCTGGCTTGCAGTCTCTCTCCCCCAACAAACTGCTAGTTTTACTATATAATTTAGAGTAGTTACTCTCTAAATATAGCCCTAAGACACTTGAACTTTGGGGGATTCTGTCCTGTAGTCTTGATGAGTTTTTGCAGGTGGCATAGAAAGAGAGAGCAGGTGTCCCGCACAAATCATGTGGAGTGACTTTTTTTCCCCGCGAAATTTGCTAACCAGAGCTCAGCAGTGGACTGGGTTTCTATGCCAGTCTCTGAGCCATCACAAGTAATGTGATGTTTCCACTTTCTCTTGATTGTGGAAGAAGGCAGAGGAGGGATATAGTGAACACATCAGAGACACAAGAGTCCTCCTGCATGTGGAGCACATGGTACTTTCTGGAGTGATCTCAGAGCCTTTCTTATGAGGTAGGTGGGAGTGTTTTATGCCCACTTGATGAATAAGCAAATACACCAGAGGTCGTAAAATCCGCTGCACCCGAATTGTAGAGTTCCTGATTTTACTGCTGTGACTTGACTAGAGGAAAGGGTTGGGTTGGAAGCTATGCCCAGGAGGTTAGGAATGTGTTGAAACTCCGTCTGTGGGAGACGTGTGGAAGGAACCAGCAGTCTGAGGATCACTGGGTTCCTGCAGACCTGGGATTTGTGATCCAGACATCATATTTTTTTCAGTCCAACCACAGTCCTGACTAATCACACCCTTGGGTCTTCCCAATAAAAAGACTAAACTAGATGAAATTCCATCTCATTTTGAATGAGTTTTAACCTGATGGGATTCTGTCACTGGTGTCGTCACAGGGGTGAGTGGGGGAATGTGAATGTCCTCTGCCCTTTGACACACGACTTGAATTCCCATTGCACATATCTACTTATGTTGTTCCTGCACTTGTTTTTTACTTAAGGTCAATAAGTCAGAAGGATAGCTGATGTTTATGCACTAAAAACACTCTTTAATTTTTAGAAATATATGCAAGAGGCACGAAGTTTAGGAAAAAACCTGAGGCAACCCAAATTGTCAGACCTCTCTCCGGCAGTGATCGCACAGACCAACTGGAAGTTTGTAGAAGGCTTATTAAAGGAATGTAGAATGAAGGTACGTATCGCTCACGGACGTGCGGAGACAGGGTATGTTCATATTCACTCCGTGTGTGTGGCTAACATGAGCAGAGTGAGCCCCATTGGAGCCTGTAGCTTCCCTAAAAGAAAATTTGTATTACAGCTTGTACATGAGGGGCCTACACCTCATGTGCTTCCTACTGAGGTCCCGCGCCTCCACGGGTTCTTCATTGCTCACAGGATTGGGAACATGGGAGCCCTGCACAGCTCTCGTCACCTTTCCAGCCACTCCTGTCTTCCTGTCCAGCATGAGCAGATACTGAGCCAGCCAGCAATTGTGTCAGGGATGTTGTTTGTCATCTTATGCGAAAAGCAACACATTTTGTGTGTGTGTGTCTGAATGTGCCTCTCTGTGGGACCTTGTCCGTGGCTGTACGTGTGTAAGGATGCCCGTAAGGAAGATCTTAGCTATGTTGTTGGTTTGTATATATATTACACACTAGTCTCCTCTCTCATACCTGTGTTTGTCAGAGGTAGCAAACAGATTGACAAACCTCAAAGCATCGTTTTAGTTAAAAAATATTTCACATACACATATTTTTTCATTTATTTGACAGTCATTCCTCAAGGACCTGATCTGTGAGTTCAGTAAATGCCCATGACAGTGCTGAATCAGACAGACAAGATCCTGCCTAAAGGAACTAGATTCTCTCTCACTTTACATTTTGTAACAGCAGTGAAGACTGCTGTAAGTTAACTTACCTGAAACTGATTTCTATTACTTTTCCATTTTTTGGTGCATACTCATGAGCAGATAACAAAAGAGGAAAGAAAGAAGAAAAAAAGAGACCAGGTTCACAAATTAGAGAGTTCATAAAAAAAATGAGAGCTGCTGGTTTGTATTGTGGTTTCTGCCTAAGTTCAATTAAGCTAAGTGCAGGTATCTTCAGTATTCAGAGATGCCGGCAGTGGGGCTTCAGAAATGACAGCACGTTTTCTAGGTCTGATGTAATCCTCAGTATGACTCAGATGAGTAACCTGAAAACTGTCAAACATAAACACTTACATGGAAATACTTTAAATCAGTATCATAGTGTCTCTTTAGTGACCCTCTATTTCTCTGACAAAATAGTGTAAGTATATATGATGCTATTCCAGTTAGTTGACTACAGATTAAGGCATGTTCTCCAAGGTGACTAAAAATCTGCAATTAGAAATACAGTGCAGGAAACCCAGGTCTCCTGATCCAGTAGTGGACTTGTTGGGTTTGGCTCCGCTGCTGGGATAACACTTGTGGCCACACGTAATGCTTTCAGACAAAGCGCATGTTGGTGGAGAAGATGGGCCACGAAGCCGTGGAGCTGGGCCACGGAGAAGCAAACATAACGGGCCTGGAGGAGAACACCCTGATCGCCAGCCTCTGCGACCTGCTGGAGAGGATATGGAGCCACGGCCTGCAGGTCAAGCAGGTAACCTCTCGGGAGGCCCTGGAGGCGTGGCCGGGGAGGAGCCCTGTTAGGACACGTAACAAGTAAAAGGGTATGTTTCTTTGTCACAGGATGACTAGAAACGCACCACAGGCATTTTAATTCAAGAAAAAGAAAGGAAAACCCATGATTAGGAGGCAGTTTGGGGCTCTTTCCTGGTAAACAGGAAAGGACGGAACAGCATGTTCACTGCAGAGGCTGTGTGTGTCCCCTGTAGATCCACTGACTGTATGCTTTCGTCACTATCCAGCAAGAAGTCTGTTAGCAAGAATTAGCAGTTCTGTATAATTTTAAGTTGTTGAGTTATTTAGAATGGAATGATTAAAATGTTTTTTCTTTTTTTCTCTCTAGTCTCCTTTTCTTTTGGGTGATTTCGTTCTTCTTTCCCTTTTCTCTTTCTCCTCTTGCCCCAATTTTCTTTCCTCGTTGGCATTCCATATATTCAAACATTTTGCATGTGATGTACACCAGGCATCCAGTGCTGCTAGGGCATTTCGATTCTGTGGTTGCTACTGTGGCCAGTGTGGTTTGGCCTCAGTACATCCAACCAATAACAATCAGGCCGAAGTTAGAAATCTGTGTGGCTCTGCTGCTGGCCTCTTGGCTTAGTAGCTGTCATTCCAGGCTGTTGCTAGTCTTCTCAGGGAGAATGACCTCATTACACATAGAGGGACACGCTCAGAATGTCTCCCAGCTAGGAATGATGAACTTGGTTCTCCAGACTTCAAAATGGCCATTCCAATATGAATGGTTTTGGTCAGAAATTTTTTTTGATGAATTATTAATGATAAAATGATAAATTTTACATACCTTGTACTTGCAGGGGAAGTCAGCTTTGTGGTCACATCTAATTCAGTTTCAGGACAGAGAAGAGAAACAGGAGCACCTTGCAGAATCACCAGGTGAGATTTCATTGGTTTGGTTGTTTCTATGGAAGCAGCAGCACTGACTCATGTGAAGAATCAGTACCGTATAGCTTTGTCTCTGCCTGTCTGTCTCAAGCTGAAATGTAGCACATCTTGTCAGCAGTGGGGTAAAGTAGAAGGAGCAATATTGTTTACTATGTAGTTGTTAGACCTGGGAAAAGTCACTTGACCTTTCTGATCTTCAGCTTCCTCGTTCATAAGACAGGAAAAATAATAGTAGCTATGCCAAGTCTGTAATGTTGAGCAAGTAAGATAACAGGTGAATCATCCATACATAAAGGACCATACGTACAAGACAGCAGGTTCTCAATTAATGTTTCATTCAGTGTTGTTTCATTATAACGTCAGTGAAGGAAAAAATCAGTCCCTGGCTGGCCATGGCCAGTTTGTCTGGAGTTTACCCTGGGGACTTCGGTTTCTTCCCACATCCCAAAGGTGCATGTGAGGTGAACTGGCATGTTTACATTGCCCAACTATGAGAGAGTGTGGTTGTGGGTGTGAGTGTGCCCTGATAGAGACCCTGAGCAAAAATAAGCAGATTGGGAAACCATCTTATTTGTTTCTATTACTCTTTCTGAAATGGCCACATTTATTTCAATGTTTAATATTAGAGGAGTTTGGGATCTTTATTTAGGAGTTTGGTGATATTTTTTGTGACCAGAAATATACTTTGGGGTACTTAATTCTTTATAGCCTATGGTAAATGGGTTTTGTCATACATTATTTTGCTTCAAGTTGCATTTTTCTAGTATAATAAAGTGAGGATTTTCTGTATACTCTCACTAGTATTAGGGTGAAGTATATACTGATGTTTTTCTGGAAAATAAAAGTTTTAGCCTGATCAGGCAGTGGCACAGTGGATAGAGCATTGGACTGGGACGCGGAGGACCCAGGTTTAAAACCCCGACGTCACCAGCTTGAGCGCAGGGTCGCTGGCTTGACATGACCCCATGGTCACTGATTTGAGCCCAAAGGTTGCTGGCTTGAGCCCAAGGTTGCTGGCTTGAGCAAGGGGTCACTTAGTCGGCTGCAGCCCCCTGGTCAAGGCACATATGAGAAATTAATCATTGAACAACTAAAGAGCTGCAAGGAAGAATTGATGCTTCTCATCTCTCTCCCTTCCTGTTTGTCCCTATCTCTGTCTCTCTGTGTCTCTGTCACACACAAAAAAAGATTTCTAACCATCACTGACCTTTCCAGGAGAAAAAAAAAAAAAATTCCTATATGTCTCCAAAATCTTCAGGAGCCAGAGTACTTCAGTTTATAACAGGACATCACATATTAGAAGAGTCATACTTCTTTAGTTAATCAGAGTTACTTAGGGTTCTGGGACATTCCACCTGCTGGTATTTTTCACAACAAGGAGCTTGTTTTTCTTTATGAAAAATTGCCATCTGTTTCACACAAAGTAGAAGTAACAGTGGAAAGCCTAGTAAAGATATAAAGTGTTTTACACTGAATTTGGAAAACTTTTCTAAAATTATGGATTTTTTTAGACATTCAGAAATGTAAAAAGATTTCTTTTAACTCATAAGCCAACTAACAGCTTAAGAAATAAAAATTGCAAATGTGATTGAAGCACTCTATTTTCATTCTTCTCGCTGCTGCTAGAGCACAATACTACCCTAAATGTGGTGCTTATTGTTGGAAACCAGGTTTTTAAATGTATCCAATGAAACAAAAAGGATTTGATACCACACTGCTCACAAAATTTAGGGGATCAGGGAATGTGCAAACACTCTAGTACTTTCAGTCTTTTGTATAGCGCATATTCACCAATGAAATAAAAGTTGGGTTTGCATCTTATTTGCATAATTGAACAACTTTCTTTGACTTGTTTGCTTTTCTAATCTTGTTTAGTTTAAGAAAATAAAATGCTGCTTTTTTTTTGTCGTTTCATACTCATTTTGAAATATCCCCTAATTTTTGTGAGCAGTATACCTTGCTCTGGAGCCCCTCTTAAACAGGATGTTATGGTTCTAATGCCCCAAAATGTAACTGTGTATCTAAAGACTAAGATCAAGATTAAAAGCATTCTCCAGTGTCTTATCTCCTTTGCCCCTTTTTCTGTTGAAAAATAAAAATGCATTAGCATATGCTCTGAAGTGGTCTCTGACCCTTAACCTGTGTTCACAGAAAATACAGCTTTTCAGCCCATAAGACCATAACCAAAATAGCTTACCCATATTAGAAAAAATAAATTCCTAGGAAAACAATAACCATATTTAGAATGAAATGTTGGAAAGCTAAGCTCAATTAAGACAGGAAGATAGAAGCCTTTGCCTCTTGTGCCAAGGGAGGCATGTGAGAATGTCCAGCTGTTAGAGTAAGCAGCTGCCAGCACTACCAGCAGCTTCCTGGCTTCCTGGTCCACTGTTGGGTGGTTGAGCCGGTGACCAGAGACCCAGCTGTTTTCAGTGGCCTTCAGTCAGTCAGCAGTGGGGCCAGCAAAACTCTGAAGTCAAGGCTAAGAAGCACCAAATGTGTCAAAGCCCCATGCAGTCACTGTGCTGCTCTGTCAAGTGTTGAAGGGCTAATGAAACAAAAATGAATCTATGCTCAATATTTTACTGACCCTTAATGGGATAAATATAAGCCGTGCAGCTTTTGATATCAGGTTACTGTCTCTTTGGAGAGATGGATTTTATAAATATTGCTTTAATGCTTTTGATGATTCAGCCCAGGAAGTTAGGATTTAAAAATATGACAGAGTGAAATATATACGAAAATGTGAGTTTAAAAATAAAGTATTTCAGTACTGAGAAACAATGTGTTCTAACTATACAGAAATAAGTAGTCCATTGACTTGTATGCTTTTAAATCTGGATGGTTTGTTTTGTTTGGTTTTGTTTTTCAAGAAATGCTTTTTGTTTGCCAACTGTTAAGCTTCCTAATTGATGGCAGTAAACAGACTGCATTTTCACATTAAGGAAAAATCCTCCAAGTCCTCAGAGACTCACAGTGGGTTGGAACACAGCTCTTACTAATGTTGAGCCAGGATGAGACTAGCTGTTAGGTCATTACAGTTCCTTAGGAGTAGCACTAAATAGGAGTCAGAGACATTGTAAGGGTTGCAGAAGAATGGAGAAGTTCTGTCTTAGCCCTGTAGGCTGTCTTAATTTTTTTCAGTAGTCCCTTTATATACTAGAGCAGCCTTTGCCTCACAGCAATAATGAGCAGATGATACATAGATTTCCCATATACCGCCCTCTGCCCCCCAATGAACAGCCTCCTCCATTATCAGCATCTCCCACCAAGGTGGTACATTTCTTATAACTAATGAACCCATATTGACATATCATCACCCAAAGTCCATAGTTTACATTAGGTTTCACCCTTGGTGTTGAACTATGAATTTAGACAAATGTAGCATGACAGTAGACACCATTATAGCATCATTCAGAGTATTTCCACTGTCCTAAAAATCCTCTGCTCTGCCTATTCATTTCTTCTCTCCCTTAACGCCTGGCAACCCCTGACCTTTTTACCATCTCCATACTGTTACAGCCTTACCCAGAAGGTCACAGAGTATGTAGCCTTTTCGGAGTGGCTTCTTGCACTTAGTAATAAATATTTAAGTTTCCTCCATGTCTTTCAGACAGCCTTAATTTTTACCTTGTCAGGTTTTAACAAAGTCCCTGCACATAGTTTAAAATCCTGTTACGGAGAAAGGATCTCAGAATGCAATAGATCCTAAGAAAGGGGACTTTTCTTGACATATCACCCAAAAGTTTCTATTTTTAAAAATGTTGGCCTGCTTAGACTAGATGTTGTTCATAAACCTTCAGATAGGTTTCCACTAAAGTATAAATGGATTTTTAAATGAATTGGCAAGGGTCAGGGTCAGATGCAGAAAAGGGTGGAAATGCTGCTTTTAAGTGGTTATTCTGGATCTAGCCCAAGAATTTTGAGTCACTCTTCAATCATCTGATATTCATCAAAAGTTTTCTATTAATTATTTACCTCCCTATAGACTGTAGATGGTTCTGTAAAAATAACAGTCTCTGCCCTCTGCAAACTTGCTGCCTATGCAGCAGTGTTGATTCAGGTACATGCACAAAGGGAATTCCCGGGGCTGAGTATTAAACCACAGGGGTTTTACTGAAGGAGAAAGTAGCCTGTTGCATTTAAGTACGGTGGGACCTTGAGATACGAACAGACCAACATTTTTTAAGATACGAGCTGCAACTTGGTTCGTATTTTTGTTCGAGATCCGGGCAAAATTCCAAGATACGAGTTGTTAGTTGTCACATTGGTGCACAGGTCCAGTATCGGCAGTTTGATATATGAGTTGACTAATTTATGGGCTCGGTTACAGAACGAATTAAATTTGTATCTCAAGGTACCACTGTATATTGAATTAAGAAATAGTAATAGAGGTGCACATTTAAATAGTTTATAGATTTCTCTCTATGGAAACTTTAGATTTTGAATCTCTATATTAAATGTATGGCTTCATTTCTTTTTTCTTTTTAATTTTACTTATTGGGTTTTTTATTATTATTTTCTTTTTCCCCCGAAGTGAGAAGCAGAGGGCAGCAGATAGACAGACTCCCACATGCGCCCTGCCCAGGATACATCCGGCATGCCCAGGGATGCTTGGCCCATCTGGGGTGCTCTGCTGCAACTGGAACCATTCTAGCGCCTGAGGCGGAGGCCATGGAGCCATCCTCCATGGGAGGCCAACTTTGCTCCCATGGAGCCTTGGCTGTGGGAGGGGAAGAGAGAGATAGAGAGAAGGGAATGGGGGAAGGGTAGAGAAGTAGATGGATGCTTCTCCTGTGTGTCCTGGCCGGGAATCAAACCCGGACTTCCACATGCTGGGCCCATGCTCTACAGCTGAGCGAACCGGCCAAGGCCTTAATTTTACTTATTGATTTTAGAGAGAGAGGAAGGAGAGAAAGAGAGAAGCAGGAATGTCAGTCTGTTTTTGTAGGTGCCCTGACCTTGAATTGAACTGGAAACCTCTGCACATCGAGATGATGTTCTAACCAACTGAGCTATCTGGTTAGAGCATGGCTTCACTTCTTAACTCCTGTCTGCCCTCTGCTCACAGGCTTCTAAGCTATTCCCTCCGAAGTCACTAATCACTGTATTAGTTTCCTTGGGCTTCTGTAGTAAAGTACTACAAACTGGGTCCTCAAACAACAGAAATGTTTTGTTTCTCAGTTCTGGAGGCTAGAAGTCCAAAATCAAGGTGTCAGCAGGGATTGTTCCTTCAAAGGTTATAAAGGAGAAGCTGTCCCATGCCTGATAGTCTCAAGAACTGCATGGCCAGTATATGGTATTTTCTGAGTCCTCACATCACCTTTCCTCTACACATCTATCTCTGTGTTCATATTTCTCCTTATAAGGACATAAGTCACATTGGATTAGGACCCATCCTAATGACCTCATTCTAACTTGATCATCTATAAAGATCCTATTTTCAAATAAGGTCAAATAATAGGTACTGGCAGTTAGGACTTCATCATTTGCATGGACATAATTCACACCATAACTACTATTGCCTACTGCAATGTCATCATCTATCTGTTGCGTTAGCAGATTACACTGGGGAACAAAATTTTTGTTGCATTCACAAAAACTCTTGTTCTTGGCCTGACCAGGCGGTGGCACAGTGGATAGAGTGTCGGACTGGGATGCGGAAGACCCAGGTTTGAGACCCTGAGGTCGCCAGCTTGAGCGTGGGCCCATTTGGCTTGAGCAAAAGCTCACCAGCTTGGACCCAAGGTCGCTGGCTCCAGCAAGGGGTGGCTCTGTCTGCTTAAGGCCCGCGGTCAAGGCACATGTGAGAGAGCAATCAGTGAACAACTATGGCAACGAAAAACTAATGATTGATGCTTCTCATCTCTCTCTGTTCCTGTCTGTCTGTCCCTATCTGTCCCTCTCTCTGACACACTCTCTCTCTGTCCCTGTAAAAAACAAACAAAAAAAACTCTTGTTCTTACCTAATTCAAGTGTGCTGATCTCAAATTTGACATTAGTTTTTCCCTGTAAGCTTCAGTTTTTTTGCAATTCAAGATTTTATGTCTTCATCTTATTGTAAAATTTTCAACATTTAGTTTAACATAATGAAGTAGAATGTCTTCTTGGGCATAATCTTTGTGAAAATATAATAATTTATATAATGCAGTAAATACACTAATACACTAAAAGATATAATTACATCAGAATTTGTCTACAATTTTGAAATAGAACATATTAAAGCACTTATTTTAATCATAAAATTTGTGCAAAACTTATTTAAATTTATTCAGGCAAAAATTTGCGTTTGTAGCTCTTGCATATGTGTACTTGTTGAGGACAATCTTGTTTGGTGCTCCAGCAGTAGTCTGCTCATCACTAACAGCTCCAAGATTTTCGGAAACTTATCAAAGTGACTGTTCAGGAAGTGAATCTTAACGTTCATGTTCCATCCAATGTTGCGGAAATCCAACGGCATCCTTTGAACCAGAAGTTCATAGTTTTCTGCTTTTTTGTTGCCAAGAAAGTTATTTGTAACTGCCACAAAAGACTGCCATGCTGCTTTCTCCTTGTTATTCATCTTCCTGGCAAATTCTTGGTCATGTATGAGGGTTAAAGTTTGAGGTCCATCGAATACACCTGCTTTTATCTTCTCAAAGGATAAGGCAGGAAAAGCAGAAATAATATGTTGAAAGCATTCACTTTCTCTATTCAAAGCCTGAACAAACTGCTTCATTAAGCCAAGTTTGACGTGAAGTGGGGGGAAAAATGATCCTGTCTCGATTAACTAAAGGTTCATTCACAATATTTAGCATCCTTACTTTCAGAGCTTACATTTCGGCCACTCCTTCTGTGTCCAGTGTTTCTCCCGAGCTCGGCTGTCCCACAAACACAGAAAGCAAGGATACTTCGTGAAACCTCTCTGTTGTCCTAGCAGGAAATTGACCATTTTAAGATCCACACAAATGATCCAGTTATGTTCCTCATACTTCAGAAAGTCGAGGACAGTTTTTATGTCATTATAATTTTCTTGCAGATGAATTGAATAACCAATTGGAACTGCTGCCTAAACATTACCATTGTGTAGGAGAACACATTTTAGACTCCGTTTAGAGGTGTCAAGAAATAGCCACCATTCTGTTGGACTGTAAATGGTAACACCTAGCTGATATCAGAGATGACTGCTTATATCATGACAGTAAAGAATGTGTTTGTCTTCGGGAAAAAAGTTCACAAAAATTTGTTCATGCTTCCTGAAATGGGATACTTTAGCTGACCCGTGAAGTCCTTTCTTTTCTTGAAGTCTGGAGGCTAATAACTCAGCTGCTTTCTTTGAGAGGCCCAAATCTCTTACTAAGTCATTCAGTTTGGATTGACTAAACAGCTGAGGGGTTAATGACTGCATCAGAAGACCCTTCAGATTCTACAACCATTTCCTCATGCATCTCATCAAAATATACTTGATCACCATGTTTACTTTCTTTGTCCTTAGAAGAACTAAAACCATTGAAAACTGGAACTGGGAGTGTCTCAGAGTGTGGGATAGGTTGTATTACTGAAGAAATATTAAGATATGCAATCATATGCCATTTTTTCTTGCCGATGCCCTTTGTATGGAGCAGACAGAAATAACAGTCACTGCTGTGGTCCTTAGGTTCACGCCAAACCATGGGAATACCAAAAGGCATTCTTTTGCGTTTTCCTTTTGTCCACTCATGAAGCATTTCCTCACAATTATGACACACAGTATGAGGAGCCCAGCTCTTGTCTTGATCGCCAAGGGGAACTTGAAAATAGGCAATATATGCACGTGTCACAAATGATGAAATATTGTGCCTTTGACGTTGAAGTGTGTAACAGCCACATATATAACAGAAGGTGCCAGGACTATTCTTACATTTACGCCTACTCGAAGAAGCCATGATTCAATCTTAAAACAAAATAAGAGGCTGTTTTTATCAGATAATAATTTTTTACATTGAAAAACAACTACAATTATGTAAAAGTGATGTTTGTAAAACATTAATTGCCTTGTGGTTATGTTCAATCCAAGAGTCGTTGCCCTTTAACTCCAATTTAAAAACCAATGCATGCCATTAACTGTAACAAAAAGAAATTAAAATTTTATAAAAACTAGAGCATGCACCATAAAATGGATTTCAGATTTGGAATCAGCGATGCAGAACTATATAAAAAAAAGTTTTAAAACCTCATGCAACAGAAATTGAAAAAAATAAAAATTGTTTCCCACTGTTAATCACAGATATCTGTCTCCAGCCCTAGTTCCTCAACATTCAGTTTTGATAGCCCACTGGAATCCCAGACCCAACATATCCTAAGTCAGACTCATTATTCCAGCTCTCTTTCTCCTGTCACTGTCAGGCTCTCTCTCCATCTTGTTTAATGGTGTTGGCATCCTTCTCTCAGTCAAGCTCAGAAGCTAGAAAGTCATCTGTAATGTAACAGAAGCCCCCTTGGGCATGACTCTGCCCCTTTAATTCATTGAATGCATACAATCAGGCAGGTTTCTTTAAGCCTCAGTTTCTTCATCTGAAAAATAATTAAAATAGTAAACTTAAAGGAAAGCGTTACTTAGATATGATAATATATTTTCAGATATTTTATACACATACTTAATATGTTTTTGGCCTTTGAGTCTTGCTTACCTTTTATGTCTGGTCCTTATTAAGTCCTCTGTTTTCTGCTAATACACCTGTCTTCTCTTTGTTATCACTGGCTGCTACTGTCTTGTTCATCCATGCACTGGCCTTTGGAATAACCTCTAGTTCATCTCTCATTTTTTTACACCATCACAGTGCTACTGTAGTTAATAACTAAAAAGTACTCAGGAGCATATAATTTCTTTTCAAAATCCCTACCTCCCCCCCCCCCATGAGATTTCTGTAAATTTCTAACTTTTTTTTTTTAATTTTTTTTTAAGGAACCAAGAGAAGAGCAGACTGGGGCAGACAGGCAGGAAGGGAGAGAGATCAGAAGCATCAAATCATGGTTGTAGCACCTTAGTTGTTCATTGATTGTTTTCTCTCTTATTTTTTACAGAGATCGAGAGAAAGTCAGAGAGGGGGATAGACAAGGACAGACAGACAGGAATGGAGAGAGATGAGAAGCATCAACCATCAGTTCCTCATTGCGAACATCTTAGCTGTTCATTGATTGCTCTCTCATATGTGCCCAGACCGCGGGCCTTCAGCAGGCCAAGCAACCCCTTGCTGGAGCCAGCGACCTTGGGTCCAAGCTGGCGAGCTTTTGCTCAAACCAGTTGAGGCCACGCTTAAGCTGGTGACCTCAGGGTCTCGAACCTGGGTCCTCTGAATCCCAGTCTGATGCTCTATCCACTGTGCCACCAACTGGTCAGGCTGATTGCTTTCTCATAGGTGCCTTGACTAGAGGGGCTCCAGCTGAGCCAGTTACCTCTTGCTCAAGCCAGTGACCATGGGGTCATGCCTATGATTCCATGCTCAAGCCAGCGACCTCGGGGTTTTGAACCTGGGTCCTTAGCATCCCAGGCTGACACTCTATCCACTGCGCCACACCCTGGTCAGGTTCTTACTTGTCTTTTAAGTTTCTGCCATTGACCCTAAATTGTCTCATCTTTCTCAATGGCTGTTTGTTGAGCGTGTATGTTGTATGAGTGCTCTGCCAGGCCCTTGAAGTATTCTAAGAATAGGCTATCACTGAGCCTCAAGAGGTGTTTCATAGAAGTAACAAGAATTTCAAATAGTGGTAAGTTTATGATAGATGTTAAGTTTTAAAGGTCCTGTTAGAAAAAAGAAGTATCCAGGAACCTGGGGCAAAGAGAATATCCAGGAGCGATTTTACACACCACTGTTTTAAGTGCTTTACATCTATTTGAATAAGGTAGGTGCTGTTACTCTTCCCAATTTGCAGATGAGGAAATAGACCATAGAGAGTTTAGATTATTCACCCAAAGTCAGTGAGTTGTTCAGTTCTCCATGGGGTTTGAAAAGCCATGTTTTTAACCATTAAGCTGTGCTGCTCTTGATCTAAAATGAAAATGGGCTGTAAGCAAGGAGGAAAGTACAGAATACTGAAGGATACACTGAAGACTTTAACAGGTTGCACTGGAGACCTGGAAGAGGGCATCGCATGTGTAAGGAGCATGGATCAGAAAAGAGTGGCCAGACCATAGTTTCCCAATGTATGGTTCCCAGAACATGCTCAGTCCTGTAGATGCTTCTCTAAGTGTCCCAACTCCACTTTCACTAAGTCTGTCACTTTTTCTCTGCCCCCCAGGGGCATGATTTCTCCTTGTTGTCATGTCTCCCTCTGGCCACCTTGCTGATTGTGGTTTCAGCTCCTTTCTCCTGCCTTATGATCTTTTTCTTTTTTTCCTATTCTCAACCGACCTCTTCCCACTCGTGTGGCCCTCTTTCATGCTGTGTTCATCAGGAGTATATTTTGTTTCGTTCACAAAAAGAAAGATGTGCTTTGATTAATAACACACGTGCTGATGGCCTCAGACAGGAAGACTAACACAGTGCAGCCTTTGCAACAATTTCCTCAGAGCCTTTTACCTCCTGGGTATCGGATAAACCAGTGTTTTCAATGACCCACTGAAAATCCCTCCCCAAACTGCCATTAGGTTGGTCTGGCCATGTTTTCTTTGCCATGGCAACCGCATCAGGACTCATTTGTACCTGCCAAGTGTAAGCCCAACCTCTTCCACCAAGTGCCAAAACTCATGGCTCCTAGAACCACACATGTCCCTGTCTGTCTCCCTTCAGTGCAAGCTTCAGATAGATTTGGGTTCCGACATGTCCTAGCCCCACAAAGTAGGATGGGTCTGAAAACTGAGAAAATACAGTCTTAATATACAGCAAAACCCACATCCTAAATTCTCATGTTTACAATATACAGTTGTCCCTTGAACAACATGGTGGTTAGGGCACTAATCTCCCAGGTAGGCGAAAATCCACATATAACTTGATTCCCCCATATATACTTAATTAGTATAAACTTAAATACTAATAAATAGCGTAGTGTTGACCAGAAGCCTTACCAGTCAAAAAGAGTAAATTATCACATATGTTGTGTGTTATATGCATTATATACCATATTCTTACAATAAAGTAAGCTAGAGAAAAGAAAATGTTATTAAGAAAATAATAAAGAAGAGAAAATAGTTGGTTAAAGCACCATTTGGATACACCAAGATTGCAGGTTCGATTTCCTGTCAGGGCACATGTAAAATCAGCAATGAATAAATACATGGAACAACAAAACTGATGTTTCTATCTCTCCCTCTCTCTATAAAAATAAACAAATAAAATTTTTTTGTAAAGAAAATAAATTTACGGTACTGTCCTGTATTTATGATATGTTAAGTTTAGTTTGTCATCTGTTCACAACACAACTCATCTGTCAGTACCTCCACCAATATTGTATTATATGATATAAAGCACTGTCGATGTTATACATATTACTAACACTAGACATCAGTAGTGAAAAGAATAATGTGAAAAGTAAGTTCACATTTATTTGCAGATGTAACAATTCATGCATTGATAACAAAGAAGCAATAATATGACTGCTTTATGGTACTCTAGTGTAATCAATACAATTGCTTGATAGTAACAAGGAAATTTCCAAAAATGTTTCCAATATATTTATTGAAAAACAAATCCGTGTACAAGTGAACCTGTTCAGTTCAAACCCATGTGGTTTATTGTATTTGCTAAGCTTGGTGTTGCAATTTTTTTTTCAATAACAAATGGGAAAATAGAAATGAAGGAAGCTTACGAAACTCTGCAGCGTCTCACTGAAGGTGAAACTGAGCACTTCAGCTACAATACATTAGCAAATAATCAGTTGCTTTAGCTATTGGTATATAAGAGAAAATTTTTTCCTTTTGTAAATATTGGCTGTTCAGATTTCATAAGAGACTCATGGACAGTACACTTCTAAATGTTCATTTTGATTTTGCATGCTACACATACTGTAACTTGGATTCTGAACTTTAAAGTAGAAACTTACCAGACCAGAGGGCCCAAATATATTTTCCTTTTTAAACACTCCCAGAGTGTAGTAAATCCTCACTTACTGTTGTTGCTAGGTTCTGTGTCTTGAAGTGAAACGACATATAATGAAACCAGTTTTACCACAGGCTAATTGATATAAACAAGAGTTAGGCTCCTTGGGCATCTCCTCAGTGTTATAAAGAAACAGCACTATTTGAAGTCCTGCTATATAGGGAAATTGTGTGATTGCAATTCATAAGCCCAGAAATTATTTGCATGCTCACAGCTTAATTTACAGACATTGTTTTCATGTAATTATACAGTTTAATTAGAATGAATAACTTCAGAAAATGACTGGCCTTTATGGCCAAAATTTGTACACATTGTGTAATTTGCTAAGTGGGCTTTTATGATTCATTTTAAATTTACAAATGCAGCTCCAGATTAACTAGAAAGAAAATAGCTGGTTTACTGTATTAATAAAGTAGCAACATTCGGGAAAAAGAATTAGAGCTTTTCTTTGATCGTCAAAATGTGTTCTTATCAAAGCAGTTTTGAAGTATTTTATTTATAGAATGTGAACCATACAGATTTTTTTTCTTACCGTTATTTTTCTAATATTTTGCTGCTGTTTTTCTACGTAGTTGCCCTGGGACCAGAAAGAAGAAAATCTGACTCAGGAGTTATGTTGCCAACACTCAGGGTCTCCCTTATTCAAGACATGAGGTATTTGTTACATGTGCTGGCATATGGCGATAACTTTGAAATGATGGCTTTCCCTGAAATTGCTCAAATGATTTTGGCTCTGTGTATTTTTTTCTTATGTATTCTCAAAACACTTTTTCTTATAATCTTGTTTATTTTATTTTTATACTATTATATTTCTCCTGGCTTTAAATCCAAAGGGAAATAACAACTGAGAGGAGTTTTAAAGCATTCCTCACTTATTTTACTATTTCTTTTGTTCAGTTTTTCAAAACCTCCCTAAATACCTGCTACCCACAGATACAATTCAAATAAAAAAATCTGCAAATGGTTCAGGTTACGTAGCAGAAAAACTGCTGTCGAGTAGATTTAATTTGAAGCAAAGGCAATCTGAGAGTTATCACTTGCAATTACTGGCCTTAGAAATTATTCAAAGGCATCATGATATCTAAAAAGATTTATTGAATGTGGAAGGCAGAGGCTCTTTTGTTGTCAACATTTTAGGTAAAATACTTACACTGTTAAATATATGGGCTTAAAGTGGATGTTATAACATTCATAACACCTGTAATTTTTATGATGTATTGCTTTATCAATATTAAATATTGATGTTTATTTGATTTGCCAAATGTTAGCAAATGAAAAGCGTAACTTTTAAGAGTGGCAGCATATGTGATGGTAACACATCCTGGTTTTACCACTTACTTGCTCTGTGACCTCAGGCAATTTTTGTAACTTCTCTGAGCCTCCTCAATTTGTAGAGATAAAAAAAAAATAAAAAACAGTAGTCTATTTTATAAGATTGTAATGAGAACTAAATGAATTAGACTATTACTATAAAAATTTTCAAGAAATACTTGGATCATAGTAAGAGTTCAGTAAATGTTGGTTTTGTTATCTGAATCATTTTATATATTTACATCTTAAATGTCATGATTCCTTGGTTGAAATGTAATTGTCTGTAATGTAGTGGCTTCTTCCTTTTGATGGCCAGCATAGGAGGAATAGTTGTAACTAGAAGGGAAAAATAATCTCCAGCTTTTTAAAAAGAAACGTAAAAAAACAGTCCGGTTATATAAGATGTTAACATTAGAGAAACTTGGATATTCAACGCTTTATACTACTTTTGCAACATTTTTGTAAGTAAATTATTTCAAAATAAAAAATATATTTTTTAACCAGGCCTGATACAAAATAAATGTATAAGGGCCATTATTATAAATATGCAAGAGTTTATAGCTTATCGTTATCTAGTGATAGTAAACTACTGCTAACTTACTCCATTGAATATTAGATCAGGGAGCTGTGACTTCTCTTGGCTTACGTCACGGTCCTGATATTTCTATGCTTGCCCTACTATAATACATAGGGTAATATGGTGATCTTAGGATAAATTCCAGATCACTTGCCCTGGCTGGCAGTAGTGTAGATGGGTGCACATCAGCCTAAATATAACTTAGTGTAATCTTGGATAATATATATTGGGTCAGGACACTCAACTAAAAAAACTGAAGTCCTGCCCTGGCCCATGGCACAGTGGATAGAATGTTACCTGGAGCACTGAGGTGGCTGGCTTGAGCCCCAGTCAGGACACATATGAGAAGCAATCAATGGCACAACTAAGTGAAACAATGAGCTGATGCTTCATCTCTCTCTCTCTCTCCCTCTCTTTTTCTTTCTCTCTCTCTCCCCCCTTTTCTTCTCCCCCCTTCCCCTCTCTCTTCCTCTCTTTCTCTCAAAAAAGAAAAAAAAATAATGTCCTATGACTTCCCACTATTGGTTCTTTGGGCTTTTAATTTTCATACTTCATCTTATTAAAAAGCCTGAGTATCCTAAAGTGAAGTTTGGGCCAAATGTTACATATTTTTAATGAAAATTTGATTGTTGGTTACTTTCAAAAGGTGTTTGGTAAGGAAGAAAGGAGTTGCCCAGGAAAGACAAGCTGATATCCCAGGGTTTCTCCCTAAGATTTTATTATAGAAAAATTTAAATACAGCAACATCAAAAGATTTTACAGTAAACACATGCATGTACCCATCACCTAGATTCTACCATTTATGTTTTTCTATAGCTTTTTAAAAAGTTGTGGTAAAAAATACATACACATATTTCATAATGTCTACCATTTCTACATGTATAGTCAGCGGCATTAAATATATTTGCTTGTTGTGCAACCATCGCCACTGTCCATCCTCAGAACTTTTTGTCATCCCAAACTGAAACTCTGTACCTTGTTTAAACAATAGCTCCCCATTCCTCCTCCCCTCCCTGAAACCTCTTGTAACCACTACACAATTTTCAGTCTCTATGAATTCAACTATTCTAGGTGCCTCATGTAAGTAGAATCATGTTTCTTGCATCTGGTTTATTTCACTTAGCATAATGTTATTGAGGTTCATCCATGGTATAGCATATATCAGAATTTCCTTCCTTTTAAAGGCTAATTCTCCACTGTATGTACATACCACCTTTTGTTATCTATTTCTCCACAATGGACATTTGAGTTGTTTCGACCTTTGGCTATTGTGAATAGTGCTACGGTGAACATGAGTGTTTGAGCCCCTGCTTTTAGTTCTTTTTGTCTATACCCAGAAGTGGAATTGCTGGATCATACAGTAATTCTGTGTTTAACTTTTTTGAGGAACCATAATACAGTTTTCTATACTGGCTGCACCATATTACATTCCCACAAATAATGCACAAGTATTAAGTTTCTTCACATCCTCACCAACACTTGTCATTTTCTAGTTGTTGTTGGTTTTTTTCTGAAGTGAGAAGTAGGGAGGCAGAGAGGCAGACTCCAGCATTCACCCGACCAGAATCCACCCAGCATGCCCACTAGGGAGTGGTGCTCTGCCCATCTGAGCTGTTGCTCTGTTACAACCGAAGCCATGTTAGCAACTGAGGTGAAAGCCATGGAGCCATTCTCAAAGCCCGGGCCAACCTTGCTCTGTGGAGCCTTGGCTGTGGAGGAAAAGAGAGAGAGAGAAAAAAAAAGGAGAAGGGGAAGGGTGGAGAAGCAGATGGACGCTTCTCCTGTGTGCCCTGGCTGAGAATCGAACCCAGGACTTCTACATGCTGGGCTGACGCTCTAACACTGAGCCAACTGACCAGGGCCTTTATTTTCTGTTTTTGATTATAGCCATCCTCATGGATATGACTTCCCTGTTTCTTATGGTGTACATAGCCAGAGGTCTTTCTAGACGCTAGGAAGCTGGTGTCTTCAGCTTTATAAGCTCAAACCAAATCATGTGTAAACCAAAATGTAAGCAGGTTCTAAAGTACTGACCCTTAATAACCCAAGAGACTTACTTTAGATACCTAAGAAAGGTGGGAAAATATGGGCTGAATTTGAGTTATCTGTCCACTCTTACCTAGTTGTCGATGGCCACCCAGGTAAGGGTGGCATCACAGGAAGCCAGTGAAATCAATTTATAATTTCCTTAACCAGGTGACTTGATACTCTTTCACTGATATGGGTAGGCTTTGCCTGGCAGCTAGATTAAAATCAGAAGGCTTCTTGTGCTCAGAAGCAGACATGTGGAAGTTGGATCATCCAGCTCCAGACTAGTGATTCTAATGCTCATGGGACCGAGGCAACTCAGCAGAGCCCTGCAGAAACTGCCTGTGGTTGGCTCTCTCCTTTCTCTGCTTTATTCTGCCTTTTATTTTTCTTTTTTACAGAGAGAGAGGGATAGATAGGGACAGACAGGAACGGAGAGAGATGAGAAGCATCAATCATCAGTTTTTTGTTGCCGTTGCGACACCTTAGTTGTTCATTGATTGCTTTCTCACATGTGCCTTGACCGCGGGCCTTCAGCAGACTGAGCAACCCCTTGCTGGAGCCAGCGACCTTGGGTCCAAGCTGGCGAGCTTTTGCTCAAATCAGATGAGCCTGCGCTCAAGCTGGTGACCTTGGGGTCTCAAACCTGGGTCCTTCAACATCCCAGTCCTATGCTCTATTCACTGCGCCACCACCTGGTCAGGCACATTCTGCCTTTTTAAGATGACTTTTTATATATTGTTGTTCTTATTCCTGAGACGTCTACTTTAGAATTTACCTCTCAGCAGACAAGCTTGTTTCCCTATTTCCAAATTCTTGACTTCATTGTATTTCCTAGTTGCTACGTAGATAGTTGGTGTAGTAGACGTGTTTCCTTAAAGAAAAACACCCAAGTAATATTCTAAACTCTGATTTCTTTAAATCTGAACAACTAAAGAAAGACTTATTTTCTAAAGATTAGATGGTCTATCTCTGCATCCCAGCTCTGTTGGGCGCATGCCTCTGTCTTAACCTCGTATCTCCCCAAGTGTATCTCTTGAGGCAAATACATTGTAAGTGTAGGGACTTCAGCTTCTCGCAGTTGTCGAGAGTCTTGTCACCAAACCTCTTAGCAGCTGTATTGAGTCCAGGACAGACAGGTCTGAAGGCTACTTTCCAAAACCTTCACAGTCACCAAGTATCACTAAACTAAGCTCTAAACTTTTTTTTTTCCCAAAGAGAAAAGCTGGGGGCAGGAAAGAACTGTACAGATGATCTATATGTAGGAAAGGAATATTCCATTTTTTTCCAAAGTAGCTATGCACAGAACATCCGTCTGTCAAGACTTCTATTCTTAATGGCAAAATATAAAATGATGCAGAGTGTACTAGAACAGTTATGATCTTAGAGGTTGTGAGTACTGTAATCCAAGTCTGTATATTCTGAATATGTAAACAAATGACAGGATGTGAGTGAATTTTAGAAATATTCTGTTTACACATAAGGATGGGAATAAACTACTTGATGGTAAATTGGCAGGTCACTTTATCATTCTATAAATAATGAGTACATGTATGCTTGAGTATCTGGTTTTTTTCTACACTAAAACTGAGTAGTCATGATTGATTTTATTGCCCCTGTGAAGGAATATTTTGAGGAATATTTATGACTCTATAGGATATGAGCTTAAACTAAAATTGGCTAATTCTTTTATTTCTCTAATAAATATTACTGGTTTCATTGGTAATACAGCAAAGCAAGCACCAGGTTTGGACTCAGGAAATGTAGATTCAAATCTATTTAGGTGCTTCCAATCTTAGAAATAATTCAGTTTGGGTAAACAGAAGCTCATTCAAACTGGATTTAGCAAAAAGGGGGATTCATTGGAGGTATGTGAGGGTATTTTCCAGAATCCAAGAATAAGAATTCGGACTGGAATAGAAACAGTCTTGTCACGGGTCACTCTCCCTGTCTCCTTCCCTCACCCCTTCCCTTTCTTTTCTGCCCTATTGTGCTCATGCTCACCCAAGCCCTGGCTTCAACATCCTTTCTTATTTTAAGCATTTGATAAAAACTAACTTGGTTTTTTAATGGACTAATTCATAGTTTCTGAGAGAAAATCTAACTGGCTCAATTTAGGTTCGGCACGTGCCTCTATCCAGTCAGTTGTATCTGAGGGTAGGCGCGTGGGGCCCTGGGTTGTGGTGGTGCCTGAGTCGTGGCCCTGCGCCTGTGAGAGCCAGAAAAAAGTGATTGGTGAGAACTGGCTAGCACTTATAGAGTAATACTTCTATCTCTGTGACCTTGGCTGAGCCATTTAGTCTAAAGGAGTCAAAGTACATTAAAAAACTTTCTAAATAAGAAAGCTTTGTATCTGGGTTAAAAAAATAAATCAAGTAGGTAACTTATTTAAACCCCACCATATATGCTTTTCTGTGAATGAGTAGGTTCTATTTTGGAAGTAATATTTGTATAATATTATGGTGAATGCTATTATATTTACCTATAATAAATTATTTCAACTAAAAATAGATTAAAACAGTACAACTACACAGGAAAATATTTAATAGATTTGAATTGAAGTTTAATAACAACACATAAAAGTTGTTGTAAAGCATAAGATTAGATATTGATATACAAAGCAACGGAGTTTATTGAGGTCCTGAAAAACTAGGCCTTATAGGGCACAGAAAAGGATGCAAAGCTCCTGAAAAGTATTGGGCTCCTTGTCCTTAGGGAACTTGGCAAGCTGAGAAAAATATATGCCAAGAAAAATGATAAAAGTAGGCAGTGCATGATAAATGTACATTAGACTACAGAATTTTGTAAATTGGAGAGGTTATTGAAGGCTGTCATGGTCGAGGAAAGCCTTCCAGAAGGAATTGGTGTTCAAACAGGAATAGATTCAAAGAGAGAAGCGAGAGAAGAATACTTCAAGTAATGGAGTGCAGTCTTAGAAGTCAGCTTCATGGAACAGGATTTTCCATTAGGAAGACATGTTTAGGCCGAAGACTAGTAAGCAGTTCAGACTGAATCCTGTGAGCTTCAAAAGGTTCAGGAACAGCCTAACTAGGCGATGGTGCAGTGGATAGAGCATCAGGCTGGGATGCAGAGGACCCAGGTTTGAAGCCCCATGGTCACTGGCTTGAGCGCGGGCTCACTAGCTTGAGCACAGGGTCACTGGCTTCAGCATGGGATCATAGATGTGACCCCCATGATCATTGGTTTGAACCCAAAGGTCGCTGGCTTGAGCATGGGGTCACTCGCTCTGCTGTAGCCCCACCACCACCCCCATCAAGGCACATATGAAAAAGCAACCAGTGAACAACTAAGGAGCCGCCACAAAGAATTGATGCTTCTCATCTCTCTCCCTTCCTGTCTGTCTGTCCCTATCTGTTCCTCTCTGTGTCTCTGTCACCAAAAAAAAGAAAAAGAAAAGAAAAAAGGTTTAGGAACAAAGGAATTTCATTAGGAGACAATATATAGGCAGAGTAATTTCCCTGGTGCCAGTGAACAAGAGGGGCTTGAGGAGAGAGGTCTGGCGGCTTTATCTTCCAAATCCCTTGCCTCCCACCAAATAAACTAGCACAAATTTTCTTATGATGGGAATGCTAATTGCCTCCTAAATAAACTAGGTTTCATTTATGTACTCCAAATCTTTCCATTTTCCTTAAACATCGTTTTTCAAATGATAATTATTTTCTACTTTGTCATTCTTCACCTACTATGTCTTCAGATACTTGTTTATAGCCAGCATAAAAATAATTTCAATAGCCCTGGCTGGGTAGCTCAGTTGGTTAGAGCATTGTCCCAATTCACCAAGGTTGCAGGTTCAATCCCTAGTCGGGGTACATGCAGAAATCAACCAATGAATGCATGAATAAGTGGCACAGCAAATCAGTGTTTCTCTCTTCGAGGTCGCCGGCTTGAGCGCGTGGTTGCTGACTTGAATGTGGAATCACAGATATGAACTCATGGTTGCTGACTTGAGCCCAAAGGTCACTGGCTTGAACAAAGGGTCACTAACTCTGCTGTAGCCCCCTAGTCAAGGCCCATATGAGAAAGCAATCAATGAACAACTAAGGTGCCACAATGAAGAATTAATGCTTCTCATCTCTCTCCCTTACTGTCTGTCTGTTCCTATCTGTCCCTCTGTCTGTCTCTGTAAAAAAAAAAAAAAGAATTCAGGAGATATTACTGTTTAAGAGTAGGAAGGACACATAGGGGATATCAACCCTTGTATAGATTCATTTTTAGTGTATTTATTTTGAATCAACTTGGTATTCCTTCACTGTGTGAGCTTGGACCCGCCACTGTACTCACTGTACTCACCGTGTAAATACTGTTGAACTTTAAGTGGTAAATGCCTGAGTATTTCTCCCTTGTTGTTTTTAAGTCATCTGTCATCATTTGAGGAACGTCAGGAAGGTTGAGGAACAGCCAGTGCTGTTTCATGGTCACACTAGGTTGTCAAGTGCCTCTCCATTGCCACTACCAGAAGTAAGAACCAGGGTCTGCCCTGGCTGGGTGTGTCAGATGGAGCATCATCCTGGAGCGCCAGGGTTGTGGGTTTGGTCCACAGTCAGGGTTTGTATGGGAATCAGCCAATGAATGATTCTTGTGCAGTGGATTGATGTTTCTCTCTTTTCTCCCCCTCTCTTCATTCTCTAAAAATCAATAAATAAACTTTAAAAAAAAAAGAAAAAAGAACCATGGTCTAAGGAGGCCTGCTTGTCACCAGTGCTCTGTGTTCATAACCATATGTAATGGTATTAGCCCTTTAAAACTAAAATAAGTCTGTCATAAATCTCATTCTGACTCATTTTATGCCACCTCTTTAGTGTGTCATTGTGATGTGATGTAATGCTTTACATCTTGTTTATCAGGAGTGTTTGATATAAATCAGCGCTGAGGATGGAGGCCTCATCCTCAGATCCAGGGACTGGAAGGAGAGTGGGAGGGAAGGAAAAAGGGAGAGAAGAAGGAAAAAATAAAGAATATGTGTTTTGCATAATAAGGCTATTCCTCATTTTGAATGCTTAGAATCATCAGACAAAGGGTTTCTTTGTAATATTTATTACAGCCAGTTTGAGTCATTTGGACAAAATAATATCAAAGGAAGGAATGGTGGGTCGTAATCACAAGGACTTAGTGACTCTCTGTAGTGGTTTTACAGTTACCCCTCCCTGAGCTTGCCTGTCCTGCCCAGTCCTTGCCCCCTCCCCCAGGAAGAACATCATTTTGAAAGGTAAACTCAGTCCGCCTGGGGCTAACACTGACTTCTACTCAGAATATTAATTTTCACATATATGTAACATTCAGTTGGGCTTTGACCACAAAGTTTTTATATATATATATATTTTTTTTTTCCAAGTAAGAGGAGGGGAGACAGAGAGACAGACTCCTGCATGTACCTTAACCGGGATCCACCCGGCAACCTCTCGACTACAGTTGATGCTCTGCCCATCTGGTACCATGCTCTCCATCGAGCTATTTTTAACACCTGAGGCAGAGGCTCCATGGAGCCATCCTCATCACCTGGGGCCAGTTTGTACCGTGGCTGCTGGACTGGAAGAGAGAGAAAAGGAAAGAGAAGAGGGATAGAGAAACAGATGATCACTTCTCCTCTGTGCCCTGACTGGGAATCAAACATGGGACTTCCACATGCTGGGCGGACACTCTACCACTAAGCCAACCAGCCAGGGCTACGTAGTTATCTTTTGTAGCCACACAATTTTCAAAGTCTTTCAAATTCTTAAAATTTTGAATTTATCAGTGCAATACAGCTTGTCTTCTAATGCCATAAAAAGTAAGATTTCATATTTTCCATGTGTTGTCTAGGGCTGCTTGCAAATAATCCAGTGGATTAAATTTGTGACAGATACTTAGTTAAACCAAAGAACAGATATTTTTAATAAAATCTTAAATATTCAGTCTTTTTATTTACCTGGTAGTCAGGAACAACCAAGTGCCAGTTTACAGATCTGTGTGAGACGGAAACAAGAATATGATAAAACCTGAAGGAAGAAGTGGGTGTTAAGTGCTCTGTCTTGGGGTGCTTGCTGCCTATGTGCTGTGTTGTAATTGTGATGTGGGGCTACATTCATTCATGGTTCAGATGAAGCCTTTGAAGGTTTAGTCAACATAGTGTATTACCTGCTGCTTCCCTTATGTACAAAAGAACTTTTCTGTGCAGTGTTGTAACACCAAGGTCTTTCCCAGTTCAAAGTTACTCTTTGTATTTATATCTTTTCTGTTGCTACTGATCTTTAGGCATATTCAGAACATGAGTGAGATTAAGACTGACGTTGGACGAGCTCGGGCATGGATAAGGCTGTCTCTGGAAAAGAAACTCTTGTCCCAGCATCTCAAGCAGTTGCTCTCTAACCAGCCACTCACCAGGTAAGAGATTACCTCTCGAGGCATTTCTGTTGCTATGACCTGTGTGCTTACAGAAGCTGAATAAGGTGACAAACTATAGTTTTATTTTTCGTAGCCAACAGGAAATCTCGAGATAGACAGTGTATAGTGCTCAGACTCTTTCTTCCTCTCTTTCTACACAGTCCTCAGTCTGTGCTAATCACTTCATGGTCACAAGATGGCCCCTCTTGTAAAATGAATGAGTCAAAACGTTTGGTTTAAAATAAGTATTACCAACAAATTTCTTTCCTGGAATTTTCAGTCCTACTATCTGTCAGAATAGCTAGCTGTTCATTGTCGCCCACACTTGTCAGTTCAGGTAATCACTTTCTAATCTTTATTAGTTTTGATAGACAAAATGGATTCATGATGTTTTTTCCCCTTTAATTGACGACGAGGTTAAAAATGTTAACTGTCCATATATTCATGTTTTTGAATTGTCTCTTTTTTCCAGATTAGAGTTTCTACCCAGTGTGTCTAAACAGAGGTGTTTACTTTTAATGGAAGACATAATAGAAAATATACTACACTGTTGTTTTGTGCTTGTCTTACTCTTTCCCAGAAAGCTGTATAAGCGGTATGCTTTCCTACGTTGCGAAGAAGAAAGAGAACAGTTTCTTTACCATCTTCTCTCCCTCAATGCTGTGGACTACTTCTGCTTCACCAGTGTGTTCACCACTATCAGTAAGTCTGCAGAGCTGACTGTTAAGTGAAGAGTTGCTTAGGTGACTAATGGAATAAGAGTTCATATTTTTAAAAGTGCAACATACTGGATGCCCTGGCCAGATGGCTCAATTGGTTAGATGATCATCCTGAAGCTCAGAGGTTGCCAGTTCGATCCCGGTCAGGGCACATACAGGAACTGATCAATGTTACTGTCTCTCTCCCCTACTCTCTCTAAAAAATCAATAAAATAAACATTAAAAAAAAAAGTGAGACGTAAACAGTACAGTGTGATAGACACTGATGCCCCCCATCCCCATCTCCCTTTAGGAATGAAGGTTATGCCCCAGCTGCTGAAAGAGAGCTCTCAGCCCTGTGGGGCGTGCCTCACCAGAGAAAGCAGCCTTACCCCCACTGTGCCAGCCTCTGACTGCTCAAAGGGCTGTCCAGGAACTCAGCTTTGGATCAGCCATCACAGCCCAACTTGTCCCTCAACCAGGCCTGCTTTCTGCCTCACCTGTTGGTCCCAGAACAACATTCCACATGCTAATTTCTGACCTACAGTCAGCTCCCAGGACACTCAGTCTGCAATTGGAAATAGGATGGATGTGAAAACAAATGTTTTACTAAACAAATAATCCTGTATCTTATCCAAAACACATAAATTCAAATAATCAGAATATGATAAAAATAAACTGTAACTGAACATTAAATCCTGATGACTTAGAAAGACTTGAGGATTTCAGTGGATATTGTAGGTCTGTAGAGGGAGGAAATGCTGATTGGAGATGGGTTTTGGAGAAGCTGAATTAAAGCGTTTATTCTCTTGGCTATTACTAATTCTTTTTTTCTTCTTCTTCTTTTCCAAGTGAGAGTAGGAGAGAGATAGAGAAACTGACTCTCTTACATGCACCCCAACCGGGATCTACCTGGCAACTCCCTTCTGGGGCTGATGCTCACAACCAAGCTATATCTTTAGTGCCTGAGGCTGAGGCTGAGGCTCCATCCTTAGTGTGGAGACCAATTAATTCACTTGAACTAATTGAGCCATTTACCAGTGTGTTCACCACTATCAGTAAGTCTGCAGAGCTGACTGTTAAGTGAAGAGTTGCTTAGGTGACTAATGGAATAAGAGTTCATATTTTTAAAAGTGCAACATACTGGATGCCCTGGCCAGATGGCTCAATTAGGGTTAGGGTTAGGGTTAGGGGAAGAGAGAGAGAAAAGGTGAAGGGCTTGGGGTAGCAGATGGAAGCTCCTCCTGTGTGCTCTCGCCGGGAATCGAACCCAGGATATCCACACGCTGGGCTGATGCTCGACCACTGAGCGAACTGGCCAGAGCCTGCCATTACTAATTCTTATTAGCAGTGCGGACCCTTCTCTAGTTTAGAGAATTTTTACTGGTATTGGTTTGGAGCTGTGTTCAGCTGCAAGTTTCAGAAACTTGCAAAACAGTGGTTTAAGCAAACAAATAGTTTTATTTTTATTACAGAATGAGAAATCTTGAGGGAGGCAGTCCACAGTGCCATCATAGACGCAGGCTCTTTGTCCCTCTCCTCCTAGGCAATCCTCAGCATGTGCTAGTCACCTCATGGTCACAGGATGGCTCTTCTGAGTCCACCTTCCAGCAAGAAGAAGGAAGGAATGCCAAGGCAAAAGGGTCAGAATCTGTGCTAGAAAAACATAATTTTCCAAGGAATTACAATAAACATCACTAATATTTCACTGGCCAGAATTGTGTAGATTTTTTGTTTATTTCTAGTCTCTGATAGAGGCAGACAAAGAAAACTGGAGTTGGAATGGTTATTAGACCAACCTGTAATATTTTTCAAGCTATTTAAGTTTATTAGGTTATTGCAGGTATGAGAAGCTCAAATGTTACATACAGTTTGAAAGGGAAGAAATATGTAGGACTCCTGGCCTGACCTGTGGTGGTGCAATGGATAAAGCATCGACGTGGAACGCTGAGATCTCCAATTCAAAACCCTGGGCTTGCCTGGTCAAGGGACATATGGGAGTTGATGCTTCCTGCTCCTCCCTCTGTCTCTCTCCCCCCTCCCCTCTTTAAAATGAACTAAATAAAATCCTTTTAAAAATTAAAAAAGAAATAGGACTCCTCAAACTCTCCGTATATCTGCAGGTTTTTCTTTAGCCAAGAAACTCTTTCAGTATGAGGAATTAAGATACTTCATCAAAGAAATATTCTGAGTTTAAATAATATTACTTTTTATACTCAATGAAGTCACTGTTGTGTGTCTGTGGGCCCTTTGCAGGCGTAGAACTGCTGACCCCCATAGGCCTTTTCTGCGGCTTTTCTAATCCTGAAAATGAAAGAAATTAGAGAAGCCTGTGGCACCTAAAAAAATAGTCTTGCACTAACCCCTTCTGCTTTCAGTTTTGAAAACTACTTGATTCTTGTGATTAGTAAACCATGAAAGTATAGCCTTTCTTCTGACATTTTTCTTCCCTTCAGCCAAAATAAAAAGACAAAGGGAGGTTATTCACTCAACATAAAGAAAGTGGTCTATGTACAATGAAGGAAATGAACCGTTTATTCCATTCATCTTCCTCACCCTAGAGTGCATTGAACCAGGAGCCTGTATTGTGAGGTGGTATCAGGACGCCTTGTCCAGTCAATGTCTTTCATCTTACCTGTAGGTCTTTCAAAGAGAGGGCTTCTAATATACTCTCTTGTAACCGAGCGAGCAGAAGTCTCAAGAATACCAACAAAAAATATTGATTCTGTCTTGCTTTTTGAAAAAGAAAATGCATGGCTCTGAAGTATAAAAATGTACTACTGTGTTTGAACCATCCCCATTCTTTAAAAGAAAATGGAGGGAATGTCTAACTTGATTGTGTCCACATTCGACCTAAAGACAGCAGTAGGACGGCGACATCTAGTGGTATGCCTTTTGAGGAATCTTCAGAGGAAAAAGTTTCACACAGCTCTTTCCACATCTTGATTCTTTTCCTGGGGCCTCCATGAGTCACCTTTAGTAGTTTTCCAAGTGGTGGTTTACAGACCTTATGTTGTGTCCAGAATGGAGGTGCCATTGTTTATTTTTCTTGGCTTTGCATACTAAGCTGTAAAACTGAGATGGGAAAGTCCAGAAGTGCAGTGCTTTCGAGCATTGCCCAAGACAGCCTGCAACGAGGGGATACTATCCAAAGGGTCATGCACCTCCTTTTTCATATGAAACCATCCAGGAACCATGCTCATTTGTACTCAATTTTGAAACAAAATTAATAAAAACATTAAAGCAATGAAAATACTATGCAGGGGGTCCTTGGGTTATGACACAGTTCTGTTTCTACAACAGCGACATAACCAGATATTGATGTAAGTCGAAACACAACCTAGCCTAAGTCACTCACCTATCCTAACAGTTTTAAAATTATAATCTAGAACATAAAAATACAACTAAGCCACAGGAAAAAAGAAAGACATAAATATACTGTACTGTACACTGTATACTATAGTAACAGGAAAAAATGACAAAAATAAATGAGTGTAAAAAATTTTCTTTAAGTTTTTATGGGAGTGAGCGTTGTACCCTCAAAACATCATGTGTTGAGACTGTTGTAACCCAGGGACCCCCTGTATAGCACCGTTAGCGTTCATGTCTTCAGGTATTCTCGTGCTAATGCCTGAGATTGTTTATAAGCCTAGTGGTGATCATAGCACCATGATGTACACATGCCACACACACATGGGGATGAGTGTGCTGGGAAAACCACAGGTATCAGAATTTACGGCTTATGAACTGGACCTCCTTTTTCTAGACTAAGTATGTCTTGGTAGATCATAAAAAGTGCATCATCTGTGAAAGTCACCGGAGTTCTTAGTACACATTCATTTTGTTATCAGGAGAATTTCATTGTAATTTTTAATTAATTTTAGCATTTTTCTTTCAGTGATTCCATATAGGTCAGTGATCATCCCCATCAAAAAGCTGAGCAATGCGATCATCACATCGAACCCCTGGATCTGTGTGTCGGGAGAGCTGGGAGACACAGGAGTAATGCAGATTCCAAAAAACCTACTCGAAATGACTTTTGAGGTTGGTTCAGCCAATACCTTTTCTTAGCACAAAGTGTTGCCTGGCCTGTGGTGGCGCAGTGGATGAGGCATTGACCTGGACCTCTGAGGTGTCTGGTTCAAAACCCTGGGCTTGCCTGGTCAAGGCACATATGGGAGTTGATTCTTCCTGCTCCTTCCCCCTTCTCTCTCTCTCTCTCTCTAAAAAAAAGAAGAAGAAAATGATTTTTTTAAAGTGTCATGTAGTTCTTTCTACACATCAGTTTTTCATTAAGTCAGACAATATAAAGGAACTTTCAAGCATGCAGGGTCATTTTTGTTACCATATACCTAAAGTTGTAAATGTGTTCATTTTTGTTATTATTTTAATTGATAAGCTCTGTTTGTCTCTTTGTATAGTACACCTTGGGCACTTTCCATCAGGATCACATTTTGGCCCTGACTGTCTAGTGAGCTCACAGCCATCTGTGTGTGAAAGATTAAAACCCTTAGCTTGCCTGACTGGTGGTGACACAGTGAGTAGAGTGTGGACCTGGGACACTGAGATCCCAGATTTGAAACCCCAAGGTCACCAGCTTGAGCACAGGATCATCAATGTGACCCCAAGGTCACTGCCTTGAGCCCAAACGTTGATGCCCTGAGCCCAAGGTCGCTGGCTTGAGCCCCAGGTTGCTGGCTTGAGCAAGGGGTCACTGGCTCAGCTGGAGCCCCTTGGTCAAGGCACATATGAGAAAGCAATCAATGAACAACTAAAGTGACACATCTAGAAGTTGATGTTTCTCATTTCTCTCTCCCTTCTTGTCTCTCCTTTCCTCTACCTCTCTCCCTCTCTCTCCCTCTCTTCCTCTCCAAAAACAAAAGCACCTTAGCTTTTCTTTGACTATCAGGCATGGAACATAAACTGCATTGTAAGTGCCATAATTGGTGTTTCCAAACTCTCTCACATCTGCCTGCTTTTCCCTTTTCTGCAGCCACTACTAATTGAAGATGCCATCTTCCCTCGCCAGGTCACTGTGAGGCCTCCTCACTGCGATATAAAGAAGTCAAGGGCCTTAAGAACTATTAGCTGTCATCTCCCAGCCTTACATAGGCAGTTGGGGTCTGTGATCTTTTGTCAGAATTTAATTGACATTTATTTTTACTATTCCTGTTCTCATCACTTTCTTTTGTACTTGTCCACAAAGGTTGAGGAAAGATGATAACTATGTTTTTCTTTTACAATTGCTTCAAAGACTTCTAGTAGAGAGGTCTGAGGCCAGTTCTGCCTTAGCATTCTATTAGAAACAGAAAAATAGCCGTGTCTGTGATTTTTTTTTTTTTTTTTATCTATAGTTGTTTTTCTGACCTCTCTTAACTGAATCTAAATAGCATTCTTTTTCCACTTCTTGAAATTCTTCTCATCCTTTAAGGCACAACTCACTGTCTGTGTGATCTTTCTGGGTTATCCAGTTAGATATAATTGTTCCATCCCCAGTGTTCTCCTACCACGTGTTTACATCTCGAGTTTAGCAGCTCGGGCAGTAGATAATGTCTATTTCTTTCCTGTCTCATTAGATGGGATATATTAGATGTGGAGATGTTTCTCTAGTGTGTAGCAGAGCACACTCCTCAGAGAGGGTCCTCCGCAGTTAGGATAGGTGGGACCCCTGAACCACAGCTGAAGCTGAGAGGTAGTGGGATGGGATCTGGTACTGAATAACCTATGGTCTTGTCCCTACAGTGCCAGAACTTGGGGAAGCTGACCACTGTCCAGATTGGACACGATAACTCAGGGCTATTAGCTAAATGGCTAGTGGATTGCGTCATGGTCAGAAATGAAATCACGGGACATACATACAGGTAAGTAAACGTCCTTAGGAGCTCAGAATTCTTATTTTGAGATTCTTCAGACAAGAAAAGGTTTAAGAATTGTTTTCCTTTTAAAGCATTCTTACTGCCTTCTGTATGTTACTTTAGTTTTTTGGGTTGATTTGTTTTGGTTTGTTTATGTGATACAAAATTGCCCCCGAAATACTTTAGAAAAACAGATTGTGTTTGCTGCTAATGCTTAGTCACAAGTGTTCATATTGTGTTGAAAAAGATTGCTGCAACTCTGATAAAAAAGAAGCTTAAAATAATTTCAGTAAGAGGAAAAGGCATTCTGGACTCTAATCACAACCAGCATCCTCTTTGGGCACAGTCTCCTCTTCTTTTCTGTGACTTAACTCTGACGTTAACTTACAGTTTGAGAATATTCTTTCTAGAACTAGTCACAAAATATTAATGTAAGTTAGGAGAAAATATTAAGAAATTATTTTAATTTGGTTTGATGTAATAGCAATCTATAAAAGAGAGAATGTCTTTATTATTTAGAGGTATATGGAAGTGTTTTTAGGGGTGATATGTCCTGGTATATGTAATTTACTTTAAAATGCTTCAACAAAAAATGAAGCATATAGCAAAATGCTAAGTGTAGGTGATAAGAACATCTGAGTATCTATTATACTAATCTCTCTACCTTTTAAAATTTTTTTATTGATTGATTTTAGAGAGAAAGGAAGGGAGATAGAGAAAAACATTGATCTGTTGTTCCACTTATTTATACATTCATTCATTAATTCTTCTGTGTCCTGACCGGAAATCGAACCCACAACCTTGGTGTATCGGGATGATGCTCTAACCAACCGAGCTGCCTGCCTAGGGCTCTCTCTATTTTTATATGTTTGAAATTTTTCATAATTAAAAGAAACAACCCACAGGCACTAAAATGATGGACTTTACCGATGGTGCTATTTTTAAAATTCTGATTAAAACTGGTAAAATATTGGTGATTCAGAAGGTGTTGTGATTGTTTTTGTTTGTTTTTGCCCCTCCTCTTTTTATTTTATTTTTTTTTTATTTTTTATTTTTTTGGTCTGCTAGGTTCCCATGTGGGCGGTGGCTGGGGAAAGGCATTGATGATGGCAGTCTGGAGAGAATTCTAATTGGAGAACTGATGGTGCCAGCGGCGGATGAGGATCTGGTAAAGCAGTGCCGGACTCCACCCCAGCAGAAGTCGCCCACTGCGGCTAGGAGGCTAAGCATCACTTCACTAACGGGAAAAGCCACCAGTAAGTAGTTGTTCTTTTATTTTTTAGTACATCTCAAATGTTGCAGGCATTATGTGGCCATTTCACAGAACACTGTTGCATTACTGAATTGTAGTAGAGAGATTAAAAAGAAGAAAACTAAGGAAAATTAATTTGGGAGAAGGGACTTTAGAAAAGAAAAGAGATAAGAAAAAAAAATGAAGCAAGATATTACAAAATTAAAAGCCTGAAGAATTTAGATGTTAGAAGTCAATAAAAATGCACATTCTATTTCAGTTAAGTTTTGGAAATATGAATAAATAATATTTTGCCTGAAACCTAAAAGAGAAATAAGGACCATTTTATATTAGTCCTCCTAGATAGCCAGATTAGCTATCTAGAGCCCCTTATTCAAAGAGAAATTCTAAAAATCTCTCTCCCCACACGCCAACTTCGTATAGAAGTAATGAAACAAGATACTATAAAGAAGTGAGTTCTATGGGTAGGATACTGTCTTCACATGACATTTTTAATACTATAATAAACTCATAATTTATACTAATTTGAGCTTTAGTGTGCTTAATAATTTCTCCCCAAGATATCAGATCCTAATCACTAGGTTTTATAAATATTACTTTATTTGTAAAAAGATGTGATAAGTTAAGGATTTTGAGATAGATTATCCAGTTGGGCCCTAAATGGTATCTCATGTATTCCTATTAGAGAGGGAGGTAGAGGGAAATCAGACATATACAGAGAAAACAGTGCAAAGAGAGAACAGATGTTGGAGTGATGCAGCCACAAGCCACAGAATGTTGGCAGCCACCAGAAGCTTGAAGAGGCAAGGAGCATATTCTTCCATTGAGCCTCTCACATACATTGCCCTGGCCGGTTAGCTCAGGTGGTTAAGAATGTCGTCCCAAAACAACCAGGTTGCGGGATCAGTCTCTGGTCAGGGACACACAGGAAGCAACCAATGAATGCACAACTGAGTGAAACAACAAATAATGCTTCCCTTCACCCTCCCTTCTCTGTCCTTTCCTCTCTCTGTCTCAAAAAAATAAAATAAAATAAAAATTAAGCCCTGTCCAGATAGCTGGGTTGGTTGGAACATTGTCCCAGAGTGGGGAGGTTGCCGATTTGATTCCCGGTCAGAGCACATACAGGTGCAGCTCAGTGTTCCTGTCTCTCTCTGTCTGCCTCTCTCCCTCAAAAAAAAAAAAAGATATACATACACTTACCAGATACTTGACCCAACAGTCCCACTCCTAGATATTTAGGAAATGAATACATATATCTAAACTAAGACTTGTACTTAGTAGCCAACAACAACAAAAAAAAAACCCCACCAGTATCCACAATTGGTGAATGGATAAGCAAATTGTATTTTCAGCAATATATGAAAGTGACAAACTATCGATACGTCTAACAAACAGCATGGGTGAATCTCAAAGACATTCTGCCGAGTGAAAGAAAGTAGATGTAAAGGACTAGGTACCATATGATTCCGTTTATATTAAATTCTAGAAAAGGCAATATAGTCATGATAGAAGACAGATCGGCAGGTACTGGGGGTTGAGAGCTGGGGAACAGGATTGACTGAATGGAGACACGGGAACTTGTTGGGTTGATGGAAGTTGTCTATGTTAGGATTGTGGTGGTGGTTATATGACTATACATCAGTCAGAGCTCACCAAGTTGCGCACTGAAAATTTCTGAATTGATTGTATGAAATATCTTAATTATGCTGACTTAAAATTTAAAAATAGATTTCACTTCAATCCATCCAAATTATTACAACTTTTCAATCAGTCCAGTTTCAGAGAATAAAACTTTTGAGAAGCCTTATCTCCCACTTTTGGTTCTGTTTTCTTTCTCAATAAGCTTGAAATTTTAAATAACCTAAAACTCAGAATGGATAACTTGATATTTTCTCACAGTGTGTACAAAATGATGTTTAGAGAACTCAGAGTTTTAAATCAGTTTCAATATATTACTGATCAGTACAGGTATCCTTTGGGATGAATAAAGGCTTCCAAAATAGATCTTCATGTTTAAAAGAAAAAGTATTCAGAGAATGATAAAAGTAAAATAACTACCAGGAGCTGAGGAAGCCACAATATCAGTGCTTCAGTCATAAGAGGTTTCAATTTTAACAATCTTTATGGTGTAGGAAAAACTTACTTGAGTTTTACCTTTTAAAAAAATGAATTTAGAGGCCCTGACCCGATATAGCTAAGGTTGTTGTGGGTTCGATTCCTTGTCAGGCCACATACAAAATCAACCAATGAGTGCATAAGTGGAACAACAAATTGATCTTTCTTTCTCTCACCCCCCCCCCCTTTCTCCTTCTTCTCTCTCTCAAATCAATAAATGTTAAAATTTTTAAATGGATTTAGAGTGTTAAAAACTAGAATTTATATTTTGTCCTTTACAGTGTGATATGTAAATTAGATATAGTAGTTAATTAATAACCACAAGAAAATACCAAATATATTATTTTTCTTTTGTTACTGACTTCTATCCCTATGCAACCTGTTTACCACCATTTTTTTTTTTTTTTTTTTACCATTCTTGGGGCTTGAGAGGCAAAGGCAGTTTAGATCCCATTCAGACAGCCCTCCAAGCTCTCCCTCAGGGCTTAGAAGAACAAAGGCTGGCTGGGGGAATGAAGCAATGCCCAGACAGAGTGACTAGCTAGGAAGGGCAGGAGGTCTGGGCTTCAACTCAGGGTGTCCCAGTATACCTGGCATCTTCCCTTTATTTTATTTTATTTTTATTGATATGAGAGAGAGAACGAGCGAGAGAAAGACGGTGCGGGAGGAGCATCAACTCCTAGTAGTTGATTCTCCTATGTGCCTTGACCAGGCAAGCCCAGGGTTTTGAACCAGCGACCTCAGCATTCTAGGCCGACACTCTATCCACTGTGCCACCACAGGTCAGGTGTTCCCTTTACTTTAAACATAACAAAAAACACCAATTCCAGGTTAGCTGTATAGGGCTTGAGAAGCCTCTGTCCGTGCCCTCTAAGGCACGTGGGTGTGGGATGTGGGGGTGGAGGAATGAAGCTGTAGGTCTTCCCTACGTCCTCAGAGCTGGGACTTGCTAGCACTTTTGACAGGTACCATGCCAGGTGATTTACACCTAATGTCTAGTTCAGTTTTCCCAGTGACCCATGTATGAAGTATTTATTTTCCCTATTTCAGAATAAGGAAGCTCAAATTCAGAGGGAGTCAGACATTTGACCAGGGTCATAGATTATATGCGATAAGGCTGGAATTAGAATCTAAGGTCTCTTGGATTCTTTTCTAGGTTGCCTCTCACTTGACCAAACTTGTCCTGAGGCAAGTGTCATGGAGCCCCTGGCCAAGCCAGCCTACGCCAGTGAAGTGTTCCCTGCAAAGGTGGATACAGGGGTGTCCCAGAGGACTTTGGTTTATTTCCCTTGCATAAGAATTTAGGCACTGTTTATTATTTTTCAGAACCCAATGCTGGACAGATCCAAGAAGGAATTGGAGAAGCTGTGAATAACATTGTGAAGCATTTTCACAAACCTGAAAAAGAGGTATGATGAGTTATAAAACTTAGTATAATAGGTTTCTAAAGCTGCTTTTATGCATGAGACATAAGGCAAAACAGGGTGTTTTGAATTTCCTAAGTTTTCAATAGTTGCTAAAACGTGCTCCACAGCTACCCTCAGCACTCATTTCTCTAGTACATTCTTGCACATGGACGCAGCAGATGACTCTCTGGTACTGTGTGTTATGCTCCACAGAGGGGAAGCCTCACCGTGTTGCTGTGTGGAGAAAACGGCCTGGTGGCAGCACTTGAACAAGTTTTCCACCATGGGTTCAAATCTGCCCGCATCTTTCACAAGAATGTCTTCATCTGGGACTTCATAGGTAAATTAAAGCAGGTGGACATTATGATAAGGTCGTTGAAATGCTTGTTAGAGAACTTAAAGATCCAGGAATTGGGCAAATAAGGGTGAGTGATAAGGGAAGATGTTTGTTTAAAAATAAATATCAAATAAACATTGTCCTTTTTATTTAGTCAAATATTTATAGTGTGTACCATATTCCAAACACTATTCTATATGCTCAAGATGTACATTAAGATATAACTATGCCCTGGCTGGATACCTAGGTCCCGAAATGCAAAAGTTGCTGGTTTGATCCCTGGTCAGGGCACATACAGAAACAGATCAATGTTTCTGTCTCTCTCTCCCTCCTCTCTCTAAAATAAATTTTTTTAAAAAAGATATAATTCATCTGCATGACTGGTGGTGGCGCAGTGAATAGAGCGTCACCTGGGATGCTGAGGCCCCAAGTTCAAAACCCCCGAAGTCGCTGTCTTGAGCACAGACTCACCAGCTTGAGCATGGGATCAGTGACATGATCCCATAGTCAGTGGCTTAAGCCCAAAGGTTGCTAGCTTGAGCCCAATGTCACTAACTTGAACAAGGGGTCACTAGCTCAGCTGGACCCCCCCCCCCATCAAGGCACATATGACAAGCAATCAATGAACAACTAAGGTGCTGCAATTACAAGTTGATGCTTCTCATCTCTCTCCCTTCATATTTGTTTCTCTCTTTCTCTGGCATAAAGAAAAAGATATAACTAATCAAAACATAAAAATTCCTGGGGTTGATAAACTTAACATTGTGGTGGGGGCAGGAGGACAATACACAAAAACATAACAAATATACCGTTTTACCTGATATGTTAAAAGGTGATGATATACGTATGTGGGGAAAAAAGAACAAGGTAAGAGGAAATGGAGTGGCCAGTGCTCTTTTAAATGGGGTGGTTCTAGGCTTTGTTGGTTCTAGTCTTTTGGAAAAAGACTTTGAGGAAGTGAGCCATGATGCTGGGGAGGAGGGCCCTCAGGCTGAGGGAGGGCCAGGTGCCCATGGCAGGAGTGCGCCTGGCCTTTTCACGGAGTAGCAAGGAGATCACAGGGACTGAGCAGAGCGCAGGGGAGAAGGGATATTGAGGGAGAAAGAGACAGGGTGTATAGGGCCTTCTAGGCCATTGGAAGGGCTTTGGCCGTTATCCTAAATGAATTGGGAAGTTATTTGGAGGGTTTGGGTTTAGGAGTGACATGATCCTGATCCATGTTTTAAAAGGATAAGACTAGCTCTGTGCTCTCTATTATGGTAACCACTGGCCACATGTGGCTATTAAGTTGATTTCATTTAAATTTAAATTTTATTTCCTTAGTCTCCCAGCCCTACAGTAGATACCAGTTGGACCTTACAGGTAGAGAACATTTCCGTCATTACAGAAAGTGCCATGGAGTGTGCCCTTCTAGCTTGCTACACTTTGTCATCTTTATTTTGGTATGCAATTCTTCCTAGAATTCCCAGTTTCCTTAAAGGGGCAATTAATCATTTGTGTTTTGTAAATAAGCCCTAGATGAAGTAGTTGATTTCATCTAATTCAGAATTTTGGGACAAAGAAAGGAAAGTTGACAGATTAGGGCCCCAGGAGTAATCTATTTTTCCTCCTAGAATGCCTAGAATATTGCTCCTGTTCCTGATATATGTACACAAACCTCTTTCTCAGACTGCCTGATTCAGTTCCTTTTCAAAGATTTTGTTGCCAAGTGTGAGCCTGACATTCTGTAGCGAGAACAGAGGGCACCATCTCAGGGGCTCCCATGTCTCTGATACTCACTCCCAATACGTTCCAGTCTTAACAAAGGAGTCTGTTTTTATTTTTATTTTATGCCAATTTTCATTTCACAAAGCTATTCTAAAGAGAGCAGACGTTTTTCAGCCTTCTAGAACGCAGTCTAGATTAGAAAATAAATCCCCAGGAGCGTGTTATTCCACCATGAAACATGGACCTCTAGAATTTATTGTGAAACCAAAGATAAAGTAATGATTTTGGTTTCAGGACTGGCTATAATGCAAAGCATGATTAATGTTTACAGAATAAAGCTAGATTAATCTTTCTGTTTTGAAATGTTGAAGTGTATTGTGATGTGATTCTGACTTCCTTCCCCAGAAAAAGCGGTTGCTTATTTTGAAACCACTGACCAGATTCTAGACAATGAAGATGATGTCCTTATTCAGAAATCATCATGCAAAACCTTCTGCCACTATGTAAATGCTATTAATACTGCACCCAGGAACATTGGGAAGGACGGCAAATTCCAGATTTTAGTTTGCCTTGGAACACGGTATAAAGCCAGTTCTTGACTTTCTCTATCTTTGTTACATGTTGAATAAGAGTCCAGAAAGGGTTAAACCAGACCATGCCACTTCCAAAGCTCTGTGAGTTTTGTTCATTTCAAGTTTCATTAGAAGACTACTGTTTATTGGGTTCTTAGCTATGTGTTGGATAAAGCACTATGCTAAGTACTTTATATACATTATCTTATTGAATCCTCCTGTTGTTCACCACCATGACTTGAAGTAGCAACCAATATCCCCATTGTACAGATAAGAAAGTATAAAATAGATGAAGTGCAGATAAGTTATCACATTTTCCCAAGGTCACACAGCTTGGGACCTAGGAAAAAGCAAAACCAAGATTCACACCCAGCCTCACTCCAAAGCCCAGGCTCTCAACCATTACACTCTACTGGTTCGAAAGAGAGGTAGATAGGTAACAGTCAGGTTAGTAGGTAATAGACACACCAACACATACACACATATGTATTAATGTGTAGAGCTTTTATAGTGCATATACACCACCATATTAAATTTAATAACATTGCAGAATTCTTCAACAATCTTTTTAAAACATTTTCCTACTCCTTTATTTCCTGAAAGTGACACATATGAGCCGTATAATTCATTAATTTTAAAACAGCTCTCTGATTGTAAGAAATGAAACACACAGACCTTCAGACGTTTTTTGGTGCTGCATTTGTTTTTCTCTGAACCTCTGGAGCCCCAAGGAGAGATGCAGGATGGCCTGATTGCGGCTCCCAGTCATGAAAGGCACAGTGAAGGAAGCTCAGGAAGGATGCCTTAGGTACTTAGTGACAGGTGATTAATGTCAGTTTAATCAGGAAACACTGAAGACGGAGATTCTGCCCTCCTGAAACAGCTGGTTTGTAAAACTTAAGTTCTGAATTTTTTCTTGACAGAAGGGGCCCAATTTCAACTCTGCTTTTAAAGTTCCTTTTGAACATGATCCTTATCACATTTTATCTGTTTACTGTTCTGATTTATTAGACCAGTGCAATCCCCGTTTTGGTTTATAAAATCTACTTAATGTTCTGCTTTGATTTTGTTCCTTACCTTGTGTAAGTTTTTATTTTTTTAAAAAAAAAAAAAGCTAATCTTTGCCATTTGATGTAGTCTTTTTTCTCAAAAGATCAGTGTACTTTGGCATGTCTGCCCACAGATATCTAAGTAACAGTCCTGTAAAAAATAAATGCAAAATGACATTCTGCCTCTTTTTTAAAGGTGGTCAAATGAGAAAGAATTTCCCTCGTGTGCGGAAATCCTTATGGCCATCTCTCGTCCAGGCCTACTTTTGGAAAATGATGGGTTTTCCCAGTAGCTTACACCGTCTCATTACTGTATCTTTTTAACCAGTAAACATCCAGCTTCATGACTTGGGGTCCCTCTCTGCTGACACAGGGCTTGGCTAGATTTTGCCTCATCCAGCACCACACCTTCCCTTCACGTTGAAAGCTCCAGTATGTGCCTTGTTCTGCAGCGAGGTCAGCTGAGCTCAGGCCTTGTTTCTGTTTGGGTCCGTAGGGATCGCCTGCTCTCACTGTGGATTCCATTGTTAGCTGAGTGTCCGGCCATTACCCGGATGTACGAGGAGAGCGCCCTCCTGCGGGATCGCATGACCGTCAACTCCCTCATCCGCATTCTGCAGACCATTCAGGACTTCACCATAGTCTTAGAAGGATCTCTCATCAAAGGAGTGGATGTGTAACCCGATTGGTTAGGAACTCTCAGTCCAGACCCCCTGCTCCTGAACCTTCCCCGTCTCCGGGACCCATTTGGACTTGTCTGACAAGGTAGTGAGTCACCACAGGGGGGCAGTACACTGCAGCCCCCAACCTGAGCAATCCTCACGCTACAGACAAGGCAACGTGCTGTATTGTAGTTCATTTGAACCAGGAATTTAGTATAAAATAGAGTATTTTCATGTGTTAGATGTGTGTAAATATGCTATCTTCTTTAAGAAATTATATTACTCTAATAAGATACTTTTCTTAGATTGAATATTCATGTGATTTAACATAAGTAGCTTAACAACGTTGGGAGAGCGGGTGCTCGCGGGAGAAGCCGGAAACGTAAATAAGCTCCGCTCGGGGCTCCTCCCGAGGGGTCGTGGAGGAGTCCAGCGTGCACGGCTGTGTGCAGCCATCCATCCTGCTGTCTGACCCTTGTATTGTGAATGTAAACAGCTGCACCTACTGTGTGGGGCAGCCTTCACGTGTATCTTTTAAGTTGCAGCTGGTTTCATACATATGAATTGAGACACTTTTCCAGTCTTCTGGAAATTTTTTTTCCATCTGCCCAAGATGAAGATATATTTCAAATACTGAACCCCAGGAGCTTGGCTTAACTGGAAAGAGAACACACAAAGCCCCAAGAAGAGTGTTGGATTGTGAGATTATAACTTCTTTACACTTTGGAAAGATTAGCCGAGAATAACTTCATTCTTGGCATTTTTATTCTTGTTATTGGAGGTACTTGGGGCAGATGTGAATTTCAAAGTGTTGGCCTCCTAGTCATAACAACTGCAAACAGCAGTTTGATCCTGCACCTTTTATTTGGCCATCTAAACCCTGCAGTTGTCACTTACCTCCGAAGGCAAACCATAAACCCTGTCTTTGTTCGGTTCCCATAGCCTCCTCCCCTCTCCCGGTGCCCATCCCCCTCTCAGGAAATGGAAGGAATGTCTGAGAAGGAGGAGGGCTCTATGTGGCTTGGAATGTTTTTGTGAAAGTATTTGTTGACCAAGATAATGCAAATAACAGAAAGGAACGAAAAAGAATGAACCCTTTCTGGTGTTTCAGGGCAAGCTGTATGTTCTCTTGTCAGAAGGGGTAGTAATGCGCAACAACTGGCCCAGGGAAGCTGAAAGCCAGTACACACAGACAGGCAAAATGCAAGCTAAACAAGAGGCAACCGTTTTTGAAAGACCAAATGTTGTAACTTTCCAGTTTGGTATTTTATAAGGAAGTTAAATAAATATGGTGTTAGCTAGTTACCTGAAGACTTGATCATATAGTAGATCCTGTAACTCTCATTAGGCATTTGCACATCGTTAGCAGTCAGATTCCCCAGCAGAGGTCGGATCTCATTCCCAGTTGTGGCTGAGATGCAAAGCCATGGCCTCTCAGGACCCTTGTGCCATCTCAGGGACCTGGGCTTGGGGCTTTAGCCAGCACTGCTGTTCCCCCTTGTTTCCTGGAGGAAGAAATGAATGAGAAGTGCCTGTGCCCTTGATCAAACACTGTGTGCAGCCAGGGCAGCTGAGGCACACCCCATTGTGACGTATGACTCCTACTTGACGAGGAAAAGGGGGTAGAAGGATTTAGAAACCTGTTGAAAGGGTTTAGGAAGAAGGGTCTGGGTGACTTGGGGGACCAGAGGTTGGTTTGCTTTAGGGATGTGGACACTCTATAATGGGAGACCTCCAGAACCTGTTTTACTCCAAGCTCTTAATGTGTTTCAGTGATCAGACCATAGAATGATTCAATCCAGGGATTTGTTTTAATACCTTTTCCATGAGGCCATGCTTCTGACACTCTGAGCAGCCAGGGAGACGACTTAGGCTGGATTGAGTCATCTAGTCCAGCCTTCTCATTTTATAGACGGGGACACTTACAGATTAAAACGATTAAATACTTATTCCCACAGCTGGTCAGTGACAACACAGGGTCTAGAATTTACTTTTTTTTTATTACATCAAGCTGCATGAGACTGGCCTCTAGGGCCTTCATATTAATAGTCTTTCTACCCTTGGATCTTCATTCACCTATACAGACAGGAAATAAGGATTAATATTCACATATAATTATTTATAAGGATTGATAGTCAATTTAAGAAATTGCTCATAAATTGTAAAAACTGGGAGAAAATTGGATTTGGGGGTCTGTGACTAAAACCATTACTTTAAAGGTGTAAAGCCAGTAGCCGTGGTCACCATCACAGCCGCCCAGACCGTGCAGGTTTGCATTTGATTCGGTCAGAAGGTAATGAAGCAATGGAGCCAAGAACTGGTGGGCCATTAGCTTTAATCCTAGCTCACACCCGGCAAGCGAGTAAATACACACAGTGGGAAAACATTTCCTTTTCCATTCAGGGCTCCCAAAGCCACTGGCTTTCTCTGGTTTTCTCCTAAAATCAAAGGCCTCACCAGCCTCACTCAGTCCCCTCTGCATGCCTCCATTTTGGCTGCCTTCTCCTCTCCAGCCACGTGGCCTCTCTCTCCTGGAACAATGTGGTCTCCTCTTCAAAATGGCCTCCTAGCTCCTTTTAAAACCTTTTGGTGGGATGGTCACTCCCCCAGCACACATTAGCATAACCAAGCCCCTTCCCAAGCATGAAGGTAACTAGCCACCCCATGTGGGCAGCTCCATTCTTAATTAAAAGTGAGCAAAACCAAATAATACAAATTCTACAAACTTATTTGCCCAACAGAAGGTAATGCCCAAAGGTCCTGAAGTTTTATCCCACTTGTGTAGTATGACTATAACAGAGAAGTGGCCGATTTCAAAAAAAAAGAGACAAACCCTTTACGCTACTAGGCCCTGTAAAGTGGTCATCTTGGGAGCCCATGTGTTATTCCAGTGACACAGTCAGCATTCCAGACATGTGAGGACCTCTCTATGAGCTTGCTTGAAAGGCCTACAGCCCACAGGGTCCAAGTTGATGAATAAAAAGGATGCTCAGAGTTTGAGTCACATAAGAAACACAATTCTAAATATTTTGTTCTTAACATGGCTTATAATTGTCTCTGAGCCAATACCAATTCGTTTTGAGCAGAACAGTCGCAGAATCCTCAGAATAAATGCACATAGCCTTCCGAGCTGACTTTTGGAAGGACTGTATCCATTTAGAGGTCTCCTGTTACGTTTATTTTTAAAATTAGTATATTGCTTTATAACCGCACATCAAAGTTAAAATAAATAAAAATCTATTTTCTAATTGACATTTTATTTTTCCTCAGAATAAATTAAGAGGAGTGCCTGGAACCATTGCATAATAATGCATTAAAAAGAAAAAAAATTGTTTTAAGGATAAATTGCCAAAATATATTAATTACCTCTTGAAACATTTATTTCAAGTGTTTTTCACATTTCCTGAAACTCCTAATCTTCACTTTGGTGACCCAGTAGCATCACAGCAATGCTGGTGTTACGCGTGAGAACCTACAGCTGTGCCCCATCGGGGCACATGAGCGCCTTAAAATCAACTGAGGCGCAGTGTCCCAGAGCATAAAGTAGGTTTCTAGAGGGTGGGAAACAGGCTGCCCAGAGAGAAAGTATTAAGACCTCCCAGCCCTCCCTATCCTCCTTCCCACTGGGGGCAAGAATCTGATGTAAGTAACCTAAAACTAGAAAAAGTTTGTGATTTCCCTATAAAATTTATTTTAAAATTTTAACAGGTTTTTGTACCTTTTTTAACCCTCTGGTATTACTTTAACATGACTTTTTAAAAACCATTGTAATGAACTTTTGTCACACTCTATGAATGAGATAGGGGAAATCTTGAATTGCTTATATTTCCTTTTTTGGCAATAAATCACTGTTGTATGTAAATGTAAGTGAAAGGGGGTGGAGCCATACATAGCAGCAGGTGTGCAGTGTATGTTGACGCCTCTAATATACTTTAGAACACGAGGTAGCAGACGAAGACCTAGATCCAGGGAAATACTGATTTGACAGCACCAAGAGTGTCACTATTAAATGAAATATCTCTCTGCTAAGAATTACTGTTTTTCAGAAGCTTTTGATTTGGAGAGCTGTGAGTATTTATTTTCTCTGTTGAGGTTTACAGAAACAGTCAATCCCTTTCACCACGCTGGAAGGACAAGTCTGAACTTCGCTGTTTGTATTTCAGTATTAGCACACCTTCATAGACTAAGAATGGAGTCCTGAGCCACTCTCTGCTCTTATAAAGGGAATCCTATTTCCAGGTCGATTCTGTCTTTTGAAGTCCCTGTTACATAAGTGCTTATTACATCACCGCTTAGCTTAAAAGGAGACAGAAACAAATAATAAACTATGAGGCCCCTTACTCTTATGAAAATATTTATAAATCTCTTTAATCAAACTGATCTCCAAGCTTTTTGATTGAAGAGAGTGCTGATGGAGAATCCAAGGAGAACCACATCCTTTCAGATCTTACGGGCACTGACTGTCCTCCCAAGAACAAAAGAACGATTTGCTCCAGAGAAGTAGCTCCCTGAGCAATGAGTACCAGAGTGAAAACTAGCATCACAAATCTCTCCTCCTTCAGAAGAAGAATTCTCATTTGAAGGAATCCAGGGTATCCTTGGGTTATATGGGAGGGAGTAATGGTTGACTCAGTTACCTGAATGTATTATGTATTGTTCCAGTCTTGATTCCAAACACCAAATCTTGACAGAGACGTGTGGTGAGGAGTTCCTGTCGTCAGTCAACTGAAGGTGTTAAACACATAGAAAAAAATATGTGTTACACTTGAACCATGTATAAATGTACCTTGTGTGTCTTTTTAACAAATGAGCGTTTCTGCATTTAAATTATATTGTTTTTCATTGTATTGTTAACAAAATGCATCAGAACTGGATTTTTTTTCCCCTCTTCTGAACGTAATAGAAAATTTAAAAGAGTATTGTGATATCAAGCACTTTAGCGTACATATCAGAGAAACTGACGTGGGTTTTTCAGGTTTTGGAATACATTTAAATATGACTTTTCATGCTTTGTTCTTTACAAATAAAACTGTGGGATTGATAATTTATTTTGCTTCATTATTATAGAATCTTAATACTGACTGTTTAACAGAACAAGTGAAGTCAGAGGGTAGAGAGATAAAACCAAAACCATTATATAGTAAAAACAGCCTATTGGGCAATTGGTTATCTAGAAGGGGTAAAACGCATACATACATACATATGTATATGTATAGAGAGAGAGCCCTACCTCACATCATACAGAAAAATCAATTCTTAAAGAGATTTTTTTTTTCTGACAGGTAGGGACAGACTGGCAGGAAGAGAGAGATGAGAAGCATCAGTTCTTTATTGCAGCACCTTAGTTGTTCATTGATTGCTTTCTCATATGTGCCTTGACCAGAGAGGGGGGTAGAGCTACAGCAGAGCAAGTGACCCCTTGCTCAAGCTGGCAACCTCAGGGTTTCAAACTTGGGTTCTCAGTATCGCAGGCCAGCGCTCTATCCACTGCGCCACTGCCTGGTCAGGCATACCTCATTTTTTAAAAATTAAAAATACCGGCCCTGGCCAGTTGGCTTAATGGTAGAGCATCAGCCCAGTGTGTGGAAGTCCCAGGTTTGATTCCCAGTCAGGGCACACAGGAGAAGCACCCATCTGCTTCTCCATTCTTCCCCCTCTCCTTTCTATCTCTCTCTTCCCCTCCCACAGCCAAGGCTCCATTGGAGCAAGGTTGATCCGGGCACTGAGGATGGCTCCATGACCTCTGTCTAAGAGCTAGAATGGCTCCGGCCGCAACGGAGCAATGGCCCAGGTGGGCAGAGCATATCCTCCTGGTGGGCATGCCAGGTGGATCCTGGGCAGGTGCATGCGGGAGTCTGTCTGACTGCCTCACCCCTTATAACTTCGGAAAAATAAAAAAAAAAAAAATTTAAATACTTTTACAGAAACATCCAAAATAATGTTTGACCAAATATCTGTGCACCCTGACCCAGCCAGTTTGACTCATAAAATTAACTGTCACAAACTATAACAAGATTGGAATAGTGGATTTCCTAATAAGTAATAAAAAGAATGCTAGAGAATAGAAGAGTAGCATATATGGGGAGCAGCCACTAACCCCAGGGCTGATGCAAGACAAGCTGAGAAGAGTTCCCTCCCCCTCAGGGTGAGAGCCAGGCTTTATTAAAGTAGTTACAACCATGGCACACAAAGACGTTCAGAGATACTGCATCACTGTTGCTTATCCGGAATCTGCCCTCAGGCGCTAGGGAAGCATCCATGGGGAGGTGCCATACCCCAGAAATTGCTGGGAAGCCACTGGAGAGGTGCTGGGGAAGATGTCCATGGAGAGGTAGAGGTGCTATACCTGTCAAGGGGGTGCAGCGTGAGTCTAGTTGCTGAGTAACTCGAGCTAGACACAACGTGGTAGGAGCCTGCAGAGCTGACTCAGGAAAAGAAACCCTTCTCCAGTGTCTCTCCATTGTGTTCCACTGACAGTTGTGCCTGCCAGCGAAGGAGAAGCGTTTACAAGAGGGATTGCTTTCTTATATGTGCATTGATTGTGGGCTGCAGCTGAGCTATGATCCTATGCTCAAGCCAGCAAACTCACGCTCAAGCTGGTGAGCCTGCACTCAAACTGGATGAACCCACACTCAAGCCAGTACCTCAGGGTTTTGAACCTGGGTCCTCTGTGTCCCAGTCCAACGCTCTATCCACTGCGCCACCACCTGGTCAGGCTGATAAGTTTTTTTATTCTTTATCCTGACTGTCCTATACTTTAATTGAAATAGATACCATAACCTAGAAGGAATAATTAATCTCTGAGCTGCAACACCTAAAAATAAATCACTCTAGTTAGAGCTAGCATGTGGGCCAACGGTTCCCTGTTCTCCAATATAACATATTCCTGTGGTTTATTATTTACCTAGCCATAACTTATGTAACTTGGGTTCTTAAATGGCCCAAAACTTTCCCTAAGTTTCTCACATCTTATTAAGAAATAGCAGAACTTCAAAATACATGAAACAAAAGTTGATGGAATCAATGAGAAATAGAAAAATTCTCAATTATAGTAGGACATTTCAACACCCCTTTCTTAACAATTGATAAGAGTAAATAGAAGGGAAATCAGTAGACATAGAAGACTTGAACAACACAATCAACCAACCTGACTTAATTGATATTTATAGAATACAACCAACAACAGATTACAATTCTTTCTAAGTACACAACATTTACCAAAATTAACCATATTGGGGGTCATAAAACAATTTGCATAGATTTTAAAAGATTTAAATTATGTATAGCATGTTCTGCAGGGAATTAAATGATAAATCAATGAAAATATATCTGAAAAATCTCCAGTGTTTATTAGTAATACATACTTGTCAAAATAAATAAAAAATGAAAGCAGAAAGTATTATGAACTGAGTGAAGATAAGCAATATCAAAATCTGTGGTAGGTATATAAAATAGCTCTTAAAGAGATATTAATAGCACTGAACACCTATGTTAGAAAAATCAGTCCTGGCCATATAGCTCAGTTGGTTAGGGCATCATCCTGAAGCAGAGACTGCCAGTTCAATCCCCACTCGGAGCACATACTGGGATCAACCAATGAATGCATAAACAAACCTATGTTTCTCTCTTCCTCCTTCCTCTCTCTATAAATAAAAATTAAAGAAAAAGACATAGTCTCAAATCAATGACCTGTTTGTTCCTTAAACTAAATAAAGGAAGACAAAACAAAGATTATAGCAGAAATCAATGAAATAGCAAGAAATCAATGAGGTCAGTTTCTTTGAGATCAATAAAATTGATGACCTCTAACTAGATAGATTAGAGAAAACAGAAAAGACACAAATTGCCAATATTGAAATGAGAGAGGTGACATAAATACAGATCCTACAAATATTAAAAGGATAATAAAGGAATATCATGAACAACCTTTTGGCAATAAGTTTCACAACTTAGATGATATGGATGTTTCTTAAAAATATAAACTACCAAAGCTCACTTAAGAAGAAATATAGCCTGACCTGTGGTGACACAGTGGAGAAAGCATCAAACTGGAATGCTGAGATCATCAGTTTAAAACCCTAGGCTTGCTCAATCAAGGCACATATGAAAAGCAACCAGTATAAATTTATGCTTCCCGCTCCTCCCGCCCTCCCTTTCTCTCTCTAAAATCAATAAATTAAAAAAGAAGAAAAATAATAGATAACCTGAATAGCTATGTCTGTTAAAGAAATTGAACTTGTAGTTAACCTTCTCACAAAGAAAACTCTAGGCACAGATTACTGGTGAATCTTATCAAAAATTTAAGAAAGAGATAATGAAAATTCTACACAAACTCAAAAAATTGATAAAGTACATGTTAGTTTTTTAGGGCTACCATAACAAAGTACCCTAGACTTGGAGGCTTAAACAACAGAAATTTATTTGCTCACAATTTTAGAGGTTTGATCTCTAGAAGTTCGAGATCAAGGTGTCAACAGGGTTGGTTTCTCCTGAGGCCTCTCTTGTTGGCTTATAGATGTCCATCTTTGTGTTCACATGATCTTCTGTCTATACCTGTGTCCTAATCTCCTCTTTTTTATTATTATTTTATTTTTATAGAGACAAAGGGAGAGTCAGAGAGAGGGATAGATAGGGACAGACAGGCAGGAATTGAGAGAGATGAGAAACATCATCAGTTTTTTGTTGCGACACCTTAGTTGTTCATTGATTGCTTTCTCACATGTGCCTTGACCGCAGGCCTTCAGCAGACCGAGCCACCCCTTGCTCGAGCCAACGAACTTGGGTCCAAGCTGGCGAGCTTTTGCTCAAACCAGATGAGCCCATGCTCAAGCTGGAGACCTCGGGGTCTCGAACCTGGGTCTTGCCGCATCCCAGTCCGACATTCTATCCACTGCGCCACCGCTTGGTCAGCCTAACCTCCTCTTTGTAAAAAATTGAATTTATTGGGGTGACACTGGTTAACAAAATTACAGTCACATTCTGAGATATGAAGGATTAGGGCTTCAACATGTGAATTTTGAGGGAACACAATTCAGCCCAAAACAAGAAAATATTTCCCAACTCATTCCATGAGCCAGCATTACCCTGATACTAGTACCAAACAAATAAAAGAAAAATACAGATCAACAGCTCTCATGAACATAAATAACAAAAATTTTTAACAAAATGTTATCAATTCAAATCTAGTGATAAAAACGACATGTCATGACTAATTGGGGTTTATTAAGGAATAGAAATTTTGTTTAACTTTCAATAATTAAGCAATATAATTTACCATATTTACAAACTAAAAAATGAAAGCAAATTAGACACATCTAATAGATGCAAGAGGAAAATTGACAAATTCTAACATTCAATCATGTCTTAGAGAAAAAAACCCAACTCAGTAAACTTCCTTACATCAGATATATTGCATTCATGGGTTAGTGATGAAAAGTCTAGCCTGACCAGACAGTGGCACAGTGGATAGAGTGTCAGACTGGTACACAGAGGACCCAGGTTCAAAACCCCAACGTCGCTGGCTTGAGCACAGGCTCACCATTCTGAGCACAGGGTCACTGGCTTGAGCATGGGAACATAGACATGAACCCACGGTTGCTAGTTTGAGCCCAAGGGTAGCTGGCTTGAAGCCCAAGGTTGCTGGCTTGAGCAAGGGGTCACTCACTCTGCTGGAGCCCTCTAGTCAAGGCACATATGAGAAAAATTGAACAACCAAGGAGCGGCAACAAAAAACTGATACTTCTCATCTCTTTCTCCTCCTATCTGTCTGTTCCTATCTGTCCCTCTCTCTGTCTCTGTCACAAAGAGAAAAAAAGCCAAATATGAAGAAACTATTAGGAAGAAAATAATTTTCTTCTACTCTTCTAGGTTCTTTGACTGGTCTAGTTAACATAACATAAAACAGATTAACAGAATGTAAGGCCAGCAGTTGTGGCCGTTGTGGCCATTCAGGTTCAAGTTTTCATTGGATTCGGGCAGACGGTAAAGAAACAGTGGAGCCAAAAGATGGTGGGCCATTCTATTTATTAAAGTCTCGCACCGGCTGACAAGCACCACACAGAGAAAATACTTCCCTTTCACTCCCAAAGCCACTGACACATTCTCCAGTTCCACAACCAGGAGAATCTTCCCTGGTTTCTCCTAGAATCAAAGGCCCCAACAGTCTCAGTGGAGCTCTCAAAGCCCTTTACCTCTGGGTCCCCATCTGCCCACCTTCTCTCTCTGCCAAACATGGCTTCTTCTTCAGTACTCTGCATTCTCCCCTCTCCGACTCTGCAAACATGGCTTATCTCTCTCTTTCCAAAACTTTCTGGTGTGAAAACCTCTCCAGCAAACATTAGCAAAGCAATGGCCCTTCCCAAGCAGTAAGGAAGGTAATTTGCCATTTCACAGGCCACATATACCTGGTGCTGTCCAGTGTTATTTTGTAGCAATAAAAATGAGCAAACTCAAAAATGAAATTTACAAACTCATTTGCCCAACCCAGGAGAATAACAAATTTAATTATGTACGCACAAGGGCCCCCTAAGAATGTGATACCCTTAGGCAAAAAAAAAAAAAAAATGAAAACTTACATGCCATTCTGGCTAAGAAGAGGGTAGGTGGCCAGGCCTGCAAGGGGAAGGAAGACAATTCACAGGAGGATAGGAAGAGCAAATCTTTGGTAAACAGATGTTTGCTATGTCATGCAGAGAGAACAGTGGAGCCTAGAGACGGGGAAGGGGGGGAGGGGACGGGGGGGGGGGGGACGGGACGGGACACAGGGGAAGGACGTTGACCTCCAGGTCCTGCCCAGTTTCCCCCAGCCCACCTAACACACCTAGCTCACACTCTGTAGTTATCTCTGGTGATAATAATTTTCTTCCTGGGCAAGGTCAGCTATCTAAATTCTTTTAAGTTGTTTAAAGGGGAAACAATAAACTCTTCCTCAGCCTTGTTAGGCTTTGAACTAAATTGTCCTTTTAGCTCAAAATAGTCCACATGCCAATGTGGCATTTTCTAGGAAGACTTGTTCTGAACCCCTTCAAAACACCGGACTACAGTCACAGTTGTACACTCCTTCTAAGCAGGCTAACTTGCATTTTAGCTTCCGGGGTTCCGCGAGGCATGCTATTATGCCCTTTTTCCTCATCCCCTTAAAATTCTTTCTTGTCTGTGTCCCTTAATCCTAAACTATTATATTATGATCTTACCCAGGTCTACACAAACCCCCTTTCCCCACTGAAAAACCTGCTTTAGACCTATCTTCAAAACCTCAGTAAATATCCAGACTTTGCCCTTTGCCCTCTGATAAGCTGCTAAGACTCCATCAAGGTAATGCCCCTCTTACTGTGCAAACAATAAACAGATTGGTTTGATGGTAATAAAGGAAGCCAGTATCAACATTACTGGTCATTCCTATTTCCTCTTATGAATTATTTTTATAATCTTTGCCCATTTCTTCATTTCAATGTGCATAGTTGGATTTGTAGTTTGAAAACATTTTTAAAGTTATTCCATCTGCACTATACAATAAATATTTTCTCACTTTCCTTTTAATTTTTGGTGTTTTGTTGTTGTTGTTGTACAGAAATATTTAGTTTTCAATTATTTAAAGTCATTAGCTCAATGTGGTTAGAGCATAGTCTCCAGCACATGAAGATTGCAGGCTGATTCCCTGGTTGGGGCACCAAAACAATTTTTTTAAATAAAGAGATCATTATTCCTTTTTTTAAAAAAAGAAAAAAACAGCTTCTGGTGCTGTACTGCCTGAGTTCAAATCCCCACTGCTCACTAGCTGGAGACGCTTGTTTGTACTTACTCTCTGTGAACCCAATTTCTCATCTGTCTCCCCATGGGAATGTAAGGGCCATAAAGAGATGAATTTTTCATTTTGTTAACTGCTATATCCCCAGCTCTGGAAACAGTGCTTGATACATATAATAATATGTATCAATTAAGGTGACCAACATTTTTACAGTGAAAAGGAAGACAAAAATAAATTGAAGAAAACAGTATCATAAATAAAAGAAACATTTTATTCATTGCAACAATAATACACTATAATATGATAAATGCATAATAAAAACATTTGTAATATTTTGTATTGTAATTATGCTTACATGCCTATTAATTTTTAATAATTGTGAGAAAAAAGTACATATTTAGATACAAATACGTCACACCACACGCAATGGATCGACTCTGCACCAATCGAATACAGACATTTACAGATTAGTCTTCCAATATCAAAAAGGAGGACATGTAGGAGGACACTTTTTGAGGGAGGACAGAACTTACAAAAGAAGGACTGTCCTCCCTAAAGGGGGACGATTGGTCACCTTAGTATCAATACATATTTACTAAGTTAGTATCAATACATATTTACTATGTGAAGGCATATTTACAAAGCCACAATAATCATCTTATTTACCTCACAGCTTGTAAGAATTGACTAATGCTGGTCAACTTTAGTCTAGAACAAGCCTGGACCATGGGAAGAGCACATAGATGTTAGCTCTCCCTCTTCACCCCCCTCAAAATCCTGCCTCTTTGTGAAGCCTTCCCTGCCACCACCCCCTCCCTGTTAGTTAAGTCATTCCTTCTTTCCTCCTCCCTCTTTCCCCTCCTACAGGATTTGCACCATTGTTCCCCGAAGAAGCACTAGTCCAGGGGTGATCAATACGGCTATCACGATCTACTGGTTGATCGCGAAGGAAGTGTGGGTAGATCGCATCACATTAAAAAGACATTTGTCTTTTGATTGGCATACAGGGTAGCCAATCTGACGTCTGAACTTTTGACATCCTACGCATGCGCGTTAAACCGCTCTAACTTGTTCAGTTACATTGCTGCGGAGTTAGCCTTCAATTTATTTAAACTAAATACAAGAAAGGGTATAAAAATGAGTGCCATAGCTGGTCTGAGTAAGAAGCCTAAAACCTACCACTTTCATACAGAATGGGAGGGGATTTTTTTCACTATGTCATATTCTAAGTGCGTTTGCCTCATCTGTCTGTGTGCCATTGCAATTCCAAAGAAGGGAAATGTGGAGCGGCTTTTTCGGACTGTTCATAAAAACTATGACATTGACTTTCCTCCGATAAGAGAGCTGAGAAGGAGAAAGGTGAAAGAAGAATACACAATATTAAATAGTAATAATAGTAACTTAAGTAATGATAATATAGAAGAAATAAATTTATGTTTTGCATTTTTATTGTAGGTAGATCATTTTGACTTGGTCATCTTATAAGTAGCTCGCAAGCTGAAAAAGTGTGGGCACCCCTGTGCTAGTCACTTGAAGTTCTTACCCTGGAACAGCTGTAAACCCCTTTGAAAACCCAAGAGTGGTGAACACTCTCCCCAGAAAAGCACACCTATGCACACACACCAACTCCACTGCCCAGTTCCAGGGAGCTCACACAATCCTGCCACTACACTGATTTTTTAGATTTCTGAATTAAATGATATTCATGTCAACTACTTACTTGTTTGCATCAGCAAACCTTGATAGGTCACAGGAAATTCCCCCAGCAGATCTTTACTGCAAGTATCAGAGTAAAGACTGGGATTCTCTGAGATGCAACTCGCTCTCGCCTTTTGGAGGAGAGGACGCACATTGTTCTTTCCTGGCTGCATTCTCAGAACCGACCCTGATGGGCAAGAGCCCCTGGGGGTCTGAGGGCTGGGAGGAAGGAGGTATCTAAATGGAAGGCTTTTTTTTTTTTTTTTTACAGGGACAGAGAGAGACAGAAAGAGAGTCAGAGAGAGGGATAGATAGGGACAGACAGACAGGAACGGAGAGAGGTGAGAAGCATCAATCATTAGTTTTTCATTGCCCTTACGACACCTTAATTGTTCATTGATTGCTTTCTCACATGTGCCTTGACCGCAGGCCTTCAGCAGACCGAGCAATCCCTTGCTGGAACCAGTGACCTTGGGTCCAAGCTGGCAAGCTTTTGCTTAAGCCAGGTGGGCCCGTGCTCAAGCTGGCAACCTCGGGGTCTCAAATCTAGGTCTTCCGCATCCCAGTCCAACACTCTATCCACTGCACCACTGCCTGGTCAGGTGGAAGCCATAGATTTTAAGGCCATTTATAAATTTCCGCAACCCTGTTTACCTACATGCTCATGACTTACTCATTCTTTCTCCCAGTTTGTAATCAGCAAGCCCTTACTATGTTGACAACTCATGTCCCTGCCCTGGGCAAGAGAGGGCACAGGGAGACCCCCACATCCCTTTCAGGGAAAGAGGAAGGCTGCCCAGGATAAAGGTGAAGATCTGGGGCCTGGCACCCAGCTCTGTGACTTCCTATAAACTCTTTGACCACTGCATCCCCCAAGTCTCTGTTTTGCCTTAGGAATGGGAACAGCAGAATGGACCTCATTCTTTTGTTGTGAGAAAGCGAGGTCACTGTATATAAGGTGACCAACTTTTTTACAATGAAAAGGACAAAATAAATTGAAGAAAACAATATCGTAAATAAAAGAAACATTTTATTCATTGCAACAATAATACACATATGATAAATACATAATAAAAACATTTGTAATATTTTATATTGTAATTATGCTTATATGTTATAAAGTACTGTATCTCATTTCTGCGGGTTCATGTAGAGACACCAAGTCCAATATGAATTTTAAGGAGTTTTATTATGAAAAGGCCGGCGGCATACACGGCAATCCTCCTACCCAAATCATGCAGCCCTGATTACCTCTCAGGGACTGCTTATATACTCTTTGACCACATACAGGTCGGGGGAGGCATAACATCATGACACAAGCTTACAGCTACATACAGGTGGGGATTCACAAGACATACATTTCACAGATTCTTTCAATGTCTCTCCCCTCCCTCCCTTGTCTAGGGGCATGCTATTCCTAAGATTCAAAGGGGGGGAGAAAGAGAGCAATATACAAATTCTATCTCCTATTGAAAGAGCAAGGAAGTTATTCAAATACCTTACTACATTCCCTCCTGTTCCTATATCATAAGTCAAATCCTTGATTTATTTTCCTGAAGAGCATGAGGCTGTAATAGATATTTGACGATACAATTCAACAAATGCCGTTAATTTTTATAACTTGTACAAACATTCTGCAATTTACAAAAACTAATTGGCTTTCATAACAATTTACTTTTCCTTTCTTTTTCAAAAAAGTATTTTTATATTTTTAGTTACTAAAATTATACAATTCCTTTTTTCAGTCTGAACTTTTTTTTTAACTTTAGATTTTTATTTATTCATTTTAGAGAGGAGAGAGAGAGAGAGAAGGGGTAGGAGCAGGGAAGCATCAACTCCCATATGTGCCCTGACCAGGTAAGCCCAGGGTTTCAAACTGGCAACCTCAGCGATCCAAGTTGACGCTTTATCCACTGCGCCACCACAGGTCAGGCTAGTCTGAGCTTCTTAAAGAAACAACCTTAACCTTTACTGACAGCCAAGCTGGCTTTCCTTTCACCCTGAAGTCTAACTAAAAGGGAGTCTTTATTGAGTTCCTTTTGGCATTGATCGTATGTATACCAACCAGCTTTTGGTTTTTGGCTGGAGCAGGGCATGCTGTCCTTCTTATGGTTAATGTACAAGGATTGGTGGAATCAGTCTCTGTTGTCCACGAGGTGTCTCTGCTGGGACTGCAGGCTTCAACCGGCTATAGTGGACCCAGGCGGGCATGCCCTCCACTTTGGCAGCAGTGTGAGTGGTCAAGATTACAGTGTGTGGGCCCGTCCACGTGGGAGTCAGTCCTTGGGTGATGTATTTCTTTACCTAGACTAAGTCCCCAGGCTGAAAAGGATGTACTGGATCTCCTGGCATCACTGGAAGTCCCTCTCAAATAGTCTTGTGAACAGCCTGCTGTGTAGCCTGTAAATCCTGCAAGTACTTAAGGAAGGAGTGGTTACTGAAAGATTGCCGGGTGCCGCCGAAGAACGAACGAAGAGCCGAAACAGCCAAATGAGCAAAAGTCAGGCTTTATTGGGAGGACTCCGGGCGGGTTCGCAGACTCGGAATGGGAGCCCGAGAAGCCGCACCCAACTGGTGGGGCTTGAGATTTTTATACCCCTTCAGGCTGGCTGGGGAATTTCCACTGTGATTTCGGCCTGCAGGTGATTTGCGTAACTAGGGATGCTAATGGTTGAGGAATTGCAGGAATACCAAAGATATGAGGGACTTTCCGGCCCCTGCCCGGAGGGTGCTACTGGACATTCCTGGCTCTTTGGTATAGGGAGAGGGGCGACGTGGTCTTATCTGGCTACTTCATGCTGTACAGGGGCGGAGCTGGGGAGGGGTAGGAAAGAGCCAGAGCAGTCCGTATCCGCTATGGTGGACAGGGGTTGGTACTGTTGCAGCATCATCTGGTTGACCACTATCCTGGTGATTTCCTGAAATTGGGTCTGCAGGAAGCGAAAAAGACAAGGAGTAATCAGTAAGATTAGTCTAATTATGAAAATGGGTCCTATGAGTGGAGCCAGTAAAGAATACATGGAGGAGTTCCACCAAGAAGAGTCTTCTGCTGAGAAATTTTTGTTTCTGAAGATCAGAGCTGAGTTTGTGGAGGGCTTCTACCGTGGTCTCTATAAGGCCGGATTCGTTGATGTAGTAGCAGCATTCTTCCTGTAGGAAGACACAGGTGCCCCTGTGCTTGGCCGTAAGTAGGTCCATGGCTCGCCAGTTCTGTAATGAGACTTGGGCAAGAGAAGTTATTTGTCTCTGTTGGGAGGCTACAGTGGGGGTATCCGTATCCCAGACCTTAGGGTCGACTCCAGGTAGAAGCTGGACTCTGGGGTCTGAGTCAGGCCCGGGGTTGGGATCTGGCACCAGTGCTAATAGGAAGGCTTGCCTGGGGGAGAATAAAATGCTTGCCCGGAGTTTGGACAGAATGTCTCTCCCCAGGAGGGGAACTGGGAAGGAGGGTATGACTAGGAAGGAGTGAGAGAATGGGTGACCCTCAAATAGGCAGTTAAGGAGGGTCTTCCGCCTTGGGGTTGAGGGCGAGCCATCGATTCCCATGACCGAGACCTGGGAAGGAACTGTAAGGCCCGAATAAGAGGGAAGGACAGAGTAGGTAGCCCCTGTGTCTATTAAAAAGAAAACAGACTTACCCGCTACCTGGAGCGTAGCCCTGGGCTCGGTGAGGGTAACTGGAGTTGAAGAGCCAGGGCCCCCTCAGTCGTCCATTAAGCCCAGCAGTTCTGAGACCGGGAATGCCTGGTTCTCAGCTTCCCGGCATTGAGGTGCCGGAGGCTGAGCCAGGGTCGGGCAGTCTGACTTCCAGTGGCCCATTAGTTTGCACTGTGGGCAAGGCTTGGTGGGGGGCCTTGGTTGCGGACAGGCCTTGGCCCAGTGGCCCTCTTTGCCGCATTTAAAGCAAGCGCCCGGTGGTGTGCGCTGCCCTCCCTTGGAGGTTGGCTTCTTTTATCAGTTCCCCTACCAGCCGGAGGGCCGCTACCAAGGCTTGGGTCCGTTCCTGGCGGGCGGCTTCAGCCATTTCCTTTCGGGCGTTAAACACTTTAAAAGCCATTTTTACCAGGTCTTGGATGGGGGTCTCAGGGCCCTCTCCAGCCTTTTTTAGTTTTTTTCTAATATCTGGGGCTGACTTAATGTCATGCCAGGTCAAGTCATATGTCTGAGTCAGGTACCGGAATTCCTTAATGTAGGTTGAGGGGTCGGCCGAGAAAGATCCTAGCCGTTTCTCAATCTGTGAGAGGTCTTGGAGAGAGAAGGGGACATGTACTCGAATTAGTCCTTCTGCCCCAGCCACCTCACGGAGAGGGGTGAGAACAACGGATGACAATTGAAGGCCATGTGACCTGGTATGGGCTGCGACAGGAGAGGTTAGGGGATCTGCAGGAGGTGGGGCAGAAGGAACCAGAGGGGCGGAAGGAGCCAGAGCCTGGCCCGGGTCTGGGAGGTTTTTGTGGGGGAGAGCCGGAGGAGGAGATAGGTGGTCGGGAAGGTCATTTGGTTGAGAGTAAGGAGGGGGTTCCTGGGATGAAGCCTTGGGAGGAGGGGAGGTCTGGGCTAGAAGAATTTGGAGAGTGGAGCAGTAGGAGCAGAGATCAGGGCGGGAACGGAGATCCCAGAAAGCCTGAATATATGGGGCCTCAGAGTCTTTTCCAGTGTGCCGGCAAAAAATTGTCTAGGTCCCAGAGGATGTTAAAGTCAAAAGCACCCATAGGCGGCCAGTGAGACCGGTTATCTAGGGTGTATTGAGGCCAGGCGACCTGTGACAGGAAGACGAGTTTCTTCCTGCGAAGTGTCTGAGTGTATCTCAATTTGGAAAAATTTTTAAGAAGACATTCTAGAGGAGTTTTGGGTCTATTTTGGATTTGGAGTTCCCCATAATTTAGTAGTCCTTTGGACCCCTACGTGTCGGAGGAGAAAGGATATGAGGGAGGTGTCCCTTTCAGATATCCGTCTCCGGACAGGAATAGAGGAGCGAGTGAAAGGCGTCCCTTTCAATCGGAATTCCTATTAAGACTCCAGGAGTCGGCGTGGGGAGGGCCTCTCGGCTCAGCCGAGTCTAGGACGAGAGACCCCGGCGGAGACACAGGGGTCCAGTGAGACAGAGAATCGAATTACTCACGGTTGAAAGTCACTCTCGCAGGGAACTCCGAATTCAAAGCGACGGGCGGCACAAGGCAGAAGGAAAGAGAAGGGGGACTCTCGCTCCGGCCTCTGGGGGCCGGGGCGGGTCACAAAGCCCTTCTCCCGGGTTTCGGCACCAAATGAAAGATTGCCGGGTGCCTCCGATGAACGAACGAAGAGCCGAAACAGCCAAATGAGCAAAAGTCAGGCTTTATTGGGAGGACTCTGGACGGGTTCGCAGACTCGGAATGGGAGCCCGAGAAGCCGCACCCAACTGGTGGGGCTTGAGATTTTTATACCCCTTCAGGCTGGCTGGGGAATTTCCACTGTGGTTTCGGCCTGCAGGTGATTTGCGTAACTAGGGATGCTAATGGTTGAGGAATTGCAGGAATACCAAAGATATGAGGGACTTTCCGGCCCCTGCCCGGAGGGTGCTACCAGACAGTTACCTAATTCAGCTTTTATTTCTTCTCTGAGTTTTGGCAGTAATGGAGGGGGTCTTCCAAACATTATTTCAAAAGGCTTAAATCCTTTTTTATAAGGGGTACACCTCGCCCTAAGGAGGACTAAGGGGAGTAAGGTGGGCCACTTTTCACCGATTTCAAGAACAAATTTGGTTCGAGTTTCTTTTAAGGTTCGATTCATATGCTCTACCTGCCCTGAACTTTGGGGCCTGTATGCACAGTGTAATTTCCACTTAATATTTTAAAGTTTTAGCTAAGACCTGGGATATTTTAGCAATGAATGCTGGACCATTATCAGAACCCATGGTTGTGGGGAGGCCGTCTGGTGGAATTATCTCATGGAGTAATTTCCTAAGTACTGTGGTAGCAGTCTCTGACCTAGTGGGGAAGGCTTCCACCCACCCGGAGGAAGTGTCTACGCAGACTAGGAGATACCTGTACCCTGCGTGGGGTGGCTTTATTTCAGTAAAATAAATTTCCCAATGTCCCCCTGGCATGGTTCCCTTTTCTCTAACTCCTAATGGTGTTCTCCTTCCTTGTTTCGCATTCACTCGTGTGCAGGTCTGGCAACGTCCTACAATACTACGTAGTATCCGGTCCAGGTACGGTATGAAATACCTGGATTGGAGCAATTCAGTCATTTTGGATGTTCCGAGGTGGGATGCTTGGTGTATTTGGAGGGCTATTGTCTGCCCTCGTGTCTCTGGGATCAAGATTTTTTCATCTGGTAGGATCCATCAACTATCAGCACTTTTGGTAGCTTTTTTCTCTTTAGCTAAGGTAGTTTCCTCCTGAGAGTAGTGGGGGGTGTCGGGCAACTCAGGCAGAGGCAAAGCCACTAAAACTTGGACAGGCCCCACTGGGTCTGTGGCTACTGTCCGGACCTCTAGGTCCGCTGCTCGGTTCCCTCGGGCTACCTTTGAGTCTCCTTTTTAGTTTCCTTTACAGTGAATGATCGCTATGGCTGAGGGGAGTTTGATAGCTTCTAGTAAGGCTAAGATTTCTTCTTTATTTTTGATGTCCCTCCCAGCCGAGGTTAGTAGCCCTCTCCCCTTATAAATGGCACTATGTACGGGTGCCGTGGCAAAAGCACACCTACTGTTGGTATAAATGAAAACTGCTTTTCCTTTTCCCCATCTGAGGGCCTGGATAAGGGCTATCAGTTCTGCCTTTTGTGCTGACGTTCCCTGGCTCAGCGCCTGCGACCAGATAACCCGATCCAGGGTCACTACCGCAGCCCCCGCGTACCTGATGCCGTCCTGTGAGTAGCTACTCCGGTCTGTGTACAGCACCTCGTCGGCGTCAGGCAGCTCAGAGTCCCTTAAGTCGGGTCGTGCAGTCTGTACGATGTTGATTACCTCCGTGCAGTCATGTAACGGGGTATCCGGGTTGTCATCTGGGAGTAGGCTTGCGGGGTTTTCTGAAACCTTATCCTGGGCTGATCTTATAAGGTGACCAGATTTTAAAATTGGTAAAGCGGGACACCATTGACTTGACCTGGGGGGGCGGTTCCTTTTTTTTTTTTTTTAATATTTTTTATTTTATTCATTTCAGAGAGTAGAGAGAGGGGAGGGGAGGAGCAGGAAGCATCAACTCCCATATGTGCCTTGACCAGGTAAGCCCAGGGTTTCAAACCAGCAACCTCAGCATTCAAGGTCGACGCTTTATTCACTGTACCACCACAGGTCAGGCGACGGGGGGTGGCGTGGGGGTGTTCTTGATTAAAAATTTGGTCTATATGGAGCAAAAAAATTTTCATAGAATGCAAAAATAGTATTGTAATATATTTTTTAAAATCGGAACGCAGGACAAATTGTTAAAAATCGGGACTGTCCTGTCAAAAGCGGGACGTCTGTTCACCTTAACTAGGAGTAAAGCTTGGTACTGGGCTACTTGGGTGTTAAACATGTATCTCTCTGGAGTTCCCCTTAGGAGCACTTCTGCGTGTGGTGCTGTTCGAGTTAACTCTTGACCTAATGTGAGCGTGTCAGCTTCTTTAACCAGGGGTGCGGTTGCTGCTATGGCCCTTAGGCAGGCAGGCCATCCTGCAGCTATGGAATCCAGTCATTTCCATGGTCCCAAAGCCTGTGTGGAAACCCTTTTGCGATTTCCTGAGCCTCACGAATGAATAGCTGGAAGGGCTTTGAGATGTCAGGTAGGACAAGAAGGGAAAGAGCAGGGCTGATGCTAAAGCACTCTTAAGGTTTGCAAAGGCTTTTTGCTCTGTCTCAGTCCAGTGTAGAGGTTGTGACCCGCCCGTACAGGCATAGAGAGGCTTTGCTGGGTCAGCAAAACCTAGAATCCATAGTCTACAATATTCTACGACCCCAGGGAATTCTCTTATTTGCTGTTTAGTTGTTGGAGTGGGGACCCAGAATATGGCCTCAATGCGTTCATAGGACAGAGTTCCTTGTCCTTCTTGACCTGGTAGCCTAAATAAGTAACCTCTGGAGTGCAGAGTTGAGCCTTTTGGCTGACACTTGGTACGCTAATACTTGTAGTGAGGCCAGGAGGTACCGAGTGGCCTCCAGACAGCGCTTCTGCGTAGATGCCGCCAGCAGTAGGTCATCTACGTACTGGAGTAGGGTACAGTCTTGATGTTCCTGCCGGAAGGCTACTAGGTCAGCACTCAGGGCTTCATCAAAGATAGTAGGAGAGTTTTTGAAGCCTTGAGGCAGTCTAGTCCGTGCTAGTTGGCCAGAGAATTCTCCTGCTGGGTCTATCCACTCAAAGGCAAAAACAGGCTGGCTTTTAGGCTCTAGTGGGATGCTGAAGAAGGCATCTTTAAGGTCTAAGACTTTATAGACTCAATGCTCAAGATGCAGGAGGCTCAGCAATGTGTACGGGTGTATGGTTTCTACCCGTTTATTAACTTCTCAAAGGTTCTGTACCAGTCTGTAATCTTTTGTTCCTGACTTTAGGACTGGTGATAAGGGAGTGTTCCATGGGGATTGGCAGGGCACCAAGATTCCTGCTCCCCGGAGACGTGGTATATGGACAGCTATTCCCTCCTTAGCTTCCCAACCCATTGGGTATTGTCTTACTGCTAGTGGAGTCGCAGTGGGTAGCAATTGTATGACCACAGGCGGCTGGTGGGTTGCTAGTCCGGGAGGGTTCGTTTCAGCCCATACTTCTGGAAAACTCTCCTGAAGCTATTGGAGTAGCATCGGGCTGCAGGCTTCTGGCTCAGCTGATTCCTGTAAAAAGTATTCTTCGGAGAGGGGGCAGGTTAGCAGTAGCTGTAACCCAGCGTCTGGAGTTTTTTTATTGGCTCCTATAGTTAAGGTAGTATTTTCTCCCTTAAAGTAGATTGTGGCTTGGAGTTTTTGTAATAAATCCCGCCCTATCAGGGGATAGGGGTATTCCGGTATGACCAAGAATAAATGGGTGACTGTTCCGTGACCTAGATTGGTTGTCCGCTGCGTGGTCCATGGGTAGTAGCCAGTTTTTCCAGTGGCCCCTTATATTGGAGTTTTATGTGTAGTAACGGGCCCTAGAGGCTTGGTTAAAACCGAATGTGTTGCTCCAGTGTCTATTAAAAAGTCCACAGTTTTTCCCATTTCTGCTGTTACCATAGGCTCCCAGGGATTCAATGAAAAGGATTCTTGGCTCTGTCAGTCCTCAAGGTTCAGAACCTTAGAACTTGTCTTAGTTGCTTGTAGTTGGGGACATCCATTTTTCCAGTGCCCCTCCTCCCTGCAATATGTGCACTGATTCTTACCTAGCCAAGTCCTAGTTCTCCTCGAATTTCTTTATCTCGCTCCCTTAAGGGTCTCTTCTCCTTAAAAGAGTTCGTCTCTTGGAGTGCTGCTACAACTACTTTAGCCATCCTTTTAGCCCAGTGGTTCTTAACCTGGGTTCTATCGAACCCTATGGGTTTGATGAATCAGTCTCAGGGGTTCGGAGAAGCCTCTGCCGCGGAGGCCAGAATAAAGTAATACCGTAATTTGTTGTGAGTTCATGCACTTTGTTGGTTTTGTTCTTTGAGCAGGGTGATGTTCATGCACGGCTCATTTTGTGCACCAGTAAAAAAACATATAGCTATGTCTTGAATTTGGGGAAAAAAATCATATTTTATTTATCACTAAAGAAGGGTTCAGTGAATGCGCATATGAAACTGGTGGGTTCGGTACCTCAAAAAAGGTTAAGAACCACTGTTTTAGTGTGTTTTATCTCAATTGTCTCTCTATTATGAGAAACTTTCTGAGCTATTGAAATTAACTGGGACTTACTCATGCCTTCAAACCCTTCTAGCTCTTAGAGTTTCTTTTTAATATCTGGGGCTGACTGAGTCACAAAAGCCAAATTAATAGCCACGCTGTTTTCGATAGCATCTAGATCTATGTGTATATACACCCGGTATACTTTGGAAAGGCGTTCAAAAAATGCAGCAGGGGATTCTTGTGGGTCCTAGGAAATTCCAGAAACCTTCCAAGAGGTTGCTGGGCTTCCGGGCCGCAGCCTTTAGGCCCAATAAGAGATACTGGTGAAAAGCATCCAATGATGTTCTCCCCTCCCAGGAGTTGTGACCCCATTGAGGCCTAGTAGAGGGAAAAGCCTCCTCGATGCGGTCCCTATTTTCTTCTATTGATCCCCCTCCTGGCCATAGAACTGCCTTTTTACCTTCCTGCCTAATTCTATCCCTCTCTTCCGAAGTGAAGAGAGTATTTAAAAGTCACTGGCAGTCTTCCCAGGTAGGCCTATGAGTTTGTAGGATCATTTCTATGAGCCCTATTAGAGCTTCAGGCTTTTCTGAGAATAGGGAATTTTGGCTTTTCCAATTATATAGGTCATTGGTGGAGAAATGGGACATACACAAGAAAGGGTCATTCTTCAAGGTCGAGGTCAGTTCCCAAAGGGGGTGCTTCTTTGAGTGGCAAGATAGGATCCCTTCTCTGCCCATACTCAGATCCACTCCTAGTGTGAGGTGGGGATGTAACAGTGGAAGTTATAGCCTCCTCTTGTAGCTGCTGTATAGGATTAGGGGCTTTAGCTTTTGGCCTATGCGAGAGTGGTAGCTCGATTTCCTCAGGAGACTCTGTAAGGACAGGAAGTCTTGAGGCTTCCTTTTTATCCCCTCTCTTTTCTAGACTTAAATCCGGCCTGACTAGGAAGACATAGTACCCTTTCTGTATGGAGCAAGCTTTTAGCCATTGTGGCGAATTCATTGCTAAATTTAGTCATTGGTTAATATATGGAAACTGCTCAGGGTAGCCTGGATCCTCAGTTATGATGTTCCAAACTGTCCTTACTAGCCGGAGATTAAAAGTCCCGGCCGATGGCCATTCTACCCCAAAGGTGGGCCATTCTGATTCACAGAGAGTGCGAAGCCTTCTTTTTGACCATTTAATTCCGTACCCACGGTAGTCTCCATAAGCTTCTTGAAAGTGCTTTAGGAGACAGCCTCAGGGAGTCTTCCGTGTACTGGGCCCTCATCCCATGTTTAATAGTTCAGGCCACCAATATAAAAAATTGAAACTGTCCAAAAGAATGCAGAAATTAGCACACCAATAAAAGCAAGAAAGACAGACAGTTAACTAGTACCCAGATAGGATACAAGAGAAGAAGAAGCCAATAGAAGAGGATCAGGGAAGGGAAAGCCAGACAGAGTGCCCTGAAGCTACAGGTCTTGGATCCAAGAGAAGAGATTTTATATTTTGCGAGCTCTGACAGATAGCCACTAATCTAATATGAAACATAAATTTCCTTTTACTTTTACCCAGAAATTTCCATTTAATTTGAATTTGGGAATTTCCAATTTTGCATGCTTAAAAATTCAGGCCTTACACAGTTACACATTAAACAAAGACTTCACATACACAAATCACAAAAAGACAATACACAGTTCAATGGACAAGGGAAGGCCTCCACTCTCAGGGGCCACTCAGGGATTCTGCCAGCCACGTTCCCGGGGTTTAGGCTTAGGCACCATGATTCCCACGCATGCACCAAACCAGTCACTCAGGGGCCTCTCAGGTATTTGCAGGCCGCTTTCCACTCACGCACTAATTAACAAAGACTGAGATCTCGACGGACACCTGATGAACACAAAGATGTGTCTAGGAGTCCATGGCAAGGCCAATTAACCTGGTTAACTCAGTTTTCTCTAATTCAGGGGTCGGGAACCTATGGCTCGCGAGCCAGATGTGGCTCTTTTGATGGCTGCATCTGGCTCACAGACAAATCTTTAATAAAAAAATAATAATGTTAAAAATATAAAACATTCTCATGTATTACAATCCATTCATTTCCTACCGCTCATGTTCATGGTTGCAGGTGGCTGGAGCCAATCACAGCTGTCCTCCGGGACAACACCAAATTTTTATTGGATAATGTGTAACATACACAGATCGTTGTGAGGTCAGGAAGTAAACTTCCCTCCTTTTAATCAAGTAGTCAGCTAGCTAATTGCAGAAACCTTTGTGACAAATAAAATGGCTAAAAGAAAAAAAGATGAGGAGTATTGTACTTTTCAGCAGGAATGGACAGAGGAATTCGCCTTTGTGGAGAGAGCAGGTTCTGCAGTGTGTCTAATAAGCAATAATAAAATTGCATCGATATAAAATATATATTGATATATTTTATATATATAAATATATATAAAGCGGCACTTCAACACACACCATACTATATTTGCATCGAAATATTCAGCAAGGGACAGCAGGAAGAAAGCATGTCAAGAGCTACTGTGCAGAGTGCAAGCTAGTCAGCAGCAACTCTGTGTTTGGATCCAACAAGGTGACTGGAATTCGGCTAGCTTTGCTGGTGCTTTAGCAATTGTGAGAAATGGAAAGCCATTCACAGATGGGGAGTATACCAAGGCATTCATGCTTGATGTTGCCAATGAACTTTTTGACGACTTTTCGGATAAAGACAAGATAATCAAATGAATAAAAGACATGCCTCTGTTGGCAAGAACTGTTCACAATCGTACCATCATGATGGCAAAACAAATTGAGGCAACACAAGTGAAGGACATAAATGCAGCACCATTCTTTTCTCTTACTTTGGATGAGTCATCAACAGACGTAAGCCATTTATCCCAGTTCAGCGTGATTGCAAGTTATGCTGTCTGTGACACACTACCTGAGGAAAGTCTTGCTGTTTTGCCTATGAAAGAGACAACAAGAGGGGAGGATTTATTCAAGTCTTTCACTGAGTTCGCTAAAGAAAAAAATCTACCGATGGATAAACTTATTTCGATGTGTACTGATGGTACTCCGTGCATGGTGGGGAAAAACAGAGGATTCATAGCGCTTCTTTGTGAACACGAAAAGAGACCCATCCTAAGTTTACACTGCATCCTACATCAGGAGGCACTTTGTGCTCAGATGTGTGGCGAGCAGCTTGGTGAGGTGATGTCACTGGTGATTCAAGTGGTCAACTTTATTGTTGCCCGAGCTTTAAATGATCGCCAGTTTAAAACACTGCTGGATGAAGTTGGGAATAATTATCCTGGTCTGCTTCTGCACAGCAATGTGTGTTGGTTGTCAAAGGGAAAGGTGCTCAGCCGTTTCGCGGCTTGTCTGAGTGAAATCCGGACTTTTCTTGAAATGAAAAACATTGAGCATCCTGAGTTAGCTAACACTGAGTGGCTCCTGAAGTTCTACTATCTCATGGACATGACTGAACATCTGAACCAGCTCAATGTGAAAATGCAAGGCGTTGGAAATACAGTCTTATCCTTTCAACAAGCAGTGTTTGCATTTGAAAACAAGCTGGAACTCTTCATCACCGACATTGAAACAGGTCATTTACTACACTTTGAAAAACTAGGAGAGTTTAAAGATGCATGCACAGCAAGTGACCCTGCTCAACATCTTCATCTCCAGCAGCTAGCGGGCTTCACATCTAATCTCCTGTAGTCATTCAAAGCGCGCTTTGGAGAATTTCGTGAGTGCATTCGTCTTTTTAAGTTCATCCATCACCCATCCACATGAGTGTGCAGTGGACAGTGCCGACCTGAGTTACATCCCTGGTGTCTCCTTCAGAGATTTTGAGCTACAAGCTGCTGACCTGAAGTCCTCAGACATAGGGGTGAATAAGTTCAAGTCACTGAATGAAGATTTGGAAAGACTTGCATGACAGCAAGCAGAGTTGGCAAGCAAACAGAAGTGGGCAGAAATGAAAAAAACTTCAACCCGTGGAACAGCTGATTGTCAAAACTTGGAACGTCCTTCCCGTCACATACCACACACTGCAGTGTGTATTGCTGTCCTGACAATGTTTGGCTCTACATGTGCATGTGAGCAGTCTTTCTCACATCTAAAGAACGTTAAGTCCAACCTACGATCACGTTTAATGGATAGATTCAATGCCTGCATGAAGCTTAACCTCACCATGTATCAACCAGACTACAAAGCCATCAGCAAAACCATGCAGCACCAGAAGTCGCATTAATGGTAAGAAGTACTTTATTCATCATTGGTTAGCAATAGCATAACAACATTATTAAAAAGAATTCAGAGACTTATTGTACTTTAAAAGTGTTGGTCTTGCCTGACCAGGCGGTGGTGCAGTGGATAGAGCCTCGGACTGGGATGCGGAAGACCTAGGTTCGAGACCCCGAGGTCGCCAGCTTGAGCGCGGGCCCATCTGGCTTAAGCAAAAGCTCGCCAGCTTGGACCCAAGGTCACTGGCTCCAGCAAGGGGTTGCTCGGTCTTTTGAAGGCCCGCGGTCAAGGCACATGAACAACTAAGGTGTCGCAATGGCAATTTGACACTAATGATTGATGCTTCTCATCTCTCTCCGTTCCTGTCTAACTATCCCTATCTATCACTCTCTCTGACTCTCTCTGTCCCTATAAAAAAAAAAAAGTGTTGGTCTTACATAAAATGCACACACTTGCATTTAGTGTTAAACATATTGTATGGCTTTCATGGAATTACATTTTAAAATATGTGGCATTCGTGGTTCTCTCAGCCAAAATGGTTCCCGATCCCTGCTCTCATGCCTCCCTAGACCACAAACAAACAAAGTCTCCACTGTGCCTTCCTCTAAGAGCACATCTAGATGCCTCTGGAAATCCTGGGCAAGATGAAGTCTCCCCTCCTTTCTTCCCAGAGTACAACCAGACGTCCCCCAGGGAAGTCCAAGGGGAGACCTAAACCCCCCCCACCAACATCTCGGTCTTCGAGGGGCCCAATGTGAGAGTGTGACTGTGTCCAGTCCTATAAACACTGGTCCAAGCTGACTAGTCCCAAAACAAAAACCCTCAGAGCCCCAAATCAACAAAGTAAAAAAATCAACCCTGCCTACAATCTCCAAGATCCAAAATTTAAACTCCTTGATTTCTTTGCCAAATTGTTGAATTTAGGGACCAGAAATGGTGTCTGCCAAGAGACTGTCTGAACCCACTGGAGAACCAGAGCCCTGAAATGTTTCAGAGGGCGCCCCTCCTAATAAGCCAGTGGGGTCAGGCAGCCTCCCAGAGAAGCCAGCCGATCCAAGTGTCTCTACTCATGGTAATATGGAATACCGCATCCCAGACGAGCCCCCAAATGTTATAAAGTACTGTACCTCATTTCTGCGGGTTCATGTAGAGACACCAAGTCCAATATGAATTTTAAGAAGTTTTATTATAAAAAGCCAGTGGCATACACGGGCAATCCTCCTACCCAAATCATGCAGCCCTGATCACCTCTCAGGGACTGCTTATATACTCTTTGACCACATACAGGTCGGGGGAGGCATAACATCATGACACAAGCTTACAGCTACATACAGGTGGGGATTCACAAGACATACATTTCACAGATTCTTTCAATGTCTCTCCCCTCCCTCCCTTGTCTAGGGGCATGCTATTCCTAGGATTCAAAGGAGGGGAGAAAGAGAGCAATATACAAATTCTATCTCCTATTGAAAGAGCAAGGAAGTTATTCAAATACCTTACTACAACATGCCTATTTTTTTAATAATTGTAAAAAAAAAGTACTCATTTAGTAAAACTAATATCAAACAAAACCACTAATTTGGAGTGATATTCCGGTGTATTTATCATTTTCTAATTCAAAAACGTCTGTTTTATGCAACTATTTATTCAAAACACATTATTAATAGATATGATTTGAGGTTAGATTTCCACTTTAAAACTCAAATTTCAGGAAAATACTTGTAAATAAAATTATACTTATTTGGAAATTATTAGATAATGAATTAATAAAATGTGAATTGTGCTTACCTGTCTATGATTGAATATTCACTGAGAAAGAAATAATCATGAGTCTACAATGTCGTATGTGCTGAGTCATGTTTCAGTAAGAAGTACACAAAGCCATTTGCACGCTCGGTATATTGCGCTCTCTCTCAAGGTCTACCGTGCGGAGCGCAAGCGTCTCATAATTGCTTCTCCACTGTACTGTACTGATCCTTGACAAATTGTCATTTCAAATACAAATATGTCACATCACACGCAATGGATCGACTCTACACTGATCGAATATGGACATTTACAGATTAGTCTTCCAATACCAAAAAGGAGGACATGTAGGACGACCCTTTTTGAGGAAGAACGAAACTTATAAAAGAAGAACTGTCCTCCCTAAAGGAGGACGATTGGTCACCTTCCTGTATATCACTTATACAATGTTTTGCACCTAGAAGCACCCAAATTGTTAATTTGTTCTTTATCAATATTAAATAACAACTCAGAGGAAGAACCTTGCCTGCTTATCAAAGTCAGCTGCAGGTCTGGAGTCTGCAACCCACAGGAAAGAAAAGCAAATGGAGCTGGCTGGGACTTCCCGACCTCCCACGACCCACAGGCCTGTCTGTCTTCCACCACTTTGACCCTCCCACCTAGATGGTCCCTTGCCCTCTTTCGGTCCTGGAACTCCTCATCATAGGAATGCACAGATCCTTGAGGGGCTCATGGTCTCTCTGCCCCTGTATCCGCGGGTCACGACCCCCTCATCTATGGCTGGTTCTGTCACACAACCAAAAATTATTGGACTCAGAGAACCGGAAAGATTGGTCCAGCCCCTTCTTTCATTTTTCTGATTAGAAACAGTCCCTGAGGTGACGTAATTTGCCCAAAGTCGTGCAACTTCCTGGAACTAGAAACCAATCGTGAGATTTCCATGTTGCTGTTCTTTCCGCTGTTATCAGGTTACCTCGGAGCCTTGGGCTCTGCTTTTGAAAAGGAAAGCAGAGGTCGACCTGGGAGAGCCAGAAAAGGAAAACTTCCTTGGGGTTGGCAACTGCTTACGGCAGAGGATGAGAAAATGGGGATGATACAGCATGCGTGTAACCTGTGTCCCCCCAGAAAACGTCACGGGAACAAATTTTAAATTGCTTTACAAGGTCATGAATTTTAGAGTACATCTTTCAGGGTGGCTGGGAACTTAATCTGTTTTGTTTACCCAGCCCAGCGCCTAGTGCAGAGTGCTTGGCGCCTGGAGGCCTGCATGGCCGTATGCATCCGTTTTGTCACAGAGATGTAGGAACTGGGGAGCCAAGCCCCACCTGGGAGGCATGTTAAGGCCCTTCTAGTTTTTCTCAGTTATGGCTTTGAAAAGAACATCCTTTGTTCATAAATCCTTGGCTGTGCCTCTTGATTATTTCCTTAGGACATTTTCCTAAAAGTGGGATTACTGGGTTGAAGGCTAGACACACATTTAAGGCTCTTGATTCAGAACCCCTCCAGCAAACTGAGTTTTAAAATGAGTTTTAAGCCTGACCTGTGGTGATGCAGCATATAGAGCATAGATCTGGAATGCTGAGGTCACTGGTTCAAAACCCCTGGGCCTGCCTGGTCAAGGCACATCAGGGAGTTGATGCTTCCTGCTCCTCCCCCTTTCTCTCTCTCTCTCTCTCCTCTCCAAAATGAATAAATAAAATATTAAATTTAGCCTGACCAGGCGGTGGCGCAGTGGATAGAGCGTCGGACTGGGATGCGGAAGACCCAGGTTCGCGACCCCGAGCTCACCAACTTGAGCACAGGCCCATCTGGCTTGAGCAAAAAGCTCGCCAGCTTGGACCCAAGGTCGCTGGCTCCAGCAAGGGGTGGCTCCGTCTGCTGAAGGCCCGCGGTCAAGGCACATGTGAGAAAGCAATCAATGAACAACTGTGGGGTCACAATGGAAACGAAAAACTAATGATTGATGCTTCTCATCTCTTTCCGTTCCTGTCTGTCTGTCCCTATCTATCCCTCTCTTTGATTCTCTCTCTGTCCCTGTAAAAAAATTTAAAAATAAATAAATAAATAAAATATTAAATTTAGAAAAAACTTTAAAATGAGTCAGCATCCCAATAAATTGGTCCAAACTGGGTATTATCAGGTTTTACATTTATTTATTTGTTTGTTTGTTTATTTATGTTTTCCATCTTGACAGAATAAAAATACTATGTGATTTGCCTGTTTGTGGTGGAGGTTGAACTAATTTTAAATAAACACACTATGAAACCCAGAGAAATCCTGTCTGGGGCAGGAGACCTGTGCAACAAGGCCCATTCTGCCCAGTGTGGTGACACCCAAGAGCACCTTTGTTTGGGGTGATTTGACCCGAAGATTGTAAACACCTGAGCCTTGCAGAGAGGCTTCCCCTGAGCCAGGGAGCAGAGCTGAGGCTTACTTGCTTTCCTGTGTTTATGTTCATTTCCTGATGACAACTAAGTGGTATGGAGCAAATGAAAAGCCTGCCTACGTGTCTTTAAGGACAGCAAAAAAAAGGCAGAAATGGGACAACAACGTCAACCTGAAGTCCTGAAGAAGCAGGAGGGGGGAGGGGTGAACTCTGAAGGCTATTTCCAGAAGATGAGAGGTAAGTCCCCTGGGATGGGGTAGGGGACTCCTGCCTGCGTAGATGGGGAGGGGAGCTCTGGAGACCATGTACTGGAGAGGCTGCTATTCTTCGTGGAGCTAACGAGGCCAGGGGTCCCTGAGGACGCGGAAGGGGCTTTTAATGGACTTTTGAGGATCAAAGTTAAACTGCCAGGGACAAAGGAAAGTGGTACGGAAGTGGAGGCGTGGGGCAGCTCAGTTTGTGATCCAGGAGTGGTGAGAAGGTAGATCTGGCGTTTTCCCAGGGAAGAGGTGCGATGCAGACCTTTTCCTTGGGCACGGAGCAATGAAGACTTCTCCCCAAGCCAGAGCCGGGATCTGCTCCGTTGCTCCTCAGCTGGCCACTGCGTTCTTTTACAAACCGTCCCCAGGAGAGGCACTGATTTACAGATGTTTACAGACAATTTTATTTACGAATCTAGCTCTCATTTACCCTCAGCTAAATTGATAGTCCTAATTACAGTCATCAGCAGTTTCTCGATAGTAAACATACAAGGATGTGTTTTATCGCTGTTGTTTTTAAACTTTGTGGGGGAGTTTATTTTTTTGATTGCTGTAAGTTCCTTATTAACATCTGAACTGGAATAGTCAGCTTCTAACAGCCATCTGAATTTTCAGCCACTTTAATTCTTCTAAAAGGACGTAAGTCAAACATGAAACAGTAGTACTTAGAGGTTTAAGTGAATGATTTCAAAACCTCATCACACTTCAAAATGACTTGGTGACTTTTTAAAAAATTACCGTTTCCCTGCCACCCTCTGGGGTAATGAATTCTACAGGGCTGAGGCATGCCCTGAGACTGGTGTTTTTGAAAAGCCTCCCAGGTGAGTCTGAAGTTGCTGCTATAAAGACAAATTTTGGGGAACTGGTATCTAAGTGCTTGTGTATTTTTGTTTGTTTTTAAACCACATTTGGAAATGGCAGTTGTAACTTCTAAAATATTAAATACTGGTTTGCATTTCTGGAGAACATTCCTTTTCACCACCCCCACCCCCCAGCCCCCCATGGGCTTCAACTCCCTGTGTCTGTCAATCCTTCGGTCATTCCTTCCCTCACAATCCACGCTGTCACTCTTACCACCCAGGGTTCTCTCTGGTTTCTCCTCTTACGCCACATGTTTCAGGCTTTCTTTTATGAATGACCATTGGCCCTTTTTTTAAAAAAAAAATTCATTTCAAAGAGGTGTGAGGGAGACAGAGAGAGAGAGAGAGAGAAGAGGGGGGAGGAGCATTAAGCATCAACTCCCATATGTGCCTTGACCAGGCAAGCCTGGGGTTTCAAACCTGTGACCTCAGTGTTCCAGGTCAAGGCTTTATCCACTGTGCCACCACAGGTCAGGTCAGGCCCGGCCTCTCTTATTATACTGTCTTTCCAAGCGCTGCTGCCGTTTAGGGTGTCCTGGACACTCGGGGAAACTGACTGTAAAGCCAGTAGTCGAGGCCACCATCACAGCCGCCTGGCTTATGCAGGTTCGCATTAGATTCGGACAGTCGGTAATGAAACAACGGAGCCAAGAACTGGTGAGCCATCAGCTTTAATTCTAGCTTGCACCCAGCGGGCAAGTAAAAACACACTGGGTTCCAAAACCCACTCATTCAGGGCTTACAAAGCTACTGACTTATCAGAGTTTCCTAGAATCAAAGGTTTCTAGCTCACCAGCCTTATTCACCTGTTTCCCATCTTCTTCTCTCTGCACAAACTCTGCACAAACTGGCTTCTTCCTCAGCACTCCGCCATCTTGGCTGCTTCTCCTCTCCTTCATGTGGCCTTAATCTGCTCTCCTCTCTACTGCTAACCTCAGGAACCAAGAGAGAGCAAGCTCCCGGTCTGCCCCACTTTATAGTGTAGAAATCCAAACCCTTAATCCAATCTACAAACAAGAAAGTCTCTGATACAAAGTCACCCATCTGAGGCATAATGGGAGGATTCCTCAGGAGAGCGCACCACCCTACATCATCCAATCAGTCAAGGGTGTGGGGAAAAGCTTACTCTTAAATCTAAGCCTTGGGCTATAAGGACTCTGCCTGCTTACAGCCTGTCCCCCACACCCAATAATATAATTACGCCCATCCCAAGTATAAGGGCAACTAATATCACCTGGGTGATGGGCTTCCATGTGGGCAGTGCCATCTTTAACAAAGTGAGCATAATATATTTTATCTGCCCAACACTGACCCTGGGCCATATTATCCACTTTCACAGCTGGCATCTGGGTGCTTACGATTCTCAAATCTACATGTCTCACTGTTTCTCCGGGAAGCTCTCCAGATCCCCACATTTTATCTGTCTGCGAAACTTTAAAAAAATAACAAACAAACCATAATATTGTCTTAGAAATTATTTATTGATTGATTTTAGAGAGAAGAAGGGAAAGATAGAGAAACATTGATTTGTTGTACCACTCATTCAGACATACATTGGTTGATTCTTGTATGTGCGCTGACCAGCGATCAAACCTACTTACCTTGGCATATTAGGATGATACTCCAACCAACTGAGCAGCCCGGTCAGGGCACTGCCTGCTAACCATTTACTTGGATGTCCCCAGAAAGCACCTCAAATTCAATATTTCTCAAATCTTAAGTTTCTAGTGTGGGGGCTAAAAAAATAATACTTTCTTCCCACTCTAACTTCTTCTGGCTAGACTAACAATCAAGCTAATAGAGACAGATTGACAGGAGAAAATTAAAGTTAAATTATGTGAATGGGGAATTCAGAGGCTTGAAAATTCCATAGACAGTGAGGCAACATAGGATATACATGTTTTGGACAAAGGAGAAGGGAGGGCAGGAATATTAGATTTCAGAAGTGAAAATAGGTGATTTACAGGTAGTTGAGGAAGAGGAAGAACAGAACACATGCATGGCAGAAGGATACTTGTGAGGCAATGTGGAAACAGTGGGATCTAGCTAACTGGCACCTGCCTAAAGTCCTCTTGTTTACCACACTTAATTCAAATTAGGCCGAGGCCACACCCAAAAGCAAATTTCTCTGCCTGAATCTCTTGGGCAGGAAAGGGGGGAGAGGGTCCAAGTCTCCCACTGAGTCTTGTTTGGTTTTCTTTCGTTGCTGTTTTGGTTTTATTGTGTGTTTTTTTTTGTATTTTTCTGAAGTGAAAAGCAGGCAGGGAGGCAGACAGACAGACTCCCACATGCACCCGACTGGGATCCACCCGGCATGACCACCAGGGGGCGATGCTCTGCCCATCTGAGCCGTTGCTCAGTTGCAACCGGAGCCATTCTAGCGCCTGAGGTGGAGGCCATGGAGCCATTCTCAGCGCCTGGGCCAACTTTGCTCCAATGGAGCCTTGGCTGTGGGAGAGGAAGAGAGAGACAGAGAGGAAGGAGGGGGGGAAAGGGTGGAGAAGCAAATGGGCGCTTCTCCTGTGTGCCCTGGCCGGGAATCAAACCTGGGACTTCTACATGCTGGGCCGAAGCTCTACCGCTGAGCCAACTGGCCGGGGCCTGTTTTTGTTGTTGTTGTTGTTGTTGTTTTTTATTATTTTATTTACTGTATTTAGAGAGAGGATAGACATACTGATGGGGGGTGGAACAGAAGCATCAACTCATAGTAGTTGCTCTTGTATATGCCTTGACCAGGCAAGCCTGGGGTTTCAAACCACAGACCTCAGCATTCCAGATGGATGCTTTATCCACTGTGCCACCACAGGTCAGGCTTGTTTCTTTAATAAACAGCTTAAAATCAGTATCCCAAAAATTAGCTTCAAGGTGGTAGAACCTTGGTTCCCTTCACTTGTCATGTGCCAAGTTACTTAAGCCACAAACCTAGGGGCAACCCACTCATCTATTAAAACCAGTGTTCTAGGCACTGGGGACCCCAGAGTCCACAAACCAAAAATCTCTGCCCTCACCGAACTTGTATTCCAGAAGGGCAAGACAAACAATTCACAATCAGCCCTTAAATCTAAAGGATCCGACCTAGACTTTAATTTCTCGAGGCTTAATTTTGCCTCTTGGTCACTGCAGTCATTCAGAATCCTCGTGATGGCCTTCCTCTTTCTGTCTATCTGACTCTGCCCACTCCATTCTCCCCACAGCAGCATAACCTCTCTAAACTCAAATCTTAGAGGTTAACCCCTAGCTTTAGCTCTCTATCTCTCCCAGGTAAAATCTACCTTCACAAACTGGGGCTAAATGGTCTTACACCTTCGGATGGGCCCTGCTGGCCTCTCCACCACACATGTCCACCCAGGCGAGCCGGGCTCGCTCAGTCACACTGATGACCACTGCAGCCCACTGCCCCTGCCCTTCCCGGCTCCTTCCCTCCTCCCCATGTGCCCAGCTAAGGCCTTTCACTCTTCAGGTCAGCCTCCTAGACGCCCCACTAACTTCTGCCCCCTAGTGTTCATGCCCTGTGTGTGAGCTGGATTTCCTATGGGATCCTGAAGAACATTATGGCAGAAGTGATGAGATGTTACTTACTCCTGATAGGTTCCCTAAAGACTGTGGCTTCTTTCTTGGGGCTTTCTCTTGCTTGCTTGCTCTAGGGTGAGCCAGCTGCTCTATTGTGAACTGCCCTGTGACAAAGAACAGAGGGCAGCCTCTGGGACGCACCTGTGAGGAACTGAATCTTTCCAGCTACTGGGGGGGGGGGCTTGAAATCAGGTCCTCCCCCAGTTGAGCCTCCCACTGAGTTGGAAGACCTTCAGCAAAGGAGGTTGCCGCTAAGCCAGTGCCTGGACTCCTGATGCAAAGAAACAGTGAGATAATAAACATGTGATGTTTTAAGCAGCTGGTTTTGTTTTGTTGCATCAAAATAGATAACCAATACCACCTCTGGACCCCTGCCCACCCTCAACACCAAAGTCGCTGCCCTTCTGAGTTCCAGAGCTAATGGTCTCCCCACCTGTCCTCCCCACAGCTTGGCCCTTCGTGTTATAATGAGAGATCTGGCTTATCTCTGTCCCCGGAGTGTAGGTTCTGCAGGGAAAGGAAGGGAGGGAGGAAAGAAAGGCACCATTTTCCTTTTCAAGCCTGAATCCCTGCTTGGCTTCTGGCCTCACCTTTATCCACCCACCGTGTGTCCTTCGGGGGCGGGGGGGGGGTCCCTAAAGCTACGCTGTGCCCCTGGGAAGAGCCTCCCCACCTCCCCAGACACACACACCACACACCCTTGCACACATGTGTAAAAGAGGCCTGTACACACACTCAGGGCCCAATGCCCTTCACATAGGAGGAGAGGGGGTGGAGCCACTCCTTGTCCTTTCACACACACCTTCTGGCTACAGTTTAGTGGCTTTTCTGAATGAACGGTGGGGAGGCAGGGCCAACTGGTACTGAGCCTTCCGCCTTTAAACTGCTCAGTTCCTCCACTCTGTTTCCAGCCAACCAAGACTGGGAGTTCCTGGAAACAAACAAACAAACAAAAGGCTAGTGCTTCTCGCTGGTTTCATTTTTCTGATGACTCAACCTATAGGACATTCACTGTCTGACCTAACCCTGAGATCTGAATAAGGCCCACCACTGAGTCCCTGGAGTGTGTGGCAGCACCTCCTCAGGGACACTGTTAACAGCACGTCCTGCCTGCGGGGCTCTGGGCTCTCGTTCACTCTCCTGGGCTTTGCTAGAGGGAGGGCAGCTGTGTCCTCCTGGTGGCCCTTCTGTTACCCTGTGCCGGCAGTACTCTGCAACAGTGGCAACTTCCCCAGTCCCCCACCTACTCCATGCCACCGGCCCCTGTGGCCACAGTCTGCCAGCGTGTCTGTAGTGCCCAAGTAGGATGAATGAGTGTTTGAGAGACATGCCTGGGTGTGAACCTCTGTCTGTTTAAGAAAGAAAGCTTCCAGATAACACTGCACCCTAGGCCGCGTGCTTCTGTCCTCTCTGACTCCAGCACTCAGCAGGTTCCCTCTTGGCCCTTCCTCCTGCCATTGCTTTCTGCTCAGCTGCTCACTATTGCTAAGAAGGCTATGCCCATCAGCTGTGCTCCAAACATATCGTGAAGGCCAGAGATCTGCTTTCAATTTGAGCTCTGCCATTTCTGATTTCTGAGCCTGGTTATGTTACCTGGCCATCCTAGGCCTCACCTGGAATTGGGTCTGCTAATAGCTGTTTCCCCCAGTTGTTCTGAGATTCAAATAAACTAACTTACAGGTCTGCAAATGCACGGCATGCGGTAGTGGTAAGGGGTCAATAAATGCTTCTTGTCGTGTTTTAAAAGGACCCTAACAATCCTTGTAATTTTTTCTTGGAAATATAGAAAGCCAAAGAAGATTTTGATGTCTAAAATGTTGACACAGTGCCACATTTGGTGTTTGTTTGTTTGGCCAGAGACGGAGAAGCAAAAGGTTGAAGGTGGTGTGAGGGGGGCCACTCTTTCGTTGGTTTTTAATCCGACCCCTTTACCCCTGCTGTTCTGGGCAATGCTCTGGAAACCAGCTGCTCAAACGCCTGAGGAACCGATGTGTCTGAACCTGCCGCTAGCTCCCGGGTGGGAAGGTGTTTTTCACATTTGTTTTCAGGTCTCTGTGCCTCTGTGTGGGTCCTGTGATAGATGAAAGAGAAGTGTCCACATTGCCACCAAGAGCACATGAAATGCAACGGCTAGCGTGCTGCACATGGTCTCCATTACCAGCAGGTAGACAGACCCTTAGTACCCACACAGATCACTCAATGTCCAGATCAACAAAATTAAGCATATCCAACTTTCTTTTTATTGCCCAAGTGGATGCAGTACGTAGGACAGCCAGTCATGGATTTCAGCGGTCTTTTCAAATCAGTCAAGTTTCTGGTCTGGTAGTGTGTGTTAGTGCCTGACTTGACACATAATCAGATGAGGAGCCAAACACATTATGTTGACATTTTTAAATGCTGAAATCAGTGCTAGAAGTTTCTATACCCGTAGAAAATCCATTATTGCAACATTTCAACTTTTTCTCAACATTATGAAAACTTACCATAGTTCTGTAAACTGCAGTTTAATCAAGAGCACATTTAAATTTGAGTTCTGAAGTCTACATATTACCTCCCTGATAGCATAAACAGGAAGGAGATGTAGAAAAAAAACACTTTGACAGTGGGAGGTAGTTTAGCATTTTGTAAAACTGAAGTCAGCCCTTCAAATAATACTCCAAAGGGACATCTATTCTCAGCGGGTCTCCATCAGTGATGTCTGAACTTGCCTTCCACCAGAACTGCTTAGAGTTGTGTGCCATTTACACTGATAAATATCAGTCACCATGTATAATAATTGGTAAGGCACTTAAAGCAAAATAAAAATGTCAGGAAAGGAGGCTGACAGCATTTGACTGGTTGCTCAGAAAGGATGGTGTTACTTTATTTAGGTCATAAAGTCCAAGGTTTTCAGCTTTGAAGATGCCCGAACTCCCTATTTTGCTGTTTGGGAGGTGATCACTAAAGCTCACAGTGGGAGCTAAGAGTGACCAAACTCTTAAGAGATGACGAGCTAGCCAGCCGCCAGTCAGGAGTTGTTCCATGAGAAATACACTGCCAGGAGGACCAGAAGGTCAGAGCAGCCTCCCTCAGGGACTGGGTGTGCGGCACAGGGCAGGCACTAGTTAAACCAGGGTAACCGAGTCAGAGACCAGAGATCAAAATCAGAATCTTAGAGGGCAATTAAAAACTTGTTAGTTCCATCTGACCTGTGGTGGTGCAGTGGATAAAGCATCAACCTAGAATGCTCAGGTCACCGGTTCAAAACCCTGGCCTTGCCTGGACAAAGCACATGTGAGAAGCAACTATGACTTGATGCTTCCTGTGCCTTTCTCTCTATAGGTATATCCTTTTTCTCAAATCAGTAAATAATAAAATCTTTTAAAAAAGAAAAGAAGCACTTTAGTCCCCCAAAAATTCAATTAAAAAAAAAAAGAAACCTTTTATTATTTCAATAGGTGAATATTCAGGTTGTACCACAGTATATACAATGTATCCCCAATTCCTTTTTAATTTTAATTTTTAAAAATACTTTATTCATTTTAGAGAGGGGGGAGAGAGAGAGAGAGAGAAAGAAGGGGGGAAGCAGGAAGCATCAACTCCCATATGTGCCTCGACCAGGCAAGCCTGGGGATTCAAACCGACGACCTCAGCGTTCCAGGTCAACAACACTTTATCCACTGCACCACCACAGGTCAAGCAACGTATTCCCAATTTTGTTTAAAGATAAAAATAAACCTGGAAAACATATCCTAATGACAGCAGTTATAATCTGGATAATAGCATTATGAGTAATTTTTATTTTTATTTATTTTTTTGTTATCGCCACTTCAATTTTTTTTCTCTAAATAATTATGAGTTCCTTTTGAAGAAAGAAAATAAAGGATAAATTAAATCTCCAACATTAGAGACTTTGTTCAATAAATCATGAAAATCTATATAAAATGCTATGCAGTCATTAAAAATCATGTTTTAGAAGAGCTTGTAATCCTTAGGAAAGAAACAGTCCACATCTATGAGGTGCCTACAGTGTTTCCGCTGCCAGTCGAAGGCTTGATGTGTGTTTGAACTCAATCAATTCTATACCATGACTACAGGTAGACAAGAAACCCGAAGCAGAGAAAGGTTAAGAAACCTGCCCAAGGTCATACAGCTGACTCCAAGGTCAGTTTCCTTTTTTTTTTTTTTTTGGAAAATGAGTTCCCTTCTGCTTGCCAGGTTGATATGCAAATAAAAAGAGATAATGATACAAAGAAAATAGTCCATTGTCCAGAACAGGGTTCTGCTACCTTCAGCTCACCTGCCAAATTCACCCTTGCTACCTTGTTTTGCATGACCCATGAGCTAAGAAATGTTTTTTCCCAGTTTTAAATAGTAGAAAAAAAATCAAAAGGAGAATAATATTTCATGGCACATGAAAATTATCTGAAATTGAAATGTAGGTGTGCAAGCATAAAGTTTTATCAGAGCCCTGCCACTCCTGTAGGTCCTGTCTGTGAATGATCTGCTTTTCTGGGATGATCACTTGCGACAGCGTAGGAAGGGCAAAGCTTAAAATATACCGCTCACAAAAATTAGGGATGTTTCAAAATGAATATGAAGCAATAAAGTATCCCCTAATTTTTGTGAGCGGTATATTTATTCTCTGACCCTTCACAGAGAAACTTTGCAGAAGCCCAGTTGAGGTCCAGCACTGGTTATTACAGGTATAGGAAGAAAGGCTTTTATCATTCAATTAACTTAGCAGTTTCCAGCTTTGTCCGCGTATGAGAACTTTCTTTAGATGCCCTGTTGCCCTCCCCGAACCGTTCCGTTTCATAATTGCGGCTTAACTTATCCATAGGAAAGTGGCGGTAGGAAGTTTATATTTTCAGATGCATACTATGTCTCATATGTTTGTGTTTACATCTGCATTTTATTTAATTAATACAGCAATCCTATGACATTGGTATTATGACCCTAGTTTTTATAAATGTGGAAACGGGGTCCATGAAACTTCAATACTGTGTCCAAAGATTATATAGTTTAGATAGTGGCAGGGATAAGAGTTTTCTGAAGTGGGTGCAGTGAGTGTACTCGCCACACACACTGCCCTCCTGAGCCTCTCTTGCTTTGTTTATTCTACTCTGCATGACTGTCGGTCACTTCCTGTTTGGGGAGGGCGCCCCATCCCACGCAGAAGTCAAACACCAACTCCACAGCTACCAAGATGGGTCGCTAATTCTCTGGTCAACTACTATTTACTAACTGGTGAAAGCTAACTTCAGTTACTCCTTTCAATCCTATTTACTAACTGGTGAAAGCTAACTTCAGTTACTCCTTTCAATACTAGGTAACAATTTAATCTCCGTGTATTTTAACTCCATTCTTTAATCTCAGCGTGTTTTATCTATCTATCTATCTATCTATCTATCTATCTATCTATCTATCTAATCTATCTACCTATTTATTAATTATCCTTGGCCAGTCATCCCTACATAGGGAATAATGTACACAACTGAACCTGGTAGCCCCAACCTTGAGTCAATTACTCAATTGTTCTGGGACTTGGTTTCCTTAAAGTTGTGAGAATTGGATAACATACACAAATGAAAAGCAGAGTACCCAATACAAGCATTAAAGGCTCAGTGGACTCAGAAATGAAGGATGAGAGACAGTCAATGTGGATTGAGTTAACCTGCGCCAGAAACGGTGCCAGTTACTTTTGCATAAAATAGCTAATTTTATTGAGAATCATGCCAGGTGCAAAGTTGGCATGTGTTAGATCACTGCAGACACTCCTCAATTGCTACAGGAAAAAAACTCTTGAGTCCCAGTCACAAAGATGACCACAATCTGCTCTCTGCTTACCTCTTAAAGCCTTGTCTAAGGCTTTGAAAAAAAAACCCCACTTCCCCACCCCAGCGCTCCCCTCCCGCTGAAGTCATACCAAACGCTGTTGAGGGCTCCTTGCCTTTCTGCATGTTGCTATTGCCAGGATTGTTCTTTCTTCCGTGGCCTCCTGGCAAACTCTTACATATCAGTGCTTTAAGACCACATCTTACGTGTTCCCTCCTCTCGTTAAAGACACCCCCACCCCCACCACTACCACAGAAGCAGGGCTGACCACGCCCACTATTGGGTTTCCTGTTTGTGGTACTGACCTATTCTACGAAAGCTATTACATTTACTTTTGTCTTACATTTTTAGATGTTCTTCTCCATTCCCCATAGTGGAATCCCTAAAGGGAGAAGACCTCAAAGCCTACTGACATAGTGGGTACACAATAAATCAGGAAACTAGTCAGAGTGCTTACAAATGAATGTCGGTTTGTCCCTCACTTCCCTGCCAATTTTCATAAAATAAGGAACAAGTAGCGAACTTGGGAGTTTAGAAGCAATCTCTCAGCAACCCCCGGAACAAGGTGAGACTCCAAAGGCAAAGTGGCTTGGCCTTGGCCACCTGGAAAGGGGCAGTGTAGGACCAGTCTTGCCGAAGGGGCGCTACCAGCCAGCGTACCTTGTCGGGCAGCAAGCTCATTCCACAAGAGGAGAAACTGAGGCTCAGGGGGACACGGCATATCCGCGGGCCAACCGCAGGTTGGACCCCTAGGAGGTCGGAAGCAAGGGCCCCGCGGGTTGCCCCAAGCCCTTCCTAGCCCCACCAACCGGCAGACCGGCTGCACGTCTCCTCCTCTGCGCGCAGCCACTCTCGCGCTACCGCCGCCGTCGCCATCAGCAATCTCTGCGTGTTTTAAAGACATTTAACCTACACTGCTCCCTTTGTTGAGGGGCTCTGTTGGTGGACGTTCTCAGTGGGAAGGGAGGACAGTGGCCGGTTAACGGAAATTTTTATTTGGGAAGGCGTGACTCTGTTAAAATCGCACTATGCAGACTTTCCCCTTTCCACGGGGCACTTATGTAAGCCTGTATGTAATCGTTTTTACAAAGCGAAATATGTTTTTTCGTTTGTACTTTTGCATTTGGGTGCCCCATGCTGGTTGTAATGCCCACTTGTAGTGAGTGAAAGACCCACAGATAATGTTAAATTCAATGGTACTGTATTTATTTACACCAAGCTTAGAAGTATTTTTGTTGTATTTTTCTTTCATGTAGAATCTGGGCTTATTTTGTCTCTTTTCTCATAGCCTTTCTTTTTTAATATCTTTATTGGTTTTTAGAGAGAGGGTGAGAGAGACAGAAACTCTATTCCTGTGTGTGCCCTGACCAGGGGTCAAAGCTGCAAATTTTGTGTTTTAGGACGATGCTCTAACCAAGCAGCTATCGGGCCAGGGCTATCTTTCCTCATAGTTCTTTTTAGACTGTTACTTCAAGTCTGTCTTTTCTCTTCTGGGCACATTCAATCTCCCGTTTCCACATGGCCAGGGCAGGCCAAGGGGAAGAGAGAGTTGGCTTCATTTGCTAACACTGGCTTTGAAGCAACATCGTCCAGTGGCTATGCGTGCAGGAAGCATGCGCAGTCTCTCTAGGGACCCAGACCCAGTCAAAGGGCTTAAAGACCCAATCGAAGGTGCCTTGCAAAGTCACTGTTCTCCCGGAATAGCAAGTTTTCAATAGTAAATGACTATAAAGAAACCCATTAGGAAAGGCATATTTTATCTCCTTTTCTGTCATCTACATAATAGAGGATTCAATCAAGTTTAATTTATTCAGCCAGGTGCCTGTGGAAGGAGCCTCGTTTGTTTGGCTTTGTTTTCGTGAAATCCCTTGTCAACTGTGTTCCCAGTGTCAGGGAGCTAATCCTGCCCCTCTGTCAGATCCCTGGTAGACAAAGGCTGCTAACACAGTCTCCACAATGAGAATGGCAGAGGATCTATTAATGTGTCAGTTGCCTGTGAATTATGGCCAAGATATTTGCCCAACATATGGCACAAGGTTATCACGTTGTAAAAGCAACTCATTTGAAGCTAAGCATTCGTGCACACATACAGACACTTATGACAACTTAGTGATATAAAAACGTTATGCCCAAGGACAAGTATTTTTGGGAATTTGAAGTAACCACCGAATTACAGTGGAGTTAATCTGCTGGGAGTAGTTTACATTCTTTAAAATTGATTTTTAGAGAGAGAGAAATAGAAATATTGATTTGTTGTGCTACCTCTTCATGCTGTTATTGGTTGATTCTTCTTGTATGTGTCCTAACCAAGGATAGAATGAACCCGCAACCTTGGCATGTTGGGACGATGCTCTAACCAACTGAGCTACCTGGCCAGGGCCATATTTTCCTTTCTGTATGATAAAAATCAATTAGAGATAAAAGTAGAGCAGCTTTTAGAGACAAAGTAAAAGAACAGCCACAGTTAGTTCTAGTTCTCAATTAGGACTGAAAGTGAGGTCCATGGGCAGCAGAGAATGCTGTGGCCCTGCCGGTTAGCTCAGTTCGTTGAAGCACCCACCGTCCAGATGCACCAGGGTTTAAGGTTCAATCCCCGGTTAAGGAACATGCAGGAATCAACCAATGAATGCATGCATGAGTGGAACAACAGGTTAATGTTTCTTTCTCTCTCCCCCTTCCTCTCTGTCTAAATTCAATAAAAATAAATTTTAAAAAATAATAGAAAAGAATGATATGACCAGAGTCCATTTTATCCATGAAGACATTTTAATGGAAAGGAAAAATGTGATGTCATGGAGACAGGTGTCGCCTGGGCCTTGTGACAGTCCCTCCAGGCAGGTCTAAGAGGTTGGCTTTCACCCTTGCACATTCAGAATCTTAAATTAATCAGCATCCTACAGTTAACAGGACTAAAATACTAACTCACAAACAAACCTGGAAGATAGGAATGTATAAATAAAATAGAATGCCAAATGGTTTATTTCCAATGAGAAATATATTGCCCGACCTGTGGTGGCGCAGTGGATCAAGTGTCTACCTGGATGCTGAGGTCGCTGGTTCAAAACCCCAGGCTTGCCTGGTCAAGGCACATATGAGAAGCAACTACTACAAGTTGATGCTTCCCTCACCCCCCTCTCCCCCCATTTCTCTCTCTCTCTCTCTCTCTCTCTCTCTCTCTCCTCTCTCTAAAAATATCAATTAATACAGTCTTAAAAAAGAAAAAGAAAGAAAGAAATATAACTGCCCAACTTAACAGGTGTTGAGTCAGTGTGGTCAAAGAATTCTCTCCGTCAGTAAGAGCGCCCATGGCAATGTGTCCCTGTGTTAGCCAAAGCCCTCCCTGTACTATGTGCTTGGGGGACCACGGCTGCTGGCTAGAGAACGAAACTGGCCTGGAGGAGCAGGTTCAGTGGTAACAGCATCGTTTTTTCCTTCCGGTCTCTTATTTATTTATTTATTTATTTATAAATACTTTATTGACTTTACAGAGACAGGAGAGTAAGGGGAACATGGAACGGGAAGTAGCAACTTATAGTTGCTTCATGTTAGTTGTTCATTGTTTGCTTGCTGTATGTGCCTTGACCAGGGAAGCCCAGGGTTTCAAACCAACAACCTTGGCATTCCTGGCCAGAGGTTTATCCACTGTACCACCACAGGCAAGGCCCTTCCAGACTCTTGAACTAGGGTTTGAACCCCCACAGAGAGTGAAGTATAGTGAGAAGCTGGTGAGATGACATAGGGAGGTTTCATGAGAAACGATACGTGATTCTGAGCCCAGGAGACAAAAGGCCATTCAGAGTTGCGCAAAAGGCTATATATGTTCATGTTCTAGGGCTGCTGGAACAAAGTTCCACAAGCTGGGTGGCTTAAAACAACAGACATTTTCCCTCACAATTCTGGGGGCTTGGTGTTTGAAATCAAGGCATCAGCAGGGTTGGTTCCTTTTGAGAGCACTGGCAAAGGATCGGTCCCCCGACTCTCCCCTGGCTTCTGATGACAGTTGGCGCTCCTTGGTGCTATCTTGGCAATCCCTGCCCTTATTTTCACAAGTTGTTTTTCTTGGTGACGATTCTGTCCTTGACTTGCTCCAGTCAGGTTCCTCTGAGCTCTGTTCTCAAATGAGGACTTGACTTTTGGAGTGCCATGTCCTCCTTGGCACCGCCCAGTTTTAGCTAGACTCCCCCACGCACAGTGTCTGATCACCCTCAATATCCGATTGGGCTCGTCACCCTCACCATCCCTCAAATAATGTCTGATCCCCCCGGCCTGCATTCAACAAGAATCCTGTTAGATCATTTTACCAATAAATCCCTCCTTACCCTGCTGTTTACTTTTAGGAATTTTTCATCCCACTGACTCCAACCCTATTCTTTGACTGTAAATTCCCACTTTTCTTAATTGTGTTCAAAGTCGAGCCCAGTCTCTCTCACTCTTACTGCAAAAGCCATTGCAGCGGTCTCTCTGTACTATCCCAATAGTACCCCCAAATAAAATCCACTTTACCTCTGTTTGACAAGTGTCATGAATATTATCTTCTTTTATAAGGACATCACTGATATTAGATTAGTAGCTTGCCTTACTCCAGTGTGACCCCCATCTTACCTAGTTATATCAGCAATGACCTTTGTTTCTAAATAAGGTCACATTCTGAGGTACTGCGGATTAGGATTCTAATGTGTAATTTTTTTTGAGGGGGGACACAATTCAACTTATAACAGGCAGCCTCATTCTTTCTGCATAGAACATAGGGTAACGGACATTCTAATGTTCTTTTTCTTTTGTTTCTTTTTTAAAGCAATTATTATTTTAACATTTATTTATTTATTTATTTTTAAAGACTTTATTTCATTTTATTTTTTCAGAGAGGAGAGAGAGACAGAAACAGGGAGAGAGAGAGAAAGAGAGAGAGAAGGGGGAGGAGCAGAAAGCATCAACTCCCATATGTGCCTTGACCAGGCAAGCCCAGGGTTTCGAACCAGCGACCTCAGTGTTCCAGGTCACTGCTTTATCCCACTGTGCCACCACAGGTCAGGCCACAGGCATTCTAATGTTTCCTCACACGCTTTTTAAAATTTATTTATTTATTTGTTTGTTTGTTTGTTTATTTATTTATGAGAGGAGGGGAGGCAGAGACAGACTCCCGCATGTGCCTCTACTGGGATCGACCAGCAAGCCCACTAGGGGGCAGTGCTCTGCCCATTTAGGCCATTGCTTCATTGCAAACAAAGACGTTTTTCAGCACCTGAAGCAGAGGCCATGGAGCCATCCTCAGTGCCCAGGCCAACCGGCTCTAATCAAGCTATGGCTGCAGGAGGGGAAGAGAGAGAGAGAGAGAGAGGAGCAAGAGAAGGAAGGGTGGAGAAGCAGATGGGTGCTTCTCCTCTGTGCCCTGACCAGGAATCGAACCCAGGACATCAACACTCCAGGCCGACGCTCTACCACTGAGCCAACCAGCAGGGGCCACCTCATACACTTTTATCCCTTCTTCTGGTAGTGCACCACCCTCTTCCTGTCCTATGGGAGATTTCAGTCATATGTCTCAACATGTGGGTCAACAATGGACTGCAGATACAAGGGTGGTCCTATAAGGTTGCAACAACTAAAACCTATTGCGTGGTGATATAGTAGCCATCATGACTTCAACACACAACATATCGCTCACGTGTTTGTTGGGATGCTGGGTAAACAAACCTGCTGTGCTGTCACTCATTTAAAGTATAGCACATACAATTAAATGCAGTTCATACGGTATTTTTCTCTCCATAAGACGCAAGAGACCATAAGACACACCTGGGGTTTTAAGGAGGAAAATTAAAAAAAATATTCTGAACCAAATGGTGTGTTAAAGTATTTAATAAAATACCATATTTTTGCTCCATAAGATGCACAGGCATTTTCCCCTCCACTTTTGGGGGGAAAAGTGTGTCTCATGGAGCGAAAAACATGGCACTGCTTGATAATGGTAATAATCAAGTATGTTACTGCTTTATGCATTTACTATACTAAACTTCTTATGGTTTTTTAAAGGGTACTCTTTCTACCTGTAAAAAGGAAAGTTTGCCGTGAAACAGTATGCTGTGTTATGCCGCAGGCAGCAGCCTCATACATCTCATATTTACTGTATCTCTTGACTGCATCTCTTGACTGCATCATTTCCCTTGTGCTTGATTTAATCTCTTGTTGTTTTGTACAGTAAACATGCTCTCCAGGCTTGAAGGCTAGAAGCATAGGCTATACCATATAGCCTATGTGTGTTGTAGCTATATTATCTAGGTTTGTATAAGCGTACTCCATAATACTCGCACAATAACAAATTGCCTAATGACTCACTGATGTTAAGTGGCGGGTGACTTTATTCCCTAGGACTCCAAACCTAGGAATCCACACCCCTGGCTACACAGGACTGTCACCAAACAGGGTATGTGTCTGGTCAACTAACACTCGTCCCTTGGAGTGTGTGTGTGTGTATGTGTGTGTGTGTGTGTGTGTGTGTGTGTGTGTGTGTGTGTGTGTGTGACAGAGACAGAGAGAGAGACAGGGACAGACAGATAGAAACAGAGAGATGAGAAGCATCAATTCTTCATTGCAGCTCCTTAGTCTCCTTAGTTGTTCATTGATTGCTTTCTCATATGTGCCTTGACCCAAAGGCTCCAGCAGACTGAGAAACCCCTTGCTCAAACCAGCAAACTTGGACTTCAAGACAGCGACCTTTAGGCTCAAGCCAGTGACCATAAGGTCATGTCTATGATCCTACACTCAAGCCAGCAACCCCATGCTCAAGCTGAATGAGCCTGCACTTAAGCTGGCGACCTTGGGGTTTGGAACCTGGGTCCTCTGCTTCCCAGTTCAATGCTCTATCCACTGTGCCACCACCTGGTCAGGTGTGTTTTCTCTTCTTTTTAAATTTATTGATTGATTTTGGAGCTAGAGGAAGAGGGCGAAAGAGAGACAGAAAAATCAAGTTGTTCCTGTATGTACCCTGACCAGGGATTGAACCTGCAACCTTGATTTTCAGAGAGAGAGAAGAGGGGAAGGACAGAGAAACATAGCTTTGTTGTTCCATCCATTCATATATTCATTGGTTCATTCTTGAATGTGCCCTGCCCAGGGATAGGACCCACAACCTCAGCATATTGGGACAATGCTATAACCACCTGAGTTACTCAGTCAGGGCCCCTCAGATTTTTCTAAGTGGAACCAGTAAAAGAAAGCTCTTCCTCCCTAGGGTGTGAAACTTGGGCATGAAATCTTGGACCTGCATCAGCTGTATACCCAATACATGGAAAGAACTTGTCTGTAGTTAAAGAAAATGAATATTATGGCACAGGAGGGAGGAGCTGAGAGGAGGGGCAGAGAGTGAGAGCCGGAGAGTGTGGAAGCTCCCACTTCTAGGTCCCCCCCCCCACTCCGTTCTGGCCCTTCCATTGTCATGAGACCTAATCAGGCCTCCTTTGTGCTCAAACAAGTTTGAGTTGGATTCTATAACTTGGAACAAAAAGAGATGTAGGAGATGCATGCAGCATAGCGAAGGCAAAAGAGACACTGTTAAGTGGATCTTGGAGGGCCCTACTATTTAGGAAGGATAACATCTACTCAGAGGAGCAGAGGAACTGGATGGAGAAGGGGACCACAAGAAATAGGGATACTTTGGGGCTGAGGCATGAGACTCTTCAGAGGAGCCACCAAATTAGGAATGTTGGTGTCCAAGCTCAGCTGGACTTGATTATGCCTTCATGAGACCTGAAGATATTGGACTGAGAATTGAGAAGGCAATTACCAAAAGAGTAGTTGGTGAACTTAAAATCCTAGCAAGGGGAATCTACACAATCTACGCTCAAATAGTAACTGATATCAGATTTTGATGTCCTTCCACAGTAGAATATGCCTGTCAGGGCGAACTTAATTTATTCGTCATTCAACAAATATTTATAAGGGTCTATTATGTCTCAGGCACTTTAGTAAGGATGATGATGTAGTGGTACACAAAGACAGGTGATTTCTGCTTCCATGGAGCTTTTCAGCCTGTGATAGAAAATGATACTTAACAAATATACTGATAAATGGATAATTACAAATTGTAATTACAAATACTGTAATTAAAAATACTACAAAGGAAAGGCTAAGAGAAATAATCACAAGGGATTTATTTTATTAACTTATTATTATTTATGTTTATTTTATTGATTTTAGAGAGAGAAGAAGGGAGAGAAAGACAGGGATAGGAACAACAATCTCTGTTCCTGTCTGTGCCCTGACCAGGAATTGAACCGGCAACCTCTATGCTTCGGGATGACACTATAGCCAACAGCTATCTGGCCAGGGCTTAACTTAATATTATTTTACATTTTTAAATTTTGTTTAATTTTTTTCAGTTACTGTTTTCATTCAATATTATTTTGTATTAGTTTCAAGTGTAAGAAGGGACCTGTTTTAGATTGGAAGGTTAAGAAAGCCTTTTAGAGGAGAGAATATGGAGACCTGAAAGTGAGTAGAAGTCAGCCAGGCAACAAGCGTATGGAACAGAGCAATGACAAAGTGAGGCAAGAAAGGAAGGAGAATGCCATGCGAAGAAAGCAGTGTATGCAGAGGGCCTGCAGCCAGAAAGAGCTTGCCTAGAAATGAAGGAGAAGCGTGGCTGAGATATAATTAGGGAGGGAAGAGAATGGTTTGAAAAAAGCCCAGAGAGATAAGCAAAGGCCCTATGTAGGGCCTCTAGATTCTATCCTAAATGCAATGGAAAGACACTGAAGAATTTTTACAAAAGATTTTATTTATTGATTTTACAGAGGGTTGGGGAGAAGTATCAACTCACTTCACTTTAGTTGTTCACTTAAGAATTTTAATTAATGTCCCATATTACCTTTTTTAAAAAGGCCCTGGCTGGGTAGGTCAGTTGGTTAGAGCGTCATCCCAATATGCCAAGGTTGCAGGTTCCATCCCTCGTCGGGGCACATACAATAATAATCCACCAAGGAATGCATGAATAAGCAGAAAAAGAAATCGATGCTTCTCTCTCCCTCTTTCTCCCTTGCTCTATATCTCTAAAATCAATTGGGGGGGGGCACAAGAGAGCTTTCTTTTTAAAAAAGAGAGAATTAATTGAAGCAGGACAAGAGAGACCAGTTAGGAGGCTGCGATAGTTCCGAGGAGAGAAGGCGATAGCTTGACTAGGTGATAATGGAGAGTCTGGATGTGAGACACAGGTTGTAGGTATAGAATTGATGGCACTAGGCCTGCTGTGGAGGTGGTAGGTGACAGAGAGAGAGGCGTCAGGAATGACTTTCAGGCTATTGGTGTGAGCTTCTGGTCATCGGCAGTGCCATGTACTGAACTGAGAAATAATGAAGAAAGATGTTGCAGGGAGGAAGGAGAGGAAGATCACAGACTGATGTTGGTTTTAACTTGTTAGGCATAGGATGCCTGTAGGACTTCCAAGTGGAGGTATTTCATACTACACTGCTCACAAAAATTAGGGGATATTTCAAAATGAATACGAAGTGATTTAAAAAAAGCATTTGGTTTTTTTTTATTAAACAAGAACATCAGAAAGGCAAACGACAAGTCAAAGAAAGCTGTTTGATTATGCAAATGAGATGCAAAACAAACTTTTATTTCATTGATGAAAACACACTATACAAAAAGCTGAAAGTACTGAAGTATCTACACATTCCCTGACCCCCAATGTCTGGGAACAGACACACCAGTGTGAATCTCACAGGCTGGTGGTATAAACCTGTGAATCACTGGAAAAAAATGATAAGAATGGTTGATACTGCCTAAGACAGTGGATCTTAACCTTTTTTGAGGTACCGAACCCACCAGTGTCATATGCGCATTCACCGAACCCTTCTTTAGTGATAAATAAAATATGATTTTTTTCCAAGTTCAAGACATAGGTATATGTTTTTTTACTGGTGCACAAAATGAGCCGTGCATGAACATCACCTTGCTCAAAGAACAAAACCAACAAAGTGCATGAACTCACAACAAATTATGGTATTACTTTATTCTGGCCTCCGCGGTAGAGGCTTCTCCGAACCCCTGAGACCGACTCATCGAACCCATAGGGTTCGATAGAACCCAGGTTAAGAACCACTGGCCTAACAAGAAGGACTACGGGCTGTAATCAGAGGAACTCCATTAACTGAGTTGTTGAGTACAAGCCAGTGTGTTAACAAAGGAAACTGCAAAGCTACAACCGGGCAGTGGCAGAAAAACCAAGAGTGTAGTGTGTCACATATTCCAAAAACAGAATGCTATAAGGAGCCTCTGGTCACAAGTATCAGCTGCTAAGTCCAGTAGGATGAGACTGAAGAGTGTTTATTGGGTTTGGCAAACAGCAGGGCTTTTGAGGACGGCATGGGGTTTTCTCAGTGGAGCTAGACTGGAATGGGTGAAGAGCGAATGACCGCTGGGCAGTGGAGTCAGGAAGTGTAGATAGTACTTTCAAAACCTCTGTTTATGACAGGGTGTAGGGACAGGAGCCAGTACCTCAAAACAGAATGGGAGGTGAGGTTACGAGGGGTGGGCTTTGACGATGGACATAACAGAGAATTTTTGAAGGCAAATGGGAATAATTCCAACCAGGCAAGAGGATAACAACTCACAAGGAGCACTAGACAGAGTCCCAGCAAAGGCATGAGAACACAGGTGCCTCTGGACAGGAGCTAAGGTGGGCCACATCTGCCCCTATCTACAATCTGCTCTTGTTGCTCACCAACAACCTTCTCTCCTCCCTCCACCCCTCTGATTGCTTCATTTACATGACTATTTTTCACTTTCTTTATTTTAACTGTGGGCCAGAATCTTTGAAGGTGACAGCATATCTCTGTGTTCATCCCACTGCATTTTGATGTTAGAGTTTAGTCCTGTGGGAGGTATTGCCACAGGGATGGGATTCAACCGGTTTGCACCGGTTTGGCAGAACCGATACCTAATTTTTTGTTGACTTTGGCGAACTGGTTGTTAAAATGGCATTTGTTCTTTTTTTTGGTTTTTTTGGGGTTTTTTGTTGACTGATTTTTAAGAGAGGAAGAGAGAAAGAGACAAACAGAAGCACTGATCTGTTCCTGTATGTGCCCTGCTTGGGGATCAAACCCACAACCCTCACATTTGGAGACAGTACTCTAATCAACTGAGCTATCCAGCCAGAGCTAAAATGGCACTTGTAATCAGGGCTCTCTCTAAGGTGGGTGCCTGGGCAGCTGCCCAATGTGGAAATCACAAATTTATGTTATTTACTCTTTTTTAATGTTCTTCTGTGCAACAGCATATTCTATGTGCCCATAGTAATGTTTATTCCGTCCCTAGGTGAAAAAAATTACAAGTGAGGATGCCAGTCAAGAAACAATAGGAGCCTGACCAGGTGGTGGCACAGTGGACAGAGCGTCAGACTGGGATGCGGAAGACCCAGGTTCGAGTCCCCGAGGTCACCAGCTTGAGCATGGGCCCAAGGTCACTGGCTCCAGGAAGGGGTCACTCAGTCTGCTGAAGGCCCGCAGTCAAGGTACACGTGAGAAAGCAATCAATGAACAACTAAGGTGTCGCAATGGCAACGAAAAACTAATGATTGATGCTTCTCATCTCTCTCCGTTCCTGTCTGTCTGTCCCTATCTATCCCTCTCTCTGTCCCTGTAAAAAAAAATAGAATAAAAAGAAACAATAGGAAATATCTTAAATTAACAGTTTTATTGTTTTTGTCAGGTATTATTTAATATTTTTTCATTAATATTTTTAAACTCTTATAGTCTAGTTTTGTGTACGTGTGTGTGTGTGTGTGTGTGTGTGTGTGTGTGTGTGTGTTAAGTGAAAAGCGGAGAGGCAGAGAGACAGACTTTTCTACACATGCCCGACCAGGGGGTGATAGGTAATACTCTGCCCCTCTGGTGTGTTGCTCTGTTGCAACCTGAGTCATTTTAACGCCTGAGGCAGAGGCCATGGAGCATTCTCAGTGGCCTTGGCCAACTTGCTCCAATGAAGCCTTGGCTGTGGGAGGGGAAGAGAGAGATAGAGAGAAAAGAGAGGGGGAAGGGTGGAGAAGCAGATGGGCACTTCTCCTGTGTGGCCTGACCAGGAATCAAATCTAGGATATCCACACGCCAGGCTGATGCTCTACCACTGAGCCAACCGGCCAGGACCTTTTGTACCTCTTTTATTGTTCTTATTTAAGTATTAAATGCATGAAATAATAAACTACCTTTGGTATATAGTTTTTTAAATTATTATTATTAAGTGAGAGGCAGAGAGACAGACTCCTGCATGCACCCTGACTGGGATCCACCTGGCAAACCCTGCCTGGGACTGATGTTCTGCCCAAATGGGGCTGCTCAGCAAATGAGCTATTTTAACACCTGAGGTGAGGCCATGGAGTCATCCTCAGCACCTAGGGCCAACTTGCTCAAACCATTTGAGCCATGGCTACAGGAGGAGAAGAGAGAAAGAGAAAGAAGGGGGAGGGGAGGGGTGGAGAAACAGATGGTTGCTTCTCCTGTGTGCCCTGACTGGGAATCAAACCTGGGACTTCCACATTCCAGGCTGACGCTCTACTGCTGAGCCAATCTTCTAGGGCTGTTTCTTTATACTTAAAAAGAGCATTGGGGCGGAGAACCAGTTGTTAAATTATTTGAATCCCACCACTGTATCACCATCTTTCTTAGGTACTATATTGATGAGAAAGTTTTTGTCTGAAAGACTCAACTCTATTCTGCAGGTGATCGCCCAGGTGGTGTGACTGGAACAGCCTAGTAAAATTTATCCTTGCCCCAAAGTATCATTTAGTAAGAACTAACAATAATTAAGAATAGGAGCTACCTTTAATAAGCACCTTCATTTCACAGATACTACCTCATTTAATCTTCACAAGAATTCTGTGAGGCAGGTTTTGTTCTCTCCACCTAGAAGTGAAGTAACTGACCAGGACATGTTAAGTGATTTATAAGGTTACAGAGCCAAGAAGTGGCAGATCCTGGGTAGTCTAAACCCCAAATGTTAAGGAAAGCTCTAGCTGGATGTTTACACATGTAGTTCCATGGCCCTTGAGGTTGATGTAAAAGATGAGATGGTCACAGATAACTCTGAGCACACTCCTTAGCCATGTAGCCAGGAGCCCTTGGGGACAGGGGTGGGAGGAGAAATGAAAGCATATTGTTTCTGAGCACAAAAGCTAAAGTTCAGCTCTGAAAAAACACTAGTAAGTGCCCAAATTCACCATTTGGGAATCTTGCCCAGATCAGCCGTCCTTCCGCCAATTTCAGCTCCTGTTCTTACAACTTAAAATGAGGCTGAGAAACAGGCTTGTTCCTGTGGACAACCAGACTGGAATTATACATTTATTAACTGCAATTAACCAGGAACAGGCTTATATTATTACTTTCCTGGATCCAGCTCACAGAGGGAAGGGTAGAACAAAAGTTTTCCACAATTTAATTTTTGGAAACGGTGGTTGAAACTGGGATGAGATGATGGAGATGAAATCCCTTTGAAAATGGTACAGCCGTGTTGCTATGTGATGCATTACGGGTGGTGGTGGAAGGAAATGAGTAGCTCACTGTATTATCCCAGAGCTCAGGACCTTGAGAGCCAGTGAGCCCTGCTTGCATCCCCCAGAAGCAGTGCGTCATCTGTTGAATAGCCCACCTCTCTTCATCACAGCAAACAGATTAAAATGGAAGATGAACAGTGGAAGGACAATTCAGAAGCCCAAGTTAATCCCCCCTTGTTTGTACTAAGTAAACAAATGTTTTGAGAAACATCCACTGTGTAGGTAAGCCACAGGACTCCACACATGCTTCTTCTTCGAGACAGATAAACTGAGAGAGGCATCCCTTTCTTAGGGACTTACTCTGTGCAAACTAAGTAGGTGAAATGATCATTTGTAATGCAGCTTTGTTAAAGGTGCAGTGTTTGGATTCCAAAGGACCAGGGTATATGCCCCGTTTCCATCACTTCCTCACTGTGAGACCTTTCTTCATTTGTCTCAAGTTCCTTTTGCTCGGTGACAAAATGGGCATGATAATAATAATGCCTAGGTCACAGGGTAGTGGGAAGTACAGAGATAAAGTAGATAAGAGATAAAGCAGATAAAGTGGCTGGTGTTTGTGTAATAGGGGCCAATAACAAACGTTGATTCCCTTCCTCCCAACCTCTACGGCAGCCATTGGTCTGCAGCTGAAATATAGGGGAGGGGGATCCTAGACACTCTGAGGAAATGATGAGGAACCAAGTGAGGTTTTAAAAATGGTTTTTCCTAGCCTGACCTGTGGTGGCGCAGTGGATAAAGTGTTGACCTGGGAACACTGAGGTCACCAGTTCAAAACCCTGCACTGGTCTGGTCAAGGCACATATGGGAGTTGATGCTTCTAGCTCCTCCCCGCTTTCTCTCTCTCTCACTCTGTGTTTCCTTTCTAAAATAAAAATAAATAAAAATAAATAAAAAAAAAGAGAAGTAAAAATTAAAAAAAAAAAAAAAGAATAAAATAAAATAAATAAATAAATAAAAAGCCTGACCTGTGGTAGCGCAGTGGATACAGCCGTCGACCTGGGAACACTGAGGTCGCCAGTTCAAAACCCTGCACTGGTTCGGTCAAGGCACATGGACATACTGGAGGCTTGGTGCCGTTAGGGACTGTGCAGAGTGGTGTGCTTGCTCAGTAAGATTGCACCGGAAGCTATAAAGCTCGTGTAGTGGTCATTTCTGACACAGTAAATAAAGTCTGTCACATTGGTTTCAAAGTGCAAGATTTTAATTCACCTTGGACGGGCAAAGAGTATTTTGCAGCTCGTTTCACTGCCTGATGGTCTTCTTTCCTGAACTCAGGTGCTTTTCATTTCTGAGAACCAGTTTCTCAAGACTCAAGACTAATGCCTTGCTGATGGCTGTCTGGAGAAAACAAAGCCATTAATGATAGTTAACATATTAATTGCAGAGAGTGCTTCTTTAAGTTTCTGTTGGCAACAAGTTACCAGTCTAACCGAGTAAGTGAAGTGCATCCAGCCTCAATTTAAAACCTGACCAGGCAGGGCTTTTAATCTTCAAACTTCAGGTTTTCGTTATTACAGTTGCCAAAACGCCAAGCTTATAATTTACAGGTAGTATGCATGTGTCACTTACAAAGAAACCCAAACCTAAAAATAGAAATGAAACTCAGGAAAACACCAACCCAGATAAAGAAATCTTGTGTCAAATGTAGAGTGCTTATAAACGGGTGCTCAGTGTTACACTAATTGCTTAAGTTTCAATTGATTAAAGCAAGTGCATTAACCAATCAGTGTGTCACACTGCCCAGAGGAAAGTGACAATTCTCTCATGTTTCAGAAACATTTCTCACATCATTTCTTGTTCTTTTTTTTCTTCTCCAGTCTGATGATTATTCAATTCTTAGGTAACAGACTGCTCTTTCTTTAATAGCCAGGGTAATATTTCCAGTGGGATTACTTTTTCCTAAGCATTGCACCTACAGGGCCAAGGTCATTGATTATCCCTATGCAGACCTTTGTTACATTTTCACATGTTGCATCTGTAAGGCAATCAGTTGTTAGAAACGTGTACCGTACCGTTGTTAAGGATAGGACAAGAGTGACATGGATAGTTGCAAGCCAGTGCCTCCAATCCTAAAATCTTTGACCCCTCCACCCCCAATATTCCAGTTGTGGACAAAAAAAAAAAATGGGTTCTATGGATCTGATCACAAATTCCTAACTGGGTAGGTTATGGTGGATAGTCACGTCCCAGGTATATAACTTTTTTAATAAAAGGTTTATCTTTGTCTTGAGCAAGCCCCATCCATTGTTTCTGTTCAACTAGGCTAACACACCTTTGCAATACCCACCCTCAAATGAGCAAATGATCTTGTTAACTCTCCTGTAATCCAGCCCGGGTCTTGCTTTCTCCCACCTTTGTGTAATCTTCCTGTGTTCTCTCCTTAATTTCAGATGCATAAAAAAAACCTGCAACACTATATTTCTCCAGAGCAACTGAGATCTTGCTTCTCAGCAATTGTTGTCAGCTTAGCTCAAATAAAATCTTATAAAAATTCTTAACAGGTTTCTATGTTTTTATGTCGACACAATCACCAAATCTTGATAACATTTTCTTAAATTTTTTGACATTATACATTTTTCTTTACACTTGTGGGATGATTAGTTTTCTGTGTCAACATAGCTGTAGTACACAGTTCTTTACTAATCTAAGTGTGTTGTGATGGTATTTTGTAGATGTGGCTAACATCTACAACTAATTGACTAAGTAAAGGAGACTATCTTTGATAATGTGGGTGGGCCAATTTAATCAGCTGATGGTGTAGGGGAAGAAGAACTTTTCTCTACCCTCTTAGGTTGTGTGAACTAGTGCTGCAAATTAAACTGACAAAGACAGATTAATGGAACAGAAAAAAAGAGGTTGTTTACCCACACAATGGGCAGATAGCAGGAGAACTCAGTCATAAGTAACTCAAAGGACTGGCTAGAATTTGGAGTTTATAAACCAACTTAATAGGTTGAGGGGGAGGAGAAAGGCACTTACAGGTAAACAAATGACTGGAAGACAAATGGGTTTTCAGGAGAATAAACAGGAGATAATTATGTTTGTAATAGTAGTCTATACAGGTATGAGTAGTTTTCCCATCTCCCTCAGAGCTATAAAGAACCTCCCTTGGAGAATAGATTTGGGGTAGGTTTTATATTATTAAAATATGCAAGGTGTGTGTGTGTGTGTGTGTGTGTGTGAATCTCGTATTGGTTCTGTTTCTCTGGAGAACCCTGAAAGACACACATAGTCTGTCTCCCATAGGCTGGATCCAATCCCATAGTTAACATGGGTTGGAAGCACAGCCAGAAGCAGATTAAGGTCAGTTGAGGCCCCAGGCACAGAAGAAAATATTGGGCCCCTTGTCATTAGAAAAACGTGTGAAGTTGGGGTTTTGCAGGACCCTTCAGAAGCCGCAGCCCAGAGCGTGGGCCCAGTGCGCCTGCAGTTAAGTCCACTTCTGGGCACAGCTGGATGTGATTCTTATACCCCAAAGTCACACTGTGTCAGAACAAAGGCTGAGATGATTGCGATGTATCCTCATATCAAGCATCTTATCATCTACTATTTATACTAATGGAAACTTAGCTAGTCTTTCTAGTTGAAGTGTTTCTATGCTCCAAAGTCTTCCATATCAACTTTAAGCTCATCTTCCTTTGATTGACTCCCAGAGCCTGTCGGACACAGCGTAGCTCATAAGGGAGGCATCCAGACCTGCAGCATTTTGGCCCTCCCTACCTACTCAGCCTCATTTTTCATCACTATCTTTCGTTCTAGCAAATCAGTCTCCTGGTTCCTCAGTATGCTATGGATGTCATTTTCTTCCTATCTGCATTTCCTTTTTAAATTCTTTTTTTTTTTAATTTTAAGATTTTATTTATTCATTTTAAAGAGGAGAGAGAGAGGGAGAAGGGGGGAGGAGCAGGAAGTATCAACTCCCATATGTGCCTTGACCAGGCAAGCCCAGGGTTTGGAACTGGTGACCTTGGTCTTTACAGGTCGACGCTTTATCCACTGCGTCACCACAGGCCAGGCTTTCCATCTGTACTTCTAATCACTCATTTCCTATCCCTTCATCTTTGTTTATGCATATCCTACTGTTCTTCCAAAATCCAGCTTCTCTAACAAGCCTTCTTTCATTGCTTCTGTTAGTTTTCTATTGCTGCTATAACAAATTACCACGGATTTAGTGGCTTAAAACAACACAGATTTATTCTCTCACAGTTCTGGAGGTTAGAAGTCAAAAATCAGTTTCACTGGGCTACAGTCAAGATGTCAGGAGGGCTGATTTCTTCTCAACGCTCTATAGGAGAATCTATTAACTTGTCTTTTTCAGTTTCTAGTGACCATCTATATTCCTTGGCTTGTGGCCCCTTTTCCATCTCCAAAGTGCGTCACTCCAATCTCTGCTTCTGCAATTATCAAATGGCCTTCTTTCATGCCTACACTAAAATCTCTCTCTGCCTTCTTCTTTTAAGGGCACTTGTGATTCCTTTTACGGACCACCCAGATAGTCAGGATAATCTCCCCATCTCAAAATCCTTAGTTTAATTTCATCTACAAAGTTTCTTATGCCGTATAAAGTAACATTCACAGCTTCTGCTGATTAAGGTAACTTTGAGGGTCATTATTCAGCCCACCACATTGCCCCATCTTCCTTACGTCCTGGACTCCAACCAGCATGGTTAATTGTTCTTTTTTATTATTATTTTATTTTATTATTATTATTTTTTTACAGGGACAGAGAGAGAGAGTCAGAGAGAGAGAGATAGGGACAGACAGGCAGGAATGGAGAGAGATGAGAAGCATCAATCATTAGGTTTTTGTTGCCATTGTGACACTATAGTTGTTCATTGATTGCTTTCTCACATGTGCCTTGACCGCGGGCCTTCAGCAGACAGAGTAACACCTTGCTGGAGCCAGGGACCTTGGGTCCAAGCTGGTGAGCTTTTGCTCAAACCAGATGAACCTGCGCTCAAGCTGGCAAGCTCAGGGTCTCGAACCTGTGTCTTCCGCAACCCAGTCCAACACTCTATCCTCTGCACCACCATCTGGTCAAATAACAATGGTTTAAACCACTCTCTCCAAAATCCTCTGCTTCTTGGCATTCTTCCCCCACCTATTCAGTAATCTAGTGTCTCTAGAAATCCTGTGTCCTGCTAGGGGGTGAAATTAGGTAACTACAGATCATCAGCACGAAAAAATTACTTATTTATTATTATTTTTAAAATTCTTTCATTGATTTGAGAGAGAGAGAGGAAGGGTGGGGGGAGGCTGTGGGGGTGGGGAGAGTGAGAGGGAGAGGAAAAGAGAGAGAGAGAAGTATCAATCATTTAGTTGTGCACACATTGGTTTTGTTTCACGTGTGCCCTAATCAGGGATCAAACCCACAACTATGGCATGCTAGGACGGTGCTCTATCCATTAAGCCACCCAGCCAGGGCCTCCAAATTCATTTATTTCTTTATTTTTATTTTGAGAGAACATTTATAAAAGCTGAGGATAGTTAAATAAGGCAGGGCTTAGGATAGAAGCAATAGGAGAGCCTAGGTAGGGCTGCTTTGGCTCTAGAGACTTAGAGGAAAGAAGTGAGCCAAGACGGGGGTGCGGTTGGCTCACTGAGAAGTCAGAGAGAAGGGGGCCTTGGAGACAGGCTCAGGGGGCTGGACTGGTACAAATTGCCACTACTTATTGCTCCGTGGTTGCAAGTCTGGTGGGGTCCCTTAGAAATTAGGTTGAAAAAGCACACCTGAGAAAGAAAGAGGGGAGAGAGGCATGGGGTACTCCCGAGGGAGCCCACAGCACTGCAGATTCATGAAGTCCGACCTCAGCTGGACTTTCAATTTTCCTCTACAACCCTTTCATGTATCCTTGAAAGCACTCTCTCCTACTCTGCTCAGCAATAGTTCCCTCACAAGTCTTCTCAATCCCCTCAAGCACTTGACTTTCGCTCTTAAACAGCCTTGCTTCCATTTCATTGAGAAAATCAAGGTTGCCAAGCAACAGCTATCTGAGCTTCTCCTGCTCTTGAAAATGTGGCTTCATTTTTCAACGTGGCTACCTCCTTCCCATGAGTCTTAGAGGATGAGATACCCTACTGCTCAGGACCAACTCATCTACTTTCCCTCTTGATGCTGCTCCATGTTGTTTCCCCCAAGACCTTACTTATTCAGACAGACATGCCCTCTTTATCTCCAGTTGCTTCATCAACAACCAATTGCATTCTCTCAACAAATACTTATTGAGTGCCTACTGTACAGCATAAAATGCAACTTGGGTCTCAGCCTACGAGTATGATCAAGTGATTCACATACTGAAACATAAACATATAAGCAGAAAATTTAAAAATACAAAACAACATCTAAACAGAAAACTTTCTTGATTTTTCATCTCTTTCTAGCTTCTACTCTCTCTCCTTCCCTTCCTCAAACCAGATCTGATCATTTCCCTCTCTATACCTGTTCATTTCCCAGTTTTCTCAGTCTCAGTTCATGTGCTCACCATCCAAATTAGAAACATGGGACTTCTCTAGACTTTGTGCTCTCCTTCTTATACATGCAGTCAATAAGCACTCAGGTGTTGTTTTCTCTCCCTGAAATCTCCCAGATCTGTCCCCTCATCTTCATTCTTATTCAGCTCTGGCCCTTAAGGATATTATGTCTAAACTATTATAGCATTATAACCTTAAGTGATCTGCCTGCTTTCAGTCTACTTCCTTTTCATCTATCCTCCACACTGCACCTAGAATTAGATACTTAAAAACATGAATATACCCATGTCACTCCCAACGTAAATGCTTTTAATGATTCCCATCACCTACAGCCTAAGTCCGAGCTCTTTATTAACATGGCTCACAGGCTACCATGACCTGACGTAGATATCTCAATCATGTACTTGCCACTGAAATAATAATGTCTTCCACATGGCATGCTTTTTTCTATCTATGGGCTTTAGCTTATACTGTCCCTGCAGCTAGGAAAGTACTACCCATATTTGTTCACCTGTCAATCTCATTTCCATCCTTCCGGATCCAATCAAGCATCATTTTCTCCAAGCTTTCTCTGAACACCAGACTGCCAAATAATCCAACTTTGTTCTGAAATTAGATATTTACCTGTCTGGTTTCCTTACAAACTCCTTAAAGGCACAGACTATCTGACCTCATATAGCAACAGTGGTGAGTATATTTCATTTAAAACAGAGCTCACATAACTTTGAGTATTAGGGTATGTACTTTTTATGTGACTGTCCTGTCTTTCATGGGGCTAGAAGCCTATTAAGAGTAAGAAAGGCCTGACCAGGCAGTGGCGCAGTGGACAGAGCGTCGGACTGGGATGCGGAGGACCCAGATTGGAGATCCCAAGGTTGCCAGCTTAAGCGCGGGCTCATCTGGTTTGAGCAAAGCTCACCAGCTTGGACCCAAGGTTGCTGGCTCGGGCAAGGGGTTACTTGTTCTGCTGAAGGCCCGCGGTCAAGGCACATATGAGAAAGCAATTAATGAACAACTAAGGTGTTGCAACAAAAAACATGATTGATGCTTCTCATCCTTCTCCGTTCCTGTCTGTCCCTACTTATCCCTCTCTCTGACTCTCTCTCTGTCCCTGTAAAAAAAAAGAAAAGAAAAAAAGAAGAGTAAGAAAGTACCAGCTGGGTCAGTGGTAGAACATCAGCCCAGTGTGTGGATGTTCTAGGTTTGATTCCCGGTTAGGGCACACAGGAGAAGCAACCATCTGCTTCTCCACCCCTTACCCTTTCTTTTTGTCTCTCTCTTCCCCTCCCGCAGCCATGAATTGGTTAGAGCAAGTTGGCCCTGAGCACTGAGGATGACTCCATGTCCTCACCTCAGGCACTAAAATAGCTCAGTTGCTGAGCAACGGAGCAACACTCCAGATGGGCAGAGCATTACCTGGTAGGGAGCTTGCTGGGACAATTGCAGTTGGGCGCATGCAGGAGTCCATCTCTCTGCCTCCCTGCTTCTCACTTAAAATTTTTTTAAAAAGTAAAGAAGTATATTTTATTACATTGTATATCTTTATCATATAGCAGGTTGTGTGCATTAAGATATTTATTAATAATTATTATTGTAAACTTTATGAAAAATCACTCGAATGTATACTCTACTAACTTTGGGTCAGGTCTATTATTTCTCTGTAATAAAAGCAACCCATTTCAGGCCAAATCTAATAACAACAATTTCCAACAAGATTTCTAAATTCTTATGCTAGTTATAATTCTTATGATAGTTAATATAAAAAATTGATTGAGAAAAGTGAGGCATCAGGTAATCATACACAAATAAATACACACAGATTTTGTTTTGTTATTGTAAAAGTATCTGGCTAACCGGCAGAAATAGTAACAAAAACTGGCTCCCTTAAAAGGCAATTCCTCAGTAAGGAACACCATATTTTATGGTGCATATGTCATCAGTCCTGTTCAACCACATTCCTGATGAGGTCTCCTGAAGTCCCTTCCTCATTTTAGATAAATTCATCCTTTTTCAAAACATTGTCAGTATGATCTAGTCTTCCTCTGTTATCTTACAAGTTCAAGGGAATTTGGAAGAACCAAGACAAACTCTTTGTTCTTACAATATAGTATAACCAGTTTTATGAAAACGTGGTCTGGAAAAAGTAAGGGTGCCTTTCAAAGGAACAGAAAGAGCAGAGCCATCATAAAAGGGAAGTATATAGCTTGAGGTAATGACCTAATAAGCCTGGTTTCCTCATTCCTTATAGCTGTTTCTAGGTTAATATCTAAGGTATGTATGAGCATACCTTTGTGTTCCAATTGTTTCCTCTGTTATTCTGACAGTCCACTATTTCCTTGAAGCTTATGCCACCTAATCCTCACAATGTCCCTATAACCTAATCACTTGGATTTTTCTTTCTGTAGGGGTCACTCTTATTCTACATTTAGATTTACAGAAATCATTATTATGATTAATTTAACAAATATGTATTAGGCTTCTGCTTTTCACAAAACACTATGGAAATTCAAAGATGAATCAGATGCAGATGACCCTAGCGGTCCTGAACCCTTGCTGTGCATCAGAATGACCAATGCAAGGTTTTAAATATGTAGGTAACTAGGCATCTACTGCAGAAATTCTTATTCCATTGGCTTGTGGCATGGACATTTCTAAATTGAACATTTTTAAAAGTTCACTGGTATGTTGATACTAAAGTCAGACAAAGACACTACAAGAAAAGAAAATTATGGAGCAATATCTCTTATGAACAGTGATACAAAAACCCTCAGAGATCCGTGGCCAGGTAGTTCACTAGTTATAGCATTGTCTGGATATGTTAAGGTGGCAGGATATCCCCAATCAGGACACATACAAGAATCCACCAATGAATGCATAAATAAGTGGAACAACAAGTCATTTTCTTCCTCTCTCTCTCTCTAAAAAAAATAATCAATGAATAAAACATATTTTTAAAATATCCTCAAAGAAATTTTAGCAAACCAAATTCAGCAGCATATTAAAAGTATTCTACACCATGACCAGTGGGATCTATTTCTGGAAAGCAATGATCATTCAACATACCTCCCCCTCAGAAAGACACATGATCATCTCAATTGATGCAGAAAAAGTATTTGATAAAATTTAACACTCTTTTATGATGAAATAAAAGACCTCACCCAACAAACAAAAAAGGAATAGAAGGAAAATACCTCAATATAAAAAAAGCCATATAGAAAAAAACAATGAACACCATATGCTTTTATTTTTATTTTTAACTTTTAAAATTTTATTTATTTATTCATTTTAGAGAGGAGAGAGAGACAGAAGGAGGGAGAAGCAGGAAACATCAACTCCTATATATATGCCTTGACCAGGCAAGTCCAGGGTTTCGAACTAACGACCTCAGCATTCCAGGTTGAGGCTTTATCCACTTTGCCACCACAGGTCAGGCAGAATATCATATTCAATGGTGAAAGACTGAAAGCTTTTTTCCTAAGATCAGAAAGAAGGCAAGACCCATTTTTGCCACTTCCATTTAACATGGCACTGGGCGTTCTAGCCAGAGCAAATAGGTAAGAAAAAGAAATAAAGGGAATCCAAATTGGAGAGGAAGAAGTAAAATGATCTGTGTTCATTGATTATGGGAGCAAAGGATTTCCCTCAACCCTCTTAGAGTCCCTGGCTGCATCTGAAAATTATTATTATTTAAAAATCTTTTTATTTACTTATTCATTTTAGAGAGGAGAGAGAGAGAATGAGAGAGAGAAAGTGGGAGGAGCAGGAAGCATCAACTCCCATATTTACCTTGACTGGGCAAGCCCAGGGTTTTGAACCTGTGACCTTCTGCATCTGAATATTAAATGGACAAATACAGATTAACAGGAGAAAAGCATACAAATTTAAGTTCCACATATTATCAGAGCTTTCATAAGAAGATAAAGACCCAGAGGAACAGTTAAACCTCTGTATTTTTATGCCAGGTTTGGTGAAGAGCGGACAGTTGTGAAGAAATATGATAGGTCAAAGAACATAAGGCAAGTGTATTAAACTGAGGGAAACTCAACAAGACCTGTTTGTTTGAATTCTTCTTGTCATCACTCTATCCTTATTTGGACAGAAGTTGCTCCTTTCTTTCAGGTATAGGAAGGGTATCTCTCACAGGAGAGTGTTATGATCTGTCTCAGGGGAGAAAGTTGTAGGGGAAAAATAAGAATGAACTTCTGGTTTCTGCCATGCTTTAGCTTAAAGTATTCAATATGTGCCTAATTAGGTGGTTGCTCAGTTGATAGAGTGTTGACCTAGAACACTGAGAACCCAGGTTTGAAACCCCAAGGTCGATGGTTTGAGCATGAGTTTACCAGCTTGAGTGCGAAGTTGCTGGCTGGAGTGTGGGATTATAGACATGACTCCGTGGTCACTGGCTTGAAGCCCAAGGTTGTTGGCTTGAAACCCAAGGTTGCTGGCTAAGCTAGAACCCCCAACCCCCTGGTCAAGGCACATATGAGAAAGCAATTGATAAATAACTAAAGTGTTTTAACTATGAGTTGATGCTTCTCATCTCTCTCCCTTCCTATCTCTCTCTCTGTCTCTGTTTCTCTCTTTCTCTCTCAAAAATAAATAAATAACCTGACCAGGCTGTGGTGCAGTGGATAGAGCATTGGACTGGGACACGAAGGGCCCAGGTTCAAAATCCTGAGGTCACTACCTTGAGCACAGGCTCATCTGGTTTGAGCAAGGCTCACCAGCTTGAGCCCAAGGTCGCTGGCTTGAGCAAGGGGTCACTCGGTCTGCTGTAGCGCCCTGGTCAAGGCACATATGAGAAATAAATCAATGAACAACTAAGGTGCCATGATGAAGAATTGATGCTTCTCATCTCTCCCTTCCTGTCTGTCTGTCCCTATCTGTCCCTCTCTATGTCTCTGTCACAAAAAATAAAATAATAAATAAATAAATAAATAAATAAATAAATATAAAATATTCAATATGCCACAGTGCCATATTTTGGGGTAGCATGTCTTGAACCTCATCACAGATAGTATGATTTAATACATAGATAAGCCTAATGATTTCACAAAAGAACTATTAGAACTAATAAGTAAATTCAGCAAAGTACAAGATAAAAAATCAAACCACAGAACTCATTGTATTTCTGCATAATAACAGTAAACAGATTGAAAAGAAAATTATGAAAATAATTCCATGTACAATAGAATCAAAAAAAATAAAATACTTAGGAATTAACCAGCAAAGTAAAAAAGATTTGTACAATAAAAACTGCAAAACATTATTAAAAGAAATGAAAGAAGATAGAAATATGTTCATGAGCCGGTGGACTTAATACTGTACAGATGTAAATACTACCCAAAATGACCTGCAAATTCGATGCAATCTCTATCAAAAACCCAATGCTTTTCCCCCTCATAAATAGAAAAACTTATTCTAAAATTCATGTGGAATCATAAAGGACCTCCAAATAGTCAAAAGGCTTTTGAAAAAGAACAAAGCTGGAGGACTTACACATCCTGATTTTGAAAACATCGCAAAGCTACACTAATCAAAACAGTGTGGTATGGGCATAAAGACTCATATATAACAGCAATTTCAACTGGTGAGCCACAAGAATTTTTAAAATATGCAACACCTGATTAGTCAGGGGCACCTCTTTTCTCTAAGATTGTCAAATGAAAAAATGACAATAGCCAATACAACAATAGCAATCAGGTGTGAATGAATCAAAATTAATTTTATTGGTCAGGTCAGCAAAAATATATTTTTTGGAGTGCTGCAGAATTTTAATAATTAGTTTATGTGTCCCATGAGATGAAAAAGGCTGAAAATTGCTGATAAAGACTATGAAATAGAATTGAGAACCCAAAAATAAACCCTCATATATATGGTCAAAGATTTTTTTATATTTTTATTTATTGATTTTTAAGAGAGAGGAAGGGAGAGAGAAATTGATTTGTTGTTTCACTTATTTATGCATTCATTGGCTGATTCTTGTATGTGCCCTGACTGGGGATTGAACCCATAACCTTGGCATATTGGGATGATGTTCTAACCAATTGAACTCCAGTCCAGGACGAAATGATTTTTGACAAGAGTGCCAAGACCATTCAATGGGGAAAGTCATCTTTACAACAAATGGTGCTGGGAAAACTGAACATCTACATGCAAATTGAATGACATTGAACCCTTATCTAATGCAATACAAAAATTAACTCAAAATAGATTAAAGACTTAAATGTAAGATCTAAAACTATTAAACTCTTAGGAGAAAACATAGGGCAAAAACTTCATGACATTGGATGTAGCAGTGATCATGGATATAACATCAAAGGCACAGGCAACAAAGAAAAATAGACAAATTGAACTTTCTAAAAATGAAAACATTTGCCTGACCTGTGGTGGTGCAGTGGGTAAAGTGTTGACTTGGAATGCTGAAGTCGCTGGTTTGAAACCCTGGGCTTGCCTGGTCAAGGCACATACGGGAGTTGATGCTTCCTGCTCCTCCCCCCTTCTCTCTTTCTCTCTTCCCTCCCCTCTCTCTAGAACAAAAATGAATAAATAAAATAAAATCATTTTATGCATCAAAAGGCATTATCAACAGAATAAAAAGTCAAACCAAAGAATGGGAGAAAATATTTGCAAATCATATATCTGAGAAAGAATTAATATCCAGAATATATATAAAATTTCTAAAACTCAACCACAAAAAACAAACAAACAAACACCAAGCTTATTTAAAAATGGGCAAAGGACTTGAATAGATATTTCTCCAAGAAAGAAGCACAAATGACCCATAAGCACATGAAAAGATGCTCAGCATCACTAACTAATTTGGAAAAACCAAATCAAAGCTACAATGAGATATCACCTCACACCCATTAGAATGGCTAATATCAAAAAGACAAAGTAACAAATGTTGGTGAGAATGTAGAGAAATTGCAACCCTGTGTATTGTTGGTGGGAATGTAAAATGGTATAATAGCTCCTGTGGAAAACAGTACAGTAGTTCCTCAAAAAATTAAAGAGAATTATCATATAATTAAGCAGCTCAACTTCTGGGTATATACCCCCCAAAATAGAGAAAGGGCCTTACAGATATATTTGTACACCTGTGTTTTTAGTAGCATTATTAATAATTATAAAAACATGAAAGCAATCTTGGTGTTCATCAATGGATGAATGGAGAGGCAAAATGAGACACACACACACACATATAAATCTCATGCCTTTCAAGGATTGAAACTATTAAATTTAGGTCTCCTTATCATACAGAGACACAATGTTGTGCATGATTTGTTTAAATATGAAGCAGAAATTGATGTGCGCCTTAAGATGCACTGACAAAGTGTTAGAGTGGAGAGGAGGAAAATAAATATTACTTCCAGTTTCAGAAATCAGGGAAAAGTCCTTGGAGGAGCCAAATGACAGGACTCTGGAATTCGGACTCAAGAGACCTGCTTTCCTCTCTCACCGCCACCACTTACAATGACACATAAGACACTGAATAAGCCTTATAACTACTAAGGTCTATTTTTCATATGTAAATGAGAAAGACTCACATCTATGTCACAGGATTATTGTGAAGACTTTGAACAATGAAGAGAGATAAAACACGTGGAAGCACATAGGGCTATGCTACCTAGATCCAGAGCTGGCAATCAATAAATGATAATTATGTCTGAACCTAAGCTGGCATTTGTATCATGACTTGAAGGATGGGTAGGATTTAAACATTCAGAGATGAGGAGAAAGGAGCTTTCTGCAGCAGAAAAAAGAGCTTTTATGCACTGCATGGTTTTATAGCTATTTATATGCATGTACCATACAAAATATTTTGGAAGCTTTAATGCTAATCCATGTATGGATCTTGGGTTCAAGAAGTTATTACTTCAGTAATTCATTTGTTAAACTAATACAGATACTTTCTTTTTTAGTAATGTTGCTTGTATTCCTAATGTGCTTCATGTGTTTTAATAGGTGTTTTCCTACCTTAATATATATATATTTTTTCTTTTTCTTTTTTTCCCTGAAGTGAGAAGCTGGGGGGAGGCAGACAGAAAGATTCCCGTATACACCGACCAGGATCCACGCAGCATGCCCACCATGGGGTGATGCTTGGCCCCCCGGGGGCATTGCTCCGCTGCAATTGGAGCCATTCTAGCGCCTGAGGCATAGGCCATGGAGCAATTTTCAGCGCCCGGACCAACTTTGCTCCAATGGAGCCTTGGCTGCAGGAGAGAAAGAGACAGAGAGAGAGAAGAGAGGGGGAAGGGTGGAGAAGCAGATGGTCGCTTCTCCTGTGTGCCCTGACCGGGAATTGGACCTGGGACTTCCACATGCCGGGCTGATGCTCTACCACTGGGCCAACTGGCCAGGGCCGAGAAAAAAATTCTAAAATAAAAATCACTTTTTCCAGTTTCTTTCTCACTTTTATCCTCAGAAGTAATGGTGATTAACATTGGGTTCTGTCTTGCATCACTTTTTATGCATGTACAAATGCATGATATATACATGTATATTCATACATATATGAATATATATACATATAACTTTACATATGTATATTTCTTTTTGCCCTTCAGATGGAATCATACTTTATCTACTGTTCTGGAAATTGATGTTTAGTCCCTAATTAGAGTGTTAATATCCTATGTTCGTAAATATATCAAGTAACCTCATTCTTTGTAACAGCAAAGTAGAATTCCATTGCACAGAGATGCTCCATCATTTTTTTAACCAGTTCCCTATTGATGGGCATTTGGGTTTTTCTATGACAAATAATACTGGAATAAGTATCCTTATACATATACCTGTGTGCCCTGTGTGAATGTATTTTAGGAGAAATTCCCAGAAGTGGAACCAAACAGAAAGTTTTACATTTCAATAGATAATGCTAAATTGGAATTGGTGTCTTATTGGGAGGAAGAATTTATACTCCAAAAAAAATAGAGTATAAAAGTTTCTCTTTCTACATGGTTGTCAACTCTGGATATTATCAAATAAATTTATTTACAATCAAATCTAGATTAAAAAGTGGCCGATTCTATTTAAATTAAAATTATTAATAAAGTTATAAAATTTATAAATAAGCAATCTTAGTTTAGCATCTTTCTATATGCTTATTTCCATTTACATACTTTTGGGTGAGTTAACTTTTTTTTTTTTACAGGGACAGAGAGAGAGTCAGAAAGAGGGATAGATAGGGACAGACAGACAGGAATGGAGAGATATGAGAAGCATCAATCATCAGTTTTTCCTTAGTTGTTCATTGATGGCTTTCTCATATGTGCCTTGACCATGGGCCTTCAGCAAACGGAGCAACCCCTTGCTCGAGCCAGCGACCTTGGGCTCAAGCTGGCGAGCTTTTTGCTCAAGCCAGATGGGCCCACGCTCAAGCTGGTGACCTCCGAGTCTCAAACCTGGGTCTTCGGTGTCCCAGTCCGTCACTCTATCCACTGTGCCACCGCCTGGTCAGGTTGGGTGAGTTAACTTTCAATGTCTTACTCATTAAGAAATTATTCCTTCCTCCCCCTCACCTGGCAGGATAGCTTGGTTGGCTAGAGCATTGCGCCCAAAGCGAGAGGTTGCCAGTTTGATCTCCAGTCAGGGCACACACAGGAACAGATCAATGTTCCTGTTTCTCTCTCTAAAATCAATAAAATAAACATTAAACAAACAAAGAAAGAAATTATCCCAGCCCTGACTGGATAGCTCAGTTGGTTAGAGCATCGTCCCAATACCCAAAGGTTGCAGGTTTGATCTCTAGTCAGGGCACATACAGGAACAGATTAATGTTTCTCTCTCTCTCTCTCTTCCTCTCTTCCTCTACCTCTAAATCAATAAATAAATTTAAAAAAAAATTTCCATTGAGGTGAACACACAATGTGGTATACACAGATGTGTTGTAAAATTGAGCACCTGGAACCTGTATAATTAATTATGTTACCCTGTGTCACCCCAATACATTCAGTTAAAAAAAAAAGAAATTATTCCTTTATTTTGCAAGATTGTTTTCAGTTTGACTTTTTTTCTTTAACTATGTGGTATGTTCTCCCATTATGAATTTTTATATTTTATATAAATTTATTAATATTTTAAGTCTTTTGAGTTCCCTCACTCCAGGATTTAAAAATTATTTACATAAATTTTTAATTCCATCCTTTAATTAGAACATTCTTTTAAAACAATATTTATGACATGCCAAAGACAGGAGAAAGTTTATAAATTTTCTCTTATCATAAAATGTTAACAAGAATACTGGTATGTTTGGTTTATTTCAGTTCTCCAAATCAAGAGTTTGGACAAAAAATACTTAATTACTTAATATATGAAATTCATTCTAGCACAACATTCTAGAACAATTGCTCTGATTTGAAAAATAATGGAAGGTAAAATTTTAAAGAATTTATTTTTTTTCAAAAATAGTTTCAGATGTCTTAGAGCCCTCTATTCCACAAAATCTTATTTTGTAAATTATTAGTTTAAGTATAGATTATATGATTGGCATTTCAGTAGCATTTTAATTATCAACAAATTGAGTATTAATGCCTTTCCATAATTTCAGCAAAACTGAGGATGGTTTCTTAATTCTATTCCTCTAAAAAAATTTAAATTATACTCATATACTAAACCTTGCCTGTTAGGAAGATAATATACAATATGTTATGTTCTCTGATAAAACCATCTTCTACCCATCGCCACAGATACCGTAGGACATTGACTACCTCTGTTCCATCTGCTTTACTTCGTATTTCCACTTCCGGAACACTAAAGCACTGCTATATTAACAATATATCTAGATAAACTATTAATGATTGTATCATCTGAAACATTGAAACCAGTAACTCTTATTTGCTGATCTAAGATGTGAGAATTCATTCTACTTAAAAAAATTTTCATTTTAAAAATTAAAATTCTTAAAAATATATATTTATTCCTGACCTATGGTGGCGCAGTGGATAATGCATCCACCTGGAATGTTGAGGTCGCCAGTTCAAAACCCTAGGCTTGCCTGGTCAAAGCACATATGGGAGTTGACACTTCTGTATTATGTGGCTGCTTGTTCACTTATTCATGTGCTGGTGATGTGACATGCTTGTGTTCAGTGCTGATTGGAATAATTAGAACAGGACTCCTTCCAGGAAGTGTATTCCATGCCTGAGGATCAATTTCTTACTAACCTCAAAAAAATTTTTTTCTTTTCATAGAAGAAACATATATTGATTAAATCAAGTGTACTTTATTTATTTAAAATTATTGATTTAGGTATTCATTTTTAGAGAGAGAAAAAGAGAGTGAAAGAGGGGGGAAGAACAGGAAGCATCAACTCCCATATGTGTCTTGACCAGGAAAACCCAGGATTTTGAATTGGTGACCTTACCATTTGAGGTCGATGCTTTCTCCACTGCGCCACCACAGGTCAGACAAATCAGGTATCCTTTAATCATGAGCTTTTGTCTGGAGTACTTTAGGTGTGCAACCACGTCCAACTCAATGTAGGTACTTCCAGAACCATAGGGTTTAAATCCTGTTTTATAGTAGTAACCAGCACCTGACACCACTTTTTTAAATGTCAGTAACGTTTCATGTACGACTTTTATTCAGTCAAAAACATTATTCTTCTCCTAGTTATGTCTTTTCCCACCACACCAAGTACTTAACTGTCTTAAAGAACTTGTTTCTGAAGTTGCCACTGGCTCAATACTCTTCACTCTCCAAATTTTCATCTAATCAATAATTAAACTTTATTTCTTTAAAAAATGCTTTTTCTTACCTGCAGATTAGATCAGATCCCCTTGCCATACACGGTTAGGCTCGCGCTACCGTTTTTTCCCCCTCACAGTTTGTAATTATATTTGAATGGTTATTTGGAATGCCTGCCTCCCACATTCAATGAGAAACTGTTTGTACATTTTATTATCAGAGCCTGGCAATTAGTAGATACTAAGTATTTGTTGAATGAATGAATGAATTCATGTCCATGCTCAAATCCCATCCTCTTTAAAAAGACATTTCTAACCTCTCCAGCCACAGTGATAAATTCCTCTACTAAATTTGAGGCATTTGTTATTGCTACCATTCATTTATCCTATAGAATCACAGATTCATAGAATTCAATAGGAATTAGAGGTCACAATCTTTATATTGTAAATGATGACTAATTCGCTGAAATGAAATTCTTGGTTTTAGTTTTATGAGTATCATCATTATGAGAAATTACCTTCTAAAGTATACTGAACCATCCTTGGACTATTTGTACTTTCATACATTTTTATGATGTTTAGCAAGAATCTACATTCTTGTGATTTTCAAAATGAATTTGGTTCCTTAGCATAAAAAAGAACAAACCCATTGGTTCTTCTAATGATGGTCCTTCAGACAGTGAAACATTGCTTTCTTGCTCAATCAAAATACAGTCCCCCCCCTTTAATTATGGCTTTTATGTTGTGGTTTCCAGCTTCTTTCATCATTCTGATTTATTCTCCTGTGAATTCATTCTAGTTTGTCAATGACCTTCTCAAAATAAAATTACATTTATTAGTAATTTTGTTTTTTTAAGTATGCTAATCAAATCTCATAAGATAGCAGTAAAAGACTTAAAAATTCAGGGGTTACTTTTTCTAAGAACAAATTTGTGACCATTTTTAATCCTTTAAATTCAGAAATTTGAAAAGATAATTTTGATTAAGTAAATGATACCATTTTCTGGCAGATGTCACTGGTTGATGGATAATTGCTTAGATCACATAACCAATTCTATACCTTATAGCTTAAAATAATCTTACTTGCTCTGACCACTTGCTAGGTGAACTTCAAAAGGATTTAAACAAATAAGTAACAAAATACTGTGCTTGTTTTGGTGTGAGGAAAAGGCTTAGTCTTATAGCTGTTACCTGCAAAGGAACCAAAACCAATGATTAATAATAATAATCAGCTCTTTCATGGACTCAACAAAAATGTTTTGATGTGGTTGGTAACAGCCTTGGATGAGGGTATCAGCCTTCATTTAAAAAACAACCATTAATTTGAGTTGTCATTACAAACATGACTAAATTGCTGATAATAGCCTTCTATACCAAGCAAGAATTGTCCTTTTTAGTCCTTTTATATAATTTATACTCCATTTCAAAAATGTATATTGTAATATATTGTAAAGTTGCTGGCAATAGTTAAGTCTCAGAAGAAGGCAATAAATGCTACAGAAGAAAAAATAGGGAATAAAATAAAATTACAAAAAGAGAAATTAGAAGAGGTGAGGGAGAGCTTGAGCCTCTCTATTTCTGAAATGGTTTTACTATATGGCACATAGTTATGATTATTAAATGTTTGCTAAATGAATGAAAACATTCAAGCATTAGGGATTATTTTACAGCAGGGATAACGTTATAAGGAAAGTAGTTGGCTTAATTAGAGTATCTGGTAACTTATTTTCAATTTCAATTTCAATTTTTACTATATTTTCAATTTCAGTATTTTTGAGAATTCAGTATGAGTTAAACTACAGTCACTAAAAATACTCAAATATTTTCCTAACATGGTGTAATTCAATCGCCTATATCCAAATTTATATTATAAATTCCTTCCCTCCTCCCTCTACCCCTCCCTCCTTACTAGTGAAAAATTCACTTGTGCTATTTAGGTAACAGTATTTTAAAGTAGCTTATAAATGAGCTACTGGTCCTGGATAGAACCAGCCATAATAATGTGTTCAAGCAACAAAATGAACAAAGGAAACTTTGGAATGTACCTAGTTGTTAAAAAAAAATAACAGGTGGCTAAAAGAAAAAGGACTAAGGAACTCAAATTTCTCTTTAAAGATTTTGTTGCTACCTTTCCTACAAAAATCATTCAGATTACTCATTGACCTCTACTTTGAAAGCAGAGGAAATCTTGCTGTGTGATGTGTTAGCTCAGTAACTCTAAAGTTTCCAGGTACTTTCTTATCTGAACAGGATATACTGATCATTGTAATCCCTGTATTTCTTTTTTTTTTTTTGTAATTCCTGTATTTCTTACACATTTAAAACTATTTCATCCCTGGATTACCAAATATATTCTTTACATACACTTTGAAGAGAAAAGGCATTTGAGGTACATTTTAATATTTATATAAATATATAATTTTTATATTTATATAAAAATATATAGGTATATCATGTAAGCAATAATTTCAGTTTTAAAAAATCATGGTACTTAAATTTTTCATACTTTCAAAAGTATATACTAATTTGAAGTTACGGATCTGTCATAAACCAGCGTCGTAGGACAACTTTTTAAAATTCTCTTCAAAAAGAAGTTAGGAGTTTATGCTCAGAGTCCAGTTTGCCACCATTGAAAGCCCAAAAAATTATTAAGCCTATTCTGTTTTATTTATTATAAGGACAGGCATCCTATCGATTGAGGTGACCACTATAACTTCCAAACAAATTTTAGGTTAAATACAAAAATTCTAAACTAAAGTTGTTTTGAACTAAGATAAAGCTATAATAAATTTGTAAGTGTCCATTGATTTATTATTTTACAAGCAATTAATCAGAATTTATTATCTGATGCTCATTAAAACTGCACCGTGTTAAGCACTAGAATACAAAAAAGAATATGATATAAAATTTTGCCCCTCAGGAGCTTGCATTTTAGTGAGAGGTGTCCAGTTACAGAAATAGTACGTTACAGAACCTAAAGAAGCGTTAGTTGATGGCTTCAGAAGTGGGTTTGTCTTCTATAATACTAGAAATTGATGGTTGAATTAAAGTAGCATTTTCAGAAGTATCTATTTAAATCCATATTGTTGACACTACAGTGAAAGCAGTGAAACTTGTCAACAGATTATTAAGTTTTATGGTTGATGTCCACACTTTTGTAGCTTGGGACCAACATCAAGCTTCTGGAGAAAACATCTTTCCTCTCTCCCCACCCTTCCTCTATCATTAAATCAGCTTCTCAGCCTGTGTTAGGTGTGTTCTTGGAATAGAAGTGCATCACACTCATTCTATTTTTCACTTATCAACCTGAGAGTTACTTTAGTTTTTCATTTTTTCCCCCCTTCCCAGGGCAAGAAGTGTTTAGATTGTTGGTTTATTTATATATCCATAAAAGAAAGCCTGCACTTCACTGGCTACTTTTTCAATTCCTAAGACCACCAGTTAGTGGTATTATTTCTGGATGAGTGAAACACTCTTTATAAGCAGCTGGGGGAGGTGTGCACAGCCCAAGATTCCTGGTTTTCCACTGACTAGTCTTTTAAGGAAGTGACCCTGGTCCCACAGAAATGAACAACCCTTCAACTCGGACAAGCTTGAAATCTTAAGGCCGAAGTGTAGATAAAAAATTGGATTCTTATGGGTTGGGTTACTGTTTGAGGAGGGCAGGCGGGAGTTAGTGTATGGATAGAATGTCAAATGGGACTTTATTAAAAGACTCATTAAAACTGCACGAAAAATAAACCTCTGCTGACTCCAGAGGATCAAAAAAAAAAAAAAAAAAACTTTAAAAACCCAACTTCAAACAGAATTTCGGAAACGTAGGAAACGTATAAATTCAGTCTGGGGGCTTGCAAGACCACCTTCTTTGTCACCTTAGGCCAGAAACTGGGCACAGGTGTGAACATTTTGCAACAATAGCTTTCAAAATTATTTTAAACGCGAATTATTTTTGCATCCTACCTAGGAAATTCAGGATGGAAAGCCTGTCACCTAGTCTAATGTTCTTCCTGGGTTGCTAACCTTTCCTCCTTTCCCACCCCGCCACTCCCCTTCGCCGCTGTCCCCCTCCAGGAGGCGTTTGTTTATGTGACGTAAGCCGTAGTAAGCAGTCCCCGCCCCTATTCCCTCTGGCCGCCGCGTTTCCCGCGCCGCAGCGCTTCTCCCCTTAAAAGGACAATAGAGGCCCCGGGAGCGCGCGCGGCTGCTGGGCCTTCTCTCCTCCCCGCCCTCGACGCGCTCGCGCCCGTATGCAAATGAGTTCGATTCACGAGAATTTTGTACCAGGAGCTGCGCGTGCGCAGAGGGAAAGCGGAATCTACACCTTCCCGGTCAGCGGTAGCAACTGCAGAACTGCAGGAGACAATCTTTCTAGACGAGGCAGTTGAAGAGGAGGGAGTGATTGGAGGGGGGCGGGGGTTGGCCTGGCGTGCACTCCGCACCTCGGTAACGTAATTGCGCGTGGAACGGCTGTTTTTGGAAGGTGAGTGACTTTAACCATTACTCTGGTGCAAAACTGTCTCACTAGGCTTTGATTTCTTCAGAGTAGCTTTTTCTTTTTCCTTCTCATTTCATCTCACCCACCTCCCCCAGTCCTTCCATAAATACACTACACACAGGAAGTTTTGTCTTGGAGATGGCATTGCGGAGAGTGCCGTTTTCGTGATCCTCAGACTCCAGATTCTTTTGTATGCACACGTTTAGTGTGTCTTTCTTAATTGGGGAGGGATTTAAGGCAAACCGAAAGTCCTGGGGTGGGGTAAGTGAGTGGGTCCTGGAAATGAGTGCGGAATCTGTGGAGTTGAGGGATCCGCGTTGAAGGTGACAATGACTTTTGTCAGCCGCAGTGTTTTCGAGAGAAAAGAGCCCGGTAGCAGAAAGGCCCGAGAGGAAAATGACTCGCTGGCAATTGCGGAGGGGCCCCGGGTCTGTGCACCGTGTAGGCGCGCGCCCGGGAGTGGTCGGGCGCCGCGGTTGAACCTCGTGGCTTATAGTTAATTGCAGCCCCTTGCGCGTGTTTTGAGAAAGGTAGAACATAAACGCCATTCGCTCGAAAACTAACTTGCTGTGTGTACTTGCGAGCTGGCGGGCGTGAGGAGGTTTAAATCGGCTTTTGGTTCGGTGCCGCGGTTGCCGAGCGCACGCGGCGTGGCGTTGTTTGCCGAACTCCGGAGGGATGCGGATGCGACAATGAGAGCAACACGCGGCCGCTCGGAAACAGCCCCAGTTCCCACACGCCTCTTCCCCTCCGGGCCGCGCCCAAGCAGCGCTGGTGTCCGATGTGTCCGTGGAGCCTCAAGTTTAGTTCGCAATGTATTCACCTGTAGCGTAGCTGTGGGCTCTACGGTGAGGGCTTTCTAGGGCGACCGTGTAGGGCTTAAGATGGCCAGTCAGAGCCTATTGATTTGGGGATGGAGGCAGCGGCGTTGAGGGCGTCCATGGGGTGAGAGTACTCCGGAGGACACTGCTTTTTTGTGCGGAACATGACAGACCACGTGCTTGGGGGCTGCGACCTGGTTTTCGTCGGAGTGTCCAGCCCCAGGACAGCAGCGAGATGCGGGCGCTGTCGGGTCTGAGCGCCCGGCAGGACAATGTGATTTGCTGATGATGGCGTCTTGCCAGTTTAAAAAGCAGAGCGAAAGTCGCCAACTCTAGGCGGGTGCGGGGCGGGTAATCCAGGCGTTTCTCATCAAGGACAGGGCAAAACTTTGATGAAATGGGTCTGCAGCCGAAGGGAGGACAGGAGGACAGGGCTCCGGACACTTGGGGCGCGGAGTCCGGAGCTTTCCCAGGGTGATCGTCAAGTGTCTCGCCCTGGGAAACAATCCGACATCCCGATGCTGCACGTAGGCAGCGCCCGGCTGGACAGAAAACAAAGAGCTGCATGTGCCCATGCGGGCCCCGCGGGCGCTCGGGGCGGCTGCAGGCGGAGGGCTGTGCGGGCCGAGCCCCCCGAAGTTCGGGCGAGTTTCGGGAGGGGCTTTTGTCTCTCAGTCCCTCGCGGGGAAACTTTGGCGGCGCTACTTGTGTGAGGTGCTATGCTGGTGCGCGGGGAGGTGGCGGGCTTCCGTGCTCCCGGCCAGCGGGTGAGGGAGGCGGCTTCTCGGGGTCCCGGCGCTTCTGCCCCAGCGCCCGGTGCCGCGTTGCCAAGGGGCCCGGAGCCTGTGGCCCCGACCTCTCGGCCTGTTACCGGCGGCCCGGAGCCTGTGTCTGGGAGGTCTGTGGATTCGCCTTTGAAGTCGAACTGTTGCCATGTTTGAATTACGTCAGGGCAAAGCCATGAGGAGGAACAAGCCCCGGCAGCACGGCGTGCGGGAGGCGCGGCCTGCGGGAGGCGCCGGGCCGGGCTGGGCGGGCGGCCGGCGGGCGCGGGGGCCCGTTGTTCCGGCGCAGGTGAGGGAGGAGGGACGCGGCTCACCTCCCGCTGCCCTCGCTGGGGCCAGCAGCTCTCCTCTGGAACTTTCTTCCCGACCCAAGTTGTTTTATTTACCATCAGATCCACCGGGGAACATTTCTATTTGCTGCTGGTTCCTCTTTCTTGGTGGTCACCGCGTGCCCAACGGGTAGGCAGAGTTTGGGGACACACGAAGGCCTTTGGGGGACCCAATTGCCGTGGGAGGACGGAGGAAGCATTTTGCGGCTTTCTGGAAAACCCGCGAGGGCGGCGAGCACCCCGTCCCCTGCAGCTGAGCCTTGGCCGCCACGTTCTGGGGACCCAGCCCCGACGTCACGCAGCAAACTACCGTGGGGAAGTTTCGGGGCTCGGGAGTTGCCCTACAAAGGACGTGAGGGCTGTGTCCGAATTGTGCGTGCTGCTGTTTTCTTTGTTTGTTTACGTGTGGGGAGGGGAGCCGGGAGGGGCGAGGTTTGTTTTGGTGATGGTGGTGGTTGGTGGGGGGAGTTTCTTGGGTGGTAGGACGGTTCAGAGTTTGTTCTGGTAACTGGGACCCTAGTAGGTTTCTTTGTTTTTATTTTCTTCCTCTAACCTTCGATTGATAGACTAGGAATTACTGTTTAGCTGAACATGGACCTCGTGCGAGACAGTTTTACCCCTGCCTTCCTTACCCCCTCACCTCCTCATGTTGTCCTAAATAAGGTTTAGAAAACTTTTCTCCCCTTTTTCTTTTAATAGTCTTTTTTCAAAATGAATTTGATCGTGTCAGCAAGCACGTTTTTGAATTGGAGTTCGCCAGACTTGAGAAGCCTTTTAATAATTTATGTTGCAAAACTGAACGCGTTTATTAGTTGCTCAATCTAAATTAAATGAAAAGTATGGGAGTTTGTTTCTGGTGAAGTTGGAGAAAGACTGATGATGGCATTTAAAGTATTTATATAATGATTTGGGAAGGGGGATATTTCTTGGCCCTAAAGGTATGCTTGGCGAAACCTCTGGTGATTGTTCACTGCGATATCTTAGGATGACCTTGAAGAAGCATGCAAACAGGGAGTTAGTTGGGCCTTGGAGATTTTATATGGGGGCTGGGGAAGCAGCTGCTCAGGGGAATGACTTCAAGGTAATGGCTAGCTTCTTTCTAGTTCCTGTGAATCGGATTGACCTTCTGGTTACCCCTCTTAGATTTTCTTTTCAAGCCAACTTTTTTTTTTTGGTATGTGGCCCCAGGCATAGCTCAAAAATTATGCAGGTTTGACACATGGATGCGTCTTTGGTATTTGGGGTTTGCCTGCAGTCTAGACATCCGAAAAGCAGCACTGTGTCTGTTGCCTCTTTCCTGATTTCTACTGCGTTTAGATTGTGTTTAAGGGTTAGAATCTAAACGTAGTCATTACTGGAAAATAATATCCTCAAATGCCATGCCCACACAAGCGCGGGCACACACACACACACACACACACACACAAACCTGTGCAAATTGAAATCCATTTTCTGCTCTTCATTGTTTTGCTATTAGTATACGCATTTCTCCCAAGTTTTGGTTGACCAAATTACAAATACCAAAAGCAAACTATCAGTAACAGTACATTTCTGAAGTGAATAGAAAGAGAATGTCAAGAAAAGGAAAAACTTTGGGATTAATAACTTTATGGCTTCCTTTGGGTGGTTATTTTCCTGGGCCATGTGTTTAAAATGCATATGACCCCTGACCATGTAGCTCAGTTATTTAAAGCCTTGTTCCAAAATGCCAAATTTGTGGGTTTGATTGTGGGTCAGAGCACATACAAGAATCAACCAATGAATGCATGAATGAACGGAACAACAAATCAACGTCTGTCTGTCTCTCTCTTAAATCTATAAAAAAAAAAAAATTGAAAAAAATGCATATGAAGTGCCTGGCTGTGATACTCTTTGTTTCTTTTTTTTAAAAAATTCTTTATTGATTTTTAGAGAAAGAAGAAGGGAGAAAAACATAGATTTGTTGTTTCATTTATGCCTTCCTTGGTTGTTTCTTGTATGTGCCCCGATTGGGGATGGAACCTGTAACCTTAGCATCTGGGATCACTCTCTAACCAACTGAGCTACCTAGTCAGGGTGTTTATTTTTTTCTTAGTCAAGTTCCAACTAGAATTTCAATATCCTGGGAGATTTCAAATACAATATATAGACCTTAATAAAACCCTTAAATAGCAGATGCTTTAAATATCAGATAAGTGCAACAGATTTGGTTTACCAAGGTGAAGAGATTGAGTGGAAAAGACACAGAGACAAGGTCTCTGCTCCCTTCCCTTTTTGCATCACTTTTGCGGGAGGTTGGAGATGAAAAGTTCAGTTGATAGTATGTTCTAATATCTTCAGACTGCTGTTGCACGGGGTTCTTAATTTTGTAAGTCTGGAACCTGGATAGTCAGTTTTTTCCCATAATCTGGAACCTGGATGGTCACCTTTTTTTCCCCCCAGAGTCTTAGTCGGGCCCTGGCAAAACCTGTTTTATGGGGCTCAAACTCAGGCAGATTCATGTCAGAAAAGCAATTTGAGAATGATTTTCTGTATAAAATAAATTTTTCACTGGGGAAATCTTAAACTTATTTGAAATCTAAACCAACTTCCTAAGCTGTTATGAGGACATATTAATTTATCATGCCAGGCACATAGTAGGTTGCTTTAAAACTGATGTTTTCTTTTTTAACTTTCTAGGGGCTAGGATATACTTGGTTGAAAAGGAAGGGGACACATTTGTTGAGGCAATAGGTTAGTAGTTCAGAAATCTCTGAGGTTAAAATGCCTAAATTCCAAAGCCCCAAACATCCTAAATATGTCACTTTGTGGTCTAGATATCTCATGTGCAAAGTAGTAATAATGCCTAGTTCATAGGGTTGTAAATAAGCAAGTAACATACTTGGTAAATATTGGTGGTTGTTCCTCTAAAAAATTTTGGGAAGTAGACGTTTTACAGAAGACACAACAGGCACTGGAGGGTTGGCTCAGTGGTAGAGCATGGGCCCATGGTGTGGAAGTCCCAGGTTCAATTCCTGGTCAGGGCACAGAGGAGAAGTGACCATCTGCTCCTCCCCCCATGGCAGCCATGGCTCAGAATGGTTCAAGCAAGTTGGCCTGAGTGTTGCCGATGGCTACATGGCCTCACCTCAGGCTCTAAAATAGCTCAGTTGCTGAGCAACGGAGCAATGCCTCAGATGGGCAAAGCATCACTGGGTAGGAGGCTTGCCCATTAGAGTGCATGCAGGAATCTGTCTCTGCCTCCCCACTTCTCATTTAATTTAAAAAGAAAGACATAACTGAGGATGCAGTTACCTTGCTGGAGGGAATACTCAGTAAATGTTGAGTGAAAAGAATGATCTCTGGCCTCCTTGCCCACGTTTAGTTAACTGGTTCTGGGAAGACACTGCCTTCAGCTCCTGGTTCTCTCTCCAGTTCCAATTGAACCATTTTACATCAAAAGTCATGTGGAAATCTAGAAAATGCCATTTTATTCCTGATTTCTCTTGTCCACAGGAACGCCCTGGATTCCCGTACTTAATTTTGACTCGAGGGGTGTAAATTGAAAATACTTTGTTGTCTTTTGGTTGTCCAGTTTCTCCTCTAATTGAATCAGCTGCTAAGGTTTTCCGTATTATGGAAATAATCTGGAAATGCATCTTGTCCGAATGAAGGGAGTTTGTTTTCAATGGGGAGAGGCTTTCTTTTTGCACCAGAAATACTGAAGTCACAGGCACATTTACTGTTACATACTCAAGTACAAAAGTTGCAATAGAACAATTTAATGCTAGTTTGTATTTTAGTTGTTTTCACTTATTATAAATTTGATTTGGCTTTATGTTATTTTAATTTGGTTGATGTTAAAATATGCTGAGTTTAAGTAGCTCTTAATCTGAGATTCATTTCTCCCACACTATTCTCCTAATTCCCCCTCCCCCGTCTTCATTTCTACTTGAAATAAGCAAGAAATATTAGTTCTACCAATTGTTATGAAAGCATTGAATTGTTTACTGTTATCTTCTGTAATTAAAGTAATTGATTCAGTTTACATTTCCTGGAAATCTGGAAGCCTCAAAAATTTTCTTTCCTACAAAAAGTCTATAGAGTAAATGTTAAAGAAAAATGACTCCATTCAAAACATTAGTTTTTATTTGTTTACTTGATTTTGTAGAGAGAGAGAGAAAAAAAAATTGATTTGGTGTTCTACTTATTTATGCATTCCTTGGTTGATTCTTGTATGTACCCTGATGGGGACTGATCCCACAACCTTGGTGTATCTGGATGACGCTCTAACCAACTGAGCAACCCAGGCAGTGCAAATTATGAGATTTTAAATATGCATTTATATTATGGACACGTTTTCGTATCCCATGCCCTTAAAGATATTGTTCAGATCCGTTTTGGCTACACCACTCTAAGGTAGTTAGCAAATTTCACCTGTTTCTGTTATGTATAGTCAGCACCTGGTTGTAATATAAGACCTAGTTCCTGTCCTGCAACAGTTTACAGTTGAGTAGAGGAGATAATACAGTAAATAAGCTTGTGGAATCTTGTGTGTTAGGTGTTCTAATAAAAGTATTGGAAGGTTTTGTAAAAAGGAATAATTCTCAATGAATTTCCCAGGTTGAGGGTGTGGAGGTGAAACTCTTAGATAGAATAACAGCCTGAGATGGCTGGCTAATTATTCAAGTTGGTTTGATACTCCCAAAACATCAGAATTCCAAGTTGGGAACAGCTGGAAGGCAGGACCAGATCTGGCAAAGCTTTGAATTTCTTGCCAAGGATTTTAGATATTATCTTGAAGCCAGTGTTGGTACCTTGGAAGAGATGATTAATATTTGAACTTGAAGAAGATACCACCTGTTTGAGGAATGCAGGAAAGTCAGTTATGAGGCCCTGACGGCCGTTCGAGCACTCTGATGAGGTGCAAACAGGGATGGAAGGGACATGAATGAACCCAGAGAAATGAAAGAAGCAGCAGCAAAATCTCTTAAGGATTTCATAGTGGACGTGGTATGGGCCATGCCCAGGATGAAAAGGGAGAGCCCAATCGTGTTCCAGATTTTTTGTGCGACTTTATGGATAATAACCAAGATAGGTGCACACAGGAAGAGCATGCCTGGGAAACAAGCTTATGTAATCAATTTAGGGTATTTAAAGGTTAGGACTGCTAGTCCTTGTGTTGGTGCTTCACAGATATTAAGCGGAAGAGTGGGGATTTATCCTTATTTTATAAAGAGGGAAATGGAAAGGTCAGAGAGCTTAAGGAACTTTTCTGAGATTTGGGTTAGAGACCAGGTGTGTGCTATCATACCCCCTTAACATTTTTGTCAACTTAATAATGGGAGAACAGCTTCACAGGAAGGTCCAGTTTCATGACCTTAAGCCTCCCTGAAAAGGCTAAGTTCCTCTTTTTTCATAGACCGTGGCTTAAAAAAACCCCTCCGAATACATGATTCTGCCTCCAGTTTAATTTGTTGAACATGTCCTGAGACAGTTTGTATTTCTAAAATGTGCAGGTCTCAAATTCAAGAAAACAAATGGTATGCATAGATTAACACTCTCATAGTCTTGCTTCACAGCGTCTCCGGAAAGTAGAAGCAAGATTTCACAGTAGTGTTACAGAGGGGCAAATAAAATTAGAAGTGACTGCCTATTCAGTTGTAAAGACTTCAACTTTATGACAGTGCCCTTCTCACCAGATTCACAGTAGTTACATTTTCTAATTGATAATCATCCCTTAAAAGCAAATAAATACTACCTCTTCAACCTTAACAACATTTTCAGCCAGTGGAATTGCTTGGAATATAGAATTGGGATCGTGTGTGTGTGTGTAAAACCTAAAACTCAGAGACTTGGGTTTGTGATTTAAAAAAACAAAGTTTTAAAACTATGCTGTTTCAGCTGAAAACTTATTTTTGAATTTGACACCTTTCCCATATAGTGAGTTCTTCTGCAAGATGTGGATTCCACAGGAGCCACAATTATATATACTTGACCATATAATTTCTCAAAGACTGGATACATGTTTGAAGAAGCCATCAGAAACAGGCGGGCTCTGCCACCCTTGTCTCACTTTTCCTCCAGGCAAGATTAAATTTGTCCCACAAAAGTGAATAAATAAATTCAGAACCATTGCTGCTGGGATGTGGGCTAGTATCTAGAAGCAGGTTACAGGGAACAGTAGTGTTTAATTGCTCCATGGCTTTTCTTAAGAACTTGTGTCATTGTTGTGGGATACTGGAACCCGGTGGCCTAGCAGCCCAAGAACACAAAGCGCTTAGTACTGTTTGACCCATTGTGAAGAGAGTTGCTCTAGTGACACTGTTAGTGTTTACTGGATCTTGTACTTATAAGTGATTAAAGATAGGATACCATTGACTAAAATGGTGTGGAGGGTAGCATTGCTAATTACAGCAAGTCGGGGTTGCTCCCAGCTTTTTTGATCAGTGTGTTTTCATGTTTTTTTCTCTTCCTTTCCCATCAGCCTGTCATTTAAAGTTCAGCCCTAAAGAAATGAATCTCTTTCACTTCAAAGTAGTCATTGGTTGCTTGGTTCCTTTTGTCTTTTTGTTCACTGCTTCTTCCTTCCCTCTTTACCAATGTTTAGCTTGTCTCTTCTGGGCACTTTACTTCCCATTCTGCTCTGTCTATTCTGATCTTCCTGGTCTGTTCTGTACTTTCCTGTGGAATATATTTCCTAATGTGTATCTCTCTGTCTGGATGTCTTTGAGGAAGTCTTAAGTTTTTTTCAGATTCTTCTTTAGTTAAGTCAAGGTGTGCGATGGTGGCTTAAGGATTTGGGGCATGGTGCTCTTGAATTAAAAAAATAAAAGCAGGATAGAGTGGAGTAAAGTGAAAGTAAGCTTCCTTCATTCTAGAGAACCACTAGTTTACTACTAGTTTTTAAACTTTTAAAATGCCAGTTTGTTTATTTGAGATCTCATTTGAAAAACATGCTATGGGATTATACTGTATAAGTATTATTCAACTTGCTTATTTATTGCACAGGACAAATTATCTTGGATAGTTTCCTCCTTGTACATGGTCACAGATGTACTGCATTCTTTTAAAAATGCTGAAAATTTATAAGAGAAAATATGTAAGCTTAGAGTTATTTTCATAAGACCTCTTTTGAATCATATCTCCAGTACTGGGTGTGTGAAGATTCCTTTTCTTTCCCTTTTATGTTATATTGTACTCAGTAGATTTACCTTATATGTGTTGAATTAAATGTAAAATAGGACATTGACCTTGATCTTTGACTTCATAACCACATAAGATTAGTTTCAAATTGGCTCTTTTGTATCTCTAAAACACAGTGGTTACCTCACCTTTTTCTGGTCTTAACTCTAAGGTTGCATTCCCCATCATTTCATGGTTGATCGTTAAGAGTTATGTGAAATAACAGTTTTAAAGTAGAAGAAACCTCAAAAAATAAAAACAAAAACAAATGTTTCAAATTAATTGTTACATTTTTAAACTCATTTTTTGTTTTCTGTTTAATTTTGTCGGTATAATTGGTTATTTCTCTTAGCGTTTTTGCTGACTTGGCTGTTAACTTGAATCTTTTTAACTTAGGGAAATTGCACTTAATTAGAAGTCATTTTAGTGTGACTGATTTGTCTTTAACTGTTAACAGTATTGTAAAATTTTGTGGCTACTTGGCTGACAGTAGCCAAAGAAATAATGTCAGTGGAAGTTTTTCAAAAAACATAAAGTGAGCGATACAAATGACATTTTTTCAAAAACTTGATTGTGTATTTACTAAGTGACTGGCACTATTCTAGATGCTGAGGTTTTAAAGATGAATAAAGACAGAAGAATTCCTAGCCCAGTCTTTTTTTTCTTTTTATTGAATTTACTGGGGTGACACTGGTTGACAAAATTACACAGATTTCAGAAGCATAATTCCACAACACATCATCTGTCACTGTATTGTGTGTTCATTAGTACCTCACATCAAGTCTCTTTCTATCACTATCTTGCCCCCAATACCCTCCTCTACCTTCCCACCCCCTATTTTTATTTTTTAAAACAAGCTCATTGAGATAATTTACTGCCATAAAATTTACTCTAAAAGAATAGTACAATTCAGTGACCTTTATTATATTTACAGAGTTTTTTTTTTTTTTTTTAAATTTTATTTATTTTAGAGAGGAGACAGAGAGAGAGAGAGAGAGAAATGGGGGAGGAGCTGGAAGCATCAACTCCCATATGTGCCTTGACCAGACCAGTGCAGGGTTTTGAACTGGCGACCTCAGTGTTCCTAGGTCGACACCTCATCCACTGCGCCACCACAGGTCAGGCTATTTACAGAGTTTTGCATTCATCACTACTCTCTTAATTTTAGAGGATAAATTACTATTTTTAATCAGCATTTTAAGTCTTGTTTTTTGGCTTTATCTCAAAGCTTAATTTTCTTCTGCTTCCCCCAAGCACACACCTAAGGGTGAGATTGTGTGGAGTCCATGCCCATAGATTAGGAAGCAGATAGTGTCAGCTTCCTTCTATTAAAACAGTGCTGAGTGATATGATGCCCAGCACTATAAGAACGATGCAGAAGTCACAGATAGTTTAATAGCTGACAGTGTCATAGTATTGCACAAATGCAGGACTAGGACTAAAGTATTCTAAAGAACCACTAGCCAGACCAGGTGGTGATACAATGGGATAGAGCAGTGATCTGCAATGCTGAGGATCCAAGTTCGAAGCCCTGAGGTCACTAGCTTGAGCCCAGAGGTCACTGGCCAGAGCAAGGGGTCACTGGCTTGGCTGGAATGCCCCCCTCCTCCGGCACTTATGAGAATCAATAAGTGAACAACTAAAGTGATGCAGCTAAGGGTTGATACTTCTCATCTCCCTCCCACTCTGCCTCTGTCTTGCTAAAAGAAAAAGGAACAACTATGTTGGTTGAAATAACAGGGGTCCCAAGTTTACAATCAAGTTGTGCCACACCCACCTTCTCAATACGTGTATGTATCCAAAATAACTTGATTTCAGAGCCATTTTGTGTTCTTAGTTTTCTTCCAGAGATCAGGTAGGTTCTTTTTTTGTTGTTGTTTAAAAGCATTAGTGGGTCTATAGATTTTGTGAAAACCTTTCATTTAACATCTGGTCTCCCCAAAGCTCAAAATAGTTGAACACGAACTACTGCTTAACGGGGTTAGTGTAAACAAAGCCCAGCGTGAAACCCCTGTGTATCCGTTGCAGATTCCCAGGTGCCTCTCAAGTACAGAAATAAGCTCAGAAAAGGTTTAATAAGTTTCTTCAATAATCATCCTTTAAAAGGCTCCTGCGCTACTTGTGTGCTGCATCAGGGACAAGTGTCTGACACTTCACTGTATTTAGCACTTCCTAGAAGGGGATGAACCCTAGGATTTGGATCCCTCTCTAATGTTCAGGCAGAAGAATTTTGTCAGGACAAACATCAAGTCACAAAAGCTGCATAAAAGATTAATAATCAGAAGACATCAAGCTATTTTATGTTCTTGTTGTCTTAGAAGAAAAATACATTGTCTTCAAACTGAAGACTGGATTATCTTGCAGGGGGAACCGTTTGGGTATGTTGTATAGAAATCTGTATGGACAAAAAAAAAATTTGAAAATGAACACTTGAGTCATCGTAACAGCTGATGAGAAGGAAAGTCTCAGTATTTCCTCAGGATAGCATGCAGTATAACCCTTGCATTCCTTAACAGCTTGCCAGCCTGATACTGGCATAAGCTATGGCTTCATGGTCCCATTCAGCCTCAGTGAAGGTAGTTTATACCTTGGAGGTGATCTGAATACCGTACAGTTTTGATGGCATGTTTACTTGTGGGAGGAGAGGGGATTGTGGGGGGTAGAGATAGGAATCTTATCTTTTGTAATAGGGTTTGGTCTGTGTGTTAATGAAATGAACCGGCCTTTCTGGTGTGCTTCCTTTGTCCTTGCTGAGAAGGGAGCCTGAAGTTTCCTAGAGCTATTGATGAAGCTGGCAACTAACTGTAGGAGGCACAGAGGCAGAGTAGACTTTTGACCTTCTTGATGGTGGTGAAGGGAGTTAGGGGACTTTGGAGAGTCCACGGTTTGGTCTGAGGACTAGAAAAAGAGTTTTATTTTATTACCTTTTTGCTTCAAAACTATGTCACTTGCTACTCAATCATAATTGAGTTTGCAGCTCATTTGCCTAATCGAACAACTTTCTTTGACTTGTTTGCTTTTCTGATTTTGTTAAATAAAAAAAAAATCAAATGCTTTTTTATTGCTTCATATTCATTTTGAAATATATCCTAATTTTTGTGAGCTTTGGTATAATAACCAGAGTTGGAATGAGGTCAGGCAAGAGGTTATTCAAAGACAAATGCTGAAGTTTTTGTTGTCTGCATTTATTTCACTGTATTTCTAAAAGAACTTTAAAATTTTAAAAGGAGGATGGTGTTCTGTAGTTACAAGTCCTAAAACAATGAACACCGATTAAATTGGTATTAATAGTTTTCTCTTACTGTTATTATATAATGCTTTTGTGATCATTTGTAATTGGTTTCTTACACACACCCATGCCCGCACCCTCTAGACTTGTCCATTAGGGTATAGTTTTTATATTCATTGCCTTTTCATCACTTCTTGTAGTCTTATGTTCTGGTAAAGTTGGCCCTTGGTTTCGATGTTTTAAATTGCTTCTGAGGTTCATATTTACTGCCAGCTACATTTTTGCTGCATGTAGCCTTAGAGCTGTTTCTTCCTTCTTGCTTGATGTTAAGATTTTTTGTTCATCAGAATCACGGTTTATCTCAGTCTATATTTCTTGAACATCTGCCTCCCACTAGTACTGTTCTCAGGCATGGTCATAAAAGAGCTCTGAAAACCTCTAAACAGCTGAGAGGCAGACCAGTAGTTAGGCAACGTGAGCTTATTCTTAATTCATCTTTATGATTTATGAAATTATATTCTTAAATTCTAACCCTGGATTTTTGTGAATTTTACATCTTTCTTTCGATAGTTTCAATTCAGGACCCATTTGCCTGCTTCGCACTTCCCATTTATCACAGAAGAAATCCCCTCCTGTCTCCCACAGGGCAAAAGTAGTGTGGGTTGATGCATTACTGGTGTACTTAGTATCAAATATTAGTCATGGTTAAATGCTCAAAACTTCCAGGGTGGGAGTGGGGGTGGGGGGTGGGAGGAATCACATTGATACAGAGGTGCAAAATAGAGGGCGGGGCCTTAGCTTAAATTTTAAGATATGTCATTCATTGTGTACGATTCCATCATTTTATAGGATTGTGGCAAGTTTGTTGTATTTTCTACTTAAAACTTGATTTTTAAAAAATGCCTCCCACCCCCTAGTTTTAGAAGACGTGTTTGCCAGAAAGATGGAAGGAGTTATAGTAGAGGCCTTTGTAAATAACTGAGTTCATCTGTGTGTTTTCTACACTTGTCAGGCTAGTGCCAAGAATGGAGGACAATCCTGGAGGTCTTCTCCCAGGGCCCTCCTTTCTGGCTTGGTCATGTAATACCAAGTTGGTGGGGGTGGGGTCGAGCACAGAGCGCTCTCTCTCTCTCTCTTTTAATGGGTTCTTGTTAATGGCGCTCAACAAAGCTGTGTCAATTCCCTTGGCTTTACAGACTATTGCCCAGAAGAAAAGATGTTTGGTTTTCACAAGCCAAAGATGTACCGAAGTATAGAAGGCTGCTGTATTTGCAGAGCTAAGTCCTCCAGCTCTCGATTCACCGACAGTAAACGCTATGAAAAGGACTTCCAGAGCTGTTTTGGGTAAGATGGTCTGATGTTTGTGCCAGTCTTAGAGTGAAAAGGATCACAGCATATGGAAATATTGCTAAACAAGGAGATTGTAGCAGTGTGCTAATTTTTAAAATAACTTATATTCTAATCTAGGCTATTTTAAGGCCTTTGCTCTTAAAACCAATTAAACACACTGAGAGCCTACCTTTTTTAAGATTATGAGGAACTACCAAATTAATTGTGAAACCTTTTGAAGTTGTAGGCAAACAGACCCTTTTATTAACTTCAGTATTTATAAAGAGATTTTTAAAAATTATATTAGTTATCCTCTAGTAATTATCTGTCTTTTGTGTTCTTTTTCTAAATTATACAAATATATTTTAACCCAACCTGCTAAGGATAGTAATAAGACTATGATAAGAAGTAGAATTTACTTCCAACATATCTTTGCATAAAATAAAATACTTAATGTTGAACTAGTTTCCATCTTTGCATAAAATAAAATACTTAATGTTGAACGAGTAGAAATTAATTTCACCACTTTGCTTTTCTTATCAAAACATTTGTTGATTATTTATTGTTCATCCTGGACTTTATTTATTTTTAAGTTTTTTCAAAAGGATCTCTACTAACCTTGCCTTTTAAAATTATGTTTTCCTCTTAATGTCATGTTCACATAATAAATATTATCAGTATTTTTCTGATGTATTTAATATAGGACAGGTGTAGTAAATGAAAGTTCCTCAGAGATATAATTAAAAAAACAGCTTGGTGTGGCTAGTGTTAATAGATTTCCCCCCTTATGCAGATATAATCACTTTTTAAAAATTACAGTGCCTCTGGTTTTATTAGTTGTGAAACTAGAATACTATTGCACAATATTTGAAAAGGTGGAATTTTATTGCTTATGAAGTGTCTACATATTTGAGGAAAGACTAATTGGAGAGTATTGTTTAAAACCATGGTGACCAGGATCCCCTGTAGATCTGAATTTTACTGTTGTTAAAATTTAAAAACATGATTTTAAAATAACCAAGTTGCAGTACATAGAGTTTTTATTCATTGATTCTAGAAGTTAATTATGTTTCTGAAATATACTACAGAAGCAATGGAACTGGATCATCCAGGATGATTAGAAATAAATTATAAATGGATATAGTTGTTTTTTTCTAAAGGGAATGTACTTGCCTGAATTCTTTCACGTAAAGGAGACCAATAAAGGTTGGATTGTTTTCTTATCAGGTTGCATGAGACTCGATCGGGAGACATCTGTAATGCCTGCGTCCTGCTTGTGAAGAGATGGAAGAAACTGCCGGTGGGATCAAAAAAAAACTGGAATCATGTTAGTGCATCTGTCATCTTTCTCAATTATACCTGTTACATTTAAAGTAACATGAGTTTCCCCCCAGTTTAGGAAGTAGTAATATGTCCCTGGAAAATATGAAAAGGATAAAGAAAAACAGTTGCTGCTCTGATACAGTCACTTTACGTTTTGTCTTGTTGGGAAGCAAAGTAGCTGGTATGGCATTTCCCTCAGGCTGTATCCAATATCCCCATTTCAGAGATTCACAATCTACACTTTCACCTATTTTTAGGTTTAACCCAGAAATTCCTAGAGTTAATCAGATATGGGTCTTTTTTTCAACTCGTAGGATGACATTTATCCTGAGTTGTGTTGGTATTAATGAGCGTGTAGGTTTTTGAATCAGAATTGGGTTTGAATGTGGCCCTTCTCACCTACTACATAGTTGTGAACTTTTGGGCAAGTTACATATACTTATAGCGCATAAAGATAATAGCTTTCTCAGAGCTGTTGTGAGAACTGAATGAGACAAAGTATAACACAGTAGGCATTCAGTTAGATGGAAGCCATTGTTATTTCCTATAATTAAGTCTAGTTGAGATACAACTGGTATATAAATGTGCATTCTTCTGACCTTTAACTATAATGTGGCTAGAATTCTTCAAAAAATATTTTTGATTACCAGAACACCAGTAAGTCTTATTTCATTTTTCTGTGTGCTAGCTTTCAGTTTTATGACATCTATACAACCTACTTGTTGTTTTTTACTTTTTTTTATTAATTATAACTTACTGTATTAACATGGATTCAATACAACATATGTGTTTTTAAGCAGGCATTTATTCTTTACCGTTCTTTCCTACACTTGCCTTATACTGTCCTTTGGTTATTTACATTGTTGTGAGAGGTTTCTGTTCGTCTGTTAACTCATAAAAAAGGATTTTTTAAAAATTCCTAATTTGGAGAAGATCTAAATTGTGATTTGGAAGGTGATGGCGACCATTCTATATCAGGGGATAAATCTGCAAGGAGTAAATATAAATGAATGCACGAGAAGTGGGAACATACAGGGCTGAACCAACGGCCATGCTAGATGGGGGGGAGGACGTGCCATTGTCCGCATGTGACTGACCTCAGGCATTAAGGGTGTGTAGTGAAAAGAGCTGAAAGCACAGGTCCGAACACCTTGAATTGAGTCTTGGCCCCCTCCCTACTCACCCCTGCCCATTTTACTAGCTTAGTGAAATAAGGCAAAGTAAATCATTTTTTCGTTTCTCTTGTTTTCCTTTACCCTATAATGGGAGCAACAAAAATAGCCCCCATACTGCTTTGTGGTGAAGGTAAAATAAAATGTATGTGAAAGGTTTTTGTAATCTGCGAAACATGCTGTTAGAAATGTTAGCTGTTGGATTTGCTCTTTCTTAACCTACCTGGGCCATTCTCACCGTATTTAAATCTATTTAAAGTTTTGGTCCAGCAGACTCCTGCTCTTACCTAATTAAAGGAAACTCGATCATATAAACTATTCTTTTTAAAATTTATCTTTCCTTGATATGCTTTATTTTTTGTTTTATTTTTTAAATGTTATTTTTTTAGTTAGTTTTCATTCAGTATTATTTTATATTAGTTTCAGATGTACGACATAGTGTTTAGAGATGAACTATTCTTTATTTCTATATAAAGATTAAAAAAAAAAGAGTACACACAGGCTATCAAACACTCCAGTAGAAAACGGTGGTCCTTAAATTGGGATCCCTCAAATTGGCATTTGTTTGAACCAAAGGAGTACAGAGGTGTCATTTTTTAAATGGTATTAAATATTCAGTATTTTCTTCCAGGTGGTAGATGCAAGGGCAGGACCCAGTCTAAAGACTACATTGAAACCAAAGAAAGTGAAAACTCTATCTGGAAACAGGATAAAAAGCAACCAGATCAACAAATTGCAGAAGGAATTTAAACGTCACAGTAAGTTTGATATGGAAACATGAGTATTTAAGAATAATTGTTTAGTTTTTATTTTTGCCTTGGGGTGACATATGCTATGTATGGGCCATTTTATCTTTCATTACTTTTTTTTTTTTTTTTAAAGAAAAGGAGTGTTGAAAGGGATCGTTGACTTGGTAGCAGTATTATTTTTGTGAAATCTTGGAACATTGTTCTTGATTTTGATGTCATAAAAGTTCTTTCACTAGCTAGCTAGCTCCTTCTTCAAATTGTGCTGAGACCACTTTGATATCTTTATTGACATCTTAATTTTCTAGAAGACACCATTTTTCAAGCTTGTTTACTTGATATTTTATGCATAAGGATGTTCAGTCCTGGAGATGTGCAGAAAGGTACATTAATAATTAGTGGATTATCTGAGACCAAAGTGCAGGAAAGTAACTTTAGAAATTATAACTTACTGTATGCAGTAAAGCCAGCCTGTGGACTTTAAAGTTTAGGGGGGCAGTGTGTGTTGTGTGGGTTGATGGAATGGCAGAGGAATGACAAATTAATATCTGGTTCTTACACTCTTAAAGGAAGTTGTCATTGAGGGTAGGGAACCTGTAGTAGTACTACTTTTTCTTTATTCAGTGAGAGGAGGGGAGGCAGAGAGACAGACCCCCACACATTCCCTAACCAGGATTCACCCGGCCAGCCCACGAGCAGGCAGTGCTCTGTCCATTCGGGCAGAGTATTGCCCTGTTGCTCAGTGACTGAGCTTTTCTGAGGTGGAGGCCATGGAGACATCCTCAGCGCCCAGGGCCAATTCGCTACAATTGAGCCATGTCTGCAGGAGGGGAAAAGAGAGAGTGAGAGAAAAAAGTGAAAGGGGAAGGGGTGGAGAAGCAGATGGGGGCTTCTCCTGTGTGCCCTGGCCAGGAATCAAACCCGGGACCCACACGCTGGGCCGACACTCTACCGCTTAGCCAAAGAGCCATGGCCTATAGTGGTACTTCTGTATTTGGGAATGTAGATTTAAGATTTTGAGAAGGAAATACAGTGCATATGATGTTATTATGTAATATCTGTATCATACTCTGGGTTGGGAAGGTCTGAGGCAGCTCTATTGAATCAAACCTATTAGTATTTCTGCAGTGAAACTATTCAGATGGGTAGAATAAATATTCACACAGTTTTCATGTAAGTGGAATAAATAAACTGTAAATAGGCTAGTCAGGTTTGTAGATATGGATTATGGACCTGTATTGGAGTTTTCGGAATTAAAAAAAAAATCTGTAAGACCCTATTCGACAAAATATTATCAGTTTATTCTAGTTTTGGGACACTGGGAAAAGACAGTTAAATTTACTGATCAGGTCGACTGAGAAAGGAAGGATAAGCATCATCTTGTGAGCACTGTGGTATGACTGCCCAGCACTCTACACGCATAATTATCTCAATGATTCCTGTTTTAGAGATTAGCACTAGAAGTACAGAATGGTAACCCAGGTCACTCAGTAAGTGGTAGAGATGAATTTGACCTCCTGTTTGTCTAACTCAAAAGCCTGTGCTCCTATACCATCCTGCTGTTTGGCACAGTGTAACCAATACTTCAGAAGAATGCTAGGATATGTCCAGATCTGCGGCTCACCGGGACTCAAGTAAATAGGTGTTACTGGTTCATAGGTTTACATTTGCAGGTATGCTAAACGATTCTTGTATTATTATTTATTTTTTTATTCTTTTCTCTATAATAAAATGTATTGGAGTGCTATTAGAAAAGTCTACAATGCCTTTTTGGTGAAGGCTGATCATGAACTTTGAGAAACACTGAATGAGAAGTAAACCTCTGTCGCATGCATTTCCTGTCACCATCAATGTGCTGTGTCAAAGTAGCCTGTGGTGTTTTTGGTATTTAGAGTTTTCGTAAGAACAGCATAATATTTTTAGGACAACTTAGGATCAGCTCAAAACACATATTTAATTATAGCATTTAAGAGACTTATCCTTTGAAACCTGCACCAAGTTAAGAAAATCAGCATTTATCCAATCCTACAGGTACAATTTTAACATTTACGTTAATAATTAACGTACTTGAGGCCATAGGTTGGCATTGGCAGCTGAGTTCCAGAATTACCACTTAAAATTCAAAATGCAAGTCTATAGTCTTCAGAAAGCATTCCCCTTTTTTATATATACTGTCACAGGTGTCTTATCCATTTGCTATAATATTGTAGTAAGTAAACACTACTTTGCCATTTTGAAGAAAAATACTGATCAAAGAACATAATGTAGTTTTGGAAGACTACACATTCTTTCACTATATACATTATATAATAGAACGGGATACACATTGAATGGCGGTAACATACAACGATTTGGTTGGAGAAATGTTTATGTAGTTTCCGCTGCATCATAATTCTGTGTCAGCATGTACATTTTGGGATCTAGAAAGGACGAAAAGAGCATTTATTTAATGCGTACACAGTTGAGATGCCTGAATGTATAAATATATAGTTACCACTGGATTTTAACATAGAATTTACAAAACCATAAAAAATTAGTAAAGAAGACTGACCTATATAACCTAAGTGTAAGGATAGACAATATTTTTTAAAAGTCTTTTGAGGACTACAAAATAAAAGCAGATCACTACGTAGAAACCTAGTGAATACATTTTGCCCGTGCATGAAAATTTTACCATTTAACAGTTTCACCCATTCACAATGGTATCAGTAATAATGTTCTTTTTTTATGAGGTTGCTATACGTCTTTATTTGAATTTATATCACACATTATTCTCTCCAGATGAACTGTTAAACACCATATTTTTGGCTCATAAATGTGGCACCTTTGAAAAGGGCAGTTTCCACTCAGTCCAGTGTAGTGGCATTCCACACTAGTTTCTTTCAAAATCTTCACTTTGAGGATGAAGTCTTTATATCAAAAGGTGTGGTGGCAGCAAGAAAAAATGAAATTATATAGAAGAAAAGATATTTGGCTCATGGCAATTAAAACCAAAAAGACAACCTAGGGTATGTTAATAGCCAGATGCTTGAGTCATTAGTGAATTATGTTAAGAGGATGAAGCTGATCCTATATGACCAAGTGGGACTAGATCATTATCGTGGCACTCCATTCTTCACGTCAAATACCCGAAGCCAGTAGGAAAGAGGACTTATATTTAGAGACAATTCGAACTAGCTGATTCTTAACATTTTCAACAATTTACTGGCTTTAGTACAGTCATTTCCTTTACTCACAGTGTTTCATGAGGCCTTGCCCATCAATCTTAAGCGTTTGACAAATGTTAAGTTCAAAAATGGTATGAAAAGAATACCCATTTGTTTTGCTTGGAAAGATACAAACTGAATGTTGAAGTTTCTCAATGGGAAAAAGCTCAGCTTCTTCCCACCACCTCTGCCACCCACAATTTCCCAAAGACCTCACTTTGAAGCTAGTTCTCTGTGGCTTCACTCAGGAATGGAAACCAGAGAGCCAATGGGAGAACTCAAGGACATCTGGGCTTAAAAATGCAAGAAATTAACTCATGTTAATGAGTTCAATTACCGTCTAAGATTTGCACTGATGAGGAGGGCTTTGGGCTTACCATATTATCCCACAGATCATTGCTTTTCTGAGACTTTGGGTACTTTTACTGTTTAATATTGTATTATTTCCTATACGAACAACTGTAAACTTACCTCACCCTGTATTTAATCTTTGGCTAAAATATTTTAATACATTTATAGGAAAACATTTTGGTAACATTAAATATGAGTGTTTTAATTATACATATTCCTTTCTTCACCAGCTATTTCCAAGAGGTAAAAAACGACTAACTTTAACTGTACCCTCCGTTTTCACTAGATGTCTTTTAAATTTTTTTATTTAGTGAGAGGAGGGGAGGCAGAGACAGACTCCCTTAGGTGCCCCCACCAGGATCCACCTGGCAAGCCCACTAGGGGGCAGTGCTCTCCCCATCTGGGGCACCCCTGTGCTGCATTGGAGCCATTATTTTAGTGCCTGAGGCAGAGTCCAGGTGTGTTGTGAATTGCTAGCACCTGTGTGCACATTCGCCCGTTTTGAGATCTTTGAGTTTTTATACACCATCTTCGAAATGGTTTCCTTGCCTCTGGTTATGCCTTTGCTTCCATGCATCCTGCCCATACCTGCATTCCTCTCCCTGAGACATTCTTTCCAAAGGCATTGGACCTAGAGCTTGAAAATCTGGATTTGGGTTACTGCCCTGACACAAACAATGTGACCCTGGTGTCGCTTAACATTGATTTAACCACAGTTTCCTAATCAGAGAAGTGGGAGAAATTGAGTGAAAAGGGTTTTTATTTTTATGGTTTATTAATTTTTTTTTATTAAGTGAGAGTAGGGGCAGCAGAGATGGACTCCTGCATGCGCCCCAACCAGAATCTACCTGGCAAGCCCACTAGGGGTGATGTTCTGCCCATGTAGGTCATTGATCTATTGCCCAGCAACTGAACTCTTAGCACCTGAGGCAGAGGCCATGGAGTCATCCTCAGTGTCCGGGGCCAGCTCCATCCAGTTGAGCCATGGCTGCAGGAGGAGGGGGTGGGGGAAGAAAGAGAGAGAAGCAAGTGGGGGAGGGGTGGAGAAGCAGATGGGTGCTTCTCCTGTGTGCCCTGACCCGGAATTGAACCCCGAACATCCACACGCCGGGCTGATGCTCTTCTGCTGAGCCACCTGACCAGGGCCAAAAGAGTTTTTATTTATTTTATTTTCCAGTGACAGAGATCAGAGAGAGGGATAGACAGGGACAGACAGGAATGGAGAGAGGTGAGAAGCATCAATCAGTTTCTCGTTGCCGTTGCAACACTATAGTTGTTCATTGATTGCTCTCTCATATGTGCCTTGACCATGGACCTTCAGCAGATCGAGCTTGTATAAAATTAAGTGTGTCCTAGTATCCCAGGTAATATTGTAGATGAAATTGCCATTTTTATAGGTATAAAATGGCCAAATAATTGCAAATTCAAATGGTTCATAGACAGTAAGCAGTTTCTAGGGTAGCGAGTTTTCTTCAGCAGCATAGAGCTGACTGCTGCTATCTACTATCTATCATTTGAGAACATTCCAGTAGACTTGCTTCTTTAAAGCCTGCTATTCTTGAGGAGTATGTGTGTGTGTTGAGTTAAGCTATCCAGAGATTAATAATGAATAAACAATTAGAACACGAATGGTACTTTCTTTTGTTTTAGACACCTAATTTTATGTAAACTTACTTGCGAGTTCTATTGAAAAACATTTTCTTTACTCTTTTTTTTTTTGCATTTAGGGTATGACATAGGGTTTGAAGCCTAGTAGATGCTTAATAAATATTTGATTAGTTCTCTGAATTGAAGGATTGCTCTATCTTCCCAGGGGATAGTCTAATTTAGCTTAAGGTAAGATGTGTGGTCAGCTCAGTCTCTTGTGGATAGGAAGCAGTATAATGCCTAATAGTGAAAATAGTAAACTAACTATTAACCAGAAGATTTGCTTTCTGGCTTGGAAATTTATATGAAGTCTTCTAAGAGCAAAAATACTAAATTGTATTTAGGTTATATCTGATTAATTGCCTTTATTCTCTATTAAATTAAGATCTATTGTAAGGTGTCATTTTCCTTTGTCTTTAATTTTCTGAAGGTTAATTATGTGCCTTAGCTTTGATTTCTTTGGGTATACTCTGTTTGGGGTGCTCAGCTTATGGAATCTATAGGTTTAAGTCTGTTGTCAAATTTGACAAGTTTTCAGCCATTATATTCCTTTGAGTATTTTTGCACCTCCACCCTCTTTCTTCTTTTCTCCCAGGACTACAGTGACAGGAATGCAGGTTTTTCCTTTACGTCCTGCAGTCTCTGCAGCTCTATTCATTTGTTTTCTCTGTGTTGCTCAGGTTGGGTGATTTCTGTTGTTGTTCTTCCGGTTCACTGATTGTCTCCTCTGTCCCCTTCATTCTGCTGTTGAGCCCATCCACTGAGCTTTTTATTTTATTTACCATATTTTTTCAGTTCTAATTTTTATTCCATTTGATTTTTCTTTATAGCTTCTTTTTCTTATTTTAACTGAGATGTCATATTTGCTGAGACTGTGTTTTCATTTGTTTCAAGCACATTCTTAACGGCTTATTGAAGCATTTTTGTCTTGTCTACTTTAAAATTTTCATCAGATAATTTTGTCATCTCTGTCACTTTGGTGTTAATAGCTACTTGCCTTTTCATTCAGCTTGAGATATTCCAGGTACTGGATATGATAATGATTTTTGATTGACACCTGGATATTTTAAAGTTATGTTTCTGAGACTGGATTTTATTTAAAACCTTTAACTGGCCTTTTTTGACACTCCTCCAGCAGGGGTGCCACTTTGTTATTGCCAGGTGGTATTACAAGTCAAGTTCTCTACCTCCATTGACCTCTTAGGTGGGAAGAGCTCCCCATTGCTGCTATGTGGGGGTGGGAATTAAGGCTCCCATTTGGATGGGTGACCCTATTTTTGGTAGGCCATAGTGAAAGTCCTTATTCTTCAATCGGCATGTTGACACCACACTGGTGGAGGTGTTGGGGTGCTCTATGACAGTCTCATGAGGATGGAAAGCTAGGCTCCCCACTTGACCTTTGCTTAGGGGGGTAGGGCTGAGGCAGTATTTTCCTGTGGTGTGCCAGGAGTAGAGTGTTTTTATCTAATAAAAATTTCTATCTTGCTAGACTGCCCCTTTTCTGGTCCTTTGGCTAGAGAAAGCAAGTTTTTGTTGGCATTTGTCCTTTTTGAAAATTTATTGATTAATTATAGAGAGACAGAGAGGGAGGGAAAGGCGGGGGGGAGGGAAGCATTCATTTTGTTATTCTATGTATTGTGCATTCACTGGCTGCTTCCCATATATTCCCTGACTGAGGATTGAACCTGCAACCTTGTCATTTTGGGACGATGCTCCAGCAAACTGAGCTAACCTGCCAGATATTTTTTTCTTTTAAATGTCTTTATCCATAGGTATTTCTGGGTAAGCAATTTATAAGGCAAAAAGAAAGCCCACAAAGACTAAGGAACTCGCTCGCCCCTGTGACCTTCTGTGGTTCTTAAGCTTTCTAGATGTTGCCAACCTCCAGAGTCTTTGTTTTACGTGTAACACTCAGGGCTTTTAGTTGTACTTATTAAAACAGGAAGAACAGGGTGAAAGTATGTCTACTCTTCTCTCTTCCTGGAAGCTTAAGTCCTTGTTTTCTTTTAGAAACACTTTAGTACAAATATCTTCAAGTATCAGTAGTGAAGAGAAAATAAATTTTTTTTTAAACTTGTTCACACTGTTCTATGCTGAGGCCTAGTTGCAGTTGCACATAATTAAATTGTATATATTTCTTTTACCTTTATTGCAGATTCTGATGCTCACAGTACCACCTCAAGTGCCTCCCCAGCTCAGTCTCCATGCTATAGTAACCAGTCAGATGATGGCTCAGATACAGAGATGGCTTCGGGCTCTAACAGAACGCCAGTTTTTTCCTTTTTAGATCTCACATACTGGAAAAGGTAAAAGCAATAGAAAAATACCTCTCTAACCAACAAAATTTCTTAATTACAGGCAATGGTTTCCCACATCCTGAGCAGTTAAATGGCATTTGGCAAATGGCTGTTAGCATGCGTGATTGGAGGTGGATTAAACAAGAATTGAGCTGAGGGTTGGGATTTTGTGTTTTTCTATTTTAAATGATTTAAAATGGACATTATGTTAGGGAACCTAAATTTCCTATAATGGAGTTAGTTGACTTAGTATGCGTAGACTCAGAATGAATATTCTGACCCAGTTCATCCACTGAAAAAAGTAAAAGGGCTAGAAATACATATTTTCAATTCATTAAAAATGGCATTGGCCTGACCTGTGGTGGTGTAGTGGATAAAGTGTCGACCTGGGAACACTGAGGTCGCCAGTTCAAAACCCTGCACTGGTTTGGTCAAGGCACATATGGGAGTTGATGCTTTCAGCTCCTCCCCCCTTTCTCTCTCTCTCTCTCTTTCTCTCTCTCTCTCTGTGTCTCCTCTCTAAAATGAATAAATAAAAAGAAATTAAAAAAAAATGGCATTGATAAGTGGGCAAGTTAATAAGTATAAACAAAGGTCAATACTAAGTAAATATGGGATCCCTTAAGTAAAAAAGATAATAGGCTAGAAAAGAGAAAAAAATTCAAAGAAAATGTGGTTAAGGATTTTCTAGGTCAGATTCAGGAAGACTTAACAAATTGTCTTATGGGTAAATAAAATTTACCCATAGACATATCATAGTGAAACTACAGAACTTGAAAGCAAAACAGGCCATTAAGCAGTAAGAAAGACATTATTTTTGAAGGTACACAAAGTTGAGTTCTCTGCATGAGTAAAAGGAGACATAAAACAGTAGATTATTTTCTTTGATGAGCTAAGAGATAATGTCTCAACTTAGAATTTTATGTGTGTGCGTATATATACACATATCACAAATTCCTTTTGTGAATGAGAGCATAAGACTTTATTTTTATTTATTTATTTTTATTTTAGTGAGAGGAAGGGAGGCAGAGACAGACTCCTTCTGCATGTGCCCAAACCGGGATCCACCCGGCAAGTCCACTAAGGGGCGATGCTTTGCCCATCTAGGGCCCTTGCTCTGTTGCAACCGGAGCCACTTTAGTGCCTGAGGCGGAGGCCATGGAGCCATCCTCAGTGCCCAGGGCTAACTCACTCTAATCGAGCCATGGCTGCAGGATGGGAGGAGGGAGAGAGAGAGGAGAGGAAGAAGCAAGAGAGGGAGGGGTGGAGAAGCAGATGCGCACTTCTCCTGTGTGCTCTGACAAGGCATCGAACCTGGGACTTCCACATGCCGGCCAATGCTTTCCCACTGAGCCAGCCAGCCAGGGCCATATAAGACTTTTTGACTGAAAAAAAAACATTGAGAGTGGTTGCCAAGGTGTGCAGCAGAGCATGTAGAAAAACAGAGATCTGAGATGGAAATTCTGAGGAGAAATAAAGAAAGTAGCAAATATTAGATAAATTTAAAAACAAACATTGATTGCTTAAAATGACAACAGTTGTGAGATTAAAAAGTTTAAAAGAATTATGTGATAATAATAACATAAGTAATGGTAACAGAATTGATAGAGGTTAAAATGTATAAATGTCTTGTATTGTTGAGATAAATATATTGAATAGTTTTGGAACTTATAACCACCAAAAGAATCAGTAAAATATAAGTACAAAGCTTCCAGAGCTGCTTGACCTGTGGTGGCACAGTGGATAAAGCCTTGACCTGGAACGCTAATGTCACCTGTTCCAAGATCCTGGGCTTGCCTGGTCAAGGCACATACTGCTCCTCTCCCACCATCTTTCTCTCTTTCCTCTCTAAAAAAGCAATAAATATACTGACCAGGTGGTGGTACAGTGGATAGAGCATCGACTGGGACGCAGAGAACCCAGGTTTGAAACCTGAGGTCACTGGCTTTAGCATGGGGTTGCTGGCTCCAGCATGGGATCATAGACATGACCCCATGGTTGCTGGCTTGATGCCAGAGGTCGCTGGCTCGAGCAAGGGGTTACCCGGTCTGCTGGAGGCCCCTAATCAAGGCATATATGAGAAAGCAATCACTGAATAGCGAAGGAGCTTGCAACGAAGAATTGATGCTTCTCATCTCTCTTCCTTCCTGTCTCTTTGTCCCTATCTGTCCCTCTCTCTGTCTCTTTCACAAAAAAAAACAAATAAAAATACAATAAATCATTAAAATGAAAAAACTTTTAATTTTTCATTTAAAGCAGAAGGGAAGATCAGAGAATTTTAATAATTGCAAAACAAAATAATAGAAAACCTACATACAGTTTAAATTTAAAAAACCATGGTTCCAAGAAGAAAGTATAAAATAAATTAGAAAATCTTTATAACTAAAAAATAACTGAAAAATTCATACAAATCAGAACACGTGGTATGATGTTAAAGAGGTGGAAAGAGGAACAGTTAATCACCCTAATGCTTATAAATGGAAGACTAAAAGTAAATGAAGTGTAGGATATCTAACTTAAAGGTTAACAAAGCCCAATATAAGGATAAATAAAAGCAAGGAATTTCTAAAGATAACAAGCAGTAGTGAATGGGGTAGGAAACCATTATGCAGTGGATAGGACCAGTAAAAACTAAGAACTGGTTCTTGAAAAAGATCTGACCAAAAAGAAATTACTAGAGATGAAGCAGATCAAGGAAAAGAGACAGTACACCTAGCATTTTAGGTATGGAAAGGGAGATTTAGCTATGTAGCTAAAGCAGAAATTTGAGAGACAATAGGCTATTATAAACAACTGCATGCCAATAAATTTGAACATTTATGTGAAGTGCATACATTAGTAGAAAAAGACAGTTTACAAAAACTATCTCAAGAAAAAGTAGAAAACCTGACTAGTCTCATAAAAATTATTTCAGTGGTTAAAATTCTTTCCTCAAAAATATCCCAGACCAGATAAGCCAGTGCTACCCAACACTTTAGGAACAAATGATTCTAATCATGCACTGGCTTTTCCAGATGATGGAAAAAAGAGGCTATAGGCCTCACGCATTCTGTGAGGCTAACGTAAGTTTGATATCAAAACATTAGATTATAACAGGGATGTAGGATTGGTTTAAACATTAGAAAGTCAGCTAATATAATTTGCTACTGATATAATTTCCCCTAAATGAGGGAGGAAAATGCCTGTTATCTTAGTGGTACATTGAAGATTTTTGATAAATTTGAACATTCCATCAAGGTTTAAAATAAAACCTATAGCAAAATTGGAATAGAAGGGAACCCACTGATAAATAATTGGCATTCTTGAGTAAAGCTGAACGCTCCCATTCCTCTATCTCAGCAATGTAACCTAGGAAAAGCCTTTAGATATATATACATGGATATGTACAGCATGTTTTTATTTTTTTTAAATATTTATTTATTTTACAGGGACAGAGAGAGGGATAGATAGGGACAGACAGACAGGAAAGAAGAAAGAAGTGAGAAGCATCAGTCATTAGTTTTTCATTGCTGTTGCGACACCTTAGTTGTTCATTGATTGCTTTCTCACATGTGCCTTGACCGCGGGCCTTCAGCAGACCGAGCCACCCCCTGCTGGAGCCAGTGACCTTGGGTCCAAGCTGGTGAGCTTTTGCTCAAGCCAGATGGGCCCACGCTCAAGCTGGTGAGCTGGGGGCCTCGAACCTTGGTCTTCCGCATCCCAGTCCAACGCTCTATCCACTGCGCCATCGCCTGGTCAGGCACAGCATGTTTTTAATAGCATAGCTGTGTCACGAAAAGGAGAATTGGTAAATTGTGGTATATTCACATGGTAAATGCTGTACATAAGTTAAAAAATAAAGTTTTATCTTCTCTGTGTCTCTCTGTCTCTATCACAATAAATAAACAAAACAATTAATTAATAAAAAAATAAAGTTTTACCTAGCAGTAAGTATGAACCTCAGTTAATACAGCATAGAGTGTGGTTCCATATTTCTATATTCCATAAATGCTATGTATAAAATCAGTGTGATCTGATTTTATATACAGGGTGGGGCAAAAAGTAGGTTTATAGTTGTACGTGAAGCAGTTTATGTTGTATTATTATTTACTAATTATTTCCTATATGAACAACTCTAAACCTAATTTTGCCTCACCCTTTATCTGATTTTATATATGCAATAATTTTTTTTTTAATTTTTTTTTAGATTTTATTTATTCATTTTTAGAGAGAGAGAGAGAGAGAGAGAGAGAGAGGAAAGAGATAGAGAGAAGAGGGGGAGGAGCAGGAAGCATCAACTCCAATATGTGCCTTGACCAGGCAAGCCCAGGGTTTTGAACCGGTGACCTCAGCATTCCAGCTCGGCAGTTTATCCACTGCACCACCACAGGTCAGGCTATATGCAATAATTTTATATATGAATGAGGTACCTAAGTATTGTGTTTAGGGATGCAAATGTAAAACCATGAAGTATAGAAAAAAAAGGAGTTCTAACCCTAAACTTCAGGAGGAAAGACTGAGATTTGGGGTGGAATTGGAGACGAGCACACAGGGATTTCACAGGAGGTAGTCAGTTTTTTTCCTTAGATTGTGTGACTTATGGGTGTTTTGTGTTTGTGTGTGTGTGTGTGCGCGCATTTATGTATATGTCTTATATCTACTAAATACTTAATTATAATAAAACGATCATCTGGATCAGCCTGTTTATGGTGGCTATTTTCCTTCAAGCATTGGTGAGTTTTGGAGGAAACGGCTTACAACTTGGGGAGCAGTCCCTGAAACTGATGGCCGTCTCTCAGAATGCCTCCTCTCCCCTGACTCTGTGGTAAAATTCTAGCGTGGGATTTCAGGGACCTGGGTGGTTCCCGTTACCTAGCCAGTAAAAGTCATTCTGGGAGCTCTTTCATTTGGAATGCAGAAGTAGTCCTTTTGATCATGTACTAGCTGTTAGGATGAAGTAGGTTTCTCTTTCTTTTTTACTTTTGTATTCCTGTTTTTCTGCCTTATTAATATATTTTGTTCTCTCCATTTGTTTTTGTTTTAGACAGAAAATCTGTTGTGGGATTATCTATAAAGGCCGTTTTGGGGAAGTCCTCATTGACACACACCTGTTCAAGCCCTGCTGCAGCAACAAGAAGGCGGCTGCTGAGAAGCCCGCTGAGCCGGGCCCAGAGCCTCTGCCCATCTCCACTCAGGAGTGGTGACTGAGGTTTATGCAGAAGGGGAACAAAAAATGATTTAAATTTTAGAAAAGAAAAATAAAAACCCACAGCAACAAAATAACCCTCCAATTTTAAACTTGGATACCCGCTATTCTGCCAAAAGACAATTTCTAGAATAGTTCTGAACGGGTTATTTTTTCCTCCATTTCCACAAGTTCCACAAACTCTGAAGCCAGTGTCTAGCTTACTAAAAGAAAAAAAGACGTGTACATAATATTTAAGAGGCTGAGTATTTCATAGGAAAGCTGAATGCTGCTGTAAAGTGCTCTTTAAGTCTTTTTTCTTTTAAATCCCCTTCTAATGAATGAAACTTAGGGGAATTTCAGGGGACAGAGATGGGATTTGTTGTATGATAAACGTATGTAGTTTTAGTCTTTCTATATTGAGAAGCAGTGGTTGGGGCATTTTTAAAGATGGCTGACTACACTTGTTTTTCCCTCATAATAATAAATTTGTCATAACTCAGTAACCTGGACTTGCCCCTTAGAGGTAGTTGTTAATAATTTTGAAATAGTAAGGTCTGGCCAAGGTTCTGATGATTCAAACCTGTACTACTGAATATTGAGCAGGACAGACTAAGCTCCCTGGTGCAAGTACCTTGAAGGAGTAATTTCTAAGTATACAAAGAGGTAACTGGACTGTATATGTTGTACCCTGTGTCACCTCCCTCATATTGATATTTGATGAAGATTTTAATTTATATGAAACTTCTAAAGCAGAATCAAAGCTCCTCTTGGGGAAATGTCAAGTCTTTAGGATAAGCAATCTTAATATGAATAGTACCAAAGCTTTACCACGTGGTAGAGAACACACTATTAAAAATGTTAAATTGTCTGAAAAATAAAAAGGGCAAGCCTTTAGGACAGGATAAAAATGACAAAGGTCAGTGCTTCTTGGGGCCCATTTCCTGGAGGGCTTGCCGAGTGTGTAAATAACTGACTTTTGTTTGTGTTCTATGACTGGTGACTTCATTGAAAATCGACACAATTCAGTTTTAGCTCTGGATTACTTCAGTTGACCTTTGTGAAGGTTTTATCTGTGTAGAGTGGTTGTTTGACTTGTTTTAACCTTTCGGGTGGTTGTTTTTTCCTCACTATGTTAAAGTAAAATTCTAAGGAAAGAAAAGAGGTGTGTTCACACTGAGTAGGCTGGTTTTGGTTTGGCTTCCTGTAGTCAGGCTTTCTGAACACGGAGATGTTAGATGGTAAGTCCCGAACACAGGACCTTCAATTCTAAAATCTTTATTGACAGCCTATTACTTGAACCCAAACCAAAGTACTCTCATTACCTCTTTTCTCAAAGTTCAGGAAATACCAGTTCACACGCATCATACTAGGGGAGGATCATTTGCCTACCTTATAATAAAATGACTCATTGTTTATTTTTGAAGCTGGATTTTAAAAAATTGGATAGCATAAATAACAATAAGGAGTGAGCCACTTTTTTAAGGGCACCCTGTAGTTTTATAGTTCTTACTCTAAACTTAAAATTTTATATTGCTTTTGGAAGAAACTACAAGCCACCATATGCACAGTGAGTTGGGCGGCTGTCCCACAGCTTTTCAGGTGTACGACAAGCGTCAGACGGCCATTATCACCTTCCTCCCGAGTTATTTTGAAATGGTTTTTTTTTCTCTTTTGTACATTTTGGCTGCAGTATTGGTGGTAGAATATACTATAATATGGATCATCTCAACTTCTGTATTTATTTATTTATTACTAGACTTCAACCACAGTCTTCTTTTCCCCTTCCACCTCTTTGCCTGTAGGATGTACTATATGTAGTCACGCACTTTGTATTAATATATTAGAAATCTACAAATCTGTTTTGTACTTTTTATACTGTTGGATACTTAGAATCAAAACTTTACTAGGTTATTGAATAAATTTAGTCTTATTAGAAAACAAAAGAAGCTGTTTTGTGGCTTTGTTGGAAAGGTGTTCTTGGGTAAGGCTAAAGAACATTTCTGGCCTTCACAGAGGTCAGTTTAAGCTCTTGGTATTACAAGCCATGAAGAAAAAAAGTCCTCTTTACTGAGAAATAAAGACTTTAAAATACACTTCAACCGATGTACATAAGTTAACCTCATGGATAAGATTATTTTAACAATGAAGAATCAAATGTTTCTAGTGGGTTTTTTTTGTTTTGTTTTAAGTACAGTTGGTATATAATACATTAGTTACATTAGTTCCAGGTGTATGGTATAATGATTTGACATTTTTATATCTTACCATGTGATCTAGTAAACATCTGTCACTGTGCAAACTTACCACAATATTGTCTATATTCCCCTTCCCATTTTTCACCCTTCTCCCCACCCTCTTCCCTGTGGTAACCATCCTTTTGGTCTCTTATTTCTGAGTCTGCGTTTTGTTTGGGTGAGTTTTTTTTAGATCCCACATATAAGTAAAACCACATGGTATTTGTTTTTCTCTGACTTATCTCACTTTGCATAATTCTCTCTAGGTCCATCCATGTTGTTGCAAATGCAAGATTTTATGCTTTTTTATTGCTGCATCCCATTGTGTATATATACCACATCTTTATCCATCCATTGTTGTCATGTTTTTGGTGTGGCCTTGTTGTCTATGGGCATAGTGGGAAGCATCATCAAAACTTTAGAGAAACTATAAAAATTGATTATAAGGAAAGATGAGTTTTGGCACTAGGGTCAGACCTGGGTTCTCTCCTGGCTCTGTCCCTTATCAGCCATTTGAGTCACTTGGCTTTTGTGAGCCTCCAAATGTCAGAAGTAATTTACAGAACTATTTACTTCATGGGATTATGAGAAATCCAAATAGGTGTAATCCATATCAAAGTTTTAAAAACGGATTTTTATTACGTGGGAGACGTAGATCCTGTGGGCCCAACTTTTAATACAATTGCGGTTTAAATTTCCTTTAGGATAGTTAGGTGTTTTGCCAGCTGTTGATTTAGTTACTATGAAGTTAAGTTATCTAGGAGAGTGGAGAGGTAACTACCTATATTGTCTATTGCTGTGTAATAAATTACCACAAATTTAGTGGATTTGAAGGAAATTTCTTGGTTTCCAGGCACAAAGTAGCTGGCTCCTTTGCTTAAGGTCTTACAAGGATGCAACATTGTGTCAGCTGAGCAGCATTCTTGTCAGGTGACTTGGGAATAATTTCCTGTGGCTTTAGGGTGGTGAGCCCAGCCTGGAGGCCCCCTCAGATCCTTGACACCTGCGATCTCCTAACATGGCCTTTTACTGTGTCAAGTTAGTCACCAGAGCTAGTCCGCTGGTGAGGCTGTCTTTTCAGGAACAGACCCCATTCAAGTGGAGAGAAGTGCGCAAGGAACCCTGAGGGGTGGGTTGTGGGTCTCACGAGGGACACCTCAAGAGTTTTGTCTGCCACAGCACCTCATTTTCCTCTTAACTGCGACACTTGAAATTGGGCCTCTTTACCCTATAATATAAGCACTTTGTGCAGCAAGTACAAAAAAAAAAAAAAGGCTCCTCCATTTTCAAATGCCTACTATGGGGCCGGGCACACTAACCTTGCAAATTAAAACAAAACCTGTTGGCAGGTGAGTGGAAGTGCAAGGAGGTCAGATAACTTAGAATCAGCTTTCCGAATTCCCAAGCTTTTGCTCTCCAAATTGAACTCTCCCTGTGGTAGCAGTGGGGTGCCGTGTCACCCTAGGCCTGCCAGCCGGCCGGAGGTTACCTGGCTCTCTTCTGAGGCTGAAATCCAGGGGTGAGTTTTACCCTTGAGGGTAAAACCTTTACAAGGTTGACCTTTACAGTCTAAATCAGTTTAATCAAATTTTGTTTCTTTTGATGCTGAAATAAAGTGTGTGTGTGTGTGTGTGTGTGTGTGTGTGTGTGTGTGTGTGGAAATTAGTAGGAAGACCAGGGAGCCTCTCCATGCAGTGTCCCTGGAACTGTTTCCTCGTGCCTCAGAATCAGCACTGTGTCTGGCAGTCACTCCTGTGATGTTCAGTGAACTGGGAAGGGAGGAGAAAGCCAAACTGGATCAAAGACAGATAATTTCACAGGCTCATGTTCTCAAAGAAAGGGATCTAAGGGTTCTAACAGTTTCTCGAGTGGTGGAGTTTGGTTACTCATTGTGATCATGAGAATGCTGTTAGGTTTCAAATATCTTGCACCCTGGTTAGAAATTGCTTATTGTATGTTGTGTATGGGTTCTTGGACATGCTTAGTTGCAGGTTTTAGTGTAAAAGAGCTTAATCTTTCAGTTAGACAAAAGGCTTTGGCAAAGCCTGCCCTTTGTCTCAGTGTCTGAAAGGGGGGAGTGTCTAATTTACTGTTTTAGAACTGACATTCTCCACGTCTCTCTATAACTTACATTAGCTTTAACGCTGTTCAGGTATTTAGCGTTTTTGTAACTGCAAGGAAGGAGTGGTTTCATGTTTAGCAAGTGTTAGATGTCTTTCTATTTTCTTTGTGAAGGTAACAAATATATTCTTTTCTTCCAACAACCTTTACAATCCATTCTAATGTCGATTTCTGTCCCACCGCGCCACGGATCACTGATGGCTTTCTCACCAGGAAATCCAAAGCCCTCATTTTACTCCTCCAGCCTCTCAACAGCGCTTGATTGCATTGTAGTTTCTTGACATGTTCTTGGGTGATAATATTGCAGGTTCCAGGTTTTCCTACTTTGGATGCCCACTGATCCCAGCCTTTATCTTCAGCCCTCTTCCCAGACCAAATCCATTCCCACTGTCCCAGATACCATCTAAAATGTGCAGGTATCTCCCACGTCTGTCTCCAGGGCATTTTATCCATCAGGGTGCTGGCAGAAATAGCTGGTTTATTGAAATTGGATAATCTGAAGTACATTTAATCAGGGGACTTTATAAGGCTCTGCACAGGATGCAAGGGAACCCCGAGGGAAAGTGCAGTCCTCAGAACTGGCTATTCTAGCTCTGAAGAGGGGAGCGGAGGGAGTGGGTACTGGAACCATGAAACAGGCTATGTGAAAAGGGTTGGAGACTGTGGGAAACACTGGGAATAAATATTCCTATAATTCCCCAGATTGACCAGACTCCACCATTAGTGCCTTCACAACTCTGACCCATTTTCTTATCATCCAATAGGCGATGTGGGAAAGGCTTCCCGAACAACCATAGCTTCCACCCGAACTCTCCCAACAAACAATTATATGCTAAGAAGTTTCCATGAAAACAACTACATTTCTTTTTTCACCACTGTAGCTCCCAGGGTATATATAGTCCAGTGGTTATTATATATTAATTCACTGGTTGATTACAATTTTGTATTTTCAGATGTCATGTTCATAGAGTTGAATGGCTTGTTGAATTTTAAGAATTTAGGAAGTTTTATATTTAAACTTTTTTTACGTACATAAAAAAATGAAAGGGTAGTATAATAGTGTAACCTTCCCCTAGGTCACCAACTGTAAGCATTTTATGATATGTACTTTAATTTGTTTGAAAGTTGTGACAATCATCTCTGAATACTTAAGCCTTCATTTCCTTGCAATAAGGTATTCTACATAAAGCCACTGCCACACCTGAGGTGATTAACAATAACTCAGTAATACCTAATGTGATAATCTGTATGGACTAAGTTGCCCCTACTGTTCCAAAATGTCTTTTTTTTTTTTTAGAAAATTAAGTTTAATGGGGTGACATTGACCAATGAGTACACAGTGTTCAGGTAAACATCTCTATAGCATTTGAACTATTGATTGTGTTCTGTACCCATCACCCAAAGTCAAATCACTTTCCAAAATGTCTTAAAACTTTTCTTGGCCCTGGCCAGTGGCTCAGTGGATAGAGCGTTGGCCTGGCTTACAGATGTTCGATTCCCGGTCAGGGCACACAGGAGAAGTGACCATCTGCTTCTCTTCCCCATCCTCTTCCCCTTCTCTCCCTCTTCCCCTCTGGCAACCAGTGGCTTGATAGGTTTGAGCGTGACCCTGAGTGCTGAGGATAGCTCTGCTGGAGTGCATCAGCCTCAGGTGCTAAAAATAGCTCAGTACACAAGTATTGGCCACAGATGGGGTTGCTGGGTGGATCCCAGTCAGGGTGCTTGTGGGAGTCTGCCTCACTGTCTCCCCTCCTCTCACCTAAAAAACTTTTTTAAAAAAAACCACAAAAAACCTCTCATCCAGGATACAATCAAGGTTCACACATACACTTGATTATGTCTCCTCTTTATCTGGAATAGTCATTTTCCCCCTTCTTTTTTTTTTTTTTTTTATGACATTGAATGTTTTTCTTTTTATTTAAGATTTTATTTATTGATTTTAGAGAGACGAGAGGGAGAGAAAAGGTGAGGAGCAGGAAGCATCCACTCAAAAGTAGTTGCTTCTCATATGTGCCTTGACCAGGAAAGCCTGGGATTTCTAACCGGCAACCTCAGCATTCCAGGTCAATGCTTTATCCATTGTGTTGCCACAGGTCAGGCACGACATTGAACTTTTTTTTTTTTACAGGAATAGAGAGAGAGTCAGAGAGAGGGATAGATAGGGGCAGACAGGAACATAGAGAGGTGAGAAGCATCAATCATTAGGTTTTCGTTGCCGTTGAGACACCTTAGTTGTTCATTGATTGCTCTCTCACATGTGCCTTGACCACGGGCCTTCAGCAGACTGAGCAACCCCTTGCTGGAGCCAGTGACCTTGGGTCCAAGCTGGCGGGCTTTTTGCTCAAGCCAGATGGGCCCGCGCTCAAGCTGGTGACCTCGGGGTCTCGAACCTGGGTCTTTAGCATCTCAGTCTGACACTCTATTCACTGCGCCACCGCCTGGTCAGGCATGACATTGAACTTTTTGAAGTATTCAAACCAGTTGTGTAATGTCCCATATCCTGGATTTTTTAATGTTTTTTTATTCCCGCCACTGGATTTGGATTATACTTTTGGGCAAGAATGAGATGCAAGGTGTGTGGGGCATCTCTTGCCTCATATCAAGAAGCACACAGTGCCTGACCTGCGGTGGCGCAGTGGATAAAGCATCGACCTGAAATGCTGAGGTCGCCGGTTCAAAACCCCGGGCTTGCCTGGTCAAGGCACATATGGGAGTTGATGTTTCCTGCTCTTCCCCCCTTCTCTCTCTTTCTCTCTAAAAATGAATAAATAAATAAAAAAGAGGCACACAGTGTCAAGTTGGTCCACTGTTAGGGATGCTAAGATTGATCACTTGCAGATCTTTCTATTCCAAAGTACATTTTTTCTGTGTTTGAATGAATAATCTGTGGGGTGATACTGTGAGACTTTTGAAATAACCTTTTAATTCAAGTATTCATTGAGCGCATATGTTCAAGACCTTGCTAAGTGTTCTATACAGTCCCTTGACACTTAAGAAATCACGTATGTAATCCTTAAGTCCTCAAGAATCCTAGCCCACTAAGGTGGTTGTGCTTATTCTTGCCATTTTAATTGCATTTGACTTTCGTTTTCTTGATCTCTGTGTTTCCCACCCATAAATAAAGCTATGGTGAATAGGGGGTAAGGGTTATGTTTACCATCTGAGCTTATTAATATCACCAGGGCATAGATGAGAAAACAAATTTAAGCCAGAAGGCTTGAATTCAGATGTTGACATTGGTACTTCGCGGCTTTATGATCTCTTGATAAATTTTCTCTGAGCTCATTTCTTCCCATGGGGAGAATGATAGAGTTGCAAATGGGGAAATGATAGAGTTGCAGTCAGCATACAATGAGCGAATGCATCAAAAAGGACCAGGCCTAGGATAGGTATGTCACAAAGTGATATGTTTGTGTAATCATTTGTTCTTTTGATCTAGCACTGAGGTCTAATTGGTACCGTAGGAATGAAAACCTTTTACTGTCTGTAGTTGTAGGGAACACAGGAGAGGTCTGACATAGTTCACATCAAGACAGCTACCTACTCCAAAAAAACTTTCCCTAAGGCTTTCTTAAGGTTCCGTGTTTAAAGGAGAAAATGTATTCACTACAAGATTATTATGCTTTGGCAGCACATGAATCTCAGGAATCAGAAATTGTATAGAGGGCATGAAGCCATGCCAGACATAATTAAGCTACACAAAAGTGTGCTGAAATCCAAGGAGTGGCCAAGATAGGCTCTCAGGATGATCTCTGAAGGGTGAAATTTGGCTGTGCGGTAACAGAACTATGGAACCAATTCCTACAACATGCTGAGACAGTACAACATACTTCTTAGCTTCAAGGCCCAAAGCTCCAGTTAGTTTAAACCTGGCCAGCCCAGCCTCCTGGAACGACTCCAAGGAAGCATCGTTCTCATTGTGACAGGAATGTTTCCCCTTCCTCCAGTTCTACTGGTGCCAGAAACAGTCCCCTGGAGCGCTCAATTTCAGGGGCGCTTTTGGCTTTAGTAGCATGAAACTCTGCTTTTAAACTCTCCATTAGGCAGATTTCAGGTCCCTGTTACATTTTCTTTTTCCAATGAGCCAGTGATAGGGATGTCGTTGGAATATCTGGCTGTTTGCAGAGCATCCTGAGGATGTCAGTCTTAAAAGGAAGAAATCTGTGATAAACATAATTTTCATTTTCTTCTAAAGAACTAGAACCATTCCATATGCCCAGTTAACAGAATTATTAAGGAGGTTGCCATGTAGAAATGTCAGAAGAAATAAGCCCTTTGCTACTCCTGTATCTAACCAACTATTCTGTCCTGGCCTTGTAAGCTAGCTTTCTTATCATATATGTATCACTATATGAACGTCCACGAGGTGGTGCTGCTCACACATGATCTCTGAGAATGATTTCGGATCATCCAATGTAGCACCCTCATTTTACTTACCTAGTTAGTCCTGAAGCTAAAATGGAAGCTAGCCCATTGCTTTATCTACTGTCAGCTAAATATGTATAGTTATTTTGCTTAAATATAAGCTTTAAAAACATTAGGAATGTTTGGAGAATCATTCTATTTCCTTTTTACCAAGATAATTTTAATAAGAACTGAAAGACAACCCTTAGCGCTTTCTGCAGTTAGTTTTATTTATTGATTGATTTTATTGATTTTTAGAGAGAGGAGAGGGAAAGAGAGAGATGGGGGGTGGAGAAGTGGGAAGCATCAACTCATAGTTGCTTCTCACATATGCCTTGACCAGGCAAGCCTGGGTTTCGAACCGGTGACCTCAGCATTCCAGGTCAACGCTTTATCTACTGTGCCACCACAGGTCAGGCTCTGCAGTTAATTTTATTATTTTTTAAGATTTTATTTTTATTCATTTTAGAGAGGGGAGGGCGAGAGAGAGAGAAGATGGGGGAGAGCATGAAGCATCAACTTCCATATGCGCCTTGACCAGGCAAGCCTGGGGTTTTGAACCAGCAACCTCAGCATTCCAGGTTGAGGCTTTATCCACTGTGCCACCACAGGTCAGGCACTGCAGTTAATTTTAAATTATCACCAAGGAGAGAGAAAATGTCTGTGTACTTCTTCAAATGCCCATCTCCCAGAAGCCTGCCATGTGGATAAATGCATGCTATTGTAGGACTCAATTCTTGGATATCACAGATGTTGTGGCCGTAGTCCTAAAGGTTGAGGACAGCCTGAATGTCTGTTCAGTGTATTTTTGAAGGTTAAGTTGATGCCATACAATTGAGGTCAGGAGTTGCCAAGCTGTCCCTAGAGCCTCTGATTGATCTGCTGTGACTGGAGGAGGTTGCTACTACTGTCTTTACAGAGTGAGTTCCCAAGTCGGAAGCACGACTGGTCCACCTAGGAATATGCCTATTCAAATGAGAACTCCTATTTCTGTTTATTTTGTCCTCATTCTTTTTTCTCCTGTTTAAAAAAATTTTTTTGAGGTATACTCATTACGTAATGTTATACTAGTTTTAGGTGAACAACATGATTTGGTATTTGCATATATTGTGAAATGATCACAAGTCTAGTTAACATTTGTCACCATATGTACTTATAAAAAATATTTTTCTTGTGATGAGAACCTTTAAGATCGATTTTTAACACTTTTATAATGCAAGCAGTGTGCTACAGGTGCATACTTAAAAAATTAAGGGTGTTACATACTTATTTTTTACTTATTGGAGAGAGTTGTGTACTTCTCTGTACGTGTATTATATGTCAATAAGACGTTTACTTGAAAAATATTTGAAGATCAGAAGTTTAGAAACCAAAGAGTGATGGAGGGCTGGTAGTGGGGGCTGTTTATTTTCAAATCCAAGAGACCGTTGTAGGGAAATATTAGAGAAACTGGGCCTGTGGACCTTTACTACATGTGAGGGGAAGCAGGATCAGCTGCCAGAACTGTCTTATGTTACACGCTTATCAAACGGCTGTTTCCTCTCCCACAGTGTAATGTTTCCTCTCCACCTTCATCATGTAGAATCAGTAGTGTGCTTTTCAGAATGGGATATCCTCCCTCGGGAGTAAAGTTATTAAGCGTGCCTTGTCATGGATGGAGAAAAGAAACACCCTGGTTCTACCTGGGGACTTCCAGTTCCTTCCCTTGCCTCTCATTCAGGTAGCTGGACACCCTCCATTCTCAGCCCTAAATCGTATTCACTCCATCATCTTGAAACTCCATAGAAAATAGCAGGAATGCCCAAAGTGGCTAAGTTATTGAGGGTCTCGAAGCGGGCCAGGACAGATAAAATTGCTTGCAAGGCTTTGTAAGGAAGATTAAAGGTGCAGGATAGAAAATCGGTTAGTATTTAAGTTTAGCAGTTGTAAAAATGCAGCTACACACCTGCCCTAACAAGACAGGTAATAAAGAATATGAGGAAATAGTAGGAAGAGGTTCGCTTGGAACAGAATCAAGTCAGAACATCTTGGGAAAAATTTATTCGTGGGCACTAGAAACCAGGGAAATTTGTTTCAGGGAAAAAGAATGTGATTCCATAGGTTAGCAATAAAATAATAGATGTTGCAAAGTGTCAGGAGTTTATTTATGTATTCAGTCATCTATTTAATAAATATTGAATACTTATTCCACACCAGGTGGACTACACACTACCCCTGCTCTCCAGTGCCTTCTGGTCTTGGGAAATAGTAAGAAATGCTTAAGACGGGGTAAGTACAGGGCGCTGTGTTAGCACACTGAAAGAGTTTCTAAACAAGTCCCACTGGTTTAGGGGCCAATGCCAGGTTACCATTCATCAAGCATTTTGCTCCAGGCTCTGTGCTAAGCACTTTAAAAACGATACTGGCTTTTAAAATCTACTCTACTTTAAAACTAAAGTTTTTAATAAACTCGACTGTTGTCCTCATTTTACAGATGACCAAACAGGGACCCAGCGAGGCCAACTAGTAAGAAACCTGCTTGATGCTGATTCCAAAAAATTCTATAAGCAGAAATCTGAGAAACTAAAAACTAATTTAAAAAGTATTTATAAATAGAGAACAGTTTAGCCACTGAGAAATGCACACTTCCCTGGGTACCTTTATTTTCAAAACCTTTTATCAAAGTGTAATAACATAAAGAGAAAGGCACTGTCATAGATGGACAGCTCAGTGAATTTGAACGGATGAGTTCACTTGCCACTTTAAGAAACGGAACATCACCAGTTTTCCAGAAGGCTCCCTCTCCTCCTTCCCCTGACTTTTAAGAATACAGAGTAATTTTGCCTCTTTACATACTTTAGAGTTGTAAGGCATGTCCTCTTTCCTGTCTTTTTTTTTTTCTTTGCTAAGCCTTGTTTGTGAAATTCATCTAGATTGTGGCCTGTAGTTTTAGAGCATTCTCCTTACTGTATAATATTTTATCATGTGACTGTACAGTATCTTTTTTTTTTTAATTAATTTTAATGGGGTGACACCAATAAATCAGGGTGCATATGTTCAAAGAAAACATCTCTAGGTTATCTTATTATTCAATTATGTTGCTTACCCATCACCCAAAGTTAAATTGTCCTCTGTCACCTTCTATCTGGTTTTCTTTGTGCCCCTCCCCTCCTCCCTATCCCACCCTCCCCTCCCTCACCCCACCCCGTAACCACCACACTCTTGTCCATGTCTCATAGTCTCACTTTTATGTCCCACCTATGTATGAAATCATGCTGTTCTCAGTTTTTTTTCTGTTTTACTTATTTCACTCCGTATAATGTTATCAAGGTCCATCCATTTTGTTGTAAATGATCCGATGTCATCATTTCTTATGGCTGAGTAGTATTTCATAGTATATATGTACCAAAACTTTTTAATCCACTAGTCCTCTGACGGACACTTGGGCTGTTTCCAGATCTTCGCTATTGTGAACAATGCTGCCACGAACATGGGAGCGCATTTCTTCTTTTCAAACAGTGCTATGGTGTTCTTAGGGTATATTACTAAAAGTGGGATAGCTGGGTCAAAAGGTAGTTCAATTTTTAATATTTTGAGGAATCTCCATACTGTTTTCCACAGTGGCTGCACCAGTCTGCATTCCTACCAGCAGTGCAGGAGGGTTCCCTTTTCTCCACATCCTCGCCAGCACTTGTTCTGTGTTGTTTTGTTGATGAACGCCATTCTGACTGGTGTGAGGTGATATCTCATTGTGGTTTTAATTTGCATGATTAGTGATGTTGAGCATTTTTTCACATGCCTATTGGCCATCTGTATGTCCTCTCTGGAGAAATTTCTATTCATTTCGTTTGCCCATTTTTTGATTGGATTATTAGTCTTCCTGGTGTTGAGTTTTATAAGTTCTTTATAAATTTTGGTTATTAACCCCTTATCAGACGTGTTGTCGAATATGTTCTCCCAATTGTGTGGTTTGTCTTTTTATTCTGTTCTTATTTTCTTTAGCTGTGCAAAAACTTTTTAGTTTGATATAGTCCCATTTGTTTATCTTGCCTTTTGTTTCATTTGCCTGTGGAGATAAATCGGCAAATATATTGCTGCTACAGATGTCGGAGAGCTTGCTGCCTATGTTTTCTTCTAAGATGCTTATGGTTTCACGGCTTACATTTAAGTCCTTTATCCATTTTGAGTTAGTTTTTGTGAATGGTGTAAGTTGATGGTCTAGTTTCATTTTTTTGCAGGTAGATGTCCAATTTTCCCAACACCATTTGTTAAAGAGGCTGTCTTTACTCCATTGTATGTTCTTTCCTCCTTTGTCAAATATCAGTTGTCCATAAGATGTGGGTTTATTTCTGGATTCTCCGTTCTGTTCCATTGATCTATGTGCCTGTTCTTATGCCAGTACCAGACTGTCTTAAGTACAATGGCCTTGTAGTAAACCTTGATATCCGGAAGAGTGATACCTCCTGCTTTATTTTTTCTTTTTAAGATTGCTGAGGCTATTTGTGTTCTTTTTGGGTTCCATATAAATTTTTGCAATATGTGTTCTATATCTTTGAAGTATGTCATTGGAATTTTAATTGGTATTGCATTGAATTTATAAATTGCTTTGGGTAATATAGACATTTTAATGATGTTTATTCTTCCTAACCATGAGCACGGTATGTGCTTCCACTTGTTTGTATCTTCCTTGATTTCTTTTATCAATGTTTTATAATTTTCCGAGTACAAGTCCTTAACCTCCTTGGTTAAATTTACTCCTAAGTACTTTATTTTTTTGGTTGCAATAGTGAAGGGTATTTTTTCCTTAATTTCTTTTGCTGACAGTTCATTGTTGGTATATAAAAATGCCTCTGATTTCTGAGTATTAATTTTATATCCTGCCACCTTGCTGAATTCATTTATCAGGTCCAGTAGTTTTTTAACTGAAACTTTAGGGTTTTCTACATACAATATCATATCATCTGCAAATAATGACAGTTTTACTTCTTCTTTTCCAATTTGGATGCCTTTTATTTCTTCTTCTTGTCCGATTGCTGTAAGAAGGACTTCCAGAATTATGTTGAATAAGAGTGGTGAAAGGGGACACCCCTGCCTGGTTCCTGATCTTAAGGGGATTGCTTTTAATTTTTGCCCATTTAGTATGATGTTTGCTGTGGGTTTGTCGTAGATGGCCTTTATCATGTTAAGGAATGTTCCCTGTATTCCCACTTTACTGAGAGTTTTGAGCATGAATGGGTGCTGGATTTTATCAAATGCCTTTTCTGCATCTATTGAAATTATCATGTGATTTTTGTTCTTCCTTTTGTATGTGATGAATCACATTGATTGATATGCGAATATTGAACCAGCTTGCCTCTCCAGAATAAATCCCACTTGATCATGGTGTATGATTTTTTTCATATATTGCTGGATCCGGTTGGCTAATATTTTGTTGAGAATTTTAGCGTCTAAATTCATCAAGGATATAGGCCTATAATTTTCTTTCTTTGTGTTGTCTTTGCCTGGTTTTGGGATCAGAATTATGCTCGCCTCATAAAAGGAGTTTGGAAGTCTTCCTTCCTCTTGAATTTTTTGAAATAGCTTGAGGAGGATAGGAGTTAGTTCTTCTTTGAATTTTTGGTAGAATTCACTTGTGAAGCCATCAGGCCCAGGACTTTTCTTTTTTGGGAGTTTTTTGATAACTGTTTCTATCTCATTTGTTGTAATTGGTCTGTTTAGGTGTTCTGATTCTTCCAGGTTGATTTTTGGAAGATTATATGATTCAAGAAATTTGTCCATTTCACCTAGGTTGTCTAATTATTTGGCATAGAGTTCTTCATAGTATTTTCTTACAATACTTTGTATTTCTGTTGTGTCAGTTTTTATTTCTCCACTCTCATTTCTAATTTTATTTATTTGGGTCCTCTCCCTTCTTTTCTTGGTGAGTCTAGTTAAAGGTTCATCAATCTTGTTTACCTTTTCAAAGAACCAACTCCTGGTTTCATTGATCCTCTGTATTGTTTCCTTAGCCTCTATGTCATTTATTTCTGCTCTGATCTTTATTATTTCCTTCCTTCTACTGGTCCTGGGCTTCATTTGCTGTTGTTGTTTTTCTAGTTCTTTTAGATGCAGGGTCAGGTTGCTTATTTGAGCTTTTTCTAGCTTCTTTTGATGCCTGAAGTGCAATGAACTTTCCTCTCAGTACTGCTTTTGCTGTGTCCCATAAATTTTGAGTTGACGTATGCTCATTTTCATTCATTTCTAGAAACTTTTTTATTTTCTTTTTGATCTTATTGTTAATCCATTCATTATTTATTAACATGCTATTTAGTTTCCAAGTGTTTGAGTATCTTTCAGTTTTTCTTTTGTGGTTAATTTCTAATTTCATGGCATTGTGATCAGAGAAAATGCTTAATATGATTTCAATCTTCTTAAATTACCTTTTTCAGAGCTCTTTGGGTAGCTTCAATGAACAATCTAGCACATGTCTTTTGGTGATCATATGGATGTTTTTTGTTTGGTATCTTCTAGGGGTGGAATTATTGTATCATAGAGCATGCACACATTCCACTTTAGAAGTTATTGGCAAATGGTTTTCCTAAGTGTTTGTACCATTTAGTTCACCCCCCCCCCAAGCAGTATATGAGAGTTCCAGTTGGTCCATGACTTATTTTGCATCTTTTCATTTTAGACATTCTGGTCACATTTTAGTTTTAATCCAATAATTCCCGATGATTGATCAGTTGAATAACTTTTCATGTGTTTATTGGCCATTTGTGTATCCTCTTATGAAATGTTTTTTTTTTATTGGATTGTCTTTTCTTATTGGTTTACAAGAATTTTATATGTACCTTGAATTTGAGTCTGTTGAGGGATATATATATTCTGTGTGTGTGTGTACATATATAAATTTCAAATATGTTTTTCCCATTCTGTAGGTTGCCTTTTAGATCTCTTAATAGTATCTTCTTAACATATGTTCTTAATTTTATTTTTGGCTGATGTATAGGGAGATGTGTCTAGATTTTGAGGAACTGAGACCTGGGAACTGTTGAATTTTCATAGTAGTTCCAAACACTTTCAAATACATAACTGGGGTAGAAATTGTTTTTTTTTTTTAGCTTTACTGAGACAAATTTTATTGGCAAATAAAAATTCTAAGATATCTAAAGTATACAATGTGAATTTGATAGACATATGTATTTATATGTATTGTAAAAGGATTCCTCAATCAAGTTAATCAACACAGATGTTCTCAATTTTAATTAGATTAACTTATCACCTTTTTTCTATTTATTTATTTATTTATTTATTTATTTATTTATTTATTTATTTATATGTGAGAGGAGGGGAGATAGATAAACTCCCACATGTGCCCCAACCGGGATCTACCCAGCAACCCCTGTCTGGGGCCAATGCTCTCCACTGAGGTTGACACTCAGACCAAGGAGCTATCCTCATTGCCTGGGGTCCATGCTCAAACCAATTGAGCAACTGGCTGTAGGAGGGATAGAGGGAGAGAAGGGAAAGGGGGGGGAGAAGCAAATGGTCACTTCTCCTGTGTGCCCATACTGGGAATCGAACCTGGGACATCATACACCAGGCCAGTGCTCTATTCCCTGAACCACTGGCCAAGGCCCACCTTTTTTCTTTATGGTTAATGTTTTTATGTCCCGTTTAAGAAATCTTTGTTTTAAGGTATACTTTTAAATAGATTTTTATATGTAATGGTAAAGGAGGCTTGCCATTGATAGGAAGTAAAGGAAAAAAATAGTAGCATGTGGGATAGCCTTTTTCCAATCAGAGGAAGGCAGAAAAACAGCTTTGCTTGGGATTTATAGAGTATAAAGTGAAACTGCAAAGTGTGCTCTCTATATAAAATACTGCCAATCCTGGCTGGGTAGCTCAGTTGGTTGGAGCATCATCCCAATATGCCAAGTTGCAGGTTCAATCCCTGGTCATGGTACATACAAGAAGCAACCAACGAATGTAGCACAATCAAGTGGAACAACAAATCGATGTTTCTCTTTCTCTCTTTCTAAAATCAATATATTAAAACAAAAAATACTGCCAACTTGACCCCTATTGCTCCATTATCATCTGATCATCTGTGCCCAGACAGCTTGGAAAAACAAGAGGCTTGATTTTCTTACTTATCAGAGGGAGAGAGCTTTTAGGCCTCAACTGTGTTTTAAAGCTCACATTTTATTTTTTCCACGTTGTAAGAGAACTCAGTTGCTACTTGGTTAGATACAGCTTTCTTCTTGTATTGATATATATATATACATACACACACACACACACACACACATATATATGTATACATATAGTATATTATATATATATGTATAAGTTATACATATTATATGTATAAGTTTATACAACTTATATATATAAGTTGTGTGAACTTATATATGCATATATACATATATATACATATATATTATATGTATAAGTTATAGATATTATATGTATAAGTTCACACAATTTCTCTTTTTATGATATTATCTTCATGTCATGTAGGGTTGCAATGGGTGCATTAAAAATGACCCTCTTTGCACCAGAACAAATAACCGTAGTTGAGAAGGCAACCTGTCTGGCTTTAAAAATATTTTTTTTCATTGTGAAGGTAATGGAACGACCCTATTTAAAACAACAAACTAAAAAAGAAAAGAAAAGCACTTGTAAATCCAACCCTCAATCCAAGAATAGCCTCAGTCTTTTGTCTTCCGCTCCAGAACTCAGTCTTCAGTTCCTGCTCTTTCCGGAAGTGGTTTCTGTTTGCTGCTGCATAAGCAGTTTTGCGAGTCAATGGGTAGGAGAGAGTCAAGCAGATTTCTTCCTTACGGCTTTACCAGCAGTGATGAAATACTGTCAGGGAGAAGAGATGAGAGCTTCAAAGGTTTCTATTTTGTAGCTCAAAGGAAAAGAAGTTTAGGGAAAGAAGAGTTAATCCATGTTTGGAAAATGAGAGGATAAAGGAACGTTTATTTTCTTAGATGAACAAGGGTTAATAGCTGTACATGGTTTCTGCATTTTCTCATGTTTAGGGAGAGCCTGTGTACTCTGTGCCATCTGTTCATGATGCTTTAGAAAGAGATGAAACTTGGCCACAGTGACCTAACAGTTAAAGTCCCAAATGAATTCTTACAGCAAGAATTCTGAAATGCACAAGACAGGGTAACTAAGAGAGTAGAGGTAGCAGACAGAAATAGATGGTGAGTTAGGTAGCACTCCAATAATTTCTTGTTGATTTTAATCCTTTGCTTACAAAAAGACCGTAATGTGTTGTTAGAAAGTGCACTCTTGCTTCTTCTGTCTTGAGAGAGACAGGGAGACAAGCAGGGAGAGATGAGAAATGTCAACTTTTAGTTGTGGCACTTTAGTTGTCCATTGATTGCTTCTCATATGTGCTTTGACCGGGGGAGGGGTGAGGGCTCCAACCAAGCCAGTAACACCTTGCTCAAGCCAGCAACCTTGGGCTCAAGCCAGCGACCTTGGCCTCAAGCCAGTGATCTTGGGCTTCAAGCCACTGACCATGGGCTTCAAGCCAGTGACCTTTGGGCTCAAGTCAGCAACCATGAAGTCATGTCTATGATTTCACATTCAAGCCAGCAACCCCATGCTCAAGCTGGCGAGCCCACGCTCAAGCAGCAACTTTGGGGGTTCGAACCTGGGTTCTCCATGTCCCAGTCCAACACTCTATCCACTGTGCCACTACCTGGTCAGGCTGATTCTTCTTCTTTATTCTACTTTAGTTTACATAAGTCCAAACTCCTTTTTGATTTTGCCTTGATGACTTTTTATTGTTATTAACCATAATAAATTTCTCCCTAAAATCCATCTGTAATTGCAACCCTGTACTGCACCTCCTGCATACACAGTATATACAAAATAATCTTAAAGTAGATCAAAGACCTAAGTGTCAAAGCTCAAACTCTTAGAAGGAAACCTAGGTGTAAATCTGCATGGCCCTGGATGAGCAGCAGTTTCTTAGATGTGACACCAAAAGCACAAGCGATAAGAAAAAGTAAGTTAGACTTTTATCAACATTGAAAACTTTTGCGTGTTAAAGGACACTATAAAGAAAGTGAAAAGATAACCTACAGAATGGGAGAAATATTTGCAAATAATATCTCTTCTTTTTTTTTTTTTTACAGGGACAGAGAGAGAGTCAGAGAGAGGGATAGATAGGGACAGACAGACAGGAACAGAGAAAGGTGAGAAGCATCAATCATTAGTTTTTTGTTGCTGTCGCAACACCTTAGTTATTCATTGATTGCTTTCTCACATGTATTTTGACCACAGGCCTTCAGCAGATTGAGCAACTCCTGCTGGAGCCAGCGACCTTGGGTCCAAGCTGGCGAGCTTTTGCTCAAGCCAGATGGGCCCGCACTCAAGCTGGCGAGCTCGGGGTCTCGAACCTGGGTCTTCCACATCCCAGTCTGACACTCTATCCACTGCGCCACTGCCTGGTCAGGCGCAAATAATATATCTTATAAGGGGATAATATCCAGAATATATAAAGAACTCTTACAACCAACGATACAGAGACAGCCCAATTAAAATATGGGCAAAGGATTTGAATAGGCATTTCTTTGAAAACATACAAATGGCCAGTAAGCACAAGAAAAGACGTTCAACTTTATCAGTTGTTAGGAAATTGTAAATCAAAACCACAATTAGATTAAGGTGACCAGATTATAAAATTAGTAAAGCAGGACACCATTGACAGGGGGGGTTCTTAATTAAAAATTTGGTCTATATGGAGCAAAAAAAATTTTCATAGAATGCAAAAATAGTATATATTATTTTAAATTTCAAAATAAGTACAATTTACAAATATAATACTTTTAAAAATTATGTATAGTATTATTTTATTCTTTGGCATATTTCTCATTTGAGTGATTTTTTTTTAGTAGATTGCTATTGTTTAAAAGGTCATGAAATTTTTCACAAGAATTTGTTAAATTATATTTCACACATAAAATGGCTTTCAAAGTCTCAACACTTAATTGTGATTTTTCTGATGTCCACGCTTTATTTAGCATAGAGAAAATGCGTTCAGTCGCAGCATTAGTTCCTGGTAAAGACAGCGCGTATTCCACAATTTTTAGTGCATTGTTGTATGGAACATGGTTTATTTCAAAATGATGAAATATTTCTAACCATTTGTTCTCTATTGTGATTTTTGCTGATGACCAAGATTTAATGTTTTTCCTATCAATATATTTTTTTTACTAAAGATACCTCATTAAAAAGATTATTTATGGATGCCTGACCTGTGGTGGCGAAGTGGATGAAGCGTCGACCTGGGAACACTGAGGTCGCCAGTTCAAAACCCTGCACTGGTCTGGTCAAGGCACATATGGGAGTTGATGCTTCCAGCTCCTCCCCCTTTCTCTCTCTCTCTCTCACTCTGTGTCTCCTCTCTAAAATGAATAAAATAAAAAGAAATTTAAAAAGATCATTTATGGAAATATTACTATAAGGGAAATTTTGTGTAAGTCAGAGGGATTGGGTTACACGGTCCTGAAACCGATGCCAATGCTGGAACTGCACAAGCGGGCGGAAGCAGGTAGGGCAGCGCCACCGCTGCCTGCTGGAGACCGAGCGGCTTGTGCCTGGCACAGCCCGGAGCCCCACGCTGGCGTCCAGGACGTGGGCCTATGGGTAGTTAGGGGACTTGATAGCCGCAGCCCCAGCAGGTACGTGCGGCCTGAAGTTGTTTGTTTTGGAGCCCCGCACAGGGCAGCCAGCTCTTGTGGCAGTGCGGGCACTTCCAGGCTAAGGCGGGGTCTCCACGTGGAAAACCGTATATTCCCTTCCCGTTCTCCCACCGTTCCCTAGCTTTTCGTGCATTCTTTCCAAAAATCGAGACTTTTTTAAAACACCATGGGACGCGGGACAAATTGTTAAAAATCGGGACTGTCCGGCCAAAAGCGGGATGTCTGGTCACCTTAAATTAGATACCACTCGACCCCTACTAGGATAGCTATAACAGTAATTTTAAAATAAGAAAACTACAAGTGTTGGCAAGGATGGAGAAGTGAGAACGTTTACACATTGCTGGTGGAAATGTAAAATGGCATAATCACTGTGAAAACAGTTCGGTGGTTCCTCAAAAAGTTAGAGTTACCACATAATCCAGGAATTTCATTTCTAGAATTAAAAATATATTCCCACACAAAAACGTGTCCAGTAATGTTCATCGTATTACTATGCACAAAAGTAGGAAAGAGAAACAAACCAAGTGTCCTCAACTGATGAATGGGTACACGACACGTGGTGCATCCATACAACGGAATATTGTCCAGCCATGAAAAGGAACAAAGTACTGACAAATGCCATAAGGTGAGTGAGTCTTGAAAACACTTTGCTACATGACAGATACCAGGCACAAAAGGACACACATAGTATAATTCTATTTATGGAAAATGCCTAGGACAGATAAATTCATAGAGACAGAAAGATTAGTAGTAGACAGGAGGTACAGGTAGGGGGAAATTGGGAGTGATTGCTAATAGTATGGGGTTTATTTTGGGGGATGATGAAAATATTTCAGAATTAGATACTGGTGATGGTTGCCCAACCTTGTGAAAATACTAAAAACTTCTGATTGTATATTCTGAACATGATTAAAATGGTAAATTTAGTTTTGTGAATTTTATCTCAAAAATTTACAAAAGAAAACTTGGTTACGAAGTTTGTTCACTCAACTGCTATTTTTTATATAAAAAGGAAAAAAGCCCTGGCCAGTTAGCTCACTCGGTTAAGAGCCCTGGCCGGTTAGCTCAGTTCGTTAGGAATGTCGTCCGGAAACAAAAAGGTTACAAATTTGATTCCCGGTCAGGGTGCACACGGGAAGCAGCCAATGAGTGTACAACTGAGTGGAACAACAAATGAATGCTTTCCTTCCTCCTCCTCTCTCCTTCCCTCTCTCTGTCTCTCTGAAAATTAAAAAAAAAAAAGAAAGAAAAATAGAGAGAGAGAAAGGAAGAAAAGGAAAGGAAGAAAGAGAGAGAGAGAGAGAGAAAGAAAAAGAAATTAAGCCCTAGCCAGATAGCTTAGTCAGTTGTAATGTTGTCTTGGAGCACAGAGGTTGTGGGTTCGATCCCTGGTCAGGGCATACACAGGAGCAGCTCCATGTTCCTGGCTTTCTCTCCCTACCTCTCTCAAAAAGAAAAGAAAAAAAGAAGAAAAAATGTAAATGTTCAATAAGGGTATTCTTTGGACTGTGCTAGAATTGTATGTACAAATTTGTAGAAATTAATTTATTGATTTAAAAAGATGTTCATGATATTGAGTAAAGAAAAACCAGTTACAAAATAATATTTAAGGAATGATCCTGTAGTTTGGAAAAAAAATAACAAAAAGGAATCCAAAATACTAGTGAATGAGAGACAGGAAGGGCATACACTGAAATTTAGGTGGCTCTGGGCAGCAGTTTTCTTTTGTTCTTTTGGGTTGTTTTTTGTTGTTGTTGTTTTTGCCTCCTACCGTTTTGCCTCCTGATTTTCCCACAATAAGCTTATATTGACTTTTTTAAAAGTTATGTTAAAAACAAAGCTCAATGAGAGCCAGATGGGTTGTTTTTCACGGCAGAGGTGATTCCAACTCTAGCTCTAAAATTTTTCTCCCTGGGTTCTTCTCTTTCTCTTTCCCATAACTAAATTATGGAGCAAGAATTGGCTAAAATGGACGAGTCCAGAAATTTTAAAGGCCTGCGCCACTTTGACTGTCTGGCTTGCCAAAGCTGTGTTTTCCTCAGAGTCAGGAAAACATGAAAGTTGAAGGGGAAGGGTTTCTGGGCAATAAAGAAATTGATTTAGAAAATGTCATTAGGCAAATGGTACTTATAACTGATAGACGGCCTGCTGACTGTTTCCTCTGGCCCTTCAGATTTCCCTTGTGAAGGAAGTAAAAAAGGCCCATGTGTTGACAATAAAATTGTTATGCAGCACCTGGGAGTGCTACTGTAATTACAGGTCTCTGAGAACTTTCTTGCAATTCCAGTTTTCAGATGTTTAAAACTATGTTGTAAAATCTTCATCCACATTGGAACTTAGCACCTTTGACTGCAGCCTGGAGATTTAATTGTTAAAAACAACAGGACCCAATCTAAAGATTGGGGGGAAAAAAGGAAAATAAGGCTAAACATTTCTGGAACTTGGAATATATCTCCTACATTTTGCTTTCAAATTATAACTTTTTGTATACTTAGCAGGCTTTAAAATAATATGAAACAGCCCTGGCCAGTTGGCTCAGCAGTAGAATGTTGGCCCACTGTGTGAAAGTCCCAGGTTCAATTGCCAGTAAGGACACACAGGAGAAGCAGCCATCTGCTTCTCCACTCCTCCCCCCTCCTCACTTCTCCAGCAGCCATGGCTTGATTGTTTCAAGCAAGTTGGCCCTGGGCACTGAGGATGGCTTCATGGCCTTGCCTCAGGCAGTGAAATAGCTTGGTTGCCAAGCAACGCAGTGGTGACTCTAGATGGACAGAGCATCGCCAGGTAAAGGGCGTACGGGGTGGATCCCAGTCTGGGCTCATGTGGAAGTCTCTGCCTCTCCATCTCTCACTTAATAATAAAAAAAATATTAATAAAGCATTTTAAAATTACTTATTGAACCACAAGGAAAATAGAAGACATTTGTTAGTTCTTGACTAAGTATAGCTTTGGAAAATTTGCATAACATCTGTGTTTTGTTCTCCTTACCGAAAAACGGGGATCATAATAAAACCTATCTCACTGTGGCAGCCATGAAATATGGCACGCAAATCTTCCTGCAAGAACCCCTCCCCCCCCCCCCCCCCCCCGTGCTAGTTTAGCTCTAAGGAGTGCTTTTCTGTTAGCTTTTTAGCATCACCTCCGATTTTGAGGTGAGGTCATGATCTTCTGGTGTCGCCCCCAGCCAGTCACTGGGCTCAGTGGGGCATGGGCACAGTCATTTCAGCCTTGCAAGAGTTCCTTATGGCCAAGACCTTGTCAGATGGCAGCGTGGTGTGAAGCTGTCCCTGTCCAACCTGTTCCTTCTCCCTTTCCTTTAATAACTGTCAGATCTGCAGTGTGGTCTGAAGACTCCTGCCCGAATCTGCCTTTTCCCCCTTTTGTCTTTCATGAGCATTGTCCCCCGATATGCCTTTTGTATTCCTGGCTCCCATCTGCTTCCTGAGGACCCAACTGATAACACTCAGATTTGTTGTAAACCTCAGGTGTGAGAGCACCTGACAAATGCTAGTAGATGCCTGGTACACAGTTTAATATTATCAGCAATATGTGGTTGATTTTTAAAACTAAGTTTTTATATCTGGTCACCACTATTTTCTCACTTATTTCTGATTTGGTTTCTACCATCTTTTTCTACTGGCACATAAACAGCTGACTGTACACACACTGATTAAAATTATTTAAAATAGAAGTTTTATTGTTAGTGTCCTGTGGAGGAAGAAAATTTAAACAAGTATTGACTAGCATTTGGCAAAGAAGTTAAAGACAATAAAACAAAGAGAAGAGAGTAAAGTATACATAAAGGGAAGATACATTCTGTGAGGACAGAAACTTTTATTTAATATTTAAATAATATATGCCATATTCTCTTAACCACTCATGTGCTCTCCACCTCCCTCATAAGAATTTTTCTTGTCAGCATTTAAAAGTTTTGTTTTAAAGAAGATGCTTGGGTCTGTAGCTTAAAACCATCACTGTCTTTTGCTAGGCTAGACACTTTTTTATTCCCCAGAAATTTTCCAGAACTACAGCTTTCATTAGTTTATCCAATTCAAATTTGGGCTTCTTCAGCTCTTACAGTTTTCTTTTTTTTTTTTTTTTACAGGGACAGAGAGAATCAGAGAGAGGGATAGATAGGGACAGACAGACAGGAATGGAGAGAGATGAGAAGCATCCATCATCAGTTTTTCGTTTTGACACCTTAGTTGTTCATTGATTGCTTTCTCATATGTGCCTTGACCGCGGGCCTTCAGCAGACTGAGTGACCCCTTGCTCAAGCCAGTGACCTTGGACTCAAGCTGGTGAGCTTTTGCTCAAACCAGATGAGCCCGTGCTCAAGCTGGCGACCTCGGGGTCTCGAACCTGGGCCCCTCCGCATCCCAGTACGATGCTCTATCCACTGCGCCACTGCCCAGTCAGGCACAGTTTTCTTTTTTAAAAATATTTTCCAAGTGAGAAAAAGGGAGATTGAGAGACAGACTCCCACATGCACTCTGACCAGGTTCTACCTGGCAATCCCCATCTGGAGCCTTGGGCCAATGCTCTGACCATCTGGGCTTGTGCTTACAACCGAACTACTTTTATCACCTGAGGCAGAGGCTCCCTGGAGCCATCCTCAGTGCTGGGGGCCGATATGCTTGAACCAGTTGAGCCATGGCTATGGGAGGAGAAGAGAGAGAAGCGGGAGGGGGGGTAGTAGACAAGCAGATGGTCTCTTCTGTGTGCCCTGACCAGGAATCAAACCTGGGACATCCACATGCTGGGCAGACGCTTTACTACTGAGCCAACCAGCCAGGGCCTCTTATAAATTTTCTAAGAAATTAGGCTGGATTTTTCTCTATCATTCCTAAGCTTATTGACCATTTGTTTGAAGTCATTTAGAAAATATCTTCTGTGACATGACTCCCATCATCTTCTGAATTGGAAGCACCTACTGGATAGTGATGCATGCATCTGGCCACCAGAGATTTTAGAAATCTTTTATGCTTTTTGGTAAACCCAACACAAAATAAGCAATGCCAGTATCCATGGCTTGTTTGCCATGAATGTGTGCACCAGAGTATGTCCTGTTTTCATGGTGGGACACACGTTATGAGTGAGATCCAGCAAAGAAGTTTGTCAGGCAGGTTTTTGCTTTGAATATCCTTGACATTAGTTGAAATGTAAGGAATGCAACTTTTTCAGAAATATTCTCTCCAAAAATGTAACCCTAAAGACTATCAGATACAATTTTGGCTTGAGTCTTTGTGTCTAATACTAAATATGGCTGGTATTTTCACATCATGTCTCTCTAAACAAGCATCAGTTGTTTTATTCTTCACTCTTTGGTTTGTTTTTTTCTATAAGATGTTAGTTTCTCCTTGCCACAATGGTTAAGTTACTAAGGGAGAAGAGGTCAGTGCCCCTCTTTTTCCTAAGCAATTAGTTTATGTGTGCCATGAGAAAAAAAGGTTGAAAATCGCTGTTCTAAGGTATTATAATGCTGCTGAGATGTTGCCTTTAACAACAAATGTGGTCAAAGAGGGCACAGTACACTTGCGGAGAAGTGAGCACCTGTTCCCTTGGGGTGCTTAGAGGCTCATCGGAGCTGTGACAGTAGAAATAGATGCTCTCTCATTAAACTGTGTTCTAAGGAACACATTCCCTAATTCTTGCAGCATTTAAGTCAAGACTAATTAGCCATTTATTAGAATCCAGAAGAGGTGATTTGTCTATAAAAATAGGACAGGAGGAGAAGACTGTTAGGATTCCTTTTGTATTAAGAGAGAACTGTACTTGAGAAGTAGATTCATAAAAGTAATAATGTTAATGCTTCATCAAAGACATTCTTAAGTGGCACAGACTTTGCTTTGGCGGGTGCCTGGCCAGACACCACTTTGGGTGGCTGAAGAACTCAATGGCTATGAGTGCCGTCTGGTGGCTCTGCCCGGACTTGGGCTGAAAGCTCCTGCGGTTCGCCCTATCATTGCTTTTCCATCCCCGGTGGAACAGTAAGAAAGGCAAAGAATGCCTTACTCTTATTATGAAAGAAGAATCATTTTTAACTCATTTTGACAATCATTGTCTTTTCATTGGAGTAATCTGTTTACAATGAGTGTAATCACTCATATTTGAATGTAAATATATCATCTTACTGCTTTTCCTTTATTTTACATTTTTTATTGAATTTATAGGGGTGACATTGGTTAATAGAAGTACACAGAGTTCAGGGGCACATAATCTGTATACTGCAGTGTGTGTTCACCACCCCAAGTCAAGTCTCCCTCCACGACCATCCCACCTCCCCCTACCCTCCACCACTTCCCACCCCCTTTCCCTCCTGCAGTCTTCACGCTGTTGTCTGTGTGTGCAAGATTTCTTTTTGCCTAATCCCTTCGCCTTTCCCACCCAGCCCATGTGTTCTGTATTCTTTTTGCCCAGCTTTTCTTGCTTTCTTTTGGATTAATTAGTTTTTATTACTCCATTGCCCCCCCCCATTTAGCCTTGTAGGTACTCTTAACTACCTTTGTAGTGGTTACCCAAGAGTTATAACATGAGTCCTTGATTAATTAATATCAATAAGTACTTTTACCACTTCCTGGACAGAGTGAGGACTTTGAGCACTTTATTCCATTCACCTTATTCCTGACATAAAAAATATTTTTTTTTATTTTGGAAAAGATTTTGCACCTTCAAAATCTGAATAGTGCAATGAGCTTCTCTATACTGTTCATATTGATTCAACAATTGTTGACATGTCTGTCTTTCTCCTAGTTTTGCTCCTAAAGCCTTTGAACTGATTGGACAAGACCTATCTAGATTCTCAAATATAATCTCCTTTACTAATTATAACTAATTGTAAATGTTAACCATATCTTAAAAAAATACCTTCACCTAGATTAGTGTTTAATTGAATAAGTGGATGCTAGGGCCTTGCCAGTTTGACACATAAAGCTAACCAACACAAAGCACATCAAGTTTCCTTCTAGCTGTAGGTCAGGGAATATAACTGCCATTAATACTTTCCATCCATCCATCCAAAAACTATTTCCTGAGCACCAGCTGTATGCCAAACACTATGTTAGATGCATGGATACATATTTTAGGATCCAGACAACTGGCTGACAAATAACTGTAATACCCTATTTGTTACTTGGAATCCTATTGTATATTTTTAAGGCTATGATGTTGTTTCTTTCTGTCTTACTTTATTTTTCTCTAGGACACAGACAGGAACGTATTCATTGTCATGACTTTCACAAATCTCATTACATAATTTTTGTTTGTTTGTTTGTATTTTTCCTAAGTGAGAAGCGGGGCAGTGGCAGACAGACTCCTGCATGCACCCGACCGGGATCCACCTGGCATGCCAACCAGGGAGCAATGCTTGGCTGGCACATCTGGGCCTTTGCTCCATTGCAGCTGGAGCTATTCTAGCGCCTGAGGCAGAGGCCATGGAGCCATCCTCAGCGCCTGGGCCAACTTTGCTCCAATGGAGCCTTGGCTGAGGGAGGGGAAGAGAGAGATAGAGAAGAAGGAGAGGGGGAAGGGTGGAGAAGCAGATGGTTGCTTCTCCTGTGTGCCCTGACCAGGAATCGAACCTGGGACTTCCACAGGCCGGGCCGACACTCTACCACTGAGCCAAGTGGCCAGGGCTGTCCTTGCATAATTTCTTGTCAAGTAAACATAAATATCTTCTACCCACCAAAAACAACAATTTAATTAACCAGTTGTTTGACCAGAAAGATTGAGCTCAGTAGCAGGGAAATTCGGTACCTCGACTGGGCAAACCCAGGGTTTCGAACTGGTGACCTCAGCATTCCAGGTCAATGCTTAATCCACTGTGCCACCACAGATCAGGCCATACATGCTTTTCAGGCTTCTGCTTGCATCATGTTTGCTAATGTTCCATTGTCCAGCAATTCACAATGAAGCTGAGGTTCAAGAGGTGGGGAAATAGATGCTACATGTTAATGGAAGTTGCAGCAAAGAATCTGTGGTCTTCCCCACCCAGTATAAGACAGTGGTTTAAATGTAGGTGAGACACAGGACAGTTTGTTTGCAGCTACTTAAAGAATCACACCAGTAGAGCTGGACACATTCTAGGGCATATGGGGCTTTCCCCACCACACTATGATACAGGGTCACTTTCTAACATAAAGGGGAAAGCTGGTGATTATATAGTTAAATAAGACAAACCGGATAATTCAAGCATAAAAGAACATCTCTTTTGAATCCTGAATTATTAGTTTTCCCATTACATCAACCAGACACCTCCTCAACGGTGTCCTTTGTTTTGAAGACATTAGATCTACAATTTAAATTACTGCCTCTTTCCTTAATCCTTCTGCATATAACTATTTCTTTAACCCTTGGAAAAATGTCCAAATTTTCTCCTTTTTCTTGATTTTACACCCCCTAAAGATTACTTGGTCATTTGGATTCAAAATAAAACATTCTTCTCACCTGGCAATACCTTTTCATCTTTCTTAACTAAGTAAAGTGAAGATATATAACAGGTGCTATAATAGTTGTCTCCCAAGCTATAAGAAAATTAGTTTTTGCAGTACAACATTTCAGGCTTTAAATTTTGGCAAGAAGTAATCAAAATATACCCTTTAACAAAGATCCGGTGAAGACAGCAGAGTAGCTAAGATACTTGGCTAGGCAAATTCAACCATAAACTTTCTGAATTCTCCTGTGCATAAACCTCCAGGATCTTGCAATGTGACCCTATTTCCTGGAAGGCTGAATGCACCTTTAAAGAATGAGCATATTACTGGCTTCCCATCAGCAGACTTAAGCTCAGTATTTTCATGGCTGTGTTAACAAAGCTTGAAAAGAACGCAGTTCAAATGATAACTAGAGAAAAGTTTCAACTCAAACATTCCAATTCTGTTAAACAAATTCCGCCTGGGATGTACACACAATTGGTTGTTTTCCTCAGTGAATGTTGTACAACCACATGCCCTGGAAGAATTTGTCTGTATTCAGTTCCAATGAACAAAGAGCATTTTTCAAAAATCCCAAGAGTGGTATAAATAGCTGGGAAGGGTGTTAACTGCAGAAATACGCTGGTTTATTAAGTGAATAACTATGTGAAGGGGCTTTGTAAACTCAACAAAACACTAAAAATATTTGTTGTCATTCTTTTTATACTGTGAACATAATACATGCACCAGACCAAGACATTCCACCTTCCACGAAATAATTTTGCAGCATGTTAAGACTGAAAATGAATAATTTTGCTAATGTCCTTTTAAGATCAATGAGTTCTTATGTTTTGCTTTCTTGCCACTAGAATCTAAACACTTTCCAATAGTATTTATAATTCCTTGAAAGGATTGTTTCTGGTGCGCCACATCTATACCCATTTTAAAAATTTTGATAATGGAGAAAAGTATGAAAACTAAATTATTACTCATAATTCCATCATCCGGAGGTAAGAGGCATTAATATTTTAGTGTTTTATTTTCATCTTTTTCTATACATATAGATATATACAGAAATATAAAATTATATATATTTCACATGTGTGATACTGTGATCTAACATGAAAGAGGCAATGTAGTATAATAGTTAACATTGGCAGATAATTTTGGTTTGAATCCTGGCTCCTCCACTTTCTTATTGTGGTAATCTGGGCAATTTACTTACTATTTCTGTACTTCAGTTCCATTATGGAATAATATTAGTAATCTACTTTATGGGGTTATTGTGAGGATTAAATTAGTTAATACATGTAAAGCACTTAGAACAGTTCCTAATGTATTATAATTGTTTGATATTATAAACAATTTTTATTTATCACATAACACCAGGGCCTAAGCATCTTCCAAAATAATTTAAAACAAAATAAACATGATCAAATATCATATTCCATTGACTAGATATGCCATAATCTACCAACTCCATTGCTGAATATTGTATTTTAAAATTGTCACAAAAATAAATATTAGCTCAATGAATATCTTCATGCATCAAGTGTGTCTGGATTGCATATGACTTGATTAGATTCCCACAAGTAGCCTCTGGTGGCCAGCCTCCAGTATGGCCCCAATAATCCCCCTTTTCTGGTATTCTGGCCCTCATCTGAATCTTCCCCACCCCTACTCCTCACTACATAGAGCAGTGGTTCTTAACCTGGGTTCTATCAAACCCTAGGGGTTCGATGAGTGGTCTCAGGGGTTCGGAGAAGCCTCTGCAGCGGAGTCCAGAATAAAGTAATACCGTAATTTCTTGTGAGTTCATGCACTTTGTTGGTTTTGTTCTTTGAGCAAGGTGATGTTCATGCACGGCTCATTTTGTGCACCAGTAAAAAAACATATACCTATGTCTTGAATTTGGGAAAAAAAATCATATTTTATTTATCACTAAAGAAGGGTTCGGTGAATGTGCATATGAAACTGGTGGGTTCGGTACCTCAAAAAAGGTTAAGAACCACTGACATAGAGCTTTATTTTGTAACCAATAGGGTATTGCAAACAGGATGAAGTGTGACTTCAAAGGCTAAGTCACGAAAGGAGTTGTGGCTTCTTTCTCTTTCTCTGTTCGATCTGGCAGCAGACCTCTGATACATTGCAAAGACACTGACTGCCTCTATGGAGCGGTCTGTGTGGGCAGGACCTGAGGCCTCCTGCCAACTGTTACATGGGTGAGTGGTCCTGGGAGCAGATCATCTACCCAGTCACGCGTCACTTATCTGAAGCCCTCCTTGGCCCACAACTTAAAAAATCCTGAGCCAGAACCATCTAGCCCAAGGTGCTCCCAGATTCCTGACCTGCAGAAACTATGCGAGATAATAAATGTTATAGTCCATAGTGAATATATTATAATCATCAAAACTTGCTAAGACACTAAAACTTAATTATTCCAGCTACTAAAAAGCAATGATAATTATATAATGTCAACCTTTTTATAAAAACCGCCCACGTTGCTGTGCTGGTCAACCTCTTTCCTACCGCCCACTAGTGGGCGTTCCAGCTTTCATGGTGGGCCAATGGTGGCGACGTTTGGTTGCTCCACTTACCGCCCACCATGAAAGCTGGAGCGCACATTAGTGGGCGGTAGGAACCAGATTGACCAGCACTGCAAAGCGGGCGGTTTTTATAAAAAGGTTGACTACCCTTAGTTCTAAATTTGGGGCTCCTTTTTATGCAGCAATAGATTAGCAATATATAAACTGGGTTAAAAGGTAGAATATTTAAGCATGTTTGATAGTGTTAAATGGCTTTCCAGAAATGCTATGTTGATGAACTCCCATTAGAAGTATGCGAAAGTACTTACAGTATTACACTGTCATCACTATTTAGTTTTGTTATCTTTGTAGTTTTTGTAAAAAAAAAAAAGTGGGCATTTTGTCATTTTTTATGTTTGCTTTTATTTGATCTCTAGTGAAGTTAATGTCTTTTCTTAAAGTCCTTTTTGAAAAAAGACTTTTTTTGAGCATTTTAGGTTCATAGCAAATTGAGAGGGAGGTACAGAGATCGCCCGTGTACACCCCGCCCCACCACCCCACCCCACCCCACCCCACCCCACCCCACCCCACCCATGAACCTGCGCTGACACTTCATAATCACCCCTAAGTCCACAGTTTACATCGGGGTTCACTCTTTGTGTTGTGTGAGGTTAATTTTTTCATGTTTCTTTTCTGTTTGTATTTGCTCTTCTGGGAAACCTCTTTATATATAGCTTCCTCAGCCTTAATGTTTTTCTTAGCAATTTGTATGAATTCTTTACATGTAAAAATATTAATAATTTATTATTATATATGTACTTTTAAAGATTTTATTTATTGGCTTTAGAGAGAGGAAAGAGAGAGAGAAAGGTGGAAGGAGGGGCAAGAAGCATCAACTTGTAGTTACTTCTTGTATGTGCCCTGATCGGACAAACCCAGGGTTTTGAACTAGAGATCTCAGCATTCCAGGTCGATGCTTTATCCACTGTGCCACCACAGGCCAGGCTGTTATATTTTTTAACTGATTATTGCTTTTTGGTTTTATATTTAATAATATGTAGATGTTTTCTATTTTTATATAGTCAAATGGACTATTGATACCTCCTTTTGTGTTTAAATTTAGAAAGTCCTTTCCTATTCAGAGAAAATAAATATTCTTCTTATAGTTTTTGGTTTTTTAATACAGTATATTTCGATTTTTAATTCAGTGGTGGGATTTAGCAAGTTTGCAATGGTTTGGCAGAACTGATACCTAGTTTTTTGTTGAGTTTGGTGAACCGATCGTTAAAATGGCACTTGTAATCAAAGTTCTTTCTAACGTAGGCACCTGGGCAGCCGCCCAATGTGGAAATCACAAATTTACACGCCTTACTCTTTTTTAACAGTCATCTGCGCAACAGTGTATTCTAAGCACCCATAGTAATGTTCATTCCATCCATTGGTGAAAAAAATTGTAAGTGAGGACACCAATCAAGAAGCAATAGGAAATAAATAACAAGTTGTATAGTTTTTTGTCAGGTATTATTTGATATTTTTTCATTAATATTTTAAATTTTTTAAATTAAATAAGAGGTGGGGAGGCAGAGGGACAGACTTCCACATACAACGTGACTGGGATCCACCCAGCAAGCCCACTTTGAGCGATGCTCTGCCCCTTGGGGGCTGCTGCTCTGCTGCTCTGCAATCGAGCTATTTTAGCACCTGAGGCAAGGCCATGGAGCCATCCTCAGTGCCCAGGGCCAACTTGCTCCAACCATTTGAGCCGTGGCTGCAGGAGGAGAAAAGAGAGAGAGAGCGAGAGAAAGAGAGAGAGAGAGAGAGAAGGGGGAGGGGAGGCGTAGAGAAACAAATGGGCTCTTCTCCTGTGTGCCCTGACCAGAAATTGAACCCAGGACTTCCATATGCTGGGCCGACGCTCTACTGCTGAACCAAATGGCCAGGGATAGAACTCTTTCTTATAACATTATTTGATTTTGTGTACTTCAATAAATTGTTCTTATTTAAGTATTAAATGCATGAAATAATAAACTACTTTTTGGTATATTGTTCTTTTTATACTTAAAACGGTCATTAAAGCAGAGAACCAGTTGTTAAATTATTTGAATCCCACCTCTGCTTTGATTCATCTGGGATTTATTTTTTTTCATATCACCAAATAGCTAATTTTATGACATTTTATGTCAGTGGTTCTTAACCTGGGTTCTATCGAACCCTAGGGTTTCGATGAGTCGATCTCAGGGGTTCGGAGAAGCCTCTGCCGCAGAGGCCAGAATAAAGTAATACCGTCATTTGTTGTGAGTTCATGCACTTTGTTGGTTTTGTTCTTTGAGCAAGGTGATGTTCATGCACGACTCATTTTGTGCACCAGTAAAAAAACATATACCTATGTCTTGAATTTGGAAAAAAAAATCATATTTTATTTATCACTAAAGAAGGGTTCAGTGAATGCGCATATGAAACTGGTGGGTTCGGTACCTCAAAAAAGGTTAAGAACCACTGTTTTAGGTAATAAATAGAATAATTTCCCTCTTACCGATTTGTGATTTATATTAAGTTTATTTAAAATCTAGTGCCCGTCTCTGTGTTGTCTATTCTATTTCAGTGAAAAGCTCTTCTTGTGTCAATATCACTTCATTTTTTAAAATTATGGGTTTATTATATTTTAATAACTGGAAGGATTAGTTTGTAGAATGACCTTAGGAGGTATGACCTCATGGTCTCTCAAAGCCACAGAGCTTTCTAGAATGCAATCAGATGAAGATTGTACGTCTGTGGAGCTGGTCAGAAAAAGCATTTTATGCTCCTAAGAGCCATATGAGTTCCATCACGCATTTTAGCAGCCTGAGTGGGTTGTAGACTTCCACAAGTAAATGGCAGGCTGAGGTCATGATAGGATTCAAATCCAGGGATGTAAATAAGTTCTGCAGCATAAACAAATTTTGGCCAATAAATTAGTTTTCATATTTTTCTGTGTCTTTGTCAAGCTATGGAAAGTTTGAGATAATACAACTGTAAAACTATTTGAGCTTGGAAAGCTTCTGTAGACATTTCTTAAATAGTTTTTTTCTTTGGTATAAGTTTCAGGTTTTCAACTTTGAATAAATTCTGACCATTATAATTTTTCTCTTAATTATCCAGTTTGCTGAGATTTCTATTTATCTGAATGTATTAATGCTTGTTATTTTTTAATTGAAAATTTCCAGCATATCGCTCATTTTTCATTTTATTTATGCTGTTCTCTCCTCTGTATGTGTGTGTATTAAATTTGACAGGAAGATATTTATTTTGTTTGTATTTTTTCTGCCAAAACACCTGCTCTTGTATCTATTGGTTTTTCTATTTTTATTTCTTAAATTTATTTCTACTTTCCTTTTCTTAGACTTATTTAGCTAGTCTAATTTTATAAGGTGATAGTTCAATTTTATTTTTCAAGAAGGAAAGCATGGAAGCTTTAAGGTTATTTATTTACCACTGAGTGTAACTTGATTATCTAAACTAAGTTTTCTATGTATTATTCTTTTTCATTATTTTTCAAATAGTTTGATATTACATTTGTTTTTCTCTTTGACTATGTTATTTTATTTCAAAAAAAAAATGAAGCCCTGACTAAGCAAATCACTAGTCAACCCCTCTCGCTTTTTACGTTTTTTTAAAAAGTGGAATAACGTTTTTGTTCACTTCTCTAAAAATAATTTCTCAAAATTATGCCATGAAAGAGTTTGTGGAAAACCAACAGAAGTCATTGCTCTTGAATCATTAAGTTCATTTGTTTGATAGTACTCCCACTTGTTCTTGTTTTAATCAACTCCTCCTCTAGCATTCTGTGAGATCCTGAAGCCCAGCCCAGAGCCCTCTTTCTAAAAGAGGTTTGGGTCATGGACTCATTGTTCCACCCAGGGCCTGGAATCCACAAGAGAACTCAGGTCTGTCACTATGGCTGTCTTATTGGAGACAAAGTATTGTGTGAACATTTGCAAGCCATGAAGCATCTCTGGCCTCAGTTTTCATCATTTAAAAAGAGAGAGAGAAATTAAGAGAGAATTGGGTTTGATGATCTTTGAGGTCCCTTCTGAATCCAAAATCCTTGGTTTGATTTTCAGGAGTTTGGTACAGGAACACAGCCCGGGATTCTGTCATTCCTACCCCTAGGTACCGTCTCTCGCACCATCATATTGGCTGTGTGTACCTAAGATTTTCACTGTGCTGAGTGCATTACACGCTTACATGCATTGAAGACCAGCAAGAATCTTATGTTGTATCCATTGTAGAGATGAGGACAGGGAATCTTCCAGAGATTATGGATTTGATCCAGATCACACAGCTAATAACCAGTGTCACTGAGTTCAGATCCTGGTTGACCTGACCTTAGAGCTGAGGGCTTCTACTTGGCACCACGTTGCAACGAGCTCTTCTTACTTCCTGCTTGCTTCTGGATTAATTTGTCCCAGTTTTTACCAAGTCAAGTAATTAAAGTGAGAAAATAGAAAACGTTCAGAGTTTTAGAAGTCAATGAAGTTAAAAAAATAAAAGAAGATGAAGAGGCAAAAGATATAATTTGTTTGGACAGGTCAGAAAAACAGCAATAATACAAACTCACACATGGCAAAATAGGAAAACTCATTTCCTTCCCCACTCTGGCCCCTCATCCCTGTTTCTTCTTGAAAACAAGGGCTTTCTGTAGATAGCTAATGACATGATAGAGGGCACTAAATCAAAAGGATAAAACATGTTTAAACATAGAGTTGATAGCTTGTCTTTGATTCTCACAATGTCGCCTTGTTTTAATAAATGAAACGAGGCATGGCCCTCCTGGTACACCAACATCAAGGGTTCAATTCCTGTTCAGGACTTACGAAAAACAATCAATGAGTGCACAACTAAGGGGAACAAGTTGACGCTTCTCTTTTTCTCTCTCTCCCTCTCTCTCAAATCAATGGAAAAGTAAAAAAAAAAAAAAAAGAGAGAGAGAGAAAAAAAGAACGAAATCAGGATATACTACATTCATCCCCATTCATTACAAAAAAAAACATTTTAAAGTGACTCTAGTGTATTTCTAGTTATTTTTTATGTAAATTATGCTTTTGCATTTCATAAACTAAACTTGGTCATTTTATAGGTCACAAAAGATTAAAGTGGGAGGGAAAATTACAGGCTATAGAGTTGATTTTCTTTTCCTAAATAGAAAAAGTGACATCATTATCAGTAAATGCTCTATCTAGCATTCCTCTGCAAATATTTTAAACATTCCAAAATGTGTGGAAAGAAGTAAGAAAGAGATTCTTAAGCTCACTTTAGGATTTTATTTGTTTAGTTGTCTACCTTCAATTCCTTCAATTGAAAGTATCTCCATGTTTAAAAAATATGCTCATATGGGTCATATTTAGATATACAATTAGTATGCGCAATGTCTGGAATATATTTAAACTCAGAAATCGAGGCTGTGTAAAAGTATTTATTTGTAACTAGCTCCCTCTAGTGGGAATTATTTAAAATTGCATGATTCTCTTCTGAATCTCCTTTAAACTGGTAAAATTTTTTGAGAGCTATTTTCAATTTTTAAAGACACAAATCTTTGAATTTTATTCTTTATAGAGTCCCATATTAGAGACTAATGGATTTTTTGTTATTATAGGACCCATTTTAGACATTTATTTATGATTAAAAGCAATGCAAAGATACAAATTAGCCTATCTCAACACCATAATTACAATGTTTTAGAGAAATGGAATTTAAAAATACATTTTTTTTTTAGAAGGGAAAGATTTAAAATTTTTTATTTATTTTTTACAGGTATAGAGAGAGAGTCAGAGAGAGGTATAGATAGGGACAGACAGACAGGAACAGAGAGAAATGAGAAGCATCAATTATTAGTTTTTTGTTGCCATTGCAACACCATAGTTGTTCGTTGATTGCTTTTTCACACGTGCCTTGATTGCGGGCCTTCAGCAGACCGAGCAACCCCTTGCTGGAGCCAGCGACCTTGGGCCCAAGCTGGCGAGCTTTTGCTCAAGCCAGATGTGCCTGCGCTCAAGCTGGTGACCTCGGGGGTCTCGAACCTGGGTCTTCCACATCCCAGTCCAGCGCTCTATCCACTGTGCCACCGCCTGGTGAGGCTAAAGATACATTTTTATAGAAAAATAAGAGACTGAATGTTCTTGAGCTGAGGCGGAGGTGTAAGTATAAGGTATTTTTCCCCACCAAGAAAGAAGGAAGGGGGGCCAGGAACCACAAAGTGTGGAATAACAAAGGCTTTATTAAATACTGTGCATCCCGCCTGATGATGTCCCCCAGCCCCGGGGTCAGAGGCTAGGGGTGTCACGTGAATTATACTGTGTCAGAGGTATTTAAAGGGGTTCTCTAGAGTGGGTGAGCAATTATGTCGTGGTGAAATCTCTCTGGCTGATGGACAGTTGCTCTTCTCCCAAGGGACTTCTGGGAAATTACTTTTAGTGTGCAAGAATGTGGGCAGCTCTAGTCAAAGTTCCTGAGCCTGGGTTCCCCACGTGACCTTCCCCATTAGACACTGACCCTACATTCCAGCCTTTTTTGTTAAATAGAATAGAGGTGCCATTTATTCATCTGGCTACTTCCTGCTGATTAGGGGCATTGTGGGGAGGGGAGGTTGGCAGGTGGTGGTTTTCAGGGGAGTCAGGAGGAACATCTGTTTGTGAGTTGAGAAACTTCGTGGATGCAGTTCTGTAAGAATTTTTTTAAAAAGAACAAATACGAGTTATACACTGAAAATTAGAAGAAGATTTAGGGTAGGGGTGGCCCAGGTAAGAATGGGTGGTTGCCATCAGGAGTTAAGCAGGTTGTAGGAGGAGAGATTCTTGCTTAATTTTCTCGTAGACGGTTGAGGAGATGGAAGCTTCTTTCATCAGGCCAGTCCTACTGAACAGCATTGCTCCCTGCTTCAGCTCACTCCGGCGGCTGGTTCCTAATGTGGAGGGACAGGATGCAGGAGGGTCTACAGGGCCCAACTTTTTGGTGAGCCGCAGACGAGTAGGGCCCAGTGGTTCTGACTGCCAGCAGTCCTACATGGGAGCAAGCTTGAGGCAAGAGACATGGTTAGAAATGAGGGTAGCATTGATTACGGGGGAGCCCTTGGTAGTGAGGAATGGCAGGAGTAAGTGGGAAGATGCTGTCAGCTGGATGGTGGCTCCAAGACTGTGTAGAATGTCTCAACCCAGAAGGGGTACAGGGCACGATGGCATAACTAAGAAGGAGTGCAAAAAAGGGGATTCCGTTCAAACTGCATGTCAGGGGTGGTGTGTGAAGGGGAAAAGAAGGGGTCCCATCCATTCCCATAACTGAGAACTGTGAGGGAATTAGAGGTCCAGAGTGTGATGGCAAAATAGAGAAGGCAGCTCCCGTGTCCACAAGAAATGAGATGGACTTACCAACTAGTTGCATCATACCCTGGGTTCTCCGAGTCCAGGCCATGTTCTAGGAGTTTGAGCGATGCGCCCACGTGGCTGGATTGGCCTCCCATTCGGGCGGCTTGTCCTCCACGTAGAGGCGTTGAGGATGAACCTGCTGCCCAAAGGGGCAATCGCTCTGCTTGCAGTTAGGGCAGGGCTCAGTGGGCAGCCTTGGGCAGGGGCTCTGTCGGGCACAGTGGTCCTGCTCACCACACTTAAAGCAAGCTGCTGGTGGCGGTCCAGACTTGGGCCGGGCACTTCCTATGCCTTTCCCCCATTGCTTTGCTGGCCTCAGGGTTGCCACAAGAGCCTAGGTTTGGAGCATTACCTTCTGCTGCATGCAGACCTGGCGAACAGCCTTGGCCATTTCTACTAGCCGTGACCATTGAAAACTTTAAATGCCATGTTCACAGGTCCCAGATAGGGGCTTGGGGTTTGAGAATAAGAGGAGGAGGGCTCCTGGTGACCCCGGCACTCAGATCCAGCTGGAAACACTGGAACCAGCAGCAGGACAGGGTCAGAACTTCCTGCAAGCAGATTGGGGTTGGGCATCCTGCAAACCAGTGTAAGAGCCAATGGTAGGTGGAGATGGCCTGATGGAGGAGGGGCTTAAGAACACAGTGGAGAAGGGAGGGGCCCCTGGCCAGCAGGGGAGGAGAAAGAGAGACTGGTATTTGCAGGTGAATGAGAAACAAGGTTTAGTGAAGGGAGGGGAGGGGGCTTTCTGGTGAGAAGAGACCCGAGCAAAAGAGGTCCGCAGAAAGACCAGAGAATGGGGTGCCCTCAGGGGTCAGGCAGGAGAGAGAGAAAGTTGGGAGTCCGTGGAGAAGGAAAGATTAGGAGCAGAGGGTTTTCTCTGGCCTAAAAAGGCCTGCGCGGTGAAACAGGCGGCACAGAGATTAAGGATGGGTGCGCGAATAATTAGAGGCCCTGAATGTCAAGGGATCTCCAACCAGCTCCCAGCTTTTTTTGGCGATAAATTGATGAGGGTGTTAAAAACAAAAGTCCCTTCAGGAGGCTACCTGTTCCGATTATCCAGTGGGTTCTGTGGCCTGGCCACAGCGGAGAAGAACAGTTTCCTCTTCTTTAGGTGAGATTTCGGATAAAGCAACTCCTGGAGTGTTTTGGGATTCCTGTGCCCCCACGGCCGCCCTCAGTCCTCGGAGTGGTCAGAGTTGAGAACTGGTGTCCTGCAACTCAAGCTCTGACCACAGATGGATAGGGAAAGTGGATATGCTCGGGATATCTCCAATGGGCACACACATGCACTCGGATGGAAAAGACTTCCTTGACGTAGCTACAGTTTCGGACAGGGAGTCTCCATGGAAAGAACTGAGGGGAGTTTGGAGGCATGGATCTTACCGCATCGTGCGCTGAAGTGGGTGGATGGTCGGAGGTCCTGAGATCCTGCTTCTTTCTTGGAGGGGAAGGAGAGAGAGGAGCAGTTCCTTGTGGACTTCTAACTTCTTCCCAGGTCCCAGGTTTTTGCACCAAAATGTAAGGTATTTTTCCCCACTGAGAAAGAAGGAGGGGGGACCGGGAGCCACAAAGTGTGGAATAGCAAAGGCTTTATTAAGTACTGTGCATCCCGGCTGATGATGTCCCCCAGCCCCGGGGTCAGAGGCTAGGGGATTGCACCAATTATACCACGTAAGAGGTATTTAAAAAGGGGTCCTCTGGGGTAGGCGAGCAATTATGACGTGGTGAAATCTCACTGGCTGACAGACAGTCACTCTTCTCCCAAGGGACTTCTGGGAAATTTCTTTTGGTGCACAAGAATGTGGGTGGCTCTAGTCAAAGTTCCTGGGCCTGAGTTCCCCATGTGACCTTCCCCATTAAACACTGACCCTACAGTAAGGAATAATAGAAGGATGGTGATGAGATTCCTCTAGAATTCAGACCGAAAAGGGTAACCTTGTTAAAGCTCACAAACTGTTCCAACTTTTTAAAACTTTGCTATATTGGACAACCTGTGAGATAGGTATTATTCCCTTATTTTTCAGGTCAGAAAACAGTGTCCACAAGGTAAGCGATGTGCCCAGTGTTACAGAGCCTTGTGGATACTGTGGTGTACCACTCAGGTCCCCTTCCAGACTGAGATGTTCCTTAGTCCTCCAGTTCCCCAGGGACTTGTCTGCTGATGCCTCTCAGCTGGGCTGCTCCCCGGAATTGTGACCTACCAAAGAAAGACACCTTGCCCAAGGTCATATTCCCTCCCCAGGGACAGTGCATATCTAATCACTGTTTCATATGGGGGACAAGGACTCAATTTGGGGTATCTCAGAAGGGCCATCCCAGCTCCAGAGCTCCCCGTGGATTCCCTGACACCTCCTGCACCTGCATTTCAGTTCAACCATTTTCTCTGTCTGGTCATTCTGCCTTCACCACTCCCAAGTTCTGTTTCTGCAAGGATTCTCCCGGAACCTCTGCACGGAAACCTCAGTGTTTCCGAGTCTGCTTCCGTGTGACCCCAACTGATGACGGCTGGTCCTGGATGTGGCCCGAGGAACCATCTCTAAAATGGGATTTTGTTGCCGGCCCCAGTTGGCTGTACTGTAGACCTTCTTGCTGGTGGTAAGGGAACACCAATAGTCCCGGGCACTCGGTTCCAGTGCCACTGTCAGAACTCTTGCAGGTGGCAAACTGGGACAGAATGCTGATGGAAGGCAATGCATCGGCAGGTGTAGCATCTCAGAGGGTTGAGGATTGGGGGAGAAATTAAGAAATGTAAGGCTTTGGGAATTACATGGCTGCTGCTTGGGGCCGCTGGTGCTTTGGAGAGAGGCGATAAAAGGCTGAGGATGATTACTCACCAACTTGACGGGAAATGTGAAGCCGGAGTGCTTCCTGGGCTGTGTATAAATAGATTCCCGTCTCCTGGATCCTGGTAGCAGTAAAGCTGAAGATTTATAGATTATAGACGTAGCAGAGTTCCAGAGAATGTTGAATGATCAATGAAGCTGACCTGCTGTATCCAGGTCAGGGCCCTGATTTGGAAGAAGTGAGACTGTGGGGCCAAGGAAGAGGACATCTGGATCAATGCACTAGGAAGTTTTGAATGCTCCGCGTCCCGGGGGCGCCGTGGGCCTGTAGGAGAGATCCACTGCTCCCTGTGAGAGGCCAGCACCCGGTGTTTATCTGCAGCTGACACAGAAGGTTCTGCTTTGCATTAAGGCCTGTGCCCTGCTCGGATGCGTTCCTACGTCCTCTCCGGGCCATCACACTCATAGAGAGGGTCAAGTCCTGACATAACCTGGTCAGAGAAGTGCTGGGTTGGCTGAGGGAGAAAGGGATGAGGCCAAGAAGTAGTTGTAGGGCCCGGCTGGTGTGTACCATCAGGAACTGTAAGTATATATGTGAGACTGGACCCTGAGGGTGCTGAATCGAGGGGCACATAGTATACAGTGTGTCTGTAAAGTCATGGTCCACTTTTGACTGGTCACAGGAAAGCAACAAAAGACGATAGAAATGTGAAATCTGCACCAAATAAAAGAAAAACTCTCCCAGTTTCATACCTATTCAGTGCAGTTTAATGTGGGCTCCATTTGTTTGTTGCCCTATATACATCCAAACGATAGTGAAGTTCTTGCCACACACGGGTAAGTACATCTGGTGTAACAGAGTGAATAATGTATACAATTCCAACATGTCAAGATAGGTGCTTGCCATCACAGACTGCTCTGCAAAAAAAAATGGGCCTATCACCTTATCATGCATCAGGCCACACCACTCGTTCACTTTAGGGGTGTTACGTTCGTACTCAACGTAGGCATGAGGATGTTCAGTAGTCCATATTCGGACGTTATGGCGATGAACATGTCCACAGATATGGAAGGTCGCCTCATCGCTAAACACAATCTTCTGCAAAAATCTTGCATCATTGTCGATCTCATGAAGCATATCTGTAGCAAATGCATATCGTGTGGGTCTATCCGCCGGTTTGATAGCGTGCAACAGCCGCAATTTGTACCTCGTAAAACAGAGAAGTTTATTTAACACCTTATGAACTGTAGTCTTGCTTAGGTGTAATTGTAGAGCACACGCACGCACAGATTTTTAGGGCTCCTTAGGTAGCTATTCCGTAGAGCCTCTACAGACTCGTCACTGACTGATGGCCTACCAGAACGGGGTTTCTCCACCAAACTGCTGGTTTTCTTCAACTGCTTATCCCACCGAGTAATGTTATTCCCATGTGGTGGCACTTCGTTATAAATGCGCTGATATTCACGTTGCACTTTGGTCACGGATTCAAATTTAGCGAGCCACAGAACACACTGAACTTTCCTCTGTACCATCCACATCTCAACTGGCATGGCTGTGGGCTGCTCCACTGTATACATGGTGTTACGTCATCATCTGCGCATGCGCACATGCTGCCACATCATCCTACAGAAACTGGGAGGGTTTTCCTTTTATTTGGTGCAGATTTCACATTTCTTTCTTTCTTTCTTTTATTTACAGGAACAGAGAGAGAGTCAGAGAGAGGGACAGATAGGGACAGACAGACAGGAGCAGAGAGGTGAGAAGCATCAATCATTAGTTTTTTGTTGCCGTCGCAACACCTTAGTTGTTCATTGATTGCTTTCTCACATGTGCCTTGACCGCGGGCCTTTCAGCAGACCAAGCCACCCCTTGCTGGAGCCAGCGACCTTGAGTTCAAGCTGGCGAGCTTTTGCTCAAGCCAGATGGGCCCGTGCTCAAGCTGGCGAGCTTGGGGTCTTGAACCTGGGTCTTCTGCATCCCAGTCTGATGCTCTATCCACTGTGCCACCGCCTGGTCAGGCCAGATTTCACATTTCGATTGTCTTTTGTTGCTTTCCTGTAACCGGACAAAAGTGCACCACAACTTTACGGACACGCTGTATATAACATTGGAGCAGGGAGAGTCTGTTTATAAGAGAGCACTTTCTCATGGCCCAGGATTTATACCTTGGCAAGGAGCCCAGAACATGACGCCAATGGACTGGTCGGTTGCCTCTGAGACACTTGAGAACAGTGTCAGGTCACCTGGATGTGAGGTCGAACTGGAAACACTGGCGTGGCAAATAATGAAAGAAAGGATGGAAAGATCCAACTTGACTAGGTGGTGGCTCAGTGGATAGGGCATCAAACTGGGATGCGGAAGACCCACGTTTGAAGTCCGGAGGTTGCCAGCTTGAACGTGGGCTCATCTGGTTTGAGCAAGAATCACCAGCTTGAGCCCAGGGTCACTGGCTTGAGTAAGGGTCACTCGGTCTGATGTAGCCCCCACCCCGGTCAAGGGGCACATATGAGAGAGCAATCAAAGAACAACTAAGGTGCCACAACAAGAATTGTTGTTTCTCATCTCTCTCCCTTCCTGTCTGTCCCTAGCTGTCCTCTCTCTGTCTCTGTCAGGAAAAAAAAAAAAAAGAGGAGAAGGAGGAGGAGGAGGAGAAGGAGAAGGAGAAGAAAGATCCAGAGAAGTGGATGTGCTAGACTGAATATACTCTCTAGGCCAGAAAACCCACCAGGGTGGGAACACAGAGGGTGCTCTGTTTGTCCTGGTGATAGAGCACAGCCCAGCTAGAAGGCAAGCAGGATCACTGAGGAGCTATGGTAGCATCTGTGCGGAGCTCTGAAGGCCAGGGTTGCTGGTGGGAGCTGCTGTTACAGACTGGGCTCTCAGAGTAGTGGGGAGCAGAGGGGGCTGAAGGAACAGAGGCTGGGGGGCCGATGGCAGCTGCCATTGTCAAGGTGGGTGCAGTTATCCTGATGAGCAGCTAAGAGCTCATTGGCTGTAGACAAAATGACACAATACCAGAGTCAGGCTTCCCGCATCTCAGAATCCCACCACATTGGCCCACTGAGGCCTGAGGTTCTCCTGGGTGAGATCTCCATTTTTGTTCTAACTGTGAGGCTTGAAATCTTGTTTTCTGTTATTGTCACTGTGTTTCTTTCAAACACATGCCTTTACCTGTCTGAGGCCTTTACCAACTAGGATTCCAAGAGCAATTAAGCCCAGTGCCCTCTGGCATTCGTTGGGTGGAACTCATTAACTTCTCCCCCTCGCATTCACAACAGTGCCACCCGTTCAGATTCTAGATTTGCCGGTCTTGTGTAAATCGGGACAATCACATGAGATTCAGATGAACTCCAGTTAAAAAGGCTGCAGTCTACCTATTGTTGACTTTTTCTTTACCTTTCAAACTATAATTAATTCTCTTTCTTTCCTCTAAAGACCCAATTCTTCTCCAGATGGAGGGTTGACCATCCTCACATACCTTCTGTTTCTCAAGCTTTGAATTGGGCTGTTATCTTTTCAATAGCTTTCATCACTCTGTTTTCTTACCCTTTGGCAAAATTTTTTCCTTTCTTTTGGATCACTAGAACTCACTCTTTTCTTTTTTTTTAGCAAGTTACACACACACACACACACACACACACACACACACACACACCCGGAGGGACAGACAGGAAGGGAGAGAGATGAGAAGCATTGATTCTTCATTGCAGCACCTTAGTTGTTCATTGATTGGTTTCTCATATGTGCCTTGATTGGAGTTTCCAGTTGAGCCAGTGACCCCTGCTCAAGCCGGCAACTTCAGGGTTTTGAACGTGGGTCCTCAGCATCCCAGGTGAATGCTCTATCTACTGGGCCACCACCTGGTCAAACTAGAACTCACTCTTTGAATTGCCTTCTCTTTCTGAAGGTGTCCCCTGTAGGCCCATCTCAAGGGAGCTCCTTCTCCTGCTCTTTCCTATGTCTCTGTCTTCAGAGCAGTAGTTATTTTGTAATATTTATATAAATACATATTAAAAATCTAGTTAACTATGTAAATATAAATCTGTATGTAGTATTTTGTTATTAATGAGTATGAAGTTCACTCCCCAAACTCAGATATACATGAAATAAAAGTAAAAGGATTTTGTTACAAGAAAATTCCTGACTCTAACCCCTCATTCAGCCCAAGTTTGAAGCTTAATTTCAGTCATCTCTAGGGTTCTCTACTGCTCCCGCCCCCATTGGGGTTTGTTCAAATTCATTTTTCAGGGTGGGGGTTACTCATTCAGTCTCTCTGACCATTGCTTCTCAGACTCCTTTGCTGCTCCTCCCCTTCTGCTAGACCCCAGCATTTTGGGGTATCCCAGGGTTGAGGGATGGGCTCTCTTCCCCATGGAACTCTCTCTCTAGTCTCTTACAATTCTTGGATGTGGAAGGAAACCAGAATATGTCACCCCTAAATATGCCTCTTTGATATAAGAATTTTTTTTGAACTAAAGGCTGTTGAGAATTGGCAAATGCAAGCAAAACTCTCTCTATCCTCCCTCTTTCTGCCTGAAGGCAGGATATGAATTTTTCTTTACTGGAAATGATTAGTCTAGACTTCCAGCCCAGAGACAGCAGCTGAGGAATCTGCAACTAAATCTTACTCCAGTGGTTTCCTCCTATATTTTTACTTTTCCACAGTTTGATGCTCTTGGAAGCCTAAACTCACTTTCCTGTGTCCTGTCCTTTCTCTGTAACTTTTTTTGTTCTTAGTAAAAGATGCTCTGTAAGTTAGAGTTCTGTTTAATCCTCCCACCGTCTAATAAGTCAGAGTTCTAAGCTACTGCTTTGAGTTACTCTTTCATTTGTCTCTCTCATGTATATATGAGATACACATATTAATAAATTGTTCACTTGTCTTTTGTTACAGAAGCCACAGCTGACAACTTGGAAAGAATGAAAAAGATTTTTTTTCCCTCCTGTACAACACTAAGTATTATCTTTATGTTGATTTTTCCCCAACCTCCAGGGAAAACTTCTCAGAACTTTAGTTGGGTATATCTTGACATTTCCATGTGGATGTCTAATTTCATCTCAGGCTTACATATTCAAAAGAGAAATCTTTATTTCTAACCTTAGAAAATTTTCTCCCCTATCTTCCTCTGTGGGTCAAGCTAAATACTTATGGTTTAGCTCTGTTTTCCTGATCCAATTATTCAATAAATTCTATTGATCCTACCTCCAAAATATATCCCTAATCCAGTGGTTCTTAACCTTTTTTGAGGTACCAAACCCACCAGTTTCATATGCGCATTCACTGAACCCTTCTTTAGTGATAAATAAAATATGATTTTTTTTCCAAATTCAAGACATAGGTATATGTTTTTTTACTGGTGCACAAAATGAGCCGTGCATGAACATCACCTTGATCAAAGAACAAAACCAACAAATCACAACAAATTACGGTATTACTTTATTCTGGCCTCCATGGCAGAGGCTTCTCCGAACCCCTGAGACCGACTCATCGAACCCCTAGGGTTCGATAGAACCCAGGTTAAGAACTACTGTCCTAATCATTGCTTCTCTTTATCATCACTGCTTTCACAACCTTGTCTAAAGGTTTGTCATCCCTCACCTAGACTGCTAGAGTATTTCCCTAATTTGTCTTTGTGCTTTACTCTTGCCTTCTTATTATTCCACACAGCCGCCAAAGGCTTTTACTAGGACTAAGACTAGGACTAAAATGATGAGAGCTATGTCATAACTCTGCTGAATACCCTCTATTTGCTTCCAATTACACTTGAAAGAAAAACCTGAGCTCCTTTTGGCCTTCAGTTCCCTAAGTGATCTGCCCCCTTACTTTTCTCTCTAATTGTATTTTACCTCATTCTGTCCTTTGCTGGTAGCTCTAGCCACACAGGTTTTCTCACCTCCCTATCCCTTGTTTTATTTATTTATCTCTCTATTTATTTATTTTTGTGTGAATGGAGGGTCCACAGTCTTGATTTGGCTTTTTCTGTGATTGCTTGTAAGACTCCTTTTCAGTTAGTCTTTAGTTGGTTATTTAGGATGATTGTTCTTAAAAATAGTTGTAAGTCCAGTTTGGTCCTGGGAGGAGTTGAGTGTAACATCCACTTACTCCACTGCTATCTTGGACCCTCTCCTCCCATTCCTTTGTTATAAAACAATACAAGCTGATTTCTGCCTGAAGACCGTTGAACTTTCTGTTCCTAAAATACTCTTTCTCAGATATTCATAAAGTTAGTTTATTTCGGGGAAGAAGAATTGAGAAAAAGAAGAAGTAAGATGATTTTTGCGGTAGGCTTTTGGTTTGATCAGCTTAGCTGGATGGTAGTCCCTTTTACTGAGATGTGAGTAGTGAGGGAGGAGAGATGAAATTTGAGATGTCTGTTGTTAGCTTACATTTGTAGAGTGCTTGAGGATTGTATTAGTTATCTATTGCTGCATAACAAATTATCCCCAGAAATAGTGGCTTAAAACAGTATTTATTTTCTCACAATGTCTGTAGATCAGGAATCTGGCTGTGGCTTAGCTGGGTCCTTTAGATTGGGGTTTCTCATATGGCTATAGGTGTCTCAGCAGTCAACTGGGAAGGATCTTCTTCTCAGCTAACTGTGGTGCTTGCTGGCAAAATTCATTTTCTTGCAGGTTGTTTGGGGTTTTATTTCCTCACAAATTCTTAGCCAGAGGCCCCTCTCAGTTCCTTGCCACTGGGCCTCTCCACAGAGCATCCCACAACACAGTGACTGACTATCAGGGAGTGTGCTGGCTAGAGAGAAACCACTTTGGCCATATTTTATCTGTTTTGAGAAACAAATCTTTAGGTCCAGCCCATACTCAAGAGTAAGGAATTACCACAAGATCTGAAAACCAAGAGTTGGGGATCATTGGGAGTAACATCAGAAGCTTCCTATTACAGGCATGTAGACACGACTCTAAATGCTTTACATGTTTTAAACACTCTGGCCCTTACAATACATCTTAAGATAGATATCCTATTATTTTTTGACTGATGGTGGTGCAGGGGATAGAGTGTTGATGCTGTGGTCCCAGGTTTGAAACCTTGAGGTTGCCGTCTTGATCCTGGGCTCATTGACACGATCTCAAGCTTACTGGCTTGAGCTCAAATGCTGCTGGTTTGAAGCCCAAGGTCACTGGCTTGAGCAAGGGGTCACTAGCTCAGCTTGATCCTCTTGGTCAAGGCACGTATGAGAAGCAATCAATGAACAACTTAAGTGCTGCAACTACAAGTTGATGCTTCTCATTTTTCTCCCTTCTTCTCTCTCTCTCAAAAAAATGCTATTATTATCTCTATTTCACAACTGAGGTGCCAGTAAGTAAAGTAAATTGCCCAAGGTCACACAGTTTAAGTCATTGGGATTTTAACCTAGGCTGTTTGATTTCAGCATCTGTATTAACCAGTTGGCTGCACTGCCTGAAGTGGAGGTGTCATGAGCTGGAGTCTGGACTTTGTGGGAGAGGATTGGGCTGGCAGAAGAGATTGAAAAATGAATGAACTAATCCTAAAATAATAACTATATCTGATTTCCAGTGTGTTTCTTTTTAGCACCCAGACCCCTCCAGTACCAAGGAGATAAGAGGAAATAGAATGAAAGCTTTTTTCCTGTTATTCTTCCCTTCCTTCTCCCTTTCCCTCCCTCCCTCCTTTCCATCCTTCCTTTAATAAATACTGACTGCCAACTGTGTTCTGGGGAAAGTACTAGATCCTGGACAATATATTTTTAGCTCTCTGGATACAAAAGATGTATCATTTTGATATGTTTTAAAATAACTGTAGTTTTCCCTGAAATCATCTACTTAACAGTCATCTGTTTCAACTTGACCTGTCTTCCTGTTAGATGTACCATTTTTAAGTGTTGTGACAGTACTAGAAAATAAGCAATTTGTAAAGCATTTGCACAGATTCTAACTGGGGATACTACTGTGGCTTTCTCTATTATCTGTTTAGCAATCAAAGCAACTCCTTAATTTAACACATGATGTTGAAAATAATCTTATAATATTTCCAATTAAGTTAATTTTCACATGTTTTTGTGTTCTTTGTCATCAAATGGAGAATGATAAAATTCTGTTTTGCATATTATTGATGACTATGGGGTGTGTTTTTCCATTTGGGTCTTTAATAGCTCACTATTATCTAATTTCAGAAATGAGTTCCAGACTCAGTCTATAAGTAACCAACTTCTCCAAATGAACTACAATTCAGAGTTAAGCTCACAAACCAATTTTCTACATTTGTGTCAATCTAAAACAAGCCAAAGTTTGATGATCTACTTTAATTAAACAGGTTGGACATAACTTAGAAGTTTATTAGCAAGAAGTTTGACCCAGAACCGAGAGAGGCCATCACAGAAATGAAGAAGAGATGGACATGCACAGTGTAGACCAACATTATCCGACTTCTAATTTATGGTTGGAGAAGAACATTGAAGTGGCAACCTATTTTTTATTTAATAAAAGAGTTCAGCCTGACCTGTGGTGGAGCAGTGGAACGCTGAGGTCGCTGGTTTGAAACCCTGGGCTTGCCTGGTCAAGGCATGTATGGGAGTTCATGCTTCCTGCTCCTCTTCCTGTTCTCTTTCTCTCTCTCTCTCTCTCCTCTCTCTCTAATAAAAGTGAATAAAAAGAAAGATGTCTCTCTATAAAAATAAAAAAAGTTATAAACAATGGGAATAATAATTGTATTTTTTTCAAGCTCTACTGAATATTGACTATTATCAGGAAAAATATGTTGTAAAAACCAGCTTATGGCAAATACCAAGAAAGAAAGTAGAGTGGCCTGGGAAAATCTAACCAATTACAATTCTTTGAACTAGTAACCTCAGCATTCTAGGTCGATGCTCTATCCACTGTGCCACCATAGGTCAGGCTAACCTACTACAATTTTGATTAGCATATTTTGTTATACTTTTAGCATATTCTGTGAAATAACTATTTCTAAGGGATAAATCTGAGAGAATCTCACAATAGCTCCATTTGGCCATTAAAAATATGTCATTGTGTTGTTGCCATGGAAATATTCTGGTGATTTATTTGTCTATTAGAATTATACGAACTTCTTTTACAGGACTACTCAAGTTATGTGGCTAAGAGGCCAATACAGATATTCTCCAAAGAATATCATCCTCACCAATTGAATAAAATTAGCATACTAAAGGATTCACTTTTAGCTGATGACATTGATCTCTGGGACGATATCAATCTATCAGGTAAGGCCTTATTAAACATTGACTGGTCACACATTTCTAGGTGTTACAGGGCTGTGGAACAGCACACCTGCTGAACACTGAGAACTGATGGGGAGTTTTATTAAATAAGCCAACAGACTCCTTTGATTCTTCTTCTGAAGATTCTCATTGGTATGTTCTGGCACAAAGCTCCCAGGAATCTTTATTTATTTTTTAATGTTTTTGGGTTTTTTTGTTTGTTTAACTTCTTGGGTGATTCTGAGGAGTAGTTGGGACTAAAAGCCAGTCTTGCAGTGGTTGTCAAAGTCTGGCCCCTGGCCCTCATCATCAGCATAACCTGGGAACTTTTTAGAAGTGCAAATTCTCAGTCCCCCCTACGCCCCTCTCCCTGGAAGTCCCCTCCGGCTGCCACCAATGCCTTCCCTCCCTGCACTACTAATTATAGACTCTGGAGATAACCCATCCTTTAAAAGCTCTCTGGGAGATTTTGATGCTTGACTTTTCTTCAGGCTGAGATGGATGCCATGTTCTTCCTTCTTTGTTGAGAGCTAGGACTCTCTTTTTCTCCTTAGCATGCCCGACCTTTCTCTACTTTCCACTCCTTTGCTGCCTGGCGAGACAAAGTGTAGCAAGAGGCCTCTTTGTTTTCCGGAGAAACAGGAAGAGAATAACAAATAATAACCAATATGTGGAAGTGACAGAAGTTCTGAGGTTTATAAAACCCTTCCTGTCCTGGTCTCTGTCCTTCATTTTATTCCACAGTGTGCAGGTCACACTGCCTCCACCTTCTCACGCCACCTTCAGCAAACCTGTAGGACTCTTCACAGCACTCAAGGCTTAAACTTTAGCCAAGCAGCTGATGTCTCCTTTCAGCATAAAGTTTTCTTTTTAGTTTTTAATGGAAATCGCCCAAATGCACATTTTGTTCAGCACATTCTGAATTCACTCTCTTTTTTTAAAAAAAATTTTAGTGAGAGGAGGGGAGGCAGAGACCAACTCCCACATGCGCCCCCACCAGGGTCCACCCCCAGGGATCCACCTGGCAAGCCCACTAGGGGGCGATGCTCTGCCCATTTAGGGCCCTTGCTCTGTTGTGACTGAAGCCATTTTAGTGTCTGAGGAGGCCATAGAGCCATCCTCAGTGCCCAGGACCAACTCATTCTAGTCAATCCTTGGCTGCAGGAGGGGTGGAGAGAGACAGAGAAAAGGAAAGAGAGAGAAGTGAGAGGGGGAGGCGTGGAGAAGTAGATGGGTGCTTCTCCTGTGTGCCCTAACCAGGAATTGAACCTGGGACATCCACACACTGTGCCGATGCTCTACCCCTGAGCAAACCAGCCAGGGCCCTGAATTTTCTTGATAATCAGCTGTTATTATGCATAATAAGCATTAACTGTTATATCTTATAACAAACAATGATATCATGGACTACTGAAGATAGAAGACATTTTGTCAAATAATCAAGGATGTCTAGAATTTTTTCTCATATTTTTAAAACTTTTTGTCTTTACTGTTACCCTTAAGCTATCAGCAAACATATCCAAGTATTTTTAAAAATTTTATGTATTGATTTTAGAGAGAGAGGAAGAGAAAGAGAGAGAAACACTGATTTGTTGTTCCACTTATTTATGCATTCATTGGTTGATTCTTGTGTGTGCCTTGACCTAGGATCAAACCTACAACTCTGGTCTATCAGAATGAGGCTCTTACCAACTGAGCTAGCTACCTGGCCAGGGCCTTCAAATATCTTTTTAAAAAGTATTTTCTACCTTGCTTCTAATATTTTGCTTTTAATTTGGGAAGGCTAAGAAACCAGAAAACAAGTTTATTAAAAATATGCTTAGAACAAGTACAATAAATTTGCAGATTTTATTTTTCACTTAATATCTCAAATGTTAGTGAGGTTGTATTAAAGTTAATACTTCCCAATATTGCTCATGCACGTGTTAATTAATGTAATTCTTTGGGAAAGCAATTTGGCAATATACCCCGGTAAGCCAAGATCCTTAAAACACTCATACTCTTCAATATCACATTTTTACTACTAGAATATAAAAAATAATTTATTATAAAAAATGGTCCACAATGAAGTTTGTTGTTTTATCATTTTATATTAAGGGAAAACTGATAGCTACCTAAATGTTTAATAATAGAAGACTGTTTAAGTAATTCATAGAAACCTACCAGTAAAATTATAGCCTTTAAAAGCTGATACAGTCTGCCCTGTGGTGGTGCAGTGAATAGAGTGTTGACCTAGAACGCTGAGATCGCCAGTTCGAAACCCCAGGCACACTCAAGACACATACGAAAAGCAACTATGAGTTGATGTGTCCTGCTCCTCTTCTGCCATCCTTTCTCTCTCTAAAATCAATAAATAAAGTCTTTAAAAAAATAAAAGCTGATACAAGATTTGAAATAATTTTACCACACAAACATGTAATATAAAATCAAATGCAGAAGTCAATTCTTCTATCCACTGCAGAGGTTACAAATCATACAGTAATACTTTATGTAAGTTAACTCTTTTAAATCTTAGAAAAACACCTGTAAAGTAAGTACTATTATGATCTCCATTTCATAGGTGAGAAAACTGTTACTAAGTAATACAAATAATTGTCAGAACTGGTATTCAAATCTAAGCAAGGTGGAGCCAAGAGCCTGTGTGCTTCTAACCACTGGGACTTTAACTAGGGACATCTCAGTAATACTTGCTGTCCTAACAATTTTTCATGGTGCCCCATTTCATTCTCAGAGGTCCCAATTTAGATGAAAAATCATATGGTTACACAAGCTCTAGGTGAACATAGCCATGCTCAAAAACAACAACAACAACAACAAATAAAGAAAGAAAGAAAAAGAAGAAATTCTCAGTGGATCAGAAACTGCAGATTTTCTGGGACTGCATGCATGTGGAATCAGATGGGAGACGGAACATGACTGATGTAAGGAAGAATGTGATCACAAAGGATCGGTAACCAAGTGAGCCTCATGCCTGGAGGCTGGCAACACTGAGAAGAGGCCCAGAGCAACCAGTATGAAGAGTAGTGGGTGACTAGCAGGAACAGTGTCTTCAGTTGTAATTAGAGCCGCAAAAATGGTCACAATACATCTTGCACCAAGAGGTAATATCTGTTTCCCCACCCCTTGAAATTGGGCTGGTCTTATGAGTTTCTTTGATGAAGAAGAGGTGATGGAAGCGATGCTGTGTGATTTCTGAACAAGCCTGGGCTAGCCTGGCGGAAAATGAGAGACCACTTGGAGAAGGACCAAGGTGCCCTAGCCAACGGTCAGCTACCTATCAGATAGGCGAGTAAGGAACTTAGGACTAGCCAGACCAGCTAACAGACTGCATATCCAGCAGCTGACTACGAATGCATGAATAGGGCTGCAGACAAACTGACCACTGAGCCCAAATTGCTGATCCACAGTTTGTGAGCTGAATAACTCAGTGTTATTTTAAGCTACTGAGCTTTGGGATGGTTTGGGACGCAACGAATGCTAACTAATATACCAGGAAGCCCTTGCAAATATCTCTGACTTTCACTCCTCAAAGGTCTAGGTAGTGTTTCTTTGGGGGCGTCTGTTCTAGGCAGGAGCAACGCTTGGGACAGAAGGGCTGTGTGTCTAAAAGTCACCTGGGGAAAAATAAAGCTCACTGAGCCCTGAATATTCAGTCATGGCCTATCTTATCCAGTAAGATGTGTGTGGTCTATTGTTCTAGAAGATAAATCATGCCTATTGAGATATGCAAAATGGGTTAAGAACAAAGTAAATTTTGCCAACTATCCAAGAGAAATCTTTCTTTATCCAGAAACTATTTTGTTTTTTAATGTTGCTGTCAAAGAAAAGCCTGCCATTAGGTCTTTTCCTCTGTGTAACTCAAGTCTAGAATTACAACTAAATGTTACCACAGCCCACAATTTTTGCCCCAAGAGAGATCATAAAAAGAGTTAGAACACCTTCCCCTTTGGAAGCAGACACTTGGTCACGCCACAGGTTTGGCTGTGAATTGCACACAAAACCCTGTTTCATTGCTAAGATGAGTCAATGAGGTCAGAACTGCTTACACGTTTGCAAAAAGTAATTCATCTCACAATCAGATGGCAATAGCCAAAATTGTTTTATGTGTTAGTTTTCTATTGAGGTGAAGTTTCACATGTAACAGAATTAATCATTATGAAGTATACAATTCAGGGGCAGTTAGTGTGTTCACAATACTTTTCATCACCTCAGAAAAACACCCATCATTAAGTAATCACTGTTCCTGCTCTCATCTTCTGGCCAACACAACGGTGCTTTTTGTCTCTATGGGTTAAAAGGAATCATTCATTCAATATGTGACCATTCGAATTTGCTTTTTTTCTTAGTATAATGTTTTCAATTTTTCTCCAAGTGGTAGCATGCATCAGTATTCCTTTGCTTTAAAGGACTAAGTTACATCCCATTAAGTGTATATCCCATGATATGGTGAACCATGTTTTCACCGAGGGGCCTTTGGAGTGTTTCCACCTGCAATAAATTCACTTCCATAGAGGCTTGTCTTTGTATAGTATCTGTTAGAATCAGTTTGCTATCGAAACTGTGATTTCTGTTGAGGAAAGAGTCTCCCTTTCTTCTTTCTAGGATAAACAAAATTTAGTTGAAAATGCAGTGTAGTAAAACAACGCAAAGCAAACAAAACCTACTCATTGTTTAGGTTTCGTCCAGTTAATCATGTTGAATCAGAGTGGCCAGGAAACAGGCTGGCTTCTGCATGTGGGTACTTACATCCCTCAGATCTCAGGCAGCTATTCACTCATTCAGGTGAGTGAATGTTGAATGGACCTGCTTTACATCTTGCCACAGGGCTCTTGAGGGCAAACAGCTCAGGCCCTTTTATTTCAGACACAGTTGCCAGGGTACCTTCCCTGCTCCACTCCCAGAGTCTGTCCCCTGGGCCAGAGAGGTGGTAGTTGCCGAGGTCTGTCAAAGGAAAAGTCTACTACTCAATATTTAAACATAAAGTTGAATTTAATATTTACTAAAGTGCAGTGTCTTCCAGGAAAGTGAAGAGCTGATTTTATATAGGGTTTGGGAACTCTGGAGCCGAGTGTGTGGCGGACACTCAGAGGCAGGAGTGGGTTTCCGCCAGCTGCAGAAACCAGGTTGTTTAGATGAGAACAGTGTCGCCTGGCTGACTTTCGAAAGCACGGGACAGTTCCTGGCTGGCTTTCAGAAGTGTGTTCACTTAGGCCAGTTGCCATTGATTCATTAGACTGAGGCAAGCTGTCATTGGCTCATTAAAACCAATTTAGAACTGGTTCTGGTAGTTTAATCTTGTCTTAGGAGTGTGAGAACTTTTAAATTTTATTTTATTTTCATAGGAGTGTGGGAACTTCAAGAAAATCATAATCTGTGTGGAGGACAGACATGCAGGCTTATACACAGAGGCCACATAACAGAGAGGTGAAAGCACAGGCTTCTTGCTCAACCTGAAAGATTGGATACTTCTGCTTCTTCTAGAATCTCCACCCAGGTAATAGTTCAAGGATTAAACAAGACCTAAACCACTGAGGAGGAGAACATGAGGGGAGACAGTAGAAAGTAGAAGAGCAGTTGAGAGATGTCAATCAAACTTTGGAAGTCAAATAGCAGATGGACAGTTGCTAAGTGACCCAGCAGACCAGAGAAGGCTGAAACCATACTACTGGCAGAGACAGAAGCCAGGAAGTGAAACTCCGCTTTGGTGCACTGGAAAATCTCAGGAATTGTACCTCCAGTTATCTCTAAAGGCAGGCTGAGGGGCAGAGTTGAAAACAGAAAGATGAGTTGAAATTCTGTAAATGAAGCAGTGAGGCCCTATATTCCTCTCCACACAACAGGCAACCAAGCAACCCACTTCAGAAAAAAAAAAAAAAATGAATAAATAAAGAAGGATATTGAATTGAGGACTCCAAGTTCAAGCATAGTGAAAGGCAGAGAGCTCCGCAGAAAGCAGGGGGTTAAGTGGAATTGGATTATTTTGCAGAGTGAAATTCTGAAGCCTCTTTCCCTAACTTGGCTCCCAGAATGCTGGCAACCAGGTTGCTGCGCACCAAGGCAAGGAACTGGAGGCGGAATATCTCCCTGGGGAAATGACCACCTCAGGGAAACAGACCTAGAGATGCTGACACATTGTGGAGAGGTATCTGCCAGGGAATGCCTGGGACTCTGCCCTATCATTCTGCAACCAACCTACATGGACCTACAACTCAATCTGTCCCACTTCCCCACACAGAGCTTCTGTCTAGGTTTTAGACATGTATATTTAGACTCTTAAATATACATGAATAAGTAAGAATTGCCAGACAAGTCTCCAGCAAAGAAAACAAGAAAGAGATTAAAAGACTTTGAAGGAAACAGATAATAGAGGTCTCAGAAAAGTTAAGACCTATAAATTGTGGTCTCAAAATGATAAAAGCTGTTGCATTCATGAAGAAAGAATGAGATGTTTTTTTAAAAACCATGTTTACAGGATAAAAATCTCTTGAAAATAAAAATCATGATAGAAATAAAAAATCAATAGGCATGGCATAATAGTTGTATGATGATAGGATGTTATTAAACCTGAATCTTAATTTCCTTTTCTATAAAATGGAGATAAGAACAGTAACTAACTAACTCACAGGGTTGTCATGAGTATTAAATGATTTAGTACATGAAATGAGCACATAGTTACTGCTACATTTTTCACTTGCTATTTTATTATAGCATAGTAGATATCAGTTTGTTGTTTAGTTTTAACATGTTAATAAGCTTATTTGAATAATTGCTACATTTTTAATTAAGTGGTTTCTTAGAAAAAAATTAGTCTGTAATGTGCTATAACTCAAAAGTACTTTTTTTTTTTGCAAGAGAGAAAAAGAGAGAGAGACAGGGAGACAGTCAGGAAGGGAGAGAGACAAGAAGCACCTCATTGTTCGCTGACTGCCTCTCACATGCACCCCAATGCAGGGGGGGCCCTCAAGTCGAGCCAGTGACCACCTGCTCAAGTCAGCAACCTTGGGCTAAAGCCAGCGACCATGGAATCATGTTGATGATCCCACGCTCAAGCCGGGGACCTCGGAGTTCTGAACCCAGGTTCTGGGCATCCCAGGTTGATGCTCCATCCACTGTACTTCCACCTGGTCAAGCTCAAAAGTCAAAGGGAAATTAGTGAAGCCTATTAATTAAATATTTTTTTATTTTTAAAGATTAAAAACATTTTAATATTGTGCAAATCAACATGCCTGGTCAATTTCAGCTTCTTCACTGTAGAATCTGGGGGCAGGGATGCTTCTTCTTCTTCTGCCTTCTCTCTGTCTGTGATGACCAATGTATAAAAGTATATGTTGCCTCACACTTTACTTATTTATTTTAAATCTATTTTTACTTTTTCAGTTATAGTTGACATACAATACTCTATTAGTTTCAGATGTACAACCCAGTGATTAGACCTTATACAGTACCACATTTTATTTATCCACTTATCAGCTGATAGACATTTGGATTGTTCCTACTTTTTGGTCATTTGAATAATGCTGCTATGACAATTTGTGTTCAAATTTTTGTGTGGAGATATATTTTCATTTCTCTTGAGTATATACCTAGGGTATACAATGGGAATTGCTGGGTCACATTGAAACTGGATATTTAACTGTTTAAGGAACTGCCAGACTGTTTTCCAAAGGGGCTGCGCCATTTTACATTTTCACCAGCAGTGTGGAAGAGTTGAACCAATTTCTCCACATCCTCATCAACATCTGTTATTATCTGTATTTTTTTTTTATTATGGCCATTCAGTAGGTATGAGATGATAACTCACCATGTTTTGATTTGTATTTCCCTGATGACTACTGATGTTGAGCATCTCTTCATGTACTCATTGGCTATTGGTATATCTCCTTTGGATAAATGCCTAATCAGATTCTATATCCATTTATTTTATTTTTTATTTTTTTTATTTTTTATATATCCATTTTTAAAATTATTATTATTAAATGAGAAGAGGGTAGGCAAAGAGACAGACTCCTGCATGCATCTGGACTGGAATCCCCCAGGCAAGTCCTCTAAGGGTGATGCTCTGTCCATCTGGGCCTGCTCTGTGACTACCTTAGCTTGGCAACCAAGCTATTTTTAGTGCCTGAGGCAGAGGCCATGAGCCATTCTCTGTGCCCAGGGCCAACTCACTCAAACCATCGAGCCATGGCTGCAGGAGGGGAAAAGAGAGGAGGCAAAGGGGCGAGAAGCAGATGGTCGCTTCTACTTTGTGCTCTGACTGGGAATTGAACCCAGGACATTCACATGCCGGGTGGACATTCTACTGCTGAGCCAACTGGCCAGGGCCTCTATATCCATTTTTAAATTGATTTGCCTTATTATTATTTAGTTGTAAGAGTTTTTAATATATTCTTATATAAAATTTTTATAGCATTGTATATATTATATAATACTATAACATATTATTGATGATACAAGTACCTTATCAGATATGTGATTGCAAATATCTTCTTCAATTCCGTGGTTTGTTTTTTCATTTTATTGATGGTGTCCTTTTATTTTATTTATTTACTTATTTAAAATATTAAAAAAAATTTTTATTACAGTTGGCATAATATTATATTAGTTTCAAGTGTGTAACCCAGTGATTGAACAGTATATAACTTATTAAGTGATTATTCCAATAAATCTAATACCCATCTGTATTTATGGTATTTTTGAAGCACAAAATGTTTTCAATTTTGAGTAAGTTTAATTTATCTAGCTTTTCTTTTGTGGCTGCGATCTTAGTGTCACATCTAAGAAATACATTTCCTTTAGGATGTATTGCTTATTAAAAATGAGTAAGTAATTTATGTAAAAAAATCCAGCGTAACAAACTGATGATGGATAAGAAGTATTTTCCCAGACTGACCAGGCAGTGGCGCAGTGAATGGAGCATTGGTCTGGGATGCTGAGGACCCAGGTATGAAACCCTGAGTTCCCCAGCATGAGCACAGCCTCACCAGCTTGAGCCCAAAGGGTGCTGGCTTGAAGCCCAAGATTGCTGGCTTGAGCCCAAAGGTTGCTGGTCTGAGTCCAAGGTTGTTGGCTTGAGCCCAAGGTTGCTGGCTTGAGCAAGGGGTCACTTGCTCTGCTAGAGCCCCCTTGGGTGAAGGTACATATGAGAAAGCAATCAATGAGCAACTAAGGTGCTGCAACAAGTTGATACTTCTCATCTCTTTCCCTTCCTGCATGTCTGTCCCTATCTGTCCCTCTCCCTATCTGTTCCCCTCTCTCTCTAAAAAAAAAAAAAAGAAAGTATTTTCTCAAATTACAAAATAAGGCAGTATTTTAGGCTTTCTTTTTAGGGTAACTCTTTATTATTTTATTTTTCTCCTTTTATAGTAGAAAAAAATTATGCAGGTTGCTATTCATTCAAAATTTTACTATTTTGTAATATTGTTGTGGTTCTCATTTGGAGAATTAACATTTCTATTAAATAATGAGGTATCACTTAAAGTCATTATTTACTATTTTTCTAATTTCCAACTTGTTTACAGGTATGTAAGTAAAAAGAAGATAATTAAAATTATATAAAATTCCACCTTTCACAGCTAACGCAACATTAAAATTGTTTTAATAGAAAGTCCCTTGCTATAGTTTAAATAAAAATAGCAGAATTACCAAATGTTTAGTATATTTCCATTTTTGTAGAAAATATAAAGATATTTGCTTGAAAATAAGTCTGGAAGTATGTAAGCCAAATATTAATAGTGACTATCTGGAGAGAGTAGTTTTTATGTTTTGGGGGAAATTCTTAGCCTCATTTAATATCTAAAATAAAAATATAAAAATAAAGAGAAAAATATCTTCTAACCTTTTCTGTACATATTTAAAATTAATTATTTTACAAAATCACAATTATACTAAATAATGTTTTATATCATGTTGTTAGCCAGACTTTTTATTTTTACTTCATATAATATCATGCCATTGAATATACTTTAAAAAGATTATTTGTGCTGGCTGCACTATAATTTATGGGTTAGTTACCTTATTTAGCTTAGCTATTTCTAGGTTGAATGAATAGGTTGTTGTTTATAACTTTTCATCACTTAAAATTACATTGTGATCAGCATTTTTGTAAATAAATTATTATCTACATGTCCGATTATTTCCAAAGAGAAGATTCCTAAAACAAGCAGTATTGGATTAAAAGATAAGACTATCTTAAGATATCTTACTGAAAAAATTCCTTTGAAGATCCAGTTACATGAATTGCTTTTTTAGCTCCAATTCTGCAAGTGTAATTACACATTTCTACACTTTACTTTCTATGGAAGCAGCAAGGAAAAGAGTTGAAGCAGCTTGTCCTGCACACTGCACTAGAAAACTCCTAAATGCCCAGAAGCTTGACTTACCTTCTCTTTAATATTAGAGATGGGGTTTCAAAGACCTGAAAGTCTCTACTTCTCCTCAGGCTATCATTAGAGAACATGCTTTCATCGCCCATTATCCAGAGACAGGTTCCTTAACGACACTGTTAAGCAGGCATTATTATTTCTGTCTTAACAGCTGAAGAAACTGAGGGCTAGAGAATTAAGGTAACTTGCCCCGAATCACTTAACTAGCAAGGAGCAGAAGTGAGAATCAAGTCCAGGTGTGTGTGGCCGCAAAGCCTTTGCTGTTGACACTTAACAATATTTCAATGTTTGACAGAAATAGTATTGTTATGGGCTTGATACTATTAACCCCCCCCAACTCTATATTAATGATTTCTCTCCAAGGAACTTTTATTTCAAAAGGACTTAACAATGAAGCACTAGTAATACATTAATTCCAATACCAGAAAAACGGTATAAAAAGCCCACTGGGAATGTGGTACCCTAATTTTATGAAAAATATAAGCCTGAAGTCTGTATTGGTCTGTCCTTTACCTTCATAAAATTTTCTCCTGAAATATGTGAAGAGACACCTATGAATCTGAAAGTTGTATGTGACAGTGCATTATTTTAACACAACCTTATTATGTTAACTATTTCCTAATCTTTATCTTCACAGGCTTCTTGTTAGTTTTCTCAGTGTCTTCTCTTATTTTGAGTGTGTGGCAACACTCCACAAAGCCCTGTAGAACCACTGACAAGCAGATTTCTATCACCCATAACAAAATATCTAAGATAATTTCTCATCTCTCTACTCATATGCCACCAGCTCCAACATCCTTTGGTGAATCAATTTTTCCAATTTCAACGACATGGAGTTATATTAATTTTAAGTGACGACAGCATAACCATCCCTGCAGGAACTATACGTTTGCCAGACAATGCATATTTAAAACCCTATCATTTCCAAGGGATATAAAATTTGGCTCTTTTTACAGCAATCAAATCATCCATTATAAGTTGTTAGTATTTTTATTTTTCTATTTTATTGAGTTGGTTGTTTCTGCTATTTATCCCTGTAACTTCTATTGAATTCCCACTCAGCTCCACAAAGGCAGGGACGATATTTGTCTCACTCACCAATATATCCTTATCTCCCAAAATATAGCAAGCGCCCATAAATATTTGCCCCCCCAGCTTTATTGACATGTGACTGATACATAACAATAAATATTGAATAAGTGAATGAATGTAGTCTCCCCACATTGATTTGAAGCAACACTGTTTATAATATTTTAAATCTAGTAATTCCTTGCTAAGCTTGGAGGCGGTTTTCCATAAATAATGCCTCATGGTTGGCAAGACAAATCAATGTGCTGTATAAAGTAGGGAGTTGGGTAAGGAAATTTAAAAAAAACCCTGACAAATGAAAAATTTTTTGGGTATGTACTTTCAAAGTATGCCAGAGTCACTGGTTTTAAAGATCTTCTGTAGCAGGAAAGGTTTTTTTCTGAGTCGCCTTTTAAATTTTTTTCAGAAGACCTTACTACAATAGCATCTACTGAGGTATAATCTTCTACAAATGCTATGCTATGCTTATAAGAATGCACTTTACTGTGCTTAAAAGGGAATTACTTTTGCTTTTGCCTCCTTTTTTAAATTTATTTTCTAAACCCATGTTGAGAAACAAATCTGAATTATTCTATTTAGTGGGATATTTAAGATCTATGGCCAGATCTACAGGACCCAAGGGATAGTTTTTTTCTTGGTCAATCAGAAGGCAAACATTTTCACGATTAATATGACTAAAATACTATCTTTAGATGCATTATTAAATCAGGCTACAATAGGCACAACCTGTGCTCAACTTTATGCCTACTCTTGATACAAAAGTGTTCCCTTCATATTTTTTTCAGCTATGCCCACTGTTCTGGTTTTCACCAAGGGTGATAGGATAGCCATCCTCCCCTCATTTTCAGTATCTTTTCTTTCTCTGGTTATAAAGAATGAAACAAATCTAATACTTGCCTGGCCCTCAAGGACTCATACCGGATTCAGAGATTCAAAGCAAAAATGCAACATTAAGGCACAGTATAACACTAGGGACTGAAAAAAACTCCACAGATAATAACTGGAAAAACACTGCATCAAGAAAAGTTTAAAATCATGTTGTTTTTTTGCTTGGGCTCAGCCAACACTTTTAAAACTGGACCTTTGTTGACTTGTTTGTAGTTCTGAGTTTGCTCTGTTCTCTTGCTAGTCTAAATAATTTTTATCAGTCTCAGGGGTGGAACGTAAAACAATTCTATTTGTGTAATATCTGGACACATGTTGGGGCCGAAGCATTGCTGGGTGCTGTCCCCCCCACCCCCTTTATTTATTTGGTATGAGAAACACCATCCCTTCCTTCATATACATTGATGTATTTCCAGACTTTTCTCTTAACTTCATGAAACCTTATCAAGATTATTTTTCAGGTTTTTTTTTCCCTTTGAGCGCCAACGAATTCCTGTTTCAAAGCAGCAAATGAAACAGCCTTAAATAATCACAATCTTATGATTGAAGGTTGCAGAATCACCCGCTCCGTTTTTATGGCAATGTTGGGGCATTCTGCTCTAAGAAGATGCGCCCTTTCTTTGGAAACGTGGCTTTCCCCCATCTTACTGAAGATGAAATGACGGGGGTAGGGTAGGGGCAAAGGCATCCTTACACCACCAGAGGCTCAAACTCTGTTTAACTGGCAATTCCACAAAGGGCGCGCGGCCCTTTGGAGTGATAGCAATCACCTGCTCAAGGCCGCGCATGCAATTAGTACTGTTTGCAATCAGCAAGGTCTCGCAGGGCCTCGGGGTCTACGGCGGGTCGCCACTTCGCGTCATACCCGTCCCACCTGGGACCCCGCAATCTGCACAATCGCGGGGAGAATGTGCCCTCTCGCGATCGGCTTTCTGTCGCAGCTGGACCTGGAACAAACCCGGGGGGAGGCCGGCTGCGGCCGGGGTTGCTGCGGGGGGAAAGAGGCGGTGTCGGGCGGTACGAGGCTGCGCGCGCGCGCGCGGGAGCGGGGGCGGGGGCGGGCGCGGGCGCGCCTACATAAACTGAGCGGGGCTCACAGAGCCGGCCGAGCCTAGAGCGCTGAGTCGGCGGAGAGTAGCGCGCTGCAGACTCCGCCAGCGGGGTCCGATCGGAGCGCGGAGCCAGGCTGAGACGGAGGGGCGGGGTGGTGCCCGCCCACCGCCTCAGCGCTCCTGGCTCCCGCGGGCTTTCGAAGACTGGCCAGGGCTGCGGTAGCCTGCGGAGGTGAAGCCGGGCTGCGGCGGCTGCCCGGGAGGGTGGACAGGGCTCAGGGGGAAGGGGACGCCGCGGTGAGGCGTAGGGCCCGCGCGGCGTCTCTGGGGCGGTTTTCTCCAGGTCCGCCTCCCCAGAGGTGGCACCTGCAGAAGTGGCCCCGATTGGTGTCTGGGTTTGCGCGGGGCTGGGGGAAGGGTGGGGGTCGGTGCCTTCCGGGCGCTGAGTGGCGGCCCCATGGAGGCACTTCTCGCGCGGACCCCGGCGGGACTTGGGCTCAGCGCTGCCACTCGGGCACCCGGTGTGCCCTTGCTTTGGGGATGCGCCTAAGGGGGTGGGGTGGTACCTCCGATGCGCGGGAATGAAGCGGGTGTGAGGGCCACTGACCAGGGCCGGTCAGGCTCGCCAGGATGACCCCTTGCACAGGTTGGGTGTGAGTGGTTATGGGTTAGTTTAGACAAAACAAAAACCAACTTGAGGCGCTTGCAACTCGAGAGAGTACCTTACTACAGATGTCCCGTAGTGACGGACTTGCCTTGCAGGCCCCAGAGCAAGCAAAGGGAAGTTGGCATTCTTGTTCAAGAAGTACTACTTTTCAGTTAGTGAATGAGAACTCCGAAAAATGTGTGTTCGGAATTTTTTAAAATAATGTTGTGGCTGGTGGTGAGGGATAAGTAGGGGGTTTGAATGGCTGCCTTCAGGTCCCAGTAGGGAAAGCTTTTTGTGTCCTCACCTGATTATAGAAATTGTTTAGAATGCAGATTGCTGTCATGAAAAGAGGAGCTCTGAAACCATTGCTTGATTAGCAGTTTTTCCTCCTTGTGTGTGGAAAATTGAGTTTCCGGGAACATTCCCCACGTTATGGGGTTTGCCTATGGAAAGGCACTAGTCCTTGTCACTGATTGCGTTACATTTAGTGAGATGGAAGCGCGATCTCTAAAGCACCCTTGACTTTTTTAGCTCCCTTCTGTGGAAGAGGATTTTGAGGGAGTGGGTCTAGATTTTTCAGGGAAGTTAAAGCCTGGATGTCTCTCTCTAGTTCTAATTCCCTTTGATACTTAACCCGGTTTCCCCCCATTCCCTCCTTCAGCCTCAACTGTTCCAATGGTGCAGTTCTCCTCATATTGTGGTTACCAGTCACCTGCAGGCGGATCAGAGAGGGGAAGAGACAGGAATATGAAGTCAGCCAAGCCCCAAGTGAACCACAGTCAGCATGGGGAAAGCCAGCGGGCCACCAGCCCCTTGCAGTCTTCTCTCAGCTGTGCAGCCTCTCCTTCTCAAGCATATGAGACCTATATTGAGAATGGACTCATATGCCTTAAACATAAAATTAGAAACATCGAGAAAAAGAAGGTAACTTTTTCTGTTCTCCCAGCCAGGCGTATGCACTATCTTTTTATTTTTTATTGATTTTAATTTATTATGTTCACATAGATTCTAGTGTCACCCTGAATGCATCCTCCCCTCCCCCGTGTTCCCCTCAACATCTCCTTTGCCCCCCTCCCCAAAGCGCCCTCCCCCATTTCCCTTCAGGTTTATCCCATCCTATCATCCCCTTTCCCTCTGTCCTCTTTTCCTCTGGTCCCTTTGATCCTTCCTCTGTCTCAATTCTGTTCCTCAGTGCACCACCTTCATCTCAAATAAAGGTTAAGGAACTGACATTTTGGCTTTCAGTCACGGCTCAATATATTACTTACTAAAGATTTAACTAGCTGTGGGTTTGAGCTGGCTGAAAACATATAAGCAGGCTAAATATTGGATATAGTAAACATTTTCTATTTGATTTGTCAGCAGAACTGAATGAAAATATTCTTCATAGTAAAATTGTGCACCTTACTGTTGAAATACTTGAAGAGCTGGCTACTTTAAGTCAGATTAATTCCTTGAGCATAATATTCATGTTCTTTTCATAGATTACCTGTTTTGCTTTTTTTAGCTAATTTTCCTTGCGACTTTCTGCAGCAGTTGATATTGCAGTCTAGATACTGCAGTCATTGGAAGCTTTAATGGTGGTAGAACCAGAAAATGTTTTAGCATTGATTTTTGTGTTGCTAGGTGATCGTTTAAGATTGGTGGGTGAAAGCATTGTAAAGGGACTTGGGTAACAATCAGCTTAATGTTACAATAAGTGCTGATGTAAAGATACACATCATTTCTCATTTCCTGAGTCATGTAGCCCGGGAAACAGAACTGCACGTCGCTTAGTTGTGTCATGATTCTCTGTGATACTAGGTGATTCATTAACTCTCTGACCTAGGGACTCTTCAATATTTTTATGCCAAGACCTAGTTAGTTAAACCTTAGGAAAGCTGCTTTTAATGGAGGAGTGTGAAGGGATTTTTTAAAGTCTGATTGAGTCTGTTTCTTTTCCTTAAAAAATTAAAAAATATGTATATACATGGGAAGATAGTGAAGAAGGACCAGTTACTAGTAGCTTCTCTGTAACCCTAGCTCTCACCAGTTGTCTTTGGAATGCGTACAGTTAGTGATCACAGGTGTGATAAGGTGAGTGTGCCTGGGTCAGCGTGAATTTCCTGCCACAATGGGAAACTAGTCAAAGCAGGATCTATTGGTGAAGACTCATTAATTCTTTCCCCAGGTGGAGGACCTGCATATATACATACACCTACGCTCTCTGGCTTAATTATACTACCACTTTGAATGACCTGTCTGATAGTACCAAAGCTTTTGTTTCAAGCTACTAGGAAAGCATTTTAAAGCTATAGATCCAAGTGGGAAGAGCCTAAACATTGCTTTTAGAATACCATTGTGGGTCCTGTTGTTTTTATGGGGACAGTAAATACAGTTTATTTGTCATGTATTTATTTAAATATCAAACTTAATATAAAAGTAGCTTCAAATTGAGGCTACTATATGCTAAAAAAGAAATCTTTTACATTTCTGTACTTATATCAGGAAGCTTTATATCTGCCTAATGCCACATAATACAGCCGGTAACTAATGGTTTAAAGCATGAGGTTGGAGCAGGATTTCTTAACCTCAGCGCTGTAGACATTTTGTGCTGGATAATTCTTTGTTGTGTGGGTCTGTCCAGTGCATTGTAGGATGTTTAGCAACATCCCTGGTCTTTACCCACAAGATGCTGATAGTACTCTCCACTTTTCTGCCATCCCCTAAGGTGTGATAACCAAAAGTATCTCCAGACATTGCCAGATATCCCATGGGGACAAAACTGCCCCTGACTGAGCACCACTTGGGTAAGGGCATATGACTGACTAGTTAAGTCTCTGTGGTCTCAATACACATAGAGGCTTTGATGAGGAAAGGGTTTTATTATTTAATGTTTATAATTCCAGACTAATGTTCATTGTGTGTAATGTCTTTTTTTGCCCCTAACTGGAACTCACATACTCAGTTATTGCCTGTTTTGCAGTAAATTGGTACTTTTGCAGATTGATAGCTTACTTTAAGAACTTTGTTTTCATAAGAAACAAAGTCTGGTATTTAGTTTATTTGCTTCAGAATTTTATATCAGACTGTAATAAATACAAGTTTATCTTTTGTAGCTCAAATTAGAAGATTATAAGGATCGCCTGAAAAATGGAGAGCAACTTAATCCTGACCAATTAGTAAGTGATTTTATGATTGTTTGGGCAATTTATTGGTTTCCTTTTCTTAATAAAACTGTAGATAGACTTCGTGAAAAGAAGAGTGATATTTGGCCTTTTTAAAAAACCTTACTGTAAATATTAGATTTTTATAACTTTAAGAAGTGTTGTTTAACTTGTCTGTGGGGTACTGAGTGACTGCAAATTTTATCTTACTTGGTGAAGGAGAGTTTTTGCAATATGGAAATAAAGAAAAAGGTTTCATTGATGTTTGCCATTTTGACACATCTCCTGGCCAAGAAGGGACTAATTAATCCAAAACTTATTTGATCTACCTCGTACGTTCATTGTCTTTTACCTTTCTCAGTGAATATCTTTTGGATGCGTGTCATAGATACTGGCATTCAAGGACTTAGTGACTCTTCTTCACTGGCTTTGACGCTTGTGATATAGTAAGTTAAGTTTTGCTGAAGCACACATTTGAATTGTGTGAGCTCTGAGAGCAATGTGTTGTGTTCACATAGCTGGTGAGAGGACTTAGCTGTACATCCAGCATTTCAACAGGGCTTTGTTTTCAGGTAGTCATGGTATGTTCAGTAAATTTTAAAGTGGTAAAACTTTTCTTTGTGTCAATATCCTTGAAGCGTTGTCTTACGGTAGTGTTGTTGATTTGGGGGGAAATATGGGGAGTAGAGGTGGGGAGGTTGGTGGTTCTCATGGTAGCTCTCTAAGAAATGTCAAGAACATGCTACATCTCAGAGCTGTAGCCAGGCAAACTTTAATCTTAGTATTTACCATCTTTTCTTTTTTTTTTACATTTTATTTATTCATTTTAGAGAGAGGAGACAGAGAGAGAGAGACAGAGAGAGAAGGGAGGGAGGAGCAGTAAGCATCAACTCCCATATGTGCCTTGACCAGGGAAGCCCGGGGTTTTGAACCGGTGACCTCAGTGTTCCAGGTTGATGCTTTTACCCACTGCGCCACCACAGGTCAGGCTCTTACCATCTTCATAACCACTGTTGTTCTGTAATGTTAACTTTGATTTCTCTTTTGAGAAATATGCTGACAACTCCCAACCTTATATTGCCAACAGATTAGTTTTCTGAACTCTCGATTCCTATGTCCACTTGCCTATTTGACATCTGATTTCACCCATTCTCCCCAAACCTGGATCCCCTTTATTCTTATCTATGTCAGTTAATGGCTAGATGGGTTAGAATGATGGAGTTGCCTAAAACCTTGGAGAAATTCTCATCTTTCTCTTCATACCTTATGTCTGGCCAATTAGCAAGTTTGGTCAGTTCAACCTTCAAAATAAATTTAGGAACTGACTATTTTCATAAATTCTGGTTAAATTTTTTTTTTTAATTTTAATTTTTTTAGGGGAGATAGGCAGACTCCCGCATGCACCCCAACCAGGATCCACCCAGCAGCTCTTTCTGAGGCCAGTGCTCCAGTACCGAGCTGTATTTAGCATCTGAGGCTGATGCATTCAGCGGAGCTATCCTCAGTGCCCTGGGTCATGCTTGAACCAACCTAGCCGCTGGCTGTGGGAGGGGAAGAGGGAGAAAAAGGGGAGAGGGAGGGTGGAGAAGCAGATGGTTGCTTCTCCTATGTACCCTGACTGGAACCAAACCCGGGACGTCCATACGCCAAGCCAGTGCTCTATCCAGTGAACCACTGGCCAGGACCCATACATTCTGCTTCTGTTACCTTGGTCCAAGCAACATCTGATCTTTCATCTACATTAATGTAATAGCTTCCTCGCAGGTTTTTCTGTTCTGCCCTCTCTTCAAATCTATTCTCAATATAGTAGTCTCAGTAATCCTGTTCATGTGCAAGTCAGAGGGTCATTTCTCTGCTCTAAAGTCCCCATTGATTCCCATCAGGGTGGCACAATGTTCTTACTAAAACCTACAAAGCCCTACAAAATATGCTCCCCATTTCCTTTTACATCTTGATTGCATTTCCTACACTTCTCTCCCTTACTCAGCCCAGTTACACTGGAACTTCTTGTGGTTACCAGTCACCTTCAGGCTGATCAGAGAGGGGAAGAGACAGGAATATGAAGTCAGCCAAGCCCCAAGTGAACCACGGTCAGCATGGGGAAAGCCAGTGGGCCACCAGCCCCCTACAGTCCTCAGACATCTCAGGCACATGTCTATTTTCAGGGCTTTTGTTCCTGCTGCCTGGGATGCTTTTTCCCAGATGTCTAAATCAGTTTCCACCCTCCTCTGGCTTTTTATCTGAAGGTCGTCTCAGTAAGGCCTGTCCTGACAACATATATATACCTCCATTTCCCCATTCATACTTTTTAGCTACTTTCCTCGCTTTAATTTTGTTCTTAGAAGCACTTCTCTGACAAACTGTAAAGGGTTGCTTGTCTCTCCTTCCCTTACAGTGTATGTTCCATTAGAAATATTGTCTGCTCACTGCTGTTTTCATAGTACTTAGGATAGTGTGCAGTACTATATAGTAGGCATGTGGATTATTACATATTGATTTACTAAATATAAGATGAGTGAATATTTGGTTTCTAGATGTGATTCAGTATATGATTTGTGGTACTTTCAAAAAATAACAAGCAAGCATTATATATTTAAGGTAAAAGTTTTGAAAAATGCAGGTAAGTTAGAAGAAAAATCTATAATCTGATCTCCCAGAGAACAGCTGTCAGTACTGTAGTATTTATTTAAGAAGCTTTAAGTTTAGGCTTTAAAATTGATAATAATTCATATAGTTTAGAAATAAGAAAATACTAGAAAAGATGAAGTTTTTTTCACCCTGCCCTTTCTCTGTTCAGTTATCATGTTACAAAATCATGATTGTTAATAGATTCTTATACTGTATATCTGTTCAGACTTTCTTTAAGCCTGTATAAACGAACCAGTATTCTTTTCTTTGCCTTGTTATAATTGGACATATGTTTATACATGGTTATCACCCCAAGTCTGTAGTTTACATTTAGGCTTCATTCGTGGTGGTGTACAGCCTGTAGGTTTGGAGAAGTATATGAAGGCACTCCCACCATTATAGAATCATACAGAGTGTTATCAATGCCCTGAAATCCTCTGTGTTCTACCTGTTTAGCCACCTCTTTCTTTTCATACCATGTCAGTGCTTTCATGACACTGGGGAACAAAATTTTTGTTGCAACCACAAAAACACTTGTTCTTACCTAATTCGAGTGTGCTGATCTCAAATAATGATATTAGTTTTTCTCTGTAAGCTACAGTTTCTTTTACAATTTAAGATTTTAGGTTTTTATCTTATTGTAAAATTTTCAACATTTAGTTCAACGTAATGAAGTAGAATGTCTTCTTGGGCATAATCTTTGTGAAAATATAATAATTTATATAACGCAGTAAATACACTAGTACACTAAAAGATATGATTGCATCAGAATTTGTCTACAATTTTGAAATAGAACATATTAAAACACTTATTTTAATCATAAAATTTGTGCAAAACTTATTTAAATTCTATTCAGGAAAAAATTTGTGTTTGTAGCTCTTGCGTTTGTGTACTTGTTGAGGACAATCTCGTTTGATGCTCCAGCACTACTCTGCTCATCACTAACAGCTCCAAGATTTTCGGGAAGTGAATCTTAACGCTCATGTTACATCCAATGTTGCAGAAAGCCAATAGCATCCTTTGAACCAGAAATTCATAGCTTTCTGCTTTTTTGTTGCCTAGGAAGTTCTTTGTAACTGCCACAAAAGACTGCCATGCTGCTTTCTCCTCCTCATTCATCTTCCAGGCAAATTCTTTGTCACGTATGAAGGATCAAATTTAAGGTTCATTGAATACACCTGCTTTTGTCTTCTCGAGAGTCAAGGCAGGAAAAGTAGAAAGAATATGTTGAAAGCATTCACTTTCTCTATTCAAAGCCTGAACAAACTGCTTTATTAAGCCAAGTTTGATGTGAAGTGGGGGAAAAATGATCCTGTTTCGATTAACTGCAGGTTCATTCACAATATTTTGCATCCCTATTTCCAGAGCTTCACATTTTGGCCACTCCTTCTGTGTCCAGTGTTTCTCCCGAGCTCGGCTGTCACACAAACACAGAAAGCAAGGATACTTCGTGAAACCTCTCTGTTGTCCTAGCAGGAAATTGACCATTTTAAGATCCACACAAATGATCCAGTTATGCTCCTCATATTTCAGAAAGTCGAGGACAATTTTTATGTCATTATAATCTTCTTGCAGATGAGTTGAATAACCAATTGGAACCGCTGCCTAAACATTACCTTTGTGTAGGAGAACACATTTCAGACTCCGTTTGTTTAGAGGTGTCAAGAAATAGCCGCCATTCTGTTGGACTATAAGTGGTAACACCTAGCTGATATCAGAGAAGACTACTGATATCATGACAGTAAACAAAGTGTTTGTCTTTGGGAAAAAAAATCCAAAAAATTTGTTCACTCTTCCTGAAATGAGATACTTTAGCTGACTGGTGAAGTACATTCTTTTCTTGAAGCCTGGAGGCTAATAACTCAGCTGCTTTCTTTGAGAGGCCCAAATCTCTTACTAAGTCATTCAGTTCAGGCTGGCTAAACTGCTGAGGGGTTAATGACTGCTTAGCATCAGAAGAAAACCCTTCAGATTCTACAACCGTTTCCTCATGCATCTTATCAAAATATACTTGATCACCATGTTCACTTTCTTTGTCCTTAGAAGAAATAAAACCATTGAAAACTGGAACTGGGAGTGTCTCGGTGTGAGGTCATATTGCTGAAGGAATGTGCGATCATATGCCGTATTTTCTTGCCGATGCCCTTTGTATGGATCAGACAGAAATAACAGTCACTGCTGTGGTCCTTAGGTTCACGCCAAACCATGGGAATACCAAAGGCATTCCTTTGTGTTTTCCTTTTGTCCAGTCATGAAGCATTTCTTCACAATTATGACACACAATATGAGGAGCCCAATTCTTGTCTTGATTGCCAAAAGGACTTGAAAATAGGCAATATATGCACGTGTCACAAATGATGAAATATTGTGCCTTTGACGTTGAAGTGTGTAACAACCACATATCTAACAGAAGGTGTCAGGATTATTCTTACATTTATGCCTACTCGAAGAAGCCATGATTCAATCCTAAAACAAAATAAGAGGGTGTTTTTATCAGATAATAATATTTTACATTGAAAAACAACTATAATTATGTAAAAGTGATGTTTGTAAAACATTAATTGCCTTGTGGTTATGTTCAATCCAAGAGTTGTTGTCCTTTAATTCCAATTTAAAAACCAATGCATGCCATTAACTGTAACAAAAAGAAATTAAAATTGCATAAAAACTAGAGCATGCACCAGAAAAACGGATTTCAGATTTGGAATCAGCGATGCAGAATTATATAGAAAAAGTTCTAAAACCTCATGAAACAGAAAGTGAAAAATAAAATTGTTCCCAAGTGTAATGAACGGTCTGTAAAGTTTTGTGAATTGTTCTGTGAAACAATTTTTTGCAGGTGGTGGGGCAGGATAGGAGATTTTTGGTAATAATCTCTGATTTTGAAAATTGGTATGTTTAGATTATTTTTTTTAAATTTGCCATTATCTTTTAAAAACTTTTCCTTGAAATTTACTTACTTCATTCAGTTTTAAAACTTCATTTGCACAGATTGGGGCAAAGTAATATTTTTATAAGTCTGTTTCTGTGTTACTTTTTGTTTATTTCTAATTTTATATGGTTGTATTTCTTCAGTTTACTCTTATTTAAGGTAGTGTTTGAAAAAGTTTTTCAATCGATTTGAGAGAAAGAGACAGAGAAAGACAAGAGACAGAAGCATCAACTCATTGTTTCACTTAGTTTCTTCATTTAGGTGTGCACTCGTTGGGTGCTTCTCATATGTGCCCCGACCAGGAATTGGACCCATGACCTTGGTGTGTTGAGATGCTGCTCTATCCATTGAGCAACCCGGTCAGGGCCAGTGGGGTTTTATTTTGTTTTGTTTTAATATAAGCCAGCTTTTACCTTACTTTATTTTTTTCTTTTCCTTTTCTTGGTTTGTTTCATTTTCTAACTTTGAGTTGGGTGCTTGTTTTCTTTTTTCCTTCACTGATTTGTATTTAAGGCTGTGAATTTTCCTTTAGATATTGCTTTACCTGTATACTATAGGTTTGATGCTGTATTTTTAATATTTTTGGCTAAAATTTTTGTAATTTTAGTTCGCAATTTCTTTAACCCAACAGATATTTGTAATATTGTAAATAAAGCTTTCTAAGATCTGCATGGCTATTGTAACCTCGTTTAGTAGTATAACTCTTAAAAGCAACCTGTAAAGACTAAGGTATAGACTGCTAAGATTTCACTTAGGTTGCATACATAAACCTAGGTTTCTCCTTTGAAAGAGTAAGTATAATATCTTACTGATGTTTTCTTGAGGCCCATTTGTAAGTTGAATATCTATTTTGGTTTTTATCTGAATTTGAAATGGAGAATCGAGATTCATGTGAGTGCTTGAGCAAAATGCAAGAGTTACTTGATGCTTTTTGTTCCACTGAAGTTTCTGTTGTTAAAGAATAGGATTTGGTGCCATCCCTTGTTGCTAAACTCAGACCCTACGTAATATTTAATGCATAATGCTAAGCTCATTAAATAGTGTGGAATCTTTTCTCTTCTGTAATCCACTGCTGTTGGCCTAATCAAGGCAAGTTATATAAGCTTCCAAATTAATCTCCTTGTCTTCAGATCGTTTTTTCAATTCACCAGTTCTCCTCTCTCTAGTGTTCTTTTTAAAATAGATTTAACAGAGGAAGTGGGGGAGAGAGAGTGAGAAAGATTAATTTCTTGTTCCACTTATTTATGTATTCACTGGTTGACTCTTGTATGTGTCCTGACTGGGGAATTGAACCCACAGCTGTCATGTATTGGGTTGGTGCTCTAACCACCTGAGCTAGATAGAACACAGCCAAGGCTGGTGTTCTCTTTCTTGAAACAGAAATCTCAGTATATGAATTCTATTCAAAGATTTTAAATTCTGTTCATAATATTAGGATGTTTGAGGCTCTCTGAGATCATGTTCTGAACTACCTTTTGTTCATTCAACAAAAATATATGTACCTTCTCTGGGAGGTGCTGTGCTTAATGCTAGGGTTATAATACCTAAGGGACTAATGTGATGCTTGCTCTTGTGGATACAATGTGATGGGGAAGAGAGGCAGGAAATAAGCAAATTCAAATGTGATATATGTTAAAGTGAAATAGAGAATGATAATAGAATGTGATGAGGAATCTAACCTAGACTGGAGAGTTGAGGACACCTTCTTAGAAAAATAAGTGCTTTGGTTAAGACCTTGAAATTGAATAGGATATGCCTGACCTGTGGTGGCGCAGTGGATCAAGTGTTGACCTGGAACACTGAGGTCACCAGTTTGAAGCCCCGGGCTTGCCTGGTCATGGCACATACAAGAAGGAACTACTACAAGTTGATACTTCCCGCTTCTACCATCCCCTCTCCTCTCTCTAAAATCAATAAAGTCTGTTTAAAAAAATTGAATAGAATTTACTTAGCCAGTTAAAGAAGGGAAAGAGGAAGCAAAGAATGTTTTCATAAAGAGCATTTCTAAGAAACTGGAGAGAAAACCAGTATGGATGGAGTGATGAACCTGGATGGGGAGGGACACGTGCAGATCCTTGTATGCCATTTGACTGCTTTTTCCTAAGGCATCAGAAATGATGTAGATAGGTTTTAAGCAGAGATGAACTATAGATCTGTAGTTAAAAAAAAAAGGTCACTTTTCCCTATGAAGAATGTTTTGGAGATGGTAAGTATGGATGTAAGGAAACTCGGTAAGAGGCTGGATGTAGTCTAGGTCAGAGATATGGGAGCTGGTATCTAGGTATGGCAAGCAGGTTTGAGTCAAGTGGTGGGATTTGAGAGGTAAAATCAACATAGCTTGGTAACTGGGTGTATGAGTAGAGCGAAGAGCCAAGTTTCTGACTTGAATAGCTGGATAGATGACAAAACCTTTTACTGGGCTTGGAAACACTGGGAGAGAAGAAGGTTTTGGAAGGGTGGGATACAGAGCTCAGTTTTGGACCATTGATTTTTACTATGCCTGTGAAGCACAAATGGGTGATATCTTGTAAGTTTTAAGATGCAGGTCTGGAGCATAGAGAAGTTTAGTCTACAGAGAAGTTTTACATCCCTTTGAGGGCTAGATACCACAAGTCTTCGATGTCATTTCATTACAACCTTGGTGAGGAAAAAAAAATTGATTCCCGGCCAAGGGCACTGCCTGTGTGGAGCTTGCATGTCCTCCCCATGTCTGTATGATTTTTCTGACACTAGCTTCCTTCCACATCCCAAAGATGTGCACGTTAGGTGAACTGGCGTGTCTACATGGTCGCAGTCTGAGTGGGTGTGAATGCGCTCTGTGATAGAAAGGCATTCTCTTCCAAAGTGGGTTCCGACCTGGCATCCTAAGTGGCCAGGATAGGTGCCAGCCACCTACAATCCTGAACTGGGATAAGCGTGATGGAAAATCATTCTCTCTCTTTTTTTAAATTTTTCTAAATGTATATATACCTCACAGTTATTTCATTTCATGTTTAATATTAAAAGTGTTTTGGGGTCTTTATTTAGAAGTTGGATGTTTTTGTGATCAGCAATATGCCATAGGAACCTAACTCTTGTTTATATCAATAAGCCTTTGATAGAATTGGTTTCATCATATGTTGTTTCACTTAAGGTTATAGTTTCCAAGAACCTGTCAATGATGTTGAGGACTTATTTTACTATAGTTATGTTACCTGTGCATTCTTGGTTCTGTAGTTGGAAGCCCTCTCTATCTTTTATTGTGAAATACATGTTCCAAACAAAATGTTGCATATAAATTATAGTGCATAATAAAGCATGTGTCAGAACCTATCATTCAACTCAACTAGCATGTTACCAACACCATTGAAGCTACTTCCTGGTACTTTATTCTGTAACTTGACCTTGAACTTTTTCCCCCTCCTTTGCTTTTATTTTAGTAGCACTTGTGTGTTGCTCTTAAATCTGTGAGAGTTGCTTTTTTTGGTACCTTATAATAAATGTTATACTGTTATATTCTGAAGTTTGCCTTTTTCACTCATGTTTAGGATTTTTTTATTGATGCAAGTATAGCTGTATATTATTCACTTTACTCAGTAGTAGTCCGTAAATAGGTGGATGTTTGAGTTGCTTGCTCTTATGTTTTGGTATTCTACTGTGAGCAATCTTAATGTGTGTTATGACACAGGTGTGAGATTTTTTTCAGGGTACATATTTATAGTGAACTTAATAAGCAAAAATGTCAAAAAAGTTTTCCAAAATTATTGTACCAATTTAGGCTAATACTGTACTGTTAGTAGAGAGGGGTTCCTATTGCTTTGTACCTTTTAAAGAACTTAGTATTATTAGACTTTTTAAAAAGAGCTTTATTGAGGTATCATAACATATCAGAAAATTAACCCACTGTAAGTTTAGAATTCAATGAGTTATAGTAAATTGTAGAGTCATGCAACTATCACAGCAAGCCAGCTTTAGAACACTTTTATAACCCCTCCAGGTTTCTTTTTGTGCCTTTATTTGCTTTCTATCATTATAAATTATCATTTTTGGATATTTCTTTCAAATATGGCTTCTTTGATTTAGCATTATGCTTTTGAGTTTCATCTTTGTTAATGGCGTGTATCAGTAATTCATTTCTTTTTATTGCTGACGAATATTTCTTTGTATGATTATATCACATTTTGTTTATCCATTTACCAGTTGCTGGATATTTGAATTGATTTTGAGGGAGAGGGATAATTTATGTTGCTATATAAATTTGCATACAAGTCTTTATGCGAACATACGTCTTCATTTCTTTTGGAAAGACATCCAGAAGTGGAGTACTATACTATTTTAATTATGGAGGATTTATAATATGTCTTTATCTGGTTGGAAATGTTCCCTACCTCGTTATGTTTCATATTCACAATTGCTTCACTTCAGTTGTTCATTGATTGCTTGTCATATGTGCCTTGACCAGGCAAGCCCAGGGTTTTGAACCAGCGACCTCAGCATTCCAGATCGATGCCTTGTCCACTGTGCCACCACAGGCCACGCCTTTCTAAATTTCTTGAAGTTGCTTATTTTTCTGTTTGAATCTTCTCATTTTGCTACTTGTGTAATGTATTTGAGTAGTCATTGAATATTGACAGAAATCCTGTTGGCTCTGTGCTCTTAAAACCCATAGGCTTCTGCCTGACCAGGCGGTGGCACAGTGGATAGAGCGTCAGACTGGGATGCGGAAGACCCAGGTTCGAGACCCCGAGCTTGCCAGCTTGAGCACGGGCCCATCTGGCTTGAGCAAAAAGCTCTCCAGCTTGGATCCAAGGTCGCTGGCTCCAGCAAGGGGTGGCTCGGTCTGCTGAAGGCCCACGGTCAGGGCATATGTGAGAAAGCAATCAATGAACAACTAAGGTGTCGCAATGGCAACGAAAAACTAATGATTGATGCTTCTCACCTCTCTCCTTTCCTGTCTGTCCCTGGCTATCCCTCTCTCTGACTCTCTCTTGGTCCCTGTAAAAAAAACCAAAAAAAACTTTATTTTTAAAATAAACAACAACAAAAAACCCATAGGCTTCTAGGACCTTAGACTTTATAGATATGGATTCAGGCCTATCATCATCATCGTAATCGTCATTGTCATGGTCATTATTATGGCTCAAATTTCTAGTATAAAATTAAAAATTTAAATTTAAGATTATATAACTTCTAAATACTCTTTCTACCTTTTTGATTATTTATAGTAAATGGCTAATTTATAAAGTCTTAAATCTCTTCTTACGTTTTAAGGAACATTTTTTTTTTTTTTAAATATTTGTACTTAGAAGTTCACAGAACTGGTGTTTTCTTCTACTTGGTAGGAAGCAGTAGAGAAATATGAAGAAGTGCTATATAACTTAGAATTTGCCAAGGAGCTGCAGAAAACCTTTTCAGGACTCAGCCAAGAAGTGAGTATGTTTTCTTTGCTTTTCCTAAAACCAGTTCAACCACTGACCTTGAAGAAAATGTCAGTGTCTAATGATGGTATTTGGTTATCCTCCATCTAATTTCTGCCGATGTTTTATTGTGGGTGGCCGCAGTGTGAGAGTGATAGGGCCCTAATACTTTGCACTCCTAAAAACTGTTCTCTACCTTCTACCATGCATACAGTGCCTGTCTATTTACATGCTTTTCCATGGCTGTAGTCTAGAGGTAGCTTCCAACACACCAAATTTTGTTCTGTAAGTGGTTACTTTTCCTTCTTTGTACTGTAGACCTACTTTCACTTTAGGTAAAATGATCAAGTACTTTGGAGTGTGCCTTAATTAAACAAGACCCTGGAAGTGCTTGCCTGTACCTCCCAGCCTAGCAGCTTTCGGGCTCTGCTTTTACTAAGGAGCTTTTTTTTTTTTTTTTTTTTTTTTTTTAATTTATTTATTCATTTTAGAGAGGAGACACAGAGTGAGAGAGAGAGAGAGAAAGGGGGGAGGAGCTGGAAGCATCAACTCCCATATGTGCCTTGACCAGACCAGTGCAGGGCTTTGAACTGGCGACCTCAGTGTTCCCAGGTCGACGCTCCATCCACTGCGCCACCACAGGTCAGGCCTAAGGAGCTTTTTTTTTGTCAGACCTCTTCTACAATAGCCAGTTGTAGAGTTTCTGTAACATTTTCTTCTTTACCTTCAAACTGAAGGCGAAAGCCTTTTGTTCAGCCCAGCCACATTTCTCTTTGTCTTCGTGATAGGAGCTCTGTCTCTTGGTACTGAGATTTAGCATTCAACATCATGGTTCAAAAAATAATTTTATTATCCAATACTATTCGGTGATAGCAGTTTATACTTTCATATCTTCTTTCCAAAGCAGTCCTCAACTGGAAGAAGAGAAGAAAATGTAACCTGACTTCCTAGTTTCTACATAAATAAGGAAAACTAGGCTCTTGCCAGTAATTTTATGACATGAACATCTGATTATCATCTAGGAGACAACATAGTTTCATGCTTGATTGACTCAGCAAATACAGTGTCTCTACGGACACACTGTATATGAAGTCCTGTCATGTGTCAGGTTCTATGCTGGGCACTTGTTATATATTGGTGATGAATAAATATATAGTCCCTTTCATCATGGTGTTGAAGCCCAAGGTGGGGGGTATAGGTAAATAGACAGATAACCATTTAATGTAACAGATACTTTGACGGGGAAGTTCAGGGTGGCCTGAGCTCATAAGGACACCTAATCCGACTTGGGAGACGAGAGATCTGAGCGGGTCGTGTACTGCAGCCCTGAGGATGCCCTCAGCATCAGCTGCCTTTCCCTGTACCTTATGAGACTGTGTCCAAGAGAAGCCCACTGTCTGGGAGAGCTCGAGTTAACACCTTTATACTTTTCCTCCTCTCAAGCAGAACCTGAGAAACCTGCAGTAGTTTGGGTTGTCGTTGGTGTAAGTCCGTACTGAAATCTTGGAAAAGATTTTCTGTGCCTTTGCCATCCCCCCAAAATATCCTTATCCACCAGAACCCCCAACCAGCCTGTTCCTCATTTGCAAAATTTTATCTTCATTCCTTGTCTCTTGTCCCTGATAGAAGCACATCAAATTTATTAAGTTGCTTTCATACCCTCTAGAAAGGAATTAATAATGCCATATAAATCTTTTTCCTGAGTTTTTCCCCCTAGTCTTTATCTGTTAGGATTTATGAACATACATCTTGTAGAGTTCCACTGATGCTGTGTCAAAGTAATTTTTTAATTTTTGTGACAGAAATAGCGAGACAGGAAGGGAGAGAGATGAGAAGCATCAATTATTTGTTGCGGCACGTTAGTTCATTGCTTTCTCATATGTGCCTTGACGGGGGAGAGGGGTGCTACAGCAGAGCGAGTGACCCCTTACTCAAGCCAGTGACCTTAGGCTTCAAGCTGGCTACCTTTGGGCTCAAGCCAGTGACCATGGGGTCATGTCTATGATCCCACGCTCAAGCTAGCAACCCTGTGCTCAAGCTGGTGAGCCCGCACTTAAGCTGTTGAGCCTGCACTCAAGCCGGTGACCTTTTGGGGTTTCAAACCTGGGGCCTGTGCATGCCAGTCCGATGCTCTATCTGCTGCGCCACTGACTGGTCAGACTGTATGAAAGTAAAGTAATTCATCTATAGGAAAGATCTTTTAGATTTTTTTTTGTTAATTCTTATACCTTTGAAAATAATCAATATGAAGGAAACATTACAATCAGAAAAACAAATATGGAAAGAAAAGAACTTTTAGGTTTCATAGTGAAAATAGTTACTACATTTTACTGTTGTTCCTTTTTTAAAAGGAAGCCACTTCTGGGACACATGTATTAATGTCAGGCTTTAAGGTATTATATAGTTTTGATCTGTAGAGTAGACATTAATTTTCCGTATGTGTCTTGTCTGCTAAATATTGGAAGATACAGCTCCCGCGAGACAGGCAGACAATTATGAAAATACCTCTTAATTTCACTTTAGACCAAACCTGTTTGCTGTGGCTGTTTGTTGACATTGCATTTGTGGGGCATTTTATTTCTGTTTGGTTTTCAGTTCCTTATCCTTTAGCCAGTCTTTGGTAAACTGACCATTAGAGTTCAGATATTCTCCTCCTGGAACATGAGATAAAAAAAGAAAAACGTGAAGAATTTTCTTAAACTATTTGGTCTAAAAAGGCTCGATATACATAAATATGGAAAAGTAAAACCTTGGAATTAATATGGATGTGTGATAGGTACTTAGCTTCTTATCATGGTGACACTAGAGGTTGTCAGACATAGCTGGGTGTTAGGAGTCAGGTATTTGGACTCCCTTGGCTCAGGTGACTTGAGACAAACCCGTTTATTACTCAGTGACTTTAGCTGATAAAGGAAGCAGGATTAAAGGAATTTATCTGTTTCACGTATATATATATATATATATGTTAGCCATATATATACAGGGGTGGGCAAAAGGAGGTTTACAGTTGTAATACAAATAAAAAATACAATAATAATAATAATACAAGAATAAACTCTATGTTTTGGGTACTCACAACTGTAAACCTACTTTTGCCCACCCTGTTTATGAGATTTACCATTAATCCCAACTTTTGGGGATTAGACATTTTTTTTTTTTTAGATACAGTTGCTAATATTAGGTGGTGGACAGTTGTCAATTTTAATTAGCATTTGTTTTAACAGCTACTTAAAGCTCAGAAGAAGGCCCAGAGAAGGGAGCACATGTTAAAACTTGAGGCCGAGAAGAAAAAACTTTGCACTATACTTCAAGTTCAGTATGTATTACAGAACTTGACCCAGGAACATGTACAGAAAGACCTGAAAGAGGGCTTGAATGGTGCAGTGTATTTGCCTTTAAAAGAACTTGACTACCTCATTAAATTTTCAAAACTGACCTGCCCTGAAAGAAATGAAAGTCTAAGGTAAGCTAATGAAAATATTCTTCTGAAATAGAACACATTAACACTTTAGCGCATATATATACTCTGTGTGTGTGTGTGTGTGTGTGTATATATATATATTTTTTTTTTCCCTAAGTGAGAGGATGGGAGATAGATTCCCACATGTGCCCCAACTGGGATCTACCTGGCAGCCCCAGCCTGGGGCCAATGCTTGAATCAGCTGAGCTATCCTCAGTGCCTGAGGCCACGCTTGGACCAATTGAGTCACTGGCTGCAGGAGGGGAAGAGGGAGAGAAGGGGGAAAGGGAGAGGAAGAGAAGTAGATGGTCACTTCTCATGTGTGCCCTGGTCGGGGATCAAACCTGATACTTCTGCACGCTGGGCTGGTGCTCTGTCCACTGAGCCAAGCCCGCCCAGGGCCTAGTACATATATATATATATGTGTGTGTGTGTGTGTGTGTGTATATATATATATATATATATATATATATATATATATATATATATATATATATTCAGTAGTTAAGGAAACATTAATTTGATTTAATATGGGAAATGTTGGCCTACCTAGCTTCTGAAAGGGTTGATAGACTAGGAAGAAAGTGAATTTGAATGACCTCATTAACATGCTTTGTTATTGTATCACTGATTTAATAAAGTTTTAACTTTATACAAGTATTAACCATAATACTAATTGTATATATTCTTTAAATTCTTTTTAGTAATTATCATAGACTGTTGTATTACTTAAGAGTCTTTGCCCTTTTATCGCCGTACTTAGTGGGGGTAAATGAAGTTTAAGTTGGCCAGTATCATGAACATTTGAAACTGAGAATTATTTGGTGTTCTTGTGCTGTGAATAAATAGACACAAATCAGTTCATTTAAAATACAAAACCATAGCAAATTGAGGCTACTCAGTACCCCCCTACAATGATCCGTTTTCTATTCTTGCTTTGATGGAATAAATTTGTTAATGAACAGATCTCTGTTCTTGTTCTATTAAACCAGTGGCTCTTAACCTTTCTTGAAGTACTGAACCCACCAGTTGCATATGCGCATCCACCGAACCCTTCTTTAGTGATAAATAAAATATGATTTTTTTTCCCAAATTCAAGACATAGGTGTATGTTTTTTTACTGGTGCACAAAATGAGCCGTGCATGAACATCACCTTGCTCAAAGAACAAAACCAATAAAGTGCATGAACTCACAACAAATTATGGTATTACTTTATTCTGGCCTCTGCGGTAGAGGCTTCTCGGAACTCCTGAGACCGAATCATCGAACCTGTAAGGTTCGATGGAACCCAGGTTAAGAACCACTGTGTTAGATACAGGTATTCCAGTGTTGTGTCTGTTAGCCAGGTTAATGCAGGGTTAGATTTCTACTGTTGTTAGAAATCAGCTTTCTATCTAATATAACTCTTAATTACCTATAGTAAACAGCGATATATATATTATTCCCATTCTGATAGTCCATTATCATTACCTATTTGGTGTCTTCCTTCTCCTTCACTTTGGGGGAGTCAAGGGATTGGAGTTTACTTTAACATGTGAAATGTAATTAAACACAATTTGAGAAATAAGCTTCTTAAAGTTAAATGCAACTCTTAATATTTTCATTCTATTGTTTTTTCATTTAGGACATAGACTTGATACTGATTGTAAATGATACTGCATTGACAGCTTTAAACTCTTTGGTCTATTCCTTAATATCTGCATTTGGTAAAAAATACTCATTTTGGTAGATTTGAGGAAAAGTGCTTATACTTGAAATCCATAAATGGGCAGTTAGTCATCTTTTATAAAGTTTTTCTTCATTTTCAAAGAATAAAAAATCAAAGTTAACATTGAATGTCTTGATTGTTTCTGGGTTAATTGTGTAAATTGCATTGCTCTGTATTATAATATGTACCTCTAAAGCCACTTTGTTCTGCCGCTGCTTTTCCTTGTCAGTGTTGAAGACCAGATGGAGCAGTCGTCCTTGTACTTTTGGGACCTTTTGGAAGGTAGTGAGAAAGCAGTGGTAGGAACGACATGTGAGTGTTCTCTACTCTGGACTTGTGCAGTAAATACTAAACTTTACGTCTAGCAGTTTAGAATGATATTGAGGACTGGAACTGTGTCAGTCCATCAGAACTTGCATGTCTGCCAACAGAAGATTCATTCATTGGGGGAATGATCTCGGTTTAGTTCTGTTGAAAGCAGATGTTGAATAATTGCACTCATTAAAAGAGAACCTAGGGAATTTTGAAGTGGAAAGTCACTATAACTTGGGAATCAGAGCTAAGGTCTAGTGCTAGCTTTAACACCAGCCTTACCATTTTGGGTTTTAGTTCTTTATTCTGCACAGTTGTACCTTAAATCCACACGTTGTTAATATCAAGGCTTATTTACCAGCTCTGCCTAAGAAATTATGAATGGTTTGGTTACATAGTCTATTGGAGTATTGTTGTCTATTGATCTTGAAATGAGCTGGAGAGAAAAAGTTGTTAGGGCGTTCTAAATAGACTCTCCACCAGTGACCAAGTACACATGGCCAGACATGAAGCGGGTAATTTTATGTACTAGTTTAGGATAATGAAAACTCATTTGAAGCTAGAAAACATTTTAGAAATAGTGATTGCTTTTTAAAAAAACGCTCTAAGTATGTATAACTGTTACAGAATATCTGAATTCTTTTAAGTTTCAATCACAGATTTTTATTTCTTGGTTAGAATGCAAAATGATACAAATACTTTGGAAAATAGTTTGACAGTTTTTTATATAAAATTAAGTGTACACTTAGGATATAACCAAGCAGTTATACTTTTTAGTTCCAAAGAGAACTGAAAACATACATTTGTATAAGTATTTGTGCATGAATATTCATACCAGCTTTATTCATAATAGCCCCAAAATGAATACAGCCCAGATATATATCAACTGATAATTAGTAAACAAAATTTGGTATATCCATACAGTGGAATCTTCTCAGCAATTAAAGGAGTGACATATTCATACATGCAACAATATGGATGAATCTCAAAATAATTATGCTGAGTGAAAGAAGCAAGACAAAACATGAGTACATATTGTATGATTCCATTTATATGAAATTCTAGAAAAGACATAACTAGAATGCTAGCAGGTTAGTGGTTGCCAGGGAGTGGGGGGAAGGGTTGATTATAAAAGGACATGGAGGAACGTTTTGAGTTAATGAAATGTTCTATATCATTGTTATGGTGGAAGTAATACCAGAAGTAATACAGTCATACTGTGCACTTAAAATGGATGAATTTTGTTGTTTGTAGTCATATGTCAAAGTTGTTTTTTTTTTTTTTCTTTTTTTTTTTACAAAGACAGAGTCAGAGAGAGTAATAGGGACAGACAGACAGGAATGGAGAGTGATGAGAAGCATCAATCATCAGTTTTTTGTTGCGACACCTTAGTTGTTCATTGATTGCTTTCTCATAATGTTCCTTGACCACGGACCTTTAGCAGACTGAGTAACCCCTTGCTGGAGCCAGCGAACCTGGGTCCAAGTTGGTGAGCTTTTGCTCCAACCAGATGAGCCCGCGCTCAAGCTGGCAACCTCGGGGTCTCGAACCTGGGTCCTCTGCATCTCAGTCTGACGCTTTATCTACTGTGCCACCACCTGGCCAGGCTAAAGTTGATTTTCTTAAAAATAAAAAAAGACAAAATCTATGTCAAAGTACTTATATGAAAGGAATAATAGACCCAAATCAAGTCTGAGAAGTCTGCTTAATTTGGGAATTATGTTTTTAGTGTATAGTAAAATGAAGTAGATGTTAGACTTATTTATGGTGTAGTGACTTTAAAGTCATTTTAAGATTTTTTTTTTTTTTCCAGTGACAGAGAGTCAGAGAGAGGGATAGACAGGGACAGACAGACACGAACGGAGAGAGGTGAGACGCATCAATCATTAGTTTCTCGTTGCCATTGCGACACCATAGTTGTTCATTGATTGCTCTCTCACATGTGCCTTGACCGCGGGTCTTCAGCAGACCAAGTGACCCCTTGCCAGAGCCAGCGACCTTGGGTCCAAGCTGACGAGCTTTTGCTCAAGCCAGATGGGCCCGTGCTCAAGCTGGCGACCTTGGGGTCTCGAACCTGGGTCTTCCGCATCCCAGTCCAACGCTCTATCCACTGCGCCACCGTCTGGTCAGGCAAGATTTTTCTTAATTACCAAAGGGTGATGTGCTACGAGTGACATTAAAGCATTACTCAAGAGTAGTCTTAATCATGGGATTTTGCAGTTTAACAATCCTTTAGAGATTGTCCAAGATAGGGTTTTCTTGTGTGAGAAGCTTCTACTTCCCTAAAGCCTTTAGTTACTTGGGGAAAATAGAGTAATTGCTGGTTGTGATGTGGGAGCAGACAGAAGAAAGGACTTTTTCCTTGAGCTCAGGGAACAATGTGTGCTTTGGTAACATATTTTGGTCTTCGATAAGCATCTCTGACTTTTAGTAATTTTTCAGAGAGTAGAATGGAGGCCCAGAGAAATGTCAGTGACTTGCTAAACTTTGGGATTCTGATCTTATAAATTTGTGTTGACTGAGCCTGCCATGGAGATCAACTGCGTATTTACTTTCCGTTGTTACTGACCAGTTCTTTGAATCCCCTCTAATGTAGAATGTTATAATGACATACTATAGTTAGGAAAAATTGTATTAGGATTTCTATTTCAAATAATTTTCTTTGACCTTTTCATTGTATGATAACTAAGTCTTAATTACTCTTTCTTAGACAAACATATGAAAGATCTACTGTCTAAATTGCTGAACTCAGGCTATTTTGAAAGTATCCCAGTTCCAAAAAATGCTCAGGAAAAAGAAGCATCATTGGAGGAAGAAATGCTATTAAAATCAGAGAAAGACAAACAATTGTTGAAGACTGAATCTGTCAAAGAATCAGGTTTGTTGATATCTCTGAAATTTTGTACAGTGGTTACATTTTTAACACCCAAAATGAGTTAAAGCATTGTGAAATGATTGCCTTATTTTAATTTGTTAGTGTCTACATGCATGGAAATCTTTACTTGTGTAGGATAAGCCTCCATTTGGAAGACATCTGTAGGCTTTATTACTATGACTTAACCTTCCTTCTATTAAGAGTGGATCTTAGCAAAAGCATTAGGTTACACTTTGTTGCAGGAGGGTACTGTTCACTGTTAAAAATGAGACATTTATGGAGTTTGAATCTTTTTGTTAAACTATTAGTAGGTAATTCCATGTGAAATTGTCTAAAGTGTAAGTTCTGGTAGCATCCAATTCTGTAGTAGAACACAAGTATAAACGAGTTGAGGTTAACATGTTCAGGGAAAAAAATTGCCAAAGTAAATAATAATATGTCCAGTAAAGGAAATATACTCTTCAAAATTCTACTTTTCTTGGGTAAGAAATACTTTGAGTAAGTGACACTTTTGCTTTTGTTTGTTGAAGATGGATTTATTTAAGAGATAACACTTTTAAGGAGATTGTCCACGCAGAGGTCTGGAAACCACTAGCAAGATTCAAGTCATTTCTCATGTTCATTTCCTCTTAGTTCTTACTACTAAGTCCAGTGCTTCAGTATCTCACTCCCTCACCCTCTTTCTAACCTTAAACTGGCTTGTATGAGGCCTTTAAAGACTATATTTCAAGCTGAGGTAACTAATTTTTACCCCATGGGACCAGAGCTATACTTCCAACTTGGTAGAGGCTGTGTTTATTGGTGAGAGGAAATAGTCTTATTTTCAACCAGAAATCAGTTTTGAACTGTAACTTGACTTCAGAAAAGTATCTTGTATGAAGAGAGCTATTAGCTTCACCTAGCCTCAGACCACAAGCTTTTGACCAACTAGCAAAGTGAAAATTCCTCCTGTGAATGTACTTAATTTTACTATCCTTTTTCTCTAACTCTTCTGAAATATGTTGTTGGAATGAATTACTTGTAATCAGTCAGAAAACTTTGATTTACCTAGTATTTACTCAATATTCCTTTTATCTTCCCAGGGTCTCTTGTGGAACTTGCACAGACAGAGATACAACCACAAGAGGTAAGGTCCTGAAAGGTAGTTTGCTGATTTTGGTGTCTGAGCTTTTGTGTGCCGTGGAACTAGCCTGCTCAAACTTGGATCCTGGCTTTTCAGTTTGCTAGCTTTGTGACTTTAGACAAGATCTAGCCCTGCTATGTCTGTCATCCTCATGCTTAAGATGGGGGGTAATAGTAATGCCTACCTAATGTGGATATTGTGAGGATTAAAGGAGTCAGTTTAAGTCCTGAATTACTTAGAATTTGGCCTGGCACACAATAACTGCCTGTGTTGGCTGTTGTTGTTTTTGGCCCTTGTGTTAGAATTTATAAATGGGTATAGGCCTGACCAGTGGTGGTGCAGTGGACAGTGTTGACTTGGGATCCTGAGGTTTTAGGTTCCGGACTCGGAGGTCGCCAGGTTGAGCACAGGTTCACTAGTTTGAGTGTGGGATCATCAACATGATCCCAAGGTCTTTGGCTTGAGCAAGGGGTCACTGGCTCATCTGGAGCCCCTCAAGTCAAGGTATGTACGAGAAGCAATCGGTCAACAACTAAAGAGCAACTACGAGTTGATTCTTCTCATTCCTCTCCCTTCTTTTCTATCTCTCTCTCGTGCTAAAGAAAATGTAGAATTTTGCTCTCTCTAAATTTTACTCAGATTAATAACAGAAGTGAGTATTGGCTCTTTCTGAAGTGGCATTGAAATTCATAGATGCTGAAAGGAATGGAAGAGGCAAGATCATAGTATCGATCGATATATAATGGAAATAAAGAAAAGTCTGGTAAGTCAGGAAACATAAGGCTTAAGGTTAAATAGTATAACGTTGTGTCATTGGATTACCATTTGCCTTAAGGGTGTCAGGTCGGTAGTCAGGAATACAGCCTTTGATACTTAAGAAGTAGCAATCTATATTTGACTCACCTGAGACTGCTAAGGACTGTGCATCATGATGCCACATTTGCTTGACTCAGGCTCTTTTATCAAGGTTATTATGAATCTGCAAGTCAAATATAGATTGCTACTTTTCAAATATCAAAGTTTGTATTTCTGTTAACTGAGGGAAAAGGAATGGACAAACAAGTAGGACAGTCTTTTTAAGTAGAATCATGATGAAAGTTTCCTATTAGCACAGTTGTTCGTACCAGTGGGCATAGGAATACGGAGAGTTCACTGTTCCCCTCAAGGTCTTCTATACATTTTGTGATGCAGTACATTGTTTTCTCTGATCTAGTTTCTTAACAGATGCTATATAACAGAAGCAGATTATTCAAGCAAACAGGATGAAGAGAAGTCTTGGGAAGCAGATTATGCTAGAAAACCAAATCTCCCCAAATGTTGGGATATGCTTACTGAAGCAGATGGTAAGGAGAAGAAACAGGAATCCTTCAAGTCCTGGGAATCTTCTGTTAAGCACCAGGAACTAACAAAGCCTGCAGTTTCCTTAGAACAGAGGAAGCAAGAGATTGCAAAACTCAGGTCCACTGTGCAGGAAGAAGAGAAGAAGCAGGACATCGCCAAACCCAAGCTAACTCCTAGACGGTGGAAACAAGAAACTCCTCCACCCGAGGCAGGACACATTCAAGAGGAACAGAAGAAGCAGGAAACACCAAAGCCTTGGCCAGTGCAGCGTCCAAAAGAGCAGGCTCCAAAGAAGCAAACTGCAAAGTCTTGGACACCTTCTACGCAGAGTGAGCGGGATGTCAGCAAGCCATGGACCACTCCCGTGCGTGAAGAACAGGCTCCACGACAGCCAGAGACTCCTAAATCCTGGGAAAACAATGTGGAGAATCAGAAACCCCCTTTCACACAGCAGTCACAGATTTCTCCAACGTCCTGGGGAGCAGCTGCAGGAAGCCTCATACCACATGACCAGCTTCTACCCAGGAAGTTTAGCGGAGAACCCAAAGATGTGAGTTGATCTGTGTCAGTCTGCTGCTGGCAATGTAGACGTGTATGAGGAGTTGTGGTAACGATAGCTTGTTGGTTTTCTTTAAAAAAAGAAATCAACAAAAACCCGTGTTAAATTAATGTATGCAATATTTCCCCTTTTGAATGTGTAATTTATGGTTTTCCCTTAAAAATTGGAAGTAGAACCTAGTCTGTTAAGCCTAACCTAAGATGAAATTTCCACAACAAGAAAATACTGTTTTTAATGCTCAAGATTTAATGACATGATACAATATCAAAATAGTGGGTAGTTGACAGGACAATAATGTGAACAAGTGTAAGTGCATGTCACAGGGTGGGAGACTTATTGAATGAGTATTTCACTTATCTTCTACTGGCACAGGGGTGACTCTCTGACAGAAGTTGCATTTTTCTGTATTGCTTCTCTTTTACTCATTTGTAGGCACTCAGATATTCTAGTAGTTGGGGAATGGTATGAATTATTTTTTCCATTTCAGTTTCAAAATAAGAATTCTCAGGAGATGGGCGCTCTAGGCATGAAATATTCTGCAGTTAGGTTTTGGAGTATGAGATGTTAGAATGTGAGGCCTCATTCTGTTCATGACAATTAACCTGTTTCAGGAAGCTAAGAAGACTTACAAGAGTAATCCTTGGCTACAATGCGAGTTAGTGTTACCTTTTTTAAAAAATTATAATTTACGTACCACTGTTTAAATGCAAACTCGGTGCTGCCATGACTGCCAACAAATGTGAACTCTCCTCCTCCCTGCGGTTTTCATCGCTAGTCCTTCCAGTGCCATTTAGCAGAAGATTTGCTGATTAACCTGTGGTCCTCTGATGGTGTGAGAAACATTCTGCTTGGGGAAATCAAAGCATTGCATTTTATAAATAAATTACTCGTACCTTTATTCTACCTGGGAAGAAAATTTTAAGACTTACTTGTCTCCTTTTGCTCTCCCTTCTTCCTCTTTTTCTTCAAGTGCTGATATTAATTTTAGCTTCTTCCTGACCCAGCAGAAGATTGATATTCTTATTTCATTAACTAGATATCACACACAGTGATTATTATATATCAACCATATTGAGAAACTTGTATTTAAAACCCTGTTTTATACTTTAATAAAGCTGTTTAAAAAAACCCAACTTAAAATTCTACTGGGTTTCGTATAGCAATGCTGAGCCTTTACCATACCATAATATTAATACCATGCTATTCGCTGAATAATTTAAGATCAGGCATGTTTAGTTGGAAAGGTCAGAACTCATTTAATTTGCTTTTACGGCACAGATGGCATTATACTGAAGTTGCAAGGTCTTTCAGTGACTGAGAGGATACATCTGTGCATAGTAGTGTCTGTCTCTCTGTCTTGCAATCTCAGAGTAAGTACAGTAAGGGCAAAATAGCGTTCAAAAGCAGAAGGCTAGATAATATGAAATTAAGCACTAATGCTCATACTTTTCTCCTAAAAGATATTTTCATTTATTCACTTAGGGTCTACTCTTATTTTATATGATACGTTGACAAATTTAGCTGTGTGACGTGAATAAATTAAAAGCTGGAGAAGAGGCACTGGTAGAGAGAGACTCGCTGACAGCTGTAAGAAGTAGCTACAAACATTAGGTCTAATTCAGGGTGTGCAGCAGTCGGAAGCAACTTAGCATGAGGCCTAGCCACCTTATAAACTCCAATAGCCCCTCAGAGTATACTTACTTTATATGTATAACATGTATTTCCTCAATTCTAGGATGTATATGTATACATTTTTACATCTTAATGTTTCTGAATTCAGATACAGCTTAAAAATGGGATGTGTATTTAATGTGATAGTAATATTTTTTTGCCTAGGGAAAAGATAAGTCATTGGTGTGTCTTATGGTCATTGACCATCTTATCCAAGAAGGCTTATGGTAACTGATGTCCATAGTGAAAGAACTTCCTGTCAAGGATGTCCTGTTATTTTCGGTCAGCCCCCCAAAAAGAGGATGTTTGAGGAAGACTTCCATTAAAGTTGTTCTGAAGGGGAAAAAAGTGTTTAAAGTTCAATTAAATTATTTAAAAAAATATATGTGGAATGTTTGCAATAAATCTGATAAATGAGCGTTGCTATGTGTTTTGATTTCAGTTAGGTGTAATGATAGGCTAAGTTTTCTGAGTTCGGTTATTGAATTTGAACTTTACTTTTGAATACAATGTGGTTTGTCTTGTAGGTGCCTAAGCCAGTTCACCAGCCTGTAGGTTCTTCCTCTACCCTTCCAAAGGGTCCAGTATTGAGGAAAGAGAAACTGCAGGATCTGATGACCCAGATTCAAGGAACCTGTAACTTTATGCAAGTATGAGTCATTATTAAATGAATCTTAAGTGATATTCCAGGGGCGACTCGCTTCTAATCTGAAGCATTGTAATGAAGTTGTTAAGAACATAGATTTTGGTGTCCCAAATGAGTTCAGATCCTGGCTCTGTCACTTGTTGGCTCTGAGAGTTTAGGCAAGTTAGTTAAGCCTCTGCCAAGCAGATTGTCATTACTTTTCACTGAGATTGTGAGAACTTACACTATGCTTGGTATTCTGGGAGATGCCTTTGGATGTAGAAAATCAGAAGACATTCATTGTCTTTAGGAGTTTATATTCCAATTGTATAAGATTGTGAACTTGTGTTTAGTCAATAGTTAAATTTTGTCCTACAGACTCTTACAGAAGTTCAGAATACTGTGATACTGCTGAGGTCCAAAGTAAAGAAATAAGGTATTTTTGTGTAGTGAAAGGATCTTGAGCTTTGTAATTTAGACCCATGTTTAAATCCCCCTTCTACCATTTCAACAGCTGAAGAGTCTATGGCAAGTTATTTAGCTTCCAACCCTCTACTTATTTTAAAATGAGGGAATTGCTTATTCCTTCAGATTATTTTAAGATAAAAAACAGAACGAAAGGGATCACTGCAAGTGGGTAGCTTAAGTACTCAAAATGTTGGAAACATTTCTGGGAGAACCAAAACGGGCAGAAGGCAGAAGAGGACGGCTTCTCACCATGAAAGTGTTTAATGGCACGAGTAGTTTAGTGGTTAAGATAAAGTAATTAGACCCTCTCATTGTTTGAGTTTAATAAAAATGAGGGTTCAGTCCGTACTATATTAATGCCTTTGTTTAAGACCTCAAGTCAGGAGTTTTATTTTCCAAGTCAGGCCTTAGAATTACTATGGTAGTTTTAACACTTGACACAATCTTAAAGTTCGACAGTTATCACGTTTTTAATTTAAACTCTTAATTTCTGCTCTGTAAAGACTTATTAACCTTTTGAGATAGTTATTAGCTAGATTCCTAGAGTTAATAAGCTATGGACAACATCATGAATAATTTAATGTTAATAGCTCTGAAATGAATAATTTTTGTTTTAATTTATTATTTAAAAACTTGGCTTTAGGAATCTGTTCTGGATTTTGACAAACCTTCAAGTGCAATTGCATCATCACAGCTGCCTTCAGATGCTCCAGGCAGCCCCATGGGTATGTAATCATTCTTAAGACGTGGAGCAAAGAGCTACAGGTCTAGCAACGTTAGCGTACTGAACTGATCTGTTCACGTTTTGAAGAAAGTCTCCAGACGGGTGAATGGAAATGCCTATTAGTGTTTTTGCAATGTTTTATGTTCTTGCAGTGTTCTGACTAAAACTTGCTTGACTCCTTTTGACTTTATAAATTTAGCCTGAGGCTTTTGGATCCTGACTATGAGTGATATTTAGTACACTGAGTAGCATAGTGATTAATGATGGAGCCTCAATTTGAATCTGGTCTGATGCTTCAAACTTTAGGCCTTTTGCCCTACCCTACTTGATCTCAGGGGAGGGGTGAAGTAAGCAAAGACATAGTTCAGCTGTAGTAAAAAAGTATACACCAATTAGATTATACAGTAATTCCTGGTGAAGTAAGGAACAAATAGAGCAATTAACAAGAGTATGGTAATAGGTAATAAGAAAGGAGTACATTAATATACATGGTCAAAGAAGAAAAAAATCTGAAGAGACAAATGCCTAAGCTAAAATTTCTTTGAAACTTGGAACTTACATACATCAATTAATATTCATGATAGCTCAGTTTATTTTTCAGATTACTATTACCTGTTACATATGTATGTATGTATGTATTTAATTTAGTGAGAAGAGGGGAGGCAGACACAGACTCCTACATGTGCCCTCACTGGGATCCACCCGGCAAGCCCACTAGGGGGCGATGCTCTATCCATCTGGGGCCCTTGCTCTGTTATAACCAGAGCCACTTTTTAGTGCCTGAGTTGGAAGCCATGGAGCCATCCTCAGTACCCAGGGCCAGCTTGTCCCAGTTGAGCCATGGCTGCAAAAGGAGAAGAGAAGAGAGAGAGAAATGAAAAGGGGACAGGTAGAGAAGCAAATGGGCACTTTTCTGTGTGTCCTGACCGGGAAGTGAACTGGGACATCCACATGCTGGGCTGATGATGCTCTACCACTGAGCAATCAGCCAGGACCTGTTACGTGTTGTTTTTAAAAGCCATATTTCTGTTCTTTTGGAAACCTTGTAATGCTGCTTTTGCCTATTTAATCTTAAAATATTATGTATCACAGATGGAACTAGTATTCTGTTTTTCTCCAATCCTCTCAGACTCTTTGTAGAGCTCTAATAGAAAATTCACAATGGACTTGAGACCTAGTTTTTTTCAGATACTACTTTTTTTTGTAAGGTATAAACTTTAGTTTCCACCCAGTTGATACGAATACACTTTTCTCTCAGTAGTTTACTGTTAATTTCACTCTCTGCAGCATCTACAGAACAAAATCTACCCAGTCAAAGTGATTTTCTTCAAGAGCCATTACAGGTAATTTTCCCCAAATTAATCTTCCACTTACTCTTCCTTGCTATTTGGGGAAGAAACTCTTGCTTTGGCAATAATGATTAGACTTGGTGATTCTAATATACATGTCTAGTTTTTTAGCTTAAATACAACTAGTCCTCGAAAGATTCCCAGATAACTGTGGGGAAGACATCAATTATAATAGAGAAAGCTAGTTGACTTAGTAAGGAAAGAACAAACCTGAAGAATTCAGAGGTGTCTTGAATCTTGCTTTGCTACTGGGATATCTAAGTAACTTAATATATCAGCATAATAAAGAGTCTAAAGAAAGAAACTAGTGTTTAAACTCATGGTTAGCTAGTCCCCCCACCTGACACACAATAGTTAACAATCCAAGGAACTAATTTCCACAACATGTTAAGAGATATCAGGGGACCAGACCATTGAGGTCTGTAAATGCCACGTTGCATTTCCATCAGTAGTAAATTCAAGGTTCATTGTGTTCTGGTGATCACCTTTAAAAAAATTAATTTCTCTGGATCGCACTGAAAGCCTTATTGACAATTTTCTTGACAGTTGCTGCTTTGAATAGTAGGTTATATATTTTGACCAGGTGGGTCAATAGTTGTCTTCCCTTCCAGAAACTTCTGAGTATATATTGCTTACAGTGATTTCTATTTGGTTTGATAAGGTCTGGCTCCAGTATCAAAATGGGTTTGTTGAGCAGGCTCTCTCACACCAGTCATTGTTGTGACTAGCGAGCTCCATTTTATCTCTTCTGGCTGTTAGGGTTCTCGAGGAGGCTTTTAACTGACAAATTATTATTTATTTATTTTTTGAAAAGCCACCAGTCTAGTTCCAGTAGTTCTGGTCTGTCATGTTTTATTTACTCACCAATAACCTTCAACTGGTGTACTTAGCAATAATTTGGAATCAAGAATGGTTATAATTTCTAAATAAAAACTAATGGAAAAAACTTTTTTAATCTTTTTCGTTAAGTAAACATTTTAACTAATATTCAAGTCTTTTAAAGCTTAACTATCAAGTTGCTTGAATTGCCTTAACTTAGCATCTTTGACTCTGTGGCTAGAGAATTTATGTCCCTTCAACAGCCAGCCCCACTTACTTAGGCCAGTTGTTGATGAAAGGACCAGAAGAAATGCCTAGTTTGAGAAACATTCCAGTCTCATGATAGCTCTAATATAATGGCCAGATCTATATTGTACCTATTTATATATTTCATTACATAAAATGTTCTAAAGGATATCAAAAATATTTTTCCATGAGGCCTTTATTAAACTTGGTTCTCATCTCCTTCCCAAGAAATGTTATATCATGATGACCCCTTCTAGAAGGTCACTGAAACGTAACTGGTTTGATATTGGTTACCATTAGTTCTAGTTCACCCGTTTTATTACTTGGGCTCTGAGAACCACATCAAAGCATTGAGATAAAAAGAGTCGATTCACTGATACTTCAGACCTTATGATTGCTAGGTTTCTATGGGCCTCTCTCTCATATCTGTTAACCTGTTTTACCAGAGATCTCTTGACCATTCTCTTAGTTTTTTTGTTTTGTTTTGTTTTTGTTGTTGTTGTTATAATTGTCACAGCCTTACTTTCTACTCTGCTTTCCCCTAGTTTTTATTTTCTAAATATTAGCTTTAACTTTTTTGTTAGAATTTTGATGCCATTGTGTCTGTAGAGCTTATCCTTTCTACTTGTATTTCTGCCTACCTCTTTAAGACACGGCGAGCGGCCAGAGTAAGAGCATACTGTGACACGTGGCAGAGCTGTGCCTAGAGTGTTACATGTGCCCTGAGCTCATCTTCCAGGGAACTGCTGCTGAGTGCCAGGCTGAAAATCTAGCCCCTGGTCTCCAGGCCAAGAATGTTGATAAGCGGAGATGGGATTAGATGTGTGGCCTTGGTGACCAGGCCTGGAAAGGCAATGTAGCTGACTACTTGGGTTTAAATCTCGGCTCTGCCACTGAATTTTACTGTGATCTCAGGAACATTGCTTAATCTGTCTTTGCCTCTGCCTGATTGTCAATAAAATGGGAATAGTATGTAGAAGCTACCTCACAGACTTATTGTTGGACTGATGAGTTGGTAGGTGTAAATGTTTAGCATAGTGTCCGACACTAGTGAGTACTCAGTAAGAGTATCATATTAGGTAGCCCAAGGCCCAAGAAATATAAAGTGAACAAAATGTGCTATGATAATGTTTTATGTCCTCCTGTGTCAAGGCTGCTTCCACTCCAGTTACCTGTAGCTCAAATGCTTGCTTGGTTACTACCCATCCGGCTTCTGCGGGGTCTGACACAGACTTTGTGACCTCAGAGGCTCCTGAGGTAATGAAAGATCATCGTCTTAATTTCTTTTCTGTCTTAAAGAATAGCAGAACTAGCTTATTTTATTAATTCAGGCATGATCGTTTGAATGATTTAACATTTATACTGTATCATCGTATTGCTTTCTGTAGATGTTGTGGTCCTGGAACTTACACAGGTAACTTTACTGGGGCTTCACTATATAAGTAGACTTCACAGAGTATTGCTTTATCACATACACTATGTCCAGGTTGCTGGTGCCAAAAAAAATGAAAGGTTCTAGGTGGGATTAGGTCAGGTTTCTTGCTAGATTTATATTAAAGAAATCCTTAGAACAAAAACATTTTTTATTCATATAACTGTGAAGACTTAGTAACTTTATAGCATGACTGTTAGCACTTAATCAATTGGAATAATTTACATTCTCTTTTTGGTTATTTTTTCAAAAATATTTTACAGTATTATATTTGTGCTTTCAATTCTAAAGCAATAGTTTTTGCTAATAAGTTTGAACAAATCCTTATAGGAATAGCAACATAGGATGATTTTTTTTTATTACTGTAGCAGCTCTTAGATTTCATTTTATTTATTTTTTGGTTAACTATTATACAAGGGTTTGTTTTTTTTTTTAAGTGAGAGGAGAGGAGATAGACTCCTGCATGTACCCCAACTGGGATTCACCCAGCAACCCCTCTCTGGGGCTGATGCTTGAATCAACCTAACTATCCTCAGTGCCTGAGGCCTATGCTCGGACCAGACCAGCTATCCTCAGTGCCCAGGGCCAACACTTGAACCAATTGAGCCGCTGGCTAAAAGAGGGGAAGAGGGAGAGAAGGGGGAGAAGGAGGGAAAGAGGAGCCGATGGTTGCTTCTCCTATTTGCCCTGATTGGGGATTGAGCCCGGGACGTCCACACGCCAGGCTGATGCTCTATCCACTGAGCAAACTGGCCAGGGCCAAGAATATCTATCTCTTATAGCAGTGGTTTTCAACTGCCAGTCCACGGACCAATGGTGGTCTACCAGAAATTTTATGCCAGTGCATGATTATTTTAACCCAAGATTTTTCTAAAGCCTAAGTCTAATTATAAATGTGCAATAAATAATATTAGATTCTTAACTTAATAGAAAATACCATTTCAGGGTTTAAAAAGGACTAGACACTCATAAAAAGTTCAGTCCCTTTATCTGTTAGACTGATTGTTAGTAAGACTCTTTCACTTAGTCAGCAAGCTGTGTAAAGCAAATGCTAGTGTGCATCCTCAGCAGATGAGATTTGGAATTGTAAGCAACAGCTATTCTTTGGCATTCATTCCTGTGTCCAGTTGTCATCCTATAGAACTTGCTGACTTGTGCTAGCCTGGGGTTTAGTGTATGCTAACTGCTTATGATACGGTGACTGATTGGCTGATGCTGCATTTCTCTTCCCCAGGCAGCAGTTCCCCCAAGCAAGCAACCATCTTCCTTAGCTTCTCCAGATCCTCCCATATCCAAGGTCCCTGAACCGGGCTTCTGTTCACCTCCAGCAAGCAGTAGTTCAGTAACTATGAACACAGCCCCCTTTCAAGCCATGCAGACAGTGAGTATGAAACGTGAATGATGATTGCAGTTTATTATTGCTGTTATTGGGTACTATGTGAATAGAGTTGCCATTTGTTTTACTTTTATTTGGGCTGGTAGAATCTACATTTTTCCAATGGAAATATTGTTTATGGTGGAAGGGTATTAAAGCCAAAGCCTCAAGAATTTTGAATGACTGTTTTATCAGATCATTTTCCCCTCTATGAAAATTAGCGGCAGGCTAAGCTGAGGACCCTTATTAAGCAAATGAACTGTGTGGGTGAGAAATATAATTTTGTATGAACATCTTAATAATACTAACCATTTCTAATATCACACTAGTGATGTTCCATAGCCTCATAACCAGACCTAGAGGACACATACCATACCTAGGTGTTCTTTCATTGTTGAAACTTTCATCTTGATCTCATACAAGTTTTTAGAGAATTGTTCAGATTTGTGTGGTATTTTAGATTACATAAATTACAAATTGTAGTTTAAAATTTTTTATGGTACTATTATAACCAGGTTTGTATGTTTATTCTCCAAACACAGAATAGTTTAAAACAGTTCTTTAGAAAAAACCAGAAGTCTTTGTTGATAAGTACCTTCCCTGATGGTGCTTAATGCCCCACTCCAGTGACATGGAGTGCTGGTGGTGGGGTGAGGCTAATGGAGTGGCAGCTGAAGGTGGGCACAGTGCATGGGCATCGGCTGGTGAATTCAGACACCTGAATTCACTAATTTTACCACTTCCCGCTTGGCCACTTAGAACAGCTTCGTTTCTTTTCTTTCCCTCTTTCCCTGTCAGTCCATCCTGCACAGTATTCCCACATTGGTTTTTATTAACTTTTTACTATTCCTAATTAAAAACAAACAGTGTTTCATTACAGAATGAAATTTAAAGTCCTTGGCCTGACACTCAGTAACTTCCGAAGTCTGGTATAACTTGTCAGACTAGTCCCTGTGTTTGTACATTCTTGCCACAAGACAATTTTGCTCATGCCAGTCTGTCTTCTTTTTTTTTTCTTTTTCTTTTTTTTTTTATTTTATTTATTTTAGAGAGGAGACACAGAGTGAGAGAGAGAGAGAGAGAAAGGGGGGAGGAGCTGGAAGCATCAACTCCCATATGTGCCTTGACCAGACCAGTGCAGGGTTTTGAACTGGCGACCTCAGTGTTCCCAGGTTGACACTTTATCCATTGCACCACCACAGGTCAGGCCAGTCGGTCTTCTTCACCTGTGTGAATTCTATCCAGTACAAACTGATGTTCATTCTTTTGTTCATTTGTTCATTTATTCCCATTCATTCATTCATTCATTCAAAAACCAGGTAGTTATGGAGCCAGGCACTGTTCTTAAGTTACTGGGGTAGTAACAATAAAAAAGAGACAAGTCTTCATACTTAAGAATCTTACTGTTTTTTTTTTTTTTTATGGGGGCATGGGGCTAGAGGAAAATGTATCTGTGTATATGACAGACACATCAGGTGCTATGGGTTGTTAGGAATAATGCAGCAGGATAAGGAGGCTAGAAAGTAATAGACGTGCTATTTATAGACAGTGACCAGAGTCTGGGCAGGACATTGTGAGCCACATGATAGAAATTAAGTATAATGCAGGTTTTTTTCATTCATCTTTAGTTTTTGAAAGAGTACCCCTTTCCTCTACTTAGCTTTCATTCTCAGTGAGTATTATTATGATAACATAGTAGCAGGAAGATTAACATTTTTTTGTATTTTACGGAAGTGAGGAGTCGGGGGAGGACGGTGGAAGCAGACAGACTCCCACATGTGCCTGTGCCTGACCAGGAATCACCTGGCATGCCCACTAGGGGGCGATGCTCTGCCCATCTGGGACATTGCTCCATTGCAACCGGAGCCATTCTAGCACCTGAGGCGGTGGCCATGGAGCCATCCTCAGCGCCCAGGCCAACTTTGCTCCAGTGGACCTTTGACTGCGGGAGGGGAAGAGAGACAGAAAGAAAGGGGGAGGGTGTAGAAGCAGATGGGTACTTCTCCTGTGTGCCCTGGCTGGGAATCAAACCTGGGCCAATGCTCTACTGCTGAGCCAACCAGCCAGCGCCAGAAGATTAACTTTTGTACTTGTTTAAATTCTATCAGATATCAGATAGAAATTGTTTTTTTTTTTACTATGGTAAAATATGCATAACAAAATGTACTGTTTTAACTATTTTTAAGTGTACAATTTAGTAGCATTACGTATATCCACACAGTTGTACAACTATCACCACTATCTCCAGAATTTTTTCATCATCTCAAACAGAAACTCTGTATTCATTAAACAACAACTTCTTATTTCTCCCTTTTCCAAGCCCCTGGTAATCTCCATTCTACTTTCTGTCTCTATGAATTCACCTATTCTAGGCACCTCGTGTAAGTGGAATCAATATTTGTCCTTTTGTATCTTGCATATTTTACTTGACACAATGTTTTCAGAATTCATTCATGTTATAGCATGGATCAGAACTTCATTTTTTCATGGGATAAATAATATTCCATTGTATGTATATTCCACATTTTGTTTATGCATTCTTCTGTTGGTGGACACTTGAGTTGTTCCCACCTTTTGGCTATTGTGAATAGTGTTGCTGTGAACATTAGTGTACAAATACCTACCCGAATCCCGCTTTCCATTCTTTTGGGTATATGCCTAGAAGTGGAATTGCTGGCTCATATGGTAATTCTATGTTTAGTTTTTTGAGGACCCACTATACTGTTTTCTACAGTGGCTGCACCATTTTGCATTCTTTTTATTTTTAGTGAGATGAGGGGAGATAGTGAGACAGATTCCCACATGTGCCCTGACAGGGATCCACCCGGCAGCCCCATCTGGGGTCAGTGCTTGAGTACTGAGATATATTTAGCTCCTGAGGCTGATGCTTGGACCAACCAAGCCACCGGCTGTGGGAGGGGAATGGGGACAGAATGGAGAGAGGAAGGAGTAGAGTAGCATATGGGCGCTTCTCCTGTGTGCCCTGACTGAGAATTGAACCCGGGACATCCATATACCAGGCCAACACTCTACCACTGAGCCACCAGCCAGGGACCATTTTACATTCTTATCAGTACAAAGGTTCCAGTTTGGCCACAACCTTGCCAACACTTGAACTTTTTCTTTTTTAAATAATAGCCATCCTAATGGGTATAATGAAATGGTATCTCAGCATGGTTTTGATTTCTATTTCCTTAATAACTAATAATGGTGAGCATCTTTATAAGGTGCTTATTGGCCATTTATCTTCTTTGGAGAAATGTTTATTCAAGTAATTTGTCCATAAAGTAGAAATTTTTGAATGTTGTAGAGTTTTGCTGGATGTCACCCTTAATAATTTTCTATGAAACTTCACAAATGACTCAGCATGCCCTTGTCTTTTAAGGTATTTAATGTTAATGTACCTCTGCCTCCACGGAAAGAACAAGAAATAAAAGAGCCCCCCTATTCACCTGGCTTCAATCAGAGTTTTACTACAGCAAGTACACAAACACCACTCCGGTGCCAACTGCCAGCTATACATGTAGAACAAACTGTTATTTCTCAAGAGACTGGTAAGATCTTTTTATAAGATATTTTGAAGACTTAGATGACAGCTAATTGAATGGAAAGTAAGTCTGTAGTGATACTTTAGCAGTTCTTTCCTGAGTAGTAAACATAATCTTTCCATATTCAAGTGTTGACAAATGGTTAATGCCATTTTCTCTAGTTAAGTTCACCATTTTAATCTTTGTAGAGGTGGAACTTAGATGGTTGGTTTATATGAATATTTAGGCTCATATTTTTAAACCTGACTGGTTTGGTTGCCATAGACAGTTATAGAAGTAGATAGTGCATTGTCCAGTTGCTTTTGTGATTTTTTTTTTTTTTTTTTAGTGAGAGAGAGACAGACTAGAAGGGAGAGAGAAGAGAAGCATCAACTCATAGTTGTGGCACCTTAAGTTGTTCATTGATTGCTTTCTCATATGTGCCTTGACCTGGGGTGGGGACTCCAGCAGAGCTAGTGACCCCTTGCTCAAGCCAGCGACCTTGGGCTTCAAGCCAGCAACCTTTGGGCTTAAGTCAGCGACCATGGGGTCATGTCTATGATTCCATGCTCAAGCTGGCGACCTCGGGGTTTTGAACCTGGGTCTTCAGCATACGAGTTTGACCCTCTTTCCACTGTGCCACTGCCTGGTCAGGCATGAAAGTTTTGAAACCATTCTGTTAACTTTTTTAGCACAGACATATGGTTATTTGGCCTTTTTTCTTTCTTATAATAAAAGCATTGATTAATGTGATGATATAATTTAGTATGCTTATTCTACTGTTTGCTTAGAGAGGATAGATGATTTTGATCTTTCATGCTATTCTAAATCATGAAAGAATAAGCAACTTTGTAGTTATTTCCTAATTTAAGAAGCACTTGTAGAATTTTAGTGTTGGTATTTCAGACCCCTATTGAGTCTTCTAAAACTTCAACCTGAGCAAATGAATTGTGCATTGTGGGTACTTGGTTAATAACAAGACATCGTAAATGTAAATCCCTGGACCTAGTTATAAATTACCTCATTCTGTTATCACCTGTGCTGTGAACACATAGGGCAGGTAATTTATTTAAAGGATATTTTTGGTATATGCCTTCTCAATTACAGTAGTGAGGAAGATTTGTTTTCTTTTACTCCTCGATCCGGAATATTTAGCCTTTATTTCCTTAATTGTGGTAAAATAAATTTTATGTCATTTTAACCACTTTTAAGTGTATAGTTCCGTAGCATTAAGTACATTCAGACTTTTTTTTTTTTACCTTCTTCTACTGAAACTCTGTAGCTGTTAATACTAACTCTCCATTCCCCTTTCCCTCCAAACTCTGTCAAGCACCATTCTACCCTGTCACTGAGTTTGACTCCTCCAGGTGCTCACTTTATGTAAGTGCTATGACACAATTGACCTTGTGTGACTGGGCTATTTCACTTGGCACGTGTCTTCAAGGTTCTTCCATGTTGTAACATGTATCAGAATTTCCTTCCTTTTTAAGGCTGAATAATGTTCTGTTTAAATATAAAGGGTGGGGCACACGTAGATTTACAGTTGTATGTGAAACGCAGTTTATTCTTATATTATTATTTATTAATCGTACTATTTTCACATGAGCAACTGTAAATCTACTTGTGTCTCACCTTGTAAATAGAGATCTCTATTTATTTATATATATATATTTATACATATATGGCACCATTTCTTTAAGGGAGAAAATTGTATTAAAGGTTTTGATATAGTGACTTTAAGTATAAAGAATATTGAATCTTTTATTACAATTTAACTCTTTGGCTTTAAAACTGTTTCCTTTAAGCAGCAAGTTATCCTGATGGAACTATTCAAGTAAGCAATGGTAGCCTTGCCTTTTACCCAGCACAGACGAATGTATTTCTCAGACCCTCTCAACCATTTGTCAATAGCCGGGGATCCATTAGAGGATGTATGCGTGGTGGGAGATTACTAACCAATACATATCGGTCCCCTGGTGGCTATAAAGGTATGCTCTGAATAAACTGTAATTGTGCTGAATTATTTTGTCTATAGATTTACTTGACTCAAACTATTTTTACTTTATCTGTTTCTTTTTGTAGTTGTCATTTATAATGTAGTAAAGAAGTCCGTATTTCTACAAAAGACAGTATTTTCTGTTATACCTATTCTACAACAGAGAAACTTTTTGTATGAAAAGCAGATTCATCCTGTTATTTACTAAAGTGAAAGACTGAGCATTCTTTTTTTTTTAGGAATGAATTTTGGTTTTCATATTTGAATAGTTTTTTTCTTTTATTAACTGATTGCTAAGACTGTGTCATAATTTTCTAGTTATTTGTCTATCAGAGTATGCCACAGATTAAACAAATAAACTTTGAGACTGGAATAGTGATACTCTTTTTAGTTTTAAATATGGTTCCAAGTATTCCAGTCACAGCTGGTTGTTAGCAAAGTCCTCTGCATAAAAACCCGAACTATCTATCTACCTACTCACCCTCCCACCGTTTCCCAGCCTCGCCGGCATGCCAGCAACAATAAATTGCTACAGGTAGCTTATTTGAAGGCAGCAATATTTTTAGAAATTATTGTGGAAGCAATATTAACAGAGTTTGCTTAACAAAGACATAAATCTAATGTTGACATTATAAGATCGATTAACTTTTAAAATGGTATATACAATTAGACTATTTAAAAGTTTAGTATAATTTTGTTCATAATTTTATGTAAGTTGTTTATTTATTAGGTTTTGATACTTATAGAGGACCTCCTTCAGTTTCCAATGGAAATTATAGCCAGCTACAATTTCAAGCTAGAGAGTATCCTGGAACACCTTATTCCCAAAGGGTAAGAACAGCTGTCGCAGTTGAACAGTTGTGCAGTTGTTGATGTTAAACAAGAGCACAGGCATAACTGGTTTTGCATGAGGCACTCTCAGTTTGCACTTGGCAGTCTGTGCCGTGAAGAGTCCAGTCGGAAGCTTTTCTGATAAGCCGTGGAGGGTAAATGACAACTTAGAAGGCCTTAAGGACTTTATTAATCATGTTGTTTGTATTAACTCCTCCATCCTATAAGAGAAACTGGGGTTCAGCAACAAGTTAAATAACTTGTCTAAGGCCACTCAGCAAGTAAGCAGTAGAACTAGGTTTAGAACGCAACTTTCTTAACTCCAGAGCACATGATTTTAACTTTCCTATACTGCTTTCAATGTAACTTTTCTAGATATCAAGTACGTATATGTATAGCAAAATCCTCTTTTCATAAGTTTATTTATTTTTTTGTTCTGATTTGAGTAGCTCAGGAGATTTTTCTTTACTAGAAATGGTAAAACTTTGACAGGAGGATGTTAGAGATTCTATTCTAACATACCACGGGAACTTTTGACCGGTCAAAAGTCAAAAGTGCACCATGACTTTACAGACACACTGTATATACTGCATCAACATTTTCAGTTTTGAAGTTTTATAAGTCTTTAAGTGTGGAGTCACACTGAGTCCTGTTGGAGTGATATACAGTACCTGCACTTGACGAGCTTACAGGTATGTGACGTATGATGGGCGTCTTCACAAAAGCAGCATTGAAAGGGGTGACACACCTTGGAGAACATGCCAAGTTACCTACTGACTTAAGTTGGACCCTTGATTTCATCACGTCTCTTGTTGTGTGACCACAAGCACGTTACTTAAACTTGCTGGGCTCTAGTTCCTCCTCAGTTTAAATGCACACTCATCTGTGTCAATTACTCACCCTACTCTGAAGTGTTACGAAGTAAACTTCGTGAGATATTCTGAAGATTAATGAATACCCCTGTGCTTATCACCACAGTGCTGGGGGTAGATTGAGCATGCAAGTACTAGCTGTTACTACATGATTCTCAGGTACTGTGTGTAGAGGGAGTGCATTGATTGATGTAGACTTCAGTAATGGACCGACCTGTTAACACTGGTATTCTAATATTTTTGTGTGTTGTTTTAAAGTTGTTCCTGAGGAAACATAGGATATTAATAATAGTGGTTGCTACTGGAAAGAGGACTAGGAGTCTGGGTAGAGACTTAATCTTTTCATTGTCTACCTTGTATTGTTTACATTTTTCTGTTACACCACTAAATATTCTTTTCATGGGTTGTATGGAGGCAGACGTGTACCATACTTGGGAGGCAGTTTGACGTGCTGTCTCTTGAACTTTTTCTTTTTTTTTGCAGTTTATAGATTACATTTCCAAGGACTAATACATTTATACAATGTAATTTTTACCAGCTCCCTTGTCAAGACAGCACAAAGCCTAACATACTTTGTAATTGTCTTTACAGTTTGGTGCATAAATAGAGCAAGATTGCACTAGTCTTTGCTCTTGCTTTATTATCTCCTTTTGTATTGAGATGAGAGAACCAGGACCATGCCATGTTGGCATGTTTTATAATGTCTCCCAGTACCTAGCGTTGTGTCTTTCAAATATGTTTTCTAGATGCTTTCTAGTTTTTGCAAGTGTTAACCTACCTAACTGGTCAGGTTCATTAGCAGATGAAGCAAGTATTGTTATTGTTGCTCTTGTTATTTGTTTTTCTTGATGTTTGGAAACATCTGAGCCTTTTCAGTTGCTGAAGAAGGCCAGATAAAGGGCTAAGAGGACTTTAAATGGTTTTTATTTTATTATTTATTGATTGATTTTGGAGAGAGAGGAGGAAAGAGAGAGAGAGAGATAGAAACATTGGTCTGTTCCTATATGTGTCCTGACCAGGGAACAAACCCACACACAACCTTGGTGTGTCAGGATGATGCTCTAATCAGTGGAGCTATCTGGCCAGAACTTAGAGGACTTGAATCTTACAGACTTACCAGCCAGTAATTCTGGGCAATAACTGATTATTTTCTTGCAGTTTTGGTGTCAAGATAAATATCATTTGTTCATTTTAGGATAATTTCCAGCAGTGTTACAAGCGAGGAGGGACATCTGGTGGTCCTCGGGCAAATTCTAGAGGTAAGGACAATTAACCGAGTAGTTTATTTACCCAAAAGTACCTTGTCCTCTGTCAGGTCTTCAAAAATACATTGTTTTCAGCGTTTCTCTTGCTGAGGGTTTCAGTTTGCTTAAGTTGTAGTACTGAAGACCTGAGAGACATAGACTACTTAGAAAGGCTGTGGAAGTCAGTTTTCAATTTAATTAAAAGTGTAAGCGTGTGTGTGTGTATGTTTCAGTTTTCTTGAGACCAGAGCATAATTTAATCTTAGATATACAGGGTGGGGCAAAGTTTGTAATTGAGAGTATGTGAAACACAGTTTATTCTTATATTATTTTTGTATTATTTTCCGCCAGACAACTGTAAACCTACTTTTGCCTCACCCTGTATATTCCCAATGCCAGTTTCACGTCATTTCATGGGATGTTTCAGGATGATGGTTTTTGTAATGATGGGGTCTTGCACCTCTAGTGTCATTACATTATTGATAGGAATAAGCAACAATTAAGACACGAAACAAAAGCAGGAAACTAAACACCTTTAAAAATGTGAAGGTACTATTTAAGGATTCAGTGTAACTGACCAAATCAAGACTTGCTGAAGATGAACTTTGTCTCAGGAAGACAGTTTTTCCTTTTAAGAAGGTAGCCAGTAGTCACGCTGCCTTTGCCTTATATCTGAGCAGTGCTTTTGTACGGTGCTCAAAAATTTCATCATCTCGCATTAACTTAGAAATCAGGAACCAAGCGTTCATCATGGGGCTTAGTACCACAGAAAAATACCCTTGAATGGCTAGGAGTTCTAAAAGCTGGTTCTTTTATGTAATCTCAGTGTTCTTGAGTTTTTCTACGTCAGACAGTCGGAATAGGTTTATACTGAAAAATTAAGGACAGAATTATGAGAGAAAGATGAAGTTTAAAAAGAATGTTCAAACCTGGGTTTTAGACATTGCTAACCTTATCTAATGGTTAGTTATTTAACCTTTTGGGGGCCTTATTTTTGTGATATTAAAAAAGATGAGGCCACTAGACAAGATCATCGAGGTCCCTTCAGGTTTTAGAAGAGTGTTATAAAAGCCTATTGCCAGGAACATCTTGAAAAGCATACTACAGCTATAGTTGATTGCTTTTGTTTTGGAATTTACTGTAAAATATCTCTTCATTCATGTTTCAGTAGCCAACTAATATTAAATATTGTGTTTAAAGCTAACTGCTTCATTATGAGAAACTCACTGTTGCTAATAAAACAGCAGGGTGGAGTGATTCTTCTCAGGTGAGCAGCCCAGAAAGAGACAACGAAACCTTTAACAGTGGTGACTCTGGACAAGGAGATTCCCGGAGCATGACCCCTGTGGACATGCCAGTGACAAGTCCAGCTGCCACCATCCTGCCAGTCCATGTCTACCCCCTGCCTCAGCAGATGCGAGTTGCCTTCTCAGCGGCCAGAACCTCTAATTTCGCCCCTGGAACTTTAGACCAGCCTATTGTGTTTGATCTTCTTCTGAACAACTTGGGAGAAACTTTTGATCTTCAGCTCGGTAGATTCAATTGTCCCGTGAATGGCACTTTTGTTTTCATTTTCCACATGCTAAAGCTGGCAGTGAATGTGCCACTGTACGTCAACCTCATGAAGAATGAAGAGGTCCTGGTGTCTGCCTACGCCAACGACGGCGCGCCGGACCATGAAACTGCTAGCAATCATGCGGTGCTTCAGCTCTTCCAGGGAGACCAGATATGGTTGCGTTTGCACCGGGGAGCCATTTATGGAAGTAGCTGGAAATATTCTACATTTTCAGGCTATCTTCTTTATCAAGACTGAAAGTCAGTACAGAACTGACAACACAAGGATGGTGTTCCAGTTAGTGGGATTAAAGGAAAAGGAGCCTTTTGACCTTGTGACTACTTGATTTAGGGCAATGTTTTCATTCCTAGAGGATGGAGGAGGTCCTTATTTTTGTTTTTCCTCCCCCAGGTGACAAATTTCAAGCTGAAGGACAGTGAGCACTAATCTGGCACTTTATGAATTGTGATGTAGCCTCGCTAGTCAAGCTGTGAATGTGTCTTGTTTGCACTTAATCCTTAACTATATTGACATTCAGTTTACTAAACTGACTGCCTCAACTTCAGGCAAGTCATGATGCCTTGTTGTGCCTCCATAAAAAGTTACATGCACCCTCAGTGTTGTCATTTGATTAAACATCTAGTTTTGAGGTAAAATATTTAATTTTTAGTATGCATCACTAGTAACTCTTAAACAAAGGTAGTTTTGGGTTCATACTATTATGTGAAAATAAGAAGTCTTTTCTATATCAGTTTCTTTTAGAGTTTTTTCTGATATGTACATGTCATTAAAAGATTGCATCTATTCTCCATTGACCAACTGTTCTATCTTTTGGCTAGTTATCAGGTACCTAATACACATTTAATAATGTAAGATTATTATCTCCTACTGAGGAGATACATAGATAATACTACTGATCCACCAGTCAAGCTTATAATTTCTAGTGGATTCTCAATTTGAGTAGCAAAATGTTTAGTCATCAAAAAGCATAGGTCGCACCTGACCAGGCGGTGGCGCAGTGGATAGAGCGTCGGACTGGGATGCACAGGACCCAGATTCGAGACCCCCAGGTCGCCAGATTGAGCGCGGGCCCATCTGGCTTGAGCAAAAGCTCGCCAGCTTGGACCCAAGGTCGCTGGCTCAAGCAAGGGATTGCTCGGTCTGCTGAAGGCCCCCGGACGAAACACATAGAGCAATTGATGAACAACTAAGGTGTCACAACGGCAACGAAAAACTGATGATTGATGCTTCTCATCTCTCTTCGTTCCTGTCTGTCTGTCCTTATCTATCTGTCCCTTTCTCTGACTCTCTCTGTTTCTGTAAAAAAAAAAAAAAAGCATGTGTCGCTTTGGCCAAGTGGCTCAGTGTAGTGTTGTCCTGGCATGATGAGGTTGCAGATTTGATCTTTGATCCCCAGTCAGGGCAGGAATGAAGGCAACCAGTGAGTGCACAACTAAATGGAACTGAGTGGAGTGGCGAGTTGATGTTTCTCTTTCTCTTGCCCCTCATTCTTTCACCCCTCCCCTTCTTACCCCTCCCTCTCCCTCTCAAATCAATAGAATAAAAACATAGATCTGTGGTCAGGCAGTGCTATGTTTTGAGTCTTTATTTTGCCACTTGGTAACGGATCTTGGGCAAGTTATTTTACCTCTAATATATCTTTCTTCTTCTACCCTACTTCCTTCCACTTCTCCTCTTTTATTAAATATTTATTTTTTAGAGAGGAGAGAAAGAGAAAAAGGCAGAGAGAGGAGCAGGAAGCATCAACTCTCATATGTGCCTTGACTAGGCAAGCCCAGGGTTTCGAACCGGCGACCTCAGCGTTCCAGGTTGACGCTTTATCCACTGCGCCACCATAGGTCAGGCATCCCTTTCCTCTCTTTTTAAGATCTTTTCCCCAAATGTAAAATGAGGATGATGATGGATGGTAGTTGTGAAGTTTAACTAAGAATATATCCAAAGACTTAAAGTGCCTGGCATATGAGGGCTTAGTAGGTGTTAGATGCTGTAATTTTTGTTTAATTCTGACAACTTTGGTGCTCTCCCTGTGTGTACACTGCCTTATGCAGTATAGTGGGCACTGCTATACTATCCATGCTAGATGTATATTCTCATACTTCACAATTTAAGCTGCTTTGTTTCTCATTTATAATAAATTAATATTTTATTTCTCAATTAAAGAATAGTTTTTTTTTTTTTTTTTAAATATATATATATTTTATTATTATTAATTCTAATGGGGTGACATCAATAAATCAGGGTACATATGTACAATGAAAACATCTCCAGGTTATCCTATCATTCAATTGTGTTGCATACCCATCACCAAAAGTCAAATTGTCCTCTGTCACCTTCAATCTGGTTTTCCCTGCGTCCCTCCCCTCCTCCCTATCCCACCCTCCCCTCCCTCCTCCCACCCCGTAACCACCACTCTCTTGTCCATGTCTCATAGTCTCACTTTCATGTCCCACCTATGTATGAAATCATGCTGTTCTCAGTTTTTCTTTTTTTCTGATTTACTTATTTCACTCCGTATAATGTTATCAAGGTACATCCATTTTGTTATAAATGATCCGATGTCATCGTTTCTTATGGCTGAGTAGTATTCCATAGTATATATGTACCATAGCTTTTTAATCCACTCGTCTTCTGAGGGACACTTGGGCTGTTTCCAGATCTTCGCTATTGTGAACAATGCTGCCACGAACATGGGGGCGCATTTCTTCTTTTCGAACAGTGCTATGGTGTTCTTAGGGTATAAGAATAGTTTTTTTTAAAGTAAGCATTTTGATTGCCATAATCTGGAATATATTAAGGGTTGGACAGAAGTCCATTTTTGCTGTGTAACCAGGGAAGTCACTTGCTGAGGCAGAAAGCTTTTGTTTTGATCCTCTTGCTTTGGAGTGTTCAGTAATCTCAATAAGATGATATAAGAGCATTCAATTATTATAGTTAATAATTTTGAGTTCTGTGTGGGTCCAGCAATTAAATCTTGAAGACATTTAACTTTCCATGGTGTTAAATGTTATAATAGCGTTCTCAAGCTAGAGGATGTAATGTGATTTATTATTTAACAACTTTTTCAATTCATGGTAGGTACTTTGTGAGCTAGTATTCTTGTTAAATAAATTAGTACATGACTTTTATGTTCAGAACACAAAAAAGTATACAGAAAGCAGAAATATGATCAAATGATTGAGGGGAAAACTTGATGTTTAAAAGCTGTTATTGCGCCTGACCAGGTGGTGGCGCAGAGGATAGAGCATCGGACTGGGATGCGGAAGACCCAGGTTTGAGACCCCGAGCTCACCAGCTTGAGCACGGGCCCATCTGGCTTGAGCAAAAGCTCGCCAGGTTGGACCCAAGGTCACTGGCTCCAGCAAGGGGTGGCTCAGTCTGCTGAAGGCCCACGATCAAGGCACATGTGAGAAAGCAATCAAAACTAAGGTGTCGCAATGACAATGAAAAACTAATGATTGATGCTTCTCCTCTCTCTCCGTTCCTGTCTGTCTGTCCTGTCTATCCCTCTCTCTTCTTTCTGACTCTTTCTGTCCCTGTAAAAAAAAAAAAAAGCTGTTGTTGGTTAAGTGTAGTGACGTCTCACAGCTTTTTTTCCCATTATGTTTTGTACATTAGGGGATGTATGTTTGTATATTAGGGTCTTTAGCTTATCTTTTCTCCTGCATACAATCAATGTTTATTTAAATTTGTGAGCACCTAATATTTTTTATGGTGTCACAACCAAGCAATTTATTTATTTATGAGTGGGTATCCTCTCATAATAATGATCATGTTTTGGTAGAGTATTTTAAATGAAATACTGTTTCATGTAAGGACAATGAGCTGGAAATTATTCTTAGGCTCATGAGAATGAAAGAACAAGATCTTTGATTCTGAAGCAATACAGTAGCTTTTTGAAGACAGTTCCTTTGGAAACCTTTAGTAAAATGAAAGTCCAGATATCTTTTACAGAAAGATGTGCACAGCTACAGATTTTAGATACATTTACAAGTGATGGAGTGGGGATCTGCAGGTATGTACAGCCCCATTTATGGACCTTGTGTAAACTATTTTTCTTTTTTTTCTTGTATTTTTCCAAAGTTAGAAGCGGGGAGGCAGTCAGATTCCTGCATGCGCCCGTCTAGGATTCACCCAGCATGCCCACCAGGGTGCGATGCTCTGCCCATCTGGGCCATTGCTCTGTTGTAACCAGAGCCATTCTAGTGACTGAGGCAGAGGCCACGGAGCCATCCTCAGTGCCTGGGCCAGCTTTGCTCCAATGGAGCCTTGGCTGCAGGTTGGAGAAGCAGATGGGTACTTCTGTGTGCCCTGGCTGGAAATTGAACCTGGGACTTCCACACGCGGGCCGATGCTCTGTCGCTGAGCCAACTGGCCAGGGCCTAAAGAACTTTTATATATATATATATATTATATAAAAATATGTAAAAAATATCTTTATGTGTATTTTGTTTTTATTTAATTAATTGTGTTTACATAGATTCTAGGGTAACCCCAACTGCACCCCCCCTCCCCATTTTCCCCTCCACATCTCCCTTGCCCTCCCTCCCCCCTTCCCTTCAGGTTTATCCCATCCTATCATCCCCTTTCCCTCTGTCTTCTTTTCCTCTGGTCCCTTTGATCCCTCCTCTGTCTCAAGAACTTATATTTTAATGGGAAGATCAGGTAGATATGACTTGAGTGGGAAGGCATTCCAAGTTATTGCTACTAGGCCGTCCTTGAGTCTGTAGATACTTAGTTGCCTTACTGCGGGGTGAAGATGGGAAGCTAAAGTTAGTTTTTCTATTTACTAAATTCTCCCTGGAGTTCTATTTTCTTTTATTTTAAATTGTTTAATCTTTTGTTAAGTAAATTCTCCCCCAAGATTTGGGAGCTACTGACTCCTATGTCCTCTAAAATGATTTGTGCACAAATGAGGTATTTAAAGCAGGAAATGTGTTTTGAGAGGTTTACTCACTTGCTTCCTGTACCAATTATCTGTCAGCCATCCCATTTTTTGAACTTTATCAATTCCATAATAGCTGTCTTTTTACAGTGCTTTGACATCACATATTGTGTGTAATCCTTTAATCCTTTAAGCAAAGTTAATTCCTTAGCTTTATGACTGATGTAATCCTTGTGATAACTAGGATGATAATTTTATGTATTTTATTAGGGAAATCATTGTTAGGATATAGATACTAAGATTTTCCCACATGAATTCACTCCACTCCTGTGCCAAACACTTTATTTTGATAAAAAAAATTTTTTTTTAGATTTGTCTTTCTAATCCTCTATTTGCTCATCTGTCTCAAGGTAATCCTAATCACCACGTTCATAATTAGGCCTATAGGTTTATCCTCATTTTTCAGCTTTTGGTGAAGTGTTGACAACTGATAAATGTAGTTCATTTGCTATACTAGTACAAGATATTGAATACCAGGTTATAAAATAGTGTTACCCATTATCAATACCAAGAGGGCTGAGGCTCACTAATTCTGTTTCTCAAGCATTATTTCTTTATTTTATTTCAAGGATCACATACCTTGAAATAAACGACTAGTCTTTCCAATATGCGGGTTAGCTGATTTGTACCTGGCGCTGGAACTACAAAGATGATGACTTTCAGATTTTCAGACACATCAAATTTCAGGTATATCAATTTTACCTGCTGGGAGCAAATCTATACTTGTTATTTCTTTGCTTTTTATCACACCCCTGTTTTTTTTTCTATTCTATATCTGGATTGTTTATTCAGAAGCCTGTCATCCTTGACAAGTTCATAAATTTTCTCATCTTTTGTCTCTTAAATTTCACTTTCTGGGAGATTTCCTGGATTATATCTTCCTACCTTTCTACAGAGTTTTAAATTTCTGCTACATGTAAAATTTTTAAGTACACTTCTATTATCTGAATGTTCCTTACATTTATGTACTCTGTTCATTTTATGATTGCAGTTTCTATTTCTAAGGATAGTTTAAAAAAATTTTTCTTCTGTAGTTTATTTCCTACACTTTTTTGTTTCATTCTCTTATCTGTCTTCTGACATTTGTTTGGTATCTTGTGATAATTGGCTGACTATATTTAGGCCTGGGGTACCAAAAGGGATTCAATGCTTTGAATATGGAGATGAGACGATGAGACTTGTTGATTTTTGTGGAGAAAACACCAATGTGGAGGTATGGTAGAGTTTTCTAAAGTGGGACACAAAATCCAGAAGTCATAAAAGATGGACAAATTTGACTCATACAATTCATTCTCCTAAAATTTCTGTTTAAGGGTAATGTCAAAACACAAATGATAGTCAGCTGTGGGAGGAAATCAGTAAGAAAAAGATGGCCAAAAAAAGAGCAACAGATGTGAAGAGGCAGTTCATACATACATACATACATACATACATACAAAAAAGGGATCAATGAGCATACGTAATTTTTTTTTTTTTTTTCTACAGAGAGAGGGACAGACAGAAAGGGAGAGAGATGAGAAACATCAAATCATTGTGGCTCCTTAGTTGTTGATTACTTTCTCCTATGTGCCTTGACTGGGGGAGGAGGGTACAGCAGAGCGAGTGACCCCTTGCCCAAGCCAGTGACCTTGGTCTCAAGTCAGTGACCTTGGTCTCAAGTCAGTGACCTTGGGATCACATTGATCCCACACTCAAGCCACCGACCCCACGGTCAAGCTAGTGAGCCTGCGTTCAACCTGGTGACCTCAGAGTCTCGAACATTGGTCCTCTGTGTCTCAGTTTGATGCTCTATCCACTGTGCTACTGCCTGGCCAGGCAGCATATGTAAATTTTAAAAGTAGATATTTTCACAAGCATGTGATGAAATTGGCACTCATACTATTAATGGGAAAAATGGTACATTTTTGGACCATAAATGAACAATAATTATCAAGATAGAGTACATGCTTTTCTTTTTAACAGAGTCAGAGAGAGGGAAAGATAGGGACAGACAGGAAGGGAGAGAGAGATGAGAAGCATCAATTCTTTGTTGTGGCGCCTTAGTTCAATGATTGCTTTCTCATATGTACCTTGACTGGGGTGGGATATAGCAGAGCGAGTGACCTCTTGCTCAAGCCAGTGACCTTGGGGCTCAAGTCAGTGACCATGGGGTCATGTCTATGCTCAAGCCAGCAACATCACACGCAAACTGGTGAGCCAGCACTGAAGCCAAAAGCACATGCTTTTTGACTCAGAAATTGTTCTGCTAGAAAATTACAAATAGTTTTGAATTATGCCAAGATATAAACGTACAGATATTTTGTATAAGATTAAGGAGAGACAATCTAGATGTCTGTCACTAGGAAATTGATTAAGTCAAAATGGAGGATATGGAACAGAATGTGCAACATTTGTGTAAAAATGTATAAAATCCTGTATCTCTGATTACTTGAGTCATCTTTTTCCTGGTAAGTATGCAGAAGAACTTTGATAGGGCCAGCCTTAAGGAAAGGGAATTGTATAAGGGAGGATGGATGCCTTGTACCTTGCATTCTGAATCTTACTATAGAACTTGAAATGTACATATATATTACTTTTTTGGTAGAAAATCTTAAGTAAAAGATAAAATGGTAGATGGCTGTGGTATTGACCCTGCCTTGCCTTGCCTTTGATCGGGCTTGAGGATTTGTTTTAATTAAGTCTAGGGTAATACATGGAAGAGTGTTACTATAAAAAACCTAATAACCTTTCATCTTTGCTAATATTCGCATTTCACTTTGTAGTTTACAGAATACTCTTATCTGTTATCTTATTTGGTCCTCATAATGGCCCTTGCGAGGTACACGCTGGTTTTAAGGGGGAGATGGCCTCAAGGCACCGGCAGCAGTACCCGAGTCACGCTCTCTCAAGTCCAAGCGCAGCGTGGCATCTTCTACAGAGTCGTCGGCTTTAGTTCTCACGTGCCGTTGCCCTCACCACATTTCCCATTGCCGGCTGCACACACACTTCTTTGCTGCACTGCTCAGCTTTGTTATGGTAAACTACACATTTTGTGATCTGGACAAAGCGGGCGCAGTTGAGTCTGTCATAAATTAGAGGGTTTCTTATATCCTGAGATTGAGGCAGGATGACTTCTTTTCTAATGTAATATGTGGAAAGCCTGAGGAAATGAAGAAACTTTATGAGGGGAGGAAAAACTGATTTGAAAGTAGATATTTCTTCTTTAGTTCTAGCTAATGCTACTATTTTTGGTTTCTATCCCTGTCCACACCCACTACCATTTTAGTCTTTTGGTCAGGGGTCCCCAAACTTTTTACACAGGGGGCCAGTTCACTGTCCCTCAAACTGTTGGAGGGCCGGACTATAAAAAAACTATGAACAAATCCCTATGCACACTGCACATATTTTAAAGTAAAAAAACAAAACGGGAACAAATATTTAAAATAAAGAACAAGTAAATTTAAATCAACAAACTGACCAGTATTTCAGTGGGAACTATGGGTACAGATACATCCTGTGCTCCTCTCACTGACCACCAATGAAAGAGGTGCCCCTTCTGGAAGTGCGGCGGGGGCCGGATAAATGTCCTCAGGGGGCCGCATGCTGCCTGCGGGCCAGGCGTAGTTTGGGGGCCCCTGCTCTTGGTGAAGGAAGTTTCTGGCTTCTGTTTAGAAGTGCCCTAACCCACTGTTACTTTAGCTCACATTATCACTAATTTTTTTTATTAACTCATCTTTAAGTGTGTTGTCACATTCTTTCAGTAAAATCTCGGAGTTTTTGGTTGCATGCAATGTCTTAAAGGAGATTACTGTTGACTTCGATTAACCAAATACTAAAGATCTTACATTTATAAGACACATGTATTTACTCTTGCATGGAGTTCAGGTGCCGTGAGGTAGAGCTCTGCCAATAAAGATGTTCTGAGTAGAGGTATTGAATCACATACCCTTTAGTGTTCACTTACAGATTAGTATAAACATGGCTTAAAGAACAGATTGTTAAACTTACAGGTAGGGACTTCTGTGCGTTGGGTTTTTGCTCCCATGTTCTCTACCATGTGGACTCGATTCAAGCCTCCTACATGGACCAGCAGATGAGCTGCTGCCAGCAGATGGGCGGACAGCTGTGATCTTCCATTTAGATGACTAAAATGCTAAACCTCAGAAAAGGCCACACTGGCAGTGTGTAGAGTAAACAAGTACTTTCTGTAATTTGAGCTGTAATCATGCCAGTTATTCTCACTCTGTGCCGTATTTCTAGGGTGATGCCATCCACTCTGTGGTGTCACCTAACCTATACACACAGATGACTCACAGTTTCTCTGTCCCTTTCTTCTCCCGTGCGGTTGCTTCCTGCCTTCTCACTCAGCTCTTTTGTGAGTGACAGCTGTAGCTATATGAACCATAAGTACTTTTTTGGACAACATGTCTACACACAAGTTCATCTTTCTTCCAAAACCGAATACTCCTTTCATTTTTCTCTGGTTAATGACTTCTACAGCCAGCGATTTTCAACCTTTTTCATCTCACGGCACACGCAAACTAATTACTAAACTTCTGTGGCACACCAAAAATAATATTTTTGGCTGATCTGATAAAAAGGTATAATTTTGATTCATTCACACTGGCTGGCTATTGTATTGGCTGTTATTTTTAATTTGACAATCTAAGGGAAAATAAGAGATCAGTGCCCCTGACTAAACAGTATTGCATGTTTTAAAACCTTGCAGCACCTAGGTTGAAAATGAAAATCACTGCCATAGGCCATCACAGCTAGAAACTTTAGTCTAATCATTCTTGACTTCCCTTTGATACTTTGTATATCTAATCAGTCACAAATTCCTGTTTATTCAACCTGTGAAATGTCTCATCTCTTTTCCTACTGTGGGTATCGTGTTTTAGATTCCTTATTTCTCTCACACGCTATCATTTATTCAACTAGTACTTATTGAATGCTTACTATGCCAGGCAGTGTGAGAATGTTTCATTATGTCACATTCATCGAAGGCTGGATAAGGTCTTCCCTCTCACCTGGTAAGTAGAATGCAGTGATAATAGTTAATACTGTATTGTGAACAATGTTCTTATCTCACTTAGTCTCCCCAACAACTCTTGGAAGCAGGTGAGGAAACAGGCACACAGTGGTGAGCAAATGCAAACCATGGTAATACAGGACAATATAGCAGGCTCAAATTTTACCTTTTACCAGGTGAAGAGGTCAGTAAATATAGACGTACTTTTATATTACACAAAGAAATAAAAAAAGAGGAACTTGTCTGACTGTAGTGGCGCCATGGATAAAGTGCCCACCTGGAATGCTGAGGTCGTTGGCTCGAAACCTTCGGCTTGCCCAGTCAAAGCACATAGGGGAAGCAACTACTATGAGTCCATGCTTCCCGCTCCTCCACCTTTCTCTCTCTCTCTCAACTCAATAAAATCTTTTAAAAAAAGGAGGGCTCAGCCTGACCTGTGGTGGCACAGTGGATAAAGCGTCGACCTGGGAACACTGAGGTTGCCAGTTCAAAACCCTGCACTGGTCTGGTCAAGGCACATACGGGAGTTGATGCTTCCAGCTCCTCCCCCTTTTCTCTCTCTCTCTCTCACTCTGTGTCTCCTCTCTAAAATGAATACAATAAAAAGAAATTAAAAGAAAAAAAGATGGCAAACCACAGAGTTAAAAAAAAAAGTTATATAAATGGAATCAGATAGTATGTGACCTTTTGGGATTGACTTTTTCACTTAGCATAATTCTCTGAAGATTTATCTAGGGCAGTGTTCGGCAAACCACGGCTCATGAGCCACATGCGGCTCTTTGGACCCTTGAGTGTGGCTCTTCCACAAAATACCACATGTGGGTGCTACCTCGATAAGGAATGTTCCTACCTATATAGTTTAAGTTTAAAAAATTTGGCTCTCAAAATAAATTTCAATCGTTGTACTGTTGATATTTGGTCCTGTTGACTAATGAGTTTGCGAACCACTGACTAGGTTGTTGCATGTGTAATTCCTTTTGATTGTTCAGTTGTAGTCCATGGTACAAATGTGCCACCGTTTACTTAGTTGCTGTCTTCTAGAGAGGCTGTAACTATTTTATACTCCTATCAAGAATATATGAGTAATCCAGTTTCTCTGCATACTCACCAGCATTTGGTGGTTTCAGTATTATTTCTATATTAAGTGAGAGGAGGGGAGATAGAGAAACGTACTCCTGCATGTGTCTAGACTGGGATCCACTGGGCAAGTCCCCTAGGGCAATGCTCTGCCCATCTTGGGCTATTGCTTGGAAACCAGGCTATTTTTGGCACCTGAGGTAGAGGTTCTACAGAGCTATCCTCAGTGCCTTCAAGACATGGTTGTTGGGGTAAAGGGGTGGGGAGAGAAGGGTGAAGGAGAGGGGTGGAGAAGTGGATGGTCGCTTCTCGTGTGTGCCCTGATTGGGAATCAAACCTGGGACATCCACATGCTGGACTAATGCTCTACCATTGTGCCAACTGGCCAGTGCCACACACACTATTTTTTAAAAAATTTTTTCTCTCATTTTATGTTATTGGAATGACATTATCAAATCTCTCCTTATGCCAGACTAACTTTAATGCTACCAGAGTTTAGGTTTAGATATGTGCCTTAAAGGATTTGGGTACCTTCAGGTAGAAATATAGTAGGCATTTGGATACATCCAGTATAAGGAAAGACATCTTGGTTAGAATTAGTTTTGCAAGCTGTTCCTGTTAAGTTGATGGTTAAAGTTATATAAGTGAATTAAATGATGGAAATAGAGTGGGTGGAAGAGAAAGACATGTGGGCTGAGGAGAAAGTTCTGAGAAGCACCAGTGTTTAAGACTTGGGTGGCCTGACCAGGTGGTGGCGCAGTGGATAGAGCATCGAACTGGGATGTGGAGGTTCGAAGCCCCGAGGTCGCCGGCTTGAGCGCGGGATCATAGACATGACCCCATGGTCGCTGGCTTGAGCCCAAGGCCACTGGCTTGAGCAAGGGGTCACTCAGAATGCTGCAGCTCCCCAGTCAAGGCACATATGAGAAGGGAATTGTAAAGCCAGCAGCCAAGGCCACCATCACAGCTGCCTGGCCCATGCAGATTCGCATTAGATTCGAACAGACAGTAATGAAACAACGGAGCCAAGAACTGGTGAGCCATCAGCTTTAATTCTAGCTTGCACCCGGCGGGCAAGCAAAAACACACACTGGGCTCCAAAACCCACTCATTCAGTGCTCACAAAGCTACTGACTTATCCGAGTTTCTTAGAATCAAAGGTTTCTACCTCACCATCTCCTCCTGCACAAACTCGCTTCTCTCTCAGCACTCTACCATCTTGACTGCTTCTCCTGGCCTCCACGTGGCCTTAATCTGCTCTCCTCTCTAATACCTCAGGAACCAAGAGCCGAGAGACAGCAAGCTACTGGTCTGTCCCACTTTATAGTGTAGAAATTCAAACCTTTAATCCAATCTACAAATAAGGAAGTCTCTGATACAAAGTCACCCATCTGAGGCATAATGGGATTTTTCAGGAGCGTACCACCCCACATCATCTAATCAGTCAAGGGTGTGGGAAAAGCTTACTCTTAAAACTAAGCCTTTGGCTATAACGACCCGGCCTGCCCACAGCATGTCCCAGAACACACATTAATATCAACGAACTTCCATGTGGCAGCACCATCCTTAACAAAGTGAGCATATTATATTTTATCTGCCCAACAGCAATCAATGAACAATTAAGGTCTGCAACAAAGAATTGATGCTTCTCATCTCTCTCCCTTCCTGTCTGTCCCAATCTGTCTCTCTCTCTGACTCTGTCTCTGTCACACACACACACAAAAAATTAAGAGGTCAAAGAACTTAAGATGAATTATCATGATGTCCAAGAGAGTGGATTAATTAAATGGCATGCAGATGAAAGGCACTATGTTTTCTAAACTAAGCAGTTTGTATTTTATCTTGAAGTTGATGGGAAGAAACATGATAGTACTGTATTTATTTTATTTTTTAGAGAGAGACAGGAAGGGAGAGATGAGGAGAGAGATGAGAAGCATCAATTTGTAGTTGCTTCACTTTAGTAGTTGTTTACTTATTGTTCTCATATGTGTGGGGACAAAGGGTAGAATATAGGGGCACTCAAGGGGAACCAGTGACCCCTTGCTCAAGCCAGCAAGCAGCCTTTGGGCTCTAGCCAGAGATCTTGGGACTATGTCAATGATCCCGCCCTCAAGCTGAGTACCTCTGATTTTCAAATCCGGACCCTGGCCCACGTTCAATTCACTGCGCCACCACCAGTCAGGCAATGGTATTAACCTTTAAGAAACATGACTGATGGCACTACAGAGAATGGATTAAAGAGGGGGCAAAATTGGAAGCAATCAGGGACATATTTCTAAGCACTTCTATACCCAGCTGAGGGGTACTGTCTTACTTACAGTCTCTGCAGAAGGGATAGCTTTCAGGCAGGCAAGTTTTCTACCACATATTTTCTACCCTCTTGGTTGAACCCAGTTAACTGAAACAATCTATCTTAATTATCTGCTCTTGGAAAGATCACATTCCCTCAGATGTATTTTTCCCACATGTATCTTGCCCATCTCTTTTCTGGTTAACTTCAGGAAAAACTAGGTCCTTAACATTGTTATGCCATTGAAATTGTGGGGCCAGATATGGCCATACCTTTCACTACTTTTCTGAGAAGGCCTGGACATCTTTCAGAAACGCAGGCGTGTTGTTAGTTTCTCTGATATCTGTATTCCCAGAGTTATTCTGTAAATTTGTCTGTTTACGTTTTGTTTCCTCTATCAAGATTGTAAGTTTCCCCATAGTAACCTGCAAGAAATTCATGTTGCTACAACATGGTCCCTAAATATTTCAGTCGTCTGGCTCAAAAACATATTGAACAAACATTCAGTGAATGAATGGATGATGACTCCCACAGATCAAGAAGACCCTGTTCTCCTGTGCGTTAAATGATCTCAAGGTACGAATAAAGTCTGCCCTGGAACAGACTCCGTGTGATGTCCAAACAGTTCTCGGACTAACAAAAAGTGCCAGTCTATCCATATAAGCTTAATTTGGAAGCAGCTGCCAGTTGGTTTCCTAGCTGGGCAGAGCGGAGGCAGTTCTGCGAGAAGGACGGCGCCGCGGGCGGAAGGCAGGAGAGCGCAGCGCTCGGGGCGACGACGCGGCCTCGCTCCGCACAGCAGCACGCCGGCCGCCTGGGGGAGCCCGCCCTCGCCCCGCGCCCGGGGGAAGAGGCCGCCGTAAAGGAGGCGGCGCTTCCTCTTCTCCCGCCTCCCACCGGCTGTCGTAAAAGGGTGAATGGAGAGCGAGTTGTGGGGGGTAGGAAGGGAGGACAGGGGGCGCGGAGCTGGAGTGGCGCAGCAAGTGGCTGCAGGTGGCGACGGTGGCGGGGGGTGGGGAGTGAGGTAGTGCGGGGGTCACGGAGGAGGAGGCTGAGCGAGTCAAAGGGAAACTAAAGCTGCAGTCTGGCCTACTGGTCCGGGGGCCGCGGAGCCCCCGCCCGGGGAGATGGACCTCAACCGGATCATCCAAGCGCTGAAGGGCACCATCGACCCGAAGCTGCGGATTGCAGCGGAGAATGAGCTCAATCAGGTGAGGCCCGGGCCTGCGGCCCCCGCCGGCTCCCCGGCGCTCCCTCCTTGGCGCCCCGAGTTCTACCCCGCTTGGACGCTCGGGACCCCGCGCCGCCCTCCGCCCGCCCCGCCCCCGGGAGCAGCGCCGCCGCGCTCCCGGGACCTTTTCGGGACAGCCCTCGCACCTGTTGGCTACCTTTGCATCTTTCCTAGTCGTTCCGTTCCCCAGAGCAGTCTGTTCAGCCCGCTTGGTTCGCAAAAGGGAGCTTGAGCTTTAAAACCTGGTGTTTGCAGGGTGTGTTTTAAGTGCGCTGACTTGGGGCCGCGGGTGGGAAAATACACTTAAAATTCAAATCTGAGTTCAGCTTTTCTCCAGACCCAGCCCTTTTTAGGTGTTGCTGTGGGAAATCCTGCCCATCGCCTGCTTCTGTGGGGCTGGCAGGGCCGCGCTGACGCTGATTGGCAGAGTTGTGTTGGAGAGCTGGGAAATGCTGTCGGGAGAGTGGTCTGCGGAGGGGAGGCAGGCTTCATGGTGGTGCTGCCTTACAAAAGACACGTGCAATGATACGTGTTGGGAGGGATATCTAAAAAACGCTAAAATGTGTAAGACTTTCATTTATCTTCCATGCTCTGTTCTTACTGACTAGCCTTGACCTTATTCTATAGTTAACACCGACGTTTTCAAACTCTAGCTTATATTCTCCTCTTCACCTGTAGAAATGGATCGTAGACCTCTCACTAAAAAGTACGAGTTAAGGTCTCCCTCCGGGATGGAATGACAGCTATTTGAGTTTGTAACCCTTAAAATAGAAAGGAATATTCCTAAATTAGTGATTCTCAAAGCAGTGACAACATCAACTGGGAACTTGTTGGAAATGCAGCTTATGGAGTTTAGCACCAGACTCGAAGAATCAGAAACTCGGGTTGGGGTCCAATTTTGTTTTAATTAGCTGGCTAGGTGATTCCGTGCTACTGAAAGTGTGAGAACGACTGTTCTAAGCAAATGTTTCTGTAGGAGTTCGCTAGGGTTTTCCCTGGAGTTGATTTAAAAGTGCCGGTGTGCATTGTGAGTTTTTGAAATGGATTGTTTTAGTGGGAAAGGTGGGTGGAGTTTGGAGTAAATGTGAACCCAGGATTCCCAAGAGATAAAAGGGAGAGTGAAAGCTAGGATTTTGGAGCGAAGGTTGAGCTGAACCGAAGCCTAAGTGAACGTATTTCTTCTTAAAAAGAAAAGGGTTCTTAATCAGAATAGGAGAAAGTTAAAGTCGGTACCTGTCCCAGGCTTTACACAGTATAAGTACTGTGTTGATTGGCTAGAAAAGTAGTAATCCAGGGGTTGGTTAGGAGGAACAAAGCAAGAGCTGAATTTGCAATCTACTAGTATGACCAGGGGAGTTGGCCCCTTTGTGACCCCCTTCTTAGTGAGGCCAGCTGTTACTTTGCTAATGTAGATAGGGATCATATTCTTGATATCATGATACACTTCCCTGCTTCTGTTAGCATCCTCTTGCTTTGTTTCTGATTCATCCGTACATAAGTGCAGTTGACTTTATAGAAGTGGAAATGGTAGATGGGAGATCCTGTAGACCTGGAAGATATTTAATATTTAGAACCCAAATCTATTTTTTTTGTGTGTGGTATTTCAATCCAAATTCATTCCATCCTTACTCTGCCCTGATCCATATTCACCCAGGTCATCACAGACCACAGTTTCCTCTATAACTTCTAAAAGTAGGTTATTGCTATGGCACTCTTTTGCATTAACATTTTATATAAAGCTTTGGATTGTGATAGGCTCTAAGTATTTTTTTTTTTGAATTGGCTGTAAGTAGAAGACTAACTTATGTTACATAACCTTACAGTAAAACATAGTTATAATGTTGGGTGTTGTATACTTATCCTTTACCATCCTGCTTTGTTGGATAAACAGGTGGGTAATCCACCATAAGTGATAAGGGTCCAGCTCTTTTATTTTAGTCTTCCCCACGCCCCCCCCCACGCCCCTCCACCCCCCCAGCAAATATGCTCTGCATTGGAAATGAGGGCAGTTTCCACAAAGTACTGACTAGTTTGTCAGTTACCATTTAGAAGAGGAGAAAGCAGCTTCAAAATATAATATAGCCTGTATTCCAAAGGATAGATTCTTATTTGGAACTGTATATTTCTGTGGCCAGTGTAGTATTTCTGTTACCAATGACTAGTTCTTTGATAGCTATTTGTGATATTGTTTGTATGGGAAAATGCATTTTTATTTTCATATCAGGATATTAAGAATGTTTCCTGTTCATATTTCTCACCATCTCTAGCCCCAGAAATCAAGTAGAAGTGGGTAGATATCTGGCTCCAGTAACTCATTCAGGGAGGTATCTTCCTTAAATAAATAATTCTCCACATGGCCTCAACAAGGAAATAAAGATACATACTTTTATTGCCAAGCTGTTATTTCCTGCTTTTCCATGCATCTGTGGTATCATTTTTATTGCCCTTTAAGGACTGTGCTTATATGAATCACATTTATTGAGTTAAATTGCAGGTATTAGTACAAGACATAGAGCTTGCATTTCTAGTGGGGAATACAGACGAGCAAATGATATAATTTCAGGTCATAAATGCTATTGAGAGTAAAGCCCTAGAGTGCGTTGGGATGTATAAGTGGGGTGGTTGTTCTCTGAAGGATGACATTGAGCAGAGACCTGGATGTTGTTTAGAGTGAACCTGGTGGAGAACTGGGAGGGGAACAGAGGGAAGGGCAGGTTCAGTGGAAGCCATCAACTTGGCACATTGGAGAACTAGAAATGTTAAGGTCGTGGGAGCAGTGAGGCAGAGGATGGGAAAACATCAGGGCTTTGCTTTAAATGAGTTCTCATAAAATGCCGATCCAGGCTCATGGGAGAAGGTATGCTGAACAGATTCTCTGCATCATTTGTCTGGTTTTAGCTTTGCTGAGAATTTATGAGTCTTCTTTCAAGGCTTAGTATGACCTCCGGAAATGTGGTTGGGTTGTATTATGGTTGAGGTACCAGACATCCAATGGGAATGTGGTCAGAGGGAATGGAGTTGCTCTGTATTTTTTTTTCCTGCTTATAACTGGGCAAACTCAGGAGTAAGTCAAGTTAAAACATGTATGTTGGGTGAAATGACCCAGGCAGCAGGCACTGCATCAGCACAAACTCACATGGGTATTAAGTTTAAAAGATGCTCCAACGACGACACCTCTCAACGCTGAGGGGTGCATCCTTCCAACTGGCTGGCTCCTCTCCGTAGCTCGCACACAGCTTTTTTTTTTTTTTTTTACAGGGATAGAGAGAGAGTCAGAGAGGGATAGATAGGGACGGACAGACAGGAATGAAGAGGGATGAGAAGCATCAATGATCAGTTTTTCATTGCGACACCTTAGTTGTTCATTGATTGCTTCCTCATATGTGCCTTGTCCGCGGGCCTTCAGCAGACCGAGTAACTCCTTGCTAGAGCCAGCAACCCTGGGTCCAAGCTGGTGAGCATTTTGCTCAAGCCAGATGAGCCCGCGCTCAAGCCGGAGACCTTGGGGTCTCAAACCTGGGTCCCTCACGTCCCAGTCTGCCGCTCTATCCACTGAGCCACTGCCTGGTCAGGCTCGCACACAGCTTTTTAATGTCATCTTGTTCATTTTCCTGTGTTGCATCATCTGTTTTTCTTCAGCATGTGTTTTTCTAGTTTTGGTTTGTGAAAAATACTATAAACAAAATTGAAGCACACATAAGTTGGGAAGAAGCACTTGAATGTATGGGTCAAATAAAAAGATTGAGATTGTAAATTCACAAATAGCTTTTAAAATTATTAAGACTAAAATATGCCATTTACAAAAGAATAAAGGGAATAAGGGATTTGTAGAAAAACAAATAGCCAACGAACAGGAAAAAATTGAATGTAGTGTAGGGGAAATGTAATTTAAAATATGAATAAGGATTTTTCGATTCATGGTCAAGGCACACAGGAGAAGTGACCATCTGCTTCTCCACCCCTCCCCTCCCTCTCTATCTCTTTTCCCCACTCTCCCCCTCCTACAGCCATGGCTTGAATGGTTCAAGCAAAGTTGTCCCTCTGCTGAGCTCTGAGGATGGCTCCATGGCCTTACCTCAGGAGCTAAAAATAGTTCAGTTGCTGAGCAATGGAGCAGCTGCTGGAGACAGGCAGAGCATTGCATCCTAATGGGCTTGCCAGGTGGCTCCTGGTCCGGGCACATGCAGGAGTCTGTCTCTCTCTGCCTCCCCATCTCTCAATAAAAACCAAAAACTAAAACATGAATAAGGTTTTGGAAGGAATGATAATCCCAATACTGGATAGATGAACACACTCATGTACTACTATGGTGCTATAAATTGCTGCACCTTTTCTGGAGAGCATTTTCACCATATATTGGAAAAAAACTGTTCATACTATTTAATTTTTCCATTGATTTGAGAAAGAGAGAGAGAGATAGAGAAGCATCAACTCGCTGTTCCACTTAGTTGTTTCATTTTGTTGTGCACTCATCAATTGCTTCTTCTATGTGACTGGGGATAGAACCTGTGACCTTGGTGTGCCGGGATGGTGCTTTATCCACTGAGCTACCCTGCCAGGGTTATGTTCATGCCCTTTTTTGTGTGTGTGACAGAGAGAGAGATGGACAGACAGACAGGAAGAAAGAGATGAGAAGCATCAATTCTTCATTGCGGCACCTTAGTTGTTCATTGATTGCTTTCTCATATGTGCCTTGACGGGAGGAGGGATGCAGTGGCTACACAGACTGAGTGGCCCCTTGCTCAAGCCAGCGACCTTGGGTTCAAGCTGGTGAGCTGTGCTCAAACCAGATGAGTCCACACTCAAACCGGTGACCTCGGGGTTTCAAACCTGGGTCCCTAAGGCCCAGTCCGACACTCTGTCCATTGTGCAATCGCCTGGTCAGGCATGTTCATACTCCTTTATTCTTCAATTTAAGTAAATTTTTTGACTTGTAGTATTTTAGTAATCTTCATTTTGAATAGTTTCTCTCACTTTAAAAGTTTTATTTACAGAGATCTATTTAGTAACGGTGCTAATATTTATTTATATTGCCCTATTTTCTAAAATTTTCTTTGTAATTTCAGTCCTACAAGATTATCAATTTTGCCCCCAGCCTACTTCGTATTATAGTCTCTGATCATGTGGAATTTCCAGTACGCCAGGCAGGTGAGTTGGTTTTTATTTTTAATAAATTTATTCATGGTGGAAGTAAAATTAGAGATTTATTTTAATTCTAGATATCTGTGATTTCTTGGGGAAGAAAGGAAATGCACAAGAAGTATTTCTAATGCCTTAAAAAAATTACTTTCTTTTCCCAGGAAACTTGCAGGTAGGTACTGAGCTCCTTAATCTCCCCTGGCGTTTTCTTTCGTTCTCTCCCACCCACCTACCCATTCCTTTTCTCTGTACTTTGCCATTTCCCTGTTATCTTTCCCCGTTTTAATAGGCTTATCTGCCTAACTTTTTATGATTCCTGGTGGCCGAGGCTTTGGGACCGTAGATCAATTCTATGAATTTATATGTGTGAATTTTAGCTCCATTTGCGTGTCAGAGCATGGAGAAACTGTATGGGTGTCCCTAACCATGCAATTGGGGAGCAGGACTTTTGTTTTAAACATGAAACTTAGCCTTAAGTCTATGGGACCAAATGTAGTTCCATGATGTTGTGTATTGTAGTTTTTTTGTTTTGTTTTGTTTTACAAAATGTTTTCTTAATTGATTTACAGGGAGGGGGGCGAGCGAGAAATATCAGCTCATAGTTGCTTCACTTTGGTTGTTCATTGCTTGCTTGTTGCTTGCATATGTACCTTGACCAGCCAAGGCCAGGGTTTTGAACTAGAGACCTCGGCATTCTAGATTGATGCTCTATCCACTGTACTACCACGGGTCAGGCTTTCTTTTTCTTTTTTAATAAGCTGGTTGTTAGAGCCCAAAAGGCAAAAAAAATGGTGAAAAGTATAGAGTATCATGAATCCTGAAAAGACAGTAACTCTAAGATAAATGGGGTAAAATAATAACTAATTAAAAAAACTAATAATTAAAAAGACTTATTGTGTAACTGATGTATGCTAATTGTAAGTAATTTGGGCAATGTAGAAGAAGAAAGTAAAAAAAAAATTACTCAGTATTCATCACTCAGAAATGACCATCATTAATATATAGTACTTGTATGTGTTCGAGTAGAGGAATTGAACAGCTTTATAGAAATGGGGTTATATTCTACATGCTGATAAAAGTTTTTAATTCTATTTCAAATAACAAAATGAAGAAGGAAGGAATCATTAAGCTTTGGGAAAATATTTATAACAATATGTATGATTAGCTGAAAGATCCTTTGTAGTTAAGAAAAGTCTGTAGAAAAACATTCCTATTGGAATTATATTTTACTTTAATAAAGTTTATAAGACTTTTCTGTGAGTTTTTTGAAACCATTGCTCTCAGTTTTATTTAATCTTTGTTTTATAAAATAGGCTGTTCTGAAACCACATTTTGCTGAATGGAACCTATTTTAATGACCTAAGTATATATAGGGTCATATGAAGTTCCTATGGAAGCTTTGTGGAAGTTTTACTTTTAAAGACCTTAAAGCAACTTATTAAACCTAATATGTCTTCTTTATATGACATATAAACCTTATAAAAATACAGAATTTATACATTAGATTGCTTTTAATGCTACCGCCAAAGATAGCTGCTATCAATTCTGTGCATGGTTGTCCAATTTTTTTTTTCCTATAGATCTGCTGGCTTTAATAAGTAACAAAATCTTTTAATATTTCATATCCTATTTTATAATTTACTTTGCAAAATTTAATTATATGCCCTCATTTCATGCCAGAGCATATGCATATACTTTATAACAGTTGTTCAGTATTTCTTTGTACAGAACTACCTTAGTTTATTGCAACAATTTGAAATTAATGGACATTTCCTTTATTGTTCTTTTTGTTTTCGTTGTTACAGAGGCAATGCTAAAACGAGTATCCTTGGACATACATCTCTGGATACTTGAGGGAATATTTCTGTTGAACAAACTATAAGAAATAGAAATGCTAGGTCAATGGATATCGCTGATGCTAACATGTAGAATTTTGAATCTAATCACCAAATTGCTTTTGCTTGTGTTTTCTGTCAACAGTGCATCAGAATGCTAGGTTGCTCATATGGTCACAAAAGTATTATGATCTCTATAGAACTAGTCTTGAAAATATAAAGCAACCTTCAGACAACAAAGGTACACACATGGTGAAGTCATAGACTTACTTATAATTCAGTCATTAAAATGCTCTTAGTTTTATAACTAAAAATATTCTTATTATGGGGCACCATAAAAGACAGCCTGTATAAAAGGCACACTGGAAGATTTTTCATTTTTGCTGGCTGTCAGGTTGAACATGGAAGGGTTTAGCCTTTCATGCTCTGTAAAGCTGGATTAAAGTCATTTTTCTGATACTGCTTCATTAGCATTATTTTCTCTATCTTAGCTGCCATTTACTTGAAGAACATGGTGACACAGTACTGGCCAGATCGAGAACCTCCACCAGGAGAAGCGCTATTTCCATTCAACATTCATGAAAATGATCGCCAGCAAATACGTGATAACATCGTGGAAGGAATAATTCGGTCTCCAGATTTAGTGAGGTATATACACTCTGTGTGATGAGTAGTAGGAAGCACAAAATATAGATGGGTGAGGGGAGGTGGGATTTCATCATCAGCCTCAAGTTTGGTTTTTTAAAGAGGTAAACTAATGAAGATGGCACTCAAAGAATATTGTTTTACATGTTTGTCTTTGTGTTTGTAATCCTTTGCAATATTTTCAGAAAGGTTTATTGGCTTTCACTTGCCACAAAAAAGAGTTAAGGCGAAAATCGTCCTTGACTAAAATTGTTGTATAAATTCCTGCTATGTAAATAGCTTGTATTCTTGGTTATGCTCTCTTTACTTTTTCCTGACACTGGGAAATTGACTTCTGGGAGTTTTAACCTATCACTTTTCCTAACAAATGACCTCTTTTTCATTCAGTTTTATGCACTGAGTGTCTTTTCCCGTGAAGAAGACAGGCTAGAGTAGGTATAAACACGCAGAATCGTCTGTGGTTCCTCACTTTCGGCTTAGGTGCCGCAGGGGTGGAAATTGTGCTGTGCGAGCGAGCTGTCTGCAGGGGTGGAAATTGGCGTCTGCACTGTCTGGCAGTTAGCCATGTGCATACATGGTCTTGAGTGCTTGAAATGTGGCTTGTGTAACTGAGGAGCTGACTTTTTTATTTCATTTCGGTAAATTGAAAGTGTACACATGTGGCTGGTGACTGCCCCTATCTACTGGATAGCACAGCTGTCGAATCGTTAACAATTTTGCAATCTTAAAATAGACGAAGCAAACTCCTTTCAACATCAGCTGGTAATTAGATTTCTTTTGAAAATGGAGAATGGAAAGAGATTGATCTGAGGTAGGAGAATGAAATTGTTTAATGTCAAAAGATTAGATATAACCTTTCCCTCTGGGTGTCTAATGCACATTCTAACATATGCAGGGGAAAGGGAAGAAACTTTGAGGAAGGCGAAGAAACACGGAACTCCTCTTTGTTCAGTTATTTTGTTTGTTAAGAGGAGAAAGTAAACTTAAAATGATTAAAGAAAAATCACCATTATTCTCATTGGTTGCCCAGATGCCAGCCTGGGCAGTGGCTCTCAGATGGTACCATCATGTATCGTTTCTTGTCAAAATCCTTACCTATTCACATACCTCTGCATCTTGCACGGCTTCTGCATATAATGTGTGACAGGATGGCCATTCATAGCCATCCCTTGCTTGGTTGTCATGAGAAAGGGTTGGCAGGGCCAACTGAAGATGAAATTTTAAAAATTGAAAAGTTTCAGTTTAATTGCATCCAGATTGTTGACATATTGGTCAAATCTGGTGGCACAAGGGGAGAACTTTATCTTCATAACGAGTTCTTTGTGGCTTTGTTTCTTTTATGTTCTGAAGTTTTAACTGTAATCACTTCTGAAGAAATAATTCTTCAAGTGTATTGAAGGGCATTGCAAAGAAAAATTTTCCTATAGATTTGGCAACATACGGAAAAGTCATTCTGTTTGTTTATTTTTAGTGAGTCCTGGTTAACTGCTGTTCAGCTCAGCACACACTTTTTTTTTTCTTCACTGTGGAATCCTAATTTAGTCAGGCTCACTTTCTAACCCTTTACAAATGACAATGTAAGGACATACAGTATATAGAAGAGAAATGTGTTTTCTCGTTTTTTTGTGTGTGTGACAGACACAAAGAGAGAACAGAGAGGGACAGATAGGGACAGACAAACAGGAAGGGAAAGAGATGAGAAGCATCAATTCTTTGTTGTGGCACCTTAATTCATTGATTGCTTTCTCATATGTGCCTTGACCAGGGGGCTACAGGAGACTGAGTGACCCCTTGCTCAAGCCAGCGACCTTGAGTGAGCTGTTCTCAAACCAGATGAGCCTTCGGTCAAGCTGGCAACCTTGGGGTTTCGAACCTGGGTCCTCTGTGTCCCAGTCCGACGCTCTATCCATTGCACCATTGCCTGCTCAGGCATCTCATTTTCTTTTTAATACCAATTAGAACGATCCTGTTGAGGAAATGATTACTGACATAAAGTGTTACGACATCACATCTTTTATTATTTAACGTTATGGTTTTATTAAAGGGATTCTTCTTTTTTTATTTTATGTTTTTCCTCTGGCTTTTTTCCCCCCCTCTGTATATCTTTTGAAATAGCTCTTAGATTTCCTCTTCAGAAATTGGCAGCTTCTTTCCTATACTCGTATAAACTTTAGTATTTAGGAAGCTTTGATAGCAGCTTCTTTTGTTGGCGGTTGACTGAGGGTGGATGCTTCAGTGTTTTGGCTCTTGGACATGCTTCCTCCATTACATAGGCCTCCATTTTACTTACTTCGACCATTTTTAGGCTGTTTGTACAATACACTTGAATTGTACTTTATTTGTTTTGTTCTCCTCTTAGGATATAATAACCAAAATATAAAATTATAACAAGCTGGGAAATTTTGCAGAGCTAAATAGGTTTTAAACAATATTTATATTCTTTTTAAATGAACCTATTTTAAATTTATTATTCCACCCAAAACTGTATTTAGAATAAGACGGTCTGAAAGGTTTTATTTACTTGTTTTAGGAAATGATCTGTTCTCTTTATTTTCAGGACGTTGAGGCACTGAGGAGGATTTTGTAGTGTGGTTCTTTGTCCTCTCACCCCAGATATATAGCTCTATCACGTATAGTGCTTTCCTGTGAAATATTAGTGGTCTTTGAAACCTGATATTTAGTAACTACTTAGATTTTGGACTTTTTTTCCCACCTTACAGAGTCCAGTTAACAATGTGTCTCCGTGCCATCATTAAATACGACTTCCCTGGTCACTGGCCAGCGGTGGTCGACAAGATAGACTATTACTTGCAGTCACAGAGCAGTGGAAGCTGGCTTGGCAGTTTATTATGTCTGTATCAACTGGTGAAGACATATGAGTAAGTTGATTTCCATTGGCTGGAAATACCAGCCTTGTGTAACTTAGAATTAAATTGCATAGAGGGGTCTGCTAATGGGTGTTCTTGGGAATCAGGTTAATTTGCCAAATGGTAGGTTAAGCACAGTTAAACATGCTTATTTACTACAGTTATCTAAAGAACCTTTCATCTGTGAACGTACATTACTAATCTCTGAGGCAGTGATAAGATAATGCAGTGCTTTTCAAAATTATTTGTTAGCGGACCATTTATTAATAGCTTTCCCTGAAAACTCTGATACAGAGGTATCTTAGCATTTATCTTCAGGTGAGCACATCATTAAGTACACCAAACATTTAACTTTTTGGATACAAATTAGAAAATATTAAAATTTCTGTACTATTAACTTGCTTTTCCATAAAAGTTGCTTGGGAGGTGGGATATGAGTGTCACGTTTAATTCATTGTTTTCTGGTTTCTAAGAGGATTGCTGCTTGTACATGCAAAATCCTACACTTCTTCTTTTTGCAAACTAGTTAGTTCATATTTTAGAATGTTTAGAAGATATTTTATATTCATATCTATTGAAGTGACCTAAGAACATGTAAGTCTGTAAATGATTTTAACTTCCCAATTTAGGATAGTATAAGAAGAAATTTTTTGCCCATATTATTTGTTATACAATAGGAATGTCTTTTTTTTTTTTTAAATGTGAGAGGAGGGGAGACAGACAGACTTTTGCATGTGCTCTGACTGGGACCCATCTGGCAACCCTCGTTGGGGCTGATGCTCGAATCAACCAACCTATCCTTAGTGCCTAAGGATGTTGGTTGCATCACCTCCACCAGGGTCCCCAAACTATGGCGCGGGCTGCATGCGACCCCCTGAGGCCATTTATCCGGCCCCCGCCACACTTACGGAAGGGGCACCTCTTTCATTGGTGGTCAGTGAGAGGAGCACAGGATGCATCCGCACCCATAGTTCCCATTGAAATACTGGTCAGTTTGTTGATTTAAATGTACTTGTTCTATATTTTAAATATTGTATTTGTTCCCGTTTTGTTTTCTTTTACTTTAAGATATGTGTAGTGTGCATAGGGATTTGTTCATAGTTTTTTTTATAGTCCGGCCCTCCAATGGTCTGAGGGACAGTGAACTGGCCCCCTGTGTAAAATGTTTGGGACCCCTGACCTAGACTATCCTCAGCGCCTGGGGTCAACACTTGGACCAATCCAAGCCACTGACTGTCGGATTGGAAGAGACAGAGAGATGGCGGAGGAGAAGGGAAAGAAGCAGGCAATTGCCTCTCTTGTGTGCCCTGACCAGGAGTCAAACCTGGGATGTCTATACACTAGACCAATGCAATGCTCTATCCACTGAGTTAACTAGCCACGGCCAGGAATGTCTATTTAAACAGACTTATCAACTTGTATTTTATATGAGGAATTGTGGTTATGATGAAAATTAATTTAAGTAGGAGAAAAATTTATTTAGGAAAGTTGCAAAATAGTCTTGGATTCTTTTAAATTAGTCTGAGTCTTTCTAGAAAGATTTCAGTGTTCTGCCTCCTACAAGGGTTTGCTCTTTTAAAGTTCTTCCAGGATTACTCTTAACAATCCGGACAGAAAATGTAAGCCAGTGGTTGGAGAGCTTTGTTGTGTCAGCTTTATATAGTCTTTAAAAAAAATAAAAAATAAAAAAAAATATATATATATATCTGTTTATTACTTATAGTTTTTTTATAAGGGGGAAATTATATTTTTTCTTTTTGTCTTTGCTCACACAGATATAAGAAAGTAGAGGAAAGAGAACCTCTTATAGCAGCAATGCAAATATTTCTGCCTCGTATTCAGCAACAAATCATGCAGCTCCTTCCTGATTCCTCACATTACTCTGTTTTACTACAGAAACAGATTCTGAAAATCTTTTATGCACTTGTTCAGGTAAGTTTCTATTGCAGAAGACAAATATGGGGTCTTTCTTTTCTGTCTGACACATGGACAGTGCTTGGTAAATGTCAGTTATTGTTAAAAAATATGTATTCTCACATATATTTCATTTAAAAAATCCTTATGAGGGAACAGGCTCACAGAAATTAACTTGATTGTCCAAAATTATCTGAGTGGCAGAGCTGAGATTCAACATCTGTATTCCTTTTACTGCAGTGTCTGAAGTGCTGGGTATGGAAGAAACAGGGTAGTTAGCTGTCCTAGGACCTGATTAGTATTTGACTAACCTGTCTATAGCATTCTGCCTGTAGATTAGTTAGGGTTATAGGAGAAGAGGAAGGAAATGAAGAAACTCCTTCTTTATTGGGAAATTGTACTGAGGGTATAGTTTCTTTGCACTTAACCTAATTTAAAGCTAATAAAGAAGATGTAGTGCCTCATTTTCCTTCATTTAAAGTACTTCCTTTGATCTGAAAGCTATCAAGAATATTAATACTGAAATCTAAAAAGTAATTAGAAGAAGATGTAGATGATATAGTATTTTAAATATGAAGATATTTAAAATTTAATCCTTGAAAGACTTGGGTAAATTATTTAGATCTGGGTGAGAGAAGAAGAATGGTTATCAGTCTGAACTGTTGGATGGTGAATGAATAAAACCTCTCACAGCCTTCTTAGTTAAATAGTCATGGCAAGGGATAGTTTTGTCGGGTTACAGAGCCAAGATGGTTTGGTTTTGTTCTTGGCTTCATATATAACTTAGGTACTTTTGTACTCTTTCAGGATATTTCACTTCAGTGAAGGTTTATATTTCTAGCCTTATCTTTTAAACTTTTAATAGAGACAGTTTGAGGCAGATTTTGTTTCCAGCTCAGCCTATTTGGGGGTGAGGGAGGAGGAAGGGGGGAAGGACACAAACCTGAGGAGAGAGAAGAAAATGGGATACTAGGAAAATATATCTTCCAGCTCTTCTTTTCTTTCTCTTTTTTAAAGTAATAGGGAGGGGAGATGCATGGTGCCTTCGCTTTTTTGTCCAAGCACTGTTCAGAAATTGTCCTCAGGAGAATCACTTTACTCAGAGGCAAACATTTTTCATTCAGTGAGATGTTTTGCCGTTAGATTCTGCAGTGCCCCGTGTATTCAGAGGCCAGAGCTCCCTTTCCCGGTGGGGGAAGGGTAGCTAGGAGTCAGGAAGGAAGACAGAGGCAGATGAAATAATTTTCCTAAAGCCTCTACCTCTACTTGAGCCAAGAGGGTAAAATCTAAAATGTATTTTTTCTCAACATAAACATGCTAAACACCTTAAAAAAACAATGAAAAAAGTCTCAACATTTTAAACCATTTTGGTAATTATTATATGCTACTAACGGAATCTGCCCCCGCTGGGTATTCGGGAAGCAGAGGTTTAGCGGGCTGTAAGGGGTATGATTGCAGTGACAATGTAAGTGAAAAGTGATTGACAGTTTGGGAAGAGGCAGAGGTATTTATGTTTTGGAAGGTATGGTACAATTAAACTGACTTTAAGCAACATTTATTCACTGTTCTGTACAGAGCATTTGGGTAAATTCATACATACTTCAGAACTCAGTTTGTAGGAAAGTGCACTTGTCACTGTCCCCAGGCCCTCAGCCTGCTCCTCTGTTCCCTGTCTCAAACCAACTCCCCGTTGCACTTGGAATAGGGTGTGATCTTCTTAACATGGCCCATAAAACCTTTCATCTCTCCACCATACCTTTTCCCTCTTTTCTGTGCTGTACACTCCCGCCATACTGAGCTGCTTTCGGCTTCAGGACTAGCCTATGCCTGCTCTTACTTCGGAGCCTTTAGAACAGGGGTGCCCACACTTTTTCAGCTTGTGAGCTACTTATAAGATGACCAAGTCAAAATGATCTACCTACAATAAAAATGCAAAACATAAATTTTATTTCTTCTATATTATCATTACTTAAGTTAGTGTTATTACTATTTAATATTGTGTATTCTTCTTTCACCTTTCTCCTTCTCAGCTCTCTTTTCGGAGGAAAGTCAATGTCATAGTTTTTATGAACAGTCCGAAAAAGCCGCTCCACATTTCCCTTCTTTGGAATAGCAATGGCACACAGACAGATGAGGCAAACACACTTAGAATATGACATAGTGAAAAAAATCCCCTCCCATTCTGTATGAAAGTGGTAGGTTTTAGGCTTCTTACTCGGACCAGCTAGGGCACTCATTTTTATACCCTTTGTTGTATTTAGTTTAAATAAATTGAAGGCTAACTACGCAGCAATGTAACTGAACAAGTTAGCGCGGTTTAACGCGCATGCGTAGGGTGTCAAAAGTTCAGACGTCAGATTGGCTACCCTGTATGCCAATCAAAAGACAAATGTCTTTTTAATGTCATGAGATCTACCCACACTTCCTTCACGATCGATCAGTAGATCGCGATCGACGTATTGAGCACCCCTGCTTTAGAAGGTTGTTTTTCTGCCTGGAGCATTCTTCTTCCCCTTGGACCCGGCTGGTTAGTGCTTTCTCCAAGTCTCAGCTGGAATGTCCTGCCTTCAGGAAGTTGTTTCTCGCTTTACCAGCTGGGTTAGGTGGTCCTCTGTGTTCCACTCTCAGTTGTACTGCTCTTACCCATACACTATGTCACACCGTAGTGTAATTCCTTGTTTATGTAAGTTCTGTTCCCCCAACTGGAGTGTGAGGACGGAGACTATGTCTCCTGCTTACTGCATCCTTAGCATGTAACAGGGCTTGGCAAGCATGGACGCAGGATTGTGCTGCCTCACCCCCCTTCACTCAGGGTGTAGCCAGGGGACCCGCAGTAAGGCAAGCAGCTAAGGCAGCAGCTACTGCACTGTGCCACAGTGGAGGGGAAAGTAGTTGAAACAATGTTTCATGAGCTCAAGATTTTGACTAAAGAGGTTAAAGTGAGTTCTCAGTACAAAATAGTTAATTTTGTGCAGTGATAAAGTGTTAACTAACCTTATTGTGATAGTCATTTCTCAATATATGCATGTATTAAATCATCACGTTGGGTACCATAATTATACACACAATGTTTTATGTCAATTATTATATCTAAGTAAAGTTGGGAAAAAGTGGTTGAAATTATAAGTTTGACAAAGGGGTAAATGGTAAAAATCACTTATTTGGAATCTCATGTTGAATAAATGAGACCTTATTGTATTAAAACTTTTTATTTTCATTTAAGAAAGTAGTCCAGAAGGACAATTCATGACATGCATACTTTTAGATTTTAAAATTTCAATTTGCAGACATATGTACATGGGCCTGTTGTAAATTAAATTTTAGGGCAAACCCTATGAAATGATTGTTGTCATGGTAAAATGTTAGCCATTTCATGCATTCCAGCCTTCCAGCGCAGGCGGGTTATAGACGACATTGCTGACGTTTTGAGGGAGGAGTAGCTGCTTGCTGACGGTGTCCTTTGTTTGCAGTACGCGTTGCCTCTTCAGCTGGTGAACAACCACACCATGACAGCGTGGATGGAGGTCTTCCGAGCTATTATTGACAGGACAGTTCCTCCTGTAAGAACGACCTTCTGTTTCTAAGAAAAATTGGAAAAATTTGTGTTTAGGATATTTGTGGTGGACTAATTTATGATGCTAGCCTGTTTGGAAAAAAAGTTATTACTGTAGTAAAAATAATTAATAATGCATACTCAGTTTTGGAACATTCAGGTAAGTAAAACTAATGAAATAACTATATTTAATCCTACTAAAATGGTAAAAAACATTTTTGAAAATTGGTATTTATTTCTCTAGGCTTTTTTTTTTTTTTTTGGTATTTTTCCGGAAGTGAGAAGCAGGAGAGGGGTGCAACCGGGACTCACCCAGCATGCCCACCAGAGGGAGATGCTCTGCCCATCTGGAACGTTGCTTTGCTATAATCGGAGTCATTCTAGCACCTGAGGCGGAGGCCATGGAGCCATCCTCAGCACCTGGGCCACCTTTGCTCCAGTGGAGTCTTGGCTGTGGGAGGGGAAGAGAGAGACAGAGAGGAAGGAGAGGGGGAAGGGTGGAGAAGCAGATAGGCGCTTCTCCTGTGTGCCCTATCCGGGAATTGAACCTAGGACTTCTACACACCGGGCTGATACTCTATCACTGAGCCAACCAGTCAGGGCCTTATTTTCTCTAGGCTTTTATCTCTGTTTCTTTATATGATCATATTTTACTTATAAAAATGGTATATGTTGGTACTGTTTTGAAATTTATTTTTCACTTAAAATCTTTTATAAATATTTTTTGATTATATAAATGTTTATTTACTCTGTCATTTTTGTTGAATGCTTCATTTGCTGGACATTGAGCTGTTTTAATTTAATGATAAGGATGTAAATTTTTATACACATACGTGATTTTTTTTTTTTTTTGGATAGACTCCTAAAAGGGTTTAAGACAGATCTTATTAAGTACTCTTCAGAAACATTGCCCTGGCTTCGATTGACTGATTGATTGATTGATTTTACAGATAGAGCGAGCTAGAAGTATCAACTCATAATTGCCTCACTTTAGTTGTTCGTTGGTTGCTTGTTGCTTGTCATATTTGCCTTGACTCAGCAAGCCCCGGGTTTCGAACTGGTGACCTCAGCGTTCCAGGTCGACGCTCTATCCACTACACCACCACAGGCCAGGTGCCCTCACTTATACTTTAATAAGCAGTGACTTAGAATATCTTTTACCTAAAATTCTACATTTGCCAGTTTGATGGGTGAAAGATGGTGTCTCATTTTTATCTGCAATAACAAGGATGCTGTAGTTCACTTAGCAAATTAACTAAATAACTAATCAAATTAAAATATATAAAATATTTTAAGATTTAAGCTTGTCTTCAAGTGTGCAGTGTTTTTTCTCTTATTCATATCTTAAGACAAATTATATTTGAGTTTAATTTGTATACATGAATGCTCAAAACTTATTGAACAGTTCAGTAAATTCTGGCAAACGTACACTTGTGTTACTATCACCCAGGTCAAGATAGATATAGGACCTTTCTGTCATCCCAGAGTTTCCTCAGGTGACATGGTATTTTGTATTTGTTTTGCACTTACTTGGGTCTTTTAAAGAGAGGAAGACAAATGTAACAACAGCATTGGTTAGTCAAGATTTACTTTGCTTATTTAATTTTTGCCTAGCTGTCTCTAGGAAGGGATTTGCATTTGTATGACAGTCTAAATTCACAATGAATATTCATCTATAGCAAGATTTATTCTGCCTGTGTTATTCACATAAACTCTTTTATTATGTAAAAATTTAACTTGAGTGTTTTTGTCTTCTTAGGAGACTCTCCAAATTGATGAGGATGATAGACCAGAACTAGTCTGGTGGAAGTGTAAGAAGTGGGCACTGCATATTGTAGCTCGTCTTTTTGAACGGTAATTCTGTTTAATTAGATTTATGATCTTATAGTCAGTATCTCAATATTGGATATAATAAAACTGGATGGGTCCCTTGATGGTCCACATTATGTATATGGTTATTTGTCTTTAGTGCCATAGAGGGCAAAGTATCACCCTCTATTTTAAAGTAGGCTTCGCTGTGATCATTGACTTTGAGAATCATGAGGTGCTCAGTCTTCTCTGAATCTTTCTATTTTTCTATAAAGAGAATGGAAAAATGACATTGTTTAGCTTATTGGAAATATCCAGGGTTATACAAGAAGGTGCTTGGTCATTCAGCTCCATAGGAATGTCAGTCAAATTTAATTATAGAAGCGTTTATTGAAAAGTTATGCAAAAGTTTTTTATTTATAATATTTACCCTTTAGGAGAGTTTTATTAATTAAAGAGACATCTGTGTTTGAAATTTTAAGTATGACCCAGAGTCAAAGTAAAGCTCATCCTGATTTCATTTTGGGGCTTGTAAAAAGGAGGGAAGTGTTAGTTTTCTGCCCCCCCATAGAACACATCTTTTAACAAGAGATTATATTTAAACTAGTGAACATGCTTGTTTTTAAAATTCATGGTATTTAAACATTTTCTCTTTGTATTTTAAGATACGGAAGCCCAGGAAATGTCACAAAAGAATACTTTGAATTTTCTGAATTCTTTTTGAAAACCTACGCAGTGGGAATTCAGCAGGTAATAAATTCATGTTTTTTAAATTGAAGGACAGTTACTACTGAGAGTAGTTAAGTCATCTCTACCATTTAAAACTAGGTAGCACACTCTCAACAGTTTGATTGATGCCCACCCACATTGGTGAGGGTGATCTGCTTAATTCAGCCCACCGATTCAAATGCTAATCTCTTCCAGAAACAACCTCACAGACATAGACATACCTAAAATGTATTATCAGCTATCTAGGCATCCCTTAACCCAGTCAGGTTGACAAGTAAAATTACCCATCATGATGAATAAATGAAATAATGTATCAGGGCTGGGTTTAGGATGAGGTGAGAGAGGCACTCAGGGCGCAGTTTCAGGAGGCACTTACCCTCAGTTAGTGCACGAGCGGGTGGATCCTGTACCTGCTGGGCCCCGGGACCTTTGTACAACCTGCATGTGTCAGTCAGTGTCCTCAGTGCACAGCGGATCCTGCACCTGCTGATCCTGCATGACCTGGGCCCCCCGGGGAGCTGCACACGACCTCCCCGGGCACCCTACATGTGTCAGTGTTCTGCTCTTGCTGCCTTAGAATTCTTAATCACTTTTTAGTAAGTGTTCCACATTTTCACTTTGTGCTGGGCCCTACAAATTATGCAGGAGGTTTTGCCTGAGAGTGAAAGCCTCCTTAAGAATGAAGCATTTAAGTCACAAAATTAAAAATTAAAAAAAATTTACTTATTTATTGTATTTAGAGGGAGAAGGAGTGAGAGGGGGAGAGAGAGAGAAACAATGATTCAGTGTATGTGCCGTGACCCAGTGTAAAGCCAGTATCTGCAGCCACCATCACAGCTGCCTGGCCACCGCAGATTCAGGTTCGATTCAGACAGACGGTAATGAAGCAACAGGGCCAAAAACTGGCCGTTCATTTTTCTTTATTCTACACTCGCATTTGGCAAGTGAGTAAAAACAAACATACTGGGCTCCAAAACCCACTCATTCAGCGCTCACAAAGCTACTGACTCTTCCGAGTTTTCTTAGAATCAAAAGTTTCTAGCTCACCAGACTTATTTACCTCTGTTCCCCATCTCCTTCTCCTCCATGAACTGGCTTCTCCTTCCCCCCATTGTGCCATTTTGGCTGCCTTGTCCATGTGGCTTCCCTGCCCTGCTCCAACCTGGGCTCCTACTCCCTACAAGAATGTGGTCACTCTCCCCAAAATGGCCTCCTAACTCCTCCTTTTAAAACCTTTTGGCGGAAGCCCCCCCCCCAACACACATTAGCATAACCACGCCCCTTCCCGAGCAGGAAGGGCATTAATATTATTGCCTGGGCAATGGGCAGCGACATCTTTAACAATAAGGGTGAGAAAAAATAACTTTTATCTGTCCAACACCCAGGATCGAACCTGCTCCTTGTTGTTTTGGGACTATGAGCTACCTGGCCAGGACTTATGACACAGACTTTAATTTATTTCTTTTTTTTAATGAAAACATCTCCAGGTTATCTTAACATTCAATTGTGTTGTGTACCCGTCACCAAAAGTCAAATTGTCCTCTGTTACCTTCTATCTGGTTTTCCCTGTGTCCCTCCCCTCCTCCCTATCCCACCCTTCCCTCCTTCCCCCCATCACATAACCACCACTCTCTTGTCCATGTTAAGACACAGACTTTAAAATAGTGGTTCTTAACCTGGGTTCTATTGAACCCTAGGGGTTCGATGAGTCGGTCTCGGGTTTGGAGAAGCCTCTGCCATGGAGGCCAGAATAAAGTAATACCGTAATTTGTTGTGAGTTCATGCACTTTGTTGGTTCTGTTCTTTGAGCAAGGGGATGTTCATGCACGGCTCATTTTGTGCATCAGTAAAAAAACATATACCTATGTCTTGAATTTGGAAAAAAAATCATATTTTATTTATCACTAAAGAAGGGTTCGGTGAATGTGCATATGAAACTGGTGGGTTCAGTACCTCAAAAAAGGTTAAGAACCACTGCTTTAAAAGGTGCTGACTCTGTCTGGTGCCAGTACTCTGCTGTGCTGGCAGCGGGCTGAGAGCAGGGTCTCCTGCTAGTCTGTGCCATGGACCTCACTTGCCTCACCTAGCCTGCAGGGGAAGACAAGTCTTCAATAAGCAGAGAATTCAAAAACAAACAAAACAAAAAATACAAATAGGTTACAAACATATTCCTCTATTATGTATTTATAGGGGATGAAATGGCAGCTCTGGGAAGTTAATGCAGCCAATTAGTTTTAGAACCAAGAGGCCTAGGGCAGCTACCACAGGGATGCCCTTCCAGATTCCAAGGGCTGGACTCAAGCCTTTTCAGTTTGTTGATACTGGTGTAGCAGTCACCAGTATTAGATTGGGTTCTTCTGTTGAATTTCTGACCTTTATGAGTTTCTTACCCCCTATTTCTTTGAGCCTCACCTCTTTGTTTCAAGCTTTTATATCATTAGAGTTAATGGAATATGAATTGTCCTATTTCCAGAGGCACTGAGCTCAGAAGTTAAGACTCAGTTGAGAATTTACATGTTTTTATGGAAGTTTGGGAACCATTATTTACAGTGAAAGTTAGTTCTTGGATTGATATTGATATTTAAAAACAACAGAGAATAAGTGGACATGATTGCCATTTGAATCGTAATATTTTTGTTTATATTTTAACAAAAAAAATTCAATGACAATTGAGTACTGTCTGTGTCAGGACCATATTGAGGAAGCAGAGATTGATCAGACATAGAAGGCTTTAATGATATAGAGAGGGTTTCTAGACTTTTATAAATTTATACATGCTAGTCTTCTTTATTATAATGATACCAAGTTAATACTTCAGATTTGCCATCTAAGATGGAATACTTCCTTCTATAGATTATCATTTTGTCTAGTATCATTTTATGAATTATCATTTTTATTTTTTATTGTTTTATTTTTAAGAGAGACAAGGAGAAATAGAGCCGGGAACATTTTGCTGCTATTGTATGTGCCCTGACTGGGAAATAGATTTGGCAACCTTTGCCCTTCCGGACCACGCTCCAACCACCCGAACTCTCTGGCCAGGGCTTAATTTTTATTGCTTTAGAGAGACAGAGAGAGGAATAGAGAGAGAGGGGAGGGGGAAGGGAAGCACTCATTTGCCGTTTGACTCAGTTTTGCATTCTTTGGTTGCTTCCCTTGTGTGCTCTGACCAGGGATTGAACCTGTAACCTTGTTGTTTCGGGACTATGCTCTTAACTGACAGAGCTAACTGGCCAGGGCTGGATTATCATTTTTAAAAAGTACCTTGCAAAACAGTTCAGGGAAGCTATGGCTATAATTTTCTCACAAATTATTTTGTTGGCCCTTGAGAGAGTCCGTAGGGAAAATTAGAGACGAATGGATAAAATGATCTGTTCAGCGGTTCACTGTGGATCCTCGCATAATCAGGAAGCCGGCCAGCTTTGTCTTCTGCTCTTTCCACTGCTCTTAAACCCGTTCTCTTCCTAAAGCTGATGCCCCCTCGAAGTGTAGTCAGTAGAGTTTCCAGCGTCACATAAACGTGTGTGTGTGTGTGTGTGTGTGTGTGTGTATACACACATATATTTAAATTTCATGTTACTACAGCCATATCATGAACTATTTGTACCTTATTTAAGGTATATATTACCGGTATTTAAAAATAGTTTTCTTATTAAAAACTTTTCTGTTCTTCCTCCTATGTCTCGTCTCTCCCTACCTCTACTTTGTATGAGCCACACGGTATTGGGAAGCATCTATTCAACAGCATCCGTTTTTAGCCTGCATTGCTGGAACCTGCATGGGTGATGGCAGGGCTTCTGACAAATTTTATACCTGAATTTTACATAACTTGAACTGAGCTGCTGTGCTGAATTTATAAATTCTGCACATGTTTCGAAAGAACCCTTTGCATTTACTCACCAGATCATTTACGAGCTTGCTACAGTGCAGAGCTCAGGAGACCAGAAGTGGGAAGACTTGGGCTTGATTAGTTTACCTCTGACTTAGAGCCCTAGGGCAGTCCTGGCTGCTTCGGTGTGTTTCCTTTCTTATAAACAGTCTCTCTCTTTTTTAATCAGTCTTTTGAAAAATAACTTCTCAGTTTTGTGTCTGTTTAGAGACTTTCAGAGTCGGAGATTCTAAAATAAAATTCTTCCATGTTTTCTTCTAGGAACTTGATGCCTTCTTTTTTATTATTATTGAAACATTCCCCTATCTGGAATTTATTTTGATATGAAGTTTAATTAGGGAACCAATTTCATTTTTTTCAGTTGCCCCAATGCTATTTTTTTGGCTAATCTGTTATTTCTTTTCCAGTTCGAAATAGTATATCTTTATCAAATATTAAAAAATCTGTTTGTGGTGTCTCCTTGCTGTGTGGCTGTTTTCAGTGTTCATTTAGTCAAGTCTGTTTTTTTTTTTTTTAAAGCGTCTTAATTTATTTGAAGAGCTAGTATGTGTGTTCAAGTGTAGACTTCCTCTGAGTAGCTCCATAGGTTAGAAGTAGGATAGATGTCTGGGAATCACTGTGAGACACCATCAGGATATCATAGACCCATCTAATAATTAAAAGCGCCCCTGGGCTTTCTCACAAAATACTGTATTGACTTCCTTAAACATCCGTTAGTGTTTCTCTTTCTGCATTCTGGGTTTTCTGTCATGCCTAAAATGCCCTTCCCCTTAACCTTAAAATTGTTCATGTTCTCCTGTATTTTCTCTTCCCATTTTCCTATAGGTACTACTCAAAATTTTAGACCAGTATAGACAGAAAGAGTATGTAGCCCCTCGTGTCCTTCAGCAAGCATTCAACTATCTCAACCAGGGGGTGGTTCATTCTGTAACGTGGAAGCAGATGAAGCCTCACATACAGGTTAGTGGCCGGGAGCAGTTCTCCAAAATTACTCAATGGTAAAAGTAGGTTCTCTAGACAAAGTAAGTGTGACTAAGTCCATATTTTATATTAAATATGTATTTCCATGAATAATTACAAATGGGTGCAGTCTTATATCTGATATAAGGGCTTGTAAATTTCAGTATTAGAGATTGAGGGAGAATTTAAAGTTTAATGAGTTGGAAGACTTGAATTCAGTTGATATATATATATTTTTTATAGGGACAGAGAGAGGGACAGATAGGGACAGACAGACAGGAATGGAGAGAGGTGAGAAGCATCAATCATTAGTTTGCGACACCTTAGTTGTTCATTGATTGCTTTCTCACATGTGCCTTGACCGCGGGTCTTCAGCAGACGGAGCAACCCCTTGCTGGAGCCAGCGACCTTGGGTCCAAGCTGGCGAGCTTTTTGCTCAAGCCAGATGGGCCCATGCTCAAGCTGGCGAGCTCGGGGTCTTGAACCTGGGTCTTCCGCATCCCAGTCCGACGCTCTATCCACTGCACCACCACCTGGTCAGGTGAATTCAGTTGATCTTGCTGAACTGTTTACTTAAAGATAGAATCCCACATTATTACTTAAAGAACAAATGAGAATTAAAAATTATAGGCCATTAATAAATAAACTTAATTACATGCAGATAATTTTGAGTAATTCAGTAATGTTAGGAACCAATTTTTTTTTTACCTCTTAAACTAGAAATTTTTAAATTCTGTTATCTCTAAGATGGTATCTAAAGAGGAAAATGACTTCTTTTTCTTTGCCTTTGGTGTCCAGGATAGAATTTGTTTAGTGTTATCTTAAATATGGTATCTTTTTCATTGTGTTTTGTGGAATCTTAGTAATATTTGCCTAATCTACTTGATCAAAGAGGGAATTTCTTTGTAGTTAATAGATATTGATTTCATGTTATTTACTGTTTTTCTGTAAAGTAAGGGTGAATTGTCATAGTATTTTTATTTTTTCTACTTGATGCGTTGGGCCTTAGGTTTTACATGGCTGTAATGTAGGAATAAGAAAACTCATCCTTAGGCTGAATTTTTTCTCCTTGAAATATTTAATTGATTTAAGAGAGGATACTCATTTACATATGTATAAAATTGTTAGTGCATGAGGGTTTAGTAGAACATTAGTGGCAGTGCACATACAGCTGTGTTTTCTTTTCTTTTCCCTCTGAAACCTCTATTTATAGAGTAGGAAATTAGGTTTTTGAAAATGGAAGAAGAAATGGAAAATTTTAATATTGTTGATATGTTGACATTTAGGACCAAAATGGAAATGTAAAAATGTTCACAAAAAGAAATATAATAGTAAATATAATTTTCGCATTATATTTATTTCTCTTCTTTAAAGAGTCGAGGTATGTTTAACACTGATTTATTAGTAAACCTTGCTTATCCTTTCAGTTGCTTCAAAGACTAGCATTTACATTCATCTCTTTCTCTGTATCTGGAATCAGTTGTTACTTAAAAGCAATCTTATGCTTAAGCCACCCCTCACCTCTAACCCCCTCACTTGTCTAATCCTCCTTGTCCCCTTCCCTGGTCCCTTTCTCCCCACACTCCCTCCCCTCCCCCCACACTCCCTCCCCTCCCCCTACACTCCTTCCCCTCCCCCTACACTCCCTTACCCCCACCCTGGTCTCCGGCTCTCTTGCTTTCTCAGCCACTGCAAGCTTAACAGAAAGATGACTATAACAGTTGGGAAAACTAACACCGAGAAGGCAGCCAGTAAATACATCATTAGTATTCCCCAAATTTGAATGCCCACTCGCGGTTTCTTTTTTTTTTCCTTCTCAGAACATCTCTGAAGATGTGATTTTTTCTGTGATGTGTTATAAAGATGAAGACGAAGAGCTGTGGCAGGAAGATCCATATGAGTACATAAGGATGAAGTTTGGTAATCAATGGTTTTATTCCTCATTAGTTCCTGGAAGCGTAAAATGATATAACTAAGTTTATATTTTAAGCAGATTTCAAGACTCTGTTAAATCCCCAAAGTTCTGCTTTGCATGATAACATTTGAAACTCAGGAGAGTTTGGCCTTTTGCTGAACCAGTGAACTTGAGAGCTTTGGGTGTGAGAGATGAAAAGCCGCTCTGTTTCTCCCTCCTGTGGAGCCGTCTATAACTTCTTCTGCGGTGATGTGGATCTACAGGGACCATCCCTCTCCATGCCTTTTGGGATACCCACGTGTAGATTGGGTTGTCCTCTGTCTGGGAGAGCCTTTGAATTTCTGCATATCTGAGGAGTACCCCAATTTAGTTTGCCTCGTTATCCTAGAGACTAAGTATTCCACAAAGGAATGAGATTACTTACAGTGGCCCTACTGTGTGACTCAGTTCTGTGTGTGGGAGGTCCTTTTAGTTTGGATTTTTCTGGAAGCTGTTGAATTATGTTGATTACCTGAGTTGATGATCCCCTTTTATTCCCAGTTTGAATTAATTGCTTCATGGAATACTTAGGCCAGTGGTTCTTAACCTTTTTTGAGGTACTGAACCCACCAGTTTCATATGCGCAATCACCGAACCCTTCTTTAGTGATAAATAAAATAGATTTTTTTTTCCCAGACTCAAGACATAGGTATATGTTTTTTTACTGGTGCACAAAATGAGCTGTGCATGAACATCACCTTGCTCAAAGAACAAAACCAACAAAGTGCATGAACTCACAACAAAGTACGGTATTACTTTATTCTGGCCTCCGCAGCAGAGGCTTCTCCGAACCCCTGAGACCGACTCATCGAACCCCTAGGGTTCGATGGAACCCAGGTTAAGAACCACTGACTTAGGCACTTAGCATAGCAAAATGTGATATGTGTGCCTGTCAGTCCCACAACCTAGAGCAGTCTGAGGGCAGGGGTTTTATCTTATTTGTTTTATCTTGCATTCTCCATTCCTTTTACATCTCGGCATTCCTCTACCAGTGTTGGGCTCTCATATGTCTTCAATAAATGTTGAAATAAATAATTGATAACACTGTGATGGTGTGGTGCTTTCCCTTGTTGGCCCAGGTGTCCGGCCGCTGGAGGTAAGCCTCCTGGTGTAGGCGCTGCACTGTGTTCACATGCTCCAAGGCAGTGTTAGTAGATTCAGTAAGTGAGGAAGTGCATCTCCTCTTGGAGACAAAGTACAGGAAAAGCAAGTGAATGAGAAGTGGCATTTGCAGTCTGTTTTATTCTTTCATTCTATCTTTTCCTTTAAAAAATTATTACACATGGGCCTGATTTTTCCCTTCCTAGTGCTTTTGTTTTCCTAGGAGCAGAGTGATGAGCCAATCTTCTTTTTTTTCCCAATGCATTCTTTTAATGTTTAGCTTTTTTATAATACCTGTGTTTTTTTGTAATGTGCAGAGTATTTGTTTAGCTTTCAGAAAGCTACCATTATTTCACTTATTCTTCATACCAGACAAGATAATATCTCTGTGTTTAGAAATAAAATAATTAAGAGCTGTGAGTGTAGAGTGATAGAATTTACACTTTATCGATTGAAAGAGAATATGGGTATCTCAAGAGTAGTTGAAGTGCTTTTTCTTTGACCATTTCCTTCTGTAAACTAGAATGTGGTGGCCATTATTTGATATGGATATTTTACCTTTGGATAACCATAGAACACTTATGACATTAGTTTTCTTTTTATATTTTTGTCACTTGCAAGTGTTTATATGAACAGAACATTCCTACCTAAATGTATAGAATGATATTAATAATTAAGGTTTTATATTTGGTAAAAAGTGCAAGAGTTCAGGCTTTGATGTTAAGGGTGTGAGTGTTGGCTCTGTCCCTTACTCGTGTGACTGGGCAAGTTACCCAGCGTCTCTGAGTGCAGTGTTTGCAGCTACAAAGCGGGCAGTGATAACAGTGCTGGATGGATCACGTGGGATAATACACATAACTGATTGCTTTAACACAGTGCTTAGTGTACAATATTATATACCGGGGAAAAATCTTAGTGTAGTCCCTGGCACAGAGTAAATGCTAGTTATTAGTATAATTATGCTTGTGTTTTACATTTTGAGGCAGAGATTTATTTTTATATTTAAACATGGATATGTCAGGTGCTTCTCAAATTTTCATATTATATAAAGCTGCCTATTCTTTTTGTGTGTGTGTGGCAGAGACAGAGAGAGACAGAGGGACCAATAGGGATAGACAGACAGGAAGGGAGAGAGATGAGAAGTATCAATTCTTCGTTGTGGCACCTTAGTTGTTCATTGATTGCTTTCTCATATGTGCCTTGACCAGGGGGCTACAGCAGAATGAGTGACCCCTTGCTCAGCGACCTTGGGCTCAAGCTGGTGAGCCTTGTTTAAACCAGATGAGCTTGTGCTCAAGCCGGTGACCTCGGGGTTTCGAACCTGGGTCCTCCACATCCCAGTCCGACTCTCCACTGTGCCACCATCTGGTCAGGCTAAAGCTGCCTATTCTGAAATTTTCATGCAGTTAAGTGATGTACTTTACATATGTATATACTCAACAAATACCCATTGAATACCTGCCGAACCTTCCTGTAGACAGAGCCAAGTGTTACCCTAGCAGTTCCTCAAAGAGTTTTTACACTTGTATTTTCTCTGCTTGGAGATCTTTATCTTTAGATTCCTATGTAGAGATTGTTCCCTCGTTCATTCAATTTCTGCTTAAGTGTTACTTTAAAAGAGAGCTGGACATCTGTCTGTCCTCTTTGGAGAAGTGTCTATTCATTTCTTGTGTCTATTTTTTGATTGGATTGTATGTCTTCCTGGTACTGAGTTTTACAAGTTCTTTATAAATTTTGGTTATTAACCCTTTATCAGATGTGTTGTTGAATATGTTCTCCAATTGTATGGTTTCTCTTTTTATTCTGTTCATATTGTCTTTAGCTGTGCAAAAGCTTTTTAGTTTGATATAGTCCCATTTGTTTATCTTGTCTTTTATTTCATTTGCCTGTGGAGATAAATCAGCAAATATATTGCTTCGATAGATGTCGGAGAGTTTACTGCCTATGTTTTCTTCTAGAATGCTTATGGTTTCACGGTGTACATTTAAGTCCTTTATCCATTTTGAGTTTATTTTTGTGCATGGTGTAATTTGGTGGTCTAGTTTTATTTTTTTGCCGGTAGCTGTCCAGTTTTCACAACACCATTTGTTAAAAAGACTGTCTTTACTCCGCTGTATGCTCTTACCTCCTTTGTCAAATATCAACTGTCCATAAAGATGTGGGTTTATTTCTGGGTTCTCTGTTCTGTTCCATTGATCTATGTGCCTGTTCTTATGCTAGTACTAAGCTGTTTTGAGTACAATGGCCTTGTAGTATAACTTGATATCAGGAAGTGTGATACCTCCCATTTTATTATTATTTTTCAAGATTGCTGAGGCTATTCTTGTTCTTTTTTGGTTCCATATAAATTTTTGGAATATTTGTTCTATATCTTTGAAGTATGTCATTGGTATTTTAATTGGTATTGCATTGAATTTATATAGGCATATGAAAAAATGCTCAACATCACTAATCATTAGAGAAATGCAAATTAAAACCACAATGAGATACCACCTCACACCAGTCAGAATGTCGCTCATTAACAAAACAACACATTATACGGTGCTGGTGAGGATGTGGCGAAAGGGGAACCCTCCTGCACTGCTGGTGGGAATGCAGACTGGTGTAGCCACTGTAGAAAACCGTAGGGAGATTCCTCAAAAAATTAGAAATGGAACTGCCCTTTGACCCAGCTATCCCACTTATAGGACTATATCCCAAGGACACCATATCACCGACTGAAAAAAAGAAATGCACCCCCGTGTTTATGGCAGCATTGTTCACAATAGTGAAGAGCTGGAAAAAGCCCAAGTGTCCATCAGTGGACGAGTGGATTAAAAAGCTTTGGTACATATACACAGTGGAATACTATGGCACCATGAAAAAGAAGGAAATACTACCTTTTGCAACAATATGGAGGGTCCAGGAAACTATTATGTTGAGTGAAATAAGCCAGGCAGAAAAAGAAAAATGTTATATGACCTCACTCACTTGAGGAATCCAAGGAACATTGAGAACCTAGGAAAGGAATTGAGACAGTGGAGAGATCAAAGGGACCAGAGGAAAAGAGGACAGAGGGAAAGGGGAGGATAGGGTGGGATAAACCTGAAGGGAAGGGGGGAGGGTGCTGTAGGGAAGGGGGTAAGGGAGATGTGGAGGGGAATATGGGGAAGGGGGGATGTAGTCAGGGTTACCCTAGAATCTATGTAAACACAATTAAATAAATAAAAACAAATACACATTAAAATATATATATAAAAGTTCTTTAGGCCCTGGCCAGTTGGCTCAGCGATAGAGCATCGGCCCGCGTGTGGAAGTCCCAGGTTCAGTTTCCAGCCAGGGCACACAGAAGTGCCCATCTACTTCTCCACCCTTCCCCCTTTTCTTTTTCTCTGTCTCTCTCTTCCCCTCCTGCAGCCAAGGCTCCATTGGAGCAAAGTTGGCCCAGGTGCTGAGGATGACTCCATGGCCTCTGTCTCAGTTACCAGAATGGTTCCGGTTGCACATAAAAAAAATAAAAGAGCTTGGAGAGGCTTTTGTTTACACCCTATTTAAACGAGCCCCCCATACTTTCACACTATTTTTCTTTATCCTGTTGTCTATTTGTTCTTAGTGGGACCTATTATATGTGTATGTGTTATATGTTCTCACTCTCACCTTGTAACTCCATGAACCCTTTTTGTTTGATCTTTGTATCCCCAGAGCCTAGAACAGTTCCTGACACGTTACTGCCATAAATACATTTTTATTGTTTTCTCATTGAAACAGACATGCGTAAAATATATTGCTTTCTTTAATATGATTGTTTAAAAAGACAGCCTGTAGGGTTTGATACATACTTTTGTGTGCAAAAACACTGATGATATATCCTTAGTTGTTTTTTTATTTTAAATGCTGTAAACCAGTTCGTGTGTGGACTGTTTTATTTCTTGGTTTTAAAATAGTGATTAATCAGGTTTAAAATCTATAGTAAGTAATTTATAGTTTTACTAACATGTTACAACCTTTTAAAATCTTAGATATTTTTGAAGATTATGCTTCTCCTACCACTGCAGCCCAGACGCTCTTGTATACTGCTGCAAAGAAAAGAAAGGAGGTACATAGTCACTCTTCTTTAAGTCCTGGGTTGACTTGATACTCTAATATAACCCTAGTATTTGAAAAATTGTATTATTAGTTATAATCTGTCACATGAAGAATATTTTCATGTCCTGGTAAGGGCAAAAGTTTGTTTTCTTAATTGTAATTGCTTGATAAAACACACCAAAAGTGGCTTTAATTGGGAAAAAGTGTGCATCGTATATAAATAATGCTGTACTAATGCAGTGGAAGCCGATGCAGACTAAAGGAGATCCTTCTATTTCCAGGTGCTGCCGAAGATGATGGCATTCTGTTATCAAATCCTGACAGACCCGAGCTTTGACCCTAGGAAGAAAGACGGAGCCCTGCATGTGATTGGTTCCCTAGCGGATATTTTATTGAAGGTTAAATTCCTTAACATTTAACTTACTTAGAACTGTGAAGCACAGGCAGTAGAGAGAATAGGGAAGTTATGGATAATGTAACACTGCCGACTGCTTCTGTATAGTTGGTTTAACTATAGATTTTTTTTCTGTCACCTGTTTCTTTAGTTAAAAAGAACATTTGACTATTTTGTTTGTCAGTGTTTTATTATGAAATGGTTGCTATTATAAAAAAAGAACATGAATTGGCTTTATTTGTTACTACAAAACTCAATCAGGATCAAATTATATTTAAGGTACTATTTTATCTCATTTTAAAACATGCAGTGTGTAGGTCAAGTGAATTTACAGAATTGTCAATAGAAGTGTATTAATATAAGTCATAAAAACATACTTTATTAGGATGGGATTTTTACCTATGAAAAAGACATTGATAAATTGAAACTTAATTTCTATCTCCAAACAGAAAAGTTTATTTAAGGACCAAATGGAGTTGTTGCTTCAGAATCATGTATTTCCATTATTATTGTCTAACCTGGGATATCTTCGAGCTAGAGTAAGTTTTCCATGTTTCCATCTTAAAACCTTCATTTGTAGGATAATTATTGAACTAAATGTTTTTGGATGAATTGACACTTGGTTGAGGTGAAATGAAGCCAGTTAGACTGTCTCTACCTATGGTCATGTAAGCTGAGCAAGGAATGAACTAGTAACTAAAGGAATTTATGTTTTTTAATTCCAGCTGTTTCAATTTTCACCGTAGCCTCACTTGGTGCAAATGCAAAACATGCAGTGAGAAGGATGACGTTACAGCAATGGTGCAATGTAAATTCACAAACTCATTAATTCTTAGTGTCCAAACACAGCATGAAATTCTAGTTTGGCTAAGAACTTGATTATGATGTCCGGTGTATTAGGTAGATATACTTTAGTTAAGTAGAGAAAATAATAATCCGTGTAAATTTATTTGTGTTTTAAGTGTATATTACTTTTAAAATCTATCATCTATCTATCTATCTATCTATCTATCTATCTATCTATCTATCTATCTATCATCTATCTATCTATCTAATCTATCTAATCTATCTAGATTTAGATGAGAAAAGGGGAGATAGTGAGGTAGATTCCTGCAACGGCCCTGAACAAGATCCACCCAGCAACCCCATCTCGCGAGTACCAAGCTATTATTAGAGCCTGAGGCTGATGCACTCCAATCGATCTATCCTTGGTGCCCAGGGCCATGTTCAGACCAATCAAGCCACTGGCTATGGGAGAGCAGGAGGGAGAGGGAGATGGGTGAATTAAATGGTCACTTCTTCTGTGTGCCCCCACTGTGAATTGAACCTAGGACGTCTATATGCTGGGCCAATGCTCTATCCACTGAGCCACTGGCAAGGGCCTAGAATCAATATATTTTATGGAGAAATAAAAAATAGAACTTCAATTCAAGAGCCTAGTATTTATCTTTATAACTACGTCAACACAAAATATTTCTTGGTAAACATAGTATATGTTGATAATGCCTTGTACATTCTAAGGCATTTTATAAACAGAAGATAATCACCCCTGGAGAAATATTTGGTCAGATGTAGATTAGAGATGTCAAGGGCCCACAAGTGTTTTTTATAGATAGGCTGCTATCATTGAGAGGATGTGCAAATTATAATTCTCTTGATAAAAGTCTTTAGTAATTCAAATTAATTACTGTAGATTGCGTTTTATGCACATAGAAAATTTTAAAAAGTAATACAATTCTGTGGTCTAATAGTTTAAAATTTGGTACTCTATACAAAGTTTAAAATTCTTTGTACCTTATGTGAATGAAAAAAGGAAGTTTGCTATCGTGTAAGGGAAAATAATGTTTCACTTGTTTGCTGTAAAGGCCAGCAAATGAGTGACAAACATTGGTTTGTAGTAGCTTTTATGTGTAAGTAATAAATTAGTTCTGAATCATAATATTTATTAAAAGCACAGACAGAACTTTTCAAAGACACTTAAATTTGGCTCTGTTTTCTTTTTCCTGTGAAAAATGCTATTGCATATAGGTAATTTACAAGTTCTCAAACTGACTTTTTTAAATATAATGACTGGGAAATCCAGAAGTTAGCAACTAAGCTTATATTCTACCTTTCAAGAAAGTAAATATAGTACTTGGTACAGTTAATGGTATTTTTGCTTAGTAAGAAGTTATGTGTGAGATTAATACAGAATGTCATATCCTAATCGTTCCCTGTTTGCTTTTTTCTTATAACATAGTCCTGTTGGGTACTTCATGCATTCAGTTCTTTGAAGTTTCATAACGAGCTCAATCTCAGAAACGCAGTTGAGCTTGCAAAGAAGAGTCTGATTGAAGACAAGGAGATGCCGGTCAAAGTCGAAGCCGCCCTTGCTCTTCAGTCATTAATTTCTAACCAGGCGCAAGGTAGAGCCAGAAAGTTTGTTTGTTTATTTTTGGCCGTGGTCTTGTCAGATAGCTTTTGTTCATTTTCTTCTTAAATAGGGATGATTTTCTCTAAGTCTTCAGATTTAGGTGTTGGATTTCTGCACTTTTGCCCTCTCAGAATTTATAGAGTATTTATTCTTAGCCTTTTTAGGAGTTTCTTTTGACTGTGGTTTTCAGAAAAAATTTAGATTAAGGAAGAAGTTGATAATTGTTGGGCATTATGATAGATGGGTTTGAGTCACCTGGTGTCTAGTTTTGATTATGGTACTAATTTGTCACATAAACCTGGGCAAGGCCTGTGCTTTGTCAAGGCTTAGATAGGCATACATTTAAATTAGGGGGGGGGGTTGGACGAGATGGCCTCAATTCCTTTCAGTTCTAGGATTCTGTGGTTCTGCTAGTTCTGAAAGTAGCAAGTACGGGAGTTCTCATATTATGACACAGTTCCATTCCTACAACAGTGATGGAACCCAAATTTCGGAGTAAGTTGAAACACACCCTAACACTTGCACTTTTAACAATCCAAAATGGCGTAGGTAAGTGTACTGGGCGATGCCAACTTCCTCACTCACAGGCTGCGTTACTGTGTGTTCTTCCGCTGCACACAGCCAACTAGTTCACCCACGTAGTCTGTAAGTACAGTGCTAACGGTGTAAGCTGAAACACTCATGTCTCAATTTTTGTAAGTTTTCATGGGAGTGAGTGTCATAAACTTGAAATGTATGTTGAGACTGTCGTAACCCGAGGACCCCTGTAGTTAATTCTAGTGAGTGCTAACACGGATGTCTCATTTGTTTGTTTAGAAGAGTAGTCTGTCAAAAGTTCAAATAAACCTTGAATAGTAAACATGAACCTAGTTCATCTCTATTCAACCACGTTCTAATGGAGGTCAGAGTATTGTCTAAGGATATGTGGGGAGAATGGAGGATAGAGATAGGATGGGGCAGGGGGTAGGTACCATCAGTATTGGCCAGAGTTTTTTTCTTTAAGATTTATATTTATTTTTTATTTTTTTTACAGGGACAGAGAGAGAGAGAGTCAGACAGAGGGATAGATAGGGACAGACAGACAGGAACGGAGAGAGGTGAGAAGCATCAATCATTAGTTTCTCGTTGCCGTTGCGACACCTTAGTTGTTCATTGATTGCTTTCTCACATGTGCCTTGACCGCGGGCCTTTAGCAGACCGAGCAACCCCTTGCTGGAGCCAGCGACCTTGGGTCCAAGCTGGCGAGCTCGGGGTCTCGAACCTGGGTCTTCCGCATCCCAGTCCGACGCTCTATCCACTGCGCCACCGCCTGGTCAGGCTTAAGATTTATTTTTTTTAAATGATTGATTTTAGAAAGAGAGAGTCAGAGAGAGACAGAAACATGGATCTGTTCCTGTTTCTGCACTGACCGGGGATTGAACCCACAACCTTTAAGCATCAGGGTGATGCTCTAACCAACCAAGCTATCCAGCCAGGACGGGGCATAGTTTTATGTACATAATTTTTTATATTTCTTATACTTGTATCCTGGAATCATATCCATGTTATGTAAGTCATGCTGATGACATGTGTAACTAGAATATTTTCAGTGGGGGCTGTTTGCATTTTGGGTAGCACAGTCTTTCCTGTGCAGGACTGGTTGTATATTGCTCGTTAATATATTGATGATTATTTTGGTACAGTTTTGTAACTTGTTTACCACAGAGCAAATATCTATCTATAACCTATTACCCTGTGTAATGTTACCTTGTGAGCAACTTAATAATTTTTATTGCTTGTGAATGGCTACTTTGTTAGTGATTTTGTTTGTTTTATTGCTTTAGCTAAGGAGTATATGAAGCCACATGTGAGGCCTATTATGCAGGAGCTGTTGCACATTGTTAGAGAGACAGAAAATGATGATGTAACTAATGTTATCCAGAAGATGATATGTGAATATAGTCAAGAAATAGCCTCAATTGCTGTTGATATGACCCAACACTTGGTAAGACTGGCCAAAGTTTTATGTTACTTTGGTATAAAAGCTTTGAATAGTCTAAATAAATTAAACTCCAAACTTTGCGGTTCTGTTTTATGTGTAATTGTAATGTTATGATATAAAAATGTATGCTCTCTTAATCTCGACAGTAATTACACTTAAATCTAATAACATGTAGGATTATCTCTTTTCATCTATAATACTCTGAGATTTCATAATGATTTGCCTTACTGTGATCCTTCTAAAATTTCACATCCTGGGCTTTGAATCTTGAAACTCATTTTCTTCGGTTTAGGCAATTTCTTGTATTACTTCTTTGATGACTTTTTCCCTGCCTTTTTTCTGTTCCGGAGTTCTGATGTAGAAGATTGGGCCAGGACCGAGTTTCTGATTTCCTTATCTTTCTCTCTTGTCTTCGTGTCTTTCTTTTTGTATCGTTTCTGGTGATTCCTTGACTTTGTCTTCTAAACCTTCTATTGAAGTGTCATTCAAATATTACTAGATTTTGGATTTATTTGTTTAATGACAACAAGAAGTTAAATATTAGCTATTTGATTGTAATTGCTAATGCATATTCCACTCTAGTGACCAGATAAGAAAACGAAATGACTGTATTTAAACCATAACAGGTTCTATCATTGATTTACTAGCAAAGTACATAACTTTGCTGACATGTACATACATGTGTGACACTGCTCTTTTGCTAACTTATAATAGTGACGGGTGAGTATAACAGTAATTGTTGAATATGTTCATCATTTTCATAGGCGGAGATATTTGGCAAAGTTCTTCAAAGCGATGAATATGAAGAAGTTGAAGACAAAACAGTAATGGCTATGGGAATTTTACACACCATTGACACAGTCTTGACTGTTGTTGAAGATCACAAAGAGGTGGGATTCTTGTGTTTTATTTTGTCATTGTAGTAACTTTTACTGTAATTAACATGCTAAAGGGACAGAAATTTTAAAGTCTTGACTTTTAACTTGCTATTTAGTTATGTTGCTAGATTTTATCTTCATATTTTAAAGATACATTAAAATGATTGAAGGGAAATATTACATGAGTTATAAAGTATATACTATATCCTTTTATTCTGAACTGAGCCAAGTTCAGTACATCTTGTCTGCTATATGCCAGGCTAGATTTTTAGAGAATACCAAATTGAGTAAGACATGAGCTATGCCTTCTGGAACCTATATAGTCTACTCTTCTTGACAGAGAGTGATAGCCATTCAGTCATAGTGGTAGATATGTATTAACAAATGGAACACAATTCTGATGTATCAGTTATTGTGAGGATGGAAGGGAAGAAGAGCTTAAAACATCATTTTTCCTAAACTGAATTCCAGAACAATTTTGGGCTAAGAATTGTGCAGACAGTTATCAAGTGCATTCACATCCATTAGCCTATAAGACCTCTCACCTACTTAACCAGGAGTTAGATGGAGCAGGTAATGGTAGTGTCCCTTTGTAGTGGAAAAGACGGTTCAGGTAGTATCAAGCGATTTTGTTCATGGTCACCCAGTTTTGTTGAGGTTGCAGTCAAATCATTTTGATACTATGTCAGTTTATTTCAACCTAAAACCTACAGCTCTCCTCCCCAAGTATCACATAACCTTTCCTTAATTAAATTAGATTTCTGTTCTTTACTTCTGTGAGCTCAAGCTATCTTGTGTAACAGTGGTGACAGCCCTTGTTTTATACAGGAGGACTTAGGAAGCAGGTGCCGGTTCTTTAAATAGTGTTGTTAAACCCTACGGCTGTTGATTTGTCCTGTGCATACCAAGGCAGTATTACCAGATTCTTATAAACGGTTCAATATTCTTCTCCTGGGCAGGCCTTCTTTCACCTAAAAGGCCTACTGTAAATTTTAATTCCCATATTCATTGTTTTGTTTTAGTTTTGTATCTTGTTGAAACTGAATGGGCCTGCTGGGAACAGTGAGGTGTTCCAAGTGAAATTACAGCAACTATACTTAAGGGTAATTCTTTTACCTCATGTGTAGAACCGTATTTTAAATTTGAAGAGCCCTGAGAAATCACACAGTCCAGTGTTCCCAAGTTATGTGTGTGTGGAGGATGGACGGGCAGTCATAGAATCGCTGAACAGCAGGATTATTTTTAAAACAAAATGCATTTTATATTTTTGTTTTAATTTTTTTACTCTTGATAGTAAATTTATTTTGAATTTCAAATAAAGGAGCATGTGAACTTAGTGATTATGAAGGGAGGCAAGAGTTAAACTGAGAGCAGTAATCAAAGCCAGCTTCCTTACTTAGAGATGAAAACACCTACAGCCTTCAGCTAAATGGCTTTACCAAGGTCATAGATAATTAGGGGCAAAACACTGCCCAGAATCTCGTCTCCTGATTGTCTGCTCTATGATTTTAAATTTTAGCTTGTTACAAGCAAACTTTGAAAACAGTGTTTTCTCAAAGGGGAAAATCACATGTTTGTGAATACTTGTATAAGTACTTGATGTGTGAAGAGCACATTTAAGTCTAAAACAGATCTTAAGCATATGCAATTTTGCTTAATTTTAATATATTGACAAATTTTTGAACTGGGAAATTTTGGATTATTTGAACTTTAAGACAGTAGTTTAAGCTGAATATTAAAAGAATACTTGTGAAAATTGAACTAGGATATTCACATGAAAATGTAACCCATAATGGATTTTAATTTTTTCTTATATAAAAGCATATGTGGAAAGGTATTGAGTAAAATTTTGCCATTTTGCTCAGCTCCCCAGTCACCTACTTCTCCTCTTGAGGAGGTAGCTCCTTTACCAGGTTTTTGTACCCTTCCAAAAAATTTTCTGTTATGCTATCCAGGCAAAAAGCGAGTATGTGTGTTTTCCTTTAATGAAAATGATAGCATACTGTTTTCATCTGCCATTTTTTTTACTTACTATTCCTTGATGATTCTTCCATATTAGTCAGTCAACTTACATGTTTTTAATAGTTGCGTAATATCTCTTTGTATGATATATCAAATTTATTTTACCAGGCCCTTGTTAATGGATATAATTTAACTTTATGTCTCTTGTTAAGAGGGCATTTGATTGTTTCTAATAACCAGTGTTGCTATAAAGAAAGGCCTTTTACATGTCATTTTGCACATGAATTAATATTTCTGGAGGGCATACTCCTTTAAGTGGAATTGCTGGATCAAAAGATAGATGTCTGAGTAAGTTTGAAGGATATTGCCAACTTGTACTCACTTCATACTCCCTTACTCACTGTAAAGTCCCAAAAGCAGTAATCCTACCCTTAGACTTTATACTTACTGTATATTAGAATAAACATCTTTTTAGAAGGTTAAGGTTCATTTATATTTCTTCTCTGTAATCTTTGATTTTCTTTTTGCTGATATGATTTCATGTGAGGGGAATTTTATCTTTGTGATACCATTTGAAAATATTTTCCTTACATTGTCATTTATCTTTGATTTCCCTTCTGCTCTATGAAGACTTTAAAGAATCTTAATATCAAATGACTCCACATTTAGTTTTGGTTTATGAGCTTCGAGTCATTTTCCTTCTTCAGGATGATGCACAGTTCTTTTTATATATTCTAGTACTTTTCATATCTAAAGTCACAACATTGAAATCTTTGATTTGTTAGGGATTGATTCTATTTTGGTATAAAATATGAGGTAAGAAACTAATTTAATTAGCAATTTTATTATGGATTTAATTCTCATTTCCACCATTGGCTTACTTTTCAGAATTTTCTGGTATTTTTTACATGTTTAGTTTTTCACATGAAGATTAGAAATAACTTGTCAGCTTCTCTCAAAAAAGTCTTGTTGCTATTTTTGTTTGGATAGAATTAAGTTTATAGATTATTTTAAGGATTATGATGAGTTTTAAACGGTTTACAACTTGTTTTCAGGTTACTCAGCAGTTAGAGAATATCTGTCTGCGGATCATTGACCTTGTTTTACAGAAGCATGTGATTGGTAAGTTCAGAGGTTGAGTAGAAATGTAAATTGAGAATGAAAAAATATTTGATGAATTTTTAGTGATCTTTAGCCCTTTAAATTCAAGGGGATGAACAATTTTGAGAAAGAGAAGATGGCATTCTCAGTTTTTGGCTATACTTTCTAATATCTGTATTGTCATTTAAAGAGAAACTTAATTATTTATAATTTTTAAATGGCAGAGAATTTAAAATTTTACATGTTTAGAAACCAAGACCTGGGATGAGTTTACTTTAATTTGAGATTTAAAAATGTTAAATGATGGGCTTATCTTCTCAGAAGTATGAATTCTGTTACGTATTATGGTGACTGACTTATAAATAGAATCGGTAACTAATGCTGGATATTATAAACTGATGGGAATTTGTAGAGGAGGCTACTTTTCTGTATTTTCCATGCAAGGCCCCAAGGCCTTTGGGCATGAGGGAGATGCATTCTGTGTACAGATAGAAACATGCAAGGAAAGCATATTACTGCTTAAGAGCAGTTGTCCCCAGCCTGACCAGGCGGTGGTGCAGTGGATAGAGTGTCAGACTGGGATGCCAAGGTCCCAGGTTTGAAACTCCAAGGTTGCTGGCTTGAGCAAGGGGTCACTAGCTTTGCTGTAGCCTCCTGGTCAAGGCAAATATGAGAAAGCAATCAATGAACAAGTAAGGAGCTCCAATGAAGAATTTATGCTTCTCATCTCTCTCCCTTCCTGTCTGTCCCTATCTGTCTCTCTCTCTGTCTCTGTCACACACGCACTAAAAAGAGCCGTTATCCCCAAACTTTTCCCCATTTATCCAATTAGTAAAAAATTGAGCATGCACTTTTCATAAATATGAATGATATTTGAATAATATATATTTATAGGTCAGTGGTTCTTAACCTTTTCTGAGGTACCGAACCCATCAGTTTCATATGTGCATTCACTGAACCCTTCTTTAGTGATAAATAAAATATGATTTTTTTTCCAAATTCAAGACATAGGTATATATTTTTTTACTGGTGCACAAAATGAGCCGTGCATGAACATCACCTTGCTCAAAGAACAAAACCAACAAAGTGCATGAACTCACAACAAATGACGGTATTACTTTATTCTGGCCTCTGTGGCAGAGGCTTCTCCGAACCCCTGAGACCGACTCATCGAACCCCTAGGGTTCGATAGAACCCAGGTTAAGAACCACTGTTATAGGCAATATACATATTTACATACATAAAAATAAAAAAGGGGAATGAATGAAATTAAACGTTTTCTAAGGCCCTGGCTGGTTGGCTAGTGGTAGAGTGTTGGCCGGGTGTGTGGATGTCCCGGGTTTGATTCCTGGCCGCACACAGGAGAAGCACCCATCTGCCTCTCCACCCTTCCCCCTCTCCTTTCTATCTCCTCTCTTTTCCCCTCCTGCTACCAAGGCTCCATTGGAGCAAAGTTGGCCCAGGTGCTGAGGATGGCTCCATGGCCTCCGCCTCAGGCGCTAGAATGGCTTCTGTTGCAACAGAGCAACGCTTCCCAGATGGGCAATTGCCTCCTAGTGGGCGTATTGGGTGGATCCTGGTCGTGCACCTGCGGGAGCCTGTCCCTCTGCCTCCTCACTTCTCACTTTAGAAAAAAAGAAAAGTTTTCTAATACATTCTTCTCTTACCTCAGTGGATTATCCTTCATACTGCCTAGGGTGCATACTCCTTATTTTTGAAGTCACTGCTATGAAGCAGTAGTTCTCAATCTTTGGTGTGTGTGAGACTCACAGAGGAGCTAGTTACAGTGCAGGTCCTTGGACCATCACCTCAGAGTTTCTGATTCTTAGTTGGGGACAATGCCCAGGAATCTGCATTTTTACTAAATATTCCTGGTGATTCTCTTGCAAGTGAAACAGGAGGTGCTCCTGCTTAATAGGATCCTTGGATACAAGTGTCTTTCTTTACTTTCTTACTAGAGTAAATGCAAAACAGGGACCGCCTAGTAGGCAGAGAAGAGTAGTCACTAGTAATTGCAGGAAATTAGGTGACTAATTTTTAAGCCCTGGCTATTGTAGAAACAAAAGGAATTCTTAATGAAAGTGTTATACTAATAAACAGAGTGATTTATGTGGCATGATTAGAGTTTTATTTAATCTCTTATTGCCCCCGAAATCAACTTTTATTTTTCAGCACAGCATCAATTTTTATAAAGATCAGGCCAGTAAAGATATTACTATAGTCCTGCTTATCCTTGGGGAATATGTTTTTTTTTGTTTTTTTGTTTTTTTTTTTTTTAATTTTTTTATTTATTCATTTTAGAGAGGAGACACACACACACAGAGAGAGAGAGAGAGAGAGAGAGAGAGAGAGAGAGAAAGAAAGGGGGGAGGAGCTGGAAGCATCAACTCCCATATGTGCCTTGACCAGACCAGTGCAGGGTTTTGAACTGGCGACCTCAGTGTTCCCAGGTCGACGCGGGGAATATGTTTTAAGACCTTCAGTGGATGCCTGAGACTGCGGATAGTACCAAACCCTACATATAACTGTTTTTTCTCTACATGCATACCTATGACAAAGTTTAATTTATAAATTAGGCACAGTAAAAGATTAATAATAACAACAAAACAGGACAATTATAATTATACTGTAATAAAAGCTATGTGAATGGCTTTGGGGTCATTATTAATTAAAAGAAGGGTTATAGAATACAAGCACTGGGAAGCTGACAGTCAAATCTGATAAGAGGGCTACTAAGTAATGAGTGGCTAACATATACAGTGTGGATACTGTGGACAAAAGGACGATTCAGTTCCCAGGCTGGGCAGAGCAGGATGGTGTGAGATTTCATAATGCTACTCAAAACAGTGTGCAATTTAAAACTTACAAATTGTTTATTTTGGGGATTTTCCACTTAATACTTTTGGACTGCAATTGACTGCAGGTAACTAAAACTATGGATAAAGAGGGGCAACTGTATTGAAATTGAGTATCACACGAAGACACAGATAAGGGATATAAAAATTATATACTTAAGGGCGGGAGAAGCTGCAGCGGCCGGCAGCCCAGGCCCGCGGAGGCTCCCACCCCCACAATGCCCAAGGGAAAGGTCTGCTGTCCGGGGGCGGCCAGGGAGGAGCCCAAGAGGAGATGGGCCAGGCGGTCAGCTAAACCTCCTGCAAAAGTAGAAACGAAGCCAAAAAAAAGATGGCAGGAAAGGATAGATCTGCAGACAAAAACATTGCAAACAGAAGGGGAAAAAGGGAGCAAAGGAAAGACAGGCCCAAGTGGCTGACCAGGACATTCAATCAGAGAAACTAAAAATGAGAGTCCTCTGACAAAGTAATGACAAAGTAAGAGAGATAGAGGGCAAGTCTGATGAACGTCATGGGCCCTGTCTCGTCAGTGGTCCCTGTTTCCTTCTTGTTCAATCCAGAGGGATATTTTATCTACCTTTTTGTAAATGCAAGTTTTTATAGCTTGTAGAAGGATGGAATTCTGCCTTATCCCATTTTTTAAGTGTAAATGCTTTGTTTTAAAGAGGTGAAGTCCTTGGTGGTTGTTTACTTTTTGATAGAAGCAGAGAGTGGGATATTGAATATGGGAGGCTTTCATTGTCTTGGCGTCAGCTGGCGTTCTGGGTGGGGGCAGTTTCTGTATCTTATAATACAAAGCATATAGTAAGGGGTGATTTGGAGTCAGTCGTGCATTTAATATGTCTTGAACATTGTAAATTGCTTCTGTTCCCCTGTTTTTGTTAGAATTGCTTCCTAAAGGAAACCACTCCTCAGGCTTGGCTCTCCCGGTCTGAATTTTGTGCACTCTGTAACATCTTTGGGTGGTAGGCCAGCATTTCTTGTAACTTTGTCAGTGTGCTGTGGAAGATTGGTTATGTTGTCCGTATGCCATAAAGTTGTGAATCAGTGGGACTTTGATGTAACAGCGTGTCAACATTTGATGCTATAGGTACTTAAAACTCTGTTAAGGAAAATTAGCCTCCAAATTTTAAATTAGAAAGTCACTGGAATAACTTAAGAATCACAACAACGTGACTTTTTAGATTTTTTGTTTGTGTACTAAGAATTGTGTACAGATTGAAATTTCTGGGTACTTAGCTTTAAAAAAGCCAATGAAATCTCAATTTTGAAAGAAAAAATTATATACTTAAAATGTATTTAAAAAGGAAGGCAGAGAAGTTGTGTGGTTTTTTTAAAATCTTTGAATTGCTTAGATGTTCTAGAATTACAAATATTTGCTTTTCTGCTAGGTAGCAGCAATAATTATTTTGTGATTACTCATCTATACTTTTCAGGATCTTGAAATAATGTCATTGGAGAAGATGTTAAAGTTGGGAAGGTGATAAACTTAAAAAGAATATATTCACTTACGTCCTTATTTATGAAAGAGATTGTAACTGAAAATTTTCCATTTACATTTGAAGTAATCTTGAGGAGAAAAACTGTGAAGTAAGGCAAAGGGAAATAGTTCATACCAACCTTCTGTAATCTACCTGCCCAGCTATTTGATTAGAACTATTAAGCATCAGGATATTAAGAAAAGGAAAGGGGCCTATTTTGGGGATATAGTGGGCATAGGAGAAAACCACGGCTTGAGTTGCCTGTCCCTTCCCAAGTTCCAAGGTAATGGATGACTGCTCAGGTTTTAGCTGTGATACATTTAATATGAATGGCCCTTGTGAACCAATATTTGGCCACACAAGCTCTCAGATAAGAAATACTGTTTTGGAAGATTTCCTGTTGACTCTGTTATTCCAGGATCCCAAACACAGCATTCTGACTATGTTTGTGTCCATGGTGCAGTCTCTTTCCATTATTCCACTTTGTTTTCCTCCTCTGCCTGATTTTGTTGCCAACTTACTCGTAAAATTTTATTTATTAGTAGCCAGGCTTAGCTATTACTGCTTTAAATGCTTGATGATATGCAGGAACTCAAACTTAACTAAAACCATCCTATCCTAACAGTTACTCTTCTTGAATGAGAATGATTGAAATAACTTCTGGTTCATTTCAGCATAAACAGAATATAAGGGAAGGGAATTTGTTAGTTTAGTGAATGAGTGGGAAGGCTAGAGTTGGGTTGAGCGAGCCAGGTTTCTGCCATAGAAATAGTCTACTTAGGAGGGCAGTGCTGCCTTTGTCCTCACCGGGTCCCGGACTCTGCCCGTCACAGCGTGGGTTCCAGCACAGCCACAGAAAATAGCCTGTAAAAGCTTTGTGCCTTCTAGTTTCTCCCTCAAGTGTCAAAGTCTTGGTCTTGAGCATCTGAGGGGCCAGGTCTTCCACATGCTGTTGTTTCAAGAGTGAAAGAGTCGTCCTCTTTTCCGTCTTTAGGCTTCATGTTAGGTGGAGACACTTGCTCTTCTATTTTTTATCTTTTAAGGTGGGGTGCTGATGAACAGAACCTTCAGAAATTTTCTATTCAGATAACTTGTTGTTTTTCAAGTGATTGTCTTGCATAAATCGTTGCCTAGTGTTGTTACTTGCCTTGTGTTTTGCTCTCGGTAAGGCAAATGCCTGCATTACCAGCTTTTGAATATATTGTTTTAAATATTGTTATAGAAAAAACCCCACAACACTTTATTTCAGCTTCCGGAGTGAATATTAGTTCCTTTTAGTAAGAGGGAAGAAAAACTTTCAGGTTAGATTTTTTTGCTCAGTGACACATATTCACAATTTTTATGTTGAGATTTATTTGTGTTCTCTGATTGTGTGTTTAGGTACAATTTCCTTTTGACTTATGGGAATGATATATACACAAGGGTAAGGGCATTCCCTTTGGCCTCTCTACTTTATAGTGGGTGTAACTGTCTTGAGATAGATGGAAACATCCTGTATAAATGTTACAAGTTACATAAATTGACAAAATACTGTCCAGTGTATAGTTTTTAAAAATATGTGAGAAGGCAGATAGTTTAGCCTTGTTCATGAAGCTCTTCAAAGAATATGAATTATTTGTAAGTTTAAAATCTTGTGCATGAGAGAGAGGCAGTAATCTGTTGCTTTTGTATCCATTTCTCTGAATAGTTTTATAAACTACATTTTATATACATATTACAAAATATTCAGTATTATAAGTAAGTTTAGTAAAAACATCTTTTCCTTATTGAGTGGGAGACCGATCTTGGTAAAAAATGGAAGGTGGCAACTCTGTAGCTGAGGATGTGATGCCGAGAAAGGAAGCCTTAGCTAGAAGAGCAATATGTTTGTACAGTAGCCTAACTCCTTCTGTGTGGTCTTTGTGTTTAATTTCTGCTGTTTCCTACCCTTCTAACTAGAGATTTTCTTCTTTTTAGAATTCTATGAAGAAATTCTTTCACTGGCTTATAGTTTAACCTGCCATGGTATTTCCCCTCAAATGTGGCAGCTTCTAGGTATCTTATACGAGGTGTTTCAGCAGGATTGTTTTGAATACTTTACAGGTATGGTAACTTTACAGGTTTTAACCATGTAATATATTTGCTTTTCTGTGTCTAGGTGTTTTTCCCTTGACACTTGACATGAAAACACGGATGATTTCAGTACTACTCAGGAAATAATGGTTCTTATTTCCCTGTTAAGTAAAGGGTGGGGGGTTGGAGGCTTTTGAAGTAGTGATTTTCAGCCTCAGGCATGTGGTAAATAGGAGGGAGCCTGTGTTTCCTATTGTATCTGAAATTAGTTTGTGATCAGAGCATATTTTCCATACGTTAATTCAGTTAATATTTCCTGAGTACAGACTCTATCCCAAGCACTGTTCTAAGCTCAACAATACAGCAGTGAATAAAACAGCCCTAGCTTTTTTGATGTTTTCATTCTAGAGAGGGGAGAACGAAAGTTATGGAATTGCACAGACAAGCAAGAAAATGTGTAGTATGTCAGATGGTGATGAGTGCTGCGGAGAAAAAGAAGAATATGTAGAACAATCTCTACATCAGATGATTTGCATTTTAGTCTTTGTGATTTACATTTTTCTCATCTATAAATAGGGCAGATATATCACTTTCATTTCTAGCATTTTGTCATTGCAAGGGAAGATAGTAATGTGTGGGTGCAACAGAAATGTGGTTTCAGTGGGAATAATTTATTTCTACTCCTGTTACTCAAGTCTCATTGGGATTTTGAATTTTTTCCAGACATGATGCCTCTCCTGCACAATTATGTGACAATAGATACGAATACTTTACTATCAAATCCGAAGCATTTAGAAATACTTTTCACAATGTGTAGAAAGGTGAGCATGCCCTACTCAGTTGTCCTAGTGTTGAGTGCATTACTGTTTCAGTTTGTTTCTTGTATGTTGTTTAGTTTCTCTGTATTGTTTTCATCAACATATATTTGTCATTTTGTTTTTTAAATGAAGGTTGGAATTGTAATTTGAGAATTTTATGTTTTGTGTTATGTTTTTAAGAATGTTTGCCCTTTTAAAGCTGTGTACTTTATAAGGTTCAGAGGTAAATGGTTTTCTTTGTGTATTTTTCTTTCACAAATGCAAACTTGTTAATTGATTAAAGAAAAGTGCTAGAACAGGGCTTGGCCGAGTAGCTCAGTTGGTTAGAGTATCATCCTGATATTCCAAAGTTGCAGCTTTGATCCCCACTCAGGGCTCACATAAGAGTCAACCAGTAAATGTGTAAATAAGTGGAACAATGGATCTATGTTTCTTTCTCGCTCTCTGCCTCTCTCTTTAAAAAAAATAAAAAACAAGACAAGTGCTAGGAAAAATACTACAGTTTGTCAGTCATTGATTTTTCTTTTAAATTGGAAGTCATTAGATATAGGTAATTTAACTATCAATGAAGTAAGACAAAGATCGAAATTGTTGACAAAACAGCATCATTTAGCTCAGTCCAGGATAATTTATATGCTACACAATGGCAGCTGTCATATTTATGCACAAACATGATTGTCCACCGTGCAGTCTTTGTTACAGGTTAGATTTGACCTGCCGTTAGTTATAGCTTGGAATCACTAATGACTGTTTCCCTTCTGTAGTGAATATATTTATACACATTAGTATAAAACTGTATTGCACATAGCAGGCAGAGTTTAGACAGCTCAAATAGCTAGACCTAAAAGTTTGGCCTTGGGCCTGACCTGTGGTGGTGCAGTGGATAAAGTGACGACCTGGGAACACTGAGGTCACCAGTTCAAAACCCTGCACTGTTCTGGTCAAGGCACATATGGGAGTTGATGCTTCCAGCTCCTCCCCCCTTTCTCTCTTTCTTTCTCTCTCACTCTGTGTCTCCTCTCTAAAATGAATAAAATAAAAATAAAATAAATTAAAAGTTTGGCCTTGGAATTGGGGGTAAAATATTAGTGTAAAACCTCTTTTCCTCACTGAAGGCATGTGTACCACGATCTGTTTAGAGCGCTGAACTGATTTGTATCTGATTTTGGTTTCAGTTCAGTTAAAAAGGCCCTGGAAGGTTTGGGGAAGTCACTAAGTTTCATCACATATGAACAGAAGAAGTAGAATCATGATTTTTTTTTTTAAATTTTTTGTATTTGTCTGAAATGAGAAGTGGGGAGGCAGAGAGACAGGCTCCTGCATGCACCCAACCGGGATCCACCCGGCATGCCCACCAGGGGGCGATGCTCTGCCCATCTGGGGTGTTGCTCTGTTGCAACCGGAGCCATTCTGGTGCCTGAGGTGGAGGCCATGGAGCCATCCTCAGCACCTGGGCCAACTTTGTTCCAATGGAGCCTTGACTGTGTGGGAGGGGAAGAGAGAGAAAGAGAGAAAGGAGAGGGGGAAGGGTGGAGAAGCAGATGGTTGCTTCTGGTAAGGAATCGAAACCAGGCCTTTCACACACTGGGCCAATGCTCTACCCCTGAGCAAACCAGCCAGGGCTAGAATCATAACTTTTAAAGACTCCTTTAGCTCCAATAGCCCAATTTATTAAATCATAATCACTAGGCATTCTTCAGTTTTTCCTGAATTACAGCAGCAGCTGATCATGAGGCAAAGAGGACAAGATAACAGCAAGTAGAAAACATAACCGCCCTACAGCTAGCTCTGTTAGGAAAGCAAAGCTGCTTTGTATTTTATCAGGTGGAATAACAGTGCTATTCACAATGATGTACTTGTCAGGTAGTGGAAGTGTTTCATATTCTTGGTTTTAATAATAACAAATACTAATTGAACTCTTACTGTGTATCAGTTATTCCCTAAGCACTTTTATAACATTATGAAGAAGACATCACTTTTCTGTCAAAGAGCAAACCGAACCACAGTTTCTTGTATTGTGCCTAAAGTTTAGTAAATTTTCCTAAATCATTGTGTGTTGGAACCAGATTTGAACCCAGGCAGTCTGGCTCCAGAGCCAGACTTAATTTAATTTTTAAATTAATGAAATACATTTTGTTTTTCTTCCTTTTGAGGAGGTAGGGGTGGGAAAACAAAACCAATGGACAGAAAACCCAAGTAAATGTAATTGTGACAAAGGAGAGTGATTTTCCCCTTTGTATGAAACGACCCCTCGAGGTAGATTATATTAAGATCCTACTTTTACAGATGGGAATAATATGAGAGAGGTTAAGTAGCTTTTAGAAAAACACAGCTACCTAGTGGCAGAGCTGGAATTTGAACTAAGACATTCTGGTTCCAGAGTCCATTCACATTTAGAATCTAGATCTAGATACATTGCCTTAGATGTAGAAATTTCAATTTATGTAAATAGAGTTGATTCTTGGCAGCTACCTGTTTACTGTTCAACTCGTTCCATCTGTTTTCTAGCTTCCATAGTTTTATAGCTTTCTCCTTTTTCCTTTATTCCATCTTTGTGGATGTATGCCTCTAAAATCTCTTTTTTAACATTTTAATGGCCTTTTGAGAATGAATAAAATTAAATGGGAGTATTCAATTTGTCATCTTTATCTGGAAATTCTTTTTAATTCAGTTTTTTAAAAATTTTTTATTAAGTGAGAGGCCGGGAGGCAGAGAGACAGACTCCTGTATACGCCTCAACTGGGATACACCTGGCAAGCCTCCTACTGGGTGATGCTCTGCCCATCTGGGGGCGCTGCTTTGTTGCTCAGCAACCAAGCTACTTTAGCACCTGAGGTGAAGCCCTGGAGCCATCCTCAGCGCCTGGTGCCAACTTGCTTGAACCCATTGGAGCTATGGATGTGGGAGGGGAAAAGAGAAAGAGAGAAAAAGAGAGGGGGGGGGAGTGGGCAGGGTGGAGAAGCAGATTGTCGCTTTTTCTGTGTGCCCTGACTGGGAATTGAACCTGGTACTTCCATACACTGGGCTTATGTTCTACCGTTGAGCCAACCTGCCAGAGCCATAATTCAGTTTTCTTAAATGGTATTTGTTTAGAAAATTCTCAGGTTTATCTAAGTTTTCAAATATATAAGGAATAGAGTGTTCCCCATAGTATTCTTTTATTTTTAATTTTTTCATTATTTGTATTCATATCTTTCATTCCTAATATTTTATTATTTTTTCTTTGCTTTTTAAAAATGACTTTTTAAAAATGCTGTCTATTAAGTCTTTTAAATGAACCTGCTTTTGGTTTCTCTCTGTTACCTCTTTTTATTTATTTATTTATTTATTTATTTTTAATATATATATTTTATTATTATTAATTCTAATGGGGTGACACCAATAAATCAGGGTACATATGTACAATGAAAACATCTCCAGGTTATCTTATCATTCAATTGTGTTGCATACCCATCACCAAAAGTCAAATTGTCCTCTGTCACATTCTATCTGGTTTTCCCTGTGTCCCTCCCCTCCTCCCTATCCCACTCTTCCCTCCTTCCCCCCATCCCGTAACCACCACTCTCTTGTCCATGTCTCATATTCTCACTTTTATGTCCCACTGTATGAAATCATGCTGTTCTCAGTTTTTCTTTTTCTTCTGATTTACTTATTTCACTCTGTATAATGTTATCAAGGTCCATCCATTTTGTTATAAATGATCCGATGTCATCATTTCTTATGGCTGAGTAGTATTCCATAGTGTATATGTACCAAAGCTTTTTAATCCACTCGTCTTCTGACGGACACTTGAGCTGGTTCCAGATCTTCGCTATTGTGAACAATGCTGCCACGAACATGGGGGCGCATTTCTTCTTTTCGAACAGTGCTATGGTGTTCTTAGGGTATATTCCTATTAGTGGGATAGCTGGGTCAAAAGGCAGTTCGATTTTTAATTTTCTGAGGAATCTCCAAACTGTTTTCCACAGTGGCTACACCAGTCTGCATTCCCACCAGCAGTGCAGAAAGGTTCCTTTTTCTCCACATCCTTGCCAGCACTTATTCTGTGTTGTTTTGCTGATGAGTGCCATTCTGACTGGTGTGAGGTGATATCTCATTGTGGTTTTAATTTGCATTTCTCTAATGATTAGTGATGTTGAGCATTTTTTCATATACCTATTGGCACCTGTATGTCCTCTTTGGAGAAATTTCTATTCATTTCTTTTGCCCATTTTTTGATTGGGTTGTTTGTCTTCCTGGTGTTGAGTTTTATAAGTTCTTTATAAATTTTAGTTATTAACCCCTTATCAGATGTGCTGTCGAATATGTTCTCCCATTGTGTGGTTTGTCTTTTTATTCTGTTCTTATTGTCTTTAGCTGTGCAAAAACTTTTTAGTTTGATATAGTCCCATTTGTTTATCTTGTCTTTTATTTCATTTGCCCGTGAAGATAAATCGGCAAATATACTGCTGCTACAGATGTCGGAGAGCTTGCTGCCTATGTTTTCTTCTAAGATGCTTATGGTTTCACGGCTTACATTTAAGTCTTTTATCCATTTTGAGTTTGTTTTTGTGAATGGTGTAAGTTGGTGGTCTAGTTTCATTTTTTTGCAGGTAGATGTCCAATTTTCCCAACACCATTTGTTAAAGAGGCTGTCTTTACTCCATTGTATGTTCTTTCCTCCTTTGTCAAATATCAGTTGTCCATAAAGCTGTGGGTTTATTCTGGGTCCTCTGTTCTGTTCCATTGATCTATGTGCCTGTTCTTATGCCAGTACCAGGCTGTCTTGAGTATAATGGCCTTATAGTAAACCTTGATATCTGGAAGAGTGATACCTCCTGCTTTATTTTTCTTTTTAAGATTGCTGAGGCTATTCGTGTTCTTTTTTGGTTCCATATAAATTTTTGGAATATGTGTTTTATATCTTTGAAGTATGTCATTGGTATTTTAATTGGTATTGCATTGAATTTATAAATTGCTTTGGGTAATATAGACATTTTAATGATGTTTATTCTTCCTAGTCATGAGCATGTTATATGCTTCCACTTGTTTGTATCTTCCTTGATTTCTTTTATCAATGTTTTAAAATTTTCCGAGTACAAGTCCTTAACCTCCTTGGTTAAATATACTCCTAGGTACTTTATTTTTTTGGCTGCAATAGTGAAGGGGATTGTTTCCTTAATTTCTTTTGCTGACAGTTCATTTTTGGTATATAGAAATGCCTCTGATTTCTGAGTATTAATTTTATATCCTGCCACTTTGCTGAATTCATTTATAAGGTCCAGTAGTTTTTTGACTGAGACTTTAGGGTTTTCAATATACAATATCATATCATCTGCAAATAGTGACAGTTTTACTTCTTCTTTTCCAATATGAATGCCTTTTATTTCTTCTTCTTGTCTGATTGCTGTTGCTAGGACTTCCAGAACTATGTTGAATAAGAGTGGTAAAAGGGGGCATCCCTGCCTGGTTCCTGATCTTAAGGGGATTGCTTTTAATTTTTGTCCATTTAGTATGATGTTTGCTGTGGGTTTGTCGTAGATGGCCTTTATCATGTTAAGGAATGATCCCTGTATTCCCACTTTACTGAGAGTTTTGAGCATGAATGGGTGCTGGATTTTATCAAATGCCTTTTCTGCATCTATTGAAATTATCATGTGATTTTTGTCCTTCCTTTTGTTTATGTGATGAATCACATTGATTGATTTGCGAATATTGAACCAGCCTTTTCCTCTCCAGAATAAATCCCACTTGATCATGGTGTATGATTTTTTTCATATATTGCTGGATCCGGTTGGCTAATATTTTGTTAAGAATTTTAGTGTCTAAATTCATCAGGGATATAGGCCTATAATTTTCTTTCTTTGTGATGTCTTTGCCCGGTTTTGGGATCAGAATTATGCTCACCTCATAAAAGGAGTTTGGAAGTCTTCCTTCCTCTTGAATTTTTTGAAATAGCTTGAGGAGGATAGGAGTTAGTTCTTCTTTGAATTTTTGATAGAATTCACTTGTGAAGCCATCAGGCCCAGGACTTTTTTTTTGGGGGGGGGTTTGATAACTTTTTCAATCTCATTTGTTATAATTGGTCTGTTTAGGTATTCTGATTCTTCCAGATTGATTTTTGGAAGGTTATATGATTCAAGAAATTTGTCCATTTCACCAAGACTGTCTAATTTTTTGGCATATAGTTCTTCATAGTATTTTCTTACAATGCCTTGTATTTCTGTTGTGTCAGTTGTTATTTCTCCACTGTCCTTTCTAATTTTATTTATTTGAGTCCTCTCTCTTTTTTTCTTGGTGAGTCTAGTTAAAGGTTCATCAATCTTGTTTACCTTTTCAAAGAACCAGCTTCTGGTTTCATTGATCCTCTGTATTGTTTCCTTCGCCTCTATGTCATTTATTTCTACTCTGACCTTTATTATTTCCTTCCTTCTACTTGTCTTGGGTTTTATTTGTTGTTGTTTTTCTAGTTCTTTTAGATGCAGGGTCACATTTCTTATTTGAGCTTTTTCTAGCTTCTTATGATATGCCTGTAGTGCAATAAACTTCCCTTTCAGAACTGCTTTTGCTGTGTCCCATAAATTTTGAGTTGATGTATGCTCATTATTATTTGTTTCTAGAAACCTTTTTATTTCTTCTTTGATCTCATTGTTAATCCATTTATTATTTAATATCATGCTATTTAGTTTCCAAGTGTTTTAGTATTTTTCAGTTTTTCTTTTGTGGTTAATTTCCAGTTTCATGGCATTGTGATCAGAGAAAAGGCTTGATATGATTTCAATCTTCTTAAATTTATTGAGACCATTTTTTTGTCCTAACATGTGGTCTATCCTAGAAAACGTACCATGAGCGCTTGAGAACAATGTATATTCTACTGCTTTAGGGTGAAAAGTTCTGAAGATATCTATTAAATCGAGTTGATCTAGTGTCTCCTTTAAGTCTGCTGTTTCTTTATTAATTTTCTTTCTTGAGGATCTATCCAGTGTTGTTAGAGGGGTATTGAAATCCCCTAGTATTATGGTATTGCTGTTAATGTCGCCCTTTATATCCATCAAAGTCTGCTTTATGTATGTCGGGGCTCCTATATTTGGTGCATAGATATTTATAATAGTTATATCTTCCTGTTGAATTGTTCCCTTTATCATTACGTAGTGTCCTTCTTTATCTCTTACTACAGCCTTTGTTTTAAAGTCCATTTTGTCAGATATAAGTATTGCTACCCCTGCTTTTTTTTCATTTCCATTTGCATGAAATATTTTTTCCATCCTTTTACGTTCAGTCTATGTGCATCTTTTGTTTTAAGGTGTGTCTCTTGTAGACAGCATATGTATGGGTCCTGTTTCTTTATCCATGCAGCTACCCTATGTCTTTTGATTGGCTCATTTAATCCATTTACATTTAAGGTTATTATTGACATGTAGTTGTTTATTGCCATTTTATTCTTTAAAGCTGTATTCTTTTTATGCTCTATTCTTTCCTCCCTTTAAACTGTTCACAAGAGGCCCCTTAGTATCTCTTACAGAATTGGTTTGGTTTTTATGAATTCCTTTAGGCTTTCTTTTTCTGGGAAGCTCTTTATTTCTCCTTCAATTTTAAACGTTAGCCTTGCTGGATAAAGTAGTCTTGGTTGTAGGTTCTTGTTCTGCATTACTTTGATTATATCTTGCCATTCCCTCCTGGCCTCAAGTGTTTCTGTTGAGAAGTCCGATGTCATCCTTATGGGGGCTCCTTTGTAGGTGATAGCCTTTTTTTCTCTAGCAGCTTTTAAAATTTTTTCTTTATCCATTAGCTTTGGTATTTTAACTATGATGTGTCTTGGTGTAGATTTTTTTAGGTTTCTCTTTAATGCAGTTCTGTGTGCTTCTTGAACGTGTGGAGTGTTTCCCAGCCTTAATTTAGGAAAGTTTTCTGCTATGATTTGATTGAACAAAGTTTCCATTTGCTGTCCTCTTTCCTCTTCTTCAGGCACCCCTATGATGCGAATGTTGTTTCTCTTCATGTTGTCACAGAGCTCCCTTAGAGTTTCCTCACATTTTTTGAGTGTCTTTTTCTTTTTCTCCTCTGCTTCTGTGCCTTTCTTTATTGTGTCCTCTAACTCGCTTATTCGATCCTCAGCGTGATTCATCCTGCTTTTAATTTCTTCCATTGTGGTCTTCAGTTCTGGTACTGTATTTGTCATTTCTGTCTGATTCTTTTTTATTATTTCAATTTCATTTTTTATACTTGTTATCTCTTTATTTAGATGTTCATAATGACTATCCATTGTTGCTCTAATTTCTTTGAACATCCTAACTATTATTATTCTAAATTCTGCTTCTGGTAATTTGGTTATATCTGGTTCATTCAGGTCTTTCTCTGGGGATTTCTCTTGATTCATTTGGTTTGCATTCCTCTGCCTGCCCATTTTGTCTGTGTCTAAGCAAGTTGTGGCCACTGGAGTCCAGTAGGTGTTGCCTTTGTGTTCTCTAGGTGTGGTCTGTCTGCAGGCCCGCCACCCCCTCTGCAGCTGCCTTGGGTGGTTGTGTATGGGTGTTGCCAGCGCCGGCCCACTGTGGCTTTTGCTGTGATTTCTGTCTCTCCACCGCAGGAGGGGCTGTCACTCAAGCCACAAACCTCAGCACCAAGGGTAGAGGTGAGCACCTTTGCTCAGCTGCGGACCCAGCCTGTTTCCGGACTTCCGCCCAGAACCCACAGTCAGAGCCTGCTCACCACAGTTTCGCGGATTGGGCGGGGCTTTTGACGTACTCTCAGCTGTGAGCCTTTGCCCGTCCGGAGCTTTAGCCCTGCCCTCGAGGTCGTGCACGTAGGATGGTAATCCGGGGTTTCTCCGGCCGGTCAGGGTTGGTAGTGTGAGCTCAGCCACAAGCCCCCACCCGTCCCTGGTCCTAGCCCGGTCCCTGTGGTCAGGGCCGGCTTGCGCAGGGCCGCAGAACAGATTTCTGCCCTTTCCTGGCCTCCTGCTTTGTCCCTGTAGGTGGCATTACAGGCGGGCCCGCAGCTTCTCGAGCGCTTTCGCGCGTCCCCTTTGACCCTGCTGGGCTAGACCGAGCTCACATCGGCTTGGCCTCTGCCCACGCCGACAGAACCGCGTTTCAGTGTCCTGCCCCCCCAAACCCTTAAGCAACCCTCAGCAGAGTAGGAAGGGACCTAATACTCCACACTGTAGGCCTGGGAGCTCCCTCACTTGTTTCACAGCTCAAAACTGTCCAAACGCCTCTTCTAGGCTCTGGGACTGCAGGCTGGGGCTTGGTTCCTGGGACCCAGGTCCCTCCCTCTCCGCCATACTTTCCTTCCGCCACGCGGGTCTCTCCGGGCTGCCGTTTGCTCCGGGGAGCTGGGCAGCTCTCTTTGCGTTTTCTCTATTCCTACCAGTCTCAATGTGGCTTCTTCTGTGTTCCTTGGTTGAAGAGTCCACTTAGTTTAGTTCAAAGTTAGTTTATCCAGATGATGGTTCTTAAAATTGAGTTATAATCCACTTTGGTTCTGGGAGTTGGAAGTTGGTACGTCCGCCTACTCCTACTACCTCTTTTTGTGTATATATTTAATCTGTCTCACCTTTATTTTTTGGGTTAAGTTTGTTCTTATGTCTTGCGTTTGAACTCATTAATTTTTCCATCTTTCTTAATTTCTAACATAAGCATGCCTTTCTATAAATCTCTCTTCTGGGTACCTTAAGTAATAATATTGTATTATTATTATTATGAAAATATGGGTTCATATAGAAAATAATTCAAAAAGATTGGGAAACTACAAGGTTTGTTTTATTGTTTAAAAGGAAGGTTTATAAAAACTTTATTTTATTGTTTTGATGCCTTTAATAAGAAGCTTCATTTATCTAGATAATTAACTCATATAGCTCACTTTATTAATTCAAAGTTAAGTAAGTGAACTTTACTCCTTAGGAGGAATTAGAGTAGATAAAGAAGATAGATGGACTTTATTTTGACCTTTCCTCCACATGTTGGCAAGGTACACTTAAAAAGCAAGTAAAGTTACGATTTTAATGGCTGAATTTTATGGGACATTTGCTTCATGGGGACTTGGTTTAATTTCATGCAAAGCCATTTACTGCTGAGCTAATTGTGATTATGGCAGGTACTCTGTGGAGATGCAGGAGAAGATGCGGAATGCCACGCAGCCAAGCTTCTTGAAGTCATCATTCTTCAGTGCAAAGGAAGGGGAATTGATCAGGTAATATATGTTGAGAAACCTCTTACTTGATATTTATGTTTAAAATTTGCATTCCTAATTGCAATTTGTTTATGTTATGATGGTAATTTAAAAAGATAGCCTCTAGTTTGGGCCTGCTGGTGCAAATCCTATTTGAATGACAAAGAAAAATACCCATGAAATTTGGGAATTATACCTTGCATTTTATCTGAGTAAGAGATACACAGAAAAATGTGTAATAATTTAAGGGGCTATCAAGCAAATCATAAAGAAGATAAATGTGTAAATTCTGCACAATTGGATTCCCAGAGATTGGAATTTTCCCTTTGATTTTGTGTATGCTATTGATTATCCTTTTTTTAAACCAGAAATGAAGATATTATATAAAAAAGAAATATTTCTGTTTACCAGCTTAAAAAGTATTATACATTTTCAACAGGATTAAGTTAATTTTTGATGCTATTGTGTGATAATTAGTTACTAAGAAGTAAGTATTGAAATAATACTATGGAGTTGTCTCTTCTTTCCATTTTGTAATATTTTATAGCAGCTTTATTGAGATGTAATTCATATAGCACACAGTTTATCTATTTAATGTGTATAGATTTGCCTCTTCTAGACATTTCACATAAATGGTATCGTATGTGGTCCTTTGTGAATGACTTCTCACTTAGCATGATGTTTTAAAGGTTCAGCCGTGTGATAGCATATATCAGTACTTCATGTCTTTTTATCGCCAAGTACTCCATTGTATGGATTTTATCATGTTTATTTTAGCTGTTCAAGTTGATGCATATTTGTATTATTTCTATCTTTTGGCTATTATGAATAATGTTATGAACAGTTAGTTATATGCAGATTTTTGTACAGACATGTTTTGATTTCTCTTGGTTTCTAGGAATGGTAATTCTATATTTAACTATTTTAAAAACTGCCAAACTGTTTTCCAAAGTAGCTGCATCATTTCCCATTGCTACTAGCTGTGAATAAGCATTCCAATTTTTCCATATCCTCACCAACATTTATTTTGTTGTTGTTATAGTCATTCCATAGGTAAGAAGTGGTATCTTGCAGTTTTGATTTCATTTTCTTCTTCTTTTTTTTTTTTTTTTTGTATTTTTCTGAAGTTAGAAGCAGGGAGACAGTCTGCCCAACCGGGATCCACCTGGCATGCCCACTAGGGGGTGATGCTCGGCCCATCAGGGGCGTTGCTCTTGTTGCGGCTGGAACCATTCTAGCGCCTAAGGCGGAGGTCATGGAGCCATCTTCAGCACCTGGGCCAACTTTATTCCAGTGGAGCCTTGGCTGCGGGAGGGAAAGAGAGAGATAGAGAGGAAGGAGAGAGGGAAGGGTGGAGAAGTAGATGGGTGCTTCTCCTGTGTGCCCTGACCAGGAATTGAACCCAGGACTTCCACATGCCAGGCTGACGTTGACATGATTTTCTTTTTTCTTTTTTCTTTTTTTTTTTTTTACAGGGACAGAGAGAGAGTCAGAGAGAGGGATAGATAGGGACAGACAGACTGGAACGGAGAGAGGTGAGAAGCATCAATTTTTAGTTTTTCATTGCCATTGTGACACCTTAGTTGTTCATTGATTGCTTTCTCACATGTGTCTTGACTGTGGGCATTCAGCAGACTGAGCAACCCCTTGCTGGAGCCAGCGACCTTGGGTCCAAGCTGGTGAGCTTTTACTCAAGCCAGATGGGCCCGCGCTCAAGCTGGTGAGCTCGGGGTCTCGAACCTGGGTCTTCCTCATCCCAGTCTGACGTTCTATCCACTGCACCACCGCCTGGTCAGGCATACTTGATTTTCTTGATGGCCAATGATGATGAGCATCTTTTCATGTGACCATTTGTATATCTTTTTTTAAAGAAATGTCTATTCAAATCCTTTGCCCATTTTTAATTACGTTGTCTATTTATTATTGAGTTGTGGGAGTTCTTTATATATTCTAAATTCTAGTTCCAAAAAACTTTAAAAATTTTCTCTCAACTTGGGGATTGTCTTATCCCTTTATTTATGATGTCTTTATTATTATTATTGAGAGGAGGGGAGGCAGAAAGACATGTGCCCTGACTGGGATCCAGTTGGTAAGCCCCCTGTAGGGTGATGCTCTACGCATCTGGGGCAGCTGCTCCATTGCTTGGCAACTGAGCTATTTCAGCACCTGAGGTGAGGACATGGAGCCATCCTCAGCGCCTGGGGCCAACTTGTTTGAACCATTCATGCACTAACTGTGGGAGGGAGAGAGAGAGAGAGAGAGAAAGAGAGGAGGAGAGGGAAGAGTGGAAAAGCAGATGGTTGCTTCTCCTGTGTGCCCTGTTCAGGAGTTAAACCTGGGACTTCCACACGTTGGGCCAATGCTCTACTGCTGAGCCACCTGGCCAGGGCTTTATGATGTCTTTTGAAGCACGAAGGTTTTTAATTTTGATGACGTCTAATTTTTATTTTTTCATTTCTTGCTTATGGAAGGTGTCAGTTTTAAAAAATTATTGCTAAATCCAAGTTCACAAAGATTTAATCTGTTTTATTCTAAGAATTTTATAGTTTTAGCTCTAACATTTAGGTATTTATTTTAAGTTCATTTTTGTATGTGGTGTGAAGAAGGAGTCCAAATTCATTATTTGTGACTATCAAGTTGTCTCGGCACCATTTGTTGATAAAACGATTTTCTCCCCATTGAATTGTCTTGGAACTGTTGTTCATTTGACTGTATGTCTGGCTTCTGGCTTTCGTTCTATTTAAGTACTTTTTTTTTGTCCTTAATTCAGGACTACACTGTCTTTATTACTGTATCTTTATAGTAAGTTTTAAAATTAGGTCCTTCAGTTTTGTTTTTTGCAAGATTGTTTTGGTTATTTTGGGTCTCTTACCTTTCCAAATAGACTTCAGGAATACTTTGTCAATATTAGCAAAGAAGACAGCTGTGATTGTGTTAAGCTAAATCTATCGATCACTTTAGGAAGTATTTTCATTTTCAGAATATTTAGTTTTTCAATCCATGAAAATAGGATATCTTTCCCTTTCTTTAGGTTGTCTTTAATTTCTTTTAAAAATGCTTTGGGATTTTCAGAGTTTGAGTTTTGCATTTCTTTTGTTAAAATATTTCTAAGTATTTAATTAATTTTAATGCTATTGTAAATGGAATTGCTTTCTTAATTTTATTTTTAAGCTGCTGATTGCCTGTGCATAGAAATAGATATTTTTTGGTATACTTATCTTATATTCTGCAACCTTGCCAAACTTCATTTGTTTTAATAGAATGTCAGTGAATTCATTTATATTTTCTATATACAAGGCCATGTCAGCTGCAAATAGAGTTTTACCTTTCCAATCTGGGTGCTTTAAAAACTTTTATTTTTCTTGCCTAATTGCCTAGGCTAGAACCTTCATTGCAATGTTAAATAGATGTGATAAAGAAGAGGCATCTTGTCTTGTTCCTAATTTTATGGGGGGAAAGCATTCAGTCTTTTAGTAGTAAGTCTGATGTTAGCTATGAGTTTTTCATAGATGCCTTTTGTTAGGGAGTGTATTATAGTGAAGGGGTATTGAGTTTTGTCAGATTATTTTCTGCATCTAATAAAATGACCATGTGGTTTTTGTCCTTTATTCTATTCATACGTTGTATTGCATTAATTGATTTTCAGATGTTAAGTCAAGCATGCATTTCAGCTTTAAATTCTACTTGGTTATGGAGTATGATCCATTTTATGTATTTTCAGATTGAGTTAGCTTGTATTTCTTTTTAGGTATTTTTGTATCTGTATTCATAAGTGATATTGATCTGAAGTTCTTTTTTTCTTGTGATATCTTTGTTTGGCCTTAATCCTTAATATCAAAGTGACACTACTCTCATAGAATGAGTTGGGAAGTGCTCCCTTCTCTTCTTCTTTTTCATTTTTACTTTTTGGAAGAGTTTGTGACATTTGGTGTTCTTGAAATGTTTGGTAGACTTTAACAGTGACACCATCTGTGTCTGAGCTATCTTTTTTGGGTAATTTTAAAATTACTAATACAATCTCTATTTGTTATAGGGTTATTCATATTTCTATTTCTTTTGAGTCAATTTCAGTAGTTTGCATCTTTTTAGGAATGTGTCTATTTCATATAAGTTTACTTAGGCAGTTCATAAAATTTCCTTAGGTTTTTGTTTCTCTAGGCTGGTAATAATAATTAGTTTTGTTCATGATTTTAGTAGCTAGGATCTTCATTCTACTTTTTTCTTCCTTGATGAGTCAGTTTTGGTGATCTTTTTACAGAGTCCATTTATATATCAGCATTATCCAAACAGCACTTTTACCACAATTAATAAATGTTTCTTGCGTTAGGAAAACAAAGTTTTCTTGTTAGCTCTAACATTTAGGTCTTTAATTAATTAATTTTTTATTTAGTGAGAGGAAGGGAGGCAGAGACAGACTCCCATATGCACCCAACTGGGACCCCCCAGCAAGCCCACTAGGGGGCGATGCTCTGCCCATCTGGGACCCTTGCTCTTTTGAAACCAGAGCCATTTTTTAGCACCTGAGATGAAGGCCACGGAGTTATCCTCAATGCCCGGGCCAACTCGCTCTAGTCGGGTCTTGGCTGCAGGAAGAGAGGAGAGAGAGAGAGAGAAACAAGAGGGGGAGAGGTGGAGAAGCAGATGGGTACTTCTCCTATGAGCCCTGGGAATTGAACCCAGGACTTCCACACACTGGGCTGACCGGCCAGGGCCTTTTAATTTATTTTGAATTAATTTTTGTATATCGCTTAAGATAGGAAAGTTGTTTCGATCTTTGGCCAGTGGAAGCCTTTTGAGTTTGTCATATGAGTGCTTTTGACATGACTCCAGTAAAATTTTGTAGTTTTCTTGTTATCTGTTATGACTAGATATTTCAGGTTCATCTTGTACATTTTCTGCATTACCCTGGAAAGTGGTATTTCAAAACTAAGCAAAAAGTAAATTCATTAGTATTGAGTTGGTCAGTTTCATATCAAACTTTTTTTTTTTTTTTAGAGCAATACATCATTAGTACATGCAGATATTTTCAGTTTAAAGTCAGGACTACATTATTTGTACTTAACCTAATTGATCCCAATCTAAGTCTTCCATACCAAAAATCCTCACTTTATCTCGCTAATATAATATGTCCATATAGTCTCAGAGTAATTATACCAATACCCATATTATCACCAACATATGATTATGATTAACAGCTTAAGATTTTTTAGTAGCTCTTTTTATCTATAGAGTGTATTCATACACTAGCAGTATATAGTCAAAATACAGTTGGATCATTAAATTTTAGAGTCATTAGAAATAATCAGTTTGGCTGAGTCATATATTTTATTTTAATTTTTAGGAATTGCTTAAAAATTTTAAATGAATATATAAAACATAGTTCCAAAGTCTAATTTATAAAATAAGGTATTCTGAGGAAAGTTTTGCTTCCATCCCTGTTCCCTCTATTCTTACTCTCCGTCCCTAGTTTTTTTTCCAATTTTTACTTTATATTTTATTTGAAAAAAATAAGCATATAGATATATTAATTTTCTCCTGACCTTTTAAAATAGCATACTATACATATATTTTCATTTTTGCTGCCATCACTTAATAGATCCTGCATGTCACTCCATAGTTGTGCATAGAGATAGTCTGTGTTCTGTTTTGAACCTGCATAGTTTTCTCTGTGTGGATTTCTGTAGTTTTTTCAGCCAGTCCCCTTACTTGATTTTGTTTTAATGTAATATAAAAGGGCAGTTATAAAATTGTTTTACTTGTTTTGAAACCTCAAGTTTTCTTTACATTCTTAATGGCTTTACATGTGATAGTATAAATATTTGTTAAAATAAAACTTTATTTTTAAAAGATCTCAAAAGAGCTTTTGAAGCTCAGTTTTCATTTTCTTGTGGTTTCATTTATTTGCAATACTTCTTTGACCGTAGTAATAATTTTTAAGGTAGTCTATATGTTATGTGTGTTTTGCTATCAAATCAGAACACAGACTCCTTTATATCAGAATCTGAGAAGAAATCAATAGTTAAACTAGTCATCTTTTTAAAAAATCTCAGTCTTAAAAGTTCCACATATAATCATGTGTTCTGATTTCATATATCCTAAAACAAGGCTAGTATTCTGTTAATCCCAATGTTTTAGTGGTTTTGCCTAATAAAGAAAACATTCAATTTGACTCTCAAATTTCCATACGAAACTTTGATTTTTAATTTATTTTTTAATAAACGTTATGTTTTAGAACAGTTTTAGCTTCACAGCAAAATCTAGCAGAAAATACAGAGAATTCTCATACATCCCTGCCCTGACACACGCATAGCATAGCGTCTCTTGTTACTAACATCCCTGCCACAGTGGTGCATTGGTTACAATGTGGTGACCTGCACTGACACATTATAATCACTTCGAGTCCATAGTTTACATTGGGTTCACGCTTGAGGTACATTCTGCCTGCTGGGAGAAGTTTATAATGATACACCCCCACCATTACTACCATACAGAGTAGTTTCACTGCCCTAAAATTCCTCTGTTCTGCCTGTTCATCTCATCCTCCCCTGAAACCTTGATTTTTAAAATTTACTTTTAAAATGAGTTTATATTAAGACCTCAAAGTTTTATTCTGCACAAATGATTTCAGCCCATCTGTTTCAATTGAAAATAACTATTTGCAGATACTTCTAATAAAATAGTTCATTAATATTGCCTTTTCGAATTGGAATCAGATGATTTGGTTTTATTGTGCCAAGTTGACCCTTTTTTTTTTCTATAGTATTTTTCTTTTACCTACACCAACAGAAATTTACTTTCTCGAGAAATTCTGCTTATTCTCGGCACTATTCATTTATCTCTGCAATTTCATTTATCACCATAGTCATTTTACCTTAAATGTGAAAGCTGAGTCCATATTTGGATTATTGCCACCACTTGGTATGGGCTTTTTAGGACACTCTCGGGCTATAATCTAGTCAGCAATCTAGCTGAAATTCTAGCTGGATTTTCCATTTGTAATCTGCCCTGAGAAGAGGAGGAGACTTCCTGGCACTGCTCTCGGACCTCTCTTGGGCTGTTTCATCTCTCTGGGTTTTAATTAAAAATATGAACTTAACGTCTCAAAAATGATTAAATAAGCAAAGGTTTTATTGCCATTAAGAGTATCTTACTTATTGATTATACTTCTTAGCAACATGTAGTTTTCTATAAAAGTTACTTGGTTTCTCTGTGTCTGGTTGATTCTCTTTTTTTCTCCTTTAGTGCATTCCACTCTTTGTTCAACTTGTTTTGGAGAGATTAACCCGAGGGGTCAAAACTAGTGAGCTTCGTACTATGTGTCTTCAGGTTGCAATCGCTGCCTTGTACTACAACCCCGATTTGCTGCTACATACCCTAGAAAGAATTCAGTTGCCTCACAACCCTGGACCTATAACTGTACAGTTTATAAATCAGTGGATGAGTGATACAGATTGTTTTCTTGGGTATGTGTTTTCTTGATTTTACACTGTATTTCTGTTTCTGGAAGGTTGAATTTTTAATATGTACATACAACAGCATATAGAAAAATAATTTTTATATCCTAAGAATTATTTTTAGTGTAGTGTTCACTTATTTAATTTTTAAAGAATTAAGAATGCGTTTCAGCAGTATAATCTAGTGGAAAGGATGGCAGCTTTGAAAATGAGGTATAGCCCTTCCCACTTTGTTTTTGATCCAACATGTATTGTTATATGTATTGTTATATCTCCACATAACAAAAATTAAGTGTCCGTCTACTTTCCATGACTATTAAGTGTCTGTGGGTAAAGACATTCTAAATGAATGTCAGGTTTTTAGGGAAATTACTAGTCTGGTAAAAATATAGTATACTAGCCTAGGATATTGAACACCTTGAGGATCTCAAGGGAGCCTGTTCTCAGATGTGGTCACGATTGCTAGTGGCAGCCCAGGCACTGCCTTGGTAGGGGAGTTTAGACTTACGCGAAGCACTCTCCTAGTTTTCTAACATAGGAAAAGTGAGATTCCAAAGTAGTTATATGCCCACCTCAAGGGACCCAACACATAGTAGTGACCATGTTATGCTAGAATTTGAGCTAGATTGCACACTAATTTGTTTAAAGCATCAGAAATACCAAATGTTCTTTTTAAGCTTTGTAAGATATCATTTAGAAAAATTTGCTGGGGGTAAAAGATGTCCAGCAGGAGACATAGGCAGGATACTGCGAAGTGGTGAAGTGGAAGGGGAGTAATGGAGGCCTGAACTAGGAGTAAGGAAACATCTTTATAGCTGCTATATTTTATTCAAATTATTCTATTTGTAGGAGACTGGAATTTGGCTCTGTTTTAGATTTCTTATTAAAGTGTTGAAGGGATGAGTATACTTTAAAAAGAAATTCTGCTTAAAGTCTCTTTTACAAAGATTTAGGGAATAGAGATTTGGTCATTCACAGTTATGCCGTTGGTATGCTTATCTCTTTATTAGTATCTATAAGCAGTTTTCCAAAGATAGAAAGGCTATCTCAGCTACTGCATAGACTGGACATGCTTGGATTGGGTGTCCTTGTATTCTTTAAAGCCCCACTTGATAATCATCCTTCCTGCTGTGATCTCCTTGACACCCAGCATGCACTACTAGTTAGGGTGTGCATGGATGAGAAAGACCTCAGGACAAGTATGGTTCTTTTTACAGCATACTGCTTTGGCAGCAGTAACTTGAATGAATCAAGCAGTGCAAATAAAGAAGAATCACAGAAGCTTGTAAGATATCCATCATTGAGTTTGCTGTATATCATTTTCATTTTAAACAAATTGAATCACTGCAAATGAATTTTTTATTCGTGCCCACAATTTTAAGTGTTATACCATATAGTTGTCTTTTCATTCTTAATATTTTAAGTTTTAAACATTTATAAGAAACATTTAGTAGAAAAATATATGTAATGTATATTGGTCAAACATTTTCCTTCATAATTAAATTTTTCTTGTGTTATATATAGCAGAAGACATTTAATAGACTTACTTATAAATATTAAGCTCAGCTTATTAGATGCTGAGTTTTTTTAAATAACTTTTGGCGCCTGGGGTCAGTATAGAGTATATCTGCCAAAAACACCTTGTAGACCAGCGGTAGTCAACCTGGTCCCTACCGCCCACTGGTAAGTGTTCTAGCTTTCATGGTGGGCAGTAGCAGAGCAACCAAAGTATAAATAAAAAGATTTAAGTATAGTAAGTTGTTTTATAAAGATTTATTCTGCCAAACTTAGCAAAAATCCGACATAAAGTACTTGGTAAGTAATTATTATTATATGCTTTAACTTGCTGTAACTCTGCTTTATAAATTTTATAAAGTAAAGTTACTTTCCTACTTTATAAATCATCATTACTGTGGAACCGATGGGTGGTTAGAAAATTTTACTACTAACAGAGATACAAAAGTGGGTGGTAGATATAAAAAGGTTGACTACCCCTGTTGTAGACCAATGTAATAAAGACAGAGTCTAAGGAACGCTTCCTTTTTTCCCCATTGGATAGGAATTTCATGCTGTCAAATAAAGGTATTCCTGCTTTAATAAAACTTGTTATGCCAAGGCCCTAATATAGCACTTATATTAATCAGAGTTGGTATTACAGTAAGACTCACTATCCTAATTGCAGAGTTCTGTAGGTATTGGATAATTGGTTTATAAAACTTCATTTACATGGGATTTTATATAGTACAAAATGGGGGATATGTTTGTGTAATTCTAATGAATGAACCTTAGAGTACAACTTAGACATTCCTTTCTCATTTCTTCAGAATCTGTCCCCATTCCTCACATGCAAATTTGTTTTTCTTCATAATTTGTAGGCATCATGACCGGAAGATGTGTATAATAGGATTGAGTATTCTCTTGGAATTGCAGAATCGACCTTCCGCAGTCGATGCTGTGGTGGGACAGATTGTGCCCTCAATTCTGTTCCTTTTCCTTGGCCTGAAGCAGGTCTGTGCCACCAGACAACTGGTAAACCGGGAAGATGGCTCAAAAGCAGAGAAAACTGATATGGAAGAAAATGGTAAAGTCTTCTAATTGCAGTGAATGCTAGAATTGAATTTGATCTAAGCATGCATTTTCATCAAATCTTAGTTTATTTCAAGTCATTAAACAGATTTATAGTGTTTGGACTGTTGGACGTTTAATAGATATTTTGGGTTTGGTTGACTTAATTATATCATACGATATAAATTTATATTTGTTCACCTTTGGACACTTAAAAGATTTATTATTATTTTTTTAAATTATTGAACCAAGTGAATGTTGTTACACCTTGGGGAATACATTTATATAACAGGATTAAATGGTCTTGACAATAAGTTAACTAGTTCTTTTCTTTTTTCTTTTGGTCCTAACAGTCTGTGAAGGCAGCAGTTATGAGTTAAATGGATCCTTAAACTTAGAAGTGTCAGTACAACAGATCAGTAGAGAATGCCTGATTTTTAAAACATAATTCTTTGGTGACTCATCATCAAAAATTATAATTGGGCCTGATCAGGTGGTGGCGCAGTGGATAGAGCGTCGGACTGGGATGCGGAGGACCCAGGTTTGAGACCCCGAGGTCACCAGCTTGAGCGTGGGTTCATCTGGCTTGAGCAAAAAGCTCAACAGCTTAGACCCAAGGTCGCTGGCTTGAGCAAGCGGTTACTCAGTCTGCTGAAGGCCCGCGGTCAGGGCACATGTGAGGGAGCAATCAATGAACAACTAAGGTGTCGCAGTGGCAATGAAAAACTAATGATTGATGCTTCTCACCTCTCTCCATTCCTGTCTGTCTGTCCCTATCTATCCCTCTCTCTGACTCTCTCTCTGTCCCTGTAAAAATAAAAAATTATAATTGCGAGATATTTGTGGTTTACATATTTTACATTTAGAATAAACTACATAAAGGAAAGTGATTACTTAATCGAGTCAGAATAAGATTATTGGAGTCAAGAATATTAGATCTTTATTTTATTTAATGACATTGGAAAATTGCTTGCTAGGGCTCAGGAAGTAACATTATCCAACTCCAAATGGAGTTTTTCCTTTTCTGGTTTAAAACAAATTTTTCTAGAAAACATACAATTCTATTTTTGATGCTAAATTCTGTAGAATTCTATGTAAGTCTTTTGCAGTAATGTTTCTTTACTAAAAGTCTATTTTTTATTTTTTGCTAAGTATATGCCAACAATTAGAGAATTTTCCTTAGTATGTTATGATGTTCTTTTTAAAATTTCTTTTATTGTTCATTTATTTTGGGCTTATAATTAATATGATGTGAGGGAAAACTTTCTGTAATATCCAGACTTTCCTGTTGAATCTCTCACTAAAGAATAGAATGATTAACTAGTAAAGGTATTTCTATATCTAGAACTATACTGCTCACAAAAATTAGGGGATATTTTATCACTTCATATTCATTTTGAAATATTCCCTAATTTTTGTGAGCAGTATATATCCATATCTATGTCGATATTGTGACATATATATGTAAATATATATAGTTATAGTTATATATAGTTATATATGTAATTTTGTGCCTTATTTCTAAAACTATCTTGCGGCTTAATACAGGTATTTACTGTCTACCGGTAATTTACAATACTGGTCGAACTGCTTGGAAGAGATCAGCAGTGAAAATAGAAACGCTGTCCATGCTGATAATTCATCTTTTAACTTTTCAACCCACATGTAGTTAACTATTTTATTTTTCATTTACATTTCTATATTTTTCTGTTTCTGTTAGCAGAAATGGCCTCTTCACTCAATCATTTCTGAGCAGTTCATAGTCAACTTAGTTATTTGTTAAGAACTGAATTCTCAGTGGGAGCTTATTGTTACTTAAAACACGTTGTATACTTTAGTCAGGTAATCAATCGCACCTCTATGTGGAATCACTAGCAGTGGTGAAATCTGAATTCTTACTGAAATAGTTGTTAATCTGTTGTGATTCAGAGAACATGTGTGCATTGCCATTGGTGACATAATAAAAGTAAGAGTTTCAAATTAAAAAAATAAAACAACATGCACTGACTGCACGATCTTTTATATCTTTTTGACAAGAAAAGTTAGTTTGGGTATCTGAAGTTAAACAGTATTTTGAATTAATGAATGCGAGACAGCTGTAGCGAAACAATAGCAATCAATGTTCGGCTGGACCAGAGGTTTAGGCATAGACAGAGTTTGGAAATTGTTCTCAGTGAGGAGGACAAAGTCATTTTCAGTTTAGCAAACTACAGTAAAGATAAGGTTTATTTTTATAGTTTTATATAAAATTATGTGGTAGTTGTTTCCATTTCTAGGATGCCATTTTATATGTTTTGGTTTTTTTGTAAATTTTTATCTTCTCTTACATGCTTTGATTCCTTTTCAATAATTAATGGCTTCACAGAGGAGATTTCGAGTGACGACGAGGAGGCGAATGTAAGTGCTCAAGCCATGCAGTCTAATCATGGGAGAGCTGAGGACGAGGAGGAAGAGGATGACGACTGGGATGAAGAAGTATTGGAGGAGACTGCCCTTGAGGGATTCAGCACTCCACTTGACCTTGAAAACAGTGTGGATGAATATCAGTTTTTTACGCAAGCTCTACTAAGTATGCCTTTACTCCCTGAATCTTCAGAAATGTTTTTCTAAATTCTTCATTTCCCCCTATTAGAAGTGTGGGGATATTTTAACAATATCAGAATTTACCAGTTTTGTACAGCGAAGGACACTGCAATACAGTTAAGGACTTATAAAAGTTTGGGGAAAAATATTTACCACAGATAGATCATAAGGTTTAGATCCACAGTTAACAAACACCTTCTACAAATGAGCAAGACCCAATAACCCAGTATAAAAATGGGAGATGTAGCCTGACCTGTGGTGGTGCAGTGGATAAAGCGTTGACCTGGGAACACTGAGGTCGCCAGTTCAAAACCCTGCACTGGTCTGGTCAGGGCACATATGGGAGTTGATGCTTCCAGCTCCTCCCCGCTTTCTCTCTCTCTCTCTCTCTCTCTCTCTCTCACTCTGTGTCTCCTCTCTAAAATGAATAATAAAAAAAAAATTAAAAAAAAATGGGAGATGTAAATGGAAAACTTATAGGACTAAATAATAAACCAATGAAAATGTCTAGAAAATTATATAATTATAATGAAAAAAATGTTATTAATACAGCTATTTTGTTTTATTTATACAGTATTCCTATGGTTATTCCATAGTTTGTTTCCACTGATAGGCATATGAATGGTTCCAGTGTTTTTGCTATTACAAGCAGTATTAAAGGGAGCATCCTTGTGTATAAAATACTGTTACCAACAAGGCAATGCTAGTATAATATATTGGCATTATTTAGTGTCACCACAAATACTGTTAATGACAGTAAAACCACTTCTGTGTTTTATTGAAATTTAGCAGGAGCTAGAGGTAGAGAGTACAGGGAAGGACACTCCAACTCTAAAGCAGGGGAAAATAAGAGCAGCAGTGTGGAGGTGGGAGAGAGTTGCTTCCAGACACGGGTATGCATATAATTGACAGACGCTTTTAGTTCTTGGGTGGGATCTTGGGATATGGATTTTAGTATGCTCCCCAGGTGACAGGCAGTCCTCTTTGGATCAGTGTTTGATGGAAGAAAGCACACAGGGGAACGACCTCAAGAAAGCAGCAGACATCGGATGTGGAGAAGACTTAGTTAGAGACGTTAGGAACTTACAGTGGTTGAGTAGGAGACTGATGAAACTATGATGAAAATAGGGACATGAAGAGGGTTTGGGAGGTAAAATGTTAAATTCGGTTTTAGTTGTGCTGAATTGGAGCCAAGCTATCCAAATGGAAAAGTCCAGGAGGCTTAGGGAACAATTTTGTCCAAAAGTATAAAGTTGAGTTCTTGGTGCAATGCGGAAGCTGCAGATCATAGGAAAATTCTGGAGGAAAATGGCAACAGGTAGTTACAGGTGTTTGCCAAGGCCTGGAGTTTCAGGGAGCATTCAGAGTTAGGGAAACCCTAGGAAGAAAGGGAGATGGTGAAGGAGGCAGAGAACTAGGGAAAGCAGAGATTTCCAATGTCCAGTGGTCCTTTGATAGCCCCACAGAGTTGGCTACTGAGTGGATCCTCAGAAATAATTCATTGTTGGCATAAGTTTCATCCCCTTGTGTTTGTACTTTTTATTTCTTACCGTCTGTGATAACTTTATTATCATTTGATCATGTTTTTATTACTCTCTGAAATTGTCACTGGGATCCCTTATCTTTTCCTCCTCCACCTAACCCCTTCCCTCCAAATGCAACAGCTGTGCAGAGTCGGGATGCCACCTGGTACCAGCTGCTGATGGCCCCCCTCAGTGAGGATCAGAGGAGAGCACTGCAGGAGGTGTACACGCTGGCGGAGCACCGGAGGACGGTGGCAGGTCAGCCAGTGCGAATTTCCCACGATAGGGCATGTGTCAGAGTTCCAACAAGCCTGGTGGCACCTACATACTATTTTTTAAATTGATAGAAGCCAGCCTTTCAAGATAATAAGGGATTATTATTGTATGATCATTTTAATTACTCATGACACTTAGTTTTACAAAGCACTGTGCGGTAATATGTGTCATGCACGTTCTCATCCTATTTTGGAGCCAATGGTAAAACATAAGGGCCCGGGTGAGTCTTGCTGAGAACGAGTTAAGTCATGCGGATATGCGGATAACAGTGCCTTCTGGTCACCCTCCTAAACGTCTGAAACACCGACGACCACAGGAACTTTATTGGTTCTTGCAAGGAGCTTGTATTCCTGGAAGTGAAAGATGCTCCACTTCTATCTGGTAGCCTTTCCATGTTTGGGGATTCTTGTTGGGTTTTGGTTTTTGAGCTGGAGACATTATTTTATGCAGACGTTACTATGGTCAATCCTAGAAAATCAATGGAAAAGATTTTGCAGTTACAACAATATTTTCATGGGGAACATCATGGAATAGGCACCTAGAGTTTAGAAGCCAGGTTTTCTTTACTGATGTGGGTGTTCAGTCCTGCACTGATTCTCGTCCAGGTAGGAGAGGTCAGGCATCCTTTCAGCAGTAGATTATGGACTTAGTGGAACTCAGTTTTGAGACTTGTTTTCAAACTTATCATTTTGCTCGTTGTTAGCAAACAGTTTTTCCATGATGGTAAACACAGTTAGTTCCTGAGCTGAGTCTGTTAAAGGCTAATGCTCAGTAGGGCAGGAATTATTACCAAGAATGGCATTCCTTCTCGGTGCTAAGTATAAAGAATTTGGTTCCTTTGAGGTTATTTCCAGCTTTGTCGCCTTAAATACTCTCCTTTTATTTCCCTTTTTCTTGGCAAATGCTAGAGGCAAAGAAGAAGATTGAACAACAAGGAGGCTTCACCTTTGAAAGTAAAGGAGTCCTCTCTGCATTTAACTTTGGGACTATGCCCGGTAACAACTGAGAGAAGGAACGTCGGCTGACCAAGACCAGGTGTCACCGGGATATTTCACTTCTCCAGGGGGATGAGGGGGTCAAGGGGAGGAAAGGTTGAGAGCTGCTGTCTGGCACCCTTCTGCTGTGCCAGTTACACCTGGCCTAGGGCATTGCTTTTATTCACTCTTCCCTCTGACCTGTCTCACCCTGAAATATATATTTTAAGCAGCTACTGTAATGTATGATATTAAAGGCAAACAAAATGATTGGACCGAAAAGGACAGATCATATGCTCCCAAGGATGAATGAGCACGGTGGTTTCAGAGGACTGGACTAACTACACGTCTCAGGTTTTTGCCATGCAGAATCAGTGGATTTATGCGGATAACAGTGCCTTCTGTTGTACATGAATATCTAAAAACATTTTTTTGGAGTGCATTGCGATTTTTTTTAAAGCATAAAACCTATTTCTAGATATAATGTAAACCTTGGTGATACGTTGACTTATTTCTGCATTTTACTATGTGAACTTACTGTTAGGCAGTTAGCTACACATCACTCTGGTTTCAAAAACATCACTGCCCCCCTCCCCTGGCTGTTGGGGCCTTTTCTTCAGGGGCTGTATGTGCGCACTGGCTCCGGGTTTTCCTGAGATGTTTTGTGGCTTCCCTAAGTCATGTTTCCATAATGTTTTTCAGCTCTGAAAGGGTGGTTTTTCTTTTAGAGTTGGCAAATATGAATATCAATTTCACTTATGACTGGATAAGTTCTGGACACAAATATTTCTTGGCAGTAAGTGGCAGGGACTGTAGTCACTGGAATTAATAAGTCCACGTATATTTTGAATCGTACTTAATTATGCAGTGAATTGATAATTATACTAAAGCACATTGAACTTTTAGGAGAACAGTGCTACTTAAGCACGCTGTCTTTCTGGGTGGGGGCTTGCATTTTTAATAACTTGTCATTCCAGCTGTGTTGGACCTGGGTCCACAGCATTTTATAACAATGTTTTTTATCTAGGGAAGAAGACCCACATCTAACTTTGTGCTTTCTCACCCATCTGAATTTTCTCCTGCCTAATTTATTCTAGTCTTTATTTACTATAGCTCAGTTTGGTTTCTTCTATTTTTTCAAGGGTTGGGGCTGTTGGTCAGCTGCACTCTCATATAGTAATAATGTAATACAGTCCATTGAACACATTGCAGATAAAAGTGATAGCTCTTTTTCTGAGATGATTCAAGACCAGAACACAGATCACAGTGTTTCCATTCAGTAAAGTGAAAGTGTGCTTTCAGAGCTTAATATATTACTGTATGTGATACAGTTTTCCATTTTAGTGAAATGTCTGCAGCTTCTATTTCCCATCGGTGACTGGAGGTGTTTTCTCCAGGTGTTTCCTGTTGTACCATCTCTTATCAATATGGACTCTTTTGGGAATTGCAGGTTATTTAAGTAGTTTTTACAGAAGTAGCTTCAGCCATGAGTTTCAGAGTTAAAGGATCCCTTGCTTTTCTTCTGTCCGTCTCTTCCCTAGGCATTGATGTTGAAGGTGCCCTCTGGATGCTGGAAGAGAAAGATGGCATTGGGGGCCCTTAAACATTGAAATTCTTCTTATTCTTCCTATGTCCCAAATCATTTAATTTTAACGTAAATAATATGCCTTCACACTGGATTGTAAAAGGCACGTGACTTTATTTTTGTGCTGTATTGTTTTCTGCAGTATTAAAGGGAAATAATTGTTAATGTATATCACCCCATCTTGTTTTTGAAGCCAGGGCAGTTGCATAATTTTGTTACCAACAGTGCTAACCTGAATGTTATCTGGTCATCTTGGAGATGCAGGAACCTATACGAATGTACTGTACAGTAAAATGCGGACTGATTCCCAGGATCCCGAACTTCTCTCTGTGTCATGTTTTTTGCAGTGTGGGGTTTTGCTGAAATGTGGCAGGTGATTAAAAACCCATCCGTGTTTTTCCTGACTGCTGGTGCCTGGAGTGAGGTGGCTGTTAGTCTGGGAAGGTAACCAGGAGGGTAACCAGGACTCGTCAGGAGCAGCCTAAAGAAGTAGGGGCGTGCTTGGGGGCAAGAGCCCATCTCATAGCCCAGATATCCACACAATTGCAACAGAAGCTCTGGAAAAACAAAGGTCCTCTTCACATCAGGATCTGGAGGGGAAGGAAAAGGTGCTTTAGCTGGAGCCATGTATTAATGGGCTGCTGTCAAATTAGGAGCCGTCCAAACTGAGTGGAATGGTAAATGCTGGCTTCTGAGTCTGACATACTAACATCCTTGCCTGGCACAGCAGCACACTGCTTCTTCCCACTTACAGTTTCCGTGAAGACCACACGGAACCAGTAAAAAACTGTTCATCAGAAAATTCCTAAGAAAACAGTTATTTTAAATTATGTCATTTTAGTAGTATGGTGAATTACAGTCCAGTTTTCTGTTCAGCTGTTGAGACTGGAAACTAACAAATCCACAGGGAAACTTGTGTGTGTGACCAGAGACCACCAGGGGTGTGTGTGCGTGTGCATGTCTTACACAGTAGTCCTTCCTGACCCTGTTTTACACTCCATGGAGATTAGTGAGCAGGTGCTGCCCGGGGTGGGTTGGAAACTTCTTGGGCAGTCCCCTAGTGAGTAAGGCCACAAAATCAGTGAACCGAGGGTTGGACTGCACTTCAGGAAGAAGTGCCAACTGAGGGCAACTGGCTGATCCTGTAGCCAGGAGAGAGGCATGTATGCAACAAAGTGAGTGGCCGGGCTGCAGGAGAGTCAGGGCCACGTCGTGCAGAAAAGGGAGTGTGAGGCTCTGCCATCAAGAGGGGAGGTGGGTGAATGCCCATGCTCCCTGGAGGGCACGTGAGAGGATGTTCACCTTGGATGTCACCCATCTTGAAAATTCCACAAGTATGTGGGTGGTGGTTCTCAAGATCTAGAAACAAGGCTTCTCAAAGGGCTTGGAATTTGCAGGGGGCTAAGAGCAACTCAGGCAGGAGTGACCTTATGAAGACTTTCCCAAAGGACCTCTTTGGGCATGAAGGGAAAGGCCAAGGAGGATGAGAACTGCACAGCAAGCTACCCTTCTGGGTCGCTTTCTGCTGTGGTCTAGTGTCCCACACAAAGCTCTTGGTTTAAAGTGACCTGCCATTCCTGCTCCCCAGTGAGCAAGGACAGTACCCTGCTTTCCTTTGTAGCCATTGTCTCCTGGGAGCTGTGCAGCTTGACCTTCAGCCCTGCCGATTGCGGGACAGTCTGACTCCACTGGTCTCTCTGCATGTCACGGGGTTAGAGTCCCTTAAAGTGGGTAATCTCTGAATTTGAAATTAGCTCCTTTTTTGTTTTTGTTTTTGGTTGTGTCTGTGTGTGTGTTTCACCTTCAGTTGCTCGTGCCATTGATCATTATAAGGTTGAGGGCAAGTTTGTTTTGTCTTCTCTGCACCCTGCATCTGGTGGCCGGGCATAATTAATACAAACAGATACTGAATAAATATTTGAGGTTCTGCCAATGAACTTGGAATTTAGAGGCATCTTGGAGGCCACAGATAAGATTTTAAGAGGTTTCTGTGGAGGCACCTTGTATTTAGGGAAAAACACAATTTTGCAGCAGCAGCAGCAGGGTGGTGAAGTAGATAAATACCACCGGAGGGAGGATGTCATCTGTGCATCACTGTGGTCCCTGCTGATCTTCCTGTTTCTGAATCCAGGGCACGGTTTCATGTGCAGCCACATTCAAGGCAGTTGGGTTCTCTTCCTTTAGTTTCTGTGACAACGCCTTTCTCCCTTATGGCTCGCTCTTTCCCTTATGGGTTCATTATCCTCTATTCCATTTTTAAGATCCTATTTATTAATCAGGTATCTATTTGTAGAAAGTCCTTCTGAGATTGAGCCTAGGCTTTCTTCTACTGTCTTGACTTCAGTTAGTACCGCTGACCTCTCCTCTGGCATACAGACTTCTAGAACCAATTGCTGCCTCTTGAGGGTCACAGGGATCTCAAACTCCACATGTCCAGATGGAAAGCACTTTTTCGACCCTCTGTCTCCAAGCCTGCTGTCCCCCAGTGTTTCTTGATTGGTAGTACCAGTCACCCAGTTCTTGTTAGATGTTTGGGTGTCATCCTGGGTGACTCACTTCTTCACTCCTCATGCTGATTGTTTCTTCAAAAAATTCTGAGTCTGTCTCTTTCTGTATGACCTTACTCTAGGCCACCACCATTCCCTGCCAGGATATTCTGATGTCCTCCAATATGAGATCTTACATGTGCTCTTGTGCCCACCTTACTACCCTCACCTATTCACCAATGGGGCAGAATGATTGTTCTTTTTCTTTTTTGCCATTTCTAACTTCTTTTTTCATTTTTGTTTAGATGACTAAATTTAACAGTGACATTGGTCAACTAGAGTACATAGATTTTAGGTAAATATCTTCGCAGAATGATTTTTCAGAATGCAAATACTGATTGTATCACTGACCTGAGAGACAAAGATCTCTCGTTGGCTTTTAGGATACAGATAAAATCATTAACCTGGCCCAGAGCCCCTGAGTGATTTGGCCTATTTCAGTATCCTGCCTGGGCCGCTTCTGCAGTACCGTCCCACTGACTTTTCCCACCGCCCCTGAGTCACTGGTTTCTTCTCTCTCCTGGAGGCTCACTGATGCAGTTTTCCTCTTCACCTGATAAATTCCTCTTCCCCTTTACTTGGGAACAAAGATTTTCTTAGAGAAGCCTTTCTGCTCTTAGGATCTCTAGGTCAACTTTGAATCACGTATCCCACTTATAATCATACATTTGTGCAATATCAGCTTCTTCAGAGCCACATCCGAGCTCTACTTCCTGCTGAAACCCAGCACCTAGCATAGTGCTTTGCCTGTGGCGGTTTCATCATTGGTAGCCAGTGTGACCCAAAACCTTTTCAAAGGAAGACTCCCCGGTAATAACGAAATTGAAGAAGTCAGTGAGTGGGACTTAAACTATCCCACTGAAAATTGAATAATTTTCCCAGTTTTAGTCAGATATATAAAGAAGATCAATAATTTGGTCTCCCCTTTGATTTGGTGATATTTTAAAATGTGTTCAACATTTATTTGTTGGAGTTAGGGAGAAATTGATTTATCATTAATAAAACTTGTATATTTCTATTTTCAAAATAAGAAACTTATTATATGTATTTATTACACTTTTCCCAGCCAGGTATCCCAGTTTGGTCACTCTCAATAACCACAACTATAAATTTGATTTCATAATTTTTTAGCTCCCTGCAGGTGCCAACGTTGGATGACCCTCAGCTGGTGGTATCGGAATGGGTAGCATTTTTACATAAAACAAAATGTGCAACTTTGGTAGAGACCAGCAAGAAGTGTTCATTTCTTCGAGAAAGTATTGCCTACCTTGCTGGTAACAAGAGCAGTTTTCATTTCACTGGTTAAAGGAGGAGCTGTACTTGGATCCTTTATTACTTGGAACCGTATTTCCAGTGTATACAAGTGAGATCGGATCCTCCTTAGAGTTGGTGGGCAGGCCACTCTCCAGCTGCCCAGCCCCTTGATGGGGCTGTGGTTGGGCAGCTAAGCCCAAGACTCTCTGAAGGCAGAAACAAATAAGCAGACTGTCCACTCAACCCTTTGAGTAGTGAGTTTTCTTCATGCTCGCTGACCCCTGGGAGTGAGGTTGTTTTTTTTTTCAAAAAATGAAATTAGAGGCCCTGGCCAGTTGGCTCAGTGGTAGAATGTTAGCCCAGCATGTGGATGTCCCGGGTTTGATTCCTGGTCAGGGCACATAGGAGAGCACCCATCTGCTTCTCCACCCTTCCCCCTCTACTTTATCTCTTCCCCTCCTGCAGCCAAGGCTCCATTGGAGCAAAGTTGGCCCGGGTGCTGAGGATGGCTTCATGGCCTCCACCTCAGGCACGAGAATGGCTCTCGCCACAAGGAAGCAACACCCCAGTGGTGTTGAGCATCACCCCCTGGTGGGCATGCCGAGTGGATCCCGGTTGGGCACATGCGGGAGACTATCTGACTGCCTCCCCACTTCTAACTTCGGAAAAATACACACACACACACACACAAAGAATAAAAAAAGAAAGAGATTAGTTCCAGTTATAGTTTTATTAACTTAAAATCATGTTTCTTTGATAACCAATTTATAGAAACAAGAAGAACATACACTTGCCCTTTTTAATGTTACCTTACTCTTGTACGATCGTCCTCTGGATGGTCAGGAAGCTCGAGGACGTACATGAACGTTCTGAAAGGGTTAATGTGCCTGCAGCTGACAGGCTTTCGGCCTTTTCTTTCAGCCTGGGTTTCAAGTCTATGGTACACCTAAACCAGTTGCAGCTGCTGGGTGATACTCTGTCCCTCCATGCTCTCTGTGATCTCATTGCCTTCTGTTGACCCTCACCAGGGGTTGTCCTTTGCTTGGCTGCCATATTCCAGGCTCTGGTAAGCAGAGTAATGACACCCCGCCCCCACCCCAAAGATGTCGAAAGCTTAATCCCCAGAATTTGTGAATGTGCAACCTTCCATGGCAAAGGGGAACAAGGCTGCAGACAGAATTCAGGTTGATAACCTGCCGACCTTAAAATAGGGAGTGTGTGGTGGGTCACCAGGTGTGCCCCACGTAATCACAAGGTTTCTTACACGCAGAAGAGGGAGGCAGAAGAGAAGATTGAGTGCTGAGGTGTGGGAAGGACTGATGCCGTCACACTGGCTTTGAAGGTGGCGGATGGGGGCCATGAGCCAACAGGCAGCTCGGAGAAGCTGGCAAAGACTGGGAGATGGGTTCTGTCCTGGATCTTCCAGAAGGGAAGACAGCCCTGCCAGCACCTTGAGTTTAGCTCAGAGGAGACCCATCTGGGACTTCTGACCTCTAGGACTGTAAGGTGACAAGTCTGTGTTTTAAGCCTTGAGGTTTGTGGTAATTCATTATAGCAGTGATGGAAAACTAACACACAAGCCCTGGTGGGGACAGGGACTAAAATAGTGATTAATATTTTGGTCTGGACAGTTTAATTTCTAAATCAAGACAATGTTTTACAGTATAAAGTGATTAGGGGGCCTATTGCTACCTAAGCATGATCAGAAAATTATTGGGCTTGCTGGGCATTTTCATCTAAAAATGGGAAAAATTTCTCCAGCATATAGACTTCAAAGAGCATGTGGAAAGCAAAAAGAAATGTGCATTTTGATCACATTGCATAGGTTGTAATTGTTTAATGGCCCTCTAATAACAGGAAAGTATCTAAACTAGTGTAATATATTTTGTATTTGGTATATCCATTCAGCAAATCCCTCTTGGTTTCTGACATTTTCTAAATCTCCTTTGTGAGCTTTCCTTTCAGTTCGGTAAGAGACTTAAGATTTTTTTCCATTAAAGTCCTTTTCTACTTAAGTTAGCTAGGACTGGTTGCTGTTGCTTGCAACTAAGAAGGCTAACCGAGTGTAATGCCGGTGGTGAGGCCGGGCAGGTTCACACTGGATTTGGGCAGACAAGTAGAGGAACTGCGGAGCGGGAGAGCACTGGGCCAAACCTGTTTTTTGGAGGCTCACAGAATGGTGAGCGAATAAATAAAGGAAAACCGCCCTCACAGTGGCAGCAAGGGATCAGGAAAACAGTCCCTCACGGTGATAGCAGACAGGACCAGAGAACTGCACCTTGCAGTGGCGGGAGAGCCATCTGGGAGAATCGCCACTGAGGGAAAGCGCCATAATTTTTCATAGAGACACACACGTGGCTTTCTGCCATGTGCACACACTAATTGTGCAAGGTGCTTTACAGCTGGGAAACCAGTGAGCAAGCCTAACAGCTGTTTGCCCCACACTGGAGTAGGAAACAAAAGAGCACTCTTTCGTCTAGAGAGGTGTGTGGCTCAAGATGGATTGGTCTTTGCTTGTGGTAGCCAGCCTCCAAGATGGCCCCCAAGGACCTTTGTTATCTCTTGGGTTGTCCCCCCTCTCAGTGCTCTAAGGTTGGACTGTCCAATGGCACACATAAGAAGTGGACATGTCATTTCCAAGATTAGATTATAAAAGTATCTGTGACTGACATCTCGGGCGCACTCAAGCTCTCCCACACCTTTGCTCACTCTCTCCATTTATTTGCTCTGGTGGAATCCATGTCCTGAGCAGCCCTATGGAGAGACCCACATGGTGAGGAACTGACACGTCCTGCCCATAGACATGCAGGTGAATTAAGAAGTAGATGCTTCGACCCTGGTGAGGTCTTCAGAGACTGCAGGCCTGGCTGACACATTGACTAAAACCACATGAGGGACCTGAAGTTTCCTCACCCAGCTAAGCTGCTCCTGGATTCCTGCCCCTCACACATTGTGTGAGATAAGAAATGATTGTTATTTTTAGCTGCCAAATTTGGGGACAGTTTGTTATGCTATTATATATGACTAACTCAGCTGTTCATTAAAACCTCTTCTACATTCTGCAAAAGAATAAAGGTAACATACCCTGCACTGTCGAAGTACAGTCAGTGATTTCTCACACAGGGACGCTGAAGAGGGAGCGCTGGTCTGTGATGTGAGGGAGAATCAGGTCAGCATGATGACCCTCCCCACACACACAGTCCACAGGAGTTTGAAACGGAAAAGTGAGTATGATAACTGAATTTTCCTAAACTAGTCTTATGTCTACCTTTCAAACTAACCTTTACCTAATAACAGACATGACAGAATCTATAGCTTAGGTTCAGTTTGCATCTTATTTTCAAACGATAGGCATTCGTTCTCAGGGACTATCATTTATTTATATTTATTTTTACTCACTTTTAATATGCAAAAACATTTTTAAAATGAAAAGGCATGATCTAATTTATAATCTCTATTTATATGGGCATAAAACCCCATTTGCAATCATGGCTGAATTAACTTTTCACATATTCAGGCATTATCTCTAATTACAGTGACTCCATGGGTCAGTTCTTCTAACTCATGCGATTGAGACAGTTCTTCAATAGGTCAGTTTAATCTGTGTGACAAACTTGCATGCTGCAAAGCTATTTCTGTCTCTTTCAAAAGCATTCACAAGCCTGAACATGCCTCTCTGCCCTTGGGCTATAGTTTTACCATTTCATGTTTATATTCAACTTAGAAATTTGATTTTCAGAAATGTGTGGGTTTAGAATTGACTGTGGGGTTCAAACAGCAGAACAGGATTGCTCGTGTAATATAATAATGCAGGATGTTACCTCCCGGAGTCTTTTGTAGAGCTGTCACTTGGTGATTGTTATTTGGTGATACTGTTAATTTTATTCTGCCATGCAGAGAACCACTGCATTGGAGTGATGGATTATGCTGTCAATCAGGTTTGACAGAACCTCTGTGAGATTTTGTAATGGAATGAAATCAGCATGGTCCAGTGGACTATGATAAGCAAGATACCTGAATATTTAAAGAGCTAAAATGTTAAAATGCTGTGAAGTGCATTTCTTTATGGAGGATCTATTTTCACACTGAATGCTTTTAGAAATTTGTAAATGTGGTCCTTAGGGTAATTTTTAACTTGTGACTCTTTCAAAGCAAAGTTTAAGTGTGGGGTTTAACCCGACCAAGTGGTGGCACAGTAGATAGAGCATTGACCTGGGATGCTGAGGACTGAGGTTTGAAACCCTGAGGTTGCTGGCTTGAGCATGGGCTCACCAGCTTGAATGTGGGGTCGCTGGCTTGAGGCCAAGGTTGCAGGCTTGAGCAAGGGGTCATTGGCTCAGCTGGATCCCCCCTGGTCAAGGCACGTATGAGAAAGGTACCAATTAACAACTAAAGTGATGCAACTATGAGTTGATATTTCTCATCTCTCTTCTGTCCATCTGTCCCTCTCTAAAAAAAAGGGGGTTTAAAAGCGTTGACGATATATATATATATGTGTGTGTGTATACATGTGTGTATTTGTGTATAGGGGGTCCTTGTGTTACGACACAGTTCCATTCCTATTTACACTAATGTAACCCGAATTTTGGTGCAGGTCAAAACACACCCTAGCCTAACACAAACGAAACCTTTGTGCTTTTAACAGTCTAAAATGGAGTAGGTAAGTGTACTGGGGGACACCAACTCCCTCACTCATACGCCGCGTTATTGCATATTCTTCCGCCCTGCACAACCAAACTACTTTGCCTATGTAGTCTGCAAGTACGATGCTAACAACGTAACCTGAAACATTTACATCTCAAGTTTTTAAAGTTTTTATGGGCATGAGTGTTATAAAATTAAAATGTTGTATGTTGAGATTGTCGTAACCCAAGGACCCTGTGTGTGTGTGTGAGTGCGTGTGCTTGTGTGTACACACACACACAAGAGAGAGACGTCTGCCCTCTTAGGTTCAGTAACTGGGTGCTTGAGAATCAAACTAACAAAAGACAACAAAAGAAAAAACATAATTTTTATTAACATTCATATGCATGCCAGTTCACAGAAAAGAAGTGACCATTCAAATAAGGGGTTAGATTTAGGGGCTTATATACCATTTTAAGAAAGGAAAGTGGGTTTGGGTTTAAATTATGATAAAGTTGTGGGAGAGTACGAGGAAATATGTGGGAGAACTAACATGCTAGATGAACTTTTACAGGATGACTTGAAGTTTTAAAATTTTAATATTTTAGATATAAAAAATGCTAGAAGGTTTTCTTCTTTTGGATGCTAAAGGCTACTATCAACTTGATAACAGTTCTAGAAACATCTTGCACATACCAGTAATTTGCTTATGTTCATTTTCTGTTTCCAAAATTGCAGATGAACTTTGTGGCCTGAACTGCCAGTTTGTTTTGATTTTTCTGAAAATCAAAATCAAAGGGTGAAAGGCAAATGATCATGTTTTTGTTCTTAGAAATTAAGCCAAAATGTCATAGCAATATTATTATTATTACTACTACTATTATTATTAAGTGAGAGGCGGGGAAGCAGAGAGACATACTCCTGCATGCACCCTGACACCTGACAAGGTCCATACCGGGCAATGCTCTGCCCATCTGGGTCCACTGTTTCATTGCTCAGCAACCAACCTATTTTAGTGCCAGAGGCAAGGCCATGGAGCCATCCTCAGCACCTGGGGCCAACTTGCTCAAACCATTTGAGCCATGGCTGCAGGAGGGAGAGAGAGAAAAAGAAGGGGGTGGGAGGGGCAAAGAAGCAGATGGTTGCTTCTCCTATCTGCTGACTGGGAATCGAACCTGGAACTTCCACACGCCAGGCCAATTGATGCTCTACTGCTAAGCCAACCGGTCAGGGCCATAGTAATATCTTATGAAGGGATAGTTTTACATTTGCCATTTACATTAGCCAAAAACAAAATGAGTCTCTGTTCTACAGAATTTTATTATTTTTAATAACATTGTTATTATATATTACTAATTAATTATTAGCCAAAGTTGTTGAAGCAGGAGAAGGGTAAAATTTCACCAGCAGTTTAGGAAACCTGAGTCTCTGCATTTTGACACTGGCTGGCTCAGAGCTTCTTTATCTGGAGAATAGAAATTTTGAGAGGGAGGCTGGCTGCCTTAGGGAATTGTACTCTCATAACCATAATTCTGACATTTTATAAAAGAAAACATGTCTTGATTTTTTAGCTTTTATTTTTTAACCTTGAAATTTAGAATAAAAAGCATTGAGAAAGGAAGAAGAGAGATTATGCAAAATTATTTTGTATTTCATTCCAAAAACCAAGTTATATTGTCTATTTTAAAAAATGCTCCTATTTTCAAAGGGAATATGGTTCTTAAACAATACTGCAGTTGTGCCTCAGATCATGCTATAAAAATTTCAGGAAACTACAGTCATAAAGGAGATGAAAAATAAGACACTTAGAACATTTCTAGCAGCAGAAGCAAATTGAACATTTGAAACTGGTTGCCTGGGAAACTGCTGACTTGGTCTGGGTGGGGGGCAGGGTGGCCATTACTGGGATTTCTGATAGGTTTTATGTTCCTAAACCTCTATCACCTGCTATTGCGAATATAGTATTTCCCCTTCCATTATGCTATGAAGAGAGAAAGAAATTTCGAAGAGCAAAGTCAGCCTTGTCCCTAGAGGTGGGAAGCTAAAGGATGCCAGCGCTCTTGGTAATTCCTAGAGGTCGGAATGGGGGGCGTGGCTGCCCCCTCGGCCCGGACTGCTAAGACATATATAGGCGTGGCTGCCCCCTCGCCCCGACTGCTAAGACATATATAGAGAAAACTGCGTAGGTCTCTTTCATAATAAGCCCCTCTATGTATTTGTTTCTTTGGATTACTAGTCACATAGCTCTTATCTTTGCATGCTTAGTAATTTTTAATTTAGTGCTGGAAACTAAAAAAAAAAAAAAAAAAGGTTCCAGATGATGCCTTTTAATAGAGAAAGTTCAAACTTTTCTCGGCTAAGAAAATAAGAGTGGGAGAGAGGGAAACTCATTTTAACCCAGTCGGGCTGAGCTGGGTTGAAGCGACATCGCAGTTTTAGGAAGATTCAGTCTACTTCTTGTTGGCCCCCTACCTCGTGCACGGCCCCAGGAGTTTCAGTGGAGAGGTGGGCGGGTCTTTGTTTCCTTAGCACCAGTGAACGCTGGGGGCGCTGCTGCCTTGCTTTTCTGCCCTGCTTTACGGAGGTATTTTTTTTTCTTTTTTTTCTTAATTTTAATGGGGTGACATTAATAAATCAGGGTACATATGTTCAAAGAAAACATCTCCAGGTTATCTTATCATTCAATTATGTTGCATACCCATCACCCAAAGTCAAATTGTCCTCTGTCACCTTCTATTCGGAGGTTTTCAATTGTACTCTTTAATCTCCCACCATTCACACCTCTGGAATTAGCTGAATGCCTTGTAGGGGGAGACCAGCTCCCAGGATACCAATTTTGTCATTTTAGCTCTGATGCCCACCAAAAGCTCTCTGATTTCTCTGTCTCTGCAACAGAGACCCTTGGGACCAAGCCCAGATCCTAAGCCTCTATCTAGCCTATTGACACACAGTGCGCTTTTTCAGCAAATAGACTTACTTATAGCTTATATTTCAGGAGTATTTTCTATAATTATGTTTTCAAATATGTGTTCTATTCCACTGTTTTGATTTTCTTCTGTGCATATGTAGTATATCCTTTGCTTGCCTTTTAGGCCTATAATTTTGTTTTCAATTTCTTCAGTCTTTCTCTATTTTGGTTTCATCTTGTTTGATTTCCCCGTCTCCCTCCCACTCCCCACCCCCACACCCCAAACTGTCTCTTCTGGTGCATTCCTTAATATTTATTATCTTTGGTTTTAAAATAATTTATTATTATTATTTTTTTTGGCTTGCTTTCCTGAACCCTGCCAGTTCCTCTTTCTCTTCTTTCTGTTATCAATCACGCTGTCCACATGTGTTGTCTCTTCTTCGTTTCTCTCTCGCTCTATTTCTGCTTTGCTGTCTTCCTTTATTACTGTGATTTTATTGAAGTGCAATGACAGCTCTTTCTGGTGGATTTTCTTTTTACAGAAAATAGTTGCTGTGCTTTCCCACATTTGTCTTATTGTATAGAATTAAGAAAAATGACACAGTATCGCTTATTGTGGTAATTCCGGTTTGAGTGCATTGTGCTTTCTCGAACTTGGTGCTGCCAGGCGATAAGGGCGGAGTGCGTGCCTGGGGGCGAGGGCCGCCTCGGACAGAGGAGTGACCCTGTCTTTACATAGCTCATGTCTATTCTCTTTCCTCCTTCATCACCTTCTTTTGTGTTAATAGATATATTCCGGTATCCCATTTTAATGCCTTTGTTGGTTCTTTTTACTATATATATTTTGAGTGTTTTTTTAATAGTTGCTTTGGGGATTGCAATATGCATTTTAACATTAAACTGTCTAGTTTATAATGACACTAACAATTCTGATCGTATATATATATATATTTTGCTTCAATATAGTTCCCTTTTCTTCCCTTTTATGGTGAATTGTTTTTCTCCTGCTGTTAAAAAAATTAGTTTTTTGTGTGTGTGTGTGAGAAAGAGAAAGGGACAGATAGGGATAGAGAGACAGGAAGGCAGAGAGATGAGAGACATCAGTTCTTCATTGTGGCACCTTACTTGTTCACTGATTGCTTTCTCCTATGTGCCTTGACTGAGGGGCTACAGGAGAGCAAGTGACCCCTTGCTGAAGCTAGAGACTTTAGGCTTCAAGCCAGCGACTTTGGGCTCAAGCCTGCGAACTTGGGGTCATATCTATGATCCCAGGCTCAAGCCAGCAACCCCGTGCTCAAACCAAATGAGCCTGCGCTCAAGCTGGTGACCTCGGGGTTACGAACCTGGGTCCTCTGTGTTCCAGGATGATGCTCTATCCACTGTGTCACCACCTGCTCAGGCTCTTTTGGCATTTTGAATATAATGGGTCTAGGTATGGGTCTGTTTAAGTTTATCTTACGTAGAATTTGTTGAGCTTGTTGGTGGTGTAGATTAATGTTTTACATCAAATGTGGGAAGTTTTCTGTCATCACTACTTCAAACCTTTTTCTTTTCTTAAAAATGGCTCTGTGTGTGCGCCTCTGAACATCACCTCATTCATTACAGTATCTACAGCCTATTTGCACCCTTTGCTTGCTTCCCCCAAAGCTGTGCCTGTCTGGGAAGGTGATCCTTCATTTTTAGAAGGTGCATTTTAGCTGCTGCTTTGATATTTATGACTGGATACCCCAGGGAACCTCCTACCTTTCACTCTCTTCCCCAGCCAGAGCTTTAACCCTGTTCACCTTCATCCGTCCACAGCAGGTCTCAGTCAGGATGAGGTTCCTGCTTCGGGGAGGGCACTCTGGCTGTGAGTTGTGAGGCCTGTTGCTGCTCTATCCCTCTGTGCTCTCATATTATTCACGGGTCTGCCTGGTACCCAGACTCCTGAAGGGTTCTGGTGAATTCTGCTGCTTTAGAAACACTCCCATTCAATTTAGACTTAGTGGGTTTTCTAGTTTATAAAAATAGAATTTGTAGCTTTAAAAGACTATCTGTGTTTTTCCCTGTGGTTTTTATGAGAAGTCATGGGAAGATTCATAATTAAGCTACCACCACATACCGAATGTCCTACAGGTATGTTAAGAAATGTCTAGCATGTTTTCAAAACCTATAGAGTATACAGAAGAAAAATAAAGACAAAAACAAAGTTTGCCCAGAGTTTTAGTCAGATGTTGTGACTATTGTTTACTTCAGTGCACAGCTATCAAGGGGATTGGGATCAGAGTGGGTGACAAGGAGTTGGGATCAGAGTGGGTGACAGGGGGTTGGGATCAGATTGAGGTGACAGGGGGTTGGGGTCAGAGTGATGTGACAAGGGGTTAGGATCAGAGTGATGTGACAAGGAGTTGGGATCAGAGTGGGTGACAGGGGGTTGGGATCAGATTGAGGTGATGGGGTTGGGGTCAGAGTGGGTGAGTGGAGGTTGGGCATATGTCCAAGGTGCATTTTCAGTGGGATTGGGAAAACTCCTTAACAGGGCCAACATCAAATATGAGAGTATCAAAATTTCTCCATGATTTTCTTCAATTTATCTTGGAGAAAGAAGTCAGAGAGGCAGAGAGAGAGAAAGCATTGGAATTGTGAAAAGGAATAGAATAGGCAAATGGAGAAGATAGATGCTCTGAGCAAATGAGTAGGACCAGGAAAAAAGAAGTGATTTCTTTCTCTGATTAGACAAGCAATCTTATAAAAGCGGATAGATTATTTTTTTAAATATAAAACATAGTTTTGGAGCCTTGCGGTATTCTCAGCAAAATTTCCTTTTAAGTTTATACGCCAAGAGTAAGTCAAATTTAAAGCTTGCTGTGTGTTACACTGTGTATTTAGCTAGTACTCACTTTAACAAAACGGAGCATAAATGGCTGGATTGAGGACCTCACGGTGCGTCAGTTAGGCGTTCTGAGCTCACTGCATTCCTAGTACTGCACGCAGCACCCTCCACCAGCGGACGGTCGGCTCTGCAGGGCCTGTGCTTTGCAGACAGAACCAACCAGCCTCTCTAGCAATGTAACTGCCAAGAAGTGTGACGGGCCTTCAAAACCTCTATCTCAGATATCCTAAGAGAAGGTAGAGGAGATATATTTGTAAAAGGCGAATCCTTTCTGTAATTTTCCAAACCACCATGTAGCTGGCTGCCTGCTAATTCTAGGCCCCTAAGTCTAGACCTAACAAACCCTGACAAAGTCACCCAGATAAGATGGGAAGGCCTGCCACAAACAGCTGAGATGAGATACGAGAGTGACAGCATGGCCTGTGGCTGCAGTGTGATCTCTCCAGATGGAACCTTTCATCTTACCTGAGAAGGTCAGTCCTATGAGTTCATTCTTCTGCAACCATTACAATGATTAACGTATTGTAGGGATTAAGAGCTATAATTTAAGTGATATACTGTCAACAGTGCTTTCTTAATCCTATGTTGATGCAACAACTGCTCTGTGCATGCTTTGATTTAGTAAAGGTGATGGAGTAGTTTGCAGATTCCTGAATTCCGACGACAGCAACTGCTATACTTACAGTGCAGCTGCTGGGCCGTCGCTCCTCCATGGCGCTCTTCGAGAACGGACCAGGCTAAGTGACTCTGAAAACAGCAGGCATGGCTTCGGTGGTCTGTACTATATTAAAAAGATATACTAAGATAAATTTCTATTTAAAAATCATGTATTTTTTATTTTGAAAACACTGAGACCTTGAGTTGCAGATCAGTTTGTTGCATGATTTTTCATGCAACTTCAAAATATAGAAAATAATCCCCTGATAATTTGTATTAGTTTCTAAAAATGATATTTCAGGAACCTTTATTCTCCCTTAATGATGAGTGGTATCTACTGGAGTGCTACTTTCGAATTGAGCTCAAAGTTATTTAAATAATAATAACATGGATGTCGCTCTTCCCTGACTGGCTAAATTCTGGATCAACATACTCTGAGTGGCATAGCTGAGAGAATGTGCTGGAGAAATAGAATGTGGGGAAGGAGGGATTAAAAATAAGTGCTTGGCCTGATCTGTGATGGCACAGTGGACAAGTGTCGACCTGAAACACTGAGGTCACTTGTTCAAACCCCAGGCTTGCCGGGTCACGGCACATAGGGGAAGCAACTACTGTGAGTCGATGCTTCCCGCTCCTCCCTCCTTTTTCTCTTTCTCTTTTGCTCTTCCCTCTCTCTAAAAATCAATAAAAAAAAGTGCTTTGAAGTCCTGTGATGCTTGAAAGGACTTAAAACGAAAATGTAAGAGCCAAACAGCAGCAGCAGCAGCAGCAACAATAACAAAAGGCCCCAAACCAAAAATACGCATGCCTGGTGTCCACTGTTTCAGGAGCTGCAGTGCCCGCAGGTTACTGTCTCATCTTTCACAGCTTCCCCTCTGTCGCTGCCTAGCACACCACAGTCCTCGTCTGCAGAAAGTGAGGGAGGCCCACTGCCTTTGTGGGGATTTAGGCAAAACTGTGTTCTAGAGAGAAACTCCAAAAGCAATGGACAAATTGACTAATTTGATGCTTTCATTAAACTAAATATGGATTTCAGGTGATATGCGGAAATGGAAGTTTTACACCCACATTGGCTGGATATATGCTGGTGTTTTCATGAGACCTGCTGTGTAGCAAAGTCTTTGGGACCAGGAGTGACTGAATAGCCAAGAGGATGATGACCTGTGAGACGTATGCTCCTGGGTCCTGGTGGGAGACCTTGTCACTGACGGTACCAGGCATCTCTCATAATCCTGAAAACCGCAAACCAGAACCTGGGCTTCTGCGCGGGGTTTCTGTCTGCATCCATGTCTCTTCCTGGGCCAGGGAGAGCAGCAGGTTGCAGAAAGAGAGGACAAGGTCTGCCGTCTCTGGGTTCAGATTCTTGCCGCTGAGTTGAAGCAGCCACTGTCAGGTGGTTTTAGCTCAGATAATACAAATATGGCCTGACCTCTTACCCAACCAAGTCTTACAAGGATCCAATTAAATCATAACCTATCAAACATGTTAAAATTTTTGAAAAAGTTTTTTTTTTTTAGATTTTATTTATTGATTTTAGAGAGAGGAGAGAGAGAGAAGGTAGAGGACGAGCAGGAAGCATCAACTCAAAGTTGCTTCCCATATGTGCCTTGACTGGGCAAGCCCAGGGTTTCTAATGGCAACCTCAGCATTCCAGGTTGACGTTTAATCCACTGCACCACCACAGGTCAGGCAAACATGCTCAAATCGTGGAAAGCTGTAAAAGACTGTGCAGATGTTATTATGGTTTGTCTCTCAGCTAACCGAATGTCTTTAACATTGCCTTTTATATATTTGGCCTCCCCTGGGCTGCAAGTAAGACGTGGACTCCGCAGAAGGTGTTTACTAAATGCTTGTTGCATGTGTGGTCATCTGGAAATCATGACCCTCATAGTTCATTCAGAAGCGCAACCATAGTCGAAGGACAGCGCAAATAAGAATTCAAATCACATACAAATCAAACACAGAACTCCAAGGCAGTTCTTGCTAAAACCCCCTTCCTATTCTCTAGCACTCTGCAACTGTGGGGCCCTTTACTGCCCCCCCACAGGACCCTCTCCCTCACCCATATCAGTGCTTGCTCTAACCTGCACCTAACCCACCCTACCCAGCCCTGTGCTGGGTCCTCTGCGCAGGTGTGAGAGTCCCTGGGAAGGGAGGCTCCTTTTCACTCTCACCACTGTTGTCATGAGAACAGGCCTTTTGTCCTCAACTCCTTTACCTGGTTCTGCTTCCTAAGAACCCGAATCTCGCTTAATGCTGCTCAGAGGATGAGCGGGGAGCTGAGCAGTGGGCAGAAACCTGATTTATTTGGCAGGAAGAAGGGCTGATGACATGCGTAGCAATACAGTTTTTATTGCTACAAAGATGTTTCTGCCTTGCTCTGGCTGGGTAGGTGGTTGGAGCATTATCCTGATATGCCAAGAATGCAGGTTCGATCCCAGGTCAGGGCACGTAGAAGAGTCAACCAATGAATGCATAAATAAGTGAAACAACAAACTGATGCTTCTCTCTCTGTCTAAAATCAATAAATGAAAAAAATTAGAGAAGAGTTCTGCCTTGTATCTGATAAGCAGAGAAAGGATGATTTCATCTTTGTCTAAATTAATTTCATTAAACCAAGAAGCCACAAAAGCTTGGCATCTGTCTCACTAAAATTTATTGGATTACAAATATAATTTCTTTGGACCAGAAGCTGCAGTTTGCTGAGTCATCATTCTTTTGTTCCATTCTGAGGAGATTTGCTGCTGCTTCGTCTGTCCGGTAGTGCCCAAACGGAAGGTGGGATTAGGAGGCTAGTGCTGAGCTGGCTGTTTAGTAGCTAAGACAGGCAATGAGGGTTGCATCAGATTTTTAGCAGAGGCCACTGGCTGAATGATGTCCCAGGTCTCAGCAGTGTTTGGTTACCACCTTTTATTCAACCAATCTTCTTGAAAACACAAGGAATTCATGAAATTCAACTAGAAATTATAGAGGGTTCACTACATACTCTGCACTGGTGAGTGGAGCCCCATAGGACGAAGGCCCAGGGCTTAAGAAACCTGTGGTGCACTAGATTCTGACCAGTGTGTTCATTTAGGGACATTACTCCTGCGTTCTCCAGCTTTTCGTGGCAGTCCTGGGGGATCGGTGCCACGTTGGGCACGCGAGACGGCAGAAATGCCAATTTATTCTGAGGTACTGCAGCATTGCACAAAAATACAGGATACGTGGGTGAAAAGGGTGGTATCTCATTTCCGTGAGTTAAATAGGAGATTACAATTATGTTTTACAAATGAGGAGACTGCGTTAGAGAGAGGCTTGAAGGGATATACTCGGATGCACCACTAACATTTAGCCAAGGCTTGCAACTAAAGCTTTACATTATATGTGTGTGTGTGCATGTGCGCTCATGTGCGTGCGTGCGTGTGTGTATTATGCTGGTTGCAAGTCTCTTCTTCTTCTTCTTTAATTTTAGAGATAGAAGAGGCTGAGGGAGAGACAAACAGAAACTTCAATCTGTTTCTGTATGTGCCCTTTCCAGGGATTAAACTGGCAACCTTTGCGCACTGGGACAATACTTCAACCAACTGAGCTATTCACCCAGGGCAATATCTTCTTTTCTAATATTGAATATTTGTTCATCAGGATGTGAAAGAGATTATTGTTCATGAGATTTTCAGCCCCTCTTCTTCTCCAGCCTCCATAGTACTGTGCATTCCCTCCTTACCCTGATGTACTTGACTTTGGACTTGGCCATCTAGGCTGCTTTAGCCAATGGGTTGTGAACAGTTGTGAGCAAAGGTCTGAAATGTGCTTGCTCTCTTGAGCTCCTCCTGCCTTTCACATGAGAAACGTGTGCCAAAGATCCTGCTAATCTAAGAAAGATGAGAGAGGGAGAGTAGGCTCTGACTCAGCTGCAGCGAGGCGTCATTCCCCACTAAGCCCAGCCCATATTAGCTGAGCCCACAGATGTGTGAGCGTGCAACCTGCTGGTGAAAGCCACTGAAATTTCCATGGTCTTTGTTAGGTATCATTGCTTTGGTAATAAATTAATGCATACTTTTAAAAAGAACAAGATAGTTCTGAATAGCACAGTGTAGCACACACAGCTTATGCACTACCATGCACTGGAAACAGAATAAGAACGGAAGCTGAATGGTCTGAAGAAATAGCCCGGGACTGGATGTCAGAAGTCTTGGGTTGTAGTGGCTCTTCCACCTTTAATAATATAATAGTTTATCCTTATGAAATGCAGACTATGTGGCAGGCATTATGTAAAGCAGCCTGATTAATTCATTTAATCATCACAGTAATCCTATGAGGTAAATTTATTATTATTCCCACCTTTGAGATGAGGAAATGGAGGCACAGAGAGAGTAAGAGGCTAACAAGATCTCACAGCTAGTAAGTGGCTGAAGGGAGACTGGTCCCCAGACAGGCGGTGTAAGTGGATGCTGTCAACACCACCAAGAGCCTTGTTCCCAACGGAGACTCTCGTTTCTCCACCAGCTGGGGGACTTGGCTCACCTGAGTCCCTCTGTGCAAACTGCCCTTCACCAGCGCGAGTGACCTAACTCAAAGTTCTATACATCGCGGGGGCAGCACATCCAATGTCTGGCAATATGTGACCAAAAGCCTGGGGAAAGCCCCTTTGCCTACACTAGGGGCAATTTGAAGTCTCTTTCCAACTCAAGCGATCTCTGCAAGATCAGATTTAGTCCTTTAGCTACTTCATCACCTCTGCCCAAACCTGCTTCCCTCATTACCTTACACGTGCTGCTTTTGAAAATGCTCTCTGGCAAACCTGCATACAAATAACCAGTGCAGTCTAATTCCAAGGAACCCAGTCTGAGATAGCCGCATTCCGGAGTCTGAGTTCTTAGCCACTGCAATCTTGCAAGTCACCGCTTGGAGCTTCATTAGAAGTGGGGACAATAATGTCTGTTTATTGAGAGGATTAAAAGTGGTAGTATTTTTTATTAATTTCACTCTGGAATGTGGCTTTCTCATTTTGCCCCACCCTTTTGCACTTCATGGAAGCTCATTCTCTAAGGTCATCATAATTTTTTAATGGCAAAACCTGTGGGAGACTGCAAATGACAAAGCCTTTGTAAGTTTGAGGCTTAGCAAAAGGCTAAATTCCCCCCCCCCCCCGCCCCCACCGCCATATTGGCTAAGAAGCTGAGTATCTGTACTTATCCCATCCCCCACTTCACTTGCTTGCTTAAGTTACTAGAAGCAATTTTCATGCCCTTTCTGTCACCCTTTGTTTGTTCAGATGTTAGTTGATTTCAGTTATGCAGGGTGGGGTGGATTCCTGTTTATGCCTTAAGAGAATTCCTGTTTTTGCTTCAGATATGTTACTTTGTATAGAAGACTTCCTTATTTGCATATGGCTATTTAATAAAGCAAACTGGGGAGCTGTTTTGCTCTGTATTGCAATCAGCTTGCAGAGGCCTCCTGATCCCATCCTATTTCAATCTTTAAGGGTATTTTCTTCATTCCTCATCGTTCTCCCTCAGGATCTGGAATTACTAGCTGCGCAGGTTCATGGCAAAAACCCAATTGATATTGTTTATTCTGGACTCTGCTGCATTCAGTTCTATCATTACTTGTGAACTTGGTCTCTTGGTGAATGTCTCCCACAGGATTACAACTGTTACTCTTGTTCAGTTGACTACATATTCATGACTCCTTACCCCAACTAACCCCCAAGCTCTGGAGTAGTGCAATAATCACTTGAATCTGCATCACCACTTGCTGTCTCCCCAAATCCTCAAACTCGGCATTTCCAAAACGGAAGTTACCATTTTCTCCAGCAAACTTGCTCCTTCTTCTATATTTTGCTTTTGTTGGTGACACCATCATTTCAGGCCACCATTCCAATAAAAGGGTATCTTTCTTGAATAGTTCCTCTTCCTCACCCCCATTATAAATCGATGTCTGGCTAATTTTATCCATATCCCCAAACTCCTCCAACATGTCCCTTCTCTCCAGTCCTACTCTCCCCCTACTTGAGACACTCATCATCTCTCATCTGAACAATTGCAACAGCTTTCAAAGTGGTCTTCCTGATCCCAGCCTGGTTTTCTCAAAGTCATCAAGTCACAGCTGATAAAATCTACGTAAAAGGAAAATGGGATTGAGCCATCCTACTGCTTAAAACTCTTTATTAGTCCCCCTGTAAAGCAAGTAACTGCGGCCACCATCACAGCCGCCTGGCTCGTGCAGGTTCACATTTGATTCAAAGAGTCGGTAATGAAACAACGGAGCCAAGAACTGGTGAGCCATCAGCTTTAATTCTAGCTTGCACCTGGTGGGTGTTGGGCAGATAAAATATATTATGCTCACTTTGTTAAAGATGGAGCTGCCCACATGGAAGCCCGTCACCCAGGTGATATTATTTGGCCTTATGCTTGGAATGGGTATGGGGGAGAGTCTATAATGTAAGCAGGCCGGGTCATTATGGCCTAAGGCTTGGTTTTAAGAGTAAGCTCTTCTCCACACCCTTGACTGATTGGATGATGTAGGGTGGTGATGTAGGGAGGAATCCCATTATGCCTCAGATGGGTGACTTTGTATCAGAGACTTCCTTGTTTGTATAATTGGATTAAAGGTTTTGAGTCCGCTATAAAGTGGGAGAGAACAGTAGCTTGATCTCTCTCTCAGTTCCTGGGTTCCTGAGATTAGTATTAGAGAGGAGAGCAGAGTAAGCCACATGGAGGAGAGGAAGCAGCCAAGATGGCAGAGTGCTGAGGAAGAGTTTGTGCAGGAGGAGATGGGAAACAGAGGTGAATAAGTCTGGTGAGCTGGAAAGCTTTGATGCTAGGAAACTCGGATAAGTCAATAGCTTTGTGAGCACTGAATGTGTGGGTTTTGGAGCCCAGTGTGTGTTTTTGCTTGCCCGCCGGGTGCAAGCTAGAATTAAAGTTGATGGCTCACCAGTTCTTGGCTCCATTGTTTTATTACCGACTGTTCGAATCCAATGCGAACCTGCATGGGTCAGGCTGCTGTGATGGCGGCCTCGGCCACAGGCTTTACAGTGGGCAAGCAAAAACACACACTGGGCTCCAAAATCCACTCATTCAGTGCTCACAAAGCTACTGATTTATCCGAGTTTCCTAGAATCAAGGGTTTCTAGCTCACCAGACTTATTCACCTCTGTTCCCCATCTCCTTCTCCAGCACAAACTCTACACAAAACTGGCTTCTCCCTCAGCATTCCGCCATCTTGGCTGCTTCTCCTGGTCTCCACATGGCCTTAATCAGCTCTCCTCTCTAATACCTCAGGAACCAAGAGCGAGCAAGCTCCTAGTCTGCCCCACTTTATAGCATAGATTCAAAACCTTTAATCCAATCTACAGACAAGGAAGTCTCTGATACAAAGTCACCCATCTGAGGCATAATGGGATTCCTCAGGAGAGTGCACCACCCCACATCATCCAATCAGTCAAGGGTGTGGGGAAATGGTTACTCTTAAAACCAAGCCTTAGGTTATAATGACCCCGGCCTGCTTACATTACAGCCTTTCCCCCACACCCATCCCAAGCATAAGGGCAAATAATATCACCTGGGTGATGGGCTTCCATGTGGGCAGCGCCATCTTTAACAAAGTGAGCATATTATATTTTATCTGCCCAACACCTAGAATCAAATGTTTATAGCTCACCAGACTTATTCACCTCTATTCCCCATCTCCTTCTCTCTGCACAAACTGGCTTCTTCCTCAGCACTCCGCCATCTTGACTGCTTCTCCTGGTCTCCTCCACGTGGCCTTAATCTACTCTCCTCCTAGAATGTAATCCCTCTTCTCTTGAACAATGTGATCTTTCTTCCTTTTAAAAGCTTTTGGCGTGAAAGCCCTCCCCCAACTCACGTTAATACAATCACACCCATCCCAAGCAGGAAGGTCAATTAATGTTATATTACCTGGGCAAAGGGCTTCCATGTGGGCAGTGCCATCTTTAATAAAGTGAGCATAATATATTTTATCTGCCCAACATCCCCCACTGTCTAGAGGATAATGTCAGTCTTTTTTTTTTTTTTTTTTTTTAATTTTAGAAAGAGAGAGAGAGAGAAAGAGGAGGGAGAAGTGAGAAGCATCAACTTGTAGTAGTTGCATCCCATATGTGCCTTGACCAGGCAAGCCCAGGGTTTTGAACCAGTGACCTCAATATTCCAGGTCAACATTTTATCCACTGCGCCACCACAGATCAGGCTTCAATCTTTTCCTAATATAAAGCTCTTTATGATCTGACTGTACAGTGCAGTGGCTAAGATTTGGGCTTTAGAATCAGACAGTTGGATTAGATTCCAGGCTTGTTAGTGGTGTGGCCTTGGGCAGTACGCTTACCTTCTCTGACAGGATGGAGATATAATAAAGGCATCTACTTGAGGCACTTACCAAATTTCCACACACTTCCCGTTTTCTAGCCTTTTTTGAAATTAGGTTGGGGCCATGTGACAATTGATGGGAGTGGCATTGATGGGAGGCCTGTGACCCTCTTCTTTCATCCTCTTTTCCTGCTGTGACAACCTTGGAGGCCACATGTTCAGCTAGTGTGGCTAGTTCCTCCTTTACCTGTCAGGGCTGCCCCTGGGCCATGAGCTCCCGGAGGAGACACAGCGCCTCCTTGTGGCACCTCCAGCCCCAGAACAGCCGTCTCCATACCAGGTGGCCCACAAATGTTTGTTGAATAAATCAACACCCACTTGGGACTTGGAAAATAAACTATTATTTTTCTCAAAAATATGCAGAATAGAGTTATACTCTGGTATTAATTTGCCAAGGCTGCCACAACAAATACCATAGACTTAAACAACAGAAATTTATTTTCTCACAGTTTTGGAGGCTACAAGTCCAAGATCCAGGTGTCGGCAGGTTTTCTTCTGAGGCCTTGCTCTTTGGCATGCGGACAGATAATAATGCTATGACGTAGGTACTGTGTTATTGTCCCATTACCAGGAGTGACCAGCAGGGAGGAGGTGGAGGATTTGAGCCAGTCTGCCTGCCTCAGCAAACTGTCTCTAGAAAGGGAGGTTCAGTAATTGTCCTGGGAATGCCACTCAGAAGGGACCAGATGGGGATTTCTACCCGGTTTCTGTGGCTGCAGACCCCACACTCACTCTGTTCCCAGGGCGCCCCCTCTGCCTGTGCCTCTTCCTGCTTTGTGTTTTCCTGCCCGTCCTTGGTGATGTGAACAGATCCCCCAGACTCGAGTGCTGAAAGAACCAGGGGTAGGGGAATGCTCCTTTGCAATGTTATTGGAGTAAACTTTGTTTTCCCTTAAACAGATTAACTGCATGTTTAAACTTTCAAAACACAATCGTCTTTAAAAAAATCAGACCAGTTGCATCTGGAAGGGGGAGGGAGGCTTCAGCAAGCTGGTGGTTGTGTGCAGATTGCTTGACTTTCTTGTATTTATGGAAGTTAGGTCTATCACCAGGCCTCTGGGAATATTTGCACTATTTAAAGTATAAACCAGAAAAATATGTTGACATACTTGTCTGACCCAAGTAATTTTTTTGTAATCAGTCTTAATTTAAATATCTCCCCAGGTAGAAGTTGGAGTACACAGATGAGACTTTTGGAGTGCTTAGAAGTTAGCAAGATGTGTTTGTCCTGACACAAGTTCACTGCAGACTGGAGTTTCCCACAGACAGCCTCTCAGCCTTCCGATTTCTGCTTTGCTCACCAGGGGCCTCGTCTTCCCACCCTTGCAGGCACCTGTGACTTTGTGGTGCTGTCCCCTTTCTGGACATTTTCAGTGGCTCTTTGTACCCACCCAAATGTTATAAGACCGGGTCAGGGTCTGGATCCAGGCAATTCCCCCGGTCTCCTGCCTTCTGCCTCCTCCTAAGTCCCTCACGCTCCCACATTTGCACCTGAGCTGTTTTCCGACCACCAGTTACTCACTGCTGGTAGCAGGACCCACTGCCCACCATGTAGCATTTCTGCTCAGGAGTGGGCCGCTCACTCTGTGAGAACTGGACAGAGCCCCCACCAGAAGTGACCTGCTGTGCATCCTGAAGCCAGTTTTGTTTCTTCTTCAAGGCCAGGGTCCTTCTATAGCATCTTTGCTGCTATTGACACCCATTGTTTTTGACTACTATCACAAAATGCCAAGGAAGGCAGGTTCTGGAGGTAAGAGCCAGTGTGTCCTTGGTAGGCATCAATAAATGGTGATTCACCCTCTTCTTTTACTTAAAAAGTGTTAACTACATTGGTTGCTCTGTTAAATGAAGACACTCTTGAGGCAGAAATTATTAAAGAAAAACTTGGAACCATTTTAAAAAAATTTATTTTCTGTGTGGTAAGATACACATGACATAAAACTCACAAATTTGACCATGTTTAAGGTACAGTTCAGTGGCACGAGTACCTTCACACTGTTGTACCACCATCGCCACCATCCATCTCCAGAACTCTTTCATCTTCTTCAACGGAAACTACACGTGAAACACTAACACCCCATGCTACCTACTTCCCCTCCCCCCAGCCTCTGCTACCCATATTCTACAATCTGTTTCTATGAGTTTGCTTATTCTAGGTGCCTCATATAACTGGAATCATATAGTATTAGTTCTTTTGTGTCTGGCTTATTTCACTTAGCATAATGTTCTACAGGGTCATATATATTTCAAGGTTCAACCCATTCTTTTTTTTTTTTTTTAGTTTGTATGTGTGAGAGAGATTGAGAGACAGGTAGGGACAGACGGACAGAAGAAAAAGAGATGAGAAGCATCAACTTGTTGCAGCACTTTAGTTTATCAATTGCTTTCTCATACATGCCTTGACCGGGGGCTCCAGCTGAGTCAGTTATCCCTTGCTCATGCCAGCGACCTTGGGCTCACACCAGCGACCACGGCTTCAAGCCAGACACCTTTGGGCTGAAGCCAGAACTATGGGGTCATGTCTATGCTCAAGCTGGTGAGCCTGTGTTCAAGGCAGATGAGCCAATGCTCAAGCCAGTGACCTCAGCATTTCGAACCAGGGTCCTCAGCATCCCAATAGGCCAATGCTCTATTCACTGTGCCACCGCCTGGTCAGGCCAACCCATTCTATCTTAAGGCTTACTAATATTTCATGATATGTATAGACCACATTTTGATTATCCATTTATCTGTTGGTAGATATTTGGGTTGTTTCTCCCTTTTGGATGTTGTGAATACTGCTAATGTAAATGTTGGTGGAAAAATATCTGTTCTCATCCCTGCTTTCAATTCATTCGGGTGTATACCCAGAAGTAGAATTGTTATATCATATGGAAACTCTGTTTAATTTTTGAAGATCTGTCATGGCTTCTATATACCTCTTTGTGATTTTCCTTGTCTTTTCCACTGTGTTCACAGCCTACCCTCTCTGTACTCCTGCCATTGAAACACCCCAAGAGAAGATAGAATTGGTGTGATGAGTTTCACTCTGTGAGACAGGCCTCTGGATGGCCAGCCTTTAGATTGCAACTTAGGTCAAAGATCAGGTTGTTTTTTGGATGAGTTGTGTCCACATTATCAGGGCTATATGATAAAACTACCTCTGAGTCTTATAAAACTCCAACCAAAGGATACAGTAGGTTCACAAGAAAACCCCCCAGAGGGAATCACAGGGCAGTGTGCCTTTATTCCCCCTTGGGCATAACCCACTCTCTTTCTCCAGATCTGGTCCATGGTCCATCCCCATCTTTCAGTCTAGCTTTTTACTACTTGTCAAAGTTTGTTGTCATCTGGAAACTTCCAAGACTTAATTTCTGCTTGAAACTCATATCATGAAAGGATATGTGAATCCTGAAGATGCATAATTTAGAATATTAATTTCATTATATTAAGCATCATTCAGTCTTGCCTTAAAGATGACTTCTCCCTCTGCCTTTCCTCCCAGTGTGTAGCCTGTGCTCCTTGGAGGGTGAAGCAATAGCCTCCCCTTTCACCCCAGTAACTTTATTCCAGAATATACAGAGGAAGTAGGGGAAAAGGAACAGAAACTTCTTACTTGAATGGTGCTCTCAGAAGATAGTTTGCACTCTGGCCTTGGCAGATGTCTGAAACTGATTCCAGTGCTGTCTTCCTGGTTTGCTTGGCTCCAACCCTCTTGGCATGGGTGGTTCATTCTTTTTTCTTTTCTACACTTCTACCCCCTCAGTCTGTGTTTTTCTAATAGTTGATTATGCACAGATTCTCACTGTTGGAGTCCCGTCACCCTTCCCTCCTGGTCCACGGGAAGCACTCATGCTCACCCAGCCCTGACAAATTCTTCGGGCTGGGATCCTCCTGGTGACGCCTTCTCTGTTTCTCTGCAGGTCACCTCTACTTTCCCCTTTGTGAATCAGGCGTAGTCCCTTATGCCCCCATGACTGAAAGGAACACATGTAAAATTCCCCAAGTGGTCCTGTTGAAGCTTTTGATCTTAGGCTTGAGATGAGGGAAAAGCATCCGTCCCTCCCCATGAGGGTGAGAGTCACAGACCACCAGTTGTTTTCTCCAAAGAAATGAACTGAAGGTCCCCTCTGCATCAACACACTCTCAAAGCGTTGCCATTGCCACGTTATGATGCTCTGGTTATGCTCTCTTAGAATCTGGTATTCACTGTATCTTGGTGCCTTAGTTGAAACATCTAATTTAACAATCTTACACTCATTTACCCTTCCATTTGTCTGCTTTGCATCTAAAGCATTTCCTAATTCACAACAAAACTTCTCTCCTCCAACAAATGCTATTATTACTTCCTTTTTTGTTTCGTTTTCCAGGTGCTTTTGAGGTAAAACCCTGTCAGAAACCTAAATTGCATTTGCACAGTATCTGGCAGGTAGTGAGCACTCCATACATGTTAGTTCCTGGTTTCCTTTGATCCTGAGCAACAATGGACAAGGGCTATTTCTGCAAAGTTAGCTGCAACGTGCAATCTGAAACTAGATCAATAAGCCTTTCATACTCTGTTACATTAAAATCCATCGGTCTCTCTTACACCATGAATGAAGCTTTTACACAGGGGTGGTTTTGTAACATCATGAGTCGTTCAGACAGAAAATTTGATTCACAGAGTTGTGCAGCAATTCCCAATGTGAGCACATTTCAGAATTTTACATAAAAGAAAATCACATACGTTGATATAACCACCAATCTCACAACAAAACTCCTTGAGCATTGGAATGCTGATGAGGAATACAAATGAATGCAAAAATGAATATAATGTTTCCAAAATTCTAATTTTTGCTTGAAAGTTGGGATTTTATCACTGGCCACAAATGCTGTTCATGATTTCCTTGAATTGACGGGCTCACTGTTTATTTTTGGAGAAACTCTCTGCCAAACACCCAAGTCTAAGAAACCATGAGTCTGTTAGTGGTTCTGTCATGATAAAATTGTGTTCTGTGAAAAAAAAAAAGTGACAGGTCCAGCTTGAGGTTCTGCTGGGTACACATACACAGGGCTTTTCCTTGTGTCAGACACTGCTCTTCGGTTCACAGAAGCAGTTTGGGTGTCCTTGCCATTTTGCCACACAGAATATTGAAAAGATGTGTTCTCAAGAGCTGAAATTTCATAGAATTGACATTTTTGGCAGCTTCAAGGACATTCCTAATTGCAACTGACATTTCTTTTCAATTGCGAGTGCCCGATGGTGAAGAATATGATTCCCAGTACAACTCACGGCCGTGTCTCTGGTTCACATGCAGGTGCCAGCAGTATTAGACACCCTTACTTTGGCACCATCCCGACAGCCCCAACCTGCTGAAAAAGGCAAACAATCTATTCATTTTATTATAAAACCAGTTTGACCTTGTGGGTTTCCTAGTCTCACAGTCCACACTGAAAATTGCTCATCTAGAACATTTCCCTCAATTAAAAGCAAAACAAACAAATAAATCTTTTATGAGATTGACATTTTGGCAAATTCAGGTCATCTCTGTTAAAGACTGTCTCACAGTTTGGATTTTCTGATTGTTTCCTCATCCATAGAATTCAGGTTAAATATCTCTGGCATGGACACAGGTGATGTGAGCTTCCTGTTCTGTTTCATTAAGAAGCACTTACTGTGAGTTTGTCCCATTATTGATAACTCTGAATTATTTTTTATAATTCAATGAATTAATTGGGCAAGTAAGAACACTTTTTAAAGTGGCTCCTGTATCCTTTTAACATGTCTCCATTAGTCTTTAAGCAATTCCTTGCTTGCTTTCTGGCATACAATAGTGAAGATTCACATTCTCCTGTCCCTGAAATGCTGAAATCAGCCATTTGTCCAGGAACTATAACTATGGTTCCTTTAGTGGGAATGGTATTTAGAAATCAAGACCTGGGCCCTGGCCAGTTGGCTCAGTGGATAGAGTGTCAGAGCAGCTTATGAATATCCTGGGTTTGATTCCCAGGTACACAGGAGAAGCAACCATCTGCTTATCTCCCCCTCCCTCTCCACCTTCTCACCCTCTTTTCCTCCTGCATCCAGTGGCTTGGTTTGTTCAAATGTCAGCCTTGTTGCTGAGGATAGCTTGGTTGGTCCCAGTGTGTCAGCCTAAGGTGCTAAATATACCTTGGTTGATTTGAGCATCGGCCCCAGATGGGGGTGGCTGGATGGATCCTGGTTGGGGCATATGTGGAAGTCTGTTTCACCATCTCCCCTCCTCTAATTTAAAATAAAAGAAAAAGAAATCAAGATCTGGACACTATTTGCACTCATTGCTTTGGCCCTTGCAGGGGATAGAGCTAGAATTTATATATATATTTAAAAATGATCAATTTAGAATTACTTATACATGCAACAACATGGGATAATTTCAAAGACATTACATTGAGTAAATAAAACTCTAAAAATATGGCCTAGATAGCAGAACCAGAGTCCCACTTGAATCCCACTTGGCCCAGCTGAGTCTAACCTAGATCAGCCAAGCCATAGCCTACCTTCAGATCTGTGAGTGAAAAATTGAGGTGGTTTTTGCAAGCCACTGAGATTTTGGAACCATTTGCTGTGCAGTTTGTTATTACAGCCAGAACCTGAGAAATAAGAAGGGAAGCCAAGGGCATATGGTCTTGGAAGTTAAGAAAGTGATTCAAGGAAGAGCAGTGATGAACCACTCGTCAGTCTGAGACATTGCAGACTGGAAATGGACATTGAATTCACCAGCATGATATTTTTGGAGAACTTCACAAGAAGAGTATTGTCACAGGACTTGGGGTGGATGGGTGGGAAGTCTGATTAGAGAGGGTTTAAGAGAGAACGGGAGATGAGGAATTGGAGACAGTAAGCTAGAAAAACCTCTTTAGGAGTTTCGGTGGCAATAAGCAGTAACTGGCAAGGGGAGTGGGATCCAAAGGATGTTTTGTTTTGTTTTACATTGAGGATGGGAGAAATAGCTGCATGTTTGTATACAGGGGGGAGATCTTGAAGGAAGCAGTAACTGATGGTGACCGTGTCGCAGGTGATGCGGGTCACTGGGCGATGTCCAGGGTAGCGGGCGTGCATGCAGTCCTGTGCTTTAGAGGCTTCTGAAGGGCAGATCCTAATGATATCCACCTAGCATCTCCCCAGTGCTGGCTTCTCCATATACTAGGGTTGAATTCACCGGACTTGAACATATTTTCAAAAAGACTGATGAACAGCAGTACGAGAATTCAGGTGAGGCCTCTCCTCAAACCCTGATATCGTCCCCAAGCCTGATAAATATTCAGATCAGCACTTTCCTCCTTAACTTCAATCCCTTCCATCTGGATACCACCTATGAAGAAGTGGCAGATTTCATTCAAATGGGGGGAGAAAGGAAAAAACAAAACAAAACAATAAAAAAGATGGGTCAGGAACTGTAGTTTCTAATCTATTAAATTGCAGTGGACATGTGCCAAACGATTGTGACTCTTCAGTTCAATCCAATTTATTTCCCTCCCATGGAATTCTTATCTCTGCAGGATATCTGTTTTTCCAATAAAAACAATCACCAGCATCATTCAGCTCCCTCAAGACAATCTGAAATCACTGTGACATGTAACTGTTGTTCCCCACACACCCTGCTGCAGCAAGCTCTTGAAAGCCCCCCAGTAACTCCCACTCCCCAAGCATCTACCGAGATTTCTGGAGTGCTCACTGTGCGTGTGACACTGTGCAAATCCTCAGGGTACCGAGTCTTCCAGGATGGGGTGATGTAACTCACTTCTTTCATCTCAGCCCTAGAGCCAGATTCCCAGTAGGAATAACACACACTGACTCGACTAGTCTTCATTTAATCATTCTGTGGCAGGGGATGCAATGACAAACATATGGCTGGTGTTCCCAGTTGAAGGAGGATTGCCCGATTTACAGCTAACAACACACAAACAAGTGAAAGGCAGGGCAGCCCATTAAATTTGAATCTCAGGTAAAGAATATATTTTCGGTAGAGTATGTTCCAAATATTGCATGTTTCTGGAGAATCAACTGAGCCTCCTCTTGGGAGCATTCCCTGAATGACTTACCCCCAGAGATTTGCCGTCTTTGAAATGTCTCACTCCTTCAAGAATAAGTGCATTTTTAGTTTTGGACATTAAAGGCTGAATGAGAAGTGGGATTAAACCCCAGGTTCCACTTGCAGAGAAAGGCATGAACGGAACCTGAAGTGAAACCAAGCATAAGTGAATCAAACCTTAGGTTTTTCTTCCTTCCTGCCCCCTCCCCACTGTTACCCTTTCTGTCTTCTACCACTGACATGCAAATGTCTTGGCACTGGGAGAGCAGCATGTGTCCCAAAGTGTGCCACCCTGAATTTGGAGTGAGAGGACAGCTTTGTTGGTTGTGCCCTTGCTGCTGTGACAGCGAGGCTGCCATCACTTTTTCCTTTCCAGGGCACAGCTTCGCCCCACGAGAGATTCTGCCACAGCAGTGGCTGTCCAGGTGGGGAGACTGACTCCTGGTGTTTCCGCTCACTGTCTTCCCAGAATCCTCTGCTCCTTCTGTTTTGCTTAATCCCAAGAGCTCAGCTGAGCTAGAGAGAGCTGTGCTGTGAGGTACCAGAGTAGCTGGTGAAGATGACGAACCCAAATGAGAAAAAACAGTCAAGCCTTTACACATAAACAGGCTCAGATACAGAGAACAGACTGACAACTGTCAGAGGGGATGGGGTTCAGGGTCTGGGTGGAAAAGGTAATGGGATTAAACAAGGTAAAAATTTAATAGATACAGACAACAGTGTGGGGATTGCAGGAGAGGGGGTGGGAGGTGGAAGAGGGTAGAGGAGGGACTGATGGTGATGGAGGGAGGCTTGACTAGGGATGGTGAGTACACAATGCAATATACAGATGATGTATTGTAGAATTGTGCACTTGAAACCTGTATACGTTTTTTAAACAATGTCTCCCCAATAAATTCAATAAAAAGCCTGCAGTTGTACAGCCAAGAGGCTAAACCAGAGAAAGCACCAAACTCCCCCTTGTTCTGTTTTTTTCCTGTGGAAAGGCTTGCTGGTCAAGGGTCAGGTGGACCAGTATAGGTCTCACTGCTACAGACGCTCTGAACAAAAAGTCTCCTGCCCCTTAATGGGGAGGGGGCGTGGGGAAGGCTAGGAGTGGAAAAGGGGGGAGAGTAGAGTCAGAGTGGAGAAAAATGGACAAAAGGTAGTGAATCTTTCCTTTTATTAAATAGATCCAAAATAATTCTCAGCCCTTCTTGATTGGAAGATTCATCAAGTTTAGTTTTTCTTTTGGAAAGAAAAATGAGGTGGGGAGGGGGCAACAAAATTATTTACTAGTAACAGTTCAGAGAGAAAGAAAGATAAATATAAGAAAAAGAAAATGATATATAAAGTAAATCTTCAGTCTTGACATTTGAGTAAAACAGAAAAATAAGCCAACTAAACTCTAACAGATATTTAGTTCACACGTACTAGTTTGTACTCACCTTCTACTACTTCCTGATCCATATGGTTTTGTTTGTGATCAGTAAAATTACGATACTTCATGAATACACTTTGTAGTTATAGAAGGATGAAGGGTTCACAATATTCAACATCCAGATACATAAGGCAGACCATAAACTGCTAATTTCACTTTTAAAGATCTATGTTGTGGTATTGAAAGAATTCAGTGAAGATAAATGTTTTTAATTATTTAAGAGAGAAGGACAGAAAGAGACAACTCAAAGGGGAACCCCTTGACTGACCAGGTAGTGGTGCAGTGGATAGAGCTTTGACCTGGGATGCTGAAGACCCGGGTTCAAAACTCCAAGGTCGCCGGCTTGAGTGCAGACTCACCAGCTTGAAGCCCAAGATCGCTGGCTTGTGCGTGGGGTCATTGACTTGGCTGGAACATCCCCGAGTCAAGGCATGTATGAAAAGCAATCAATGAACAACTAAAGTGCTGTAACAAGTTGATGCTTCTCATCTCTCTCCCTTCCTGTCTGTCTGTCTCTCACTCTAAAGAAAGAAAAAAAAATGAAAGAAAAGAAAAGAGCGGTACTCCAGGCCATGTGGAAGTAGATTATTTCTTCTATGCTACTGTGCTGGATTCTGCCCACGTTCATGCAGGTTTGCGCTTGACCTGGATTCAGTTCCACGGCGGCTTTATAGCTCTGAATATATAAGAATTATCATCAGGTTAGGAAATAGAAACCCATCTGTGTGGAAACCACTGCCTTTCCATACAAACATTTAAATGGTTAATACAATAATTATCTCTATTATTTGCTGTTATTTAAATAATAGAAAGCCAGTCACTGTTACTTTGCAAAATGCCATGCCCAGCACAAGTATTTGATTCTAGAGTAAAGGAACCCAGAATAGGTAATTTCCCTGCAGAAGTAATCTTGTAGACTTCCAGAGATGGAAGACCCCAGCAGGGAATCCAGGGGATTTTTATTACAGTGTATCATGCCCTGCTGGCTTTGACCTGTGATTGTCAGCTGTTTTAAAAGTTGCTTGTGAAAGAGTTGATAAGAAAAAACACTTTTCTTCCCAATTATTTTTTATTGTGATAAAATGCACACAACATAAACTTTACCATTTTAAGTGTACTGTTGAGTGGTATTAAGCACATTCGTAATGCTGTGCTACCATTTCTCACCTCTCCCCATCCCCTCCCAGCCACCATTTTACTCTGTATCTGAATTTGACTAGTCTAGGCACCTCATGTAAGTGCAATTACAGTCTTTGTCCTTTTGGGACTGGTTTATTTCATTCAGCATAATGTTCTCAAGGTCTATTCATATCAGTAACCCGTGTCAGAATTTCCTTCCCTTTTAAGGTGGAATAATATTCCTTTGTATGTAGAAACCACATTTTAGTTCTCCATTCATCCATTGATGAGCACTTGAGTTACTTCTCTACCTCTTAGCTATTATGAATAATATTGCTATGAATATGGTTATACCAATAGCTTTTTGGGACATTCTTTGTGTCATTCATCGCACTTAAAATTGCTTGATTAATGTTTGACTTTACAAGCTGAAAGTAGGGACCCACATCTGTCTCGTATCTTTAGAACTTAGCACAGGACCTGAGATAGCAGGTACTCAGTAAAATAAATAGTTGAATAATTGAATATATGTTCAGGATGGGATCACATTGAATGGTTTGTTCTCTAATTTTTTTCCTGGTTACTCTGACAACTTCCTAAATATTTTTCCATTTATTCACTCTGAGATCCTGCTTTCAATTCTTTTGGAGCAATTCGAGAAGTGGAATTTCTCAATTGCTTGTGCATATGACAATTTTATTTTCAAATTTTTGAGGAACTGCTATACATTTTTTCCACGGTAGCTATACTTTGTGTTGCTACAAAGAGTGCACAAAGTTTCCAATTTTCCTACATCCACACCAGCATTTGTTATTTTCTTTGTGTGTGTGTGTGTGTGTGTGTGTGTGTGTTTTTGCTAGTAGCCATCCTAATGCATATGAGGTGGTATGCATTTGTAGTTTTGATTTTCATTTTCCTAATGATTAGTGGTATTGAGCATCTTTTCATGTGCCATTCATATATCTTTTTGAAGAAATATCTATTCAAGTTCTTTGCCAATTTTTGAATTGAATTGTTTCTCTTGTTGAGTTTTAAGTGTTCCCTATCTGTTCTAGATTTTAAACCCTTATTAGATATATGATTTGCAAATATTTTTTCTTGTTTCATGGGTTGCTTTAAATTTTACTCTGATAATGTCTTTTGATGCACAAAAGTTTTTAATTTTTACAAAGTTCAATATGTCTATTTTTTTTATTAGCTGTGACTTTGGTGTCATATCGAAGAAGTCATGGCCAAATCCAATGATGTTGTCAAGACTTTTCTCTCTAAAAACATTACATTATCACAGAATCTTAGAATAATTGTTTAATCCAGCTCCAGACTCAATTCAGTAACATCTTTTATTACATCACTAATCAGGTCACCTGCCCAATGTTTATCTCCACGATAAGATGCCTAATACTTTATTATTATTATTTTTTACAGAGACAGAGAGAGAGTCAGAGAGAGAGAGATAGATAGGGACAGAGAGAGGTGAGAAGCATCAATCATTAGTTTTTCGTTGCCGTTGCGACACCATAGTTGTTCATTGATTGCTTTCTCACATGTGCCTTGAACGCAGGCCTTCAGCAGACTGAGTAATCCCTTGCTGTCTCGTATCTTTAGATCAGTAAAGATACGATTGACTGTGGGCCTTCAGCAGACTGAGTAATCCCTTGCTTGAGCCAGAGACCTTGGGTCCAAGCTGGTGAGCTTTTTGCTCAAGCCAGATGAGCCCGCGCTCAAGCTGGCCAGCTCGGGGTCTCGAACCTGGGTCTTCCGCATCCCAGTCCGACACTCTATCCACTGCGCCACTGCCTGGTCAGGCACCTAATACTTTCTAAAGAAGACAATATTGCTAAGTAATTATAGAAAGACTAGAGGGTGTCTCTATTTTAAGCTGAAATTTTTATGCCTCTAGTATCTAATATTCAGTTTTAATTTGATACTGAGTCTACCTAGAGCACCACAGACTAAATTTCTCCTGCACAGTAAATGTCTTCAAGTGTTTGAAGAGCATTATCCTGCCCCTCGCAAGGTTTTCTTTTGGTTTGAAAAACAAGTATTTTATTGAATATCAAATTTGTTAGAAATTTCAAAAAGTTGGTTTTTTTTCAGCAAAAGAATACTTACTGTGATTTTTCAATTTTGGTAGAGCAATCACCATAGACATATAAATTCAAAATAATAAAGCCATAGGTTAGTAATGTTGTCCTCATTCTAAACACTTACTCATACATATTAAAACCAATATATTCTAATGTTTGCAATGTTGTATTTTGTATCCAGTAGTAGTTCAATGTCTATAGCATTAAAATAAAATTTATATACAATTTTCTCGTTGACAAGACATTTATAAATAGAAAAGAAATGTTATAGAAATACCAAAATCTGGTTCACCCCTTTATCAGGTTAGTTTCATTAAAAGAAGCAAATAATGAAAAAATATGATCTTAAACTGTTAAATAAAACTTGTAGGGTATATATTTTGAGATTAATTAATATTTAACAAGAAAAGGAAAATAGTATAGTAGTTTAAATCCCAGGTTCAAGCCCTATCTCTGTCATTTATTAGCTGTAACCTTGGGCAAATAACTTAGTCTTTTTGTATCTTAGTTTATTTGTAAGATAGGGATAATCTATTTTACAGAGTTGTTGCGAAGATTTAATTAGTTCATATAAAGTTCTTGGAACAGTATATGTCATATAATAAGTACCCAACACATTTTAGCTATTATTAATTCAATGATTTACTTTATATATATATATATATATGTTCTTTTTCCTCCATATAATGATCATTTGATTTATTGATCAATTATTAAATACCTTTATTTTCAAAACAATTTTTTATAATATTAGTAACATGACTACATATGTATTTATAGAGTTATAATAAGATTATGTTAGTAATAATTTAAGAAGACTGGTATTGAAATTGTTTACCAAATAAAAGGGCATCCAGATAATTTCTATTTCAAATTTGACATTATTATCACTGTTGAGGGTTCCACATAAAATTAATTTTCCCAACTGTCTTTGTACTTGCTTTTCAATATTTTAAGTCATTTGTTAATTTTCAGAAAAAATTATGTCACTTGGAATTTAATCCAAAACATAATTGGTGTGATATTCCAATACTACAGATTCTAATACCTGGCTTCATCTGATGAAAGAAAAACACATGGTGTTTCTGATTGTAAATTATCAATGAGCTAACTGTGTATACCTTTTATCTTCATGTTGTAAATATTAAACGCATACTGGGTGTTGTAAATACAGAAAGAAACAGTGTTTCTCCTTAAAGAACTTCCAATCTAGTAAGAGACTTAAAATATAGCCAGACCTCACACCGCAATTCGACAGATTGTGACTTTCAAATGACTGGCATGGACAGTGAGCATCTGAAGAGTTCAGAAGAAGCAAGGTAAGAGTGGCAGCTCTGGTCAGGGAGAACTTCCCAAGAGAGGAAGAAACGGCGCATCTTTGTGGACAGGTGCGGTTAGGTCAGGGCGTGGTGAGCTATTTGAAGGACATGTTCAGGCGTGAAGGACATGGACAGGTGCTGAGGTAGAAATGCCCAAAGCATATGTAGGGACTGGTCACGTGGGAAGAGAGGTTTCTGGTGGGTAAACAGAAAGAAAACAACTGAAAATGAGTAATTGTGAGATCCCGAAAAATAAAAAATTAAAGGGTCAGCTATAAAAACAAATTTAAACTGTTGTGTCAATTAACAAAAAGATTCATCAGACAAACATGCCAACGATGTTAGATTTTAATGCCTATGCTAAAAGATTGGGGTACTGATACATTTTTTAATTTTTTTATTAATTTTTTAAGACTTTATTCATTTTAGAGAGAAGAGGGGGGGGAAGGAAGGAGGAGCAGGAAACTTCAACTCCCATATGTGCCTTGACCAGGCAAGCCCAGGGTTTTGAACCAGCAACCTCAGTATTCCAGGTCGACGCTTTATCCACTGAGCCACCACGGTCAGGCTAAAAGTTTTTATTAATTTTAATTTATTGTGTTAACATAAATTCAAGTGTCCCACTCAATATAACTCCCTTACCCTCACCTTCTTGTCTCCCATTACCTCCCTTTTGCCCCCCTCCTCCTAACTCCCCCCCTTCCCTCTGGGATTTGCTGTCTTGTTATCTGTATCTATGTGTAATGTATATATAATTTCACTAATCCCTTCACCTTCTCTGATCCCATCCCTTCATCCCTCTTCCTTCTGACAGCTGTCCCTCTGCTCCTTGTGACCCCACCTCTGCCTCTATTTCATTCCTCAGTTCACTTTGTTCATTAGATTCCACATATAAGTGAGATCATATGATATTTGTCTTTCTCTGCATAGCTTATTTCACTTAGCATAATAATCTCCAGGTCCATCCATGGTGTCGCAAAAGGTAAGATTTCCTTCTTTTTTCACAGCCGCGTAGTATTCCATTGTGTATATGTACCACAGTTTTTTAATCCACTCGTCCACTGATAGACACTGGGGCTGTTTCCACATCATGGCTATTGTAAACAATACTAAAATAAACATGAGGTACATGTCTACTTTTGAATCAGTGATTTGGTATTCTTAGGATATATTCCTAAAAGTGGGACGGCTGGGTCAAAGGGCAGTTCGATTTTTAATGTTTTGAGGAATCTCCATACTGTTTTCCACAGTGGCTGCACCAGTCTGCATTCCTACCAGCAGTGCAGGAGGGTTCCCTTTTCTCCACATCCTCGCCAGCACTTATTCTGTGTTGTTTTGTTAATGAGCACCATTCTGACAGGTGTGAGGGGAGTATTGATATTAACTTATAAACATAATGACTTGACTTGATGAAATGTTTCTACCTCAAGAGCTTTGTCAGGAAGTTTTTTTTTCTTAAGCTAGATTCTTTTTGTGAACAAAAGCTCAGATGTTGAACATTAAGACAGAATGAAAGTAAAAATTGTAAAACAATAATAAAATATATACTTCTTATGTATTAGTTGGCATAGTATGTCAAATAGTGTGGTGGGATGAGGATCAAAATGCTCCTATTCTTCATTCTTCTTGACTTTCTCATTGAGAAATAATAAGGGCTGACAAAATAATTTCCCTATATTCCAGGTTTCCCATTTACAGATTGGTGACAATAGAATGTTCCTGAATCACTTAACAGCGATATCATGTGATAGAGTGGAAAGAAAGCAAGATTTGGGGTTGGATGTTTTGCCCTGACCTGTGTCCATCTGGACCCCCCAACAGCCTCCTCGTAGGTCCCTGGGGCCCACTCTGCCCCCAGCACCCACTGCCCCACTCCTGCAGCCAGAGAACCCTTCAGTGCACCCATCTGATCATGTTGCTCTTTTCTTGAAAAGTTCAAAGATTCTCCCAGTAACCGCTGTGGCCACATCTCACATTGTGTCCTATTCACTCATGCTTATCCTTTGACAGGCCGCTTGCCATTACAACAGGGCCTTTACATGCACTATGTCATTGATTTTTCTCTCTAAACTTCTATTTATCACCCAGCCCTAACCTCCACATTGATCCACTAGAAAACCTGACCTCTCAGACCACCCAGGTTCCCTGGTTCCATGCTCTTTAGGTTCCATGCCATTCTTTCTGACACCAGAGAGCATGGCTTTAACTCTGCATTGGTTTTGTGGTCACTTGTTTAATATCTATCTCCTCCTCTGGACTATAAACTTCATGAAGACATGGACAGTGTGTTTTTTTATTATTGATTTGTTTATTTTAAAGATTTTATTTTTATTGATTTTAGAGAGGGAGAGGGAGAGAGAGAGAGAGAAATGGATGGAGTGGGAAGCATCATCTCGTAGTAGTGGCTTCTCATATGTGCCTTGACTAGACAGGCCCGGGGTTTCAAACCGGCAACCTCAGTGTTCCAGGACAATGCTTTATCCACTGTACAACCACAGGTTTTTATTCTTACTATTCAATTCCTGGTGCTCATACAGTGCCAGTACATAACACACATTCAAAAATGTTTATTTCATGAATTTACTGCTTACGTGACTTTTAAAATAGAGCTAAATAATAACAGCTTCTACCAAAGGTGGTTCAATCTGCTTTTAAAGATTGTAATTCAGATGAAATGTATCAACATGAGGATGACAAGCCCCATTGCACACAAATGTTAGTCTTTATTTATTATAGAGATCATTGAGGACAAGATGGGATAATACTGTGTAAAATCTTTAGCTAAAAGGTGAGCTGAAAATAATGCTTCAAATGAAAATCTAAGATTGATAGTTTATCTGTGAAAAGCTTCTGTAACAAAGAATAATTTGTCAATTGACAAGCATTCAGGGTTGCTCAGTCTTTTCAATGTGCAAATATATGAATGATTTGCATCACTTATTTTCCTACTTTTGAGTCCAAGCACACTGGCAAGAGTGGCTTTCTTGTCGCGGTGCTCCTGCTTGCTGTAGGTTGCTGACGACAGTTGGTAGCATTCAAGGAATCCTGTCTCCTCTGACACAAAGTGATTGGGCATCTTTCAGCTTTTGTCTGACCCATTCTGGCCAAAACCTGAGCCTGCAAAACCACAATGACTTGGGCTTAGATGACACTTAGTTATTAACCTTATCAAATAAAACTTTCCTGAATAGAGTGGGAAAATCCCTTGGGAACACTATATTACACTATAATATATATATATATATATATATATATATATATATATATATGCATATACTATACATATTATAATACATACATAATGTATTTATAGTATATTTGTTTACATATGTGTACAGATAATGTACATATAGAACATTATATTTGTTTTTCTGACAAAAACTTTTAGTATCTATTTAGTGACAGACAGATAGGGCTGTATGTAACACAGTTTATAGTTGTGTGTATGTGTGTGTGTGTATGTATGTATGTATGTATGTATCTAATAAGGATGGTCAAGAAATCCACAGAAATAGCTTGTGCTTTTAAATAAAAAGTTAACTAAGTATGTCAAATTATGACCTTGAGCCACAGTGCTAAATATTTTTGTCACACAATAGTGTGTAAGAAAAGTTTCGTTGATTACATTTCTAATGACAAGAAAGACCATATTTTAAGAGATTTTTTATGAAATCAAAAAACATTTTTTTGTGATTTTGGCAAATGTATCTAACATGACCAGCACACTAATACCTATAAAATGGATATATTATAGTTACTCTGGTTTGGTTTTGAGGATTATCAAAGCTTCCATATATCATATGCTATATTCATTTTCCAAGTTCCCTTTTTCCTTTCAAAATTAAAAAAAAAAAGTTTTTGGTGGTCTACTAACCAGCAGGGTGTTCCCTGCTGAAGGCTGAAGTGTCACAGCTTCCTGGTAAACCTGCCACGCCTCTCCACACCGCCACTGCTGTAGCGCTCCTGAGGGTGATAAAGGGTGATGATGGCATAGCTCATCTGGGCGCCACCTGCAGTGTGCCGAGTGTTAAGAACAAAGCATAAAATTCCTTCTTCAAAAAATAAGCTGCATTTCCAAAAAATCTAAATTTAGAGTCAGGGAGGACTGTCCAGGGATTGAATCTTGTGCCAACATGGTCTTTGAGATTATATCAAGAATAAGGTTAAAAAAAAAGGTCATGATGTCTCCCTCTGTATATAACAACGCCTGCCTCTACTGCACTATAGACGTGGGACCAGAGTCCAAGGGTCGTTCCCATCAATGAAGAGACTTATTCTGAACTCTGTACCGTCTCTCCTCTGCTGCCATTAACGTTGCCAGTTGCCAGAAGGGAATTTATTCCAGCTGAGGCTTCGTTAACCCCATTCTAATCAGCCATTAGTTAAGATAGCATTTATAATATTTTTGTGTATTATTTTCCTTGAGCAAGAAAATCAGTATCATCCAAATAGATGAAATTAGCTAATATCCTAAGAACATATCTCCCCCAATTAATATTTAATAAAAAAGTGGATGGGCAATGCTGAGTTCTCTGAGCAAATTGAAAAGTGAAAAAGAGGATTTGTGCCACGTTTCCAGCCGTGACGTGCTCTCTCGGTGACCTGTAGAGTCTCCCCAGGTCCACCATGGCCATGAACTTAGGTAAGGTTTCATGTACTGAAGACTACCTTCCCTGGAGAGCTTATAACCTCTTATGAGTTGGTAAGAGCAAACCAGTCATTATTTCTAAAGCACTGGAGTTCTTCAGTCTCTCTTCTTGCACATTGTTCTTCCTCGTTATTGGAGTCAGTTGTCAGTTACTCAGTTTGTAAACTGGCTTGCTCTTTAAATTTTTTTCTCCTTGCCGCTGCTTAACTTAACACAATTTTACTATTTACTTCTATCCTCAAAGAAAATAATAACAAAGCAACAACAATAATCGCGCCAGTAGTTTTTATGTGTAATAAAATTACATGCCTAATAATATAATTAATTAAAATTAAAACATCTTATAATCAAGCACATCAGATAGTAATAAATGCCAAGATGAAAAAATATTAAAATATCTCGTTTGCTTTGTGAGGTGTTTTAGTAAAAATTTTTGTGTGCCAACATCATACCTAACATGACATTTTGAGATTACCAGTGACTCATTTATTTAATTATCTGCATCTGTTTAGAAAAAATAAAATAGTGCAGCCACTTCTAAGGGACTTCCTAAATTACTACACTGGAATGTAACATTTGAAGATATTGCTTTAAATCAAAATGTATCAAGTAAGCTTGACATTTTAAAGGTATCATATTTCCCCATGTATAAGGCATCCTTTTTCAAAAAATTTGGAGTAAAAAAAGTGGGTGTGTCTTATATAGTAGTCATAGATTTTTTTTACTGCATTTAAGAAGTGTGGCATTTCAAATGCCATAGATGGAACTGAGGATGAGGCAATATATGAAGACAGTGATCCATCATCAGACACAGATGAAGGCAAGCTAATGGATGGGAGTTTTGACAGTGATGAGGAGTTCTATGACTTATGATGAATAAAACTTGAGTTCAATATCTTTATGTAATACATTTTTTTTTCAAATTTTGGGCCCCAAAATTAAGGGCCGTCTTATATATGGGAGCATCTTATACATGGATAATTATAACATTACCTTCCATTCATCTAGTGCAGTATATATATTAAAACACTTGTGCATGTGATTTCATATAATCCTAGCATATATTTGAAAAAAATCACAATAGCTAATTTAAACCCCTTTGAATTATGAGCTAAAATGAATAGATAAAATTATAGTTTGTGGTTACAGAAACTAAGGCACAAGAGGTTTAGTACCTGGACAAAGATTTCCAGGGCAACAGAAGTTCAGAGCGATAAGTAGAATCATTTCTCTCAAGTCTGGATAACTTTCTCCAAAGAAGCTTCCTGAAGATTGCTGAACTTGGATAACTGAACTCTGTATCCATTTTCCCTAATAGAATGATTATTCTTTGCACAGTAATTTTTTCAGACAGTTTGACTTAGAAGGCAGGTTTTATGGGCAGGAGACAAGAGATGCCCTACTGACAAATTCGTCTGCAGCAGGTGGCAGGGGAGGAGTTGGGAGAACTTAGTAAATATGAAAACACAAAGGCAAAGAGAAAGTATACTGTTGGTAAGATAAACAGAGCAAATAGTGGGTTGACTTGGGAGTTTGTTGTTGAAGTAGAAGGAAGAAGATTAGATTAACTATTTTCTTGAACTTTATTTTGTTTTTTAATTTCTTAATGTGATCCCCAATTTGTATTATGTTCCTTACAGATGAGTAAGAAAGAATATCTAGCAATTTTATATGCACAAATAAAAGCATATTGCTTGGGCCGCTTGGCTTTAAAATAATTCAAATATAACTTCCTAGGAAACAGAGAAGCTTTAAATGGGGTTCATGTTTGTCTGAGCTTCCTAGACGGTTCTTTACTCCAGCCTGATAAATTTCCTCAGCTTCCTCAAATTGCTCTTTAATAGAGAATAAAAAGAAAATAAAAACTTCTTTGAACTTGCCATATAAAAAAAATAATTAAAAATGCAGTTTGCTGCAGGCAGCCAGGCTGTTAGTCAATGAGAACAAAATCATCGCCTTGCATTAAACTTGACATCTTTCTTTGCATTATTTAGAAGTATTCATTACATGCCAACAATGTATGGACCATAGCACAGATGATAAGAAAGGATTCCTGCTCAGTAGATTTTACATTAAAGAAGATGAATTAAGTGTATTTTATATAGCACCTGCCATACGATAGCATTTTATCAATTATCATATTGCTTTTATTAAGGTATTTTAAGTAAGGAAATAGAAAAGAGTGAGGAAAATGTTTATCATCTGTGGAAAACTAGTGTCTACCATGTACTGTGATTATAGTTAAAGGCAGATTCTGCAACTCTGTGGACGTACATTGCAATATCATGGATTTAAAAATGAGTATAAGTGCATAATACTAACAGCAGATGATTGCTTCCCAAATTCTCAAGACCACTTCCCATATCCTGCAGAGTTTGCCTTAGAGATATGATTATAAGAGCTGGGTGCATTTTACTGAGCTCAACTTAAAGATTTAGAGAAATCACAGTCCTCACAGAACAATGTGACTGTCAACAGTGTGAGCTTCCAAGCCCAGTGAGTTTTATTTCTGAAGCATTTTTCTCATAGATAGACCTGATTGTCATTACCTAATCCCTGCAACACAGTTTCCCTCACCAGGTTTGAGTAAGGAAACCCTGTGATTCATGTGTAAGTCTGAATTTTCTAGTCAGTTTTTTATTTGTTTGCTGTGTGTGTGTGTGTGTGACAGAGACAGAGAGAGGGATAGGTAGGGACAGACAAACAGGAACAGAGAGAGATGAGAAGCATCAATTCTTTGTTGTGACACCTTAGTTGTTCATTGATTGCTTTCTCATACATGCCTTGACCGGGGGGCTACAGCAGAGCGAGTGACCCCCTTGCTCAAGCCAGTGACCTTGTGCTTGAGCTGGTGAGCCTTGCTCAAACCAGATGAGCCCACACTCAAGCTGGCGAGCTTGGGGTTGCAAACCAGGGTCCTCTGCCTCCCAATCTGATGCTCTATCCACTGTGCCACCGCCTGGTCAGGCTCTAGTCGATTCTTTACTCCAACGTAAATAAATTTCCTCAGCTTCATCAAATTGCTCTTTAAAATAGAATTTAAAAAAATACAGATTAAAAATAAAATCAAGGCCCTGGCCAGTTGGCTCAGTGATAGAGTTTTGGCCTAGTATGTAGATATCCCAGGTTTGATTCCTGGTCAGGGAACACAGGAGAAACACCCATCTGCTTCTCCACCCCCCCTCATTTTGCTTCTCTCTCTCTCTTTTCCCCTCCTGCAGCCATGGCTCAATTGGAATGAGTTGGCCCTGGGCACTGAGCATGGCTCCATGGCTTCTGCATCAGGTGCTAAGAAGAGCTCAGTTGCTGAGCAATGCCCCAAATGGGCAGAGCATCATCCCCTAGTGGGCTTGCTGGGTGGATCCTGGTTCATGTAAGAGTCTGTCTCTGCCTCCTCTCCTCCCACTGTATAGAAATAAAAAGTCAAGACTAAAATCATCTCTAATGGCAGAGGGAGGGTCACATGGAGAGCTAACATTACTGAGCACCTACTATATATATAGACCCGGCACTGTGATAAACATTCTATATGCTTTGCTGTATTTATGCCAACTAACTGAAAAACATCTCCAATTCTCATCCATGTTATTAACTTTAAATTCAGTTGTTAAAATTCTTAGAGTCTTATTTTCTAACAAATGTCATTTAAATGCATCATCTACTGCACATGGAAACCAAACTGCCTATCAGTTCTTTTATCTTTTTCTTTAGAAATCAAATTTAATGGGATGACATTGATCAATAAGAACACATGGGTTTCAGGTGAACATCTTCTATAGCATTTGAACTGTTGATTGTGTTGTGTGCCATCACTCAAAGTCATATCATTTTCTGTCACCATATATTTGTCCTTCTTTACTCCCCTCCCCCCAAACCCCTCCCTCTTGTAACCATTCACTTTTATCAATGTCCATGAGTCTCGGTTTATATCCCTCCTATATGTAAAATCGTGTAGTTCTTAGCTTTTTCTGATTTACTTATTTCACTTGGTATAACGTTCTCAAGGTCCACCCATGTGATTGTAAATGGCAATATATAATCATTTCTTATGGCTGAGTAGTATTCTATTGTATATATGTACCACGTCTTCTTTATCCAATCCTCTATCAAGGGACACTTCGGTTGTTTCTATGTCTTGGCCACTGAATAATGCTGTGATAAACATGGGGGTGCATGCGTCTTTGTGTACCAGTGTTTTAGACTTTTTTGTGGATACCCAGCAGAAGGATTGCTGAGCCATATGGTAATTCTATTCTTAATTATTTGAGGAAAAACCATATCATCTTCCATAATGGCTGTACCTGTTTACATTCCCACCAGCAGTGAATGAGTGTTCCTTTTTCTCCACAATCTCTCTAACACTTATTATTACCTGTCTTGTTGATAATAACCAATTTAACAGGTGTGAGGGGGTATCCCAATGTAGTTTTGACTTGCACTTGGAAATGATCACTCTCCAGCTTGTATAATAAATAGGCATTGATGTCTTACCACTGAGGGCAGAATCAAGCCTCACACCTCCTAGGCCAGAGAGTGCACACAGCTAAACATTGGATGTTTAGTGTGGCCCACAAAATGAATACATGTTAAAATTAGTTGCAAACATTGAGAAATTTTACATAAAATCCCAGCTTTTTGATTTCTCTTGAAGAGTGGGAAGATCTGCTATCTCAAGACACATTTTTTAAAAGACACAATGAGCAGAAGCTGACTCTCCTTTAAAGGAAGCACATGTGCTTCATTTGATTTCGGTTACCTGCCGGTGGCACTAGAATGTGAGACTCCTTGCTTAGGCTGGCTTTACAGGAGGAGCCCCAAACACATTGTAGAGCGAAGCATACAAACAGCAAAGCAAGCTTATGTTCTCATTTACCACGTTGCCATGTGTATGTCTAGTACCTATCCCCTTCTTAACGGCTTTTGAATAGACTGATTAAGCATTTGACAACACTAAGTCTCCCTCCCCACGCACCTACAACCCAAGTCAGGTGAAACCAGGGGTCTTGGAGAGGTCTATTTTAATTTTTCTTCAGAAAAAAATCAGACCCTGTTGGGGTGCAGCTTCTCACCCTGAGCCATGCCCCACCCATATCCCCTAATTAAATATACTATAAGAACACTTACTGTATACACTTTTAGATTTCAGACTATGCGTTTCACAACTAAGATCACGTCAGCAGATTTCTCCACCTTTATGTGATAGCTGGCAAAATTGAATAAATTAAAACTACTGTACTGAGGTTCAACCCTCATGAGACAATTCCCTGACTTCATAGCACAGTTCTGAAGGTCAGATAAAAGCACTTGGTCCAGCCCATGGCCATATTTTCAGGATGCTCTCAGAATGGATATTTTCATAACTTTCTGCCAACTTGCGACCACTAATTATTCAACCAGAAAAATGAAAAGGAAATGCAGAGTGATAATTAAATTAACAATTTGTCAGAAATGACACCTTCAGCTTGTGAATAAAAATGTGTTAGAAATTCACGTGAAGCACTGCATGATATGAGTGTTGCCCCATCTTACCGGACCTGTTATCATTAATTTCAGCAGCACATGTATCATAGGATGTGCTTAAAAAAGGTGGATACTTTAGATTTTAAAAGCATTATTTAAAACAAACTTCATTTCCTGAAAAGATATATTAAAATAAACTCCCTGACATTGTAAATTTCAGAAGCAAAAGTCAACACTAAAGAACAGTTTCCAAGAGCAATTACTGGCTTTAATTTTACTTTCCCCCATGTTTTTGCTGATCAAAATAGGTGAAAACATTATATTTTTTTCACCTAAAATGTTTTGCTTTTATTTATGAATTTCCTTTTTTTTTTTAAGATTTTACTTATTCATTTTAGAGAGGAGAGAGATAGAGAGAGAATAAAAGGGGGGGGGGGAGGGAGGAGGAGCAGGAAGTATCAATTCCCCATATGTATGTACCTTGACCAGGCAAGCCCAGGGTTTTGAACCGGTGACCTCAGCATTTCCAGGTCGATGCTTTATCCACTACACCACTACAGATCAGGCTATTTCTGAATTTCTGAACTGGATTTCAGTTTTGCAGTCTTAAAAGACAGCAACCACTCCCCTCCCCCACCATGATCATTCAGGATAAGAGCAAATAATCTCTTTAGTCCCAGAATTCAGGTTCAATGGCAAGTGTTCTTAGTACCCAGCAGGCTTTCTTCCCTTTCTCTCGTGATTCTAAGTTTCCAGGAGTGAGTAAAGCTCTACTTACAAAATATGTGAAGGGAATCGCTGGAGAAGGGAAAGACCTAACATGTATCTTATTTACAAAATGCTTATTTTTGTATTCTCTGGGAAGACAATACATTATTATTATTTTTAATTTTTGTTTTTTTTTAGTGAGATAGCGACAAAGACAGAGAGGGAGATAGGGACAGACAGACAGGAAGGGAAAGAGATGAGAAGCATCAGTTCTTCGTTGTGGCACCTTAGTTGTTCATTGATTGCTTTCTCATATGTGCCTTAATTGGGGGGCTACAGCAGAGCCAGCGACCCCTTGCTCAAGCCGGAGACCTTGGAATCAAGCCAGAAACCTTGGGCTTCAAGCCAGCGACCTTTGGGCTCAAACCAGCGACCATGGGGTCATGTCTATGATCCTATGCTCAAGTCAGCAACCCCACACTCAAGCTGATGAGCCCCGTGCTCAAGCCGGCGACCTCGAGGTTTCGAACCTGGGTCCTCTGCATCCCAGGCCAATGCTCTATCCACTGTGCCATGGCCTGGTCAGGAGCAATGCTGTATTTTCAAGTAGTCTAATTTTTTAAGTATTTTTGAATACTCCAATAATTTTTAAGTAGTCAGTGTAAAGCAGTTCATTTTCAATTGAATTAATCAAGTTAGAAGGTCCTGAACCATGCCTGGCCATTGTGTTCTCTGTTGACATTGTGAGTTCAGGAGGGCATCTTTGATTAAAAATGTGTATGACCAGGAGACAAGGGAGCATCTGGGAAATAAATTCCACAATGCCAGGTTTATGAGGGAAGACCTCCTGAATAAGCCAGTAGAGTCACACGCAGGTTACACATAGGAAGGGGAAGCTTACACAATATTCACGAGCTGAGTGAGGGCCCAGAGTTCTGTCTTAGTCACTGGTGGTGTCTGCAGGTGAAGAGGCAGGTGTTGATCTCAAGCCAGGTGGCTGCAGTGGTGGCATGCACCCAGCGGAGTGGAAGTCTGACTGGGCTCCAAGCATGACCCACGTGGTACAGCCAAGCTTGAGTGTTGTGTGGTCAGAGCTCTGAGATTTTATAGCTTCGATTACACAACAAGGGGTGGAGGTCCCACTCATACTGAAGTCCAGATGGAGTCCTTACCCAAGTGTCCAGACTTGTGGTTTTGGGTGTTCCAGGCTCCTTTTGAGGACATTCCAGTTCCTTCCTGTTATGTCAGTCTTGACATAGCAGTTTACATAACTGTCATGGCTGACAGTGACTCCAGGTTGGATTGTCACAAGTATTTAAAAAAGTCCCCTGCTCTTGCTCTATACAATAGTCCCAACAGCCATGCTGTACAGAGTCTAACTGGTCACCGCTTTACCACGAATCAGCCACAGGACACCAAGCTGAGGGGCAGCATCCCGCAGTGGGCTTCTTCTCCAGGATCCGAAACCTTTTCAGATGGTGGAGATGCAAGCGAGCCGTGGGTATCAATGGAAATTTCAGTTTATGCTAATTATTTTTCTTAGAAACATGCAATTCAAGACACACCAATTAAGAAAAATAAAGCAGAGATACTGCTTCTCTCATGTTCTCTACAGAACAATCCCCCCCCCCCCCACGCACCTGTCACTGACGTGGGCATGTTATGAGAACCGTTTCTCAATATTTGCTCCCTGGTTCATCTTTCCCAGAGTTGTGGTGACTAATGTAATCTGGCGTTCTTCCCACCCACCTACCCAGCAACTGTCCCTGCCCCCCCCCAGGTTTTCTCAGCACCCAGCAAAGTGTGAACAATGCATAACAGTGGCAATTTAAGCAAGAGAGAAATAGCACTTTAAAGTGACAATTTAAGCAAGAGAGAAATAGCACTTTAAAGAGGAAATGCCAAGAATTGTAAAAGTTAAAGAAAAGTGTGACATGAGCCTTGAGCCACAAACACAGGTATAGCGCTCTCGGGAGACCACGAAAATGGCGGCGGCCCAAGGAGCAGGAGAGAAAGAGAAAGTGAAGGAAAACCATGTGGCAGGTAGTTGAAGCTTCTTGTTTATCCAGACCCACACTCATCTCAGACGTGTTTGCTTTCATTTTCTGTACTTCCAGGAACACTCACTTTCTTTCTGTTCCTGGAACCCTTAAGGCAAAACACGTTTATTTTGACTTGCCCAGAGTGGCATGTGTGTCTGAAAATATCCACAGGATCGTATTTGTAGAAGAAGAAATTGACTCTGGAAGCTGCACTTGGATTTTATGAGTCCAATTTTCTTTTTTATTCTTGTGCTGGGTGAAGTCATCTACCAAAAATCATGAAAGGACAACATTTGATTGGATGTACTATTAAATTAATAGCTTTTAAAAAATAGGTCACAAACCTGGGACTAGTAATAATTTATAGGTGGTCAGAGTCATAAATAAATGGTAATTCCCCCCCCCTTTATTGCTAGTGACTATTAACTGGGGCAGACCTAGGCAACTTAGCATGTCTGTGTACTTGTAAATGTTGAAAAAGTCTATGTGTGAATCTGGGTAACAGCCGGTCCTCAGAGCTGAAGGAGGGTAGAGGGGAGTCAGTGAGTCAGAGACCACCCCCTTTTCAAATCCAAGAGTTTACTTTCTGTCTCAGTTTCCCTCTCTCTCTCTCTCTCTTTTTCATTTCTTTTGCTGTTTTTTTTTGACACAGTGTTGGTGTCACCTTCTGTTTGACAATGTTTTAGTCTTTAACTGCTATGGAATGTACGTCCATTGTTCTCTTTTATAGTGCCCCTTTCCCCCACTCCTTTCCAGCTTCATGACCTGTTAGTTACATAACCTTGGGCCAGCCATTCCTTTCTTTTCTTTTTTTGAGGGGGGTCAGGGGAGGAGACACACACAGGAAGAAAGAGAGATGAGAAGCATTAATTCATAGGCGCAGCACCTTAGTTGTTCATTGATTACTTTCTCCTATGTGCTTTGACCAGGGGGACTACAGCAGAGCGAGTAACCCCTTGCTCAAGCCAGTGACTTTGGGCTTTCCAACCTGGAACCTCAGCATTCCAGGTTGACACCTTGGAACTTGGATAGAGTCCCAGATAGATAGTGCGTCAGACTGGGATGTGGAGGACCCAGGTTCAAAACCCCCAAGTCACCGTCTCTAGCGTGGGTTCATCTGGTTTGAGCAAGGCTCACCAGCTTGAGCCCAAGGTCACTGGCTTGAGCAAGGGGTCACTCGGTCTGCTGTAACCCCCTGGTCAAGGCACATATGAGAAAGCAATCAACGAACAACTAAGGTGCCACAACAAAGAATTGATGCTTCTCATCTCTATCCCTTCTTGTCTGCCTGTCCCTATCTGCCCCTCTCTCTGTCACAAAATAAAGAGTTATGAATATATATGTATACATGTTGACTCAAGAATTCTACTTCTAGAATTCTATCATAAGATATAATTCAAGCTGTATATTTGGAAAATCCATAAATACAGGTATATTTAAATTGGAAACAATCTAAATAACCAATAGCAAGAGAATTAGGTAACTTAATGATAAATTCATTTAATAAATACTAAAAAACTATTAAAATAGTTTAGTTCAATGTAGCCACATGGAAAATAAGTGCAATATTATATATAGTATAATGTAATATACTAGCATGTGGACTGAACCACCTACAAAGTTTCTTTAGGAAATACTCCAAAATGATAATAATTCTGTATTCAGGTGGCAGATCAGATGTGAGTTTTTATTATGTATTTTTTCCCCAAGATTGCAATGATATTTTTTATACCACTTGCGTAATTGAAAAATAGAATCAATATTGAAAGCTGATCTCGTTTTCTTTTTTCTTGAAAATCTTGCTTCTCCCTGGGTCCCCATAGCTCATAGTGGCCACATCTTCTCAGTTTTCCAAGTGCTCTGCTCTGTAATTCTTAATCTTTGAATTGTCTTTTCCTTTCACCACTCATACTCTATCCCCAAGTGCAGAGAAATCTTCTACAAGAGAGTCTACCCATCACCACCCTCTGCCCAAATCCAAGCTCTCAGCCGTGATAACCAGAGTATATTTAACAGCCCCCCAATACCATACCTGTTTCTTCTCCTCATAAACCTACCTTTGTTCTCTATTATCCACCATTTACTGGGACTCCAGTGTCATTGATCTTACCACCCTTTTCTATACAATTGCTATTCAACTTCTTACCTTATATTATAAATATTCCCATCTAATCTCAAATGATCTACTTTGGCCAGAAAGCTCTGCTAAGTTGTACTTCGATGTTTTGTATCCATCAATTTTCTTTTTCTTTAACAGAGAGAGGAGGAAGGGAGTAGCATGAGAAGTATCAACTTGTAGTTCCTTTCACGTCAGTTGTGCATTGATTACTTCTCAAATGTGCCTTGACTTGGGATCTGACCTTGGATTCAAGCCAAGCCAGTGTTCCCTTGCTGAAGCCAGTGACCTTGTGCTTTTCATGCCAGTGACCTTTGGGCTCAAGCTGGTGACCTTTGGGATTGTGTGCATGATCCCCCCACTCAAGCCAGTGACCCCGTGCTCGAACTGATGAGCGAGCTCTCAAGCTGGCAACCTCAGCATTCCGGGTTGACACTCCATCCACTGTGCCACCACTGGCCAGGGTGCCCATTAAGCTTCTTTCTTCTTCTTTCAAAATTCACTCTCAGGCAGTATTTATCCTTTCCATGTTTGAGAATGTTTTACTCCATGTATCCTCAGTCCTTATTAACATGGAATTTCTAAGCATTCAAGTGTTATAAACTATTTGAAAAGCAGTACAAAAGCATTAGATAATTTGTTTTTGAGAGAGTGAGAAAGAGAGATAGGAAGAGAGAGAGATGAGAAGCCTCAACTTGTAGTTGCATCACTTTAGTTGTTCATTGATTTCTTTTTATACGTGCCTTGACTGGGGAGAGGTCTAGCTAAGCCAGTAACTCCTTACTCAAGCCAGAGACCTTTGGGCTCAAATCAGTGACTTTGGGTTCAAGCCAGTGACCTTTGGGCTCAAGCCAGCGACTTTGGGATCATGTCAATGATCCCACACTCAAGCTGGCGACCTTGACCTCAGCATCCCATGTGGATGCTTTATCCACTGCGCCACCATCGTCAGGTGGGTAATGTGTTCTTACATATAGCATAACCCAGCGGTGGTATTCAACTGGTTTGCACTGGTTGGGTAGAACCGATACCTAATTTTTTGTTGAGTTTGGTGAACTGGTTGTTTAAATGGCACTTGTAATCAGGGTTCTCTCTCAGGTGGGTGCCTGGGCAGCTGCCCAATGTGGAAATCACAAATTTACATTCCTTACTCTTTTTTTAATGTTCATCTGCACAACAGCCTATTCTGAGCGCCCATAGTAAGTTCATTCTGTCCACAGGTGACAAAAATGGCAAGTGAGGATGCTAATCAAGAAGCAATATGGAAATATCTTAACTAACAGTTTTATTATTTTTTGTCAGGTGTTATTTAATATTTTAAAACTCTTTCTTATAACATAATCTAGTTTTGTGTACCTCTTTTATTGTTCTTATTTAAGTATGAAATTTGTGAAATAATAAACTACCTTTTAGTATATTATTTTTTTTATACTTAAAATGGTCATTAGGGCTGAGAACCAGTTCTTAAATTACCTGAATCCCACCACTGGCATAACCCTTAGACATCTACAGTTAATGGCTAATAATTTTTCCAATTTTAAAAATGAAAAAAATATATTTATAAATAACAGACTAGTGAACATAATATCAGTCACAGGCAAAATGCTAAGAAGGATTCTGATACCCACGGTTTTGTTGTCACTGAGGACAAGAAATGGCAGTCAGTAGAAGCAATAAAACAAGTCATTCCTGACTCATTTTGATAGAGTCCATTAGCCTCTCTCTGGGGGATGCTTTCAGCACAGGATTTGACAGAGTAACTTTGAGAGCCTTGGAGACATGGCTAAGAAATGTGGGCTGGATAATAATTACTTGGGTAAATACATAGCTGGTTGAAAAACTATACCAAGAATCTTGATTAAGATAGAGATCAACTTGGAAAGAGGGTACTAATCTCTCTTATACTGATCTCTTTAGCCTTTTTACCAATAACTTAAATAATCAGAAAACATTCACATCAAATTTGCCCAATTAAAATAGCTGAACAAACTGTTTACATACTGAGAGTCAGAAAATGATAGAAAAATAATTCCCCAGAAGTCTAAAAATTTGGAATAATGTAGAGAGGATGAAATAAAGTACAGATAAATATGAATCCTTCAAACCAGGTATAAGAAATTGCGTATACAGCTGTCCGATGGCTGAGACTTTTAATAAAGGTTTGCCTGAAGAAAGAAAACACCAGAGGTTTCAGTTGACTGAATCTCCAACATGAGCCAAAAAGGCATATGGAGGTAGAACCCCCCAAAGAGTCATTTTGAGTAGAATAATGATACAGGGTCCAGACCCAGGAAAGTAAATATTTTACTTTACTTTAGCCAGAGCTTGTGAATAACAGTTTAATTCTGTTATTAAGATATTAAGCTTGAGAATAACAGTTTAATTCTGTTATTATTAAGGTGCCTTATTTTAATGGAGAAAGGGAGAATCCAGAGATAGCACAAGCCCTTTGAGCAGACAGAGAAAAGCAAGGAAACTAGCAAATGAGGAGTGGTAAAAAGAAATGAGGTGTTTAGCTTAAGAAGAGATCATACCAAAAAATGCCATGACAACCATACCCATATTCTTAACAGGTTCTTGGGTGAAAGAGGGATTACGGTCCAACAGATGGACCAACATTTTAAAGTAAGGCTTCAGGTGACTGTAAAGCTGGGGTGCTGAACAAAGTGGTGTCATCGTGAAATGAATTTCTTTGCTGCCAAAGAATGAGTCAAACCAAGTTTTCTTTAATAGCTTCCCCATGCCTGGCGTGTGGATCCAAAGCATTCTATAGAAGTCAACACAGGAGGATGAAATTTGAAAGTCAGAGTGGGGGAGGGCTGCTCTGTGTCTTTGCTGCTAAATAAATTCCCCATGGAGGTGAAGTGAGGACTTTCCAGTCTTATATCTACATTCACAGAGCTCATAGCATTTGGAGTCATATTAGGTGTGAAAGACAGGCAAAGGGTGTGTGACCTATGGATTTAGGGAAAGATATAGTCTTATTAATACAATGTTTTTCTTTAAAATTGTTCACATTTACCTTTGTGACATTTAGGTGAAATCTATCTCATTTTTGATTCAAAATAGGGCACCAGCCATTTCTTAAACATAAATGAGGTCACCAAATACATTTTCTAATACTAGTTACAACAGAGATTTAAATTATTCAAGTATTCATTGGTGGTTAGTTGATGTTGGAGATACTCAAAATATGAAACTAAAAGAGACTTTAAAGATCACCTAGTATAATGTTCATTTATCAGATTTTGAAACAGAGCCAGGAGAGGACAGACCAGTCCTTTCTGCATTGCCAGATCTAGAACCTGGGTCTCCCAGCTCACAGCTGAGTGCTCTTTATGTTACACCACAGGGACTGAAGTACAAAGTGAGTTAAGTCAAGATAGTGTATTGAGCACTTGGTTTGTCCAATATACTGTGCTAAACCTGGCAGGAGAACTATGAATCTAAAGAGGATCTAACTTTCTTCTTAAGGAAACTGAGAGTCTTATCCAGGAGACAAGCCAGAAAGACTAATAATCCAAACAAGGCATCGTCAGTAAAAGAAGTTAGTTCCAGGAAGGATCAAAGCAGAGAGGCTCCTATGTGCAGCTTGTCAGTGATCTGTCCTGAAAAATGAGTAAGATTTAGAACACCACCAGGAATGATGGATGACATGTTCTTTTCAAATTTTTATTTCTACTTTAATTTTTTTCATTGACTAGAGAGAGAGAGGAAGAGAGAGAGAAAGGGATTGATTCACTGTCCCACTTAGCTGTTCCATTTAGTTGTGTACTCACTGATTGCTTCTTGTGTGCCCTGACTAGAGGTCAAACCTGTGACCTCGGGTGTGTTGCAGCTACACTTTATCCACTGAGCCACCAGGTCAGGGCCTTTATTTCTTCTTCTTCTTCTCCTCCTCTTCCTCCTCCTCCTCCTCCTCCTCCTTCTTCTTTTTTTTAGGGCCTTTATTTCTTAAGACCGGACTTGTGTGAGAATTGCGCAGCAGGGAGTTCCAGGGTTCAGTTCTCCAGTGGGACATGTAAGGAGGTCATCTGTGTTTGGTTGCAAGTTAACGGGAGTTGCATGCATGACAACCAGACAGACAAGACCGGGCAGGGTCCTCTTGTAACAGTGAAGCAGTCAGGTGGACTAAGGAATAAGCATGAGTAGAGACCAGATTACCTTCAGAAAACCTGTTTCTGCTTCGACACACAAATAGGTGGGTGAGGACTGACAATATATACCACAAAGCACATGCAAAATTATTTTAAGTATTTATGCATTAAACTCACTCATCATAGCCATTGAAAAACTCATGGAAATATTTATTTGCTAGAACTACCATTATGATCCAGCAATCCAACTTCTGGATATTTATCCTAAAGAAATAAAATCAGGGTCTTGGAGAGATATCTGTACTCCCAATGCCACTGTAGCATTATTCACAATAGCCAAGTTGTGGAAACAACCTAAGTGTCAGTCATCAGGTGAGTGGATAAAGAAGGTCACACACACACACACACACACACACACACACGAATACTATTCAGCCATAAGAAAGAAGGAACATTCTTCTATTTGTGATTGTTACATGGATGGACCTTGAAGGCATTATGTGAAGGGAAATAAACCAGACAGAGAAAGACAAATACTGTGTGTGATATCACTTACATGTGGAATGGAAAATAGCACGTAGTGGGGGAAATGGTGAGGTGGTCAGAGGGTACAATCTTCCAGTTAGAAGATGAACCAGTTCTGGGGATCTAATGCACAGCATGGTGACTGTAGCCAACAGTGATGTAGTGTATACTTGGAAGTTGTTAAGAGAGTAGATGTTAAAAGTGGTAATTACGTGATGTAATGGAGGTGTTAACTAATGCTATGGTGGTACTCATGTTGTGATATATAAGTGTATCAAAACACATTGCATACCTTCAACTTACACATGTTATATGTCAATTATATCTCGAACGCTGGGAAAAAAATCTATTGCTCCTGGAGAATCCTCCATGATTAATTAAATGCAAATTGCTCCTCTCAGTAGCTGACCTGCAGCATAGGCTCATTCACTAGCTATGAGCCAACTGATTCATTAGACAGAAACCATTATATATAAGCTGTAAGATGTTTGAGAAAGGTGATAGATTTGATATTAAAGACATGCTATCTGGCATAAACATCATGGAGAAATTGTTTGTTAACAGCACTTTTGTGTGTCCATGAAACCATATCATCAATTTGGAGAAGACAGCTTACTTAAAAAAAATAATCTCAGAATCTCAGTTGGAGGGCACGGATCCAGGCTATGTAAAAATATAACACTGAATCCTTTAGAAGGTGAAAAAGGAGTTTCAAGGTAATCTGTTTCTTGCCACTAGAAATACAGCCTTGGGAGTGTTTCCTCACACTCCATGATCTTTCGGGAAGTATTAAGATGTAGGTTGTGTCAACTTACTAATAACTGAGCTTATACTGAATTCAGACATATTAGACCATCAACAACTTCCCAGCAAAGACTGGTGAGTAAAAAACTAGTAACACCAGCAAACAATTGTATTTTATTTCCCCGTGGTAATAGAGTATACATTAGTGAGCAACAGTGGACTGTACTGGCCTAAAACCCTTCTACAACACTGCAGAGGTAAATATTTATGTGAGAAATCTAGGCTTGCAATTTTTATCAAGAAGAAAATTGAGCCTGAAGAGGCGGTGGTGCAGTGGATAGAGCACCGAACTTGGATGTGGAAGACCCAGGTTCAAGACTCCGAGGTTGCCAGCTTGAGCGCGGACCCATCTGGCTTGAGCAAAAGCTCACCAGCTTGGACCCAAGGTCGCTGGCTCCAGCGGGGGCTGGCTCAGTCTGCTGAAGGCCCGCGGTCAAGGCCCATGTGAGAAAGCAATCAATGAACAACTAAGGTGTCGCAATGGCAACCAAAAACTAATGATTGATGCTTCTCATCTTTCTCCGTTCCTGTCTGTCTGTCCCTATTTATCCCTCTCTCTGACTCTCTCTCTGTCCCTGTAAAAAAAAAAACAAAAACAAAAAAACAGAAAAAAAAGAAAACTGGCAAAACATTGCTATGAATGAAAGCTGATACTGTGGAAATATATGCAATATTAATTTATAAAATTGAGTTAAATTAAGACAATATAGTGGGAAATTAAATGGAAAAAATGGAATCCTTCAGTAAGAGGATGGCTTCTTTATTTTTCCCTTAGGAACTTCCTGATTATGAAGTGGCAGGCAGGGGAAGGCGGGAGGGGAGAACACTTTATTTAATCACTTTGAGAAGATTTTAAAAAGTTATTTGTTTCAGTAAAGATTTATTCAGTATTTTCATGACAAGTTGATTAAACCAGGCTTTCTCAAGGTGCTAACAGATTCTGTGCCTTGAATCCTTATCAGAAAGCTGTTATGATTTAAGTGGGGCTGTAAGTAATTCTCGGAGTTTTCTTTCTTTCTTTTTCCTTTTTTCTTTTAAGATTTTATTTATTAATTTTACTGAGAGAGGAGAGAGAGGGTAGGGGAAGCGAGGAGTATCAACTCATAGTTGCTTACCTGTAGTTGTTTCTTGATTATTTGTTATATGTGCCTTGACTGGGCAAGCCCGGGGTTTTGAACTGGTGACCTCAGCAATCCAGGTCCATGCTTTATCCACTGCGCCACCACAGTTCAGGCATTTCTCTAGGTTTTCTATCTGCATTCCTGCTATGCTGTTTGGCAGATTTGTTCAATGCTTTCCAAGTTGTTCACACAACCTTCACTTGACCTTTAGCAGAGCATTGATCAGGGCAATACTGGTGGCTTGGAGCCAGAGTTACAGTGGTCTGGAGGATGACTTGGGTCTCTGGGTACTAATCACACCACTGCCGGCTGAGCCACCTGCCTGGGACAGCCTGGCCATATATCAAAGTCTGGTGGTTTTATACACCAATTTATGTTGAAGGATGTAAAAGATCAGCTCTTTTAATAGCACATTTTTATTGGAAGGAGCCAGTTCTATTTCCCACTGTGGGCTCAGAGGAGCCTGGAAGTTCCCCAAAGCCTAAAAGGGACTACTTTCTCAGTGAAGATTCTCTCTTATTGGTGCCCCAGGAGCCGCTCTCCAGGCATTAATGTCCTTCAGGCATCGATCGCTCTGCTACCAGCTGAACTGAGCAAACCAAACCTGAGCTCTACTTGCTACTTCTGGTTTGCTGTGGGTCAGCCAATTCCTGGCGCTAAAGTTGTGTACTGTATTTACAATAACAGTGCATCTGTAGGTCTCCTAATGAGGCTTTCTTGTTGATTCGTTCATTTAGTCCAACAACATATTCAGTCATTTCGACAACAAGCAACTTTCAGGATATGCAAAGCATAGCAGAAGTCCATTGAGTTTATATATATACATATATATATATATATATGTATGTATATATATTATTTTGGAGGGGGTTCCCACAAAAAATAAATATTTTAAAAAATCATGGTGATTTTACCCAGTTTTTATGGTTAGCTGAGCTCCACCTCTGAGATTTCATAAGTCTTCATCAGCACCAACTTGGAAATGCTCCCCATGTCCCGAGAATGAATATAAACTTAGAAAATTAAGGCTGAAAATTAAGTCCCTCAAGACATGTTGTTGCCATGATAATTTAACTTGGATGCTATTCAAAATCTGCAAAAAAAATTTTTTTTTGTGCAATACTTTTAATTTCCATTTAAAGTGGTGCTACTTAAGTAACTGGCACCTAAGAAAGTCAATCAAGAATGTAAAACTTTGGGTCTTCCATTAGCATCAAAGTTAAATGCTGGAAATTCTGCTCCCTGTGGAAAACTAGAGTTTAAAAAATTCCCTTGAGGGAATGACATACTCCCAAGAATAACACTTCGTTGGGTAATTTAGTTTTATATGGGAGTATTAAAAATGCAGTGACTTCAGGCATAAGATTTCCTTTTAGCTCCACACTTCAGATAATTCCTGTTTGCTTGGGAATCTTTTTTGGAGGAATAATTAGTCACCAAGAATTCAGATTAACAAGTTTGTTAGATCTTGAAAAATGTTTTAAAATGTTTTTAAAGAAAGTCATTGAGGTGGAGAAGTTGATGAGTAGTAATTTAATATTTTAAAAATAAGTTTTATTGAGGAATAGTATACATACAATCAAAATACATTTTTTAAGTGAGAGGAGGGGAGATAGACAGACTCCTGCATGTGCCCCAACTGGGATTCACCTGGAAACCGCCATCTGGGGCTGATGCTCAACTCAACCGAGCTATCTTCAGTGTCTGGGCTGATGCTCAGATCAACCAAGCCACTGGCTGCGAGAGGAGAAGAAGGAGAGAAGGGGAAGAGGGAGGGGGAAGAGAAGCAGATGGTCGCTTCTTCTGTGTGCCCTGATCGGAGATCAAACCCGGGACTTCTGCACACCAGGCCAACTCTCTATCTACTAAACCAACTGGCCAGGGCCCAAATACACATTTGAAGTGCACAATTCAATGAGTTTTGACCCATGTTAACTATCAAAAGAAAAACCTAGACTATTTTTGTCACCCCAGGAAGCTTCCTCATTTATTGCCAGGTACCTTGCTAAATGATTTATTTGCATTATTTCTTTCCATTTTCATTAAATACTATGAAACAGGCTGTATGGGCAGACTTGTATTTCCCCCAAATTTTTATGTTAAAGCCCTTCCCCTAGGACTTCAGTATGTGATTGTATCTGGAGACAGCGCCTTCAAAGAGGTGATTAAGGAGGCTGTTACAGTGGGCTCTAAACCAACATCACTGGTGTTGTTATAAAAAGAAAGAATTTGGTCCTTGGTCGGTTACTCAGTGGTAGAGCAACTGCCTGGCGTTTGGATATCCTGGGGTCAATTTCCAGTCAGGGCTCACAGGAGAGGTGACCATCTGCTTTTCCATTCTCCCTTGCCTCTCTTTCTCCTTCTCCCCTCCCACAGCCATAGATTGATTAGCTTAAGTGAGTTGGCTCCAGGCCCTGAGTATCACTCCATGGCCCTGCTCAGGTTTTAAAAATAGCTTGATTGCTGAGCAATGGAGCAATGGAGCAATGCCTCAGATGGGCAGAATATGCCCCATAGGGAGCTTGCCAGGTGGATCCCGGTCAGGGCACATGCAGAAGTCTGTCTCTCTGCCACCCTTGCTCTCACTTAGTTCAAAAAAATAAAAAAGAATTTGGACACATAGGGCGATATCAGGGACACACATGCGCAGCGAAAGACAATGTAAAAAGCTGGTGATCTGCAAGCCAAGGAGAGAGGCCTCAGAAGAAGTCAACTTAGAAGACACCTTGACCTTGCACTTCTAGTCTCCAGAACTGGGAGAAGATAAATTTCTGCTTTTAAAACCAGTTAGTCCAGGCCTGACCTGTGGTGGCGCAGTGGATAAAGCGTCGACCTGGGAACACTGAGGTCGCCAGTTCAAAACCCTGCACTGGTTCGGTCAAGGCACATGGGAGTTGATGCTTCCAGCTCCTCCCCCCTTTCTCTCTTTCTCTCTCTCTCTCTCTCTCACTCTGTGTCTCCTCTCTAAAATGAATAAAATAAAAAAAAAAAAAAAAAAAAAAAAAACCAGTTAGTCCATAGTATTTTGTTATGGGAGCCCTAGGAGACTAATATACAGGAATTCACTTTAACTTTCCTTTTTAACAACAACAAAAAACCCATCAAAATAAGCCAAAATAAAAACAGGGCTTAGGGGTGCCATAAAATTTGCCCACAGTTACCCAGTTCCTCAGCAACTGGGCAGGGGCTGGATCCTGCTATGTCTGGCTCCAGTTCCACACTCTTCACCACTGCATGAGCTGACTCCCCAAAACCCAAACACCGGAATTTGATACTGAAACTGACATGAGCCAGTCCCACCTCCAGGCTCCACTAAGCTCTCCCTCCCTCTAGTCTAGTTGCTCTCTAATGTTTTTATGCACTTGGCTGTGATCACCGCTGGATAATATCTGCACTGAGGTCAGAACGAGTGTCCTACCACTCTAACCCAATTATAATAATATTATATGAATTATTATGAGAATGAGATTATTTTAAATGATTAGCTAAGTGTTGTGATCATAGAAGGCACTATTTTTGTTTATTATTATCTCATGGAATTAAAAACAATCATCATTTACACTACTTTTCATTTTTTAAAAAATAAATAGATTATAATTTTGCAAATCCAAATAGGTAATATTCTTCTACAGTACAAAAATTTTAGGTTAGACATCAAAATGATTTCCCCTCATACCACAACAGGTTTTTAATATAATAATCACTGTTAAACACATAGAACCATAGCATTGCAGTAAATGTAAAATAGCACCAATAACGGAGTCATTACTATCAGAAGCCTCACTCATCAGGTGAGGAGACCTCGCAGGCAGACTGTTAGTTCAGAAGCCACTCAGCTGACATTAGGGCTAGCACAGAAGTGGGTGTACATTTTTTAGAGCAGTGCTAAAGGCGAATATTTAGGTAAGAAATAATAGGAGCTATTTGAAATCTTTCTCTTAGGGAGTCAAGGCAAGCTTCCTGTAGGATTAGTTTTCTAGAGTTAAATGGTAAAAAGGGGAAGAGATGCAGGAAATTTCAGAATATTATGCAATTTCTTAACAATGCAAACATCTCATCTACTCTGTCAATACAAATCACACCCAAGATGATATGAACCCTATGAAAACACCCCAATGCATTTATTTTCACTGTGTAATAAGTAATTTTGGGAAACCAGAAGTCAGTTATGGATCGAAATCCCATCTGTATAGGTTTATTCTGTTAAACATTTTGGCTAAATTGAATTCAGAAGGGGAAGAATTAGTAAAGTAACATTTTCCTCTGAGTTGACAGCCATGTGATTTAAGTTAACAAGTCAAAGGTCAGGTTGTGTTTCCGTATTAATGAGTAAAGCCTGAGCTGATTAGTCAATATTTCTTGAATGAAGGGTGAAAATCAAAATGGTGAAAAAGGTGTACAAGTAGATATTATCTTAAGGCACACCCACCCTCTTCAATTAGCCGCGGGTCCACAGTAGCCCACATGAACCACAGAGAAGAATGCCCCGGATCCTTTATGAAAATAATGCGAAACTGAGGGCAGCATACTAAAGTGTCCAAACCTCTGCTAAGCGTGTTCCGTTGACACTGAGGAAAGTAGTTGGGGCTCCTGGTTAAATGACGTAAACAGTTTAGAGCAGTGGTTCTTAACCTTTTTTGAAGTACCGAACCCACCAGTTTCATATGCACATTCACTGAACCCTTCTTTAGTGATAAATAAAATAGATTTTTCCCCCCAAACTCAAGACATAGGTATATGTTTTTTTACTGGTGCACAAAATGAGCCGTGCATGAACATCACCTTGCTCAAAGAACAAAACCAACAAAGTGCATGAACTCACAACAAATTACGGTATTACTTCTTTCTGGCCTCCGCGGCAGAGGCTTCTCTGAACCCCTGAGATCGACTCATCAATCCCCTAGGGTTTGATAGAACCCAGGTTAAGAACCACTGGTTTAGAGTAAAAACAACGGCAAGATTAGGCAGTTACTTTTCGGCATCCTCTAGTTCCTTGTCTGTTACTTTGTCATCCGGTGATGGTGTAGAACCCTTGATGACAGCTTCCTAAATTGTCTTATACACTAGAATTGTAGAGAGCTTTTAAAATTCCTAAACACCAGGTTGCACCCATACCTGGCTTCAGGAGGAGTCAGACAAAAATATTTTTAGAAGGGCTCCCTAGTTTACCCTGTTTTCTAGCAATGTTTGGGAACCACTGCTCTCTGAGCCCCCTAGGTGAGTAATCCCCAAGGTTGAGGGTATAAGAATCACATAGAGGACTTGCTAAAGCTTGGAGTCCCAAAGAGTATCAGTAGATCTGGGATGGGGCCCTAGAACTGGCATTCTTAATAAGCACCCAGGGTGATTTTGATAGGTTTTCATTTGTCACATTGAGAAACACTGCCTGAGTAAGCATGCAGAGTTTTGGCTCATCAATTAATGCTTGATAGCAGGTTAAATTGAACAAGATGTTTAACGCTAAATAAAAGAGATTAAGGAAGACTTCTAGGACAATGAATCTAGGCCAAAACTCACAGTGGCTGGCTGGCTGATTCCAACAAGATTCCTCTGGTTGCCAAGATGACTTGAGGAGGCTGGAGTTATTTTTTGCCTAAATATTCTCCTATAATATTTACTTTACAAAATTCACACCCACTCCTGCACCTGGCTCTAATGTCAGCTATTTGTCGACACTTGTATGTGGTGATAGGAAATGCTGCAATAGAAAGAGAATCTTCTTTCACAAGACCTCTGTTCTACATGTCTACTTTTGAGCTAGTTCCCGTGGTATCCAAATGGGTATCATGATATGTATAAAACTTACTATTTTGCAAGCCCCACTCTCTAAATATTCCCCAGGAATCTCCAAAAGGTGGAGAGTGAGGGATGGGGTAGGACACGGCACCAGTACTAGCCTCATCATATGTTTTGTAAAAACAACATTTATTAGAAATTAGACCCCATTCAAAGAATATAAATTTTCTCATTAAGCATTTGCAGTTTCCTAGGGAATTTTTCCTTTGGTCATCAGCAGTGACACTGCCTTCCCATTCGTTGAGTAAAAGCATTTTCATCACCTTGGCTTCCTGCCTGTTTCAATGGAAGAAGTTTAGCAAAAGCAAATAAAGCTTTACCACACTTCCCCCCCCCCCCAGCAATTAGGGCCTTGTTAGTGTGTCCATTCAAGAGAAGTTTTCAGCATTCCCAGTATAAGGTTTCATGACATTTTCATTTAAATTGAAAACAGATGCTTTGAAAAAGTATAGATATATGGAGAGAATATAAGAAACAACAGTTACAGAATTAAGTGGATTTAGCCAACCACTTGGTGGCAGTAAGTGCCCTATTAACCACAGTATGAATCTGAATTCCTGGGTGGGCTTCTCAATTTCTATTTCTTTGCTTTGTCTTTTCTCTTTCTTTATTATTATTATTTTTGTCCCCAAACAATGTCTCTCTCAAATGAAAAAAGATGTAGTTTCTTCTTTTTTCCTAATTGACTGAATTATACATAAAGATTAGACATTGTGACATCTTCCCCAAAAGTTGAATTTTAAGAGTTAAAGAATAAAAAGTCTGAATGAGGGAACCTTGTATCTTGTTCGAGCATCCATTTTTTATGACCCCATTCATATAGTCTGAATAAATGCTTATATATAGAGAGAAGAACATTGGGTTACATTCTGTGTAGCCTATATGTTCCATATGTTACAATAACTTTAAAAAAAATCTATTGTTCTGCATGAACACCTTTTCTTCATAAAATGTGTCATGGTAACTTCATCTTTTATCCATTTAAAGGAAGAGGGGTGTGCCTAAGATGTAATTTTAATTTTAATTTTTGTATTTTTCTGAAGTTAGAAGCGGGGAGGCAGTCAGACAGACTCCCGCATTTGCCCTATCAGGATCCACTCGGCATGTCCACAAGGGGGTGATGCTCTGCCATCTGGGTGTTGCTCCACTGCAGCCAGAGTCATTCTAGTGCCTGAGGCAGAGGCTTTGGAGCCATCCTCAGCGCCCGGGCCAACTTTGCTCTAGTGGAGCCTTGATTGCAGGAGGGGAAGAGAGAAATAGAGAGGAAGGAGAGGGGGAAGGATGGACAAGCTGATGGACACTTCTCCTATGTGCCCTGGCTGGGAATCGAGCCAGGGACTTACACACGCCGGTTTGATGCTCTACCGCTGAGTCAACTGGCCAGGGCCCTAAAATGTAATTTAATATAAATTATGAGTAGCTAGATTAGGTGTCAACATATTTGGAACTGAAAAATTTGAGTTTGGTCAATGAAAATTTATGATAGACTGGTTAATTATTACATTAAGTGGATTAAAGAGTTATGCTTGCCCCGGTAAAAATGACAAGTCACATGAATTTTAGGACACATTCCAGTCCAGGATTTGTCACCAACTGGCTATGCAAGCCTGGGTGGGCCACTTCATCTCCCAAAGCCTCAATACCTCATCTGAAAATGACCAGGTGGGCAGAAAGATGCTAAGCGCATCCCTGGGAAAGACAATGGAAATATATCATCTAGTTTAGTGGAAGTCTTCTGAATAGACTTTATACACTATATAGTAGAACTTTCTGGAGAACATAAATTTATATTATAGGGTGATAACAAGTAAAACTTTTTTCAAGTCAAAGGACACAGAAAGAGAGGAAATCAGTGGTTTCCCCCTTGCTAGGATAATCAGTTGAAGGATCACGTTTGGGTCATAGCAGCAGCAGTGAGAGGCAGCTGAGGAGCCCGACCTGTGTGGGGCGATTAGATAAGCCTGGGAGTGTTTCCTCCCTCTCCTACCCCTGCTGGAGATGGAGGAATTCAGATGCTCCTCAATTTATAGGGGGGGAGGTTCGTTCCAAGAAGCCCATCATAATTTGAAAATATTGCAGTGGAAAATGCATTTAATACACCGAACCTACCTCATAGCTTAGTCCAGCCTACCTTCAACATGCTCAGAATATGCATGTTAGCCTCCAGTTGGGCACAGTCCCCTCAGTGCCGCCCAGCATCCTGAGAGAGTACTATACCAAATTTCTGTAGCCTGGGGAAGATCACAATTAATATTTGAAGTATGGTGTCTACTAAATGCATTGCTTTCACACCTTTGTATAGACGAACAATTGTGTGTAAATTGAACCGCTGGAATTTGGAGATCGTCTGTAGAATTATTTAAAAGTTTTGACTTTATATAGATGGGAACAGAAGTGGAGATGGCTTACATAGGGTCTGACAGAAAGTAGGTGTTCAGTAATGTTCGTTTCAACCCTGTCCTTATTTGCTACTTTGTAATACCTCATATTTACTACCTCATTGAGGCAACTGCTTCTGAAGCCCAATGGGCAGTTTTTTGACACATTATAAACTTCTTTCTCCATATGTGTGGCCAGGTCTGTTGAGTGAGTATAATGGATAATGTGGGAAGTTAATTGCAAGTCTAAATTGTTTAAAAATGTATGAAAATATTTATGCTAAACCATTCCATGATTGGAAGGAAAGTGTTAAAAATAATGCTCATCAGCAGAAAACATACAACTGACATTATACTTAATGATCAAAGGCTAATATTGGGAACAAGAAAAAGCTGTTCTTAGGGCTGCAACCCAACATTTTACTAGAAGTCTTAGTCAGTAGAGCAAAGCAAGACGAAAATTTAAAAGTACACAGATTAGATAAGAAATAAATGGTCATTATTCCCAGATGACATGATTGTATATGTAGAAAATTTCAAGCACTCTACCCCCCAAAAAACATTTACTAAATCTAGTAAGTTAATTTGGTAAGACTGCCAGATAAAAGGTCACTATAAAAAGAATGTCTTTCTATATATTAGCAATAAACAATTTAAAAAGGAATTTCAAAGATGCCATTTAAGTAGCATTACAAAAGCATAAAACCATTTGGGGAAAATTTTAACAAAAATACAACACCTCTATATTGAAAGTATAAAAACTGAGAGAAAGTAAAGAAATGCTAAACAAACGAAGAAATACTTAAAAGTTGAAAAAACTCATATTGTTGAGACATCATCATTTCCAAATTGATCTATATAGATTCAATGAAATCCCAATTAAAATCTTAGGAGGCTTGTTATAGAAATGGACAAATTGGCTCTAAATATATATATGGAAATGCATTGTATGTAGATTGACCAAACAATCTTGAAAGACTTAATTACTTGATTTTGAGACTTACTTTAAAGCTACAATAATCAAGACAGTGTGGTATTGGTATAAAGATAAACATTTAGAATAATGACAGAATAGACTGACACAAATGTGACCAAATTTGTGCATTTTTGATAAAAGTGCAAAGACAATTCAGTGGAACAGTCATAATTTTTTAACAAATGGAGTTGCAACAATTGGACATAAATATGCAAAAGGTTTAAAAAGTCAACCTAAACTTCACCTCATGTATTGAGCACCTGTATAATGAATGATTTAAGAGGCTACCATGACTATTATGCTTGGCAGAATGTCTGCACAATATAGCACTCAATCAATTTTAAAACCATTGTTTCTTTCCACCTACCAGCCAGCCAACTTTCCATCTGGCTTAAAATTTCCATCTACAATATTAGATCACTAACAGATCCATATAAAGGTGGAGGAATTATCCCCAGAAAGAACCATTCAAATGGAAATGTTGCCTCTGAAGAGGAAAGAGACCTGCCTTTTTTAGTCTGGGCTTCTTTAGTTGATACTTGGGTTTAGGAGTTGAGAATCTTGGACTCATACTTACCACCACAGATTCTTAGAACTAGAGTGGTCTGTAATAGCACCCCATCAACACGTTCTTTTCATGGTGTGAAAACTGAATGTCGAAGAGGTTGTCAATTACACAAGGCTGTTCAGCTGCAATGGGAGGACAGGGATGCCTTTCTTCAGCCTGTTTCCTTTCTGAAAAATGAGAGTGATGCTCACCGTCCCACCGAACACTTTGAGAGGTTCAGTTCAGGAGAGAAGTGGATGTGCCTTGTACATTGACTTTCTAGTGTCAGTTACTTTGTACTTTTCTCATGGGGAAGGAGGGTAGCGGAAATGGCGAGGGACAGGCACGGGGAAGGAGGGTAGCGGAAATGGTGAGGGACAGGCACGGGGAAGGAGGGTAGCGGAAATGGTGAGGGACAGGCATGGGGAAGGAGGGTAGCGGAAATGGCGAGGGACAGGCATGGGGAAGGAGGGTAGCGGAAATGGCGAGGGACAGAGAGCTCTGCAACACTGCACAGTAGACAGGGGGCCCAGCATGCAAAGTGGTGAAAATAGGAGGTTGGCAGGACCTGCCCAAGATGGCTGTTGAAACCGTGTGGGGAGTCATCATGAAAAGAGGGAGGTCCCACCAAGGGCAGGTGTGTTCGGAGGGAATTTACAGAGTGTCTCACGTTCTTGTTTGCTCTTTTTCCCCTCACCGCTATCGATCTAAAATTATTCACATCTCTCTTCCTGGCCTGCATAGAACGTTTTGAAATTGGAAAGTCTTTTGATGATCTCAAGTTTTAGATACAAACCTCAGTCTTTAGGGTAGGGTAAAACTGACCCCTGACTAGTTTAAGCTAGGAAGTTGAGGAAACAGAGGTAGTAGAGGTGATGTGGGCTTTCATGTCTGGTAACCTAAAGTAAGATAATGAATGCAAGAGGGGTTTTCTCATGTACACACCTTATTACTCTGATTCCTTTAATTGAATTGCTCTCTTCTCAGCTCACATCCTGATTCATGAGCTGTTTCATGTCATCACTCAAGACAGAGGCTTGAAGGGACTGGATTTCAAAAGCATCCAGGAAGGTTTGTGAACCTCAAGATTTTCTCTGATAGGGGAAACGACTGACAGTTCTGATCATTGAGAGTGGCCTGGCCTCTGTCAGGAATATTCAAGGAAAGAATATAATGACATTCCGGTTTCTCTAGGAGAAAGGAAACAAAAGCGGGAGGTTCCTTAGAGCTTTGCTCTGGCCCACAGTGCTTCCTGTGTGGAATTGTTTCCCAGCCTCCGCAGTGCCTTTTGCAGTCATCAGGCCAAAAGAAACGATTGTGAAAAAGATACTCTCTTGCAAATCAGGAGAGTCCATGCTATGGTTTTCTTAGCAACTTTTTCATGCTAAGTTCCAGAAACCATAATTTGAATGGACAGATTTTAGTGGAGAGGGTTTATAGAAACACTCATAGAATTATTTTAAGAATTGGAATTCAGTTTATATGGAAATAACTTCCAAATCTTGAACAAATACAGTGTGTCCATAAAGTCACGGTGCACTTTTGACTGATCACAGGAAAGCAACAAAAGATGATAGAAATGTGAAATTTGCACCAAATAAAAGGAAAACCCTCCCAGTTTCCGTAGGATGATGTGGCAGCATGTGCGCATGCGCAGATGATGACGTAACACCATGTATACAGTGGAGCAGCCCATGACCATGTCAACGGAGCAGTCTGTGACGGCAAACACCTATCTTGACATGTTGGAATTGTATGCAGTGCCACAATTTCCAGAAGGTGTCATCTTTCAACAGGACGACGCTCCTCCACACTATGCACCATTGTCCGTGAGTTTCTGGATAGAACATTCCCCCGGCGGTGGATAGGCAGGGGTTCTGTCAAGCCATGGCCACCACGATCCCCAGATCTGACGCCCTTACTTTTGGGGTTATGTGAAGCAACATGTGTACATTGAATGTATCAACGACATTAATCACTTAAAACAGAGGATCACAGACGTTATTCACTCTGTTACACCAGATGTTCTTACCCGTGTGTGGCAAGAACTTCACTATCGTTTGGATGTGTGTAGGGCAACAAATGGAGCCCACATCGAACTGCACTGAATAGGTATGAAACTGGGAGAGTTTTCATTTTATTTGGTGCAGATTTCACATTTCTATCATCTTTTGTTGCTTTCCTGTGACCGGTCAAAAGTGTACCATGACTTTACGGACACACTGTAGGTAAGTGGTTTTTATGATCATTAACAGATAACTCAGTTTCATATAAAAAGCTGAATATAAGAAAATAAAAATGCAAATGAAAGCATATGCTAAGTGAACTAAAGGAATTCTCACTTTTCCGAAATCCCTTAAATGAATTTCTTTGTAACATTCCATTTGATACATTTAGAATATCTGTGTCTACTTGTTTTCTCCTGACAGCAAACATGAGGTTTCTGGATCTAAGGCAGATGGATTATTTACTGACAGACACCTTAGTGTTGTTTGGTCCTGCCCTGACAGACGTCTCCCTGTCTGTGCAGGGTCTGGAGTAGAGCAGAGGTGCTGAAATTATGAAACTGGAGCTTATGTAGAAGCTGATATACAAGTGCCCCTTCCTCTCCAGAAAGGAGAGAAATTATATATATATTTAAGTGAGAGGAGGGGAGATAGACAGATTTTCGCATGTGTCCTAACAGGAATCCATCTAGCAATCTCCATCTGGGGCCGATGTTCAAATCAACCAAGCTGTCCTCAGTGTTGGGGCCTACTCAGGAAATCAATCAAGCCATTGGCTGCTGGAAGGAAAGAGAGAGAGAAGGGGGAGTGGGAGAGGAACAAAAGCAGATGGTCGCTTCTTCTGTGTGCCCTCACTGGAATCGAACTCGAGATATCCATACGCCGGGCCAATGGCCAATGCTCTATCCACTGAGCCATCTGGCCAGGGTTGAAATTTTATCTTTTTAATGTAAACAAACCCTCTGTTTAATAGAAAAGAAAAAGGTTTCTAGGTGTTACAGCTCTTTGGAATATAAATGTATGGCTCAGGATTTTATTACCCTTTGAAATATAATTAATGGCTCCAGGGGAGAGAAACTTGTAAATCTCTCAGGAGCAATTCACTATTTTTAACTCCCAAGGCATGGTTACTACTTTTCAGTCATCCCTTAACATATTTTGCCAGTAATTCTTATTCAAGAAACCCTAACTCTGTGGAACATAGAAACATTAGCTATTTCTCAACACTACAAAATGTATTGGGGTAGAATTGTGTTTCCCATTCATTGACAAGTGATCCTGGCTTTACGGAGTCTACGGAGCTTCAGGTAGAAGGTGAGAAAGGTATGAACTTTAGTCTTGATGTTACAGGTACGAAATGAAAGGTCGTATTTCTGGCTGCAAAGCCATAAAAAATTTGTCCCCAAATGGTTACATGTCTTCTTGTCTCTTTATTGTCTCAAAACTCAATTTTCTAAAGAATCAGAATAAAACCATCACATATGTGTTATTTATCAAAAAAGTGTTGCATGTAATTTAATAAGTATTGCTTATGAAGTTTATTCTCAGAAACATTTAAGATGTGACTGAGAGTAGTGTCAGTTAGGGCTGGGGTATGTGTAATATATATAAGAATTTTTTTCCATCTTCAGTTTCAGTAGTAAGTAGCAAATAGTATGCCTAAGAATTTACAGAATAATGTTATAATTATTTGTAAACATTAAGTACAAATTAGAAAATTCTGTCACAGTATTCCGATCTTTTAGAGACTTCTGCTCATCCATAAAAATTTATGCTAATCTGGCCTACCTTCAGGATGGAGATATATATATATATTATACTTTAGCTTCCAACCATAACCAGCAGTAATTGGTATAAATTAAGAATGCCAGCGTGGAAACCTGTTCCCTATCAGCTCCTCACCCTGGAACTGTGCTGCACAGAATATCAATGGAGTAATTTCAAGGTCAGTGAAATGATCATGGAAGAAACCTAAAGTATTTAAATAATACTTAGTGTAATCTACTTGTTATGAAAAGGCCCAAAGCTGGTCTGACATATGGTTCCAAGGATCAAATAAAAGTTGGCCCTAATATTATAAGATATTCCTCTATAATATATAAGGTGGAAGAATAATGTCTTATTTAGACTTTTGGGGTTAGACAAAGCTTCATGTTTCTTTCATTTTTTATTTTTTTAAGTAAGAGGAGGGGATATAATGAGGCAGACCACTGCCGGTGCTCTAACCGGGAATCACCGATGCTCGAATCAAACAAGCTATCTTCAGCCAATACTAATACCAACCAAACCACTGGCTGTGAGAGGGTAAGAGAGAGAGAAGGGAGAGAGGGTGGGGAGAGAAGCTGATGGTTGTTTTCCATGTGTACCCTGACTGGGGATCGAACCCGGAACTTCTGCATGCCAGGCCGATGCTCTATCCACAGAGCAAGCTGGCCAGGGCCTCACATTTCTTTCAAAATCCAGGTCATTAATAAAGAACTGCAAGCAGCATCCCTGCTCTGAAGTACTTGTTCCACTCACAGTTTGCTCTTGGGTTTGAGCACCTCACTCATCTCCCAGTTTTAATTTCCTTATATTCTTACTGTCACAGCATAGGTGACAAGTACCTGCCTCATAAAGACGTTAGAATCTAGTCTACACTCATTACATTTAAAGAGTTGACATGGGTTTTTGAGATAAACATTACGTTCTAGATTTAAAGAATTTTTAAAGAAAAAAATCATGGTGTTATCTAAATATAAACTAAACATATGCCAAAGATCTCAACTCAGTAATTAATAAGAGAACCAGTAAAATATTATAACTGGCTCAAAGAAGAATTCAGAGGAATGTTGAGATGAATTGATGCATAGAAATAAAAGGGGTCTGTGGCCACAGGGCAGTAATCAGTTGTGTTCTGTTGGAGACAATTTTCATTTCTGCGGATAAGAATCATTCGCATTATATCAGTTTTCTATGAGTCTTTCAGAGTTTTTATGGACACATGCTAAAAAAAATAAAATAAAATAGTGCCTTTATAGGGTAAAAATATAAAAGCTTCCCAGAGAGAAGTAAACAAAATCTTAAATAAATCAGTCAAATAAAGCAAATAAAAATCAAATTGAAATTCTTTCTCTCTGCCCTTGGGCCATTGCTGTAATTTAGTATCACATATATCTTAAGAGAAGTGTTCAGGGTTATCTACATTTGGATGATCCCTGTTGTTGTCTGGGTCACCTCTCTTTGTCACTCAGGGATGCTGGCTCAGGAAATGTAAACAGATTTAATTGTCTCTGTAAGAAAGATGCATTCCTCCAAAGAAGTAAACATACATTATTATAAAGTTGAATATAAATTCCAGAACTGGAGTGTCCTCTGAGCAGCGTGAAGTAATGGATAAAGAAGTGGACGGGGACTGAGGGGCGTGGATTCAAGCCTGAAGCTTCCACAGCCAGGACCAAAGTCATGTAATGTTGCCGGACCTCGGTTTCTCTCCACTATTTCCATGGGAATGACTATAATTCTGCCAATCTTAAAAGGGTGGCTGTAAGGATGAAATTAAATAATGACTATGAAAGAATCATTTAAAGTGTCATCACTTTTTTTTAAGTGTTCGCTATTACCACAATTTTAATCTACTGGATTGAGCTATCTACAGATAACACAATCTATAGATGGAAAGGCAGGTAGGTGGTAAAGCAAGTTGGCAAAACAAAACTTAAACAGAATTGGCTGCGTGATTCTGGACAAATTATTGAGCCGTCAGGGCTGTCATTGCCTCTTCGTCCCGTTTTTTTAAATTTTATTTTATTATTATTAATTTTAATGGGGTGACACCAATAAATCAGGGTACATATGTACAATGAAAACATCTCCAGGTTGTCTTATCATTCAACTGTGTTGCATACCCATCACCAAAAGTCAAATTGTCCTCAGTCACCTTCTACCTGGTTTTCCATATGCCCCTCCCCTGCCCCTATCCCACCCTTCCATCCCTCCCCCCACCCCTTAACCCCCACATTGAACCAATACAAGTCCATGTCTCATAGTCTCACTTTTATGTCCCACCTATGTATGAAATCATGCTGTTCTCAGTTTTTCTTTTTTTCTGATTTACTTATTTCACTCCGTATAATGTTATCAAGGTACATCCATTTTGTTATAAATGATCCGATGTCATCATTTCTTATGGCTGAGTAGTATTCCATAGTATATATGTATCAAAGCTTTTTAATCCACTTGTCTTCTGATGGGACACTTGGGCTGTTTCCAGATTTTCGCTATTGTGAAAAATGCTGCCACGAACATGGGGGCGCATTTCTTCTTTTCGAACAGTGCTATGGTGTTCTTAGGGTATATTCCTAAAAGTGGGATAGCTGGGTCAAAAGGCAGTTCGATTTTTAATTTTCTGAGGAATCTCCAAACTGTTTTCCACAGTGGCTGCACCAGTCTGCATTCCCACCAGCAGTGCAGAAGGGTTCCCTTTTCTCCACATCCTCGCCAGCACTTATTCTGTGTTGTTTTGCTGTTGAGTGCCATTCTGACTGGTGTGAGGTGATATCTCATTGTGGTTTTAATTTGCATTTCTCTAATGATTAGTGATGTTGAGCATTTCTTCATATGCCTATTGGCCATCTGTATGTCCTCTTTGGAGAAATTTCTATTCATTTCTTTTGCCCATTTTTTGATTGGGTTGTTTGTCTTCCTGGTGTTGAGTTTTATAAGTTCTTTATAAATTTTAGTTATTAACCCCTTATCAGATGTGCTGTCGAATATGTTCTCCCATTGTGTGGTTTGTCTTTTTATTTTGTTCCTATTGTCTTTAGCTGTGCAAAAACTTTTTAGTTTGATATAGTCCCATTTGTTTATCTTGCCTTTTATTTCAGTTGCCCGTGGAGATAAATCGGCAAATATACTGCTGCTACAGATGTCGGAGAGCTTGCTGCCTATGTTTTCGTCTAAGATGCTTATGGTTTCACTGCTTACATTTAAGTCTTTTATCCATTTTGAGTTTGTTTTTGTGAATGGTGTAAGTTGATGGTCTAGTTTCATTTTTTTGCAGGTACATGTCCAATTTTCCCAACACCATTTGTTAAAGAGGCTGTCCATTGTATGTTCTTTCCTCCTTTGTCAAATATCAGTTGTCCATAAAGCTGTGGGTTTATTTCTGGGTCCTCTGTTCTGTTCCATTGATCTATGTGCCTGTTCTTATGCCAGTACCAGGCTGTCTTGAGTATAATGGCCTTGTAGTAAACCTTGATATCTGGAAGAGTGATACCTCCTGCTTTATTTTTTCTTTTTAGGATTGCTGAGGCTATTCGTGTTCTTTTTTGGTTCCATATAAATTTTTGGAATATGTGTTCTATATCTTTGAAGTATGTCATTGGTATTTTAATTGGTATTGCATTGAATTTATAAATTGCTTTGGGTAATATAGACATTTTAATGATGTTTATTCTTCCTAGCCCTGAGCACGGTATATGCTTCCACTTGTTTGTATCTTCCTTGATTTCTTTTATCAATGTTCTATAATTTTCTGAGTACAAGTCCTTAACCTCCTTGGTTAAATTTACTCCTAGGTACTTTATTTTTTTGGCTTCAATAGTGAAGGGGATTGTTTCCTTAATTTCTTTTGCTGACAGTTCATTTTTGGTATATAGAAATGCCTCTGATTTCTGAGTATTAATTTTATATCCTGCCACCTTGCTGAATTCATTTATCAGGTCCTGTAGTTTTTTGACTGAGACTTTAGGGTTTTCTATATACAATATCATATCATCTGCAAATAATGACAGTTTTACTTCTTCTTTTCCAATTTGGATGCCTTTTATTTCTTCTTCTTGTCTGATTGCTGTAGCTAGGACTTCCAGAACTATGTTGAATAAGAGTGGTGAAAGGGGACACCCCTGCCTAGTTCCTGATCTTAATGGGATTGCTTTTAATTTTTGTCCATTTAGTATGATGTTTGCTGTGGGTTTGTCGTAGATGGCCTTTATCATGTTAAGGAATGATCCCTGTATTCCCACTTTACTGAGAGTTTTGAGCATGAATGGGTGCTGGATTTTATCAAATGCCTTTTCTGCATCTATTTAAATTATCATGTGATTTTTGTCCTTCCTTTTGTTTATGTGATGAATCACATTGATTGATTTGCGAATATTGAACCAGCCTTGCCTCTCCAGAATAAATCTCACTTGATCATGGTGTATGATTTTTTTCATATATTGCTGGATCCGGTTGGCTAATATTTTGTTGAGAATTTTAGCGTCTAAATTCATCAGGGATATAGGCCTATAATTTTCTTTCTTTGTGTTGTCTTTGCCCGGTTTTGGGATCAGAATTATGCTCGCCTCATAAAAGGAGTTTGGAAGTCTTCCTTCCTCTTGAATTTTTTGAACTAGCTTGAGGAGGATAGGAGTTAGTTCTTTGAATTTTTGATAGAATTCACTTGTGAAGCCATCAGGCCCAGGACTTTTCTTTTTTTGGGAGTTTTTTGATAACTGTTTCGATCTCATTTGCTGTAATTGGTCTGTTTAGGTGTTCTGATTCTTCCAGATTGATTTTTGGAAGGTTATATGATTCAAGAAATTTGTCTATTTCACCGAGATTGTGTAATTTTTTGGCATATAGTTCTTCATAGTATTTTCTTACAATGCTTTGTATTTCTGTTGTGTCAGTTGTTATTTCTCCACTGTCCTTTCTAATTTTATTGATTTGAGTCCTCTCTCTTTTTTTCTTGGTGAGTCTAGTTCATAGTTCATCAATTTTGTTTACCTTTTCAAAGAACCAGTTTCTGGTTTCATTGATCCTCTGTGTTGTTTCCTTAGCCTCTATGTCATTTACTTCTGCTCTGATCTTTATTATTTCCTTTCTTCTACTTGTCCTGGGTTTTATTTGCTGTTGTTTTTCTAGTTCTTTTAGATGCAGGGTCAGGTTGCTTATTTGAGCTTTTTCCAGCTTCTTATGATATGCCTGTAGTGCAATGAACTTCCCTCTCAGAACTGCTTTTGCTGTGTCCCATACATTTTGAGATGATGTATGCTCATTATCATTTGTTTCTAGAAACCTTTTTATTTCTTCTTTGATCTCATTGTTAATCCATTCATTATTTAATATCATGCTATTTAGTATCCAAGTGTTTGAGTATTTTTCAGTTTTTCATTTTCTTTTGTGGTTAATTTCTAGTTTCATGGCATTGTGATCAGAGAAAATGCTTGATATGATTTAAATCTTCTTAAATTTATTGAGACCATTTTTGTGTCCTAACATGTAGTCTATCCTAGAAAACGTACCATGAGCGGTTGAGAAGAATGTATATTCTACTGCTTTAGGGTGAAAAGTTCTGAAGATATCTATTAAATCAAGTTGATCTAGTGTCTCCTTTAAGTCTGCTGTTTCTTTATTAATTTTCTTTCTTGAGGATCTATCCAGTGTTGTTAGAGGGGTATTGAAATCCCCTAGTATTATGGTATTGCTGTTAATGTCGCCCTTTATATCCATCAAAGTCTGCTTTATGTATGTCGGGGCTCCTATATTTGGTGCATAGATATTTATAATAGTTATATCTTCCTGTTGAATTGTTCCCTTTATCATTATGTAGTGTCCTCCTTTATCTCTTACTACAGCCTTTGTTTTAAAGTCCATTTTGTCAGATATAAGTACTGCTACCCCGGCTTTTTTTTCATTTCCATTTGCATGAAATATTTTTTCCATCCTTTTACGTTCAGTCTATGTGCATCTTTTGTTTTAAGGTGTGTCTCTTGTAGACAGCATATGTATGGGTCCTGTTTCTTTATCCATGCAGCTACCCTATATCTTTTGATTGGATCATTTAATCCATTTACATTTAAGGTTATTATTGATATGTAGTTGTTTATTGCCATTTTATTCTTTAAAGCTGTATTCTTCTTTTGCTATATTCTTTCCTTCCTTTAAGTTGTTCACAACAGGCCCCTTAGTATCTCTTGCAGAATTTGTTTTGGTTTTATTGAATTCCTTGAGGCTTTCTTTTTCTGGGAAGCTCTATTTCTCCTTCAATTTTAAACGTTAGCCTTGCTGGATAGAGTAGTCTTGGAGTAGGTTCTTGTTCTGCATTACTTTGATTATATCTTGCCATTCCCTTCTGGCCTCAAGTGTTTCTGTTGAGAAGTCCGATGTCATCCTTATGGGGGCTCCTTTGTAGGTGATAGCCTTTTTTTCCTTAGCAGCTTTAAAAATTTTTTCTTTATCCATTAGCTTTGGTATTTTAACTCTGATGTGTCTTGGTGTAGATCTTTTTGGGTTTCTCTTTAATGAAGTTCTGTGTGCTTCTTGAACATGTGGAATGTTTCCCAGCCTTAATTTAGGGAAGTTTTCTGCTATGATTTGATTGAACAAAGTTTCCATTTACTGTCCTCTCTCCTCTTCTTCAGGCACCGCTATGATGCAAATATTGTTTCTCTTCAGGTTGTCACAGAGCTCCCTTAGAGTTTCCTCACATTTTTTCAGTCTCTTTTTCTTTTTATTCTCTGCTTCTGTGCCTTTGTTTATTGTGTCCTCTAACTTGCTGATTCGATCCTCAGTGTGATTCATCCTGCTTTTAATTCCTTCCATTGTGATCTTCAGTTCTGATACTGCGTTTGTCATATCTGTCTGATTCTTCTTTATTTTTTCAATTTCGTTTTTTTACTTGTTATCTCTGTATTTAGGTGTTCATAATGACTATCCATTGTTGCTCTAATTTCTTTGAACATTCTAACTATCATTATTCTAAATTCTGCTTCTGGTAATTTGGTTATATCTGGTTCATTCAGGTCCTTCTCTGGGGATTTCTCTTGATTCATTTGGTTTGCATTCCTCTGCCTGTCCATTTTGTCTGTGTCTAAGCAAGTTGTGGCCACTGGAGTCCAGTAGGTGTTGCCTTTGTGTTCTCTAGGTGTGGTCTGTCTGCAGGCCCACCACCCCCTCTGCCGCTGCCTAGGGCGGTTGGGTATGGGCGTTGTCAGCGCCGGCCCACTGCTGCTTTTGCTGTGATTTCTGCCTCTCCTCCGCAGGAGGGGCTGTCACTCATGCCACAAGCCTCAGTACCAAGGGTAGAGGTGAGCATCTTTGCTCAGCTGCAGACCCAGCCTGTTTCTGGACTTCCGCCCAGCCCCTGCAGTCAGAGCCTGCTCGCCACAGTTTTGCGGGTTTGGCGGGGCTTTTGACGTGCTCTCAGCTGTGAGCCTTTGCCCGTCCGGAGCTTTAGCCCCGCCCTCCAGTCCATGTTCCTTCTGTGCAGGGTCGCAAACCCAGGTTTATTGGGCTGGGTGTGTTTGCTGGCTTCCGCTCAGTTGTGAGCTTTCGTTCGTCCCGGACTCTACCCCGCCCCCGCGTTTGGAGCCTGCTCGTGCATGCAGTATCGCAAACCGCGGTTTCTCTGGCTGGGTGGGGCTGGTAGCGTGAGCTTAGCCACGAGCCCCCACCCGTCCCTGGTCCTAGCCCCGTCCCCATGGTTAGGGCCGGCTTGCGCAGGGTCGCAGAGCAGATCTCTGCTCGTTCCTGGCCTCCCGCTTTGTCCCCGCTGGTGGGATTGCAGGCAGGCCCGCAGCTGCCGGACCGGTTTCGCGTGTCCCTTCCGCCCCTGCTGGGCTAGACCAAGCTCACACGGGCTTGGCCTCCACCCATGCCGACAGAACCGCATTTCAGTTCCTGCCGCCACCATACCCTTCAGCAACCCTCGGTAGAGTAGGAAGGGCCCTAATACTCCACACTGTAGGCCTGGGAACTCCCTCACTTGTTTCATAGCTCAAAACTGTCCAAACGCCTCTTCTAGGCTCTGGGACTGTAGGCTGGGGCTTGATTCCTGGGACCCAGGTCCCTCCCTCTCCGCCAAACTCTCCTCCCGCCACATGGGTCTCTCCGGGCTGCTGTTTGCTCCGGGGAGTTGGGCAACCCTCTTCATGTTTTCGCTATTCCTACCAGTCTTAATGTGGCTTCTTTTGTGTTCCTTGGTTGAAGAGTCCACTTAGTTTAGTTCAAAGTTGGTTTATACAGATGATGGTTCTTAAAATTGGGTTATAATCCACTTTGGTTCTAGGAGTTGGAAGTTTGTACATCCGCCTACTCTGTCGCCATCTTGCTACCTCTTCTTCGTCCCTTTTTATTTCACAGACTATTTGTGAAGTTCTAATGAAATGACTGGCACTTAGAAAATGACAAAGTAACGCCTGACCAGGCAGTGGTGCAGTGGATAGAGTGTCGGACTGGGATGCGAAGGACCCAGGTTCGAGACACCAAAGTTGCCAGCTTGAGTGTGGGTTCATCTGGTTTGAGCAAGGCTCACCAGCTTGAGCCCAAGGTCACTGGCTTGAGCAAGGGGTCACATGGTCTGATGTAGCCCCCCCTCATGTGAGAAATCAATCAATGAACAACTAAGGAACCGCAATGAAGAATTGATGTTTCTCATCTCTCTCCCTTCCTGCCTTTCTGTCTATCTGTCCCTATCTGTCCTTCTCTCTTACTCTCTCTGTCTCTGCCACCAAAAAAAAAAAAAAAAAAAGAAAAAAGAAAAGAAAAAGAAAATGACAAAGTACCATACAAATAAAAGCCATTGTCAGTAGTTTGGCTAAACATCAGGAGCTGATGAAATTAGGGACATTTTTCCTTTATTGGTTATTGATAAATAAATATTGTAGAAATAATCATTTCCATGCTCAAAAGAATCATTTCTTTTCCACTACATTTTATTCACATGTACTAAGTATGATATGTGATTTTAAAAAGGAACTTGGTCATTATCTTGCCTAGGACTTGGCAAAATGAAACTTAAGAAATATTTGCTATTGTTTTCATTCAGAGCCACATTGGCACAATGTTATTACCATTAATGAAAGAAATATTCCATTTCACTGAAATGGCATTTATATATAACTAGGCCATTAAAGCTGGTTGCTTTAGAAAGAATTGTCCAAACACACGTGCGCACGTGAACACACACACACACACACACACACACACACACTCACACATTTACCTGAGTCTTGAAATATGGTCCAGGAACCCCAAAAGGCATTGAAGTGATTTTTGATTTTTGATTTTTGTGTTATTTGGTCCCTAAGCAGGACATATTGAGATATGAAAATGATTTAAAAAAATAAGTAAGTAGCCATAATAACTTAATATCAGAGTAAAGTAATAAGCATCATACAGCCTTAAACCTAAATAATGAAACAATAACTAGTTACACTTTTATTTGTCAATTATATCTCAATAAAGAGAAAAAATAGCTAACACACATTTTCTCCCATTCTTTGATTCCCTTTTATTTTCTTAGGTAATTTCTTGGTGCAAAAATGGTATAGCTTTCAATGCATGCACTTTTATGTTTAAATCAATCATCTTTTATTTATACCATAGTATAGTAATATCACCTAATTTTCAACTTACCTTGTACCAAATTACATTTTTTTCACTTAAAAAAAAAAAGTTCAGTGAGAAGAGCAGAGGTAAAGAGACAGACTCCTGCATGTGCCCCAACCCTGATCTACCCGGCAAGCTCACTGAGGGGCAATGCTTTGCCCACCTGGGGCGTTCCTCCATTGCTCAGCAACCAAGCTCTTCTTAGCACCTGAGGCGAGACAATTGAGCCATCCTCAGTTCCTGGGGCCAACTTGCTCCAATCAAGTCATGGCTTCAGGAGGAGAAGAGAGAGAGAGAGAGAAAGAGAAAGAAAGGAGAAGCAAGGAGGGGAGGGATGGAGAAGCAGATGGGTGTTTCTCCTGTGTGTCCTGACTGGGAATCGAACCTGAGACATCCACATGCAGGGCCAATGGTCTACCACTGAGCCAATCGATTAGGGTCTTCCTTTTTACTTTTTAAAAACAGTATTTTATTAGCATCTAGTTTTGTGTAGTGTATTCCCCTGATTTTTTGCTGCAATGAGACAGATGAAACTATTCTTTAACATAAATGATAAAATCTGTCTCCTTGTATCATGTTCAGATTATGCCATGATTAACTCTAATCAATATTTCTCTTGACATGGGGCTGAAGATAAACACACATACGTATAAACACACAAATTAGTAAGAGGGAAAAACCTCTAAGTGAATATACCTCTAAAAGTAAATAAAAAGGCAGGATAAAAGATGCATTATACTGAAATATTGAGGTAATTAAGTCAATTTTACTGTAGTGAAGAAAGAAGAGCATCAGCTACACAGTATCCTAAAAGGAGATGGTAGGGGGGCAGGTAATAAGATATAAATGGAGCCCTTGCCAAGGTATTGATAAAAGACAGGAATGAAGGCAGCTGTGTCGCTCAATGTATCTATGTCTGCTAACCCAGGTACCATGACTTTCCCAGGAAGAGACTGAGCCTGCAAAATGGCTTCCTAAAGAAGTGTAGGTACATACATGAGAAAACGATACATCTATAGGCATGTTAGGAATTCTAGGATAATTATTAAGATGGAACATAAACATTTATACATTTAAAAGGAAAACCTAGTTTACTGCCATATTCAAAATAGTTTATTAAATTTTGAGTTTAAAAAGACTTTAATGTTTTTAAAGTTATTTTTTAAAAATATTTACTGTTAACTTCAGTTTTCATCTTTGTAGATAAAATGGGATGTAACAGTAGCATAATATGGGATGATCAAACTTTTGATGAGTTATTTTGATTTATTTAAATAGGAAACCATGGTAAGTACTTCAAGATGTACAAAATGAACAAGTATATATCTTGACCTCTAGAATTTTACAAAATGGAAACCATTTCAGTATGTGTGCTAGTTGCTAATGTACTAATAGATAGAAATGAGTGTATCATTACCTTCCCTTATTCCAACCATTTGTAAATTTGATTTGCATTTATAGTATTTTTTTTTTTAGTAAGAGAGAGAAAGAGAGAGAGAGAGAGAGAGAGACAGACAGACAGATAGGGACAGGCAGACAGGAAGGGAGAGAGATGAGAAGCATCAATTCTTCATTGCAGCACCTTAGTCGTTCATTGATTGGGTTCTCATATGTGCCTTGACCAGGGGTTACAGCTGAGCCATTAACCCCTTACTTAAGCCATCAACCTTGGGCTCAAACCAGTGACCTTGGGCTTCAAGCCAGTGAACTTTGGGCTCAAGCCAGTGACCATGGAATTATATCATACCGCACTCAAGCCAGTGACCCTCCGCTCAAACTGGTGAGCCTGCACTCAAGCCAGTGACCTTGGGGTTTCAAACCTGGGTCTTTTGCATCTTAGGCCTATGCTCTATCCATTGTGCCACTACCTGGTCAGGCTTATTTATAATATATTTTTTTTATCATGTGAGAATCAGGGAGGTGAAGAGACAGACTCCCGCAGGCACCCCGACTGAGATCCACCTGACAACCCTTGTCTGGGGCTGATGTTTTGCCCATCTGGGCTGCTACTCTTTTGCTCAGCAACTGATCTATTTTAGCACCTGAGGCAAGGCCATGGAGCCATCCTCAGTGCTCAGGGCCAACTTGCTCATTCAAGCCATGGCTTCGGGAGGAAAAGAGAGAGGGGTGTAGGGATGAAGAAGCAGATGGTTGCTTCTCCTGTGTGCCCTGACCAGGAAATGACCTTGGGACTTCCACATGCCGGATTGACACTCTACTGCTGAACCAGCCAGCCAGGGCCCATTTATAGCATTTTTAACATGACTTGTAGGTTTACAAGTTCAACCCCTATTCCCACCATTACTCCTGTGAAATCATTTCCACTGTGCCTATTGCCACCATTATTAAGAATACAAGGTACAGAACTCTACTCGTCACCCAGTTGTTAGTGATTCTGATTGTATCATCAATCCTTCAGAGAGCAGTGAGTGAGAAACAAATACCACTGATTATGTCTAGGAGTTATTGACAAGGGTAAAGTTTACCACTATAATACCAAGTGAATCTCACTTCATTTCCTAGTAAAAGATTGTTGTAGTCACGCTATTTTGGTTATAGCTTGTAAAGTACTTGTCTTTTTATCTAGACCAGTCTTCCATGTACATCCATGGAATGTTTTGTCTTGGGAAAATTCTATCCAAAAAAGAGTTTCTTGGGAAATTCTGAATACTATATTCCCTTTTTGAAGAGTCACAAAGATAGTTTAGTATAATGACTCTCATAATAAAGGAACCTAATTATCTTTGCTTACCTCAGCACTTCCTGAGTTTATTTGACCATTGAACTCTCCCCTGCCCATACTTAATGAGTAGCTATGAATGTCCCTCAGAACTTGGATTTCCAGGAAGTCATTCTGGTAAATGCTTCTTTTGACTGACAAAGAATAGAATCAATTCAGATATCCTTCCAAAGCTTGAAAGCCCTAATAAGTTCTAGGAAGAGGCCGTAGCTCCACAATTAAAAGAGTGGGGAAGGAAAGGATTTCTGAGAATCACAAGGCTACTTGATCAATGCTGGATGTTCACTTACTTAAGGAGATTCTCAAGGTTTAAGAGCCTAATTGTGTTGTGGGTGTGGCTGGAGAGTCCTCTGATAGAACATTTTAGCCTCTGCTGTATCTCTGGTGAGTGTGCAAAGGGTTTTCAGGGAAGTTGCACAGTATGGATACAACCTGGAATAATGTAAATGCTAAGCCATGATTGTTTAAACATTTTAAAGTTTGGTACACTTTCTTTTTGTTCAACCAAGGTATTCCTTATCCAAAATAAAATATTGAATTCTTCCTTTATTCTCTCTTTGGAAAAAGTATGCTTGTGCCAATCTTTATGGTCAACTTCTTCTGTGTAAAAAAATAAAGCAATTTAAAGTTGTTTATAAATTTGGCTGGTGGAGGTAGACAAATCTGGCAGGAGAATATAGATTTGTCACATAATAGTATAAATATAACTCTTATGTAATGCAAGATTTAGATATATTACACAAAGCTACCATGATTAAATAAATTAAAACTTTTATGACTTACAGAGTTTATTTGCAAGTTCTTTTGGCAGAAAATTCTCTTCAGGTGATGAGTCTCTGGCTTGGTGGGATTGCTGACAACCTGCCCACAGAGTTCCCTCTATTTTTTTTAAAGAGAGAGAGAGAAAGGGGGGTGGGAGGGATAAAGATGAGAAGCATAAACTTGTAGTTGTGTCCCTTTAGTTGTTCATTGATTGCTTTCTCATATGTGCCTTGACCAAGGGGGCACCAGCTGAGCCAGTGATCCCTTGCTCAAGCCAGCAACCTTGGGTTCAAGCCAGTGACCTTGGGCTCATCCAGCAACTATGGGGTCATATCTATGACCCCATGCTCAAACTGGTGAATCTACACTTAAGCTGGATGAGCCTCCACTCAAGCCAGTGATCTCAGGGTTTCAAACCTGGAACCTCAGTGTCCTAGGTCAATGCTCTATCCACTGAGCCACCACTGGTCAGGCATGGAGTACCCTCTATTTCCACAAGATGGTGGGAAAACTTTGATTTGTATGTGACTGATTTATGTAAATGTCTTTAGAACAAGGTATCAGTAAAGCTAGCACTGTGAAGAAGAAAAGGTATATAGAATTTATAAAAATAAAAATAAAATAAATTATATATTCATTTTACTCTTTGGCTTTACTATTTTGTCTTATTCCCCACAATTCTGCCATGAAATTTCACTTTGTCTGATGTATTTCCCAGCCTGAAAAATTTCAGGCAAAATACATAAAAATGAAAGTATTAAACGATGCATACTTATGTTTTTTTTTTAAAAAAGGTCAGCAAATGCCAAGGAGGTCTATATGTCCATCAGTAAAGACCATTTGTGCTGATGTAGGAAGTAAGAAAATCTTGTATATTTCCTAAACAAGAAGGAAACCAGAGGATCACAGCTACATAATATAGAAGTTTCTGCTACATTGAGAGAGCACATATTTGGCAGTTTAATAGGTTCTCTCCATCGCTGTCACCCAAGGAACAAAACTGTGCAGTGGGCTTTAATGTAGAAATGCTGAAATGATGTCCAAGGAATAAAACAAATGGCAGGCTTTCCCCCCCACCCTCCACCCCCCGTTTTTTTCTAGCTAAGAAGGATCAATTTAATTCTGGAGCAGAAGGAGTTCTTACTGACAGACCAAGGAAGACGCGTTGCAATAACATAAACGGTCCACACAACGGCTTGGACACATTATTAGGGGAGCTGGAACAGGCCCTGTAACTCCTCTGTGCACACCTTTAATTGGCAGGCAGTTCAAGGGCCTCTTCTGTCCTCAAGCACACTGCGAGCAGTAACCCAGGGACTGCAGATCCCAAGTGAGGGCTTCACGAAGAGTTAGAGCTATCATCTTGTAAGTATGATAGGAGGCAAAAAATAGTCTTGTGTTCCATGCCTGTGAAAGATCTGGGTATCCTAGACACAAAACCTTAGTTACCCCCTGACCGTGATTACAAAGAGCACATCTCAGCCGGGACTTACTGATTTTGGTAAAGCTCTGTGGCCCCTAGTGGGTTTAGGGGAGGGAACTCCTGTGAACATGGTGAGGGCAATGCTCAGGTTCATTGTTTGTTTGGTGACAAGTCATCACAGGAAGCCCACCTGGGACATTTCCTTCCTTTTATCTCAAAAGAGATGATTTTTTAAAAACTTGATCTTTTCCTTATTTCTCTCGATTTTAGGGCCTTTGAAATAAACCTCAGGTGAAAGCCACCAGCTAGGGGAAAGGTCAAACCAAAGTTGATGAGAGTTTGGTCAGTGGGCTTGCCCATCTGTCAACAGGCCTGTCCACCCTGTCACACAGCTGCCCCTTCCAGCTGGTTCTCAGCCCACCTTCTGGGACTCCATATTCACTGGTGATCCCACTGTTACTGAAATCGCCATGTTCACTGACTGCAGAATGGTTTTCCTCCTCTTCTCTTTTGACCTGAAACAGGAAATAAGTAGTCCGTCCTGGAGTTCTCCAGACCAGACACAAACATCAAGAAGGAGAAAGAAATAAAAAACAAAATACACGAGCTCTCTGAACAGAGAGAAACCTTTTTCTCAAAGTCAGAATAGAGGAGCTGTCTTAACAAATAACCCCAAATTAGCATTGACTTGCTGGTATTTACTGTAATTTACTGATTCTATTACCAAGCTGTAGTGGTAATGCAGATGGAGGTCTGGATAATGTGCAGACATTTTTCGTTCCTGGCAATGACAAAGGTCTGTAAGTAATATCCTGTCTCTCTCTAGGTATCTGATTAGTAAAAATTTCTGTGGCTTCACCAACCACAGGCAAGCACTTCATCATTTATGAAACAAAGCTGTATTTTATTAAGAATATTTTTCAGCAAACAGGTAAAAGACATCACTTTTGCTTTTTTATATAAATTTAGTTTTGTAAAACGTATCTTTTTCTCCTACTTACTGCAGACCCATGCAATGGTAAAACCGACTTGGTGCTTTTATCTTTAATTAAATATATGTTTGAATTATATGAGAGCTTAGATCTTCAGAAAAGTCAAGTGGGGATTATTTCTACTGCAAAGGCAAATAATTTAAGAGATGTCAGTGTTTCTAATCATTTGTCAAAGTAAGCTTAAACATATCTTGACTCTGACTTCTACAGGTATTTATACAAAAAGCTCTGTTCACAGTTATTTCTCACTCCATCTAAAGAAAATCACAGAGTCCCCCTGGTGTGAGAACAAATCTGTCACTGAGTTCGAGAACACTAGTGATTTTCAGTCCACTTTTGAAGACTCACTGTCAGCAGCCTCTGCATTCGGTTGCTCTGGCCATTTTAAGAAGTCATTGTTTCCTTTAAAGTGAATTAAAAATTTTTATTATAATAGCATATCTAGTATGCTAAAGTAATAAATGTTACTGGAAAAAATTATTTGTTATGGGGAAATCTAATTTATTGAGAATTTTTACTGAGATATTGGAAAGCTTAAATGTTTGATAAGCACAATATATACATTTTAAAAAATGTACTTCTTTTTTAAAATTTATTAATTTTTTTTAAAGGGCAGGGAGAGAGCGAGAGAAGGGAAGAGGAGCAAGCAGGAAGTATCAACTCCCATATGTGCCTTGACCAGGCAAGCCCAGGGTTTCGAACCGGCAACCTCAGCATTCCAGGTTGATGCTTTATCCCCTTTGCCACCACAGGTCAGGAACAATATATACATTTAAGGGGATCTTACTTTGCCTCTAACATAATTTCATTAGGCAGAAGTTGTTAAGTAGGTCGGCAAGAAAATTCTTTTCTTTCCTCTTAGCCATTGTATTTGCTTAAGGGAAGAATAGAATTTAGGAATAAAGGAAAATAAGTCCAAATGACCTAAAATAGTGGTAATGACATTTTACATTTGTCTTACACTTTGGAGTTTATACTTTTTGATATATTATCTCATTTAATTGTCCTTTTTTCTCAGAAAAAATGTTTGTTTTGCCTACTTTGTACAGTTGAGGAAACCAAGTCTAGGAGAAACTAAGTAAATTATAATAAACAAACAAAATTACTAGTATCTCAGAAGCACCTGTGCTCTTAAAGTGTTAAGAGGCTGATAATTCTGGTATATCTATTTGTCTTCTGGACATGAGTAATGACTCTGGCTTCGGTAAAATGGTGACAACAGCCCTCTGAGCTATAGTCATAGCTCAATAGTCACATAGCATATGCTGCGACCAATTGATCTTCCAAGTGGGATAACTGCTGCTTTTTCTCCTTGGTCAATCGTTCTACTGTAACATTTCAGAGAAGAATGCTTAAGAAAAAGTGAAATGTATCTAAAAAGTATGGGTCAATAAGATTACTTCGTTAGCTAAAATGAACACATCTCTGAAAACTATGCCGTAATTAAAAGGCTTTTAAAATCAGTAACACTCAGCAAATGAACAAGACTTGGCTCACCAGGTGCTATATAAAAATTAAATTAAAATACAAAAGGTTTTTGGATCCACTGTTTTTAAGAACTTTGAACAAAGTTCTATAGGCTTGAATTCCAAAAAAAAAAAAGAAAAAAGAAATTAAAAAAAGGAAAGGATTATATATAGAGATTAGCAATTGGCAAAATTTATACTACTGAAATTTAGATTTGTTTTTTAGAGCCAAGAATTTCCTTTAGAGTGCACAGTCTAACTCTCAGATGCCATCCATTCTCCATCGTTCAGATGAGTTATAATTCCATGCTGAACTAAAATTGCATCATTCGTAATTTCCTATTGCTCTAGTTCGTAATTTCCCTTTCTGTGTGTATACACCCAGATTTACTTGCCTGATATCCATGCCCAGATCTTATTTATTGGAGGTTAACCATTCTTAAGGTCAGATATTTATTTTCTATTTTCTGTTGAGAGAGAAAAAATAAAATAAAAGAAACATGACTGCCAAAAAAAAAAAAAAAAGGCAAAACCCAAAAACAACCCTACCCACAAATCCTGGATTTTTCAGGACTAAAAACTATCCCAGATAAACACAATGTCAGGAGGTGGCACTGTACTACTGCTATGTTAATCTGCTCTGTGCGGGTGAGGATGGAGGGATTCTCCCTTATCTCCAGGAAGTCGTGATCAACCAACCCACCCTAAATGCTGCGCAGTATAATAAGGCTGATCCAGAAAACCTCCTTCCTGTTTATTTGCCAAGACGACTTAGGGTAAAACCATGGTTGAAAAATCAGGAAATGAGTCCTCTAAACAGCAGACTGTTCTGAGAGTTGAGGCTTAACCTTGTATGTGCCAGAGGATAAGGAATTTAATTAAATTCTTTCTTATAAACACCATTACAGTGACCTCTATACTCTTGTAAACAGAACACACTATTGTGAATATAATCTAACATTTTCTTGTTTTGGGGGCAGGATGGAGGGGAAACTGCTTTGGTGACAAGGGAAGAGAACTGGATTGGGAGTCAGAAACCTGAACCTCTGTTAGAGCCTTTGACACTTTCTAGCTATGTGGTTTGGATTTCTGTTTGTAACTCAGTTTCTTTTCTGTAATAGTAGAGCCAATAGAGTATGTCCCTAGGCTGCTGGAGAACCACTGTGGAAAAGTTCCAACGGCCACCCCAGCGACATCCTAACAAATGTGGCGATTCTCTTCTGAGCCTACTGTTTCCCATACCCAGTTTATTTTAAGGTCCTTCGATCCTTCATGTAGAGCTGGGGGGAAGCCCAGGCCGCTTCAGACTCCAAGTTGATGCAGTTGTTTCTACAGGCTTCCAGAACTCATGCCAGACAGAAACACCCAGCTCTCTGTTCCCCCCGCTCCGCCTACCCCGTGACTTTCTCATCTTCTGAAGAAGCCTTCTGCTTGCTCCTGTCAGTCAGTGCCGCTCGTTGTGTCTTCATTCCCTCACAGTGGAGACGGAGTCAGCTTGCATCCATCTGTTCCAACCACAATGTGTCTCAGGGTTGAAGGATGGAGGCAGGGATGTGTTTTGTTGGGAGTGCCTTCCAAAATATGCCAATCCTTTGTCATCCAGAGCAGGTGACACTCAGAGACACCAAACCAATTTTTCCCATACCTTTTTTTTTTTTTTTTACAGGGACAGAGAGAGGGATAGGTAGGGACAGACAGACAGGAACAGAGAGAAATGAGAAGCATCAATCATTAGTTTTTTGTTGCCATTGCGACACCATAGTTGTTCATTAATTGCTTTCTCACACGTGCCTTGACCGTGGGTCTTCAGCAGACTGAGCCACCCCTTGCTGGAGCCAGCAACCTTGGGTCCAAGCTGGTGAGCTTTTTGCTCAAGCCAGATGGGCCCACGTGCAAGCTGGCAACCTCGGGGTCTCGAACCTGGGTCTTCCACATCCCAGTCTGACGCTCTATCCACTGCGCCACCGCCAGGTCAGGCTCCCATACATCTTTGTTGGATTTAACATCCAATAGGATTCCAGGCTTACACAAGTGAAAAACGGGCTGCGCCCTGGCGCCCTAGGAGCCCTCACAGCGGACCCTCCCAGGACCGGGACTCACGCTGAGGACAGAGTGCTGGGAGCAGAGTTGAAGCTCATCTGGACAGGGACAATACAGGGGTAGACAGAAAGATCAACACTAAAATAGGGGAGGTAGGAAATTTTAGGGCCCTACACAAAAGCCACAGACAAAAAGCTCTGTGCAGTTAGAAAGCAACCATGAACTGTGTGTGTCTCATTCTCAAAGTTCAGGAAAACTCATGTTTACATACACATGAACAGTTTCAAAGGCAAATCACACTCAAAGCTATTGTAAAAAAGAAATAGTAAGCAGAATAAGGTCTGTGGAGACAATGAAAACACACTAGAAAGATGTGTCTGCAGCCTAGATAAAAACTGTAACTTGTGATTTCAAAATGGGCTCAAAATGATTCAAGACAGGAGGAACATAAGTCAGAATTAGAAAGTCATAGAAACGAGGTGAGTGAATTCAGGAAAGAATTAGAAATAAAAGCAAAAAAAAAAAAAAATCAGTTTAGGAATGAATTTTAAACCAGAAGTAACACAAGAGCAAGTAAACACAGCAGATAATTCCTTAGGAGAAATGGGAAGTATAGAAAAAATTTTAGCCTGACCCGTGGTGGCACAGTGGATAAAGTGTTGACCTGGAATGCTGAGGTTGCCAGTTGGAAACCCTGGGCTTGCCTGGTCATGACACATATGGCAGTTGATGCTTCCTGCTCCTCCCTCCTTTTCTCTCTCTCCCTTCTCTAAAATAAATCAATAAAATATTAAAGAAAAGAAAAAACTTTAAATAAAAAAATAAGATTTTTTCATTTTATTTTAGACAGTTGCATGTTAAAAAGAAACAGTACTAGATAGGACATTTATGCATTCAACAAATATTTACTGTAGGCCTGCCATGTGCCTGATACTGTCCGGTGTGCTGGAACACAAAGAAAAATATCCACTCTTCTAGTGGAGAAGATGGACAATGGACAACACAACAGGTAACTGACAGAGGCTGTCGAGATCCAAGGAGGACACAAGCCAGGGAAGAGGGAGAGGACGTGCTGGGGGTGGAGGGGTTACAATTTTATGTAGGGTGGTCAGGGAGGGCCTCAGGGAGGAGGTGAGGGAAGTCCTGAAGGAAGCAGGGAAGTGAGCCATGCAGATATGAGGGGGAGGTCGGGAGGGGGAACTGCAAGTGTAGAAGCTCAGAGGCAGGCTGTGCCTGGGGAGTTGCAGCAGCGAGGAGCCCAGGGAGGGGGGGAATTGAGGGAGTAAGAAGAGAGAGGTGGGTGTGGGGACAGGGAGGGACCGGCTAGAGTGAGGGAGGGTGAGGACTGCTCTGAGGACGTTGGCTTTTACTCTGGCTGAAGTGGGGCCGGTGCCAGTCTCTGAGAAGAGGAGTGACTTGAACCGAGGTCCCCCGAGTCCTGAGGCTGCCCCAGTGAGAATGGACGGGGCAGAGAAAGAAATGGACGCAGAGCGACCAGCGGGAGTTACGCAGTGATCCAGGCTGGAGATGGCGGTGTGCCAATGGGGACTTGGCGGGAAGCCGCGGTACTCAGAGATTCTTTTTTATTTTTTTTTCAGAGATTCTTAATGTAGTAATAGCTGACACAGAACTTACCAGTTAGCACCAGGTACTGTTAAGTGCTTAACTTGAATTAACTGATGTAATTTTTACAGAACTCTGTAAGATAGCTAATACCATTATCCCCACTTTTATGGACAATCCAAACAACACCTTGACAAAATTGCCTAATGGACTCCTAATGGATCATCCATTATGCTAGTTTTTGATGTGCAAGAGTGGTTTGAGGGGAATAAAAAAGCTTTGAGTGAAATTATAGTGCTTTGTTTTTAAGATGTATCTAGACATGTGACCACTATGTGACTTAAATAACTATTTATAAGAAATAAAATAATGTTTCTTGGATTCCATGATCAAGACTGTCAGACTTACCACAATAGGTCTAGTGACAATGGAATTCCATCAATGGGAAGACACAAAAAAATGTCAAGTTTCAACATGAGATATCCTAAAAGACATGCTGGGCTCTAAATGTGAGAGCACCAATATAGCATTCACCCCAGTCCAGCAGAGTAACCGTCTCCATGGGTTAAGCCTGGGCAACAAGTGGTGTAGGAATTTTAATTCCTTCCAGAAACACATGCCAGCAGGCATACGCGGCCATCTGTACTTATGGGAGTTACTTTAAGAGTTCATTCAAAACAGGCTGTGTAAATAAGGTGGTGTTTTTCCCTACTCACTGGGTTCTGTCTGGTTCTTACAATGTTCAAACTACATAAATTGTATTGAACACACTTTTCATAAGATATGTATTTTAAGAATCTTATTAAATGCAGTTAGGATATTATAAAAAAAATAGGCTAATTTCCACCCGCGATTAGCTTTTGTTATATGTCACTACAGTGCTAAAGATATGTTTCTGTACTATATACCTATCCTATTTGTTTCTTTTTGAAATAAACTATTTTCTTATTGAAAAAATATACATCTAAGTCTTCTGTAATTTTCTTGAGTAGTTCCAGTTATCCACGCAGAAAGGATAATTAAGTACTACATGCATCAATTGACAAAATTATTATAGCAGTTCTCTACTTTATGCATTAAATGAGTTTTAATAAAAATGTCAGTCCTTTCCTTTGCTATGTTTTAGCAAATTAAAAAAAAGTAGGCTCAAATTTCCTTCATATAGGATCACTAAAAGCTTCGTCCTTTCTTTTTAGTTATACCAACAGGAAAATGACGATCAGAAAGCTCAATTCAATTTGCACAGCTTTTTTTTTTTTCCTTTTAGTGGTTCTGCTTAAGATCTGAAGAACAGACACATCAGAAGTATACAAGGCTAGTCTAAGGGCCCGTGGTTGCCTGGGCATACTGAAATCTATCACAAGAAAGAGTAATATATCCCAGTTTGACTGCAATATTGGGGGAGAAAATCAATCGTAGTTGATTTACTGTTTATTTTGTGCTGAAACCATACATGTGAAGAAGAAAAACAGTCATCTGTGTGACTAAGGATCTCAACCTCCTATCAGAATTAAATCCAGCACATGGCTGATATGCAAACACCTGGGATCATCAGTCAATCTTAGAGCACTGGGTGCTGCAAGCACATTATAGGAGTGGAGAGGTAGCAGGGACATGTAGGTGGACAAATGTTCAGTGAGACGTCGGGTGACAGTTTGGTGACATTGGGGAGACTGACTCACAGGGCAGTGGCAAAATCTTATTCTCTACTCCCTGGTGCAGAGCTTTTGCAACTAAAAATAAGCAATAATTGTCATCCAGAGAGTCTGTACAATAGTAGAAACTACACTTTTTACTATTTTACCTATAGTATATATATTTCACTTATATTTGAAACTCTTTTAAATAATCTCCCCTTAAAAGAGTCACCAGGTTAGCAGACACTGTCCAACCCCTCAGTGAAACTGAGTTGAGCAGAGCACTTGAGGACTTGCTCTGCTCCTGAGAATGCCCACGTACCGCCCTCCCCCTGGGCGAGTGGTGTGATCGCTAAGGGTCACTTGGTGTTCATTCTCAAGTTTATGCCGTGGTACTTTTTACTGGAACGGCACAATTTAGTAGAACATTCCATAAATGGATGAATTCTGAGTGTGAAAAGAGTTGTCATTTCTATGAAAAGCAAGTAAGTGCTTTGGAGAGACAAAAAAAAGTGAAGTTGCTAAAAAAATACAAAACTGCTGTTTGATTAGGTGTTGATGAGACAACCTGTAAAAGACTACAGGGAAAAAAAGTCCTGAAAAACTGTGGATTCTCTGCTCAACTGACTTGCAAGTCTTGAAATGTTCATTCCACTTTAAGAATGTTAAAACTGATGATAATCATAGGTGGTGTATTTTGGGTATGGTGTAGTGAGAAGGATGATTTAGTTTTCTAACTGATGGGCTTTTACTAAAATGCCATGGCCTGACTTTAAAATGTGAGCCAATGTACATTTGTATATTTTAGGTTAAAATAAAATGTGTAAGGTTAACTTATTTGATTTATGATTTTTCTATTTAAAACTAACCTTTTATATTAATCAACTAATTGGCCAATTAGAAGCTTACTCGGGGGCATCTTCTGCATTTTATCCCGGCAGGGCCACTGTGTCTCCTTTCAGATTAATGGGTAAGGCATTTAGTGGGATAGCTTGTTCCAGGGAGCTGAGGTACTGGGTGGTCTCTAGACTTTCTACTCCAGCTATACGAGGTGGAATGGCAGGAACCTCCTCCAGGGCCATTGTGCTTTGGGGGCACATGGCAGGTCCTCCAGGGACATGTGCCTTCAGAATCCCAAGCCATATGGAAGCGGGAAAAGCTATACATATGAGAGCTGACCTGCTCAGCAAAGCAAAGTTAACATTCTTGTTTGCTGAAAACTGAAGAGAAGTGTTTTGATTTTTTTTCCCTTGATGATTCAGGTTTTAAACCAGTGGTTCTTAACCTTTTTTGAGGTACCAAACCCACCAGTTTCATATGCGCATTCATCGAACCCTTCTTTAGTGATAAATAAAATATGATATTTTTTTCAAATTCAAGACATAGGTATATGTTTTTTTACTGGTGCACAAAATGAGCCGTGCATGAACATCACCTTGCTCAAAGAACAAAACCAACAAAGTGCATGAACTCACAACAAATTACGGTATTACTTTATTCTGGCCTCTGCAGCAGAGGCTTCTCCGAACCCCTGAGACCGACTCATCGAACCCCTAGGGTTCAATAGAACCCAGTTTAAGAACCACTGTTTTAAACCGAACCTGTATCTTTAAATGCAGTACTCTTTCAGAGAAAGTTTTCCCATTCTATTTAAAATATACTTAAATGGGCCATGCCCAGTGGAAAGAGGGCAGAGGTAATTGTGCAATATTGAAAAAATAAAACAAAAATTTAAAAGAAGCAGAATGGCAATGTCATATATAATTACCAGTTTTATATTATGCTAGCTTGAGAAATGTAAGCCAGCCAAAAAAGTGATTGGCTGGCAATAAGTACAACTCACTATTTTGTATACTAACGTCATTATTGCTTTTGGAATCTGCACACTCATTAGGCCTGTAGCAACAATGGCTGCAATGACTTCAGCAGTGTTATCCCTGTAATTCCTCACTACTTTCTTGCTTGCTGTGTACAAACACGGAAAGACTTAGAGGTGCATTGAGATGGGGAGAGGGGATTCGTCACTTGGAATGGAAAGGAATTATTTTCTCAGCAACTTTTATGTAGAATTAGCAATATCAAAATAAAGGCAATTTTTCAGTTAGGATAAATAATCATCAAAAAAATAAATAATCCTGGGATTTCCCCCCTTCTTTCTCATGCTGATAAGGACAACAACATCTGTTGAATATTCATGAAGGACCTCCACACACTAAAGAGGGTACTTTTGAACAAATTAGTTTTGAGCCTGGTCTGAGAGGATAAAGTATTTCATTAAACACTGTGCAGTAGATCCGTAACTGTAATTGTTTTCTTTATTATTGGTCTTTTCTTCTTTTCCTTTTTATTAAATTATTGGGGTGACACTGGTTAACAACATTATACATGTTTCAGGTGCACAAATTTATAACACAAAATCTGTACTCTGCAGTGTGTGTTCACCCCAAGTCAAGTCTCTCTCCACCACCATCTATCCCCTTTTACCTTCCTCCGCCTCCCTCTACTATCCCCCCACCCCTCCTCGGCAGTCCCCACACTGTGGTCCTTGTCCATGAGTTTTTTCACTTTTTTTCCAGTTTTGCTCCATCGTTCCACCCCTTTCACCCTGCCTCCTGCCCCCCCCCCCCCCCCCCCCCGCCAGCTGTCAGCCTACTCTCTGTCTATGAATCTGGCTCCATTTTGCTTGTTATATTTGTAAATTTGTTTTTTTTTTTCTTTTCAACTCTCAAGAATTATGTTTCTCACAAAAGCACATGTAATAAAACACAGCTTTATTCTTATTGTTTCAGTGGTGATAAGCTCAAAGTGTTCAACTGATTATTCCTTTAAAATCAACCACCAGCTAATCACTTTCAGTTTATATCCTTATCCTAAGTGACTTAAAGTCTGCCTTTTTTGTGTTGTTGTTTGTCTGAACCTAACAGAAGATAGATTCTAAGGATCAAAAACAAAATACTAAAACCTTTCCTTTCATTCTATATATTTTCAGGTAAACATTTGCGAACATTCTGGTAGAACTTGAGAACCCGGAATCTCCATAGCTCAAGTGAAACAGTATCCTGTTACACACATCTATCCGTGTACATGTTTCAAGCAGTGACAGCGGTGGTGGAGCTGTGTTGGATAACTCAACCGATTGTGGACCGACCTGCGGGTGCAGAGTCCTCCTGAAAAGGCTTCTAGGAGCGTTCCAGTACTCAGTGGTGTATCCGCCTTGCTTTATTGTACTCTCATACATTTTATTTGTCAAGTCTTCACATTTCAAGGTCAAATATATTTCTTATTAGGAATCTTGAGAGATGGTAACCTCTCGAACACTCAGCATCGCGATACAGAAATAAGACCTGTGAGCTAGTACAGCAGTGGGCTTCACCTGAAAATGAAATAATTCCCCAGCCTGCCATCCTGCAGCCCAAGGTGAGGTGCGAGGAGAGCATCCGAACCCTTCCCTTGGGAAAACATAAGTGCAGAAGTGGGCAAACAAACGTAGGCTTACAGTTGTGAGTACATGAAACAGTTTATTCTTGCACTATTTATTAATCAGTATATCAGTTATTTGTATTATAACTGTAAACCTACATTTGTACAGCCTTGCATATACATGTTTTTAAAAAGCCTTAAATTCCAAACATAGCAATACAGTGCCTTCTCTCTTAATCTAAGACGACCTGGCACAGCATCTTAATTGCTCTCACATGTCTCCATAGAACTCTTTCTCAATCAGTGGGAGACTCAGAATTTTCCATATATACCTGACCTGAGGACTGATTAGTGTATTTTTGACAACTAATGCCTGCTTGCCTGCATATATGTATTCAACAGAATGTCACTTTATTACACAGAGTGTAACCGAGGAAATTTTTGCAGGAAACCACTAAGAGTTAGGAGCAAGGTGAAACTACCATACTAATAACAGATTCAAACAATGAGTCATGTGATTCAGAATCCAAGATCTATGCCACCTTCAAGGAGATGTTTACCGTCACTAGAAACAACCGCCCACATAGTGGGAAGGGCAAGTGAAATACAAGGACCTGAAAAGCACAGCAGCGACACCCATCCAGTGTACAGCACTTACCTGAGGGCCGTTCTGTAGTGGTAGATCGCCTCCCTGTTCCGACCTTGGTCCTTCAGGAAGTTGGCATAGTTGTAGCGGACCTTGGCATTGAAGTTTGAACTCCAGACCTAAAATTAATAATAATTTTTTTTTAAAAAGAGCAACATAAAGTATCACTTAGGAATGTTGTCAGTTTCCTTCACCTTTTACTCAGTTTCATGACTCTGTATTTGCAATGGTTTTCTCTAAGTTAAGACCTTTGATATTTATGAATTATATGAGATACTAAGAATGCCTGTATGGAAAATGATGAAGAAGGCAGGTGTGCGCATCTGAACGAACACGCTGCCTACAGATGAACAAAATGCCCTTAGCATGTAAACCTAGGGGTTTGTGTGTGCTAGCGACATAAACACCTGTAGCCTGGTCAGGACTCTGTCATCTCACCTGAGGAATCTCTGGGGAGCACAGCCGAGTCCATTTCTAGATCCGAGGGCACATCATGTAACTGAAGTCAGTCACAATCTCAATTATCAGGCCAATCTGGCTTTCCTGCTTTAGGGTTCAGTGGGCAGATGATGCGATGTCCCTGGGCCTATGCTGTTGTGCAGCTCAGCCCGCAGCAGACAATCAGACATTCCTGCTAGGAGGAGCCCGGCATGAAGCAAACTCTTTTTTTCCCTTTCTGTGTATCCGTCTATAAGAGGGCAGCCTTTAATCACAGAGATCTGAGGAAATAGCCTCCATGATCCCTGTGAGCACAATAGAGAAACGAGGGAAGAAAAGATGAAACAATTTTCTTTAAAGGAGAATAACCCCAAACCACAACCTCCTCTGTAAAACAATGTGCGATCCGACATGCTGTGTGGTGCCGTTTGTTCTCTTCCTTCTCCCCCTTATTGTTTCCCATCATCCTGGCTCCCCGCAGTGCGGGACACCATGCGCTGGTGTGTGTGCAGGGCTCTCTCCTGCCTCCCGCGCACGTGCAGAGTTACCCCACCCTCTTGTACATGCACGGGTCTCAAGGGGGCCTGTTGGAAGGAAAATACATCCCAGACCTAGGAGTGTGCATGTGGACTGGAAAGTTCCTTAATTACTCAATAATGGTGGGTAATAAAGTCGTGCTTGTTTGCGATCATTATCACATGCCCGGCTGGCCAGGGTGCACTGTGTGTTCAAAACGCACTTGCAGCTCCAAGTGGAGGGAGGGAAAGGAAAAGGTCTAAGGATGTTTACAGCTCAGAGAAGAACCATTAATAGGAGAAAATGCCAGAAGTGACATGGTCTGGACCAATTAAATGTCAAGAATTTGAAAATCTGAGTAATTGAATATATCTCTGCAAGGCCCACTATGTGCTCAGCACTGCTAGGAGCTGGGGACAGAACCCCTGCTGTCAAGAAGCTGACAGGAGGGCAGGACATCTGGGCAATCACAGAAGGTTTGTTACAGTGGCTTGGTCAAAGTGTCACGGGAGAGAGACGAGGGCCTTATCTCAGACAAAGGGGACCGGGGAAAGCTTCTAGGAGGCAGTGACAGCTAAGCTGAGGCTTTAACAATAATCTGATGAATGAGATAGACACAGAGACATAGACACATGGAACAGACAGACAGCTGTCCCAGGGGAGGTGAGGGGACTGGATATGAGCAGGTGAAAGGAGCAGCCAGAAAACACAGACACATAACACATGTATACAGACAATAGGATGACGACAGCCAGAGGGAAAGGGGATGTGGAGGTAGGGGACGGAGGGTGGAAGGAGACTCTGCTTGGGGCGGGGGTCCACGATGTGCCGTGTAGATGGTGTTGTATTGAGTTGTACACTTGAAACCTGTATGGTTTGGCGAAATATGTCACCCCAGTAAATTAAAAATAAATTTAAAAGAAAAAAAGATAAATGCAAAAAAGAATAGATTGCAATTAGCTACTAGAAAGGAAGGTGTGAGGGAGGAGTAGCATGTTCTAAGCAGGGGAGAAGTAGAAAAGAGAGAATTGGGTTTTTGAGGGACAGCAAGAAATTCAGTGAGGCTGGACCGTGGTGGGCTGAGTCTGGATGTGAAGAGACCTGAGGGGGTTTGAGGGTCACAATAGAGACTTTGGGATTTATTTGAAGTATAGTATGAGTCATGTTTCTATACAAAGAGGTTGGAAATTTTCTGTAAAGGGCCAGAGAGTAAATATTTTTAGGAGGAGCCATATGCTCTCTGTTGTAGAATGAAAGCACCTATAGAAAATACATAAACAAATGGGCATGGCTATGTTCCCATAGAACTTCACTTACAAAAATAGGTGGAGGACTGGATTTGACTCAAAGCCTGTCGTTTACCGAACCCTGGTCTGACGTGTTAGTGTTTGAGTTATAGTGAGATCAAATCCTTTAAGACGTCATCAACTTTCTCCTATGAAACAGACAACTTGGCATCCTATGAGGCAGGGAATACGTCCCCAGTCCTAGTCTCTCCTCCTGATCAGGGCCATAGGTTCTTAACTGTGGCCCATGGACGCTCCCAGGCTAGTTTTAGAGAATGCAGAAACTGGGTATCGAAGAAAAATTATTTTATTATGTCTTTCTCTGTATTGTCAAGATTCTGGAGAAAAAATTGATCATTTTAAAAGTTACATCAGTACTTGTCTTTTTTAAAAAAATTAAATTTAATGGGGTGACATTGATCAATAAGAGTACATAGGTTTCAGTTGAACATCTCTATATAGCATTTGAATTGTTGTGTGCCCATACCCAAAGTGAAATAATTTCCCACCCTCATATATTTGTTCCTCTTTACTATCACCCCCATTAACCCCCACCCCAGGTAACCATTTCACTTTTATCTATGCCCATGAGTCTCAGTTTTATATCTCAACTATGTGTGAAGTCATACAGTTCTTAGTTTTTTTCTGATTTACTTACTTTACTTGGTATAATGTTCTCAAGTTCCATCCATGTTGTTGTAAATGGCAATATGTCATTATTTCTTATGGCTGAGTAGTATTCCACAGTATATATGTACCACATCTTTATCTAATCCTCTATCGAGGGACGCGTTGGTTGTTTCCATGTCTTGGCCACGGTGAATAATGCTGCAATGAACATGGGCGTGCATGTGTCTTTGCATAACAATGTTTTTTAGTTTTTCAGGTAGATACCCAGTAAAGGGATTGCTGGGTCATATGGTGATTCTATTCTTAATTTTTGAGGAACCACCATTCTGTCTTTCATAATGACTGTACTGGTTTACATTCTCAGGTCGATGCTTTATCCACTGCGCCACCACAGGTCAGGCTTGGTTTACATTCTCACCGGCAGTGAGTGAGGGTTCCTTTTTCTCCACAGCCTTTCTAACAATTGTTATTATTTGTCTTGTTGATAACAGTCAACCCAACAGGAGTGAGGTGGTATCTCATTGTAGTTTTGATTTGTACTTCTCTAATATATAGTGAAGATGAACATCTTTTCATAAATCTGTTGGCCATTTGTGTGTCTTCTTGGAAGAAGTGTCTGTTCAGGTCCTATCTGCATTTTTTAATTGGATCATTTGCTTGTTTGTTGTTGAGCTTTGTGAGTTCTTTATATATTTTGGTTATTAACCCCTTATTGATGCTGTTGTTTGTAAATATCATCTCCCATTTGGTTGGTTGCCTTTTTGTTTTGTTGTGCTCTGCAGAAGCTTTTTAGTTTGATATAGTCCCATTCATTTATTTTTGCCTTTACTTTTCTTGCCTGTGGGGTCAAATTCATAAAATGTTCTCTACAGCCAAGACCCATAGTTTAGTACCTATGTTTACTTCTATGTAATTTACTGTTTCAGATCTTATATTTAGGTCTTTGATCCATTTTGAATTAATTTTTGTGCATGAGGGCAAACTGTAGTCAAGTTTCATTCTTTTGCATGAGGCTTTCCAATTTTCCCAGAACCTTTTATTGAAGGGCCTATTTTTTCTTTATTGTTTGTTTTTGGCTTCTTTGTCAAAGATGATTTGTTCATATATACGTGGTTTTATTTCTGGGCTCTCAATTCTGTTTCATTGGTCTGTATGTCTATTTTTCTGCCAATACCATGTTGTTTTGATTCTCGTGGCTCTATAGTATAGTGTAAAATCAGTTAGTGTGATACCTCTGGCTTCATTCTTTTTTTTCTAAGGATTACCTTGGCTATTCGGGATCTTTTATGGTTCCATACAAATCTGGTGATTTTTTGTTCTATTTCTTTAAAAATGACATAGGAATTTTAATGGGAAATGCATTAAATTTGTATATTGCTTTGGGTAATATGGCCATTTTAACTATGTTGATTCTTCCAGACCATGAACATGGAATATTTTTCCATGTCATTGTGTGTTTTTCAATTTCTTTTAATAATGCTTTGTAGTTTTCAATATATAGGTCCTTCGCATCCTTTGTTAAGTTTATTTTTAGGTATTTTTTTTTGTTGTTGTTGCAGTTGTAAAAAGAATAGGTTTTTTCAATTTATTTTCTGAAGTTTCATTGTTGGCATTTAAGAAAGCAGTAGACTTTTGTATATTGATTTTTGTATTCCACAATTTTAGTGTATTTGTTTATTGTTTCTAATAGTTTTTCGGTGGAGTCTTTGGGGTTTTCTATATACAGGATCATATCATCTGCAAAAAGTGATTCCTTTATTTCTTTTTTCCTGATGTGGATGCCTTTTATTTCTTTCTCCTGCCTGATTGCTCTGGCTAAAACTTCCAGAACTATGTTAAATAAGAGTGGAGAGAGTGGGCAACCTTGTCTTGTTCCTGATTTTAGAAGAAAAGCTTTTGGTTTTTCACCATTTAGTACAATATTGGCTGATAGTTTGTCATATATATCTTTTATTATGTTGAGGTAGTTTCCTTTTATACCAATTTTATTGAGTATTTTAAACATAAATGGATGTTGTATCTTATTGAATGCCTTTTCTGCCTCTACTGATAGGATCATATAATTTTTGTCCTTTGTTTTGTTGATGTGGTGTATTATGTTGATTGATTTCTGTATTATAAACTATTCTTGTACTCCAGGAATGAATTCCACTTGATTGTGATGTATTATTATTTTTCAATGTATTATTGTGTTTGATTTGCTAGTATTTTGTTTAGGGTTTTTGCATCTATATTTATTAGAGATATTGGTATGTAGTTTTCTTTTTTTTCTTTTTTTTGTATTGTCTTTGCCAGGTTTTGGTGTCAGGGTTATGTTGGCTTCATAAAATGTGTCAGGGGTGGCCTGACCTGTGGTGGCGCAGTGGATAAAGCGTCAACCTGGGAACACTGAGGTTGCCAGTTCAAAACCCTGCACTGGTCTGGTCAAGGCACATATGGGAGTTGATGCTTCCAGCTCCTCCCCCCTTTCTCTCTCTCTCTCTCTCACTCTGTGTCTCCTCTCTCTCACTCTGTGTCTCCACTCTAAAATGAATAAAATAAAAATAAAATAAATTAAAAAAAATGTGTCAGGGGTATTGTTTCTTCTTCAGTTTTTTGGAAGACTTGAATCTTCTTTAAATATTTGGTAAAATTCAGTAGTGTAGACATCTGGTCCTGGACTTTAGTTTTTTGGGAGGTTTTTGATAGTTGTTTCTATTTCCTCCCTGCTTATAGGTCTATTTAGGTTTTCCACTTCTTTGTGACTTGGTCTAGGAAGAGTGTATAGTTCTAAGAACTTATTCATTTCTTCTAGATTGCTGAATTTGGTGGCATATAATCTTTCATAGCATTCTAGTATGATCCTTTGTGTATATACTATGTCTGTGGTAATTTCTCCACTTTCATTTCAGATTTTGTTTATCTGAGTCCTTTCTCTTTTTTCCTTAGTGAGTCTAGCCAGGAGTTTGTCAATTTTATTGATCTTTTCAAAGAACCAGCTCTTTGTTGTATATATTTTTTCTATAGTTTTTTTGTTTTCTATTTCATTTAGTTGTGTTTTAATTTTTACTATTTCATTTCTTCTGCTGAATTTGGGTTGCCTTTGTTCTTTTTGTAGTTCTTTAAGATGTGGTGTTAGGTTGTTTAATCTCCTTTGCTTCCCAATATAAGCCGGTAATGATATAAACTTCCCTCTTATTACTGCTTTTGCTGCATCCTAGAAGTTTTGATATGTTGTATTGTCATTCTCATTTGTTTGTATATACTTTTAATCTCTGCTTTTATTTATTCTTTCACCCAGTCATTTCTTTAGAATTATGCTGTTTGATTTCCACATTTTTTTGTGGGTTTCTTTACTTCCTTTCTGCAGTTAAATTCTAATTTCAAAACCTATGGTCAGAGAATATACTTGGTATAATTTCAATCTTCTTGAATTTGTTGATGTTAGTTTTGTGGCCCAACATATATATGGTCTATCCTTGAGAATGTTGCATGCACACTGGAAAATGTATACAGTAATCTGATGATCTGGGGTGAAGTGTTCTGTAAATGTTTGTTATGTCCATTTGGTCTAGTGCAGGGGTCCCCAAACTACGGCCCACAGGCCACATGTGGCCCCCAGAGGCCATTTATCTGGCCCCCTCCGCACTTCCGGTCAGTGAGAGGTGCACAGGATGCATCTGCACCCATAGTTCCCATTGAAATACTGGTCAGTTTGTTGATTTAAATTTACTTGTTCTTTATTTTAAATATTGTATTTGTTCCCGTTTTGTTTTTTTACTTTAAAATAAGATATGTGCAGTATGCATAGGGATTTGTTCTTAGTTTTTTTTATAGTCTGGCTCTCCAATGGTCTGAGGGACAGTGAACTGGCCCCAGGTAAAAAGTTTGGGGACCCCTGGTCTAGTGTGTCATTTAAGGCCAATATTTCTTTGATCTTCTGTTTGGATAATCTACCTAAAACCCTTGATGGTGTGTTGAGATTTTTAGCTATGATTGCATTTTTGGCTGTTTCTATTTTTAGGTCTATCAGTAGATGCCTTATATATTTTGATGCTCCCTGATTCAGTGCATATATATTAAGATGTGTTATGTCTTCTTGATACAGTGTCCTCTTTAACATTATGGAATGTCCATCTTTGTCTCCTGTTACCTTTGTTGTCTTGAAGTCAATATTGTCAGATATAAGTATGGCTATACCTGCTTTTCTTTGGGCATTATTTGCTTGAAGAATCATTTTCCAACCATTTAATTTTTGAGTCTATTTTTGTCCTCGCAGCTTAGCTGTGTCTCCTGAAGGCAACATATGGTTATGTTTTGCTTTTTGATTCAATTTGTTATTCTGTACCTCTTTCTTGGTGAGTTCAGTCCATTTATGTTTAGGGTAATTATTGACATGTGAGGATTTCCTATCGCGATTTTATGTTTTGTTTTCTGGTAGTTCTGTGTCTCCTTTGGTTCTTTTCATTTGTGTTTCTGTCAATTGTTGTTGTTTGGGGTATTCCATGCGTCTTTCCTTTTTTCTTTTTAAGCTATGTATTTCAGTTTTGTTTTTTTTCATGTGTTATTACAATTAGGATATTGAGAAAAAAAGTTTCATATATAGAAGAGACCATTGTCTTATGAGTGATTCTGCACTGCATCCCCTTTTGCTACTTCTGACCTTTATTTTCTCCTTTTTTATGTTTTTGTTATCACAGATTATCCTTGTTTATATTGTAACCTTGTTGGAGCTTTTACTTGTAGGTCTGTGTTGTCTTATTCTTTGTATCTGGTAGAATAACCCCCTTGAATATTTCATGCAGTGAGGAAATATCCCTTAGCTTCTGTAGGTCTGAAAAAGTTTTTATTTTTCCTTCATATATAAAGGGCCACTTTGATGGATATAATATTCTTGGCTGGTAATTCCTCTCTTTCAGTATTTTGAATGTTTAGATACACTCTCTTTTGGCTTGTAGAGGTTCTGCTGAGAAGTCTGATAATAACCTGATGGGACTTCCTTTATATGTTAAGCTTTTTTTTTTCCCTAGCTACCTTGAGGATTCTTTCTTTATTATTAATTTTTGACATTTTTATTACAATGTGTCTTGGAGAAGGCCTCTTTTTGGGTTGAGGTAATTAAGCATTCTGTTTGCTTCTTGGATTTGAGGATCTAGCTCTCCATAGACTTGGGAAGTTCTCATCAATTATTTGTTTGAATATGCTCTTCATTCTTTACTCCTTCTCTTTTTCTTCTCAAATACCCATTATTCTTATATAGTTCTTTCTGATGGTGTCAGACAATTCTCATTGAGCTCTTTCATTTTTTTTAAAAAAATTCTTGACTCTCTCTCTTCTTTTCTCTGTATCATCTCTAGTTTCCTGTCTTTGATGTCACTAAATCTCTCTTCTATCTGGCCTATTCTGTTAACTAAACTTGCTAGCTCAATTTTCCATTCATGTATTGAGTTATTCATATCTGTTTTTGAAGTTTCTATCTCCTTGGTGAAGTATTTATTTTGTTTTATGAGCTCATTAAGTTGCCTATTAGTATTTTTTTGCATCTCATTGATTATTTTCAGAACTTTAATTTTGAGTTCTCTATGTGATTAAGATGGCTTTCTGAAGATATTTCATTTTCTTTCTGAACTGCATCTCTTTTTTGGGTAGTCATGGTATTCTTTCTGCCTTGAGGGCATTTGAGAGTGGTATTGTTAAGAAATCAAGCAAAAAACAACTAAAAATATAAGAATAAATTTAAAAATAAAATAGAATAAAAATTAAACGGAAAACCACAAATATACAAAAAACCCAAAAAATTAATAAAAAACAAGCCAACAATTAACTAAAGAAACAAAAATTGAGAAGAAAAAATTTCTGAGATTTTAAAACTTTTTTCTAGTAGGTGGCACTGAATTACAAGTTTTAGCTCTGTAGAATCCCAAACTGAATTCTGCTGAGAAGCTGCTGTTGCGAAGGTGGAGGTGGGGCTGCACTTTTGATGATGGGTGGGACTTGCTGTGAGGGCTTTACAGCTTTTAGCAATGGTGATCCCGGGCTTCTGGGTGCAGTTCCCCGCATCCCAGCAGAGCAGGGGACCAGATGCAAGCACCCCTGTTCTTCAGCTGTGGGGTAAGTCTCTGCCACTCTCCTTACCCACGAGGGGAGGGAGGCCCTATCTGGGAGTCTGGGGTGCTGTACTTTGTATTTTTGTGTCTCTGTTTGAGCACAGGCTGTGCCCACACCATAGGAACACTGGCAGTGACCCTATGCTCTACTGCTTTGGTTCAGAATCACACCAAATTCTCCCCAAGCTCTCCACTCCTCCCAGCAGAAGGAAACTCAGTCACTCTGGGTTTCTTCCCTCTTCAAGTCCAACCACAAGTGCTTCTTATCTTCCATCCCCATTTTCTTACCCTTTCCACCTTGAGTCGATTGGGTGCGCGTATCTATCAGGGAAGCCTGTGAGCCCAGCTGGGGTTGCTTCACTGAGTTGTAGCTAGTCAATTTGTTAAAATTTCAAGGGGAGAGATCAAGGGTATCTCTTATGTTGCTGTTACTCTTAGTAGCTGTCTTAATCTGAACAAATGTAAGGTGGTATGGGCTCTACCCAGGTGAAACTGTGTAGTCATCACTGTCCCAGGTTTGGGCAAAAGATTTTTTTTTTTTTTTTTTTTTTTTTACAGGGATAGAGAGAGAGAGAGCCAGAGAGAGGGATAGATAGTGACAGACAGACAGGAACTGAGAGAGGTGAGAAGCATCAATCATTAGTTTTTCATTGCCATTGCAGCACCTTAGTTGTTCATTGATTGCTTTCTCACATGTGCCTTGACCACGGGCCTTCAGCAGACCGAGCCACCCCTTGCTGGAGCCAGCGACCTTGGGTCCAAGCTGGTGAGCTTTTGCTCAAGCCAGATGGGCCCGCGCTCAAGCTGGCAAGCTCGGGGTCTCGAACCTGGGTCTTCTGCATCCCAGTCCAATGCTCTATCCACTGTGCCACTGCCTGGTCAGGCAAAAAAGATGGTTTCTTTTTAATAAGAATTAAAGAAAATTCCTTGCAGCAGGATTGTAAATATTTCTCTTTGCTTATACCTGGCCCAGTTTAGGTAAAAAAAGATAAAAACAAAAGATTATGTATTCTTTGGCTTTTAAATCAGATGCACAAATTCTGCCTCTCCCTTACTGGCTATGTTAACTTGTGTATGTGCCTCACCTTCACCAGGCCTCGGAGTCCTTGATGTATGGTGGGATTATAAAAATTTAGTTAAAATGTGTAAACCATCGAGCACACCACTCCAGTAAATGGAAGCCCCTGTTAATGGTGTTAGGACACATGGTGCTGGGTTCTCGCGCTTCTTGAGTGTAAGTTTCTTGCCAGTGGAAACTGTAGGGGACCTGTCATCTTGTCATCTGAAAACGTATCAGTCAGTGGAATCACTTTTGTGCAAAGTAGCTCATTTAGAAAAGTTTGGAACTTGACCAGAATTTGGATGTTCTCCAAGACCAAGGCCTATGCTAAGGTATTCTGTAGATTTGCTTCTATCTCTGCCAAGGAAAACCACTGCACGCCATTAGAAAGGCCTCGGTGAAGCTGTATGTCTTAGGAATGTTTGAGTGGGTTTATGGTTTGGGACAGAAGGGAAAACTGAAGCAGGGCCAGTGTCCAAACATCATCTTCATCCAAACTGTTGACCTTTCTTCTAATTTTGTAAAGTGGATCATGTTGGAAATGGCAGGCCTGCACGACTGACCCACCACACGATTTGGGTACCAACCTCGAGTCTAGGCTGTTACCTGTGCTTCTGACTGACTACAGATTGGAGTTTCTCACAATCCCTTCTTTGTGTTCAATTAATTTCCTAGAGCAGCTCACAGAACTCAGGAAAACATTTTACTTATTGTTTACCAGTTTATTATAAAAGAATATAACTCAGGACCAGCCCGATGGGAGAGCAGCATGGGGCAAAGGCACTAGAGTGTGTGTGGGAGGTCATGGAGCTTCCGCGCCCTCTTCAGGTGTTTTAAAAGTCACCTCACTGACATGACAAAGACACTTTTATCCTACTCATCACACAGGAAATCCCATGGGGTTTAAGAGCTCAGTGCCACAGGTAACCAGCTCTGGTATGATCGGGACAGAATGAAACCCAAAAGCAAACGTTAATTTTATAGGCTCTGACAGAGTACTGCTAAATGTATTACAAAATATAAGGCATGAATGATTAATTGAATTTTTATTTTCTATGAAGAAAGTCAAATGGTCAAGTTTTAAAATCATGAGTTTATTTTTAATATGGTTTATCAGAGCAAAATATAAAGGATATTTGTAATTTTTTTTTGGCATCCCACAATCTGTTCCTCCTTTGTAGCCACATCTGATTTCCTGCCGGGAGGTTCTCTCTCTGCATGCTGTGTGCATTCTCGGTGAGCCTCAACGTTCTCTGACCTCCCCATCATGGGGCTCTCTGAGGAGCTCCTTTGGACAAGCCAGTCATCTCCCTAACCTGGTAGGGACGAGGGAGTGTGGGCTGGATTCAAGTGCAGCTAATGAGATTCTCTCTACTGAGACTCTGGTGTGAGGAGAGACGAAAGTGGTGGGAGTTTACCCATTTGTCTGCATTAGTCTGCTAGGGCTGCTGTAACAAAGGACCGCAGACTGAATGGCTGTAGCAATAGACATCACTTTTCTCACAGTTCTGGATGCTGGAAGTCTGTATCAAGGTGTTCACAGATCTGGTTTCCTCCAAGGCCTCTCTCAGATGGCCCCCTTCCTACTGTGTCCTCACGTGCTTTCCTCTGTGCCTGTGCCTCTCCGCTATCTTTCTGTGCATCCTAATTTCCTCTTCTTATAAGGACACCAGTCCGATTGGATTAGGGTCTCTCTAAGGTTCTCATCTGAACTTAATCATCTCTTGAAAAAACCCAAATATTGTCACATTCTAAGGTGCGGGAGGCTAGGACGTCAACATTATGAGTTTGGGAGACATCTCCCATTCCTTGTTTGCTATAAGCCAGCTTCCTCAACATACCCTAAACTGGGTGAGTTCCCCAAGCCCTTGCAATATATTCTTATTCTTATTTAAGTCATCTGAAGTGAGTTTTTGTTATTTGCCACTAGTCCACACCTAGTATAGTGTAGACTGACAGACATTCCCATAGGATTATGTAAACCCTGACCTGGTGGAGCAGTTTCACATAGAAAGCTTCAGTCTTTAAGAACATTATTATTATTATTATTTTCTTAAGTTTGTTGAATTAAAATTTGCCTTGAATGGCAGCTGGCGAGAGAGATGCTAATGAACCTGGAATCATTGAGATGAATGGATGGGACACTTGTGGCTGGAATTACAAACACCATTTTATTCTTCAACACTTCCACTTCAGAATGAACATTGTCCTTTATCTGTGTAAGGGGTGAAAGCTGCCTTTCCAGAAATAGGTGAGTGACAGTTTACACTCTTCCTAATAGACACAACTTTTCTCTGAGGCCACGGGGAAGGAAGAAGATGAATACAGAGCTTGTGATATGGAGAGATGCTGAGGGCCCTCATCCCATATGCTCTCTGCCTTCTTAGCAGAGTGAAGGCGGCACCCATGAACTCTACTCATGAATTTAGGTGCCTCGCATGCTTATTTCATTGATGAATCAAAGTCATCCACAGAGAGAAATAAGAAAGATGAGTTACAACTTTACAGTGAGCCCGGGGAGACAGGGACATGCCAGGAGCCATGAACTAGAGGTGAGCAAGTTTTGGTCGCCACACAGCTGAGGACAAAAAGAATACATTCATGGGGACGCAGCCTATTTTTAAGACATTACCAGCAAACTTTGTGGCTTTTTAATAGGAGGAACATAGATGGAAAGATTCTTTTCAAGGTTGGGAATTAGTGAATAAAGCACAAGGAAAACCCCAGAAAGTCAAGTAAAGGGTAAGAGATGAGATAGTAGGCACACATGTAAAACGACCAACCACTGGGCACCAGCTGAAAAGGGAAGCAAGAGAAACTAGCTGGCAGAATTGGCCAATTTGTTCTTCATGAGCTCACATAGCTAACGTAGCAGGGATAAATGATTGGAAGAGGGTATAGAATGGCAGTCTGTTGGAACTGGGGGGAGTTCAAATGGTGTCCAGATATAATCAGATACCAGGGGAAGGTCCTTGTTGCTGGAAAAGTGGTGAAACAGAAACCCATAGCTAACATTTTGGAATATTCTTTTTTATTTTTAATTTTTATTTATTGATTTGAGAGAGAATGAGAGAGAGAGAAACACTGATTTTTCATTCCACTTATTTATGCATTCATAGGTTGATTGTTGTATATGTGTCCTGACTGGGGATCAAGCCTGCACCCTGGTATATCAGGACGATGCTCTAATCAACTGAGCTACCTGGCCAGGGCCTCCTGGAATATTCTTTAAAAATTAATTGCATGTCTCTTTTTTCTTTCTATGTGAACATCTTTGCTAATTGCTTGACTGAACAATGAAATGAGGCTTATCATTTTCATTCTGCGTATAGCTGATTTTACAGCCCAGCTCATCATTAATATTTGAATTCACAGACTAAAAAAGCCTTACGATTGTTCTCTTCATAAAGTCACTTTAGAACCAGCCCACATAAGATTTTATATAATATCACTTGAAAAAACTAAAGGTAAGACCTTATTTATATTTTCATTCAGAGCTCTACTAAACTAAATTTTCTTGATTAACAAACATCACCAAATCCACAACACCTCACTTGTTTGGAAATAGACGTGTAAACAAAGAAATAAATAGGAACAGATTCACTTTGGTCCATCTAATCATAGATGAATAGAAACTCTCTTGGCAGGTAGATTTCACTGGGCAGCACAGGGGACAAGTCAGGGTGGTGGCCCCACATCAGTTCCGCCAGCTGCAGAGCTTGCTCAATCCGTGTACACAAAAATATGCAGTAACCCACGGTGGCGGGCAGGGTGGGGAAGCAGGATTACCCTGGGGGTGCTATGGCATCCTCCTAAGCAATCTATCCCATAAAAGTAACTTTAATAAAGAGCTCATTCTTTTCTTGAGAAACATTCACACATTAGTTCTCTACAGAGCTGCACCTATGTGTTGGCTGGTTCTGCACACTTGCAGGGAAGTAGAAGAGATTTGTCTTACGACTCTAACTGCCCTGCATTTCACCAGCTCAGGCTCTAGACGTTTGGACAAAGATGCAGTGGTAAGAGATCGCTGCTGAAATCCTGAATTTAATCCAGTCGCTATTTCACATTTCACTGTCAAGCTTCCCACTAGGGGTGAGCCACTGTGACCCAGAGTGAGTGCGTGAGAATGTGAGCTCATCCACCCTTCTCTGTGGCTGTTTTTAAAGCTGAGGTAATAAGCACCTTAGCTCCACAAGGATCTAGTTGCTATAAAAGAAAGGACTGTCTCTCTGGAAGTATTGATGTTGGTGACAGAGGGCAGGTCTCAAAGATGAAATCATGAGCAGTAATTACCTGGGCATGTAAAGGACTCTCTCGGCCACCACAAAACCCACCCTGAAGAAGAGATTGCTGGCTGGAATGAACTGGAAAACCAGGAACAACAAGCCCACTAACACTTCCTTGTGCTCCAGTCTCTGAAACACACAACAGTGAAGGACAAATTAATTTGGGTTAATTCCACTCAGTCAGCATTTAACCATCTCTTTCACTTCCAAGTTCTCATTGAAGGAATGAGTAAATTAGTCCAATGAAAACCTTTTGATCAGTGGCTGAATTCATCAGAGAAAGTCCTCAGGCTAATGCCTCTGGTGTTTCAAAATATTAACAGGGACCCAGACACACATTTGCCACCCAGAAACATCTGATATTTGCATAATGCAATCAGTCACCATCACTTCTTGTTCTTGACCAGCCATCCAGCAGCCCTGTTCCTTGGTTCTGTCCCCCTTCAAAATCTCTGTCCCCATCCAGGCAACTAATTTACAGGGAGCAAAGCAACAAGATAGAATAAAGCTCATCAAGCTATCATAAAGAATTATTGTCCTCTCAAAAATAGAATGCATTTAAATAACAATCACCACCACCAAAGCTCACCAGGAGAAGCAAAGCTTGCCATAAAAAAATTTAAATGAAATGGTAAAATTTGATGACAACAAGGGAAAGCATTTGAGCTGAGGATGTTTTAGTACCTCTCAAATTAGGCCAGTAATCAGGTATTGGTTCTATGGGCTATTTTTGGAATAAAAAATTATTGCAAAGATTAGTTAAACAGAGAAAGCACTTTTCTCTGATATTGCATATGTTAATTTGTGAAGCTTTGCTGTCATTTCTAAATAACAAAAATTTTCTCTTTATTACTAATAATATTCTGTAATAATCACTGTAAAAATAGTTTGTATTTCCATGTTTGTATATATCATAGATGCATTGATTTAATGTATTGAATGGCCTTGTTTTTTCTTTTAAAGAATGTTTAGCAAAAAAACCCATATACAACTTCTCATTTTCACTCATTAAGATATTTCTTTTTTTTTTGGTGCCAATTTTAAATAGTTTTATTTAAGACATTGCATTTTCCACTTTACAATACAGTGCTTATAAAGTGCATTATTTCCTTTCCCTGTGCATAGTCCATATTCAAGTATTGAGAATGCCCAGTTAACTATACAGCAGTTCATTTGTTTAAAACTGCCATAGAATTTGCTATAAATTTGGGTCCTTAAATATTTTATGTGGAACAATGCTCAATCTATGCTCAAGGTTGGCTTAATCAACCTCTTCAATGGTGGGCCAGAGGAGGCACCACCAGATGGAGGAGCTCCACCATCAGGGAAGCCCCCAGGCATTCCTCCAGGCATGCCTCCTGCACTCTGGTACAACTTGGTAATGATCGGGTGGCAGACTTTTTCCAACTATTTCTGCTGATGTTCAAATTCTTCCTTTTCTTCAGTCTGGTTCTTATCAAGCCAGTTGATTATTTCATTGCACTTGTCAAGAATCTTCTGTTTGTCATTGTCATTGATCTTGCCTTGACGTTTTTCATCTTCAACAGTTGCTTTCATGTTGAATGCATATGATTCAAGTGAATTCTTGGAAGACACCTTGTCCCTCTGCTTCTCATATTCAGCTTTGTACTTCTCAGCCTCCTGGACCATCTCCTCAATGTCTTCCTTGCTTAGGCGACCTTTGTCATTAGTGATGGTAATCTTGTTCTCTTTTCCTATACTCTTATCCACAGCAGAGACATTGAGGATGCCATTGGCATCAATATCAAAAGTAACCTCAATCTGAGGAACACCACAAGGTGCAGGAGGTATGCCTGTGAGTTCTTACTTGCCAAGCAGGTTGTTATCCTTGGTCATGGCATGCTCACCTTCATAAACCTGAATGAGCACACCAGGCTGGTTGTCAGAATAGGTGGTGAAGGTCTGTGTCTGCTTGGTAGGAATGGTAGTATTGTGCTTGATGAGGACAGTCATGACTCCATCAACAATCTCAATGCCAAGGGAAAGAGGAGTGACATCCAACAGCCTCAAATGTTGAATATTTTCAGATTTGTCTCCAGAGAGGATGGTTGCTTGAACAGCTGTACCATAAGCAACAGCCTCATCAGGGTTGATGCTCTTATTCAATTCTTTTCCATTGAAGAAGTACTGCAGGAGTTTCTGAATCTTGGGATATGGGTAGAGCCACCAACCAGGACAATATCATGGATCTGGACTTATCAAGCTTGGCATCGCGAAGTGCTTTCTCAACAGGATCCAGGATGCCACAGAAAAGATCAGCATTTAATTCTTCAAATCGAGCACGGGTGATGGAGGTATAGAAATCGATTCCTTCATAGAGTGAGTCAATTTCAATGCTGGCCGGGGCGCTGGAAGAGGGAGTGTGCTTGGCCCACTCACAGGCAGTGTGAAGGTGGTAGACAGCCCTCTTGTTCTCACTGATGTCCTTCTTGTGCTTGTGCTTGAACTCAGCAATGAAAAGGTTGACCATTTGGTTGTCAAAGTCTTCTCCACCTAAGTGGGTGTCCCCACCCATGGATTTGACCTTAAAGATCCCAACTTCAATTGTGAGAATTGACACATCGAAAGTGCCACCTTCCAAGTCAAAGATCAGCACTTTCCTTTCAGCTCCCACCTTTTTGTCTAAGCCATAAGCAATAGCAGCAGCAGTTGGCTCATTGATGATTCTAAGTACATTGAGACCAGCAATGGTTCCAGCATCTTTGGTAGCCTGGCGCTGAGAGTCATTGAAGTAAGTGGGTACTGTGATGACCGCATTGGTTACAGTCTTTCCAAGGTAGGCCTCTGCAATTTCCTTCATCTTTGTCAACACCATAGATGACGTCTCTTCTGGATAGAAACTTTTTGTTTCTCCCTTGTATTCTACTTGAACCTTGGGTCTGCCAGCATCATTCACCACCATGAAGGGCCAGCGCTTCATATCAGATTGTACAACAGCATAATCAAATCTACGTCCAATCAAGCATTTGGCATCAAAAACCGTGTTGGTAGGATTCATTGCAACTTGATTCTTTGCAGCATCACCGATCAATCGTTCGGTGTCAATAAAGGCGACATAACTTGGGGTGGTTCGGTTTCCCTGATCATTGGTGATTATTTCCACTTTTCCGTGCTGGAAAACACCCATGCAAGAGTAGGTGGTGCCAAGATCAATGCCAACTGCAGGTCCCTTAGGCATGGTTGCAGGAGTGCACGTACAGCAAGCAGAGACGTTCTTCTAGACAGCTGCCCCCTCGATCAATGAGCAAGGTATTTCTTATGAACATTTAAAATAGTCTATTACTATTAGTAACTACAAAAAATAAACAAAAGATTTAAATAATGAGACCCCTCATATAAACTATAAATACTTTCAGTACACAAAGTAAAAGATGTTAAGTGTCTTGTGAATATTTGTCATTTGAATATTTGGATTTTCTTTAAAAATTATGTTTTACTGCCTGACCTGTGGTGGCGCAGAGGATAAAGTGTCGACCTGGGAACACTGAGGTCACCAGTTCAAAACCCTGCACTGGTCTGATCAAGGCACATATGGGAGTTGATGCTTCTAGCTACTCCCCCCTTTCTCTCTCTCTCCCTCTCTCTCTCACTCTGTGTCTCCTCTCTAAAATGAATAAATAAAAGAAAAAAGAAAAAAAAATTATGTTTTACTAACTACAGTAAAAATCATAAAATTTTTGAGCGAGATTTCATTTGAACAACTGTGCTTTAAATAGATTCTCTTAAATAATTGATGGTTTAGTAAACAATGATGTCATTTTTATCTAAAAGAAGGAAAAAGAAAATAAACTTAGTATAATAAGGTTTTATCTCAAATGGATACAGTAAGATGTTACATTTCTATGAACAATCAAAAGTAAAAAGAAAGGTAAAAAATGGAGAGCAAGTCAATTTATTTAAAAGTCACAAGTTGTTTTTGTAATTCAGTTTATAATTTCACTTTTTAAGTTTAAGAATTTAAATTAATTAAAGGATTTAAAAAAAACCACCTTCATAAGAATCCTGTAACATGAAGGGCAAATATTTCTTGACAAAGTTGAAAATGGCTCCCTGCCTGTCTCCCACCTCATCCATCAGCACCCTGCAGCGGGACAGGGCCCACAGTGCTCGCCGCTGCTGGGGCCATGGAGAAGGGGGAGAGCCAAGGGGACCGATGTGCAAATCACAAACTCATAACATTGTGTGTTCATTAGGTTCTTCAGGCTCCAAGCACAGTCTTTATTTTCTTTGTGTCTATTGTTCCAGTTGTAATGACACATTTACCTGTGTGCTTACTGTCTTTAATGTCTATCTTCCCCATTAGATTGTAAGCTGGTCAGTTGTGTTCACTGGGGCATGATTTGTGCTTAGCTCAGTGCCAGGCACTTAGTAGGTGCTCAGAAATACTTGTTGGATGAAGTAAAAAGGAATAAATGTACTGGACCAGAGAGAAAACTGGGTGGACAAAGAGGGAGTGGCAATCTGGGTTTGAAAAATGAATAAATGCTTATGTGGAAGAAACCCACTAAAGGAGTGGGGAAGGCTGTGGTCTTTCCAGGCAGAGTTACAAAATGAACAAAGGAGGTGGGTGTCAAGTGCCATACGGTACAGTAAAAAGCCATTCTGTACTTCTGGAATGTAAAGGGCAAAAAAATAAGAAAACTGGCAGGATATAAGACGAGACAGGTGGACAGAAAAAAAAGTCCTGAACAGAGGCGGATTTAACGGTGGGCCCACCAGGCACGCGCCCTGGGCCCCGACTTCTGAAGGGCCCCACAAAACCCCAACTTTACACTTTTTTCTAATAACATCAAGTTTGGTTTCATATGTGCAATTTTAACATTCATAGTACATAATATATTTTATTTATTTAAAAATATGTTTATGTATTTTTATTTTCCCTCTCTCTCTCTCTCTTTTTTTAAGGGGTCCAATATTTTCTCCTGTGCTTGGGGCCTCAACTGACCTTAATCTGCCTCTGGTCCTGAAGGTTGGCTATGACCTGCCTTAGAGTTGACCTTTACCTAGAGGCAATGGAGGATTACTGAAGGGCTCCACATGCATAAAAAGTACAGCCTCAGACAGCAGTGGATGTCCAGACTCATGTCATGGCTCTGCCACTGACACATGATTGGTCACCTTGGGGAGGCACGTTAGCCTTACCATCTTCAAGGTGCCTCAATTACAAAATAACAAGTAATGCCTAGGTCTCTTTAGTTCTGAAAGTTGATTTTATTTGAATTATGTTACCCTGTGATGCGAAGCCACTGGAGGTGGGGGGATATGAAGAACATGGAGATCCCTCAGCTTAAACCTTGACACCTGAAGACCACCGTTTCCTGTTTCTAGTGGGGAGTGCTGATCTGAAAAGGTAGGAAGCAGACCTGTGTTTCTCTTTATTTTAAAATATCCCACTGAAGACCAGTGCAAACCATCTAATTTCCAGGCAGGTAATTTTGAAAACAATAATATTCACCAATGATTCTCCAACCTAAACATGAATTGTCCATATTATTTGTCCTTTCTCCCCTCCAATCAGCTCAGATAGATTTAAATTAATTAAGATATTTCTTTAAAACACAAGTGAATATGCCAAGCATAAAATTGGGAAGTTAGGTAAAAATTTTTCACTAGGACATGGCTGAATTTCCCAGGATAAGAAAACCTCTGGGGACAGACCAATTTTGGATCTTGGAGATCACAGACAAGGCAAAATGATGTATAGCTTATTTCAGCCTAACAGGTGGAGCCGAAACCCAGAAAGTTGGAGGGGCTAGAAATAGGGACTTTGGGACATTTTCCAAAGGAAATGCTTTAATTTTTAAAGAGACTAATCTAATTTTTAAAGAAAAGAGCCTAGTGGAAACTGACATCTTCCTACTACCTGAGGAAAAGCACTCAAGATTAGAATGGAAGTACCCAATAATACAGCTACTAACAGCATACATATTTTATCAATGATCAGTGTGTGACTTCAAGACAATTACATTTTTTTTGGATGCTTCTCAGTCAAAAATAAAGGTGCTGCCATCTTTCCTATTCTACCTTATAACAAATATGTGAAAAGAAGAGGTGAGATATTAATATATTTCCCGTGGCAGCTATTACTGGGCTTCAGTTTCCTTTTCTAGCTTGGCGGATACAGGGAAGTCTCCTTCTGAGCTGCAAAGAGAAATTCTTTCTCTTAATGACCCTCAAAGAGTCTCCAAGGTGACTGAGGGTAGGCCCAGTTTGTCACTCAGATATCAGCACAGCCACACACCTGCCCAAGCAGCTAACAGAAGAGCCAGTTTTTCTCAGTGCTATAAATTCCCACAGGTGAATTTCAGCTCCAGGGCAGCAGTGGGATGAACGCTTCTGGCTGTCCCTTCTTGTTTTTGCTCCCAGAGAATGGGCCACAGCCAAGGAAACAAAGAGACACACACGAATATAGTTGGACACACACATCCACAGGCAGACCCCCACCATGACGTGGGGCAAGAGAATCTGCAGGCAGTATTGAGGTGACAAAAGTTAACAGCTGATTCTGAGATGCCCAGTCACTTTTGCCATGTCTCTGAAGGGTTTTGCATTTGGCTGTGTTTCTGCTGCATCCCTGTGCTCCAAGGGCTAGGTCTCCCTTGACATGAGCACAGGCCACACGCGCGTCTCTGATGCTGACATGAGCAGATGACGCACTTAGCTTTTCCTTTCCTCTGAAAGCAACAAGACAAAGCTGAACTGGGACAGAAAATGGTTGTTTCAGGACCTCAACAGCATGGCTGCCAGACCACACTCTGCTTGGCTCAAGCTGATGATTCATTTTATAACTTTCATAAGCTCTAAAATCCACTGATAAACTTTAAAGGAAGAAATGAAATAGCTGGGAGACAGACGTAGATTTATACACTCCATTCTTCTCCCAACCCATTCAAAACGTGTTTTTCCAAGGCCTAACTTGCTTCCCCAAGCAGCGCCCCCATGATGGATTAGCAAAAGTAGGTTAAAATCACCATTTATAAAATTACAAGATATAGTCTCTCATTATTCAACTACTTATTATTGATTGTCACCTAGAAAATTGTGCCTTTGCACTATAATCTGCAATCAATAAAAAAGAAAAGAATAAAAGGGAGCCAAATATAATCTCCAGAGTTTTACTTACTTGGTGAAGATTCAAATGTTTTAGAGCTAAATGTCTTGAAGGTAGTCAAATGTTTATCACACTTTATCAAACAAATATGATGAGAGGCTTCTGGCGCACTTCATGACATATCAAAGGAACAATAAATCCAGTAAGCTTCTATTTTAGCAGCTAAAAAAAGAGATTTATTTGTCTAACAGCTCCTGGAGGAGCTCCTATAAATATAGATTTCACTCCTGCTATCTATACTGCATTTATGCAAAGCAAAATATCTTTTATCCTCTTTGAACAGAGTCTAATTTCCTATTTCTGAGACATATAGCAATACAAGTATGATGGATTATTTTGTGTCTTAAGAAGTGTTTAAAAGCTCCTTTTACAGATAACCCACTTAAAAGAATAGTTCACTTTCCCCATGATTAACTGTACATTCAGACAGCCTGCCTCCAAAATTGAAAAGGGCTACTGTAATTGACTAATAAAATGTGGCAATGGGTAAAAAAGCAGCCTAGGGTTTAAAAATGGCACCAGATACTTGGATTTCTATGAGCTCAGCAGCCATTCCCATCCACAGTCATCAACACAGAAAAGATGCATCCATAGAGGACTGCATTCCATCAAATGCCATCAACCTCAATCTTTAAAGTGCATCCAAGAAAGAGGAAATTATAAAGATTAGAAATGATCTGCACAAGGCTTGAAAATGTGGTAAAGGCATGGTAAAAACTTAACCCAATGAGTTGGCTAAAGGCAAAGGTTTTAAGCAACATTTGTCATTAAATTGTTGCTAAAAAAAGACCTTGTTGCCCTGGCAAGATGATTCTGTTGGTTGAAACATTGTCCCAGAGACAGAGGTTGCCCGTTAGATCCTTGATTGGGGCACAGGCAGGGAGTTATCAATGTTACTGTCTTGTTCTCTCACTTTCTCCCTTCCTCTCTCTGAAATCAATTAAAAAGAACAAAAACAAAAACAAAAATCCTTGTTAAATAAGGTCCAGTATCTGTATATAGATGATTAGAATCCACTGGCCAAAGTTACTAATGTCAAAAAGATTGTGATAGGCCCTGGCCACTGGCTCAGTGGAACAACCAAGTAGAACGAGTCGATGCCTCTCTCTCTCTCTCTCTCCCCCTCTTTTCCCTTCATTCTCTCTCTGTCTCTCTTCTTCTTTATCTCTCAAATCAATGAAAAATAAAGGGGATTGTGATAGATTTGAATGACTATAATTTTCTAGTGATTCCAGGAAGGCTGACATTAAAATTATTCTCTCATTGGGTCACTTTTTAATACCAAATTCCAGAGTCCTGTTGTTGGAAACTAACCTAAACCCACTTGGCTGCTTAAAGATTGCCAGGTCTTTGTAAATCCTGGTCATTCTTGGTGTTTAGAGCTAGATGGGGTGTAACACTGACAGCAGGTCTTGGATGAAATGCTGTGGAAGTACAAACATTTAACAGCAAGCAAGTACAAAAAGAATTTTCTACCATCTGCTCTTGTAAACTGAGGGAAGTCCCCGCTCAGCCTTGTGGCTCTCCTACATCATCTTGCCAGGAAAACTCTCTCTGATGACAATGCAAGAATAATCTGAGGCAGAGGAACCCGCCTTCTAGTAACGTCAGGCTCAGAGCCTTTGAGGAGTGCAGGGACACAGGACCAAACCGAGCCTGGGACTGAGCTTTGTAAGGCTGCTGGGAGCACCAGTCTTAGACCCTTTTCATTCATTGGTGATGGTGCCGATACACTCTTTCTAGCCAATCATCATGGGCACCATTCATTTCACCAGAATAAAATTATTTTCTAACAACCTCATACTGAAGAATAATCATCTGGCATGGATTTTGACAACAATGCTAGAGGAACATGTGGAGTCCCCACAAGAGCATAGACTCCTGAATGTAGTACTTTAAATGCTAACTACCTCTAAACCAGTGGTTCTTAACCTGGGTTCTATTGAACCCTAGGGGTTCGATGAGTCGGTCTCAGGGGTTCAGAGAAGCCTCTGCCACAGAGACCAGAATAAAGTAATACCGTAATTTGTTGTGAGTTCATGAACTTTGTTGGTTTTGTTCTTTGAGCAAGGTGATGTTCATGCACGGCTCATTTTGTGCACCAGTAAAAAAACATATACCTATGTCTTGAATTTGGAAAAAAAAATCATATTTTATTTATCACTAAAGAAGGGTTTGGTGAATGAGCATATGAAACTGGTGGGTTTGGTACCTCAAAAAAGGTTAAGAACCACTGCTCTGAAACAAACATTAAAAGTAAGCTCACAATGCTGGCAGCACAATATTGACACACAGATGCATTTTTTGTTTGTTTTTTGAGGGGGGGGGAAGGGAGAGAGATAAAACATATCAACTTGTAGTTGTGTCACTTTAGTTGTTCATTGATTGCTTCTTATATGTGCCTTGACAGAGGGTGGAGGGGGGGGCTCAAGTTGACCCAGTGACTCCTTGCTCAAACCAAAAACCTTGGGCCCAAACCAGCACCCTTGGGCTCAAGCCAGTGACCTTGAGATCATGTTGATGATCCCACACTCAAGGCGGTGAGCCTGCGCTCAAGCCGTGGACTTCAGGGTTTTGAACCAGGGATCTCAATGTCTCAGCTCAATGCTCTATCCACTGCGCCACCACATGGATGCATTTTTAAAGTGAATTGTCACACAGACAATATAATGCCTCATTCTGTGTTTTTGTCCTTCCCTATATATTTGTGTGCCTCTTTTTGTATCAGTAGTCAACCAGGTATACAGATGACTTTCCTCTCAAGACATTTCACACTTATTGTTGACTGGTTAGAAATACTCTAAGTTAAAAAAAACAACAAAAACAAACAAAACAAAACAAAAAAACAGTTCCAAAAGAATCCTTATTTAGTTGATGTTGTTAAAGGATTACACAGTGAATATTTGCTTAGTTGTTATTCTTGAAGGTAGGGATAAAACAAGTGATAAATATTTTAAATAGTGCCCTGAAGGGGCCTTTATAGCTCTGTACAATATACTCCCCCACTTTTATATGTCTAAATCAACATTTCTCAGATGATCTCAAATGCATTTGATGACAGAATCTTTACTTTGAGTCAACCATCTGAGTATACTGTATAATACTAGAACACACTTCAAGAATAGCTGGCAATAAACTGTCCCAGACGAAATGAGTTTACAAAAGAAAAGTTTCCACTTAATAAGAGGTTTTCACATAAAACCTTTCTTAAGAAACCATCTCAGTATCTGTCAAATATTTCCTGGGTCTGAAATGCATCTTTCCTACAATTTTAAAACCCATTTCCTGCTCTCTGTTCTCAGTGGAGGCGAGAGCAGTGGGTCACCGTTTTCACGGGAGAAATCAGTATACATTTAGAGGACCGTATTACAACATCCATCTACTGGTCCCTCTACTATCTCGGCTGCAACAGCAATGAGTCTAATTTATTAAGTAAATCTTCAGTTTTCATCTCTAACAAGGAAAAATCATCTTTGTGGCTCTACTTGGAATGGCATGGTGCTTAGTAGAAAGAAAAAATCACTCATAATTGAGATTACTTTGGAAAATCTTTTAGAAAGGCTCTTTGCTGGAGAATGATGAACCATATCTCAACAAGCCAAACAGAAAGTTCCTCGATTGAGCACTAAAGTAAGACTCGTGTAAAGATGTCATGTCATATGAAAGATGCGTTTCTTTAAGCACTGGAACCCTGTGCAGCGCAGCAAGGCTCTCACATGAGGGCGTGAGACGCTGAGGTCGCACGAGAGGACAAAGCCCTTCCTCTCACCCAGCCTGCACTTCCTGAAGGCAAGGGCCACATGAGAACCTGCACTACTGATGTGGCTTATAAGACCAGTAGCCAGGGCCACCATCACAGCTGCCTGGCACGTGAAGGTTCGCATTTGATTCGGACAGTTGGTAATGAAACAACGGAGCCAAGACCTGGTGAGCCATCAGCTTTAATTCTAGCTTGTACCCGGTGGGCAAGCAAAAACACACACTGGGCTCCAAAACCCACTCATTCAGTGCTCACAAGGCTACTGACTTATCTGAGTTTCCTAGAATCAAAGGCTTCTAGCTCACCAGCCTTATTCACCTCTGTTCCCTATCTCCTCCTGCACAAACTCTGCACAAACTGACTTCTTCCCCAGCACTCTGCCATCTTGGCTGCTTCTCCTGGCCTCCTCCATGTGGCCTTACTCTACTCTGCTCTCCTCTCTAATACTAACTTCAGGAACTGAGAGAGAGCAAGCTCCCAGTCTGCCTCACTTTATAGTGTAGAAATCCAAACCCTTAATCCAATCTACAAACAAGGAAGTCTCTGATACAAAGTCACTTATCTGAGGCATAATGGAAGGATTCCTCATGAGAGTGCACCACCCACATCATTCAATCAGTCAAGGGTGTGGGGAAAAGCTTACTCTTAAAACTTGCACGTGGGCAGCGCCATCTTTAACAAAGTGAGCATAATATATTTCATCTGCCCAACATGGCTGCTCTCACTTCTCGCTTTTTATTTTCTTTGTCGCTCTCAAAAATTTTTACTGATCCAGTATAATAAATTTGTGTAAATCCACCTAGGCAATATCATTTTTAGCCAAATTTAAATGATAAATAAGTAAATATATCTGTACATATTTATACATCAATATACAGCTCACAAAAATTAGAGGATATTTCAAAATGAATATGAAGTGATAAAATACCCCCTAATTTTTGTGAGCAGTGTATATACATGTAAATATATACATATTTATCTTTTAAATTTGAATATATATCTATAGTGCCAGGCTGGGTAAATTTGTTCAATTGTGTTTTGTTTCATTTTCATATAACTTGTTTTGTTGCACTTCAATAAACATTCAGCAAACACCCACCAAATGCAAAGAATGAAGGAATTGTTAAGCAAAAGGATGAATACATTGCTCTGTCCCCAAGGACTTCAAAATTGATGTAAACAAAAGCAAATAAAGCTACAATCCAAGTAAAGCTATGTTAAGTATCATAATTGGATAAAATTTGCTTACTTATCTTAAAGTCCTTTCCCCACCCTTGGCAATGGTTCTCTTAGTGATGCAGGGCCACTCCTCATTCTTTCACTCAACAAATTTGGATGCAGTGGCTCCCATGTGCCGGACACTATTCTAGGTTCCCTGGGATACATCAGCGCACCAGAGAAAATTCCCTTCATCTTTGGAGACAACATTCTAATTGGGATGGGGAGTGTGCTTTTAAGAGACATGACAAACAAATAAGTAAATTATGTAGCATATTAAAAATGTGGTAAGTATTATCTGGGGAGAAAGCAGGACAGGCAGTACCTGGAATTCAGGGTTTCAGGATGGGTGGGAGTTGGTTGCAATTCAGCACAGGGGCTCTGGGAAGGCCGCATTGGGAAGAGGACCATTCAGCAGGGACTTGAAGGAGGAACTGGGAGGTAGAGTGCTCCTGGTGGAGGGACCAGGTGAAGGTCGTTGGTGGGATGGGGCCTGCTGAATTCGAGGAGCAGGGAGGACAGTGTAGCTGGCACTGAGTGAGCAGAGATGATGTCTGGGCGGAGGCAGGAAGAGTCACAGGGCAGGGAAGTTGGGTTCAGATCAGGTCAGACCGTGTTTTGCTATTGTAAGTTTTTACTCAGACTAAGATGGGAAGCTGTGAAAGGTTTTGAGCAAAGAAGTGACAGGTCTGATGTGTTATTTTGGCTGCTTTACAGACTGGGAGAGAATGCAAGGTTAGAAGCAAGGCGATAAATTGGTAGAGAGCGTGGTAACTTGGACCAGGGTGGTAGTGAGAAGTGACCAGATTTCGAGTATATTTTTCTGGTGAAACAGACAAAATTTTGTGATGGACTAGATATACATTGAGAGAAAAAGGAATATCAGCCATTTTGATCTGCTCAACTGGTTCTATGGATTCCTCATCACCAAGGAGAAGAAGATTGTAGCTGGGGGTCAGACTGTGACTGAAGCCCAGGAGCACAGTTTTAATAAATGTGGTGTACCTGATATTCAGGTAGAGGTGCATTTCCACTGCACCTTTATTTCTGAACACCGCAGGTTCCTTACATATGCTGATTCTTATAACATTTCAGGAAGAAAGATAGAAGACCATGTAATCTACAAAATTTCCAAGTGCAAAAAGTAACATAAAAGTTATACAATTATAAAGTTTCAGAGATAATTGACACCCCAATTTTTTTCACCTATATCTTAGGCAACTACATCTTATTAGTGATATCTGGAGAATTGTCAATGGCAGTGTTTTCTCCTCAAGAGGCTGTGCCTATCCTGTGTGCCTCACCTTTAAAGTCACTTTAGGCAACACATTTAGGACTAAATCAAAACATCATCAGAATTTGGTGATTAGTCACGTCAGTCTCCAATGTATTAAAAATGTCCACCAGGCTTTCTGTGTAGTGTACTTTCTTTAGCTGCTTTTATTCCTAGTTATACCTTCCATGTTTTTCATAGGATAGAAAAGGATGTGTTCCTTTAAATAGAATTTCAAATCTTGACAGAAATAGGAAGGATGGAATGTCTCCAGATTATAAAACTGACTTTTGGATCTGGTTGGTTGGCTCAGTGATAGAACATTGACCTGGTGTGTGGAAGTCCTGGTTTGATTCCTGGTCAGGGCACACAGGAGATGCAACCATCTGCTTCTTCTCCCTTCCCCTCCCGCTTCTCTCTTTCTCTCTCTTCCCCTCATGTAGCCAGTGGCTCGATTGAGCATGTTGGCCCTGGGTGCTAAGAATGGCTCTGTGGAACCTCTGCCTCAAGTGCTAAAAATAGTTTGGTTGTGAGCATTGGCCCTAGATGGGCAGAGCATCAGCCCCAGATGGAGGTCGCTGTGTGGTCCCATTTGAGGATCACGTGGGAGTCTGTCTCTCTATCTCTCCTCCTCTCACTTAAATAAAAATAAAATGACTTTGGACCTTTATAACTTTTTAAAAATTCAGAAGTATGACAAAACTAAGTAGTAATGAGTTCCTGTTAAAAGATTTTGGAACATTAAGAAAAATAGGCTTAAAAAACTGACTTTACCATTTAAACAATAGCAATGTTTTTGGCACATTAAAATAATAATACAATTTTAAGATCTTGTTAAGCATTGCAAAGAGTAAAAATTAAAAATATTAAATTAAAATAAGAGAAAGAAACTGTTGGTGTTGTCTCTTTCCTTAACATTCAATTTTCCACCAAAACTTGAGGGGCTGTTTAAGGTATAAGGATAAACATGAGAGCAACTCTAACTAGTCAATTTATTATTAAATACTTTGGCTCATGAAAATATATTTATCCTGTGAAGACAGACAAAAAGATTAAATTATTAAATGATGTGGGAAAACTGCCAGACCTAGCAGGTACAATGATCCAGGGAAGAAGGATTTGTGTGAAATTCAGCATAGAACAGGGAGAATAACAGGTGGCAGATTAATAATTTACAAAAAGGATGCCTTTGGAAAGACTTTGGTCAAGGCCTCTGAGTTGCAGATAGCCACAATAAATAGCTGCATTGACAGTGTCTGTTTTGTTCTATTGACCACCCTAGAGAGGAAAGGAAAAGTTCAGCAATGGTAGAAAGAGGTTTTAGGAACAACAACAAAAGAAAGTGATTCATTTCTTATTTCCTGCCATTTTTGCTAAATTTCCAAACTCCTTTAAAAATGCCTCTAGTGTTTTCCTTTTGCAGTTTTTATGTTTAGGTGATGACTGACCTGCTCATGTATAAGTAAATCACCACATTTTCCAATTCTTTACTCCCCTTGATAAACATTCATTTTTAATTAATGGAATAGTTTTCTGTTGGGTCTGCCCTTCTGTTGCATTTGAATATACCGACTTCCCAAACTCTCCTTAAGCGTTAAAAACCTAAGAGTATGTTTCTATCCTTAGCTCTTATGATGAGAACTTAAAGAAGTTCCCTGTCACCAAGGGGGAGGAAGAAGGAGGTAGGGAGAGAGAAGATTAATTTTCATTAGCAACCGTAGCATCCGACACAGATTCTGATCCTGGAAGTGTGCGTGGACCTTGATACAGAGACTCAAAAATGGCAGTCAACTTTATTCTTTTCAAAAAAGTCTTTTAAAAAAGCCTGGTTAGTTTTACAAAATAAGAGACAGGCGCCTTATTGTGCTTCTGGATTTAAACTGAGACAATTTCATAAAGAGGTGATGATGATGATGATGGCAACAGACTGTAAAGACAGTCATCAAGTTCTCAGTGTTTCGCCCATGCTAGCTGCTGTGCTGAGTCTCTTACGTGGTTCACCCTGGTTCAACCTCTGGTGACCCTACTCTGTGGTGTGGGAACAAGGCTGAATGAGGTGACTGAGAGCGGGTCAGTGGCAGTGCCTGGCCTCAGACTCAGTTCAGTGCAGACCACTCCACTCCACAGCTTCCCCTCCTCTAGTGCCAGGGCTCTTGATCTGAAACTGGGTGGTATCCCTCCACGTGCATACCTGGGCTGCCTCCAACATGAAGCGGAGACAGGCTCCTAGGCTCTTCAGAGAATCAGTGGGTGTGAAATCCAAGCTGTCATTCTGGGGATGTGACATGGGACAGCAGTCATAACAAAAATCAATTTACTGAATAAAACTAGAAGGGATTTGAGCCAACAAATCATTCATTACCCTTATTTTATAGCTGAGGAAATAGGAACCCGCAGAGGTGAAATGACTTGCCCAAAGCTAAACTTCCCATTGGAGGGGAAGAATACAAGAAACAAGTCAGGGACCTTGAGGTGAGAAAATGAACAAGATGCATGAAATGAGTCCAGGGACCCAGGTGAATAAATATTGGTTAAGTTTCACGTCCCCTAAATTCTTTAAGTTTATTTAGTCTTTGAAATCTCCTTTTTATTAAAAAAATATTTTTAATTTGTGATTTTATTTTGCATGTTTGAAATTTTATGCTATTGGTGTCATACTGTACACACTGTTCTGTAAACCTTTTTCTCTCTAGCATGTTTTCGAGATACATACATGTTGATATGTTTAACAGCTCTAATATGTAAAAATACTGTATTTCCCCATGTATAAGATGCACGCTTTTCTAAAAAATTTTGGGTCTAAAAACTGGGTGCGTCTTATACAGTGGTTGTAGTTTTTTTTACTTGCATTTTTCACTTTTTCGCGCTTGTTTTTACACTCATTGTTGAAGACAGCGATTCACATCAAATGCCGATGAGGACAAGCTAATGGATGGGAGTTCTGACATTGATGAGGAGTTGTATAAATTTTATGATGAATAAAACTTGAGTTCAATAACTTTATGTAATACTATTTTTTACAAATTTCAGGCCCCAAAATTAAGGTGTGTCTTATATATGGGGAAATACGGTACATATATTCTGTATCTTTTACTTCTGTCTATCTTAGATTAGAAACTATCATGGAACACACAAAAATTTATTTTTAAGAATGTTATCTGGAGTCAAGTCAGATTGTGTAACTCTGTGATTCATACAAGTTCTCCTCCCTTTAGTCATTCCCAGGGTCTTTTCACCCCACTCCACTTCCTGACACATCCAATCCCAGAATTCTACACCCTTCTTTCTCCACCACCTTTCCCATGTCTTCCACTAACCTTGCCTCTAAATCCCAGTCATTACCCTTGCTCCTCTCCTCTGACCCTCCCCATGCCCCGAGTGACCTCAGGTCTTACATGCCACTCTGGGGCCACTCAGAGCCTCTTGGGGAAACCCAACTGTAAAGCAATAGCATCAAGAAATATTTGAATTAGATGAAGGGGGGCATTCTAGAACTTTCTTAGGAATATGCACTCCTTCAAAAAAAGGTAAAGGAGGAGAAAGAAGAAACAATTAAATTCCATTAAGGAATCAAATATAGTATTTAGAAAAAGAGCAAGATTGATTAATAAAAGTTGTTCACAGGAAGATGCAGGGGAAAAATGCTCAGGAGTGCCTAAGTTGACGACTGCAGCAGGGACTCTGAGGTAACATATATGGCATATGATCAGACAAATCACTAAAAAAAAAGATGAAGTTCAGGAGAAAAAACATATGTCTTATGGGGCAGAGTTATTGACTGTTTGGAGCCAGGGAGCATATTTTTGGTGTGAAGGCAATTTCCTAGGATTTTCACCATGGCAATGAATCACTCTGCAGAGAACAGTAATGGGCCATCGGTGGGAGGGAAGATGATGAGGGATGTGCCCAGAAGCCTTCAGATGACTAAGGGAATTTGCAGAAAAGTTAGCTGACACTTTCACAAGCTCTGCATTTGAGCTTCACTCATCACTGGGTAGGGATGGCCTCCCCTGATCCCTAGTGTATAAGCACACAGGTTGGGTTTCAGTCCTACTTACCTCTCACCTGACTCCTCACATTCATAAAAAAAAAAAAAAAAAAAAAAAAAGTCTTTTTGTGATCTTTGGGAAATTCCCCCTCCCACTATCCTTCTGCCTAAATTCCATCCTCTCTATCATTACTAAGGGAGCTGAAACAGAAGTCACAATCAGACTGTGTTAATTGGGCTCTAAGGGCTTCTCTTTGAAGACTTCAAAGAACTGTTCTATACTTATCTGCAAAGATAGCCTGTGAATCTTGTTATTACTGATTTGAAAAGTATCTTAATATTATGATCGCTTTTTTCCTATTGTATTTTAAGCCAAAAGGGTATTCTGCAGGCAAAGAGTTTTCACTTGCAACAATTACTGAGAGTCATTCATTTATTCTTCTATTTATTCAACTAACATATACTGAGCACCTACTAAACGCTGTCACTATCACAGGGGTGCAACACCAATCAACCAACCAACCAACCAACAACCAACCAACAATCAACCAAGACATGGTTCTTATCATTTTTATGTGATAGATGGGAGGTGCAGAGCTTAAGGTAAGTGCAAGATGCAACGAAAGCATAAAGAAATCTCTTTCGCTCTGAAATAGTAACTTATTAGATGGAAGTTAAGTCCCAGTTTCTTAGCCTTTTATTCATCCCCACCTTTCTGACTCTATTATCTCCTATTTCCATATATAACCCCCCTCACAGTAAAATAGCTTTCTAATTTTTATCCAAACATGTCACATGAATTTCTAATTTCATGTCTTTGCTCACTTCTTTTCTTTTGACTAATATGCCATTTCTCTAGCCCAGTTTGCTATTTAGTATACTGTATATATGTCAGGGCAGTGGCTTGCCATATTGTACTGTATATCCATAATCTACTCCACATCTGTTATGGAGTGATTTGAGATACAATGAGCAAATAATTTTTGCATAGTAGTGTGGTAGACAGGTTTCAAAGTGACCTAATGATTCCTGACTCTTATTGTTCATGTGTTGTTTGTGTAATCCCCTCCCTTGGAACTGAACTTGCTTCAAGCCATTAAGTTATGGAAAATGTGATGCAGTCATTTCTGTGATTACAAGATGCTATATAAGTCTCCATCTTGTTAGTTGGCTGATACTAGAGACTTTCTCCCTTGTAGGCATTGAAGAAGTGAGCGGCATGTTGTGAGAGAACTTACGGAGAGGGCTACGTAGCAAGAATCTGTGGTCTATAGTCCCTTTAGTTTCTAGGAGTGACTCACAGTCACTAGGTAACAAGAAGCTAGAGGCTTCAGTCTCACAACTATAGTATGAATTCTGCCAAGAACTAAATGAGTTTGGAGGTGAATCCATTTCCAGTCAAGTCTTCAGATGAGAAACTAGACCTTGGTGTAGTCTTGTAAAGAACCCAGCTTAGTCATACCTGGACCCCTAACCTACAGCCACTGTGAGAAAATAAATGTAGTGTTTTTTTTTTTTTAAGTGAGAGTAGGGAAGATACAGAGACAGACTCCTGTATGTGCCCCAACCCGGATTCACCTGGCAACCTCTGTCTGGAGCGAATGCTCTGCCCATCTGGGGTTGTTTGCAACTAGGCTATTTTTAACACCTGAGGCGGAGGCTCCTTGGAGCCATCCTCAGCGCCCAGGGCCCATGTGCTAAAATCTATTGAGCCATGGCTGTGGGAAAGGAAGAGAGAGAGAGAGAAAAAAGGAGGAGGAGGGTAGAAGCAGCAGATGGTCAACTCTCCTGTGTGCCCTGACCAGGAATCGAACCGGGGACTTCCACATGCCAGACTGATGCTCTACTGCCGAGCCAACCAGCCAGAGCCAAATGTAGGTTATTTTAATGTGCTAGGTTTGTGGTAATTTGTCACATAGCAATATGTAATTAATAGTGATCTACTTTTAATTTTCCTTTCTTGTTGGGATGTGAGTATTCGAGAGACAGAAATGTTTGATGGAAAATCTCTGTCTTCTGTCAGACATCTGTGTGCTCTTTTGGTGAGTAGGTTGAGGGAAGCTGGGATATAAATGAGTATGAACAATAATTAAAAGGGAAACTGAGAACAGGCATGTCATCCCTCAGGTAAATGTAGCCACCTCCCAAGGTGGGCAGATGCATTAGTACCATCCTCCCACCCTACTCTCTGTTTCCATCATGTTGTCAATGGTGATTACCTCTTTTGGTCAGGTTGCAGATTTGTCCCCAGGTAGATCTGAGGATTTGGCTTTGGTTTCTACGTCTTGGAACTAAAACTTATGATTTGTGTTGGTAATGAGGAGATTGATGTGAGAATAGATGGATGGATACAAGAATAGATTGGAACAGATGGTCCCCTCCACAGAAAAGAAAAAGTCTTCAAGTCACCCTGTTGAGAAGGACTCCACTGCTTCATACTCATGCACAAAGGACATCTCAATGTTGTCATCAATAAGCAAGTCGGGTCTCTCCTACCCTCAAACCCACCCAATGTTTTCCATTTACAAGTATGACACATTTGTAAAATAATTACAAAAGCAACCCCAAATCTCAAGACACCCTGTGAGAATGTAATGAAAAACCATTACCAAATAAATTACTCATAAATAAACTTCAGTGATGTTTCCTCCTGTCATGCAGGGAAACCACATTAGAAGACACTGGAAATAGAGAACTATAAAAATAGATCCAATGGCATTAATTCTCTTAAACAATCAAAATCAGACTGGCAATTTTCCTGATTTATGTCTCTATTTATTGCAAACCAACATGCTTTGTTCATCTTGAATCTACAAGAGTCATAAAGGAAAACCCATGTGAATTTTCAGCCTATGGTCCTCCTGGGGCACAGACATTAACTACTCATAGAAGAGAATGGCATAAATAATCAACCTTCATTGCTTAAATACCCTTTATCTCTGCTGTACTTATATTCCAATGGAATGATTATCTTAACCACAACGGCGAGAGCAAATTAGTTCATTAAAAAATCATTATTGAGAAAGGATTTAGTTCAAAATACTGAATTTCTAAATTGATATCCACATCAGTGAGATTAAATCCAGCCCCAGTGCATGCAGGTGTGAGTAGTAGGAGGAAATGATGAAAAGGCACAGGGGGACACTCCATGGTGTTTACATTCTCACACTAATAAGGGCTGCATTACACTTAGGTACAAACTGAGATATCTTCTTTTTTTCCCCAAATAATAAACTACTACTCAAGCTAAAGTTTCTAGGGCTCTAAAATAATAAAATACTAGAATCAATGTTTAATTTCATCTGATAATTATTTATACAGAATAACAAACCTTAGTTCTGAATTTTGACTCTTCCTAATTCTGGACAAAATTTTGGCAAATTCAAAAATCTATGTTCTTGTATCATCTAGTTATGTGAATCCTCCAACTTGAGGTTGAAATGACCTGAAATATTCTGAACTTGGAATGGTGTCTTATTCAATTTACTTCTCAAACACATAGCATTTGTGTGTGTGTGTGTGTGTGTGTGTGTGTGTGTGTGTTTCAGTAAGAGTAAACATGTACAAGAGCAAATGTTCTATACTGACCCCTGGAATGTAAAGTTTAGGGAAGGGGAAGATAATACACCTGGTATTTAATTTTAATTGCTGGTTTATTTTCATATGTATTGCTCTGTGGCTTTTAAAAGGATAGTTTAAATATTAATAAAGAGGCCCTGGCTGGTTGGCTCAGTGGATGGAGCTTCGGCCCAGCGTGTGGATGTCCCAGGTTCAATTCCAGGTCAGGGCATCCAAGAGAAGTGACCATCTGCTTCTCTCCTCCTCTCTCTCCCCCTTCTCTCTCTTTTCCCCTCCTGCAGCCAGTGGCTGGATTGGGTTTGATTGTTGTCAGGATGCTGAGAATAGCTGAGTGGGTCTGACTGGGTCAGCCTCAGGCACTAAAAATAGCTCAGTTGATTGAAGCATTGGATCCAGATGGGGGATGCCTGATGGATCCCAGTTGGGACTCATGCGGGGAGTCTGTCTCATTATCTCCTATTCTCTCACTTGAAAAAAAATAAGTGAAGAAATGAAATATTAAAGATAATTGTAACAGGCTATCCTACCAACCCCTCACCTTCCCAACTCATATTAAGGTAGGATAGCAGAAGAGGGCATTTGGTAATTATGTGAAGAAGAGACAAAGATTACAAACATAAAAATACACCAGAACTATTCATTAAGAGATGGCAAATATTAGAAAAAGAAAGATTTATATGTCTTGTAGGCTTTTTATTGACCAGAGGCTAGTTTCCCCCCACTAATCCCCACCCTGAACTCCTGCAAACACACACAGAAGCATCTAAAGAACTTAAATTTTTTCTCCCCAGTCTTGTCCCCCACCACCCATGGCCTGACTCCATAAAGAAGAAAACCAGAAATAACCACCTGGCTGTCAACAGAGTCAGAGGCCATGTGGAAGAAGCACAGTAGGACAGCAGGAGAGGGGAGAGTAAGTCAGGCTTGGAAAAAAAGAGATATGATTCTACACACACACACACACACACACACACACACACACACACACACACTTCTCTGTTATCACTTTATATAGCTCTACCTCAGCCTACTCCGTTCTAGCCAAGGTAAATTTCTTGCTGGTCTGTGAACACTCTTGTACTTTTCTGCCCCAGGGCCTTGGTACTCGCTTATTCTCTTTCTGGAATGTTTTACCTCAAATAGCTACATGACTCACTCCTTTACTTCCTTTGTGTCATTGCTCAAATATCTTATTTTTGAGGCCTTCCTGACCTCCTTATAGCACTTAACACATAACACACATTCACACATGTAAATATATGTAAATAAATAATTTACACAAAATGCATATATTATAAATGTACTTACACACACAGATATTTAAAAGAATTTATTATGTCATATCTAAGTGCCATAAGAGCTGGCTCTTTTGTTTATTGCTCTAGTCTCACCAATTGAAAAACTGTGTAGCCCATTATAAAAACTCAATCCATATGAGTGATTGAGATAGAAGAGTGAGATTAGAGACACCAGACTCCATCTGATTACACTGGGGAACAATTTTTTTTTCATTTTCGGTTACATGAGGTTTTAGAACTTTTTCTATATATTTCTGCATCGCTGATTCCCAATCTGAAATCCATTTTTTGGTGCATGCTCTAGTTTTTATGCAATTTTAATTTCTTTTTGTTACAGTTAATGGCATGCATTGGGTTTTAAATTGGAGTTAAAGGGCAATGACTCTTGGGTTGAACATAACCACAAAGCAATTAATGTTTTACAAACATCACTTTTACATAATTTTAGTTGTTTTTAAATGTAAAAAATTATCTGATAAAAACACCCTCTTATTTTGTTTTAAAATTGAATCATGGCTTCTTCGAGTAGGCGTAAATTTAAGAATAGTACTGACACCTTCTGTTATATATGTGACTGTTACACACTTCAATGTCAAAGGTGCAATATTTCATCATTTGTGACATGTGCATATATTGCTTATTTTCAAGTTCCCCTTGGAGATGAAGACAAGAATTGAGCTCCTCATATTGTGTGTCATAATTGTGAGGAAATGCTTTGTGACTGGACAATAGGAAAATGCAAAGGAATGCCTTTTGGTATTCCCATGTTTTGGCGTGAACCTAAGGACCACAGCAGTGACTGTTATTTCTGTTTGTTCCATACAAAGGGCATCAGCAAAAAAAAAAAAAAAGGCATATGATCTCATAGCCTAATATTCCTTCAGCAATACGAGCTATCCCACACTCTGAGACACTCCCGGTTCCAGTTTTCAATGGTTTTTATTTCTTCTAAGGATGAAGAAAGTGAACATGATAATCAAGTGTATTTTGATAAGATGCATGAGGAAATGGTTGTAGAATCTGAAGGGTCTTCTTTAGATGCCAAGCAGTCATTAACCCTTGAGCAGTTTAACCAACCCGGATTGAATGACTTAGTAAGAGATTTGGGCCTATCAAAAAAAGCAGCTGAGTTTTTAGTCCAGGCTTCAAGAAAAGAATGTACTTCACCAGTCAGCTAAAGTATCCCATTTCAGGAAGTGTGAACAAATTTTTGTGGACTGTTTTTCCCAAAGACAAACACTTTGTTTACTGTCATGATATCAATAGTCTTCTCAGCCAGCTAGGTGTTACCACTTACAGTCCAACAGAATGGCAGCTATTTCTAGACAGCTCTAAACAGAGTCTAAAATGTGTTCTCCTACACAATGGTCATGTTTATGCACCAGTTCCAATTGGTTATTCAACTCATCTGCAAGAAGATTATAATGCCATAAAACTTGTCCTCGACTTACTGAAGTATGAGCAGCATAACTGGATCATTTGTGTGGATCTTACAATGGTCAATTTCCTGCTAGGACAATAGAGAGGTTTCACAAAGTATCCTTGCCTTCTGTGTTTGTGGATCAGCCGAGTTTGGGAGAAACACTGGATACAGAAGGAGTGGCCAAAACGTGAAGCTCTGGAAGTAGGGATGCAAAATATTGTGAATGAACCTGTAGTTAATCAAGACAGGATCATTTTTTCCCCACTTCACATCTAACTTGGCTTGATGAAGCAGTTTGTTCAAGCTTTGAGTAGAAAAAGTGAATGCTTTCAACATATTATTTCTGCTTTTCCTGCCTTGTCTTTTGAGAAGATAAAAGCAGGTGTATTCGATGGACCTCAAATTCAAACCCTCATACATGACAAAGAATTTTCCAGGTAGATGAATAAGGAGGAGAAAGCAGCATGGCAGTCTTTTGTGGCAGCTACAAACAACTTCCTTGGCAACAAAAAAGCAGAAAACTATGAACTTCTGGTTCTAAGGATGCTGTTGGCTTTCTGTGACATTGGATGTAACATGAGCATTAAGATTCACTTCCTGAACAGTCACTTTGATAAGTTTCCCGAAAATCTTGGAGCTGTAGTGATGAGCAGAGAGAACACTTTCTTCAAGATCTGAAGACGATGGAAGAGCATTATCAGGGGCGATGGGACAGAAATATGATGACAGACTACTGCTGGAGCATCAAACGAGATTGTCCTCTACAAGTACACAAACGCAAGAGCTACAAATGCAGATTTTTACCTGAATAGAATTTAAATAAGTTTTGCTCAAGTTTTATGATTAAAATCAGTGTTTTAATATGTTCTATTTTGAAACTGTAGACAAATTCTGATGCAATCATATCTTAGTGTATTAGTGTATTTACTGCATTATATAAATTATTGTATTTTCACAAAGATGATGCCCAAGAAGACATTCTACTTCATTAAGTTAAACTAAATGTTGAAAATTGTACAATAAGATGAAAATCTAAAATCTTGAATTGCAAAATGACTGTAGCTTACAGAGAAGAACTAATGTCAGAGTTGAGATCAGCACCCTCGAGTTAGGTAAGAACAAGGTTTTATGTGGATGCAACAGAAAATTTGCTCCCCAGTGCTATCAGTCAAAGTGGATTAGGTACAATTAATTGAGACCACCTTAGGAGAAAGAAAAGAAAATAGTTTATGTAATCCTTTGAACTCTGTGTATACCTTTGTGAGTATAGGCTTGTTCATCCATAAAGTATTTTTTCTAGTAACCAGCCCTACTTATATACTCTTTCAAAATTTAGAAACACGGCTGGGTTATAAAATCACTTCAAAGAAACTTTTACCAATATAGTACGTATGTTACTTGGAAAATATTCTAGGTCCACAGGTTTGTAATTACTGTGTTTACAATTTTGCATGCATCTTATCCATTGTTCATTTTTTTATTAAAGAAAAGTATGCTCAAAAGTAAGGTTTCCATTTTTATGTTGGTTTTTCACTGTTGAGATGTGCCAGAGTCAGATCCCTCAAGATCATGTCCTTAATAACTAACCATCACACAGAACACATATACTGCTCACAAACATTAGGGGATACTTTATAGCTTCATATTCATTTTGAAATATTCCATAAATTTTGTGAGCAGTATAGTTGCCCCTGCCTTGAGAAGTTGTAAGTAGCAGGAAAATCTGACTTCTAAAAGTTCCTGCATGTAAACAGACCAGGAAAAGACAGAGGTCAGGGCATACAAACATGAGATTCAAGCCAAATCCCTTTTTCTAAACTCTAAAATAACAAAATATAGAGAGTGTAAGTGGCCTTAGAGGATTGCCAGATGAATTAGTTAATGTTTGCAAAAAATTTTCAAAATAAAAGCTACTGCAGAAGGACTAGATCTTTTTATTAATCCAGCTGGAATGCTTTCTTGATTTTTCCATGCTGCCTTAAAAAGTCTTTGAATCAATGTCCACATGGGGGAGAAAAGGGCTAATGACCTTCCAACAAAGAAATTTCACTCATTCATCACTTTATCAAAAACACTCTGGGGAGAGACAAGACTTGACTGTGCGTGGTGTCTGTTGCCATCATGAAAGTTCATATTTAACATACCTGACTGAGATAACAACCTGTAGGCAGTCAGCACTCTCCTTAATTAGTTGGGAGGGCATAAAAAAAAAACCCTCACCAGTCCAGGGCTCCATTGTGTTTGCTCCCACAGATCAATTATAATATAACAGCCATGCCACACTAAGAGCTAAGGCTAGATTCTAATAATTCATATTCATCCCCAACATTTCATGATGCTATTAGGTTAAAAAATATTTTGACAACTAAAATCTGAACAAAATGTACCAGTAGCTATTGTTCTGGAACACCCCTCCCAGCTTCTTCCACTTAATCTTTGCCCCTGTCCTCCTATTGTTTAGAAGTAGAAAATCATCAATATTGTCAGGTGGAGGGTAAATGAAAAGAGTTATTCATTCCTTCTACTCTCAAGCCTCAATGAATAAATGGGCTGAAAGAAATAAAAGGGAGAATGAGCATATATCAGTGGTGTTTCTCTAGTCTTTTGTCTTCAAATGTTGTTTGTAAAAAGTTAAATTTGAAGGCTTGATTGGTTTTTCTCTTTTGGGCTTGAGCCTTAACTGTCCTTGTACCCTTCGATAGTGATGATGGCTTGCAGAGTTCAAACTGATGCTACATGCCTACCAACATAGTGATGACCAAACTTTGCAGGAAGATGGTGCAGCTTTGCTACTCATCACATCCTCCTGATGGCTTTTTAAAAAAAATTTTTAAAAATTAATTTTAATGGGGTGACATTAATAAATCAGGGTACATATGTTCAAAGAAAACATCTCCAGGTTATCTTATCATTCAATTATGTTGCATACACATCACCCAAAGTTAAATTGTCCTCTGTCACTTTCTATCTGATTTTCTTTGTGCCCTTCCCCTCCCCGCTCTCCCTCCTCTCCTCCCTCCCCCCACCCCGTAACCACCACACTCTTGTCCATGTCGCATAGTCTCACTTTTATGTCCCACCTATGTATGAAATCATGCTGTTCTCAGTTTTATTCTGTTTTACTTATTTCACTCCGTATAATGTTATCAAAGTCCATCCATTTTATTGTAAATGATCCGATGTCATAGTTTCTTATGTCTGAGTACTATTCCACAGTATATATGTACCAAAGCTTTTTAATCCACTCGTCCTCTGAGAGACAATTGGGCTGTTTCCAGATCTTCGCTATTGTGAACAATTCTGCCACGAACATGGGGGCACATTTCTTCTTTTCGAACAGTGCTATGGTGTTCTTAGGGAATATTCCTAAAAGTGGAATAGCTGGGTCAAAAGGCAGTTCGATTTTTAATTTTTTGAGGAATCTCCATACTGTTTTCCACAGTGGCTGCACCAGTCTGCATTCCCACCAGCAGTGCAGGAGGGTTCCCTTTTCTCCACATCCTCGCCAGCACTTATTCTGTGTTGTTTTGCTGATGAGCGCCATTCTGACTGGTGTGAGGTGATATCTCATTGTGGTTTTAATTTGCATTTCTCTAATAATTAGTGATGTTGAGCATTTTTTCATATGCCTATTGGCCATCTGTATGTCCTCTTCGGAGAAATTTCTATTCATTTCTTTTGCCCATTTTTTGATTGGATTGTTTGTCTTCCTGGTGTTGAGTTTTATAAGTTCTTTATAAATTTTGGTTATTAACCCCTTATCAGACGTGTTGTCAAATATGTTCTCCCATTGTGTGGTTTGTCTTTTTATTCTGTTCTTATTGTCTTTAGCTGTGCAAAAACTTTTTAGTTTGAATTAGTCCCATTTGTTTATCTTGCCTTTTATTTCATTTGCCCGTGGAGATAAATCGGCAAGTATATTGCTGCTACAGATGTTGGAGAGCTTGCTGCCTATGTTTTCTTCTAAGATGCTTATGGTTTCACGGCTTACATTTAAGTCTTTTATCCATTTTGAGTTTGTTTTTGTGAATGGTGTAAGTTGGTGGTCTAGTTTCATTTTTTTGCAGGTAGATGTACAATTTTCTAACACCATTTGTTAAAGAGGCTGTCTTTACTCCATTATATGTTCTTTCCTCCTTTGTCAAATATCAGTTGTCCATAAAGGTGTGGGTTTATTTCTGGGTTCTCTGTTCTGTTCCATTGATCTATGTGCCTGTTCTTATGCCAGTACTAGGCTGTCTTGAGTACAATGGCCTTGTAGTAAACCTTGATATCCGGAAGAGTGATACCTCCTGCTTTATTTTTTCTTTTTAAGATTGCTGAGGCTATTCGTGTTCTTTTTTTTTTTTTTTAAAGGATCTTTTTATTTTTTCTTTATTCATTTTAGAGAGGAAACACAGAGTGAGAGAGAGAGAGAGAGAGAGAGAGAGAGAGAGAGAGGGAAAGGGGGGAGGAGCTAGAAGCATCAACTCCCATATGTGCCTTGACCAGAGCAGTGCAGGGTTTCGAACTGGCGACCTCAGTGTTCCCAGGTCGACATTTTATCCACTGCGCCACCACAGGTCAGGCTTGTGCTCTTTTTTGGTTCCATATAAATTTTTGGAATATGTGTTCTATATTTTTGAAGTATGTCATTGGAATTTTAATTGGTATTGTATTGAATTTATAAATTGCTTTGAGTAATATAGACATTTTAAATGATGTTTATTCTTCCTAACCATGAGCACGGTATATGCTTCCACTTGTTTGTATCTTCCTTGATTTCTTTTATCAATGTTTTATAAATTTCCGAGTACAAGTCCTTAACCTTCTTGGTTAAAATAAAGTACTCCTAGGTACTTTATTTTATTGGTTGCAATAGTGAAGGGGATTGTTTCCTTAACTTCTTTTTCTGACAGTTCATTTTTGGTATATAAAAATGCCTCTGATTTCTGAGTATTAATTTTATATCCTACCACCTTGCTGAATTCATTTATAAGGTCCAGTAGTTTTTTGACTGAGACTTTAGGGTTTTCTATATACAATATCATATCATCTGCAAATAATGACAGTTTTACTTCTTCATTTCCAATTTGGATGCCTTTTATTTCTTCTTCTTGTCTGATTGCTGTAGCTAGGACTTCCAGAACTATGTTGAATAAGAGTGGTGAAAGGGGGCATCCCTGCCTGGTTCCTGATCTTAAGGGGATTGCTTTTAATTTTTGTTCATTTAGTATGATGTTTGCTGTGGGTTTGTCGTAGATGGCCTTTATCATGTTAAGGAATGTTCCCTGTATTCCCACTTTACTGAGAGTTTTGAGCATGAATGGGTGCTGGATTTTATCAAATGCCTATTCTGCATCTATTGAAATTATTATGTGATTTTTTTTATATATATATTTTATTATTATTAATTCTAATGGGGTGACACCAATAAATAAGGGTACATATGTACAATGAAAACATCTCCAGGTTATCTTATCATTCAATTATGTTGCATACCCGTCACCAAAAGTCAAATTGTCCTCTGTCACCTTCTATCTGGTTTTCCCTGTGTTCCTCCCCTCCTCCCTATCCCACTCTTCCCTCCCTCCCCCAATCCCATAACCACCACTCTATTGTTCATGTCTCATATACTCACTTTTATGTCCCACCTATGTATGAAATCATGCTGTTCTCAGTTTTTCTTTTTTTCTGATTTACTTATTTCACTCCGTATAATGTTATCAAGGTACATCCATTTTGTTATAAATGATCCGATGTCATCGTTTCTTATGGCTGAGTAGTATTCCATAGTATATATGTACCAAAGCTTTTTAATCCACTCGTCTTCTGACGGACAATTGGGCTGGTTCCAGATCTTCGCTATTGTGAACAATGCTGCCACGAACATGGGGGCGCATTTCTTCTTTTCGAACAGTGCTATGGTGCTCTTAGGGTATATTCCTAAAAGTGGAATAGCTGAGTCAAAAGGCAGTTCGATTTTTAATTTTCTGAGGAATCTCCAAACTGTTTTCCACAGTGGCTGCACCAGTCTGCATTCCCACCAGCAGTGCAGAAGGGTTCCCTTTTCTCCACATCCTCGCCAGCACTTATTCTGTGTTGTTTTGCTGATGAGTGCCATTCTGACTGGTGTGTATTATGTGATTTTTGTCCTTTTTTTTTTTTTTTTTTTTTTTTAATATTGGCCTTCTTTTTGTTTATGTGATGAAACACATTGATTGATTTGCGAATATTAAACCAGCCTTGCCTCTCCAGAATAAATCCCACTTGATCGTGGTGTATGATTCTTTTCATATATTGCTGGATCTGATTGGCTAATATTTTGTTGAGAATTTTAGCGTCTAAATTCATCAGGGATATAGGCCTATAATTTTCTTTCTTTGTGTTGTCTTTGCCCAGTTTCGGGATCAGAATTATGCTCGCCTCCTAAAAGGAGTTTGGAAGTCTTCCTTCCTCTTGAATTTTTTTGAATTAGCTTGAGGAGGATAGGAGTTAGTACTTCTTTGAATTTTTGGTAGGAATTCACTTGTGAAGCCATCAGGCCCAGGACTTTTCTGTTTTTGGGAGTTTTTTGATAACTGTTTCGATCTCATTTGTTGTAATTGGTCTGTTTAGGTGTTCTGATTTTTCCAGATTGATTTTTGGAAGATTATATGATTCAAGAAATTTGTCCATTTCCCCTAAGTTGTCTAAATTTTTGGCATAGAGTTCTTCATAGTATTTTCTTACAATACTTTGTATTTCTGTTGTGTCAGTTGTATTTCTCCACTGTCCTTTCTAATTTTATTTATTTGAGTCCCCTCTCTTTTTTTCTTGGTGAGTCTAGTTAAAGGTTCATCAATCTTGTTTACCTTTTCAAAGAACCAGCTCCTGGTTTCATTGATCCTCTGTATTGTTTCCTTAGCCTCTATGTCATTTATTTCTGCTCTTATCTTTATTATTTCCTTTCTTCTATTGATCCTGGGCTTTATTTGCTGTTGTTTTTCTAGTTCTTTTAGATGCAAGGTCAGGTTACTTATTTGAGCTTTTTCTAGCTTCTCATGGTATGCCTGTAGTGCAATGAACTTCCTTCTCAGTACTGCTTTTGCTGTGTTCCATAAACTTTGAGTTGATGTATGCTCATTTTCATTCGGTTCTAGAAACTTTTTTATTTCTTCTTTGATCTCATTGTTAATCCATTCATTATTTAATAACATGCTATTTAGTTTCCAAGTGTTTGAGTATTTTTCAGTTTTTCTTTTGTGGTTAATTTCTAGTTTCCTGGCATTGTGATCAGAGAAGATGCTTCATATGATTTCAATCTTCTTAAATTTGTTGAGACCATATTTGTTTCCTAACATGTTGTCTATCCTAGAATACGTACCATGAGCGCTTGAGAAGAATCTATATTCTACTGCTTTAGGGTGAAAAGTTCTGAAGATATCTATTAAATCGAGTTGATCTAATGTGTCCTTTAAGTCTTCTGTTTCTTTATTAATTTTCTTTTTTGATGATCTATTCAGTGATGTTAGTGGGGTATTGAAATCCCCTACTATTATGGTATTGCTGTTAATGTCACCCTTTATATCCATCAAAGTCTGCTTTATGTATGTCGGGGCTCCTATATTTGGTGCGTTGATATTTATAATGGTTATATCTTCCTGTTTAATTGTTCCCTTTATCATTATGTAGTGTCCTTCTTTATCTCTTACTACAGCTTTTGTTTTAAAGTCCATTTTGTCAGATATAAGTACTGCTACCCCGGCTTCTTTTTCATTTCCATTTGCATGAAATATTTTTTTCCATCCTTTTACCTTCAGTCTATGTGCATCTTTTGTTTTAAGGTGTGTCTCTTGTAGACATCATATGTATGGGTCCTGTTTCTTTATCCATGCAGCTACCCTATGTCTTTTGATTGGATCATTTAATCCATTTACATTTAAGGTTATTATTGATATGTAGTTGTTTATTGCCATTTTATTCTTTAAAGCTGTATTCTTCTTTTGCTATAATCTATTCCCCATTTGAACTGTTCACAACAGGCCCCTTAGCATCTCTTGCAGAATTGGTTTGGTTTTAATGAATTCCTTGAGGCTCTTTTTGTTTGGGAAGCTTTTTATTTCTTCTTCAATTTTAAACGTTAGCCTTGCTGGATAGAGTAGTTTGGTTGTAGGTTCTTGTTCTGCATTAATTTGAATATATCTTGCCATTCCCTTCTGGCCTCAAGTGTTTGTGTTGAGAAGTCAGATGTCATTCTTATGGGGGCTCCTTTGTAGGTGATAGCCTTTTTTTCTCTAGCAGCTTTTAAAATTTACTCTTTATCCCTTAGCTTTGGTATTTTAACTATGATGTGTCTTGATGTAGATTTTTTTGGGTTTCTCTTTAATGGAGTTCTGTGTGCTTCTTGAACGTGTGAAATGTTTCCGAGCCTTAATTTAGGGAAGTGTTCTGCTATGATTTGATTGAACAAAGTTTCTATTTCTTGTTCTTTCTCCTCTTCTTCAGGAACCCCTATGTTGCAAATGTTGTTTCTCTTCATGTTGTCACAGAGCTCCCTTAGAGTTTCCTCAAATATTTTTTGTCTCTTTTCTTTTTTCTGCTCTGCTTCTGTGCCTTTGTTTATTTTGTCCTCTAACTCGCTGATTCAATCCTCAGCGTCATCCATCCTGCTTTTAATTCCTTCCATTGTGGTCTTCTGTTCTGATACTGTATTTGTCATTTCTGTCTGATTCTTTTTTATTATTTCAATTTTCCTTTTTTTAGTTGTTATCTCTTTATTTAGGTGTTCATAATGACTATCCATTCTTGCTCTAATTTCTTTGAACATCCTAACTATCATCAGTTTAAATTCTGCATCTGGTAATTTGGTTATATCTGGTTCATTCAGGTCCTCCTCTGGGGATTTCTCTTGATTCATTTGGGTTGTATTTCTTTGCCTGCCCATTTTGTCTGTGTATAAGAAGGGTGTGGCCACTGGTGTTTAATGGGTGTTGCCTTTGTGTTCTCTAGGTGTGGTCTGTCTGCAGGCCCACCACCCCCTCTGCCGCTGCCTAGGGCGGTTGTGTATGGGTGTTGCCATCGCCGGCCCACTGCGGCTGTTGCTGTGATTTCCGCCTCTCCTTTGCTGGAGGGGCTGTGTTCTGGTACCTGGCCCTACAAGCCTCATTCTGCCTGGGTCTTTGCCTCGCCCCCACAGGTTGGGTTGCACACTGCACTCAAGCCACAAGCCTCAGCACCAAGGGTAGAGGTGAGCACCTTTGCTCAGCTGCAGTCCCACCTGTTCCCGGGCTTCTGCCACCCCCTGCAGTCAGAGCCTGCTTGCCATAGTTTCTCGGGTTGGACAGGGCTGCTGATGTGCACTCATCTGTGAGCCTCTGCCTGTCCTGAGCTTTAGCCCTGCCCCTGAGGCCAGGGCCCACCTGTGCAGAATTGCAAACTGCGGTTTCTTGGGCCTGGCAGGACTGCTGGCGTGTGCTCAGCACGAACCTCCACCTGTTCCTATTCCTAGCCCTGCCCCCGCGGTCAGGGCTGGCTTGTGCAGGGTCGCAGAGCAGATCTCTGCCCATTCTTGACATCCCGCTTTTTCTCCACAGGTGGGGCTGCAGGCGGGCCCAAAGCTGCCGGATGGCTTTCGTGTGTCCCCTCTGCCCCTGCTGGGCTAGACCGAGTTCACACTGGCTGGGCCTCTGCCCCCACCAACAGAACCATGTTTCAATGTCCGGCCGCAACCGTCCCTCCAGCAAACCCTCAGCAGTGTGGGTGGGTGCAGTGCAGCTCAGACCCTAACACTCCATACTGTAGTCCTGGAAGCTCCCTCCGTCTAAGCAGCTCTGCTCTAAGTGAGCGGGAGAGCTTGTTTGGCTGGTGTCCTGTCTCCCTTTGCTGGTATTGCTAGTTCCAGGGGAAATATTTATCATTTATTAGGGAAGTGACTTAGCCCAGGGGTTAGGGTGGCTGTCCCTCAGAGTGTTTGTCCCTGTGCCTTCCAGTTTACACTCTCTTCCCGCTGCTCTGGTCCTGTCCTTTGTCCCCTGTTCCCAAGAGTCCTGGGTGAGTGGTTGTGAGAGAGGTTTTCTGTGCTGTCCCTTTAAGAAGAATCCTGGGTCTGAGAAAACTGTCTCTTTCTCACAAACAGTATCCTCACTTGTTTCACAGCTCAATACCATCTAAACGCCTCTTCTAGGCTCTGGGACTGCAGGCTGGGGCTTTGTTCCTGGGACCCAGGTGCCTCCCTCTCCACAAAACTCTCCTCCCACCATGTGGGTCTCTCCCGGCTGCCGTTCGCTCCAGGGAGCTGGGCAGCTCTCTCCGCGTTTTCGCTTTTCCTACCAGTCTCAATGTGGCTTCTTCAGTGTTCCTTGGTTGAAGAGTCTACTTAGTTTAGTTCAAAGTTGGTTTATCCAGATGATGGTTCTTAATATTAAGTTATAATCCACTTTGGTTCTGGGAGTTGGAAGTTGGTACGTCCACCTACTCCATCGCCATCTTGCCGTCCTCCCATTTTTAAAATTGTTTTTTATTTTTTTAAGTACAACTGACACAAGATATTATACTAGTTTCGCCCCAGTGATTAGACATTATATAACTTAATAAGTGATCATCCTGATAAAACTTGTACTCATCAGACACCATACATAGTTATTAGAACATTACTGATTATATTTCTTTGCTTTTTTTAAAAAAATCTTTTTATTTTATTCATTTTAGAGAGGAGACACAGAGTGAGAGAGAGAGAAAGAGAAAGAAAGAAAGGGGGAAGGAGCTGGAAGCATCAACTTCCATATGTGCCTTGACCAGACCAGTGTAGTGTTTTTAACTGGTGACCTCAGTGTTCCCAGGTCGACGCTTTATCCACTGCGCCATCACAGGTCAGGCTACTGATTATATATCTTATGTTGTACTTTACCTCCCCATGACTGTTCTGTTACTACCACGTTTTACCTTTTAATCCTGTTATCTTTTTCACCCATTCCTCCAATTTTCCTCCATCTGGCAATCATCAAAATGTTCTCAGTTTCTGTGAATCTGTTTCTGTTCGGCTTGTTCATTTATTTTGTTTCTTTTTAGATTCAACTGTTGATAGATATGGATGTCATTTTATTCTTCATATTTTTTATAATTTCCCCTTCTTTGTTTTTAAGAAGACCCTTTAATAGCTCATGTAATATTGGTTTGGTAGAGATGAACTCCTTTAGCTTCTTATTTGGGAAACTATCTGGACTTCCATTCTAAATGATAGCCAGGTAGAATAATCTTAGTTGTAGGTCCTTGATTTTCATCACTGAATATTTCTTGCCAATCCCTCTGGCCTGCAATGTTTCTTTAAAAAATCAGCTGAAAATCTTATGGGAGCTCCCTTATAGGTAGCTAACTGCTTTTCTCTTGCTGCTTTTAAGATTCTGTCGTTGCCTTTAAATTTTTGGATTTTAATTATCATGTGTCTTAGTGTGGGCTTCTTTGGGTTCATCTTGTTTGCTACTCTCTGTGCTTTCTGTTTCTGGACTTGTATGTCTATTTTCCTCACCAATTTACAGAAATTTTCTGTTATTATTTTTTCAAATAGTTTTTAATTTCTTGCGCTCTCTCTCCTGGGTACAGTTGAAGTTGTCTCAGAGGCTCCTTACACTAGCCTCATTTTTTTGGATATGTTTTTCTTTCATTTTGCTGTTCTGATGGGGTGTTTTTTGTTTCCTTATAATTCAAATTACTAATTTGATTCTTGGCTTTATCTACTCCACTATTGATTCCCTCTAATGTATTCTTCATTTCACTTAATATATTCTTCACTTCTGACTTTTTTAAAAACAATTTTTATTCCTTTCATATGCTGTTGAAGTTCTCACTAAGTTTATATACTCTTCGTCTAAGTTCATTGAGCATCCTTATAACAACTGTTTTGAACTCTGCAGCTAGTAGATTGCTTATCTTCATTTTGTTTAGCTCTTTTTCTGGAGTTTTGTTCTGTTCTTTCATTTGGGACTTGTTTCTTTGTCTTCTCATTTTGGCAGCCTCCTTGTGATTGTTTTTTCTTTTTAGAGAGAGCAAGAGAGATAGACCCACAGGAAGGGAAAGAGATGAGAAGCATCAACTCTTAGTTGTGACACTTTAGTTGTTCATTGATTGCTTTCTCATATGTGCCTTGACTTGGGGGCTCCAGTCAAGCCAGCAACCACAGGTATATGTTTATGACCCTTCCCTCAAGCTGGTGACCATGCATTCAAGCTGGTGAGCCTGCACTCAAGCTGGATGAGCCTGTTCTCAAGCTGGTAACCTTGGGGTTTTGAACTTGGGTCCTTAGTATCCCAGGCCGACGCTCAGTCCACTTTGCCACCACTGGTCAGGCTCCCTGTGATTGTTTCTATGTATTAGGTAGAGCTTCTATGTCCCCTAGGCTTTGTAGAGTGGCCTAATATAGTAGGTGTCTTGTAGGGTCCAGTGGCACAACCTCCCATTCTATTCCTGCACCCACCAAGCCTGTGTGGGGTGTGTATACCCTTTTGTTGTGGTTGAGCCTTGATGGCTGTTAGCACATCAGTGGGAGAGATTTACCCCCAGGCTAATCAGCTGCAAGGACTAGCTATGACCACCATTGAGAATCAGTGTTGTAGGGGCTCACCCCACAGAGCAGGACTTAACTCAGTGGGGCTCTGATGTTCACTGAATCCACTTCTTGAGTGTGTCACTTGTGGAGGTGGCTGGGTGGTACTTCGATGTGATCTGAAGTGCTCCACTGGGTATGCCGGCTCTGGGGCCTCCAAGGAGGTGCTGCTTATGTTCTTCCTAGGGCTACGTGTCATGAGATACAAAGCATTCTGCAAATGGCTGCTGCTTGTGCTGGGCTTAGAGGTTCCCAGGAGAGGCCAAGCTATAAACCAAGGCCAGCTGCTGCTAGGGCCTGGCCTGGGGCCACTTAATGAGAGGCACAGGGCACACTGGGATCAGATAGTGCATGTTTGAGAGATCTTAGGAAAATCTGAAGCATAAGGCAAGGCAGGCCACTTGTATGGGAAGGACACTGGGAACAGCTTGGGTGGGCCCACAAGTTGGGTGAGGCAAAATCTCAGGGTCACAGGGTGAGGTGATAGCCAGGCTGATGGAAACTCAGATGTGTGATCTCTGTGGAGAAAGAGCTCAGAAAAGGAACAGTGGCCTCTGCCAGCACTTTGTCTGTCAGAAAGCTGCCCTCCAGACCTTTCCTTTATGGCCTACAATCCAGTTCTTTCCCATATATATTGGTGCCTTTGAGCGGCTCCCCCAGGAGCTCAGAGTGAGCTAGTCTGAGTAATTCTATGCGTGGGCCTTGTAAAAGTCCCTTGTCTCACTCAGCCACAATATCCATTAAGTTTACAGTCAGAAGTTATGGGAACTTCTCTTCCCAGCACTGGAATGCTGGGTTTGGGGGCCAGGGATCCCTCACTCCTCAGGGGGACCTCCACAGTTGAGCTACCCCTCCTGATTTTTACCTGCCAGACATAGTTGCTGCTCCAGGCTGTTCTGTGTCTCTGCCTCTCCTCTCTGTCTCCATGTGGCTTCTTTATGTCTTTAGTTGTAGGACTTCCATTCAGCTAGACTTCAGGCGGTTCTGAATGATGGCTGATCTGTATTTTAGTTGTGATTTTGAAGTGGTTGTGGGAGGTGCAAGTACTTCATTTACCTATACCAAAATGTTGACTTTATTACTTTTCAAATAATTATTTTTTTAATTCTTGTAAAATTTCAGAAGCTCAGTAATCTGTTGAAAATCTGCCTTGCTTGCTCTCTCTCTTTTAAAAAATCATTAAAACAAAAATAAACTATTCACCAATTTTCTTCTATGAATTCTACTAACGGGAAGAAATGTCTTACTAACAAAATGAAATAGATAGCCCTTAAAATCAGAAATCTATCTTAAACAGTTTAGTCATGTGTTTTCATTGTATCACCAAGTTAGAGTGAGGAGGCTAACAGATAAAAAAGGGGAAAGATGAGACCATAAGAGAATTGGCATTCAGCAATTGGTACTTAATAAAATTGTGCAGAAAGATACTCATATCTCTGCATTACACCTAAAATAATACCAGAAAGATAACATATTGCCTTGTTTCAAAAGTATGCCTGTAATAGTCCACATGAAAACTAATGCTCTGCAAACAGAAATATTAGCTGCACTTGCTCTTTTATATGAGACTTTTACTGCTCAGAGTCCAAGAATATTTATGTTTCTTTCATTTACAAAACCTTTTCCTTCTATATAAATATGTTAGATTGGGTCTCCTCCATAACTTGCACATTTGTTGGGGAGGAGCATGTTATAACAAATAGAGGTTTACACCACCTTAACATAATTCCACTGTCAATAAAGCATTAAACTGATAAGAGATTAATATTCAAAATATATAAAAACTCATGCAATACAATAGTAAAAGAACCTGATTAAAAATGTAAAGAGGAACTAAAATAGACATTCTTTTTAAAAAAGGCATACAAATGGCCGACAGGTACATGAAAAAGTGCTCAACATTAGTAGTCATCAGGGAAATGCAAATCAAAACCACACTGAAACATCACCTGTTAGAATAAATACTATTAAAACAGACAAGAAATAACAAGCTTGTGAGAAAAGAAAACCCTTGTGAGTTGTTGGTAAGAATGTAAATTGACCTAGCCACCATGAAAAATGGTATGGAAGTTCCTCAAAAAATTAAAAATAGAACTACTATAGGATCCAGCAAATTCACTTCTGACTAGATATGCCAAGGAAAGGAAATCACTATCTCAGAAAGATAGCAGCACTCCCATGTTCATCGCAGCATTATTCCCAGTGGTCAACACATGGAAACAACCGAGTGTCTCCAGATGAATGGGTAAGGAAATTATGGTGTGTGTGTGTGTGTGTGTGTGTGTGTGTGTGTGTGTGTGTGTGTGTGTGTGTATATACCATATGGTATACACACACACACACCCTGGAATATATTATTCAGTCATAAAAAGAGGGAAATCCTGCGACTTGTAACAATATAAAGGGACTGTGAGGGCATTATGCTAAATGAAATAAGTCAGATGGAGAAAGGCAAATACTGTATGAGCTCACGTACAGGTGAAATATTGAAAAAAATATGGAACTTTTGGAAAGAGAGAGCAGCTTGGTGGTTGCCAGGGGTGGGAAGTAGGGCAATTGGATAAACGTGATCAAAAGGGCCAAACTTCCAGTTGTATAATGAATGATTTCTTGGGAGATAATGCATAACATAATAACTATAGCTAACAAGAGTCTTGTATATTTGAAAGTTGCGAAAACAAATCTTAAAAGTTAACATCTCAAGGAAAAATGTTGTAATTACATGAGGTGATGGACTTTAACTAAACTGATTAAAGTAATCATTTTTCAATATATAGACATATCAAATTATTACGGTCTATACCTTGAACTAATACAATGTTGTATGTCAATTATATCTCAATAAAATAAGGGGAAACCCCCAAGTGCGAGGCCCTTCTGTAGGTAGATGTTTATTAACCTGGCCCTATCTTCACAATTGTTGATCTTTCTGTGTAGCTGTTAGGTGACTACTCAGGAATATGCTGGGTCCCATCTTGGTTTTAGAACCACTCCTTAGGAACCCTTATCTTGTGCATCTTGCCTGGTCCTGCTTCTGCACTGGTACATCCTCATTTTGGTTCTTCTATAGTCTCAGAAGGGTGGATACAGAGACTGACAGGTATTCTGTGTCTCCATCTGATAGAAGGTTTGCTTAGCAATTGCTGATTGCTGTGCAATTCCTTTTAGCATCTTGCCTTTGGGCCCCACACAAGTCGGTCCTCCCAGGCTCTTCAGCCCCTGGGGATCTTGTGCTCAAAGACTATGGTTCAGAGGGCAAGTATGGATCTCAGAGCTGTTCTTTCTTTTTCCAAAACCCCTATCCATCATAAATCTTGGCTGTGTGAATCTGTCTTGCTCTAGAGCCGAAGCACATCCTAGCCCCTCTAGTCCTGGCCCCAGCTGTATGTAACCTTTCTCCCACTCAGTCTCTGACATTAGGCAAAACACTTGTTTTTGCTTCCCGAGGAGACAGGCAGGGGAAAACAGGACTGCAATCAGAATAATTCTGCATACTTTTATGTTATCCTTGGATTGGTCTTTGCATCGTGTCATTTTTCTTCCTTGTCTTTCTTGCTGATCATGCTCTTCAGCTTGACAAGTTCTCTTCCCATTTTTTCCTCCCTACAATTTTTTCTCCAAGTTCAGTGTTCACTGGGAACCTTCTTTTCCTGCTGCCCAAGCTCCCCCTTCTCTTTATCTCTCACAATACTTAATAGAGTGGTTTCAAAATGACCCTTCCTCTTTCTATACTGAGGATAAAGATCATGTTGTATTTCATTTTCTCTTCCCACTGCTCCTAGAAATAAGCTGAGATGTAAAATATATGGTGTTTACTTGTTTATAAGTGTGAAGTGTAATGCATGTGACAGTGGAAAAGTATAGTGTGCTATAGTGATGTACAATAAAGTGACTTGTTTTAATACAAGAAGGTGTGGCCTTGCTTTGTTTGTACTTAGCACAGTAGGAATTTTTAAATAATTGAAAAGACGAAGACTTATACTTTAAGAAAAGTCCCATAAATTTAATGCACTTTTAAACTAAATAAATACATATGAAATATACAGAGAAAATTATACAGAGAAAATTAGTAAAGAACATACAAGTGAATAATTGTATTAGAAGGGTCTTTAGAAGTCACCAAACAGTGGCTCATAGCCTTGTAGGAACCTTTCTAGAATCCTAATAAACAAATGTAGACAACTAAAATGAGACCCACTAAAGGCCATGGACCCCAAGTCAATTATCTCTAATCCCATAGTGCTTATTTAGAGTTAGAACTGCAGTGGAATTTTCTAAATAGAGCTCCAGTTTACCAAGTATGGCAGTCCCTGAAATACTCCGTTGTATTCAATTAATTCAAAGACAAGATACATTTGATGTGAAAGAAATTTAGAAGTCAAACAAAATACAGACTGTTTTCTCTTGAGTGTTAGAATAGCATGTTTTCCAGGAGATGCCTAGTAGGAGAAATTGTCTCAAAAGCCAGACAGATCCAAGGTGTTTGGATATTTGCAAATCACATTAGCATTGTAAATCAGCAGTAACATCCCAACAAAACTTTATCTTGATTTTCCCCTGAGTAAATGAGCTCAGATTCTTTTTGTTGTAAATGGAAAACATGAGTATGAGACCAAAATGGCTGTTTCTGCCAAAACCATATCTTTCAGTTCTAGTTCTGCAACTGAGAGAGAGAGGTTAATTGGAAAGAATAAAGAACAAAGGTTGAAACACAGAAGGAAAATATTTTAAAATTAGCATTTATTTCCCCCCGCCTACATACAGAATATACCATCTGTAACAAATAAAAATTGCAGGTATGAAGGAAGAAAATAAGTTTTAACATTTGCAGAAGATTCAGATTTAAATACGTCGTTTTAAGAATATGGAATTTGGAGTCAGACTTCTGAGTTTCAAATGATGATTTCACCCTGTGGGATCCTGTGCATTTGGCACTGGAATTCTTGAAACCTCAGTTTTGTCTTCTGTAAAGTTGAGATAATAACACTTATGTGATAGGGTGTGTGTATAGATTAAAAGAATCCATGTACAGTGTTTAGGACTCTATCTAGCACATTAAAAAAGAACTGAGCAAGAGACAGCAAGGAAGAAGAAAAAGTATTTTCTCATTAGAGGCAGTTAAGAAAGAATAGGACAATATGTTTCTATGTACAAGTAAAATTAACTATCGAGGGAAAAATGTTCTATGGGAAAATGTCACATATTTCCAAAAGAAAGAAAAAATGAAAAGAAAGGAAGATATTTACCACTTGCCTGAGCCTGTTGATTTTTTCTCTTTCTTCTCTTTTAGGGGAATTCCAATGCCAGATGGCAATGGAGCCAGTCACAAGGAGATGACACTTTTGTAGCTATTTGTCTGCTTTCCAAAATGGGCTTAAAATTTGAAAATGGGTATTTTTTTATAACTAAATTAAAATTCTACTGTTAAGCACTTTTTTTTCCCCCCAGGGACAGAGAGAGAGTCAGAGAGAGGGATAGATAGGGACAGACAGACAGGAACGGAGAGAGGTGAGAAGTATCAATCATCAGTTTTTTGTTGCCGTTGCGACACCATAGTTGTTCATTGATTGCTTCCTCACATGTGCCTTGACCGCGGGCCTTCAGCAGACCAAGCAACCCCCTGCTGGAGCCAGATGGACCCGCACTCAAGCTGGCAAACTCGGGGTCTCGAACCTGGGTCTTCTGCATCCCAGTCCGACACTCTATCCACTGCGCCACCACCTGGTCAGGTTGTTAAGCACTTTTAATAATTGAACTTTAATTCTTTACTGTATGTCTTTCTGTAAAATAAGTTAATTACGGTTGCTGTGATAGTCTATGATATAAGGTACATAAATCATAATATGCATTTAAAATATAAACTGTTTCACCATCATTATATAAAGAAATTATGTGAAAAAAGATGATCCATAGTGTGAGGGCTCGTCTCCTTCTGTAGATGTGAAGATTAAGTTTCTACAAGAAGAGTCATTTGTTGGATATGATGAGCCAAAGGGAGGTAATTTTGATACTTTTGCAGCAAATAAGAAAGGCCTTTTCCATAGTGGCCAATGAAATTTTTTTCCCCCTCTTAGAGAAGTGAGTAAAATTTAGTTGATTTTTGTTATTCTTATTTATTTTCTTTATTTTTACCAAGCAATGTTTTTTGCTCTTGCTTTTTTAGAGAGAGAAAAAGAGAGACAAGACAGGAAGGGAGAGCAACAAGAAGCATCAACTTGTTAAGGCAACCTTAGCTGTTCAGTGATTGCTTTCTTATATGTGCCTTGATGGGGGTCTTCAACTGAACCAGTGACCCCTTGCTCAAACCAGCGACCTGGGCTTCAAACCTGGGTCCTCAGGATCCCTGGTCTATGCTCTATCCACTGCGGCATCTCCTTGTCAGATCCAAACAATGTTTATTCTTTAATCAAGCCGCTGTCACACTGCTAACTGGCTTCCAGACTGAGCTACTCCAACCACAGCCGCACCGCCTTGCTGGGGTCTACAGGAAGTTGTTAGGCTTGTTAGGACATAGAGGATCCCTGGTAAGTCATCTGGCTGCTCTGCTCCCGCCGCATGCCAGGTGGTCTCCGGGCTCTCTTTTCTCTGCAGCCACTGGGACCCACTCTTATTCCAGGGCTGTCATTAAATGACGCTGATGTCCAGTGTATGCCATCAACCAGGACTTCAAACATCCTTTGCAAATCCTACCTGAATCCTTCCAAGACCTTTGTAGAGAAGAAAACATAAAAATTAACATTTCTACAAGCTAAGAGGGAAAAGTGTTTACACAGGAACTGGCTTCACCTGATGACTGGGAAAGGGAAGACATAAGGATCATCACCGTGAGTTCAGAATGTGCACAAGCACGGTTTCCTTTCCCCTTAGACAGCTGGACGCTGTCGGCGTCAGCCTCTGGGTTCTAACAGAAGTGAAGGGCGCTGAGTAGGACCTTAGGGTCACTGGTCTGACTCGGGCTGGGGAGCACAGACGGCCCCTCTCTGTAATAGTGCCCCCTCTCTGTAACAGCACCCCCTCTCTGTAACAGCGCCTCCTCTCTGTAATAGTGCCCCCTCTCTGTAACAGCGCCCCCTCTCTGTAACAGCGCCCTGATAAAGCAAGGAGGACTGGAGCATCGGAGCAGCCTGAGACCGCAGGGACTTGGCGCTGGGAGGCAGAACTTTCCAGAGCTGCTGGGGTTCTGCATGCACCAGCCCCGTGCTCTCGGGGTCACACCAGAGAGCAGCCCTCTTTCAGTGCCTGGGAGCCTTTGAAAAGTGACTGACAGGTCACTTCCCTCTGACAGCACAGGGACTTCCCCTCAGACAAATCCTCCACGCAAGAGACTCCCCCGATTAACCAGCCCGCTCACTTCAACCATTCATCTTACATCAGCTGGGACCACTGACAACGCTGCTGTAGGGTGTGCATGGTACATTTATGCAAAGACACTCAGTAAAAATTCAGTTATTCAAACAAATGAACATCTCAAGAAATGTTTAAGTTCCAGCATGGGCTAAGCTGTAATGAGACTCATTCTCTTTCCAACTACGTTTGCTGTTGTTACCTAATGGAGCGTCTCCAAGCCCTAGCCTTACTGAGGACCAGTGCAATGCCCTGCGCGGGCTGCCGGGCCGGGAGGATGCTGAGAGGGTGTTTTCCAGACTCAGCCAGAGAAAGCAGAGAGCCCCTGGGAGTGCGCCTCTCCCTTGAGTAGCCTGAGGAGTGGCGCCGTCCAGGTGTCACTCTGCTTCTCTTTCCACCCTTCTCCCACTTGCCCTCTTTTTTCACTTAATGTAGGAAGGCACACTTTCCCCATATCTTGCATTTAACAATGATCTTCTACCCTGAGTGTAAGTGTAAAATCCTCCCAGAGTGTCATGCAAGCACACAAAATGTTGGTGCTGACTGGGCAGAATGGAGCTACAGGGACCAGATTTATTCTCCACCTGAAGCAACTTCCCTCCTCAAAAATAAAATAACGAAACGACAGTTTTCAAGACACTGGATACCAGGTAATGAAGGGCAGTGATCTCTGAGTGATGGGAAACAAACAAGAATTTCTAGGCTGTGGTGCAGGGAGGGGAAGCTGAGGTGCCTCCCTGAGCTGGAGTCGGTCGGGGTGGAGCTGAGAGGCCGAGGAGAACAAGGCATCTGGAGTTCGAAGGGCAGAGGACCAGAGCAGGGTAGGGGGTGCACAGAGAGAGCTCCCTGGAAATCCACAGAGCACCCAGCTCAAGTACAGTGTGTCCATAAAGTCATGGTGCACTTTTGACTGTGTGACCGGTCAAAAGTGCAAAGTGCACCATGACTTTACGGACACACTGTATTCAGCACATGTGTGTGCACATTCAGTAGATTTGGGAAAAAAACATCAAGAGAATTAGAGGGAATAGTGACTGGTCCTCATGTAGGACTAGGAACAATGCCTGCTTCCACCAGCCAACCTGGTAAAAATAATTCACAGGGCTTTGGGTAAAATGCTTAGGAAGATCTTGCTTTGGTAGAGAGAAATAATTAGTGTAGACCTGCCGAACAAATCAGAAAAGTAAGACTCAAGAGGAGAACAACTATCTCAAGTAACTTAACTGCATAGCAGAATATTCAAGAAAAGTGATAGAAATACAAAAATTTCCATCACTCAACAAGGTAACATTCACAATGTCTGGCATCTGATCAGGATTACCAGGTACGCAAAGAGTCAAGGAATTGCAACCCATAATTAGAAGATAAATCAGTCAACAGAAGCCAGCCCAGGACATCCCCACATGTTAGAATAAACAGAGGAGGGTATGAAAACTATTATTTATCAAAAGCTTGTGCAAGAATGTTCCTAGCAACTTTATGCATAATAGCTAAAGCTAGAATCAGTGCTGATATCCATTAATAAGACTATGAAAAAACAGACTACTCAGTAATAAAAAACAATGACTTTCTAAGAGGCACAACAACATTAACGAATCTCAGAAACATTTTGCTGAGTGAAAAAAGCCAACCATAAAAAAGTACCATATAATGATTCTACTCATTTGAAATTCTCAAACAGGTAAAGTTAATCTATGACAATAGTAGTCAGAATAGCAGTTGCTTCTGAGACAGGGAGATCACTGAGAAAGAGGACAAGAAGATTTTACAGTGATAAAATAGTCTTTATATCAAAAGTGGTATAATTAGAGCAGTGTATGCATTGTAAAATGGATCAAACTACAAATTGTGCAATTCATACAATAAAAATTCTTGTTAAAATTTTTAATAATTCAACAGGGAAAGCATTTAAAAGAAAATCAAATGGCCAATAACAAACATAGGAAATTATTCTTGGAGTCATTAGAATACAAGAAAAATAAATAAAAACCTTAGTGATGTGTCTACCACTCTGTAACAACCAAACTGGTATATTTTAAAATTTGACAGCATTTGAGACCATTGATAACATCTCTGCTGATGCAATACAGATTGGTGCAACTACTTTGGGAAACATTTGGCTTGCCTCGTAACATTGAAGATATGAATTTCTTATACCCCAGAATGCCACTCCTGGGAAAGAAATATTTCTGAAAAAAGTTGTGTCCATCAGAAACTTGTAAATCTTATTTGCAATAGCATTGTCCATGATAGCAAGAAACCTGGAAACCTGAATGTGTAGCTAGATGAATATAAATAAACACTGGGATAGCCATACAGCTGTTGAATACATTTGTACTAAAGTAGAATTTAATGAATTTCAGCTACATGAGCAACACAGATGAAGCACAGGGGTATAATGTTGAGTGACAAGAGTGAGTCTCCAAGAACGTGTACAGCAGGATTCAAATATATTTTAAAAACATACAAAAGTAAATTGTGTTTTGTAGAGGTGTAAACACATGGTAATACGATAAAAACAAGAAAGAGAATAATTAACTCAATTCCAAACCATGGATCTTGAAAGAAGAATACAATTGGGTAAGAACACACAATACAAAGGTGCTCATTGTATTGTCTTTCTTTAAACTTCATATACATTCCACTAAAATTATTTCTTGCCCACTTAATATTTAACACACACATTTAGTAAAAAAGTGAGCAAGAAAAAAAAGTAGAGAAGGATAAAACAAAGAAAGTGAGATAAAAATTTTAATGTTATTGTTTTTATTATTAAATGACAACCTAAAAATCATATAAAACTTAATTGTCAATCTGCCAAGTTCCTCATGTGGAAATTTCTCATTTAGAATGATAAGATCACCATGTAATAAAGGCAGAACTTAAAGACTGTGAATGAATAGTGTTTATAAAATAATGCACCCAGATAAATGTCAAGGACTATAAAAAGTACTATTTATTCCAATCTCATCATTAATTGAATGCCCTGTGGAGGCAAGATGCTTCAGCATAAAGGTTTTTGTCATTTCTATTAAGATGTTTATTTGGTCCGCAGCAGCCGATTCTGTGCAAGCAGAATTCATCTTCGCATAGCATTTTAGAGTCATCAGAAGTACATCGGAAATAACTTGCAGAATCGGGGCTGGTGGTGTGAAAATAGCACATAAGGTACCCCCCTTTTTATAGACACCTTCTAGTGCAGCTTTAATACCTAGATCCCCGTACATCCTCTGCCCCCCACAGATCTGTAGTCCCCCAATCACCAATACCCCCCACCAGGCTGGTACACTTGTTCCAATTGATGAAATTACATCGATACACCAGTATCACTCAGAGTCCATACTTTATAAGGTCCCATTAAAAAAAATACTTAATATTCAAACTCAAAATGTTAGTGCACTCCCGCTTAATACTAATGATCCTCAGTGCATGCATGTGTAAAAGTGAGTTTGGAGGAAGTGCATTTGAATCAGAGTACAGGTTGCCCTTGGAGGGGGATGAATTCCATTCAGACCTCTAACTTTTTGCAAGACCAAAGAAGTCTTCATAGGCAGACCCACCTAGACCCATGATTTTAGGATTTAATGGCCTGACTGAGTGACCAAAAAGGAGGAGAAAAACCAGAAGTCTGATGGACCACACTTGAGAAAGTAAAGAATTTATCATCTACTAACTGAAATTCGCACAGGGGAATAAAAATCTCTAAGCACCAGTTCCTGATCAACAGTAAGCAAAATGATCCAGAGATATCAGCTGCTAGGGACTACCAACAGCTATCCATAAATCAAAATTAAAAATTTTGCTTCTTTGGCACACACTTTATGTGGAAAAACTTTTAGTGCTAAGTTCGGAAACATGCCAAGAAGCGTTAGATAGTAATGATCCATTTTAGCGTTGAGCCCAGTTCAAGCACCAAAGCAGTTTTCAGTAAGCCTTTAGATGAACTCATTGGGATAATATTTCTTCTACTACATACTCTGGGGTCTGGCTCAGAAAGAATAACAACATTCTGCACTAATGGTTAAGAAATACTAATAGTGATTTAAAAAACACACACTTCTCTTCTGTCCTTTAGCCTCAACAAGGGGCAATTTTCTGGTAACCGCTATATTTCTATGAAGCTGCTAATAAAGGAAATTGAGAATCCAGCTTGGAAAAATCAATGAACCTATGAAATATTAAAATCAGGAGAGCTCTGTGGGACAAAACCCTGTTCCCTGATGGCAACATATCAAGAAACACAAACCATAATAAAGGAAACTAACAACAAAAGACTAATACAAACAGTTTTTTTTTTTACTTTAACAATAGTCCCCACCATTTTTGTTTCTCCTATCACAAAATAAAGCTATCTGGCTACTCTTGCCAGCAAAATATTCCCTTTACTCACCTATTTGCCGTGCCTTAATATGCACTAAGTAGGCCTGCACTCCAGCAGCACCGAAGAGTACTCAGTGTTAGCAGAAACTGAGTTTATTTAACTATGTTTAAAAAATATCTGTTTTGTAAATGATATAAAAACATTAGATGCTTGTAGAATTGAAAATCAGAGAAGGGCACAAAGAAATTGAAAGTGTATTCATTCAGTATATGATCATTACTGTATGCAAATATAAAAGTGGTTTAATAATAAAATGGTTTTACAATAATTGTGACTGTTGATTTAGTACCAGACATTGCTAGGAAGTTTCTGTTCCACATGTTCCAGCATCATTGTTTTTCTGACTTCACTGAATCAAGTTGCTATGGTTTTCTTGTCGCCGTCAGCGATGGAAGACCACAATATTTCTACCACTTAAGAAGAGGAAGAATTCCAAACAATATGTTACCCAGCACATCACTAAACAAAGAACATTCATGTTAGAAAGAAGAAAAAGAAATGTGAGGAAAAGAAGAACTCTTATAAAAATTGGAAATAGGAAGCAAGATGGCGAGAGAGTAGGCAGACGTATCAACTTCCAACTTCCAGAACCAAAGTGGATTATAACTCAATTTTAAGAACCATCATCCGGATAAACCAACTTTGAACTAAACTAAGTGGACTCTTCAACCAAGGAACACTGAAGAAGACACATTGAGACTGGTAGGAAAAGCGAAAACGAGAAGAGGGCTGCCCAGCTCCTCGGAGCGAACGGCAGCCCAGAGAGACCCAAGTGTCAGGAGGAGAGTTTGGCAGAGAGGGAGGGACCTGGGTCCCAGGAACAAAGCCCCAGCCTGCAGTCCCAGAGCCTAGAAGAGGCGTTTGGACAGTTTTGAGCTGTGAAACAAGTGAGGGAGCTCCCAGGCCTACAGTGTGGAGTATTAGGTTCCTTGCTACTCTGCTGAGGGTTGCTGAAGGGTTTGGAGTGGCAGGATGCTGAAACGCGGTTCTGTCGGCGTGGGCAGAGGCCAAGCCGGTGTGAGCTCGGTCTAGCCCAGCAGGGTCGGAGGGGACACGCGAAAGCGCTCTGGAAGTTGTGGGCCCGCTTGAAATGCCACCTACGGGGACAAAGTGGGAGGCCAGGAACGGTCAGAAATCTGCTCTGCGACCCTGCGCAAGCCGGCCATGACCGCGGGGACCGGGCTAGGACCAGGGACAGGCGGGGGCTCGCAGCTAAGCTCACGCTACCAGCCCCGCCCGGCTGGAGAAACCGCGGTTTGCCATTATACATGCACGAGCGGGCTCCGAGCGCGGGAACAGGGTAGACGCCGAGACAAGTGGAAGCTTGCAGCTGAGCCCACGCTATTATCCCCCCCTGGCCGGAGAAACCGTGGATTGCCATCCTACGTGCACGAGCGGGCTCCAAACGCGGGGGCGGGGTAGAGTTTGGGACTAGAGGAAGTATGCAGCTGAGCGGAAGCCAGCAAACACGCCCGGGTTTGCGAATAATAAACCTGGGTTTGCGAACCTGCGCAAAAGGGCCCTGGCCTTGAGGGCAGGGCTAAAGCTCTGGACAGGAAAAGGCTCACAGCTGAGAGCACGTCAAAAGCCACGCCCAACCCACGAAACTGTGGCGAGCAGGCTCTGACTGCGGGTTCTGGGCGGAAGTCCGGAAACAGGCTGGGTCCGCAGCTGAGCAAAAGTGCTCACATCTATCCTTGGTGCTGAGGCTTGTGGCTTGAGTGACAGCACCTCCCGCAGAGGAGAGGCAGAAATCACAGCAAAAGCCACAGTGCGCCGGCGCTGGCAATGCCGATACCCAACCACCCTAGGCAGCGGAAGAGGGGGTGGCGGGCCTGCAGACAGACCACACCTAGAGAACACAAAGGCAACACCTACTGGACTCCAGTGCCCACAACTTGCTTATACACAGACAAAATGGTCAGGCAGAGGAATGCAAACCAAATGAATCAAGAGAAATCCTCAGAGAAGGACCTGAATGAACCAGATATAACCAAATAACCAGATGCAGAATTTAGAATAATGATAGTTAGGATGTTCAAAGAAATTAGAGCAACAATGGATAGTCATTATGAACACCTAAATAAAGAGATAACAAGTATAAAAAACGAAATTGAGGGGGAGCAAGATGGCGACGGAGTAGGCGGACGTACCAACTTTCAACTCCCAGAACCAAAGTGGATTACAACTCAATTTTAAGAACCATCACCTGGATAAACCAACCTTGAACAAAACTAAGTGGACTCTTCAACCAAGGAACACAGAAGAAGCCACAGTGAGACTGGTAGGAATAGCGAAAACGCGAAGAGGGCTGCCCAGCTCCCCGGAGCAAATGGCAGCCCGGAGAGACCCGCGTGGTGGGAGGAGAGTTTGGCGGAGAGGGAGGGACCTGGGTCGCAGGAACCAATCCCCAGCCTGCAGTCCCAGAGCCTAGAAGAGGCGTTTGGACAGTTTTGAGCTGTGAAACAAGTGAGGGAGCTCCCAGGCCTACAGTGTGGAGTATTAGGTCCCATCCTACTCTGCTGAGGATTGCTGAAGGGCATGGTGGGCGGCAGGACGCTGAAACGTGGTTCTGTAGGTGTGGGCGGAGGCCAAGCCTGTGGGAGCTCGGTCTACCCCAGCAGGGTCGGAGGGGATGCGCGAAAGCGGTCTGGAAGCTGCGGGCCGGCCTTTAATCCCACTTACGGGGACAAAGTGGGAGGCCAGGAACGGGCAGAAATCTGCTCTGCGACTCTGCGCAAGCCGGCCCTGACCGCGGGGACGGGGCTAGGACCAGGGACGGGCGGGGGGCTTGCGGCTGAGCTCACGCTACCAGCCCCGCCCGGCCGGAGAAACCGAGTTTTGCCATTCTGCGTGCTCCAGCGGGCGCGGGGACGGGGTAGACCACGAGACAAGTGGAAGCTCGCAGCTGAGCCCACGATAATATCCCTGCCCGGCCGGAGAAACCGCGATTTGCCATCCTACGTGCACGAGCGGGCTCCGAACGCGGGGGGTGGGGGGGTAGAGTCCTGGAAAGAGCAGAAGTCCGCAGCTGAGCGGAAGCCAGCAAACACGCCAGCCCCAATAAACCTTGGTTTTCAACCCTGCGCAGAAGGGCCATGGCCTCGAGGGCGAGGCTAAAGCTCCGAACGGGCAAAAGCTTACAGCTGAGAAAACGACAAAAGCCCCGCCTAACCCGCGAAACTGTAGCGAGGAGGCTCCGACTACTGGTTCTGGGCGGAAGTCCGGAAATAGGCTGGTCCGCGGCTGAGTAAAGGTGCTCACCTCTATCCTTGGTCCTGAGGCTTGTGGCTTGAGTGACAGCCCCTCCCGCGGAGGAGAGGCAGAAATCACAGCAACAGCCACAGAGGGCCGGCTCTGGCAACATCCATACCCAACCACCCTAGGCAACGGCAGAGGGGGTGGGGGGCCAGAAGACAGACCACACATAAAGAACACAAAGGCAACACCTACTGGACTCCAGTGCCCACAACTTGCTTATACACAGAAAAAATGGGCAGGCAGAGAAATGCAAACCAAATGAATCAAGAGAAATCCCCAGAAAAGGACCTGAATGAACCAGATATAACCAAATAACCAGATGCAGAATTTAGAATTATGATAGTTAGGATGTTCAAAGAAATTAGAGCAACAATGGATAGTCATTATGAACACCTAAATAAAAGATAACAAATATAAAAAGCGAAATTGAAATAATAAAAAAGAATCAGACAGAAATGACAAATACAGTATCAGAACTCAAAACCAGAATGGAAGGAATTAAAAGCAGGATGAATCACACTGAAGATCAAATAAGCGAGTTAGAGGACACAATAAACAAAGGCACAGAAGCAGAGAAGAAAAAGGAAAAGAGACTAAAAAAATGTGAGGAAACTCTAAGGGAGCTCTGTGACAACCTGAAGAGAAACAACATTCGCATCATAGGGGTACCTGAAGAAGAGGAGAGAAGACAGGAAATGGAAACTTTGTTCAATCAAATCATAGCAGAAAACTTTTCTAAATTAAGGCTGGGAAAAACTCCACACGTTCAAGAAGCACACAAAACTCCATTAAAGAGAAACCCAAAGATCTACACCAAGATACATCATAGTTAATATACCAAAGCTAATGAATAAAGAAAAAATTTTAAAAGCTGCTAGGGAAAAAAAGGCTATCACCTACAAAGAAGCCCCCATAAGGATGACATCGCACTTCTCAACAGAAACACTTGAGGCCAGAAGGGAATGGCAAGAAATAATCAAAGTAATGCAGAACAAAAACCTACAACCAAGACTACTTTATCCAGCAAGGCTAACATTTAAAATTGAAGGAGAAATAAAGAGCTTCCCAGAAAAAGAAAGCCTGAAGGAATTCAGAAAAACCAAACCAATTCTGCAAGAGATACTAAGGGGACTGTTGTGAACATTTTAAAGGGAGAAAAGAATATAGCGAAAGAAGAATACAACTTTAAAGAATAAAATGGCAATAAACAACTACATATCAATAATAACCTTAAATGTAAATGGATTAAATGATCCAATCAAAAGACATAGGGTAGCTGCATGGATAAAGAAACAGGACCCATACATATGCTGTCTACAAGAGACACACCTTAAAAAAAAAGACGCACATAGACTGAACTTAAAAGGATGGAAAAAAATATTTGGTGCAAATGGAAATGAAAAATAAGCCGGGGTAGCAGTACTTATAACTCACAAAATGGACTTTAAAACAAAGTCTGTAGTAACTGGTAAAGAGGGACACTACATAATGATAAAGGGAACAATTCAACAGGAAGATATAACTATTATAAATATCTACGCACCAAATATAGGAGCCCCTACATACATAAAGCAGACTTTGATGGATATAAAGGGCAAGATTAACAGCAATACTATCATAGTAGGGGATTTCAATACCCTTCTAACAACACTAGATAGATCCTCAAGAAAGAAAATTAATAAAGAAACAGCAGACTTAAAGGAGACACTAGATCTACTTGATTTAATAGATATCTTCAGAACTTTTCACCCTAAAGCAGTAGAATATACATTCTTCTCAAGCGCTCATGGTACGTTTTCTAGGATAGACCACATGTTAGGACACAAAAATGGTCTCAATAAATTTAAGAAGATTGAAATCATATCAAGCATTTTATCTGATCACAATGCCATGAAACTAGAAATTAACCACAAAAGGAAAACTGAAAAACACTCAAACACTTGGAAACTAAATAGCATGATATTAAATAATAAATGGATTAACAATGAGATCAAAGAAGAAATAAAAATGTTTCTAGAAACAAATGATAATGAGCATACATCAACTCAAAATTTATGGGACACAGCAAAAGCAGTTCTGAGAGGGAAGTTTATTGCACTACAGGCATATCATAAGAAGCTAGAAAGAGCTCAAATAAGCAACCTGACCCTGCATCTAAAAGAACTAGAAAAACAACAACAAATAAAACCCAAGACAAGTAGAAGGAAGGAAATAATAAAGATCAGAGCAGAAATAAATGACATAGAGGCTAAGGCAACAATACAGAGGATCAATGAAACCAGAAGCTGGTTCTTTGAAAAGGTAAACAAGATTGATGAATATTTAACTAGACTCACCAAGAAAAAAAGAGAGAGGACTGAAATAAATAAAATTAGAAAAGACAGTGGAGAAATAACAACTGACACAACAGAAATACAAAGCATTATAAGAAGATACTATGAAGAACTATATGCCAAAAAACTAGACAATCTTGGTGAAATGGACAAATTTCTTGAATCATATAACCTTCCAAAAATCAATCTGGAAAAATCAGAACACCTAAACAGACCAATTACAACAAATGAGATTGAAACAGTTATAAAAAAACTCCCAAAAAAGAAAAGTCCTGGGCCTAATGGCTTCACAAGTGAATTCTATCAAAAATTCAAAGAAGAACTAACTCCTATCCTCCTCAAATTATTTCAAAAAATTCAAGAGGAAGGAAGACTTCCAAACTCCTTTTATGAGGCGAGCATAATTCTGATCCCAAAACCGGGCAAAGACAACACAAAGAAAGAAAATTATAGGCCAATATCCCTGATGAATTTAGACGCTAAAATTCTCAACAAAATATTAGCCAACCGGATCCAGCAATACATGAAAAAAATCATACACCATGATCAAGTGGGATTTATTCTGGAGAGGCAAAGCCGGTTCAATATTCGCAAATCAATCAATGTGATTCATCACATAAACAGAAGGAAGGACAAAAATCACATGATAATTTCAATAGATGCAGAAAAGGCATTTGATAAAATCCAGCACCCATTCATGCTCAAAATTCTCAGTAAAGTGGGAATACAGGGATCATTCCTTAACATGATGAAGGGCATCTACGACAAACCGAAAGCAAACATCATACTAAATGGACAAAAATTAAAAGTAATCCCCTTAAGATCAGGAATCAGGCAGGGATGCCCCCTTTCACCACTCTTATTCAACATAGTTCTGGAGGTCCTAGCTACAGCAATCAGAGAAGAAGAAGAAATAAAAGGCATCCAAATTGGAAAAGAAGAAGTAAAACTGTCACTATTTGCAGATAATATATTGTATATTGAAAACCCTAAAGTCTCAGTCAAAAAACTACTGGACCTTATAAATGAATTCAGCAAGGTTGCAGGATATAAAATTAATACTCAGAAATCTGAGGCATTTCTATATACCAACAATGTACTGTCAGCAAAAGAAATTAAGGAAACAATCCCCTTCACTATTGCAGCCAAAAAAATAAAGTACCTAGGAGTAAATTTAACCAAGGAGGTTAAGGACTTGTACTCGGAAAATTATAAAACATTGGTAAAAGAAATCAAGGAAGATACAAACAAGTGGAAGCATATACCGTGCTCGTGGCTAGGAAGAATAAACATCATTAAAATGTCTATATTACCCAAAGCAATTTACAAATTCAATGCAATACCAATTAAAATACCAATGACATATTCAAAGATATAGAACGCATATTCCAAAAATTTATATGGAATCAAAAAAGAACACGAATAGCCTCAGCAATCTTAAAGAGAAAAAATAAAGCAGGATATAGTAAACCTTCCAGATATCAAGGTTTACTATAAGGCCATTATACTCAAGACAGCCTAGTACTGGCCTAAGAACAGGCACATAGATCAATGGAACAGAACAGAGGACCCAGAAATAAACCCACAGCTTTATGGACAACTGATATTTGACAAAGGAGTTAAGAGCATACAATGGAGTAAAGACAGCCTCTTTAACAAATGGTGTTGGGAAAATTGGACATCTATCTGCAAACAATTGAAACTAGACCGTCAACTTACACCATTCTCAAAAACAAACTCAAAATGGATAAAAGACTTAAATGTAAGCCGTGAAACCATAAGCATCTTAGAAGAAAACATAGGCAGCAAGCTCTCCGACATCTGTAGTAGCAAAATATTTGCCTATTTATATCCATGGGCAAATGAAATAAAAGGCAAGATAAACAAATGGGACTATATCAAACTAAAAAGTTTTTGCACAGTTAAAGACAATAAGAACAGAATAAAAAGACAAACCACACAATGGGAGAACATATTCGACAGCACATCTGATAAGGGGTTAATAACTAAAATTTATAAAGAACTTATAAAACTCAACAGCAGGAAGACAAACAACCCAATCAAAAAATTGGCAAAAGAAATGAATAGAAATTTCTTCAAAGAGGACATACAGATGGCCAATAGGCATATAAAAAAATGCTCAACATCAGTAATCATTAGAGAAATGCAAATTGAAACTACAATGAGATATCACCTCACACCAGTCAGAATGGTGCTCATCAGCAAAACAACACAGAATAAGTGCTGGCGAGGATGTGGAGAAAAGGGAACCCTTCTGCACTGCTGGTGGGAATGCAGACTGGTGCAGCCACTGTGGAAAACAGTTTGGAGATTCCTAAGAAAATTAAAAATCGAACTGCCTTTTGACCCAGCTATCCCACTTATAGGAATATATCCTAAGAACACCATAGCACTGTTCGAAAAGAAGAAATGCGCCTCCATGTTCATGGCAGCATTGTTCACAATAGCGAAGATCTGGAACCAAGTCAAGTGTCCGTCAGAAGACGAGTGGATTAAAAAGCTTTGGTACATATATACTATGGAATACTACTCAGCCATAAGAAATTATGACATCGGGTCATTTATAACAAAATGGATGTACCTTGATAACATTATACGGAGTGAAATAAGTAAATCAGAAAAAAAGAAAAACTGAGAACAGCATGATTTCATACATAGGTGGGACATAAAAGTGAGACTATGAGACATGGACAAGAGAGTGGTGGTTACGGGGTGTGAGGAGGGAGGGAAGAGTGGGATAGGGAGGAGGGGAGGGACACAGGGAAAACCAGATAGAAGGTGACAGAGGACAATTTGACTTTTGGTGACGGGTATGCAACACAATTGAATGATAAGATAACCTGGAGATGTTTTCATTGTACATATGTACCCTGATTTATTGGTGTCACCCCATTAGAATTAATAATAATAAAATATATTAAAAAAATTGGAAATAGTCTTTACAATAATATGTTAAATTACATCCACTTTCATGAAGTGTGCTCTGAGTTAAGGAAAGTCTAGTCAGTCAACTATTAATATTTAAATAATTGACATCCATTCACTAGGTTTTAAATGTTCGTGAAGACATTTAGAATGAATGGGTGTGGAGGTTTTAAAATGTGGCTGTAAATTTTTCAACGCCTCTTCCATGAAGAGGTGGGGTCTTTGTTGCCTTCCCTTGAACCTCAGTGAATCTGTAGCTGCTTCAACCAATTATGTGCAGCTGAGGCAATGCTGTGGGCCTTCTGAGGCTGCAGCTTCCACTCTGTTCCCTGGGCACATCTGCTCTGGGAGTCTTGAGCCACCATGAGTGAAGTCTGGCTACCCTAAAATCCAAGTTTCTCTCACAACTGATTTGTTGTTGGTTATGATGACTTACTTGGTCTGCTCGGAGAACTACGCGTGTGCAACGCAGACCTCAGACATCCATCTCACGATGGAGCAAGACTTAGAAATTTTTGCAGTGATTCTTACTTTGTGAGATAAGAGTGCAATGCAAGGTCTACAAAATGCGACTTTAAAATGATGCTTAAAAGATCGGTTAACCATTCCAACAGTGAAGGTCATAATATTTATATGTTCCCTTAAGTCCCCTGAGTTTTAAAGAGCTCGTGGTTTTGATTTAGTGCTTAACATGAAACTTTTCTCTACTCCCGAACCTGTCTTACTTACTTGATTTATTTGCCTATGTAAAGCCAATTACAAGAAAGGCTTTTAAGATCCACTGAAAATCTAAGCCATGTCTTGTCCACAAAAGGTAGGTTATTTTGAGCAAAGACGTAGTCACAGCTAAGTTTCATGAGGGCAGGGTCTTGTTTTGATGTCTGCTGTAGCCCTTGGCACCTAGAATAGTGCTTAGCATGTAGCAGATCCTCAATAAATAGTTATTGAATAAATGAACATGACAAACCCCTCAGGCTGGGCTATTGCAGGAAAAAAGGAGAGAAAAAAATGTCCATGAATTTCCTTAGTTAAAAACTGGCCTCATTGCATATTTCAGTTGTTATTAAATGAAAGTGCAATCAATCAAGAGATTAGATAAATATACTAAACATAACATACATAATAGGCATGTTATATTATGTGTTATACCTATTACATCAAATTTAATAAATATATAATGCAATATAAATTATGTTATAATTATATATTATACATGAATATATTATATATAAGTAAAGGTATTCATGAAATGAAGATGAAATTTCTTATAGACTTTACTGAGTTTTTTAATGTGAAAGACAAAAACTGTGGGCATGAATTTGGTGTTTTTTGGGAGGGAGTGTATTACTCATGGAGTAATACAGTGAAAAGGAAAAATCAACTTAAATTTTACCTGATTGCAGAACAGATCTGTACAATGTTTCCATAATGTACCGTATTAAGAATTTTCTCCTTTAACATAATCATCTGACCCGTGGTGGCGCAGTGGATAAAGTGTTGACCTGAAACGCTGAGGTCACTGATTCAAAGGTGTGGGCTTGCGTGGTCAAGGCATATGTGAGAAGCAACTGTTAGTTGATGCCTCACCCTTCTCCCCCCTTTCTCTCTCTTTCTAAAAATCATAATCAATAAATTGCATATAAATCTAGGCAAGTAAAGTGGCATTGAGTAGGAAAATATTTTTTTCCTTATGCTTGGTGATTTGTTTCAGGTTCATAGGCAGGTTTGTTTCTGCCTTGTAGCAATGCCCCAGTACAAATTCATGTGAAGTTATTTGTCACTAACAGCTGTCAAGGTTAAACAACAATAAAATTTCCACCTAACCACTTCCCAGTTTATAGAATGTGGATCCAGCATTGTTTACACACCCAATATCAAATACACGGCAGAGTCAAACCAAGATTCAAATCCCGGTCCCTAAGCTGGCAGGGTCAGAGCTCTTAAGTCATAGACTCCATCACTGTATCTTAGTTTTAGTGAGCTTACTGACCTGTGTCCTACTCTGAAAGTACAAGCAGAGGTCCCCCAAATAATTTTAATATTAACTGCATTTTTACATGAAAACATTGATAGCTTCCTTTTCAAAAGAGAGAAGCTGTCCTCCATCGCCTTCTTGGTAAACACCTGGTCCACCTAAGCAGGGATGTGGCATGCTGTCCTGCCAGACCCAGGCTCCTAATTAGCCGAGTGCCTGGAGATTGAAAAGAAAAACTAACCTATTGATGTTTGTTGTCATTCATCTCAATGTGTTAGCAAAACGAGTCCCACCTAGAAGGCCATAAAGAATCATGAAGTAAATGGAGATTCTAGTGGGCACAGATGAGCCTAAACAGCTTCCTACCCTTGAGAGTTTTTAAAAAAAATTTATTTATTTTTTATTAATTTTAATGGGGTGACATTAATAAATCAGGGTACATATGTTCAAAGAAAACATCTCCAGGTTATCTTATCATTCAATTATATTGCATACCCATCACCCAAAGTCAAATTGTCCTCTGTCCCCTTCTATCTGGTTTTCTTTTAATTTTAATGGGGTGACACCAATAAATCAGGGTACATATGTACAATGAAAACATCTCCAGGTTATCTTATCATTCAATTATGTTGCATACCCATCACCCAAAGTCAAATTGTCCTCTGTCACCTTCTGTCTGGTTTTCCCGGTGCCCCTTCCCTCCTCCGTATCCCACCCTTGAGAGTTTAACAGAAGACCAGCCACACATACACGTGGGAGAAGGGTTGACTCCCTGAGCTAAGCCCTTGTGGGCCCTTGGCTCCCATCGCCCATGGCACCTTGGAGCCTGGGATTCTTGAAAGTCTCTTTTTCACCCAGTTGTTAGGTGGCTGTAACAGCTAAGGTGGGCTGAGTAGCAGCTCCTTCCGTGGGAGGCAGGGACGCACATCGGTTAGTGACATCGTCTACTGAGTCATACAAATTTGGGTTTGAGCCCTGGCTACATTGCTCATGAGCTGTTTCACTTTGGGCTGGTTATTCTTTTTTTTTTACAAAGTTAAATTTAATGGGGTGACATTGATCAATAAGGTTGTCTTCAGATAAATATTTCTATAGCATTTGAACTGTTGATTGTGTTGTCACCCCAAATAAAATTATTTTCCATCACTGTGTATTTGTCTCTCTTTATTCCACTTCCCATGACCCCTTCCCTCTGGTAACCACTTCACTTTTATCTATGTCCATAGGTCTCAGTTTTTTATTTTATCTATGTGTGAAATCATATAGTTCTTAGCTTTTCCTGAGTTACTTATTTCACTCAGTATAATTTTCTCAAGGTCTAACCATGTTGTTGTAAATGTCACTATGTCATCATTTCTTATGGTTGAGTAGTATTTCATAGTATATATGTACCATGTCTTCTTTATCCAATCCTCTATCTAGGGACACTATGGTTGTTTCCATGTCTTGGCCACTGTGAATAATGCTGTGATGAACATGGGGTGCATGTGTCTTTACTTACCAATGTTTTCGAGTTTTTGGAGTAGAGGAATTGCTGGGTCATGTGGTAATTCTATTAATTTTTTGAGGAACCACCATACTTTTTTCCATAATGGTTGTACTACATTACATTCCCACCAGCAGTGAATGAGGGTTCCTTTTTTCTCCATAGAATTTCTAACACTGGTTGTTACCTGTCTTGTTGAAAATAGCTAATCTAACAGGTGTGAGGTGGTATTTCATTGTACTTTTATTTGCATTTCTCTAATAGCTAGTGAAGATGAGCATTTTTCATATATTTGCTGGACATTTGTATGTCTTTTTAGGAGAAGTGTCTGTTCAGGTCCTCTTCCAATTCTTCTCTTTTTTAAAAATTTTAATGGGGTGACATTAATAAATCAGGGTACATATGTTCAAAGAAAACATCTCCAGGTTATCTTGTCATTGAATTATGTTGCATATACATCACCCAAAGTCAAATTGTCCTCTGTCACCTGGTTTTCTTTGTGCCCCTCCCCTCCCCTCTCCCACGCTCTCCTCCCTCCCCCCTCCCCGTAACCACCACACTCTTGTCCATGTCTCATAGCCTCGTTTTTATGTCCCACCTATGTATGAAATCATGCTGTTCTCAGTTTTTTTCTGATTTACTTATTTCACTCCGTATAATGTTATCAAGGTCCATCCATTTTGTTGTAAATGATCCGATGTCATCATTTCTTATGGCTGAGTAGTATTCCATAGTATATATGTACCAAAGCTTTTTAATCCACTTGTCCTCTGACGGACACTTGGGCTGTTTCCAGATCTTCGCTATTGTGAATAACGCTGCCTCGAACATGGGGGCGCATTTCTTCTTTTCGAACAGTGCTATGGTGTTCTTAGGGTATATTCCTAAAAGTGGGATAGCTGGGTCAAAAGGCAGTTCGAATTTTAATTTTTTGAGGAATCTCCGTAGTGTTTTCCACAGTGGCTGCACCAGTCTGCATTCCCACCAGCAGTGCAGGAGGGTTCCCTTTTCTCCACATCCTGGCCAGCACTTGTTCTATGTTGTTTTGCAAATGAGCGCCATTCTGACTGGTGTGAGATGATATCTCACTGGGGTTTTAATTTGCATTTCACTAATGATTAGTGATGGTGAGCATTTTTTCATATGCCTATTGGCCATCTGTATGTCCTCTTTGGAGAAATATCTATTCATTTCTTGTGCCCATTTTTTGATTGGATTGTTTGTCTTCCTGCTGTTGAGTTTTATAAGTTCTTTATAAATTTTGGTTATTAACCCCTTATCTGACGTGCTGTCGAATATGTTCTCCCATTGTGTGGTTTGTCTTTTTATTCTGTTCTTATTGTCTTTAACTGTGCAAAAACTTTTTAGTTTGATATAATCTCATTTGTTTATTCTGCCTTTTATTTCATTTACCTGTGGAGATAAATCGGCAAATAAATTGCTGCCACATATGTCGGAGAGCTTGCTGCCTATGTTTTCTTCTAAGATGCTTATGGTTTCACGGCTTACATTTAAGTCTTTTATCCATTTTGAGTTTGTTTTTGTGAATGGTGTAAGTTGATGGTCTAGCTTCATTTTTTTTCTGGGTAGATGTCCAATTTTCCTAACACCATTTGTTAAAGAGGCTGTCTTTACTCCATTGTATGCTCTTTTCTCCTTTGTCAAATATCAGTTGTCCATAAAGGTGTGGGTTTATTTCTGGGTTCTCTGTTCTGTTCCATTGATCTATGTGCCTGTTCTTATGCCAGTACCAGGCTGTCTTGAGTACAATGGCCTTGTTGTATACCTTGATATCTGGAAGAGTGATACTTCCTGCTTTATTTTTTCTTTTTAAGATTGCTGAGGCTATTCATGTTCTTTTTGGTTCCATATAAATTTTTGGAATATATGTTCTATATCTTTGAAGTATGTCATTGGTATTTTAATTGGTATTGCATTGAATTTATAGATTGCTTTGGGTAATATAGACATTTTAATGATGTTTATTCTTTCTAACCATGAGCACGGTTTATGCTTCCACTTGTTTGTATCTTCCTTGATTTCTTTTATCAATGTTTTATAATTTTCCGAGTACAAGTCCTTAACCTCCTTGGTAAATTTACTCCTAGGTCAGTGGTTCTTAACCTGGGTTCTATCAAACCCTAGGGGTTCGATGAGTCAGTCTCAGGAGTTCGGAGAAGCCTCTGCCGCGGAAGCCAGAATAAAGTAATACCGTAATTTGTTGTGAATTCGTGCACTTTGTTGGTTTTGTTCTTTGAGCAAGGCTGATGTTCATGCACGGCTCATTTTGTGCACCAGTAAAAAAACATATACCTATGTCTTAAATTTGGAAAAAAGAATTATATTTTATTTATCACTAAAGAAGGGTTCGGTGAATGCGCATATGAAACTGGTGGGTTTGGTACCTCAAAAAAGGTTAAGAACCACTGTCCTAGGTACTTTATTTTTTTCTTGCAATAGTGAAGGGGATTGTTTCCTTAATTTCTTTTGCTGACAGTTCATTGTTGGTATATAAAAATGCCTCTGATTTCTGAGTATTAATTTTATATCCTGCCACCTTGCTGAATTCCATTATTAGGTCCAGTAGTTTTTTGACTGAGACGTTAGGGTTTTCTATATACAATATCATATCATCTGCAAATAATGACAGTTTTACTTCTTCTTTTCCAATTTGGATGCCTTTTATTTCTTCTTCTTGTCTGATTGCTGTGGATAAGACTTCCAGAACTATATTGAATAAGAGTAGTGAAAGGGGGCACCCCTGCCTGGTTCCTGATCTTAAGGTGATTGCTTTTAATTTTTGCCCATTTAGTATGATGTTTGCTGTGGGTTTGTCGTAAATGGCCTTTATTGTGTTAAGGAATGTTTTCTGTATTCCCACATTATTTGATCATGAATGGCTGCTGGATTTTATCAAGTGCTTTTTCTGCATCTATTGAAATTATTATCTGATTTTTGTCCTTCCTTTTGTTTATGTGATGAATCACATTGATTGATTTGCGAATATTGAACCAGCCTTGCCTCTTCAGAATAAATCCCACCTGATCATGGTATATGATTTTTTTCATATATTGCTGGATCCGACTGGCAAATATTTTGTTGAGAATTTTAGCATCTAAATTCATCAGGGATATTGGCCTATAATTTTCTTTCTTTGTGTTGTCTTTGCCTGGTTTCGTGATCAGAATTATGCTCAACTCATAAAAGGAGTTTGGATGTCTTCCTTCCTCTTGAATTTTTTGAAATAGCTTGAGGAGGATAGGAGTTAGTTTTTCTTTGAAATTTTGGTAGACTTCACTTGTAAAGTCATCAGTCCCAGTACTTTTCTTTGTTGGGAGTTTTTTTTTATAACTGTTTCAATCTCATTTGTTGTAATTGGTCTGTCTAAGTGTTCTGATTCTTCCAGATTGATTTTTGGAAGATTTTATGATTCAAGAAATTTGTCCATTTCACCTAGGTTGTCTAATTTTTTGGCATAGAGTTCTTCATAGTATTTTCTTACAATGCTTTGTATTTCTGTTGTGTCAGTTGTAATTTTTCCCCTTTTATTTCTAATTTTATTTGAGTCCTCTCTCTTTCTTTCTTGGTGAGTCTAGTTAAAAATTTATTGATCTTGTTTACCTTTTCAAAGAGCCAGCTTCTGGTTTCATTGATCCTCTGTATTGTTTCCTTAGCCTCTATGTCATTTATTTCTGCTCTGATCCTTATTAATTCCTTCCTTCTACTAGTCTTGGTCTTTATTTGCTGTTGTTTTTCTAGTTCTTTTAGATGCAGGGTCAGGTTGCTTATTTGAGCTTTTTCTAGCTTCTTATGGTATTGGGCTCAGTTATTCTTTAAGCCTCCATCTTTTCTTCTGGAAAATGAAAATAGTAACAGCCTTTATCTTTTGTTTGTTTGTTTGTTTTAGTGAGAGGAGGAGAGATATATAGACAGACTCTCACATGTGCCCTGACCAGGATTCATCCCGCAACCCTGTCTGGGGCCGATGCTCTGCCCATCTGGGCTCTTTTTAGTGCTGTAGGTGGAGGCTCCACGGAGCCATCCTCAGTGACTGGGGTTGATGTGTTCGAATCAATGGAGCACTGGCTGTAAGAGGGGAAGGGGGGGGGAGAAGCACATGGTGGCCTGCGTTAATGCTCTAATGCTGAGTCAACTGGCCAGGGCACAACCTTTATCTTGTACAGTTGTGTGAAACTTGAGTGATAGGTGGTCAGCACTCAAGAAACATTCAGTTATTGGCCAGTCTGCCTGTTACACACTTTCATAGCATTCTGAGCTTTTCTTTTGTAACACTTATCAGTCATGATCAATTTTACTGTAACTAGTATGTGGTCTGCCTTCCCCATCAGACTGTAAGCTCTTTGAGAGCAGGAATCACAGCTGTCTTGTGTTTGGCTTTACTCTTAACGTTCAGCAGAGTGCCAGACACACAGGGCACAAATCAGATGAATGAATGCTTTTATGTATGCAGAGTTGCTGGATGTGTTAACTTCTTTGGAAAGCACAGAATTTGCAATTATGAGTAATGGGCCTTCTAAGCTACATATCAGCAATATTATTCCTTCCATAGAACTTGTGCTAGTTTATTATGAAGAAGGCTAAGTAGGATTTTAGTAGGAGAAAAATGACAATTATCCCTTTTGTGAAAGACCTGGCTCAGCAGAGAAAGGATGAAAGAAGAGAACGGAGTGTAGGTAACAGTGGACTGGTGAATCTTGAGACCAGCAGAGACAAGGCATTGTCTTGTTAATGGGGATACTCAAACTGCTCAGGACTGAACCAAATGGGAGAGCATATCTGCAGTCAATTGTCATATCCTTCTGTGGTCAATGAGGCAAAGCAGAAAGAAGTTTGGAAGGCAGAGACAAGGTGGAGGAAAAATTGTGGGAAGCAGGATGGTTTATAGGGTCACTCCCTAAAACGTAAGGCAGGCAGTGTAATGACTCCCAGCAGTTGAGAGGAAAGGCATTTTCATGTAAGTGAAGGGGAGGTCCTCTGACAGCTTTCAAGGTCTTTGTAGTAAAAATGTGCACTTGGCATGAGCTTGGGTCAAAGTGATAACGGGGCTCCTTGCTTCTGTTTCACATGCTGGGATTTACAGAGCGCCAGGCAATTAAACAGTCTCCAACGATTACATGCCCAGGCAGGAAGGTGATCAGAATGTAATGTCTCGTCCCAGCTTGCTGTCACTCACGAGCACTTCTGTCATCTTCCTGTCAAGGAGAATACAGACATAAGAAATTAAAAGAAAAAAATCAGATTAATTCAGATAAAATTCTTCATTTGACAAGGTAGGAGAATAAATCAACCTCAAAAAAAAAAAAGTTCAGAACAGATAAGTCCTTATAATTATTGCTACTAAAGAGAAGTCTGCATGTCAAATGGTTGCTATTTATGGGTTTAATCAAGGAAGAAAATCACAGTGTGCCTTTAAACTTCTAATATGCCTTAGTCATTCTTATTGTCAATTATTTACGGGTAAAAATGCATAGGCTTAATTAAAAAAAATGAAACTAGCTACTAAATAAAGCTCTTATTTGAATGTAATGTGACTAAAAAGTATCAACTGATCTTCCTGTGTGGTTGTGGAATTCTAATAAGCTTAATTACTGGTGTCATGAGTTCTAACAGACTTAATGACTGATGTCTTTGATATTAACAACAACGTGCCTCATTGTTCTCGAGTCACACACCACAGGTACTGGCCCATGGGCTCCATACTAAGAAGGAGAAGGAGGGCTAATAGACTGTAAGACGGGTGCAGTTCTGAGAATGAGAAAAAGGGCGTAGGACCAAGGATGCGTGGCTTCTTCTCTTTGGTATATCTTCATCTATAAAATGTATCCACGCCATCTGACAAATGTAAGAGCTTGCCTTCAGTGACCGCTTGCCTGAAGCCAAATTAAGAATTCAAGATGGATCTTTGAAAGACATGGCTACACCTATTCCTCATGCTGAATTACCACAAAAACAGGGCTTTGGGGCCAGTATCCACCTGTTGGGAGCCAGTATCACCAGTCTGGATAGATCTGAGGTGTCATGCTTGCCCACCTACGTGACCCCAGAGTTCACTAAGGCAGGGAACAGGGGTCACATTTAATGCAGAGAAAAAAGCAGATTGGGCATTAATTATTAATTAATAGCAGATAATAAGATAATCATGTTATGGAAAACATATTAATACGTTTAAACCCACTTTGCTACTATAAATGAGCACAAGTTTAATGAGCATGGGCACCAGAGACATATCACCCAAGATTTGAATGCACACTCCTTCACCTGCTAGATGTCTATCCATGGGCAAATTGCTACTTAAACTTCTCAACGTTAGCTTGACTCCCATTTCATGTGATTGTTATATTTAATGAGAGAACATACAGAGTAGACTCACTTCATAGAAAGAGGTGGGGCCACAAACCATTGGACCTGCCTTGTGTGTTGGGGAAATTATTTTTTAATTTAAAACTCATGGATGTTGATATAAATTACCTTTATTACACAGTGTAGAAATCTATTATAAATCAAAATAAAAAGGACTATAATTGTATACATACATATAGATTGACTTACACCATAAATGCTAGAAACACAAACAGATACTTTCATTGGAAGCAGAGAGCAGAAAGCTATTACCGTATCGCTGCTGCTACAACATACGCAGTCCGTTAATCTGTGAATGGGACAGGAAGTAGGAAGTCAGGAAGGCAGGCACGATTTAAAGGAGGCGGGCCAGGGGAGTGTGATGTCCCCCTGGTGTCAAGACCCAGCTCCGACTCAGAGTCTGGAAGGCCTGATCGTGAGCAGAGCAGCTGTGAGGCCCAGGTCTGCTCTGTATCCACATGGGCTCCTTCAGCGCTCAGCTCCGCATCTCCTGCAAGGACTCCTGAAGGTGAGAGGACCCGGCTCACCAGCAGTGAGATGCTGGAGCGAAGCCAGGTGCCTGGGTCTGGATGAACGCTCATCCCTGCACTTGTGGGTGTGCGCACACAGATAACACGGTGACCGACTAGTGCTACAGGAGGTGCAACTTGGAATGAGACAATCATGAGTTGGGTAGACCTGGTGAATGCCTTAGCACAGCCCTGAAGCCTTGCTTCCCACCCATGGTCCGGTCAGGAGCTGCTGGGATGCCTCAGCAGCAGCAGAATTTGACTATCAGATACTTTCTGCTATAAAGATGGCAAATTCTCAGGTAGCAGAGGCTCAGAGAGGAAAACAGTATCAGAGCTGCTTGCAATGATACCAGATCTAAAACCCATTACGTGTCAGTAAACACACTGAGAAGGAGCTGTGCATTGGGTCCCCTCAGCCATGCCTGATGTTCTGATACAAACCCCGGCCTTTAATGGGCCTCTATCCTTTGTTCCAGCTGGTGCTGGGAATCACGGAAAAATTAGAGTTGTGACAAATAAGGTGCTCGTAATTAATGAATGTAAGTCTATACCAGGCCCACATTAGGGAGCATCACCGTGTTCAGTAATTGTGTTTTATTTCAGTGAACAAACTTCTTCTGAGTTCTATTTGCCTGGTCCTGTGCCAGTGGGAGGGATACAATCTGTCCTAAGGAATTTGTGCTCTGGAGAGGATTCAAGAGAGGGTATTAAATAGGCTACTAGGAAGCTGCACCTGCCATGAAGATAAGAAATGATTGCCACTGGAAGTCAGAAGTAATGGGAGTAATTGGGACTGGAGAATCTGGAGGGCTTCATGGAAGAGCTGGCCTGTGAACTGAGGCTTAAGGACAGGCAAGGAGGATGTCAAGAAGAGTAAGTGAAGACAACATGTACACCAGGCCAGAAAGAAAAGGATGCATTCCAGGCAGAGGAAACTGAGGAGCTGAGGAAAAGGGATCTAGAGCCAGATGGGTGTTTCCAGAAGGGGAGGCACACAGTGACAGGGCACTGAGTAAGTGAGGGTGTGGATACAGAGGGAGGGTTGATGGGGCAGATCTGGGAGAGAAATTGGGGCTAGACTAATGAAAGGCCTCGAGCATCACACTAAGACAGGTGGAATTCATTCTTCTGTAATGAAATGCTAAATTGTGGTATACTGAGGATAAAAATGGACTTGGTCAACTCATGGTCAAAGAGAAATGAGTGCAAACAGGCAACACGTATTTATTTCTACTTCCAACTGAGGCTGCCATGACTTGGGAGGTGGGTAGAGCTGGGCAAATGTCGCATGCCATTGGCACTTTCAGGAAACACCCCGAGATATTGCCAGGCCTGATGTATGGGTGGGGACAGGGTCCCTGCTGCACCAAGCAGTCTATACCAGCATGAAACATGTGCATGAATATTTATGGAAAGAATGAGTAAATGACTAAATTCTTCCCTGCTTACCCAAGTTGGAATTATTTTTCCTCCCTGCTGAGGTTTCGTTTGTCTCACAACAATTGCTGGTTCTTCTAGTTATTTTTATGTTTTTGCTTCCCCGTGAGAGTCTAAACAACTCATTGGCAGGGGCTAGTCTGTGCCTGTTCACATACCCTACTGGTACCCAGTCTTGAATTGTTGCTGAGAGTCTAATTAACATGACAGTGGAAATACTCTAGTGAAGTCATATGAATACCAAGAAAAGGTGTTTTTAAAAGATTTGTTTCCATCCTTCCTGTTATCATTTATGGCTTATTTTTTATTATTGATTTAACAAAGGGGAATTATTTCTCATTATCCTTTTATTCCTGCATGCTTTAAAAGTTTTTAAATATAATTTATCTTTATGTTTTGTACAAAGTGCATCTCTTTTCTTTTTTTTCTTTCTTCCTCCTTAGAGACCTGAACTAAGATCTACTTTTTAAACATGAGTCTCTTGTTTTTCATTTCTCAGTGTCATTTGTTTCCAAACAATTTTTTTTTTGTATTTTTCTAAAGTGAGAAGCAGGGGTAGAGAGACAGACTCTCGCATTTGCCTGACTGGGATCCGCCTAGCATGCCCACCAGGGGGCGATGCTCTGCCCATCTGGGACATTGCTCCATTGCAACCGGAGCCATTCTAGCGCCTGAGGTGGAGGCCTTTAAGCCATCCTCAGTGCCAGAGCCAACTTTGCTCCAGTGGAGCCTTGGCTGCGAGAGGAGAAGAGAGAGACAGAGAGAAAGGAGAGGGGGAAGGGTGGAGAAGCATATGTGTGCCCTGGTGGGGAATGAACCCGGGACTTCCACACGCCAAGCTGACGCTGTACCACTGAGCACCTGGCCAGGGCCTGTCTCCAAACAATTTTGTTGGCCTTTTCCTATACTCCTCCCATCTTGTAAATGCAAATGGTGTTCTCCAACATCTTTCCCTAAATGATTATCTGCTTCCAGGCTCCTCTGCCCCTTTTAGCTTTTACCATGGATTCTTTTTAATTTGTACCAAAACCTGTCAAAACTTTTACAAGAGGTTACTTTATTAATAGGATTTTTCTTTTTCCTTACATTCCAACCTATAACTTATGAACTTGAGTCCCTCTGCCCAAGGTTACTAGCAGTTTTATGCACTCCCTTTCTGCAAGATGGGAATTGTATTAAGATGGTTAACTGCCCTACTCCTTTGTTCCTTCTCCTAATAATTGTCTCAAGGTACATCACATACTGCCAATGACCCAATGTCAGAAATTCTAGAGAGTTTACAGCAGAAGCAGTTTGCTTCATAAAATAACTTTTAAAAAACTATATATTCTCTCTCATCTTTCAGATTAATATTTAAATGTGCCTTATAATTTTAAATAAAGGATTTTTAATTCATTCTATATCTGACATTTAAAATAAAACCTTAATATTACTATATTAAATGTACCCAGTGGAATCTAAATGCCAAACTGATGTAAAACTTCTTCATCATTCATTTATACCAATGTGATGAAACTCTTCTTCAACAACTGGATATTTTACATCCTTCTTTTTCTCTTGAAAGAACTATTTCTATTCTATTATCCCCCCCTTTGGCTTGCTTTAATATATATTTATGCTGCAAAACCTCTTATTAATTGCTTTATCCTTCATCACAGATAAGTATATAAATTTAAACATTTTAATTTCTTGTAGCTGTAAGGCTTTAAATATCAAAAAGTGTTTGCTTTGAATCAAGTTGTCATTACCTTTGTTATTAATACAGATTTGGTCAAACCATTCACATAACACATTTTGAAAATGAAATATTAAAGATAGAAGTACACTTTTGGGGCTGTGGCTCTTATATCTGTGGGTCATATCACCCATTACTAGAACAAAGCAGTGAGCAGCATCAACAATTTTCTCAATTTTTTTTACAGATTGTTCATGTACATAAGAATGGGAGGAATCACAGCTCAACACTGAGGTGGTTCTTTGAATTCCTTTCAGAGTGCCAGAATTCACGTAGTGGTTTATCATCAAAAATTGTTTTCAGTGTTGTAGTAGCTGACAACTCAATTCCTTTGTTGAAAGCAAATAACTGGAACCCACTTAATGCAAAATGATTTGAAACTGTTCTTGAAGTCATTCATTTGCCCAGTTCCTGAAAAATATCCCACAAGGCTTTACTTTTCTCAAAGGAATTTATACTTATATCTAATATCTGTCTCTTAGAGATACCGTGATTAATTCAACAAACTTAGAATGGTTTGAAAAATGGAAATACTGTTATTTTACTATACCTTGAAAGTAACACTTTCAAAATAAATAAAATGTTTTAAATAAAATACTTTTAAATATATTTATTATAAATTGCATATAATATAAACATTAGGCATTAAACAATGTCATCAAAGCATGGAGATTTAACTCATTCAATTTAAGAAAGCTTAACTGACAGAGCCAGCTTTTATTATGAGACCAATGGCAAATCAGATGTCCTTTTCTGTGATGAAGTCTGGTTTTGTGCATTTAATTCTAATAAATCTATGCTGCCCATTTTCATGATAAGCGTTTCCCTTTTGAATTCCAAACATTTTTAGCACGGACCAAAAAGTCCTATTTCTAATGCCATGGTTTACCCTTTGAGAAAGAGCCTGAGAGAAAGTGATGAGCTGTACTTTGACTTTGTGGGGTTTTGATTAAAGGAGGTTTTGTTGACTGGAGCGTGTCACATTGCCATTTGACTTGTGCCTTGGGTTTTGACAGCAGAGTTGTACGCAAGGCAGGAAGGAGTACAGTGCTGGATCAGTGAGGATGTTGACTTAGATTTGTGAAGAAAAGCTCTCTGTGAATAGGGCAGAGGGCAAGAGAGTCCTGATGCCATGACCATGGTATATTCTCAGGCAGGTCAATATTAGAACGTGTACAGATGAAAGTTATGGTTCTGGGAACTGATTCCCTAAAAAGTGTCTTGCCCTTGTGCCCCTGGGGAAGTCTTTGTCCACTTGAGGTGCACAGGTACCTTCTCCAGCTGGCTCAGCGTAGACTGTTTACAGTTTTTGTGATTGTCACATGGGAGCCAGACAATTCCAAGCCCATGCCTCACCAACAGAGAGTTACAGACAGAATCTCTCTAGCTTAGAAAACAATAACTTTGTTTTTGTTCCCACAGAATGACTGGAATTCTTATGAAATAACTTGAAATATAATTTCTAAGTCACATAGTCTGCCATATGAACTTTTTTTATGGTTCTGTCAGAACATTCCCAAGTCTGCATCATAAATCCCATGAACAAAAAGGCAAGGTGAGGAAAAGGTAAACTACCAACTTAGACCAAGAATAATGAGTCAGTCTGTGGATAAGCACCTCAAATAATGCTTGTGGCTTACAACACCCCAGGGTACCAATTTTTCTACAGTAAAAAACTCTGGGTCTTTATTTCTATTTCTAGTGATAATGATGTTTACTATCTTAAAGAACTTGTTCAACTTGTATGCTGGATCAAGGCAATTGTGATTGTAAAGGGAAGTTCCAAGCAGATACGTTTATATATTATTTATCAAGATCAAGAAAAGGTTTTAGTGGCTTTTTAAAAAATTCCTGTCCACCAGTTATTATTTGAATTCAAGTAGAGAGAAAAAAAAATCAATTTAGCTTTGTATTTCACTGAGTTCCTCAGTGTGAATAGAACACATAGTGAAAAGCAATATGTAACAAAAGCAAGTTCACCATTCTTGAAGACAGCTTTGTCACAATTATATACGAGCTCAATAGCCACAAGGCAGTGCAAAACTGTATTTACTGAATAGAAGGATGGGTTTATGCCTGTCAAAATATATTTAGCTGGGAAAGCACCCCGAAATAATGAGTCTGCATTATCTATAAAAAGATGATAAATACCATTAAAATACCATGAGAAAAAGTAGAGAAAACGCTATCATTGATAGGCAAATTATTTGATTATCTGAAAGTTATTTTCAATATTCAGTTAGTCTATAAATTGGGGCGTGTATTATTTTTCTGTGTTCCATAGTGTTGGGGAGATCACTGCAAACACAGTAGAATTGTATTTCGAAAACTGTGGGTGTCAAGGAAGGAACGGGAAGACAGACATTGAGCCAATGTTTTCTTTCCGCATGTGATGCAACCCAAACCCAAAATATTTCTCTCTCACTCTGGGTTCTTCTTGAGAAAATGACAGTCCAAAGACACATCCTGCAAAGCTAGAGCTGAGAGTCCCAGCCTCAACTAGGGATGATTTCTTTGTGATCATATCCGGAGCTGGGAAAAAAACCTGGCATAAATAGTGTTTGTTACCATGGTTCCACCAGGAACCAACCTCCCAAACTCTGCATCTGGAAGCAGTGTTAGTTACCACTCACAAGGGACGCTTCAGGGCATCAGAGAGCTTATTGGTAGTTGTAGCTGAAATAAATGGAATGAGCAAAAATATAACTTCCAGAATTTTCACTAAAGCCCTTTTTACAGACCCACTCATCTGAGATCCAGAATTATAAGATTGCAATAGTCAAACTAGCCCTCCACTCTCAAAAAAATAAATAAAGAAAGACCATAGTATTTAAAGTCTTTAAACATTTCTTGAGATAGGGATCCAGAAAAAAGAGATTTCTAAAGTTTGCCTTAAAATTACTAAGTCATAATGTCTCCACAGAATCAATGTTGTTGGAGGGGGAAATGCATACAGATAAAGCATGGTCTGGGAAGGCCACTAACATGTTGTCTATTAACGTCTACACACTAAAGCATTTCACTGAAACGGTAGGTAGTCTAGACTTCATCCTGTACCTTCACTTACTTCTGCTTTGCAAATGCCTCTTTTTTTTTTTTTTTTTGTAAATCACCTCTGAAAGTGGAGGCGTAGACTAACACTGTCCAACAGAAATATATTGTATGCAATTTTCAGTGGTTTAGTAGCCATGTAGTTAACTTTTCATGTCTGATTTCTTTTGCTTATCATGATACTCTCAATATCATGTAGCTCTCTTAATAGCTAGGAAAAGTTTGATTTTCATCTATGAATATCCATGTTTTTCTTTATTAAGTAAGAGCTATGTAACTTTTTCTCCAGTTTTGCTTTGGCTTCCAGGAAATTCTGAGTTAGGCTTACTGTTCAATTGTGATAGGTATCCTTAGACTGAATTTTCAACACCATTATTCCTCCCATGTTGTTACATACCTCTGTCCTGTAATAAATAGATTTATTATATCTGTCCATATTATAAACCCACATTAAATACATATAGCAAGGATATACATAATGATAAATGAAATGCATAAAATATTAGGTTGAACATATAAAAACATTCCCTTGCTTGACCAATTTTGACCTTTGAAAATAAGGTTTAATGTAGTAATGAACAAATGAAGATGTTATCTATAGTCACTTTAATTTTGAAAGAGGATTTTGTCAACATCTTCAGTAACATTTGTATCTTTATGGGAAGAACATTTTCAAACTACAAATATATTCATTCCCCACAGTACCACACTGCCTTAACAATTACTGATGGGTAACTAAAACTGGAAAAAAATCTTTGAATACTATTTCTGTTGCAGTGTTTAGATTTTTATCACTTGGTAGTTCTTTTTTAAAATTTTCTTAGTGTTTAAGAGAAAGAGGGGGGGGGAGAGAGAGAGAGAGAGAGAGAGAGAGAAAGAGAGAGAGAGAGAAGCATCAACTTGTTGTTCCACTTAGTTGTTCCATTCAGTTGTCTACTCATTGATTGTTTCTTGTATGTGCCCTGACTGGGCACCTTGAAGCGCTGGGACAATACTTCATCCACTGAGCCACCCAGACAGGGTCTCACCTAGTAGTTCTTTATTCTTCTCATATGTGTCCCACATATTCTGAATAAAATATCCTTGGAAATATCTTAGAACATGATTTTAACAATACTTTATGAATAAAATATACTTTTTCTCCTTTCCTTTTGAGTGGAAACAACACAGTCAAATTTCTTTATGCCTATAGACGATCTGCTGAAAAATTCCAAGAACAGTGTGAATGCAGACTTCAAGATCAAACTCAGGGTTGTCTTCCTAACAGTGTATGCAACAATAATGTCACTTATTTCATGTAGACAACTTATTTAAAACCACAACAACAACAACAACTAGTGTTTAGTCACAATTATAACAGCTGGAGTCAATTCCAAATGTTTGCATGAAATTCTTGTTTCAGATGTTGTTCTCACTATGTGCTCACAGTGGCTGTGCTGGAGCAATTAGGAGGCTTATGGTGCCTGCTGTGGACAGGGAGTCTTTAGAGGAGCAAACATATGTAGGCATGGCATTACAGAATTAGATTAAAATTTGCATTTATTGGAATAAAAGCAGCAAAAGTGACTACGCTAACTTGGAAAATCATTGACAACATAGGCTCCATTCAGTCTTTCCCAGTTTTTTCCTGCCATGTTCCTCAATGAAATCCAAGTTATTGAATTACTTGTTGACTATCAGTTTAATTTCCCAATGTCATGCCAGAGCATTTTATTATACAATATTAAGTGTGTGGTGCAACCATACATTTAAGTTATCTAGATGACTTAAGAGAATAAAGATAATTTCCTTCAATGGGATTTCGGTTAAGTAATGGGGCAACTTTTACACCAGAAAGAGTTTAGGTGAAGTGATTTTGGACTCACTCCCTAGAGATGATGTTAGTCCGGGAAATAATTGTAAATTGTAAATATTTGTAAACACGCTCAGCATGTTCTAAAATTAGAAGAGGCTTTATCTTTCAGCTAAATATTCAATATTGTTTTCTATGAAACTCATGGTATTCAGTTGTGTGGAGAAAAAGTAATAAGTGATTAAATAATAAAATTTATTTACATAAGGGGAAACATCTGAGAACCCATTACTGCAGTGAAGATTGTAATAATACTGGATGGTGCATTGTCCATTTTCCAGAGAAAAAACATGGATCTCTGAGAAAGGTTCATTATCTTCAGAGATTCCCCATGGCTTTGGCTTGGTTCTGGCTTTGTGCGTATGAACACATGCACAAGCACACATGCTCACACATGCTGTTAGAAAAGTTTCCTTCACATTAATGTTACATATCATTTTTAGCTGGGGGAGGTACAGGAAGGAAATGTCCAAAATTTGGTATTTACTTGGATTGTGTCATTAACATTTCCAATTTGTTGAGTGGATTCCATGTTTCCCAGGGGTCTTCAGCTCAGGAAAGCCGATGGATAGGATGACAGAACCTTCTAGACTTGAGCTGGTATAATATGAGCCAAGTGCCTGGAAATAATAAACTAGCAATTTTCTAAGAGATTTACCTGCAAGAAAAGCCAGGAACATAAAAGCCTTTTCCAGTTTCCCACCCTAAGCCTCTCTTTTTTGAGTCCCAGGAGGGACTTGGAAGGACTGTATTCTGTCTGGGTAATTGAGGGTGACAGTCAATGTGATCTCAGTGGCAATTGCTGCAATGGCTCCAATAGAAAGACCACTGGAGTAGGAATCAGCAAGGCTGAGGTTTGGTTCGCCACAGTGGAGACTTCCTGTCATAAGCAACAGAAGCCAAGGCTGCAGGGATTAGGAAATGTCAGGTTTTTTTCTTCTGAACTCTTGAACGGGGACATCTAGTGATGATTTGACAAGCAGTGATTCTGGCTCCAGCAGCCGCTACAAACCAAGAGAGGGCTCCTTGATAGTTATGTCCATCAGAGCTGGCCGAAACTGTCTAAAATTCATCTTGGGCATTGTCCACGCACTGCATTCTCAGAGGGCTGTGCCATGAGACTGGATCTTTTTACATTGCAGGAAAAGAAGGGATGTGCGTCCTGGACTTGGTGCTCTCAAGAGAGATTCGGCGTAAGGCGGTCTGGACTAAAGTGATGTGAGAGGCTTCCATGGTGTCTTGGTCCCACAGGTCCATTCTGTAACAGTAACCAACTAATCTTAACCTTAACCTTGAAGGGCTCCATCCAACTCCACAGCCCATTAGATACTTTCTGATCTAAAATTTATAGAGCTATATCAATTCTGCCATTTCTCCTTTGGCAAATAAAACTTTGCATGTAGTATTTTATATTCATGTTCACATGGTTTAATCTTATCTGTTCCAAATGTTCAATAACCATACACTTAAGTTATCTAGATGACTTAAAATAAGGATAATTTCTTTCAGTGGGATTTTGGTTAAGTAATAGACCTGATCTTACTCTGAAACAACCTATTTTGGAGGAAGGGTTAAAAATCATAAGCCTTAAACTCAGCATCAGCATATATGACATGTGGCAGGACAATATAAGAAATTCCCTATGACAGGATAGCATGATGAAGACATTCACTAAACAACGAGAGAGGACAAACTTTTTTCCCTTTTCAACTCAAGAGGGTGAGTAGGCCCTTGGTCTAGAGGCATAAAGACCCCTTAGTTTTTGTGTATTGACTTTTTGTCTTTTTTTAAAAATTTTATTTATTTATTTATTTATTTATTTTTATTTTATTCATTTTAGAGAGGAGACACAGAGAGGGAGAGAAAGAGAGAAAGGGGGGAGGAGCTGGAAGCATCAACTCCCATATGTGCCTTGACCAGACTAGTGCAGGGTTTTGAATTGGCGACCTCAGTGTTTCCAGGTCGACACTTTATCCACTGCGCCACCACAGGTCAGGCAAGACCCCTTAGTTTTTAAAGTTCAGGCTCATGAAGGTGAAATAGAAAAGGCAAACCAATTTTTTCTAGTCCTGGCTTTTAACTGGCTGAGACTTATCTGTCACAGTCCCAGGAAAAGCAGGACTTTGATGCCTGGGTGTGAATCCACAGTGCTTCAGCCTTAAAGGGCTCAGTAGGACCAATGGCCAAGCCACATGGTCACAGAAGCAATGGATGCCATGTATAATGGGACTGTGAATAGCAATTACACCTACCTTTCAGGCAAGACCTGAGCTTGGATATCAAGGGACCCTTTGATAGACTTTGGACCAGGGGCACCCCTTTAATTTTTCTTCACTGACTACATCCCTCAAGCTTCTCATCAATTAACATATCCTTCCAGTGCATGCAGATTTGACTTGATTTGAAAAATTAATTGCAATGATTCCTGCACCCATGTATTGGAAAGAGAATTTATACATATTAATGAAGAGCTTGTGGTTTTGTTCTCTACTTTCCCAGCCCATGGCGAAAATGGACTATTTTTAAACTAATGAGTAGCAATCAGTGCAGGAGCTGAGCAGGAGTGATCACTAATCAGGGAACTAAGGGGAGTAGGGTCAGCATAAAGCTGTAAGGCAAGTTTAAGTCCAAATGGAAATTTTATTCAGAATAATTAGGGTTTGCCTGGGAGCTGACGGATATGATACCCAGTAGCAAAGAGCAGATAGTCCATGATCTACTTTCTACAAATGATGGAATGAAAAGTGGTTTGAGTCTTGGTTGGTTCCATTTTTACTCTAGGAAACTTGTAATAAGCTATAGGCCAGAGATGAAGACACAATTCCCAGGTCCTACCCAGGAATACTAGCCTTCAGGCCAGGGCCTGGACCCACACACCTTCCCTTGGCCCCAAAGCAGTGAAGTGTTGAACACTGTCACCTTCTCAGTGTGCAGAGCAATGATGGAAAGCTCATCTGGAGTCATCTTTCCCAGCCAGAGCTAGAAGTCAGAGGACAGGCTGGCCACCAGGCAGAAGCAGAGTGGGCGGTCAGAAGCTCTGGCTGGGTGTCAGGAACTGGGAGAAGCATGTACACACTGGCCAGCTGTCACAAGTTCTCTCCAGAGAAACGCTCCCTTAGTTGGCTCACCCTCCTGTCTCCTGTCTAACCTTCTTCCCCGCATGGTGTCCAAGCCTCTGCTGGCAGCCGTGCCTTCCAGACTGATTGGTCCTATTGAGTGAGTTTCAAATGGTGATTTCTGTCCAAATAGATGAGTGAGCATTTTCCTTAGTTGCACCTCATTTTACTAGTGTCACTCATTTCCATGCTTTCTTGCACCCAATCAATCATTCCACTTCCACAGCGCATTTCATTAACGAGCCGTTCACTCCCTTTTCCAGATTGTTAGTGAAGACGTCAAGTTCTGACTGGACCTAAAACCAGTTCCCATGACTCAACGCTGGCTTTCCCCAGGTCTCCCATGAGAGGCCTTCATCATTCTTGTACCTGTGCCTTCATTATCCCAAGCTGGTTTTAACCCTGTTAACTCATTTTAAAACATGTTTGGGGACATGGATATTAATGTTTACCCAGGAAGCTCCTATTTGGGGGACGAAGGGACAGATGGCCATATGATACACAGCACAACACATGTAATAATGAAATTCTAGCCTCGATCAGGTGCAGAGTGCAGTCTCATTTATTCATTCACTTTTGTCTAAAGCACAGAAGAAGGAAAACGCCCTTCAGCTACAACCCTTGTTGCTTTTTATGCTATTCCCACACTGACCCTGGTCTAGCCACATCCCTCTTTTACTGGCAGAAGCTTCTGGTTTCAGTATGCTTTATCGGCTAGTTCTCAGGATGTTTTGTGAATATCAGCATGCCATTGCATGGCTGTGAATTTCACACAGGCAGCTGACATTTCACTTTGGAAAAGCCAAAGGGTTCATGGCCAGAGGAATGGGAATTATTTCTTGGGGTTTACCTGCCTGTTTTTGTTCACTCTCAGTAGAAATATACTTCTGAATTTGTGGCTTAAATCCAAGGAAATAAACCATTCGATGAGGTTGATTTTCTTTCCTTTGTGTTCTGAGGTTGCTATGTACTGAAAGTGTTCAAGTTGCAGGCATGCCTCCACACCAGCCTTTTCATCTTTGATGTGACCCTGGGAGCACCTTCCTTCCTTCTATTAAACTGCTTAAACAAATAAAGCTTGGTGTAATGAAAGCTGAATATGAAATTATATCTGTGCTATCATTGTAACATATTCATTTAAAATATTCATTTGAGCACAAGCAGAAAGAAAAAGAAAAGCGTGATTTTTCAAGGTTGTATAACCGGGTAAATTATTCTTTATTTTAGAATAATTTTCTTTAATATTATAAAAAGAGTTACCTATGCAGTATATGCTCATATATTCCAGGTTAGGACATGTTCTTTCAAAATTATAAAACTTAGGGGTGTTTACAATCTCTTCAGGGAAAGGTTTTCCTCCTAAATCTTTCAGTTGGGAGCCTGAAGTGAAAATGGATCAGCTGTTAGCCAATTGCTGCGGCATTTCCTGAGCAAAACCAATAAACATTTCCCAGGTGATAGGATCGCTGACGTGGCAGCTCTATCACTTTATCCTAAGTATCCCGTGGACTCGTCCATGTGGCCAGTAAACCGTTCCGGAATGTTAGTCATCTCTTCCATTTAAGTGTGTTCCAGTTCCAGTGATGCCTGTCTAAAATAAATTGTTAAATTAACCTATGCTAAATAGTATATAGCATAGTGTAATATATTGTAGTATCCCTATAGTTTCTATGGATATATATTCATGTAGTATCTGCATGGATAATATATTGTGGTATATTATGCTAATTATATATGTTAGAGTGGTGCATTATGCTGTAGCAGAACATATTGTGATGTGATATAGTATATAGTCTGGCATAATTTAGCCTGGCATAGGGAGATGTCATATGGTATAGAGTGGAACAATATAGAGCAGTCCAGTCCAGTCCAGTTCTGCATAGTGGTTAGAACAATAACTCTGAAATCACAGGCTTAGTTTTCAAATTGTGGTCCTACCATATATCAGATGTATGATCTTACACCTGTCACTTAATGTTCTTGAAGGCCAGTTTTATCTTTTGAAAAATGAGGATGAAAACTACCTACCATGCATTTTGAGGATTAAGTTATGAGGATCACGAAGATGATGTACACGAGGGTGTAAGCACCGACAGTCCATCAATCAGCCCTCAATAAACATTCTTATTTCATGTATCTCATTGGCAGTGAGTGAGTGATAAAAGTTCGAGCTTTATGAAAAGTGCTTTTTTAAAAGCATCTAATAAGGTTTGGCCAGGACATAACTTGGGAGTGGTTGAGTATTTCATATTTAGTTGTTAAGGCTAACATCCTAAGTGAACCTCCCAATCACTGTATTTCACAGAGATAAGTGACCCTGGAAGAACATGGAGCTATTAAATCTTAGCATTACTGATGAGGACAGGAGAGAAGGGTTTTTAAAGTGATGCATACATAATATGCAGCTGCAGTCCTCTGTATCTTGGGAAAAGCAATGCTAACCCCATAAACAAGTGATATGTTTTAGTTCGTGGTTTTTTCTTCCAAAATGTCAAGAAGAAAAAGATTCGGATGGGCTAAAAGATTTGCCCTCTAGAATAGTGAAAGTAAGGGCTGGGAAGAACCAGAATCAAAATGAAACCCAGTGAAAAATATTGTGAGAATCAAATGTTTCAGACATTAAAGTGGATACAAATAAATTTGCCACAAATTTCTTTCTGATTCCACAACTCATAATGACCTTAACCCTGGCTGGCTCTGACATGTTTCAGGTTTAGTAGTGCTTGGCAAAGACATTTGTACCCTTACACACAGGAATCTCTGTGCTCCCTCTGAAAAGAAAACCACTGACAAGGGAGCACACAGGGCTCAATACTTCACAGACTATGGGCATTAACGAGAGATGTAGGTGTTATAAATTCAGGGTCAATTTTATTTTTAAAAACAAGATGTAATCAAAAGTACATTGAAATGAGATTAGAAGACTAAATTTCAGGCCTAATTTGATATTTCCTAGTGTTGTGACCTTGGGAAGAGTCTCAGCCAGTGTTCCCACACCTGTATTACAGAGAAAAGATCATTGTCCTTCCCTGTCATCTAGAGGAGCTGTGCTTATCATATGAGGCCACATGTAAGGCTACTTTGAAGAGTGACATGCTATAGGTTGGCCTCATTGTTCTTATTAAAAGAGGAGAAGAGAGGCAGGGGGAGAAAGTGGGGAGGAGTAAGGGCTTTGGAAACAGACAGGCTTATGTTTTGTAACTACTTCTCCCTCTTCTTTGTACCTTTGTGGTACTAAGGTACCACAAAGAAAAATTAAATGACAGGAAAGTCACTTAATTTTTCTTGGCCTCAGTTTCTCTATATGTAAAACTGGATGTAATAAGCACTACCTCATAGTTGTTAGGAGGATTAAGAGAGATGATGTATGTAAGCTCATAGATATTTTTGTTTGCTGTTTTTTACGCCAGGTCTCATGCCCCAGAATGTGTTAGGTCTGTTTCTTAATCATAAAAACAGTTAAATTTGGCCCTGGTGAGTTGGTCCATTGGATAGAGTGTTGGCCTGGTATGTAGACATCCCAGGTTTGATCCTGGGTTAGATCCCGGGTCAAGCCACACAAGAGAAATGACCATCTGCTTCTCTCTTTTCCCTCTCCCCCTTCTTTTCCTCTTCCCCTTCTGCAGTCAGTAGATCAATTGGTTCAAGCTTCAGCCCCGGCACTGAGGATAGCTCAGTTGGTTTCAATGCATTAGCTTCAGGCACTAAAAATAGCTCAGTTGACTCGAGCATCGGCCCCAGAGAGGTGGTTGCCAGGAGGATCCCAGTTGGGGTGTATGTGGGAGTCTGTTTCACTATCTCTCCTCCTCTTACTTAAAAAAAAAACCACTTAAATTTGTGGAGCCCAGTGGTCAGCTTAGGTTTACTGAGCCATGTACCAGCAGAAGCAGACTTTCTGCTAAAATTCTCTTGATAAGATTATTTAACTGATTATTTCAAGACATTGAAAAATACCTGTTTTGACTCAAATTATGACTATAGCTCCAAAAAAAAAAAAAAAGAAGAAAATACATCTTACAATTTAACTCTAAGAAATAGTAAGAAAGCTTAGAGTATTTTAGAGGCTTTTTCTCTTATGTTGAGCAATTTTCCTGCAGCTACATTTCAGCTAAACTTCAAATGCACTTTTCTTTCTCATTCTGATCAAGTTTTTTTAGTGTGAACAGGGGGTGGGTTAGTGAGATTCAAATAACTTTAGATTTTCTAAGCAAACCAGATAAATAAAAGGACCCTTAAGGTTTGTGCCTCTCTGAGGGATTGAAACTAAGTCAGCTAAGTAACCCATGTGCTTTCTACTGAGGTTATTATTGCTGTTATTATTTGGTCCTCCAGCTTCCACCTGGAATCTGTGGAGCTCAGGTATAGAATGAAGCACTGTGTGGCTAACACTCCACTCCACACATCTCAGCCTCAACACGGCCAGACTTCTGTGTATCTGTTATCTGTTTTAATCTTTCAATGATGGATTTCAATGGAAACTATTTATATATATGGGAAAACATCACATCTGATTTTTATCATCTGGCGATAAGAAGAATTTCTGTCTTGTAATGCAAAATGGTTCTCTTAATAGAAGTAGGACTCTCTTATTCTGTTTTTAAACATCTGTTGCATCTGCATTAGAGGGAGATGATGGGAAGACCAATGCATTTAGAACCCAGCATATGGTGCGCTGCCAAGCATATTGCCCTGGTTGAGCAGACTTGTTGAGACAGCTAGAGCTGTGGGGTGTCAAAGAAGGGTTTGGGGTTTGACAAGTTTTGAAACATTTTTCAGCTTTTTTTGGGGGGGAGTATAACTATATTTTTCATGTATACTGGATCTATTTTTTAAAAAAAATTGGTATATGGGAAAGACAACATGGGATGTGTTCTATGCCTATAGGATTTGAGCTCCTGTAAGTTTCTATGATCTACATACAAGATAGAACCTGGGCTCAATTAGGAGAGCAGCTTCCACTAACACATTATGTTACTGAATTATTAATCTTTCTTTAACACGGTTTTTAGGCATTCAGACATCAAAAACTGATGTCCTGTGAAAGAGTGGCTAGAAGCATGGTTTCAGAGTCACATTGCCCTAATTGAGTTAATACGTTTTTTAAATTACTCATAAGATGCAGGGGATTTTGCAGTTCAGGACTAACAGCCAACTGAAACCTATATGCACACACACACAAATACACAGGTGAAACTTTCAACAGAAATTAATTTAAACATTTAAAAGATACAAGTTAGTATTCCCTCTATGTTTCTAAAACCACAAGTGATAGTATCTTTCTAATTCTTTCAGAACCATAAAGTCTCTTTTGTAACTACAAATTTTAGCTTTTTGTTGTGTAATTTACATATGATAAAATGTACCTCTTTAAGTTCAGTAAGTTTTGACAAATGCATAATCCCGTGCAAACTCCACTCCAATGAAGATAGAGAACATTTGCATAAGCCCAGAATGTCCCCTCATGCTTGCTTACATTCTATCCCACATAACCACTAGTCAGCTTTCTGTCCCCATAGACTAGTTTTGTCTCATCTGAAAATTCATAAAAATAGAATTTATGTGTCATGACCTCTGTGTCTTTTTTCACTTTGCATAATGCTTTTGAGATTCATCCATGATGTCGTTTGTTAGTGGTTGGTTCCACTTCATGCTGTTTATACTCTCTGTCTTTCTGTGCTGAAAACCCTTTATCCCATCTACATTGATGTATATAACATACAGGGTTGGGTAAAAGTAGGTTTACAGGTGGTGTTTGTATGGAAAATATTACAATAATGAATAAATAATATTACAAGAACAAACTCTTGTGTTTCATGTACTCACAACTGTAAACCTACTTTGCCTCACCCTGTATTTGTTTTTTCCTGTGAAACACACCATTATTTCAGAATTACCTTGTAATTCATTAACTTCATGTTGATCGTATTTCTTACCATATTTTTTAACTGAAAGGTGGAAATGTATAGTTAGTTATGCTTTTTAAAGTGTTCTGAAAGGGCTATTGGTGCTGCAAACGTTGGATCAAATGGATGCCATGACAACTGAGCTTGGCTTTGATAATTTTGTAAGTATAGGACCACTCTGTTCTTCCTACGATGGGTACTTGGAAGTGACCTTTGTTAAGTTCCAATGGCTTTATACATTTGTTATCATATTAACATTTTGGCACCATACATGTGAACTGCTGTAATAAAAATAAAATAGGTTTTGTTTAGTAAACCCCTTACTTTCTGTGCTTATGCATTTTATATCTCATCTCACTTAATCCTTAAAATAGTCCTGCAAATAAAGTTTTATTGAGCACCTAATGGCTACCAGCTGTTAAGGAGCTTACAGTCTAAACTTTAGACTCTAAAGAGAGAGCAGCCATTAGTGAAACTGTGATCCTTATGATGCTAACACTGGGAGCTATGAGAACATACATCAAGGGGACCAGATCCAGTCTAAAGGCTACTAAGACCCAGCTGAAGAAGTGACTTTTTAGCAGGGACTTGAAGGATGAATAGAATTAGCCAAGCCAGAAAAGAGCTTAAGAGTATTCCATTGGGAACCACATGTGTGCTGGCCTGGAAGGAAGAAAGTTCCTGGCAACAGGAGGAACTGGTAAAATTTTTTATGTATTTGGAATCCAGAATGGAGGCTGGGGGTGGGGGCTGGGGAAGGGGCAGCAGAACCACACTGTGCCTGAGCTGGGACCAGGACCTCTGTGAAAGCCTGCAGTTGGGAGTGGGTTTTGAATATTATCCATTCTGCAAGGGCAGTGGTTCCACAGGCATCGATGAATAAAGATTCAGAGAAATGGATTCCATGATCTTTTGGTAAGAGAATTCACAGGGGAAACAAATTCAGTGGTTTCTCAGATCAATCATTGAAATAACCCAATGTCAATTTATTTATGACATTCACTTCATAAATTATTTTATTGTTAAAACTCTAATTAATATGCCCCAATCCTTGGGAAAATAATTCTTGGTCTCACTGAGATAGAATACAGAGGACACCTGAAGTCAGAGGACAGGTTCCTACCATGATGTTGTCTTTAGCTGAAAAAGAGTTTAATTTGCAAATGTTGTTAATCTGATACTTTTCACAATTTATATTTTATTTTTGAAAGTTAATGGTTACCATATAGAGCACTTTTGTATGCAACATTTAGGACATCGATTAAAAAACAGTCAATGATAAATACCTGTGTATTTTAAGGGCAACATTTACATTGAAAATTGCATCTTGGTTTTGCATTTATAGTAAGTGAATAAATCTAGTATTGCAGATTTTCAAGGCAATTGTTGGGAGACAAAGACAAGTGTGGTCATTAATCATATTGTGAAACTAGGCACAGCAGAAAAAGAATTGAAATGAAATTCACTGAACCAAAATAACACATATTGGAAAGTGTACAGATTGCCTGGGCTGATATGAGATTCAAGTAATGTTTGTGCATCTGTTCTGATCTGGAATAAAAATAAATAACAAAGGAAACATTATAACTTTCCTCTTGGGATGAACACGTTGGAATTTAAGGGACAACACTCTATGTGTTGATATTATTTAAAAAAACAAGATAAAGTTATTATTCACGTTGGTATCACCATAATATTATGGAGGTTAATAGGTGGAGACTGAGAATTGGGTGTTTGATTTAATCCCAACAAATGTTTACTCCAAGAATATAAAAATAAAATCTGTATAATATATAAATAAAATGTTGGGTGTGAACTTATATTGAAATGATAAAAGATTAGAAATTGATTAATTTAAGATGTTCATCACCAATGAACTATCAGTTTGATAGCAAAGGATTTCTAGTTACAAATTATGTTTTGGAAACATTATAAATGTAGAAGAGCTTGAAAAAATTGGGATTATGTTGTCATGACAACTGTTCCATAGCACCCTGACTGGTCTTTCCTTCTTTTTCTCGTGTGTTCTGTCCCTTCTGGTAGAACTAATTTCCTCAAATGGCTTTTATCATGCCACTTCCTGGGTGGGGAATCTAACTAATCCTTCCACCTGCCTTTGAGATCATCACTACTTTCTTTTCACAAACAATCAGTTCTCATATTTTAACACGAAGTTTAAGTTTCATAGATTTATTCAGCAAATACATATTGATAAAAGGTCATATTAGATCAGTGTGTTGGAGAAATCCCACTCGACTTATGCTGGGTCTGCCTGAGAGGCTGTGCCATGGTCAGTCGGGGTCTGTGCAGGAAAGAGTCCTGGTGGGAGGTGAAGATGGCTTGAAGTGGGTCACGGCAGTGGAGATGGAGTAAAATTAATGGTTTCGCCATCAATTTAAGAGCTGTGTATCACCACACTTGCCAGAAATCCATTGTCCCTAGTTTTTTTTTTTTAAACCAGTTCTTTTACTTTAAAATCTCACCAGAATGACTGCTTCTAGCTATGGGACTCATCACTCTAGCTGTGAATGTTGAATAGCTTTTTTATTAATTTGTATTTTTCCCATTTCTAAAAGATTTGGATGAAAAAGGGGCCACATACTAAACCTGTTAAACTCAGGGGGTGTCTGTATGGAGGGCCTTACAAACCCTGAGACCAAAAGTAACCACACAGGGTGGCCTAAACATAAAAATTCTTTTTATTTTATTTTATTTTATTTTTTCTTTCCTAAACATAAAAATTCTTTTTTAAAAAATTAATTTAAATGGGGTGACATTGATAAATCAGGCTACATATGTTCAGAGAAAACATCTCAAAGTTATTTTGACATTTGACTATGTTGCATTGCATACCTATCACCCAAAGTCAAATTGTTTCCGTCACCTTCTATCTGGTTTTCTTTGTGCCCTTCCCCTTCCCCTCCACCCACCCCTCCCACTCCTTCCTCCCTCCCCACCCCTAGTAACCCCACACAAAAATTCTTAACTAATAGCGGGACGTGGTGGGTAGTCACATTCCAGGCCAGAGCTTCCTTGACAAAGGTCAGTCTTTACCTCTGAAATTGTCTGTTGTCTTTGTGCATCTAAGATAACACATCTTTGAAATGTTGGAGTGTTTTTTTTTGGACCCCTTGAAGTCAGAACCCTGGGCACCAGAGCATGTGACCACAGCACCCCTCACTGTCATCTCATTTCCCATACAGGATCTCTATGTGCTAGGAATGTTAGCTTCCCTGTACCCACCAATGTAAAAGAAGTATGTCTCCATATTTTGCTTTTTATCCAATCCCAAAGATTTCCTCCTTTGCTTTCTCCCGCCTCCCTAATCTACCACCAATGAATATCCTGTAACCCCCTTATGTCTCTGCCCTTGATTCTAATGTGTAAAGTAATCTGCAAAACCACCATTCTCTAGAGCATTTTACCAATCTAGGTTTTGCTTCTTAGAGACTGTCATCAGTTTGGCTCAAATAAACTCTTATAAGACTTTTTCTTAGGTTGGACATTCTTTCATTGACAATGGACTATAATAATAGTACCTGCTCTAAATAGTTGTTTTAAGACTTAAAAGTGCCTGCCCAGGCGGTGGGTGGATAGAGCATCGGACCAGGATGTGGAAGACCCAGGTTCGAGACCCCGAGGTACCCAGCTTGAGTGCGGGCTCATCTGGTTTGAGCAAAAAAGCTCACCAGCTTGAACCCAAGGTCTCTGGCTCGAGCTAGGGGTTACTCGGTCTGCTGAAGATCCACAGATAAGGCACATATAAGAAAGCAATCAATGAACAACTAAAGTGTTGCAAGGAAAAAGCTGATGATTGATGCTGGTACACAGTAAAAACTCAACAAAACTTAGCTTCCAGTATTGTTACTACATCTTTCCTGATTAGTCTAGAGCATTTGGTTTACATGTAGAGCATAACTACAGTATTTAATATTTGATCTAAGAAAGATCTTAGAAACAGTCCCATCTTTTCTCATTTACACAATTAAAAATGTAGGCACAGGGGCGGGGGAGGTGAGAGTTCCTCAGTGCTGGATCTAGAAACAGAGCCTGGGTCCCCCATTTCCAAGGCCAATGCCTATTGCCATGGACCACAGACCTTTTTTGTACATCAGTGTGTTTTCTATTTCTGGTAAAATATAAGCAACTCCAGGATTAGCCCCTTCTCTTGGTGATTGGTCCAGTGCTTAACCCAAAGCTTTGTCTGAAATGCTTACTGTAATATGGAATGAAACTTCATAATTTATGTTACAAATTAGATTCAATGGCTTTATGGGCTAAGCCATTTTCAGTTCCTAGTTGCCCCATAATGGGAGAGATTAAAACAACCTAATGAGTAATACTTTATTTAATAATCATCCTACCAGGCATGTTTTCTGAATTATTAGATCTAATATTCTCTAATGACCTAATGCTTGAACTGTTTTCTGGGAGGAAGTGAGGCACTTCTGGGGCTGTGACAATATGGTTAGGATACATCTGAGTCTACTCAGGTGAACACTTGCAAATTTGCTCTTCCAGTTTACTGGGCCTTGAGGGAGAATCCAGGATTAGCAATTGGAAAACACAGATGAGAATTTGTGTTGTGAGGATATCCGTTGCATAGGTAGATTCCTATATAATCTCATGCACAGGTTCCTTTACTGAGTCAGTAGTGTAATAACACAAGATAAAGATAGAGATAGAGACAGATAGATAGAAAGGTAGGGGGAGATTTATTCTTCTGGATTCCTGTATTAAGAAAAATATCTTGCATAATTTGTTATTTGTTTTTTTGTGATGATATAAAACGGAGCATTCCTTGGAAGTGGCTCAGGTGGGATCCTTAGACTGTTTAAGGTCTCACAACATAACACAAAGATTCAATTTGCCCAGCTATTTAGTATTCACTGAGGTAATGTTTTTAAGACTTTCCACAGGGAAATAAATGTATTCACAGTAACATCTTAAGAAACTAAAGTCCTCAGCTTATCATATAAACAATTTTCCTTGTTACCTGTGTCTCCTTTTTCTTACTCCCCCAATTCCATATTATTTTTCCAATCCTCAGTGTCTATGTTTTTATTTATATCTTTTCTTATTTCCTTTCCTTACCTCAGTTTTTAACAATAAACTTTGTTGTTAAAACTTTCTAAGTTATCCCCCAAACAATAATAAATAACTATGATAGCAAAAGATGACCATGTTGTTCTTATAATATCTAACTCTAAAAATACCAATTTTTATAGAATGGTAGAATTTTAGAATTGAAAGTGATGTGCGTTTGATAGCTACCTGTATATTCTTGTTGTTAAGAGCCTGATCAGACAGTTTGCTCCTTGAAGTAGGTTGAATTACGGTTGCCAAAGATATCTCTGGAAACTATTAATGTTACCTTATTTGGAAAAAGGGGTTTTGCAGATGTTATTAAATTAAAGATCTAGAAGTGAGAAATAATTCTAGATTACATAGGTGAGCTCTAAACAAAATTACATGTGTTCTTTTAAGAGCGAGGCCTTACAGGTACAACAGCTGTCATTTTCGCAGTTGTTCTCAATGCTGCAGTAGATATCACTGGGGAACAAACTTTCTGTTGCATCCACAAAAACACTTGTTCTTACCTAATTCGAGTATGTTGATCTCAACTCTGACACTAGTTTTTCTCTGTAAGCTACAGTTATTTTGCAATTCAAGATTTTAGGATTTCATCTTATTGTAAAATTTTCAACATTTAGTTTAACTTAATGAAGAAGAATGTCTTCTTGGGCATCATCTTTGTGAAAATATAATAATTTATATAATGCAGTAAATACACTAATGCACTAAAATATATGATTGCATCAGAATTTGTCTACAATTTAGAAATAGAACATATGAGAACACTTATTTTAATCATAAAACTTGTGCAAAACTTATTTAAATTATATTCAGGCAAAAATTTGCATTTGTAGCTCTTGCGTTTGTGTACTTGTTGAGGACAATCTCGTTTGATGCTCCAGCAGTACGCTACTCATCACAAACAGCTCCAATATTTTAGGGAAACTTATCAAGGTGACTGTTCAGGAAGTGAATCTTAATGCTCATGTTACATCCAATGTTGCGGAAAGCAAACAGCATCCTTTGAACCAGAAATTCATAGCTTTCTGCTTTTTTGTTGCCAAAGAAGTTCTTTGTAACTGCCACAAAAGACTGTCATGCTGCTTTCTCCTCCTTATTCATCTTCCTGGCAAATTCTTCATCACGTATGAGGGTTCGAATCTGAGGTCGATCAAATACACCTGCTTTTATCTTCTCAAAAGACAAGGCAGGAAAAGCAGAAATAATATGTTGAAAGCATTCACTTTCTCTATTCAAAGCCTGAACAAACTGCTTCATTAAGCCAAGTTAGATGTGAAGTGGGGGAAAAATGATCCTGTCTCGTTTAACTACAGGTTCATTCACAATATTTTGCATTCCTACTTCCAGAGCTTCACATTTCAGCCACTCCTTCTGTGTCCATTGTTTCTCCGGAGCTTGGCTATCCTGCAAACACAGAAAGCAAGGATACTTTGTGAAACCTCTCTGTTGTCCTAGCAGGAAATTGACCATTGTAAGATCCACACAAATGATCCAGTTATGCTCCTCATACTTCATAAAGTTGAGGACAATTTTTATGTCATTATAATCTTCTTGCAGATGAATTGAATAACCAATTGGACTGCTGCATAAACATTACTGCTGTGTAGGAGAACACATTTCAGACTCTGTTTAGAGCTGTCAAGAAATAGCCACCATTCTGTTGGACTGTAAGTGGTAACACCTTGCTGGCTGAGAAGACTATTGATATCATGACAGTAAACAAAGTGTTTGCCTTTGGAAAAAGGTCCACAAAAATTTGTTCACGCTTCCTGAAATTAGGATACTTTAGCTGACCAGTGAAGTATATTTTTTTAAATTTATTTTATTTTATTCATTTTAGAGAGGAGACACAGAGTGAGAGAGAGAGAGAGAGAGAGAGAGAAAGAGAGAAAGAGAGAAAGGAGGGAGGAGCTGGAAGCATCAACTCCCATATGTGCCTTGACCAGACCAGTGCAGGGTTTTGAACTGGCGACCTCAGTGTTCCCAGGATGACGCTTTATCCACTGCGCCACCACAGGTCAGGCAGAAGTATATTCTTTTAATGAAGCCTGGAGACTAAGAACTCAGCTGCTTTCTTTGATAGGCCCAAATTTCTTACTAAGTCATTCAATTCGGGTTGGCTAAACTGCTGAGGGCTTAATGACTGCTTGGATTCAGAAGAAGACCCTTCAGATTCTACAACCATTTCCTCATGCATCTTATCAAAATACACTTGATCACTATGTTCACTTTCTTTGTCCTTAGAAGAAATAAAACCATTGAAAACTGGAGCCGGGAGTGTATCAGAGTGTGGGATAGGTCGTATTGCTGAAGGAATATTAGGATATGCGATCATATGCCATTTTTTTCTTGCCGATGCCCTTTGTATGAATCAGACAGAAATAACAGTCACTGCTGTGGTCCTTAGGTTCACGCCAAACCATGGGAATACCAAAAGGCATTCTTTTGTGTTTTCCTTTTGTCCAGTCACAAAGCATTTCCTCACAATTATGACATACAATATGAGGAACCCAATTCTTGTCTTGATTGCCAAGGGGTACTTGAAAATAGGCAATATATGCATGTGTCACAAATGATGAAATATTGCACCTTTGATGTTGAAGTGTGTAACAGCCACATATAGAATAGAAGGTGTCAGGACTATTCTTAAATTTACGCCTACTCGAAGAAGCCATGATTCAATCTTAAAACAAAATAAGAGGGTGTTTTTATCAGGTAACAAGCTTTTACATTTAAAAACAACTATAATTATGTAAAAGTGATGTTTGTAGAACATTAATTGCCTTGTGGTTATGTTCAAGAGTCGTTGCCCTTTAACTCTAATTTAAAAACCAATGCATGCCATTAACTATAGCAAAAAGAAATTAAAATTGCATAAAAACTAGAGCATGCACCAAAAAGAGGATTTCAGATTTGGAATCAATGATGCAGAAATATATATAAAAAAGTTCTAAAACCTCATGCAGCAGAAAGTGAAAAAAAAATTATTCCCCAGTGTATTCATTGTCTTAACTCCTCCATTACCTAGTCCAAATTCTTCTCACCTTTACCTTTCACTTCTAGGTCTTGGTGGTTCAATTTGTGTGACATTGTGACTTATAATAAAAAAATTGTATACATTTGTTCTTTTCCCAGAGCAGGACTTCTGAAACCCTTGAAATTTCCTAAGTGATAAGAGCTATAAAGGTGAAAATGGTGTCCTTTATTATTCAGACAAAGCCCTTTTCTTTTCAAGTTTATTTTTCAATTATAGTTTATATTCAATTTATTTTTTTCAGGTGAACAACATAGTGGTCAGACAATAAGATATTTTACAAAGTGATCCCTCTGATATTTTAACTACCCACTTGACCTCAAAGGAGGTTGAGTTAATCACTGAAGCCAATAATTTAATCAATCATGTCTATGCAATGAATCATTGCAATGAAACCTTGATTAAACCCTAGCTGAAGTTCAGAGAGCTTTTTGATCAGTGAACACACGGGAGTGCTAGGAGCCTGGTGCATATGGAGAAGGGATAGAAGCTCCAGGCCCCTCCGCCATATCTTGCTCTTCTGAGTTGTATCGTTTAATATTAAATCAGTAATCTAAGAAGACAGCCATTTTCCTGAGTTCTGTGAGCTATTCCAGCAAATCATTAAACCCAAGGAAGATATTGTGTGAACCTTCTATTTATAGTCAGTAAGTCAGAAGTACAGGTGACAACTTGGGCTTGCCATGGAGATAGTTTTGTGGGACTGAGCCTTAATTTGTGGGACTTGATGCCGTCTCTAGATAGTGTCAGGATTGAGTAGTAGGATACCCAGCTGGTGCTGAAGGACAGCTTGATGTGGGAAAAATCTACACATATCTGGTGGTCAAAAGTGGTGAACAGAGTATGGAAAAAGAACAGTTTTTCATTTACACAGGGTATGGGACTAGGACCCTCATTTCTGAGACATCTAAACCCTTGGTAATCATCTCTTTCTCAGGACAGTGTTGCTCTGAATGTCATTTAGAGTTACATTCTGGCAAGGAAATACCAGGAGTCACCAGTGTGCCACCTGACTTTTTCACATGCTCCGCTCTGCTTCATTATGTAAGAGCAGCCTCAACTCACCCTCCTGATCAGGGACAATCATCCCCGCCAAGATGCTGGCTCATTTCTTACCTGCCAGTCTCTGGACACAAGAAATCCAAAGTGCTCTCAGCAGTCATGTGTCAATGGACCTCTTGCTTCAACCTCTGAAGAGGACAAAAACCTTTAAGCATGAAGAAAGCCAGAGTTTTCAGGGACCCAAAGCACAATATTCCCAAGGGAATGGGAAGTCATGGTAAGTGGGGCCATTTCTGCTTCTAGTCTTTGTTTCCTGAAAGCATTTATATCTTCCTGTTAGGGCACTGCACCATATAGAAGTCTCTGGAGGACAGCACTTCCTACTTGAAGGGAATTGTCCCCAACCTGGTATTTCACCTGTACTTTCCATAAGATAATGGAATGCTCTATCAAATTGGCTACTTCTGGAGGGTGTGGCACCCCATGACATGGGCTAGCTCCCACACCTCCTTTGCTGTGAAGTGGGACCCCTGGCTAGAGGCTGTGTTGTATGGAATCCAGCATCCTGTAGTCTCTGGATAGTGATGCTGGTTGAGGTGTAGTGGGCAGCATAGGCAAACACAGCTGGAAGAGTTATCTATTCCTTCTGAAAAGAAACTGACAGCCTTTCCAGAATAGGAAGGACCTGATGTAGTAAACCTGTCACCAGTAGCCAGATCAGCTTTCATTATACTGGGAAGTTCAAGATCAAGATGACAGCAAATTTGGTGTTTGGTGAGGATTTTCTTCCTGGTTCATAGATGGCCATTTTCTCACTGTATCCACACAGGGTTAAAGGAATGAGAGAGCTCTCTGAGGTGTCTTTTTTTATTTGTTTTATTAAGTGAGAGGAGGAGAGGCAGAGAGACAAACTCCCCATATGGGCCCCCACTGGGATCCATCCCCTAAGCCCTCCAGGGAATGATGCTTTGCCCATTTGGGGCCCTCAGTGCTCTGTTGCTGGGCAACCTAGGCAGGCCTGGGGAGCCATTTTTAGCCCCTGAGTGCCAACTTACTGGAAACCAATTGAGCCATGGCTGAAGGAGGGAAGGTGAGAAGGGTGGGGAGGGGTGGAGAAGAAGATGGTGACTTCTCCTATGTGTCCTGACTGTGAATTGAACCTGGGACATTCACATGCCCAGCTGATGTTCTACCACTGAGCAACCCGGCCAGGGCCTGAGGTTTCTTTTTTTTATTTTTGACAGAGACAGTGAGAGAATCAGAGAGAGGGACAAATAGGGACAGATATACAGGAAGGGAAAGAGATGAGAAGCATCAACTCTTCATTGATTGTTTTCTCATACATGCCCTGACCGGGGGACTATAGCAGAGAGAGTGACCCCTTGCTCAAACCAGTGACCTTGGGCTCAAGCCAGTGACCTTGGGCTCAAGCCAGCAGTCTTGGACTTCAAACCAGCAACCTTTGGGCTCAAGCCAGCGACCATGGGGTTATGTCTATGATTTCACGCTCAAGCTGGTGACCTCAGGGTTTCAAATTTGGGTTCCAGTCTGATGCCCTATCCACTGCACCACTGCTTGGTCAGGTATGAGGTATTTTTTATAAAGGCAATAATCCCATTAACGAGGGTTCTATTCTATTACCTAATAACCTCTCAAAAGTTCCCCCTCCAAATACCATTACATTAGATATTAGGTTTCCAACACATGAATTTTGGGTGCAAAGAAACAGTTTATAACAAGATATAAAAATGATTATAAATTTTACTGATATGAAGAATATGTAGCCTGACCAGGTGGTGGCACAGTGGATGGAGCGTTGGACTGGGGCATGGCGGACCCAGGTTCGAAACCCTGAGGTTGCCAGCTTGAGTGTGGGCTCATCTGGTTTGAGCAAGACTCATCAGCTTCAGCCCAAGGTCACTGGCTTGAGCAAGGGGTCACTTGCTCTGCTGTAGTCCCCTGTCAAGGCACATATGAGAACTCAATCAATGAACAACTAAGGTACCACAGCGAAGACTTGATGCTTCACATCTCTCTCCCTTCCTGTCTGTCCCTATCTGTCCCACTCTCTGTCTCTGTCACACACACACACACACACAATATGTATAGCACCCAATTAAAAATATAAACAAAACTCCTCTAATTTCATTTGCCAATTGATTCTTAGAGAATGCTTTTGTTGATCTTTTGTCAAATTCTTGCATCTATAGCCAACCTAGGGTTAAAATTGACAAGTGAATATAGTTCTGACATGAATGTTGGTTAAAATTTTTATTTACTTTAATGTTGAGACAAAAGTGAAACAACAAAGATTTAGGTTAGAATTTGACTCCTTTATCACTGGTTTATTGGCTGAATAGAACAGTTTTCTAATACAAAAATAATATTCTCATTTTTTTGTGCTATTCACAATGTAATGGCTACAGAAATGACACACTTTTATATTTGCTATACATTAAGATGTTCTCTATTACATTTTGTGTAAATAATCAATAAAACTATAGATCAAGCTCTCATTTGCAGCATTGCCAATTCACATGGTATAAATACTTCCAAAGTGGCTGATTTCAAGCTCTCAATATAATGTCACTGCATGTGGAGTTGTGAAAAGATGTGCTGGAGCACACTATTAGAAAGTATTTCCACCCTATAGACACAAATAATCCCAAGAGCATAGGTAATGGTATGATGTAGTGAAATAATTAGGAATTAATAAAGGTTAATATTTCTTGTCTTTGTTTTAAATATAATTTATTTAGTTGTTTTTATATAATTTAATTTTTAATAATGGTTATATTTAACAACTGGCTTGCAAAATTCCTGGAAATTTAATTATGAGGCCAGCTCTGCCTCCTCTGGTCCTACTTGTACCAGAGAGACCACTTCCATCATACGTCAGAATGCTTTGCTTTCAGGTTTGTCTTGGCAGGTCTGGCAGAATCCAGATCATCATGGTCCATGTCACTTAGGACCCATGGGGCTCATCATTCTATCTCTACCAGGGCTCAGGTGCTGCTTTTCAGTGTGACTCAGTACTGCAGATGGCATGGCCTTGTCCCAGAACCCTATGGGTCTGCATTGATTCTCCCCCAGGGCCTTGCCAAACACCTCCCACAGTGTCTTTTATCCTACTGGTATCTCTCTAACAGAGAGTCTATCCAGATGCATGGGTCCAGGGGGAGGGCAGCTTGCCTGCTTTGGGGCTCTCTCAGCCAGCAGCCTTTTGGGTCCCCATGTGTGGGCTGGTCTTAGGTGTGGTATATGCTGCCTCCAGAGCCAGTGGGGCTTCTCAAGCATTGTGCTTCCCTTTGAGGGTCGAGAGGTGCAAGATGCAGTGACTTGTCTTTTACTTTCAGGAACTATTCTGCTACTTGATGCCTAAATGATTCACTGATATGACAGATCTCTTTGTAGAATTTCCCCCCACCCTCAGGAGGGCATGTGTCTTACCAAGATCTCAGACTTAGCCAGAGGTGAAAAGGGAGCAAATCCTTAGAGTATCACAAACTGGGGAGCGCTTGTGGGATAGAAATTGGGATTGGGTAAAGGGGGAAGCTGGGCCATGATGTCGACTCACTGAAGGCCCCTTGGGGAGACCTGAAGCTGCAATGGTCCATTGGAGTTGTCCCTAGTTGGGGCAAGAGGGTTAAGCTGGCCTTTATAACCCCAAATCCATCAGTCACTGGGTACATGCTACTGCTGGGAGGGGGAGATGACCAGGGTCAAGGTGATTATTTTAGGCCTAAGCGATTCTGGAGAGAACTGACACCTGGGGGTCAGGAACTGGGGAATAAGTCCTGCAGTTCTGAAAGAGGACCTGAAAGGCTCAACCAAGACCCACTTCTATTCACAGGCAGCAACCATCACTTACAAGGGACTTGAAAGAGTTGAGACTTTTAGACATAGCGATATATATAGTGAGCATCACTCTGGGATGTCTAATGATCAAAGGTTATAATTTGTATTTTAAGAAGAAAAACGACCTTTGAAGAAGAGAGGGATGATTAGGAGACAAAGGCAGACGATTTACACGGTTCTTTGGGTATGGTTAGCAGGGACAGTTCAAATACCTGCAAAGCCCACAAAATAATAGTCAGTTCCAAGTAAGCCATCTGGAAAATTAAGAGGAATTTACTTGGCTTCTCCCAGATTGCCATGAGTTTAAATAAAAAGTAAAATGGGGAGATATGTTTCAGAAGCAAATTCAGGGTCCAGACCCAAACCAAAAATCAAACCTGGAACTTTTTTTAAAAAATTAATTTTAATGGGGTGACATTAATAAATCAGGGTACATATATTCAAAGAAAACATCTCCAGGTTATCTTATCATTTAGTCATGTTGCATACCCATCACCCAAAGTCAAACTGTCTTCTGTCACCTTCTATCTGGTTTTCATTGTGCCCCTCCCCTCCCCCCTCTCTCACCCTCTCTTCCCTCTCCCCACCCCACAACCACCACACTCTTGTCCATGTCTCACAGTCTCACCCCTATGTCCCACCTATGTATGAAATCATGCTGTTCTCAGTTTTTTCCTGCTTTACTTATTTCACTCCGTATAATGTTATCAAAGTCCATCCATTTTGTTGTAAATGATCCGATGTCATCATTCCTGGAACTTTTTAAAGCCATTTGCGCCTCTGGACACACGGAGGGTGGGCGGAAAGCCTTTGGCCTGGGAGACCCTTTTTCAGCGCCGGATGTAGGACAGAAAGTTCCGGGAAGGGGATGCAGAGTGGCGGAAGGGACTCTAGCGCGGGTGCAGGTGCGGGGCGGCAGAGCGTGTCCCCCGGCGCCGCTGCAGCTGTTGTCCGGGGTGCTGAAAAGCCGGGAACTTGCCGGGAGGCAGCGGCCACTTTTCTCTCTGAGGGTTTGGGTGGGGGCGCGGGGTTCAGGCCGCGCTCCAGCTAAGCCCGTCCTGGGCCGGGCCCGGAGGTGCCGGCCAGATGAGGTGCTCTCCAGCTCGGTTAGGGGGGAGAAAAAGGGGATGGGGTGAACAGAGCCCGGCAGGGCAGGAGGGAGGCCGGGTGCCCTTCTCGGCGTCTCGAGGCAGCTCTGCACCACAACCCGCTCCACGTGCGCGCGAACTCTCGATGTCCCGGGACTCAGCGCTCAGCGAACTTGTGGGCCCAAGGATGTGTCGTGGTGATGCTGGCCCCGGTGAGCTGCAGGGCGAGTTTGTGCACGAGGATGTGTGGGCGATCGTAAACAACCCCGACTTGCTGCCGGCTAGACACCCCGCTCCGCTGGAGCATCTTCACCAACAACTTCTGGGGCAAGGGCAGGGCGGAGAACACCAGCTACAAGTCCTACCGGCCGTTCTGTGTTCTCACCTTCAAGTGAGCCCTCGCCTCGCACTTACAGCTGGGCCCCTACGGCAGAAGTTGTGGGACTGGCTCCCCCAAACCCTTTTATTGTCACCCCCTCCTGTACGTTCCTCACGTCCGCTTCTGGGATTCTGGGGTTTGGTTTGGCAGGTAAAACACAAGCGTGCTCTATTTTTACTTGCAGAATCTGGAGCCCAGCCTGGGGCAGTCAGTTCCAGGGGCGCCGGCTAGGGAGTTGGAGCTTAGCTTTCTCTGGAGTCTGTGCTCCTGGAGGCTTTTCCCTGGGTGTGGGGAAACACATCCCCAAGCCATCCTCTAGGCCCACCTAACCGCAGCAAAGGAGGACCTGCGCAGCCTCGGTTTGCGTGGGGGCGCTGCTTCCAAGTTGGGAATCTTTTGCAGGTTCGTGAGCAACGTTGAAGATGAGGAGGAGGAAGGAAGAGGATCTCGACTCACTGGTGTTCACGGGGCCTCACCAATCTGTCAAAAAATAGTTCACCAGAAAGACTTGAAAAAATGCAGAGATGCATGCAGTCTTCCCATTCCTGGCCTCCCACTCAAAATTAGTTTTGTTTCAGCATTTCTGTTGTGATGGTCTAGAATTTATGGTGGGAATAATTTACAAGTGCATGAAGGAAACATGATGCCTATTTTCCCTATTCAGAAAGCGTGGCATTGGTTTTAAAATGTTCTTAGGTCCCCCCCCCCCCCCCCCGCCCCCACCACATTGCCTGATGACAAGTCTTCACTGTCCTGTAAACAGTGCAATTATATGCCAGTGAGGAAGCGTACGTGTTCCTCGGCAAGAAAGAGTTATGGAAGGTGTAGGTGACTTTTAGGTTGTTTGCCTTAAATCCATACAGAACGCCACAGTTCTTAGAGAAAGCTTACTGGGCCCAGGGAACCACTTCTCTGTGTCACAGATGGCCAAATACATAGTTCATTCATTCACTCATTCATTCATTAAACAAATATTTATAACATTTATGTGTTTATGGTATTTATAACTTTATTTACAGTTACTCTTCCAGTCCCTGGGAGTAAGGGTCTGCAGTGAGATAGCTCAGGTAAAACATGATGAAAAGCAATGGAAGTTTTACAGAGAAAAATTATTACCTGAGATATCCAGAGATGATGAGTTAATGTCTGGGGACCGAAAGTGTATGCTATAGATTTCAGCTTCGTATGTGGGAGAAAAATGGGAGTGTGAAACTCCTGGCTAGTGCAATACGCCTGTGTATCATGGGGTGAGTCTCTGGATGAAGGCCTCTTCTGAAGCCATCTTTTTTTTTTGTATCAACTAAGTTATTATCTGACTTTCTCTAGAGGAGTAATTATATTTTTCCTAATTGAGTACTCGATTATCTTACTTAAAAAAAGTTAAAAAGAAATGCAAGATTATGCCAATGGCATCTCCCTCTCCCTCTCACAAGATAATATGTGCTTTCTGCTCAGTAGGCTCTGTTTGATCTGACCCCTGGTAACTGACCTCTGGGCGGTAATCTCCTATGCACCTCCAATGTGCTCACGTCACACTCTTGTTTACTCCAGACCCCTCATTCCCTGTACATTCCAGACATACTCTAGCACACTGCCCTTTGAGGGCTCTGCACTCTGCTTTCTCCTCCTGGAATTCTCTTTCCCCAGATATTCACAGGTTTGTCCGCAAAACAGTGTAAGCTCCATGAGATGTATCTCTAGCCCCTAGAACAGGTCCTTGCAACAGAAATCGATGCTCAATATATGTTAGTGAATGAATGATTACTTTTGCAAATATTTAGGAACTTCTCCAAATATACTGCTCACAAAATTTAGGGGATATTTCAAAATGAATATGAAGCTATAAAATATCCGCTATTTTTTGTGAGCAGTAATTAATAAAGTTGCCTTCACCTTCTGCCCACCCCCCTCTTAACTGCAGGTATAGTTTCCTTGGTCCTATTTCCTAACTAGGACGTCTGTGGACACACCAGAGGTCCTGGTTACTGGGAGTGAAGGAGCAGCTCTGATTCCCAGGAGGGTACCTGTGGCTTCCAGCGGGAAGTCTTCATGGGGGATGGTGATCTTCAGCACTTACCACTTGACAGCATACTTGAAACATGACTGTTGGTGGATCCTGCTTTAAAGTTTAAGTCTATATAATCAGAGAAGAAACCCGGAGCTACAGAGAGTTCTCTTTCTACCCTACTACGTCAGAGCTAAATTCCTGCCATGTTGGTAACCTGCTTTACATAGGAGGGTCATTTTTTTTTTTTCTTTTTCTGTCAGTTAACATGCAGGGAGCCATGGAAAAATTTTTTTCTTGGACTAAATCCAGTACAAGAATCTGAAAATAGCTTCTCTTCAGAGCAATGAATGTGAATCCCTGCTCCTGTCAGCTTTCCACAAATCTCAGATCTTTAAGAGAAAGAAAAACCTTTGCTAAAACGCATCGACCTTGAAATAAATTGTAAAGAAGATTCTTAATGTTTTTCTGATGTGATTTGTATTATTTTCTGACTTCCTTTACTGAGGGTTTTTTTTTCCCCCTGGGACTTGCCACTTTCAACATGGAGTTAGTGACCTTTCTTATCCTTGGTTTCTACACCTCTTGTGTGGTGCAGTTGTAACTGTAAATACTAAGGTGACCATAGTGACAGTAACTGTCCAGGAACTCCGCCACGAGCATTGGCTTTTCTCCCCTAGCTCTCCTTCCCCTCCCCCCAGCCCCCTTCTCTCTTTTCTTTAGAGCCATGCGAGGAGGCATTAAACTTGGATCACAACCATGAACTTTGCTTTTATCTCCAAGTGTGCTGTATGTTTTTGCCTTGGTGCCTGTAAGTCACATCCTTTGATACTTCAGATACATGAAGTGATAATGATTTGCTGATTTGTTCCTAGTACAGGTTCCTGGGAGGAATGCAGATGAAGAGCAATCAAAATGATTTAGGACCAGAGAGATTCTCCTCAGAGGAAAACCGAGAAAAACCAGATGTTATGTATTGGTTGAATGATCTAAGGAGACCAGGGAACCCAATTGTAAGCACCTGAGAGCTGTGATGACTGCAAGAGATGGGGAAGAAGGAAGACCGGCGGCTTTAGAGGAAGGAGGAGGATGTGCTGTGTGCTTAGGGTGGGGCTGTGCGAACTCACTCAGAAAATTTTGTAGAACCTATAATTTCAGACACTGGAAACAGATGGTAAAAGAGTATATATATATTTTTTCTTGCTGGAATTTTAGTTTAAATGGTAGTGAACGTGTGTTGAGTTACCAAAGAGAGAGAGCTAGGTTTGCCTGGAGAGTGTGGCAGTTGACCCTCTGTATCTCGCTCCTAAGTTTGTAGACCTGCGTTTCTTACTGTCTTGGAGCTGCCTGTCTTTATTTAATTGAGATGCTTAGTAAATGGGCAGATCTCTGCCCCCCTCCAGATGTAGAGAATTAGAATTTGTGGAGTTGGGTTTAGAGGATCTGCACTCCAGTAACAGGATGCACTCCAGGGGCGTCTCAGTTACTTAGAAATTTAAGAACCATGGGTACATGGAGCACTTAGAGTTTAGAGTATTTTATTTATATTAATTCAGTTTAATGCCCACAGCTACCCTATGAATTATATTCTATTTTTATTTAAAGTAAACACATGAGGAAACTGAGGCACAGAAGGTTAAGTGACTTGCCTAACTGACACAGCTAAGCAGGGTCAGAGTCAGGATTGCTTCTCACCTGACACTCTGGCTCCTAATCCCAGGTGCCTAACCACCACACCCAGTGGTCTCCCTGAAGATTGCTAACCTTGGAATCCGGCTGCCTTATGGGATGGAACAGCCAAAGAAATGGTTTGCACTCCCCTTTATCAAAGGTAAATTCATTATTTTTGTTATTAAACAAAGGCAAACGAGTGACTCAAGGCCCTCTCTGTCTGTGAAATGTGTGTGAGCATGTAGTGAAATCAACTTTGAATGGAAAGTCTTGAACTTGTCATTGTTTTGACAGTAAAAGGTTGAGAGGGCTTTAATTTTGATAAGTGACATCTGCAATTAAAATAGAGAGGAGCTTTCATGAAGGAATTTACTGTTTTTCCAAGAAGTAGGTTGAAATTGCATGCTTGCAAAAGTAATTCAACTCTAAGGCTGACAAAATGGACCTCAAGGAAGCGATGTCGGCCTTTTTTAAAAAATTTTATTTTAGAGAGAAAGAGAGATAAAAACATGGAGCTGCTCCTGTATGTGCCCTGACTGGGGAATTGAACCAGCAACCTCTGTGCTTTGGGATGATACTCTAACCAACTGAACCATCTGGCCAGGGCTTAATTTGTCTTTTAAATTTATTGATTGAGACAGAGGAAAGGAGAGAAAGGGGTGGGGAAGAAAAGCATTCATTTGTTGTTCCACTCAGTCATGTACACACTGGGTGCTAAGGAAGCATTTTATATGTGTCTTTCCAAGTTAATATCCTTTAAACTGTGAATCTTAATCCTGTCAACTTTATATCATTTGGCATTCTGTTAATCATTAATTCTGTACATCCTTAATTTTCACTCTGTATCACAGCTTAGTAATAATTTATGAGGCAAGATTTGCAATATATTTTAGATTATCAAAGAGAGATAAAATATGTTCTTTATGTTTTAATGTTAAAACCTACACCAGAAATTTAATAGTTTAATTAATTCACAAACATTTAATAAACACTGATCTTGGTGTTGGACATAAACTATTGAGCAAGACAGATGAAGTCCCTTCCCACAGAAACTTAATAACCTATTAGGTTGAGCCATATGAAATTGCTCATAGTGAGTTTTTTGAATTTCAGAAATGTTATTGTCGTATGACTCAACTGAATAGCAGGGAGAGGCTAACAACAAACAGATGTATAAATGAATAAGAAAAATAAAAGTGGTACGTAGTTGTGCCAGTTACCAAATTATATTATTTGGCCTCTGAACCCTTCTCTGCCTTCCTCTACTTACCTTTGTGTGGCTGAGGGTCTGCTTTGCCTGCTGGGGCCCTATTGAGATCTGCCAGGGGAGAGAGGAGAGAGAGCCTGAAGGCTGGGGAAGGACTTGTTCTTTCCTGTCTGCTTCCTTGCCTTCCTGTCTGCTGATGGCGTCTGTGAACATGAGCCATCCCAAGCAGGCTTCTTGCTGCAGCATCAGTGCCTCCTGTAGCCGCCGGGCCGCAGCCACTTCCTCTTAGGTCTTCATTGCAGCTCGCCAGGTCCCTGTTCTGAGCTGCTGCTTTTAAATAATGTCAACCTCTTTCATTTGTTTCTTCAGCCCTAGAGTTGGAATCTGCTCCCAGTAGTTGATTTCTTACTGTTTTTTGTTCTTTTTTCTTTTTCTTTTTGTATTGGTAGTATTTTATTTAACTTGGTGATGGGAGTATATAAACATTTTCATATTATTCTCTTATAATTTACTATTATAAAATATTTCCATATACTGTAACTTAAAAATAAAAGGTAAAAAAGAATGGTTTTGATACTTTTGGGTCATAGTTGGCTAGTGTCTTTCAATTGCTTTCCTTCCAACTCAGTTTGGAAGAAAACATCTTTTTTTTTTTTTTTTACAGGGACAGAGAGAGAGTCAGACAGACAGGAGCGGAGAGAGGTGAGAAGCATCAATCATTAGTTTCTCGTTGCCGTCGCAACACCTTAGTTGTTCATTGATTGCTTTCTCACATGTACCTTGACCGCGGGCCTTCAGCAGACCAAGCCACCCCTTGCTGGAGCCAGCGACCTTGGGTCCAAGCTGGTGAGCTTTGGCTCAAGCCAGATGGGCTCACACTCAAGCTGGCGAGCTCAGGCTCTTGAACTTGGGTCTTCCGCATCCCAGTCCAACGCTCTATCCATTGTGCCACCGCCTGGTCCGGCGAAAAAACATCTTTCTTTAAATTGCAGTTTACATTCAATATTATTTTTAGTAAGAGGTGTATCTCTTTTTTTATTTCTGATTACCTAGTTAGCAATTTCATATCTGGTTAATATAATATTAAATTCTCAAAGTACTTAGTATGATTTGTCTCCTGACTGGGTCTCATCTATTAGGGGGGCATTCAGAGAATTAAAACAGGGCGGTGTAAAGAATGGCTACTTAAAACTTCATGCTCAGAGAAGGCCTCTGCAGAGGTGATGTTTAAAATAAAAGACAAAATGTGTGTGTTTGTGTGGGGTCATTCAGGCAAAGGGTGCAGCTAGTTCAAATGCGTTAATGTGGGAGCTGCTCATTGTCACCCACCCCAATAGGGAGGTTTTTTTTTTTTTTTTTTTTTTTTTCCCAATAGGGAGGTTTTATTTGATTGTATAAGTTGGAGGATTTTAAGCACAAGAATGGAGAAATTTAATTTATGTTTTAAAATCTCATTCTGCCCTGACTGGATAGCTCGGTTGAGCACTGTCCCGCTATGCAAAGGTTGCGGGTTTGATCTCCGGTTAGGGCACATACAGAAACAGATCAACGTTTCTGTCTCTCACTAAAATGAATAAATTAACTTAAAAATTTTTTAAAAAGCTCATTCATTCGGTCTTTGTGTAGAAAATGTATTATTGGAATGAGAATTAAAATAGACAACCGGCTAGGAGATGTTTTCTGGGTCCAGGTGAGAGATGGCAGTCGTTTCAACCAGTGGCAATAATAGAGATGGTGAGAAGTAGACAAATTGAGGACATGCTTTGGAGAAGTTAAAAGGACCCAATGAAGCATTGATGTATGGGGAAAGGAAAAGAAAGGAATTGAGGAAAATTGGCAACACAATATGTATATGTGTGTGCGTGCATGTGTGTATGCATTAGTGCTTCATAAAGCCCACTCGCCCATCCATGCACATGTACACATACACTTATGCCCCCATATCCACACACTCACATTCACACGCTCACATCCACATGCTCACATCCACACGCTCACATGCATATAAGCACATACCCATGTAGGGGGAAGGAAGAAACTTTCCTCTGCCCTTCTGGGTTCTTCCAGCTGGTCTAATAGTTAAATCTACATGAGACAGATTAACAAGAGCAAAAAATTTTGCCTTCCTCCATCATATAGACAGGCTCTTAAGAAAGCTGAGTTATACAGAAGCTGTGCAACATACAATTGGGTCAAGTCTTATTGTAGAGCACTGGCATTAGATCCTACCCAACATTTAATTTTTCTGACCCTTAACTACTGAGTTGATTTGGTGGGAATGGATTTGAAGTGAACAACCAAGATCTCCTTTATTCTCCTTAGACTGAGTTGCCAACCTGTAATCTGGGATGTTCAAAATTCTATAGGTTGCAAGTTATCCACATGTTAAGTATTTAGCATAAGCATATGCCGCATGTAAACTCTAGACTTCCACTTTCTTAAGTCATTTGGCACAGAGAAAGTGTTTGCATATCATGTCAAAGGCATGAGAATAAAGACATGTGACTATTGTTTTTGACAAAAACGATTTGGAGTATAGACAGTACAGACTACTTTAATGAGAGTGTTAGCTCTTCTCCCTGCCCCCTACTGTTTACCCCTCATCGTCTGCATGTGCATTTCTTAGTTGGGGATTTATAACCTGTAAAAAAGTCTAAGACAACCTTTAGAAGTTTCTCTGTTTCTATCTCAGGAATTTTTTTTAAAAGAGAGTGAACAATAGGTTTCTACTCTTTTTCCCTTTTCCTATAGTATACTTGTAATCTTAAAATTCAGCTTCTTGGGGATTTATGCTAGTAGACTTTTAATAAAAATTCCAAATAGTTGTGATTTTGCCTATCCTTCTAAATCTCAGCAGCAGATACTGCTAAGTCTTCAGGTGGCCTGAGGAGTCCCTCATGGGGAGGTGAGTAGCTGGTGTGTAGAGGTGCATGATATGGCAAATTCACTCTTTGTGTGTCACCCTGGGTGAGAGGACACATTCATGCCTGCTTTGTCCCAATTATAGGTATATCACAGAGGGACAAGCTCAATGATTTTTGCCTCATCTTTGGTTACTGTGACCCTGACTCAAAAATCCTGCAGGACTTGTTTCTGAAAATTCAGCAATTTAGGAAGAACTGGAGAGTGTGAGTTTAGGAGTAGGAGGGCTGGTGGTTCCTTATGTGTGGGGAGAGGGGAGGAACTTGGTCAGCATCTGCCGCTCGCTGTTTATCTGAAATCAAAGTTTCTTGAAATGTATTGTACTGCACTTGCAGTTATTACCTACAATTTGGTTTAGGACAAAAAAGTAATAATTATTCAAATATACAGAATAACAGATGTTGGGAATAATTTTTAACTTATTAATTGAATAGCTATGTCTTTATAAATAACAGATTTTCTCTACTTTCCCTATGGTATTGTTTGGAATTATTTGAATACAGAATCACATATTCTGATTTTAGCTCATGTATTTTTGTGCAACAAATATCACTTTACAGGACCTGTGACTCGTGTTCATATAGTATACTGATGACAAAACTGGCTGCAGGAATCGTGGATTTTTGTTATGGTGTTGCTTATTGCTATTACTCTGTTCACAGTGAGTGATCAGTATGATTGAAATATGGAATAATAGACCTAAAATACAGTAAAAGCAAATTTGATCTTTTTTCCCCCCTCTGAAAATCAAATGTTCCACTTGAGTTGAAATAATATGTGATGAGCAGGGAACAAAAACTTCACTAAATTATGATTTATCTTTAATAAATCATTAGCTGGATCTGCTTGACAGCTTCCCTTTATTGGTGTTCAAAATTGCCTGTATTGTACTCCCAGGACCAACTGCTTTTCCAATTAACCACCATTATCATTATAGGTGAGGATAAGGGCCACAGTTTTTATTGCAGTTTCTTCAAGATCCTTGGTGTTTTGATCTGTGAATCACAGTAAAGTGAAGCACAATAAAGGAGGTTTGCCTGTATTTTGACTCATGTCAGTGTTGGCATGAATGGAATTCAGAAGGGAGTTGGTTGTTATAGGAATTTCTGAATATATGTTTATTTGAATTTAAAAACTCAAGTCAGCTTTTTTTCTCACAGGGAGAAATTCTTATTTGGCCAATTGATTTGATAATGAAGAATGACTGCCTGTTAAGCTGTATAGTGAGTGTTTTCCATTAATTGCTTAAACTAATCCATGCTCCAAGGCTCTGATGAAAATATATTCAAAGCACATGTTTGGGAGACATTTCCCCTAAATAGCTCATGTTCTAGCAGCATCTGAACCTTCTGAGCAAAGGAAATACTTGAATGGCAAACAGGCTTGGAAGCTAGAGACAGTGCATTTCTCAAGAGACATCTAGAGACATCCCTTCCCTCTCGGAATATGCTGGTTAAATAAGGCACTTTTTTGTAAAAGAGTAACAGATGCAGTAATAATACTTGTTAAGTGTTGGCAAAGCTTTTTAATGTACTTTCCAGAATCTGCAAAGTGAATGCCTCTAAGAACAAGGTGGCAAGTCATTTTGTAAATATAATATTTCAAATATTTACTTTTAGCAAAATGAAATGGGGCTCTAGTGAGCAGTTGCTTGGTAGTTTTTAACAAATATATGTTTGAACATAGACCACTATGTATTTTTTAGCAGATAATATGGGAAGAGTTCAAAGAGTTAAGCCATTGCTACAACACAACTTCTCCTTCACTCTCAGTAGTTCATGTGAACAATCTAAGAGACAAAAACATTGAAAGATTAGAAGGAAAAAAGGATTAATTGGAAGTATTTTCACTGTTAAGTGTTGAACAAAATACAAAGATCATGACTGATACTAGAAATGATGGCAAATCTCTCTCTCTGTTTTTCATTTTTCAAGTTTTATTAAGCTATACTGGCATATACTATTGTACAACATAAAAAATTGATATATGTATATATTGTGAAATGACTGGCACATTTAGTTAAAATCTGTCACTACATGAAGTACAAACATTTTTGTGATGAGAACTTTTAAGGTTTACTTTTTAGCAGCTTTCAAATAGACATTACAGTATTGTTACCTATCGCTATCACACTGTACATTACACACTGGTTTATCTTATAAGTAGAAGTTTGTACCTTTTGAAAACTTTCACCAATTTTGCCCATTTTCTACACCCATCTCTGGCAACTACCAGTCTGTTCTCTGTATTTATGAGTTCATTTTAAAAATATATTCCCCATGTAAATGAGATCATACAGTGTTTGTCTTTTTCTGGCTTATTTCATCTAGCATATTCTCTTACAGATTTATCCATGTTGTCACAAATGGCAGGGTTTCATTTTTTATGGCTGAATAATATTTCGTTGTGTATTTAGGTCACATTTTCTTGATCTAGTCATCCGTTGATGGACACTTAGCTTGTTTGCATGTCTTGGCTATTGTAAATAATGCTTCTGTGAACATAAGGGTACAGCTGTCTCTTCAACATATGACTTCATTTCCTTAGATATACACCCAGAGGGAACAGGAGATTTAAATACTTTTCTTTTGGGCCTAGATTCACATATTGATTTGATATGATTAAAATAATCTTTCTTATTATTTTACATCCAATAAATAATGAGTAACTTCCTTTTGCAAGGCACTGTGCCAGGTGTCAGGCGGTGTGTGAATAGCGACAACCTGATCCCTGCCCATAAATTGCTCAGTCTCAGGGAAAAACACAGAAGCTTATCAGTGGCCACCAGAATAAGAAATATGTTGTGATAGAAACAAAAGAAACAATTTTCCAGTTGGGTAGACAGGTGAAAATGAGTTCACTCCTTGTCTTCACAAGTATTCACATCCTTACTACGTGCCAGCCCCAAGAGGAGCCGGGGTGCAGCACTGGTTGTCACGGATACAGTTGCCACCCTCCTGGCGGTACTGACCCTGGGACGGCATGGGAAGTTCCCCTGGTGGTAGTAGCTTGCAGTTTGAAGCAGAGATGCCTTTGCCCCATTTGCACGCATTTTTCTATTATCCTGAGTTGGTCTTTTTGTAATGCCGAGCACCTCACAATTTAGCACTTCTTTTTAATATAATCAATCCCATGCTTCTGAGCGTTCATTCAACCTTTCATAGTGTAGCCCCAGCTTCCTTTCCAGCTCTGCCTCTTCTCATTCTCCCTCACTCCTTTCAAGCATTTGATTCTCTTGCCACATTATGCTTCCCCTTCCAGAAACACTCCACATTGTTGTAGACCCCTGTTCCTTTGTTCCTCTTGCCTTTTGGACTTGGAATGTACCTTTTTTTCTTTCTGGCCTTGAACGCATGTTCCTTCAGCTTCTGCTGTTTGAAATCTTCCTCATTTGTCCTTCAGTCTCAGTTCACGGGCCAGCTCTTCCATGAAGCCTTCCCAGATCTTCAATCTAAATTGCTTCCTTTCTTCAGTGTCTTCCCGTGGCACCTAGTTCTCTTTATGTGTGTGCAGTCTCCAGGTGTCCTGACTCTCCCTCAGATCTTACACTCCTTGCACAGTACCTGACAGATGGGGTACTTACAGTTTTTTTGTTCACTGAATAAAACACCCAGTTGTTGAACTGGAGTTGACTAATTGAACCAGTGTGTACCTCATGTAGACATATAGTAATTGATTGCTGCCACCTTGTTTTTCAGAAGTCTGACTCCATCCTCTGAGAGAACCCAGAAAAAATGGGACAGAAGTTCAGTGTTCGATGCTTAGTGCTTGTATCTGAATGTGCAGAGGTGGCGGAAGAGGTCAGAGGAGCAGCTCTTCTTGTTTTGATCACTCCCATGGTAATTGGCTTTCAATCTGGTGTCAGCGTGAGCACCTCTGACACTGTTGTCCTCTGTCTCCGCTCTGGGAGGTTACAGTCTTTACAGTGGGGTTCACTGAGCGGGCACATTCTGCAGATGCTGTGGCCTCCCAGCAGTTCCTACCTGGACTGTGAGGTGACAAGAGATGCTTCAGGGCATCATTAAAGCCTGAGCCCTGCTGGCCCAGTTTGTGATTGCCTCATTCCTATTTGCTACACCCAGGAACACTTGCAGGTCACCGTGTTATCTGTGTGCGCACACCCACAAGTGCAGGGATGAGCGTTCATCCAGACCCGGGCACCTGGCTTCGCTCCAGCATCTCACTGCTGGCGAGCCCGGTCCTCTGTTTAACCTTCAGGAGTCCTTGCAGGAGATGCGGAGCTGAGCTCTGAAGGAGCCCATGTGGACACGGAGCAGACCTGGGCCTCATAGCTGCTCTGCTCACGATCAGGCCTTCCAGACTCTGAGTCGGAGCTGGCTCTTGACACCACGGGGACAACGCACTCCCCTGGCCCGCCTCCTTTAAATCGTGCCTGCCTCCCTGACTTCCTACTTCCTCTCCCATTCACAGATCAATGGACGGCGCATGCTCTCTCAGCAGTGCTGTGGTAATAGCTTTCTGCCCTCTGCTTCCAATGAAACTACTCAGCTATGTATAGAGTTTCCCTGGTTGTTCCAATTATTCACAAACTACTTAAAACTTAGTGGCTTAAAAGTATTTCATTATTATTCCGCATTTGTGATTCTGTGGGTTAGGCATTTAGAGCACAGGAAGGATGATTTACTTATCTCTGCTTCATTTTCTTGGGGCTTCGTGTGTGCTGTTTCAGATAGCCAAGGACTGGAATAGCCAGAGGCAGTGGGGCATGGCTGGGCTTCCTCTGTGAGGGTCCAGGGCTCTGAGAATTAGTTTCTAAGATATAGGAAGTGGAAGCTGCCGGTCTCTTGTGTTCTGGGCCTGGAGACTGGCACTATTTTTATCATATTCGGGCTGTCTAAGTGAGTCACAGGACCAGCACAGGTTCAGGACTGAATGCTAAGCAGAGTTGGCTCACTGGGATCTCTTTGGAGATAAGCTGTTATGTGCACTTATAATTAAGTTAATTTCATATATATTTATAATGAATAAATCTATTAATTTAATAAAGGTAACGTAAAACAGCCTCCAATTAAATCATAAATTAATAAGATGATGTCTTAAAACTACACAAGAAAACTTACCTCGTTGCTTTGTGGTCTCACTTTCTTAATCTGAAAGGGAATAAAGGAGAGAAAGATACTGACCGATGTTTATGGAGCACTTCCAATGTAGCCTGTTATTTTTGTATGTTTTCCCATTTAACATAACAACTGTATGAGATTTCTTATATGTACAGATAAGAACACCAACTAGGTGATTGCAAAATTGACCACACATTCTTCCCTTACAGTGAAGAGGGGTTTTCTATTTCTCCAGCCTTGAATTTGTGCTGGTATCATGCTCTGCCTTGTTCCACAGAATAAATGCAGTGGAAGTGACAATGGGGACGCTCTGAGCTTGGGCCACAGGAGGCCCAAGGTACACACCTTGTTCTCACTCTTTGAACCCTGTCCCCTGCATGCAAACAAACCCAGGTCAGTTGTTGGAGAATGAGAGTAAGAGAGACGACATACAGCAAAGACGAGCTGTCCTTACTGAGGCTCCCCAGACATGGGAGAGGGGTCAGGCAAAATCAGTAGTACTGACACAGTGGTGGAATGCAGATGCATGGGTGAGCCAGCAGAGGTAGAAGAACCACCCAGCTGAACTCTCTCCTAATGCTGACCAATAGTCCTGTGCTAAATATTAAGCCACTCAATGTTGGGGTGGTCTAATATCCAGTAAAAGCTCACTGATCTATGAACTCAAGGAGTTTAAAGTGAAATTGTATCCATGAGTTTTCAGTTAAAAAGCACAGGAAATTTATAATAATGTAACTACTTATAACAGGGGAGAGTGCCACTAAGCCTTGGGTCATGTATTTGAGCTGAATGCTTATGTGTAGTTTTCACTTGCTTGTGTAATCTGCTTGTACTTCAAACTGATATGGGCAGGTCTGAGATTTAAAAATATTTAGCAAAAATATAGCCTCTAAATTAATGACATATTTTCGAGAGTTCAGCTTTACTCAGAGGAGATGTGGAGAATTTCACTGACCTGGCAGCACATGAGTTTATAAGTATTGATTGTCTCCTTTGGTACATGATGCATTTAAGTACCATTATTGTTTTCTTATCGTCTTTTCAAATTAAAAATACATATTAAACATATGTGGGATATTTGGAGGACATTTGAAGACTCTAAAGTTTCTATAGAACACAGTTTAAAAACTTGTTACCTAAAATGTTAACATTACTTACTCCAAAGTTATTTGTACCAGATTTTAATATTTTCAAAGCTAATTAATGAGGTACATACCAAAAATTTCAGTGTGCTCTGTGTTTAATGCAATTCTTGTACCATTTCACTAAGTGTCCAGGATTTTAGAGTGGTTCTGGGGGTCAGAGGATGGAGGATGGATTCTTTACCTTCAGTGGGAAGTTCTTTTTTGCACCCTACTGTGATTTAAGCTTTGTGCTGGATACTGCTGAACTAAGTAACATCTTCCACTGGTTGCTGTTCTTCACTGCAGGCTGCTACCCTGCAATGTCTAGATGAGAGGGGGTGATGGCCCGAGATTGTCATCACAGATGCCCTTGGTCTATCTGAGATAAAGGGATGGGAAAGTATTTATGAGAGAGTTTTCTGGGGAGTTTCAATATCAAGTGACTCAGCAGATGGGTCAACTGTTTGAGTCTCTATTCTCAGCTTATTTTAAACTGCTTAAATTTAGGGAATGTCTAAGACCTCAGGGTCTGGCATGAAACAAATTACAGTTATATCAAATGCAAAGGGTAGGGTAGTGCTGTCTTCACAGGTAATCAGTCAGGGCACTGGGTATTCTGAGAGTAGCTAGCTCATCCAGAAAGTTCATCTTGCCCCATCATCTATCTAGAGCGACCACACAGATTCAGGCAGGTGCACCCATTAGCAAAGCAGTAGGTTACCTTGTTAGCTTATGGACCACAGCGGGAAGAGGCTAGCCTACTTGACACCCATTTCCTGCCTGTAAGTTAATTAATAGAGCAGAGCTGGATGGTTTGCTCATCCCAGGGAGAGAACAGGTGGTGACCGCTGCCGCTCCATTGACTTCGCGCTGATGGCAAAGAGCAGTATAATCAAGGCCAACGTATTGGTTAATATTTTGTTTTGTTTATTTTTAAAATCTGTGAAGGTAGATCAAGGATTTTTTTTTCTTTCTGTTGCTATAGCAATGTATAGACAACATGATAGAAGCCCATAACTGGGGGAAAAAAAAGAAAAGAAAAAAATTGCTGGTACTAGGTAGTTTTTTAATTTGTGAAGGAAAAATAAGATTTGTGTTTATATCCAAAAGATGTTTTCCTTTTCAGTGTAGCAAATCCACCCTTCAGCTAGAACCAGCTAATAGTTCTTTAAGTTTTAACATGATCAAAACCTGGATAATACTAGAAAAGAGGATAGGAAATGGAAGATTTGGGGACATGATTATTTAGGTAATAACAATAGTCATTGCAGCATTGCAATTATATAACCCTTTATGGTTTTAAAAAGAGATTATGCCATTTGGCTTTTCCCCTGTGAAGTGAACAGGACAGGGCTTTCCCCATGTTAGAGATGAAAACACTGGTGTTAGATGACTACTAGTTGGTTTCTGGGACACAGACTCTGGGATAGAATTCTGTGTGCGGGATGCTTCTTAAGGAGTGTCCTTAGGATAAATACCTGTGGACAAGGGTGGGAGGAAGTAGGATCGGGCAGAGAGACTCTGACGTGTGATGCAGGCCCAGCGACAGCCTAGGCTGGGCCCATGGAGTGCTCTCTAGCTAGAATGGCCTTTCACAGATTGGTTGAGATGGCTAGGCCATCAGTCATTGGGTGCAGGCCACTCTGGGAAGGAACATGACTTAGGCGAGGCTGCATTCTATCTCCAAGGCAATCCCTGAATTGTTTGCTGACAACATCTCAGCATCAGGCGAGTTAGTTCCTAGACAGGACTCCTCATGATGCTTGAATCTAGTTTTTTCTATTTATTCTGGGGTTGGCTGTTCCAGGATTCCAGGGGACCTCTTTCTGGGGGAAACTTGAAGGTGAAAGATGGGTGCAATGAAACCATAGCTTCCTGGCCAGAGCTGGTCTGAAGGCCATAATTGCTACTCCTGTCCCTTCCTCGGTCCCATTTAGATTCCTCTTATGCTCACCCAGCACCTCTGCTGTCTTAGTGGTTTACCTGGTGGCAGGACTCAGACCCTTATCACCCAAGAATCTGAATCCCTATTGCCACATTCTTCTAAGCTCTGATTGCTCCACTTGTCTAATTATAATAAAAATTGAGCAAGTGAGTTCCAAAAGGCACCTGGTGAATTGCCTGGACACCAAATGTATTCCTCTCTATTTCTGTCATGCAACAGCAATTCTACCTCGTCTCGATCATCAGGGCAATAACTCCTGCTCAGAATGATGACTCTTCTTGCCTGCTTGTCCCTTGGCACAAGGACACTGAAATGCTGAGGCAGCAGTTATAGCTAATCAATGGGGTTCTTTATATATTCTTTGGCAGAAGTAGATAGGAAGAAAGACATTAAGGGTGGGAAAGAGCAAAAAAATAAAAAATAAATAAAAAAATAAAGGCACCCTGTTGATTGGAGCAGCAATTCAGGACTAAACACCTGGAGTGAGTGAAGATGCTTGCCTCAGGACTACTCTTGCAGGCTGGTGCTGCTGGCTCCCAGTAGGTAGATGCTGCCCTGAGATCTGTCTCTGGGATAACATGGCATGGAAATGAAGAATAATCAGGACTTTCAAAGATCTGTTTTGTCACCTGCATGGTTTGATCACACAGGGAAAGCTACTTTTCTTGTCACGTGTCCTAATCACATTAACATAATTTATAGTTTAAAATCACCAATGAAAAGTCACTACACACACACACGTACACATATCCTTTGCTTCTAGCTCTTTATGCAGATGTGCATATCTCTGTTCTTTCCAGAGTCTGATCTATGTTATCTTTAGGGCTTTCTTAGAGCCCCTGGGCTTCACCACTCCAGCTGGGACTCATGCCTCTAAACCAAAGGGGCTGCTGACCTTAGAGCCTGTTTTCTTCCTCCAGTGAGGCTGCTGGAGAGGACTGCCCCAAACAGTTTGCCTGTTGCTTATTTCAATTTGCAAAGGTTCAGTTTGGACGAAGCAGGCATATTGTTACTTCATTGTCACACATCATATTCAAACGACAGCAAAACTTCACGTAGTAGCCCACTTAACTAAAAAAAAAAATCGGTGTAAAACACAGGCATTTCAATGTGTGGAGAATTGATAAGAATGTCCTGACTAAGCATATGAGAAGTTGAAGCCTAGACTGAGAATTTCTCTCCATATTAAATCCAAAAATAGCAACCATTTGACGTGCAGACCCCAAATCAGTAATTATAAGACAAAATCACTTTTGATCTTTTTCTTTGCATGGCTGATTTATCCTCTTCCCTTGTCAGATGAAGAATTTTACCTTGAAAATATTCCCTCTTTCCCCCGCAATATTTTCCCACTTTTTCATTCTCCCTGCAAGGAAGATGACAGCAGCTCTATTGAATGTCAACAAGCTGGAATATGTCATTAAATTTTAATCACCTTCCTGCCTGTGAAGTTGGTAATTGGAGATCATTAATGGAGCCTGCTGCTCTGTTGGCTCTCTGTAAATCCCAGCCATTTGAAAAAGGCAAAGAGCCCAGTTCTCATTATAACCCAAGCTCAGCTCGGCCATGGATTTTGTGCCAAATGCCCCAGGACCCAAATGCCATGAGCCTCAGGATCTCCCTTGGGCTCATATGAGATTTTCTTTCTTTTCTTTCCCATTAACCAATGGAACAATTATAGTGTAGCGTCCTGTGGAAATTGGCTGACCAGCTTTACTTAACAGAGACTGAGTCACTGATCTTCTTGGTTTTCCTCTTTCCTCTCCAATACACTCAAAAGGTTTCTCCCAGCTTTGTTCTGATTTGCTCTAGGCAGCAAATGGATGTCATAGCTAACTATACTCTCTCCTCTTGTCTGGTCCAGATGAGACTGTTTTAATTTTATCTGGAAATAGTGTCCCCTGTGGTCTTGTGACTACTAGCCAATTGTCACCACACTTCTTACTCTTTTCTGTTCCATCTCCATAGAACCAGACTTCTTTATTCAAAGGGGATAATTCTTCCTTCCATGCTACGAACCATCCTTGACTTTCATGATAATGGAATAGCAAGTCTGTGGAAGGAATTAGATTGCTGATAGGCAGCTCAGGAGCCTCATCGTTCAGTTTTAATTCTATGCTTTAAAAAAGTACAGCACCCTGGGGTCATTGTCTATCAGCACAGCCCAGCTCCTGGGCACCCCCAGTCCGCCTCATTGACGGTGCATATGCTCTGGAAATCCAGAAGCATGGGTGAACTCACAAAACATTGAGGGGGGGGGCTGCCGCTCCCCACTGCCTCCAGAACTCAAGAGCAGTGGATTCCCCATGTGTGCTCGACCTGGTGGATCCACAATGAGGTGCTGGGCTCCTTATGTGTGAGTTTTAAAGTTCAGTGTCACCGAGTGTAGCAAGTGATGACCGGAGAAGCAAAGCACTCCCTTGGTCAGCCCTTTGTGACCTCCCAGGGCTTCTGTCCCTCTGTCCCTTCTCCCTTGCTCTCCCATGCTTCTTTTCCACATTAGAGTATAGAGAAAGCAGTAGCAGAAGGGGAGACACAGAAGCAAGCAGCGCCCAGCTGTCTGCTCTCACTTAGAAACAGGGGAGGGGAGGTGTGGGCCTGCAAAACCTCAGTTAAGAAGAGCAAACATCTTGCTGCTTCCCTGGTGAAGAGCTCTGGGCATTAGAGAAGATGTGCCCTTGGTTTTCCCAGGGAGAAGAGGGCTCTCCCAGCCCCCTGCTCATCTCTTCCTGCTCTTTGTGCTAGAAAAGAATTCATTACAGCACAAGTATGGGAGGCAGCCCAGGGCACTCTGCTTCTATAAAATGTTTGTGAAGAGGTAAAAAAAAAATGCTTTTAGAGCACAAGATTTTCCAAAGCCTTTGTAGTTGTATTGTGGTCTTCTTTGATCAGCTGGGAAGATTGACACAGACTTACTAGCACAGGTGCTCACAGGAGTAGGCTGCTTCTAATGGGCAAGTAAGATGTTTAATAAATGTGAAAGTTTTGTTTATAGTGTTAGCGTTTTATCACTTCAAGCTATGGTTTCTGTGCAGTTAGGGAAAAGCCTCAGTTATTCCATCCTCTGCCTGTTTTTATCCATTCTTCTGTTATCCTATCAGCCATTCATTCATCACATATTTTTAAAGCATCTGGTGGGGCCTGGGTGGTTCCAGGCCCCAGGGACTTTCGGGGGACTAAGGAAGACAAGGTGGTTCTCGCTGTGTAGTCTGCTCCCAGGAGAGAAAGGCAGGCCCTAATAATTCCCAGTGAACAGACACTGGTGAGCACTGCAAGGGCAGGGGCCTTGTCCATTTTTGCTCCCAGTGTGTCCCCAGTTCCTAGCACAGTGCCTGGCAGACGGTGGCCGCTCAGATATTTGTGACATGAATAAATGAAGAATTGCATGGTAAGGCAGTGTTGGAACTGACGGTAAAGCACTTTCAGTACATTTGTCAACGAAGACACGGGAAAAGGGTTTCAGCGGGAGCAATGTCAGGTTTTATATTCATTTTAAATGTAATGGACAAAAGATTCCTGAGGGCGGTTATAGTTACAGGGAAGAAAAATAAAAACCTCGGGAGGACTGATGAAAGATGCGGGACCAGGAGGGTAACTGATAGAGTGGGGCCCTACAGGAGGGGGAGGGGTGGGTGTGGGGGGCGGGGAAGAAGGAGGAGGAACATGGGATCCGGTCTCCTCAGTGCCAGGGTGTGTGCTACCCTCTTAGATATATTTTCTTATGTGACCATTACAATAGGCATTTGGGATAGATATCATAATTCTCAATTTACATGTGAGGTGACCGAGGGTCTGAGAGGTGAAATCACTAACTGAGGTTCTAAAGGGGGGTAAGTGGTAGCGTGGGTTTGTGTCTGGGACGGGTCTTTTTCCCATGAGGCCGTGCTGTAGGCAAGTTGGAGGTTGGAGTCCTGGCAAGGAATGAGCATAGGAGAGCAGTCAGGTGGAGGACTTTTGAGGTTATTTTCATGTTTAACCCCAAACACCAGCAATGTGAGAGAGCGAGATACCTGAACTGCTATCCCTAGCACCGTGGACACTGGGACAGAGGCTTACGGGTGGTCATGTTTGTGAGCAAGGAGGGGGGAACGTCTTTCTTTTGAAAAGAAAACTGTTGTAGTTTTGGGTGTTTTGTCAAGATATTAAGGTAATTTTGGAATCTTTATTTGTTCTTTTGTACCAGAGGGTAGATGAATTGAATTTAATTATAAAATCTGAAGAGGTGTCATGTCTAGGACTTAAAGCTCTGACCCTGCAGGCAGAGGGCCTTGGTTTCAGTCAGGGTGCTGCTACTTCTTTGGCAATTTATTGAATCTCTGTGAGGCATAGGTCCTTTGAATGTAAAATTGCAAAGACAATAATACCTTCCTCAGGAGAGTTTGAGGACTAACTGTACAGTGTATGTCTAAACTTTGAATATAGAGTAAGTATTCCCTCATGGGACTGTAACATTATCTTTATTTTATTATTATTACTATTATTTTCCTGTAAACATGTCTTAGTCACCTGAGGGCACTGTAATAGAATACCATAGTCTAGGTGGATTAAAAACAGAAATATATTTTTCACAGTTCTGGAGGCTGGGAAGTCCAAGATCAATGTGTTAGCAGATTTGATGTCTGGTGTGGACCCACTTCCTGGTTCATAGGTGGCCATCTTCTTGCTGTGTTCTCACACAGCGGATGGGGAAAATTCTCCTCTCTTCAGCTTCTTATAAGGTACTAAATTCATTCATGAGGGAACCATTCTCATGACCTAATAACTTCCCAAGGGCCCACCTCCAAATGTCATCACATTAGGGATTTAGACTTCAACATATGAATTTGGGGTGGGAGGGCATAAACATTCAGTCCATAGCAGTAGCCAAAATCAAGTTTCATTTTAATATTTTATTTTTGTAGACCTTGTGCTTTGTCCTCTTACCCCAAAGTAAAAACAAACAAACAAACAAACTGTATAAGTTATCCTCATGTTACATAATATCTCCTTGGGTGGAATATTAAAGTTTTATTCTGTATGTGTGATGCTGTGAGAGGCCAAATGCATTTCTGGTCATTATTAGCAGCATTGTACTGGTTGGAGTGGACCTTGGTGAGGTAGGGCAGTGAGAACTGTAAATGATAGAAAAAGAGTCTGTGACTTAACCATGTATTGTGAATAAATAACATTTTATTCCATAAGAATGTTGTTCATCTGTTATTTCTCCTTTCTGCATTTTAAACACCGTTCCTTGTTGACTGATTTCAGATGAGTAGTTCTTGACTTTATTCAGTTGCTTCTTGTTAAAAACGAAGTAATGGAGCGAACAAGGTGTGACATTAAATAATGAGCTTACATAGAACATGTAGCCACCTGGTAAAGTGATGTTTGCAGAATCATGTTTACTTAATGCATTCCTCTCTTCACTTTCAAGTGTCTCAATAAAAGTTTAAGCCATATTAATAAGTGCATTTTCTTAATTTAGAGCACAAGTAATGCTATAAATCTAATTTCAATTTTTTTGAAAAGTCTTTTTTCCCTCCTGCTTTTCAATGCGTCACTACTGGTTTCTTCCTTCCACTCATACAACATTTCTTGCTAAAAGATGTTTTAGGATGTATATTACTATGAAAGTTTTTATTTCTAAGGGAAAGAAATATTTCAGTCTTGAGTTCTAGACTTGTGATGGTGAACCTATGACACGCATGTCAGCACTGACATGCGTAGCCATTTTCGATGACACGCGGCCGCATACCAGAGAAGTCTGGGGCTGCATGCTGAGAAGGACGTTTCATCCTAGGCTATTGCCTGGCCAGGTGCAGTATCCGAGGATAAAACATTTGCTGTAGTGTAGACACTCTGTGCCGGAGGTCTGTAGGCCAAAACAACAGAACTCTGGCACGGAGTGTCTAGTTCTGGGCCTTCCGGTTAGGCCGTTTTTCTCGAAGTGACACACCACCCGTGTTATGCTCGTTTTTTTTTTTTTTTTTTTTTTTTTGGTGAATTTTGACACACCAAGCTCAAAAGATTGCCCATCACTGCTCTAGACTGTGTGATGGCCCTTATCAAAGACCATTAGCAGTTCATTTGGCAAAGCAGGAAGGTGGCAGTGGGCCTTAAGGGAGCAGTAACTTTGCTGCAGATTTTGTTACTGATACAAGCCAAAACAACTAACAATACTACTTTAGTATCCTTTACTATTTCTATGTTTGAACTCTATAATTAGTCTTATACATAGTTATAAATGTGTTTTTTTATTTTCTTTCTCTTTTGTGACAGAGACAGAGAGAGGGACAGACAGGCACGAAGGGAGAGAGATCAAAAGCACCAATTCTTTGTTATGGCTCCTTAGTCTCCTTAGTTGTTCACTGATTGCATTCTGATATGTGCTTTGACTGGGGAGGGCGGGTGCTGCAGCAGAGCGAGTGACCCCTTGCTCAAGCCAGCGACCTTTGGACTCAAGCCAGTGATCCTTGGCCTCAATCCAGCGACCATGGGGTCATGTCTACAATCCCACACTCAAACCAACGACCCCATGCTCAAGCTGGTGAGCTTGCACTCAAGTTGGCAACCTCAGGGTTTCACACCTGGGTCTTCTGCGTCCCAGTCTGACTCTCTATCCACTGCACCATCGCCTGGTCAGGCACAGTTAGAAATGTTATGTTAATGAATAAATTCCTTTATCATTATGAAGATACCCTTTTTATCAACAGTAATATTCTTTGTTCAAAAGTTCAAGTAGTCTGATATTAACATAGCCAGACCAGCTTTCTTTTAATTAATACTTGCATGGTATATTTCCCCCACCCTTTTAATCCATCTGCATTTTTTATATTTAAAGTCCGTTTTCTTTAAGGACTATATAATTAGGTTTTACTTTTCTTCATCCAATTTAACAATCTTTGCCTTCAATTGAAGTGTTTAGACTATTAGTGTAATTGTAGATGTGTTTGTATTAAAGCCTGACATCTTTTCTATATAATTCTAGTTATTTTCTATGGTCCCACTTGTGCCTGGTTCCATTATTTCTCTTTTATTATATTCTTTTTGGGTATTTTTATGATTCTATTTATGTCTCCTATTAACTTATTAGTTATACATCTTTTTAATTGCTTGGGTTGTTTTATAGTTTTCAATACATATCTTTAACTATGACAGTTCAAATAATAATATAGCACTTCTGTATTATGCAAAATTATTACCATAGTATACTGCAATTTTCTCTCTTTTATCCCTTCATGCAACTGTTCTCACACATTTTTTTTAATTTTTTTTAGTGAGAGGAGGGGAGGCAGAGGGAGACTCCCACATGCGCCTCAACTGGGATCCACATGACAAGCCCACTAGGGGGCAATGCTCTCCCATATAGGGCCCTTGCTCTTTTGCAATGGGAGCCATTTTTTAGTGCCTGAAGAGGAAACCATGGAGCCATACTCAGCGCCCAAGGCCTACTCACTCTAATCAAGCCATGGCTGCAGAAGGGAAAGAGAAGGGAGGGGGGAGGAATGGAGAAGCAAATAGCTGCTTCTCATGTGTGCCCTGACCAGGAGTTGAACCTGGGACATCCACATGCTGGGTTGACATTCTACCACTGAGCAAACCGGCCAGGGATGTTCTCACACTGTTTCTTTTTGTATTTTTCTGAAGTGAGAAGCAGGGAGACAGACACACTCCCGCATGCGCGTGACCAGAATCCATCCGGCATACTCACTAGGGGGCTATGCTCTGCCCATCTGGGGTATTGTTCAGTTGCAACTGGAGCCATTCTAGCACCTGAGTCAGAGGCCATGGAGCCTTCCTCAGTGCCCAGGCCAACTTTGCTCCAATGGAACCTTGGCTGCAAGAGGGGAAGAAAGAGACAGAGAGGAAGAAGAGGGTGAAGGGTGGAGAAGCAGATGAGCCCTTCTCCTGTGTGCCCTGACCGGAAATTGAACCCAGGACTTTCACACATCAGGCCGATGCTCTACCACTGAGCCACCCAGACAGGGCAGTTTTTACACAATTTAAAGGGATTAAAATTAAGAAAAATATCTATTATATTTACCCACATATTTTTCTTTTCTCATGCTCTTTATTTCTATCTGGTATAGTAAGTTTCCTTCTTCCTGAAGAATTTTAACACTTCTTGATGTGCAAGCATGCTGGTGATTAATTCTCTCAGCTTTTGTATGGAAAAAACTTCATTTGCCCTCATATTGTTGTTGTTGTTGTTTTTTTCTTTGTGACAGAGACAGAAAAAGAGAGGGACAGATAGGGACAGACAGGAAGGGACAGAGATAAGAAGCATCAATTCTTCGTTGTGGCTCCTTAGTTGTTCATTGATTGCTTTCTCATATGTGCGTTGACTGGGGCTACAGCAGACTGAGTGACCCCTTGCTCAAGCCAGCGACCTTGGGCTCAAGTTAATGAGCCTTGCTCAAACCAGATGAGCCCACGCTCAATCTGGTGACCTTGGGGTTTTAAATCTGTGTCCTCCACGTCCCAGTCTAACGCTTTAGCCACTGTGCCACTGCCTGGTCAGGCTTGCCCTCAGTTTCGAAAGGTATTTTCACTGCATACAGAACTCTGATTTGACCAATATTTTTTTCTCAGTTCTTTAGAGATGTGACTCCATTGTCTTTTGATTGCCTCATTTGTGACAAGAAATCTGTTTCACTTCCTATCTTTGTGCATCTGTAGAAATGCTTATTTTTCTTTGGCTACTGTCAGGATTTCCCCTTTATCCCTGGGTTTTAGCAGTTTGACTTGATGTGCCCCATTGGGTCTTCTTGATATTGATACTGTTTGGACTATCTGAACTTCTTGGATGTGTGGTGTGTGGTCTTTTGATAATTTAAAAGAGTATCTCTTTCAATACTCTTTCTGTCCTTTTATCCTTCTGGTATGCTAAGTATATGTGTACTAGACTATTTGATACTGTCCCACATCTCTTGGATGATCCAGTATTTTTCTTTTGTGACTAAGTTTAGATAATTTCTTCTGGCCTATTTTCAAATTCACTAATTCTGGTTTGCTCTATTGCATCCAGTCTATTGATAAACTTGTGTGAAAAATTCTCTGTTGTGTGTATGTGTGTATGCATTTATATATTCTAGAATATCTATTTGATTTATTTTAATAGTTTCTGCCTCTGCCAACATTGCCCATCTGTGGATGCATGTTGTCCACTTTTATTTTTCTAAATCCTTTAACATCAATTGTATTTATTTTAACTTCCCTTTCTGTTGGAAAGTTCTAACATCTGAGTAATTTCTGAGTCTGGTTCTGCTGACTGCTTTTTTACTTGATCATGTGTCTATAGTTATTTTCCTCTTTGTGTGTCATAATTTTTCATTGAATACTGGATTTATTTTTTAAAGAGTGGAAAGGATGGAAGTAAATACTAGTTATGGCTGAAATTGCTACACTGCTTCTTCAGTCAGGCCCTCAGAACCTATCAGTAGTGAACTGGGTTTTTTGTTGCTATAGTTACCTCCAGTGCACTTGTCTTCAAATTCCTCTGAATGCAAGGCTGCTGACACTTTGCACTTTGTGTGAGGCCTGCATTATAGCAGGGCTTTTTTCAGAAATCCTGTTCTGCTTTCAGTTATTGGCAGGTCCTGCATGCCTGAGCTACAAATGGATAGTTTTCTATGTCCCTGTTCTTCCCAAGTTGCAGACTGCTATTGCTGCCTGGTGGGTACGGGTCATGGTGAGGGCTGGTGGGCTTTCTTGGATCTCCTGGTGTAATCTTAGTCTTAGGGAAGAACTTGTCCACCTACATTTTGGGGGTAGAGCTTTCTTAGTGTTTCAGAACTCTGTCCTAACTACAACTCACCCTTCCCATCCCCTCTAGCCCAGTCCTGTCCTCTACTCTGTCACATAGCCATAGTTTGACCAATATCTATGAGTGCGGGCACGTATCCTGTAAGCCTCTGCTTTGTGACCGTTTAGTGACCTGGGCTCAAACAGCTGTCCCATCCCTCCCCCAGCTGCAGAGTGCCTTTACTGCTAGTCTGCTTCCCTCAGCAGTGTACCTCCCAGGAGCAGGGGCCAGAGGGATTCTACCCCATGCTTCCTCTGAGATGAAGTTTAGTGCCTGTTCCTCCGAGGGTGCTTACACCAGGTACCATCTCTGTCCCATCTACTGAGTGTCCAATAGAAGCCCCTGGATAAAAGCTGGTTAATGAACACAAACCTTAAGTCTGGGGCTCTAAGACATCTAAACTGACAGGCTAGCTTCTACTAGCCATTTACAAATTTGTTAAAATTTCACCTCGTTTTTATTTTTTACTTACTTTAATGGTTGGTGAGCTCTTCCTTTCATACAGTGCCAAAGCTGAAAGAGCTTGTGTGTGTCATTTCTTATTAGAGGAACTTGTCATCTTTCAGATTTCAATGCAACCTAGTTGCCTTAAGATAATTTATAATTAAACCCTTCACAACATATCCTGTTATTTGAATTTAATAATTCTGATATCTCTATGACCTTTTCCAACCTTAGCCAGTTGCATAAAAATGGTTTTATACTATTTAAAAAAATAATGAATTGTCTATGGATTTTGTTAATACTGAGGACCTTTAGGCAGAGACACTCTTAGTACAGGGTAAAGTATTGGAGAGGTAGATGGGTGACAGTGATGACCAGGCAAATATGTCCCTAAGTAGGGAAAAAAATATTTAACTGGGAACATGTCTAAATAATCTCATTTTTATCATAAGAGAAACAGAAATGATGGGAGACATTGGAAAATCTATAAAAGAAACGTCATTCAACTGGTATTTTCAGTTTTCTAAAATACAAGCCATCTTCCTTTGGGTATTATTATTATTAGGATAGAGCAGGGGTAGTCAACCATTTTATACCTACTGCCCACTTTTGTACCTCTGTTAGTAGTAAAATTTTCTAACTGCCCACTTGTTCCACAGTAATGGTAATTTATAAAGTAAGGAAGTAACTTTATAAAACTTGTAAAGCAGAGTTACAGCAAGTTAAAGCATATAATAATAATTACTTACCAAGTACTTTATATTGGATTTTTGCTAAGTTTGGCAGAATAAATCTTTATAAAACATCTTATTATAGTTAAATCTATCTTTTTATTTATACTTTGGTTGCTCCGCTACCGCCTACCATGAAAGCTGGAACACCCACTAGTGGGTGGTAGGGATCACTGGGATAGAGGGTTTTGTTTTAGAGTCTTGCTCCTGTTGTTCTTTGGGTTGGTTGTTTTATTCAAGCCAGACTCTCAAATTCCTTCTCAGTGAAAAAGCATCATATATGGATATGCAGGAAAACATTGCATTCATGTGTTCATTTCAAATCTCATTGGAAACTTTGTTGGTACTTAAAGTGACTGAAAACTAAAATGGTTCATTTCAATAAAATGCTTTTTGGCTTGATTCAGATATTAGCACTGAAAGCATCTTCCAAATAAATCACATGCTAGGGAGACAAAACTTCTTTAATTTATTGGTAGCATTCAGTAGAGGTGTTAGCTACTGCTGTCCTTGGTGCATTTACTTAAAAGGATACTGGTGCTTGACATTTTTGATCACCTATGTGAATTTCAGTCAGTGTATGACAAATTATTTCCTTTCTCAGTTGGAACTAATCAAATTTATTCATCTGCTTCCTAATAAATGCCCAGAATCTATATTGAAAGAGTTATTCTCTGAATATAGGCATTTCCTGGTTGACAAACAATTCAGTCACTGTCATAACAGCTTCTTGGTAGGTATCTCAGGTCTCAAACTTTTCCATCAGTCACCATACAAAATTCCTTCTTTGGATAACAGCCACAGTTTCAGGATCATCAAATATTTCTCCCTTCTTTTGCAAAATAAAGCTAGCTTTTTTCTTTTTCTCTTTCTCTCCTTATCTTTCCTTGTTTTCCTTCATTCTGTTTCCTTCTTCCCTAATTTCTTTTAATGTAGCTTGCTGAGAAGTTGTGATTATAATAAAGGCAATCTTAGTTTATATTTAATTTGTAAATATTCAAATTATATAGTTTTAATTCTTTCATGAGAACATAATTCTAGACTAGGCAGCAAATCCTTGTGTTCCCAAATTACTTGGTTAAAAACTCTAATCTTAACTCTTGAAAATCATGTCATGTTTTGAACACTGAGTGATACTATGTTTTGTAGACTGCGTATGACAGATTGCTAGATATGCACATTTAAAACATTAAAAAATGAAGAATTTAAAGGGCCAATGTTTTTCAGAAGAAAAGAATTGAGAATGTAGATAAAAAACTGAGAATCTAAAAATTATTTTATAATTCAATAACAAGAATCATAATTCATGATCATGATTACCCACCCAGTAACCATTTATAGTGACTGCCATAGTTACTTTCAACTGAATACTTACTAAAGAATGGAAACTATGCTAATTGTTTTAAATTTTACAATATATTTAAAAATTTTACTATTACAAAAGCATATGAAATATGCAGTATGTGGAGTGTTTATGAGAATAAATTCAAGAGTCCTTGGGTGCTTGTTCAGTTCCACTATTAGTCAAGTATATAATCTTGGGAAAATTTCTTTGTGCTTCAGGTTCCTATATATACAGTGGCAAAGGACTAATATCGATAGTGCTGTTAGGAGGAATAATGAGATAATACATGGAAAGGCTTAAAGTAAGCTGATACATAGAGGCAGCTAATTAGCAGTGCTATATTTTATGCTAAGTCAACATTGAGGAATTACTGTTGAGAACCATATTCTCTTTTTTCTTCTTTCTTTTGTGACAGAGAAAGAGAGAGTCAGAGAGAGGGACAGAAAGTCACAGAAAGACAGGAAGGGAGAGAGATGAGAAGCATCAATTCTTCATTGTGGCACCTTAAATGTTCATTGATTGCTTTCTCATATGTCCCTTGACCAGGGGACAGCAGACCGAGTGGCCCCTTGCTTGAGCCAGCGACCTTGGGCTCAAGCAGGTGAGCTTTGCTCAAACCAGATAAGCCTGCGCTCAAACTGGCGACCTCGGGGTCTCGAACCTGGGTCCTCCACGTCCCAGTCCAACGCTCTATACACTGCGCCACTTGTCTGGTTAGGCAAGAACCATATTTTCTTTATACAATGTTCCCTTATTAGAGAACAAGTTCTTTAGGGAAAATATATGGATTTAACATATTAATGATGTAAATTATTTTTTCTCTCTCTCTCCCTTTTTCTTTAAGTGAGAGGATGGGAGATAGACTCCTGCATGCGCCCCTACCAGTATCCACCTGGCAACCCCCGTCTGGGGCCTATGCTGGAATCAACAGAGCTATCCTCATTGCCAGGGGCAACACTCGAACCAATCGAGTCACTGGTTGCAAAAGAGAGAGAGAGAGAGAGAGAGAGAGAGAGAGAGAGAAAGAGAGAGAGAGAGAGAGAAGTGGGAGAGGGAAGGGAAGAGAAGCAGATGGTCACTTCTCATGTGTGCCCTGACCAGGGATCAAACCTGGGATGTCAGCATGCCAGGCTGATGCTCTCTCCACTGAGCCAACCAGCCAGGGCCTACTTTCTCTCTTTTTATGAGCTTATAACATTTGAAAAGAAGCAAAATCAGAGTGTAAATAAATAGAAAATAAAAAGTGTTTTGGGATAATGTTGTAAAGGCATCAGTGTTCAGAATGCTCAAAAAATGCCTGGGTTAACGCTCATTCCTAACAGAAGGGTGTATTTATTTAACTAATGAATGCCATCCTCTTTATAAATTAATTGGAAAGAACTATGGTACTTGTGCTTATTATTTATTTTCTGTGACGAACAAGAAAAAATACCCTTTTGACATTTTTAGAGTCTCTGCTGAATAAAGAAGCATTAAATAAATCATTAGACTGAAATGCAAGATATAAAGGTATAGTATACCCATTTTAAGGTAAATAAACTTTATTTTCATATAGGAGCTATGGTTTTTTTTTTTATAATTTTATCACTTTTATTTTTGTAATTCAGTATAAGAGCCCCGGCACACTGGTGTTCTGCAAGAGTTTTTTTAAAAATTAATTTTAATGAGGTGACATGAATAAATCAGGGTATATATATTCAAAGAAAACATCTCCAGGCTATCTTGTCATTCAATTATGTTGAATACCCATCACTCAAAGTCAAATTGTCCTCTGTCACCTTCTATCTGGTTTTCTTTGTGCTCCTCCTCTCCCCCCTCTCCCACCCTTTCCTCCCTATTCCCACCCCGTAACCAACACACTCTTGTCCATGTCTCATAGTCCCGTTTTTCTGTCCCACTTATGTATGAAATCATGCAGTTCTCAGTTTTTTTCCGTTTTACTTATTTCACTCTGTATAATGTTATCAAGGTCCATCCATTTTGTTGTAAATGATCCAATGTCATCATTTCTTATGGCTGAGTAGTATTCCATAGTATATATGTACCATTGCTTTTTAATCCACTCATCCTCTGACGGACACTTGGGCTGTTTCCAGATTTTCGCTATTGTGAACAATACTGCCATGAACATGAGGGCACATTTCTTCTTTTTGAACAGTGCTATGGTGTTCTTAGGGTATATTCCTAAAAGTGGGATAGCTGGGTCAAAAGGCAGTTTGATTTTTAATTTTTGGGGGAATCTCCAAACTGTTTTCCACAGTGGCTGCACCAGTCTGCATTCCCACCAGTAGTGCAGAAGGGTTCCCTTTTCTCCACATCCTCACCAGCACTTATTCTGTGTTGTTTTGCTGATAAGTGCCATTCTGACTGGTGTGAGGTGAAATCTCCTTGTGGTTTTAATTTGCATTTCTCTAATGATTAGTGATGTGGAGCATTTTTTCATATGCCTATTGGCCATCTGTATGTCCTCTTTGGAGAAATTTCTATTCATTTCATTTGCCCATTTTTTGATTGGATTGTTTGTCTTCCTGGTGAGTTTAATAAGTTCTTTATAAATTTTGGTTATTAACCCCTTATCAGACGTGTTGTTGAATATGTTCTCCCATTGTGTGGTTTGTCTTTTTATTCTGTTCTTATTGTCTTTAGCTGTGCAAAAACTTTTTATTTTGATATAATTCCATTTGTTTATCCTGCCTTTTATTTCATTTGCCCGTGGAGATAAATCGGCAAATATATTGCTGTGACAGATGTCGGAGAGCTTACTGCCTATGTTTTCTTCTAAGATGCTTATGGTTTCACGGCTTACTTTTAAGTCTTTTATCCATTTTGAGTTTGTTTTTGTGAATGGTGTAAGTTGGTGGTCTAGTTTAATTGTTTTGCAGGTAGATGTCCAATTTTCCCAACACCATTTGTTAAAGAGGCTGTCTTTACTCCATTGTATGTTCTTTCCTCTTTTGTCAAATATCAGTTGTCCATAAAGGTGTATGTTTATTTCTGGGTTCTTTGTTCTGTTCCATTGATCTATGTGCCTGTTCTTATGCCAGTACCAGGCTGACTTGAGTACAATGGCCTTGTAGTAAACCTTGATATCTAGAAGAGTGATGCCTCCTGCTTTATTTTTTCTTTTTAAGATTGCTGAGGCTATTCATATTCTTTTTTGGTTCCATATAAATTTTTGAAATATGTGTTTTATATTTTTGAAGTATGTCATGGTATTTTAATTGGTATTGCATTGAATTTATAGATTGCTTTGGGTAATATAGACATTTTAATGATGGTATATGCTTCCACTTGTTTGTATCTTCCTTGATTTCTTTTATCAGTGTTTTATCTCTTATTAAAGCCTTTGCTTTAAAGTCCATTTTGTCAGATATAAGTATTGCTATCCCAGCTTTTTTGTCATTTCCATTTGCATGAAATATTTTTTCCATCCTTTTACCTTCAGTCTATGTGCATCTTTTGTTTTAAGGTGTGTCTCTTGTAGACAGCATACGTATGGGTCCTGTTTCTTTATCCACGCAGCTACCCTATGTCTTTTGATTGGATCATTTAATCCATTTACATTTAAGGTTATTATTGATATGTAGGTTATTATTGATAAGGTTATTATTGCCATTTTATTCTTTAAAGCTGTATTCTTCTTTTGCTATATTCTTTTCCCTCTTTGAACTGTTCACAACATGCCCCTTAGCATCTCCTACAGAATTGGCTTGGTTTTAATGAATTCCCTAAGGTTTTCTTTGTTTGGGAAGCTCTTTATTTCTCCTTCAATTTTAAACGTTAGCCTTGCTGGATAGAGTAGTCTTGGTTGTAGGTTCTTGATCTTCATTACTTTGAATATATCTTGCCATTCCCTTCTGGCCTCAAGTGTTTCTGTTGAGAAGTCGGATGTCATCCTCATGGGGGCTCCTTTGTAGGTGATCGTCTTTTTTTCTCTAGAAGCTTTTAAAATTTTCTCTTTATCACTTAGTGTTGGTATTTTAACTATGATGTGTCTTGGTGTAGATTTTTTTAGGTTTCTTTTTAATGGAGTTCTCTGTGCTTCTTGCACATGTGAAACGGTTTCCAGTCTTAATTTAGGGAAGTTTTCAGCTATGATTTGGTTGAACAAAGTTTCTATCTCTTGATCTTCTCTGCTTCTTCAGGAACCCCTATGATGCAAATGTTATTTCTCTTCATGTTTTCACAGAGCTCCCTTAGAGTTTCCTCAGATTTTTTTGAGTCTCTTTTCTTTTTTCTGCTCTGCTTCTGTGCATTTATTTATTTTGTCCTCTAACTCAGTGATTCTATCCTCAGCTTCATCCATCCTGCTTTTAATTCCTTCCATTATGGTCTTCAGTTCTGATACTGTATTTGTCATTTCTGTCTTATTCTTTTTTATTATTTGCACTTCCTCTTTTATACTTGCTATCTCTTTATTTAGGTGTTTGTAATGACTATCTATTGTTGCCTTAAGCTCTTTGAACATCCTAACTATCATTATTTTAAACTCTGCATCAGGTAGTTTTGTTATATTGGATTCATTCAGGTCCTTCTCTGGGGATTTCTCTTGATTCATTTGGGTTGCATTTCTCTGCCTGCCCATTTTGTCTGTGTGTAAGAAGAGTTTGGCTACTTGGGTCCAATGGGTGTTGCCTCTGTGTTCCCTATGTGTGATCTGTCTGCAGGCCCGCCACCCCCTCTGCTGCTGCCTAGGGAGGATGGGTGTGGGTGTTGCCGTCGCCGGCCTTGGCTGCTGAGGTCTCCGCCTAGCCTCCACAGGAGGAGCTGTGTTCTCGTACCTGGCTCTACAAGCCTCAGCCTGTCTCGGCCTTTGCCCCTCTCCCACGGGTGGGACCGTGCACCACACTGGGTCCGCAGCCTGGGCGTCAAGGGCAAGGTTGAGCACTTTTGCTCAGCTGCTGGTCCCTGTCAGCCTGTTCCACCAGCCGGAAGGGGCTTTTGGTGCATGCTCAGCTGCTAGCCCAGGCCAGAAGCCCCATCCCCACCAACCTCTGCTCCTCAGCTGGGCTGGGCTGTTGCTATGCGCTCAACAGGGTGCTGGGCTTCTACCCTGCCCCCACCAACCTCCGCTCCTTGCCTGGGCGGGGCTGTTGCTATTTGCTCAGCCACGCTCTGGGCTTCCACCCAACCTCCAAGGGCAAAGCCGGTTTGGGCAGGGCTTCAAGCCCCGGAGGCCTGGTGCGGCAGCGTGCCTACTTTCCCCTGCCCAGTGGCGGATCTCTGCCCATTTTGGGTTCCTGCTTTTCCCATACAGGTGGGGTTGCAGGCGGGTCCACAGCCGCCAGACCACTTTCACGCATCCCCTTTACCCCGGCTGGGCTAGACCTAGCTCGCGTAAGCTGGCTAGGCCTCTGCCCCTGCCGGCAGAACCGCGCTTCCGCGTCCTGTGGCCGCCCTCCCTCCAGCAAGCCCTCAGCAGTGTGATTGTGGGCACTGCAGCTCAGACCCTAACACTACATACTGTAGTCCTGAAAGCTCCCTCCTTCTAAGCGAATGTGCTCTAATTGCCGCAGGGGAGCCTGTTTGGCTGGTGTCCTGCTTCACTTTGCTGGTTCTAGGGGAAATATTGTTTCAGATTTATGTAGTGACTCAGCCCAGGGTTTAGGGTGGCTGTCCCTCAAAGCTTTTCTCCCTGTGCCTTCCAGACCGCACTCTCTACCCGCTGCTCCAGTCCTGTTCTCTCTTCCTGTCTCCTGGAGTCCCGGGTGAGTGGTTGTGAGAGAGGTTTTCTTTGCCATCCCTTTAAAAAGAATCCTGGGTCTGAGACAACTGTCTCTTTCTCACAAACAGTATCCTAACCTGTTTCCCAGCTAAATGCTGTCCATACGCCTCTTCTATGCTCTGGGGCTGCAGGCTAGGGCTTTGTTCCTGGGACCCAGGTCCCTACCCATCTGCTGGCCTCTCTTCCTGCCATGTGAGTCTCTCCGGGCTGCCTTTCGCTCTGGGGAGCTGGGCAGCCCTTTCCACGTTTTCGCTTTTCCTACCAGTCTCAATGGAGCTTCTTCAGTGTTCCCCGGTTGAAGAGTCCTTTCAGTCCAGTTCAATGTTGGTTTATCCAGATGATGGTTCTTAAAATCAAGTTATAATCCACTTTAGTTCTGGGAGTTGGAAGTTGGTACGTCCACTTACTCCATTGCTATCTTGCCCCCTAGGAGCTATGTTTTTGTATGTAGACTTTAAAAATATTAATACTGTCTGTATTATGGAAATCATGTTCTTCCTAGTTGACATACAATCTACAAAATGCATATTGTTTTTTTTTTCCTGGAACAGAGAGAGAGAGTCAGAGAGAGGATAGATAGGGACAGACAGAAAGGAACGAAGAGAGGTGAGAAGCACCAATCATTAGTTTTTCGTTGCCGTCGCAACACCTTAGTTATTCATTGATTGCTTTCTAACATGTGCCTTGACTGCGGGCCTTCAGCAGACTGAGCAACCCCTTGCTGGAGCCAGCGACCTTGGGTCCAAGCTGACGAGCTTTTGCTCATGCCAGATGGACCCACGCTCAAGCTGGTGATCTCGGGGTCTTGAACCTGGGTCTTCCGCATCCCAGTTCGATGCTCTATCCACTGCGCCACCGCCTGGTCAGGCCAAAATGCATATTGATTTTAAAATCATTCCAAGCAGCAGTCTCTATAAGGAGACTGACATTAAGAATTTGCTCTTGAAGATTTAACCTTCAAAGTATTGGTGAAGTATTTAAAGAGAACATAAATCTCGATTTCTATGGGATGGAGGCAACTAATTTTTATAATCTGAAAAATAAAGAAGAAAAACTTAAATAACCAGATTTGGGTGGGTGAGGAGATAACATGGGGGACCAATTTTTATTTTCCATTTTCTGTTTCATGAGGTTTTAGAACTGTTTCTATATATTTCTGTATCGCTGATTCCAAATATGAAATTTGTTTTTTGGTGCATGCTCTAGTTTTTATGCAATTTAAACTTCTTTTTGTTACAGTTAATGGCATGCATTGGTTTTTAAATTGGAGTTAAAGGGCAATGACTCTTGGATTTAACATAACCACAGGGCTACTAATGTTATAAAAACATCACTTTTACATAATTATAGTTGTTTTTAAATGTAAAAAATTATTATTTGATTAAAAACACCCTCTTATTTTGTTTTAAGATTGAATCATGGCTTCTTCGAGTAGGCGTAATTGTAAGAGTAGTCCTGACTCCTTCTGATATATATGTGGCTGTTACACACTTCAACGTCAAAGGCGCAATATTTCATCATTTGTGATACGTACATATATTGCCTATTTTTAAGTTCCCATTGGCAATCAAGACAAGAATTGGGCTCCTCATATTGTGTGTCATAATTGTGAGGAAATGCTTCGTGACTGGACAAAAGGAAAACACAAAGGAATGCCTTTTGGTATTCCCATGGTTTGGCGTGAACCTAAGGACCACAGCAGTGACTGTTATTTCTGTCTGATCCATACAAAGGACATTGGCAAGAAAAAATGGCATATGATCACATATCCTAATATTCCTTCAGCGATATGACCTACCCCACACTCTGAGACACTCCCAGTTCCAGTTTTCAATGGTTTTATTTCTTCTAAGGACGAAGAAAGTGAACATGGTGATCAAGTGTATTTTGATAAGATGCATGAGGAAATGGTTGTAGAATCTGTAGGGTCTTCTTCTTATGCCAAGCAGTCATTAAGCCCTCAGCAGTTTAGCCAACCTGAATTGAATGACTTAGTAAAAGATGTGGGACTATCAAAGAAAGCAGCTGAGTTATTAGCCTCCAGGGTTCAAGAAAAGAATATACTTCACTGGTCAGCTAAAACATCCCATTTCAAGAAGCATGAACAAATTTTTGTGTACTTTTTTTCCAAAGACAAACACTTTGTTTACTGTCATTATATCAGTAGTCTTTTCAGCCAGCTAGGTGTTGCCACTTACAGTTCAATAGAATGGAGGCTATTTCTTGACAGCTCTAAATGGAGTCTGAAATGTGTTCTCCTACACAACGGAAATGTTTATGCAGCGGTTCCAATTGGTTATTCAACTCATCTGCGAGAAGATTATAATGACATAAAAATTGTCCTCGACTTTCTGAAGTATGAGCAGCATAACTGGATCATTTGTGTGGATCTTTAAATGGTCAATTTCCTGCTCGGACAACAGAGAGGTTTCACAAAGTATCCTTGCTTTCAGTGTTTGTGGGACAGCTGAGCTTGGGAGAAACACTGGACACAGAAGGAGTGGCCAAAACGTGAAGCTCTGGAAGTAGGGATGCAAAATATTGTGACTGAACCTGTAGTTAATTGAAACAGGATCTTTTCCCCCCACTTAACATCAAACTTGGCTTAATAAAGCCATTTGTTCAGGCTTTGAATAGAGAAAGTGAATGCTTTTAACATATTATTTCTGCTTTTCCTGCCTTGTCTTTAGAGAAGATAAAAGCAGGTGTATTCGATGGACCTCAAATTTGAATCCTCATACATAATGAAGAATTTGCCAGGTAGATAAATATGGAGGAGAAAGCAGTATGGCAGTCTTTTGTGACAGGTACTAAGAACTTCCTTGGCAACAAAAAAGCAGAAAACTATAAACTTCTGGTTCAAAGGATGCTGTTGGCTTTTCGTGACATTGGATGTAACATGAGCGTTAAGATTCACTTCCTGAACAGTCACCTTGATAAGTTTCCTGAAAATCTTGGAGCTGTTAGTGATGAGCAGACTACTGCTGGAGCATCAAATGAGATTGTCCTCAACAAGTACACAAACACAAGAGCTACAAACGCAAATTTTTTCCTGAATAGAATTTAAATAAGTTTTGTGCTAATTTTATGATTAAAATAAGTGTTTTCATATGTTCTATTTTGAAATTGTAGATAAATTCTGATGCATTCATATCTCTTAGTGTAATAATGTATTTACTGCATTATATAAATTATTATATTTTCACTAAAATGATGCCCACGAAGACATTCTACTTCATTATATTAAACTAAATTTTGAAAATTTTACAATAAGATGAAAACCTAAAATCTTGAATTGCAAGCAACTGTAGCTTTCAGAGAAAAATTAATGTCAGATTTGAGATCAGCACACTCAAATTAGGTAAGAACAAGTGTTTTTGTGGATGCAACAAAAATTTTGTTCCCCAGTGTAATGCTTGTGTTGAAATCAAGGGCTTGCATCCTCCTGCATCTAGTGAATCAATGAATTGCATTTATTATTTGATAGAGCTTTTTGTAACTGACAGTTGTCTTTATCATAGGTTTTTCTTTTTTTTTCCAAGGTTTTTCTTTTATACTTTTAATTTAGCTTTAAGTTATTTTTATTTGTGATCAATTATGAAAGGAATCATGATATATACTTCTTATATGAGAAACATATATTAATGGTTAAAATGGTTGCTTACTTAATTTGATAACTTGATTTTATGCACAGAAAATGAGAGCTTTTATATATTTATTAACATCACTTAATTTATAGTGATTACTGAGATGTAGAGTACCTCTCATTCTTCTTTAAGGTGCTGTCATTGTGAAGATTAAGAGAACAAACAGAATGTCTTAAATAACTAAACTCATATTATTAGCTCTCATTGCTACTTTTGAAAAATATGCAGGATATAAAACCACTGTTTGGTACTGTTCTTCTGAAAGGTCATGTCACAGCATAGTTGTTGCCTTGGTTGTACTTGAGTCAAAGATATAATAAAGCACGTTGGATAGGAGAGAAAAATAGTTTGTCTGGTAGGAAACCTGGGCTCTACTATGATTCTCACTTCCTATATGACCTTGAATCAGTATTTTTACCTCTCTGGGTCTCCTTGTTCTCATCTTTAAAATGGTGGTGGCCCAGGCCGGTGGCTCAATGGATAGAATGTCAGCCCAGCATATGAATGTACCAGGTTCAATTCCCAGTCAGGGCACACAGGTGAAGTGACCATCTGCTTCTCTCCCACTGCCTCTCCCCCTTTACTCCCACTTACCCTTCTACAGCCAGTGGCTTGATTGGTTCAAATACGGCCCTGGGTGCTGAGGATGTCTGGGTTGGCCCAAGCATGTCAGCCTCAGGCACTAAAAATAGCTTGGTACTCAAGCATTGTCTCCAGACTGGGGTTGCTGGGTGAATCCCAGTAAAAGCACATGTGGGAGTCCGCCTCATTATCTTTTCTCCTCTCACCTAAAAGAAAGAAAGGAAGGAAGGAAGGAAGGAAGAAAGAAAAAAAGAAAAAAGAAAGAAAAAAGAAAGAAAATAGTGGCAACTGGAGAAGGTTAAAGTTTTTGAATACCTCCTAACTTCCTTCTATATCTAAAACCTTATGAAACTGTACTGACATTTTTCTTTTTAAAATTGCTATTCTTTTAATGGTGGGTGCAACATTGGAGGTTCTGCTGGGTTTTTGGGGCTGGAGGGCATTCTTCTTCTGACCTAATACAGTAAAAGGCAGTCACTGGTTTATTTAGGTAACAAATATTTATCATTTATTATATATATGTGTCTTAGGGATTATTTGATTGTTAAAAACAGAAACACTTTTCAAAATTTTAAAGCAATTTGTTGCAAGGATACATGAGCATTGAATGTGAAATCTAGGTTTCTGGATACAGGAAATGGCATATCTAACTGATTTATTTTTTGCCTGTTCAAGGATGTGTGGTTTTCCTCTTACTTTTTGTTCATATAGTCTTCCTTTTCCTCCCATCTTCAAAGACTGGATTTCCCTAATTTGGGGAGTACAGAATTGGCTACACCCCAAGTTTGCATAGTCTCTCTTTGTCTTGAAAAGTGATGAACTAGCCTGACCTGTGGTGGCGCAGTGGATAAAGCGTCGACCTGGGAACACTGAGGTCGCCAGTTCAAAACCTGGTCAAGGCACATATGGAAGTTGATGCTTCCAGCTCCTCCCCCCTTTCTTTCTTTCTCTCTCTCTCTCTCTCTCTCTCTCTCTTACTCTGTGTCGTCTCTCTAAAATGAATAATAAAAAAAAAGTTATGAACTAGGTTTACTGTGTTCTGATTCCAGGTTCTTATAAAAGAGACTGGTCCAGCATGAATTAGAGGTTTGCTTACACTCTAATGGTCAAGTCATAGAAATAGAAGTACACTATGTGCACAAGGAGCTATGAAGCCACAGGACGGAGCATCTTACCCAACTTGGGATGTGTAGCTGGAGTTGAGTCCTCACAGACAGCGAGGTGAGGGACAACGGGAAGTCTGTAGGCAGAAGGTGAAACATGAGTGACATGAGAGAAGTGTAAAATGGCAAAATGTATGCTCATGACAGCAGATGGCTCAGGCCTTGAGGAGTGGGCTGAGACGGTAAGCAGGAGCCCTGTCATGGAGGATGTGGAGGGAGATACCAAGGGGACTCCTGTCCTTGGCAACAAATACGGTGGCATGGCCATCTTTGATATAAGCTTTTAGGTGGAAAAAATGTGATCAAAAGCCAGTAGGAACATATTTAAAAGTAAAGGTTAAAAATCTTCAAGTCATCTGATAATTTTATTTTTAAACAATAAATGGCAATGATGCTTAATTGCTGAGAATACAATGCAATGGTTATGATTTTTGCCATAATTGAATCTTACATATTTCCTTGGCCAGTTGGCTCTGTGGTAGAGCATTGGCCTGGCATGTGAATGTCTTAGGTTCAATTCCTGGTCAGGACACACAGGAGAAGTGCCCATCTGCTTCTCTACCCCTCCCTCTCTCACTTCTCCCTCTCCACCCTTGCCCCGCATCCATAGCTTGATTGGAGCAAGTTGGCCTGGGGCCATGGCTTTTACCTCATTGCTCAGTTGCTAAGCAACAAAGCAATTCCCCCCAGATGTGAAGAGCATTGCCCCCTATTGGGCTGCCAGGTGGATCCTGGTCTGGGTGCATGCGGAATCTGTCTCTCTGGCTCTCCTGCTCTCACTGAATTAAAAAAAAAAAAATTAAAAAGAAGAATCTTGCATATTTAAGAAAGCTCAATATTGATTACTTCTTAAGTAAAATTTTCTCTGTACCTATCTGTAGCTTAAAAGAATTTTATTATTAAAAGATGGAATTAGGAGCCTTCAAGATACAATTTTATCCCACAGGATAGAGAAATTATGCCATTATTTTTACATATTAATTGATTTGACCCTCTGAAAATTAGATTTTTCTCCAAAGAAAAGAAAAATGAGTGGAAACTATTATTATTTATCCAATGTGCTAAGTTTATAATTTGATTTCTAGCTTCTAATTAACTTTATCATTTCCAAACACTTCAGTTGGACATAGTTGGGTAAAATGACAACTGTTTATTGGCCAGTGAGATTTGAGATTTTGGTTGGAATAGAATATGTCTCCACAAAATTAGTAATTGGAAATAAAATGAATATATTGGCAGTAATGTCTTGTTTTCCTATTATTACAAATATATCAAGCATCCATAGCCTATTTTTAAAGTTTGTTATATCCAATTTTAATAATGTTATCATAACAAAATGGCATCTAGTTTATGTTGAATAGGTACATTTGAATGAATTCTTTGAAGAGTGGGAGGAAAGAACAGCAAACATATCTCACTCGTGGTCTGTCCGTGAAAATGAAAATAAAAGCCAGTTATTAAATACACTTCCATCTGGACTATTGTGTACCTGGTTGATATATAAAGCTCAACTAATTATGTGGTTTGGCTTGGAATTTTACTCGTGCTTGTTGTATCCAGGAAGCTGGTAAACTTTGTATTAGTGCAGATCATTGCTTATTTACTTTGCAAAGAAAATAAACATGTGAAGTAAATCTATTTATCTGGTTTGATCATTAGGAAGCTCTGTAGCCTAATATTGACTGTGTTTTCTTTAGTTACATAATCAGTGCAGCTCAACATCAGACTGCAGCAATTAACTGTCAGGAATCTACTTTGATCAAGATTATATGACAATGCCTGCAGTATCAAAGCTCTTACAACTAAGGCTTGAATAGTAAGAAACAGAGATTAGTTTTCACATAAGGAGAATTGCATAATGACTTGAACTGGTTGGTTGTATTGGTGTGTGTGTGTGTGTGTGTGTGTGTGTATTTATATATATTTCTTTTTAAATAAATAAATTGTTCTCGAATGTCCTGTCTTGTATAGCTTTAACAATGATGGAATAGCATGGCCTAGTGATTAAGTACAGAGATAGCCTCTGGAGCAGTGGTTCTTAACCTGGGTTCTATGGAACCCTAGGGGTTCGATGAGTTGGTCTCAGGGGTTCGGAGAAGCCTCTGCCGCGGAGGCCAGAATAAAGTAATACCGTAATCTGTTGTGAGTTCATGCACTTTGTTGGTTTTGTTCTTTGAGCAAGGTGATGTTCATGCATGGCTCATTTTGTGCACCAGTAAAAAACATATACCTATGTCTTGAATTAGGAAAAAATATATTTTATTTATCACTAAAGAAGGATTTGGTGAATGTGCATATGAAACTGGTGGGTTCGGTACCTCAAAAAAGGTTAAGAACCACTGCTCTGGAGTCAGAAGTACTGGGTTCAAGTCTAGACTTTATCAATTATTAGTAGTATCAATTTAGCTTATTTTCACACTCCCAAACTGGGAATAATGGTAATACAACCTCAAGATGTAGCTATGAGGTTTAAATAAAATTAAGTACAGAAATTGTTTAGCATAAGACCAAACACAACTTAAAGCATTCAATCGACATTCATTAATATTGTATTATACTCCTTATGGAATTGACTAGTTTTTCTGAAATTGTGAATGGGAGGATAGGGTTTCAGACCAGTTTCCTGTTTAATGCATCTCTGATGCTATTTTTCGATTTCTTGAGAGTTTTCGATTAATTTTTCATTACCTCTCTGCTATTGGGAAGCAAAAGGGAAGTAGCATGGAGGGCCTCCTACAAGCCAGGGACACATTAGCTGTCCCTGTGCCCCTGTGAAGTAGTTCTTTTTGCTACACTTACACATGTGAAAGGCACAGTTCAAGGAGTTTATACAGTGTGTCCATAAAGTCATGGTGCTGTTTTGACCAGTCACCAGTCAAAAGAGCGCCGTGACTTGATGGACACACTGTATTATTTGCACAGTGTTGCAAAGCTAGAAAGTGGAATATCCAGGGTTTGAGCCCAGATCTGCCTGATTTTACTCTGTAGGCTGGCCCAGATTCTAGAGATTGAGGTCCCATGGTGTCTTCTTAGACAGCTGGAAACATTCAAAGACACAGAGGGCATGGTTCTAATCTATTTTCCTCCTTATCTCATGGGTCCTGCGTGACTTTAGCTTACATTTTACTGATAATTTATCCCACTGTTATCAGTGTCATCATCACGCTGGAGATGAGCTCGATTTCACTGTCCAGGGCCTTGGTTGGGCTTGGCATTTTTCAGAACGACCTTATTCACCTTGAAATGAAATACGAAATGTGTCACAATACCATCTCTAAGCAACCCTTAAACACATCTTTGAAGGTCTGTAATGAGACAGACAGCTTGCAAATAGGATGGAAATGTGGGTCCTGATTATTATAGCTGATGGGTTTTCCTTTTGTTGTTGTTGTTGGATTGTTCTGTTCCTCAGTGAAATAACTTTCTGTGTAACATTTCTGGGGGGTAGATATATAAATGTACGCTTATAAATTGTGCGTTGTTTTGGCAAGATCATAATTATTTTTATGGGCTTTTGGCCAAGAATTTTCAAAATGAATGCATGTCTGTGCAGGTGCTCACTGAAGGCATGCTAAAGCAATGTTTCGCTGTAATTGGTCACGGGTGTACACCAGCGCGTCATTAGTTTCTTGCAGAAAGGATGTGAGGCAGTTCAGTAAGAGGGAAAAGCGCATGTTGTCTAGTATGCCTTCTACTTGAAGTAAAATGTTCTGTAATTTTGACTTTGATGTCTATACTTCTCTCTCCAATTCCTTATCTAGATTATACTATTCCTTATTCAAGCATAGTTCCTAGTAATTCTTTCATAGGCTATTTTTCCTTTTTGCTTTTTATTTTTCCTGAAAAGTTAAAAAATTAGAAACAACAGATAGAAAAATAAAACAAGTACCCACATTTCTACTGCCCAAGCAAGAAAACTTTCAACATTTGGAATTCTTCCAGACCTTCCAGGAAGTGAAATATTGTAGATAACAGCTAATATTTCCCCTTAACCACATTAAAATAATATCCTTTTTCTTTCCCTTCCTCTCAGGGGGGACAGCTGTGGTAAGCTAGCTGTGTAGACTCCCACTCACAGGCTGCTTCGCTAAGACCTTGCTGTCTTTTCTAACTATTCCAAGAAACTATACCAATCTTGGGTTAATCAGGCTATACAATCAGTCCCCTCATAGACAAGGGATTGGAAGTGGAACAAAATACACTTTAGGACTCCCCAGGTTTACCCTTTTTTGGTCTCCTACATTTTAAAGGTATCATTTAATCAAGGTTGTGGGTTTTTTTTGTTTTTTTTTTTAAATCTCAAATTACCTAGAGATCTATGCTGGTGTAATCCTGAATTCTTAATAATTGACTTAAGTAGGAAGTTTTCCCTAGGCGATACTGAAATTATAAGTCTCACAGTTTTAAACCTGTTCCTAAACTTTTAGCCCCTCTCAGAAACTTCATGCAAGGATAACATGGAAGACATCCCTAGATTTTATTTTGTCTGGGTCCCTATCATCTGACCACTAGATGGCCTTCATTCATCTTGGCCCATCGTGCCATTGGGCATTGCAAGTGAGAAGAGTTGTCCAGTGGTCCCAGGCTCTCCGGTTTGAATAGAATGACAGGACCCATTCATTTAATGCATCTCATTTCCTTCTGCTCCCATTGCTATCAGAAGCCCAAACCTCCCAGGTTATGTATGAACACTTGTATTCTCATTCTACTTTAGCTATTCCCTAATTTGATCTCTTCATACCTTCCCAAACACTTGTACTGTGCCAGCTCCCATGTATCTGCATTCTCTTGACCTATTTTCACTATGTGAAGCCTACATTTCCCGACGACACTGCTGTCCTCCTGAGTGGAGGTTGTATTGTTTCTTCACCCCCTAACACACCTCAGTGAGTGGATACGGACCAGGCATTGGTCTCATTGCCTCTCCTCCATCTTTCTTCCCAAAGGGAAGCACCCCACGATACTTTCTGCTGCTGTCGTTGGCTCCCTACTCATCGAGTTCTCATGGCAGAGGGTTCAGAATGCAGGCTCCAGGGTCAGGCAGCCTGGGTTTGAATTCCGGTGCTGCTCGTTGTTAGCTGTATGACTTGGGGCATACTGTTCAACTTCTGGGCTTTGGTTTTCTTGTCTGTAGAATAAAGGTGGTTGTGAGGAGAAACAATAGTGAATGAGAGTTTAATGTCTGACACGTAGTAACGTGCTTAATAAATGTGAGATATTTTAAGAAATAATTATAATTTTCTTATGCTTCTCTCCATTGATGACCAGTGTTTCTAAAACTCAGTTTCAAGTTAACTAATGTCTAACCTTGTGATGGCGAACCTATGACACGCGTGTCAGCACGGACACGCATAGCCATTTTCGATGACATGTGGCCGCATACCAGAGAAGTATGGGGCTGCATGCTGAGAAGGATGTTTCATCCTTGGCTCCTGCACGGCCAGGATAAAACATTTGCTGTAGTGTAGATACTCTGCGCCGGAGGTCTGTAGGCCAAAAGAACAGAACTCCAGCACAGAGCGTCTAGTTCTGGGACTTCCGGTTAGGCCATTTTTCTTGAAGTGACACACCACCCGAATTATGCTCATTTTCTTGGCGAATTTTCACACACCAAGTTCAAAAGATTGCCCATCACTGGTCTAACCACTGCCTTGTTCCTTTCCAGCCCACTTCCTCTGATGTTTCCTCTCCAGCATTTCTTCTATTCCATCATCAGCAGCTCCAGATCCTGCTGCCTGTCACTCTCAGTCCCCCCTCCGTGTTGTCATTATCTTTCCTACTTGGGTCATGCAACATTAATTCCCCTCTTCCCCTCTCCCTTCTTCATACTCACCTGGAAAAACCACAACTCTACTTCACCCCAGTTTTTTACCTGTTCTTCTAGAATCAAAGTAAATAGCTATTCACGAAGAAAAGAACCAAAACTTGCAGATTTATGAATATAAAGTTCAAATGGGGACGCAATGCTACCTGTCAATCCTACTGAGCTTTCTAGTCTGTCCATTTTGACTGTTCCACATCTTCTCTGTCCCCAAACCTATACGTCTTCCTCTGCTGCTTCAGTTTTCCTGGCTGTCTTTCTGATATATTGGCTTTCCCCCCTCATCCTCCTTTGCTTGTCCCCTTACCCACTCTTTAATAGTTCTGTTTAACAAATTACCTCAAAACTCACTGGCTTAAAACAATTATATTTTTGAAGCAAGTAGGCCTAAACCTCAGTCCCATGAGTGGTGGGCCTAGGAACTGGTCTCCCAAAGGCCGAGGGCGCAAAGGGAGCCCTGCCAAGCTGACTCAGGCCCTGCCCCCCAAGGGCTAAGGCCCAGTGAGGCCCTAGGTACCTGAGGGCGCTTTCCCGGACACCCTAGTTAGCCAGGAGCCAGCTGCATCACTGCTTCTCAAACCGACTGTGTTGATGCCCTGCCAAGGAGGCCGAGGGTTCTCAAGTGCTAACAATTTGTGTTGTCATAGTTATGCATAGGGAAAAATAGAAGACCAGGTGGAGAGTGACTTGTGTATGTGTCCTGGCCAGAGAAACTTCTGGGGCTAGGTTAATATTAACTTAGGAACTCAGACAAAGCACCAGTCTCCTTGGGCAAAGTATGGGTACTGGCCAAAGGCCCTTTCTTCTCCCCTGCTGCCGAGAAGCAGGGCTGCAGGACAATTCATCTGCACTGTGCGGGCTAACATGTTCTCTATCGCAACCCTAAAGGCTTTGGAGGCCGGTTGGAAAGCCAACGTAATTATTGGGAAGTATTTTACCTAGGGAAAGTCTTGACGACTTTAAGGATAAATCCATTTGCTGTTTTTACAACTAACTAATCCTGATGACAGATCTATATTTCCTGGGAGACTAGGCTAAAGCTGTGATACTGACCTTTAAAAAGTGTTTCAGTCATCACATGCAGTCTTAGAAATTTACAGCACAAAACCCCACAGTGCATCCTTAGCCATGCTGACTTATGATATTGTGTGGTTATTGTTAAGGTAGGTTGCAGAATCAACTGGAAGAACCATTGTTCAGTCCCAAAGATGTGATTATCCAGTAAGGATTGATGTCTTTTGGCTGTGTTTGGAGAGCAAAAGAGTGTGCTCGTTAGGTCAAATCTCGCGAGCACCTAGAATGTGCACGCAGAGGCCGACAGGTCAGACTGCAGAGCCAGAATGTGGGCATTTTTAGAGAATCTGGTGTTTTATGTAAAAACACTCCTAAGGAAATAAGAAATCTGTGACTTTTAAGATCTAAAGGTACTCTTACAAAAAGACTATATCAATCAATGTACGTTCCTTATTCCTTTTAAACTTTCTTTGGATTATGATTAGTAAAAGACATTGAAAATAGCAAGATCAATATATAGGTGCTAATTTTAATAATTTTTGTAACTGAGTACACACCAATACTAGCAAAAAACACCGTATTTAAATGGGTATTTAAATTTAAGTTAGAAAAGGCTTTAAAACCCAAATACCAAACATAAGGAGAGCATAACAATCTCCATCTGAGATCACTTTTCCTGGTTTGAATTTGTCTTCTAGGTCTACTGAGCACACTGCTTACCATCTTTGGACAATGTTTCACCTACTATAGGTGTTCAATAAATATTTATAACTATAAATAATATTATAAGGCTAAAATTGTTAGAAGTACTTATTATAAGGCTAAAAACGTAGATAATTTACTTGATAAGTTGCTCTTTCTCAAGGGGGTAAAGGAGATAGCCTGAGTGCTACAAATATAAGATCATATCGCAGGAGAATGTTTAGAAAATTACTTCACTCTAGAAGCTTTAACTGTGCATCTTCTTGGTTTTAGAGCAGCCACTCATTTTTTTTATTTATTTATTTTTTATTATTAATTTTAATGGGGTGACACCAATAAATCAGGGTACATATGTACAATGAAAACATCTCCAGATTATCTTATCATTCAATTGTGTTGCATACCCGTCACCCAAAGTCAAATTGTCCTCTGTCACCTTCTATCTGGTTTTCCCTGTGTCCCTCCCCTCCTCCCTATCCCACCCTCCCCTCCCTCCCCCCATCCCATAACCACCACTCTCTTGTCCATGTCTCATAGTCTCACTTTTATGTCCCACCTATGTATGAAATCATGCTGTTCTCAGTTTTTTTTTTCTGATTTACTTATTTCACTCCGTATAATGTTATCAAGGTCCATCCATTTTGTTGTAAATGATCCGATGTCATCATTTCTTATGGCTGAGTAGTTTTCCACAGTATATATGTACCAAAGCTTTTTAATCCACTCGTCTTCTGACGGACACTTGGGCTGGTTCCAGATCTTCGCTATTGTGAACAATGTTGCCACGAACATGGGAGCACATTTCTTCTTTTCGAACAGTGCTATGGTGTTCTTAGCGTATATTCCTATAAGTGGGATAGCTGGGTCAAAAGGCAGGTCGACTTTTAATTTTTTGAGGAATCTCCAAACTGTTTTCCACAGTGGCTGCACCAGTCTGCATTCCCACCAGCAGTGCAGAAGGGTTCCCTTTTCTCCACATCCTCACCAGCACTTGTTCTGTGTTGTTTTGCTGATGAGCGCCATTCTGACTGGTGTGAGGTGATATCTCATTGTGGTTTTAATTTGCATTTCTCTAATGATTAGTGATGTTGAGCATTTTTTCATATGCCTATTGGCCATCTGTATGTCCTCTTTGGAGAAATTTCTATTCATTTCATTGGCCCATTTTTTGATTGGATTGTTTGTCTTCCTGGTGTTGAGTTTTATAAGTTCTTTATAAATTTTGGTTATTAACCCCTTATCAGACGTGCTGTCGAATATGTTCTCCCATTGTGTGGTTTGTCTTTTTATTCTGTTCTTATTGTCTTTAGCTGTGCAAAAACTTTTTAGTTTGATATAGTCCCATTTGTTTATCTTGCCTTTTATTTCATTTGCCCATGGAGATAAATCGGCAAATATATTGAGAGCAGCCATTCATTTTTATTTTCACTGCTAATCTATCTTCAGCTTTGCCAGTATTTCCTGCAGCAAATATTTCATGGCTAAGTATCTGCCTTTAGAGAGCTTATCTTTAATTGACAAAATAAGTAATTGCTATATTAAAAAGCCAGCTGTAGCCTATTTTTAAATTTCAGTATTGGCTTTGTGAAGGGGCAAACTGAAGGATTTGAAATGCCAGGAAGGAGAAAGCAATCAGTAGTGGAGGGCATTTGCTGGTACCTAATAAAGAACACTTGGAGTGATAGAGATGCGATAAATTATCAGCAAAATGCCGTTATTTTTATTCTTAGACAGGCCCCCAGTGTGTGAGAGCCAGCAGCAAAAATCAGGCGTGAGAGATGACTACTCTCCAAGCGACCTACGTTTAAAAGAAATAAAGAGCATTGATTTATTCTTTATTATTTATCTTCATAGGCTATATGTAAACTCCTGGGAGCAAAGTATGTTTTTGTATGATTTATATGACATTTACAACTTGGATGTTCAATAAAAGTAAACCTGGTTGTCATCTTCTAACCACAAAGCTATTGATATTTATGTGGTAGATATCCTTACTTTATAATTGTGTAAACTTAAGGTAATGGGAATGACTCACTTTCTGAAGGTCATAGATAGATAGGATCAGGTCTTTGGCTAGATTATATTCTCTCGGTTTTTTTTTTCATTTCTTTCCTCCTTCCATCTCTGTCCTCAAATATTGACAGTTGAAGAGAAAATTGAGTGAATCAGAATTGCTACTATGTTAACCATATTGTTTTATGTGGTAGAATCAATCGCACAGTGTTACTGTTTAAATTACCATGATTATCCAAATCTGTATATTGGGTTTTCTTTTTTATGAGCTAACAGTGGGAAATTCTCTTGTCTGTTAAGAATAGAGACATATTTTCCCCACTTACATTGTTTTAAAGGGGAAATAATGTCCATGACTTAAATTGTAAGCCCCTTGAAGACAGGGATGTTGTCTTATTTTCTGTTGTTTCCCTGGTACCTGTACTTGGTACTTTGGAGCTCAATAATCTTTTGTTGAATGGTAAACAAAATAAAATAAAACAAAACAAAAACAACTATATTTTAAAATTATTTCTCTCAGTTACTCTGGGTCAGGAATTTGGGAGTGGCTTGGGGTCTCAGGAGGTAGCCATCAGATGTCAGCTGAGTCTGTCGTCATCTGGAGGCTTAACTTGGACTGATGCACTCATATGTCTTCTTTATGTCTTCACATCACGTCAATGGGCTTTCTTTTGAATGATCAGACAGAGAGAGCTGGTCTGATGCTGCCATTTTTTATGAACAGACCTTGAAACTCATAGCCCATTACTTCTACTGTATTGTGTTGGTCACACATGCTAGCCCTGACTCACCATGGGGAGTGGGTAGCGGTACTATGCAAGGGCATGTATACCAGGAGACAAGGATCATTAAAGGCTGGTTACCATGACACATCAACCTGACAGCTGGATATTGTCACTCCCCAGATCTCCAAAGAGAGATTTCTGTTCTTTGCATTTATATTCTCTCCCTGAGTGCTCTCATCCAGTCTTCTGGCACTATAGTTCAGACATAACTTGAGTGGATAAACACTCAAGTTTATCCACACCCTTAAGTAGTAGATCTATACATTCAAATGCCCACTTGACATTTTCAGTTGGCTGCCTCATAGGTGTTTCAAGCTTTCTTAAATATTTTCCAAGCTTCCTCATCTCATTAAAGGGCACCGGCATCTGTCTAGTCACTCAAACCAGAAATGTGAGAGTAATCTCGAATTTTCCCACTTTTTGATGAAATTCTTAACAATACCTTTCTACCATGTCCTAAATGTATGTCCTTTGCTCCACCTCTGTGGCCACTATCCTAATTCAAGCCATCATTATTTCTCATCTCATCCAAATCAAAAGCTCCTAACTGGCCTTTCCATTTCTGTAATTCATTATTCACCCATCAATCACAATGATCTTTAAGAAGATCAATATTATGTCTTAATCATGCTTAAATACCTCTATTGGCTTCCCGTTCTGCTTAGAATGAGATTCCTTTATCTTCCCTTGTCTAAAAGGCCTTCCATAAATGCCATGTGCACACCCCCGAACCCCATTTTCTACCACTTCTTTCCTTACTTACAACATTCCACCCATTCATACCTGCCTTCTGACCTTGGAGCATGTCAAGTACATCCCAATGCAGGGCCTTTTGTGCTGGCTTTCACTGTGAAATGCTCTTCCCTTGGGTGTTGGGTAGTTGACTCTTTGTCTTTTGGGTCTCAGCTACATGTCCAGCCTATTCAGAGAGACCAGTCCTGATCATCCAAGGTGAAGCAGCTCCAGGACACTCTCTAGCTCATCACCCTGCTTTATTTTCTGCACAATACTCATCATCACTGGCTATTTTTTGCCTTTTTATTTGTTTGGTGTTCTTACCCTTCAGTAGAATGTGAGCTTCATACATGCAGCGGCTTCAAGTTCCCTACTCACTACTGTATTTCCAGCTTTTGGAATACTGCCTGGCTCATGTTAAAATCTCAAAAGTATTTGCTGGATGGAAAAAGGAAGAATTGTTAACGGGTCACTCACTAAATGTCATTTTGTTGAATGACCCCTGGAATATTTAGGTTATCATGAGGGGAAAAAATTATGGAGAAACAGTTTTGTTTGAGGACAATTCTTTGGTGTGTTACAGTCCAGAGAAAACAATCCAAAAGACGTCCTTTTCTCTGTAAGACAGATATTGACTCCTTCACATCAAACAGCTGTCTTTCCTTTTATTTGTTCTGTTGGAAGAATTCTTTTTACTGCTCTTGGTATTTAGGCAAATTTTGCCTACATTTTATGAATGTTGCAATTTCAGATCATAATTATGCTTTTGGGGCATGACAGGTTTAAGACATCTTTTGTGAACAAAAATGCATGTACCTTTTTACTGTTTGTGAAGGCATTTTCATTTGCAGAGTTATTCTCTACAGCTCTGGCTCTCCATTTCTTATTGCCAAATTTTTGGTTAAACCTGGATCTATACTCTGGAGAAACCATTTAAATGTTTCTTTTCCTAGCAAACTACCATAGTCTGTTTTTGTTTTTGTTGTTTTCAGAATGATCATTCATCTTAGTTGCATGTCACTATGCTTTTCCTTTAGAATGACTCCGAGACTCAGACTTCCAGGAGACTCTTCTCTTAAACCTCCTTATCTCAAAATCTTTCCCTTCTAAAGTGTGATACAGTTCCCTCTGCATTGCCATTTAAGTCCGTGTGCATTATTTTTCAATTATGTATCGTTGATCAGTGATGTTCTGATTCTGTTTCCCTTGTAGATGGCTTGTTTTTCTGTTCTCCTATTTGATCCTCCGAGACAATACATGCTGCACATCTGACGTTCAGTCTGGGCTGGTGCGTACCGCTCTCCTGTTTGTACTGGCCTGAAGACCCACCTCAGCCAACCACAGCTCTTAGGGACAAACTTTACTTTGTGAGACGAGCACCCAAGTTACATGTGGGTGAACTTTTCTTCATTCCCATCACATTTTGTGCTGGAATGTTTGATCAATATAGTCTTTTCTATCAATTTAACTGTACAAATATTTGTTCATATTTAATACCTACTAATCAGTACAATTCTGAATTGAATAAAAAAATTCTTCAGGGATATTAGATATATGCAGAATAATTAATATACTGGCTATAACAGTCAAGGTTCTACCCAACAAACAAAGCCAGTAGGATATGCATATCTTCATCTATATCATCTATGTCTATCTATATCTATATCTATATCTATATCTATATCTATATCTATATCTATATCTATATGTATATCTATCATCTATATCTATTTTGTCTATCTATATCATCTATATTTATGTCTATCTGTATCCATATCTATCTCTATAGCTTTATGATCTAGTTTATAGATATATAGAGAGCTGATTCTCACTTTTGGACTTCATATTTGTGAATCCACCTACTTGTTAAGGTTTTTTGTAACCCCCATATCAACATTTGCTGTGTTTAAGGGTCATTCACGTAGATGCATAGAGTAGAGCAGTGAAAAACTTGAACTGCCTGATGCACATGCGCCCAGCCGAGGTTGAACATGGCGATGTCTGCCTTCAGTGCTCAGACTATAAATGAGTCTTTTTCACAGTCTATGTAGTGCTACATTTTTTATACTTTTGTTTTTTGTTTTTGTTGTTGGTGATTTCACTGTGTAAAGTTGACACATAAAACCAACCCTCACACTAACATTCATTGAATCTTTACTATGTGCAGGCACTGTTCACAATGCCTTTATATTTATCTAATCCTCGCAACAATTCTATGTGATTGGTACTATTATTATTTGAATTTCACAGATGAGAAAACAGAGGCATAAGTGAGCAGGAGTAACTTGCTCCGGATCATGCAGCAAGTATGGAGGGAGGCTGGAAACCAAACTTCTGCAAGCTGGCTCTCTAGTCTTGCTCTTAACCAGTTCACTCACTCACTGTGCATGAGGAGAGAGTTAGCTGTGGTGGGAAATCTCATAACTTTATAAGTAAACGGGATTTTCATGTTAAAGGCACATGGTTGCTTTGGCCAACATTGAGGGCCATTTGAAGGAAGGGACTGCGGCCTCCTGAGTAGGTGTTGTTCTTTCCTCTGCCCACCTAACCCAGAGTCAGCCTGGTTCTGCATTTTATGAAACCATATAGTTATGATATAATTGGTTATTTCAACTATTATGCATTTCTAACCAGCTACATCAGGAATAGGCTAATGCTTACAACAGGAGTCAAATACTATTGAAAAACAAAGTTCATACAAAGAGATGCACTGAATTGTGCTCTGATAATATTTACACAGAATTGAAATAACTCTAAAGGTCCCAGGGAAGCTCTATAATCACAGGATGGCTTAAGGTGCTTGTTAACCACCAACTGCCTTGAGGCTGGAGGTTCTATGATTGCTGGAAATATAACTGCTTCCATTGTAAGAAGCAAAATAAGTCAAGGTAGAAAATGCAAATTATTAACTTCTGAAATTAAAGTAAAATGAAGTTAAATAAAATTGAGCTTCACCAAAAATTGATAATGGTGGTCTAACATGAAGAGCATGGGGGAAGATGGTACATTCCAAAATATTGAATCTTTAGCTATTTCCATAATTCAATTCAAAATCATTTTGTTTTTATTCTGCTTGGTTGTTAGAACTCTCAAAACCACTTGTGCTCTTCCAGCTTAATGGGCGCAGGTCACCCGTCTGCTTACTGAGGCAGCCCTGACCAAGGACTTGTGAACTGAGAGGGGGATCTTAAATATTGATGTCCTAGATAGAGAGGTTAGGGGCTCATTGATGATGAAAGATGTGCTGTGTCTCCTGCAGCCGCATGCAAAATCGAATCAGGCCGCCTCTTCTTCAGGTCAGCTGTGGCCTGTGGCCTCATTAGACAGAGGCCAATTCAGATGGGTGTTTGGGAAGAATATACCACCCCATGTCATCACACCTCTCCCCGCAAAAGTCCAAGAGGCATGTGGGAGACTGAAGATTTGGAATGTTGACATGTATCAGAAGGGAGTGAATCATAGTTTAAGGAGACAGCCTTCAGCTGCTTGAGAGGCAACAGATGTTTCACCATATATTTTAAAATTTGTCATATACTTAAGGGAGTGGGTGATTATTGTACTCTAAAAAGATACTAGGACTTGAGCCCTATATATACTTAGGAGTAAGTTATATTTATTTTTCTGTGGTGAAGTGCTGGGTCTAGGTCTCCAAAGAAATGTCAGTGAACAGTTTCAGGTATGTTAATGTTCTGTGGGAAACCACATGAAAAAGGGCAGGCCTTGTGTTGTCAGAGCAAAGGCATGGGACGCTTCTGGAGATGAACAGGAGAGAGAGCAGGCAGTGCTGCAGCAGGTGAAGAGCAGCAGGCCGTGTTGAGTACACAGAAGTTATTGTTGGCAAAGAAACTGAGGAGAAGGCTGACGAGGGAGGGCTTGAATAGAGAATGGGCTCATGGGGAGGCCCCTGTGGGGGGGGGGGGGCGGAGAGCCGACCTGATTGTAAATTTTGTCCTATGGCTGCCAGGAGAGCGGCCTGCCTGTGGTGCTCAGAAAATGGTAATTTTGACCAGAATGTGTTCCTCTGGGAGGAAAAGAGGCGTGATGGGTGAACATCTGAGGCCTTAGCTTACTCTTGTAGCTTCTCTGTACACTAGCAAAGGCTGTCCGCATCTGACTTTAAGGATAAAATGTGGGGCAATATGTAACGCCTTCCTAGAGAGTACAAGGGATTTCCCTCTGGGTGTGGCTTTCTGCTATCCCAAGGCATCCTATCCTCATGGGTGAGTCAGTGCGGTCAGGGCGGCCCTGGGTCTGGGGGAGCTGACATTGCTGCCCTTAACTGCTTTTTCAGGGTGAGAAGGTGGGAAGGGAGAGGGTGATGTGCCTCTGGGTCACTTGCAAAACCGGACGACCTGGTTCAGGCACAGCTCTTCCATCCACTGTGTCTGTGATTCAGCACATTACGTAGCCTTTCTGAACCTCAGTTTCCCCATGTGTAACATGGGACTAACAATAACATCTCTCTCCTAGGGTTGTAAGGGTGACTAAATGGGGTACTACTGCCCAGTGCCAGGCATGAAGTGGGGCTCTGAGTGTTTGCTCGTATTGCCTCCTTTATAGTGTGTCTACTGTATGCCCGGTTGGATTCTGGTAAGATGCTTTTGCTTTATTTATCTCATTTAGAACTCATAATAATATGCAGATTGCTTTTATTACTTACTTTTCGTTTTCTTTGCCTGTGAAAAAATGAGCTCAGAGAAAATAACTTGTCAAGACTAACATGTAGTCACTATATGAATCTAGGTCTTTATTTATCCAAATCAATAGTGCTAACTATTCTGTGATGCTTGACATACGTAAGAGCAGACGTGGAACGCTATTGGGAATTGACAGCTCAGTGCAGAGGCCAGAGGTGTGTTTCTGGAGACCCGTGGTTATAGCAGAATGCTTCATTGTGTTGCTCAAGACCCTTCTAATGGCGATACAACAAGACCCCGACCCCTCAGCGTGGGAACATATACTTTTCGATCCCTTAATGTGTCCTACACACAGTGAAAGGAGTTTTCCCTTTTAACACTAACAGGATTTTTCTGAGGTAGTTACTTTTATCATCTCCATTTTTGCGGATGAGGAAATAGGGCTGGTACGTGGCAGAACCGGTTTTGGAGAGGACACCTACCTAGTCCCAGAGCCTCTGATGCCGCTGCCCCAGCGCTGCTCTGCCTGCAGCTGTAGCTGATAGGCCTCATGTCCATGCTGCTGCCACATCTCCCACTTTTCTTTTGAAGTACTTTGTTCTCATCAAATCCTTCTCTTCACTGCGGTGGGATTTCCTTGGGCTTTCTGGTTACAATGGTTTTTCAGGATTATCATCCAGATCCGTATCTTCTCCTTCATAATTTATTTAGGTACAAACCAATCAGTTTGATACTTTTTTCTTGAAATCCCTGCCCAGTTCAGTTATAACCCATCTGAAAACCTATAGCATATATATAGATTAATTTGTTCAGATTAGCTATCATTTGCTAGTTTGTATTCTTAAATTTTCATTCATCTGTGCCTTTTCAAATAAATTGCCAAGCCCATGGGGTTCACGTCTTCTTTTTTTAAATCCTGCTCTTCCCCAGAAATTCTTACTTTGCACATTGTCAAAGTTAATAAATATCAATTAAGTCAATAATATGTTGTCAAGACAGTTTCAGGACAATAATATATTTATCAAGAGAGATACTTTTAAAACATGAAAGAAAACAAATCTCTTAAAAAATTATAACACAAATTATAGCTTATGGATATTAAAGAACCTTCATTAGCTTGATTATTCCAATGAAAAGAAAATGAATGAATGTAGAAAGTCATAGACAAGGAAAAAAATATAATAAAATGGCAAAAAAAAAAGGATGACATATATATTGGGTCATATTGGATGAATTATGTTGAGATTTATCCGCCAGTTTAGAAGATTGATCAACCAGCTACCCCAAATCCTTGAATGTGCAACAAAATGCAGCAGTTTACAGAGAAAATTTATACCATACAGCCTTAAAGCAGCATTTTTTCTTTTATGACTCTTTTTTATAACTTTTATATTAAACAAAACTTTTTTTATATTCACAATATTATTTATCTGATTTTATTCACATCAATGAAAAATGTTTTAGAAGTAGCACTGGTATAAGAACTTTTTCATGTGTCTTCTTCCAGTATTTTGTTATACTAAGAACAAGCAACTTTTGTAGTCACATAGGTTTAAATAGTTATCTAGTTCTAAATTCTTTCTTTTAAGAACTTAATTTTATTCTCTGATGGTTTATCATCATGTTGCTTAGTTTTGTGTATTTCTGTGTTGTGTGTTTTAAATATACATTTTCTTTGCTAGACATTTAGGCTGATATTCAAATCATTTCTGTACTTGCTGAATTACAGCTTTTAGTAGAAACTCTAGTTCACTGATAGAATATTGCAAAAGTCAGATTTCTAGGTTTAGTTTTCTTTCATGTCTCACTTCTTTCTCTAGACCTTCCTTAGGAAGCTGTAGAATCTGTTTCTACTCCATAGACTAACAGATGATATTTCTCTGTGTGGTGAGAGAGAGAGAGAGAGAGAGAGAGAGAAGCATCAATTCGTTATTATACCTAGTTGTGCAACCATTGGTTGCCTCTCATATGTGCCCTGACTGGGGCTTGAACTGGAGCCCTTGGGGTTGAGTCAGAGCCCTTGGGATCAAAGCCAGAGACCCTGGTGCTCTGAGACGATGCTCTAATCACTGCACCGCTGGCAAGGGCACTTTTCTCTTTTTTTTATTATCTTTTCATCTTGCTTTCTGATATTTTTACGGGATAGAATGTAGCTATTTTGTGTCATTGTTATATTACTTTCCATAAAGCAGGGAATTAAAAAATATCATTCTCAAGGAGACTTTTCCCCTTTTTGGATCAATATTAAGTAGAATTTTCAATGTGGTTCCTGCCTTTTTTGCACCCCAAATAATTCTGACAAAGTTGACTATTAAGATGCACACGAGTCATTATTACCCTGTTTATCGACTCTTTTAAATGTGTGCAATTTATTTTAATATGGAACAGCTGGAGAATAATCAGGTGAAACCTCTGTTGGCATTGAGAAATAATTAAATCATCCTTGTGCTAATACCTACCATCCTCTGTTGCAGATGGCAATGCCATCACCCTTCAAGGATCTTTCTCAGAGGTGGCTCTAAATGGAGACTCTCTGCTTGTTTGTGGTAAACCTGACTTTATTTTAGAGGCTAAGTGGAAGGTAGGACATGATAGCATCTCCTCATCTCTACGTATGGGTATTATTATTTTGTTGAAATTGTAGACAGATGTGGAAGATGGTTTGGCAAGGCACTCAAGTCCAGAACTGTAAGTGGTATTTGTTACTAATAATGTTTAGTGTATTTTATTTGCCTCTTATTTGAGGAAATGAGGCTATTTTCAACAAAATGCGTTTTGAAAAAGCTACTTCAGAACTGTGGGTAGGGGGGGATAATTCTTTGGAAGATGGTGGGTTAAATTGCATGAAATCATTGGAGCTGATAGGCAGGCTCCTAAATCTTCCTTCCTGTGTTTATGTTTTAAAATCTCACTTACTTGGGTAAAATAATTAAAGTGCCTTTGGACTTATGAGTTAAGAATAAATGGATTTAGATAGAAATAATTATACCTTCATTTTCTACTTATGGCACCTTTTATGTCCCACCCCCCTTCTCTTCCCTCTCTCCAGCCACTGATTCCAGGAATATTGCCCTCGTGGGACTTATTCCCCTTCTTGCCCTGAGTCCTGTTCAGGAGAGTCTGCCACACATAACCCACGGTTTCTTTCCCACATACCGGGAAAGCACTCTTAATACAGAAAACAAAGAGAAAGGTTTAATACAAAGTATAAATATATTCATCTATCCCAGTGGGTACCAGGCACAGGGCTAGGTCCAGAATATATCCGTGAGATTGGGGTCATATTCTTAGGTTATATATAACAGATTATATATAGTACAGAAGTAGATACGTTATCAAATAGAAACACATTGCATAGAGACTCAACAGGAAAAGAAAACACACTCAAGTTAGGCTATTTGGAGGGTACATTCACAAAGGCAAATATAGGACCCCACCAAGAATGGCATCATGCACCAGGCTACTCAGGGCTGTTACTTTTAGAACCTTGAAGCCTGAAGAGAAGAGAAAAAAGGGAGCAGTTACTACAACTCAGAGGACACACTCTTGTAGAAGTATTATTCCCTTGAGACTTGCAAGGAGTGGTACACTCATCTTGAGGCAACCTTGCCGGAGGGGTGCACGGGAGCATACCCTGACCCTCCTTTCTTCCCTTTGTTCCATCTTTTATTAGGGCTCCCCATTGAAATCAAACTGGAAGACAGAGGGCATGGGAGCAAATTGTTGACCATAATTGAAAGGCTTCTGGATAGAACAGAGTGGAAGAGTGTGGAGAAAAGATCTTAGGGGAAACAGGAGACACTCAGCAAATACAGATGTCTTGCCAGCAAGAGCTCCTGACCTAGTCAGCGAATGGGGAGGAAACAGACATGGACAGCCTGGCCTCCACGTGCTCTGGAAGTGGTTACACAGCCAGCAGCTGGAGCACTGAGGACAGATACCTGACTCACGGGGAGAGAGGTCAAGGGACCTGCAGGAGGCGCTCCGAGATTTTGAATGATGTAAGACTGGCTGGGAGAGAAAACCAGGAAGAAATTGGCCTGGCACTCACAGGTGAGCCTAGCTATTCTGGTGCATATAATTTCACAGAACATCAACGTCAGAAAATGTTGATGGGTCTGTGCTCAGAGGGATCAAGTCAAAACCAGAAGTGTTCTGAAATCATGTCTGAGCAGACGAAAGCTGCGACATTATCCAAAGCACAAAAATGTCCAGATATTCCTCTGCCCTGGATAGTATGAGTGCCTGCTCCTTCTTTACAAATGATGGATTCAGCTTTGCTTTATTTCTTCCCCTTTGTTGGTAAGATTTATTGAGAAACTTAACGATAGACGGCAGCCAGTTCTGAGCAAAGCTCTTCCTTCCTACTCATATTTATCTAATGCTAGCCCTAATCCTATAATAGGTTCTTTTTAAACTCACTTACTGGCATTCAATAGTTACCAAGGTGTGCACCAGCCACCTCTTCAATGAGTAATAAACCCAACTTGTTCCACCACAGGTGTGTTCCTAGTGGTTTTTAACAGGAGGGTATTAATACTGAGGAAGGACACTTAGGCAAATGGTACAGCATATGAAAATACATGCAATGGAGACAAGCTGATATATTGGAAAAGTTGCAAGTACTTCACAATGGTTGGAGTTATCTACGTCTGCTAGGGGCTCTCAACACGCCCCTATGTCTCTAATCAAAAACAAATAAGAAACAATTTAAAAAAAGGAGAAAAAGTGCCAAACAACCAGCTATCATTGGAAATATCTTAAATAATTTTATGAGGTATTATTTACTATTATTTCATTAATATTTTAAAACTCTTTCATATAACATAATCTAATTTTGTGTACCTTTTCTACTCTTCTTATTTAAGTATTAAATGCATGAAATAATAAGCTACCTTTCGGTATATCTGTTTTTATACTTAAAATGGTCATTAGGGCAAAGAACTGGTTGTTAACATATATGAATCCCACCACCGTTCTTGTTTAAAAATGTTCCTGGTTCAGTTGGCCTGAGATGGGGCCTGAGTGTCTGCGTTTCTAAGAATTGCTGTAGCTCTGCTTTGTGTGGCGAGGGATTGAGGACCTGGAGTTAGAAAAGCGGAGGCCACGTCCTAGGCTAGGACTCTGGGGGCTCATCAGCCAGTCTCTGCTGCTGCTTTTCCTGACCTGTGAGGTGAGGGGGGCTGGGTGATTTCTAAGGCCCAGGGAGGCTGGTGACACCCGGCGTCCCCTGACTTCAGGCGTCAGAGGCTCCTCTCAGCCGTGGCTGGTGCAGTTCTCTGGGTCAGGACTGTCTAGGAGGCTCTAGGGAGGGAGCTGGTGTGGGCAGCCTCCTCCTCCACAGGGCAAAGCCTGAGCTGCAGGCCGGACAGGGCTGCCCTGTTGTCAGCTGTTCCCTTCAAATCTGAGGGGCCTCCAGCATCTGGTGCTGCTTCCCTTTTGCCTCATGGGTTCCCATTCCCGTCCTAGCTGATTAGGGAACCGGGTCTAGAAGTGGAGCACAAGACTCAAGGTACCACACTGTGTCGTTTCTGTTGTGCCCTGTCATTTCAGCCCCGGACTGTAACATTCCTGTGAAGAAACCTCTAGCACAGGGGTGCCCACACTTTTTCAGCTTGTGAGCTACTTGTAAGATGACCAAGTCAAAATGATCTACCTACAATAAAAATGCAAAACATAAATTTATTTCTTCGATATTATCATTATTTAAGTTACTATTATTACTATTTAATATTGTGTATTCTTCTTTCACCTTTCTCCTTACCAGCTCTCTTTTCAGAGGAAAGTCAATGTCATAGTTTTTATCAACAGTCCGAAAAAGCCGCTCCACATTTCCCTTCTTTGGAATAGCAATGGCACACAGACAGATGGGCAAACGCACTTAGAATATGACATAGTGAAAAAAATCCCCTCCCATTCTGTATGAAAGTGGTAGGTTTTAGGCTTCTTACTCGGACCAGCTATGGCACTCATTTTTATACCCTTTGTTGTATTTAGTTTAAATAAATTGAAGGCTAACTACGCAGCAATGTAACTGAACAAGTTAGTGCGGTTTAACGCGCATGCGTAGGGTGTCAAAAGTTCAGACATCAGATTGGCTACCCTGTATGCCAATCAAAAGACAAATGTTGTTATAATGTCATGCAATCTACCCACACTTTCTTTGCGATCGACCAGTAGATCGCAATCCACATATTTAGCACCCTTGCTCTAGCATCTTAATAAGGCTCCTTTTTCTTTTAAGAAGGTTTCCCACTTGTGGACATGCAGAAGATACTTAACCCTCAGTGTGGCCAGCCAGTGCTGTGCTTAAAACTCATGATTTTTAAACTGCTCTTTCTTTTGTAATCGTGTGAGGACCTATAAATAGAAAGTGATAAATCCTCTTAAAACTCAAGCTTCAAAGAAAGTTTCATTGTTATGGTCCCCTACGTGTCCAAGCCTTGTACCTGTGATTTAGAGCCTCGATTCCCTGTAATCCCCAGTTCTGTGCTTGCTCTGCAAGTCACAGATTTGTGTTTCAGATGAGTGCTCTGGTCCACAATAGCGGGCCTTTCTTCTTTTCCTTCCTTTTGCTTTGATCACGCAGTGCTATAGCACACACTCCATAAATTATGCAGAGAACTTCTCCAGATGCAGAGCTTCGGTGACATTACATGTTATGGTTTCCATGCTGCATTTTGACATTCTGTGAAATTGAATCACATCTGATGATGCGCTCAGCCCAGCCAGGCAGAAGCAGCAGTGCTGTCCCCCTGCTGTGTGCAGCCGGGACTGCCCCCTGGAAGTCAGGGAGCGGGGTGTTTGCTGTCCTGTTACGATGCTTATGTAATTCATTATCTTGTAAACTACAGTCAGGGCTAATTACAAGTCGTGAAGGTGTTTGGACAGGGTAAACTTTTAAGCATACATTTTAATTTCAGGGTAATCTCTGAAGTATACATTTTAATTTCCAAGTAGAAACAAGTCTTTCTACCATTAGATTGATTTCTGTATTGGAAGTATTGAATGACTTGGCTTCCTAATTTTTCTTGATCTGTGGTTAGGGATTTAGAAAATAATTTATTTTATTATTTGCCATTCATTGATAACGATTATCCTGGTACTTAACCAGGGGTGGGGTTTTTAGGATTGGTAAGGGATATAACGTATAGAATATTATAAAGTGGTATCAAGCCTGTGACGGGTGTGGTAAGAAAGGAATGGTGGTTCCAGAAGTACTTGAAGAAAAACAGAGTTGGTCCTATGTCCAGATGTCTGTCTTGGCTAAATGTTCCATTCCCACTTGAGTGGGAATAGACAGAAGAGAATTATAAAAATCTAGGAAGCCCTTCTCTAGGATTTTCTTAAGATTGGAAAGATGGTCACATCATTGTCACCAGAGTAAATACTGTACTTAAATATCCCCCAATGTCTTGGAAAGCAGCTTTTGTGTTGGTTGCTTTTGAATTATAGTAAAAATATTAAAAACACCTATTGAACACACAGTGGCTAGGGCAGAGATCTGGTGATAATTTCACAAGACAGGCTGCTTTTTCCTCCCAGGCCTCCCCTCCTATATTCTGTATACTATGTTCTATAGTCTATATTTTATGTTCTATGTCCTATATTTTGTATATTCTCAGCCTAGCAGCCTTGGAGTGTGGGCAGCAGCTTTCCCAGGCTTGGGGGGTTGGATGGTGTCCTTGATACTTCACTGTGTTTTCTGCAGCAATGTTAGGTGAATCAGAACACAATTTATGGTTTTTCTATTCCTTTAGAGCCCATACTTTCAGGTCAGTCAGGCCATGAAATCCTGGGTCTAGCTCAGTGGTTCTTAACCTGGGTTCTATCAAACCCTAGGGATTCGATGAGTCGGTCTCAGGGGTTCGGAGAAGCCTCTGCCACGGAGGCCAGAATAAAGTAATACCGTAATTTATTGCGAGTTCATGCTCTTTGTTGGTTTTGTTCTTTGAGCAAGGTGATGTTCATGCACGGCTCATTTTGTTCACCAGTAAAAAAACATATACCTATGTCTTGAATTTGGAAAAAAAGATCATATTTTATTTATCACTAAAGAAGGGTTCGGTGAATGTGTATATGAAACTGGTGGGTTTGGTACCTCAAAAAAGGTTAAGAACCACTGGTCTAGCTAGTATGAAGGCTCAGGTCATAATGGAATTTGTCTTTCTCTGCCAGGTAGTTATGTTATTTGGATTCAGATCCCCTTCCTTGAAATTGCACTTACATGTTTCTACACCTTTCTGCATTTTAAATTTGAATATTTGTTTAAAAAAAATTCGGACCCATAAACATTGTTCCCTCCCCCAGTCTGAATCAATTCTAGTGTAGTTCTGATGACTTCGGCATGGTGTATATGAGGAACGGAATATACATTTCCATGAAAGGCTACTGTAAAATAGATAAAATGAACATCTTTTTATAAATGACAAGAATTAATTACTGTAAATCTTGTCTTCACAAAGCATTCAATTAAGATTTGTGGAGAAATAATAATTCTATTGGTATTTATCTTGATGCAGTGTTTTACAAATAAGATTATTTGTTAATAGTCTTTCAGTTCTTTTCATTACGAGTAAGATTATTTGCTAATAGTCTTTCAATTCCTTCTGTACATGGTGATCCTATGATTTTTTTTTTTTATTATTACAGGGACAGAGAGAGAGTCAGAGAGAGGGATAGATAGGGACAGACAGACAGGAAGGGAGAGAGATAAGCATCAATTCTTCATTGCGGCATATTAGTTGTTTGTTGATGGCTTATTCATTGATTGCTTTTTCATATGTGCCTTGGTTGGGGGGCTACAGCAGAGTGAGTGACCCCTTGCTCAAGCCAGTGACTTTGGGCTCAAGCCAGCGACCATGGGGTCATGTCTATGATCCTATGCTCAAGCCAGTAACTCTGTGCTCTAGCTGGTGAGCCCACACTCAAGCCAGATGAGCCCAGCGCTCAAGTTGGCGACCTCGGCATTTCAAACCTGGGTCCTCTGTGTCCCAGTACGACACTCTATCCACTGTGCCAGCACCTAGTCAGGCTGCTTTTTCTTTTGTTCTCATTTTATCACATATGTTTGTATCCCTAAAATATATATTTTATTTTTCATGGATTTGAAATTATACAAATCTAATCATTGTTCAAAAATAGTTCAGGAACTATTTTTGAAATTACTTTTTCGCTCACCTTTATGTTTCTGAGATTCATCTACATTTTTGTTTTTAGCTGTAATTGGTTCCTTTCAATGGCTACAGAATATTCAATTATGGAATTGTACCATTGTATACCCATAATGTCATTGATAGGCCTTTGGTTTCCCACTATTTTGCTACCACAAGCAGTCCTGGTATGAACAACTTTTACATGCTTATTGATGTAAATATACAAGACTTTCTCTAGTTAATATTCCTAAGATTAATATCTTGGAATCTTAGGGCATGAACACCATTCACATTACTGGATGAACCCCAAATTTTTCTAGTTCATTAGACAAATGTTCAGTCCCATCAGCCAAATGTGTGCAATCCAGTTGATCCATATCTTTGCCAATACTCGATACTGTCAGACTTTAAAATTCTGACCAATCTGGTGGGTTTGAAGTGGTATGTCATGGTGGCTTTTAACTTGGTTTTCTATGAACACTCATGAGATTCAGCATTTTTTCGTAGTGTACGATTGGTCATTAGCGTTTTCTTTTCTATGCAGGTTTGTTTTTAATCTTTGCTCGTTTTCTTTTTTGAGTTATTGTTATGAGCTGAATTGTGTCACCCCAAAATTTATAGGCTGAAGTCCTAAACCCTCGTACTTTGGTGTATGACTATATTTGGAAATAAGATTTTAAAAGAGGTAGTTAAGTCAACATGAGGTTGTTAGGGTGGGCCCTAATTCATACAATTACTGTCCTGATAATCAGAAGAAATTAGGACACAGACAGGTACAGAGGGGAGATGATGTGAAGGCACAGGGAGAAGTCGCCCTCTGCAAGCCAAGGAGAGAGGCTGCAAAAGAAATAAACCCTGCTGATACTCTGAGTTGGCCTGCTAGCATCCAGACTGTGAGAAAATAAATTTTATTGTTAAAATAACTCAGTCTGTGGTACTTTCTTATGACAGCCTGAGTAATACAGTGATGGGTTTTAACAAATCCCTCTATGGTTTGCACTTACTGTGTCTTATTTAAGAAATACCTTCTCCATTCCAAATTCATGAAGATATACTCCTCATTCTATTTTGTAACATTTTTTAGCTTTGCTTTTTTTTATATTCATAAGTTTTTAAAGAATGTGTAATTGATTTTTTATTGTGTATAGAGTAACCAGGAAGTACAGTTCTTTCACTCTATGAAAAACCAATGATCAGAATATGATTCAGAAAAAAAGCCAACCAGCTTTTCCCCAATGAAGTTTCCATGTGTCTATGAGTCTGTTTTAACTTTTCCTGTGCCAATACCACATGGTTTTAAATATTATAACCTCATCATTCTTGATGTTTGATATAATTGACACTTTCAGATAGTTTTCTTTTTCCTGTATTTTTTTCCTATGGATTCCTAGCTATTTGAGATGTCAATTGTTTCAAATTGATAAGATTTTGGTTAAAATCTATTGAGTTTCTAGATCAATTTCAGGTGGCTTGATTTCATTAAGATATTCAGCCTTTCTACAACTTCTGAGACTTGTACTGTTTTAAGTGACAGAAATCAATGGCTCTTGAATCAGATATGCATGTCTTAAGCAATAGTCTTATTTTGGTGACTCAACAAGCTGATTGCCTGGAAAAAAATTCTAATTATGTGTTCTGGATGTTCGCAAAGTATTTCAGGATCCTCTTTGGTCAGCTGCTTTTTAAAGCATTCTGTACTTCTGAATTTATTGTTCAACACGCAGTTAAAATGCCATTGTGATGTCAGGATAGCTATGCAATTGCAGAGTAAGTACCCTTTTCACTGTGAAACTTTTAATTTTTGGAATAAGGTAGCTTTTCCATTGTGTTTTCATTCATCGTGAGCTTCTAAATTTTCTTTTCATAAAATACTATGCATATTAGTTTTCTTAGTCTTTTTCTTTGGGCATCTGAAGAATGTAGATAGTCACCATGGCAGCATGGCTGTCTTTTCCCCAAGCCACTGCATGTCACAAACACTCTGAAATCTACCAACTTTTAATCTTATCAATTAATTCATATGTGTCAGATATAATAAAATACAGAAAAATAATAACAGAGCAGCAGACGGTCTTTTGCATGGTGACAAATTGTATCACTGGGTATTAAGCCATGGGATTTCTGTCAGGACTGTTGTTAGCACTTCCCGATGTTAGCTGACAGCTCATTGCGCGCCAGGGCTGGTTTGCGTTTGACGTGGGCTACCACATTGGTTTTTGCAAGCGCCATGTTAGGTAGTTTTGGTCATTACCCTATTTTCCTGAGATGAAAATGAAGGTGAGGAGAGTTACATACTGTACTCAAGGTCACTTCATAATAAAAGGCAGAGGCTGAATTTGAACTTTAGAGTTAGTGTTCTTAGCCTCTACACTTGCTTCTTTTGCAAGATCATTTGGGAAAAATTGGTACTACATAGAATTAAATTATAATTTTTAGCTATGAAATCACTAATTCTTTTCTGATCAGTCTGCCACATACTCTCAAAGTAGACACTGGTGTAAATTGTTAATAAAAACCCAGATAGTCCCCTGAATCCCACATTCTCCATTTTTTAATTCACACTGTAGTGACTGTCTCTATCTTAAAGCTTATTCTTTTTTTTTTCATAGTCCTTACTTTTTCTTTGGTTTTGCTGACTCCAATTACTTATTATCTCTTATTTCCCTCACATTTGATATACTAATGTGTATTCAAAAACCATTGGTTAATTTTATTGCAAATGTAATATGTGCATTAATAAGAAACATGCCTTACATAATAGGTAGAAGATATTTTCTACTGTTTATACTTTTAGGTTATTTTCTTTTTAGAGTGTGTAATAGATGCATATGGCATTAGAAGTAAAATTCTAAATATCCCAAAAGTAGAAAGTGAAAAGTGAGTCCTCTAGCAACCTGTCCTTCAACTACTAAGTCCCTGCATAGTGGGAGCCACTGAGACCATGCTATGGAATATACTGGGATGTAGAAAGGAGAAATTCAGTCTTTCATGAAATACATTTGTCCCTTTTAGATGCTTAGTTTTTGTTTTTATTTTTTGCTTGCCTTTAAATTATTACCCTCTACTTGTTTTGATATCATTACATATCTCATGCACAGTGACTAGTACAATAATGTTTATTTTGAGAGGTTAAATTCATTGTCAGTGAGCTGCAATGTTTGTAGAGTATTTTTGGTAAGTGCTTGTCATTGCTTTATCATAAATCTCTTGAAAGGTGAGGAGACAACTTGCCAAATGAAGTGTAATTATTGGTCTGTTATATTATAATAAAATGCCTATTTGGGGGAAAAATTATACACAACTAACATCATAAAATCTTGAGAATCCCAGAGTAATTGCTAAATGACTATTACTTATCACTCTAACTATAAGTGGGTGTTGCCTGATATCTGTAAGAAAAATTTTGTACCTAATGTGAAGTATCAAAACTAAAGAAGGTGACTGCTAGCCTTTATAACCCTTAACAATTATTAAATGCATCTAGTACTTATTTTATACGTGCTGAAATGTTTCTAAGAAGATACCAAACAGAATCACTTTTACTAGAACTGAGCCATTATTATTGATATGTAGTTGTTTATTGCCATTTTATTCTTTAAAGCTGTATTCTTCTTTTGCTATATTCTTTCCTCCCTTTAAACAGTTCACAAGAGGCCCCTTAGTATCTCTTGCAGAATTGATTTGGTTTTTATGAATTCCTTTAGGCTTTCTTTTTCTGGGAAGCTCTTTATTTCTCCTTCAATTTTAAACGTTAGCCTTGCTGGATAAAGTAGTCTTGGTTGTAGGTTTGTGTTCTGCATTACTTTGATTATATCTTGCCATTCCCTTCTGGCCTCAAGTGTTTCTGTTGAGAAGTTCGATGTCATCCTTATGGGGGCTCCTTTGTAGGTGATAGCCTTTTTTTCCCTAGCAGCTTTTAAAATTTTTTCTTTATCCATTAGCTTTGGTATTTTAACTATGATGTGTCTTGGTGTAGATCTTTTTGGGTTTCTCTTTAATGGAGTTCTGTGTGCTTCTTGAATGTATGGAGTGTTTCCCAGCCTTAATTTAGGGAAGTTTTCAGCTATGATTTGATTGAACAAAGTTTCCATTTTCTGTCCTCTCTCCTCTTCTTCAGGCACCCCTATGATGCGAATGTTGTTTCTCTTTATGTTGTCACAGAGCTCCCTTAAGGTTTCCTCACATTTTTTTAGTCACTTTTCCTTTTTCTTCTCTGCTTCTGTAACTTTGTTTATTGTGTCCTCTAACTCGCTGATTCGATCCTCAGCGTGATTCATCCTGCTTTTAATTCCTTCCATTGTGGTCTTCAGTTCTGATACTGTATTTGTCATTTCTGTCTGATTCTTTTTTATTATTTCAATTTCGTTTTTTATACTTGTTATCTTTTTATTTAAGTGTTCATAGTGACTATCCATTGTTGCTCTAATTTCTTTGAACATCCTAACTATCATTATTCTAAATTCTGCTTCTGGTAGTTTGGTTATATCTGGTTCATTCAGGTCCTTCTCTGGGGATTTCTCTTGATTCATTTGTTTTGCATTCCTCTGCCTGCCCATTTTTTCTGTGTAGAAGCAAGTTGTGGCCACTGGAGTCCAGTAGGTGTTGCCTTTGTGTTCTCTAGGTGTGGTCTGTCTGCAGGCCCGCCACCCCCTCTGCCGCTGCCTAGGGTGGATGGGTATGGGCGTTGCCAGCGCCGGCCCACTGTGGCTTTTGCTGTAATTTCTGCCTCTCCTCCGCGGGAGGGGCTGTCACTCATGCAACAAGCCTCAGCACCAAGGGTAGAGGTGAGTACCTTTGCTCAGCTGTGGACCCAGCCTGTTTTCGGACTTCCTCCCAGAACCCGCAGTCAGAACCTGCTCGCCACAGTATTGCGGGTTGGACGGGGCTTTTGACGTGCTCTCAGCTGTGAGCCTTTGCCCGTCCGGAGCTTTAGCCCCGCCCTCGAGTCCAGGGCCCTTCTGTGCAGGGTTGCAAACCAAGGTTTATTGGGCCGGGCGTGTTTGCTGGCTTCCGCTCAGCTGCGAGCTTCCGCTCGTCCTGGACTCTATCCCGCCCCCGTGTTCGGAGCCCGCTTGTGCACGTAGAATGACAAACCGTTGTCTCTCCGGCCAGGCGTGGCTGGTAGTGTGAGCTCAGCCATGAGCCCCCGCCTGTTCTTTGTCCTGGCCCCTTCCCCGCACTCAGGGCCGGCTTGCGCAGGGTCGCAGAGCAGATCTCTGCCCGTTCCTGGGCTCCCGCTTTGTCCCCTCAGGTGGGATTACAGGCGGGCTCGCAGCCTCCAGACTGCTTTGGCGCGTCCCCTCTGCCCCTGCTGGGCTAGACCGAGCTCACACCGGCTTGGTCTCTGCCCATGTCGACAGAACCGCGTTTCAGCGTCCTGCCGCCACCACACCCTTCAGCAACCCTCAGCAGAGTAGGAAGGGCCCTAATACTCCACACTGTAGGCCTGGGAGCTCTCTCACTTGTTTCACAGCTCAAAACTGTCCATACGCCTCTTCTAGGCTCTGGGACTGTAGGCTGGGGCTTGGTTCCTGGGACCCAGGTCCCTCCCTCTCTGCCAAACTCTCCTCCCACCACGCGGATCTCTCCGGGCTGCCGTTTGCTCTGGGGAGCTGGGCAGCCCTCTTCGCGTTTTCGCTATTACTACCAGTCTCAATGTGGCTTCTTCTGTGTTACTTGGTTGAAGAGTCCACTTAGTTTAGTTCAAAGTTGGTTTATCCAGATGATGGTTCTTAAAATTGAGTTATAATCCACTTTGGTTCTGGGAGTTGGAAGTTGATACGTCCGCCTACTCCATCGCCATCTTGCTCCCGCCCTCACACATTTTTAAACTGGTATCTTAAACTTTTAATCACGTTATAGTTTACAAAACATCATTTTTCATGTACTATAAGTGTTGACTATTTAAAACTATTTCATTTTTATTTTAAATTAATACCCAAATAGAGTTTAAATCCAGGAGTGATTTGTTATTCATCAGCATCCATTTAAAAAATACACGAATAAGATGACTTTCCAGTTACAGGCAAAATGAAGAATTTGGAGAAAGCTCTCTACAACAGCTAATTATAAGCCAGCACAAAATTGTGAAAAACAACCACTTCAGGGCGGTGCAAACTGAACAGAGATGTACAGAATATTGGAAACACTTATCACTGAAACATTTCCAGAGCTTTAGCTAATAGCATCAGGATAGTGCAGCAGCCTTCTTGCCTGGGGCTGTTTGCAGCTACCTTAAAGCTACAGTTTTCTCAGCTTACCAGAGTCAATTTGGATGCAAAACAAACAAATCACTTTGCTGTCAGGGAAAAACAATTTACAGTGGGGAGCAAAATCACTGTTCTGACAACTAAAACTTAAAAACTCAGTGGAAACTTTGGTAGCCCAGTGTCATGTTCCCATTTGAGGTGGGCGCTGGATTAGCCAGAATGTCAGCAGGGAGATTCTGCAATGAGAGTGTCATAGAAAGGTCGAGATAAGCTCTGCGTGCACGCCAGCCCAGACTGGAAAACTACACACAAGCTAACAATAAAAGGCTGTCACTGGGAGTGATTTTGAATGTGCTCCTCAAACCACACACAGAATAACTTACCAAAGATGGAAGGCATATAGCTCAAGGTGGTTAGGCGATGTCTGCCCAAACCATTAGCTAACTTCTACAGTATGCAGACCCAGGAGCAACTCCTGGTAAATCAAGCCAATAAATAAAGATAAGAATAAAAAATTGAGCAGAGACATCAGAGGCTACATGCCACAGGGGAGACATCCTATAGTTGAAACCCAGGCAAGTTACAACAACAGCAACAACAACACTCAGAAAAATAAAATAGAGCTCATAATCTGTACAATATATCATCTGAAATGTCCAATTTCCAACCAAGATTTAGGAGACATGCAAAAAATAAAAAACCAATGAAGTGTGACTCATATTCAGGAAGAAAAAGAAAATAACACTGAGAGGGCCCAAGTGTTAGATTTATTAGACAAAATCTTTAAAGCAGCACTTACAACTATGTTCTAGAAATTAAAGGAAACCACATTTCTATTCTTTATTTAGAAATCAAATTTAATGGGTGACATTGATTAATAAGAGTATAGTGGTTTCAGGTGAATATCTCTGTAGCATTTGGACTATTGATTGTATTGTGTGCCTATCACGCCAAGTCAAATTATTTTCCATCACCATGTATTTGTTCCTTTTATGCCTTCCCCCACCCCACCTCTGGTAGCCAGTTTACTTATCTATGTCCACGAGTCTTAGTTTTTTATCCCACCTATGTGTGAAATCATATAGTTCTTAGCTTTTTCTGATTTACTTATTTTACTTAGTATAATGTTCTCAAGGTCCATCCATGTTGTCATAAATGGCACTATGTCATCAGTTCTATGGCTGAGTAGTATTCCATTGTAGATATGTATCACATCTTCTTTATCCAATTCTGTATTGGGAACACTTTGGTTTCTTCCATGTCTTGGCCACTGTGAATAATGCTGTGATGAACATGGGGGTGCATGTGTCTTTGCATACCAATATTTTTGGGTAGATACCCAGTAGGGGGATTGCTGGGTCATATGGGGTAGCTCTATTCTTAATTTTTTGAAGAATCTCCATACTGTTTTCCATAATGGTTGTACCAGTTTACTTTCCCACCAGCAGTGAGTGAGTATTCCTTTTTCTCTACAGCCTCTCCCTAACACTTGTTATCACCTGTCTTATTGATAACTGCCAATCTAACAGGTGTGAGGTGGTATCTCATTATAGTTTGATTTGCATTTCTCTAATAGCTGGCAAAGATGAACATCTTTTCATATAGCTGGTTATTGTTTTTACATCTTCATAAGAGAAATATCTGTTTAGGTCCTCCCCCATTTTTAATTGGATTGTTTGCTTATTTGTTGTTGAGCTTTGCAAGTTCTTTATAATTTTGGATGTTAATCCCCTGTCAGAGCTGTTGTTTGTGAATATCAGCTCCCATTTGGCTGGGTGCTTTTTTGTTTTGTTGTCAGGAAAATCACTTTTCAAGAATTGAAATAAAATATAATGACAATAAGTCAACAAAAAGGGAATATTATTAGAGAGCAAGAAGCTATAGAAGGAACCAAAAGGAAATTCTAGAGTTTAAGAAATAGTGACTAAAATGATATACTCTCTAGCTGGTCTCAATAGTAGATCAGAGATGGTAGAAGAAAGAAAGACTCAGTGAACTTGAAGATAAATCAGTAGAAATTGTTCAACCCAGTGATTATGAGAAAAAATGATCGAAGAAAATAAATGGATCCTCAGGGGCTTGTACAAAACTGTCCTATCTTTCAATGTATGTTTCATGGGAATTCAGGAGAGGAGTAAAAGGGGCAAAAACATTTACAAATTAATGGTTGAATGCTTTTCAAATTTCATGAAAAGCATTCATCTACAGATCCAATAAATCCCAAATTAAAAAAAGCAGAAAGAGATCCACACCCAGATGCATATAGTCAAGCTGTCCAAAGACTACCTGATTAAAATATTTCTAACACTCCAGTAATTTACAGTGTATTGTTGACATAATTAATGGCAGTTATAGATCAAGGAACAGATGGAGAGTCCAGAAAAAGCTGAACTGCACATTTATGATGAATTGATTTGTTATAAATGCGCTAAATAATTTCAATTGGGAAAGGAGAGCCAATCCAACAAATGCTGCAAGGCAATTGATAACCATATCTCTACCCATCCTTCTAAAAGAATTTAGACACTTTCTTATCTTACTCCATAAGTAAAATTAATGGACCATAGTCCAAAATATGGGAGCTAAAACTATAAATCTTTACAAGGCACATAAGACTTGTGACTTTGAATAGGCAAAGATTTCTTAGCTACAATATCAAAAGTATGATACATTAAAGAAAAAATTGATAAGTTGGACCTCATTGGAATTAAAAACTTTGTTTTTTAATTAATTTATTTTTATTTAGACAATTAAATTTAACAGGGTGATATTGGTCAGCTAGAGTGCATAGATTTAGAGAAAACATCTCCACATCATTGGACAGTCGATTATGTTGTATACCCATCACCCAAAGTCAAATCATCTTCTGTCACCCTATATTTGTTTCTCTTTATGCTCCTCCTCCTCCTCACCCTCTCCTTCTCCCCCTACTCACTACCCCTGGTAACCACTGCACCCCTGTCTATGTCCATGAGTCTCAATTTTGTGTCCCACCTATGTATGGATCCTACAAGTCTTAGTTTTTTCTGATTTACTTATTTCACTCAGTATAATGTTATCAAGGTCCATCCATGTTGTCATAAATGATCCTATGTCATCATTTCTTATGGCTGAGTAGTATTCCAAACTGTTTTATCAGTTTAAGAAAATGAAACAATTAACCATTAAGAAAATGAAGACAAGCCAAACACTGGGAAAAAATATTTGCAAATTATTTATCTGTTAAAGGACTTCATAATATATAAAGAACTCTTAAAACTCTCTAAGAAGGGGTCAAGGAAGTCCACTAAAATGGGCCAAAAATAATATAGACCAAAGGACAAATATGACTGGCTAATAAGCACATGAAAAGAGGCTTAGCATTATTAGTCATTAGGGAAATGCAATTAAAACCATAATGATATACTACATATTAATAGAATGAGCTAAAAGTAAAAAGTCTGTCAATACCAAATGGAGAAGATGTGGAGAATCCTGAGTTGCTGGTAGAAATGACATTTCTAGAAAAGGAAAAACTATAGAGACAAAAAGGAGGTCAGTTGTTGCCAGGGCCTGGGGTAGAACTGGAAATTGATTGTAGACTGCATATGGGAACTTCTAGAGGTAATGAAGTATTTTAGAACTGGAGTGTGAAAATCGTAGCACAATTGTTGTAAACTTAATAAAAATTCTCATTGTCTATTTAAAACAAGCTAATTTTATGGTATGTAAATTATAACTCAATGAAGCTTTAAAAAACAAATTGGGAGGATATATGGATGAATAGCTGAATGGATTTGGGATGAAACAAGTATAAAATGTGAGTGGAGAGTTTATGTGGTAGGTTTATGGATAGTCACTATAAAATTACCTTTAAAATGCACAGACTCTTTTGAAATTTCAAAAGACATCTCTCTTTTTTCTCTTTGAACTTGTATTTTGATTCCACTTTCATCACAATATTTTTATCTAATATAATGTTTTTAAAGGTATATGGCTTTCATTAACTTCTCTATTTCTATACAACAAAAACTTGTATACATTTCAAATTTTAAATTAACTATGTCTGTAAGTCTCTAAATATTTTAAATGTTTCTGTATTTGGTTATGAATGCAAACAACCTAAATATATTTATTATGAGAACACAACTCTGGAGTCAGATTGTCTAGATTCAAAACCCAACTCTGCTCAGTTGTGTAGCTTTGGGAAAGTTTCTTAACTTCTCTGTGCAGCCATTGCTTCAATTCTAAAATGGAGTAACAATATTATCTATTTCTGAAGGATCTTGAAGGAGTTAAATGAGTAAAAAGTCTATAGCACTTAGGGTCTATAGTAAGCACCATGCATGTTATTTTTACGTTGATGGTTCTACATAGAAGGTAAAAGTTCATTGGAAATATATGATAAATATGATGTATCGCTCAGCATTAGAGTTTTTCCTATTTCCCATTGTAACATTACAGAGAAACTTTGTTTCTTTTTACATAAATTCGAAGATGGGAATTAAAGAAGAGGTTTTTTTTCTTAATGTATAACAAAATTATTTAATTCAAGTTACATGCCAAAAAAATTGCTTACCCTTTTTTTTTTTTAACAGGGACAGAGAGAGAGTCAGAGAGAGGGATGGATAGGGACAGACAGACAAAAATGGAGAGAGATGAGAAGCATCAATCATCAGTTTTTCGTTGTGACACCTCACCTTAGTTGTTCATTGATTGCCCTCTCATATGTGCCTTGACCACGGGCCTTCAGCAGACTGAATAACCCTTTGCTGGAGCCAGCGACCTTGGGTCCAGGCTGGTGAGCTTTTTGTTTAAGCCAGATGAGCCCTTGCTCAAGCTGGCGACCTCAGGGTCTCGAACTTTGGTCCTCCACATCCTAGTCAGACGCTCTATCCACTGTGCCACCGCCTGGTCAGGCTCACTTACCCTTTCTTTATCAAATATATTTAAATGATCCTTCCCTGGATGACCTGGTTCAACTTTATTGCAAACAAAGATTTAGAGAACACATGACTTGCAAAAGCTTTTTTTGCTCTGTCTTTTTAGTCATTTTTCCTTTGTAACCACAATACCTCCATTTGGTGCCTCGGCAGGTGTTTACCGTATAGGACAGCGAACCTTTGTGATATTCTGGCAGAGGGAAAGGCTTGCCTTTCCTTTGTGAAATGGTAGAAGGAACTGTTGGGAAAGAGAAACAGTGTGATCCATGCACTGTTGGTCTTCTCAGGAAGACTAAGGGAACAATACATGTGGAAAGACTTTGCGTGTGGCCTGGGAACAAGGGCTCCAGTTTAAAGAGCTGGAACGAGGGATCCTCTTTTCTGTCAGGTATTTGAACCCGGAATATATTGTGCTCATGCATTGACCAACTTGATTTTTCTGTTTTTGTCCCTACCAGCTGTGGGTACTCAGAGTGGCTTGTTAGTAAACAGGAGGAAAGGCAGTTGGGAAGGAAAAATAATTGTCATTGTGGCTGAGCACATAATGTAGGTTAAATTTCATCTTCAGGGTTTAACCAGTTTAGATATTTTTACATAAAAAGTGTGGTTTTTTACACAAAATGGTACTCTTTTTTTGTGTGAGTGTGCATATTCTTTAGACTTTTTTATTTACTGATTGAAGCAATATTGTATTACAGAAAAATTAAAATTTAGTAGAAAAAGTCCAATCCCATTAGTGCCTTAAAAGGAAGATACATACTATTTTTTCTGTAAGAGTTATATTAATATATATTAATATATATTTCTTACATGGTCTCAATTTTTCTAAATTGTAACTAATTTAGATTTACAGATATTGCGTGTTAGTACAGAATGTGCCCACCTAGCTTTTACCACCTCCCCTAATGTACCTTCGCCTCCAGCTTCACTGAGGTATAATTGACACTTAAAAATTGTATCTATTTAAGGTACATACAGCATGATGGTTTGATATACACATCCATTGTGATACAGTTACCACCACCAAGCCAATTAACACATCCATCACCTCACATAATTACCATCTTTCTTTTTTGCGCTTGAGAACACTTAAGAGCTACTCTCTTAGCAAGTTTCGAGTCTACAGCACAGTGTACAATATTCCCAACTGTCGTCACCATGCTGCGTGTGAAATTCCAGAACTTAATCATCTTACTATTGGAAGCTTGTGCACTTTAACCAACGTCTACCCCTCCCCAGCCCCCCTCTACTCCCTGCTGTGAAATGAATGGTGTGAAGATGGCATTCAGTTTTAGGATTCACTTCCATGTAGTGTTTGGTATTTTTTCCCCCCAAGGGAAAAAAGAGTGGTGGAGGCTCATCAGGAGTATCTGAGATAAACCAGTGGATACAGAGTAGCTTTGTAAAGTGGCTTTGGGAGCATTTTTTTAAGTGCATGCAAGTTGTGAAAACTCAGTTTTTCTTTCAGGCCCTGACTCTGTACTCTGTACTCTGAGTATTCCCCATGTATGCTCCAAATACTCTATTAACTTCCCTTATGATAGGTATGTTAGAAATGTACTGTCATTTGCCATTTAAAGCTTGGGTTAAAAACAAACAAACAAAAAGTCACCAATCCTACGTCAATGCACTTAATTTCTTGGTACTGGAATTTATAGGACAATGCAAAAAGTTTCTATAGGTTTGAGGGAATAGAACAGCGACCTTTTGAACTAAAAACAACAAACAAACAAGTATCTGTTTACCTTGACTGCTTCTTGTTCCTCACCCCAAAACACTAGTTGCTATATTAATACTTTCCCTTCTTACCTTGTAGAATACAGTCTGTAAAGTCATGGTGCACTTTTGACCGGTCACAGGAAAGCAACAAAAGATGATAGAAATGTGAAATCTGCACCAAATAAAACGAAAACTCTCCCAGTTTCATACCTATTCAGTGCAGTTCGATGTGGGCTCCATTTGTTGCCCTACACACATCCAAACGATAGTGAAGTTCTTGCCACACACGGGTAAGAACATCTGGTGTAACAGAGTGAATAACGTCTGTGATTCTCTGTTTTAAGTGATTAATGTTGTTGATACGTTCAATGTACACATGTTGCCACATAACCCCAAAAGTAAAAGTCTAAGGGCGTCAGATCCGGGGATCGTGGTGGCCATGGCTTGACAGAACCCCTGCCTATCTACCACCAGGGGAATGTTCTATCCAGAAACTCACAAACAATGGTGGCGTAGTGTGGAGGAGCGTCGTTCTGTTGAAAGATGACACCTTCTGGAAATAGTGGCACTGCATACAATTCCAACATGTCAAGATAGGTGTTTGCTGTCACAGACTGCTCTGTGAATAAAAATGGGCCTATCACCTTATCGTGCATCAAGCCACACCACATGTTCACTTTAGGGGTGTTTTGTACTCAACGTAGGCATGAGGATGTTCAGCAGCCCATATTCGGACTTTATGGGGATGAACATGTCCACTGATATGGAAGGTCGCCTCATTGCTAAACACAATCTTCTGCAAAAATCTTGCATCATTGTCAATCTCATGAAGCATATCTGTAGCAAACACACATCGTGTGGGTCTGTCCGCCGGTTTGATAGCGTGCAACAGCCGCAATTTGTACCCCGTAAAACAGAGATGTTTCTTTAACACCTTATAAACTGTAGTTTTGCTTAGGTGTAATTGTCGAGCACATGCACGCACGCACAGATTTTTTAGGGCTCCTTAGGTAGCTATCCCGTATAGCCTCTACAGACTCGTCACTGACTGATGGCCTACCAGAACGGGGTTTCTCCACCAAACTGCTGGTTTCCTTCAACTGCTTATCCCACTGAATAATGTTATTCCTATGTGGTGGCACTTTGTTATAAACGTGCTGATATTCATGTTGCACTTTGGTCACGAATTCGAATTTAGCAAGCCACAGAACACACTGAACTTTCCTCTGTACCGTCCACATCTCCACTGGCATGGCCGTGGGCTGCTCCGCTGTATACACGGTGTTACGTCATCATCTGCACATGCGCACATGCTGCCACATCATCCTACAGAAACTGGGAGGGTTTTCCTTTTATTTGGTTAAGATTCCACATTTCTATTGTCTTTTGTTGCTTTCCTGTGACCGGTCAAAAGTGCACCATGACTTTATGGACATGCTGTATTTAATTTTTATATTTCCTCATCTGAAAATGGTCTTCTACAGATTCAGGTAGGTTTTTCCAAGGACATTTGAAGTCCTGGTTGATACTAATTACTGGATATGAGCACTGTTTAGTTTCTCAATGTGTGATTTCTAAACAGAGTGGGTCCCAGTGGCTGCAGAGAAAGGGGAGCCAGCAGACCAGCTGGAATGTGGCGGGGAGCAGAGCACCAAATGATTTACAAAGGATCCCCTGTGTCCTAACAGGCCGAGAGATTTTCTGCAGATCTGGGCAAGGCGGTGTGGCTGAGTTTGAGGTAGTTCAGACCAGAAGCCAGTTAGCAGTGTGGCCCCAGCTTGATTAAAGAACGTTGTTCGGTAAAATCAATGACAACAGAGATTCACTCTAAACTGCTTGGTTCTCTAAGGAGGGACAGAGTACGTTCTTACCCAGCAGACCAGAGAAGGGTCTGTCTTATTTAGCAACAAGTTGTCAGAAAAACATCTGTGGAAGGATTCTGTCCTGATGTTGGACCTTCTCTTAGCAAATTAACTGTTTCATACCTGTAAGTGCCTATCTTTCTGTGCACAATTTTCTTCACATATATTTTCACATGATGGTGACATTGGGGTAGTGTGCTTTATGTGTGTTTATGTATGATATAAACCTTACAGGTCAGCATCAATAAACATTGTTACACTATTAAAATCTTTTTTTCTTTTTAATGGAGAGAAAGAATTTTTTTTTTTAACTTTAAAGCTAAGTTTTTAAAGGAGAAATATTCTGGAAGAATGTCATCCAGTCATGATTGGCTTCATTATCTTGGCATTTTATTCTGAAATTCTGGAAGAGCAGCAGGGGATGGATAAATAGGCTTCGCCATGGGGGTGGGGTGTTGGAAGGGTGGGTGTTCTGATTTCTATGTTTTGCCTCTTTGGGACAGTAAAATTTTCCCCCTTTCAGACTTGTTTCTGACATTATATTTTAAAAGGTGGTAGTCATACATAGAAAAATGTTCTGTTTTTACTCAGCTCTTTAATGCGAAAATATTCTTTCTTTACCTTTTCTTTTCTTTTCCACATTCTTTCCTGTATTTTTTTTAAATGTGCCAACTATTGTTCTAAACACTTACCATGATTATTTTATTTAGTGTTTAAGCAGCCCTATGAGGTCATTATTATTACTACGGTTATTATCTCCACGGTTCTACGGCAGAGGAAAACAGGCTCTGACGGGTTAAATGCATAGACCAAGGTCTCTCAGTTCAAAACAAATTTAGATTCATTTGTCCCCAGCAATTTGGCTCCACAGTCTATGTTTTTAAAGTCACTCTATAAAATGGCATCTCTAAATGCTGAAATTTTCTTTGAATTTGAAATACATGTTTTTTTGTTCTATGGTGTAAAAAGAAACAAAAACAATTTCTTCCCTTCTTCATTTTGCTATTTCACACTTCTTCAGTATCCTTTCCTGCTCACTTTTTCCTGCTAGAGAGAACTGGTCTGTAAGCATGGCAGACACAGCACTTTTTTTTATTTTCTTATGTTTATAAGAGAAATAAAATTGCTCACTTTACTCAAAAGAAAATTAAGATAACATTTTGTTTTTCCTTTGCTGTTATTTAAGATAAGAGTTTGATCTGCTAACGTCCCAAACATCTTGGACCTCTTTTTTTTTTGAGTTTAGTATTTTTATTTTTTAGAAATAACATACATAGAGAATCAAGATAAAATACATTAAGGACAAAGTGGAAAAGTCGACAGTACAAACATGGGTGCAACTGAGTCGCAAACGACAGACCACACAATGAAAATGTTTATGCTGAACATCCTGTGTAGATAGCATCACTGTTCAACATCGGCACAGCGAACACAACCCTGTTTTGGGTGATGTACCTCTGGCAGGTAGAGCCACTGCTTTCTTAAAATCAGGAGAAGGCACCTGCTTTTCTGGTTCAGGCTTCTTGGGTACCACAGGCACTTTAAAGGTATTATTTTATTTTATAACTTCAGATTCACAAACACCGGGACAATGAACAAAACAACAGTACAAATTATATTAACCAACACTGAAACAGGACAGTTTGACTTTTACAGGTGATGGAAAGAAACGGCAGTGTCTAATTTGCTTGGAAACATCAGTAGCTATAGCAGTGGGAGGCTCCTTTTTCTTAGGAATGATCACTTCCCTGACACTTTCTTCTTAACCTCAGGCACTTTAAAGACATCATTTCATGATAAGAATTTATTGGGAGGGGTAAGAAACAGATGTTACAAGAAGAACACACACAAAGACCAACGTGCAGCATTCACTCAGGATAAGGATGTAATGCAAGTTGGGAGACCAAATATTATGACCTCATTAGGTTTTTTTTTTATTTTTTATGACCTCATTAGGTATTTATTTATTTATTTATTTTACAGGGACAGAGAGAGGGATAGATAGGGACAGACAGGAACGGAGAGAGGTGAGAAGCATCAACCGTTAGTTTTTCGTTGCCGTTGCGACACCATAGTTGTTCACTGAATGCTTTCTCACATGTGCCTTGACCATGGGCCTTTAGCAGACTGAGCAATCCCTTGCTGGAGTCAGCGACTTTAGGTTCAAGCTGGCAAGCTTTTGCTCAAGCCAGATGGGCCTGCGCTCAAGCTGGCGAGCTCGGGGACTCAAACCTGGGTCTTCTGTATCCCAGTCCGACGCTCTATCCACTGTGCCACTGCCTGGTCAGGCGAGATTCAGATAATTTACATAAATATAAACACACAAGAGAGACACACATTAATAAGAGCTCACACATATAAAATGTTTTCTAAGGTTTATTTATTTACTTATTAATTTTTTTACAGTGACAGAGAGTCAGAGAGAAGGATAGATAGGGACAGACAGACAGAAGCAGAGAGAGGTGAGAAGCATCAATCATTCGTTTTTTGTTGTTGCGACACCTTAGTTGTTCATTGATTGTTTTCTCACATGTGCCTTGACCCCCGGTGGGCCTTCAGCAGACCGAGCAACCCCTTGCTGGAGCCAGCAACCTTGGGTCCAAGCTGACAAGCTTTTGCTCAAGCCAGATGGGCCTGCGCTCAAGCTGGCAAGCTCAGGGTCTCGAACCTGGACCTTCTGCATCCCAGTCCGACGCTCTATCCACTGTGCCACCGCCTGGTCAGGCTGTTTTCTAAGGTTTAGAATCTCCAAACTTTTTACACAGAGGGCCAGTTCACTGTCCCTCAGACCTTTGGAGGGCTGCCACATACAGTACTCCATACACTGACCACCAATGAAAGAGGTGCTCCTTCCGGAAGTACAGCGGGGGCCGGATAAATGGCCTCAGGTGGCCACAATTTGGCCTGTGGGCCGTAGTTTGGGGACCTCTGGTTTAGATAGTTGACAACATAAAGACTTAAAGCATTATAGATAAGACAGGAGATGAACAAAAAGATGGTAAGGTAGGATTCAACACAAAATAGGCCTTGATGACTCCAAGAAGAGCTGCTATACCTCATGCAGGTACTGGCACCTTTGGTTTAATTTCTGGAAGAACTTCCTCTTCAGATAGAACTTCTTCCTCAGGTACAAATTCTTCCTCATCAGAAAGAACTTCCTCTCCCTCAAGAAGAACTTCCTCTTCCTCAGGAAGGATTTTCTTCTTCTGGTACAACTCCCTCTTCAGGCGAAATTTCTTCTTCAAATGGAACTTTCTCTTCCTGAACTGGAACTGGCTCCCTTTTCTTTGGCACTTTAAGATATTTAACCATAAAAGCATCACTTATATGTATAATATTCATAACAAGACAGCATGAAGAACAAATATTTTGTGATCATAGATCATCAGTTGTCATCGAACTAAATGTCATTAAGCATCAGTAATAATTCATGGGGCTGTATAATAGCAGTTAGTTTTCCTTTTTGCCCTGGTTCTGTTAGAGATTAATGTACCTTTGGGTGCTGGAGCTTCTACTTTATTCAGAATAGGTGTTGGTTTCTTTTCTTATGGAATGGGCTTCTTGGGTACCTCTGGCACTTTAAAGATATAATTTGTCTTTAATAATGTGTTCTTTTACATGGTTTAGTGCAACAGATTAAAAAGAAACACAAAACATCTGATTTTTATATTTCTAATAAGGCAAGTGTTAAAAACATGTAATATTAGGGGAGAATTTCTATGTTAATATACACAAACATGTAAAATAAAACAAGTTGTTTTTCACACTTTAATTGATGTAGTGTTCCACTTTTCACAGGTGGAGCCTCTACTTTTTCAGGAGCAGGAACTGGCACCTTCTTCTTGAGCACAGGCTTCTTGGGCACTTCTGGTACTTTAGTGGGTGGGGCCTTTGGTTTTGTGGAAACTGGTTCTTGGACAGGCTTTACTGGGATAGGCTTCTCAGGTTCTGGATCTTCCACATCCCAGTCAGACGCTCTATCCATTGCACCACCGCCTGGTCGGGCTTGGCGTCTTTTTATTACAGCTTTTTTGGTCACTTCAACACGTTTTGCTGGCGGTTTCTTTTCTTCAGGTGATGGTAACAAGAGAGGGATAGGAGGAACAAATGTAGGAGGGATTTCTTCTGGTGGTACTGCTCTGATAGGCATAGTAGAGATTGGAACTCTGAAGTCAGGAATATCAGGAGGCTTCATCTCAAATTTGATTTCTTTAGTTGTCAAGTACAGCTCTGCTGTGCTTTTCACTTCTCTACTTGGCTCCAGGCGAGCGATTACTGAATAGACATCAGTGTAATTGCGACATCAGGAAGTTCACCGGTCCCACCAATCCTAAGGTCTATAGTCTCTGCATGATACACAGTAACCTTTGCCACTGTATCAAATTTTTCTGCTGTGGTAGGTGTACAGCAGATATTGAGAACAGTTAGTCCCCCAAATGGAATTACTCCTTCTGACGGAATACTATTATTGGCAAAAGACTTTTACTGCAAACCTTGAAATAAGCATGGTTTGGTCCAACATTGTGAAGAATGACTATCCTCGAGGTTGTTAAATCTTGAGGGCTATTATTAAAAGAGTATTCTTGCCTCCAAAAATACGACCCTGGAGTTACCACGCCGTGTGACACATTTTAGTGGCAGACTGTCTCCCTTGTCAATGCGAAGAACAAATTCTCCCCTTTCAGGAGAACTGAGCCTGGCTCCCATACTACTTCACATTTCAATGAGAAGTATGGTTCAACAGTGCCTGGTGTTCCAGTTTGTAATATTGTAATTCCACTTCTATCTTGACAAATTCAGCGCAATCACTACATTTCCATGGCAGCCAGAGAAGGGGAAAGCCCAGCCATTTCAGCCCTGGTTAGGATGTAAAAACATGGAACAGTGCAGTGTGCTGTGCTTTCAGATGCCCACAGCTCTATGTCACATGCTAAATCAGAACCTGGAACCACTGAAATGTGCATAAATAGTTTTTCTTTCTTCTGATTGATTGTTCACTCAGCTTTTCCCAGCTGATGTGATCATGGCTGCGCCCTGCTCTTGTCTGCCTGCTCGGTGGCCACCAGGCTCTGCAGTGTATCTGTCAGCTCAGACCCTGCTGGTTCTCTTGCGCCTCCTTACTGCCCCGGTGTGCTGCTCAGTCAGTCGCCTCCTCAGGCCGCCCGCACGTCTCTTCCCTTGGACCTCTTGTTATAGAATATTTCTCCTTTTTTCACATCTCCCAAAAACAAGGTTTAAGAAAATATATTCAAGATTTGGGTTTGAACTCTCTCTCTTCTTTTAAGGAAAGCATTTATTTTGTTTGTTTGTTTTCTTGTGGGATTTATTTAATAAATTAAAGTTTTTTGGAGGACCTGCTATTCTGAGTGTTTTGTGGCTCTGATTTAAAAGTTCTGACATTCCCGGACCGCACATTATGTTGCATATCTAAAAGTGTTGTGAGAAAAATTCTAGGGGACTGTTGGAAATTAGTGATAGGGAAATGGGTTTTCCAGAGGGGAAAAAGGGCAGCACTGGAAGCAGTGATGGGGTCTCTGAGTGATTGCCTTGAAGCACAGGGCACCCTGGGGTGGAGAGCAGAGGAGAGCGAGACCTGAGTGGGGCTATAAGGGTGAGATGCTCAAAGGACTGCATCATGGCATCTCAGCAAGCCCCGTTCCAGAGGGAGACAGAATGGGCCCAGCATCATCAAGGGGCCTCAGGAATATCTTGATGATGGCAATGAGGCTGGCTGGGGCAGAGGCCAAGCCAAGAAAGGAGCATCACTATGTTCATCATGGGAGAGGAGGCCTTGGGGATTGGGTGACCTACATATGTGGTCAACCCTGGAGTGTGACTCTAAAGCCAAGACATGCCAGGGTAGCCTCAAGCACCCACTTGTATTTGTTTGGGGATATTTAGTCTTCTTCCCAGTAATTGTTTTCCCCTAATACCCGTCCCCTCCCCCTCCACACGTCTGCCTCATGAGACCCAAGATGATCCCCAGATGTAACTATTTCTTCCTCTCAAGGACAGGAATTCTTACACCTTCATCCATCATGTGCTTCCCATGAGCAGTAAAGTCCAGTTTACTGTTAGCAGTTTATTTTCTCTCATTATCGCTCCTTCCCCCACATCACACATCAGAAATAAAGTTTATAGGCTTCATTTCTATTAGTCTTTTTTGTTTGAGTCAAAATTTAAAAACAAAACAACAAGAATAACAACAACAACAACAAAACTCCATCTACTTAAACAAAAAGGAGGGGGAGCTTTGTGAAGTGGGAAACCTCAGCACACAAACTGAAGTGCACCAAATATGCCCTTAGAGAGGGTCATCAATAGTGTCAGCAGTAAAGTCCTGGGGACTAGCCATCTGATTCTAGTCATTCGTTCTGAACAGAAATCATTATCTTTATGGACGACTGTTCCCACGTGGTTGACGATTCCTGGAGTCAGTGTTCCAGATGAAAGCATGTGCTCCACACCCTGTGAAAGTACTTCCAGAACCGCTGCTTCACATCCCCACATTCCAGTGAAGAAACCAAATGTAGCTAGAAGTAATTACTTCAGACTAAGCCCTGATGCTAATGGCGCTTCCTCATTAGCTTTGTGGCTCAGTGAGGAGCCAGAGTATGTTTTTAATGAGTTTGGAAGGGTGATAAAATTAAAGTGGAATGGTTGGGCAGAAGGAATACGCGATCCTATTATACTAATGTCTCACTCAACATAAAGGGAATAGTGACAGGGACTGTATTACTTGTTTTTTGCTCTTGTCTTTGCCTTGTGTTCTTGGCTGCTTGAGTGCTTGCCCTATGGGAAAGGAACACTTCTCTCCCCACCCAAGCCTTTAACTGCCTGCAGGTGTCAGATCAGATTTTAGCCTCTCCACAAAGTTCTTCCTGACCACCAGACGCATCTTTCTCTGAAATCTGGTGGTGACGGTGTTTGGGTATCAAAAACTCAGTTGCATGTTTCTTACTACAATTTCATCTCCATCTGTGGCAGTGGCACGTGCAAATCAACCTCAATAAGTTGGTTTGATTTCTAGAAAGCATAGGAAGAAGATAGAGAACCTGGGCAACATTCAGTTTTGTTCAACATTTTATAAGGACTTATTACATATAGAGCACTGTGAGAAATCAATTCACTGGAAGCCATTGCTCTTATCCAAAATGTTATTGAAATACAGTGTGTCCGTAAAGTCATGGTGCACTTTTGACCGGTCACACAGTCAAAAGTGCACCATGACTTTACGGACACACTGTAATATGAATATATCAAACTTCCCAGGAACTCAGCCAGACGTAATCATCTTCATAAACATTATATGAACTCTTTTCAATGAGAGTACTATAAATGAATGAAGCCCTGAAAGACATAAAATTACTCCTTCATTTACTCACTTATCCATCCACCTATTTAGAATTATGACTGTGTTAGGTGTGTCATGGATGGAGTTCCTGTCCTCATGTAGACCCTGTCTTTATAAATGTGGGAGACAGAACTCAGGTTAGAACCAAATCATGAAGGACTGCGTGGGCCATGGTAAGGCATTTGAATGTTATCCTGAATTCTATGGGGAAACATTGAGAATGTTAAGCAAGGAGGTAATGAGAATGATTTATGTTCTATAAAGATCTTTCTGGCATCATTATGAGAGATAATAGCAGACTAGAGATATGGCAGACCAAGTTCGGATATAGGGAGATCAGAAAAAGGCCATCAGGTATACAAGATAATCACTGCCAACAGAATTCTTGAATATGTATCTTGATTACCAGTTGGGAAGCTGGAAATATCTCTGGATGAATACTTGTAACAGTTTAAAAGCCTTTTAGTTGTACACACCAAAGATGATTAAAACCACTAGAAACTTCTTGGGTTTTGCAAAGGAGTAAATTAAAAAAATTTTTGGTCATAATTATATGCATTTTTGTTAATGTTATGTATAATAAAAGCTATATTTTCAAATTGGTTGAATTAAACATGGGACCATTAAAAGTAAAATGGCATTTATAGGGAGTTGAAAATATTTTTTGGTTTAATAGAACTTTATTGTTCTCTTACATAGGGTTTTATTTTATTAAGACACTAAAATTCAATTTGTTTTCTCTATATTTACTGTGTTATCCTCCAAGTGTTGAATTACTCATTTTCCTCTAAAGGAATATGTAAGAAAACAATTTATAAAATTCAATGAAAGTAATAAAATTTTGTATAGACATGTAGAGGGAAGAATTTCACATGAACAAAAATTCTTTGGTTGACACAGCAGAGGAATTCACAGATCTTGCTCTGCACAGCGACTACCTGCCTTACTATAAAATTTGGTTAAAAGAAAATAATTCCTTAGTCCAGGTCCAATTCCTCCATCTCCTTTTACTCCTACCTTGGAACAAATAGGACATTCCTAGGTTGAGCATCTTGTGGGGTCCATAGTTAAAGATTCTACTTGTGTACATAAACTTAGCTCTCCAGTTTCGATGGTAGATTTATAACCAACTTCTCAAAAAGTCAAAATTCTGTTGCCTATTAGTCCTAATAAAGCAGCAGGAGTTTCCTGAAGATAATACCATCAAGCCTAATTGTTCACAGCTGGAGGGTATAGGGTTGGTTCCTTCCATGAGATTTTAACCCTCTCCCTTCCCATTTCCCTCTTGACTTTACAGAGAGGAGTTGGGCTGTAAGGATCTGTAACAGAGATATTCATATTTTCATTGTAGTGATGATCTGTTTAAACTCTGGCAAGACTGTGAGATATTGATTTGGATTTGATGATTTAGTTAATTCTGTCTACATGCTGCCTCACTGCAATGTGGTAATGTGAAGAAGCGGTTCTGGAAGTAATTAACTACAATGAGAGTACAATCTGCACACCAGAATGATCCAAATTAAAGACTCACAACACCGAGTGTGAGGATGTGAGGCAATAGGAACTCTCATACATTTCTGGGAAAGTCTAAAATAGTACAACGGATTGAAAAATGATTGGTAGTTTTTAATAAAGTTAAACACACTTAGCATAAGACCCAGAAATGTCACTCTTTGGATATTTATCTAAGAGAAATAAAGACACATATCCACTAAAAGACTTGTATATGAATATTTATGAATGATTTATTCATAAGAGCCAAAGTGGAGACAACCCAAACGTCCATCAACAGATGAATGTACAAATAAACTGTGGTGTATCCACACAATAGAGGCTATGAATTACTGATACATACCACAACATGGGTTTATCTTAAAAACATAATGCTGAGTGAAAGAAGCCAGACCCCCAAAGAACATATGCTGCATGAATTTCTAGAATAATTAAACCTAACCTGTAGTGACAAAAAGCAGATCTGTGGTTGCCTCATGCAGGAGGTGGTGGGGAATGACTGCATGGGGCACCAGGGAACTTTTGAGAGAGATGAAAATGTGTACATCTGTCAAAGTGTATTTAAGTATATGCATTAAAACTCCATTTTAATTCATTTAATTTTATTTAAGTTATACCCAATATAGTTGATTCAAAAAGGAAAAAAATATAATATGTGAAAATTTTATGATTTTGTCTTGTCTTTTAAATGAAGATTAATGTTAACGGTTCCACACTATCCAGTATAGTAATATGTGATGTAATGAAAAGTTAATAGTAGAATCCCTTCAGTCCAAGATATATGTTATATTTGAGTTCAGCTCTTGAAACAGGAACCTTCACTGTAAATAACCAAGCAGCTTTTCAATGAATGTAATAAAATCTTTAAACCTCATTAGATTGTACGTACTAGTTATATTCTAAATAGTCTTAGAAGTCATTAAACTCTTGTTCCTTCCATCTCTCCCTTTTCTTCTTGTTATTTTAATAAATGAAAGTGTAAACTGTCTGTTATATTGGCCGACTTAAAGATGAGTAAGGAACTCACTGTTGCTACATACCTAGAAAAAGAAAAAGACCTTATTTATTTGAACATTAATTTATACATGATTTTGTGATTGGATATACAACAGCAGTGCATAGTACCTCACTGAGAAAATGAAACTGAATGCAAATACAATGGAAATACATTAAGTTGGTCTCTGTGAAGATTATTAGCAGTATGAAGCTGTCTAGTATCCAAGTGTTAAATGATAGTGAGTCATGCCACCTGTGTGTGCACCTCAGAGGGCACCTTTTGAACATTAATATGAAGGCCTCCTTTCCCCATGACAGGTGCCGCCTCCAGCCTGAGTACATAAATTGTGTTCCTGCCCCTATTTGTCAACTCAGCTGGCCACCCTTGCCCTATTGCACTATAGTGGTCTGACCTCAGTATCCAAGCTGAATTAAGGAGAATGTTTAAAGTCAAATTAAAGGTTTAGTTTTTAGAATAATACTGTGGTGCCTGACCAGGCGGTGGTGCTGTGAATAGAGCATCAAACTGGGACACAGAGGACCCAGGTTCGAAACCCCAAGGTCGCCAGCTTAAGTGCGAGTTTGCTGGCTTGAGTGTGGGATCATAAACATGACCACCTGGTTGCTGCCCTGAGCCCAAAAGTCCCTGGCTTGAGCCCAAGATTGCTGGCTTGAGCAAGGGGTCACTTGCTCTGCTGGACCCCCCTCCCCCATCAAGGCACATATGAGAAAGCAATCAATGAACAACTAAGGAGCCGCAAAGAAGAAATAATGCTTCTCATCTCTCTCCCTTCCTGTCTGTCTGTCTGTCCCTATCTGTCCCTCTCCCTTTATCTCTCTGTCTCTGTCACACACACACACATACACACAAAAAGAATAATAATGTGGGGTCATCATTATGCAACAACTAGTATTGTTTGCCACCTGAGTGATACAGCAACCCAAAGGCAATGTGAATAATAAAAGAAAGGGGAAAACAAATCCTATTTTGGATAAGAATAGAAAGAGGTTTGGGGGATCCATTTGGATTTTGTTTTGTAGATTTTTGTCTAAGTGTATTTTACTGTCTCCCTTTTGGCTGTATGTCCCCATGATTACAGTTCACTCCTACACCCAAAACCCCTGAGGACTGGGTAGTGGGCTGGAGCTCTGCAGACAGACTCAATCATTCTTAGGATGCATCACAGATATAAATCATTACAAATAGAGTGTTTTTAATTGCTTTTTAATTTTTACATCGGAAATACTGTATCATATACTTTGGTTGGTTTGATTAAAAATATTACATTAAATGAAAATATGCAAACATAGTGCATAACAAGATAAACTGGAATTTCTAGAGCAACTTTCCAACTTAAACTTCCTTTCTGTGTCCTAAATATAAATTCCCAAGCCCACAGAAGAAATCTGGGGTTTTAAATATTACATAACCAAAAGATGGGTGTATTTCATTTTTATATAAATCATGATTATGATGTGTATATTTCTTCTACAATAGTGATAGACATACTAATCAAAATTTAAAATCCTGACATGAATAATATTCGTATATATGCCTTGACTACTCTGTGCTAGGGTCAATGTGGTTATTTCTATTCCAAAACCTTATTTATGGCTTGCCTCTAAGGAGCTAGCTTTCCACGTGAGTGAAAATTCAAAATAAAGAATCAAATCAAATACAGAGCAAATATTCTAGAAGTGAAGCCTTTTAAAAAACCCACAGGCCCCTGGTTTGTTGGCTCAGTGGTAGAGCGTCCGCCCAGCAGGTGGGAGTCCCAGATTTGATTCCCGGCTAGGGCACACAGGAGAAACGCTCATCTGCTTCTCCACCCTTCCCCCTCTCCTCTCTCTCTGTCTCTCTCTTCCCCTCCTGCAGCCAGGGCTCCATTGAAGCAGAGTTGGCACCAGTGCTGAAGATGGCTCCATGGCCTCCACCTCAGGTGCTAGAATGGCTCTGTTTGCAAAGGAGCTATGCCCCAGATGGGCAGAGCATCGCCCCCTGGTGGACATGCCGGGTGGATCCCAGTAGGATGCATGTAGGAGTCTGTCTGTCTGTCTCCCTGCTTCTCACTTCAGAAAAATACAAAAAATAAATAAATTTAAAAATCCACAGGCTGTTCTTAACATAATACCGACCTTGTCCTCAGGATAAAAATAATGCAAATTCCTACTGAAGAATTAAAGGGTTCTCTGACCAGGCAGCTCTCTGCTCTCCAGGCCCTTTGAGCTCTGGCCACTGTGACCTGTGGGGACTCCCAGGTCAGGTCCAATCCAGGAGACCTTCACCTTGAGTCCCCGCCCTGCAGTATGGTCTAGACAATTGCTTTAGGCCCATAAGCAGGGGCAATTATTTCTGTCTCTGAGAAGTGACTGGACATTATTGCCTGATGTTGTTTTGTTTATTGTAGGAAAAATAAATTTTAAAGGTGTTTGGCAAGACTGTGCAGAGAATGACTTATTCGCCACTTTCTAGACCCATCTGCAATGATACTCTAATCATCATAAATTAAATATAAATCCATATTGAGAGAGCGAATGGGGGATATGACTTGTTCTTTGGATGAGTTTTGTCTGGGCTGAGAAAAGATTTCTTGTCTCTTGGCTCAATATTGTTTACACCCTTTAATTGCATTGTGTTTTATGAGGGCCACCCACTTTGCTGGAGCACTCTGACCACAACTGGGAGGTGATCTACTTGAGGAGTGGCTATGGACTGTAGGAAGCTGAGGCCACACAATGTCTTCCTTGGCCTCCAGGTGAACTCAGCTCAAAAACTGCATGGGTTTTAATTTCCTCCCTCCCTCCCTCCCTCCCTCTCTCCCTCTCTCCCTCTTTTCCTTCCTTCCTTCCTTCCTTCTTTCCTTCCTTCCTTCCTTCCTTCCTTCCTTCCTTCCTTCCTTCCTCCCTCCCTCCCTCCCTCCTTCCCTCCCTCTCTTCTCTCTCTCTCTCTCTCTCTCTCTCTTTCTTTCTTTTATTATTAAGTGAGAGGTAGAAGACAGAGACAGACTCCCACATGTGCCCCAACCAGGATCCACCCAGCAAGCCCCCTACCAGGCAATTCTTTACCTGTCTGGGCCGCTGCTCTGTTGCTTGGCAAGCTATTTTGGCACCTGAGGTAAGGCCAGGGGGTCAACTTTGCTTAAACCATTTGAGCCATGGCTGCAGGAGGGGAAGAGAAGGGGGATAGGGGGAGAAGCAGATGGTCACTTTTCCTGTGTGCCCTGACCAGAAATTGAACCTGGGACTTCCACACGCTGGGCTGACGCTCTACCACTGAGCCAACCAGTCAAGGTCTGGCTTTAATTTTTTTGATACTTGTTATTTTGAAATTATTTTAGACTTAGGCAAAAGCTAAACAAAAATTATTGGCCTGACTTGTGGTGGCACAGTGGATAAAGTGTTGACCTGGGAACACTGAGGTTGCCAGTTCAAAACCCTGCACTGGTCTGGTCAAGGCACATATGGGAGTTGATGCTTCCAGCTCCTACCCCCTTTCTCTCTTTCTTTCTCTCTCTCTCTCTCTCTCTCTCTCTCTCTCTCACTCTGTCTCCTCTCTAAAAAGAAAATGAATAAAATAAAAAATAAATAAAAAGAAGTTTTTAAAAAATATATACTAACTTGGAAATTAGCATCAATTCAGGTTATTAACTAACCTGTATATCTTATTTAAAACTTGTCTCTGTTTCTATTAATGTATCTCTGGTTCAAGTTCTTATCTAAAATCTCATATAAAAATGCACCCATCTTAAACATATATTTCAATGAGTTTTAACAAATTTATGCAGCATGTACCCATTGCCAGAATTAATATATTAAAACATTTTTACCAATTCCAAAGGAATCGTTTACATTTCCATCACCTGGTTGTGCCCCTTCCTAGTTAGTCCCCATCCGCCTGCAACCACTGACCTGCTTTCTGTCACTATAGAGGAGCTTTGTCTTTTCAACTGTTTCAAATAGGAAGATCGTATAGTGTCTACTCCTGTGTCTGGCTTTCTGTGTTCAGCATAATTACTTGAAAATTTGTCCATGTTGTTTTATTAGTAATTCTTTTATTGCTAAGTTTGGAAATAACCTACAATTTGTTTGCTTTCCTTCTGATGAATGTTTGATTATTTTTGGGTTTGAGGTCTCCAAAGGGAATTCTGGGAAGGCGATTGCCCCTCTGCTTGCTCGTCCCCCAGGTAGAATTCTTGGCTTCTGCAGGTGAACAGAAAGAACAATGGCAGGCTGGACACAGGGACACCATTAGAAGTCCCTGGCTTGGCGCCTGCCCTTCAAAGCTGCATTGGAGAAGTTGGTTTGGGTGTAAGGCCTAAGTAAGTGAGGCTTCTTCTTCCCTCTGCCTTAAATCTGAGGTGTTTGGGATTGTGGACTGGACTGGAATAAAAATTTCTCCCAATTGCAAGCACAAAATTGAGATAAAGAGAAAGAGAGTTAGTGTTGAGCGTGTGGACTCAGGAATCAGCTCGCACAGTTTCAAGTCTCAGTTTTGCTAATTACCGAACAGGTGACCCTGAGTAAGTTAATTTACCTTTGTGACTCAGTTTTCTCTTCTATAAAATGGGATAATAGTAATAATGACAACACCAACAATTTCTAGGACTTTTGTGAGTATTAAAAGTGTTACTACATGCTTTTGGAACAGTGCCTGGCCCCAATGTGCATTCAGTACATTTTGGTTACTGTTTCTCATGTATTCAATGAGAGCATTTTTTCGAGGCTCGCCTAGATGTTCCTTGTGGTCAGAGATGCACAGATATGTTTTCTACATTTTGCATTGCTTCTAGGTTTACCACAGGGCTAGGTAGATTGTAGCTGCCCAAGACAGAGGGTCCTCAGGTTACGACAGAGTTCTGCTCCTACAACAGTGATGTAACCCAAGTTTTGGTGTAAGTCGAAACACACCCTACCCTAAGTCACTTACCTATCCTAACACAGTTGTAAAATCATCATCTAGAACATAAAAACCCAGCAAAGCCACAGAAAAAGGGAAAGGACATAAATATACTGTACTGTACACTGTACAGCATATTCTTCCGCTGTGTGCAACCAATCTAGTTCACCCACGTAGTCTGTAAGTACTACGCTAACAGTGTAAGCCAAAATACTCCTGTCTTGACTTTTTAAAGTTTTATGGGAGTGAGAGTCATAAACTTGAAGCATCATAAGTCAAGACTGTCGTAACCCGAGGACCCCTGTATTTGCTTTTTGAGTAGAATATTGGTGTCTGAATTGTTTATCATTTTTATAGTGATGAAATTAGAGCAGTTCTTTTGTCAGTTGCCAAAATTGAGCAAGGGTATCCTATTATGCTAAGTTATCATTTTTCCTAACATATACCACTGATGATTTGTATTTCTGGGAATTGTATTTGAAGTTCTAGTATCTTCCCGAGGATGTGGAAACAGATGTTTTTGTGAATGATAATGTGAGAACTAGCAGAACATCAGTGATTAAGAACATAGGTTCTGGTTCAGCACGGTCTAGGTTTAAATATGACTCAACTTACTTAACAGCTGTGGAGCCTTGGGCAAGTAACTGACTGCTCAGAGCCTCAGTTTCCATTCTGTAAAATATAGATAATGATACCCCCACGTCATCGAGTTTCATTGAGGATTAATGTATTAATGCAAGCAAAGCACTTGGAAAAGTCCCTTGCACAATGTAAGCATTCAATAAATGTTATTATAATTATTGCTATTGTGAGAGAGTATGGTGGCAATTTTCCAAGAGAGTCCCAATGTTAACTATTGCTTAACTAGCTTAATTGTACTAAAATTTATTGGCCCCTGTATCCAAATTATAGATTCAGAAAATATGATTACAGCAGCATTGGATGTTTCTCATCTCCTTAGTCCCAAGCTCACTCATGCACCTGCTCGAGCATGTGCGGCAAGCAGCAATGATTTTATTCCCATGGGTTCCTTGTAGTCTGTGCTCATAGCAATTTTGGGCAGATGAAGACAAAAGAAAAAAGCACACAAAATTTCACTCATGATCATGTAGCTAAGAGAACATTGAGCTTCAGAAGGCTCAAAATTTGACTTATTGTTGTTCACTGACTCTGACCACTTTACCTGTGTGAGCCTCATCTGTGATATCAGGACAGTACAGTACTTGCTGTCCTGCCAAATTGATAAGGATCTTTCAAGGATTAAATAATAAAATATATGAAAAAAACCCCATGTAACCTCTGAAATGATATATAAACACATAATGTGTAGGTTTATGGAGTGATTAATATTTTGTATATTAATTGTTCAGATAACACTGGGGAACAATTTTTTTTTACATTTTCTACTGCATGAGGATTTAGAACTGTTTCTATATATCTCTGAATCGTTGATTCCAACTCTGAAATCCATTTTTAGGTGCATGCTCTAGTTTTTATGCAATTTTAATTTCTTTTTGTTACAGTTAATGGCATGCATTGGTTTTATAATTGCAGATAAAGGGCAACGACTCTTGGATTGAACATAACCAAAAGGCAATTAATGTGTTACAAATACCACTTTTACATAATTGTAGTTGTTTTTCAATGTAAAAAATTATTATCTGATAAAAACACCCTCTTATTTTGTTTTAAGATTGAATCATGGCTTCTTCGAGTAGGTGTAAATGTAAGAATGGTCCTGACACCTTCTGTTCTATATGTGGCTGTTACACACTTCAACATCAAAGGTGCAATATTTCATCATTTGTGACACATGCATATATTGCCTATTTTCAAGTTCCCCTTGGCAATCAAGACAAAAATTGGGCTCCTAATATTGTGTGTCATAATTGTGAGGAAATGCTTCGTGACTGGACAAAAAGAAAATGCAAAGGAATGCCTTTTGGTATTCCCATGGTTTGGCGTAAACCTAAGGACCACAGCAGTGACTATTATATCTGTCTGATCCATACAAAGGGCATCAGCAAGAAAAAACGACATATGATCGCATATCCTAATATTCCTTCAGCAATACGACCTATGCCACACTCTGAGACACTCCTGGTTCCAGTTTTCAATGGTTTTATTTCTTCTAAGGACGAAGAAAGTGAACATGGTGATCAAGTGTATTTTGATAAGATGCATGAGGAAATGGTTGTAGACTCTGAAGGGTCTTCTTCTGATGCCAAGCAGTCATTAACCCCTCAGCAGTCTAGCCAACCTGAATTGAATGACTTAGTAAGAGATTTGGGCCTATCAAAGAAAGCAGCTGAGTTGTTAGCCTCCAGGCTTCAAGAAAAGAATGGATTTCACCGGTCAACTAAAGTATCCCATTTCAGGAAGCGTGAACAAATTTATGTGGACTTTCTTTTGAAGACAAACACTTTGTTTGCTGTCATGATATCAGTAGTATTCTCAGCCAGCTAGTTGTTACCACTTATAGTCCAACAGAATGGCAGATATTTCTTGACAGTTGTAAACAGAGTTTAAAATGTGTTCTCCTACACAACGGTAATGTTTATGCAGTGGTTCCAATTGGTTATTCAACTCATCTGCGAGAAGATTATAATGACATAAAAATTGTACTTGATTTTCTGAAGTATGAGGAGCATAACTGTATCATTTGTGTGGATCTTAAAATGGTCAATTTCCTGCTCAGACAACAGAAAGGTTTCACAAAGTATCCTTGCTTTCTGTGTTTGTGGGACAGTTGAGCTTGGGAGAAACACTGGACACAGAAGGAGTGGCCGAAACACAAAGCTCTGGAATAGGGATGCAAAATATTGTGAATGAACCTGTAGTTAATCGAGACAGGATCATTTTTCCCCCGCTTCACATCAAACTTGGCTTAATGAAGTTGTTTGTTCAGGCTATGAATAGAGAAAGTGAATGCTTTCAAAATATTTCTGCTTTTTCTGCCTTGTCTTTCGAGAAGATAAAGGCATGTGTATTTGATGGACCTCCAATTCAAACCCTCATACATGATGAAGAATTTTCCAGGAAGATGAATAAGGAGGAAAAAGCAGCATGGTAGTCTTTTGTGGCAGGTACTAAGAACTTCCTTGGCAACAAAAGAGCAGAAAACTATGAACTTCTGGTTCAAAGGATGCTGTCGGCTTTCTGCCACATTGGATGTAACAGCGTTAAGATTCACTTCCTGAACAGTCACCTTGATAAGTTTCCTGAAAATCTTGGAGCTGTTAGTGAGGAGCAGGGAGAATGCTTTCATCAAGATCTGAAGACGATGGAAATGCGTTATCAGGGGTGATGGGACTGAAATATGATGGCAAACTACTGCTGGAGCATCAAACGAGATTGTCCTCAACAAGTACACAAACCCAAGAGCTACAAACGCAAATTTTTGCCTGAATAGAATTTAAATAAGTTTTTCGCAAATTTTATGATTAAAATAAGTGTTTTAATATGTTCTATTTCAAAATTGTAGACAAATTCTGATGCAATCATTTCTTTTAGTGTATTAGTATATTTACTGCATTATGTAAATTATTATATTTTCACAAAGATGATGCCCAAGAAGACATTCTACTTCATTATGTTAAACTAAATGTTGAAAATTTTACAATAAGATGAAAACCTATAATCTTGAATTGCAAAAAAACCTGTAGCTTACAGAGAAAAACTAATGTCAGATTTGAGGTCAGCACACTCAAATTAGGTTAGAACAAGTGTTTTTGTGGATGCAACAGAAATTTTGTTCCCCAGTGTAATAAACAATTCCTATACATAACAAATTAATGGCCTATTATCAGAAAATTAAAATGCATTATTGAAAAAATACATAGTACCTAAATCATATTGCTACATACATATACCATTCTTTTCTCACTCATTCTCTCTGTGATAAAGGGAGTCTTCACTTTCTACCACTAGGACCTCCTCAACATTTTTTAGAAGTTCCTCCAGTTATCTCAGATGTTCTCCTAAAATTCTGTTTTCACCTCTTATTCTGGGTCCTATCTCTCATCTTGCGCTCTGGTCCTTGTGCCTTGCCTTGCCATCCTTTACCTATGGTTTTTATTTCTGTCCAGAGTGGCAGTGTACAAATGTATTGTGCTGTAGATGCTACTGTGCTCAAGATCTCATTGTGACATCTCTCTGCTTAAAGTCCTTCCCTAGCTCTCCACTGCCCTCAGAAAAAGCGATCAAACTCCTTAACCTCAAAACACCGGTTTCTTCTGTCCCCTCCTTCCCTCTCCCCCTCTTCATCCTTACCTCTCAGCACTATATCAGTAGTTGATACTCCCGCCATGTTGAATTTCCTTGAGTTCTTCCCCACATGTTTTACTAAACTTTTCTATGTGCTCTTTCCTCTAAGTTATCTTTGGTAACCCCATGAATTCCTCATCATCCTTTACATGCCAGCGTCAGCCTGGGACACAGGTTTGTATCCATGGGGCTGGTCGATTTGAGCCATCTCAGAAACAGCAGCACAGCCAGCTGGTCTAGGTGTTGTGCTCTCAGTTCTGTGCATGCTCTCTCTCTGGTTAGCTGTTTTTCCCTTAGGCCAGTTCTTAACATTTTTTGAGGTACTGAACCCACCAGTTTCATATGCGCATTCATCAAACCCTTCTTTAGTGATAAATAAAATATGATTTTTTTCCCCAAATTCAGGACATAAGTATATGTTTTTTTTACTGGTGCACAAAATGAGCCGTGCATGAACATCACCTTGCTCAAAGAACAAAACCAACAAAGTACATGAACTCACAACAAATTAAGGTATTACTTTAGTCTGGCCTCCGTGGCAAAGGTTTCTCTGAACCCCTGAGACCGACTTATCGAACCCCTAGGGTTCGATAGAACCCAGTTTAAGAACCACTGCCTTAGGCTCTCTAAATCAGGGTGCTGTTGTACCTTTCAGCCTCTGATATGTACATTATCTTTTATAATATTTTATAAAATGTCCCTCAGGAATGCACACAGCCTAAATTCATTCATTTTTGACAAACATTTACTTTGTACTATGTGCCAGGGACTGTTCTAACTTATGGAGACGTCAAAGATAGATGAATGAGGATTTTCTTTCTTTCTTTCTTTTTAACAAAAATGAAAAATCATTGCATTACAGACATTCATATATGCCAGTGAATAAAAGATATTATGATGAACACATGCTGGACAAATAAAAAAAATTTTTTTAACCTTTATAAGGCATAGATGACTTAATGGCTTTGGATTTGGTCTCAGGTTCTACCGCTACCATTTACTGACTCAGGGCTCCTGGATAAAAGCCTCGTTCAGCCCCACCTGCAAGACGACGGGGAAGAATTCTGACTCAAAAGGCCATTACGAGGATTAGATAAGATAAAAATGTGCTTTACGCAGACAAAAAGAAAACTAAAGAAATATGTACAGGGATTAGTCCATATTAAATCCATGAAATGTCAGGTTTTTTTCCTCAAGTTGAAACGTCCCTGCAACTCTTAATGACAGAAGTGGCCAATAGCACTAAAAATTATGAAAGCTATTAATGGTAGAAGAAATAGAAATGATTACTCTGGGATCTTTTACTAAATTAATGGTATGTTATATTGAGAAAAACGCTAAGTGTAAAGAACCTGAACCCCCTACTGACCTTTGATGCTTTGACATTAAACGACTGTAAGACCATGCAAGTCATCTGATATCTCTGACTTCAGTTTGCTTATCTGTAAAACTACGGCAGCTCATACGGTCCCTTCTAATTATACTAAACTTTATGTACTAGAATTTTGACTGTAATCTCTTTTAAAAAAATGATTTATTGATTGGTTTCATAGAGAGGATGGGAGAAAGAGAGTGAGCTAGAACATTGATCTGTTTCTGTATGTGCCTTGACCAGGGATTGAACCGGTAACCTCTGCATATCAGGATTACGCTCTAATCAACTAAGCTATCTGGGCAGGGCTGACTGTCATCTCTTTACTGATTTTCAAATTGGTTTAAATAACTGAAATTATATGTCCACATGACGCTTTTATTTCTTATTTCTACATTTCTTTGGATACTAACAGGTAACATTTTTTTTACACAGTCCTTTCTTTGTAAGCAATATGTTGGGATAAGAGTTTAATATTTTAGGAGAAAAAATTTATTATAGTCGTGGAACAGGATATTGAAGGTTAATTTGAACTTTGATGCAGTGGAGACATTTATGAGTGCCTTCTTTGACTTGTTGGACAGCTTCTCTCCTTCAGAATCTGCCATTGAATATCAAAGGGAACATCAAAGGTTCTCTCTCCCTCTGTAGAAAGCCTTTGGTTATTGAGGTTTAGATGAAGCACTTCATTTGTTCAAGGGAGCACATTCCAGAGAGAGCCCATAGACACTTACATTCTCTTTGTTGTTTTTGTTAAACTGTAATACTTCCTATGTGAGCTATGTCATTGCTACTTTGGTCAGCTGAGAAATCTTTTTCCTACTGTTCAAAAGGAAATAGGATTTTTCAATTTTTATTCTAAAAACTTAGAACTCAAATTCTTTTTTGAAGATGTGAGTCTTTATTCTCCTTTATTGCCTAAAAGAACAAGGAAAGTTACATGAGTATAATCAATGTTTTAGAAGAAATTTTATATAAACTCTTTGCAACTTTGGGTATAATATAAAATAGTAACAACTTTATGCAATGGTTGCTGGTCCCCAGAGCCAGTATTTAGGCAAAAATCATCAAGTGTTTATATATTCTATGAAGGGCTTAAGACTCCATTAGGATATTTTCATTTAAAAGACCAGAAATTAAGATGGAGGAACACCACTTTTGAAGTGGCTCTTCTTCTCTATTCTGCTGTCCATATCCCAAACTGTGAGTATTCTTATGTCTCACCCTAGTTTGACCCTGGATGGTAAGAAAAGAAAAAAGAAAAGTGAGAAAGAGTGAGAGATATAGCAGAGGTAGGGAAACAGAGTTCTAGCTGGAGGAGCAACAGGGACTTTGTAAGTTCATGTCAGCTCAGTAAATACATATTTGTTGATCATCTTGCTATATGTAAGGTATATGGTAGTCATTTAGTGGTATAAATGAATAAGAAAGAGAGCTTATTTATTATCTAGGAGTTCACAAACTTGTAAGAGAGATGGATAAATGCATCTTTTACTACTAACAGGTTAGTTCTGGTAAGGGCTATTACGTAGACACCAAGAATAAGTGTACACAAAGTTGAGAGAAGAGGCTCCCAAACAAGATAGATTTTGCTCTTTATATTTTGTTAACTTTGGCCAAGGTATTGACTGTTCTAAAGACCTAGTATCCTATTTATAAATGGAGATAATAATCTACCTATAAGGGTCACTGTGAGGATACAGGCATAGAGGATTATATGTATAGCTACTTATATCTATCCACACAATGTTAGACATATAGCAAGCGTTCATAAATTGATAATCAAGTTACGTGAAAGTCTATGGAAAGGAGAAAATAAGTCCTGTTGGGGGATTGTGGACACCCTCTTCAAGAAGGTGAAATTATTTTTTGGTCTTAAAGAATGAGCCAGTTTCTGGTAGGGATCATGGAAAGGAAAGGCATTCTGGGCAGAAGAGGTTATATATTCAGAAGTTACAAAGTGTAGGGAAGGAGGAACCAGAGAGCATCTGGGGGATTTGGGTGTGTCTGTAGTGGCAGCTCATGGTCAGAATTTGGAGGATGAGAGTTGGGAACCAGTAAGGGGGTTCTTTTTGGTAATCAAGGGGAGAGATAACAGGGACCTGAACTGAGAAACTTCCAGATCAAAACGGAAAGGGGGCACAGACTGAAGAACCTCTGTTATGGTAGAATCAACAGGATGCAAGGATTGATTAACTATGAAGGATGAACTTTAAGAAGAAGCAGTTTGTGGCTCTGAGGTTTTGAACCTGATCAACTGAGAAGGTGGATATTAATGCTCAGAAATTTGAGGTGTTTTTATTGTTGGCTGTCTTTGTAGCAACAAACCTTGGAGAATTTGACTATTTGACTGAAATGGCAAAATAGTGACATTTGAATAGTGCCTTAGGGTTACATAGCACATTCTGGATCTGTATCTCATGATTGAATTAAGTACCTGAGAATATTTAAATAATGCTTAAATATTATTTCCAGTTCTTTGTTCTTCTCATCTATAAATTGGAGATTTGCTCCTGGATTTACATCATGAGCTAATATATTTAAATCACTGACAATAGTATCTGACACTATTATCTTTGGTTTTATTGTCACTAAGGTGTAGTTTTGCAGGCTGTATAAATGGACCAATGAGGAAAATCTCCCAGCCCAATTTTTAATGGTGAGGGAAAGAGGGAAGAGGTTTAGAGATCTCAATCCCTAGAGTGCTCTCTGTAAGAATTTACAAATTTCGGCCTTCAATTTAGAGTGGGGGAAAGGCAGATAATTTCTGGCTTATTTTCTCTTTTATTATGGGTGGGTAGAGAGAAATAGAACCCTTGAACTAGAGTTCCTTTCTTCAACCACTGATCATCCTGGTCCTTCATTGCTATGGAAGCTGATTTTTAATTAAGAGTAACTTATTTGGCCTTTTTAGATTCACTTCTTGAGGACATGGAGTTTTCATGGAGGAAGAATTGCGAAACAAGAGGAAAACACATAAAATTCCTCAAAATAACAACCCCAGCACATTTTTAGGGACACAGAATATGAGCATTCACCTCAATATAACATTTCAAAGAAATCTCTGAACATGAAGTTTGTTGTTACAGGAAAGGGGAACCACTTTTAATTTCATTCACATTGTTATTCTCTTTCCCCTCCCACCACTGTTTGTTTAGATCCTTTAAAGTAGATGCGGGAGTATCCAGAGGTTGGTCTCTGTGGTGTGGAGCTGAACACAGTACCCGTTGGGGTGCCCAATTGAGAGGAGGAGGATGCTTAGCAGGCTTTTGCAAATTGGGATCATGGATCATGTTGAGATTGAAAGTGAAATATAATCTTTTTTTTTTTTTTTTTTTTTTTTGTATTTTTCTGAAGTGAGAAGCAGAGAGGCAGAGAGATAGACTCCAGCAAATGCCCAAACAGGACCCACCCAGCATGCCCACCAGGGGGTGATGTTTGGCCCCTCTGGGGCATTGCTCCTTTGCTACTGTAGCCATTCTAGCACCTGAGGTGGAGGCCATGGAGCCATCCTTAGCGCCAGGGCCAACTTTGCTCCAATGGAGCCTTGGCTGCAGGAGAGAAAGAGAGAAACAGAGAAAAAGGAGAGGGGAAAGGGTGGAGAAGCAGATGGGCACTACTCCTGTGTGCCCTGGTCAGGAATCAAACCCAGGTCTTCCACATGCTGGGCCAATGCTCTACCACTGAGCCAATTGGCCAGGGCCAAAAATAAACTTTTACCCCAGAAAAATGTATCACTACTAATACAATATATGCAAAATGTTACATATAATTTCAGGAGTTGTGGACTCCCTTAAGCCCATCTTGGGACAGAAACGGCACCTGTTCTGGGAAAGCTGACAGTATCTCTGGGCTTCGTCCTTGTCAAGCCCACTGTTTGGAGCTAACAGAGAAGAGAGGGAGATAAATAACAAATATGGGGCTTGGGAGTGAACTCAGTCCAGAGCTTGCTGCAAATGATTCAGTTTAGTGTTTTCCAGATTCTTCTTATTTTCTCCATTCCTTAATTCTTGGACAGTTTTCCAGGTATGTACCACTTCTGTCAGGACTGTAGATATGGCAACAGGGGACCTGACGTTAGGAGAGAGGGAGGAAAGGTGGGGAAAGAGGGCACATCATTTGAGTGAGATGATCCTTTCTATTTCCTCTCTCTGTTCCATTTGGATACACTGAACTGGTACAAAATTTATGAGGCCACATATATTTTCATAGTGTCAAAACAAATTTCTTTTGGAATTACTAATTCACTCTGGTAGTTGGGTCTTCTAGAAGGATTTCTGAGGGAAATCTCATTCCAGTGCAAAATTTTCAGGAAATTGAGATATTCTCTGAGAAAAACAATAAGAAAGAAAGAGTAAGTGGGTAGGGAAAAAGTAAACGTGTGTGGACAGTCACAGGAACGGAAGTGGTTGCACGATCTTATGATTAGATGCAACTGATTTTGTTTCCTCTCTGCCCTTTAATCTGTACTTAATTTACATGTGTTCTACACAAGTTAATTATATCTGGATATAACCAGAGAATATATGCAAAATTGGACGCTGAATAGCAAGTAACCAATCACATAATTTAGATTTGTGAAGCTCATGCCTCCCTCTACTTGTCCTTATTCAGTCAGCCAGCCTGTGTACTTAACACGGGCCTTCTTTACGAGCAAGTATGCTATGGCTGACTCTAGCCAGTTTATGCCTTCTGTCCCTCTGGAAGGTCATATTCTGGTAACCGAGCCATAGTAATTACTTCTGGATATAACCAAATAATTTATGCATATTTTACATTGAAAAGAAAGTAAGCAATCACAGAATTTCAAATTGTTGTCCCGAGAAAATAATGACACATGATGTAAAGCAGGTGGCCGCTGAGCCAACCTTTGATGCTTATTAACTGCGACTTTGAGGAGGTCAGGTGACCTCACCAAACCATGATATCCTCTCCTCCTTTTAGGGTAAGAAACAGGTCTGGCCTGACCAGGCGGTGGCGCAGTGGATAGAGCATCGGACTGGGATGCGGAAGACATCCCCGAGCTCGCCAGCTTGGGCGCGGGCCCATCTAGCTTGAGCAAAAGCTCGTCAGCTTGGACCCAAGGTCACTGGCTACAACAAGGGGTTGCTTGGACTGCTGAAGGCCCGTGTCAAGGCACATATGAGAAAGCAATCAATGAACAACTAAGGTGTTGCAATGGCAACGAAAAACTGATGATTGATGCTTCTCACTTCTCTCCATTCCTGTCTGTCTGTCACTATCTATCCTTCTCTCTGACTCTCTCTTTGTCTTTGTAGAAAAAAAAAAAAAAAGAAACAGGTCTGTTTGGCAGATATTCAATAACATAAAATAGCTGATTTATTCCTCAGATAGAACCATGGAGTAGATACTATTACGGTCCCCATTTTTTAACTGAGAAAAATGTAGAGATGTAAACAGTGAAGAGTACCAGGACAGTAAGCAGTGAGCTGGGGATTGAAATTGAGGTGGTCTGGCTCCAGAGGACGAGCTCTCAGCTTTGCTCCTTGTTGGTTCACAAATTGGACTCCATACAGGAATAACAAGGACAGACCAAAGAAAGAGGCACACTGCTCCAGGTTGGTAGGTGGTAGGTTTAACAAGCCATGGAGCTTACACATAAGGCTTGTCTTGGGTGACTGCAAGATGAGTAAATCTTCACACTTGCCTGCAAGAATCTTGAAAGATTCTGCAGAGGTTTTAACTGGGTTTGGTCACGTATTTGGGCAGATGGTTTCAGTAACACTTTACTCTCTCAAGGCTGTGACCTTGGAACAGCTCCCACAGTGGGGATGGTGGGCAGAGCGTACATTTCAAGGACAGCAGAGTGGCTGAGGAGCATCTGGTGGCTAGAATCCAGCTTGAGGGTAAACTGGCAGTTGATGACTTCTTCCAACAGTCCGTTCCATCTATCTGCAATTAATGCAGGTTGAATAAAACATTTCTTAAAGACTAGAGCATATTATTTTTGAAAGAAGAACTGGGGAAATATTTCTTTCTTGTTTCTGATATATGACTAAAAATAGCAATAGACATTTTTGTTCCTATGAGGCCATTTTTTTTAAAAAAAAAACTTTTTAATGATGTTATCTAAAGTACTTAGATGCTTTTTGGACTGTCTGAAAAGGCATGTTTTATTTTAATTTGATTCAGACATGAGCTGGATATTTAATAAACTCTGCTTTGGAGTCTAATACCATGGTCTAATAATGTGTTCTAATAACAATAGATATTGACCATGTTATTGAAATTGAATTCAGCAATTCAAGTTGCTGAATCAGCAAATGGTGCCACAATCCTAGTCATCATTCTCTCGTGTTGGTGGAGTCTCCTAATCAGCCAGTTCAGGAGGTCAGCCTTGTGTGATATCGCTCTTTCTTATAAATTTTCTATCAACACTTATGCATAAAATGCCTTACTGCTTGTTTGTAATGTCAACCTCTAATATAATGTGATTATTTACCCAATATTAAAACATATTTGTGAGAGAAGAGAATTGTTCTAAAAATAGAATGAAATGAGATCATTTTTTTTAAAGAAGCAGGAGCATATGTCTAGGGAATATACTACAGCATCTTGCATAGAGTTAAGATGACACTGCCTGCTCGAAAAGTCTTTATTTGAGTTTTTGTGTATATGATCTGGGAATTGTGTGCATGTGTATTACTATCATGAACATTGTCAAATTTCAATGCATCTGTATTTTGACTAATTTACTTCTCAAAATTCCATTTTACTATTTTCTTTCATTATTTTTGTTTTCATGATCAGATTTCTTTTCATACTATTTTCAGAAAAATCGTATTCTTTGATGGTATGTTTCTTACCAGTTTTGTAGTTGGCATCACCACTAAAATTTAAAATGTCTAAGAATTTAAATTTAATCTGGAAATTTGCCAATTACTTTGATTCACCCTAACAAAGGACATTTTATAAGTGTGAAACTGAGGAAATGTTAAATTATTGCATGATTACTATCACACAGATGAGATCCATTATACTGATGTTATATGCTCATTCCAATGTTAAGATTTGGGCCACATATACAAACAAGTTCATAATGTTTATCTTTAAACGTTCAGTCATTAATACCTCAAACGATAATTTCTTATTTTTACTTGGGCAAAGTCTAATGTGGTGCGCAATGGGGGAAGATCATGTGAGAAACCAGACGGGAACTTTGGCTAGAACTGACCGCAACCATGCATGCCAAAAGAAACTTCCCAGGAGTCCTTGGGAAAAGAGCGAATGCCCGTCAGCCAGTGAGATTTTGCCACGTCATATTAGCTTGACCACCCTAGATGGGACCCTTTAAATATCTCTCACGCGGATCACTCCATTTATTCCCGGGGACAGGGAACATGGCCCCGGCAGCGTGCTACTAAATAAAGACTTTACTATTCCACACTTAGTGGCTACGGCCCCTTCCTTCTTCCTCAGCGGGGAAAAATACCTTACACAGAGTACACTCAGTGATTTCAACAAGAACAATGCAATTGGTTCTAACTGAAATGAGAACAATGCACAGGCTATAAACAAGGTAGATCCTGGCAGCATTGTCACCTTGGCTTTTGCAGTATTCTTTCCCAAGGAAGCCACAGGGTCTCAGCAGTCAATGAAATAAAAAAAAAAAATCTTTCTTTGGGGTCTGTTGAAATAAACCTTTGCTGGTGTTTTGTCTCAGGGCATTCAAGAATTGGCATTGTTCCAACTGTTTTCATGCAAGAAGCAACAATATTATGAATCACATTAAAAATAACTCTCAGAAGGCTGCATGAGCTGAAATGTTAAGGGCATGGGCTTTGTATTTTTCAAGCCTGGCTCTTGTAATATACTAGCTGTAGATTCTGAACAGATAGATGACTTCCGTAAACCTCAACCTACCTGTAAAGGGGGAGGGGAGGGGAACAATAATATCTTCCTCCTGGAGTGAGTATGGTGAGGGGAAAATAAATTGTAAAGCATTTAGCCCAAGGACAGGAAGAGCACAGTGTTGCAGCTTTCATTCTTTACTTATCACCTCCATTCTTTACTCTTCTTGAACCTAGTTGCTCCCTCTTTTCCTACTCAGGTCATCATTAAAATGAAATGAGCACCATAACAAGTGTTTGTGAAGTCCCTTGAAAGGTCCTGAAAGGTGTATCACTCTACTGAGTGGTATTTATTCACCCTTCTTGGTTGTTCTCTGGAGTGACTGTGCTTGTGCTGCTGTATTCTGGCCAGTGGGTAACAGAAGGCTTCATGCTACTTTTCAGAGCAAGAGAATCCAGGATCATTCTTGCCTTACATTTTTGCAAGGTCAGTAGAAATGACATTTTTGAAACCTCATCTAGGTATTTGTTGGATAAATTTTAATAATCCCACAATGTTCTATTTTGATTTTGTACTTCGAGGAAAGACCAGTCACATTCTACTCAAGGCATGGAGGTTAGAGTGACAAATAGAAATAAACAGCTAGTTTAGCAAAGCAAATTCCTTTTTTGTTCTTGTCAATTTATTTAAGAAAGACATTAACATGGGCTAATGAGATACCCCAGGGTTACAATGGAGTAGAGTAATGTCTAGAAATGTCTAATTCCATTATGTCATCATTTATCCACAGTAGTGCTAGACGTATTAAGACAAGCGGAGATATTGGTCAGTGAGGGATGCAATGATAGGTTTTCATAGAAATTGATGGCTTGTTGGTTTGGTAAGAGGCTATTTAAACGTTCTATTATATAGTATATGTACCACATGGTATTTATGTGGGCAGTTTTATAAATATGCTAAGTTGGTTTATAACAGGGTGGTTTTTGTACCTTTACATTTAACCTCACTTTGAGGTCTACATTTTAAAACTAGGAACTCAAGAGTTTTACTTGCAAAGAAGGTATTTGGAGGCTGTTTATTGATTGTCACCATGTATCAATGATGATTGTAATAATCATGAAAAATGTAGAGGTGTTTAATAAACTCTGTGTTATGTTTTTTAAAACCTCTACAATCAACTCTGAGCAGCATAAGGAGAGTTAGAAGAAGTTATTTGGAAGTGAGACTAAAGCAGCATTGGATTTCATTTGAGAAATTGAAATATTAATGAGTATCAACATCTTAATTTCTACACCCTTGAAACTGTTTATAAAAACAGTTTCTAATATAAATAATAAAATGTCATGTGTAATAAAATGTTCACCCTACAAAGTCTTTCCCTTCTATATTAAAACCAGCCAGTGGTAATAGCTTCTTTTGATTTTTGTTTTAGCTGCTTTAGAGTAATTTATGTGTTTTCTACTTTGTCATCAACATTAATTTACAAATTAGATCTTTAACAAAAACCTCCAGTGGTGGTATGCACACCCTTACTGTTTGACAGGACAATTTCTCTCGGATGTGACTTCGGTGGAAACTGACAGCAGTGAGCACTTACATGAGCTCTGTAACTGGTCTAGAGTAAATGTTCTATTTGTAGGAGTTTTTGTTATTACTTATTATATTGATAATACCTTTTTGTCTCCAAGGCTTTGATAAACCTCCTCATTATCTCTCTTATACACACATACACACACACTCACAACAAAGAAATTTGCCTTATCTGGATCTTGCTTTACAGGGCTATACTCTGTAATTTTTAATAAGCTTAAGCAGTTCTATAGAAAAAATTAAGATGTAAATAGCATTAGACTCTACTTACATCTCCTTCGCGTTTACTATCTTTTAGCCCTTTGAGTAGTGAGTTTTTTTCATGCTCGCTGATCCCTGGGAGTAAGTTTTTTTTCAAAAAATAAAATTAGTGCCTGACCAGGCAGTGGCACAGTGGATAGAGTGTCGGACTGGGATGCGGAAGACCCAGGTTCAAGACCCCGAGCTCGCCAGCTTGACCGCGGGCCCATCTGGCTTGAGCAAAAAAGCTCGCCAGCTTGGACCCATGGTCGCTGGCTCCAGCAAGGGGTTGCTTGGTCTGCTGAAGGCCCGCGGTCAAGGCACATGTGAGAAAGCAATCAATGAACAACTAAGGTGTCGCAACGGCAACGAAAAACTAATGATTGATGCTTCTCATCTCTCTTCGTTCCTGTCTGTCTGTCCCTATCTATCCCTCTCTCTGACTCTCTCTCTGTCCCTGTAAACAAAATAAATAAATAAAATAAAATTAGTTTCAGTTACAGGTTTATTGACTTAAAGTCATGTTTGTTTGATAACCAATTTATGGGAACAAGAAGAACATACATTTGCCTTTCTTTAATGTTGCCTTACACATGTATGATCGTACTCTGGATGGTCAGGAGGCACGAGAACGTACATGAACGTCTGAACTATTCAAAGGGTTGATAATATTATATCCCATAGTATTAATATTAATGTTTATTATTCTCTATATAAATAACTTAAAAATAAAATTTATATAAAAATTTTAAACAATACATTATTATAATTGGAATTTCCTCCATGATATAGTCAGTAAGGGCATAATTTAAAAATCTGACATAGATGAATAGCTTTAGAATCTATCATTATTTAGCACATTATAAGGTAAAAATATAGGATATATAGATTTTCTCCATTTGATATTTAATTATTTTTTCTTTTATTAGTTTTAATGGGGTGACATTAATAAATCAGGGTACATATGTTCAAAGAAAACATCTCCAGGTTATCTTATCATTCAATCATGTTGCGTACCCATCACCCAAAGTTAAATGGTCCTCTGTCACCTATCTGGTTTTCTTTGTGCCCCTCCCCTCCCCCCTCTCCCACCCTCTCTTTCTTCCCCCCACCCCGTAACCACCACACTCTTGTCCATGTCTCATAGTATCACTTTTATGTTCCACCTATGTATGAAATCATGTTGTGTCAGTTTTTTTCTGTTTTACTTATTTCACTCCATATAAAGTTATCAAGGTCCATCCATTTTGCTGTAAATGATCCGATGTCATCAATTCTTATGGCTGAATAGTATTCCATAGAATATATGTACCATTGCTTTTTAATCCACTCGTCTTCTGACGGACACTTGGGCTGTTTCCAGATCTTCGCTATTGTGAATAATGCTGCCACGAACATGGGGGAGCATTTTTTCTTTTCAAACAGTGCTATGGTGTTCTTAGGGTATATTCCTAAACGTGGGATAGCTGGGTCAAAAGGTAGTTCGATTTTTAATTTTTTGAGGAATCTCCAAACTGTTTTCCACAGTGGCTGCACCAGTCTGCATTCCAACCAGCAGTGGAGGAGGGTTCCTTTTACTTCACATCCTCACCAGCACTTATTCTGTGTTGTTTTGCTGATGAGTGCCATTCTGACTGGTGTGAGGTGATATCTCCTTGTGGTTTTAATTTGCATTTCTCTAATGATTAGTGATGTTGAGCATTTTTTCATATGCCTATTTGCCATCTGTATGATTTTTGGAAGATTATGTGATTCAAGAAATTTGTTCGTTTCACCTAGGTTGTCTAATTTTTTGGCATAGAGTTCTTCATAGTATTTTCTTATAATACTTTGTATTTCTGTTGTGTCAGTTGTTATTTCTCCACTGTCCTTTCTAATTTTATTTATTTGAGTTCCCTCTCTTTTTTTCTTGGTGGGTCTAGTTAAGGGTTAATCGATCTTGTTTACCTTTTCAAAGAACCAGCTCCTGACTTCATTGATCCTCTGTATTGTTTCCTTAGCCTCTATGTCATTTATTTCTGCTCTGATCTTTATTATTTCCTTCCTTCTACTGGTCCTGGGCTTTATTTGCTGTTGTTTTCCTAGTTCTTTTAGATGAAGGGTCAAGTTGCTTATTTGAGCTTTTTCTAGCTTCTTATGATATACCTGTAGTGCAATGAACTTCCCTCTCAGTACTGCTTTTGCTGTGTCCCATAAATTTTGAGTTGATGTATGCTCATTATCATTGGTTTCTAGAAACTTTTTATTTTCTTTGATCTCAATCTTAATCATTCATTATTTAATAACATGCTATTTAGTTTCCAAATGTTTGAGTATTTTTCAGTTTGTCTTTTGTGGTTAATTTCTAGTTTCATGGCATTGTGAGCAGAGAAAATGCTTGATATGATTTCAATCTTCTTAAATTTAATGAGACCATTTTTGTGTCCTAACATGTGGTCTATCCTAGAAAACATACCATGAGCACTTGAAAGAATGTATATTCTACTGCTTTAGGGTGAAAAGTTCTGAACATATCTATTAAATCAAGTTGATCTAGTGTATCCTTTAATTCTGCTGTTTCTTTATTAATTTTCTTTCTTGAGGATCTATCCAGTGATGTTAGAGGGGTATTGAAATCCCCTACTATTATAGTATTGCTGTTAATCTTGGCCTTTATATCCATGAAAGTCTGCTTTATATATGTCGGGGCTCCTATATTTGGTGCATAGATATTTATAATAGTTATATCTTCCTGTTGAATTGTTCCCTTTATCATTACGTAGTGTCCTTCTTTATCTCTTACTACAGCCTTTGTTTTAAAGTCCATTTTGTCAAATATAAGTATTGCTACCCTGGCTTTTTTTTCATTTCGATTTGCACGAAATATTTTTTTCCATCCTTTTACCTTCAGTCTATGTGCATCTTTTGTTTTAAGGTGTGTCTCTTGTAGACAGCATATGTATGGGTCCTGTTTCTTTATCCACACAGCTACCCTATGTCTTTTGATTGGATCATTTAATCCATTTACATCTAAGGTTATTATTGATATGTAGTTGTTTATTGCCATTTTATTCTTTAAAGCTGTATTCTTCTTTGGCTATATTCTTTCCTTTCTTTGAACTGTTCACAACAGGCCCCTTAGTATCTCTTGCAGAATTGGTTTGGTTTTAATGAATTCCTTGAGGCTTCTTTTTTCTGGGAAGCTCTTTATTTCTCCTTTAATTTTAAACGTTAGCCTTGCTGGATAGAGTAGTCTTAGTTGTAGGTTCTTGTTCTGCATTACTTTGAATATATCTTGCCATTCCCTTCTGGCCTCAAGTGTTTCTAATGAGAAGTCGGATGTCATCTTTATGGGGGCTCCTTTTTAGGTGATAGCCTTTTTTTTTCTAGCAGCTTTTAGAATTTTCTCTTTATCCCTTAGCTTTGGTATTTTAACTATGATGTGTCTTGGTGTAGATTTCTTTGGGTTTCTCTTTAGTGGAGTTCTGTGTGCTTCTTGAATGTGTGAAATGTTTTCCAGCTTTAATTTAGGGAAGTTTTCAACTATGATTTGATTGAACAAAGTTTCTATTTCTTGTTCTCTCTCCTCTTCTTCAGGAACCCCTATGATGCGAATGTTATTTCTCTTTATGTTGTCACAGAACTCCCTTAGAGTTTCCTCACATTTTTTGAGTCTCTTTTCTTTATTCTGCTCTGCTTCTGTGTCTTTGTTTATTGTGTCCTCTAACTCGCTGATTTGACCCTCAGCATCATCCATCCTGCTTTTAATTCCTTCCATTGTGGTCTTCAGTTCTGATACTGTATTTGTCATTTTTGTCTGATTTCTTTTTATTATTTTAATTTCCTTTATTATACTTGTTATCTCTTTATTTAGGTGTTCATAATGACTATCCATTGTTGCTCTAATTTCTTTGAACATCCTAACTATCATTATTTTAAATTCTGCATCTGGTAATTTGGTTATATCTGGTTCATTCAGGTCCTTCTCTGGGGATTTCTCTTGATTCATTTGGTAAGCATTCCTCTGCCTGCCCTTTTTGTCTGTGTATAAGAAGGTTATGGCCAGTGGAGTCCAATGGGTGTTGCCTCTGTGTTCCCTAGGTTGGTCTGTCTGCAGGCCTGCCACCCCTCTGCCGCTGCCTAGGGCAGTTGGGTATGGGTGTGTCCAGTGCCTGCCCACTGTGGCTGTTGCTGTGATTTCCGCCTCTTCTCCACAGGAGGGGCCGTGTTCTGGTACCCGGCTCTACAAGCCTCAGCCCGCCAGGGTCTTTGTCTCGCCCCCACAGGTTGGGATGCACACTGCACTCACGCCACAAGCCTCAGTACTAAGGGTAGAGGTGAGCACCTTTGCTCAGCTGCGGACCCACTCTGTTTCCAGGCTTCCGCCCAGCCTCCCCACGGTCAGAGCCTGCTCAACACAGTTTCTCGAGTTGGACGGGGCTGCTGACTTGCACTCAGCTGTGATCCTCTGCCCGTTCGGAGCTTTAGCCCCATCCCTAAGTCCAGGGCCCACCTGTGCAGGATCGCAAACCACGGTTTATTGGGCGGGCTGGGCTGCTGGCGTGCACTCAGCCCCGAGCCTCCTCCTGTCCCTGGACCTAGCCCCATCCCTGCGGTCAGGGCCGGCTTGCGCAGGGTCCAGAGTCACAGAGCAGATCTCTGCCTGTTCCTGGCCTCCCACTTTTCCCCGATAGGTGGGGCTACAGTTGGGCCTGCAGCTGCTGGACCGCTTTTGCGTGTCCCCTTCACACCTGCTGGGCTAGACCGAGCTCACACCGGCTGCGCCTCCGCCCCTGCCAACAGAACCATGTTTCAGCGTCCCGCCGCCACCGTCCCTCCAGCAAGCCCTCAGCAGTGTGGGTGGGTGCACTGCAGCTCAGACCCTAAAACTCCATACTGTAGTCCTGGAAGCTTGCTCTATCTAAGCAGCTCTGCTCTATATGCCGTGGGAGAACTTGTTTGGCTGGTGTCCTGTCTGCCTTTGCTGGTATTGCTAGTTCCAGGGGAAATATTCGTTTTTGATTAGGGAAGTGACTTAGCCCAGGGGTTACGGTGGCTGTCCCTCACAATGTTTCTCCCTGTGCCTTCCAGTCCACACTCTCTTCCCACTGCTCTGGTCCTCTCTTCTGTCCCCGTTCCCCGGAGCCCCGGGTGCATGGTTGTGAGAGAGGTTTTCTGTGCTGTCCCTTTAAAAAGAATCTTGGGTCTGAGAAAACTGTCTCTTTCTCACAAACAGTATCCTCACTTGCTTCACAGCTCAATACTGTCCAAACGCCTCTTCTAGGCTCTGGGGCTGCAGGCTGGAGCTTGGTTCCTGGGAACCAGGTCCCTCCCTCTCCGCCAAACTCTCCTCCCACCACGTGGGTCTCTCCAGGCTGCCATTCGCTCCGGGGAGCTGGGCAGCCCTCTTTGCGTTTTTGCTTTTTCTACCAGTCTCAATGTGGCTTCTTCAGTGTTCCTTGGTTGAAGAGTCCACTTAGTTTAGTTCAAAGTTGGTTTATCCAGATGATGGTTCTTAAAATTGAGTTATAATCCATTTTGGTTCTGGGAGTTGGAAGTTGGTACGTCCGCCTACTCCATCGCCATCTTGCCGTCCTATAGCTATCACTTTAAATTTCATTATAACTATCATTTTGTCTTAAATATTTTCAATTTTTACAATTCAATTTCTATTTTAATACTATTCTGGTCTTAATAATGGTCTTTTTCATTTGTCACATCTGTGTTCCATTTATTACTTTTTATGACTTGTTTTTAATATTATGATGAACAAAAAGCAAGTCTGTAAATGAATGAGACGAATGGTGTAGTAAACAAACGAAAGACCAAAGACGAAATATTTAGAATGTATCATGGAGGTTGTTGATATTTAATATTTTTTAACAGCAATTCTAAACAATAATCTATATGGACTTAATAGAAAGTTATTCTGTCTTGTTATTAGGTTTTACTTTCACAGAGTTATTTTTATGCCATTTATTAATCAATACAATTTTTTAAATTATAGTTTTATTCTTAATTTTCTACCTAGTAAACTAGACATTAAAAACTGATAAGACTTTCAAGTACAACTATATTTACCATTTGTAATCTATGTTTCTTCTATGTTGTTTGAAGCATGTACTTGCAATAGTATTAGACATTTTCTTGTTTAATATAACTTTATATGTAAATTTATTTGTTTAACATGATAGTAACCTTATTAATCTGTTCTAATATTTTGCCATAGTAAAACCATTTCTTCTTTTTCCCTTTTGTTATTTCCATAGACATGACAGACTTTATCTCTTAGCTTTTTGCCCACTTATATGTTGTGGTGCAACCCGTGAGGAACAGAACCAGAGCCCAAATTGATTAAGAATTTAAAGAGCCTTTATTAGCTGGCTGGCTGACTCTCCACTGGCAATCCATGCAGGGAAGCAACGAACAGCAGCGAGCTCCGGGGTAGAGAGGTATTTAAAGGCAAAACCCACAAGGTTACAGTTGTTTCAGCACGTCTGCACAATATCCTGCAAAAGTACACATTGTTCTAAAGGCTGAAGCGCAAAGAACGCAGCCTGCCTCTGTTAGCAAGATTATATCTGAACCTAACTGCTGAGGTTTGTAAAAATTTTCTACTTGCAGCTGAAGCTATAAACTAGTTCCTCTTAAGTGTTGAGCTAAATTGGGTCAGGGATCCTTAGCATGGGCTGGCACATCAGCACATTATATTTTAAAGTCTGTCTCTTATAGGCTTCAGATTGCCGAATTTTGTTTTTATACCAGTTGATGACCTATGCTTTATATTGGATTTTAGTTTATTTGGCATTTACATTTTAAGTAATAATTTTCTGCTACTTTCTTTGCCCTGTAAGTTTTTCTTTATTGTTGCCTTCTTTTATTTCATTTTATTATGACATTTTTGAAGCTGCTTTTAAACTTTTTATTTCTTATTGAAAAGATTATCTACCAAATGATATTTTTAACAATGCATTTTGATGCAGTAATCATTACTTTTAATATACACTTAATTAAATAAGTTAATCTTAAGTACCCTTTCAGGGGTGATATGTTGTCATAGTCTGGTACATTTTATAAAATGTTATTTCTTTCATTCTTTTCAAACTTTGTTCTCATTAACTCTTTTATGGGGTAGTTCTAACATTCCTATTATTAATCTTGCAATCTACCAGTCCTTAATAGTTATCTTTCATTGTTTTAAAATCTTTGTTTCTTCTTATTAGAATATTTTTAGCTGTGCAAGTTCACTGATAATTTTTTTTCAGGTTTTTGATATTCTCTATCACTTTAAAAGGCTTTTCTCTTCAACAAAATAATATCTTTGCTAGATTCTGTTCTTTTATAATTTCTCATTTTCCCTTAAGTTTTGGTTGATTTTTTTTTTTTTTTGTAGGGCCTGCCCTGTACCTCTAATCTGAGCATCAGGGCATTCTTACCTTCATTAATAAGTTGAGACCTGTTCCTTAAGCCTACCACTCTCCAGACAACTGAGGTGCATGGTCAAAAAGGACAGATGGGTGAGAACAAGTGTAAGCTGCCACAGCAACTGTTCTCAAATTCTTCCTTTTCTTTGGTGAATCTCATGGCAAAATTAATAGACCAGGCATGGCTTTCAACTCCCAAGAATTCAGACATATACACATTACAAAAGTAATAATATTCCTTAGCAGAGGTCTCTGGTGGAAATGCGATCCACCATTTCTCTATATGAGTTTATCCAAGTGTCCGTATTCAGGCCATGCACTTCATACAGTGCAATCAAGACATCCTGTCAATCACATCTTCATCTTCTTTTGCTTATTTCTCCTTACAAACTCATATTCTTTTGTTCATATGTTTCAAACTTTAAAAATGTGACAAGTAGGTACCCAGGTATATTTCAATGAGGATTGTTCCCAATTGACTTTTTATAATCTTTTAAGATATCTGTATTAAAATTTGATATCTCAACAGCCCATAAAATAATCTTTAATTTATTCCCAAGGTAACATTTCTGCTTTGCTTGCACTTTTATGTGCTTTGATACACTGATTATCCTCATGTTGAACATGCTTGGTTGGTTCTCTGGTTCTGTAGATTGCCCCTTCTTTGTCATTGTCTGCGTAACTTCAGACTGAGCTGTGTGGTCTCACTTGTTCTATTAGTCTGTTTTCATTATTACAAGTTCTTTGTTCTGGATATCAATTCTGCTCCTAATGCCTTCCTCTGATGCTTGACTTCTTTTATAGGATGTAAAAATTTTACACAATTTTAATAGTGTCTTTGCACCTTATTTTGGTAATAATTATCCCCTTTTTTTAAGTACTGAGAATAAACTGCTTTATAGTCATATCAAGCAGTTTTCAGATGATGGATGATTTTTCTAGCTTTCTGTCCCTTCATTAGCTGACCTTTTGCTAAAACCTGGTTTATCAAACATCTTATTTGTGTTCTGTGTATGACTTATGTTGGTGTTTGCTATCACCCTGAGATTTTCTGTTACAAAAATATCTTCTTGTGAGTTTCTGAGTTTCTATCTCTTTGGTCTTATCTCTTTATCTGTATCTAGATAGGAGGAGGTACCCTGTTATCTGTTTTTCAATCTTTTTCAGCTTAACTAAACCAAGGCCAAAAAAAGCACATCGTGGTATGTTTATATGAGAAGGCAGAGAATGGCCCCTTTGAATATATATATGGTAGATTCTAGAATAATCCTCTTCATTAGATTACTTATCTGAAAGAGTAAAAGGGTTGAGATAATAAAGATGGTAATTATACTTATGAAAAGGTAAGAGTTAAATACAAATACAGAGTACCTTCCCAACCATTACCTGTTTGCAACCTTTCAAAGCTCTTGGGTGGTAAGTAGGATGGTTAAATGGCTTTCAAATTTACAAATGAGTATCCTTAGTCTCAGAGAGGTTTAGCGGTTTGCTCTTGGTCACTCAGCATTATTAGACCTTTGGTGTATGTATTCTGACTATAAAGCTTAAACTCTATTTACTCTAACATTCTAATTTCTAAGTTAATGCTGGGACTTTCAACTAAGGCAAAATATTCTTGGTCCAGTAAGAGACGATGTTAGTCCATTAGTGTCTTTCTGACTCGCTGAAGCCATGCTGAGCGGTAACTTAGCATGCAGCATATGAGTGGGATACTCTGAAGACCAGCAGCAAAAGCTCTGCCTAAAAAGAGCTAACAGCACGCCTGGGAAATAGTTTGTTTCCCAAAGTTTGAACATATTTTTTAACTTGACCTCTTAATTCTAATCAGTCAGTCTGTCAAATCACACTGGGAACCCTAACTAATCAAGGATCATTATGCTATTTCATGAAATGTGGTACAAGATGAGAAGATGAAATAGATTTACTTAAGTGGATAGATCTGTTCCTGCTGTAAAGAAATGTAAGAAAAGACATATGCAACTTTAACAAAAAACAATAGGATAGGACCTAACCAAAAAGTGTTATTTATATAAGACAGAATTCAACATTTATCTTTCCAAAAAAGCTCTCCTGACCTTTTTCTTTTCTTTTCTTTTCTTCTCTTTTCTTTTCTTCTCTTCCCTTTCCTTTCCTTTCCTTTCCTTTCCTTTCCTTTCCTTTCCTTTCCTTTCCTTTCCTTTTCTTTTTGTGACAGAGACAGCGAGAGAGAGAGAGAGAGAGAGAGAGAGACAGAGAAAGGGACAGACAGACAGGAAGGGAGAGAGATGAGAAGCATTAATTCTTTGCTGCAGCTCCTTAGTCTCCTTAGTTGTTCACGGATTGCTTTCTCATATGTACCTTGACTGAGGGGGATGGCTACATCAGAGTGAGTGACCCCTTGCTCAAGTCAGCGACCTTGGGCTTCAAGCCAGTGACCATGGGGTCACATCTATAATCCCACGCTCAAGCCAGAGACCCCATGCTCAGGCTGGTGAGCCTGCATGCAAGCTGGATGAGCCTGCACTCAAGACAGCAACCTTGGGATTTCGAACCTGGGTCCTCTGTGTCCCAGTCTGATGCTCTATCTACTGCACTACCACCTGGTCAGGCTTTCCTGACTTTTCAATTTCTATTGATAACATCACAGAGACTTACATCCTTCGATTTTTTTATGTCACAGCTTACTGGCTGTATTTTAGAGTGAACTATTACTCACAAGACAAATCTGGCTACCACCTGTTGTTGTAAGGCCCCCAAATTATTTTTATATTTTTTCAATGGTTGGAAAAAAGTTTAGGGATGAATAATATGTCATGACAGGTGAAAACTCTGTGAAATCCAAATGTGAGTGTCTATAAAGTTACTTTGGTGGGAACACAGCCAAGACCATTCATTTACATACAGTCTATGGCTGCTGTCTTAATGGCAGAACTGAGTAGCCGCATGGACACCAGGGGCCCCACCAGCCTTAAACACTCTGGCCCTTTATAGAATAGATCTGTCTTTCTAGATTGGAAGCTGCTTGAGTTTAGAAACTGTTTTTTCTTTCTTTTTTTTTATTTTTCTTCAAAGTGAGAGAAGGGGAGATAGAGACAGACTCCTGCATGCATCTCGACTGGGATCTACCTGGTAACCCCTGTCTGGCGCCGATACTCTGCCCATCTGGGACCATGCTCACACCGAGAGGTAGAGGCTCCACGGAGCCATCCTCGGTGCCTGGAACCAAAACACTTAAACCAGTTGAGTAATGGCTGTGGAAGGAAGAGAGAGAGAGAGAGAGAGAGAGAGAGAGAGAGAGAGAGAGAGAAGGGTGTGGGGTGAAGAAGCAGACAGCTGTCTCTCCTGTGTGTCCTGACTGGTAATTGAACCAAGGGCTTCCAGATGTTGGGCCGATGTTCTACCACTGAACCAGTTGGCCAGGGCCAGGACTATGTCTTCTTATTGCCTACATACTAAGAAACCTCAAGCAGGGTGCTTAGTACATAATAAATTTTTAATAAATGTTTGAAGAAACACATATTTTAAAAATAATGTAGTGCAAAATGTGCTAGTCCTTTTTTGTGCGACAGCTAACCTAGATACTTGACTCAGGCGGGTCTTAGTATTTTGTGTTTTTTTTTATTGAACTGTAACTATCCTCTTGCTTAAATCATTGGTTCCCAAATGATTGAGCGATCATCAAACTACCTAGAAAACTTGATGAAACACAGACTGGAGCCCCAACCCAAGAATCTCTGATTCAGTGGGTCTGGGGCAGAACCTAGAATGTTCATTTCTAATAAGTTCCCAGAAGTTGCTGATGCTACTGGTCTGGGAGCACACTCTGAGAAACACTGGTGACAGCATGCCTCCCAAACCAGGGGTGACTCAGCACAGCCAAGGAGACAGGTTAAAAATACAGATTTCTAGGCTCCACTGCCAGAACTTTAGATTCAGTGTGTCAGGGCTTGGGCCTGGGAATCTGTATATTGACCAAGGCATCTAAGTGTTTCTGGAATTTTGTTGGGGGAGACATACTTCTTTTGGGATCCACATCCATAACCATATTCTCTGAGGTGTGCGTGCTGCTCTCTATTCATATATAATAGATTCATAAGTTTGAAACCTATCTAGTTTACTAGTCTAGTTTTCAAGTCACATGATACCATGGTTGGCTGAATTATTTATTAAGAAAATCTCGAAGCCTAGACATGATAAGACAGTGTGAGGCCAGGTGGTGAGGAGAGTAGAGCAGAGCAACCTGTGTCGTCTCTGGAGATGGTGTCTGAGGAGGGAGCTGTTGGAGGTGACAGAATTTGCCTCTGGACAAAGGATCAGGTTTGAAAATAGTGCTCCAGGCTACCAGTTGGGTTTTTACTTCTTGGAGGAAATTACATAATCCTACATATTATATTTCCATTACATTCTTTAGTTGTTGAGAAACTGATAAAAGTTGAGGGAATAATCTTTTTTTTTTAAATGGAAATAATGCCAAAACAGTTTTCATTATGACAAAAATGCCAGGCTCTAGTGAACACCGGGTAAAGCTTATAATGAACAATTTTATTCTGGCTGCATGATGCTCTCAAAAAATTTTCAGCAGTGTGATCACCCATTGGCTGTACTGTGAGAAGAGATTATACACACACTGTAATGAGTCCTGATTTAGCCACGTGGAAGTTCAAGTTCCCCTGGCTGCACTGCTGAACTTCAGACAGGTACTTCCATAGCAACGGTGTTTCACAGCAACATTGGACATGACATATTCCCTTGTCCATTGTTCACTAAATAAAAAAGGGGGAAGGACAGGCCACGTAGTGCCGTAGAGAACTGGACTTGAAGCCAGACAAACTAATGTCACACGGCACTCTGCTGTGTGCTTGGAGTGACCTTGAGAGAATCACAATAACCTCGCTGTTTCCTCTACTGTAAGACTGAAGGGGTTTTGTTGGTATCAGATGATTCTTCTACAAAAGTACTTCATAAACCAACAAGCATAGTACTCACTAATGGCATTGTTAATGTGATTGCTAACCTATTTATTAATAGATACACAGGATTCCTGTCTGAAAGTCTGGAAACTTGTGCCTGGAGCAGAGTATCTGATCTGTTCATGTTTGTTGAATGAAGCAGAGGAAAAAAATAAGAGAGAAAGAAAATATATTGGTGTAAAATAAATACATGCAATGCTTCCTAGAGCTGAAGTAGGCTACAGGTTAAGAGATAAACTAACTATGTTTAGCGGAAGAGCTCATTTGCTTTTCTGCAGGTATATGGTTTACAACCTGTTGCTGGCAGTCTTAGATGTAGAAACTTACTTTGTTGTAACCCCTGTGACTCTGTCTCTGTTAGTGATATAACTGTTTTTAATAGCCTGTCAGCCAATTGAGAGAGTCTTACTGGCATTTCTAGTCTACTTTAGATTTATCCATGGTAAGTTCTGATTTATACTGTTATTTTTCAATGCAAAACAAAAAAGAATTTGATAAAAGTTTATTCATTGGCATTTCTGTAGCCTGTTAAAAGGACTGTATTTTCATTTATTTCTCACTGGTTAATTTCACTGGGTTCTAAGGGGTTATACCTTTTTCAACCTTTTCCATCTCATGACACATAAACTAATTACTAAAATTCTGTGGCACACCAAAAAATATATTGTTTGCTGATCTGACAAAATAAATAGGTATAATTTTGATTCATTTACACTGGATGGTTATTGTGTTAGCTGCTGTCATTTTGTTTGTTTGTTTGTTTGACAATCTAATGAAAAAGAGGTCAATGTCCCTGACTAAATATTCAGGGAGTGCATATTTTAAAAATTCTTGTGGCACACTGGTAGAAAATTAATGATTTATATAAAAGAAGCAGATTTTCAGCTGAACTCTTGAAAAGCAGGAAAGCTAGCAGATGCTTTTATAGAGACATATCAGTGCACACGGAGGCCTCAGCAGGAGTGAAATGTATGGACTTGAAGTATCGCTGTATTTCTGCCCATTACTTTAACATGGGGCTGATTTATTAGAACCCATGAAATGCATGTGCATTTATTTAAAGTGATGGATACTAAGGAAATAACTATTCACAAGAAATGTCACAGACATTCAAGGACAGTTATAAGGCAGTGAACCCTGAGGCTGCCGGAGCTTACAAAACGGACACTGGCCAGGCCTGGTGAGGAGGCTATAACAGGGAAGGTTTGTCAGAGGAAGTGACATCCACGCTGGGACTTGAAGGGCCAGGAAGAGTCAGAGTTCAGTGACCTGTGAGTGTTGGTTCTAGAAGATGAGGTAAGCCAGGGAGGTGCTGCTCTTGGGAATTTTAATCCAGAGAGGAAGCTGGGAAGACTGTAGTGACTGTGTGAGGACAAAAGAAAAGGGAGCTAGGGGAAGCCCGAGAGGGCCCTGTTTCAGTCTCAGTTAAGAACAAACCTGAGAAACCCGGGAACAGAAGAAGGAGGCAGATCAAGTACACAGAACAAAGTAGGGTCTCCATGAAGAAGACCCAGGGCCCAGTGAGTAGGTACTGCCTTGCTTTTGGACGGGGGGCTGCCCAGTCCAGTCTCCAAGATGCCTGAAGATACTGTTATTTATTATCCTTGGCCTCTGTGAGATTTGTCTATTCTCAAAACAACCTCATCTTTACCTGAACTAGTTAGGATGGGTCTTTGTGTTTTATGAGCTGGAAGATCTTGAACTTAATGGGGGCTCACCAGAAAGTCGTCTAGTGTCTCTTTAGAAACAGTATTGCCTTCTCTATTCCTGGGTGCTGAAGCAATGTGCTTCAAGGATCTGGTGGGTCCAAACGCTGCAGTACCCTCATGGGAGAGCCACATTTCTTATCTGCACCTTGTATTTTACTCCCATGCGTTCCAGGAACTCTTCTGTGCCCTCCTGGGGGAATGAATTCCTGAGAAGTCCTATCCTCTATCTTATTAACTGACCAAGAATTTACCAGTGGTTTCCTAATGCTAGGCCAGTGACCCAGGGCTTCAGCTTTGTCTTAAATCAGTCCAACCATGGTTACATATTTTTTCTTAAATGAGCCTCCTTTGGAGAACACTCTCATCATTTACTACCAGCATTTTTTAAACACTGTGGTCTTGCCCCTTTCTTAGTAGTTACTCCAATCTGCCATGACTCCACTTAAACTTGGGTTGTAATCATCAGCCCCTATGGCCCTTCTAAGTCACCAGCAAATTAAATCTGTGTACCAACTTTAACTTTTGATTATAGATTGTTGAGGCTGTTAAATAATAATCCCCAAATATAAGAAGTTCTTTTTTTTTCCTGAAAGTAGAATTGAGCCAAAAGGCAATGGTGATTGACCTTGTGTGATGTATGGTGTCAGTGAGTGAGGAATGGACAGATGGGTAGAAGGTGATGACAGCCAGTATGAAGATCACCATGATGAAGCTAATGGGAAATTCCCAGCGAGAACAGGATTGAAATAAAATCTCATTGTTTGCAAGAAGGGGAAATCCCTACCCAATTGAAACTGTGATTTGTTTATCCACATTTGACAGCATTTTGGAGCCTGAAGGTGATAAAGAATTAGTAATAGAGCCCATGTCTTCTGGCTCTTGAAGTGAGTCAAACTTCTGAGATAATCAAGAAAACAACTTATCTACACCACACCATCTACTTGGCTAGAAATACAAGAGTTAGGCAGGACCTTGGGGCTCATCTAGCCTAGTCCACCATACCATCTGAAGCAAATATCCCCACTGTAACACCCTCAAACATAATCCTAGACTCAGATTGCCAATGAATGAATTTATTCTCTTTCTCTACAACTTGAATTTCCTTGCCATATACTCTATTTTGGCTTGCACTGCCAATGTCCAGTCACCTAAGCCAGAAACAGGAGCAATCATTGACTATTTTCTTTCTTTCTTTTTCTTTTATAGTTTTTAAATTTTTTTCTTAAGTGAGAAGTGGGGAGGAAGAGAGACAGACTTCCGCATGCATCCTGAGCAGAATCCACTCAGAAGCCCCCTATGGGGTGATGCTCTGCCCTTCTGGGGCCGTTGCTTAGTTGCTTGGCAACCAAGATATTTTAGAGCCTGAGGCAGGCCATGGAGCCATCCGCAGCATCTGGGGCCAACTTGCTCCAACTGAACCATGGCTGTGGGAGAAAAAGGGAGAGCTAAAAAGAAGGAAGAAGGGGAGGGGTGGAAAAGAAGATGGTTGCTTCTTCTGTGTGCCCTGCCAGGAATTGAACCCAGGACTTCCACATGCTTGGCCAATGCTCTACTGCTGAACCAACCAGCCAGGGCCTCCCCTATTTTCTTATATGTTAGTATCAGAATTCTGGTTTTGTTTTGTTTTGTTTCTCTGAATCTACTTTTCTTCTTTTCCTTTCTTTTTGTTACTACTGTCTTCTCCTGTCAAGACCTTCATTATTTTTTGCTTTATTAATAAGTTTCACACCAGATACATCTCTCCTCTTCAGTTCAAAATCTTCTCTAGAGAAAACTGCAAAAATGAGTTTTATTGTATCATCTGGAATTTGAGGCTGTCTACAGCTTGCTACAAATGGCAACCTCTTCAACACAATTTCACAATTATTTCTCCTATATAGTATACAGTTTGAACTCTATTTTTACTATTCTAAGAAAAAGTCACATTTGTTCACATGAAGACTTTTTATTTCAAATTTTTTAAAAATCCAATTACAGTTGACATTCAATATTATATTAGTTTTAGGCATATACCACAGTGGTTAGACATTTATATAACTTACAAAATGATCCTTCATTATGTCTTGCACCCACCTGGTGTCATATATAGCTATTACAATATTATTGACTATATTCCCTGTACTTTACATCCCCATGGCCATTTTGTAACTTCCAATTTGTCCTTCTTAATTCCTTTAATATAAAGCCTTTTATAATTCAGTGACTCCTGTGGGACCTGACCCCGTGTTTCATTCCAACTATCTAAATTCTGCCTAGCAAATTAATAGATCTTCCAATATTCCTCCCTTCTTCATTAATTTCTCATTTCTTGAACTCCATTGACACCAGGTGTTGGTGAACATGAACCATTCTATGTGTAATGTGAGTCTGTATGTGTGTGCAGGGGTGGGGTTCAGCTGGTTTGCACTAGTTCAGCAGAACCAATACCTAATTTTTTGTTGAGCTTGGTGAACCGGTTGTTAAAATGTTACTTGTGGCCTGACCTGTGGTGGCGCAGTGGATAAAGCGTCGACCTGGGAACACTGAGGTCGCCAGTTCAAAACCCTGCACTGGTCCGGTCAAGGCACATATGGGAGTTGATGCTTCCAGCTCCTCCCCCCTTTCTCTCTTTCTCTCTCTCTCTCACTCTGTGTCTCCTCTCTAAAATGAATAAAATAAAAATAAAATAAATTAAATTAAAAAAAATGTTACTTGTGATCAGGGTTCTCTCTAAGGTGGGAGCCTGGGCAGCCGCCCAATGTGGAAATCACAAATTGACATTCCTGACTCTCTCTTTTTTTTTAAATCATTTTTTTTTTATTATTATTATTATTACAGGGACAGACAGACAGGAACGGAGAGAGGTGAGAAGCATCAATTACTAGTTTTTCGTTGTCGTCGCAACACCTTAGTTGTTCGTTGATTGCTTTCTCACACGTGCCTTGACCACGGGCGACCTTGGGTCCAAGCTGGCGAGCTTGCGGTCTTGAGCTTGGGGTCTTGAACCTGGGTCTTCTACATCCCAATCCAACGCTCTATCCACTGCGCCACCGCCTGGTCAGGCTCCTGACTCTCTTTTAATGTTCATCTGTGCAACAGTGTATTCTGAGTGCCCTAGTAAAGTTCATTCTATCCATAGATGAAAAAAATTGCAAGTGAGAGTGCAATATAGAAATATCTTAACGGTTTTATTGTTTTTTCTTGACAGGTATTATTTAATATTTTTTTCTTAATATTTTAAAACCCTTTCTTATTACATAATCTAGTTTTGTGTGCCTCTTTTATTGTTCTAATTTAAATATTAAATGCATGGAATAATAAACTACCTTTTGGTATATTGGGTTTTTTTATACTTAAAATGGTCATTAGGGTGGAGAACAGGTTGTTAGATTATTTGAATCCACCACTGTGTGTGTGATCATTACCATTGAAGCAGATGATGAAGGTCAGGTCCTGCACATCTCTTAAATTTAAGTGAGAGCTTTGGTTCGATTTGAGAAGAGAAATGCTGATGGTAATATTCTTGTGTTGGTTCTGGAGAAGGTAACTGATTAGGAAATGAGTTGGTAGGGATGTTTAAGAACAGAGAATAGGTGACAGCTGCACAGATCTATTGCTGCTGGTGCTAGGTGAGACCTAGAGGCCCTTTGAAACATCCGTGGTAAGTTGGGAATGTTGAGGGCAAACACGGAAGGCAGCCTTGGCAGGTGGGTTAGGTCACTAATACCTGGTAAGTGCAACAGAAGGAGTTGGGCAGAATGAGGTACCATACGCTTGTCTTAAAAGTGTTTGATATTGAGACTGGTATGCTTGACAAAGTCAGACAATGTTGTTCCACAAGAAGGCAAGTTCCATGAAACAGACCAACCTACTGTGCCTTTATAGAAAAAAAAGGAGGTTTTAAGTAAAAGAATCACAGAGATCCTTTGGCTCTGAGCAGTAATATTCTGATATAAGACAAACAATTACTGTTTATGTTTTTTAAAAACTTATATATGTACCTATCGTAGGCATGTTCCCATGCTGAAAAAATATTCTGGAAGCCTGTTATTTCTTTCCTAAAAATGATTCTCAAAGACAAAACAACAAAGTGATTATCATTGTGAACTTAAAGCATTCTGAAAAAAAAATTTTTTATATTTCTTGATTAAAATTATAGTTTGAATTTAAAAGGCCAAACGATTTAATTCAGTGCCAGTTAATGGATGCCAATTGTCCCACAATCTCATTTTCCCTTTCCTGTTTATATATTCTTGTTATAAATTCCTTTACTTTTCCTGATTAACCCACAAAAATGCATGGCTAAATTGTTTAAGCTTTATTCCTGCCTTATTTTTGCTGTGCATTCTATTTTCTTGGCAAGTTCTTTTTGTGGCTTTTCTCCCATTAGCAGAATATATGGTGGAAAATTTGCTTTTGCTTTAAAAAAGAGACCAGGCTGGGCAGAAAATTTAAGTTAATCACCTAGTTTCTGAAATTTTAGCTGAAATAAACAAGATGATTAATTTGAAATGTACTTTATAGTCAATGAGTTAAAAAAAAAAAAACACTTGAGTTGCTGATTACAGCTAGCTCCAACAGACCCCCTAACATGTAATTCACTGTTGGAGTGATTCCAAATGGATTCTTTCAGCTTAAATTTGCAAAATTTTCTAATGCTGTGTCAATATTTCAAATAAGATTGAACACATTCATTGGCAACATTTACCTGACCTCAAATGCACCAAATATAGATGGTGTCTTGAATTTTCTGACCATAGCATACATGGATTGAAAGGAGACACACAGTTTAAATAAATGCATATTCCCGATTCTTCCCACAGCACTTGTAGCTCTCTTGCCATTTTTCCCCTAATGTTTTTATTTTTTTTTTCATTTAAAAATTTTATTTTTATCTATAGATAATTTCAAATGTACACAAAAGAAGAAATGGCAGCATAGTGAACCTCGGAGTTTTCAGCACTTACTGCAAGAATCATCGACTCAACAGCCAACCTTACTTCATTTTTACTCCTCCCTGCTTTATCCTTTCCCTTGCACTGAATTATTGTGAAGCAAATTTCAGACGTTCAAATCATTTCACATGTAAATATTTTACCATAAACTCTTAATTATGATTCCTTCAAAAATAACTTTAGTATCATTTCCACATCTATAAAATTGAGACTATGGATTTCCTTCATCATATATCCAACTCAAATTTTCTATTTTGACTCAGATGGTTTTTATGGCATATTTATTCAAATCAGGATCTAAATAAGGCCCACATACTATATATAGTTAGTCAATATGTCACTTAAATCCCCTTTTATTGTAGGTTCACCCTTTTTTTTCTTTTTCTTACAATACATTTATTGGAAAAATTAATCATTTATTACTGAAGATTTTCTTGCAATCTAGATTTTGCTGATCATATTTTTGTTTACCATCTTGCTCTGACTCTTATATTTCTATTTTTTTGACTCTTATATTTCTTAAATAATCTGGTCATTGCATGATCTGCCCTTGCCTGACTCTTTAAGAGCATCTCACACAGGATTTTCTGCACTCCACCCACCCTAGAATCCACTCACCTCTACTTAAAATGGTCTTTGACTCCTCAGCTCAAATGTCTCATATGGTTTTTTTTTCCTTAAGAAATTTTTATCTGACCAAAGCAGGAACCAATTGCATACTCTTATAGCACTTTTTTCTTCATAGTAATGATTTATTTGTATGACTTTATTAATATTTAGTTTTATAAAAAAACACCTGTCTTCTTTTTGTGCATCACTGAATAGTCACCACCTAACTTAGGAAATATACTTTATATATATGCTTTATATACTTTATATAAATGTACCAAAAAAGTCAATAAAATGCCAAAAATGATGAATTTAATGATTAATCTAATTAATGAATTCTATCCTCCCTTACCAAACTAAATATTATTTAATAAAAATGAGGTGATCACAAGTTGTACTTTAGTTATTCTTTGTCTTATTCCTACCTCTTGGCCTTCCACTTGTGGCTACTTTTCATGCCCACTGTCCTGTGTTACTACAGTCAGGAGATGAATGTTCTCCTGGGAGAGATCATAAAGAACATGTGAAACTGAGTCACTTTCCTCCTGGTGGTCTTGATGGCCTTGGAGGTCTGATTGTTGAGCAGCCTTCAGGGAGATTTTTCTCAAAATGCAAATGGAGTTTCTATGATTAAAACATGATGTTTATACTCCTGTATTTGTCTGGTTGGCTGCCATGACATAATGCCACAGATTGATTGACTTAAACAACAGACATTTATTTTCTCATAGTTCCAGAGACTGGAAGTCCAAAATCAGTGTGCTGGGAAGGTTGGTGTCTCTTTAGATCTCTCCCTGGCTTCTAACTGTGTCTTCAAATGGCCTTTCTTCTGTGTATCTGAAGAGAGCTCTCTAGTATCTCTTTTTCTTATAAGGACAGCAGTCCTATTGGATTAGGGCCCCACCCTTATGATCTCATTTAACTTGAATTCACATGAAGTCACATTGGAGGGTAAGGCTTCAACATAGGAGGGGAAATAATTCAGTCCATAACATTTCAGTAATACATTCTCAGGGATCTAGATCTACACTGAACCAATTCTCTTAATTATTAAACTTAAAAAAAATTCTTACTGATAGGTAACTAATATTTTAAAAGACTTTATCAGGGATTAAAATATCATGACAACCTTATAGGAATATACCCTAAGAACACCATAGCACTGTTCGAAAAGAAGAAATGCGCCCCCATGTTCGTGGCAGCATTGTTCACAATAGCGAAGATCTGGAACCAGCCCAAGTGTCCGTCAGAAGACGAGTGGATTAAAAAGCTATGGTACATATATACTATGGAATACTACTCAGCCATAAGAAATTATGACATCGGATCATTTATAACAAAATGGATGGACCTTGATAACATTATACGGAGTGAAATAAGTAAATCAGAAAAAGAGAAAAACTGAGAACAGCATGATTTCATACATAGGTGGGACATAAAAGTGAGAATATGAGACATGGACAAGAGAGTGGTGGTTACAGGATGGGGGGAGGGAGGGAAGAGTGGGATAGGGAGGAGGGGAGGGACACAGGGAAAACCAGATAGAAGGTGACAGAGGACAATTTGACTTTTGGTGATGGGTATGCAACACAATTGAATGATAAAATAACCTGGAGATGTTTTCATTGTACATATGTACCCTGATTTATTGGTGTCACCCCATTAGAATTAATAATAATAAAATATATATATATATATATAAAAAAGGGAGACCACATTTAAAAAAAATATCATGACAACCTTAACTAGAGCATTATTTTATCTGTCTACTAGCTGTAAGGGTAAAAAGAATAGAATTAGCATATATGAAGTTATATTTTTTCTGTGGTTGTTTAATATTTAAGTTAAATATTTGATTTACTATATTTGTAAAATAATAATTATAAGTGCTAAAAGTTAAAACATATGAACAGAGTAAAAGCAGGGATAAAGTAAGAACTAAAATTTGAATATAAAACAATGTATATTTCTGAAGATTTTTGAAAAGTATTTAAAGTATAGTTAGTTGAAAATAACCCTGACATAAATGTCTCTGTAGATTAATTTATAAATGGGCCTTTAAAAGTGATATTAAAAATGTTCTCTACAAAACTCGTACATACCAATTAGTTATATAACCCAAAGCTAAAATTTTACATTTTCAGTAATGTGGACTCTGACTATCATACCTAAAATGCATTCATGCCTCTTCTCATTAACTCTTCCTTTCATTGCTTGATTTCTTTCACAATACTTACCATTTTCAGAAATCATATAATTTGCTTATTTTGTTTGCCTCCTTCAACTAGAATGTAAGCTCCATGAGGTCAGAATTTGTGTTGGTTTTGTTCACTGCTGAATTTCCAGCCTCCAGAGCAGGGCTTGTCACATGCCTGGCATTTAATGTACCTTGGCTAAATAAATTTTTAAATTTGTAATAAGTCAATATTCTGTCCAGCCTGACCAGGCGGTGGCACAGTGGATAGAGCGTCGGACTGGGATGCGGAAGGACCTAGGTTCGAGACCCCGAGGTCACCAGCTTGAGCACGAGATCATCTGGTTTGAGCAAAAAGCTCACCAGCTTGGTCCCAAGGTCGCTGGCTCCAGCAAAGGGTTACTCGGTCTGCTGAAAGCCCGCGGTCAAGGCACATATGAGAGAGCAATCAATGAACAACTAAGATGTTGCAACAAAAAACTGATGATTGATGCTTCTCATCTCTCTTCGTTCCTGTCTATCTGTACCTATCTATCCCTCTCTCTGACTCTCTCTCTGTCCCTGTAAAAAAAAAATGTATATATATATATATATATATATATATATATATATATATATATACACTTTCCAGTTAGATTTTGATAGCCAGATATTTTTTTAAAAATATAAACTAAATATGACTTAAGACACAATGCATTAGAATTATGTGGAGGGCTTGTTACAACAGAAACTATTAAACTCCATCACTCAAATTTTGGAAGTTATTGATCTGGAACAAGGGCTGAAAACTTGCATTCCTTTTTTTTTCCTTTTTATTAAGTATGAGGTGGGGAGGCAGACAGACAGACTTTTGCATGTGCCCAGACCAGCAAGACCCCTACTGAGTGATGCTCTGTTCATCTGAGGCCACTGCTGCTCCATTGCTCTGCAATGAAGCTATTATAGCATCTGAGGCAAGGCCATGGAGCCATCCTCAGTGCCAGGGGCCAACTTGCTCAAACCATTCAAGCCATGGCTGTGGGAGGAGAAGAAAGAGAGAGAAAGAGAGAAGAAGGAGGGGGAGGGGTGAAGAAACAGATGGTCGCTTCTCCTGTGTGCCCTGACTGGGAATTGAACCCAAGACTTCCACACACCAGGCTGATGCTCTACCATTGAACCAACCAGCCAGGGCCAGAACATGCATTTCTAACAAGTTCCCAGATCATGCTGCTGCTGGTGGTGGAGATAAAACACACTTTGAAAAACACTGATTTACAGAAAACAAAATTCATTACATCATGAAATGTTGGCGATGATTATGAATTATTAGCACCTGGCCTTGGCTCACAGCTTAGTACATCTGCTATCTGGTAATTAACCTGCAGGAGCAATGTAGTGGAGCACTGGATCGGTATGTCAGTAAGTGGTTTTCTTGACTCCCTCCCAACAAATTAAGGATAGCACTGAGTCCCCACAGGCTGTCATCATTCAGGTATTTTAAATGTGGACTTTCGTGATGGCATTAGACTCACACAAGGCAAGTTCTTGTCCTCCCCAGAGCATCATTGTTAATATGATGAATGAATGGAAATGTCCCCTTTGGAAGGCTGTTAAGGCTTTCCTTTTGGTAGAGTCTTTAAAAAAATTTCTAACACAACACACACACACACACAAAATAGTATTTCAGTAATTGAAAGTGCAAGACTTAGCCCTTCTTAGGTGGCTTTTGTGCTGAAAGTGCTTTGCAATATTAACTGATGCTCTGGCAATCCTTGGAGGCAACTTATGTTCTCTATCTTTGGTTCTTTCAGAGGTTAGGGACGGGTTTGACTTCTATCGCATGTATCTGTCATCTTGTTTCTTTCCTTTTTGATTTGTTTATGCACTGGAAGGGAGATGGACATCAGGTCTTAAGAGTCAGATTCTCCTGCAAATTAATAACCTTCTGAGGCAGATTATTTCCTGCCTCAATTGTTACTTGACAATCCTGTCTTTTATGCGCAGTGTTTAGTTATTAAGGCAATGCTCTTAGGAACTCTAATTCTCTTTATCATCCAGTGAAGTTAATTGGGAAACAGAGGTCTTATGTTTATGGGCATTCTCCTGTGTTAAAAAAAATAATAATAAATGAGATGTATGCAAAATTTTCAGCAAAATAAGCACAACTATGTTGATCTAGAAATATTTTCAGTAACATGCTCACTATATACAGTAATACTGGGTTAAATATATCTCTTTTTTTTTTTGTATTTTTCTGAAGTTAGTAGTAGGGAGGCAGTCAGACAGAGTCCTGCCTGCGCCTGACCGGGATCCACCCAGCTTGCCCACCAGGGGGCAATGCTCTGCCTATCTGGGGCATTACTCCATTGTAGCCGGAGCCATTCTAGCACCTGAGATGGAGGCCATGGAACCGTCCTCTGTGCCCAGGCCAACTTTGCTCCAATGAAGCCTTGGCTGTGGGAGGGGAAGAAAGAGACAGAGAGGAAGGAGAGGGGGAAGGGTGGAGAAGCAGATGAGCACTTCTCCTGTGTGCCCTGACCAGAAATCGAACCAGGGACTTTCACACGTCGGGCCAACGCACTACCACTGAGCCAGCTGGCCAGGGCTTAAATTTATCTTATATCTCTTATGTTCTTAATTTATTTTTTATTTTTTTAGTGAGTGAGAGACAGACAGGGATACACAGACAGAAAGGGAGAGAAATGAGAAGCAGCAACTCATAGTTGCAGAACTTTAGTTGTTCATTGATTGCTTTCTCATACGTGCCTTGACTGGGGGGCTCCAACAGAGCAAGTGACCCCTTGCTCAAGTTAGTGACCTTGGGCTTCAAGCCAGTGACCTTTGGGCTCAAACCAGTGACGACAGGGTCATGTCTATGATCCCATACTCAAGCCGGCAACCCCGTAATTTAGCTGGTGAGATTGCACTCAATCCATGTGAGTCCACGCTCAAGCCAGCAACCTCAGGGTTTAGAACCTGGGTCCTCAGTGACCCAGGCTGATGCTGTATGCACTGCACAACTGCCTGATGAGACCTATGTTCTTAAATTTTGAGATGGAAGAATATCTATTATTAGATAGAACATCTTTTATTGGATGAGAAAAAGCACACAGTCTAGAGAGTCAGGCAAAATATTTCTTTCATTCTTTTTCAGATTTTATTCATTTTAGAGGAGAGAGAAAAAGAGAGAGGGGGGAAGGAGCAGGAAGCATCAACTTCCATATGTGCCTTGACCAGCAAGCCCAGGGTTTCAAACTGGCAACCTCAGAGTTCCAGGTTGACTATCCACTGCACTGAACAGGCCTTTTTTCTTTCATTCTTAAGTATGCCAAATGCATCTTGAGCAGTAAAGGGAGAGAAGCTGCTCTTACTAGTCTTTCTTCTTTATTCATTCCCTTAAATTTTGTTGAGTGCCTAGTATAGCCTAGGTATTTGTCTAGTTGCTGGTTTGGAGCAATGAACAAAACAAGGGTTCTGGCCTTGTGGACTTAGATGATTACAGAAGGGAATAATTAATAAACAAAACTGTATGTGTGTATCAGAATTAAGCATTGATAAAAGCTGTGTAGACTTTAAGACAGAGCTCTCAAGTAAGATGACATGTGGTGGAAGTCCAGAAGGAAGTGTGGAAGTGAGCCACTAGGATATTTGAGGGAAGAGCATTCCAGGCAGAGGAAAATCAGGAGCCAGTGACCAGAGGTAGGAGTTTGGCTGACATACTCAGGAGCCGCAGAGGGTTGATGGGCTGCAGTAGAGCGAGTCAAGAGTAGATGGTACCAAGGAAGTCAGAGGGATACAGGAGTATACAGAGAGATACAGATTACATCTCCTCATTTTCTTAACTTCCTATAAACTATTTGGAGGGTTATCATAGGTTGGAGACCCAAAGAGCAGATATTTAAATTTTATAAGACATTGTTAGGAATTAGGTAGAAAAATTAAGATACGTTACCTTTTCTCATGAACAATGATTTTCAACTGGTGTGCTGCAAAAAAAAATTTTAAACATGCAATACCTCAATATTTAGCCAGGGGCACTGACCTCTTTTGCCTTAGATTGTCAAATAAACAATGACAACAGCCAACACAACAATGGCTGTCTTGTGTGAATGAATCAAAAGTATACATATTTTTGATTTGTCAGATTGGCAAAAATGTATTTTTTTTGGTGTGCCATGGAATTTTAATAATTAGTTTATGTGTGCCATGAGATGAAATAAGTTGAAAATTGCTGTTTTAGTATAATTGCAGATTGAATATAGGCGTTGTTTCAAACTTAGTATGTTTTTCATAGCACTAGAAATTTAAGAGCTCAAGGTTAGCTTCTTACTTATCACAAATGGCTCAGGTTGCATCTCTAAGAATCATGCCTCTTAAAGGGAATCACAGTAAAAATTTGCATTTGGAACTTGGCTCATTGTGTGGCTTCCCATCATTTCCTTCTCCTACTCCCATTCTACAAACACTATGACTGAAATGGAACTTATAGCAGTACATCATGCAAACAATGATTAAAGAATTTAGTATTAGATTGAGTCCCCTGTTAGTAATAAATTTTAAAATAAACTAATTTCTTGTTGGGCATTATGATTAGAATAATCACCCCATTGGATTATATGTACAGTAGAGATAAAGGGAATTAAAATTATAAAGGCTGATTATTCCATTTTCATCTATGAATAGTTAATGTTATACCGCAGAGGGCTATAGTCTGAAAATGCAATCAGGTTTTCTTTATGACTCTTGCAGATTTAAGCTGAACTAAGCATGTTGGTTTTCAATAAATAATTATATAAATCAGAAAAATAGCCAGTCTAATTTTGAATGACAGAATTAGTCACTGGATCTATTTTTTATAGTTCTCTTTCTTAGATCTTCTAATATGTTTTCCCTGCAAAACAAGAAGAAACAGCCTGACCAGGCGGTGGCGCAGTGAATAGAGCGTCGGACTGGGATGCGGAAGACCCAGGTTCGAGACCCCGAGGTAGCCAGCCTGAGTGCGGACCCATCTGGCTTGAGCAAAAGCTCGTCAGCTTGGACCCAAGGTTGCTGGCTTCAGCAAAGGGTTGCTCGGTCTACTGAAGCCTGCGGTCAGGGCACATGTGAGAAAGCAATCAATGAACAACTAAGGTGTCGCAACGGCAAGGAAAAACTAATGATTGATGCTTCTCACCTCTCTCCGTTCCTGTCTGTCTGTCCCTATCTATCCCTCTCTCTGACTCTCTCTCTCTATCCCTGTAAAAAAAAAAAAAAAGAAGAAACATTATTGAATTTTAATTGTGAATAATTTATTTAGTATTTAGTATAATGTATTTCATTACATTCTCACAGGGTATCTTGAGGTGTGGGGTATTTTTATTATGTATTTTACAATTGAATGTCCTTGGGTGGGCTTGGGGGGTACAAGAAAAGATGTGATTTGTCTAATAATGACCAAAACAATGATGCTGTATGTCCTTTACTGACGGTATGGGACAATGGAGGACCCTTTGGAAGGGTGATATGAAAGCTTTCTTTCCAGTAGAGGTGACCAGCTGTCCTAATTCATCCATCCATCCTCCAAATTCTCTTATATCATTCCCCTCAAAATCAACACAAATTAAAGGTTACAGTTCTGGGATCTGGAAACAGGCCAAGTTTTTAGGTCCACATTGGGATGACCATGCTGCCTGACAAGGGAGGTTATCATCGTGACAACCTGATGGAAATTGATACGGGAGGGGCTAATACATAATCCCTAGGAAGGTGGCTGTATTTATCTCAGGGGTCTATCTTCAGATCTGCTTTCAGTCTTATTCTTGGTTAGTCTCCATGTTTTTCCACATTACATCCTTCCGACAGTTTCCTCACTGAAAAAGCAGGCATCCAACAGACACACAGAAATAGTCAAACATCTGTCTCACCACATGCAGGCATGCACACACACATAAGACTGAGACAGTTTCTAAAAGGGTTGATCTCTTTTACACTTCCACAGTAAAAGACAAGAGTCTCAGTTTCCTAACTAATATATGCACTTATGGGTTGTTTTCAGTTAAGCCAATCTAACAGGTATGAAGTGGTATCTCATTGTGATTTTAATTTTAATTGCCATTTTAATTTATGATGTTGAACAGGTTGACCACCATGTTTATTTGCAACTCATCCTTGCCCATGCTGCACTCCAGCTAATCTTTATTTGTTCAATCTGTATTTTTATAGTACTTATCACCTTCTAACGTGATGCATAATTAACTTACTATCATCATTGCTTATTATCTGTTTCCCTGACAATCTCCTTTACAAACTAGAATGTTTGCATGGAATATTTTTCATCTTTTGCTTATTGATGTAGCCTAGAAAATCTAGAAAGAACCTGGCATTTATTTGGAATTGGATACATACTGGTTGGAAGAATGAATGATCACTAGACCTTTATCATTGGGAGCCCCGTTGCTGAGAGTGGAAAAGTTTTCAAGAATACTCACACTAAAGAAAAGAACTGGGGTTTTGTCCATTATTTTCCTCCATCATCCATCTGCCCCTTATGCTTTCCGTGTCTCTCAAAGAGAGAGGCCAGCTGTCTGAGTAGCATGAGAAGTCGCAATCAACAGCTAAAAATATAGTTGTATGTACTGAACCATTTGGGGATCCTCACTTGGAAAACTTGATGGAAATGAAAAGTTACTATAAATATGGCAATGAAATCAAGTAAAGCAGAAGAGCTTTTGTGATCATGAGAGGGAGATATAGATGCAGGGCAATGCCTTTGCAAGAAGAGAAACAATGGAGTATAAGACAAAATACTAGATATTATGCTGAGTGTGGCAAATAATGATAGAGAATGAGACCTAATCGCTGCCTGAGCTGACTGGCTTGTCCTACTTTCATGCCATTCACTTTACAATGAATATGATCTATACACACCACTCCCCTGCCAATAAGTTGTCATGGTTTCTCTGTCCTCCATTAAGTTTATATTTCTTAGCAGAGCATTCGGGGTCCTTTATAATCTAGAGCAATTAAACTTATGGTCTTTCTGACTTAAGAAGGTAATGGGAAAAGTGGATGGTTTCAAGTAGAGCCATAAAGAGAGTGAACACATATACAAGATGTATATTTAAGAAATATTGATTCATTCTACTTATTCCTGTTGTGGAAAGAAAAAGTTAGATGGATGTTCTAATAAAGGTCCCTAAATAAATGATTTCTTACCTGGGAAATGAAGACCAGTTGGTCTTTTCTACAGAGAACACAATAGCAGGACATGTTTGAAATGTGGCATGAAGGATTTATCTCAGATACAGAAAGATTTTGTTTGCCAGACACTGAGATGACTTCTTGAGAGAAGTTATAAAATCTCCTAATGTGGAAACTTTTCTCTTTAACCTCATTCTGTCTGGAATAGTTTATGTCAACATTTTTCAAAGTATGCCTAGCATTTTATGGACTGCTAAGGGAAGTTGCTCAAAATAAAGATTCTGTTATCAAATGCATTTCAGAAACACTGGGTTTACCGAAATTAAACAGACTTCTTTCCTGAAAGGGCTTCATGGGACTTTGCTCTGAGCTTTGTGAGTTTCTGGTGGGGGTGGGGGCACATATAGTACAATGCATTTATAAAAGTTTTTTTTTTATCGTTTTTAGAGGCTTTTGCTAGTACTCTGTGGTACTTTGAAGATGGCAGATAAATTAAGAGGACTTTCTTGCAATGTTGAAAAAATTTCTCACTTGCGAAATTTTTTTAAGAACAACAACAAAGATCTCCACTGAGACACCCCTTTTAAAAAACCACCTAAATACAGATCCCCTGAGAATAATTTTATAGTTTTAGACATTTTCCAGTGAGTCACAGTGGAGTGACAATAATGTGTGTTAAGAACCAGAAATAGATTCATAGAATCTTAATCCTCATTCTGGTTTCCAAATACATTAGTTTTAATATTAATAGAAGGGGCAGAATCTATAATTATAAATATGCATGTTAGTTTTTGCTATTGTGATGAGTGAAATTCTGAAAGCTTCTAATAAGAAAGAGGTAAGTACACAGCTATTCATGAAATGGTACAATTTGGGGATGAAACTTTCACCTAGGATAGTTTACTCACCACTATATTACATGACAGTTTACCCATGGAAAGTGAAAGTGCCACCTTATATAACTCTTCACATACTTATGTTTACAGTAGTCACTTCTCAAGTTCTTGAGTAAATCTTTTGGGAGCTCCATAAACACAAATGGGATAATATATAGGGAAAGTTACCTCTATCTACTTAATTGTTAATTTGAAATGCGGAAAAAATAATAAAGAAAAGAAAAAGAAATAGAAGGGACAATGAGGGAAGAAGCTGATGTATTTCCTGGGTAGTAATTTACTTTAACATTGTGTTGAATACATATGAGATTAAATGAACTATAATGTACATTCTAGAGGTGGTTGGTTAGTTTGCATATGAAGTTCTTTCATATACAGACACACCCACACATGTACATACATATATGAAAGATTTAATTTTAGGAATTGGCTTATGTGATCATGGGAGCTGGCAAGTAAAGCAGACCAGAAACTCAAACAGGCAGGCTTTCTGTTTTGTAGCCTTGAGGAAGAATTATTTCTTCCTCAAAAAACCTCATTCTTTGTTCTGAGAGTCTTCAACTGATTGGATGAGGCCCACCTACATTACAAAGGATAATCATTTTTACTTAAAGTCTACTGATTGTAAATGTTAAGCATATCTAAAAAATTAACTTTATAGTGATATCTAGACTGATGTTTAACCAAGCAACTGGATACAATAGTCCGGCCAAGTTGACACACACAACTAACCAACACAGATGTCTACACAAGCACTTCCAGTTTTGTCATCAAAACCCATACCAGAGATTTCTTCAGCATGAAAATAGTTAGAAAGTAATCTTGCATTGTTAAAATAAATAGTGCTTAAACTTAGTAGTTGGTCAAAAAGAGTGTACCAGACAGACAGGAAGGAAGATAGATGAGAAGCATCAGTTCTTCGTTTCAGCACCTTAGTTGTTCATTGATTGCTGTCTCATATGTGCCTTGACCAGGGGTAGAGGGCTCCAGCAGAGCTAGTGACCCCTTGCTCACGCCAGCAACCTTGGGCTCAAGCTGGTGAGCCTTGCTCAAATCAGATGAGCCTGTGCTCAAGCTGGTGACCTCGGGGTTTCAAACCTGGGTCCTCCACATCCCAGTCCAATACTCTATGCACTGTGCCACCGCCTGGTAAGGTCCAGCAGCCTTGTGGAGAATGGAGCTAGGTTTATGTATTCCTGCAGAAAGACTTTGCTCTCCTGGCTAAAAGGTGAGCTGGTTCTGCCTCAGAGTACTGGTCAACCTCCTTAGAGTGAAATCTCTCATGCAAGGTTCTCATTAGAGAGCTGGAAGACAGAAGGAAAATCTCCAGGCTTCTAAGAGCAGGTGATGTAGACTCTTTGTATCCACTTGTTCATAAGTGTTTGCATTCTAGCAGAATTTTGTCTAAGAGTTGTTTTCATTCTTATATCCCATTTGGCTCTTATGGTTGGAGGCTTTTACAAAGGCTTTGGTGGTTTTTAGATGGCCAAGCTTAGTTTACAACAGGAGGACTTTGGAATTCAATATTACAAAGCAATCCATTGGGTCAAAAACTGGTATGTCTCCATTCCAGCTGGCTACTGTCTTCTTTTGATATGAATGACTGGTCAGTGAACTCTAGTCTTCTGCCTCCTTCAGGTGTGTGTTCTCTCTATGATAATGTCTTCACAGGAGGAATTGAATGACAAGAGTTGTTGGAGAAATAATTTTACTTTTTTTCTCACAGTTTGAAACTTAAAAGGGATTTATTTGGCAGGGAAGAAATACAGTCAAGTAGTAATTGATGTATTGCATTTCCACTTATATTTAATGGAATTTTAGCCTCATATAAGTCATGCAAAGCTCCCTCTCTTTCACATACACTTAAGAGATATAAGTTGATGCCATTTGATGAAAGCAGTCCTTTTAAGAATGCATTTCCCATACCATGAAACAGGGAAAATAGGTGTATGAGTGTCTAAATTCAGAATAAAATACAAATATTTGAACAATTAAAGAAAATAGGACCTATACTATATATTATTAGCCCATTAATATTTCCCTTTTCTATTATGAATGTAGGTGTGTGAATGAATTTAAAAGTGTAAAAAGGAAATTATCCAGTCAAGTAGATTTTCTCTAAAAATATCTTTTTAACCACCTCTTAAGAAATGAAACAATCCATCAGCCTTTACCACCATGAACTTGAAAGTAGGAAAGTAGATAAGTTTTACAAAGAGATACACTATATTTTGATACATAAGGTATTTTGCTTTTGGATGAATACATTAATTGATAAAAGGAGTCAAATACACTATTAATAGTAGCTCCCCCCAAAGCTCTGTTGTATAAATAAATCTCACATGTCTTTTTTTTTTTTTAGCTGCTAAGATAGATGTTTCCTAGATTAATCATTTATCATTCCTTTCATATAATATGGCTTTGAAGTAAACCTAAGAATTTCTCTGCAAGTTTGTTTGATAAAGCATGGTGAATTTGGGAAATATTGCTCTAAAGTGTTTGGATCTTTGCTGAGTGAGTGATACTGGAATTCTTGGCTCTTTCTTTTTGCTTATTTTACATTATAGAATAAAGGCACATTTTCTCTGTGTCAAAATTTAGTGACAGATGAATGAAAAGTATTCCTTGGGTGAGGATGACTCAAGATTTTAGAGAGCAAATGTTTTCTCAAAGCAGTACTGAGCAGTGGTAGGGGCTCCTTGTCCATGTGTATGTGTTTCCATAGGAACAAACTGTTAATGCATGCATCTAATTTACACGAATATATGTTAGCTACCTTCTTATTTTCTGTTTTCTCCACGTCATCTAAGCTAACTTCTGTGAGGACTCCATTTGTGAGCCGAAGTGTTCTGAATCTAACATTCTACAGCCCAGACCTTACTTGGACCACACTCATCTCCAACCAGACTGAAGTGTGGTGAATGAGGGGCCAGGCCTGGGCACTGAGCAACTCTCGGGTTGTTGCATGCCCTTCTTTGCCCTCTCAGACCTGGGTTGGCTCAGATCATGGGAATGTGAATTTACTTACTTTTTTTTCTCCTTAGTTCTTGCAGGTTTCCCTGTCCAGTGTGCATATCCAAACCCTAGTTTTTTCCGAAGCCATGTGGGTCTGACGGGGGTCCTAGTACTTGACCCAATCTCTTGCTTGCCCTTAGTTTACTCATCCAGCTTTGATTCTCCCCTATGAACATATCTCTCTTATAGAAATACCCCTACTTAGATTTTTCAATGCCTCCCACCTGAGTGAACACCCAGCATTGAATGTCCTAATAATGAAACTGAAAATCCAGCACTTTTACATAGGTGTTTGTAGGTGAATGGATACTTCCTCCCCTGCAACTGCCTTGCCTTAGCTCACCCTGCCCTCCTACAGCAACTTCCTGTTGCCTTAGGAGTCATGCTGTCTGTGATAGTTAATTTTATATGTCACTCTGGAAGGTTTTTGGGAAGGAGATTAATATTTAAATCAGTGAATTTTGAGTAAAGCAGATAGTCCTCTATAATGTGGTTGGAAATCATCTAATCAGTTGAAGGCATGAATAGAACAAAAAGACAGATCTCCTCAAGCAAGAGGGAATTCTCCAGCAGACTATTTTCAAATTTCATCTGTACCATTAGCTCTCCTGGGTTTCTACCTGCTGTTCTTCAGGCTGGGACCTCACCTTTGGCTATCATCGTTCTTGAGCCTGCCAGCTAGCACTACAGAGTTGTATTTGCCAGGCCCCATAACTACATGGGCTGATTCTGTATAATAAATCTCTTTCTGCATATATACACGTTCTATTGGTTTTGTATACTAATACATGACCTTTTGTTGTAGTCTCTCAAACTATAATACTGTTATAAATGTATGTGTTTCTATTTGCCTCTGTATACATGCATGTGTATACTGTGGGGAAAATTAGGCTTCATATTGACTTTAGATCAGAGTTCTAATAGGTGATTTTATTTTCTACGGTCAGGGGAGAGAGTTGGCCAAAAAGCCATCCAACAAAAGTCCACTGTCTAAAATAACACCCGCCATCCCTTCTTCATAGCACTTCCAGCTACCTAACATTTTATTATGTGTGCATTAATTTGTTTGTTGTCTAGCTCTTCACTAGCATTTAAAGTTCATGGATATCTCTCCCCGGCACCAAGACAGACACTTGCACAGATTAGATGTTTGTAAAATATTTGTTGAGTAAATGAATAAATGAATGAATATTCTATATAACAGAATAATTAACACAAGGCTTGTGAGTTTATGTACCACTTAATTTGAGCAATGGCAGAATTCTATAGCAAATATTATATTACTTTAGTGAAAAATATAATTTCCTGTAGCTAATATGCTACAAGGTTGAGAGGTCATGATAAGATTACATTACTGGGAAGTTAATAGAAGATTTTATGAAGTGAAGAACTATATATTAAAGAGAAACATTGTGCTTGTGATGACAAGGAATAGAGGATGTCGGGACTTAAAGTTTAAGAAGAACTTTGTCCCACCTGGCTGATTTCCAACTGTGCTGCTTTTTCATGGTCCTCTGTGGTCCCTGGAATGTGAATGTTCTTCAGCCTTCTCTGGACTTTCTTACTGAGAAAGGCAGTTTCAACAGAGCATATGAATGCTTATGTGAAAATAAACAGGGAAAGAAGGCTATTAGTGGATAATTTTTTATTCCTAAGGTATAATGTGCCTGGTGTGCATGATGTGTCTATTTTTCCAGATGCTGGTGCTAACATAAGCAGGTGGTTTATATATATAAAAAAAGGGACAGACTCATTGGTAGTAATCTCATATTCTAGAGTTGCATCTCTCTAGGTTATAAAATAGCTGTGTCTGCATTCACTTGGCAAAGCAAGGTGAATATTAGAGACCTCCAGGGTGGAAGTATTTCTCCAATGCCATGACACATGGCAGTCTTACCTGGCAGCCTCAGATCGCTGCATGCCATCTGCTTTGAGTGCATTTCAGCTGAATAGGAGCCAGGCAGTGGACAGGCAGGAATTGCTTTCCATATTTGAGAATGACTTGGGGGTCCAAAGCCAGATGAGCTGTGGGAAGAGAACAGGCTTCAGAGTCAGCCAAATGTCAGATAGAAACCTGGCCTTGCCTCTTGCTGTTTGCATGAACTTGGCTTAGCTAATAAATTTTTTTGAGCTGCAATTTTCTTTGTCTCCAACATAGGAATAATTGTACTTACCTGGTAGGGTTACTATGGGGTCTCATCTGGCACATAATAAACACTTGATAGATGATGTTTCTTATTCTCTCCACCATTTGCTGATTACTAGTTGTTTTGTTTCCATTTATTTTTCCTTTGGTACATCTACCTCTCATAGCACACACAGAATTTACAATTTGGAAAGGCTCTTATAGGTCATCTAGGCTACTCCCTCCCATCCATCTCTTGTTTCTTGTTTCTGCTTTACTCTTAAGACACACACACACACACACACACACACACACACACACACACACACACACACACAGAGTTTTTGACTTCCTTTCTCATTTCTGGTCATAACCATAGATTATAAAGAAAGCTTATGCTATTGGACACTTCCCAGATCTCCATAAAACCTTATAATGGTTTCTTTCCAATTGTAAAAATATTTATTAACACTTGTAATTCACTAAAACCACCTCTTTTCTAGAAATTGTTTGACTTGAACCATAAATGTATTTCCCACACTACACTCTGTCCTCCATCTTGTGCCTTCTAGAGAAGTGATTTTTAAAAGGACTTCGACATATTTCCCACTGAACCTTTGAAAATATATAAGCAGGGTGTATCTCATATTTCCAAATAGAGCTATGATTTTGTTCATATTTACAGTAAAAAAAAGTCTATAGTTGCAGTATCCTACCCCACTTAACCCAGAAAAGTAATTTTTCTGTTTTTGTGAGGAAAGAAATTCTGGGTTTTTTTCCTTTTTTAAAAAATTATTAAGTAAGAGGCAAAGAGGTAGGAAGACAGACTCCTGCATTTGCCCCAACCATGATCCACCCAGCAAGCCCCTATGGAGTGATGCTCTGCCCTTCTGGGGCTGTTGCTCTGCTGCTGGGCAACCAAGCTATATTTTAGAGCCTGAGGTGAGGCCTGGTGCCATCCTCAGCGCCCAGGGCCAACTTGCTTGAACTGAGCCATGGCTGCAGGAGAGGAAGAGAGAGAGAGAGAGAGAGAGAGAGAGAGAGTGAGAGAAAGAGAGAGAAAGAAGGGGAGAAGGGTGGAGAAGCAGATGGATGCTTCTTCTGTGTGCCCTGACCAGAAATTGAACCTGGGACTTCTACATGCCAGGCTGATGCTCTACTGCTGAGCCAACTGGCAGGGCTAGTAATTCTGTTTTTAATTGAACTATAATTCACACACAATAAAATGCAGTGACCATAATTTTATGAGAAAATAAGAAGTTTGAACTCATGACCTAGTTTGTGAGGAATTTAAGACTAGTGATAAGAAACCAAACCAAAAGGGTGATACAAAAGATCACATTCAGTACTCAAAAGCTAGAAATGTGAAATCTCCATGGATGATACTGAATTTCCCTCTGCTGTCAGCTCCCTAATCATTATTGTGCGATGTGGTGCCTCTTAAAAATAAAATTTGGCCTTTGAAAAGGCAAAATTGTAAAATCTGAAAATTGTAAAATCTGTAAAATTGTAAAGGCTAATTATAATTCTAATTAGTTTCATCACTGGTTGTATTAACAAGTTCAAGGATTTACTTGGAATCAAAATTCTGTGATGTTTTCAATAAACCTCTGACTTACTCCACCAGAAACTCCCGGTTTCATATTCTGTGGTCAACACTAGAAGGCATTGAGCTAATTAAAATTCTTACAGCATATGATAGCTCCTGAATTTTGTTATTGTCAGATCTGTGTAGTCTTCATGTGTTCTGGCTTAACCTTTGTGATTCAAACTATTTGTGAAAAACCCAAGGCCTAAGACGTAGATTCATTTTGAATGAGGATAATAATACTTGCTCCCACCACATTGCTATGAGGCTGAAAGGGCCATTTTTTACACCTGGTACAAATTTAGATTATCCTGCTGCCAGATTTGTACACAGGAGGCATTTAACCAGTGCACCTTATCTGATGCCCAGCTTCCCTCCCTCATCTCTCCTAACTGGGATTCTGAATCTTCTTCTCATGAAAGTCAGAGAAGACTTGTGCAATCAGATGATATAAGATGAATTTCAGCTGATTGGAAATGCTTAGCTTTCTCTATTTAAAAAGTCTCCTGTAATAATGAAAACAATGAATGTCTCTGAAACATGTTAATTCTCCCCAGCAAGAAAGCTGTTATGGTCATGAGAGAAAAAATAGTACCAAGAGCAATGAATATAATTTTAAAAGTTCAGATGGTTAACAATGTATCCCTAAGGAAAAATATGTCCTGCTAGCGCCATTTCTGCTTACCATTATGAGACACTCTTGTGCGCTCAAGACCTGAGAACTGTCACCTCACTTTCAAGTTTCAGGGGCTGTGTGTGTTATCAGAGACAGATGACTTTAGAGGGAGGAGCCATGAAAGCCACAAGAGTGGCGGAAAATCCCAGTGATAAAAGCTCAAGTCCTAACTGCACATTTTTCTTAACACCTCACAATTTTATCGAGTACTGCTTTGTGTGTGCCTGGTCCCGAGTTGACAAATTAGAACATATTGTGCGTACCCGTAAGGAATCTGCAGGGTACTGGGAAATGGCCACATAAACAGATACAATACAATGAGGTAAGGGCAACAACAGACGTTAGAACGGGATGTTGGCAGTGCCCAGGAGAGGGCTTTCTAACCTGGATGAGAGGGAGGGAGCTGTTTGGAGTAGTCAAGGAACGTTTCTTGGAGAAGAGAAATCGAATCTTAAAGGATGTCTAGGAGATCTAAAATGCCCATGGTCTGTTTACTCAAAATCACCAGCTGTCTTACTACAGCGTGAAAACACAAACACACTGCTAGGAACGACTGCGTATTTAGATCTGTGTCTCCTGCCTCATGCTCTGAATTGTAGTTGAAGGCACCGATGAAGAAGCAGCGTCATTCCTCCAGGCGGAGAGGCAGCAAGGAGGGGAGACCGCGAAGGAAAAGAACGGGATACCTAATCACAGACTTGATTGTTTACTGAGGTTTGCTCATCCTGTTGAGGGGCCCTTTTCTTGCTCGGCTGAGTCTAATACTTGCCAGTGGGAAATATGAAACATTTTCAGATTACGTGGCCTTTGATGCGAATGCAGCAGGGAGTCCCAGTAAGCGGAGACGTGGCTGTGTCAGTTGTCGGGTTGGCAAGTGTCTTAATCCCGGGCTGAAAGGGGGGAAGCTGGACTGTCATCAGCATCCCTGAAGATTGATAAATGGGTTGCAGACAGCCAGGACCTAGGGCTACCAAATAGGTCTTTAGGATGGAAATAGCACGGCTATATGTATAGTGTGTCCGTAAAGTCATGATGCACTTTTGCCTGTGTGACCTGTCAAAAGTGCACCATGACTTTACAGACACACTGTAGAACTCTGAGAAACACCCATACCCTCTAAATGCATCATGATCCTGTTCAGAGTTATAACTTGCTATATTAGAAATGATAATAATAATTAATATCATGAGGTCCATTTTCTGCCTCTGTGGGAAGGCAATAGCCTGCAGTGGATGGAGTCTATGTTTACTGGGCAGGGGAGCCTCTTCCTCCCGTGGATAGTCACCCCACACTGCTGGCCACAATGTGTGTCTGCAGAGAGTGTGGATTTGTGTATGTCTATCTCATTTTATAACTCTACATGGGTAGGTGGGTCCATCTGTGTGCATCTGTTGTGTGTATGTATATATGTGTATGTCTGTCCATGTCTACCTTGTCTATGTATGTGTGTGTGGGTGTATGTATCTGTGTGTGTATCTTAGTGTGTGTACATGTGTGGGCATGTGCAGGTATCTATGGATCTGTCTTCATATATACATATACAAGTATGGGTGGGTGTATCTGTGTGTCTGTCTGTCTTGTCTGGAAGACGGTGTGACTATATCTCTGTGTGTATGTCTGTGTACATGTACATGTGTAGACATATGTATGTGTCTGTGTGATTTTGAGTGTGTGCATGTGTGTGTCTGTGTTGGCCCTGCTGTGCTCCTACGTTACACTTAAATCCGAGGCTGGGTTTCCTCTGTGGTAGTTGGCAACACTGAGATAGGCCACTGCTGTTCGTTAACTCCTTAGCCAGAAGTGCTGCTGTGCCAATGTCATCTAAGTGACAATCTGGGCTTATACTCTGTCACCTCAGAGACACTAATGGGAGTGTTGAGAAAAGATATTTACCTCCTCGTAACTCTGAAAGACCTGCCCAAGCTAGAAATGAACTTCAAGCTCAGTAATAGCTGCAAGAAAACTATTATTAATATCTCACCAATTTCTTTTCACAGGTTTGCCAGGAGATAGGATAGGTCTGCAATTATTACTTTTTTTAAAACATATATGTGACAGATTAAAGTATAGAAAAGTCTAAGTTCACATAGTTAATCAGAACAGAAATACTGTGTGTCATCGGTGTCTATATCATTAGCTATTTTAATTCTCGTGTCTCTTCTGCTCCTTGTGTAATTAGGAATGTGTACCTTTCCTTTGAACCATGTTTCCAGGAACAAATGTATTATGTTTCCTTTGAAAAATGCCACAAATCCTTTCTTTTTGGTTCCTCACATTGTGTTGGATTTTCCTCTGAATTCCTTTGGCTGAAATAAGCTATAATTTTTAAGGCAATTTTGTTAAATAAACAATAAAAATATTTAGCCAATTTTTGATCCCCAGTTTCAAAATTGGGCTTCTCTCCCAGTCTTTTCTGTCCTTGGAAACACAGACATATCTCAGTGACTTATTTTGCCCAGCTTCTTACTTAGCAGATGTGTGTGCAATTTAAAGAAATATTATCTTAACAATTGAGGAGGGAAAATAAGGCTATGAACAGTAGAATTTGAAGTTAAAGAAGCATTGGTGAATACTATTGTTCCTTTTAACCCTATGGAGTGTGGGTATTTGGCCAAGGTCTTTGATTGAATATTCTAATCAAGAGCAGCATGGGCCAATGCCCTGGAGAAAGCAGAGGCTGCCTGTCTGGCTCACAGCTCACGCTGTGGGGTCTCCACTGTCCTCACCCCATGATGACCTCACATCTCAGGGTCACATAATTCAGATGGTATGGACTTTGAGAGCTTGATAATCTTTGCCATCACCACCTCAGTGAGCCCTCACGGATTCCAGGCCTGCTGATTCCTGGTCCAGGCATTCTCCTCCTGTGCATGTGGGGCTCTTCAGTGGCTTCCCATTGGCTACAAGGTGAGGGTCGACTGTACAATAAAACATGTGAGACCCACATTTTCTGTCTCCTGCCCTTGTCACTTTATACTCAAAAAATATGAAGTGGCCCACATGTACACTGTGGCATTTTACATCCTTCTGTCCTTCTGCTTCCTGGACCTTCTGCCTAGAATGTTCCTAGCCCTTGCTGTAACTTGCAAGATGCCAAGAAAACTCTCCAGCTCAATCATTCTCTCTCACACAGGCACCGAACACACCACCATGAATTCCCTTCATTCTCCATGGCACTTCTCTCGCTGGCTTCCCCCGCAATTCATTTTGTTTCTGAGAAGACGACAGCTTAACATGTTATCGATGCCTGAGTTTCCCAGCTGCTCTGCTACTGGAGGACTAGATTCCAGGGCGACAGGATTGTTGAGAGGGACAGGACACAGACAGCAGGGGGTGCTGAAGCTAGTCTCCTCCTGTTAGGGCTTGCTTTGGCCCAGCCCAGTGGCTACACCATGCAAATTTCAGATGTCTTTGCATGGCAGTGGCATGTCACAGAATCAACCTGAGAATGTTTTGCTATGCCAGGTTCTCACCCATGGGCTTTCTCTGTTAAATTCAGCCTCCTGACCAAAATGCTTACACTGGTCTGGTCTATTCATTCCCTCAGTGAGAATTTGAAATTGAGAGAGATGGTTAAAACCCAATGGAATAGAAGCAAATGAAAATCCCTTTGTCCTTAATGGTTGTGCCTTCCCCCAAACTGAATGTTCCGCATGCTCTCCTCTATTGCTGAGGAGCACACCACAAAAGCAGTGGCTTCCAATGACATTTATTTTGCTCAGGAACCCACAGTCTGAGCTGGGCTCAGTTAGGCTGGCTCATCTCTGCTCCATGTGGTGTCTGTCAGAGGGGGTAGCTCAGAGGCTGGGATTTGGTTATCCAAAGGCTCTCTGTCTCACAGGCCAGGCAGATGATGACAACTGTCACTGAGATCCAAGCTGGAGTTGTCAGCTAATTACCCACGGGTGGCTTCCTCCTGTGGCCAGCATCCTCCCAACCCAGGGCTGGGTTCCAATATGACTGCCCCAGAGAAAGGGAGACAGGAAACCCTCTCTCCTTTATGACCTAACCTAAGAAATGATGCAGACTCACTGCTGTCACATCACATTCATCTCCGGCAGCCACAAGGCCCTGCTCAAATTCAGGAAGGAACACATGGGATCAGAAATATTGCTCTGGCCATTTTTAGAAAATTCAATCTGCTACACTGGAGCATAAAGAAATGTTAATTGACTGGCTGCCCCTGGTTTTCCCATTCATTGCAGCCAGCAAACTCTTCTTCAGGGTGGGTTTGTGGTGGCCAAGTAAGTCTTTTACATGCCTAAGTAATTGTTGTGTTTGGTTTCTTGTTCAGTGAGGCCTGCCCTTCCTCAGCATCTATTTGTTCAGAGAGAGAAACTTTCATGCATATTACAATTACATCCATGTGGAGCCAAGGTTTTCATGACAGCAGCCTTGAAAACAACTTCACAAACTGGTGCACAAGATTAAATTCAGGCCTGTCCACAGTAGTTTTTATGCTTTAATGTATACAGCTGAAAGATTTACAAAGAATTTGAAAAATTGATTTGACTACATATAAGATTTTGGTAGCAACAGGTTAGCACAAAACTTTTACTAAACATCTACATTTTCTGGGATGTAATTAAAGTACTGTACAGTTAACCCTTGAACAATGTGGGTGCTAACCCAGGTATAATCCATGCATAACTTTTTTGACTCCCTAAAAACAACTACTAGTAGACTACTGTTGACCAGAAGCTGTCTTTTAAAAAAAACTTTTATTGACTTATTAGAATGACATTGGTTAATAAAATTACATAGTTTTCAGGTGTACAATTTTATAATGCATCATTTGTATATTGTATTATGTGTTCACCACCCCAAGTTTCTTTCCATCACCATTTACTCCCACTTTACTCTCTTCTACCTCCCCCACCTCTTTTTGCTCTTTTAATCCCTATACAGTTGTCTGTGTCTGAGTTTTTTCAGATAACATAAATAGTTGGATAACACATGCTTTGTATGTTATGTGTATTATATACTGTATTCTTACACTAAAATAAGCCATAGAAAAATATTATTAAGAAAATCATAAGGAAGAGAAAATACATTTACAATATTGTGCATATTTGTTGAATATAATCCACATATAACTGGATCCGCATAGTTCAAAACCATGTTGTTTGAAAGTCAACTGTTGACTAGATATATGTTGATATGCATAAAACTATTAATTAATTGTTTGAGTAATTAGCTTAGCTTTAATTAACCAGTTCCTCTAGAAAATTAAAGAAAATCTCAGAAAAATCTGCCTTGAGAAAAATAATAAAAAGTTTTAAATTTTAATAATTTTGTGATATGTGTGATTACATAAGCCACTTGGTTGCTGGATGTTTGAACTGTTCTGAAGCTTGCCTTTTGTCTTATTCAACCTGCATCTTTCTGATGCCGTGTTTCTTTTCAGATGCTTGGAAAGCCCCAAGTCAGGAGACAGGCTTGATTTTGCCACTAATTAGTTTGATGACCTCATTTGTAGAATGGAGGCATTTGACTAAACAATCTCTAAAATCATTTACTTTTTGAATGATGTATTGAGAAATGACATTTCTTGGGAGTATAATAAAACAAAATAATATGAAGAAATAATAATTTTTTATTTTGATGTTGAACTGCTAATTAGGAATGATCAAAACCATATATTTTACTTACATATGCACTTAAAAACCTTTCATTTTCCAACAGCCAATTATTCAGTCTCTCATGAGACATTTCAAGGTCTCATTTGGACTTGATTAAGGGAGAAGTCAGCCCTTAACTTGCATTATATGACTTTATTACAATTTTAAAAGCAGGTGGTTTCTTAATAAATACTGTTTGATAGGACAAAAATAGAGCAAATTTCTTTGTGTCTTGAATAGGTCTTGAAATATAGTCTTATAAAGCCTGGCCAATTATGAGAGCCATACCCATATTACAGACAGGCAGAAGGGAACAGGGACCTTTATTCTAGTCCAGTTATTAATGCCAAGGCCTTTATTGTTTAGCTTTAGGAGTTTTGATTATTGTGATAGATTAAATATTCACGACCATTCTGAACACCTTTTAATTTGACTGGTATTTATATACCAGTGATTGCAAAGTTGATACTTAGTATTAGAATCTCAGCAACAAAAGTCAATGGCACTCAGGCACTCAGGGTTTGTCCTCAAGGAGTCTGTGGTGGTCAGGGTCCGCGCTTACCCGGAACACTCAGTATGCTATATAATCCCTTAAAAATGCTATTATATTCATTCTCTTTTGTATTCATTGAAACATTCTTTTGGTATGAACAAAAATTATAGCAAACTTGTTGAGCTCTTATGTCAGATATAATGCTATACACTTCGTATTCATTGCCTCATACATTACCCATTTTAAGGGGTCTGTTGGGCATGGTGTCTACAGTCAGAGATTCTGGATTCAAATTTCAGATCCCCCAATAGTTGTGATGACCTCAAGCCTCATTGCATTGACCTTTGAGGATTAAATGAGATAATCATATAAAAATATTTAATGCATTTTCTGTAGTAGTAAATGTTCAATAAATGTTAACTATTTGTAATTATTATTGTCATTAATAGCTCTCTCAGGCAGGTAGTAGAGAAAAGTGTGGCTTTGAATAGGAAAGTAATTTACCCAGTCACAAAGCTCTTAAACAGCAGAATTAGAATGCTAATTGATGTTTCATGCCAAGTTTCTTAACTTCTACACTACAATTCTGTCAAATAGTTAAAATGCTAGAACTGCCTGACCAGGTGGTGGCGCAGTGGATAGAGCGTCGGAATGGGATGCGGAGGACCCCGGTTCGAGACCCCGAGTTCACCAGCTTGAGCGCGGGTCCATCTGGCTTGAGCGAAGGCTCGCCAGCTTGGACCCAAGGTCGCTGGCTCCAGCAAGGGGTGGCTTTGGTCCGCTGAAGGCCTGCGGTCAAGGCACATGTGAGAAAGCAATCAATGAACAACTAAGGTGTCGCAATGGCAACGAAAAACTAATGATTGATGCTTCTCACCTCTCTCCATTCCTATCTGTCTGTCCCTATCTATCCCTCTCTCTGACTCTCTCTCTGTCTCTGTTAAAAAAATAAAAATAAATAAAAAATAAATAAATAAAATGCTAGAACTTAGTAAAATATTTGAGTATTTTTAATTCTGTCAGGTGATTAAAACTTGATATTTTAATAATTCGGTGATGAAAATGGCAAGTTTCTGGTTTTGTGTGGCAAAAATTTGCAAATGAACAAAACTTAGTTTTCTCATCTAGTTTCTGGAGCTGGGAAAATAGTTTGTGAAAGAAAAAAAGGCAAAAAAAAAAAAAAAGCAGAGATTATGGGTGCCATTTCAAATAGGCAAGACTCTGTGGTTTGAATGGTTCTTTCTGAAACTTTTGATCTCTCATTCTTATTCTTAAAGAAGCTTTTTTTTTTTTTTTTGTCTTTTATATACCCACATTAGAATGGGTCAAATGTCTAAAATTTCCGAAGATTAATGAAGCAGAAATAGTTGATGGGAGCTCTCAAAATGAAGTCAGGGAACGTGATCAGATATTTGTTCACATGCCATATTAGGGGGGATTTATTCATGATAGTGCCAAAAAGCAAATTCTTAAAGTACCTTAAGAAACATGGATGAGAAGAGTGTGGAAAAACTGACTGGAATGAGAAACACGAAATTATTATCTCTGGATAGAAGTGGTAAAAAATAACACAGTTTATGAGAACAGAAATTAGCTAACGTTATTAGGACAAGAGAGGAAAATCAAAGATAGCCCTAAGCTTACAAAGAGATGCTCTTTGCTCAATCCCTGAGCATATATGAGCCATGGAAAAATTTGAAAAGAGTACCCTATGTTATTTTCAGATTTGGGCAAATTCTTCAAATCATGGCAATCAACTTAAAAAGCAAAATTTTGCCAACTAAGAATCTCCACTGAAAACAGTGCTGCAGTATTCATTTCTTGGAACACAAAATCAAGGAGGTTACAGTTGAGTTCATATTACTTTTTTTAAACCTGATGTATAAAACCCATTCTGGTGAAACATCTATGAATATAAACCTCTGATTCTTTAGTTACTGGAGGAAAAGGATGGTTAATTGATGTGAGATATAGTTTTGCCAATATTAGCACCCACAGAGAAATTATTTAACATTATCAGAAACTTAATTTAGTAAATATAGTAAAAAAGAACATTGAACTGGAAATCAGTATGCCGCAGTCTACCATTGATATTAGCAACTTACCTGGGTAAAGGAATTGTTTTCTCATCTGTAAAACCAGAGGTCTGTTCCTTCTCAGTGACTGGGCCACTACTGGACAATAAAATAACTAAATACTGATAAGTACATCCTTGTTGGCCTATGAAAGACTTTAAATGAGTATGAGACCAAGTAAACCAAAAAGAAAAAAAAGACAATGTAAATTTTTTTATAAAGCTAATCTATGTCATTTTTAAGCTCTGTGATTGTTTATCCTATATTATTGTTGTTAAAATGTTCTTTCTCATTAAATAATGGTGAAAGCAGATGTTCTCTTTAGGGCAAACCAAAGTCTTCCTTATTGTCCCCCTTTTCTTCTGTAATATAATCACTTAGAAATTTGGAAAATCTGGAAACCAGTATTCTGCATGACTTATAACGGCCCCTTCTTTCTTCAAAATTCAGTTTGTTTTTGATCCAAAGTAATGCTGGAGAGAGAGAGAGAGGTTTTCCCCTTAAAGTTTCACATGTTTCTACTTTTCTCACATATTGAAGCATATCCGCCTATGTTGGGTTAGATTCAGCAGGATGGACCCGAAAGGGAAAGACATGGGTCTAGAATCTGAGGTGTACCTTGGGGAGAAGCAGGAGAGAACGTATCTGCCCATGAGGACAGGCTCTCTGAAGGGCTGGTGGCAGGCACTAGGGAGCATTCAGGAACTGTTGGTGTGGGGCCTCCATGGTGAGGAAATGGAGTGTCCTCATGAGCAGCAGGAATTGGTGGTGCTTAGAAGTTCATGTGGGCAAGCAGCAACCAGGAATGTGTGTTGTGGGCAAATGGGGCCATGGCCACTGAGGTGGGCTGACAAGAGTAATGCTAGACCCTGCTCTTCAGGGCCTGATGGTGCAGGTGGCTTACCAAGAGTGTCTGCACCCCATGAAAACAGGTCAGATGTTTACCTGGCCATATATGAAGCCTTGAGGTGGGACTCAGGAACTGAACTGAAGTCGAATATCTGAGCAGACGTTCAAGGTCAGAGCAAGACAGACCATAAGGATAACTGGTGCCATTCAGAGTGTTAGGAGTTAGCTATCTCAAGTCCCTCTATGTACAGCGTATATGGTGGGATGTAGAGAAGGCTAAGCCTGCAAATTCGACTCAATTAGTTTCAGATTTAAACAGAGCAGGGCCACAATAGTAGAGAACCCATACATCAGGCAGATGCCTTTAGCATGATGCTACCTCTCAGTGCTGTTTATTAAAGGGACAGGAAAACAAAAACTGGGCTTGTTGAAAGCCTCTTTATTGCGAACACCAGTAGATAGTTTCACTTGTGTTTTTATAGTTCTGAGGTTCATTATCTCACCTTCTGTATCTGTTTATGCCTATGTGTGTATGTGTGTGGCTAAGTTATAAAAGTCCTTTAATCACTATTTCCTGGTCTGAATTCATTTTGCTATATATTCCTTTTAGTTAGTCTTCATGTCTGAAATTATTTTTAAACTTTATTTCTATTTTCAAGTTTGTCAAATTCTCAATGCTTCCCTCTACTTTCTTCTGCCTCGCTGCTTATAGGCCATAGGTGTAAAGGCTGCACATATTTAGAACTAGGTCAGACAGTGTTATAATTTTTGTTTCAACTATCAAACAATTTATAAAACTCAAGAGGAAAAACTATTTATTTAGCCATATTTTTGCTTACCAGGTTCTCTTTTTCTTCTTGATGTTCCAAGTTTCTTTCTTCTGTAATTTTCTTTCTGTTGGGGAACTTCCTTAGTTACTCTTTTAGGGTAGATCTGCTAGTGAGAAATTCTCTTTATTTTTTTTTCATCTGAAAATGTCTTGATTTTCCTTTTATTCGTGGGAGATATTTTCTTTTTTATTATTTATTTATTTTTTACAGGGACAGAGAGAGAGTCAGAGAGAGGGATAGATAGGGACAGATAGACAGGAATGGAAAGAGATGAGAAGCATCAATCATCAATTTTTTGTTACAAAACCTTAGTTGTTTATTGATTGCTCTCTCATATGTGCCTTGACCACAGGCCTTCAGCAGACTGAGTAACCCCTTGCTCGAGCCAAAGACCTTGGGTCCAAGCTGATTAGCTTTTGCTCAAGCCAGATGGGTCCGTGCTCAAGCTGGTGACCTTGGAGTCTTGAACCTGGGTCCTCCGCATCCCAATCTGACGCTCTATCCACTGCACAACCGCCTGGTCAGGCGAAGATATTTTTACTAGTTATATAATTCTGAGTTGTCAGATCTTTCAGCATTTTTCATTGGCAAATATTTTGCCACTTCCTTCTGCCCTCTGTGGATTCTGATGGGAAACCCATTGTCATTCAAATTGTTTTCCCCCTGTAAGTAATGTATCATTATTCTCTGGCTGCTTACATGGGTTTTTCTTTGTCTTTAGTTTTCCAAAGTTTCTGGTGTACCATAGAATGGATTTTTTTGCTGAAGTATCCTAATTGGCATTTGCTCAACTTCTGAATCTGTAGGTTTATGTCTTTTGCCAAATTTGAAAAGTTCTCAGTCATAATGTCCATTAATAGTTTTTCGGCTATGTTTTCTTTCTCTCCTCCTTCAGAGTCTCCAATGACATAACTGTTAGATGTTTTATTATAGTCCAGATTGCTGAGGTTTTGTTCTTCTATTTTTTAAGTCTATTTTTCTCTCTGTTGTTTAAATTTGATAACGTCTATTGTTCTATCTTCTAGTTCACTGACTCTTTTCTCTGTTCCCTCTCTTCTGCTGTTGAACTGGTCCATTGTCCTTTTTTAAATTAATTTTAATGGGGTGAAATTAATAAATCAGGGTACATATGTTCAAAGAAAATATCTCCAGGTTATATTATTATTCAATTATGTTGCATACCCATCACCCAAAGTTAAATTGTCCTCTGTCACCTTCTATCTGGTTTTCATTGTGCCCCTCCACTCCCCCCTCTCCCACCCTCTCTTCGCTCCCCCCACTCCGTAACCAACACACTCTTGTCCATGTCTCATAGTCTCACTTTTATGTCCCACCTATGTATGGAATCATGCTGTTCTCAGTTTTTTTCTGATTTACTTATTTCACTCCGTATAATGTTATCAAGGTCCATCCATTTTGTTGTAAATGATCCAATGTCATCATTTCTTATGGCTGAGTAGTATTCCATAGTATATATGTACCAAAGCTCTTTAATCCACTCGTCTTCTGATGGACACTTGGGCTGTTTCCAGATCTTCGCTATTGTGAACAATGCTGCCACGAACATGGGGGCGCATTTCTTCTTTTCGAACAGTGCTATGGTGTTCTTAGGGTATATTCCTATAAGTGGGATAGCTGGGTCAAAAGGCAGTTCGATTTTTAATTTTTTGAGGAATCTCCAAACTGTTTTTCCACAGTGGCTGCACCAGTCTGCATTCCCACAAGCAGTGCAGAAGGGTTCCCTTTTCTCCACATCCTCGCCAGCACTTATTCTGTGTTGTTTTGCTGATGAGTGCCATTCTGACTGGTGTGAGGAAATATCTCATTGTGGTTTTAATTTGCATTTCTCTAATGATTAGTGATATAGAGCATTTTCTCATATGCCTATTGGCCATCTGTATGTCCTCTTTGGAGAAATTTCTATTCATTTCTTTTGCCCATTATTTGATTGGATTGTTTGTCTTCCTGGTGTTGAGTTTTATAAGTTCTTTATAAATTTTGGTTATTAACCCCTTATCAGACCTGCTGTCGAATATGTTCTCCCATTGTGTGGTTTGTCTTTTTATTCTGTTCTTATTGTCTTTAGCTGTGCAAAAACTTTTTAGTTTGATTTAGTCCCATTTGTTTATCCTGCCTTTTATTTCATTTGCCCGTGGAGCTAAATCAGCAAATATATTGCTGCACCACATGTCGGAGAGCTTACTGCCTATGTTTTCTTCTAAGATGCTTATGGTTTCACGGCTTACATTTAAGTCTTTTATCCATTTTGAGTTTGTTTTTGTGAATGGTGTAAATTGATGGTCTAGTTTCATTTTTTTGCAGGTAGATGTCCAATTTTCCCAACACCATTTGTTAAAGAGGTTGTCTTTACTCCATTGTATGTTCTTTCATCCTTTGTCAAATATCAGTTGTTCATAAAGCTGTGAGTTTATTTCTGGGTTCTCTGTTCTGTTTCATTGATCTATGTGCCTGTTCTTATGCCAGTACCAGGCTGTCTTGAGTATAATGGCCTTGTAGTAAACCTTGATATCCAGAAGATATAACCTCCTGCTTTATTTTTTCTTTTTAAGATTGCTGAGGCTATTTGTGTTCCTTTTTGGTTCCATATAAATTTTTGGAATATGTGTTCTATATCTTTGAAGTATGTCATTGGTATTTTAATTGATATTGCATTGAATTTATAAATTGCTTTGGGTAATATAGACATTTTAATGATGTTTATTCTTCCTAGCCATGAGCATGGTATATGCTTCCACTTGTTTGTATCTTCCTTGACTTCTTTATCAATGTTTTATAATTTTCCGAGTACAAGTCCTTAACCTCCTTGGTTAAATTTACTCCTTGGTACTTCATTTTTTTGGTTGCAATAGTGAAGGAAATTGTTTCCTTAATTTCTTTTGCTGACAGTTCATTCTTGGTATATAAAAATGCCTCTTATTTCTGAGTATTAATTTTATATCCTGCCACCTTGCTGAATTCATTTATCAGGTCCAGTAGCTTTTTGACTGAGACTTTAGGGTTTTCTCTATACAATATCATATCATCTGCAAATAATGACAGTTTTACTTCTTCTTTTCCAACTTGGATGCTTGGCCTCTCCAGTTCCAAATCTGGGGTATATATGGCAAAGAGAAGATCCAGGGAACCCACCACATTCCTTGAGTCCTGAAGTCCCTAGCCAGTGGTGGGAAAGTCCCTTTCCCTCTTCCACCACTTTTTAAAGTTCTTACAGGTTTATTTTACTCATAGTATATAGGGTTTGTAGTTGTACTTAGCAGGCAGAATAGGGAAAAGTATGTATATTCATCCAATTTTCCTAAAAATAGAAGTCAATTGCCTATGTTTTACATGAAGTTATTTAAGAGATCCATCACTCCCCTTGCAGTTGTTCATGTATTTACTCACTCCCTTGTTCAGGTAGGAGAACTGACTGAGTGTAAGGTGCTTAGGTTTAGGACTTCCAAAGTTTATTGCTGGGAGAAGTGGCTCCAGAAAGAAGGGAGGCCATACATAGCCTGGCCTTGTCCCCAAGCACAGCTTCTCCTGGTATCTCTAAATCAGTTGCTGTCTGCCACACTAATTCTTAGTCAGGTTCAGCTGGAATCAATAGGATTATAATAGGCACGAAAAGTAAAGAGTAAACATTTCTTTATAGTTACTTAGCTAGCTTATAAATAATGCATGGAGAATTTTCCAGGGAAAAGTGTTCTAAGGGGATTTTTTTATTAATTAATTTTGTAATATGCCATTAAAACTTTTTTTGTTAAGTAGTAATCTTCTGACTTACTAAAAAGTTGCAACAATCAGAATAGTAAAAAGAAAACTCATATACCCCTTACCCAGATTTTGCTGACATGTAACCCTTTATCATTTGTGTGCTTTCTCTCTCTCTCTCTCTCCACACACACACACACATATACACACACACACAATTAACATGCTATCTGCATTCCGGCTTTGTCAGCTGACCAATAATATCTTTTCCAGCATTGTCCCCCTCTCATATAGGGTGTGGTATATAGCATTGTATTTTGCATGCATTTGTAAAGTTTCTTTAGTTTCTGTTAAGGTGTAAAAGTCTGTAATGTGATTTTTTTAAACAATAAGATAGTAGAACTGTATCTCTCATATCATTAATGTTATTCACAGTTACTCTGAGAAGATTATAGACTTATTAACATGCAAAAAGGTAGAGAATTTCAGTACTCTAAAAAAGAGGATATTATAGCAGCATGTAATTAAATCAAAAAGTGAAGCCATAGCAAACGCACAAAAACCATAGAATGCTTGACCCCAACTCAGAAAGTTGTTTATGTAAATTAGAATGGAAAGTATTGTTCTTTTATTGTTTGGGGGGTGATTAGTAAAAGTGAATTTATATTATTTACACAGAAATTAAATGCTTACAGAGAACTAAAATAGCAGGTTTTAAAGCTTAGCTAGAAAACCAGTTTTATTCTAACTTGAACAATCAAATATTGCTAATTTGGTTGACTTGCTAAATCCCCATTAGACATGCACAATAGAGGTGTAGGTATGAGAGAGAAACACAGTCTGTTTATTTAAGTGCTGAGTTCTGAGCAGCCTGTCAATAAAATCATGTTCAAAATTGGCAGTATCATTAATCTGCAAATGTATGATTACCTTTGTGTGCCAGGGAGAACCTCCAGTCTCTGAGGCTGCAGTGGGTTTCCCAAACATGTTTTGAAAATTCATTGTAAAACCAGTTCTTAGTCTGGAACAAAACCAAACATTTGGCAACCAGTGGTTGTGTTTTGGTCCTCATATGCCAGTGGCTCCCCATGCTCCTTGTGGATTCCTCTGGTCCAAGCTCAGAGTTTTCCTGACAACCAGGACCAACTGAACTCTGATTTCATATCCCAAGAGGCCAGTGTAGCATATGGTTCCTTATTCACTTGCATTCTCATTTACAAAAAGAGGGCTTGCTCTGCTCTTACAGATGGAGAGAGAAGGCTTCTTTTGATGCCTTGGATTGATGAGACATTGAAAGATTTTTTGTACTGAAAAAGCATCTTCATTTCTGTAATATTTGTGTTAAGACTTTTAAGTAATATGACTCTTATCAAGATATTTTGCAACCTGAGTAGAGATTATTTTAGATGAAGTATGACTTCTTTAAACCATATTTTATTTCAGTGATTTGGGAAAACTTATCTCAGTTTTGGTTTCTATAGATATCTTTTGGTTATTGCATTGTGTTGGGGGCAGCCTCTGGAGGCAGGACTGCCCTGATGGCATTCTGTCATGAGTGGGCAAGTGACTGAACCCTCCAAGTCTCAGTTTCCTCATCTGCGATTTTTAGGAGCAGTTAAAACTTGGGCTTCGATGATGCACTTGAAGATAGTATGCCTCTTACCCAGACATGAGATTACCCTACTGGGCCCTGGACATCAGAGGATTCCACTCTGGCCTTCCTTTCCCACAAAGCAAGGACTCAAACTGGAAGAGTGAAGGGGTGGCAGGGAAGAGTTCTTCCCCCACCGCTATCCCTGGTCTCCCTTCTAGACTAAGTTTTGGTCACCAGGAACTCTAGATCCCTGTCCAAAGACCTCCCAGTCCACTTACCAGGGCCTTTCAGGCTTCTTTTCTACATGTGCCCACCTAAAGCCAAAGATCCCCTGCGGGACAAACTCTAGTTTCTATTAACAGCAGGGTCATCTCCTGGAAACAGCGATGACTGCCATCACCAACCAGGGACAGTTGCAGTTTATACTACCTTACCCTGGTTTGCAGTAAAATAACACCATGACAATATAATCTGATAACCTTTTCCTCCAATTTTCAAAATACCAGATATACATAAAATAAAACATCCTCAGTTCTTTCTGCTATTTTATCGCCTCTCCTTCCCTCCAGGCTGCCCTCTATACTTCCTCATCCTCCCCAACCTCCCTCTCCCCAAATTGCATCAACAGAAGTTCCTAGCTGTTTCCTCCCAGGCAACTCGCAAAGTCATCTACTTTTATGTTTCCCCACTGTCGTCACCTCAGTCCAGGCCAAGTAACAGACTGCACAATCAAACTCCTTGGGTTGTGATTTTGGCACTGCTGTCTAAAAACTGGATGACCTCAAGCAAATAACTGCACCTCTCTCTGTGCTCAGTTTTTAGTCTTTAATTTGGGAAGGATAGGACATAATTCACAGGGTGATGTAGATTAAAGAACCTAAGTGATACATAAAAAGCACTTAGAATAATGCACTGCACATATCAAGGGCAAGTGTTTTAAGCTGCTTATAAAAGGTCTAAGTGCTATAGTCTTTTAAGCTAACTACCTAGTCATAGTCATGTTTATTTAAAATTCATTTTGTCAGGAAAATTATCCAAGATGTGGATGTGGGCAAAATTTTGCTGGCTTTTTTTTTTCAATAGAGCTTCTCCAGCAGCCCCTCCAGGATTATCTGATTTTATACCTGCGGTTACCTTTAATTGTTTCTGCATTGATTAGACTCTTTTGCAACTTTGCTTGCATAGAATTAGTGGAAACTTGTAGTAATCCAAATGATCGTTGACATTAAAAAAATTAAAGGAATTTTGTCCTATAGAAAAACGATTGATTTCCACTCTGTGGAAAAGATAACCTCAAAACCTTGCATTTTTTTCTGCACTATATGATATTAACCACTTTTGTATCTGTTAGCAAATGTATTTCATCATTTCTGATTTTATATGTATGTCTGACTAAAAAGAAAAGTAATACTTTCTTTTGCTCTTCATTTTCTAAAACCCAAAGAAGGGCCCCAGGATTAGCTTAAGGTCACACTGAGAACTTAATTTTGTTTCTAGTATTTTCTTCTCCCTTTCTGTTACTCTACACCTTCTCTGCTGCCTTCTCCCCATCCCAGCATCAAGAGGCAGAGAGAAAAATCCTTTAGCTAACTATTTTTATTCCCACCTTTTGGTGTCTTTTCTGATGAAAAATTCTATGGGAAACAAGACAAAAATGGTACACTTGTTTCTGCATAACTTGAGAAAGGTCTGAGAAACGTGGTTCTTTCACTGGAGAAGCTGACCTCTTCGACCAGCAGCAGCCTCTGGCGATCGATGTTTGGGTGGCTGCACCCCCTGTGCCTGATGAGAGAGCATTATGCTCTTCCTAGTAGTTGAATTCGTGAGTTTTTGAAGTCCATTAGCTTGAGGTTCAAAACCTAGTCTCTCATTTCCTAACCGGTGACCTTGAAGAGGTCATTAAACCTCTCTCAGAAAAGCTTCCCTTTCCTTACCTGCAACTCAAGGGATAATCATGCCTCTTGTCATACAGGTGCTCAGCATGGTACCTGGCACATGGGGAGGGATAATAAAAGGAAGCAGTATTCAACCTTCCAATTTAAACTTACCAACCATTTACAAACAGTACAATCAGTGCTGTGGCTTGTACAGTTTTGTCCAAACAAGCATGCAGAACTATTTTTACATTTGCTAGTTTGGAAATACAAAGGTGTCAAGTTCAAAACCATCTACTTCTGTATGGATGACATACTAACTCAGTAAGGAATTTAGTGATGCTAAAATATTTATGCATTACACTATTCAGGTGTCTTCTATCCCTTTGAAAAGTCATCATCTCTGTGTCCTTTTCAGGTTTGTGTCTCAGCTCAACCAGGGCACTCCGGGTCCACTGCAAAGACGAGCCGATTTAGGGCACTGTCTGGTGCTCATCTTCAAGGTCATTTCAGGTCTAACATGAAGGCACTGCAGCAGGACTTGTGCAGTTTCTTTAGGCAGGAGTGTGTGACGCCTCTGCCTCTCCCCATTAGCAATTTTACCCCATCCTAAAATGCATTGCATTTTAGAATTCTGCCACATGACAATTCCCAGAGCTTGTACATGCTATGTTTCCTAGGAAGTATGCCTTTGTAGCAATAACTCTGTACAATGAGTCATCACTTAATGTCATGAATAGGTTCTGTGACCTTTAGCAAAATAACATAATAAAACCAATTTGACCAAAGGCTAATTGATATAAACAATAGTTAAGTTCCTATGGCATCTCATCAATGTTATTGAAACCGGAAAAATGACCCGCAGGTGCAGCTGCCTGTCACCAAAAAACAAATTACACGACACAGATGCTGAGAAGGAAAGAGGTTTAGTCAAGTTTTGACCACCTGAGAAGACACGGGGATTCTTGTCCTCAGAAACTTATCTTCTTCTTCTGGTACAGGCAGGGTTTTCTGTAAAGTGAGAGAAAAGGGGGACTAAGTAAAAATAGAACAAAGGATTCAAAAGGAGGGCGTTGAGAGGGATTTTGTTTTGTTTTGTTTCCTTTTGTTTTTTCTCAAGAGGGTGGCTACAGTAAACTCAGTGTTCAGATAATAGATTGAAGGCCAACCCATCTTCAATCTGGTCCTGCTGTATAACTACTGTCACCAAAACTGCTGTACTAGTTTCCTGTGGCTGCTGTAATAAACCATCACAAACTTGGTGGCTTGAAACAACAGAAATGAGCCTGACCTGTGGTGGCGCAGTGGATAAAAGCATCAACCTGAAACACTGAGGATGCTGGTTCGAAACACTGGGCTTGCTCTGTCAAGGCACATACGGCAAGCAGCTACTACCGAGTTAATGCTTCCCACTTCTCTCCCTCCATTCCCTTTCTCTTCCTCTTTCTCTCTCTCTTTCTCTAAAATAAAGAAAATAAAATCTAACACCCCTCCCCCCCCAAAACTAGAAATGTATTCCCTTGCAGTCGTGTAGACTATAAGTTTGAAATCAGTATCAACGGACTGAATAAAGGTATTAGCAGGGTCGTACTCCTTCTGGGGGCTCATGGGAAGAATCTGTCTTGGGCCTCTTTTAGCCTCTGGTGGCTGCTGGAACTCCCTGGCCAGCGGCTGTATCGCTCCAGTCTTCCAGGTTGGCACCTTCAACACGCCCTCTGCTCTGTCTTCACATCACCTCCTCTGCGTAGTCAAGTCTCACTCTCACAAAAATACGTGGGATTGCATTTAGGGCCCACCCTAATAATCCAGGACAATTACCCTATTGAAGACTTTTAACTTAGTCACACCTACAAAGATTTTGCCACATGAAGTAATAGTCACGGGTTTTAGAGATGGGAACTGATATGTGTGCAAGCCATTATTCAGCCTATTGAAACTGTCTTCACATCAATTTCAGCAGTCCTCATTTTTCAGTGGTTTTGCTTTCCAGTGTTTCAGTTACCATGGTCAGAAAAAGTAAATAGAAAATTCCACAGATAAATAACACTGGGGAACAATTTTTTTTCATTTTCTGATGCATGAGGTTGTAGAACTTTTTCTATATAATTCTGCATTGCTGATTTTAAATCTGAAATCCGTTTTTTGGTGCATGCTCTAGTTTTTATGCAATTTTAATTTCTTTTTGTTACATTTAATGGCATGCATTGGTTTTTAAATTGGAGTTAAAGGGCAATGACTCTTGGATTGAACATAACCACAAGGCAATTAATGTTTTACAAACATCACTTTTACATAATTGTAATTGTTTTTAAATGGAAAAGCTTATTATTTGATAAAAAACACCCTCTTATTTTGTTTTAAAATTGAATCATGGCTTCTTTGAGTAGGCATAAATGTAAGAGTAGTCCTGATTCCTTCTGATATGTATGTGGCTGTTACGCACTTCAACATCAAAAGTGTAATATTTCATCATTTGTGACACGTGCATATATTGCTTATTTTCAAGATCCCCTTGGCTATCAGGATAAGAATTGGGCTCCTCATATTGTGTGTCATAATTATAAAAAAATGCTTTGGGACTGGACAAAAGGAAAATGCAAAGGAATGCCTTTTGGTATTCCAATGGTTTGGCGTGAACCTAAGGACCACAGCAGTGACTGTTATTTCTGTCTGATCCATACAAAGGGCATCAGCAAGAAAAAAAGGTATATGATCGCATATCCTAATATTCCTTCAGCAATACGACCTATGCTACACTCTGAGACACTCCCAGTTCCAGTTTTCAAAGGTTTTATTTCTTCTAAGGATGAAGAAAGCAAACATGGTGATCAAGTGTATTTTGATAAGATGCATGAAGAAATGGTTGTAGAATCTGAAGGGTCTTCTTCTGATGACAAGCAGTCATAAAGCCCTCAGCAGTTTAGCCAACCCAAATTGAATGACTTAGAGATTTGGGCCTATCAAAAAAAGCAGCTGAGTTATTAGCCTCCAGGCTTCAAAAAAAATGTACTTCACCAGTCAGCTAAAGTATCCCATTTCAGGAAACATGAACAAATTTTTGTGGACTTATTTTCCAAAGACAAACACTTTGTTTACTGTCATGCTATCAGTAGTCTTCTCAGCCAGCTAGGTGTTACCACTTGCAGTCCAACAGAATGGCGGCTATTTCTTGACAGCTCTAAACTGAGTCTGAATTGTGTTCTTCTACACAACGGTAATGTGTAGAAGAACACATTATGCAGCAGTTCCAATTGGTTATTCAACTAATCTGCGAGATTATGACATAAAAACTGTCCTCAGGGAGCAAGATGGCGATGGAGTAGGCGGACGTACCAACTTCCAACTCCCAGAACCAAAGTGGATTACAACTCAATTTTAAGAACCACCACCTGGATAAACCAACTTTGAACAAAACTAAGTGGATTCTTCAACCAAGGAACACAGAAGAAGCCACATTGAGACTGGTAGGAATAGCGAAAACGCGAAGAGGGCTGCCCAGCTCCCCTGAGCAAACGGCAGCCCGGAGAGACCCGTGTGGCGGGAGGAGAGTTTGGCGGAGAGGGAGGGACCTGGGTTCCAGGAACCAAGCCCCAGCCTCCAGTCCTAGAGCCTAGAAGAGCGTTTGGACAGTACTGAGCTGTGAAACAAGTGAGGGAGCTCCCAGGCCTACAGTGTGGAGTATTAGGTCCCTTCCTACTCTGCTGAGGGATGCTTGGTGTTTTGGGGCGGCAGGACGCTGAAAGGCGGTTCTGTCGGTGTGGGCAGAGGCCAAGCCGGTGGGAGATCGGTCTAGTCCAGAGGGTCAGAGGGGACCGCGAAAGCGGTCCGGAAGCTACGGGCCCGCCTTTAATCCCACTTATGGGGACAAAGAGGGAGGCCAGGAACGGGCAGGCCCTGCGCTCGCCGGCCCTGACCACGGGGACCGGGCTAGGACCAGGGACGGGCAGGGGCTCGCGGCTGAGCTGACGCTACCAGTCCCGCACCCCCCCCACCCCACCCCCGGGCTGGAGAAACCGCGGTTGGCCAGTATACGTGCACAAGCGGGCTCCGAGCGCGGGAACGGGGTGAACCCCGAGACAAGTGGAGGCTCGCAGCTGAGCCCACACTACTATCCCCAACCGGCCGGAGAAACCCCAGATAGCATTCATACGTGAAGGAGCGGGCTCCGAACGCGGGGGCGGGGTAGAGTCCGGGACGAGCGGAAGTACGCAGCTCAGCGGAAGCCAGCAAACACGCCCGCCCCAATAAACCTTGGTCTCCGACCCTGCGCAGAAGGGCCCTGGCCTCGAGGGCGGGGCTAAAGCTCCGGACGGGCAAAAGCTTACAGCTGAGAGCACGTCAAAAGCCCCGCCTAACCCGCGGAACTGTAGCGAGCAGGCTCCGACTGCTGGTTCTGGGCGGAAGTCCGGAAATAGGCTGGGTCCGCAGCTGAGGAAAGGTGCTCACCTCTACCCTTGGTGCTAATCTTGTGGCTTCAGTCACAGCCCCTCCCACGGAGGAGAGGCAGAAATCATAGCAAAAGCCACAGTGGGCTGGCGCTGGCAACGCTCATACCCAACCACCCTAGGCACCGGAAGAGGGGGTGGGGAGCCTGCAGATAGACCACACCTAGAGAACACAAAGGCAAAAC